>CM057449.1:1386075000-1388575000 GCA_016271365.2 Neoceratodus forsteri
GGGATCTCTCACTACGTTTACACTCTATAGCTCTATCTCCACAGCAACAGATGCCCCCGGAGAGGGAACCTACATTATATTTTATAAGTAAAGAATTTAGAATACTGGTGTCAAACTCTTCAGCTCCACTCAGTTAACCAGATCTGTTTCTACAGCCCAAGTGGAATAGTGGCTAGTAAAACTAGTTAAGAGTCTACCAAAAATGTTTTACAGTTTTATTAAACTTTTTGAGAAACACCAATCAAATTGAAGCAGACATGTAAATGTAATAAACATAGGAATAGGCCGACCCGGTGGCGCGGAGGGTTGAGGTGCTGGACGCCACACCTCGTGCCATGCCGGCGACCCATGTTCGGGAACGAGCACGGCCACCAGGGTCAGCAGGAGCGGAGAAGGATCAAGCATCTCATGGACTGCTCTCCTTCTCCAGGGAAGGGGATCCCAGCAGTTGGTGAACGCTTGCCTCCTAGCAGAGGCTGGGAGGCAGTTCGCCAACGCTGAAGATGTGTGCGGGGGATGCAGCAGACACCTGGAGGAGCATGCGCGCTGCCTCCGCTGGTGTCACTGCATGCTACATCCCGAAGGAAGAAAACACAGAAACACACTGGAGTCCTCTGCCTAAAGGATGACGACTGTGCCCCCCCGCAACGCCGTCTGGGAAAGACACCTCCCTGGAACTGAATCCAGTCTGGTGGGTCGAGGGTCTCCCCAACCCCTGCCATAAAGGGTAAGTCGTGGAGGCTGAAGGGGGCTGTCTCAGATACCCGGTGCCGGCGCAAGGGGGATGTCAGAAGGCACCGGCAGGGGGCTCCAGGAGGAGAAAAAGTACCAACTAAAAAAGCCAAGAACACAGGAATATTTAAGAAAACCAAACTTTACAACGGTAGAGTAACTACAATAGTAATGGTCAAGCAACCTTAACATAAAGACCTGATTCTTGTGAGAACCTATTTTCAGGTTCTAGAAGGGGAAGTAGGGTGGGGTAGTGTAAATACAGTGAGGGATCCCTAAGAAGAAACAACATAACTACAGTATTTTTTTTTTTTTTTTTTTTTTTTTTTATTTCTAGCCTCAAGAATCCCTCACTTAATGTTTACACTCTATGCAGATATGCAGACTCAGTAGCTGTACCTTGGGAGGTTGGAACCACAAACTACTTAGGAAGAAGGTTCTGTAAGACAGCAGTTGCAAAGCCGGCATCCCTCCTGGGCTGTATGTCCAGGCAATAGTGCTCTGTAAAACTGTGCACTGTTTTCCAGGTAGCTGCTCTGTCAATGTCTAATAAGGGGATGCCACAGAGGCACAAAGTGTGCCCTTAAGCCTCTGGTATCATTTTCCCAGCTTTTTCATAGCAGAACTCGATGCAAGAGACTATCCATAGAGAGACAGATCTCTTAGTTGCTGGTTTACTGTCGTCCACCTCGCCACAAGTAACACAAAACTGAGTATTTTGGGACCAGACATCTTTTGTCCAGTCCATGTAGATATTCAGAACTCATTTCAGGTCAAGGCTGTGAAAGAATTGCTTACCTGGACTCGAGTATTCTGGATAGAGCACAGGAAGTGTGACTGGCTAGTTCTGATAGAATTCAAACACCATCTTAGGTAGGAATTTCCTGTTGGTTCTAAAGACTACCTTATCCATGTGAAAGATTATGTAACTTGGCTCTGCACAGAGGGCTTATAGTTCACTTACCCTCCTAGCAGAGGCTACAACAATTGGGAAAATGATTTTCCATGTGATATACTTCAGGTCAACAGTGTCCATAGGCTCGAACAGAGCCTCCATAAGCTGGGCAAGGCCGACATTGAGATCCTATGGTGGGCCTGGGTCCTTCCCTGGTAGGTAACAATGACCGAGGCCTTTAAAACTTCTGAAAATGGGCTTCGAGACCAGTGACTTTCCCTTGCCTGCTGCTACGTAGGCAGACACTGCTGCAAAGTGCATCTTTAGTGTTGAAAGCCTTAGGCTTAGAGACTGTATGTGTACCAGGTATTCTAGGACTATAGGCAACCTGCCTCCATTAGGATTATTCTTCCTGGGTACACCAGTAAGAAAATCTTTTTTTATTTAGAAGAATATACTTTCCTGGTTGCTGGTTTCCTTGAAACTCTAAGAACCTTCAGGACTTCCTCTGAAAGGTCCAATCCAGAGTATTCTAACTCTTCAAGAGTCATGCCCTCAGGCATCCTGGGGTTTGGAAATGTTATCCTGTCTGAGATAAAGTCAGCAGACTGTGACTTAATGGCAGGCTGACTGAACTCTTGCTGGACAAAGCCAGGAGCCCCGAGTACCAGGTCTGTCCGGGCCAGTCTGAGGCCATTAGGATTACTGTTGCAGGTTGCCTCCTGAACTTCAGGAGGACCTTCTGTATGAGTGGGAATGATGAGAATTTCCCTGTCCAATCCAAGACCAGGGCATCTTCTGGGACTGTCACTCTGGCTGATGATCTGCAACAAAACTGTGGGAGCTGAATGTTCTCCCAAGAGGCTAACAGGTCTATTTTGGTAGTGCCCCACCATCTGAAAACTGTGGCCAGAATCTGTTTACCCAGGTCCATCTTGAAAATGAGTACTCCTCAACAGTGTTCGCCTGGATAAATAAAGATTCTGATTGATTGACTGATTGATTGTTGGTTCAAGGCCCATTTGTGATTCTGGTGGCTGATTCTGCTTAAGAAGTCTGCCAGAATACTGTCTTTGCCTGACAGGTGCATTGCAGAAATGTTTGCTTCTAGGGAGAATGCCAGGTCCCAGATCCTCAGTGCTTCTGTACACAGTTCTGAGGATCTTCTCCCTCCCTGCTTGTTTATGTAGGACATTATTGTGGTGTTGTCTGTTTTGATTTGGACAGACTGACTTTGCAGCTGGGAGGAAAATGACTGGATTGCTAGCAGCACTGCCCTGAGCTCCAGGAGGCTGATGTGCTCCAGGGACTCCTGTGGCCTCCTGGTGCCACTTACTGTAAGATCCTGCAGGTGGGCACCCCGCCACAGGAATGAAGAATCAGTAGTAAGAATACTTGGTGGCGACTACTAAAGGAAGGGAATTCCCTCTCTGAGGTTGCTTTCCTCTTTCCACCACTCTAGTGACTTTGGTCATTGGTACTAGTTCTGAGAGTGGGCCCCATCTTTGAGAACAACCGTCTCTTAAATGATACTGGATATCTCTCATTTGGAACCTGGCCCTTGGAACCACAGCTGTGGATACTGCCAGGTTTCCCAGTAATTGCAGGAAGACCCATGCAGGTCTTGGGTGATCTGCTGTGAAGGACTCTGCTGTTGCTATCAAAGCTGTAATTCTGTTCTGCAGAAGGAAGGCTTCCCCTTCAGGGTGTTTAACTCTGTGCCTGTAAAGTCCAGTATTTGAACAGGTTCCACTGTGGACCTCTGAAAATGTATTGAGAATCAGAGATTCTCCAAGGTGCTTTTTACAGCACGAGGTGAGCACCTTGTTTCTTGCTGTTTTTCCCTAAGACCTGCCAGTCATGCAGATAGGGGAAAACAACCACACCTTGCTTTCTCAGGTGTACTGTCACCATAGCCAAGCAGTCTGTGAATACCCCAGGTGCTGAGGTGAGACCAAAGGGAAGAACTGTGAACTGGTACTGGCAGCTCCCCAGCTTGAACCCGAGATACGTTGTGTGGTGGCCTGACTGGGACATGAAAATAAGCATCTTTCAGATCCCAGCCAATGGTCTGAATGCAAAGATGGTATCACTGTTCTCATTGTGACCATCTTGAATTTCTCTTTTTTTATATATGCTTGTTCAGATATCTGACATCTAAAATGGGTCACCACTCCCCATGTTTCTTGTGGGTCAAGAAGTACCCTGCGAATAGACCCTTGTCCCACTGAAAGGCAGAGACCCATTTTTACTGCTTTTGCTAGCGGCGATTTCTTTACTTCCAGTTCCAGCAACATTCTTTCTGTGGGAGAATAAGCCAGAAAGCTTTCGTGTTTCTGCAGTTTTGGGAATCTTTCTGAACTACAAAGCCACATCCTGGCCCACTACCTCCAGAACCCACTTAACTGTGGTAATATGTACCCATTCCTGGATGCAGTGAGTCAGTCTCCTCCCACCCCCACCTCCACCCCCCCCAACCCACCACAGCAACAGATGGGCAAACCGGGCAGCACTGTCAGTGGCTTTGCTTTGGCTGGGTGCTGGTGCTGCGTCTGTGACCCTTCTGCCCCTGTTCCTATAGTAGCCTCTTTGTGGCTGGTTTTCATAAGGGTCATATGGGTACAGGCTCTTGGGAAGTATCCCCTGCCCCTGCCTCCCCTTCCAGAAGGCCTGTAGCAGGTACAGGCCTTTTCTTTCTCACTGTTACTCTTGTAAGTGGTTTTGTATTCATCCACTTTTTCATGTATGCCTCTGTTTTGTCACCCAAAAAAGTGAGTTTCCCTTAAAGGAGGGATCCATGGCTTTAGTCTGAGTGTCCTGGGAAAGGATAGCTGTCCTTAAACCAATAAAATCTTCTTAAGGACAATGCATGGGCTAAAACCCTAGTAGCAGTGTCATTAGTGTCCACAGCTGTGTGGAAATGGTATTTAGTGGCATCTAGGGCTGATCTTGCTGTGGCAATTAAGTCCTGTGCCAGCTCACCATTTGCTTTATCAGCAAGTGCCAGAATTGTACTCCATTGTACTTTCTGGTACTGTGTTATAATAAGCTGCCTGTCTCACGTGCGAGGAAGCTGAGGTATAATCTTTCTGGCCACAACCTCCAATTTTTTAGAGTCCTTTTCAGGAGCTATACAGAGAGGGAGAGTTTTGCTCTCTCACAAGCAGCAGTCTGGACTATACCTGATGATCAGGGCAAGCATACAGATATTCCTCCCCATCTAGCCACCTCATATTTTCTTCCGATTTTTCTACTGATGGCTGCAGCTGAAGTTGGTGCAGACGTGATTTTGGGATATGGCCTTCTGAAGTGAATTCTGTATAAGGACTAGCATCCTCCTTGCAGATAGCATCCCCATCATATTCATAAATTCAGCATCATCCTCATCCTCCCAAGTTTCGTGAAGTCAATTTTGAGGGTATCAAGCATTTGTCTGACAAATTAGGAAAAAGAAGGATAGTGCTCATAATGCCTGGAGGACAGCCATAGTCACACTCAGGTACACCCTCTGATTCCATGGGGTCACATTCCTCCTCCTCCTCCGCAGACAGATAGGCTAGAGCCTGAGCTGGGGTGAGGGGGTGGTAGTTACATTATTAAAATTTCCCATGGCCTGGATATTCTGGAAAAATTGCCATATATTTGCTATGTCCTCAGATGAAGGCATTTTGTTCTGTGGCATCTGTCTGTCCTTTCTCCATTCAAGTGGAGTTGCAGTGACATTTATTTTCTCCAAGTTTCTCTTTAGCAGGCACCATTCCCAGTGTCTGGTCTGAGGAACCTGGTTCCTTCTTTCAGGCACCCTGGTATCTGATCCATCTTTACCATACCTTTCGGATGGCTCAGCAGCTTTTTTTTTTTTCTTGTCAAGCTCGAGTTCTTTTTATTGTTTGACAAGTTATGTTGTTACAATAACATCTGTACAAAAATGTTATATATGAAACATTATCTAGACAATTTATCCAACTACTATTAAAATTCATTTCCATGTCAAAAACCCAATCCACAAAAGTGGGATATATAAATAAAGTACAATTATTACCATTATCATTTAGTTATTTCCCTAGGGTTGTCTTGTCCTCTCTCCATCTATGTAATTCTTGGGTATCCACTATTTTTAAGAAATGACACTATTCATTCAAGTGTGTTAAGAGATGTACACAATTAAGAAGTGTCTCCGTCATTTTCTCAGGATCTAGATTAAAATGATCTCATCAAGTCTCCCCCAAATTTTTCTCTGTATTTATACTACAACGGGCAGATAGTCAGTAAATGGACAATATCATCTTTTCTACAGCAGCATCTGCCACTGGAACTCAGCCCTCCCTTGCGAATTGGTGAAATCAATCATTCACTTTTATGATATTCAAATCTAAATTTGGTAAATATTTTCCTGCAGTTTGGCTGCTTAATGATCTGAAGATATTTTTCTAGTTTAAAATTTAGTTTATTTTTAGCCATCCATTTGCTAATCTTGTATTTGGAACAAACCTCCATTTTTATCTGGCGAAAAATGTCCCTTATTCTATTGTTTACTATAAACTGGATTTCGGCAAACTGGTTTCTCAGAGCATCTGGTATGCTCTGTAAAAATCCATATGGCTTTATCCATGTCTCTACTACCCCAATCATAGGAAATGTGAACTGGTTGTCTTTATATTTTAATTTTTCTTCGAGACATTTCCATGGCAATCTGGATTCCTACATGCTATAAACCTTTAACCATTACAAAATAATTCTTTCTTGGATCAAGCATTCTAAGGGGAGTTGCCCCAATTCCACCCGCACTAAGGATGAAGGAGCACCTTGTGGTAGTCCTAATAGACGTTTATAATATACATTCAATGTTTTTTCCAGCCCATTGGTACAATTTGCACCCCAGACTTCAGCTTCATTTAACAGTGGGATCTGATTTTAGCATGTATTACTTTTAAAATACTTTTGACTGAGCTCCTTCGATGTTTGTGGGCAAAGCTAAACAGGGAAGGTAGAATTTAAAAAAAAATGTATTTCTAATTCCTTAATATGCCTATTTCAAGAAAGCCCAATAGTAAGAATTATCCCCAAATATCTAAACTCCTTAACTTGTTCTATCCTTTCCCTCCCTATTTTTAGAACACATCCTTTTTTGTTATTCCCGCATACCATTAATTTTTTTTTTCCTCATTAATGTTAAGGGATGCAAGGATGCCCTCGAGCATTCTTGATGGAAATCAGCTAACATTCTTTTTAACCCTAATTTGCTAGTTGCAATAATGACTATATCATCCACGAATGCTAAAGAAGGACAGTGTCCGTTTCCAATTTTAGGCATATATTCTGATTTATACAGTTTTAATAAAATTTGGTTCAAGAAAAAAATTGAACAATATGGGGGACAAAACACATCCCTGCCTAACTCCTCCGTTTCCCTTGAGTTTATGGGTTTTATCTCCTCCAGAATTATATCTTACTTGTATACTATAATTTTTGTAGAGTAGTTTTAAGTTGTCCAACAAAGCCCTCTCTAAACCAGTTTCTTCCAGTCCAGTGTTTCCCATAATTGTCTACTGATGCAGTTGAATGCTGCCTTAAAGGGAAACTCCAGTAATTGCAGCAGCTGCTGCAGAAATTTCTAATTAGGGCTTTTAGCATAAAAGTAAATTTTTTATTTATCTGCTGCCTGGAAGGTTTAATTACAAAGATCTGCTCCATCCATAATGGCAGGAGAGTCCTGGGTGGACATCTCACGCACCCTGGGCGGCTTCTGCCACAAAGGTTATGCTAATGAGGGCTACCAACAAATGGCAGAGATAGGGCAGCAGAAACTTTTGTATTGTGGCTGAATCAGAACCCTTATAACTTAAAGTTTACAGCCAACATCGACTCAAAATTCAGTTAACTTTCTGGACCTTATATTTATGGGAGACAATGTCAGAGGCAGAATAGTCACGAAGGGCTACAGAAACAACACCTCCACAAACCCCCTACTCAGATCTGATACTGTAGCTCACACGCCGAGAAGTTAAAGTCCATACCTCCCAGTTAGCTGTTAATTAGATGAATCTATACCTTGAACAAAGATTTTGAAGAACAAGTAGAAGAATTAAAACAGAGATTTAGAGACAGGGATATAGTGACAGTCTCCTGAAGGCAGCATATCAGAGGGTCAAAGATAAAAACAGAGTTCATCTGTTTACTAGTAAAAAGGAAGTGGGAGAAGGGTGGGGTCCTATTACCTTTGCAGGCCAGACAGGAAACGTCATTTGGCACAATTGGCCCAAACTGTTAAGGGATGCTAAAGTGGGGGAAATAAAGGGTACACAACCAAGGGTTACATGTAACTTACATTTAAAAAAGGGTAGGCGCATCAGACACATGGTAGTACACAGCCATTTTAATGAGCCAACAGATGACAGACCAAGTTGGCTACTTGTACACCCCAAAGGGTTTAAGTGTCAGAGATGTAATATCTGTAAATATTTTATAGGAGGTAAAATATTTGAATGTCAGGGAACAAACAGTAGGGCAGAAATTAGAGACTACTGTACCTCCTCTGTTGTGTATATTATATGATGTTCTTGTAACATGCATTATGTAGGTAACACGGTCCGCATGCCGAAGGAATGCATTCAAGAACATGTAAGATCTTTATTGATACAAAGACTGAACATACCAATTGGAAGGCATTTTGTGGAGTTTCATGAATCGGACTGAAAACATTTTAGTTTTACAGGACCTGAATGCGTGAAACCTCCAAGGACAGGTGGGTACAGATAAATCTACTCTTGAAGAGAGTGAACTGGACATAATGGTTACATACTGTCAACTCAGAAGGGTTAAATGAATACCTAGCTATGAAACCTTTTTTCAAAGGATACTTACCTACTAGGGTTTAACAGTTACATTTTGCTCCGCTCTGCTTTGTTTCTCACATTTAAACCTGCTGCCTAATTTCTGCTCCCCCCCAATAAAAACAAAAAAAAACCCAAAACTTTTTTTTCATTCTGATACTGTGGTACTTGTTGTTATGCTTTTGTGACAAGTAATTTTCTCTATTCTCTTTCCGGGTACCAAGATTTTTATCTGACTTGACCTGTGGATCCCCATGAAAATAAGGACTACAAAATGGTCACAGGAAATTATGAGATGCTGGCAGTTGTATTCTCTTTCCTATCTTTCTCTGACCACAACAAAGAAGAAAAAATTACTCACCTTAGTAATGTTGCTTCTTCTAATGGAGTCTTGCTATATTATGACATATGCAGTGAGTCCCAACCTTCGAACTGCTCCAGAGGTGAAAGAGTTAACTTTCCATGCCAGGCATGGAACTTTGAGCGCGAGCTCGGTTGAAAACTCTGTCTGTTGTTAATCAAACTCAAACTGTCAGACCTTTACGAGCAAAACTCACTAAGGTTCTGTGTGGAAGCCGAAAACCTACACTAGCTAACTGGCTACTAAATATAAGAACACATTTTTCTTGGTCTCAAAACAAAGACAAGTCAGGGGATCCAAGAAATTAAAAACATAACATGCAAACACCCCAAAAAGGAGGGGTGAAAAAAATCAGGTGGGCATCTACTAAGTGCCAACACTGCACTGCCTACCCACATCCCAAAAGTAGAGGTTCTGAGAGGGGCAGGCGGGGGGGGGTCATGATATAGCAAGACTCCATTAGAAGAAACAACATTACTAAGGTGAGTAATTTTTTCTTCAAACAACATGAAGTCTTGCTATATTATGACATATGCAGACTACACAGCAGTACCTCCATGGAGGAGGGACAGAACCTACTTCGAAATAGGCTCTGAAGCACAGCTGTGTTAAACCGAGCATCACTCCTAGCCTGGATGTCCAGGGGTAATGCTTGGTAAAAGTGTGAACTGTTTTCCAGGTAGCTGCTTGACATATCTCTAGGATAGGATGTCCCTGGCAGCCAGAGACGCAGCTGTACCTCTAGTAGAGTGAGCCCTCAGGCCTGAGGGAGGAACCTTACCCAGTTTTTCATAGCAAAATCGGATACAAGAGACAATCCACCTGACAATGGATCCTTTAGTGGCAGGTTTCCCTTTACCAACCTCACTATAAGTGAGGAACAGTTGGAGGGAGTCAAACCTGTGACCCTTGGTACGTTCTATGTAGTAACTAAGGGTTCTTTTGACATCTAAACTGTGCAGTCTCCTCTCGCCAGAGGAGGAATGGTCAGTGAAGTACACAGGGAGAGACATAGATTGATTAAGGTGGAAGTCTGAAACCACCTTAGGCAAGAACTTTCTGTTAGTCCTGAGGACCACCTTATCTCTATGAAAGCAGATAAAATCAGGTTCCACTGACAATGCTTGTAATTCACTTATGCGCCTGGCAGAAGTGATGGCTACCAAAAACACAGTTTTCCATGTCAAGTACTTAAGCTCTGCTGAAGACAAGGGCTCAAAAGGGGGTTGCATAAACTGAGCAATGCAAATATTAAGATCCCAGGCAGGGGAAGGGTCCCTGAATGGAGGGTTGGTGTGAAGCAACCCCTTGAAAAACTTGGAGAATACAGGATGAGCCGAAAGAAAAGAGGGTTTACCTGCTGATAAGAAAGCAGACACGGCTGCCAGGTGCACTTTAGGTAGCTGGCCTCAGTCCCAAAGTATTCAAATGCACCATATAATCCAGGACTGTGGGTAAGTCAGCAGATTCTGGAAATATGTTTGCTAGAGCACCAAATGGAAAATCTCTTCCATTTGGAATTATAAGTAGTTTGGTGGATGGCTTCTAGAAGCCTTCAATATATCATACACCTTGGGAGAGGTGTAGGTCAGCAAACTCTAACTCTTCAAGAGCCAGGCCTTGAGATTGAGAGATTCGAGATTCGGGTACCAAATCTTCCCCTGAGCACATGTTAACAGGTTGTGATTCCTGGGAAGACACAAGGGAAGGTGGACTGCTAAGGACATAAGGAGTGGGTACCAGGGCTGCCTGGCCCAATCTGGAGCAATCAGGATCATCTTGCAGGGTTGAGATCTGATTTTGACTAGCACCTTGAACAGAAGAGGGAAGTGGGGAAAAGCACAGAGAAACTTCCCTTCCCAACTGAGAAGGAAGGCATCCAGAGGGACTGAGCCCAACACTGGGGCCTGCAGCAAAAAGGGAAGTTGAGTGATTGTCTGGGGCTTCAAAAGATCTATTCATGGGTGCCCCATCTGGCAAATACTACCTCAATACTAGGGGATCCAGTGACCATCTCGTGATGGCCCTGGGAAGCCTGCTGAGAGCATCTGCCAGGACATTGTCCTTGCCTGGGAGGTGAACTGCCGTAAGGGAGGTGTTCAAGGAGTACGCCAGAGACCACAACTTCATTGCTTCGGTGCACAAGGCCGTAGACAGAGTGCCTCCTTGCTTGTTGATGTACCACATTGTAGTGGTGTTGTCTGTTCTGATCTGTACAACTTTGTTCTGAACAGAGGTGGAAAACTTGAAGTGCTAGAAAACTGCTCTGAGTTCCAACAGATTGATGTGGAGCAGAGATTCCTGAGGGGACCACAATCCCTGGGTAGTGAGATCGCCCATGTGAGCTCCCCACCCCAAGAGGGATGCATCTATAGTAAGGATTAAGGAGTGAGACTGAGGGGTGAAGGGGAACCCCTGTCTCAGATTGCTCTGGTCCTGCCACCACTGAAGGGCTTGGATCAGGGTTCGAGTCACTGGGATCAATTTGGTCACAGGGTCTCTCCTTTGAGACCAAAAGGCCCTCAAATGGAACTGGATGTCCCTCATCTGAAATCTTGCTCCCTGCACAACTGCTGTAGAAGCAGCCATGTGCCCCAGGAGCTGCAGAAAATGCCTTGCTGGTCGAGAGACCTGCAGGGTGAAAGAGGCGGCCAGAGAGACCAAGGTCCTTGCTCTTTCCAGAGGAAGGAAGGCTCTGGCCTCTTTTGTGTTCAGTTCTGCACCTATGAAGGTGAGAAGCTGGACAGGCTCTAGAACTGACTTTGGAAGATTGAGAAGGAAACCTAGAGATGTGAGCAGTTGCTGAGTTACCTGAAGGTGTAGTTTGACTTGGTCTGGAGACTGGCCTACATGAGCCAGTCGTCCAGGTAAGGAAAGATGGCAATCTTTTGCCTTCTTAAGTGGGCCACTGCTACTGCCAGGCATTTTGTGAATACCCTCGGGGCAGAGGTGAGGCCGAAGGGCATTGCTCTGAACTGGTAATGGCCTAAGGGCAGTTCGAATCTGAGGTACTTTCGATGGGAGCTTCTGATAAGAACATGGAAGTAGGCATCCCTGAGGTCCAGGGACGCTAGCTAATCCCCTGGCCTTAGAGAGGGTAAAATAATTCCCAGAGTCACCGTTTTGAATTTTGGTTTTAAAAGGTGCTTGTTTAGGTATCTGAGATCCAGGATGGGCCGCCACTCTCCTGTCTTTTTTGGGGTAAGGAAGTACCTGGAAGTACAACCCTTTGCCCTGGTGTAGGGGTGGAACCCTTTCCACAGTTCTGAGAGCCAGGAGGGTAGAAACTTCTGTTTCCAGGGTAAGTGCCTCTGATGGATTTGCAGGTAGAAAGGACCTGGCTCTCATCTTTGGAAATTTTCTGAAGCTGAGAACCAGTCCCTGGCTTATTACTTCCAGGACCCACTTGTCTGATGTTAAAGACTTCCAGTCCTGGACAAAGTAAGCCAGCCTGCCCCCTACAGGTAGTGGAGAATCGGCCCTGGCCACCCCATCAGGGTGCCTGCTTGGCAGGGGCTTTGGGCTAAGGGTAGAAGCAGGCTTGCTTGTACCCCGTCTGCCTCTCCCTCTAAAGAACCCCCTCTGGGCATAAGCAGAAGAGGCGGCCTGGACTTGGTAAAAAGGCCTATGAAAAGGCCTGCCCCTGCCCTTGGGATGCTGCCTTTGAGGAGTGGCCTGCCTTTCCTTGGCCTGTGCACTCCTATAGGTGGTCCTATATTCATCCATTTTCTTCATGTAATTCTCTGTCTGCTCCCCAAACAGAGAATTGCCCACAACAGGAAAATCCATGGCCTTAGACTGGGTATCCTATGACAGGGTAGAACATCTGAGCCAAGCCATTCTGGGAAGTGCCACAGATGTAGCCATGACCCTTGATGACACATCATTAGAGTCTACTGCAGCATGAAATTGCACCTTGGATGCCTCAATACCATCCGCAGCCACCTGTTCCAGCTCCCTGGCAAGCTGGTCAGGGACCTGTTTTGCCAGGGCCAGCACAGTATTCCATCTGGATTTCTGGTACCTAGCAGCATAAGCCATATAATTTGCCTGTCTGAGTCCCAAAGATGCTGCCATGTACTGTTTCTTTGCCATGGCATCAATCCTCCTGGAGTCCTTTTCAGGGGGGTGCGAAGCTAGAGGAATATTTGCCTTGTCACAGGCTGCAGCCTGCAATACCCCCACATGGCTGCATTGCTGTGTGAGGAACTCCGTATCAGGGCCTAATAATGTATACCTCTTGTCCATCCTTTTATCAAGAGGAGGTATAGTGTGAGGAGTTTTTAGAATTTTTACTGTTTCCGAAAAGATTTATGCAAAGGAATAGACAGTCTCCTAGACTCTGGAATATCCATCATTTCTACATAATCAGGCTCCTCTTGATCATCAACAGCTTCCTCAACAGGGAGCTGGAGAGTTTCAGCAACTTTCTTATAGAACATAAAATGAGAAGGGGACTCAGATAGCCTGGGGGGAGAAACCCCTGACGGTCTGTCTGGAGAGATGTCCGGTTCAATGGGCACATCCAGACCTTCAAAACCAGATTCAGCAGAAGGAGAAATCTCCGGAGCGACTGTTCAGTGAGGCGGAGTAAAGAATCTGACAGTTTGAGTTTGATTAACAACAGACAGAGTTTTCAACCAAGCTCGCACTCAAAGTTCCATGCCTGGCATGGAAAGTTAACTCTTTCACCTCCGGAGCAGTTTGAAGGTTGGGACTCACTGCATATGTCATAATATAGCAAGACTTCATGTTGTTTGAAGCACTAATTCTTGCAGATTAGAGGGTTCCTCAAAAATAATCTCTGCAATGTACAATGCTTATTTTGTATGTGGGTATTACTCCTGTATACCGATGGTAATTTTCATGTTCACAATTTACGTTTTGTTTTGTAAGCACTTAAAAAAAATTGATATTGTGCACTTATCTAGCTAACCAACACCGATTTCAACAGAGATCATGATCTGTTGTCTACTTAAGCACAGCACGTATGATGAGTCCCCACCGCCTTATGAAGCCAAACAGCGATGCGTTAGGTGACTGTGCTTCCTTGTCCTGGTTTACATGTTACCTGTACCTGGAGTTGCATTTTGCAAATAAATGGCATGGTGAATGGCATAAAATAGGGGGACTATGCTTCCTCTGTTCTGGTTTAAAATGTACCTGTACATGGGGTTGAATTTTGCAAATAAATGGCGTAGTAACTGGTACTGGAATCTCTTTGCCTTATTCTTTTTCACTCCGGTAAGTGCAGCTGGCTCCTGTTTCTTTTGTATCTTTGCCAGGAGCTGGAAACTAGTTCTACAATTGTTTAAAGAGCAGGTACCTACTATCAGGCACCCAGCTCCCCTCAAACATATATAAAAGTAGATCTGCTCTACTGTTGAGGGGCATTAAAAATCCGATGCACTTCCCTCTGGTTAAACAGTTATAGCACCCCAAAGTAGCACCCCCATAAAAAACAAAGCCTTGTCTGACATGCCTCCTTTTGTGATGTCAGAAGATGAATACTGAGGGTGCATGTCATTACCCTGTATGTATGCGATATGCCTATGGGGTTTTGTACTATTTAGAGGTGCCATGTAAAAATATCAAAGCAGCCGCTGGAGTAACAGTCCCCGTTTACTGGAGCGGTCACTTTCATTGTTCTAAGTGGCAACTCTAAATAGTACTAAACGTCATTGACAAATGGCACCAATATAGATCTATGGAGCACACACAAGCAGCCTTCATTTTCTGACATCACAAAAGGAGGTGTGTCAGAAGATCAATACTGGGGGCTTTGTTTTTATGGGGGTGCAACTTTGGGGTGCTACAACTTTTTAACCACAGGGAAGCGCACTGAATTTTTAATGCCCCTCAACAGTAGAGCAGATCTGCAATTATATATCAAAAAACAACACTCACTAAAAAAGCGAGTGGGTAAGCACCACTTGTATAAACTGGAGATTGTGCAAAATAATTTTACTGACATACAAAAAACCAGTGCAAAAACACTTCCATGCATCTCCTTCAGTATAAAGTGCTAAAACATAAAGCAGTGTCCAACGCTACGATAGCTGCACTTGAATTACAGTTCTAGTTAATAACAAAGTCGAGAGAGACATTAATATAACAGTCTACTGCAGACGTAATAAATTAGCACTAGGCATACCAGGTAAATAGGATCTCCCAGGGCAAAATGGATAAAACACACAGCTTACTTCACCATAGGGAACTTGGATCCAAAAACAGCTTGAACTTAAACTTTCTTACTTCACAACTGGATACTCAGAAAGAACAGTGTCCCATGTGCACTCGAAAAAGATGTTCATTCATTTTGGTGCTATCAACGGTATACCTGGGGCGGTGAACAAGAAGAATATATAGCTTAATGCGTAAAGTATTAGTATTGCTACTCGAAAAACAGAATGCTCTACTCTCAGGTAGTGCACACTTGTCATAATTTTTTCCATCATGGTGTGAGCCCTAAACATTTTTTTGTTTAAATTTTTTGTTTATGGGGGGGGAGAAAAGTGGGCGAGGATAAAGAGTGCTTAGTGAAGGCACCAAACCTCTCTGTCAAGCAAGTGAGGAAAAATAAAAGAAAGAGGAGACTGCTGTGGTTCTCAAAAGAGGTAGCAGAGAAGGTAAAGGTTAAAGGAGCAGCGTTCAGGAGGTACCCGGACAGAGGAACATAGGGAGGTGTATAACAGAAAACAGAGACAGGCAAGCAAAGCTGTAAGAACAGCAAAGGTACAAACTGAGGAAAGAATAACTCAGGGGGTATCAAAAGGGGACAAGACATTTTTTAGGTATGTTAGCAAAAACAGGAAGACGAGGAGTTGTATGGTTAATGAGGGAAGGGGTGACTGTACAGAGCAGGATCAAGAAAAAGCAAACATCTTGAACAAATACTTCTGCTCAGTATTCACAGCAGAAGGACAGGGTCCTCAGAAAGGTGCCAGAAGCTTTAATGGGAGCGAAATGGACATTAGTCCATTTTCTGTGGAGAAAGTCCAGAAAGCACTTAATAACCTGAAGGTAGACAAAGCTATGTGGCCATATGGGGTACATCCAAGGGAGCTCAGGGAGGTACCGGCTGCACCTCTAAGGCTCTGTCCACACTGCCTTCTCGGTAACGTTACAGAGCGACTAAACCATTACAGGGTTTTGTTAACTGTCCGCATCCGCATCTGTAACGTTACCACTTCTGTTTTTGGATCCGATCTCAAGACCTGTTCAGAGGTAGCCTTGAGATCGGAATGAGAACCATTACACAGTTAGCAACGGTTTGCTTACCATTGCGGATGCTCATCTGCTAGGTGAAACAGTCCTCCTTGGTACCAGAATACCGCAGAACGTGTAATACCATTCTTAAAACCAGTAGCAAACATGGATTATTTTCATCAATACGGTTGCAATAGCACCAGCCTGTAACATTTTCAAAAGCGTTATAGTCAGCCCGGCCCAGGCGCCAGCGTGATGGGATTTCGGCTACGGCGCTGTCGTAACCGGGTTGGGAGCGGACCCGGATCTTGGAGGGGCGGCGGGGAGAAGGATTGAGATCCAATGGCAGCTCTTCTCCGGGGAGGGTGTGGTAACATTCGAGCGCTGGGGACTTGGCGGAGGCTGGGAGAACTCACGCTGCCGACGCTCAAACGGGGGGAGGTGGGGCGGACACTGGCGTTATTACCCGTCCCGCCTCCTCGGGGAGGAAATAGGAGGCAAAAAATCCCACCTTGCCTCGGTGACGCCGGCCCCAGGAAGCCTTGATTGGCCACCATTGCCTCAAATTAGTCACAGTTCCGCTGGTCCGATATAGGGGTCGGTACTGCGCCCCACTCTCTGGGGGGTAAGCCAGGGATGACCGGGGAGACGGCAATATCCGGTGGCCGGGGCTCCAGGGGTCCGTGACCAGAGTGGATGGTCAACGAGAGGCGTGGGGGAAAAATAGGAAAATATAAAAAAAAAAACATGCTATCGTCGCAGTACGGATGCATTGCAACGGTAAAGGCAGTAACATTTTTGAGAACGTTACAGCACAACATGTTGTAGTGTGGACAGGGCCTAAGACACCTCTATAACAGACCACTGGAGTCCAGCGTGGTCCCAGGAGACTGAAAACGGAAAGATGTGGTCCCACTTCACAGAAGTGGTAGCAAGGAAGAGGTGGGTAATTATAAGTCTGTCAGCCTGACATCAGTAGTGGCTAAGTTAATGGAAACACTATTGAAAAAAAGAATTGTGTAATATATTGTATCCAACAGATTGCAAGACCTAAGGCAGCAAGGCTTCACAGAAGGAAGGTCAAGTCAAACAAAGCTGGCAGATTTCCTTGACTGGGTGACCATGGAGCTGGATCAGGGAGGAGCGGTGGACATGGCCTACCTGGATTTCAGATACTCTTTCAACATTGTTCCACAAAGGAGACTGGTGATCAAGTTGGAAAAGCTGGGGGCAGGTAATAAGGTGGTAACTTGGGTAAAAAAACTTGTTAGTGGGTATAACAGAGGGTGGTAGTAAACGGAGTGCACTACGAGGAAGGGAGAGCGCCAGCAGGGTACCTCAAGGATCAGTGGTGGGACCAATCCTCTTTAATATTTCTATAAGTGACATAGCAGAATAGTTGGAGGGGAAGGTTTGCCTTTTTTGCAGATGACACCAAGATATGCAACAGAGTGGACACTCTGGCCGGGGGGGGGGGATCTAAAAGCCTGGAAGAGTAGTCATGGGTCTGGCAGCTGGGTTTTAATGCAATAAAATTTAAAATAATGCACCTGGGCCATGGAAACCCTATAGCAGAGTACAAAATGGGAGGAGAGATATGGACAAAGACAAAGCAGGAAACAGACTTGGGGAGATCATATCAGATGACCTAAAGGTGGCCATGTAGTGTGACAAGGTAGCCAGAAGTGCTCATGGAATGCTGGGGTGCGTAGGAAGAGGCATCTCCAACAGGAAGAAGGAGGTGGTGCTTCCCCTATATAAATTGCTGGTTAAGACCCCACCTTGAATATTGTGTCTAGTTCTGGAGACTGCATCTCTGGGTGGACAAAGAAAGAGTACAGGTAGTCTAAAGGAGAGCTACTGGAATGGTGCATGGTCTACATCAAAAGACCTACGAGAAAAAGCTTAAGGAGTTAAACATGTACACCCTGAAGGAAAGGAAGTAGAGAAGGGACATGACAGAAACCTTTAAATACCTCACAGGGATTAATAAAGTACAGAAGGGGGGGTATTCTTTCAGAGAAAAATGTGCTCTAGAACAAGGAGGCATAATATGAAGCTGAAAGGGGGTAATTTAAGGATGGATGTGAGGAAGTACTTCTTCACAGAAAGGGTGGTGGATGCCTGGAACAGTGTTCCAGAGTAGGTAATGGGGTCAAAAATAGCGGTTGGGTTCAAAAATGTCTGGGACAGGCACAAGGGTATCACAGCAGGAAGGTAGAGGGAGTAGGAAGATATTGCGCCGTAGGTCAAATAGGGTCTGCAGCAAAAGAAAATGACATTAAGAAAACAAATGGGCAGCCTACGTGGGCCCAACGGCCCTCATCTTCCATCGCATTCTATGTAGCTATGTATGTCCCCCAGGTCTCTCAGGCATACCAAGCCAGAAAGATACTGGTCTAAATATAGAAAACAATTCCCAAAAGTACAAAACAGCAAGAGCCAAACAGTAAAAAAAGTATCTTGTGGTAAGAAACTGTGCCAAAGGTCAAATCGCGGTCCCCCGACACAGGACTCATCAATTAAGATGAAAGGGCAAAGGATGAAACAGAAAAAAAAAAAGCACTCCGCTTCCTGTACTGTAAATAGTGAGAAAAATGAAACCATTTCAAAATAAAATACACACGTGATTAAAATAACAATATTTAACCAAAAAAGGAAACTGGTAGCCAGACATGAGGTCTCCGGTTCCTGGGAATCAAACTGGAACCGGACAGACCATAGATAAAAATGTACTCCTTAATTAATGCAGAGTAATCGAGGAAATAACTTGAATTACATTAACATTAAAATCACGTATTCAAATACTTAAACCCCGGCTGGAGACCCAACAATCCTAAAGCTAGCTTCAGGGGCAACCACTCTCCCCAGGTGAAAAAACAAATCTGGTTAACTGCCAGAGTGGCGCTGCAGAATTTGAAACCAGTATTCTGAATTTCAGAATCAGAATAAGTTTCATCTCCAGAGACATCAGTCACTATGGAGATGTATGCATACAATGTAAACATTAAGTGAGGGATTTCTAGGTCTACAAAAACAGAGTTCCAGCTTAACAGAGGAGTGTTTACATGGGGGCTTCTAGGACTCTCCACTCCACACTGCGGCATCTGTGCTAAAAATGAATACCGACCTACAGAGTCCACTACAAAGAAAAGTAAAAGGCGAACAGCAGCTCGGGTATCATTTGTCTTGTTGCTAGTGTATCCCAATGTTTCAATGTCACAAAAACCACAACTGCATCATCCACCTTATTAAGACATCATCTCTGTGACGCTGAAACGTGACAGAACTGCTGTTTGCTTTTACTTTTCTTTGTGGTGGGGCGTTTGTAATTATTAATCTATAGCACACCTTCATGAGGACTCACTACTGCGCTGCAGGGGGAGGTGCTCCCTTTGATCTCCAAGGCTACCCGTATGTGGATCAGCGAGTCCTAGTTTTTGTTACATTTAGCAAATATAAACTATTCGGCAGTGTGGTGTGCAGTGAGAGGCAGACTCTGTACACATCTAAAGCACGTTGACATCAGATGTAGCTCTGAAATGGGATTAGATGAGAAGATTTCTACATCTTTGTACAATTCCAACATTTCTGAAATGCAATGAGACAGAGAGAGAATGAACGAAATATTAGGTGACTCCAAACAAATGCTAAATCATCTACTAGCGGCTGAGCTAGAGGTAATAAAATTAGAATAAAAAAATCAATCCGTATCTAATGTGGATTTCTGGAATCAACAAACTGGAAAATTGCTTACTATACTCCCATCTCTAAACATAATCAAACAAACTGGAATAATTCAAAGTATTTGACTTAGCCACTGTTCAGTGTTCCTCAGAGAAAAAAAAAAAAGGACAGGGTATTTGGTGAGCAGTAAAGACATACGTACTGCATGCACATCTGTTCTTTGATTACCTCTTTCCCCCATTTCTTTCTCTGGGCCCTGTAAGTATTAAGCCACGACAAAGGATGTGGCCTTGTGCCCCAACTCCCCCAAACAATGCATTAATTTAACAGTAGAACCATTCTTTGCGCTTTTAACATGGCAGGTGCAAGGTAAGTAATGTGTGTCAATATGCGAGTTCAACTATGGCCGGTATTACAAGGAAGACAAATTCAGATCATTCATTTATACAACGTTTTATGCTGTTGTTTCAGAAGTGATACATCAGTAGGTGTGCGCATGCACGTTGCACACTCTACATGTATTAATGTCGTGACTTCAGAAATGAAAAAATTACTCACCGCAGTAATCTTCTTTCTTCCAAGGGGTCCTCTAGCATCAGTAACTATAGCAGTTAGCTGGCTAGGTGCAACTTCCCCGGAGGTATGGCTTTAAGAGAATTATAATGAGCTAGGTCATCAGCCAATCAAAACACAGGAGGGGAGTGTGCTGAGAGCAGCATGAAGGGCTTTAGAATTCTTCCAGAAGAAAATGGGCACATGCCCCAAAATGTGAACCAATAGGATTCAAAAAACATGCAAATGTACAAAAAATTAAAACAGATTCAACCACCTGAACATGAAAACTAATAAAAATCCAAATTTGGTAAGAAAACTGAGAGCAGAGCCCTTCTCCTGACAGGTAAACTGGGGAGGAAGGGTGGGAGCTTACTGATGCTAAAGGACCCCTTGGAAGAAAGATTACTGCAGTGAGTAATTTTTTTCTTCTCACCCCAGGAGTCCTTTAGAATCAGTAACTATGGCGGACTACCGAGTAGTACCAAGTGGGAGGTGGGCAGAGAACCTACTTAGGAAAGAGGCTCTACAGAACCGCCCTGCCAAATTTGGCATCAGATCTGGACTGCACATCTAAACTGTAGTGCTTCACAAAGGTGTGCACAGATTTCCACGTAGCTGCTTTATAGACATCCAGAACAGGTATGTCCCTTGCTGCTGCCACAGAGGCTGCAGTGCACCTAGTGGAGTGGGCCCTGAGCCCTACAGGAGGTTGATGACCAGCCTTTTTATAGCAGAATCTGATACAAGCCAGCAGGAAATGGTTCTCTTGGTAGCTGGTCTTCCTCTGCCAACATCCCCATAGGTGAGGAACAACTGAGTGGAAGAGCCTCTGGACTGCCTAGTATGTTCTAGGCAGTAAAAGAGAGCTCTCTTGACATCCAAGCTGTGGAGATTCTGTTCACCAGGAGTGGATTTCTCAGTAAAGAAGACGGATAGAGTAACTGACTGGTTTTGGTGGAACTCTGAAACCACCTTAGGCAGGAACTTCCTATTTGTCCTGAGCTCAATGTTATCACTGAGACGAATGATGTAATTAGGCTCAGTGCACACGGCCTGTAACTCCGAAATCCTCCTGGCAGAGGTAATGGCCACTAGGAAGACCGACTTCCAGGTCACAAACTTGATATGTGCAGTGACCACAGGCTCAAAGGGTGATCGCATGAGCCTGGCTATGCAGAGGTTTCATGCTCCAAGGAGGAACCGGCCCCCTGACTGGAGACTGGAGGTGCAAAAGGCCTTTGAAAAACTGTTTGAATATGTTGTAGGAAAAAAATGACTTTTTCTTTCCCACTGAAAAATAGGCTGAAACTTCAGCCAGATGTAGCTTGAAGGAAGAGGGTTTCAAGCCTGATGCCCGCAGATGTACCAGGCAATCCAGCAGCTGAGGGTCTGAAGTTGTAAGAGGACTGACCTTTTTCCTCTTGCACCAAAGGGAGAACCTTTTCCATTTGGCTGCATAAGTCATTTTTGTGTTAGTTTTTTTTTTAGCCAATCTCAGGCTCTTAAGGACCTGTTCTGAATACTGAGAGGATGGAAACTCTCAAGAACCAGGCATTGAGGTGAAGAGAGTGTATGTCTGGATAATGCACTCCTGTCTGAGGAAGGGTCAGCAAAGAGTGAGCTGGTGGCAGGTGAACGGGCCTGCTGCAGGATAGTGAGAGAAAGAGAGGGTACCAGGCTTGCCTGGGCCAATCTGGAGCCACCAGAATCATTGATGCAGGCCATTGTCCGAGTTTCAACAATATCCTGAGGAATGCACTTAGGAACCTCCCTGACCAGTCAAGGTGAAGGAATCCAAGGGAAGCGTTCCCGGGACTGGGGGCCTGCAACAGTACTAAGGAAGCTGGAAAATGAGAGGCAAACAGATCCACTTCTGGTGTGCCCCACAGCCTGAACACTGTGGCTAGTACCTGCTTGTTCAGCGTCCATTTGCTCTGGCCTTGACTGATGCGACTTAGAGCATCTGCCAGGGTATTGTGTTTGCCTGGGAGGTGAAGAGCCACCAAACAGAGTATTCCTGATCTGGTACCACCCTGCTTGTTTATGTAAAACATTGCAGTGCTGTTGTCTGTTCGAATTTGTACAGTCTGTCCTTTTTATGACAGCAGCAAATGCTTTGACAGCTAGAAAGATTGCTCTAAGTTCCAAAAGGTTTATGTGTAACTGTGACTCTTGGAGAGTCCAGGTGCCACTTACTGAGGCACTCTCCAATGTGCTCCCCACCCCAGGAGGGAGGAGTCTGTGGTGATCACCTTTGCAGGAAGCGGAGCCTGGAAGGGTATCCCTGCTGTCAGCCTTGCAGGGTTCTTCCACCAAAGCAAGTCTGAAGGAACTGCTACTGTCAGCTTTGAAAAACTGTTGCTTCTTTGAGACCAGCGAGCTTCGAGGTAGGCTTGCAGATGTCACATCCTGTACCTGACTCCTGGGACCACTGCAGTCATTGAAGCCATTTGTCGCAAGGGCCTGAGGAAATGTCTGGCTGGTCTTGGCTGTCCCTGGATGAAAGAATCTGCTACTGAGAGGAAACTTTGAATTTCCTCCTGTGGGAGGAAGGCATATCCTTTCTGTGTCATATGAAGGTGAGTAGCTGGGTGGGTTCCAGGTGAGACTTCTTTAGATTTACCAGGAATCCCAGAGACTCTAAAGTATGCTCTTGTAAGAGAAAGGGACTCCTTGACCTGACAAGGAGACTTTGCCACGATGAGCCAATCGTCTAAATAGGGGTAGATAGCGACACCCAGCTTCCTGAGGTGCGCTGCTACCACTGCCAGGCACCTGGTAAAGACTCTTGGGGCCAAGGACAGGCCGAAGGGCATTGCAGCGAACTAATAGTGGCCCAAAAGGAATTTGAATTGGAGAACCTTCCTGTGAGACCTCCTTATGGGTGTATGGAAGTAAGCGTCCTTTAGGTCCAGGGAGGCTAGCCAGTCTCCCTGCTGTAAGGACTGTATGACTAGTGACAGAGTGACCATCTTGAATTTGGGTTTTAGCAGATGTTTGTTTAGTTCAAGTTCAAGTTCATTGCAGGAAAACTCCATTGAGCAAGCTCATTCACAAGGAGGTCCTGTGACAAACACTTAAAGTACAAACACAGATAGGTAATAACAGTATATACATGAAATGCACGTTACATGATACAGGCTGGATATACATACAAGGGTACCACATAGGGTGACCGCAGGCGGTAATAACTGACAAATATCTGAGATCCAAGATAGGTCAACACTCCCCAGTTTTCTTTTCTGACAGAAAGTACCTGGAATAGAGGCCCTTCCCCTTCTCGTGGGCCGGGACCCTTTCCACTGCTCATAGAGCTAGAAGACTTTTTACCTCCAATTCCAACAGCAGCACCTGTGATGGGGTTAGAGATTTTGACCCCTGGGTACGCTCGAGGTCTGGTATCTTGCTTGAACTGTACTGGCAGACCCTTTTCCACTATCTCCAGAACCCACTTGTCCGGGGTAATGGGGGACCAGTTCTGAAGACAGTGAGAGTGTCTGTCTCCTATTGGCAGAGGGGAGGTGACCTGGACACTCACATCAAGGCTCAGACTGAGAAGCTGCTGGCTGGGTAGAGGTCGCCCTTCTTTGGCACCTTCTGCCCCTCCCTCTGAAAGCACCCCTGTACTGAGAGAAATCAGACTGGTGATAGGGAATGTAAGGCCTGGGAAAATAACCTCTGCCCCCATTTCCCCTCGGGTGGGATTTCTGAGGGGCAGGAGGCTTAGGTTTAGAGGAGTGACTCTGCCAAAAACCCTTGTACTCGTTAACCTTTATCATGTAGTCAGTTGTTCTGGAATTGAACAACATGTTTTGATCACAGGGAAAGTCCATGGCCTTAGACTGGGTGTCTGGAGTCAGACTGGTAGTTCTAAGCTAGGTAAAGCGCCTCAGAGAGATGGCATGGGCCATTGCCCTGGAGGAGGCATCACTGTTGTCATCTGCCATGTGGAATTAGTATTTTGTAGCTTCCAGGGCTGTTTTTGCCGTATCTACCAGCTCCTGTACCACTGTATCCAACCCATTGCGGGTAATGGCCAGGACAGAATTCCATAGTGTTTTCTGATATTTGGCAGTGAAAGCCATATGTGATGAAAGTCTGACCAGCAGGGAAGCTGTGGTATACATTTTCTTTGCTTATAAAGTCTATTTTTCTGGAGTCCTCGTCCGGGGGTAAGAGGGACAAGGAAACCCCAGCTTTCTCACAAGCTGCCTACTCTGCTAATCTCTCATGGCTAGGATGTACAGACAGGAACTGAGTATCTGTTTAAGACAATTTGTATTTTTTCTCAGCCCGCTTGTCAACCCCTACCACAGAAGTGGGGCTTTGAAGCAGTTTCATGGTAGTTTTTCTGGAAGCATTATAGATGGGCACGACCAGTCTCTTAGGGGGTGGGAGACCTTTCCTCTCCCTGTAATCTTTATCCTCATCTTAATCCTGGATGGACTCCCAAGTAGGGAGGTCCAGGGTGTCTAGCATATTTTGGATAAATGTAAGCATAAAGGAGGGACCCTCCTGGTTAACAGAGGAAGCTCCAAAAGGAGGGTCAGGAGACGCATCACGTTCAAGGCCCTCAAAATTCATGTCAGGGGCATCATAAAAATATTCGTCATCATCTGCATCACCCCCACTGTCTCCAGAAGAGAGAACTGTGGAAGAGTGCTTGCCAGCCCCAGTAAATATAGACCCCATCTTTTGTAGGATTTTAAAGGCGTGCCATGCTTTTGCCACGTCTTGCACAGATGGGAGTTCCTGTGCAGACTGTGGCTGTATAAGCTTTGTTTTTTCTTTATGCTTTAAGCTGCCCGCTGTCTCACTATTTACTTTCCCAGGAGGAATAGGAACATTTTTGTCTTTACAGACTATCTTTTTAGCCACTTCATCAGCAGCTTGATCATGCTTCCTTTTTTGTACAGACACCTCATCAGCGCCTTTATTATTTTTAAAATGTGTGAGGAACTTCATCAGCTCTTTTGGAAGCTTTATTTTTTGGATAGGACTTGGAGGCTTCATCAGCACCCCTGCTTGAATTTTTATTGTTATTAGTTTTAGATGGCCCTAATCAGTAGCCTTTGATTTTTCCTCAGCCATAATTATTTTTTAGGTCTCTTTACTCTGTTTATAACCAAATTTGTGTTAAGAGAACCATTAGATCAGGACCAAAAACAACTGAGTCACAGGTTGCAGAAAACGCTGTTAAGCCAGTCCTGTGGCAGCTGACACACTTTCTCTCTCTCTTTTTTATTTTTTTAAATCCTGTAGGTCCAGATTTCTGTTTAGTTCTGGGAATCTCTGACAAACCAATCCACAGAGAACCCAGCAATAACTGTCAAAGTTTGAAAAACAAACAGTTACCTCGCAGTAGGGACCCACGAGTTCTGAGGTAAAAAATAAGGAAAATGCAAAAATTTGATGGTTCCTTCACAAATTGCGTCAAAAAATTGAAGAACTGTTGAAAATAAGTATTTGCGATAAATAAAGAATATAAAATAAGGAGATGCGGTAAAAATATGTATAAATAAACGCAGTTACGGTAAAAATAACGCAGATGCGGGAAAACGAACCACCGCTAAAAAATTAGTAAAATTACACTCAACAAACTAAAAATTTAAGTTTGTGAGGAAAACTTTACCAAGATAAGCGAACTAGAGGCTGTCAACAAGGAAATCTGAGAGACACCTCCGGGGCAATGTTGCTCAGTCAGCGAAGAAAAAAATTCTGAAGCCCTTCAGGCTGCTCTCACTCAGCACACTCCCCTCCTGCGTTTTGACTGGCTGATGCCCTAGCTCATTATAATTTTTTTAAAGGCATACCTCCGGGGCAGTTGCACCTGGCCAGCTAACTGCTTTAGTTACTGATGCTAAAGTACTCCTGGGTAAGAATAACAAAATTTTCATGCTCCGGCATACAAAACTGAATACTATAAGGCAAAACACTTGTACCTGTGGTCATATACCTGCATGTTTACAGCGTGATCGGCTTCGTTGAAAGATCAGCTTCATAGATCCAGACTACTGCATTCTGGGTTAACCATGCAGATTTGCATATCTACAGCACTGACACACTATTAACATTCTTAATATTAAACAACGGTGTCCAATACCCAACAGACCCTAACAGAAATAACATGTTTACTAACTTATTTATGTTCGGGTCTCTTGGATATTAGGCACTGTTGTTTAATATTGAAAGTTTAATATTGATAGTGTTTCAGTGCTGTAGATATGCAAATCTGCGTGGTCCACCCAGAATACAACAGTTCAGATTAATCAATCGTATCTTTGAACAAAGCCATTCATTGTGATGACCACAGGTAAACTTGTTTTGCCGTACAATATCATAGCATTCCTCTCTCACTACACATGCTGTCCCACTGACTCTGCTCCCCCTGTGTCCTTACTGATCATTCCCTCTCTCTTACGCAACAGATGCGGTCCAGCTACAGCTGACTGCACTCCCTCTCTGTGTCTTTACTGCTAATTCCCTCTCTGTCACGGTACAGATGCACTCCCGGTCCTGCTGACTCTGCTCCCCTTCTGTGTACTTATTGACAACTCCCTCCCTTCCTCTCTCACTAGAGATCCGGTGCTGCAGGACTCCGCTGCTGCATGTATCTCTCGGTTGCTCTGTTTCTGTGAGGGTCAATGATTGCCCTGTCCCCAGGCTGTGCTGCTACATTAAACAAGAAAGTTATGGACAACTGCTAGCGGATGTCTGTCCGCCGCTTCCCGGAGGTCCCAGGGCGGGTGGGTGGAAGGATCAGAGCGAGGATGACAATGTGGGAAAGGTTGGGGAGGGGATGTATGTACAGTGGGGTTCCCGGAGGTCTGTGGGGTGGATGGGTGGGAAGGATGACAACTTCTGTCTCTCTTTGTCAGAACCAGACTGCACAAAATGACCAGGGAGGGGAAACAAATAACACCCGAATAGTCAGAGGTCCGCGGGGCAGGTGAAACACAGACTTTGACAGCAGATAAGGACCGCATGGCCCACCTAGTCTGCCCATTTCCCTACCTAGAGGATAAGCTGCAGATCCTATTTAACCAACACCTACCCCCCCCACAAAAATTGCCTTATGTCTGTCCCATGCATTCTTGAATTCTCCCACAGTTTTAGACCCCACAACCTTCTCAGGAAGGCTGTTCCATGCGTCCACCACCCTCTCTGTGAAAAAATACTTCCTTACATTGCCCCTGAGCCGTCCCCCCTCTATCTTCAAATTGTGTCCCCTTGTTCTTGCACATCTCTTTTTCTGAGGGTGGGTGGGAAACAAACTGTGTTTTGGTTTTATAGTTCTCAGTAGCGATTTTGCAGTGGTTAAAGTCAGTACAGGAGCAAGCAGGCATTACTAGGGAATAAATGCATGGTTGCTCGTTGGACACCTGTTGCTGTTCCTCCAATGAAAACTGCTTATTTAACTCTAATATTTATTGCCATGTTACAATACACTTTTCTTCTCTCTGAGTGTGTTTATCTGCATGTTTCATTTTGTCTCAGTCTCTTCTTTCTTACTGTATATTGCTTTTCCTCTCTGTTGTCCCATAAATGCTGTAGCTGTAATAATATTAGGACCAGGATTCTTGAAACATGAGGGCTAAGAACAAACACAAGGGCACCCCATGCATAAATGCAGTTTTCCTTCCTTCCTTCCATTATTTAGTTATTTACTCTTGGTTACAGGGGAAGTGAACTGAGCCACACATTCTTTAGTTACAAACCGTGTCATGAGATGGTACAGCAGCAAATGTAAATGTATAATCATACAGAAATAAGGTTATTCAAAAGAACAATGCCAACAGATTTACAAGTGCAGGAAATTTAAAGAGGAACAGTCAACTAAGGTCTTGTCCCAATTTACACTTTTTGTGCAAAACTTTTTTTTTTTTTTTTTAACTTACTGTTTACTACAACTGTATCAAGCTGATTCTGCTGACTTCCAAGCTGACATTTGCTACGACCAGAAATTCCGGAATCCCCTGCAGCAGTGGGAGATTCAATAGCCTGCAGTGAATGTTAGAGATTTTAAAAGTTCAGATGTTTTCCTGTCCTGCTGTTCTTTTCCCAGGGCTAAATACAGTCCTCTGTGACTGTACATACCCCACAGAGGACAGTGGGACCAGCAAACAAAAGATCAGAGCTTATGTTATAAAAACTCTTAACATCTATGGAAATTATTTTAATGGAAATAATGTTACAATGCCAATAAAGTTAATAAAAAATAAAATTTTACACAAGCACAAATAAATCTTAACTGAAGCACTCCGCTACTAATCACGCCCAACCCCCACAAAATGAAATCATACGCACTGTTATCAGACCCAAGTTGGCATCCCCAACGTTAGCAAATGACTTGCTATAATGAACGGCAACTGTGGCACCTCAAGCGTTTATTATAGCAAGGAACTTTGTTCCATAACAGTGGGCCTAGATGAGAAATGAAGGCATTTTATCAGACTTGCAGTAATTTTTTCTGTCAGTTCCAATGACATTGGGATAAGTCATATAAGCTGGATAATTAAGAGGCTGAGATACACACAAAGCTGTGGCATCACTGTGGACCCTGCGTCTCACAATGTCCCATCAACAGCTATAAGCCAGTTCTCTATATTGCCCTGCAGTACAAGTTACATCATTTCATTACTTCTTCATTTAAAAAAAAAAAAATATCAATTTCACTTTTGAAATGGTTCAAAGAACAAACATCTGTTGGTTCCAAACCTCTTTGCACAGGCATCCATGATCCAGTGGGGCATACCAATCAACTATGCAGCCCTTTTCAACAGCCAGTGAAATGCATTTCAAAGAAGGAATACTAGCTAGTATTTAGCGCTTGGATAATGGAATACAAAAGATAAATAGTACTTTCTTAACAGGATTCCATGTTGCCAGAAAATATTCTGAAAAGAAAAATTAGCCTTCTTGGGCAGTGATGGTGTCAGAACTAAAAGAAAAACAAATTATGACAAATCTGACAGACTTTCTTTCCATATCATTCCACATGGTCATTGGCATTAGTCATAACTGCTAGGATGAAACAAGCATTGGCCAACGCCAAATGACTGCTTGCTTTTATTTGCTGTATAGCTGCTGGATATATATGGCGCAGCAGTTAAAATGAACAATTCACAACATGAGTTATAATACTGAATTTTTCATGACTGGGAAATGATGACGTTCACAAATAACATTGTTTCCTTAGACTGTGACTTGTGTGCCTTGTGACTAGGCAAGGACTTCAAAGGGACAACGAGGAGAAAGGCAGAGAGTAGACAGAATAAGGGACGAAATTCAGTATTCTGATGCTGCAATAGGTGAAGGAGTACACCCCCCAAAAGTCCTCTCACAGTTCAGACTGATAATTTATTCATATACTTTACAAGCAAACAGTCAGCCTGCTCCCTGGGGTATACACGCTGAGCCTTGTTTATTTACATTGCAATGATTAAAACGTGTTAATTTTAGTGTTCAAAACACAGGTAAGCAGTGTAACAGCTCCACTGAGTGCAGGAACATGTCAGAACATCTGTTTTAACTGCTTTTTATCATCCATGAGTTGCAAGCACTGCATCATGGTTATGCAGATATGTGTTGGGGAAACATCTCTGCCATTCCCTAAGAAACAAAGTTCTAAACAGTAACACATATGAAAATACTAAATAGTAGTATATGTAGAACGTAAAGCAGGGTTATTATTTCAAGCAGGTGTAACCCCCTCACCCCTGCCTTTTTACCAAAACGACAGGTGGCATGCTGTTGGAGTTGGCAGCAATACCTGGTGGGGACCTGGGTTTCGGGGAGGATGAGGTTACCTGGCACAAGGGGACCTAGGTTTGGCTACTCTGCACAGGGGCACCCAAGTAAATCCGAACACAGGAAGCAATAACTGTAATGTCCAGAACCAGGATTGGGATTTTTCAGTGTGGCTTTTATTCATAACTAGCTGAACACAACAAAGCATAGATGGACCCCCATGGGGCTACGTTTACTGATAATGCAGATTAGAGACTACAAGGCAGTCCACTTAAAGAATTAACCCATTTCTACTGTTTTCAGGCTCTGGACCCACTAGGCACACAGCCCGGACTCGCATGCGCTTTGGATACACAGCCCGACTGACCCGGCTCCCCTGCCGGCCACTTGACTGACGGTCCATTTAAAGAATGAACCCATTTTACTTGTTGTGGCGCCCCACACCACTTAGAGTCTGCAACCCCTAGAGATTTTTTTCTTCTTACTTCTTCTGACTCCCATCACACAAGGAGAATTCTTTTCCCAAGTTGTGGCTCCCCACACCACTTAGAGTCTGCGACTCCTAGAGAGATTTTCCCATTTGCGACCCACGTCTGGGTACCTACCTCATCACTGGCCAGGCGCATGAGGCAAGTAGCAATCACAGCAGAAATCCGTAGAAGTGGACCTGGTTACTAAAGATGGGGGGGTTTTCCCACCTCCAGCTCCCACGGCCCATACCTGGCCATTTCTCTGGAGAAACTGAAACTTCGAAATATAGATTAAACGGTGGATGGACTGTTGCACCCCCTCTACAACATTACTTGAATTCACACAACCTTTACATTTTGACACTACTCCATTTGTTTGTCCTAGTACAATAGGCCTCCCAAATAGTAGTCCAAATCCCATACTTCTTCACATTTTCCAAACTGAAGAAACACATTGTTTGCCTTCTCAAATTAGAGCAAAACACTCACCCTTTCGTTGCAGGTGCCCCACAGGCGAAGTACAACTTTTTCCACTCTTAAGACCAAACCGAAACTGTAAAAAAGGTAGCTTTCTTCCTGTAGTAGAAATTAGGGGATTGCCCTGGAATCCACAGAGGGATACTTTACTCCCCCCCCCCGGGGGGGAGGGGGCACTGAGACCTGGACAGCGGTCTCCACCACTTGAAACTGGACACTGACCTTCTCTTTCAAAAGGTAAACAAAAGACACTTCCTTCCTGCTGGCAGGCAAGCAGGAGACTTCCTTCTCACAAGGAGGTAAACAGAAAACTGACTTTGAAAACTCCCAACTTTCTATCTCACTCCCTCTGCTGCAGATTCCAATGTGGCTTATGCAGCTGCGACAGTTCTATGGTGATGTCATCTCTCAGTCTCAGCTGAGACGGAGAACAGAGTGAGACAGTGTGAAACCCATTTAACTGGAGTTTCACAAGCTGCCTTCCCTGCCTACCACTAGGTCTTACTGGGATTCTAGTAACCCCGTGTAACAAGGGGTTACACAGGAATTCAGAGTTGTACAAGGAAATCCTCTATCTTACATTTTCCCACCTTGTGACTAAGCAAGGACTTCAAAGGAAAAAGAAGAAAACAAGTGGAGAGTGGGTGGAATTAGGGAGCAAATTCAGTATTCTGCAGCTGTGACAGTGGAAGCGGGGCGTGCCCCCAAAAGCCCTCTCACGGCTCAGACCGATATAAATATGTCTGCATGCGTTGCCAGTAATCATAAAAAGCAGTGGCAAAAAAAAATAAATAAAAAATACTGGTGGGGGGGGAGAACATTTTTCCAATATTTCCTCAGTGTTCATTTCAGAGTGGGGGACTGAGACAATTGCCACACAGTTTTTAATTTTGACACACCCTTTCTACCTTGGGACAAGCTGCTTACTGTTACAAAAGTTTCAAAGCAAAATTTAAATACCTGTAAATTTTCTTTCTCCGACGGCCGGTCTCCGGGCTTCATTACGCCTGGGCTGTACCTCCTGATGCTGGTTGTAGGCAGTACTAAAGCTCTGCAGCAGGGGGATAAGAAGCCCTCCACATCCAGTCATCTCCAGTCGTTCCTAACGCAGTCCCCCGAGGCAATACTACGAGAACTTGGAAACAAAAACTCAAAAAAGTTACAGTATAATTGGCCCTTAGGCCAGCCAACTATATACATTCTGTGAGGGAATCCGAAGCCCGGAGACCAGCTATCGGAGAAAAAAAATTTTACAGGTATTTAAATTTCGATGTCACTCTTCTAAGCTGGTCTCCAGGCTTCATTATGCCTGGGATATCCAAAAGCAGTGCATCCCTTGATGTCCCAGGTGGGAAGAATGTCAAGTGCTCTTAGGGTTCCACCACTGCCTGAAGCACTCGGCGGCCAAAGGATGCTTCCGCCGAGGACATCACATTCAGTTTGTAAAATTTCATAAACGTATGAATGGATGACCAAGTGGCCGCTCTGCATAAGTCTGCTGGGGATGCGTCTCCGAAGTTCGCCCATGAAGTGGCCATAGCTCTGGTGGAATGGGCTCTCACTGGACCAGGTAGAGCTACTCCAGCCTGATCATACGCCATAGTGATTACTGATCTAATCCATCTGACTATAGTCTCTTTTGAAGCTTTTTTACCCACATTTTGGCCTGCAGTTAGAATGAACAAGCTTGATGTTTTGCGAACAGCCTCTGTTCTCTTAATAGATCTTTTGATTGCTCTCCTTGGATCTAGAGTATGACACTCTCCTTTTCGTTTTTCAGGTGAGGACAGAAGGAAGGAAGGATTAGCTCCTGGTTACAATGGAAAGGAGACATAACCATAGGTAAAACCCCCTGGATCCATCTGGAACACCACAGAGTACTGATGAAAAATAGTGTACGGCTCTTTGGTAGACAGCAACCCCAGTTCGCCGATTCTCCTGGCAGACGTAATAGCTACCAGGAAAATCACCTTCACTGTAAGATGCATGACTGAAGCCTCCTTCAGAGGCTCAAAAGGTGCTTTGGTTAGGGTATTGAGAACCAGATTAAGCCTCCAAGGTGGTACGGTTGGCTTAATTGGGGGGCGCTTTAACGTTGCTGCTCTTAGAAACCTCCTGACATGAGGGTGAGATCCCAGTGAATCCCCCGAGTCTACCAACAAGAGCGCCCCCAGTGCAGAAACTCAAACTCATAAGGTGGCTGGCTGCAGTCCTTTGTCAAATCCCTCAGGAAGAAATTGTAAAAGCACCGGTAGGGATATTGGGTGATCCTGTATTTCTTTACATTGAAGCCAGAACAAGAATTTTCTCCAGATTCTATAATACACCTTAGAGGAGGAGCAGCGCAGAGAACTTACCATTATTTCAATAACAGAAGCCATGTAGCCCAACTCTTTGAAGGTTTCCTGCTCAATCTCCAAGCTGAGAGGGACAGATTGCTCAGATTGGGGTGTAGAACCAGGCCCTGATGAAGAAGGTCTGAGCTGAGCTGGAAGGTAAAAGGTGGTCCCCTTTGACAGCTGAATGAGGAGTGGGAACCAGGGGCAGCGAGGCCACCTGGGGCAGACTATAATCATCTCTGCCCTGTCCCGGGCCAATTTGTGCCAGACACTGGATAGCAGCGGGATTGGGGGAAAGGCATACAGGAGGCCGAAGTGACCACAGTCTAGGGAAAAGGCGTCCTGAGCTAGCGCTAGCTTGTCTCTGGCCAGGCAGCAAAACTGCTGTACCTTGGAGTTTTGTCAGCATGCAAACAGATCTACCTGGGGATTGCCCCACCGCTCTATTAGGAGTTGGAAGGCGCTGTCCTTCAGCTCCCATTCTCCTGGTAGGACGTCTTGGCGGCTTAACCGGTCTGCTGTGACATTTTCCTGTCCTGGTATGTACACGGCTCTTATACTTGCTCATTGGAAAAGGAGAAGAGACTCCCGAAGCATTTTTGAGCTTTTTGTGCCGCCCTGATGGTTGATGTAGGCCATGATTGTTCGATTGTCTGTTAGAATCAACACATCCTGGTTGCGTACTTGCTGATGGAAGTGTATCAGGGTTAGGCGAACTGTCCTCATCTCTAGGATGTTTATGCTGTACCTTGATTCTGTCAGTGACCACTTGCCTTGGGCCGACATCTGGTCCAGGTGATTCCCCCCCCACCCCAAGGCTTGCATTTGTTGCGATTCTTATTTGGTGCGGATGGCCTAGCCTTTGTCCCCTCATGACATTTGCCCTCAGAGACCACAATCGGAGGGAGGTTTTTATCTGCTGAGAAATTGGAATGAGCTGGTGCTGGCTGTGTCTGGACTGAGACCACAGCCTGAGCAAATGTGCTTGAATGGGTCGCATGCGCACTAGAGCCCATGGGACCGAATCTGCCAGTGACACCAGAGCCCCAATTAGTTGCATGAAGGACTGGGCCGGCAGCTGAACAGCCATTTGAAATTTGTTGAAGAGCTTCAGCAGGTCCCTGAATTTTGTCTTGGGGGGGGGGGGGGAGACACCGTGTTGGCCTGCGTCCTGAAGTCTGCCCCCAGGTGCTTCAAGCTCTGGCTCGGGATTAAGGAACTCTTCTTCTAGTTGGTGACAAAACCGTGTGCCGTCAGGCATTGGACTACTTCCGCCACTGCCTGTGTCACTTGGCTGAGCTACGGGGCTTTGATGAGGATATCGTCCAGGTAAGGGAACAGCTGGATCCCTTGTTCCGAAGGTGAGCTACCACCGTTACCAGAACCTTTGAGAAAGTTCTTGTGGCTGATGAAAGGCCGAAAGGGAGAGTTTTGAATTGGAAGTGATGCTTCCCTACCTTGAACCCGAGATACTGCCTGTGCAGGCTGTGAATAGGAATATGGAGGTAGGCATCTTGCAAGTCGATGGATGCCAGGAAATCTCCTTGCTGCAATTCCTTGATGATTGAGGACAGAGTTTTCATTCTAAAATGGTCTGTTGTGTACAAAGCGATTCAGGAATTTGAGGTCTAGGACTGGTCTGTGACCTCCTGTGCGTTTGGGCATGATGAAAAATAGGGAGTAGACTCCTCGATTGACTTCTTCGGGGGAACCTGTTCGATAGCCCCTGCTTGCAGAAGATCTGTGATAGCCTGCAAAATCGTTGGTCTCTTGCATGGGTTGTTTAAGATGGGGAGGGCACCACGTGAGGTAGTGGGGGCTTGGACTCTAACTCTATCAAATAACCCTTGCAGATAATGTCTAGAACCCATCTGTTTGACGTGGTTGGGACCCATTCCTCGAGGAATTTTGAAAGTCTGCCCCCGACTTGAGGATGGGCCCACATGGCCTCACTGTGATTTTTTATTACTATTTCCGGTGTCTCTGATGCTTCCACCTCCGCCGGACCCCCCCCGGAAATTACGTTGGTTTCGGAAGAACCATGTTCTTTTCCCAGAAAAGTTGGAGTTTTGGCCCTTGTTGTAGCCTCTGTCACGTAAATTGCATCTTAACCCCGAAGACCACGCTTTGCCCCGGCCCCTGGACTGGGGCATGTGCACCTTAGCCATTTCATCGGATTCCTTCACTGCCTCCTTTAGAACCGATTCAAACAGCAGATTGCCTTCGTAGGGTGCATTCACCAAATGGCTCTTTGAGATGCATCCGCTTGCCAGGCCCGAAGCCATAGGTTGCGGCGAGCCAAAGTTTGGTAGAACATGGTCCGAGCAGCACACCTGACCACCTCTTCCAGCACATCTGCTGCACATGCTGAGGCCAACCCCATTAATTGTAGCCAATGGATAATGGGGGAGTTCTTTTCTGAATCCTCTGTGAATTGAAAGGCTAAATCCAATGCCCAGGATAGGGCAGCTCTGGCGGAGAACAGGTTTGCGGTGGCTGCCTTGAGAGAAGCTGCCGAAGCCTGGAAGACTTTTTGAGTGAGGAGTCCACCATTCTGCCTACTGGGTCCCTTACAGAAGCCCCTCCTTCAGCTGGGATGACCGTTTCTTGGTTAGGGTAGAAATCAAGGGGTTGATTCTGTGGAAGTCTAACCACTTTTCAGATTGCTTCTGGTCAAACTTCAGAAGTTTAGAGATCCGTCCAGGGAACGCATATGCGCGTTCTGGACCCTGCCATTCTTCTTTTAGCAGGTCCTCTATGGTGAGAGGTATAGGGAAGGCTGTAGTTGGTTTGGAGGCAGCCGCCAAAATGAAATGACTGTTTCGGTTGGGAAGGGACATGTGGAGAAGATCCGAGGCAGGGGTGTGCAAATCAAATTTTTAAATGCTTGCCTCAGGGCAAGTCAAGGTCTAAAAATTACTTGCCCATGAAATCTTGTACTTGCCCTACCGTGAAACATAATAAGACTGGTAAAAACATGCTGCTACCACTTTATTAAAAAAAAAAATAAAAAATTTGTCTTAACATTAACAACACACTAATGAAATGATCACTGATGCCCTCCGCCTCAAAAAACACACAAAACCCAAGGCGAACAAGGGACAGGTCATAAAATTAAAAAAAAAAAAAAAAAAACACAACAACATCAAAAGCAAGTGACTGGGTAACACTAGGGCTAGAAGCCAAAAAGAAATGCAGTCATTCGCAACCAGCAGTGAGGGACCTGAGGGTACCAGCGACATCACACTGAGTAGTGAATACAGTGCTGTGGTACCGTAAAAGACATCACACCTTACCAACCCTGCTCCACTTCTTCACCACTGGCTTGTGACTTGTCTTCATTACACTGCCACAAAAAATACTCGGCATCAGGAGTAGACTTTTATGCAACTGCTGTATTTTTTGCAGAGAACAGCAGTTTCAGCACAACAAACAGCAAGTTGGCAACACTACACCCCGCTGAGCCAACCAGACCCTCTCCAGAACCAAGCAAGCAGGGTTGCGGCATGGCGAATATCTCTGGTAGCCAGTGTAGCTGCAACACAACACTCAATCATTGAATGTCTCTTCCCCCGCAGGAGCCACAAGTGTCCGTCCCAAACACCTTAAAACATGGCAGCAAGCAAGGGACAAAACAAAACTCCTCTTTATCACAGTGACCCCCCCATGTCAAGTATCCAGACCATTTGCCTTGTTGTGCACTGCCCCCCACCCAGCTAAATACCAGCTATGTGGAGGCCCCAGAGAGATCAGTCCTGTAATGGGGTTAGTCTTATTTTAAAATTGAGTTGTTTTTTTACTACATATGTGTGTGAAATAATCAAGCACAAAATAAAAGTATTTAAGGAAAAATTCAACCTGAGAAGCAGCACTCTCCAGTTAATGTCAATGGTGCCACATATCCCAGATTTCTTCAACAAAAGTTGCTCCTACCTAAACACACACACACACACACTTTCCTACCTTTTGAAATAATGTGTTAACAGTATTGAATAAAAAGTTAAAAACTGAAGCTTGTCTCAGTGTGTTCTGTTTATTGCCCTGCTATCCAGCTAGTTCCCTGGCTACACTAATAGCATTTTTTCTTGCTGTTCTAATTGTTCAACCCCTGATCGAAATGCTTATTCAGGCACCATGTTTTTCTTATATTTTAGCTGCAGTCAGTCCTGAGTCACATACATTAAATAACTTGCTTGCCCAGTAATTCTTTTTTTTTTTATTTAGATAACCTGTGTAACAGCAAAACTTCTTGCACTGTTTTGCACTCAGATGGAGCAGTGATTGGTAGCAACAGGGTCATAGTTCACTTCACATGTTTTATTTTTATTTACAAAAGGAGCCAGAACTGTATTTTATGCTGCTACAGTTAATCTGCCAAAAGCAGCCCCCCCCCTTCTTTTCTATTACAAATTTCAGCAAGCCTAGTTTTTAGCTATTTTGCCAAACAGTCTTTAGCAGTCAAGACGCTAGTCTGAAACACAGTACTGTATAAACAGGCTTGGTCTCACCTTACAGATGGTGACAAACGGGCGGCTGCAAAAAGTTAGCGTCCCAAGAAACTTCTTTGCATGTTTCTCTCTAGGGAGTGTTATTTGGGTCTTAGAATCTCCGAACTAGGAGAAATACGGTAGGCTTTTTTCCAGTGCAGTTTACCAGGCTGCAGTCAGAGTCATGTTTCAGAGGTGTGGTGTGACAGTGATGAGAGAGGGAGAGAGAAAGTCCTGCTAGCTGTAGCATGAGCTGGTGCTGCATTTTACTCAGAGACAATAGTTTTTCTGTAGTGGCTGTGCAGTTAGGGCGTGCTTACGTTACGGAATGCAAAGGAAAAATTCAAGACGGGAAAGCACTTGTCCAAAGGCTGAAGTAGAGAGATCAAAGGGTCTGCCGACTGTGTAATTAGGTCGGCCTCGTGGACATCGGCAATGCACTTGTACACCCCCGCTATGAATTCTGATGACCTTTTTAATAAAGTCCAGGTCCTCCAAGTCAAAGTTTCTGGATGGGGATTCGTCAGAGTCTGAAGATGAGCCCACTATCTCCCCCTCCTCAGGGGAAGAACTGGCGGCTGAGGAGTCCGGGGAATACCCCCCTGCAACATTTGCCATTGTGCATGCCCCTAGATCTACTCCAGGAACGAGACCTTTTCTTCCTCCTGTGGCGTGAGGAACAGTGATCATCCTCCTCGGACGATCTACCCCTGTATCTGGATTTCTTTTTCTTGTCGGAGCGATGCGAGGATGGCTGCCCCTCGTTGGATGAAGATGGGGAAGGGGTCCTTTTCCTTTAGCCTTTTTGTGGGGTCTGATATATCAGGGGACCCTGGAGGCTGCCATTCAAAGCATGCAAGGTCCATAGCAAAAGCCCTATTTAACCCATCTATAAGTTCGGGATCCAGGGAGGGGGCGGTCAACGGTTGTGTATCCCTGGTTGCTGCTGCTCTCTCCGACCTGGAAGTAGACGGTCGTTCAGACCTTTCTTGGATATTTGACTGTGCCGAGGGAGAGGTTGCATCCGTTGAGTCCTCCCCATTAGCAGCCGCTGCCTTTTCACATGTGAGGCAGAGTGAGCCAGCGAAGGTGATCAGGAGTGTGGATTTGCAGCACTGACATTTTTTGCCCCAGCTAGACTTTTCTGAGGTCATGATTCCGATATCAATGTAATCTCTCCCCGAGCCACAGGTGTTTTGTCATGCTGTTCCTTTAAGAGCTGCTCTCCTGTTCCCAAATGTACAGAAATGCTGCTTTAAGTTATCCGGTCTCTGTTTATTGGGGGTAGTGAGGTTCACAGGTGCTGTTCCAAAGACTCCGTTCCTGCCTGGCGCTGGAGCTCTACTGGCTTTGCCCCACTCGATGTCTTCCTTAGCGCTCGTCGACGAGAACTGATAGTCGATGAGCAGCCTGGCACGTGGAATGCGCTACTGCTATAAGGCCTCTTCAGCGTTTGTCGACTAGAGGACTAGCAGTTGACGGGCGTCTGGCGCTAGAATCGCTCCAACGAGATGTGCCGTCGATGAGCAGCTGAAACATTCACCATAGCCACTCTTCGGGTGGAAAAATTTATTGCAGTGCCCAGAAAACACTCAGGTGCTAAGCAGTGCTCTAGAAACACTCCGGTGCTGCTTATAACCCCTCTGCCCCCTTGCCTGAACAGGATCCTAGCGACCGTTGAGGATTCCAAAATCGCAGGGAAAAAAGGGGCTGCTGCAAGGTGGGGCCAGTCTGTGCAGCTTGCAAGGCTGAGACTGGATCCCACCTAGGCTGTGAGATAATGTGTCCCTGCTGAGCAGAAAAAGCCTACGAGTAGAATCGCTAAAGAAGAACTTACAGTCTCTTCAGCCCTGCCATTTGTGACAGGGCTCTGCTGCAGAGTACCTGCTTCACTGAAGGCAGGAAGTAAACTGGAGACGACCGGATGTGGAGGGCTTCTTAGTCCCCCTGCTGCAGAGCTTTAGTCCTGCCTACAACCAGCATCAGGAGGTACAGCCCAGGCGTAATGAAGCCCGGAAATCAGCTTAGGAGAGAGAAACTGCTGTTTTATAAATATGGGGTCAAATGAACATTATACAATGGCAAGAAAATGTCCTGGACTCTGACTGGTCAGTGTGCACTTGTTGCACTGAGATTATCTGAGCACAACCTCACAGCATCAAGTCCAACCATACAGGTGATTGCATAGCAGACTGAATAAGCAGCCACAATCTCTCTTACAAAGAGTTTGATGGCTTGCAATTGAAGTACAGAAGCAAAAGCTTTGTTTCATATAAAAACTTTATTTATATTGTGGAGGGGGGGACAACATTTGTATCATGGCTAAAAGATTTCATACTTGGGCAGAGAACAAGTGTCAGAACATCCCAGTTCAGTTTATTGTGCAGGGATAGTTTCCGCTGAGCATGCTCATTCACAAGGAGGTCCCTGATACAAAGTACTAAACATCACAGACAAAGTACAAGGATGCATCATAGTAACACAGCGGGTATTTCACGGTACATAGAGAAGATCGGTTGTAACAAATACGTAGAGGCAAAAGCATCACATGACAGTAAGTTTACCACCACCTAATAAAAATCATCACAGGCAATCAATACAAGCCGTACATCATACAAAGATAGCAGGGATATCATGATACATGGAGTAGGTTGGTTATAACAATACAGAGAGGTAAATTAGAAGCATCATTTAACCGTAAGTTTACCACACCTAAAAAATATAGGAGATAACTTAAGTAGAATGGAGAAAAGGGAAGGAAGGAAGGAAGGAAGATGCATGCCAATATACACAGGAATCTACAAAGACAATAGGAGAGGGATGGGGAGAATAGTGTGGAAACATCTCTTTTATAATAACAGTTTTACAGTTTTATTTTTTATGAGGAAACACACCACATATGAATGCACTGCATCATGGGTATGCAAATACCTAATTGCCTGGTACTGCATAACACACTACAGTAATACCAGACAATTATTTGCATACCCTTCACATGAGGAGTGTTTCCTCAAAAAAAAAAAAAAAATTAAAAATAAAACTGTACAACTGATACTATAAAACAGATGTCCCTACACATAAAAGGGATGTTTCAACACTTGTTCTCTGCCTAATAACCATCTACATGTGCTCATTTTGTTCCCCAAAGTATTAATAAAAAAGAGCCATTGTATAATAGCAATAATGCACTCCAGAGTATGGGTTGTGCTGGGATAACCTCCCTTCTGGGATGCTGGATGCACTCAGCCTCTGGCCTCGTGCCCAAACATCCCAAGCATGAGGTTAGCCCAGCACAACCCACACCCTGTCATGCATTATTGCCTAAATAACCCATTATATTTTCATTTGACCCCTACTTTATACACCCAGTGGGTCAGTGTACCACAAACTTAACTATCTAAAATATACCGTTTTACCTTTTCATATTTTCCGATCTCTGCTTTCAACTTTTTACACCTAAAACTGTGTCAGCGAAATGCAAAGTATCCACTCCGTTATTTGTAATGACAAATGACACTCCAGTACCACAGCTACTGCTCTTTCTGCCAAGGACATCATCAATGCTCCAAGCCTTAACCAGGCCCGATCGCTTCAGTGACCTCTAGCCAGGGCACCTTGGAGATCGACTGGCGACTTTCTTGCTGTACCACAGAGTAGACTGAAAAGCAAAGAAACTCCACACTCACCCACTGCAGATCCATACAGAAAGGAGAAATTCCTTCATACCAACCATGATTTCCTTTTCTGTTAGCTCCAACGTTGTCCATAGGGAGTTAATACATATGGGTAATGAACACCCCTACTGGGGTAGTGGCACTGCCCAAAGCTGTCATCAGCACAGAACCTTGGGCACACGAGAATTCCAAGATCACTGATTTTTCAGTCATGTTTGTCCATGCAGTACTTATATACACCTATGTAACTAGTAATCTCCATGTCACCAAGATCAATAAACTGTCTCCTTAACCTAACACCAACAACTTACACATGTAGATAATCATGATATTAGGAAAAGGATAAACTGATGACCTAACCCTTTCTGGAGAGCTGGCTGATGAAATCTTGTCGACCAGTTCTGCAGTACTACCTCTTAAGCATTCAACCGCCAATCCCTCAAGACGACTGGTATGCTGCTGCTTACACTTATAAAAAAAGATGTTTTAAACAGCCATAACAGTGAACATAACTGAAGAAAAACAAACAGTTAAGCACTATTCTGTAACAGTGAAACAAAGCTCAGTGCTCAAAAAGCGCAACGTTAACCTGCGTGCCAGTAGACCAATAAAGTGCACATTTTTCCACTGTTAGCAGATAATTAAGCAATAAGGCACGACAGGGTGTGTGTTATTGTGTAATAACGTCACTCTGGGGTGGGTGTGAAGCCACTGCAGTGAGCAGGTGCTTCCTCCACCCCAGGAGTGACGTTATTACTACAATAACACACTCCCTGGTGCCTTATTGCTATTATACAATGGTTCGTTTTAAAATAATATTAAAAGTTAAAAAGAAAACATTTTTTTTTTTAGTATTTGTATTGTTTTTTTTGTATGATAGGCATATTTCGAAAATGAAAGAAAAAGTAGTCCAGCAGGTGGTGCTGCTAATACAGTGTCATTTTTTGTGTATGCGCCCCCCCCCGATGTAACGTTTGCTGAAGTATATCATTTGATGACTGTGCTCCCACTTCTTGCCTTGAGAGCATTTGACAATGTTTTTTTTTTTGGTTTTCTTAGCCCAGTGAGAAAACGGGATCGTAAAAAAAAAAAAAAAACAGCGAAGGCAAGCAGTAACTTCCGGTTTCCCGCTCCACTCCGTAACGGGACATCAGTTGGAACCTGTAAGTTACAGGTCTTTTTTTCTTTTAATTTGGGTGAACTGCTATTTACGAAGACTGAAAGTTTGTGGGTTTGCTGAGAAGCTGGCAAGTGTCTGTTTACATTTTACTGAAACGGCTGAGCGTGCGCGGGGTCACAGTCTGAGGCAGCTCCGTGAAGTAAAAGCAGGAGAGCTGCCATTTTTCTTTTTCCATTATGATTTTTATTAAGTGCCTCAAGGAGTGAGACAGGCAGGGAACGTGGGTTTGTATGTGGATGGGGGGGGTTGAATCGGGCTAAGTTGTGGCGTCTTGGTAAGTGGTGTGGTCACTGATCTAGTTGTTTAGTGGGAGAGGTGATGAGGTCATCAGCATGCCAGACCTAGATACAGTGATGTTACTGCTCAATATCATCACTGTCTCTAGCTAGTGGTAGCCAATGAGAGCAAAGGAAATTTTCATGCCATTGTATAATAAAGGAATACCGCATGACAGGGTGTGTGTCATGCTCAGATAACGCAACGCCTGGGAGGGCATCCAATGCCCCAGGCGTGGCATTGTCCCAGCATGACAAACACCCTGGAGTGCATTATTCCTATTATACAATGGCTTGTTGTATATACAGAATAAAAAAAATAATTTTAAAGAATGTTTTTGTTAGTGTGGAAAAATATTTTTTGTTTCTTAAGAGAAGATGCTAATAATGCAAATTCAAACAATTAGTCAAGTGCTGAGACTAAACCCGTGATGTTATGCTGGGATGACACCACGGGTCCAGCCCCAGACTGACCAATCACAGTCCAAGATTCTTTTTTTTTTTCCCATTTCATTATTTCTTCGCCAACCAGCCCCCTTCCACCGGTTCTCTCCTCCCATCACCGCAACTGGACCTGGTGCCGGCCATCACCTCACACCAATTTGAGGCGCCAGCTGGCCCAGTGCAGCGGGGAGACCGGTTTCATCCTACCAGTCGGCTTGTTTTCTCCTCCGGTGTGTCCCCGCCCTGAGAACGGAGCCAAGGCGTGCAATGACGCTAATGGTCGAGCCACACACCTCTTTTTCAAGGAGCAGGGTGATATCGGCTCGGCGAGCCAACAGAGAGGCTGCGGACCCTGTAGCCCCCCCAAGGGGTGACGGCTCGGAAGGGTGGGGTCTGCCCGAACTCCAGGGGCAGGCCCCTTCCTACCACCTCCAACACCCAACGGTCTGTGGTGATAGTGGACCAGGCGGAACGGAAGTGGCGGAGCCGTCCCCCCACGGGGGGAACCCAGGGGGGAGTGACGAGGCTGAGGTGACACCCCTCGACCCGTCACTGGGCAGGCTTGGAGGAGGGACCGGCCGAGGGACCTCCTGGGCCTTTACCTCCCGGCTTCCTGTTGGAGGAAGCCACGGGCTTGGGTTTGGGAAGCCAAGCGCGAGCCTGCTGGCTCTAGTGCTGGTGCTGTTGGGCCGGACGTGCCTCAGGCGCAGAAGGACGAAAGGACTTGTGCTGCTGCTGTCGGCGGCCTTTGTCCTTCTGCGCGGAGGTGACCGAGTTCAGAGTGGCATTGGACTTTTCGATCCGCTGGAGGTGACCTTCCACTCCAGGGCCGAAGAGGTCGGTTTCCAAGAAGGGGACATCCGCCAATTTGTGCTGGGTATCCGCCGTGAAGGTGGATATCCTCAGCCATGCTCTGCGGCGCATGGCCACCACGGCCGCAACCGATCTGGCACAGGAGTCTCCAATGTCCAGAGCCATTTGAAGCTGTTGTTTCGCCACCACCCTTCCCTGATCCCGCACCTGCTTGACCGTGGTCTGCAGGTCAGCCAAGAGATGAGGGATCACCTCATCCAGGGAGCCCATGAGGGCATGGGAGAAGTGTGCCATCAGCACGGCCGAGCTGGCCTGGCAGAGGCCTAGGGAGGACACAGCGCACACCTTGCGCCCGGCATAGTCCAGCTTTTTGGACTCCTTGTCGGGGGGCTTATCCACATCCCTAGTGTTCCCGGAACACCGGAAAACACTATCGGTGACCAACCCCTCCGCAGAAGGGTGCTCCAAAAAACTGGACAAAGAGCCGGTAGGGACCGCATACTTCCTGGCCATCCTGGCCGAAGGCGGAGGACAGGAAGCAGGCCACTGCCAGAGCTCCAAGGCTGGGCCAACAATGGCTTCAGCCACCGGAAAGGCCTCTGTGGGTGAATCCCCTCGGTCCAGTATCTCCGTCAGGGGATACTTGGCCCGCTTGGATATGGGCTCGAGCTGCATCCCGGTGGACTCAGATGAGCCGAAGCAAACCCATGGAGGACGATGGGCTTTCGTCCAACGACTGGCCCCCTGAGGACTCCAGGTCAACGGGCCTGGAGAACAGGGAGGAGTCACTGTCTGACTCGGAGGTGTCCGCGAAGAGTTGCCTGGGGCCTGAGCCACCCTCCACCTGCCAAGGACGGTCGGGAGTGAGGGTGACCAACAACCTTTGAGGCAGGGCTTGACCCGACCGAGAGTCCTTGGTCGGCGCCCCCGATTTCGGTTGTGGAGGCGGAGGTTCCACCACAATCGGTGGAGCAGCTGGTTTCGGCCGAACAACCGGCCCTGGCTTGGGCAGCTCGACTACAGCGAAGGGTTGTTTCAGCCGTTCAGATGACAGCCACTTGATGGCCGGGGAAGGCGACGGCGTCGACTTGTTCCTGGACAGAAGTAACTGCTGCCACATCAGGTCCTCGTAGCATCGACGCAATTTGCGCCGAAGCCTCTCCTCTTCCGAGGAGGAAGACGAGGACGAGCGGCGGCGACGCTTACCTCGGTGCCGAGACCAAGACTGCCGATGTCGGTGGGATTGGCTGGACCGAGACGAAGACCGAGATCGAGATCCTCGGTGTTTCCGAGGACGGGTCTGGGAAGGAGCGGGGGACACCCGCTTTTCCCTCGGCTCAGAAGCCTTAACCAGGGACTGCTGCACCGGGTGCGCAGGCAGATCCTCTGTCTCCACCAGGGGAACCGGTGAAGAAGGGTTGTCGGCCTCACCAGTCGACAGCCCGTCCAACGGGTCGAGAAAAATCTCGACCGCGTTGACGGGTGTCTCGGCCAGCTGGCCTGACGGGGACACCGTGAAGCCAGCGGCCTTAGCCACAACCTCGACAGAAGTTGACAGTTGGCTGTCCGGGGAAGGAGAGCTCTCCCGCTCCCACGAACGCCAACGATGGGACTTACCCTTTGAGTCTTTCTTTTTGGACCGAGAGGAATGTCCCAATGGCCCTCTCCCTTCGCGGAAAGGGATTGGCAAAGCTCCTTGAATGAAGCTGAATACGAGGTACCCAGAAAGAGCGGGATAAATGCCGCGACCGAGGAAGAGGATGATGCGGCCTGGGCCGCCTCCTCCTCGAGGGCGATCATCTGCTCGAGTTGCTCAGCCGAGCCAGCCGCCACGGTAACCGCCCAATGGGCCTCCTTCGACTTAACCGGCAGGTAACGATTCTCGGGGCGCCCAAGCTGTAACCGGGCAGCGCGGTCCTCCAGGACATTGGCCGAAAACGAACGGCATGACTCGCAGGCCTGAGGGTCGTGTTCTAGGCCGAGGCAGTAGACGCACGTGGAGTGCGGGTCCGTCCTGGACATCTTCTGCCCACAAGGGCACCACCAAATCTGGGAGTCGATTTGTCCATCGTAGCCAGCGAGGAGAAAGATGACCGAAGTCTTGAAAATTTAAAAAATGAGTTTCAGGCGAACCCGAGAGTTAGGATCCAGTCTATCACGCAGAGCTGCTAGGAGGGAACCTGAGCTTCCAAGCGGTAAGGAAGATCTGGCGTCATGGGGCGGAGCCGAGAGTTTTACCACCCGGGTGGGTGGGAGGAGCCAGCTTGAAGACCTTCCGGCAAGATTTAAAGCGGCAAGGAACCTGCCAGACAGTGTGGATGAACAACATATCCATGTCCCTAGAAGTGATACTCTCTCTGTATAACTGCTTGGTGAAGCCGCACCTCAAGTACTGTGTGCAGTTTTGGAAGCCGCACTTAAAAAGGGACACTGCACTCCTGGAAAGAGTCCAGAGGAGGGCAACCAAAATGATCTGGGGCTTGGAGAAAAGACCTATCAGGAGAGGCTCGAGGAGTTAAATATGTACACGTTGGAAGAGAGAAGGGACAGGGGGGATATGATAGAGGTCTTCAAGTACACGAAGGGGGTAAATAGGGAAGACTCAGTCGGGGTGCTCCGAAGGAAAAGAGGGGGGCAACTGAAGGGCATGGGTGGAAGCTGGAGGGGCGGGGAGACCTCGGGGGAAGAGGAGGTGCTACTTCACTGAGAGGGTGGTAGAAGGACAGACTGCACTGACTGGGAGACTAGGGAGGCAGAGACTGTGGAAGGGTTCAAGAGAGGATGGGACAGGTACAGGGAAGGGATGTGCAGGCAAAAGTCCAATGCAAGGGAATACCCTGGTATGGAAACAGAGAATCCAGAGAGGGCGGGGGAAGAGACCGCAAGGTCAGCTCCCAGGGTGGGGGCTGACCAAACGAGCAGACACGAAAGACCGTTAGGCCTACTCTGCTGGCAGTTTAGTATTTTAGTATGTGGGACTGGGAGCCCATGCTATTGATTGGTTTAGGGACTATCTTGATAATAGCTATCAATGCGTCAAATTTGATGAGATTTTTTTCTACATTTCGAAGGGTTCAGTGTGGAGTCCCTCAGGCTCCATATTGGGCCCTTTACTTTTTACACTCTATTGTTCCTATCTCACAAAAACTGTACCACATAATTGTGATTTGATAGTTTACGTAGACACAGCACTGTTGACTCATAATACATCAGTCTTAGAAGTTAATACAACATTGGGCAGTGAGTTTATCAAAATCTAAAACTGGCTCTGCCAAAACAATTTGGTCCTTAATAAAATCAAAACAAAAGCCATGTTGTTTGGATCTGATGTTAAAATAAAAATAAATGTTCAAAAGATTTTGCAGTATGTTCATGGGGTCATGGGGGAAGGGAAGAGAGACCAACCGAGATTGTAGAGTCATTTAAGTACTTAGGCATTACTTTGGATTCATCCCTAAAATGTTATATTCATATGGACAAAGTTACCTTTAAGCTGCATACAAAGATAGGAACTCTGCACCAATTACGAAATTAACAAAAGACACACCTATAGCCATAGCTCAACAGAATCTTCTTTCAATGCTGAATTATGCATTGTTGGTTATTGATACCACTCCTGCCTGTACTATATCTAGAAAAGCTATACTACTACAAAAACATAGGGACATGTACTCCCTTAGTGCCACACCGCACTCACCATTGTCATATATTAAATCAAATCAATTGGCTTTCTGTTCAGAACTATAGGTTTACAATATCTCATTTTTATTTTTAAGATAATAAACACAGGTATTCCAGTCACATTACAAAATTCACTTGTTAACTAGTCTTCCAGTTATGTCACATTCATCCTTAAAATCCCAATTGGTCTTGCCCCTTGTAAGTACAAATTCAGGCACGAGAACCGTTGCTCACTGTGCTGCCTCTGTCTGGACACTGCCTATCACCATTAAGCAATTTATCTCTGTTAATATTTTTCAAACAGCAGCTTTTAATCATTTTAAAAGTCTGAGTGAATGTGTATGTTAATGAATGTATTGATGTATTTGTTATTTTTTTACACTGTTAATATTTGCACTACTTGATTTCAGGTCATACCAGGAAAAGGAATGCAAATCCAGACTAGTTACCTGCAATACTAAACAAGCATTTGTCAATGCCGAATGTTGGCTTATCGGCATTAGTAGTGCAGGAGTTAGAGAGATGCATAATAGGAATGGCAGTGAAGTACTGAACTGACGCCAATCCCACCACCACCCTGCAAACACTGACAGGTGTCACTGTGTGCCTTGGGGTCTTCGGACATTATACTCACCCCTTTCAATAAGGAAATACACTGAGATGGGTGCGGTATAGGAGAATGGGGTGAACATTGGGGCCGAAGACCCCAAGGCACACCTTGATGCCCGTCACTGGCTGCAGGGTGAGGGTGGAATGGCATGAGCATTACGGCCAACAAACCCAAGTCACATCCAGACGCCAGTCAGTCTCTACAGAGTAGGGAGTTATGGTTGGAAACCCTAACACCCCAGTTGTTTGTTGGTATTTTCGCTCCAAATTTTCAAAATAGAATTTTTCTGACCCATCTCATGAACAATGGCACTAGCATTTTGTTACTCAATCCAGAAAGGTGGTTTTACACAGCGACTACACCATTTGGCACCACAGGTGTAAAAACACATTTCTGGCAGGATGTGAAAAATGACAGCCGTACTGTTCATGAGGTGGTGTGATAAAATAGCAATGCTGAAAATCTGGAGTGAAAATATGAGAAATTGGCGAAGTTATGAACGTGCATAGAAACTGCGCAATGCATGCCTGTAATACAATAATGTTTTGGAATTTGTTCACCAAATTTTCAACATGGACATTTTTGAACCTCTCCTCAGGAACACTGGCACTGTGATTTTGTTAATCTGTCCCGAAGGTTGATTTTCCACAGCGACCCTCGCCATTCTGCACCACAGGTGTGAAAACATGTTTCAGGAAGGATGTGAAAAATGACAGCTATACTGTTCATAACGAGGTGTGAAAAAATGGCAATGATGAAAATCTGGAGAGAAAATATTAAAAATTGGCAAGTTACAACCGGGCGCAGAAACTGTGCAACGCATGCTCGTTACAGTCATTTTTCTGAATTTTCTCACCTCCCCTCATGAACAGTGGCACTGTCATTTCGACAATCTGTCTCAAAAGGTGATTCTGCGCAGTGACTGCGAAATCACCTTTTGAGACGGAGAAACTAAATGGCAGTGACATGTTCACGAGGTGGGGTCCCAAGAACCCCATGTTGAAAATCTGGGGTCAAAATTCCCAAAAATGGCTGAGATATCAACCCAAGTAGGAACTCCCCCATTGCCTCCCATTATAAAGCTTACCGCCATTTCTTCAGTTCGCAGTTCAGCTTTGAAGGGTGCAGACGCGTCCCGGTTCAGAGAAGATCGCGGCTCCCAACCTCCGAAGGGTAAGTATGGGTGCGGGGAGGTGACTGCACAGAGGAGGGTGAGGATGGGGGAAATGGTGGACAATGGTGGACTGTTTTCTTGTTTGCAGGGAAGAAAAAAAAAAAAGACCACAAGGGAAGGTTTTCTTCATTTACAGGTTATACAAAAAAAGTAGGCACACTGGGGTGGGCTCCCAGTGTGCCACAATTCGGGGGATGCAGACATGGGGACTGGGCACGCTGTTTGGTAGTCTACAGACTTGGGAGGCCACGCATCACATAAAGTGGGCATCTCTGTGTCAGCAAGGAAAGGGGAAACTGTTTAACCAGGAAAGACAGACCAAGAGGTGGGATACCGACACGGGGATTGAGCACCCCCAATGTCAGCTTTTCAGGAGTGTGTGGTAGGCAGCAGGAGCCACCATGTTACAGTGTTGGGGGGGGAACATGCTGACACAGGGATTGGGCACCCCGATGTCGGCTTTCTGGGGATTGTGTGGCGGACGTCAGGAGCCGCTATATTTATTGAAATGTTTCACCAGAAAAAGCACATAATGGAGGCGTGTCATCTGCCACTGCAATGATGAGCCAGTCTCTGATTCCAGCGGCAGATACATTTCAACTCTGCGGCTCTCTCTGAAACTGCTGTCATCGGCAGCATGCTTACTGGTTGGCGGCTGAGGGACACACCCACTAAAGCATCCCCTGTATACGCCACAACACTGACACACATCTGAAATAAAAAATTACTCGCCTTAGTAACTGTGTTTCTTCTAATGGAGTCTTGCTGTTTTCTGACATTATGCAGTTAGCCCCAGCACTTAAACTGCTCCGGAGAGGAAAGAGTTAACTCTATGCCAAAGCATAGAACGTTGAGCTCGAGCTCGGTTCAAACCTCTGTCTGCTGCACTCTGAAGCATAATCATCAGATTCTTACGAGCTAACATTAACTACCCCCACAATGTGGAAACTGTAAAATTTACTAGCCAAAAGGCAATCAAATATTTTGGATCCCCCAAAAGACTCCAGTCGAGAAATCCAAAACAAAAAACTAGGTAGTGAACAGATATAATTATCAAAAACATATAACATAACCCACTCCTCCTCTCTAAAAAGGGAAGCGTGTCACATACACCCCTGAGGTGCAACACTGCACCTGCCAGCCCACTTCCCAAAAACCAGGTTCTGAGAGGGGAGGCAGGGAGGAAGGTCAGAATACAGCAAGACTCCATTAGAAGAAACACAATTACTAAGGTGAGTAATTCTTTCTTCAAACAACATGAAGTCTTGCTATATTCTGACATTATGCAGACTACCAAGCAGTACCTCCATGGAGGAGGGACGAGCCTATTTTGGGAATAGGCTCTGCAGTACTGCTCTACCAAACCTAGCATCACTCCTAGCCGGATATCTAGAGAGTAATGCTTGGTGAATGTATGGACTGTTTTCCAGGTGGCTGCTTTGCACATCTCTAATAAGGGTACATCTCTGGCAGCAGCCAGAGAAGCAGCTGTACCTCTAGTCGAATGAGCCCTCAGGCCTGAGGGGGTACTTTGCCTAGCTTTTCATAGCAGAATTGTATACAAGAGATAATCCACCTGGCAACAGTTCTCTTAGTAGCAGGTTTACCCTTCCTCACAAGTAAGGAACAACTGGAGGGAGTCAAACCTAAGTGCCTTAGTACGCTCAGTGTAGTAGCTAAGAGCCCTTTTAACATCTAAGCTGTGTAATTTTCTCTCTCCTGAAGAAGAATGATCAGTGACGAACACAGGAAGAGACACAGATTGGTTCAGATGAAAATCTGAAACCACTTTGGGTAAGAACCTCCTGTTGGTTCTAAGGACCACCTTATCCATATGGAATGAGATAAAATCAGGCTGCACTGACAGAGCTTGTAATTCACTGATATGCCTGGCAGAGGTAATAGCTAATAGTAACACAGTTTTCCAAGTCAAGTACTTAAGTTCTGCTGAGGCCAAAGGCTCAAAAGGGGGATGTATAAGCTGAGCAATGCAAACATTAAGATCCCGAGTAGGATCCCTAAAGGGGGGACTGGAATGAAGCAATCCTTTGAAGACTTTACAGAAAACAGGGTAAGATGCCAGTGAGGAGGGCTTTCCTACCGACAGAAATGCAGAAACAGCTGACAAGTGTACTTTGAGGGTAGCTGGTCTGAGGCCTAAGCCATTAAGATGAACCATGTAATCCAGAACTGTAGACAAGTCAGCAGTATCTGGGGATATGCGCTTATTGGAACACCAAATGCTGAATCTTTTCCATTTGGAGTTATAAGTTTTTCTGGTGGCAGATTTTCGAGAGGCTTTGGGAATGTCCAGAACCCCTTGAGACAGATGCAAGTTTGCATACTGTAGCTCTTCAAGAGCCATGCCTTGAGATTGAGAGACCTCAGGTTGGGATACCAGGTCCTCCCCTGAGAGGAGGTTAACAGGTTGTGATTCCTGGAGAGAGACAGGGGAAGATGGACTGCTACGGACAGCAACAGGGGATACCAAGGCTGTCTGGCCCAGTCTGAAGCAATCAGGATCACTTTGCAAGATTGTGACCTTATCTTGACCAGCACTTTGAATAATAGAGGAAAGGCATACAGAAATGTCCCCTCCCAATCCAGAAGTAGAGCATCCAGGGGGACTAAGCCCAAGACTGGGGGTCTGCAACAAAAGAGAGGAAGTTGGTGACTGTCTGGGGCTGCAAAGAGATCCATCTCTGGAGTGCCCCACCTTGAAAAGATCACTTTTAACACTAGGGGATCCAGGGACCATTCGTGATGGCCCTAGGAAATCCTGCTCGATGCATCTGCTAGCACACTGTCCTTCCCTGGAAGATGGACTGCTACCAGAGACGTCTGCAGAGAATAAGCAAGGGACCATAATTTCATGGCTTCCATGCACCGGCCGTAGAACGACTGCCTCCCTGCTTGTTGATGTACCACATGGTGGTGGTGTTGTCTGTCCTGACCTGAACCACCTTGTTCTGTACCGAATCCAAGAAGGCTTATAGAGCCAGGTACACTGCCCTGAGATCCAGATGACTGATGTGGAGACGAGACTCCTGAGGGGACCACACTCCCTGAGCTGTGAGGACTCCCAGGTGAGCTTCCCACCCCAGGAGAGAAGCATCTGTGGTTAGAACAATAGAATGAGATTGAGTGATAAATTGGACCCCTTGCCTGAGGTTGTCCTGCTCCAACCACCACTAGAGAGCCTGGATCACAGCCCGAGTCACTGGAATTAGTTTGGTTAGAGAATGACTGGCAGAAAGCCCTCGATGATAAATTATCGGTGTGTGCAGTCTTCCTAGACCTAAGCAAGGCCTTCGACACCATAGATCATGAACTGCTTCTGAATACCCATCGCACCTTTGGCCTGGACCACACGTCCCTGAGCTGGTTCTCCTCCTACCTCTCCGGACGTTCTCAGCAGGTAAAAGCCGTGGGTAATCTCTCCCCTCCGAAACCTATCAATAGAGGGATACCCCAGAGTTCCATCCTGGGTCCACTGCTTTTCTCGCTCTACATCAATAATATCGACCTGGGGGTTTCATCCTCAGACATTCATCTCTTCGCGGACGATACTGTCCTCTACTTGTCTAGACCTACTCCTGAGCAGGCATGCACAGAGTTGCAGAAAGATTTCAACATCCTGCAGCACAATTTGCTCAAACAAAAATTGCTGATAAATGCTAAAAAAACTAAAGCAATGCTTCTGATCCCGAATAGATTTGCTTCATTGGCATCTGCAGCAGGCTTTGTGAAACCAATCACCACTTTACTCAATGAACCCTTTGACTAAGTTGATAAATTTAAATACCTTGGAATGTGGATTGACTGCCGTCCGTCCTTCCTGGTTCATGTAGATGAGATTGCAAAAAAACTGAAGCAGAGGCTCAGTGTATTCTACAGAATCAAGTACCTTCTCACCTATGAGTCGAAGAGGAGGCTGGTAATAACTACCTTTCTATCATTATTGGACTACGCCGACTTCATTTACAGTCAAGCTCATGGGACAGCCCTAGCCAAACTTGATGTTCTTTATCACAGAGCCCTTTGTTTTGTCTCTGGGAAACCTTATTCTACCCATCACTGCGACTTGTACTCGGCAGTGGGTTAACTGTTCCTTGCTTTCAGAAGACAAAGGATCGCTGTCATTTGGACCTACAGAGCAATCACCAAGATGCTGCCCAGTACATCTCTGACTGTCTGCCCCGTGTGTCTCTGGCAACTATGCACTGAGAAGCCAATCTTATATCTCCCTAATGTTATCGAAGATCAAAACCCTCTTTGGCAGATCCTCCCTTAGTTTCGCACTACCCCAGCTTTGGAACAAGCTTCAAATAACTCTAAAATTAGTAATTCTCATTAAAGTCCCCAAATTCAAACTCGTTTATGCGAGACTTTTCTCTGAACACTAAGTGCTACTCCTGACATGCTCTGTCGGGCTACGACACCCTGAGTCCAACTCCTACCTCCTACATGCACTTCTTAAAGCATTCCACTCCCTGCTCTTTCCTAGGTTCTAATTTCCTTTGGCTGCTCCTCACTCTCTCGGGGTACATAATGTTTTGTCCTCTACTAACATTACGGGGTATTTAAATGTACTGTACAAAACAAACATTTTTGTGTGAACCTTCTGTATCTTGCCTGACCATCTGGCTTATATATAGCTTTGTATACTTTACATGCTGCCTCATTCGAATCCTGTTTGAATTTCTACCTTATGTACAGTCCGTATTTTATTTGCTTTTTTCATCTGTGCTGCTTTTACTACGAGTAGTATTGCTGTAGCTGTGCATGCATGTGTGTATTTCTTATGTACTGGATGTTATTTCTGTATGCCCAGGCCCACCTTGGGCATGAGCTTGCTCAACGGTGCTTCACATGGTAAAATAAAGATTGACTGATTGACTGACTGACGATCTTTTTTCTGAGACCAAAAAGCCCTCAAATGGAACTGGATGCCCCTCATCTGAAATCCGGCCCCTTGGACCACTGCAGTGGAAGCTGCCATGTGGCCCAGGAGTTGAAGAAAATGCCTTGCTGGTCGAGACACCAGCAGGTGAAAAGAAGAAGCTAGCTCTGTAAGGGCCTTTACGCTTACCAGAGGGAGAAAGGCGCTTGCTTTGACAGTATCCAACTCTATCCCATGAAGGTCAAGAGTTACACTTGTTCGAGAACTGATTTTGGAAGATGGAGGGGGAATCCTAGAGAAGTGAGCACTTGCTGGGTCTCTTGCAGGTTTGACTTGACTTGGTCTGGAGACTGACCCACAATGAGCCAGTCGTCCAAGTATGGGAATATGGAAATGTTTTGTCTCCTTAGAAAGGTCACTACTACTGCTAGGCATTTTGTGAATACCCTTGGTGTTGATGTTAGGCCGGAAGGCATTGCTCTGAACTGATAATGGCCTGAAGGCAGTTCGAACCTGAGGTACTTTTTGTGGGAGCACCTGATGGGAATGTGAAAATAGGCATCCTTGAGGTCCAGGGAGGCTAGCCAATCCCCTGGCCTTAGAGAGAGAAGAATTACTCCCAGAGTCACCATTTTGAATTTTGGCTTTACTAGGTGCTTGTTTAAGTATCTTAAATCTAGGATGGGCTGCCACTCCCCTGTCTTTCTGGGTAAGAAAGTATCTGGAGTACAGATCTTTGACCCTGTGAGATGTAGGAACTTTCTCTATGGCTCGGAGAGCCAACAGAGATGAAACCTCTGCCTCTAGGGCAATGGTTTCGGAGATGTTTGCAGGTGGAAAAGACCCGACCCTCAGCTTTGGAAATTGTTTGAAGCTGAGGGCCAGTCCCTGGCTTACTACCTCCAGGACCCACTTGTCCGAGGTAACAGACTTCCAGGCCTGGAAGTAGTAAGCCAGCCAGCCTGCCTCCTACAGGAATTAGGGAGCTGAGCCAGGCTGACGCATCAGGGTGTCTGCTTGGCAGGAGCCTTAGACAGAGGAGAATGCAGCCCTGCTCATCCCCCTTCTGCCTCTCCCTCTGAAGAACCACCTCTGAGGAAAAGGAGAGAAGGCCCCTGCTTTTGAGGAGTTGCCTGCCTTTCCTTGGCCTGTGCACTCCTGTAGGTGGTCCTGTACTCGTCCATTTTCTTCGTATAATTCTCTGTCTGCTCCCCAAACAGAGAATTCTCCATAACAGGGAAATCCATGGCCTTAGCCTAGGTGTCCTGTGATAGGCTAGTACATCTGAGTCAAGCCAGTCTCCGAAGAGCCACAGATGTAGCATGACTCGTGATGACACCATTGAAGTCCACAGCAGCATGAAACTGGATTTTTGATGCCTCAATCCCATCAGCAGCCACCTCCTCCAGCTCCTTGGCAAGTTGGGGGAGGCCTGTTTAGCCAATTCCAGAACAGTATCCCATCTGGACTTCTGGTATCTGGCTGTGTAGGCCATATAGTTAGCCTGCCTGAGTTCTAAGGAAGATGCCATGTACTGTTTTTTAGCCATGGCATCCAACTTCCTGGAGTTTTTATCTGGTGGGTGTGAAGCCAAGGGTATGTTAGCCTTATCACAGGCTGCAGCCTGCACAACCCCAACATGGCTGTATTGCTGGTACAAGTACTCCGTACCTGGGCCTGACAACATATACCTCTTGTCCATTCGTCTGTCCACAGGAGGTAAAGAATTTGGAGTTTTAAGTAACTTTTATGCCCGTTTCCCAAAAGATTTGTGAAGGTGAATAGACAATCTCCTGGACTCTGGGATGTCCATCATCTCCACTTAGTCAGGCTCCTCTTGCTCCTCGACAGCTTCATCTAGTGGGAGCTGGAGGATTTCTGCCACTTTCTGTACAACATAAAGTGGGAAGGGGACTCAGAAAGTCTAGGAGGGGAAACACTTGAAGGTCTGTGTGGGGAGATGTCCGGTTCTATGGGCTCATCCAGACCTTCTACACCACCATCGTAATCTTCATCCCCCTCCAGATCCAGTTCATAGTAGTCTTCTGGGGAATAGTCCAGAACCGGAGGAACCGACCGAACCGAACGCCTACTGGGAGGCGTTGGATCAGCCGGAACCAAATGGAGCGATTCAACTATACTAATCGCCCTGGCAATTTCTTCGGCGGTTGGACTATACGGGTCTGGATCCGAACCGGCAGACTTTTTTCTCTTTCTGCGGGAACCAACCCCTCAGGATTGGCTCTCCTTTTGCCCAAGGGAGTCTCACCCAGGTCAGTGGGCACTCCCTCAGATACGAACCGAACCGGGCTGGCCTTCCAGGTCAGCAGACTTCTCGACCTCCTTTTCTCTAAGACTATCCAATCTTTTATCCAGGGTGGCCTTAGGAAAATGTTTACATATCTGGCAGTCTGAATCAATGTAGTCAAAACCCAGACAGTAAACACAAGTGGAGTGGGGATCAGCCTTAGCAAAGGCCTCCCCACACTCACTGAAGTGTTGAAACCCAGTGGGCCTGGTTTTTCTTTTGGGTTTCTCAGACAAAGCCATCCTAAAAAAACTTACCCTTTACTCAGCAAAAGCCAGGCAAGACCCCCTTATCGGTTCGTAACCATGTCATGGGTATTTTTTTTAACCGATAAGGACCGGTACCTCACACCAAATTTAGAAAACCACAAAACTTTGAGAAAAATAGACAATCAGTTTGGCCGAACCGATTGAAATATTGCTTTTACAATTTCCACAAAAATAATACTATTCCACTACCTAAAGTAGTTACTGTACCACAGACAGGAATCTGAACCGAAATAAAAAGAAACAGCGGTTTAAAAACCGACGCTTTTTACTGTACCGAACTGACAGCGAAGGAGAGATCTCCGGAGCGACTGTTCAGTTAGGCGGAGTAAAGAGTCTCATGGCTAGACTTCAAAGTGCAGCAGACAGAGGTTAGAACCGAGCTCAAGCTCAACGTTCTATGCTTTGGCATAGAGTTAACTCTTTCCTCTCCAGAGCAGTTCAAGTGCTGGGGCTAACTGCATAATGTCAGAATACAGCAAGACCACGTTGCTTGAATGTGCCACTACCACAAGATGTTGCTTGCGCGTGCGCGCAAGCCAACATGATAAATGAAATGAAATATTGTCCCTACCTCAGGGAAAACTAGATGCGTTTATTCATTCGTTCTTGGATTACAATACCTTTGATCACAGACAGCTCATTTACAAAGGTTCCACATCAGTGGGGAAGGGAGACAAAACATACAAAGGAGTAAAACAATGTTTCCAAAACAGTAAAATAAAGTGAGCAAATATATATGTATCTATACGCAGTTTTAATCGATAGGAGGAAAGTGTAGATGAGAGGGGAAAGAATAAAGATGGTAGAAAGAAAGAAAAGTAGGACATGGCAGCCATAAGGCCTGGTCAAGCTGGTGGGGGGGGTAGTGACAGGGGATGAGGTGGGCAGGGGGTAAGAAAGGTAGGAGGTGGCAGCCATATGCCTTGTCAAGCTGGTGTGGGAGGGGTAGAGGCGGGAATGGGTGAGGGGGACGGAGGGGTAGCCAGGAGCCTTGTCAAAGTGCTAAAAGGGGGGTAGCCTCGGAATTATAGAGGTAGAGGCAGAGATACAGAGTTATCCTGTTGTGAAAAGAAGAGTGAATGCTAGTAGATGGGAGTCTCAGGTGAAGCAATCACAAGAACTGTTGGCCGTGAGAGGTTAACGTAACTTCAATTTGAATGGTCCCAATTTAGGTAGGGTAGTTGTATCACTGTGAAGAGTATTAAACCAGTGAGGTGCTCTATAGGCAAATTAACGTTGCCCCTGGGCTGTCCGGCATCTAGGAACATGGAGATGATGGCTGTTAGAGCTTCACGTTTGCTGTGAACTACAATGGGGGCTTAGCAGGTTTGAGGTGCCTGGTGGCAGGAGGCCGAGAAGTGCTTTTTTGTCTAAAAGAGAGGTTTGGTATTGGATCCTCCTGGAGAGCTGTAGCCAACCAGTCTCAGCGTAAAGATCACAGGTGTGGGTGAACCGTGTGGGCCCCATGAGTAGTCTGCATACCTTGTTCAGAGCAATGGATATCCTGCGCAACGAAAGAGGTGGTGGCTGCTCCACAGATTACAAGACCATAGTCTACAATGGATATGACGGAACTATATATAGTAAGTCAGAGGACTTCTGGAGTAAGACAGACAGTGTTTATGTCTATGTAGGACACCAATCTTGACATTAACAGCCCTGGCTGCATTATCTATATGTTTAGCATAGGACAGACAGCTGTCTAAAGTGACCCCCAGGTATTTGAAATGTGGTATTTGTTAAAGAGAGACTCCAAGACAGTTTCTGTTGGTAAGTGCATGGGATTTGTGCTTGTTTCGAGTGCTGCTGAATATCATTATTTTGGTTTTCTTGTAGTTGAGGATCAGTTTATGTTTAGAGAACCAGTCCTCCACTTTCACAAACCCTCTCTGAAGGTGAAGTTCCAGTTGCTTGGGGACGTGGCTGCTGGAGTAGATGACCGCATCGTCTGCACAGAGGAGGATCCTTTGGTAGCAGAAACGAGGTAGGTTATTAAGGAAGATGATGAATAGGAGTGACCCCAGGATTAAGCCCTGTGGCACGCCAGAGCGGACGGCCGTCAATCAGATACGACATTGATTATCTTCACCCAGTAAGAGCGGTCTTCAAGATAGCTTTTGAACCAAAGTGTTGTGACAGAGGAGAGGCCAGTAGCGCTAAGCTGTTGAAGCAGTAGTGAGTGATGGACAGTATCGAACACCTTAGAGAGGTCTATGAAGGCAGCTCCTACTAAGCTGCCTTGATCCAGAGATTGATGAATAAAGCCAGTGAATTCCATCAGGGCCGAGGTGGTGCTGTGCCCCTTCCAGAACCCGTGTTGCTGCGGGCACTGGATACAGTATTTTTCAAGGTAGTCCACCAGCTGGTCAGCAGCAATGCGCTCAACTGTTTTGGATGTTGGTGGGAGGATAGATATGGGTCTGTCATTTGCGTGATGGATCCCGTCTCCAACGCCTGTGCACCGGGGTGACTAGTGCTGATTTCCAAACTTGAGGAAATTGCATGAGTTGTAGCAATAGATTGATGATCTTAGTGAGGGGCATCAGCACTTCTGCAAGAGTGAGAGCTATAAGCTTGAGATCCAGTAAGTCACCACTATGCCATGATTTACCTAACATTTTGGTAAGGTATTTCCTGGCCATTCATGCCGAGACCATTTTGAAGCAAAAAGGAGGTGGTTCAAGAGGGTTATTAGCAGGACAGTAGGTACTGGACAAGTCATTATCCATGAAGAATTCTGAAGGGAGGACACTGGATAGGTCCACGAATGCGTTGTTAAATGTTTGCTATGGTTAGCGGGTCCAGGGTTGGAATTCCATCGATTTTTTTTTTTTTAATTCATCTTTATTGATAAATTGAAGTGCACATATTTCAGTATACAATTAATCCATTCTTTACATGGATACAGAGGCTTATACAAAATTAATACTTCAATCAATGCAAGCAGTTCTTAGTATAAACTGGTTAAGACACAGATTGCTTTATCGTAATCATCTCTAGCCTCGGATTTTTTTTTTTATGAGGTTTCTGGCTTATTCACTTGGGTGGTGTCCTCCTTGAGTTGGTTCGTGAGGGATTTGGTTTGTGTTCCTCTATGTAGGGTACTAAGCTTCTCCTCCCTCCTGCTCCGAATGGGTGTCTAGCCAGATCAGCCATTTTGCCCACCTTCTAGTGTATATGTGTATTTTCTAGTTTACTTTATACATTAGCTCTTCCATAGTTGAGATTTCCTGAATTATACTTATCATAACTAGAAATTAAGAGGGTCCACCTGGAGCCAGTTGCGGGTGATGGCCTTATGTGCTGCAGCTATAAGGAGAGCCCATACGTATTTATTTAAAGACTGGGCCACGGATCTCGGCGGGTGGTAGCCCTAAGACTCCACAGACCAGGCTCGGTGGGAAGTCTATAGTGAAAAGTTCTTTTAGTGCAGCTCTCACCCTTGTCCAGAAGTGTTGGGAGTTTTGGGCAGAACCAGAATGTATCTGTGTGGTGGGCCTCTTTCACCACAACCTCTCCAGCAGGAGCCCGGCCTGGTCGGGTCTCTTGTTTTGTAAGGCTGGGGTGTAAAAGAAACGTACCCTGACCTTCCCAGCGAACTCTCACCAAAGGGGCGATGATGTAGTTCTAGTTGTTATTTGGAATATTTTGCCCCAATCCTCTTCTGTCAGTTCTAGGTCTCCCTCCTGGTTCCATTTCGTTTTGATCTGTGTTAGTATGTTTTTATTGAGGTCTCTTAATGTCTCATATATTGTTGATATTATACCTTTTTGAACCTGGCCATTTAAAATGCTTTTGCAAAACCTCCAGCATTGGGGCTGCTTTTTCCTGGGTTTTGTCTGTAGTTAAGCAGTGAAATGTGTGCTTGTAACTGGAGGCAGTGAAAATGGTCGGAGTTGCGGAGTGCAAATGTCTCTCGCTGTGTTTCAAAATCCAGGATCCCCCCCCCCCAAAGACCAACTGGCCCAGCCACTGAAATCCCCTTCTATTCCAGCAGCAGAAGGTGTGGTCCAGCTTTGGTGGGTAGAAGGTGGTGTCCCATGCAAACCACCTTATAGGCCATAGAGAGGTTTTTAAATTGTATTTGTTCCAGGCCCTGGAAGTTGCTTTTAGGGTTTTTTGGGTGGTGAGCAGTTTCAAGTTCACTGTACTCTCTTTAGTCACTGGTTCCATCATTCTGGCACCCAGCAGCAAACCCTCACTCTCCTCTTCTTGTTCTATAGTTTTCCAATTAGCTTGAATTCCATCGATATTGAGCATAGAGGGAGAGACCTTACAGAGTCTTTCCCGGTGACATCTTTTATGTTGCTCCAGAAGTTTTTGCTGTTTCCCCAGGTATTGGCAAGCGTTTCCCTATGATGTTTGGATTTCATGGTACGGATTTCACATGTACAGGCATTCCTCGCCTTCTTGTATTCCTGAACATTTGCTTGTTTGCCTGATGTCCTGGCACAGTGCCAGAGGTAATCTCTGTGCGTTATCATAGCAATGAGTTCTGGTGTAATCCAGGGGTTTACAGTGCCACAAACTTTCATTTTCTTAATGGGAGCATGGGTATCACACGCATTGTTAAACTGTTTTATGAAATAACCCAGTGCCAGGTTGATGCTGTCACAAACCCACTCCGCAGGTCAGGCCCTCTGCTCCCACAGTGCCAACCTCCGAGCGCAGCCTTGTGAACAGTTAACAGAACAGGGTAACCCTCCTGTCTGTTTTGTGGGTTCGAATCAAACTTTGGTCTCAAGTTCTGGAGGGATGTACTAAATGAACTCAGGGAGGAGCTAGCTGCCCCACTGATGGCCTTATTTAACAGTTCACTGGAAACACGTGTGGTTGCAGAGGACCTGAGGGGAGCAGATATGGTCCCTCTACATAAAAGCAGCAGCACAGAGGAGGCTAGCAACTAGAGGCTGATCAGTCTTACTTCAGTGATAGGAAAATTAATAAAGTTGGTGGAATATCTAGAATCCAGTGGGCTGCAAGACCACTGGCATCATGGATTCATGGAGGAAGCCATCTTAGACAAATCAGATTGATTTCTTCGACTGGGTAACTAGGGAAATAGATAAGGGGAGGGCATTGGACGTGGCCTATCTGGACATTAGAAACATAGAAACATAAACTTTGACGGCAGATAAGGACCACTTGGCCCACCCAGTCTGCCCATTTCCCTACCTACTGGATAAGCTGCAGATTCTAGTTAACCAACAGCCTACTTCCTGCCACCCCCGACTACAATTGCCTTGTGTCTGTCCCATGCATGTTTGAATTCCCCCACTGTTTTAGCCCCAACAACCTCCCCAGGAAGGCAGTTCCATGAATCCACCACTTTCTCCGTGAAAAAAGATTTCCTCACATTACCCCTGAGCCGTCCCCCCTCTATCTTTAAATTGTGTCCCCTTGTTCTTATACATCTCTTTTTCTGAAAGATGCTACCCTCCTGGACTTTGTTGATTCCCTTGGGGTACTTGAACGTTTCTATCATGTCCCCCCTGTCCCTCCTTTCATCAACGGTATACATATTAAGCTCTCTCAGTCTCTCTTTATATGATTTCTGATGCAGACCCTGCACCATTTTAGTTGCCCTCCTCTGGACTGCTTCCATCCTGTCTATGTCCTTGTGTAGATGAGGTCTCCAAAACTGCACACAGTACTCCAGATGGGGTCTCACCAACTGTCTGTACAGAGGGATAACCACTTCCCTTTTTCTACTTGTGATGCCCCTTCCTATGCATCCCAGTATCCCCCTGGCTCTCCTTACTGACTTCTCACATTGCTTACCCACCTTTAGATCATCTGATATGACTACCCCCAGTCCCGTTCCATTTTGTTGTTGTTAGTACCTCCTGCTTTGTGTTACTCTTCTCCTGGTTTTGTTTCCCAGGTGCATTACTGCACTTCTTTGCACTGAATCCAAGCTGCCATATGTCTGACCATTCCTCCAACCTTGCCAAGTCCCTTCTCATCCTTTCTACCCGCCCCTTGTGTATCAACTCTGTTACAGATCTTTGTATCATCTGCAAAGAGGCATACCTTTCCTCAGACCCTCTGCAATGTCACCTATAAAGATTTAAAGAGGACTGGACCCAGTACTGAGCCCTGAGGTACTCCACTAGTGACCCCCTTTCTTCGGAATGTGTTCCACTCACTGTTACCGTCTGTGTCCTGTTGTGCAGCCAGTTTGCAACCCAGGCTACCACCCTGGGACCCACTCCCAGGCTGGCTAACTTGATTATTAATCTTTTGTGTGGGACTGTGTCAAATGCTTTGCTAAAGTCTAGGTAGGCCATATCCACAGCCCCTCCCTGGTCTATTACTTTGGTCACCCAGTCAAAGAAATCTATTAGATTCATCCGACGTTACCTTCCTGCTCTGTAAATCCATGCTGCTTTGGGTCCTGTGCCCCGCTGGCCTCTAGGTACTCAACAATTCTTTAGCACGACCTTCGACACTGTGCTGCAAAGGAGACTGATAAAGAAATTAAGCCATCTAAGGGTGGAATCCAAAGTGGTGAACTGGGTTAGAAACTGTTTAACATACAACCAACAGAGTCTGGAGGTTAACGGCACTCGCACTAATGATGGGAGAGTAACCAGCGGCGTGCAGCAGGGCTCATTACTGGGATCAGTCCTCTTCAATTTCTCATAAGTGACAATGCAGAAGAACGGGAAAGGAAGGTATTATTTTTTGCAGATGACACCAAACTCTGTGAGAGGATTGACGCTCAAGTGGGGGTAGAGAGAGAGTGTATATGGATCCTGAGCAACTCCAGGAGTAGTCAAGAGCATGACAGTTGAAGTTCAATGCCAAAAAGTGCAAAATCCTGTACCTAGGACACAGGAACCCAGGAGTGAAGTGTAGGATTGGGGGGAGGTACTGACAGCCACTAAGCAGGAAAGAGACCTTGGGGTTATCATAACTGACGATCTCAAAGTGGCAAGGCAGTGCGACAAAGCAGTGGGTAGGGCTACTGGGATGCTGGGGTGCAGAGGGAAGGGTATTTCCAGTATCACTTGTTGGTGAGATCCCACCGGTATTAATGTGTCCAGTTTTGGAGGCTGCTCCTCAAAAAAGAACACAGACAGGGTGGAGGCAGTTCAGAGGAGGCTAAAGAAAATGGTGTAGGGGTTGTACAAGAAGCTCTACAAGTAGAGACTGAGGGATCTCAAAATGTACGTTCTGGAAGAGAGAAGAGCAAGAGAGGATACCATAGAGACCTACAAGTACCTCACAGGGGTGGACAGTATGTAGGAGGGGAGTCTCATTCAAAGGAGTAAGAGTGCCAGGGTCAAGGTGTATGCAGGGAAGTGGGGGGGGGCGGTAAGAGGGATGTGAGGAAGTACTACTTCACGACTGTCAGCTGAATTGGTGGAAGCAAAAACAAGTGCGGGCTTCAAGCATGCATGGGCTAGGCATAGGGGAATACTAGTAAAAAGGCGGGGCGGAGGAAAGGTCGCCAGAGACCACTTAGGGTCTGTAGTGACAGATCAGGCAATGCACATCTGGGCAAACTGGATGGGCTAAGCGATCATTTTCTGGCAGCAAATTCTATGTTTGTATATTTTTTTTTCTTTTTCCATCCTTTATTTATCCTTCCGGGTAGGCGGCGGCTTTGTGTCGGCCGTCCGACACCAGGCATCCGCAGTCATTCGGGTACCTCCCACTTACCTGGCCGAACCACCAAAACCAGTGCGGGGAACTCATCCAGCCGCAGCCCCGGTTTTCCACTTCTCCCCTTATTCCCCGGAGTTGCAAGACAAGGACATTGCATATACGTGGAGGCGTGCGCGCACGTGGTTGTGACTGTAAAACATCCTCACTGGTGTCCAGTGGTTCCCCCTCCACCTGATTACAGCCAAGAGCCCCAGTAGTTACCGTAAAATAGCCTCCCTGGCATCCAGTTCTCCAGCTATCTCCCCCAGTCATCCACTCTGTAGTAAAACTATATTTACCTAGCAGTTTAGTGTCTGCCCCCAATCCAGAACAACTGCTCAGAATTAAATAAATATACCTTCCTACTGGCTAGTTTCCCCACTTATCACATGAAGAACCTCTCCCCACCCATCCTGTTTGCTTAGGTCCCTTCAATACCTCCCCTGGCCCCCCTGACCAGAATAGCCAGTATCCCTTCCACTCCAACCGGCAACCGGCACAGCCCCATCTTTAACCCCTCGGCGGTCCGCCACCTGAATGACAGGGAGCAAGTGGGCAAGTACAGTAGACTCCACAGCTGTTTCTACTGTAGTCACTCACTCGCTCCCTGTCATTCAAGTGGCAGTCAGCTGGGGTGATGAGCAGTGGGACTGTGCCAATCCCCATCTCGTGGTGCAGGGGCTACTCAGGTGAGTGGGGAGCCAGAGAGGTGGAGGTGGTGGAGAGACCTGAGCGTGCAGGATGGTGTGAGGGGTCTTCAATGTAACGGAGGGAGGGACATGGGGCCACTTGCTACCAGGGAAATCTATTCGTTCATTTCAGGAGGCTGATACGGGTGTGGGATGGGGTTGAGACTGCCAGGGAAATATAATTATTACTAATAGGTGGGTAGATTAGGCTGCCAGGGAGGATGTTTTTCAGAGAGTACTGGGCTTTGTGATAGTGAGCGAGGAGAGGGACAGAACAGCTCCAGACAATGCCTCTGCTTAGCCATGCGCAGTGTCACTATATGGCATGTCCTGTGGACTTTTTCGAATGTCAAGAGTTGAATATGGGATTGCAGGAGCACTGGCACTTCCCCGTTTGGGAGACGCTATCTCCGTTTGGCTCCTGTGGGCCATACTTTAGCATGGGGCTCTGTTAGCACAGCGCTGCTGCAACACAGCCCGATATTCAAACAGCCCAGGGAGCACTGTCTGATTACTGCCCCCAAGCCAGCCGTGCACTACCTCACACACAGCTTGCTCTAAATATGGGGACCAGTATCACAGACACAAAAGAATTTGTCAGCAGGTAAGGACCATTTCGCCAACCCAGTCTGCCTAGAATCTATCCTTCTATATTTAGCAAAGGCGAGCTTTGGAACCATTAGGGCTAGAAATGTATTTTTGTTTTTTTAAATGAAAGCTTGGAGTCAGGCTGACACAGTTATGTTCTATAAATACAGTTTTCATGTACAGATATATTAAAATGATGTGATGCTGACATAGTGGAAAAGTCACAATTCCCTACATTGTGGGTGCCAGGTATGCAGGAGATACTAGTGATATTCCATCAAGTAGAACCACAACAGGTTTCTGGTATTTTTTTTTAATTAGATTTACATACAAAAAAATTACCTACATATATTTCTAAAGGCTGAATTATAAAATTTGACAAGTGTACTTTCTTATCATTTAAGAACAAAGTGGGGGACTACAGTGCTTCAGAGGATGCAGGTGGTTTTCTGCACAGGGGAACCACAGAATTTTTCCAGTTGCTAGCAGCGATGCAGAGCAAAGTGGCACCATCGAGCACATTCCTCCATGAACCCCCACATATGCTCCACATTACCAGCCTAATGCAGCTACTCAAGAACCTTGGATGCCAGGTCCTTTATCCTGGCAAAGTCCACCCCTCTGAAGTACCAGGTCCTGGTCACCAAGTCCCAACTAGTCTTTCCCAATATCAGGGAGGTTACCCATTTGTTGTTCACACTAGAAAAGATCCTATCTATCCCCACTGCTGAGAGCAAGTTAAAGAGTGGCCTCAAACCCAATTCATCTTTTGGACATCTTGGTCTAGGAAGCAGTCCTCAAAAGTAGACAGGAAAGAGTCTAATCCCTGCCATTAACCTTCTCAATTTATGAGTCCATGCCCCAGAAACTGAAGTACCCCAGGATCACCACTCCATCCGATTTTGCTGCTCTTACAATTTCCCTTACCTGCTGGGCATTATGCTCACTGTGATGGTTGGGGACCTGTACCACCCCCCTCCCCGGGTGACTGTTCTGTCTGCTTTTCCGCTAGCTCAACCAAGATGAACTCTGTGGTACTGTCTGCTCCCCCAATGTCCTCCACAGTGACTGCTTCCCTTACAGAGAGAGCCATCTAACCCTCCTTCCCTTCTGAGTATCTGTGTCCCTCTATCCTGGTCTCCCTGTCATTTTCTGTCCCCCAGCCTTCGAAGTGCATCTGACCCTCGAGATCACCCATTTTGGTGGGTGTGCTCCTCATATTGGCCTGCATGCAAGTGATGATAGTTGTACCTTTACGCATCCTTGACCTTCACCCATCCACCCTCCCAGCTGATCTTTTAGTGCACCCTGCTCTGCCACTCTACCCTCAGTGATCCCTACATCAGCTTCTGCTCTTGGTGATCATCAGCACCATCCCCTTTTCCCGATCCTTCCTGACTACCCTATCTATTCTTCTGGCCAATAACAGCACCCCCTTCCCAGCAGAGGTACAGCCCATCCAGAGTATACACTCAGGTGTCCCTTTCTGCACAAGGTGCAGAAGGCCCTTCAGTTGGCAAAAAAATGAAAACACTTCCTACTGCGTCAGTCCCTTGGCTAAGCATTAGCTTACACAACAGCCTGCTGCCATTCCTTACCAGCACCATGACCAGGAGGATTTTTGGAACTATCACTATGGTTACCCTGCCCTCCAGGAACATCCCTAATTCTGAAAATGCCAACGTCATGTCCTCATGGACTTGCACTCCTTATGCTGCTTGTGCAAATATGGATGAGAAATGGAAATTACGTACCTACCGTAATTCTTGATCTTCTTGGACGTAGTTTCCACCACTCATTCACATTAATGGGAGTACGCCAGAGGCGCTGGGACCCAGTGTGAGCCAAACTTTTGCAGCAGGGCTGGCACCACAAGCTAGGCTCGCGCGTATAGACTATTTCGGCATCAACTCTCCAACCGCCTCAGTACCTTTTTTCCAAGGAGGTGCAGCGTAACCAATCTAGACAGGACTAACCTAAAAATCGGACACAAGATGGTCCGAATGACCCATGTAAGAAGGGTCAAAGAACCAAGTCTTCAAAGCCCAACGACTGAAGGAGTGAAGACCATAAACAGAGAAGTGAGCTTGGAGAATGGCGGGTGGGCGTGTGAATGAGTGGTGGAGACTTCGTCCAAGAAGATCAAGAATTACAGTAGGTACATAACTTCCATATCTTCCTGGATATAAAGTCTCCACCACTCATTCACACTAATGGGAGAGTACCAAGCTAAAATAATCCCCCAAGACGGACAGCACGAGAGAGAGGAGCTCACTTTTAGGACAGAAATCCATTAAGAATCGTCCTGCCAAAGGACTGATACTGTCTAGTATGGACATCATAGGCGTAGTGCTTAACAAAAGTGTGTACGGAGCTTCAGGTGGCCGCATTGCAAATGTCTGCAATGGGGACATTACGAATTTCTACCAGAGATGCCATGACTGCTCTAGTAGAGCGAGCGTACACTCTGCCTTCCAGCTTGACCTGTGCCATGGAGTAGCAGTGGCGAAGGTATGCCACTAGCCACACTGAAATGCACCTGATAGCAACAGGCTGACCCAGCCAGGTCGTGCTGAAGGAGACAAACAATTGTTGAGCCTTGCGAATTTCTTTCGTTCTGTCCAGACAGAAATGCAAAGCTCTTTTTACATCCAGAGAATAAAGGGTATGCTCTCCCTCATTCTGGAAATTAGCAAAGTAGGTAGGAAGGACTAAAGGTTGATTCAAATGAAATTCTGAGATGACCTTAGGGAGGAACTTAGGATGAGTCCCAAGAAACACTTTGCCCTTGTGAAATACAGCATATGGGGGGGTCTGTGACCAAAGGGTGTATTTCTGATACTCTACGAGTGGAAGTAATGGCCACCAGGAAGGTTGTCTTCCAAGTAAGGAATTTCAACTCGCAAGTAGCTAGAGGCTCGAAAGGTTTACAAGTGAGCATGTCTAGCACAAGGTTAATGTCCCAGGCTGCAACTGGACGTCTAATGGGAGGTCTGGTATGCAGAATGCCCTTAGGAAACCTCTTAACTACCGGTAACTAAGCCAGAGACATGGAAAGTACTGGTGCATGATATGCAGAAATGGCGCAAAGATGAACTTTGACTGTAGAGTATTGCAGACTTGTGTTTGAGAGGTCTAAGACATACTCCAGGACTTTATTCGGTAGGCAGCAAAAAGGATTCCAAGAGGATTTTGCACACCAGATAGAGAAACGTTTCCACTTACCTGTGCAGGTTTTTCTGGTAGCCGGCTTGCACGCAGCTAAAAGAATATCTGAAACTCTACAAGAAACATTAAACCTGTTTGTCACAAACCCACCCAGCAGGTCAGGCCCTCTACTCCCATACTGCCAACCTCTGAGCGCAGTCTTGTGAACAGTTTAACAGAACAAGGTAACCCTCTTGTCTGTTTTATGACTTCGGATCAACCTTTGGTCTAAAGTCTTGGAAGGAATCAAACTGTGAACCTCTTGCTAGTGTACTCAATGCACAGGCTCAGATATTTCTGTCTTCAGGGGGGCCAGATATCTTTGCCTACGGGCACCTAATCAGGTATACAGAAATGAACCCTTAAAAACTTTAACCTCAGATATAAAACGCTTCTCTTTCCAGTTTGGTAACACCATTCAAGCTTATGTCTATTGTCTGCTATAACCATATGTACTTTTCTTACAAATAAAAAGAAATCGAAGACAGACCAAGTATGTTAAACTGTATTTGCCAACCCCTTCTGTGTGAGGTCATCTAGCTCCTTCTCTGACAGATTATATATAAAAATATATCCAATAAAAAAAAAAAAAAAAAGGGGATGTCTTTTCAAGGTATTACATTTTGCAACCACAGCATAACTCGTATGTTTCAAATGACATCTCTTTGATCCATGCTGCATCCTCCCTCACACAGGCTTCACAGGAGCATTTACAACCTTGCACCAGTTTGCTAAACCTGGTTTCCCCTTTGGAACATCACAAAAATGGATATGCTCAACTCAAGCTTCTACCACCCTGTAATTAGGTTCAGGCGTTCCATGCAACACCTGGTATCTAAAAACTGAGTGTGAGTGTGTGTGTGTGTGTGTGTGTGTGTGTGTGTGTGTGTGTGTGTGTGTGTGATCTCACATGCTGTGTCAGCATTTTCTCATGGCTTTCATCTTTCAGCTGAAACCATTGGGGGCATGGGTGTAGGCAGGCATACTCCAAGCACTCCATGGTGTGCAATTTTATTTAAGGAGGGGTAGCAAATAGGCTCTAAACTGCTTCCTTTTTCCATGAAAACTAACAAAATACTGAACCTTTCTGTAATTGTATTCATAGGAGTCAAAACTAGAAGAACTGGTCACTAATACTTTATTTGCATCCCAAAGACAATACAACTTTACAGGCTCTGGGCTGGTATGTGGGAGTCTTAGGGAACAATGCATGGCATTTGTATTTACCCATGCATGGCAACAACCAATGTCATGAGATACAAAAGTTGTATTTATTGTGCCAAATGAGGCAACAAACATGGTCTTGGTGTACCTCTGGCTACACCCCGGGGGGGGGTAGCTCACCCTAACAAGAGGGGGGGTAGCAGTGAGTCCACTTGGTGTGCAGCTCTGAAGTCCCTGGCTACACCCCTGATTGGGGGGAGGAGTGAGCGACGTCACTCCTAGAGCATCAGATTTTCAGCAGAGACATTCAGTAATACATTTTATATTAAAAAAAAAAATATATATGATACAGCACTCAGAACTGGCCGTCCACGTCACACTGTTCACCTCCATCTCCTCAGGAGCCAAGCATGGAGGTGAAGAGACCTCAGGTTGGGATAAACTACAGAGCCCTGGGTCAGAAGGTTCATCTGAAGGAGAAGTGGTTTCGGAGAGGCTTCCAAACAGTCTGTTGATCAGAGGAAACCAGATCTGGCGAGGCCAGAATGGGGCAATGAGAATCATTCTGCCCCAGTGTCTCCAGTTTGAGCAGTACTCTCTGAACTAGGGGAAGAGGAAGAAATGCGTAAAGAAAGCGTTTTGTCCACTGCAGCCTGGATGCATCCTGACATAAAACGCCAGGTCCTGGATTTCTGGAGCAGAAGAGAGGCAGTTCTGCATTGCATGGAGACGCAAAAAGGTCCAGGTCCGGAGTTCCCTACTCTTCGAAGAGTGACTGAATGACGGTTAAGTCGAGAGATCACTTGTGAGGATCTACCTCCGTCCTGCTGAGACAGTCTGCCAGTTCTTTTTGTACTCCTGGCAGGTAAACCGCATGAATCAGAGCACTGTGCTCCAGGCACTAGTCCCATACTCTCATAGCTTCCCTGCATAATGGGTAAGAGTGTGCACCACCCTGTTTGTTGATGTAATACATCACTGCTTTGTTGTCCGTTTGAAGGAGAATGTTCTTGCGACAGAGTATGTCCTTCAAAGCTCGGACTGCATAGAGGACGGCCCTCATTTCCAGAACATTTATGTGGAGTTGAGACTCGTCCTGGGTCCACGTGCCCTGGGTGTGGAGATCCTGGCAGTGAGCTCCCCAGCCCATCAGGGACGCGTCCGTGGTAATGGAGATCTGAGGAACCAGAGGGGCCAAGGGATACCCTTTCAGAAGGCTGTCCTCCTGAGATCATCAGGTGAGGGACCACTTCAGTGGTTCTGTCACCTTGATGTGAATGGAGGACGAGTGGTCGGCAACCACTGACTACTGAGCATCCACTGAGTGGTTCTCATGTGGAGATGAGCAAAAGGCACCGTGAACACTGAGGATGCCATGAGACCCAGCATCCGCTGCATCGAGAGAGCTCGAACTGAGCTATGTTCTCTGATGAAGTAGGCCATCTGTAAAATATCGCTCCTCCTGTCCTCCAGAAGGAATGCTTTTGCCCTGGAAGTGTCCAGAAGAGTTCCTATGAAGAGGAGCTTCTGGGAGGGCTGCAACTGTGACTTTTTCAGGTTCAGCAGGACTCCCATGGATGTGAGGAAGTCTGAGGCCGTGGCCACAGCCTCCAGAGTCTCTTGTCTGATGAGGCTTGCTAGAAGCCAGTCATCCGGATATGGGAATACTTGAATTCCAATTTTCCTTAGCTGCGCCATGAGAACTGCAGAACACTTTGTAAAAACCCAAGGCACCAAGGCTAGCCCAAAGGGCAGGACTCTGAATTGATAATGTTGGCCCAACGCCACGAACCTTAGGTATTTGTGATGTTTTGGGTGTGTGTGAGAATGTGCTGGTAGGTGTCCTGCATGTCCAGGAAGGCTAGCCAATCATGTTGATGAATCAAAGGTAGCAGAGTACCGAGTGGTATCATCTTGAACTTTTCCTTGTAGAGGAATCTGTCTAACTTTCTGAGATAGAGAATAGGGTGCATGCCATCAGTTTTCTTTGGAACCAGAAAGTACTGGGAGCAGAAATCTGTGTTTCATTGGTCCAGTGGATCTACTTCTACTGCCCTGTTATTCAAAAGGCCTTGCACCTTGGAAGCAAGGTCTGACTGCACAGCTGACAACCTGGGCTGTCGTTTGGGAGGATGATCCAGAGGGTTTCCGACAGGTGGAGAGAGTACCCCTCATGGATCATCCTGAGGACCCATTTGTCTGATGTTATAGACTTCCACTGGTCATAGAACTGAGTCAGACAACCTCCTACTGCTGAGGAAGAGTCCCCCTCAGACCAGACAGCTGAGGTGGGACCTGGGCCTGAAAGTCAGAGGGTAGCACTGGGCGCTGTCAGGCCCTGTGTTTTCTACTGCATTTTCTTTTGCAGCTGAGGAGTTCGGTTTCTGTTAAAACCTCCTCTGCCTTTGCCACGAAAGGACTGACGGTTATGAAACTGACACCTATCCCCTCCCCCCCCCCCCAAGAGGGAGCTGGTGGGGGTCTAGTTGTCTTAATAGCAAACCTAAACTTCTGAGTAGCCTCCAGTGCTTGCTCCACTTGAGGACCAAACAGATACATAACGTTGAAGGGTAAGGCCATGACTTTTTGTTGGGCGTCATTTGTAAAGCCTGAGGTACGTAGTCAGGAATGCCGATGGGTGCAAATGCCAGCTGCCGCCGCTCTGGAAGCAGTATCGAAAGTGTCCACTGCAGCTTTAATCTGTTTATTATTGGACTAGATACTTCTAGTTATGGTCTGTAGCAGCTCTGAGCGTTGCTTTGAGTGAATGCCAAGGAACATACTCATATTGAGAAAAATAACCCTGGTAGCTAGCAATACGCATGCCCAGAGCTGAAGCAGCAAAGACTCACTTACCCAAGGTGTCGATCTTGTGAGATTCTTTGTTTACAGGACAGGCTGTGGATTCCTGAGGGAGGACAGCCTTATCATTCTATGCCAGGACCACGATGGCATCAACAAAGGCTTGTGAGGCTAAGATAGGAAATACGCCCCTCCAAGGATCATCCTATCTATGGACTTAGCCAAAGAGGGAATAAGAGCCGGATTGCTCCACACATCTGAGAAAGAGTCTCGAAAGAGGGCTGCACCAGAGGAGTTAAATCTGTAGGGATATGCGGAACATGCAGATACTGGAGGAGTAGAAGCTTCCCAAGATCAATTTCCATGGTCTGAAGAGAAAGAGTAGAATTTCAATTCTTAAGCAGACACTTAAAGGAAAGGTCTTCGACCAAAGGCTCTGAAGGAGAATTGATCCCTGCCACCCGGGCAGAATCTGCATCGAAATCAGTACCCAGCCATAGATCAGGCTCAATATCATCTCCTGACAGTCCAGGAGGGACTGTATAGACAGGGAAGGAGAAGAAAGAAGAGGAGGAGACAGAATCGTAGTAAAGAACCTCTGGAAACCATGCAGCGCCGTCAGCGCCACCGAAGAGAGCTGCGCCGAGTACAGAGACAGCGCCGGCATAGACAGCAGCACCACAAGCGGCGTCAGCAGAGCACACGGCACCGTGCAGAGCCCGACAGCACCACCAGCACCGCCGGATGAGATGCTGTGCAACACACACAGCACTGCAAAAGACCCCGGTGCCAGAGAAGCCGGTACCACAGACCGCAGCACTGCTGCAGAAGTCTGCGAACTGCGATTTGAAGGGAAAGAATGAAAAATAGCAGGAAATAGAGGCATCGGTGTGGATCCCTGTGCCGCAACCATGTGGGCAGGGATAGACACTGGAGCGCGGAGTCGATGGCACTGAAGATGGCGCCCCGCAACTAGGAAGTCCTAACCGCCCCACCCGACGATCCAAAGCAGACAGGCCTAAAGGCCCCAGCGACGGACTGGCCAGCTCAGGCAGTTGGGACAACCTCCGTGCCCACTGCTCCATAAGAGTGACCCAATGGTGAAACTGCTCACCAGAATCCCCTTCAATAGGCGGTAAGGGGCTCCAGTGTCAAAGAAGCCAGCCGCCAGAGACAGAAACCGGAGATTCCAAAAGACGTGGAGACCGGCCTCAGGCCCCGACAACCGACTGTCTACGCTCAGACGTACAAGAGGGCAACTTCGAGGGATGCCGTTTCTTCTTCAACCAGTGGGCCGAAGAAGAGTTCGAGGACGTACGGTGCCATGAATGGGACTGTTTCTTTTTATGCTTTCGGGGGGAGCACCCATCCCCTCAAGCACTGGACCGTCTGTTGTCAGATCCCCCTCCAGAGAGGGCGGCGGACCAGACCCAGGCCGGCTGACTGAACAGCTTTCATGAGAAGTCTCCCTACCGACACCTGCCCCACTCATGGTCAACTCCGTCAACTTCTTGTACAAGTAAGAATTTTATTAAAATGTAATTGGTACTGTTTGAGATAATATACAAAATAATAAAACTGAAAACTAAGCTGTTAGTCTGAAGTTTGACTCCCGACAGGAGAGCGACATTGTCACTGAAGCACACTCGACAGCAGGAAAAAAGGAACTGAGGCGGTTGGAGGGTCGACGCCAAGATAGTCCATACACGCGAGCGGTGCCGCTTCCTCGTGGCTCCATCTCGGCGCCGTCCCTCCTGAAAAATGTTTAGCTCCCACTAGGTCCTAGCGCCTCTGGCGTACTTCCATTAGTGTGAATGAGTGGTGGAGACTTTATGTCCAGGAAGATCAGTCTGCTCCCTCACCATTTAGCCAAGCTGCATGGCCCAGGACAGCACTCATTTGACCCACACTCCACTCACCAGAGCTACAGTGCTATATACCTGGATCAAGCACTCGTATCACATTATCTGCCATGATATCTAGCAGATACTGCAGGAACTCAGTATAATCCAATGGCAATTACTTCCAATTTGTCACGCAGCAAAAAGTGAACTCTCACATGGAGCATGTAATGCTGGTTGATTGCAGTGTACCATCCTAGTCTAACAATGCTCCCACCACCTCACCTAATGCCTTAAGTACGGAGTCCCCAATGAATACTAACTTCCTGCCCTTCCACTCAGCCATCTCCTTCCTCCTCCATGACAGGCTGGATGTCCCAAGGCCCAGACTACCCCTCCAGTCTCAGTCAACTGTTATACCGCTAAACCTGGCCAGCCAGTGGCGATAACTGTTGCTAGTGTCCACTGGCTATGGTGCTCCCTTCTAAACATGCTTGCCACTTGCTTCTCCACCCAGATATATCCCATCCCAACCACAAGAGATCACCAGTCCCAGACACCCTCCTACCCACCCTAACTGTCCCAGCCACCCTCCCACCCCCTGACGTTCTAGTTTCCGTGGCCCTAGCCTCCTGTCCCTCCCATGTTCCTCAGCTGCCCGTTCTCCTTCCTGTGCTACAGTGATGCCTCCAACTGCAACACAAGCTTTGTAATGTAATGCTTGAGAACATCCACCACCCCAAAGATGTATTCACCCTCACAAGGAAGGACTGTGTACACTGCACAATTTGGGGCTTCCCTCTCAGTGTCCTGTATAATAACACCCCCACCCCTTTTAGTTCAGTGTGTCTTTTTTAATTTATTTTATTCTTCTAGTCCACCATGGCAGCCCCACTTTGACCCCCCCCACCCCAGCAGCCCGACTCCACCCAACCCCACCCCTGCAGCCCCACTTAACCGACCTCCAAGCCCCATTAACTGGCTTTTCTGGGACTTACCTTTCCTCGTTGTCCTCTGTCACAAGATCTGAGAGAGAAGCCTGGTTGCCAGTGCAGGGCCTGCAAGGAGCAAATCATCATCCTGCCATCAGGGTTTTTCCCCCCCAACAATTTTCACTTCTGGGCCTACAGATGTGCAATGGGCACAATGAGTGAGCTACACCTCCACGGATATGCCCCCGGCATTTCTGGTAAGTTGATATACCAGAAAGTGTGATAACTGTGACATCCTTGTTTAGTATAGTTGCAGAGCCAAAGTCAGCAGTTGCCAGGCTTATCCCAGAGTCAGTATTTTAATAGGACACTAAGCTGGGCAGGCCTAGTGGCATGGAGTGCTGAGGTGCTAAGCGCCTCACCTCATGCCATGCTGGTCATCTGGGGTCGTAAATGGATGCAAGTCGCTGGGGGCAGGTCAGACGAGGGAGGCTTGAATGTCTGTAAGACTGCTCCCCTCCCACAGGGAAGGGGGCTGCCGTGGCTCGCTGCATGTCTGCCACCTGGAGCTGTCCAGGTGGCAGTCACCCTCTATATAAAGTAAAACTTTCTCGCATCCCTCCTGAATCTCCTCCCCACCCCTGTCACTCTCTACTCGTGTCCCTGTGTTTTTGACTTGCCACTTTTGTTGACTGTATCTTCAAAGTTTACCTAATTCATTCCTTTTCAGGAACCTGAATGCTTCTATCATGCCTCCCATCTCCCTTCTTGCCTCCAGCGAGTATATGTTCAGTGCAGTGAGTAGTTCCTCATAGTATCTCCCCAGCTGGCCCTGAATCATTCTGATCACCTTACACTGCACTGTCTCCAGCCTGTTTTTCTCTGCCCTTAGATGGGGACTCCAGAACTGCACACAGTATTCCAGATGCGGCCTCACCAGTGATCTACAGAGAGGTAATATCAGCTCTTTCCTCCACCTACTGAAACCATGACACGTGACAGTTACAGCTTCATACCAACATTTTCAGACATGACATCCTAATTCTGGATAAATGCTTTCAACTTTCTCAAACATAAGGTACCATGCAGGAAGACTTCAATTAGAAACAAGTCATGCAGCAGCAACACATATGAAAACATGGCCTCTATACCTAGACACTAACTCTTGTATTAACATCCACTTATTTCCTTTTTGTAGTTGAGCAATCTTCAATGTTGTTGAATGGCACATTTCTGAACTGAGTTAGTAAAGTAAAAGTAAAATGGTGTTTAACACTGGAATTAATGTTTATGAATACAGACTCAAGTTGTTTCGATACTAGCAGAATCAAACACCATTTTCCAGTGCTTCATAATTACTTAAAGTCTTGTCTGGGGTGTTAGTAGTACAAAAAGAAGCCTTTAGCATTAATTTATACTGGGTACTTCAGTGTTATTGAATACCAACATAATCAGTAAGACTAATTTCTTCCAAATGTTGGTTGTGAGGATTTTCCAGCAGAAAGAAGTGGAGTGCACAGCCTCGTCTTGAGGGGTAGTCACCACCAATTCCTGAAGACTGGAAATCTCCATCTGAGAAACAAATACAAGTCATATAAAAACAACAGTCTCTGCTGCACACACTTTGTAGCATAGCATACACTTGCTGAATTTTCACTACTACTGAGGGCACACCCTAAATATCTATGGATTATAAATAGTGTCCCTAGATTTCTGGAAAAGTCAGGTTATTCCAGAAACTGTTGCACAGCCAAGTTTAATGTCCCACAAGAGTTAAAGTGGTTATTGAAGGGTAGACCGAACAGAATCAGAGATTCTTTTAATTTCACAGTAAGAGTCCCAGGACCGCAGCATTTTGCTTGAGACTCTTGATGGGCAAGAGAAATATGCAGTATTTTTTTCTCACCCCAACTTTTTAAACAGACAACTTATCCATCATTTCCATACACACAAGGCATGTAAGCAATAAGACACGATGAGGTGTGCATTATGGTGTGATAACCGCACTCCTAGAGGCATAGTTAGGCACGAGGCCGAAGGTCGAGTGCCGGTCGTCCCTAGGAGTGCGGTAATCACACCGTAATGCACAACCCCGGAGTGTCTTATTGCGTTTATAAAAATGTCCCTTTATTTTTAGAAGCAGCTTTTTTTATTTTTTAAACACATTTTTAAGTAAGTAAAAACATAAGTGAATCTGTGCTTTTAACATAAACTAGTCTTTCCGCCTATTGGTGCTAGATTAAAGCAGTGCTATACAATGTGTGCCTCCCTGCCCACTTAAGCTTCATAATCCAGCCAGCCACAACAATTCACAAATGCTGTTTTTTCTCATTCTAAGTATGACACACAGACCCCTTATTTTATTTAATTCTCCTCACTCTGTAGACAAAACTAAAAAGGAAGCCATAACAGAGGCTTTTCAGTTCCCCAGTGCTGCAAGCATGAGCATGGTTCAGAACTGCCACATTCACTGACAGCATCATGAACTGCTCGTTCTGTCCTAAAAGATGAACAGCAGGGTGAGTCATTTACCACCTTTTCGCTTTGTTTATATAGTATTATTGCTTAATTTCTTCATTCTGTTTTTGTCCCCCTCTGCGTTTCCCCACACTCAAGAAATGGAATGTTTACCATGGAATACAGGGATTCAAAATTCTGCTCAGTTCTACTAGAAAAATGCTTCTCTACTAACATGCTGTACATACAGACAACAAAGGCCTGTTTTAGAGCCAGAGACTCAATTATCTCATTTGTTGGGGAAAGCAGAAGAGACTTCCCTAATGAGCAGGTAAAGATAGAAGGGGGATTTTTCACTGTTAGCAACCAAACAGTTGTAATGAAAACTATAAACAGTACTTAATGTTTCTAATTTATGTGTGTAAAAAGAGTGTGACAATCTGGTAAACAACATTTAATTAATTTGTTTCATTTATATTTAAGATCATTTTAATTTTAGGGCCTAGCTGAAGGTTTCTACAGTGTAAAGGTAGTGGCCATGTTTGTAGTGGAAGATCAGTTCTGGTTGTAGGGAGAGTGATGGAAGATAGTTCTGGTTGTAGGAGGACTGATCTGCTCATTTTGTAATGTGGTTTAGGACCAGGATGACTGTGCGTATACAGAGAATTAATGTACGGTCAGCTGATCTGTTTTGGCCAATGAGATTTCTAGATTTTTTCTTGCCATTTTATAATTTGCCATGGTGGGACTCCTATAAATGTGTGTGTGATGACCACTATCAGCAAAGAGAAGCTCAGACTTTCAACAAAAAAAAAAAAAAATTAAATAAAAACACACACACACACACACACACTCTGCCAGCAGAAAAAAATGCAACCAGTCTGCCCTATTTTGTTACCCTACCACACTTCGTGACCAACAGTCGAGACATGGTTTTAACCCTTGTTCCCCACCGTAGTGCTACACTCCCCTCCCCCCCAAAGTAAACTATCAGACCTCTTACTCTGTCCCCATCATGCCTGAACCCATTTATGGTTTTTGCTCCTGCCAGCTCGTCTGGTAGGCTCTTCTATGACACAGCCTGTATCTCCATGAAGTACAGTTTTCCAACATCTCTCCTAAATCCCCTCCCTGGCAGCTTCCATTCATGTCCTCTTGTTACTGACCCACTATTCTTGCTAAAGGGCTCCTAACGGTTGACCTCGTTTATTTCTTTCAGGAATCTTAAGGTTTCTATCATGTCGCCCCTCTCCTTTCTGGCCTCCGAGAAGATGTTCAGTGCCCTTAGCCGTTCCTCATAGGCCTGTCCTGTTGGCCTTGAATCATCTTGTTTACCCTTCACTGCACCGTCTCCAATCTGTTTCTGTCTTTCCTCACGTGGGAACTCCAGAACTGGGCAATGTATGTAGATGGGGCCTCACCATTGCTCTATATAGAGGAAGTGTTACCTCTTTCCTCCTATCTTCAAAACACCTCACAATACTCCCCAGCATTGTGGCTGCCTCACTGCAGGCCTTACTGCATTGGCCAATTTATTTGTGTGAGTCACTTAAAAGGACTACCAGGTCCCTTTATTCTGAAGTTGTGGCGAACCTAACCTTGTATCCAGCATTCCATCTTAGGATTCCTACTCCCTGTGTGGAGCACCTGGCACTTTTTGATATTGAATCTCAACTGCCAAACCTTAGGCCTTCTATCTAACCTTTACAGGACCCTCCTAAGCTCCCTCCCTACTCTGTCACAGAGCTTAGCGTTGTCTGCAGAGACACATCTTGTCCTGTATACCTTTCCCCTATGTCGCTGAAGAACGTACTGAAAACAACAGTTCCCAGGACTGACCCGTGTGGTAACCCTACTCGTGACTTTCATCTCCCCTGATTTTACTCCATTAACCAAACACCCTCTGCTACCTCCCCCAAGTCAACTTTCCACCCATTTAACCAGGTCCTTCGCTGACACCAGGTCCTCCAACTTCTTCAGCAGCCTTCTGTGTGGCACAGAGTCAAATGCTTTGCTGAAGTCAAAGCAGAGTTTATCTATGGCTTGACCTTCTCCACTGCCCTTGTGACCCAGTCACACTCTTGTAATCGCAGAAGGCTGACAGCACTAAGCAGAGGTGAACAAACCCCTTTTTAAGGCTGCCTGGCGTAGCCAAAAGCAGGCTTTCCGTTAGGGCAATGGTGGGAGTGGCCAAAACAGCAAGAGAGGAATCACTGTACTGTGTCCCCTCCAAAGGGCAGAAAGTACTAGAGTGCAGCTCTAATGCAATGGTATAGTTGGTGTAGGTATCTACAGCACTGCACAACAGCAGCGGCAAAAAGTTTTATTTTTTCACAAGATACAAATATAAGGGCCGGAAGAGGTCCTATTTTCAAAGTCATCCTGCTACAAATGTTGCACAGATACATTAAATCATTTTTGACAAAGCAACACTACAACCTGCAATCTGATTGGCTGCAACAGTGCTGTTTTCAAAAAATTCACTCTAAAATGGCGCCTGTAGTTAGCGAGCGGTGCGGTCGGCTAGCCAAATGCTTCACAGACACAGTTTGGACACAGACTACTAAAGTCAGTTCTGTGTATCCAAACTTCTACTTTGCAGGGTTTTTTTTTTTTCAAATTACTGGCACAGTTGTCGGATCAGAGCGTGACTGCTGCGCGAAGGACCATTATCTTTGGGGACAGGACTGCAGTGACGAGTATCAGAAATATTGTGGACTGAAGTGGAGAGAACGGGAATCTAGCCAGTGTGCAAGAGTTAAGGTACAAACACATTGCGGGGAAACCATATACTATATAAAATAGTAGATGGTCCCCCATCCACAACTTCAGCAGTGCTTCCCATCTCGGGAGTTGATGACATCATGGAGACCTCTCGAGCTTCGCTCTCGAGGTCTCTCTGATGTCATCAACACCCTCAATGGAAACACAGCCTTGTTGTGGATGGGCGCCCATCCACTATTCTATATATTGTTTTAGCACCCACCATCTCCGCTGTTGGGTGCTTAAACCTAAATCTGAGTATTGGGGAGATGACTACCCCCGGTTTGTTTTTAATACAGGCTGTATGTAATGTGATCCTTCATTAATCTGGATTTATCAGATTGTCCTGACAACTTAATTACTTAAAGAACATTTGTCTGTCACCTCTTAAGGACAATCCATGGTGTTTCAAATTCCAATTTTTTTGTACATAGCTGAAAACCTTTTCAAAGTTGTTTACTGGCACACATACATTCTTAAATTTATGAAAGCATTATTAGAATAATGATTTATCCTATTATGTTATGTCCAGCTACAAATATGTACAGGATGGCAGCAAAGAAATTTGTTCCCACAGTTGCAGCTGGTGGCATCATTCATGGCAATTTACATAAATGACTGCAATCCTAATTAGCATTACCCTCACCTCCCTGCATCATCATCTCACCTACCCCATCCCCCTTTATCTTCCCCCTACTCTCATCGTCCCCTACTCTACCTGCAACTGTGTCCACCCCTCCGCTCCTGATGCCATCTACTTCCCACACACCCGCCACCCCCTCCACTACCCTCCCTTGCCTCCATGTCTTAGCCCCCCGTCACCCACCCCTTAGCCAGACTAGGTCAACTCTGATTCTTTCCTGCTTGAAACAGTGCTGTAATAATGTGCAAATGCTGCTCACTTTGACTCTGTGCACCAGTTTATCTGATGTTCTCTTGTATTTTTGAAACAAGACAAGGTCAACTCAGACTGACTTACTTCTGTCTGTCATATTCAGCAAAATATGCCTATTCCTCTGCATGACAAATGTTTCGATTCTCTTATTTGTATTGTTTGTCTGATTGTTGTAGTCATAGGACGTGGAACTTTCAGCTCAAAGGTATTACAATCCAAGAATTAAATCGATAAATGTCTTTCCATCTCTGGTTATTCTATTTCAGTTATATTATAATTCTTGTCATACTGCATATACTTTTGAATTGTTTGACTAGATTTCTGGTAAGTTTTATTTTTTATTGAGATTTTCAAATATTTTTTGTCCCGAGCTGACCAGCTCTGAAACTGCAACTTCAAAAGCAGATATAACCAAAAGCAGCATGGCTGACCCCTATATTTTTTTCTTTTGCTACACTTGCAACCACATTCTACTTCTACATTTAACAAAAAAAAAAAAAAAAAAGTTTTATGAAAATAACATGGATTTTGATGGTTTTATGCGGAAAAACATACAATTATTTCCCACGTTTGGCACTTCTAGTTCAAGAGGGTGTTATCTTATTGGTAATTTACTATTTATTTTTATATTTGTGGAAAAAATGAAGCAAACATCATGAGAAATGATGTGTCCTTATTTCACTTTTTCTTTCACACTCATGTTGACACTTAAAACAATGGTGCTAACACGATATGAAACAATCTGACCCCTTATGGGTTTTGCCCCATAAAGAAGGATTATGTCGCACCATGTAACTCAAAAAAAAAAAAAACTAGCATGGCAAACCATGTTTTTTATTGTTGATTTTAAATGTTTGGATGATCACCGTGTACTGGGCAAAAAATTATGAATTTGACATGGCGTTGCCGAAATACCAGGGAACGTCCTTTAAGTGCAGTTTTCCTTCTCAACATTTTTGAGGTAAATGTTGCTGGCTTAATTTACATTCAACTAATATGAAAACAAATTCATTCATCTGTTGAAGTTTTAAATGCAAAACAGTGATCAACCTTATAAAAAAACAGTCTAACTGTGCTTTGTTTTCAGAGTTTGTTTTATCATTAGAATCCATAGATGGAATTCTGGGGTTGAAATGTGCTTTTTTACTTAAGTCACAAGTCCAGAATGATGCAATATGTGAAAAAAATAAAATAAAAATATACAAGTCCATGTCGACTTTGGTTAAGTCATAGCAATGCTTTCTTTTAAGTGACTTTAAGCTTTGCCACATTTTTCTTTAAGGCCCTGTTCACACTAGGAAGTTTAAAACAGTTTAACTGCCTTAAACCGTTTTAAGCCCCCAGAACACGGCTTGCGTTCACACTGTAACACGGTTAAAACTGTGTTCTAAAACCCTGCTAAGAGGTGGTCTTTAGCATGATTTTAGCTAAACATGGTTATCTTAATCCATGTTAACAGCAGTGTGTAAGCAAACCGTGCTGCAACATGGGTTAAGGCCCGTCGAGAAAATCCATTTCGTCAGCCACAGAATAAAAAAAAAAAAAAAAAGGATACATTACAGGCGCAGAGGAAGAATCCCCGATTCTGCCCATATATTTTTTTGTCCCGATCGGTTTTGGTCTGCTTTCACGGGTATCCCGTCATGCACTGAGGCACCAAACAGAACCCATAATGCTTTGAGTTGGTGCCGCAGTCATGCCTGGGAACCCCTTCCACCTGGCATGGTTGTCTGAATTGAATGTGAACACTCTGATAACCATGCTAAGGACCGATTTATAAAATGTTTTTCGTAACGTTTTATAAACGGTCCCTAGCGTGAACAGGGCCTAACAAAACTTACTGGTTTGGAGAGCCTTAAAGCAGTACTACAGTCAACATTTGCAAAAACATGTATTTTTATTTGTGCTTGAGGCTTTGATTTGTGTGTGTACACAAAAGGAGTGTCCTTCCCTTTGTTTGCCATTAGAGGTTTTCTGTAAATTTGCCTACATGTTTTATGACCTCTAGGGATTTCCACGTTATTGCTCTTTTTCCTACAATGCCTCTTGTCTGTTGACATAGATTCAGCAAACACTGCTTTAGAGTCAAATTTACAGTAGTAGGTCTGTGATTGTAAGCAACTTTCCTTATCCAGTGAGCACACAAGTCTACATTCACAGTTTAGCAAACACCTGAGAGCTGATCGAGTTGGTGTTCTGTAAGAAAAATGCTACTCCTTACTTATTACAGCACTGATGACCTACAGTGATGTGTGCACTTTTTATAGCTGGGTGTAGTTTGATGAAATGAAAAGCATTAAAAGCAAAACATTTATTCCTGCTGGCTAGGCCTACACAGACACAGACACACACACATGCAAAAACAAACAAAAATACTGAATAAGAACTATTTAGTTGAGGCCAGAACATCTACAGATTACTGCTGCAGTACATTCCCCCACTGAATCAGTGGTGGTCTCGGAATCATTAATGTCACGAGGCAGGAGGCACTGAAGGAACAAGAAAAGCAATAAAGCATGCTAACATGGAGATCCCCAGGGGCCATAAAATTAATCAGCAAATATAGAAAAAACTCCTAGTAGCAAACAACGTGAAGGACAGACCAGGACTACACACACAAATCAAAACATTTTGCGAATATATGTTTTTGCAAATTTTAACTGTAGTACTCCTTTAAGAAGAACTCCACACAACTAAGTAGGAACTGCAGCTAGGGGTGCTGCAAAGTTCTACTTTTCTGGCACATTTTTAGCAAAGTGACACAATTTTCACTTTGTGTGCACTTCACCAACAATTCACAGCACAAAGTAAATTTTGTTAGACACAAAGAGCTGGCCCGGTGGCGTAGAGGGCTGAGGCACTGGCGCCTTACCTCAATCCACGCCGGTGACCCGGGGTCTGGGACTCGGGACGCCGGGGTCTGGCAGGGGAAGGAGAGGGTTGAGTGCCCAAAGGACTGCTCTCCTCTCCTGGGGTAGGTTAGGGGTATATGTCGGTCGGCAGCAGCCTCTGGTGGAGACCAGGAGTACTGCACGATGGCGTAAGGAGGGACGTGTACCAGAAAACGGAAAATGGCTCCATGTTACACTAGATGGCGGCTGCCCGGATCTCCAAGGCCATCAATGCCCCTGCAGCCATCCTCCTCAGCAGTACCTCAGGGCTAAGACGTTGCGCTTGTCTTCCTGCCCTGCCCAGGCTGGTGCCTTCCCCCTCGGAGAAGGGGGACCCACCCAGCCAAGGGTTATGCCGGGTCACCCCAAGGTGGCTACTATCAGAGTGCGGAGGCTCGGGGGACAGGATGGGTCGGAAGTATCCTTGGCATGCCTGAAAGAGTGGCTAACATGGTAGTGCATCGGGGGAGAAAAGAAATTACACAAAAAAAAAAAAAAGACTCAATCTCATAGCATCCTGTCCCCTTTCTTCCCCCACCACAGCTCCCACCAGTATCATGATGACCATCTCTTCCCCATCCACTCAGCATCACCCAATTCGACCTTCCCCACAGATCCAGAAAACCAATAAAACATAACTTCCCTCACCCGCTCAACACCACCAAATCCCACCCTACTTCCCAGCCCCCAAAAAAGACTATGATACCTCCCTTCCTCACCCACTCAACAGCCACCCCCTAATGCACCCTCATGCCACCCAATAAAAAACATAAAACAACTGTGGTGAAAAAAGGGGCAATCATTGGCACAGACCCTCTTCTCACCACCCTAGCCAGCTGCCCAGATGAAATAATAAAAGAAGGTGCACAGAAATTCCTGAAGAGGCAGTTCATAAGCACAGTAGCTCAAGCAAAACCCAATAGTAATGGACACACACACGAGGCTTATAAAGACCCAAACTTATTTATCAAAAATCACCACATGGCAAACAAACCCCATGTACCTCAAAATGGGCTTCATCGGGCGGGGGATGTGTCCTTTATACCATTGCTTAAGTGACAGGAATGCAACAATTACCATACTAGATGTCATTAAGGTAAAACTGCTGAATATAAACAGGATTTTATCGATATTACTGCAAACAGATGACAGACAAATATAGAGACCAAAAAATCCTAGTGCAAACTCTTGTCACACTCCAGACACCTGGAGTGTGACAGAAGCTGAATATCAAAAAATAGTAAAATAGTAAAAGCCACTCAAGGAAAAATTACTATACACCTTAATAGTAACATATATTATTATTATTATAATGATAATAACAACCAAATAAAAAACACAGAGCAGAAAAAGACCACCTAAACAGAAAAGCCAATATAGACCACCCACCAGTCCCTTAGAGAAAATTAATATCTACAAAAAGTGCTTTAAAATTAAGTATTTAATTAAGACCGCCTGGAAATAAAGTACTTAATTCATAAATGCTCTCAGTCTCTTTCCTGTCCAGTCTATTGTCCCTACTGCCTCCCTTGTCTAGGCACATATTCCAATGCTCTGAATTTAAAGCCTTCAGTGGAACTATTATGTACCTGTTTAAAGTGCCTACCCAAAGCTAATAGCTCGGGCATGTTCTTGAAGTCTGCTTTTAAGAGATTTTTTTGTTCTGCCGACATTTGCCAAACTGTAGTCACATCAGGCCACACATAAAACAAATGACATTTTACAATGAACATAATGGTTAACAGAAAAACTTTGTGTCGTTACCAGGTGTACAAAACAAGGGCCAATGACTGAAAATTTGCAAATGTTAAAATTATGGCATTTTTGAAAAGTTTTAGGAAATACATTCCTCTCAGTGTTAGCAGAATAATAACTGTGGGTAACCAAATATCCAATATTGCAACCCCTTCTGTAAGACATTCTGGGTTTCAGCCCTACCCATTGAGCTACTATAGGGTCAGATGAAAACATTACTTACTATAGTAATGTTGTTTCTTCTAAAGGAGACCTAATGTATTGACATATGCAGTAAGACCTTGTTGTTCTGCTGCCCCGGAGAGGAAAGAATTAAGCCTACATTCTAAGTATGCACCCGCTCTGTTTCAAATCTCTGTCCCCTGGTACATTCTATTCAACCATCAGATTCTTACAAGCAACCCCAGAAAGCTTATAAAAGATTTGAAAACAATAGCAAATGCTTATAGCATGTAAATGGAAACTTTTCCTAAAAACCTATCACCCCAACATGGGCTAAAGACTCAAGTCACAGACGCCAATTACAGAAGAAAAAAACTTCCAAGTAAACACGACAAGTGTATGAGCTGGAGTGCAGAGACCCCAGGTTCTGGCAGGGGAGGCAGGGTGGGAGGTCAGAATACATTAGGACTCCTTTAGAAGAAAGGACATTACTATGGTAAGTAATTTTTTCTTCAAACAACAAGAAGTCCTAATGTATTCTGACATATGAAGACTTCCAAGCAGTTCCCTTGGAGGGAGGCACAGAACCTACTTAGGAAAAGGGCTCTGCAATACCGCTGTTCCAAACCTGGCATCACTTCTTGCCTGCACATCCAGGCTGTAATGCTTGGTAAATATGTGTACAGTTTTCCAGGTAGCTACTTTACAAATTTCTGACAAGGCAATGTCTCTCACAGCTGTTACAGTGGCAGCTGTGCCCCTGGTAGAGCGAGCCCTGAGGCCTACAGGGGGATCCTTCCCTAGTTTCTGATAGCAAAACTGAATGCAAAACACTGTTCGCCTTGCAATGGTCCTTTTAGTGGCAGGCTTATCCCTGCCCACTTCTCTACAGGTAAGGAACAACTGGCTATTGTCCCCCCATGGCCTCTAGTCAGATCCAAGTAATAACTGATAGCCCTCTTTACATCCAGGCTATGCAGCCTACATTCCCCTGAACTAGAGTGTTCAGTGAAGAAGACAAGCAAATTTACAGACTGGTTAAAGCGAAACTCTGAGACCACTTTAGGGAGGAACCTTCTATTTGTTCTGAGAACACCTTTATCATTAGGAAAGAAAATATAGTTAGGTTCCACAGATATGTCTTGCTGAAGTGATGGCTACTAAAAACACAGTTTTACATGTCACAAATGTTAACTCTGCTGAGAACATAGGTTTGAAGGGGGTTGCATTAACTGTGCTATGCATATATTTAGATTCCATGAAGGTGTAGGCTCCCTATGAGGGGGATGTAAATGCAGTAACCCCTTAAAAAATTGTTTAAATATGGGATCAGAGGCTAAAGAAGAAGATTTACCTGCTGACAGATAAGCAGAGACTGCTGCCAAGTGTACCCTCAAAGTAGAAGGCTTAAGGCCTAGAGAATGTAAGTGGGCCAAATAATCTAATAAAAGTAGAATGCCCACCTCCTGTAGTTCCACACCTGACTGAGTGCACCATATGTAAACCTCTTCCATTTGGAAGAATATGTTCTAGTGTTTGGTTTTCCGGAAATCTTTAGGATATCCGGAATCAAGTCAGAGAGTTGCAAAGCAGTATATTCTAACTCTGCAAGAGCCAGGCCTTCAGCCAGAGGGACCCCATGTTGGGGTACCTGATCCTCCCCTGGGAGGAGGTCAGCAGGTCGTACCTCCTGGGGAGTCAAATCGGGCTGGTCAATGCTAGAGCCACCAGTATGGAGTACCAAGGCTGCCCGGCCCAGTCTGGGGCTATTAGAATCATCAGTGCTGACTGTACCCTGAATTTGTTCAGTAAGTTGAGCAGCAAGGGAAATGGAGGGAAGGCATACAGGAATTTCCCTGACCAGGCCAGAAGAAGTGCTTCCACTGGGACTGTGCCCAGGACTGGAGGCCTGCAGCAATACTGAGGCAAGCGGTGACTGGGGCTGCAAAGAGATCTATCTCTGGAGTGCCCCACAGCTGGAAAATGTCTGAGAACTAGGTGATTCAGTGACCACTCGTGGTAGTTCTGGTTGATCCTGCTGAGAGAGTTTGCCAGAACACTGTCTTCCCAGGAAGGTGAACTGCTGATAGAGTTACCTCCAGGGCGTAGTCCAGATTCCAGATCTTCATGGCTTCTGTACACATAACAGAGTGGACCTTGTCTCACCCTGTTTGTCGATGCAGAACATGGTTGTGGTGTTGTCTGTCCTGACTTTGCAACACCTTCCCCTGAATCATGGAAGAAAAGGACTGGAGGACCAGCAAAACTGCTCTGAGTTCCAACAAATTTATGTGCAGAAGAGACTCCTGAGGAGACCATGTGCCCTGAACTGTATGCTCCCCCAGACGTGCACCCCACCCCAAGAGGGATGCATCTGTGGGGAGCACCACTGCTGGACTTTCCTGAAGGAATGAGACACCCACCCTGAGGTTGTCCTTTTCCTGCCACCACTGCAGAGCTTGAAGAAATGTGGACGTTACTGGAATCAGTTTGGACAAGGAATCTCTGCTCTGGGACCGAAAGGACTTCAGATAGAACTGGATGTCTCTCATCTGAAACCTTGCCCCTGGTACCACTGCTGTTGCAGCTGCCATGAGTCCCAGCAACCGCAAAAAGTACCTGGCTGGCTTTGAAGAGTGGAGCTTGAAAGAATCCATTAACTGCACCATGCTGTCCACCCTGTCTGGTGGAAGTCTTGCTTTTCCCAAAACTGTATCCAGTTCCGCTCCTGTAAACTGCAGGAGCTGGACTGGCTTCAGAACTGACCTTTGTATTTAAGAAGTCCAGAGAGCGGAGAGTAGTCTGAGTGACTGCCAGGGCCTCTACCACTTGCTGCTGAGACTGACCTACTAATAGCCAATCGCCCAAGTAGGGAAAAACTGAAATTCCTAAACGCCTTAGGTGTGCCACCACTACTGCCAGACATTCTGTAAACACTCTCTGGCAGCTGAAGTCAGGCCAAAGGGAAGGGACCTGAATTGGTAGTGACGTGATGGCAGTCTGAACCTTAGGTATTTTCTGTGGGACTGCCTGATAGGAATGTGGAAATTAGCATCTTTGAAGTCTATCGATGCTAACCAGTTTCCTTGCCTGAGAGTGGACAAAATCATAGCCACGGTGACCATCTTGAATTTTGGCGTTGTTAGGTGTTTGTTCAGGAAACTTAAATCCAGAATGGGTTGCCAATCCCCATTTTTCTTCAAAGGTAAGAAAGTACCTTGAATACAATCCTTTCCCTTTCTGGGACAGGCTCCAATGCCCTGTCCTGAAGGAGGCTTGTAACTTCCGTTTCCAGTAGGAAGACTTTTGCTGGACAGACAGGCTTGAACAGCCTTGCTCTCAATCTGGGGAATTGTTTGAAATTTAAAGCAAGGCCTTTGCCCACCACCTCCAGAACCCATTTGTCTGATTTACAGACTGCCAGTTCTGGAGGTAGTGGACAAGTCTGCCCCCTACTGGCACTGGGTAGGCGACCCACGGCTCTTCAGGGAGTCGGCTTAACTGGTGTCCTGGATTGGGAAGCTGGGCTAAAACAAGTGGCACCTCTCCTGCCCCTTCCCCCAAAATATCCACACATTTGCTGGTAAACAGGGAAAGCCTGGGCCTGGTAGAAAGGCCTATGGTTAGATCTGCCCCTGCCTCCCCTACATTGCTGTTTTTGAGGAGTGGCGGCCTTTTCTTTGGCTGCAGCATTCCTATAGGAAGTCCTATATTTGTCCATTTTCCTTATATAGGTCTCAGTCTGTTCCCCAAAGAGAGAATTCTGAACCAGAGGAAAATCCAAGGCCTTTGTCTGGGTGTCCTGCGACAGGTTTGTGGTTCTCAGCCATGCAAACCTTCTCAGAGAAACAGAGGTGTCCAACACCCTGGATGCAGAATCACTGGCATCCACTGCCATATGGAATTGTTGCTTAAAAGCCTTAATTCCATTTCTAGCCATTTCCCCCAAATCTGCAGCCCGATTGGCAGGAATTTTAGCTGCCAGAGAAGATACAGCTTACCACAATTTCTTTTGGTACCTTGCCACATAAGCCATATAAGAGGCCTGTCTGACAATAAGGGAGGAGCCCAGGTACGACTTCTTTGCCACAGAGTCAGTCCTCCTGGAGTCTTTCTCAGGAGGGTGGGAAGAAAATGGGATGTTTACCATTTCACAGGCTGCAACCTGAACGACCCCTTCATGACTGGGGTGACAGAAATTCTATGCCATTTCTGGCCACTGGATACTTTCTATCTGTCCTCTTATCCACAGGAGGAACAGAAGCAGGGGTACCCAAGAGTTTAAGTGACTGTCTCAAGAGACTTGTGGATGGGTATCACCAGTCTTTTAGTGGCAGGGACATCCATCATTTCAACATAATCCGATTCTTCCTCCTCCTCTAAGGATTCTTAAGCCGGTAACTAGAGGGTTTCAGCCACCTTTCTCATAAAATAAAAATGAGTGAGGGCATCCTCCAACTGCTTGGGTGGAGAAATACCTCCCTCATGTTCTGGAGAAACCTTCGGTTCAACAGGACCATAAAAGTCCTCCTCCTTTTACTCATCTTGTTCAGCCTCGGGGTCCCATGAATAATCACATTCTGAGAGATCCAAGGGAATCTGAACCGGGTGAAGAGTAACCAGACATATCACCGGGTCAGCTGGACCAGAATGAAGTAACTGAATAGTGCGTAGTGCATTTGCAATCTCCTCTGCCGTCGGAACCGCAACCGCTCGCGGCTTAAGAGTCAGTTCTGTGTGCTTTTCCTTCTTTTTTGCAGTAGCCGGTTCAAGGGCTGTATCCAGGATTCGTTTCGAAGAATAATCATCATCATCATCATCATCATCATCATCATCATCATCATCATCATCATCATCATCATCATCATCTCCTCCTCCTCCTCCTCCTCCTGGTTCTTTACAACCTGAACCGGTTTGGCCATCCGTCTTAGCGGATTTCTCGGCCAATTTCTCACTCAGTCGGTTAAGGTGCCTGTCAAGCATCAACGAGGGAAATTCTTACAAATGTTACAGTCTGCCTCTAGGTGTTCCAACCCTAGTCAGAAAACACAAGTTGTATGGGGATCAGCCTTGGCAAAAGTTTCCCCACACTCCACACATTGTTGAAACCCGCTTGGTCCAGTTTTCTTTTGGGGTTTCTGTGACTCCATCTTAAGCTTATCCAAGTGGTGGTTAGGCCGGATAAGAATCCAAAAACAGCTCTGGAAAAAAAACGTCAAACTTTTTTTTTTTTTTTTTTTAATTTATTATTAACCAAAGCTAAACAACTTTTACTGAGAGAAAAAGTAGAGAGAGAAGAAAAGAACGCAATACCCCAATGGCTGAATGGCAACCGCTGAAGTACTGAGACATACCCCGCTGAAGTCAATAAAACAACGAAATGTATACTATACTATATTGCAGGGACAGTAATGAGAAAATAAACGCTAGTCAAACTTTTTAAAATCGGTAAGGTAACCGCAGTGATACACCACTAAACCAACGAGATGCTGAGGAGAAATCTCTGAAGAGTCTTCACAGTAAGGCAGAGTAAAGAATCTGACGGTTGAATACAATGTACCAGGGGGACAGTGATTTGAAACCGAGCGCGTGCCTACTTAGAATGTGGGCTTAACTCTTTCCTCTCTGGGGCAGCAGAACAACAAGGTCTTACTGCACATGAAAATCAAGATGGCAGCCACGATGGGCTAGCCACTTTGTTCTGTTCTGTTTCGCCTAGCCCGTTTTATTTTACCCTCTTGTTTATCTTTCGCTGCTTTTGTAATTCTGATGTGGGTTTTATGTTTTTTGATATCGCTACCCGTTTTATCGTTTTCGCTACTCGTTTTGTTACCCGCCTTTATTCCGCCGTAGTACACTTGGCTCGCTTATGCTCCGTTTCCCGTTTGGCCCGTTTTTGTTTTTTTACGGGCCGGGACCTAGTGTGTTGTCCGAACACCTGAGATCTGTGAAGAGCCGCGGTGTTTTAATGGAGAAGACCTAGCAATTATGAGAAGTTCTCCGGAGTCTCCGTCTACTCGATCCTAGTGCTTGGATCGAGTTTTTGTATGCGGACTGTGTGACTGACTCATTTGTCCAGGGAGTGGTCCGGTTGGTTTTATGGCTCTTTAGCTGAATTTAAACAAGTTACTGTTCGAACTGTCACCTTGTTACTCCGGATGTGGATTTGAACCAGTGGCTGTGCTTTTTTGAATATCCCTGGATTTATTTATGTTTGGCCAATGGATCGTGGGGAGCAGTGATCCGGTGGAGTCATTTTGAAAAGCCTTCAAGATAAGTGGATTTGAAGCCTTTAGTGACATTTCTGATGGGATAAATGCTATTTTTCAGTTTGACATTCTTGGGCTTGCAGAGTTCCTGGGGGGCCCCGGGTCAGTGTCACACACAGAGGTGGGGAGTGGGGTAGGCCGGAGGGCTTGTCCTCAACTCCCCTTCCTCTAGACTCCTGGGGTAGCTGGCTGGGGGGCTGACTCCTCTTGGAGTGGAAGTAGTGGGCCACTGACTTTCTGGGCTGGTTGGAACCTGCGGCCTGCTAGTGGCCTTTCTACGATTCAAATCGGTGTGGATTCTGAAGTTCTGTGTTTTTGAAGACTGACTTGTTTGCTGCTCCTACTGACGTTTGGGCGGGTTATTTGATATTTGTATCCTGTTGCATATAGACAGGATTCTTGTTGTCTACAATTATATTTTGTTTGAGGAAATAATATGAGCAGTGAGAGTGCTATATAATATCTTTTATCCCACCTGTATCTGGTATTGTGAGAGAGTCCCGGAGAGTGATTTTTAAATTATTTCCTCTGTTTATTATTTATTATTATTATTATTATTATGATTATTTTTGTGAGAGTGTTTTGTTTTTAAGTACCAGGTAGTGAGAGGACCTGGGAATAATTTAAAATTGTTTTAATTAACTTTTTGGTTGACCCTCAGGCTGTGAGAGGACCTGTGGGTTAAATCAATTAACTAGGTTTTGTGTTAGAGAGTTGGTTTAGTTTTATTTTATGTTAGTTAGTCTTATAATTTGTAGTTGTTTAATTTTAGTTGCAGGAAGCCTGCGGGTAGTTTTTATTATATTTATTGTTTTAAATTGAGCAGCTAGATGTGCCTGCCTGCCTCTCCTGTCTTGTGCTATTTGGCCTCCGCTCTCCATGCCCTCCGCCCCCTCTCTTCGGCCCCCCTGCTTGCCTATATTTATCATTGTTGCCGCACGTTGGGGATTGTTTGGGGGGGGACTGGGGTGGGGGTTGTGACAGCAGAGTGGCGTGGCCTTCCCATGGGGTGTCAGGGCCCAGAAGACGCCCTGAGGCGAAATGGCTGCTTGAACGTGGTGACTCTGTTCTGGTTCCCATACCCAAGGGCACCTCCAGTTTGGGAGGGCAAGTGGTTGGGACAACTCGCCAACCTCGTCCAACTCAGGCATTGTTGTGCAATGTCAGATCTGTCTGCAACAAGACTGGTCTTATTGCAGATTTTGTTGCAAGGGCAGATCTGGCTTGCATTACCGAGATCTGGTTGGATGGGAATGCGGCCCCTCTTTTAAAGGCCACTGTTCCCACCGGGTACTCAGTTATACATCGCCCGAGATTGGATCGGTGGGGGTGGCAGTCTGTTTCAAGACCGAATTGGGCCTAACTGGTGTACCAGTTGAGGAGGCCAGGTCATTTGAGTGTATCGTGGTAGCTGGTGTAGGGTGCAGGATTGCCCTCATTTATCGTCCACCAGATGATGAGAAGCTTTTTCTGCAGGAAATAGCAGATTTTGCCGTCGACATGGCCTTGGAGTCGCCCAGACTGATGGTTCTGGGCGACTTCAATGCTTGGGTCGACGACGAATCTTCGCTCTTTGGTCAACACTTCCTCCAGGAGATGACATCTCTGGGCTTTACACAGGTTATTTCCTCAGCTACACACAAGGGAGGTCACTCTCTTGACCTGGTCTTCCTCCTGGGGATCGAGGCTTCCGATTTGGTGGTGGAATCAGTCGGTTGGTCCGATGACTACTCAGTTGGGTTCAATTTTGAGGCCCCCCTGGGTAGGTCGGCCCCTGTGGAGTTGGTCAGGTACCACCCATTGCGGGACATTGTCCCTGAAGACCTGATGGTGGTTATTGACCTCTCGTTGTTGGACCAGTTCTGCACTGATCCTGAGCAGCTGGTAGTGGCCTATAATAGGGCCATATCGGTAGCACTCGATCAGATTGCGCCAGTCCATGTTTGCTCCCTTCCGTGTCGTCCCGCTGCCCCATGGCTTGATGGGGCTCTGAGAGGGCCGCGGAGGATGGGGCGTAGGTTGGAGCGTCGTTGAAGGAAGACTACCATTGATGCAGACTACCTTATTTTGCTAGAGCATTATAAACTCTACCAAACAGCAATTTCCCATAAGAAGGCAGAATTCCTGTCCAGGGAAATTTCTGTCGCACGGAATCGACCGGCTCAGCTCTTCAGAACTGTTGACAGACTGTGCAACCCAGACTGTCAGCAGATCCGCCGGTCTTTACTCAAACTGATTGTGAGGAGATCGCTCAATTCTTTGAGAATAAGGTTGAAGACATCAGGAAGGAGTGCTTCCAACCTCATTCCAAGGATGTTGCAGTTGATCGGTGTCCTGTCGCTGAGCCCGGAGTTTCCTGGAGTGCCTTTGACCTGCCGGACCTTGTAGACACTATGAGGACTGTCCATGAGATGCACCCCACATGCTGTAGTTTAGACCCTGGCCCTGCTTCCCTGATTTTGGGTTGTAGTGAGATCATCAGCCCAGTCTTAGCTCGGATTATCCGGTGTTCTTTAGATATGGGAGTTTTTCCTAGCTCTCTGAAAGAAGGGGTGGTGACTCCCCAAGTGCACAAACACATGCCACACAGAAGCAGGGCAGTGCTCTCTTGTGGTGATTCCAGCAACGCAGGGATTTTATTACAAAGTGAACCTTTTTTATTTGTTATACATAAATGTTTCTTTTTTTGCTTTCCAAATAATTACACCTATGACCCACTTTCTAAGTGTAATAATAATACCCTCCAGGGTGGGAGTTATGGGATATAACAGACCTTCCAGGGGCTATAAGCCCTCCGCCTGTGGCATCGGGCCTCATTATGCCCTTGGGTGGTCCGTTATATCCCAATACGCCCCCTGTACTATTTGCACACTGCCTAACACACTACACACTTCACCTGGCAGGGTGCCCAAGTGTGATGTGACAAGAGAGTAGCGGAGAGGAGCGAGAGATGTGATGCAAGGTTAGAGTCGAGGTGTGTCGTTTATAACTAACATCTTAAGTTTAGTTGAGGTCTGCTGCAGCCTAAGAACTTTGGAGAGAAGGCAGCCCTCCTCAAGCACGAGCGTGCAGAGCTCTGGCAAGGTAGGTGTGTATTAATATGCATGGTAGTGGTGGTGGTGGTAATAGTGTGGGGGGGTAGGTGGCCATTTTTTTTTTGGCGCATTCCCAAGGTGGCAACCCTAGTAATAAGTTTCATTTCACTGGACACCATTATAATCTGACACAAAGGTAATCCTATCCTCATCCAAGACATTTCTTCTGGAGGTGTTTTTTTTTTTGCAATGAATGGGGAGTTGTTATGTCTAGCTTTTTGACAAAACACAGCTAACCACTTCATAGGAGCATACCCTTTCCCAAAAATCTGGCTAACAAACCCACTTCTTTAACAAAAGTCTCCTCTTCTGTACAATTCCTACGTAATCAAAGGAACTGACTGTATGGAATGCTGTCCACCAATAATCTAGGGTGGGCAGTCTCTGCGCTGAGGAATGTATTCCCTGACAATGGCTTTCTATAAGGCTATTATTATGACACCATTTTCCTCTACCAATCATATATCCAGATACTCAATACTCCTTGGCTCACATTTATAGATGCACTGAATATTCAAATTGAAATGGATTCCTGATATATGCACATGCCTGGGACAAGCTGAATTTGTGTATACAACCGGGATGTGCATACAACCAGAATGCCATAAAAATGAATGGGTGCATATTGAAATCAATGGAGACCCATTTACAAACGTAATTCACATCCTCACAAATACACCTAGACCATCTTAAATGCTATTAAATGTTATTTTAAGCAATATGAGAAGTGACAGCCTTTACCGTAGTACATCATTTTTTTTTTTTTTGCTAAACTGAACACTCACTGATACTCACCCACTTCCGATGCAGCAATCAAGAGTGAATGGGGCTTTCAGTAAGTAGCATGAATTTTGAAGTCAGATCCTTTGCCATCCATCACCCTCTGTGAGTTACTGAGAACTGAAAACTAACAGCAATCACTATCACTATGGCGCCGGGGAAATGTCTGTGTGGTCAGTGGATTTTCCCAGTTACTGGCTAGTGGCTTCAAAACTTAATTTCGACCCAGTGGGGAGAGCCAGGTTTAACTGGGCTCTGGCATTTGTCAGGTGGTTAGTGGATTAGTTCCAGGGGACAATCTAGTGGCTGCAAGGGAATCATAACTGAAAGCAACTGTCAAAGAGATGACAAAGATCTGGGGACCTGCTGGGGAGCATGTAAGATTAACAAAATGTGCATACAACTGAAAAAGTGTGTGCGTACAAACAAAATAATTAACAATGCTGGAATAGGGCAAGAATCAGAACTTCAGTTTTTTGTGCATATATCTGATGGCATACAAGTGGTATCCACTGTATTTGTATTCAACCAATCCATAAATATAGGGATGCTCTCCAAACCCCCACCCCAGACACATATATCATCATCATCAATGTATATCAGTTAATGTTTAGGTGGTCTTTTTCTACTTGGTTTTATTTTGGTTATATATTTTTCTATTAAAATCATAATAATTCTTCTTTTAGTGACTTTTACTATTTTCTGATATTCAACTTATCTAAAACTCTAGGTGTCTGGAGTGTGACAGGAGTTTGCGCTAGGAGTTTATTGGTCTCCATATTTCTCTAGTTTCATCTGTTTGTATAGATACAATCCTGTCATTATAAGATCTTGGGGTTAATTATATTATTCAATAATTTCACCATAATGGCATCTGATAATACATTGTACTCCCCCCCCCCCCATTTTCAAACCTTAGCTCTGGTTGTTTAAATGAATAGCAATAGGAATGGAAAGGGGTTACTTGTACTAAGGTTACTGGATTTTAATGTATGGATTCTTAATTTAATATGGTCGTAAAACACACAAAAAAAAAAAATCCGGTAATACTACTGAAGTTCCACTGGTAATAGTACTGTCAATCAGTGTTAATACTATCGTTCCACAGCTGAACGACAGTATTATCACAAAACCTATACCACCAACCGCACTACTATCGAAATCACGGATGCTCCCAAATGTCAAAGCCGCCTTCTGTCTGTGAGCATCCTAAACAATTTCAAATACATGGCGGTGGACTAACTTCGCGAGAGTGTACAGCATCCAAGATTCTTCTTCCCGTTTTCCTTTTTTAATAAAAAATAAAAAAGGATTTATCTGGCTGATCCTGCGCCGCCCACCCCCCCCGAAGGGAAAAAAAAGGTAAGGCATAAGGAAAACAAACTATTTTGTCACACCGTCTATGTGTGTGCATAGGGCAGTGGGGGAGCGAGACAGAGCGTGACAGAACTCACTGCCAGAAAGTGTGGTGGTCGGCTACGACCCAGAGTCCTTAACAAAATGACTGAAAACAAAAAGAACACAACTCGGATCCATATATTAAAATTAAAGACAGGTCTCTGGGCATTACTGGTGTATGTTATTCATAGCCTGATACAGGAACCTCGAAGCTTGCTCTCGAGGTTCCTATGTGTCCAGAACCTCTCAATGATATTACTCACCGGTAATGCCCAGAGACCTATCCATTGTTCTATTTGTTATTAATTATCTGAATGCTTATTGTATCTATGTGGCTCAGCATTCCAATTTAATTGATTGGTTTGAAATTCTAATCACAGACTTTTTTTGTGGTTCCATGTGAAGTATGGTAATTGTTGGGTCCCCATCATGTAAGCAATGGTATAAAAAGGTAAATCATCGTGTAATGCACATCCCCTGATGAAGTCTGTTTTGAGGGTGAATGTGCATGTGGTTTGTTTGCCATGTGGTGATTTTTAATAAATAATTTGAGTCCTTATAAGCCTCGGTGTGTGCATCCATTTCTATTTGGTTCAGCTGCCCACATGACAACGAAAGTCTCCCAGAATCAGACAGCAGGTAGGCAGCCTCACATCACGACATGACGAAATGCCAAACAGAAATTGGAAAATGCATGCCAATTCATCTAAGATGTTTGTCTGGTTGGGGGGTTGCCTCAGTATCAATTACAATCAACATGATGAGATTCTCACGAATCACTGCAGTTTATATTACAAGTTCACTGAACTTCCAGGCAAAAAAAAAAAAAAAAACAGCAATTTCAGACAGAATCAAAAAAGGACCTGCCTTCACCCATGTCTACCAGTAACTCAAGAGTCACCCTCCCACTGTCCGTGACTCAACACTCCGGTTCTCCCCCTGGGATACACTGAAAGAAAAAAAAGGGGAACCTGGAAACAGGTAAGCTGATGGGCAAGGAGCTGTGACTGAAGAAGGCACCAAAGCGACTAGGAGGAGGAGATTCTGGATGGGAGCTGGGGCATGGCATCATCAAGAGGCAAGCACTATGGAAGTGTAACCAAAATAAACCAAGTTGACAAAAAAAAAAAAAAGCTTGAGCAGCTGTTTCCTGGTCCCGACAGCAGGTCTAAGAAGTCACAAAAGTCCTGTTCCAAATAATCCATGGCATCTAGCTCCTCCTCAATCGTCTGACCTGCAGTGTAGTGCAAGATCCAGGTCCTGCGGCAGCAGTAAATTTAAGCCAAGGAGGGGGCTGCAGTGGGTGGCAGAGGCTGCAAAAAAGGGCCCAACAGCAGGAATGTGGGGTAGGGGTTACCGTGTGTGTTGATGCCAGCGGAGCAGGTGATGGGGGGGTGGGTCAGGTGAACCTCCAGGGCTAGAAATATAGCCATTCCATATTTCTGTGGAAATGCAGAAAGGCTGCTGGAAATGCAGTTTGCCTTTCTGCATTTCCACGTGGAAATGCTGAACTGCAGTACACGACTTGACCACACGGTCATGGTGGCATCAGAGAGTGAGTGTACCAACCCTTACCTTTCGTTCTGGGCTGGGGGCCGGGAGCCTGTGTGCAGCGAGCGGCCATACCATCGGGGGCTGGCAGATCTCCATGCAGTTCAGGCTTCCAATCAGGCGGTACTGCAGACAGCTTTGGAGTCCTCTCATACAGAAGAGAAGCATGTAATCCACTCGTGGTTCCTGACTGCTTGCTTTCAATCCCTCCTCACAGTGCCGAGTGTACATGAAGCAGTAGTCAGTTGGCAGCCATTGGAGGAGGCACTCCATTGCAGCACTTACTGCTGTGTCTGCATTCTTGAAGGCCAGTACCCACTGTTCCTTTCACTGCTGCACTGTTTTGTTTTTGTATTTACAGTCACCCACTCCAGCACTAGGAAAGTGACTGTGTTTGGGGGGTACTTACAGAGGGGGGGGAAACAAAAGAAAGGGACAGCTCTTGAAACTGGAGATCTTGGGGGAAAAAAAAGTCCTGCCTGTACAGCGAGGGTTCTGCAAACAGCTGTGGCAGAAAATTGGGGGAGAGGGTGGTCCTGCTTGAACAGTGAGGCTTAAAAAATAAATTCTGGAACATATTGTGAGGGGGCAAAACATTCTGCTTGACAGTCAGACTAAAAAAAAGAATATACTGAGGCAGAGTGTGAGGGGGCAAACAGTCCTGTGGCACAAACGTCTTGCAAAAAAAACTGAAAAATAGTTTGCAGAAAGGGGCAAAGTCCTGCCTGAACAAAACAGTGGGACCTCAGAAAAGAATTCAGAGATGGGGCAAAACGTCCTGCCTAGGTCAAGCTTCAGAAAACAAAAACAAAAAAACCTTGATAGAGAGTGTGAGGGGGCAAAACGTCTGTGGCACAAAGGTCTTGCAAAAAAAAATAGTCTGCAGAAGGTGGGAAAAGTCCTGCCTGAACAAAACAAGGGCATCACAGAAAATGTAAAGGGGGAGGGGCAAACATCCTGCCTCAGTCAGGCTTCAGAAAAGGCATCAAGCAGCTCCTCTGAGGGAGAGAGTGAAGGGGAGGGTTAAATTGTGTTCCTGGACCGCACTACAGTTTTTTTCTATGTGGAAATGTAAGCTACACCACCCACATGCACCACTAAAACTATTACTCCGAGCCCGGACCTCTGTGGGTAGGTTGGGAGGCATGTTATAGAGCAGAAAGTGAGAGGGAAGGGAGCAGCCTGGAAATAGGGGACATGGGATTTGATATGGAGGATGTGGAAAATAATGGAAAGAGGGGCAGGTGATGTGTGAAGACAGCAAGTCATGGGGTGCAGAAGACAGTAATCTGACTAGAAACATAGACTCTGACAGCAGATAAGGATCGCTTGGCCTACCTAGTCTCCCTGTTTCTCTACTGGATAAGCTGCAGATCCTAGTTAGCCAAACAGCCTACTTCTTCCTACCTCCCGCCAGAATTGCCTATGTCTGTCCCATGCATTCTTGAACTCCCCCACTATTTTTGACCCCACGACCTCCTCAGGAAGGCCATTCCATGGGTCCACCACCCTCTCTGTGAAAAAATACTTCCTCACATTGCTCCTGATCCGTCCCCCCCACCCCATCATCTTCAAATTGTGCCCCCTTGTTCTTGCACATCTTTTTTTCTGAAAGATGCTACCCTCTTGGACTTTGTTGATTCCCTTGAGGTACTTGAAGGTTTCTATAATGTTCCCCCTCTCCCTCCTTTCCTCAAGGGATACATATTAAGCTCCTTTAGTCTCTCTTCGTATGGCTTCTGCTGCAGACCCTGCAGCATTTTAGTTGCACTCTTCTGGACAGCCTCCATCCTGTCTATGTCCTTGCGTAGATGGGGTCTCCAGAACTCCACGCAGTACTCCAGATGGAGTCTCACTAACTGTCTGTACAGAGGGATAACAAGTTCCTGTTTTCTACTGGTAATGCCTCTCCCTATACACCCCAGTATCCCACCAGCCATCCTTACTGCCTTCTCACATTGCTTGCTTACTTTTAGGTCATCTGACATGACTACCTCCAGGTCCCTTTCCATTTCTGTTGTTGTTAATAGCCCCCCACCCCCATTGTGTACTCTTCCCCTGGGTTTTTGTTTCCCAGGTGCATTTACTTTGCACTTCTTTGCATTGAAGCTAAGCTGTCATACTTTACACCATTCCTCTAACCCTGCCAAGTCCCTTCTCATCCTTTCCACCCCCTCTTGTGTATCACCCCTGTTGCAGATCTTTATGTTGTCTGCAAAGAGGCATACTGTTCCTTCCAGTCCCTCTGCAATGACATGTATAAAGACCTTAGAAAGGACTGGACCCAGTACTGAACCCTGCGGTGCCCCACTCGCAAGCCCCCTTTCTTTGGCGTGGACTCTGTTTACTATTACCCTCTGTGTCCTGTTGTCCCGTCGATTTTTTACCCTGGCTACCACCCTGGGACCTGCTCCCAGGCTGGCTAATTTGTTTATTAATCTTGTGTGTGGGACTGTGTCAAATGCCTTGCTAAAGTCTAGGTAGGCCATGTCCACAGGCCCTCCCTGATCTACCACTTTGGTCACCCAGTCAAAGAAATCTATTAGACTTGTCTGACATAACCTTCCCGCTGTGAATCCATGCTGCCTTGGGTCCTGTTCCCCATTGGCCTCTAGGTACTCAACAATTTTTTTTTTTTTTTTTTTTTTTTTTTTTTTTTTTTAAAAAAGAAGTGATTCCTTCATTTTCCCTACCACTGAGGTCAAGCTAGCAGGTCTGTAATTTCCTGCCACTGCTTTGCTCCCACTTTTGTGAAGGGGAATCACATCCGCCCTCCTCCAGTCCTTAGATACTACACCACCTTACTGTGATCTGTTAAAAAGGGTAGTCAGTGGTGTCACTAGTTCTTCCCTTAGTTCTTTTAGAATTCTGAGGTGAATCCTGTCAGGCCCCACTGCTCTGTCCACCTTCAGTTTTAGGAGTTCTCTCATGACCCTTTCTTCTGTGAAAGGACTAGTATTGACCCCTCTATCCAGAGTGCTTCTATTGACTGGATTAGGTACTGCCCCTCCTCTTCTTTTGTGAATACTAAGCATAAGTATTCATTCAGTATCTCTGCTTTTTCACTGTCCCTCTCTGCCCACCCATTCTCCCCTTTATTAAGCCTCACTATCCCTTCCTTGGTCTTTCTTCGCTCCCTAATGTACCTATAGAAGGTTTTATCCCCCTTCTTAACCGAGTTGGCTGTCTTTTCCTCAGTTTAGGGCCTTTGCTATTCTGATCGCCTTCCCCGCTTCCCTCTGCTTTAGCTGGTACAGTGCTCTGTCCTACTCCTTCTGTGTTTATTTATACTTCCTTATTGCTATCTTTTCCTCCCTAACCTTTCCCGCCAACCATAATGGTTTTTCCTTTCGTTTTGATTTATTCGCTCCACACAAAGGCTTGTTGCCTCTGTGATGGCAGTTTTGATGTTTCCCCATTGTCCCTCCTTCTTGCCTGTTTGCTAGTGCTTTTCTGAAGCAATCTCCCATTTTGACAAAGTCAGCCCTCCTAAAGTCCAGTACCCTCACTTTTGTATGGCTTGACTCTGCAGCTGTGTTTATCGTGAACCACACTGTTTGGTGATCACTTGTTCCCAGATGGCTACCCACTTCTAGATCTGAGATCCTCTCTCTGTCCCTGTTTGAGAATACCAGATCTAAAACTGCTCCCTCCCAAGTGGGTTCCAACACTAGCTGTCTGAGGTATGCCCCCTGTAGGGCATCGAGAATGACCCTGCTCTTGGATGAATTTGCTCTGAATGGCAAAAGTTGCAGCAGGGAAGCTGGTACTGGGGAAGGACAGATAATGGAGAAAAGGAGCAGGGGACATGCGAGGGGCAAAGGTCATGGGATACAGAAGTGTGGACAGAGGAGCCGGCAGGGGCCCGAGTGATGTATATGTTTCTACCTATATCCCTCATCAGGTGGAAGGAGAATAATCCATGCCAAGGAAGCCCAGCCCTTACAGTACCTCTCAACTGCCCCACATTACCTTACCTCTACACTCACGACCCCCTCCCTTCCCCTTATTCTCTCCATACCTCTAACCACAGACTTCTAGCTCTCCTACATAGATCAACCTCAGCCGGGCAATCTGTCTTCTCATACCGCTGCCCTAAACTGTGAAATACCCTCTCCCTCACCATCCGCAGCGCTCTCTCCTCCCGCCTCTCTTTCCTCTCTACTTAAACACCACACCTCCCCAGCCTGTGCCGGTCGCTAATTTATCCAAGCCCCCAACTCATGCATCTATCACGTTCCTGAAACCTTAAGTTCTCCCTTCTCCATCCCACCAGGTTAGATATTTCCACTGTTTCAGTTCTTCCTTCTCCATCACGTCAGGCTGATATTTTCACACTGCTTCCATCGCTACTACAAGAATCTAAATGAACTTCCAAATGCTCCTTCTACTGTCCATCATCAATGCTGCACACTCACTCACTCTCCTTGGTGTCAGCTGTAAAATGTTACATATAATGCAAATAATGCAAGTGCTTGCAATCTATGTATATGTACCATGACTGTGACTTTGTAAAACGTAAATACTCTATGATTTTGCTACTTATTGTGAAATGTACAGATTCATCCCTCTCCCAGATCGCATCTGGAAATGAGTATTTTGCTTAGCATGCCTTCCTGGTGAAACTTTTCAATAAATAAAATATAAATAAACATTAGGAAGGCCATCACTCAGCTGTGTACCACATTCATCCCACACTGAAAAGGTAAAACTCATACAGAGAATGTGCTATTAATTCAGACATTAAAGCAAAAAATTAATAACAATCAAATATGCTGAATCAAAATCAACCTTAGTACAATCAAAGCCACAGTGTTCTGAACTTCTGTCTACATGGCTGATGTTACAAATGGTTAAAAGCCCACTCCACTACCTGACATGCAAACATTTCCAGTACCATATTCGTTTTCACGACTACATAGGAATAATTCTAAAAACGACAGAAAGAAACTGCATGCTGTCACAAACTCATTTACTCCTTTGTTGCCTCTAGAATGTATTGACCAGTGCTGCACCAAAAGGAAGGAGGATGCTATCCAAATAAACAGAACTTGCGACCTAAAATAGTCAGACAGCCGGCCCCTTGCTGATCCTGAGCACCATCTGCTGCACTGGAAGTTCTGGCCTTGCTTGAATGACAAGCTTTATCTGGCTGTCAAATAGCAACATCATGATAAATCGCAGCACCGCAGTTGCCTCTTGACGTCTTTGTTGGGGGAAAAAAATAATACCAGTGATAGCTGCCAAGCCTGCCAGAACTGCGGAACGGCATAGTGGTCAACTAGACAAATGGAAAAAGCGTATGGTAAATCCGGAGCAGCAGCCAGCTAGCCTGCACCAACACAGCTAGGAATCGCTCAATACACAAAAAGAAAGTTGTACGCAGAGACGGCACACGAAAAGTGACCCGTTTGCTTCTTATGTTAGATATTTTAGAATGCACTGCTTGCACACAGGCTTAGAAAGCAATGAAAAGACTGACAGTTCTGACAACAAAACCGGCCTCAAGGGTCACTGTGCCTGTCTCACCTCTTCCACTTCAATGTCCGAGTCGAGAATCTCCTCGAACGTCAGCGCCGGAGAGGTGTCGCCCATCTCGGCGGGCGCCAAGGCAGACATCCTTTCGTTTCGGAGTCGAGCGGAGAGAGGAGGAGGTAGCAGCAGCCGCCACCATTCAGGGAGGCCCGAGAGACACTTCGGCTCTCTCAAGCGGCGGCGGCAGCGAGCCCACCAGAAACACAGACATAGAAACGGTCCGGGGCCGCGGACAGGCGAGCGCGTAACCTGTTACAGATTCCCCGTCCGAAAACAAATCCAACAGCCGCAGGTCAGAATTTCTTTCCTAAATCATCGGTACTTGCAGTGGCAGCAGCTGCAGCAGCCCTGGTATTTCTTGGCCGCTCGGGCTTGCTGTAAGCTGCAGACGGCGGCGCAGCCGTAACCCGGATGCAGAAATGCTCAGCGGCTGTTGCCATCGCGAAGTTTTTCCGATGTTGTTCAGGGCGGGGGAATGGGGAAGGGAACAGATTCGTGTCGGCGGCGCGCGAATCGTTTCGCACTGGAGCGCGCGCTGCTGCTGTAGGTGAAGGATCCGCTTTAATAATGCACCTTAACTGGACGTGGACGTAGCTCATCTGCTATGAACTGTAGCGCCATACATTTAACACCCGTATTTACCCTTGCACCGCAAAGATATGCAGATATTCCATATACTGTTAGAGTTTATAATAAAAATGTAAACAGTCGCGATAAACTGTCTTTGATACTAAACAAATGTTTGTTAAACTGTCTCTGAAGTAAAAATGTGCTGTTCATTCTGGCCATTTGTTGCACACTTTAAAGGTCATAAAATGCAAAAAAAAAAACTTCGTTAATGCACCAGTTGGGGTCCCTGTCATGCCCATGATAGTATGGAAATATCAAGTTAGGGTGTAGACTCGTAATAGCATACCCAGACTCACAACACAGTTACACACATTACTGACATAGAAACATAGAATTTAATGGCAGATAAGGACCGCTTGGCCCACCCAGTCTGCCCATTTCCCTACCTAATGGATTAGCTGCAGATCGTAGTTAACCAGCAGCCTACTTCTTTCTACCCCCACCCCCTAGAATTGCCTTATGACTGTCCTATGTATGCTTGAATTCAACCACTGTTTTTGACTCCACAACCGCTTCCGGAAGGCCGTTCCATGCATCCACAACCCTCTCTGTGAAAAAATACTTCCTTACATTACCTCTGAGCGCCCCCCCCAGTCTTCAACTTGCGTCCCCTTGTTCTTGCACAACGCTTTTGAAAGATGCTACCTCTTGGACTTTGCTGATTCCCATGAGGTACTTGACAGTTTCTATCATGTCCCCCCTCTCCCTCCTTTCCTCGAGGCTATACATATTAAGCTCCTTTAGTCTCTCTTCATATGTCTTCCGGTGCAGACCCTGCACCATTTTAGTCGCCCTCCTCTGGACAGCTTCCATCCTGTCTATGTCGTTGTGGAGACTGGGTCTCCAGAACTGCACACAGTACTCCAGATGGTGTCTCACTAGCTGTCTGTACAGAGGGATAACAACTTCCTGTTTTCTACTGGTGATGCCTCTCCCTATGCATCCCAGTATCCCCCCTGACTACCCCCAGGTCCCTTTCCATTTTTGTTGTTGTTAGTATCTCACCCCCCATTGTGTACTCTTCCCCTGGGTTTTTGTTTCCCAGGTGCATTACAAGATGCCATACATTTGACCATTCCTCTAACCTTGCCAAGTCCCTTCTCATCCTTTCCACCCCACCTTGTGCATCAACTCTGTTGCAGATCTTTGTGTCATCTGGAAAGAGACATACTTTTCCTTCCAGCCCCTCTGCAATGTCGTTTATAAAGACATTGAAGAGGACCGGTCCTAATACTGAACCCTGCGGTACCCCACTGGTAACCCGCCTTTCTTCAGAGTGGACTCCATTTACTATTACCCTCTTTGTCCTATTCTCCAGCCAATTCTTTACCCAGGCTATCATCTTGGGACCCACTCCCAGGCTGGCTAACTTGTATATTAATCTTTTGTGTGGGACTGTGTCAAATGCCTTGCTAAAGTCTAGGTAGGCCATGTCCACAGCCCCTCCCTGATCTACTACTTTGGTCACCCAGTCAAAGAAATCTATTAGATTCGTCTGGCATGACCTTCCCGCTGTGAATCCATGCTGCATTGGGTCCTGTGCCCTTCTGGCCTCTAGGTACTCGACAATTCTTTCCTTCAGAAGTGATTCCATCATTTTCCTATCACTGAGGTTAAACTAACAGGTCTGTAGTTTCCTGCTTCTGCCCTGCTCCCACTTTTGTGAAGGGAATCACATCTGCCCTCCTCAGGTACTACCCCATCCTCCCATGATTTGTTAAACAGGGTAGTCAGTGGTGTCACTAGTTCTACCCTTAGTTCTTTTAGAATTCTGGGATGAATTCCATCAGGCCCCATTGCTTTGTCCACCTTCAGTTTTAAGAGTTCTTTCAGAACCCTTTCTTCTGTAAATGGGCTGGCAACAACTTCTGTATCCAGAGTGTTTTTATTGTTTGTTTTAGGTACCTCCCCCTCTTCATTTGTAAATACTGAGCAAAAATATTTGTTTAGTATCTCTGCCTTTTCACTGTCACCCTCTGCCCACCCCCTTCCCTTTATTAAGCCTCACTATCCCTCCCTTGGTCTTCCTTTGCTCCCTGATGTACCTAAAAAAGGTTTTATCCCCCTTCTTAACTGAGTTGGCTGTCTTTTCCTCGATTCAAGCCTTTGCTGTTTTGACTGCCTTCCCAGCTTCCTTTTGCTTTAACTGATACAGAGCTTTAACCACAACACTTACAACAGCTTATGTTACACACACACAAGGGTCAGCACGTTTAAGCCAGCTTGTGTCCCTAATGCTCAGTAGAATAGGTAAGAATAGGAAGTCTGCAGTACTGTTGTGATTTCATATGCTCGACTAATGTGTTCTACTGAGCATTAGGGACATGAGTTGGCTTATAAGTACTGACCCTTATGAGTGTGCATAACATAAGCAGTTTTAAGTGTTGTGGTTAAAGTTCTGTATGTTACCAATGTGTGTAACTGTTGTGAGTGTGGGTGTGCTATTATGATTCTACACCCTAACTTGATATTTCCATACTCTCAAGGGCATGACAGGAATCCTAACAGGTGCGTTAACGATGTTTATTGCTTTTAATTTCCATACTTTTTTAATGGAAAAACATGCAATTATATAAGCATCCACATGTCACAGTGGGTGCTGCGCTTCCATCCCTCTATAGATGCACATATGTATCTAGCTGTGGAAATACAGGGGTCTCTGGCTTCTGTGCTTCCACATATAAAGTTACCAGCAGACGTAGCAAAATCGCAACAAATAGTCATAACTGTGCCATCTTAAATAATTTTCACCCCAAATGTTCAACATAACCTTCTTATCATCATCTCACCAAATGTACCCAGTACAGAAAACTTACAAATCCCTGTTGAAATATAATTCTGTGCAACTATAATGCCATTGTGTGCCACTGATGCAGAAAAACATTTGTGGCAGGATTTGAAACATTACAGCTGTAATATTCATGAGGTGGAGTGAAAAATGGTAATGTTAAAAATCTGAAGTGAAAACAGAAACTGGCAAAGTTACGAGCGTGCATAGAAACTGCGCACACACGCTTGTAACTCAGTCAGTTTTTTGGAATTTTTTCACCATATTTTCAACGTGCTTTTGGGTACATCCGCTCATGAACAGTGGCACTATGATTTTGTTAATCCATCCCAAAAGTTGATTTCACACAGCGACCATGCCATTCTGCGTAACAGGTGCAAAAACATGTTTTGGGCAGGATTTGAAAAAATGACAGCTGTACTGTTCATAAGGCGGTGTGAAAAAATGGCAATGTTGAAAATCTGGAGTGAAAATATGAAAAAAGTGGTTAAGTTACCAGCATGCATAAATCCTGTGCAATGCACGCTCATAACAGTCATTTTTTTGAATTTTCACACCAAATTTTCAATATGGACTTTTGGGGCCTGACCTCATGAACAGTGGCATTTCGTTAATCAATCCTGAAAGCTGATTCTCCGTAGTGACCGCGAAATCACCTTTTTGGTCAGATTAACGAATGATAGTGACAGTGTTCATGAGGTGGGGCCCCAAGAACCCCATGTTGAAAATTTGGTTAAAAAATTCCTAAAAATGGCTTAGCTATCACCCTAAGTTGAAACTCCCATTGAGTGCTATCATGCAGCGCTTACCTTGATTCCTCCGTTCACAGTTTGGCTTTGAAGAGTGCAGACGTGTCCCAGTCCAGAGAAAATGGTTGCTCCCAACCTCTGAAGGTAAGTTTGGGTGGGGTGGGGGAAGGGGTGCTGAGGAAACGGTGATGGTCTGTTTTCTTATTTCCAGGTTATAAAAAGAAAAAGACATTGAAGACTGTTTTCTTTTTCATTAAAGGGGGACCGGGGAATGAGGGCGGCGGGTGGTACTGCACAGAGGGAAGGAGCGAGAGTGATTTATATATGTATAAGAAAGGGGGTCTGGGCTACAAGGGAGGCGGGTGGGACTGCACAGAGGAAGGGTAATTTTTTTACATGGACCAGGGAACGAGGGTTGTGGGTGGGACTGCACAGAGGGAGGGTAATTTTTTTACATGGACCGGGGAACGAGGGTGGTGGTTGGGATTGCACAGATGGAGTGAGCGGGAAGGATTTATTTATAAGAAAGGGTGTGGTAGGACTGCACAGTCTGTGAGTTGTGCCTGTGTGTGTTGAAGGCTAAGGGAGATTTCCGAATTTGGGGTCAGATGGGCATAGGCTGTCACTTATTGTAGATAATATCTAGCAATAAAAGTGCAGACGATGTGTAGAATATACAGTCACACTTGTACAACGGTGAATGGAAATTGAATTTCATCACAGTAGGCAGTGAATACTGTGCTGATAGTAGGTATGTATCGGAGAAAATTGTGACAGCACTGTGGCATGTTTGCATTAAACACTCTTGTATCCCTGTCTCATTTGCTTACTGTTTTGCTGACTCTGTCTCTAGGTTCAGGGATAAAAAAAATATTGTACCAGAGATGAGTGTGTGTGGGGCACCAATATACTGACATCTAGCAGTGATCCCCGTGATGGATGTGTGCCTATACAGTGCTAGTGTTGCTATTCTTGTTTCTACTCCGAACCAGGATTTCTCATTTTACTTTGATACAGCATGTATCTGTCACCTGCAATAGAATTCTTGTTCGATGCATAATCCATCTCCCAACAGCTCTTCCTCCAAGCAAGATCCTATTTTGTGCCTGCCATCTATTTTTTCCCATAGAACATAATGGGAAATTCAACATGTTGTAACTCTGCAACTGATTAATATTTTTACACCAAGTGCTCATTCACAGTTCGGGACTGTGCAGTACAATATGGTCTGCACGCCCATTGGCCCACGCAGTGGACCAATCGGCGTACAGCCCTACTGTACGCTGTCAGTTGGTGGGCAGCTGGGCGGCTTGTGGGTGGGGAGCTGTCACCCGCCGCTGACTGGGGGTGCAGTGTGAGTGGGGACCCAGTGGGTGGGTGGGGAGGGGTACCACTGGACCACCAGGGTGATGTCAGTTATGCCCGCGATCGGGCAATGGGGTTTGGTCCACTGGACCACCAGGGATAAGTATGACATATGGCCATGATCGGGCAATGGATAGCGGTCCACTGGACCACCAGGGATAGTTATGACTTATGCTTGCGATCGGGCGAAGGGGAGCGGTCCACTGGACCACCAGGGTTTCTAATTTCACATGCCTGTGATCAGGCGAAGGGGAGCGGAGCCACCGAGGGGCAGGGGGGATTGATCCCCGATGGCTGCAACCTGGCAGGGCGCCAGATGCAAGTCGCCAGGGATTGGCGCTTCACATGCAAATGGGGCCATAAGGACATGCAAGTGGCCCCATTTGCACCTTACATTCATAATGGCCTCATTTGCTTGAGCAGTGTTGAATATCGCGGTAGATGCGCCTAGTGCAACCGCACTTGCACTAGTGCATCCTCCTGCTCCCCTTCTGCCACTTGCGGTGGCACAGTGCCACTGCACCATGTGCAGTGCGTGCACCCTCAGTGCCAAATTCAATGGTGTTGAGCCATGGCGCCGCACCGTTGAATATCACCTGGTCCATGCCCTGGCTCTTCCCATTTGTGCTGTGCCCACGCTTGCACCCCTGCCTGGCGCAGTCTGAATATCCCACCATATATATGTGTGTGTATGTATGTATGTATAAAATCTTTTTTTTTTTTTTTTTTAACAAAGAGTAATAGAAACACCGAAATGTACTGCAATAAGTGTATACTACTGTATCTGACCAGGACATCTAGTTCTTAAATACTCTGCTCACTAAGCCATACATTATATAACATGTTTCTTGAGCTGACATTACCATTTTATAAGACGTGATCATTCAAGTGATTTTGACAATTTGTCCCAGATTTGCAAGACAAAAGGTTGCCAGATGATAATGTCAGCTCAAGAAGCCTGCTATGGTGTAACAACCAAACCTCCCATAGTAGGGTCCTAACTCTGTCTAAGTCAAGGAGAGGCAGGTACTGTGATAATGACACAGACAAGTACTGTAAATAGAGTGCTATGGGTAGTTTACTTGGTAGCACTATATAGCACAAGTATAATGCACTGGTAAAAGCGCCGGCTACTGCCCGCCAAACAAGGGTTTATAGCGATAGCTTAGCACATACGCAACTCATGTATGCTAGTACACATCATTACATCTCCCTCTTCAAGTTGAAGACCCCCACCCTCTCCACACACACTCTTTGTGAATCTGTGTAATCACAGTGCCAGGCGGGCCTTCGGATCTCCTGCACACTGACCTGGCTGATTCTCGGGCTGAAGCTAGTGGCAGACAATTGGTCTGGACTGCTTTGGGGTGGGGCTGGCCCCACACGCTCACTCTGCAGTTGCCTCGGCGTCACTTGTGGCAGGTCCTCCATCATAGGCACTTCTGGGATCATGTCATCTTACATCATGTCGTCCTGTTCTCTCCTTCTCGGGTGTACGATTCTTGTGGCCAGGAGGATCAGCGTGAGTCTGGGGTCAATAATAGATCTTCCTTGTTTCTCCAGTATAATTTACCATTTGCTTGGACCACATAGGATCGTGGCTGTTCAGCATGGTACTCCATAGTTGCAGGAGTCCTGGTATTCTCAGGTTCGCAAATAAACAGGCTGTCCCGGCTGCAAAGCTGGGAGCATTCTGGCATGCAAATTGTAATAGGATTGTTGCTTTTCTTGGCTTTCTTGCACTGCAGTTCGCACATTGACTTCTGGTATTTTTGATATGAGCCGTTCAGCTCTGGTAGGCATCAAAGTTCTCTTCTTCAGCCCATAAGTAGCTGTGCTGGTGATCCCAGCCCCTCCAATGGTGTATTTCTCAGCTCTAAGAGTGCTAAATATGGGTCTTTGCAGCATCTTTGTGCTTTGTTAAACAGTCTCTTGATTGTCTGAATGGCTCACTCTGTCCAATTACTCTTGGGATATTTTGGTGAAGATGTCACATGTTTGAACTCATATTTTGTTTGAAAGTCTCTGAACTCAGTACAAGCAAATTGTGGCCCATTATCCAGCACAAGTATTTCCGGAATACCATGTCTTGCCCAGTGTGATTTAATATGGTTAATCACCGTTTCACTTGTTGTGTTTTGCAACCTCGAAATCTCAATGAATTTAGAGTAATAATCAACCATATAAGCAATAATACCCTCCAGGGTGGGCAGTATTGGGAAATATTGGACCGCACAGCGGGCGTAATGAGGCCTGATGTCACAGGTGGAGGGCCTTATAGGCCCTGGAAGGTCTGATATTTTCCAGTACCGCCTACCCTGGAGGGTATTATTGCGCTTAGAAAATGGCAAGCTGTATTATGTATGTTTTAAAAAAATTATTTTCATGTTAAAATGTTCAGAACTGTTTGTTTTGTAATAAGATAGTTCCTCTGCCTTCATTACAGTGCTGGATTTGTGTTTTTTGAGCTAAGGAGTTTTGTCCCAGTTGAGCCTCTGCAGTTGTGAGTTTGGACTCATTGTCATGGTAACCCTCCCCCAACCCCAAAGAGAAACAGGGTTTAAAGCTGGTAAAATGCTGTTTTTGTTTTCTTGTTTTTTTATTTATTTAGTCAGTTATTATTTCTTTCTTTCAAGATTTTTTGCTTCCACTTATGAGTTCGAGTGAAAGAGGTTGCAGGCGGGCAGTTGCACTAGTACATTGGAGCCATACAAGGAGGTTGACCGTGGCAGTATGTAAAATAAATTGAGCACAAGAACAGGTACGCTTCGTACATAGTGTGGTAATTGTTTTGGTATGGAGGAGCGAACTGTGGTAGTTTTCTTACCAAGGTGCTGTTTTGACATTTACGTGAATGAGACATTGGACTGAAGAGCGGTGGCAAGAGTTTGATAACTTCGGCTCCCCTGGGCACACAGACGCGTTGCCTGCATGCATGACCGGGTTTGTTTAGATAGAATGGGAGCTGTGACTACGTCTGTCCCATTTTACCATGTGCAGTGGCTCAAAGCTTCCTTAATTATTTTTTTTTTTTTAACTCGGCTTTTTTGAAAGGTAATGATAGTTACAACCATCCACGTTACATTCATGAATACACAATTTTTGTTCAGGTTTCAATACCTATTAACAGGACTATCAGTTTACACGATGTGGCACCTGAAACTGACATGACTTTATTTCAGCTATTCTTTGTATTGGTATTCTACTAAGCTAAGTTTCAGAGGTTGTTGTTTAGATGAACTCTTCAAGAAGGACAGCCATAAGGCAATTCTAGGGGGTGGGAGTAGAAAGAAGTAGGCTGCTGGTCAACTAGGATCTGCAGCTTATCCATTAGGTAGGGAAATGGGCAGATGGGGTGGGCCAAGCAGTCCTCATCTGCCGTCAAATTGTATGTTTCTATATTAAGAAGCCCTCATGAAAAATAGAGATGACTTGTGGTACAAAGCAAGAAACTCCAGTGCCCAGACAGACTACCAGAACTACAGAGCTGCACAGAATAAATGCACCTGGGCTATTCATAAGGCCAAAAATACTCACTTTAAAAATGAGCTGACAAACTCATGGGGTGACAGTAGACGGTTCTGGGAGAACATCAGGTCCCTAACTGGTAAACCTAATAAAACTCCCCCCACCTTCCTGAATATTGAGGGCCAACCTACGCAGGATCACAGTCACATAGCAAATGTCTTCAGCAAAGCTTTTGCTGACCTCAGTGGAGTGTTGCCCCCTAGCTTCCTTCTTGCACTGAACGAAACCTGGGGACCCAATCAAACTCCCATCCGCCTTTCTACTTCAGAGCTATCACCTTTATGGAAGCAAAAAGTACATCCTAAAAGCACTAGGTAATTCCAGAACTAGCTCTGATCTACTTGACCTAAAACTAGTTAGGCTCACCCTGTACATAACTATCAAACCCCTCACCAAAATCTTAAATCTCTCCTTGGTATCAGGTGAACTCCCACGGATCTGGAAGGTGGCAGTGGTTACCCCTGTTTACAAAAGTGGTGAAAGGGCCAACTCTACAAATTACCGCCCAATATCTAGTCTTCCTCCACTCTCCAAGGCCCTGGAGCGAGTTGTAAGCAACCAACTGACAGAATATCTAGACAAGTATCATTTACAATGTCAGCAACAACATGGATTTCGAAAACAACACAGTACCACAACCGCTCTAGCGGAGTTTACCAGTTTTATCCATAATGCGCTAGACAGAGGGCTCTTGGTGGTGGCAACATATATTGATCTCACCAAGGCCTTCGACACCGTCAATCACAATCTGCTCCTGGATCAGCTCTGCAATACTGGCCTCTCCCCTGCAAAAGTAGCATGGTTCAGAAGCTACCTCTCTGAGAGGGTCCAAAAAGTGAAAATCCTGGACACCTTCTCCGACAACCTTATTGTTAACACAGGCATTCCTCAAGGCTCTATCCTTGGCCCTCTACTGTTCAGCTTGTTCTTAAATAATCTCCCTCAATCGGTAAACGACTAGCTACTACTGTATGCAGATTATGTGGTCCTATATTCATGTAATTCTGACCCCTACATACTGGAAAAGCAAGTGCAGGCTAATTTCACTGCGGCTGAGCACTGGTTCCTTCAATCAAAACTGCTCCCCAATTATAAAAAAACTAAGATTATGTTATTCGCATCATCACATAACAAACATCGCACTCACCAACTTTGCATTCACAACAATCAGAATACTTCCCTGGAGATGGTTCAAACAGTTAAATACCTAGGATTGACACTAGACCGCACCCTCTCGTTTAACCAACACATAGACGCAGTCGCAAAGTCATCAAATGCAAAACTAGGATTACTGTACAGACACCGAAAAGGCCTGACTTCTGAGTCACTCAGAACTGCTGTAAATAGCTCCGTCCTTTGAGTGATAGACTATGGTCTAGCAGTATATGGGGCTGCCTCCCAAGCTGCTTTGAAACATATCAAAACAACACTAAACAAAGCGTGTAGTTTAGTCCTAGGTGTACCTCATCATACTCACACCTGTGAGTTGTACACTCAAACAAAATGGCTCAACCTTGACAGTCACCTCCAGTATCAAGTGTGCATGCTCAACAAGAAGTATATGCTAGGACTTACCACCCCAGGCCTGCAAAGCCTCCTTAGCCAACCTAATTCCATCAGATGCACTAGGGGTACAAACAACTCAGCCCCCTGCGTCACTTTCCGTAGAACTACACAAGGTCCTACTAATACCGGGCACCACTTTGGCTTAATGCGCTTGACCTAGGCATCACAAAAGAGGACAAAATAGGCATCTTTAAAGATAAACTTCGAGTGGCCCTCGCCACAAACAGGAACTGTGACTGTGAGACCTGAACTCCCCCATACTCTTCCCTCCTCTTTCCTGCTACCCTTATTCTAACCTGCATCCTTGCCTTCTCATCTCTTCTTGCTAACTAACACTCATCTAGTAGGCTGCAGGTCCCAGCCTCAGCACTTCCCCCCCGAGTGAGTCTAGCCCTCCTTTATGACTACACTCTTCAGCACTGAAGACAAAAGAACTGCTGCCATCAAGTTCTCGCCTCCTTGCATTTAGTATTAGTTAATTATTTTACAGACTATATAATCCTCTTTTCCTTACCTGATCAGTCTATATCCTGTAGATTCTCAAGTTGTTCACTTAACACCTGTCAACCTAGCCTGCTTTAATTTATGTGTCTGTATATGTTTACTTATGTAATCCCTGTTATTGTAATTATGTAATCTCTGTAACCTGATGTACTCATGTCTTTCTAGGCATGGAACCTCCTTGTATCTGTTTATGTACTTGTAACCATTGTAAATGATGTTATGTCCATGTATTACTATGACATGGAACCTTTGTAAAAGAGCCTTTGGCTCAAAGGTACTTAGATACATAGATACATAGACAGTGTCGGCAGATAAGGGCCTATGGCCCACCCAGTCTGCCCATTTGAGCTTGTAAGTTCAGTTTATATTTTCCTAGAAGTCTGTTGCCCCTTACCCCTGACCTCCAGAATTCCTTTATGTCTATCCCATGCATTCTTAAATCCCGTGATTGTTTCAGCCCCCACCACTTCCTCTGGCAGGGTGTTCCCTTGTCCACCACCCGTTCTGTGAAGAAATTCTTCCTCACATTTCCTCTGAATTGTCCTCCTCCAACTTCATCCCATGCCCTCTAGTCCTGGAACATCTTTTTCGCTTCAAAATTGTGTATTCCTGCACCCTGTTCCTCCCTGTAAGATACTTGTATGTCTCTATCATATCCCCTCTTTCCCTCCTCTCCTCCAGGGAGTACATATTCAGTTCTTTCAACCTGTCCTCATAGGACTTGTGATGAAATCCATGTACCATCTTTGTTGCCCTCCTCTGAACCTTCTCTACCCTGTCTATGTCCTTATGTAGGTAAGGTCTCCAGAACTGTACACTGTACTCCAGGTGGGGCCTCACTAGTGTCTTGTATAGTGGAATTATGACCTCCCTTTTCCTGTTGGTGATGCCCTTGCCTATGCATCCCAGCATCCTATTTGCTTTACCTGCTGCCTTGTCACACTGTTTCCCTACCTTGAGGTCATCAGAGATGATAACCCCAAGATCCCTTTCCTGCTTGGTGCATGCTATACTTCCTTGAAATAAATACATAAATAAAGATTAATTAAACCATTTACTTAATAAAATTTCTCGCTAGAGTCACTATGCTTTTTCTTGTGTCTTTCTTTACCAGGTGAGTTACTATCTCTACTGCAACTGGCTAACACCTCTTTGTGGCTGTCCTTCCCACATGGGACTGGTTTAAGCTCATTTTCCTTTATTTAAACTGAGAGAGCAGGACCCTGTTCCTGCCTGTCCTTGATGGGGGGCATACGTGAAGAAGGGTGCCCCTTACTTCACATCTCCCAAGAACTTGTTTGAAAACTGTCTCCCATGGGTGCACCAATAGTCACCAGGCATCAGCACCCACCTCTTTTCTAACTGCCTGATTCTTCCCTTTCTCCTAGTCTCACTGTCCCCGACATCCCCCTTGCCACCAACAGTAAGAGGGAGGTACCTTCTTGTGTTTCTCCCTCAGATTCCACACTCCCCCTTGCATCATACACTTCCCAAATGCGCCGTAACTCTCTAAATTTCTGTAGTCTTAGGTATAGTGTTGCGGTGATCCATTCCATGCTGTGTATGTCCCGAACCTTATCCTGCCACTTTCCAGTTGTTGGCATCACTCCCATATGCCAGTGCACCGTAATACCCTTCAAGGCCACCAGGCAGAAGGTTCAAAATGGCATTTTCCATGGGAGGCGACCTATGTCCAGGATCCTTTTCCCTAGGACTAGGTTTTCAAAAGTGTGTAGGATAGTGTTTCCTCATATGTCTTCCAGTGCTTCACGCACCTGAGTCCAGTACGCCAATAAGAGAAGACATCCCCAGAAAATATTGTGGTGTGTGCCGACTTGACCGCATCCCTGTCTGCACAGGTTGGAACACGTTAGCTGGAAGTGCTTGGTGTGTGGGGGTGTGGAAATATCGGAGAAGGCACTTCCACTGAAGCTCTCGCCATGTAGGCGGCGAAGTGGTTCGGCCAGCCGATTTTTTCACATATAACGCAGTCCTCTTCAGTGATCATGATCTGGGCCTCTCTCCCATGCCTCCCGCACTGCGTGGAACTCTGGGTGGTCAGTGCCTTGCAACATCTTGTAGGCCGATGCTATGTTGCCTCGCCTTCACACCAACTTGACCACCCAGTACAAGAATTGTTCCAGTCCGGTGAGGTCTCTGTTTATTAGATTTATTCTCCCCCTGTCTGCACATAGTGCTGGATTTGCAAGAACCTAAAGAAGTCCCATCTTGGCAGATTGAATTGTTGCTGCAGTTCTGCAAAGGAGAGGCAGGTCCCACCCAAAAGCAGCTGCTTAAACCTTATCAAGGAGCCCTGGTCCCAGTGCCTAAATCCTGCATCTCCAGCTAGGGGTATGAAGTCTGGGTCCCCTATTATTGCTATCTGCAGGCTGATCTCATTGGGTGTCCCTGAAATCAACATCACCTTCAGTAGCATGCGGAGGGTGTGGACTGTGAGTGGATTCCTAATAGCCGACAGTAGGGGCGGGGTTATCCGAGCATGTGGTAATGTGAACAAGGGTACCGGGAGATCCCCATCTTCCTTCAAATCTAGCTGCTTCATTAAATTTTAAGTGCATATTTTTTCTTTTTACTTTTAAATTCATGGTTTGGCAGTGTTACGTTGCACACCGTCCTTTTAAAAACCACGCTGCCCAATGCCTGATATGTGAAGCCAATTAGATTGACAGCTGTATTTTCCAGGGCTGGGGTAGAAGAAAAGGAAGTTTTTTTTCCACATTTTTAAAGTCCGTGATTGTGCATAGTAATGAGCGGGGCTGGGGTTGCATCCCTTGCTTACAGAGAAGAAAAAAATGGAGGCAGAGGGATTTTGAAAATTCAGGTGCCCAATGATATATCAAGTAGTGGGGCACCCCAAACTGGAACTTGTTTTCTACTGGGCGCTATTCAAAAATACCCACCCGCTAATCTTGGTGTCCTAGCCAATCAGAATGCTAGGATTTACTTTGCCATTTTCTAATGCTAGATAATTTTCTCTCTCAAATTCAAATAGGCCAGCCCCCACTTTTTGCCAAGGTCTATCTGGTATCTCATGTGGCTGCAGCATTTCTTTGGCTTGTGCTTTTCTGTATTGGTTGCAAACATCACACTTTGCTATCATGTCATTAATTGAACTATTCATCTCTGGCCAGAATAAGGGGTCTCTGGCCCTGAGCTTGCATTTTTCAATGCCCTAGTGGCTGCTGTGCAATCTGGCTAACATACCTGGTCTCAATGATGTGGGCACTATCAGTCTCTCTCCCTTTAGCAAAAGTCCATTTTCTATTGAGATTTCATCTCTGAACAGCCAGTACTGCCTTATCTCAGGATGCACTAACGCTTTTTCATGGGGCTGCCCATTCAAAACAGTGTCTCTCAGTTTGACCAAAGCTGAATCTCTGTTTGTTTCTTGCTGAAATAATTGTAGTTCTAATCACTAATAGGCATATAGTCCACTGTATGAACCTTGTACTTATCTAATTCAGATACTGGCACAGAATTTTCTCCAGTGGCCCTACCCAGGTGTCTGCTATGCAAAGTTATTTGCCTGCTTTGTACTGTACTCTCAAATCATGCCTTTGCAGTTTTAACATTGTGCGTTGGATTCTTGGTGGGGCTGTGGCCAGTGGTTTCTTGAAAAGGCTCTCTAAGGGCTTGTGATCAGAATCAACCTGTACCTTTGTCTGCCATAAATATACTGGTGGAATTTTTAACAGCCAAACACAATGGCCAGTGTTTGTTTCTCAATTTGTGTGTAATGTCTCTCAGCCTTGTTAAGTGATCTAGAAGCAAAGGCAACAGGCCTACCCTCCTGCAACAAGCATGCACACAACCCTTCTGAAGATGCATCTATAGACAACTCAGTTTTTTTCAGGTCATAGGCCAGAACAGGGGGGTTTGTGATGACTGTTTTCAATTTTTGAAAGGCCTGCTGGTGGCGACCATCTCTGTGCCATGCTATCTCTTTCTCTAGCAACTTTCTCAGTGGTTTATTTGTAGATGATAAGTTTGGAATGCACTTTGCTGGGTAGTTTACCATGCCCATAAATCTCTGTAAGTCAGTCTTATTTTAGGGAACAGGCATCTGGATAATTGCTTTTATCTTCTTGGGGTCTGCCAACAGCCCATCCTCACTTAACTTATGCCCAATATACTGGACCTCTGACATTCTGATTTTGGATTTTTTCAGGTTTAAAGACTGGTGTTTATCTCTGGCTCTTTGTAAAACATTGCTTAACCTCTCATTGTACTCTTGTGCATTTGCTTCCCACACTAGAATGTCATCCATAATGACTTCAGTGCCCTCCAGCCCCTCAAAAATATGTGAAATTGTCTTTTGGAAGACCTCTGGTGCTGAGCAGATCCCAAAGGGCAGACGCTTGACCGTGTTCCACCCAAAGGATGTATTAAAAGTCACTAAATCATTTTTCTTTATTTAAACTGAGAGAGCAGGACCCTGTTCCTGACTGTCCTTGAAGGGGGGTGTACATGAAGAAGGGTGCCCGTTACTTCACATCTCCCAAGAACTTGCTTCAGAACCGTCTCCTATGGGTGCACCAATAAGTCACCAGGCACCAGCACCCCCCTCTTTTCTAGCTGCCTAATCCTTCCTTTTCTCCTAGTCCCACTGTCGCTGACATCCCTCTTGCCACCAACAGCAAGGGGAGGTACTTTAACCTTCTTGTGTTTCTCCCTCAGATTGCCCACTCCCACTTGCGTCATACACTTCCCAAATGTGCCATAGCTCTCTAAATTATTCTAGCCTAAGGTATAGTGTTGCGGTGATCCATTCCATGCTGTGTGTGCCCCAAACCTTATCCTGCCACTCTCGAGATGTTGGCGTCATTCCCGTATGCCAGTGCACCATAGTACAGTACCCTTCAAGGCCACCAGGCAGAAGGTTCAAAACAGCATTTGCTGCGGGAGGCGACCTATGCCTAGGCTTCCTTTCCCTAAGACTAGGTTTTCAAGGGTGTGCGGGATCGTGCTTCCCCATATGTTTTCCATTACTTCACGCACCTCAGTCCAGTACGCCAGTAAGAGAAGACATCCCCAGAAAATATGGTGGTGCGTGTTGACTTGACTGCATCCCCACCAGCATAGATCGGAATCCCACCTCCATCTGGAAGTGCTTGATGACTATGGGGGTGTGGAAATATTGGAGAAGGCACTTCCACCGATACTTTTGCCACATAGGCGATGAAGTGGTTCACTAGCCAATTTTCCACATATAGTCCACTCCCTTCAGTGATCGCTTGAACTTGTACTGCCAAAGGGTGTATTAAATGTCACTAAATCAGAACTGGGCCCATCCAGTTTAATCTGATAAAAGACATGTCTAGCATCTAGCACTGTGAAAACTTTAGCCCCTGCTAGCTTAGCTGCAACCTCTTCAACTATCTTCATCAGGGTGATGCTCTATTTTAACTGCTCTATTAAGATCTCTGGGATCTATGCAAATTCTTACTGTGTTTGTTTTTTCTACAACCACCATCAAGTTGATCCAACTTGTGAGTTTCTCCACTTTTTCAATAACCCCCCATTCTTTCCATGTTTTCTAGTTCTGGTTTCACCTTATCTTGTAATGCAAAAAGGTTTTTTTTAGGTGGGTGGATCACAGGGCTGACTTACTTAATGTGGTGCTCACCCTCTAATCATCCCATTTCCTCAATTACTTCATCAAATTCAGCTAATGTTTATTCTGTGGTTTCCCCTGCACTCTCACTTGCAGCGTTTACTGAGAACAGCCTCTTTATGAGCTTCATTTCCAAACAAGTAGACAGGCCCAACACCGTGGTCATGCTTGCATCAACCACTTGAAATGGCAACAAATAGTACTTTTTCTTAAAACAAGTCAGCAACAGTGGTTTGGTTGGGAAATTACCCGAATCACCATGGGTCCTTGGGTAACATGGAGACCTGGTTGGCCTGGAGGTCCTTATCTGCCAATAATTTCTAACATCGCTTTGGCTTTCACATCAAGTTTGTGCCCAGAATAGGAAACCAATCTGTCCATCGACCTCTGAGCGGCTTCCATAGACAATGTTTTATACATCTGAAACGGCATCCAGTGTCTAGTTTGATTGCCACATTTTTCTCAATTTATGTTCAGGTTTACTTTCCCATCAGTCTCTGGCTTATAGGTAGTCACAGTTCAATACTGAAAGCACTTTCATTCTCCTGGGCATCTTCTTCTGTAACAACATATATCTTACTGCGTTTGCTCACATGACATACTCTAGTGAAATGATTTTTTGTGTTGCACTGTCTACAAAACTGTCCATATGCTGGACATTTATTTATCTCCTGCTCACGCCCACACTTCTCACATTTGACTTTATTCAGTCGAGGTACATAACTCCCTTTGCTCACATTGGTGCTTGTTTTTGCTCTGTCTTCTTGTACAACTGCTGCTTGCACTGATCTTTCTTCCTGAGCATTTTCACTTAAACACTTAATTTGTGTTTCACTCAGTTGAGCAGCTCTGCATATATCTGTGGTTTTGTCTAGCATTAAGTCGCACTTCACTCAACAGTCTGCATCTTGAATGCTCACTCTGTATGCCACATACAATTCTAGCTCTTATCAATGATTAAGTTAAGTCTCCAAATTCACAGGATTTAGCTTTTAGCCTCAGCTCAGTTACATATGAATCAATGGACTCACCCAGATTCTGGCTCCAAATATTGAACAGGTATCTCTCATAAGTCACATTCTTTCTCAGGTTACAATATCTCTCAAATGGTCCCATAATTATGTCCAGTTTCTCCATATCTTCCTCCCTTTCCCATACAAAAGTGTACACCTCCAATGCATCAGGATGTGCCACCTGCAAAAGTGTCATAGCCTGGATCTTCTGGGGCTTCTCGGCAATTCCACTGGCAACCAAGAAAATCTCAAATTGCTGCTTAAAGAGCAGCTTCCTAGTAGCTGCCTGCCCCATCCCATTCGATTCCTTACCTTAGCAGTATTGAACTGATGAAATCTGACATAAAAAGCCTCTTTCTACAAAAAGTTATATCCCTAGTAAACTCCAAAATCAATGTGCTGGCAAAAAAAGGACCGCCTTGCTGGTCCAGAAAACACACCCCTACGTTGGCCCATGCAGCCCTGTTTTGTGATGTCACAAAACGAAGGCTGCATGAGCGTGCCCCATTGACTTCAATGGGGCTGGTATTTTCACATATATTTATGCCCTTTAGTATAAGGATTTTATTATATCAAAGCGATCAACCGGCTGACTGGGATATGACTATGTGTTCTGAATTGCATCTCAGGATTCTAAATTCTATTGAACTCTGCGGGTTGGATATTCAGACTGCGCCAAAAAGATGCGCAATAGGGGGAGCAGGCGCAAGAGCAGTGTGCCATTGCGCAATGTGTGCAATATTCAAACCAAGTGCAGGCCAAGGTGTGCCTGTGCAACACAGCTGAATATCATGCCCGATGCGCCATGGCACAACCAGGATGCGCTGTGGAGCAGGGCCGATGCACAGTAGCACATCCAGGGATGCGCAGGGACAAGGGCAGGAAGCAGGGGTGCACTAGTCATGAATGCACCATAAGTGGAGGAGCATGCGGCAGGCCAGACAGACCAACCCCCAGGCTCCCCATGAGCTGCACAACCAGAGGTGAGCTGAACGGACCACCAGCCCATGAACCCCAGCATTGATCCAACAGCAGACGTGGGTCAGCAGTCCACACCCGCAGGGCAAGATGCCACAACACACTCCCCCGGCAAACAGTGACCGCAACACAAGGAGGGCCAGGACCCTCCTGCGCCACAGCACCACACCAATGCTGACCACCCCCTCTACAGCGATCCCAAGATACCTGGCCCAGAAGCATTACCAAACAGTGCATGGCACCGAAGGTATGCCACCACCACCACCACCGTGACAATGCAACCCCATGCCCCATGGCCCCATGCATGACAGCCCCACTGTGATCCCCCTGCAGCAGGCGACACCAGCCACTGACGCCACCGCAGCATACACAGTGCCCCCCTGCATGGCCCCCACAGTGACACAGCAAAGAGGTCGACCATGCGTCAGTACCTGAGGGACCCCACATGTGAAAAGGCCAGCCCTGGATGCCACCACCAGCAGGATGGCACCCCGCACACCCACCCGTGCACACACCCTGTCCCAGCACCGGCCCCACCAGACAGCACAGCAGCCCACTGCGGTGCACGGAGGCATGCGCTTCACAGGATGCAACACAGAGCACGAACAAATTCCCCACCCGGTGCTAAGGGTACCCCACCACAGAGCCACACATAGCGGGGCAACAGATGCCACTGTCGCAAGTCCAGTGGTGCCCTGTACCCACGGCCTGCACACCACCATGGCGCTGGTGAGCTAGCCATGTGGTGCGTGCACCACAAACCTGTTCACGGCCAGCATGCAGCTGGAGCACATGTGACAGACAGCAGACCACAGGCACCGCCCCAGACACCATCGACAGCATGGAGGGGGACAACAACAGCAATGCCCACAGTGTCACCAGAGGCAGACATGCAAGAGACCTGGAGTCAGGATGCCAGCTACCAGGGCACCGTGCCCAGAGGGTGGCTGGCATGGACTGCCATCAATGTCATGCCAACAGACATGCATGTGGTGGAGGGGTCGGCATGACTGTGCATACCACAGACACGCAAGGGGCACAGCCGCACGGGCCAGGAACACACTGCTAGGGGCAACTGGGACACAGTGCATGCACCAGAGACCGCTGCACACAGACATACAGTTTACAGGGCACAACACACATACCACAGACAGGGACCATGGCCCCCACCCACACCAGTGAAGGGGCCCTGGCAGACACACCCACGACCAGGCTGGCAGCACCCCAAACGACATGCACACCACTGCAGCAAGGCACCAGATGCCTGCTGCAAATCAGAGACCACCACAGTTGTAGTATGAAACGTATCTATAATTCAAAAGGTTACATATTCAGCAAGAACTATATACAGTACTATATACAAAGTGGGGGAAGGGAGGTGCAAGGCTACAACTTGAGGGGGATGGGCAGGGGGCAAAGGGGAATAGCAAGGAGGGGGACAAATGGGTGTACAAATGGTACTGTGCCACATGACTGACCCATCCCCCTCCATGGCCACTGTCTGCCACTGCCCTGTGTGCACTGTGGTGTTCTTTGTGCAATGCATGGGTGAGGTGCCCAGCTGTGCACACACATAGTCCCTGTGCACACCCTTCCTGCTGCTGGCTACTGTGGTGTGTGCATGATGATGCCTGCGTAGCGCTGTCCGCCACGGTGCAATGGTGCTCAGCATCTGAGGCACGCACAGTGCCAGCCACTGGGCATGGTTATATGTGGTCCTGTGGGGGAGCCTGTTGGGGTGGGCGTGCCTGTTTCCCTTTGGGCATGTGTTGTGGTGTGTGTGCATGCGTGTGCATGATGTGTGCAGCCCTGCCCATCCCTGCCTTTGTGCACAGTCCCCCCACCATTCCCATGCCCCTGATGCTGTCCGACCCTAGTGTCCACCCTGCTTGTCTGTGGGCTGTGCCCTTGCCCTTGGTGGTTGAATGTGGCCCGGTTGCCTACCTGTGTTGTCCAAAGTGCTCCTCTGCAATGGTGTCACAGTGCTGCTGTGCCATCTGGGCCAGCCGGGGGTCCCTTCACCCAGAGGGTGGTTGCCCTACATTAGCTGGACCAGTGTCCTCTTCATCCCCATTGCTGTCCCCCTCCTCAACCTCAATGGCTATCCCACAGTCGGTGGCTATGCTGTGCAGGATACAGCAGGCCAGGTATTGCCCGCAGGCCTTTGAGGGACTGTACTGTAGGGCACCGCCTGATGTGTGCAGGAAACAGAACCGTGCCTTCGGCAGCCCGAACACCCACTTGATGACAATCCATGTTGTGGCATGTGCCTCATTGTGCTGTTGTTGTGCTGGGGTCATGGGGCGCCGGTATGGTGTGAGCAGCCAGGGCTGTAGCGGGTAACCACTGTCACCTGTGTGTAGAAGGAAGTCGTTAGCATGGTGGTCTGCGCCATTGGCACCCCCTCATGTCTGCACCCATCGTCCAGCGTGCTATGCGTACTAACCTACCAGATGGCCAGTGGGGATGTCCCCACTCTCAAACCAATGGCACAGTGCAGATTGGTGCCAGATGAAGGCATCATGTGCTCCTCCAGGGTGAATGGCACAGACATTGATTATGCACCTCCTGGCATTGCACACCGCCTGGCAGTTGACACTCGGGTAGCCCTTGCAGTTGATGTACGCTACCCCCTCCAGGCCAGGTGGCATGTGGATGCCTACATGGGTGCAGTCTATGGCCCGAGTACGCCAGGCAACCGTGCTACCCTGTGGAACTCCTGTATGTGTGCTGTGCACTCTGCCTGTGTGTTGGGGAAACGGATGTACTCTGCAGCAGTGCACTGAGGAATTGTGTGAGTAGGCATGACGCGGCTGACTGGGTTATGCCTATCATGTCCCCTGTTGGTCTCTGGAAGGTGCCCATGGTGAGCAGGCACCTGATGGCTGTGACCTTCGTCTCCACAGACAGCGCATGGCTCCATCATGTGGGTGCCTGCATCTCATCACTGCACAGTTCATAGAGTTGCCTCAGAATCGCCCGGTTCAGGTGATACCGGCCCACAATCTCAGTGTCACTGTACTGTTTGAAGGTGGTGTGGGCTTGGTACAACCTGTTCTGGGCATACCACCGACGGGCCCTTCCACATCTGCACCTCCCTGCTGCCTGCCTTCTCACACCCCTCATTACTGCCTCCATCTGGAAGGTGGCACTGGCCATGTCCCTGGCTGGTATTCCCCGGTGGCTGTCCTACCTGGTCCCCCCGCTGTGTTGCTGGTGCTGCCCTGCACCAGGGTTCCTCTGGCTGTTCACCCCAGTTCCTTGCCTCTTGCCACTGCCTCCATCCATGTGGCTCTCTCAGGCCCTCACACACACACACACAATAACACACACACACACACACTCCTTCTCTCACTCAGGCACACCTCTGGTGGGCCCTGTCCACCTCCTGGTCACACCTGCCCCCTGCTTCCTGTCTTGCCTCCCTACCACTCTGTCTCCATGCTCCCACCTATGGCTCCTCTGTGGTGCATTCATCCTTCCCTCTCTTGCTCTCTTTTATTTTGGCTCATTTCCGCTGTCGCGCAACTTCCACTTGCTCCACTACTGCACACGTCACCTACTGATGAATATCGCACTTCGCACATTATTCCTGGTTCTGCCCCCTACAGTTGCGCATGCATTCATTTCAGTTGCGCTGCGGTGCATAGCATGTTGTGCTGCACTGCCGCTCCTGCTGAATATCGCAGCATGGCGCATTTCCGCGCTTGTGCAGGCATATCCCTATTGTGCATAGCGTATCTGCTCTGAATATCCCACCCTGTAAGTTTCTGGTTATAATTGTAAATGCTATAAATTGCAGCTTAAACCAGCAGAGCAATAAAAAATATTTTTTTACAAAAAAATCTAGTTTTCAATTACTGTTAATAAACAAATTTCAATACATGTCTGATCTGCTTTTCTAGGTGATTCCTATGTTGCGCACCACATTGTTTGTTTCCTTGATCCTAACGCTTGTCATGTCTGCAATATTATTTCTAAACCAAATGTGGCGGCCATCTTTTTTTCTTGAGGAAAAAAACTAAATTAAAATATTTATAAAAAACTCAGATTTTGGTGGAACTAGAAAATGTTACCACCAAATAAAACTGGATGATGCCCACAATATTTTTATAGAAAGAAAAAGTGGAGGGTAATTTTTTTGCCAAAGTTCATTGCACTGCTGCTTTGAAACTTTTAAGGGCTACAAAATTCATTAAGCATCAGGTTACTGAAATTCATGGGAAGAGATTGGGACTTGATATATAATCAAGTTTCAAGCTATTATGACCGAATCAGTAGTGAAGAATCAAGACCATAAATCAATTGACAGCACTTTCCTGAGAACCACTCAGATTGGAAAACAAACAAGAAAAGTCTTTGTCCACTGTATACAAATCACCCATGGCTCACCAGTCAGGATTGGAGCAGCAAACAAGGAACACTGAAATCCTCTGTCAGTGTTAGGCAGAGCACCCTCAGATTACTAGTCAGGATAGGACAAACAAACAAGAAACTGTAATCCTCTGTCACTGGTATGCAGATCTGTCTCATGTAGCTGCCCTCCCGGTGTCAGGAGCTTACCTGGTACCTTGCTGTCAACCATACCTGTCACTGCCTCTCACATTTTCACTTCCCCAGCCCTCTTCTGGACTGAAACCAGGGTTGGGGAGCAATCGAACAGTTTTCGGTGCCTCCTGCGCTCAACAGTGCGGCTGGTGAGCCACATACATCCTGAGCTCCTCCGCCCCCTCGAACAGTTGCAAGGCAGGGCAGGGAGCAAAGGAAAAGGCTATTGTTGTTTCGGTGCCTCAGTGTTCCCATTATTGCTGCAGCAGAAGAGCAGCTTGGACATTAACCTCCCCATCCCCTAGGACCTAGAACAAGGGGCTGGGGGACATAAATAAATAACAAATAAATAGAATTCAACCCAAAAGTATGACTACAAGCTAGGCAGCACTGGGAAGTGCCAGATAGAATTTGGTAGTATATCACTGTGAAATATTTACTGGCCATGTTGGGTGTGGCGGGGGGAGTTCGTTTTACACAGTGGGAAAGATGGGATCTAACATCCATGTCTCAATTAGTAGATGACATAGGCAATATGAAAACATTTGATTTTTTGATTAGGGATTATGGCCTACCCCAGACTGAGTTTTATACATTTTCACAATGTCAAAATTTTATTTTAAAAGACATTACTTTGGGAAATATTACTGGGGAGATTCCACCAGGAGTGGTTTTGGTTAGGAGTAGGAGTTATGTGGCAGAAACTAAACAGCTTATTTTGCAGCTATACTCCCTATTACAGGATGGGGAGGATGAAGTAGTTAGAGAAGTTATACAAACCAAATGGGAGCAGGAATTGGGATGCTCCCTGCATCACAAGTGTTGGGAGAGGATACGGGATGGTATCCACAAGACCACATACTCTATAATCTGTCAAGAATACTGCTGGAAAATATGTGCTGGCAGGAGTACTGGAGACCTCAGTTCGCACCCAGGGGCCACAGTATCCCCAGCCAGTGCCACAGCAGATTCCAAAGCACAGGCATGGGTGGACTACAGTGGGTTCAGGGAGCACAAGAAGGATGGCTCATAATCACATTCCCCAGCCGCTCCTGCTGGAGAACAAATCTGCTGTTCTCATGGAATGGGATACCCCCAAGAGGGGGCCCAGGGTTGAGACCTGGGAAGAGGTGCGGGACCACCAGAGCGAGTGCAAAGGGACGAGAGCCAGAGGACCCCAGAAAAGGAGGAAGCTTCTCCTGGTGGGGGAGTCAAATGTTAAGAAGATGGTGTTGGGAATAGATGAGGATATAGAAAGGAGGTAAAGTGTCTGTCAGGGACCACTGTTCAGAGAGACACAACGGAAATCCACAAGCTTACCAAGGCAGTGGCAGGGAGGGGGGAAGTACGTGTTATCTACCTTGGGACTAACAACTTGGGCAAGGAAGGGGTTAATGTAGAGACAGTACAGGATGACTTCAGGGTCCTGGGTACTCAGCCTGAGGGGGTAGCAAAATTGGTGATTTTCTCTAAGATCCTACAAGTTAGGGAGAAGGGGGATGCAAAGAATCAATGCATAAGCCAATTCAACGAATGTTGAAGGGATGGTGCAAGGATAAGGGCTTTGGCTACATTGGGGACTGGGATGGGCAGATGCACAGCTGCATAGTGACGGTCTGCATCTGTCCTGGCAGGGGACGGCAGTCTTCAATGAAAAGTTTGGGTGCTTCCTTGCTGGACATTTAAACTATCTGGAAGGGGGCTATCAGAGGGAATGGAAACAATACAGTCTATTTATTTATCTATTTGCTTTTGTTTACCAGGTAAGCACACTAGACAGCCAAGTGCCTATTTTCAGGTGCGGCCCAGGAGGGTTACAGGTCAAGTGAGTACAAGTACAGTAAGGAAGTCAATGTAGCATTCAGAGAATAACAGGCATCACGGAGATTACATCAGGTAGTTAACGAGGCCCTCAGGTTGGTAATGTCAGCACTGGGAAAAGGGAGGACAAGAGTTTAGTGAATACAGATAGAAAACATGGGCAGAGTAAGTGGCACAATAAGAAACAGAGAGAGGGAGTAGTAACAGATGCAGGTCAGGAACAACAGGACAAAGACAAAAATAATGGTATAAGGACCAGGAACAAGATTTGGAAAGTAATGCATATTAATGCCCGAAGTCTGAGAAACAAACTCCCTGACCTAGTGGCTTTAATGTGGGAAGCTGACATAGACAAAGTGGCCATAACAGAGACATGGTACACCAATAAACACTCATGGGACAGAACTATACCAGTCTATGCCTTGTACAGGAGATGTAGGGAGGAGGGAGGGAAGGAAGGGAGGGGTGGCACTTTACATCAAAGGCACAATCAAGACAACAGAAATTCTGGCCAAAAATGAGGAGACAGAGGAGTTGTGGGTCACCCTTGAGCTGGGTAATGGAGCATCTGTTAAAACAGAAGTGATCTACAGGTCACCAGCTCAGGGGGAGGGGACAAACGAATTAAGCAGGAGTCAATATACAACATGACAGATAAGGGGGAGGGTCTGTTTATGGTTGATTTCAATATGCCTGACGCAGACTGGCCCATCTCAACAGGGGCCTCGAGCAGAACTAGGGACATTGTGGAGTCCATACAAGGCACAGGCCTAAGACATTTAGTACAGGAGCCCACCAGAAAATGGAATATCCTGGATCTAGTGCTCACCAGTAGAGACAGGATCATGGATCTCCAGGTGGAGGGGGACCTGGAGTCCAGCGATCATCACATGGTTTGGTTCAAGTTGGACACAGGAATACTGGCCACACATACAAAAGCTAAAATTCTAGGTTTCAAAGGAGCTGACTTTGCAGAGATGGGAAGGAGGGTTAAAGAGAAGTTGGCTAAGGGGGGACAGGAGAGGTCATGGAGGGGCAATGGGCATGCATTAAGGAGTCCATTGTCAGGGTAACCAATCGTGTGCGGGTGAAGAATAAGGGCCAGAGAATGAGAAAGACACTCTTGCTTTCTAAGGTGGCGGCAGATAAAATCGGGGCCAAGAGGATAGCCTTCTGAAAATACAAGGGGACATGAGGATGGGGCCAGAGAAGAGTATCAAAAATGTCAGAGAGAGGCAGGGGCATTGGTGAGAAATGCTAAAGCACAGACAGAAGAAAGGTTAGCACAATCTGTAAGGAAAGGGGACAAGACATTCTTCAGGTAAATCAGTGAGAAGAGGAAGTCCGGGGGGGCATAGTCAGACTCAAGAGGACAATGAAGAGAGAGTAGAAGGGGACCTACAGAAGGCCACAGTCCTTAACAGGTACTTCTGCTCGGTCTTTACTAGTGAGGGAGTAGGGCAGGGAGCGCAACTGGAAAACAGATGTGTGGAGGGGGAAGAACTGAGCTTCACAGCATTTACAGAACAGAGGTTCCTAGAGGAACTTACAAAACTAAAAGGGGACAAAGCAATGGGGCCAGATGAAGTACATCCAAGGATCCTAAAGGAACTGAAGATGGAGCTGGCAGCACCTTTGACAGCCCTGTTTAGCGAGTTGCTGAACATGGGGGAAGTCCTGAAGGACTGGAGAAGTAAAAATGTGGTCCCTCTTCATAAGAGTGGTAGGAAGGAGGATGCAGGGAACTACGGGCCAGTGAGTCTCACCTCAATAGTGGGGAAGATCATGGAGACACAGCTTAAGGAACGTATTGTAGATCACCTGGTATCCATTGGAATGCAGGATCCAAGACAGCATGGGTTCATGGTGGGAAGGTCCTGTCAAACAAATCTGATAGATTTCTTAGATAGAACACACTTACTGTGTCTTGAGTGATCTTGCATTTGAGAATAAAATAATTTTTTTTCTTCAAAATATTGGAGTTTAGACATCCTTCATTGGGGTATCACTCCCCTGGCTCTGGAGTGCGAGTTATCATGTTTCTCATGTGTTCACTGGGGCCGGCAGCCCCTAACTCGCACCCTGCCCAGCTTGAAGTGCAGTGCTTAATTGTTTCTGACTGAGAGGTGATGGATATTGTCTTCCTTGATTTCAGCAAGGCCTTTGGCACAGTTCCGCACTGAAGGCTGGTAAACAAGTTGAGGAGTCTAGGGGTGTGACACAGGGTGGTGAACTGGGTCAGGGTAACCATTTAGAAGGGTGCCACAAATATAGCACAAGAAAAAACAGCGAGGTCCAAATGCTGTATCTTGGGCAGCAACAGGGATTAAAAAGCGCTGTGCAGTAAGCGCTACCCAGGTCACTGTCCATGACATTAAGAAGAAGAAGACAAGGTTTGGGGAATCAAGAAGGCTGGCTGAGCTACTCCTGTGATGGAGAGGACTGAGACATGGAGTAGCTCGGCCAGAATGGTGGTGGAGACCAGGGTTCTAAACCTTGTCTCCAAAATGTCATTTTTCCCCATAAACCAATTCGGACTCAGAGTTGATTTTTTTAGTTATGGGGTGATGTGGGGGAGTGAAGCCCCCCACTAAAATAAGTGCTTGGACTGGTAGTAGTCATCAGTGTGTTTTGCGACCACTACCAGTGGCACTGCCTTTACTTGCGGTATTTGTTCCTGCCGCTGTTCCGAACAGCACTGTATGGATGTCACTGTTATTGACAGCGCTGTTCATACATGTGCTGTTCAGACCTAGTGCCCGGGGTCAGAAATTGGTTAGTGGACAGAAGGCAGAGGGTGGTGGTAAATGGCACACAGTCTGAAGAATTGGGAGTCACAAGTGGGGTGCTACAGGGGTCAGTCCTGGGACTAGTCCTCTTCAATGTCTTCATAGCAGACATAGCAGAAGGGCTAAGGGGAAAAGTATGCCTATTTGCAGATGACACCAAGATCTGCAACAGAGTAGATACTCCAGGGGGCATAGAGAGAATGAAAAGAGACCTGGAAAAGCTGGAGAAATGATCTGAGGTATGGCATGGTTAACGCAAAAAAGTGCAAGATCATGCACATGGGGAACAGAAACCCATGATCGGAGCTACATGTTGGGAGGTGAGTTGTTGATGGTCACCAGGGAGAAGAGGGATTTGGGGTCATTATATCAGATTACCTGAAATTCACCAAACAGACCACAAAAGCAGTTGGGAGGGCTAGTGAGATGTCAGGGTGTATAGGGAGGGGTATTACAAGCCATAGGAGGGAGGTGGTGATCCCACTGTACAAGATGCTGGTTAGGCCTCACCTAGAGTAATGTGTGCAGTTCTGGAAGCCGTACTTATGTAAAGATATTGACAAGGTGGAAACAGTGCAGAGGAGGGCAACTTAGATGGTGTAGAGTCTGCACGACAAGGCTTATGGGGATAGATTTAGGGACCTCAATATGTACACATTGGAAAAGAGATGGGAAGGGGGCATAAGAATATCTTAAGGGCAGAAATAAGGTGGAAGGGGGGTAGCAGCTTCCACTATAAAAAGTACAATAGAACTAGAGGCATGACATAAAATTGGAGGGGGTTGCATAGGGGGTAACGTGAGAAAGTTATTTTTCACAGTGAGGGCGATGGATGTGTGGAATGCCCTGCTTCAGGAGGCAGTGGGAGCACGTACAGTGGAGGGATTCAAGAGGGCATGGGATAGGCACAAGGGAATCATACATATGAGGGGGGCATAGCTGAGGTCACTGACCTAGAAGAGATAGCGGGAGCAAATTGCTAAAATGGGCAGACTGGATGAGCCTTGTGGTCTTTTTCTACTGTCAACTTCTATGTTTCTATGGGGAGAGTATGTTAGCTGAGGTGAAAAATTCCAAGAGTCTTGTTTATACTAGGGATTCCTGGATCTTGGCAAGTGAAGGGAGAAGGAAGATGGGTTGGAAATATCCGGGAGAAGAGAGGTCTCCGCTCTTGTGGAGGGCTATCATGCAGGCTGTTTTCCAGAGGATAGATACTGTGCAGGTGGTGAAGCAGAGGTTGAAGAGGTGTGCAAGGGGAGCAGCTGTGGCTGTTGCAGAGAGGCGGAGTAGTTTGGGATGAAGCCCATCTGGGGTAGACTTGTTAGGATTTAGTGAATTCAAGGACTGGAAGACTTCCAGTGGGGAGAGAGGAGGGAAGCAGAAGCCATCCTTTGAAGTGGGAAGGGTGAGAAATGGGGGACAGGGTGGGTAGGGAGGGCACAAGTGAAGAATTTATTAAATATTTCTGCCACAGAGAGGGATTAGATATGGATGAGCCATCAGTCTTGAGGGTGGGGGAGCATGAGGGTCAATGATTGAGTAAACTATCTTCCAGAAAGAGGAGGGCAAGCTGGAGTTTAAGTGCAGATGTTTTTTTAAAGTATGTGGACTTGGCAAGACAAGTGGCATTCATGCACTTGTTTCTGATCGTTCTATAGGTGTAAAAATTGGATGGAGATTGAGAGGACTTGTAGCGAGCCTAGGTCTGGTCTCGGAATTTGCACATGGAATGAGTTTGGGCAAAATCCAGGAAACTGCTTGACACTGAATTTTTTTTGGGGGGGGGCAAAGTGGTCCCTGATCTGATGAAAAGTGGCCAAAATGTGGTTTAGGGCAGAGTCAGAGTCCATGGCGGAATAGACAGGAGACTAGTTGGCTAACACAAGGTCATAGAGAAGGGCATTAGTGTTTAGTACTCAAAGTGGCCAGAAGCTGATATATTTGGGGGCAGAGTTGGGGAAATATACTTTTCTTATGCAGAAAGTTATACAATGGCCGCTTAGCGCATCTGGAAGAGCACCAGCAGTAATGATGCGGTGTGGGTGAGATGGGAGAATTCAGTCTAAGGGGGAGTGGTTTGGGGAGCAGGGGTTGTATCTGGTAGGTTCAGAGATTAGCTGTGTGAGGTTGAGGGATTTAATTCTTTGGATAGATGGCTTTAATTGGGGGAGAGCCAGTCCAGGTTAAAATCACCCATGAATATAAACTTGCCATCACCTACAAGGGAGATGATAGAGGAGATACATGGTATGAGTGATTCTGTGGCAAGTCTGGGGGCGGCGTAAATAACAGTGACATAGATAGGGAGGGAGGAAGGCAAGGATATGTGGACTATCAGATACTCGGGTGAGCCAGGGCTGGTGTTTTTGGTAGGTGATGAAGTAGGTAATGGAATGGTGTATGTACATGGCAATGCCACCACCTGCTTATCTTGGTCCTGGTGATGGAGAATGAAATCAGGAATGGCTAGGGAGGAGTCAGAGATCCTGGAGGATAGCCAGGTCTCAGTTATACAAAGAATATGGGGAGAATGCTGGGACATCCAGACTTTTAAATTGTCTAGTTTAGGGAGTAGGCATTTGGCATTTAGGTGGTAGATACGGAGACCTTTGGGGAGGGTGGTGAAAGGGGGGGGGGCAGGGTTTTGTTTCACATCGTCCAAGGGAAGCAGGATGAGAAGGAGACAAAGAATAGAGCAGAGTACTTATGCACCTTAGGATAATGGAGGGAGGAAGGAAGGGGAAGGAGAAAAGGGAAGGGGAAGGGGTAGAGTTGGGGTCTGATGAGAATGATACGGAGGAGGGGAAGAGAGAGGAAACAGGAGGCTATGGGTAGTGGGGCATTGTGGAAAGGCAAAAGAATGAGGAGAGAGTGGGTGAGGAGGTAGAGTGTGTGCCTGAGGAGGTGGGAAGTGTGGGGAAAGAGGAGGGGGAAAAGCAGTGAAGGAAAGATGCAGAGGGAAGCAAGAAGCATGGTTGGAGAGGGTAATAATATCAAGAAGGGGTGATTTTTTTTATGAGGCAGCAATGTGAATTTTGTGAAGATTAGATGAGAGGAGGAGGAGTACCATTTCAGTGGGGTGTACCCAGGGAAAGTGGAGCAAATCCTGTGCACTTCCTACTATTTGTGATCAGTATGGTAGGACTGGAAACCTCCAAATTGGCTAGGTGTGTGCCGGGAGTTAGGGCAGACCACTTTCAGATGCTCAGTGGGGTGCAGAACTCCACTGATTGGTCTACACACACTTCTGCCCTATAATAGGAATATCTGCTTAGGGTGACTGGGGAGGGAGGGTGGGAGCAGACAAGCAGTGCTGCGTAAAGCATGGCGCCGCACCAGGATTCCGACTGTGCTGTACCTGTTTGTGTTTTGGCCGTGTCTGCTGGGCTGCTGTTTCAGGGGAAGTCTGCACCATTATGCTCTCACAATCCTCCTGAGCTGGATGGTTGACCGCTGGCAGGGTATCTGGGAGGAACACTGTAGGGTAAGAGAAATAAAAAGCAGGTAAGGGGCGAGCTGGCTCCAGTGGCAACCTATGGGAGGAGCAAGGTTATTCAGGCAGTAATCAGTTTAGTAGGCTGACTTGACATTGAGAGAAATTCAAGCTGACATAGTTGCTTTACTGAGAGAGATACACACTTGTTGGCTGGCAAAATGGCAGATAATTCAAGGCTACAGGAGAGCAAAACTGCAGTCTGTAAAATGCAAATGAAATCATGAACTTTAAGAGGAGAAATGACACTGCAGGCTAATATATGTGTAAGCCCCTGTAAATGCGAGGCTTATATTCCCACTGTTAGGCATCCCTTTCCCCCTTCTAGCCCCCCTCGAGCTAGGAAATGGCTTTAGTGCTGTGGGGGATATTGCAGTCTGGATGCCTCAAGGTGGTAGCAGAGGGTGGTAAAAGGGTATAAAAAGGGACTAACCGGAAATAGCGGGGCCTGTTCCTGCCAGGGCATTAGGTCTGGGGCTGGAGGGGGAAGGCTGGAAGAGTAGCATCAGGAACAGATAAGGCGGGCAAGTGAGGGATCTTGGCGGTCCAGGAGGGCCAGTGGGGGCCCCCCTCAAAAGAGTGCTGTCAGGATGGTTTGTTATTCACCATGGCCGATGAGGATTGGGCATATGGAGGTCCACTGGGGACACAGGTAGCCAGGTCCTGCATTGTTGGGGGCTAGGGCATTAGGAGGCTTTAGCAAGCCTAGAGAGAGAGATGTAGGAACCCTTAGGAAACCTGTTCATGTATACCCAGGTCGCCAGAGCTGGAAGGGCTGTAGCAAGACCCTGTCAGGAGGGAAACCGGTGGCAGAGGTTCCCCTCGTACCCAGTGTGGCAGGGCAGTCTGGGGGGGGTCAAGAGAGCTAGGGAGCCATTCACCCAAAACAGGGGACCTGTTTGGAGGGACAGCTCCTGGGGCATCAGTCTGTTTAAAGTCCGGGCGGGCCGCAGGCCAAAGAAATGCCAGATCTTGGAGGGTGGTCCCCATGCTGGAGCTTAACTCAAGTCCAGGAGTAGAAGCAAGGATGTGGGCCTGGAATGAATCCTCTGTAGGAAGTAGGTACCAGCAGAACCTCTGGAGTGAATTGGGGACCATGGAGTGCTGAGGCAGAGCTGAGTGATCGTGGCAGGTGCGGCGTCAGCACTGTGAATAGTGCCAGCCGTTTGAAAGTGGGTCAGGGTCTGGGTCATTAGGAAAATTCCTGGATGCCCTTGTAGCTTGGGCCAGCACCCAGGGGTCGAGGTGGGGAAGGCCATTCGCTTTCCCATGCTAGTGTAAGGGGGGACGACCAGTGTCAAAGTGAAAGGGACCCGTGAGGAAAGAAAAGGAAGATTGGCTTAATGGATTCATTATATGCAGAAGATTGCAAGGATCTGTGTTCCAGTGAGTCTTGTGTAGAGCTCCTGAGACAGTGAAGTGGTAGAAAAGGAGAATCCTTACTGCGTCTGCTAAATCCATGGTTTCAGCTGTTAATCATGTCCAGCCCGAATTGTAAAAAAGTTAAAGCCCCATGGAGCTGATTATTTATTTATTAGAAAAGATCGGTGACCCCTGTATCACTGGAATCATTTGCCATGCAGGTGAAAAAATAAAAGCCAGTTGGGGAGAAACAGTGGTTTATGTCTTATTTGACTGTAGGGGGAGGCTAATGAAATGAAATCCTTTTTTCCCCCTTATATTTGCAGTCTAATAAATATTTCTTGAGTTACATTCCAGGGGCAGAATCCAGCCTGGTTGATGCTGCAAGGGCTTCTGAGATCTCTGAAGGTGAAGAGGGAGGTCTTGATCCGGTAGTCGGCTTAGGGAGGAGATCAGATGCTGAGAGAGAGGAGGTAAAGTGCACAGCTATGAAGATGGCAAGCAGGCAGGAGACAACTGTTTTCCCTGCTGTTTTAGTGTGCAAAAGGTCTCGAATGTTAGCGCTTTGAGTGCTCCCCTTTTTCTGCCTGGAACAACTGTAAGTGAACAGTTATGCCCCTAAATGGGGCAGGAAGGGGGGTTACATATGCACTTTAAGGAGAGAAACAACACTGCAGGCTAATACCCTGTCAGCTTTTTTTTTTTTTTTTTACAATAAATGTATATACCTTGGTAAATTTCTATTTTTATATATGTTTTATATTATGGTCTGCTTGTATTTTAACATTTGTTTATGTTGTCATCTCTACTTCTTTTACACTTTGTATTATGTACACTGAACTTATATAATCTCTGTAACCTTTTGGATAACTGGACATTTGTGAAAACAGGCATTTTTTGCTCACAAATCTTTGCAGTATAAAATAAACTTGATTGATTGATTGAATATATGCACTTTAAAACATGAACTTTAAGGGGAGAAACAGTATTGCTGGCTAATATGTGCTCTTTAAAAAACTAACTTTACAGACACACACTGCAGGCTACAGTATATACATGTAAAGCGTGTGCTAGGTTGAATCACACTGCAGGCTACAATCTGGATTCTTTTGGGGAGGTAATGAACTTGCTAACTGCTTGCTACTGTCTAACACAGCTGCGTACACATTCCTTAAGGTACCCATCCAGGTGAGCTGAAAACCTCATAAGTGGAGCAATGAAGCCTGGGAGAAAAACTACCAGTCTTAGTTGGCAATATAAAATGGTGTCCAATGCCAAAAACGTGTGGTCCAGAACTCCAACTGTGCTCTACATGTTTGTGTTTTGGCCATGCCTGCTGGGCTGTTGTTTTGGGGGAGGGGCTGCACCACCATGCCCTCACGACCCTCCTGAGCTGGGCGGGCGATTACTGGAAGGGTATCTGGTGGGAACATTGTTTGTGTTTTGGCTGTGTCTGCTGGGCTGCTGTTTCTGGGAGTGCTGTTCCACTATGCCCTCATGAACCTCCTGAGCTGGGCGGGCGATTGCTGGCAAGGTATCTAGGGGGAACACTGTTTGTGTTTTTTCTGTGTCTGCTGGGCTGCTGTTTCAGTGGAGGGCTGCACTGCTATGCCCTCACAACCCACCTGAACTGGGCAGGCGATCACTGACAGTGTATCTGGGGGGAACACTCTTTGTGTTTTGGTCTTGTCTGCTGGGCTGCTTTTTCAGGGTAGTACTGCAACGCTATGCCCTTATGACCCTCCTGAGCTGGGTGAGGGATTGCTGGCAGGGTATCTGGGGGAACACTGTTTGTGTTTTGGCTGTGTCTGCTGGGCTGCTGTTTTGAGAGAGGGCTGCACTGCTATGCCCTTATGACCTCCAGAACTGGGTGGGCGATTGCTGGCAGGGTATCGGGGGAAACATTGTTTGTGTTTTGGATGTGTCTCCTAGGCTGCTGTTTCGGGGAAGGGCTGCACTGCTATGCCATCACGGCCCTCCAGAGTTGGGCTGGCGATCACTGGCAGGGTATCTGGAGCAGGTGCTGCCTTTAAAGCTGCTATTAATCTGAGAAGGTGATCTGCTGCTGCCTCTAAGTCACAGACACAACTTTGTTTGTTCTGCACTTCTGAGGTGCCGTCTTTCGGATGAGACATTAAACCGAGGTCCTATCTGCTTGGATTGGTGGTAGTTCAGGTGGATGTTAAAGATCCCATGGCACTTATCGAAAAGAGTAGGGGAATTTTTTATTGAAAAAGAGGACTCCAAAACAAAGAAAAAAACAAGTGTACACAGCAACAAAACAAGAGGAAAACAATAAGAAGCAGGTTGAACAATAGAAACAACAAAGAATTTCAAAAATGTGCCACCCAATGTTCACAGTTAACCCACAAAAATATGCCCTTGACCATACCCAACAAATGAATACAGTATCAGTATTATAAATTTTCTGTAAAGTCTGTTGTACATTAACAAAAATCTCATCAAACAATATCAATCTTTGCTGTGAAACCCAGAAACATCTAGATTGCCAAACATAAAAATGAAGAATAGAGAAAACCAGTAATAAAGTTTCAGCATGATACTTAGACCATTCACCCTTATGCACTCCATACAACAAAGTACAGTAAGTAAGAGAGGCAAATAAAGGCTCATTCCACTTGGAGGTAAAAGAGACCCAAAGGCCCGAACATAAGGGCATTCCAAAAAAAGGTGCTCCTGAGTTTCCAAGAGAGCTATACAAGAGGCCCTTGCACAATACCGATCTTTAAATTGTTTGTGTTTGTTAGAATTACCTACAGGCAATCGACCATAGGAACCCAACCAAACACGATCCCAAACAAAATCAGGCAACAGTTTATTCGAAAAAAAACATGAGAACCCTGTCAACCAAGCTAGAAGGACAATCCGGAAATACCACAATGTCCGTAAATTCAGTAAAAATGACATGATGATACAGTTTTTTTCTATCCAATGTTTCCAGATGAGATACAGTGAAACCCCATTTCAATAAATGCTTAAAGGTTTCCAAACCATAAGGGGGAAAAAGGAAGCTTAGAAAAAGGGGCAAATTTACCCAACTTCCACAACGGCAACCCTTTAGAAAACCAATCCCATACATATGAATGCCAATGTTGTACACCTGGTTGAAGGAGAGGGCTTCTATTATAGGAAGCAAAGAGACAGACAAAAAATGCTACCGGGTGTACCATGGCCACCCCACCTTCCTTTATGCTTCTATACGTATAGCCACATTTAATGGGATTCAGCCAACTACCCCAAAAGGCTTGGAAAAACACACTAAATAAAGAAGTAAACAGAGAGATAGGGGGAAGGAACACATAACTGATATACAAAAAAATAGGAACCAACAAGGTTTTAATTAACAAGACCCTTTTACGTTTAGCAATTTGCCTTCCTTTCCATCTGGACACAAATGACTGGGCTTTCTCAATTTTCTTTAACCAGTTAGTGTGGGCCATGTCACTAGAACCAAATTCCACCCCCAATACAGTTATAGGTGCTGTACTAATAAGAATATCTGAAATACTAATGGACACAGGAACCGGAGTATCCCCTAAAGGGATCCCTTTACTCTTAGCATAGTTGATCTTAGAGCCAGAGCATCTAGAAAACAATGATAAAATATCTTGCACAACAGGACCGTCCTTAACATCAGAAAGGCAAAGAACCAGGTCATCCGCATAAGCCAAAATCTTAACGAGGGGACACCAATGACAATACTTAGCTCAGCTAGATCCGTGTTGTTAACAATCAGGGGAAGTAAAATATCGATAGAAAAGACATACAAAATGGGGCTCGAAGGACAACCTTGACGCACACCATGCTTCACATGAATCGGATTACCAATCCAGCCATTCACATTAGGAAGAAGTAATGCCAATCTATACAGTGTTTGAATCCAATCCACAAAACCTACAGGCACACCATAAGTCTGTAAAACTAAAAATAAAAATTCATGCGAGACCTGGTCAAATGCTTTTTCCTGATCCAAACTCAAAATATACCCGTGTAACCGTCCAGTCTGTGCAACTGAAAACCGCTCCTGTAACGTTGATAAATTCTCATATTGGGTCCTACCAGAGATGGAACATGTTTGGTACGGACAAATCAAATCAGCAGCAACCCCAGACAATCAGAGCAATAAGACCTTACTCAAAATCTTCAAATCAGTGTTTAACAAACTGAGCGTCCTCCAATTCTTTAAATCTTCCTTCGGCTCTTTTTTATACAATAAAAGTACCAAGGCCTGATTCATAGAGGAGGCCAAGGAGGAATTGGACAGCATAGCATTGAAAACATGAACCAAAACCGGGACAAGGTCATCCTGAAATACCTGATAAAATGCAGTCCCTAAACCATCAGTACCAGGTGCAGAGTCTGGGTTCAAAGAAGAGATAGCCTGATGGACTTCATCAGCAGTGATAGCAGCAGACAACTGTTGTTTGTGCAAAGCAGACAACTGAGGCAAAGACAAAGAATCAAAATCAAAAGACGTACAGTCAAGATCAGGATCCCTCTGAAAAAGAGAACTCAAATACTGTTCAACTACAGCAACCAAGTCCTCCGGGGACGTAAACAAACCTTTAGTAGGGGATGTCAATTGTGAAACCAGTTGACTACCCATGCGATCCTTACAATCCTGAAAAGGATCCAAAGCACCCTTATTCAATTTTAAACCATGATGATGTTCATGTTCTAATGATTTCGAACTGTCATATTGGTAGGTAAACATTTGTTTCTTAACATTTTGCAACTGATCCCTATAATCACGCTTCTCAGTCTCAGTTAAAGAAATCAACCTCAGCAACTGATTTCGTAGGCGCAAATACTCAAAATAATGGGCAGTAACAAGGGTATGAGAGCGGGCCTGAAAAAAGGACTTCCAATCACGCTTAGTATCCTCCTGCCAAGAGGCCAAATCATCATAGAGCTCAATAACAGAAAGCCTAGCTAGCCAGTCCAGTTTCCATGCTTTGAGAATATTTGCATCAGTCAATAAAGAATTATTAAGGCGCCATAAGTTCTTCTTATATCTAGGTACCCCATCCCAGGAAAGGCAAACAGTAAGCGACCTATGGTCAGAAAACTCCCAGGCATACAAGGCAACAGAAGAAACATGCAAAACAACTGAAAGAAAAACAAAATCAAATCTGGTTGACAGTGTAGATTTTAAAAAAGTGTTACCCCCAGAGGCATGAATACAGCGGTAAGCATCCTTAAGCTGAGCAGTATTGAGAATATGGAGAAGCTTATTAGAATAGCAAAACAACTTAGAGGTCTTCAACCCCCTATCAGAGGTACTCAGAGAACAATTAAAATCACCAGCCCGAAGAACCAATCGAGACGTATGGAGATAAGGCTGAATGTCCAAGAGCAATGCAACTCGCTGAGCCTTGGTCTGGGGGGCATAAATATTAATCGACCTAAATCTTTCACCCTGAAAATTAACATCTAACAATAAAACCCTACCAGGGCAAATATCCACCAATTTGGAAACTTTTAAAGCCAAATTAGTAAACAAAATCCCAACTCCATCACAAGTGGATTCCCCATTAGACCAGAAAGTAGTGCCCTTAGACCACAGGTTACTAGCAAGCTTTACTTCAAATGACATTTTCAGTCTAGTATCTTGAAGACAAATTATATCACTGTGATGCTGTCGTAAAAGGGTCAAGGTGGTAACCATTTTCTTATGACTCTTAATACTATTGACATTAATAGTAGAAATAATCAAAGACGCGATAAAGTAAAAAAAAAAAAGGAAAGATAGCCCAAAACAAACAGAAACAGTAAGGGGCCTTAACTACCCTCCAACGCCTAGACCTCTGAAGGGTAGTATCTACTTTTTTGACTTCACCGTCCTCACCCTCTGAAGCAAAATCAGTAACAGTGGATGTTTTAGAGGAGCGGCCTGAGTCTTCCCCTTCAGATTCTTCCCTGGGAGCCAATGCTGCAAACTGATTACCTGTTTTCCAATCATCAGGGGGATCAGTACCAAAAGAGGTCATGGGGTGGATTTGGACAGAATAGTCTTACCAGATCTATTACATTTTTTCGCAGTAACTTTCTTAAAGGGCAGAATCGAGGAGGGGGGCATACCAGAAGCCACAGAATCTTCCAAAACTGGAAGTGCAGAGGTAGAAGGTACAGGAGGATCAGGAGGGACAGAAGAAGGCATAGGGTGAGGAACCGGTCCCTGGTCACTAGCACTGGGAGAGGACCCAGGAAGTACAGTATCCCTGACCCCCAATGTAGGCTCCACAGGGGGCCCCAAAGCAGGTCGGGTGTCCATACCATCAGATGACACTGGTTTAGCAGCTTGCATATGTTGGACCACAGTAATTAAACCTTCATGGGAAGGACAGTCGTCTCTATTATGGGAAGCCCAAGGGCATTTTGCATATCCATGCCCAGTCTGCTTGCATAAGTTACATTTAAACAAATTAAGACAGGTAGCTGCTGAATGACCAAATTCAAAACAATGAGAGCATCGAGGGGTGTCACAAGCTGTATTCAAGTGTGTCTGGGAACCACATTTAAAAGAAAACTTAGGTTGGCCAAAATAAAACAAACTGCCCCTGTCTTTCCCAAGAAAAAAACTATTGGGAAGGTGTAGAGGCCCATTGTTGGAGGAAAAAAGCTTCACCCGCAATTTCCAACCACCATTCCAAATTTGTTCACTGTCAAGAATAGGCACAGGTTTATCAATACATCACATACAACTACGTAACAAAAAGAATATCCTCAATATACACACCTTCATTACGGAACATAACAGTAATTATAATTTAACAGCAGGCTTAGTCAAGGGTACTGCCATAAACGGAACCCAAAGAGGAGAATTCTTAACATTGTGATAGAGAACCCCAGACTTCTCTAGACTAGAAACAGTTTTAAAGCTAACATCAAAATTAGAATTGCCAATGTGAATAAGGGCATAGATATCAGAAGAAACAAAATGCAGGGAACCCTTAAGTAATTACTTAGCAATGTACAGTCTTTCAGGCAAGTCCTCTAAGCCTCCCTTGTAAATCAGACGGACTGCATTCTTCCGTGGAGCAGACTCACCCTTATTGGAAAACAGGTCGGACAGTTCAAACTGAGAAGTAGAGGCAGGGTCAGTTGAAACAGTATGAAGACCCTCAACAGCAGGAGGGTGAGAAGGGACAGAGGTAGTATCATGCAAACCCTGTACAGGAGAACCAGTCATGCACAAAGTATCCTTAGTTCTTCCAGTAAGGTCAGAATGGGACATGCGTTGATAACGTTGTACAGCAGAATCAGTGGGGTCAGGGATCCAGTTACCATTGGGATGTCTGAGCCACCCAGCCTCCTCTATTGCATGTTCAGGGGACCATACCCCGAGTAGAGGGAGAGGGGGAAGAAACAAACCCACCCTGTACAACAGACTCTTCTGGTAAATCAACCCCAGTCTCCCGTGGCAGTACCATAACAGAACCGGCGTCCCGACATCCCAAAGCTGGAGATGAAGTGCACAGCAATGGGGCAACAGGGCCCTGTGGTAAGACAGCATTAGACATACCGAGATGTTCAGTAGTCATCGAGGGAACAGCTGTACAGGAGGCAGGAGGAACAGCAACCGGGAGAGGCTGTCGGCACATATCTATGGAGCGGTCAGGACTGCCAGCTGAGGTCAAAACATCCACAGCTCGAGACACACACAGCCCCAGAACCTCACAGGCGTCACCAGGAGGTGACAAGACAGTACGGGAGGTAGGGGAGGTAACAGGGGAAGACTTACATAGTGCAGCAAGTTGGACAATAAATCAGACTTCTGACGCGCGTCAACCTCCTCACAAAAGCTCTGCCAGTAACTTTTCCTTGCAGGCAATCTCAGCAGCAGTAGATGCAGTAGTACCTCCGGCAGGAACAGGGTCAGCACAACTAGCAGGGAAATCAGCAAAACAAACATCTTCCATAGTAGAATCAAAAAAGTCCTCAGGTAAACCAGAGACAGAAAACTCATTATCCAACGCAGTAGCCTATAAGAAAGCAGGATCAAAGGAGGAGGCCCACTCCTCTGTCCCATCCACATCCATCTCCCCCGAAGGTCACTTGGAAGTGGCCATCTCCGTCAGACAGCCAAAGATTCCCCCTCCTGGAGAGTAGGGCAATTTCCCCGGTGTCCTGGCCAAATTTCCCTCATTCACTAAAAATACCACCAACAGCTTAATCTGGTTCAAGGTCAGTTGGCATTCATCTGTATCCCCCCCCCCCCAGGTCGTGCCTGAAAATAGGCAGGATTTGTCTAGTATACTTACCCGGTCAACAAAAAATAAATAAATAAATTATTGCTCTGGAGCACAGTTGCTCCACTGACATCATCGCGTAAGCATGTAGTGACCATTATTGGCAGCTACTGAAGTGCAATGTTTAAATAGCAAGTGGGGCTTTGTTTACATGCCATAGAGACCTTTACAGCAAAGCGGCTGTAGATTTACATATATTCTGAGGCAAACAGAGCACAGCATCATGTAGGTAAGCCTCTAACCTACAGTGCTGTGTTTTTGATGGGCAGATTCTAAAATCCCTGCTTATGAGTCCTTTAAAGTTGACTGCATTGTTGTTTTTTTCCCCCTTTGCTTCCTTTGTCCCCAACCTTATTTTCCAACCCTGAAATAAACCTCTCTGGTTATTTATTTGCAACTACTGAAGTATTTTGCCATTCTTGTACTAGTTTTGTTATCTGCATGCTTAGAGTGATAAGTGGGGAGGATATTGTGTTATTTATTCATTTATTTATTCATTACAAATCTGGTTTACAATCTTTGAGTCAGAGACTCATTTACAAAGGCACCTCGTCGCGGGGGGGAGGGAAGACATCAAGACAGCCATTACAGTGCAGATTAAAACAGAGGATAACATTACAGGTGCAGTAAATGGAACATTTAACATAGATACACTTAGGTTACATAATGTAGTAGTTTGTATGTTACTTAGGTTGCATAGTGTTAGAAAACTGTGAGTTATACTCATGGATATAGTAGGTCCTCAGAGAAGACAGCGGGTTACATCCCTGTTTGGACCTAGTAGGGAAGGAGTGGGTCTGGGTGAGGGAGAGGCTGTCCAGTGGACGTTGTCAAGCCAGGGGACAAGGTGGGTGGGTACCACAGGTTACAACAGGGGGTTAGTTGCACCTACAACAGCGGGTATTAAAGATATGGTTCCGAAGGGCTATTTTGAAGGAGCCAATGTTTGGCAAGTTGGGGATGCAGCTAGGGAGGGAGTTGAAACAGATGGGGGCTCGGTAGATGAAGGATCTCTGGGCAAGAGAGGTCTTGGTTCTGGGCATCTTGAAAGTGGCCTTAACAGAGCTACAGGTGATGACAGACGATGGTGACTGCTGTAGGGAGGTGGAGACTCCCGGGGTGAAGAGTCCTAGCAGTGATTTCTTAGTGAGAAGGAAGGTCTGTAGAGCAGTCGCTCCTCAAAGCTGAGCAAATTGGTGGCAGTATAGAGAAGGCAGATGTGAGTGCGGCTGGGGGCACTGGTCAGGAGCCTACTGGCCTTATTGATTGAGGGTTGGATTTTGGAGAGGGCAGTGTTGTCAGCTGCTGCGTAGATGGGCAAGCCATAGTCCACAAGGGACAAGACGGAGGAGGTGATGGCCAGTCTAAGGGCAACCTGAGGCAGGCAGTCCCTGTGCCGGTATAGTAGGCCAATCTGAGAGTTAATGGTGGTTGACAGGGCATTAATGTGAGTGTGGAAGGAGAGGGGAGTATCGAACATGATGCTTAGGTACTTGTATGTGGTCACTTGTTCTAGTGGGTGCAGAGTGCTGGGGATAATCAAGAGGGGGGTATTTTTAGCTTTATTTTGGTGGTGGGAGAAGAGCATTGATTTGGTTTTCTTTAGGTTAATGACCAGTCTGCGGTCGCCGAACCACCTTTCAGCTTGGTTGTAAGCTTGCTGGAGGGATAATTGGAGGGAGGTGGGATTGGGATGTGAGGCAACGAGGACTACATCATCAGTGTAGAGGAGCATTTTACCAGTACATGAGCTGGGAAGGGTGTTGAGGTAGAGACTAAAAAGTATTGGACCCAGGATGGAGCCCTGAGGGACCCTGGAGTGAACGGGAAACATGCTGGAGATGGAGCCACTGATCTTGACACACTGGGATCTAGCAGAGAGGTAGCTAGAGAACCAGGAAATGGGACCACCAGAGAAGCCAAGTTGGTGGAGAGAGTCAAGTAGAAGGGGATGACAGACAGTGTCAAAGGCCTTGGAGAGGTCAATGAACACTGCTCCTGCAAGGCTGCCAGAGTCGAGAGTAGCATGCAGGTGTTGGGAGAATTCCAGGAGAGCCGTGGTTGTGCTGTGTCCTGGGCAGAAACCGTGCTGCTCTGGGCACATAAAGTCATACTTGGTTAGGTATTCAGAGAGCTGGATCAACACCATTTTTCAAGGGCTTTTATAATTTATTTTATTTTATTTTATTGAAATCTAGGATTACAAATACCTTTGAGCAGGAACTGCTCATTTACAAAGGTTCCACGTCGAAGGAATGGGGAGTATACATACATACAAAGGTCAACATAATAATACATAGTTACACAATAACAAGAAGTAAGAGACTGAGGCTTAGAAAATTCCAGTAATTCAAAATGTGCCAAATGTTAGGTAGCATGACATAACCAGCCAAGGGCAATCTTGAAATAAGCACTGCAGATGAGAGGAAGGGGGTATGCAGGCAGGAAGGCCATTGTCGGAGGGTAGAGGGTGAGGTGGAGCTCTAAGGGGAGGGAGAAGAGGATAGAAGTCAGGAAATGCCCCGGGGGAGGAAAGGGAGAGGGGGCAAGGGGGTAGGCAGGTAGAAGGAGGCAAGGAGGGGAGAGATAGCTTTCAAGACTGAATAAAAAAAAAAAAAAAAAAGGCCCAGAGAAGGCAGTGTTAAGGCAATCGGCTATAAGGAGTGGATCTGTGGTGGGGGTGCCATTGATGGGGAGCTGAGACGGTGGGGGGGAGCAGGACTTCCCATTTAGCTCATTCATATTATCCCAGAAGGTCCGGGCTAAACCCCAAGTGGAAACGAGAGTGGTCTGGTAGTGCTCTGCCTTGGCCCGCCTAATGGCCAAGTGCATTTATTGCATTCTGCATTGTAGGCCTGTCTACCAGACACCTTTCCAGATTCTACAGCAATTTGCCAGAGATAGTCTCTGTTTTTGAGTCTCTGGAGGAGGGGTGGGGTGATCCATGGGGCATTGCATTTTTTGGAGCAGATCCTGGTGAGGGGGGCAAAAAAGTCACAAGCCTTACAAAAGGCATTTGTGAAGTGGTCAAGAGCTGAGTCAGTGTCAGAGGCGTGCTGAATAGGGGACCAGTCTAGCTGGGCTAGGTATTGTTTTAATTTTCTGAGGCCACCGGGGCGTAAATGGTGGCATAGAGTGGCCTGGGACACTGGCTTCAGAGTGGAGGATGACCAGAGACAGAGGACTGGGGAGTGATCACTAAGAGAGTCGGGGAGGACAGTGACATCCCAGATTTTGTAGGGGCGGTTAGATATAACACCATCTAGAGTGCTGGTGCCAGTAGAGTGTTTGAATCTGGTGGGCTGGGTGACTAACTGGGACTCATCCAGGGCAGCAAAGGAGTCCCTTATATGGGAGGCAGTGGAGGCAAGCCAGTTAGCATTGAGATCACCTAGGATGACTTGCTCCACTTTGTGAGGGAGAGATGTGAGGTAGTCAATGAGGGACTGGACCGCTTGGTTTTGATTCCTCGAGGGTACGTAGGAGACCGTGAGGAAGAGAGGCCCTTGGGCGGGGTCAGGTGTGATTTTTGAGGTGAGGGCTTGGGCTCCATAATCAAGTTTAGGAGCTGGGAGTGCCTGACCTATAAGGGAGTCCCGTATGAGTAGTGCGCAACCACCACCACGTTTGCCTACTCGGTCTTCCCTGTAGATGGTATATCCAGGGAGGGTGATAGCAGAGTTAGGGGTGGATTTGGAGAGCCAGGTCTCTACCAGTGCAATTATGGCAGGTTGATGTTGAATGACCCAGCACTGGAGGGCAGCAGATTTCTTTAGAAGACTGCAAATGTTTAAGGATGCAAAGCGGAGACCAGTTGCAGTACAGGGTTTAGAAGGGCTGGAAGCCATTGGTCCTGGGTTTGGGTGTACATTACCAGATAATAATAATAGCAGTGTAATTATTCTGGTTAGTGGCCGGTGGCGATGGAGACCCTTGGGTTGACACCCTGCTGAGGACTTTACAGTCAGGGTGCATGGGATAGATAAAGTGCGAAAGGTGGGAATGGCAGGGGAGAGCTGGGTCCAGGTCGGGACTTGGAGGGCAGAGGGAGTGGGGGTGTTGGCAGGGTGGGGGGTGTTAGGGTTCATGGGTGTGTCTAGGGTGGGGGAGGGACAAGTCACTTTGGGGTAGTCTGGGGATGAGGTGCCTAGTGTGGAGGACTAGTGCTCCGGTTGGTGTGAGGTCTATACCAAGAGGTACATACCTGTCACCAAGGGAGAAGGTTGTATTTATTTCCTGTGGGGAAGCACTCTGGCAGCACACTCCTATAAGGATCCCCATAGATGGAGGCACCATGCACTTCCAAGCCTATTGCTAACCATGAACCCAGGTGCCATTCTACACCTCCTAGTCAGAACCACTTGCAGTTGGTTGCGCTTATAGCAGTAGGGGTGGTTACAAATTTGGAGGTAACTGCTGGCATTTTTGGACATTTCTGCAGCACCCCTCATTTTGGCAGGAACAGTTTGGTCCCCCCCATTTTCAACTTCAAGATGGATCGCAACTAATTGCTAGACTGGTGCAAGGGTGAGGACTCTGATTTGAAAAAAGTTATTTTGGTGCAAGGGATCACCAAAGGAACCCCAAGGGGCCATCACAAATGTGTCATAAGCTGCATAATGTTTGGGAAAAGTGACTGTATGTGGGACAATTTACAGTTCTGCTCGGCAAGCATTATGTGTTCTGATGGAGTGCCGAGAGGATGTTGATCCCTCCAGGGTGCCCGATCAGCTCACTGCTGATGGAGATCCCACCCCTAGATCCATAACAACCCATGCAAGCCTGGATCCTCCCTCCAAGGGCCCTAAAGAGCAAAGTGAATTTGAACAGAAGTTGCAATCATTTTTTGGCAGCTGAGGGAAAGACTGTTTGAGATGTGAGAACATTCTTTAAAGAAGATCTGGCACAAACAATACCACCCAGCGAACTCCAGGTTGGAGGACAGGACTGGACCTCTTATTTGGTCACACCCTATGAATAGTACAGGAGACTACGTACTTTCTCTGGTGCCACCCCACTCCTTCAGGGGGAGGATGACTATGAAAGTTGAATAAGACAAGCTACCCAGATGGAGAAAGTATGGAAGTGTTCAGTTGACAAAAAATTGAAATGCATTGTGGAAAGCTTAAGAGGTATGCCCTTGGACATTATCTGCTCACTATGTGCCAGCCACCCAGACTGCACTGCTAGCGACCATCCTACTATGCTAAAGAGTACATTTGGAGCAGTTGAGCAGAGGGAAGACTTCATTTTCCAGCCTGGAGCCACTATGCAAAAAGAGGGAGAAAAGGTGTCCCACTACATGACCTGAGTGGAGACAGTGATTCATAAAATGGTGGAAGTCGGAGGAATTACCTCTGCACAACTTGCCCAGATGAGTCTAGATCAGATCTTATGAGGAGCTGTATATTCCCACTGGATCCTGATAACTCTCAGGTTGAAAGAATGCAGAGCAGATCCCTCAAACTTCCGACAGCTACCTGATGACGGGAGGGAAGAAGAGTCACAAGAAGCCATTGCAAATTCACTATGGGTGCCCATGGGAAAAGTCATCCCCCTGCAGCCTCAAGTTGACAGTTGTTAAGAACAAAGTGATGCCCCAGACATGAGACCACAATTGAAGGAACTCACAGAGTGTGTGAAGGCCTTACAAATAGCCAGATGTCTTGCTCGAGCCAACTCCCTGCCACCTGATCGTAGACGTCCACTGAATACTTTGTCTGCTCCAAGGTCAGACCTCGATCCTTGACATTACCCACAGATGGATTGTTCTGCTTTCAATGCAGAGAAGATAGACATTTTGCACAAGGGTGTGGCAAGCCTGAGAACCAGCAGCTTATGAACCAGAAATGGGAAAGACAGCAACAGCCACTGGGAAATGACAGCAGAGCCCAGAGAGGGAGTGACCTGGAACTCCGATAGTGAACAGCTCCGTAAGATGGACAAATCCCACTGGATTTGTTAGAAACAAGTTGCTGCCAGCACTGATGGGCCCCACCCGAACCATAACGAGCTCTATTGAGGAATACCCATGTGAAGCCATACTGGACAGTGTCTCACAGGTCACCATTATCTACCGATCTTTTTACCAGACATACCTGAAACATTTGCCCTTGCAACCTCTAGAGGAACTTTCTATATAGGGATTGAGTAGTGCCAGCTACCACTATGACAGCTACATTGCTGTGCAAATCAAATTTCCAGAGACGTTTGCTGTAGTCCCTCAAAAGATTGACACCTTAGCTCTCATTGTCCTGATGCCCAGGTATTGGACAAGACACCTGTGTTGATTGGAACCAATACCAATATGTGTGGATGCCTTGCTCACTTGTGCCTGCAGAATGCAGCAGAAGAAAACTAACAAACTTTACCATTTCATGCTAGTGTGAGTACTGCTCACCTGAAAAGGGAGTCCAAAGTCTGCAACCACCCTGAGGGGATTTTCAGAGTCATAAACAAAGAAGAGGAAAGAGCCTTTGATTGTACCCTCTGGAGCTGAGTGCCTGGAGGAAGGAGCTGTGGATTGCCATGAATCTCCTTTGAACTAGATCATCATTGTGGAGTCCCCAGGAAGAGGTTTGCCCCATAGTCTGATGGTTCAGCGAGGAGTGCTACCTGGAAATGAAGTGATGGTTAAAAAGATTAACATAAAGTTAAAAAAACAAGACACAATGATCTGACGGTACATTCTGGTACTGTACTAGACAACCTTTACACTGTTGATGTACAGTAGCAGTGGCACCATCCCATCAGGAGAAGACCACCCAACTGAATGAAGGTGTTTTCAATTTTGGTTCATCTCCCATACCTCCCACTTGGAAGAAATAATTACAATGGGAATTAGCCAAAAGTCCGATATCTTCTCATGTCATGAGTGGGGTGTGGGATGTGCCATGGGGAGGAGCAATATTTATGTCTGCATGACAACAGCCTGCTCGGGGAAAGGTCGAGAAGATTGGTGCCTGTTGACACTGAAGAAGTTAGGCAATATCTGTATAAGCTCTTGGCAGCAAGGATAACAGAGTCTCAGAGCTCCTGTGCTTCACTTATAGTGGTGAACCGAAAAAAGAATGGTGTCATAAAAATGTGCATTAACTATCGAACCCTTAACCAAAGGACAGTGGTGGACCTGTACACCATGTCTTGAGTGCGAGATGCCTTGGACAGCCTCACAGGGAGTAGATGGTTCTTTGTTCTGGACTTAAACAGTGGTTACTACCAAATACTGATGGCTGAGGAAGATAAGAAAAAGACTGCCTTTATCTGTCCACTTGGATTTTACCTATTTGAGCATATACTGCAGGGGATATCTGGTGCTCCAGCAACTTTCCAGTGCCTGCTGGAGAAGGTGGGGGGTGATATGACTCTCCTAGAAGTCAGTTTTCTTTGATGACCTCATAGTGCTTGGGAGAACATTGGAAGAACATGAAGCCACCTATTAAAGGTTCTGGACTGGCTGAAGGAACAAGATCTAAAACTCTTTCAGGACATATGTCAGCTCTGCAAGACTTTCATGAAGTATGGTGGACACATCGTTTCAGATCAAGGATCTGGAAAAAGTGAAAGCTCTTATGACATGGCCGAGACCTAGCAACTTGAAAATGCTTCAATCCTCCCTAGGTTTTTGCGGATACTATAGGAGATTTGTGAAAAACTACTCCTTGGTGGATTTGTGAAAAACTACTCCTTGGTGGTGAGGCCATTGCACAGATGGACTCGGATATCCTCTAACCCATAAGACCAAATATTAGAGGACCAAAAGGACCCCCCCCCCATTGAATATTTCAAGACCAATGAACTTTTCGGAAACCAATGGGCTGCCAACTGTGAGAATGCTTTTCAAGAAATTATTTGATGCCTAACAGAATCCTATGTATTGACCTTTGCTGACTATACAAAACTGTACGTCCTTCACATTACAGCCAGCATGGAAGGATTGGATGCTGTACTTTACTAAGAGCATGAAAATGGCATGAGACCAATCACCTGTGCCACTCACAGTTTTAAGTTCCTTTGAAAAGAACTTTCCAGTCCATAAGTTGGAATTCATTGCACTAAAGTGGGCAGTGACTGATCAATTCCATGAGTATCTTTAAGGAGTCAGGTTCGTTGTATTGACTGACAATAACCCACTGACCTATGTGCTGATGAGTGCCAAGATGGATGACACCGGGCATAAATGACCTCTGCCCTATCTGTTTACAGCTTCCACTTGGAATACTGTTCTGGATGGAACAACATTGATGCAAATGCCCTGTCCAGATGTCTGTATCACACTCCACACATGGAGGGCCTTGGACCTATGTGTTTGAAGATGGAGTGAAAGCAATCTACCAGATGATGGTGCCTGCTGACTGGCCTGCTATCCCCAACCCAGACCAGGCCGTAGACCTGCCTGGAGTGCATCTTGATGCTATACTGGAAGTTTACACATGCTTCACCACACTGCATAATACCTCTTTGCATTACTTTTGTCCTGCAGATGTAAGACGTGCACAGCGAATGGATCCTAGTTTGCAGGATATCACCCTATCCAAAGAGAAGGGCTTGTCATCCTCTCAAGTGAAATCTAATCTGTCTGATGTGCCACTTCTGCTGAGGGAGTGGGACAAGCTTTTGTGAAAGAATGGACTGTTGTTTCGAATCACCAAAACACAAACACATTTTCCCAAATAGCATTTAGTTCTTCCCAGCAAGTATCATAAAATGATGTTGCAATCACTTCATGAGGACATGACACACTTGGGGATTTGGTAAGACTTTTTGCCTAGTCAAGACTGCATCTACAGGCCACGTATGGCCACAGAGGTGGAAGGAGATTGTAAATGATGTAACCAGTGCATCACCCATAAGACTCTACCCAGAAGGGCAGATCCACTTGTAAATATCACCAGTACTGGACCTATGGATTTGGTCTGAATGTACTTTCTTTCCCTTGAACTTGTTCAGAAGGGGATCAGCAACATCCTGGTAGTAACTGATCACAACACCCACTATGCACAAGCTTTCCCTACGAAAGACCAGAACGCAACCTCTGTGGCTAACGTCTTGTGTGAAAAGTATTTTGTACATTATGAACTCCCCAAACACCTTCTCTCCAACCAAGGGAAAGACTTTGAGAGTTGCCTACCATCCTCAAGGTGACCCTCAGCCTAAGATATTCAACAGAGCACTGCTTAATATGCTGGGAACATTGGATGCTACTGGAAAGTCATACTAGAGCCAGAAAGTACCTTTCCTAGTCCATGCATACAACTGTACCAAAAATGACTCAGTAGGATTCTTGCCTTATTTCCTGATGTTTGGGCGAGAAGCCAATCTTCTTGTGGACTTATGTTTTGGGATGTCAGCTGACTGCGCCTTACCTGAGACACACATGGAGTACACCAGAAAGCTGTGTGCACAACTGAAAGAAGCCTACAGGGTAGCCCAAGAAGCAGCTGGGAAGTCCAACATAGCCAACAAAACCAGATACAACATGAAAGTATGAGAGCAAGCCCTCCAGCCAGGGGACTAAGTACTGATTTGGAACTTAGGGATCCTAGGCAAACACAAGATTGAAGACTGATGGAAACCTGACCCATATGTAATTGTGGAACAGCTTCTAAATTTGCCAGTTTATTGACTAAGACTGGAATGAGGAAATGTTGTGGTTAAAACATTGCATCGAAACCACCTGTTGCCAATTGGTCAACTGTTGCCAGAACCCATTAAACCAGCACATCTCTTACTGTTCTGGAGGCCAGCCAACAGAAATGAGACATAGACAAGGCAGCTGAGCTGGAATTGCCTGTCACCCCCCCCCTTAAAACTCAGTCTGATACAGTCAGCAGTAGCTCTGAGGATGAGGAACCTTATAGTTCTCCAATACCATGTTGATATCCACTTGCACCATTCCCCATGGACTTTCCCTTTTCAGCACCTGGAGGGAGTAAGGTGAGTTATTCCAGACCACTGAATCTGACAGCAGCATCCTTTGTTCCAAATGAACCAGGGCCCACAGTCACAAACCCTGCTCCCAATACAGATGATATTGGGACTCCAGTAATAGAATCACCCCAGGACATTGAAAGATTTTAACTTGCTCCAGCAGAGTACACAGAACACATCAATGATCCTGATCAAATCATTGCAGAGGAACTTGTGGTACCCCACCATTCTGGAAGAGAAGTCAAACATCATGTGAAACTCACTTATGATGTCCCTGGTGTCCCCTCTGAACTCCCTGTAAATGTAGTGCATAAAAAGGTTAATCTGTTGCCAAGCCCACTGTTGCTAGGATGCAGGTGTATTAGAAATGTTTAGAGAGGAATCAGGTGCCTGTGTTGTGTTGTGTTTGCAATGTTTTATGTTTTTTGGAGCCTTGATGAGGACACCAAGGAGTTCAGTGGGGGTAGAATGTAACCCCCCTCTCAGTGTCAGGAGCTTAACTGGTACTTTGCTACCAACCATCCTAGTTGCTGCCTCTCGCAACTGAAGCCGCTTGCATTTTCACTTCCCTGGCCCTCTTCTGGACTGTTGACAGGTCTGGGAGCAGTTTAACAGTTTTCGGCACCTCCTGTGCCTGACAGAGTGTCTGGCGAGCCGCACGCATTCTGAGCTCCCTGCCCCCTTGAACAGTTGCAGGGTGGGGTGGAGAGCAGGGGAAAAGGCCTTTGTTGTTTTGGTGCCTCAATGCACCCAGTTTTGCTGCGGCAGAACAGCCGCTTGGACATTAACCTCCCCAGCCCCCTAGAGCAAGGGTCTAGGAGACATAAATAAATAAAAAATAAAATTCAACCTGCTCCCTGACCCAGTCATGCCTCCAGCGAGTCCGGGAGAAAGTGAGAAAGGGGACAATATGGCGCTGGGACTACAAGTCCCATGAGCCTTTGCGGAATGAGCACCTCATGAAAACAGAGACTTGATCCTGCCTGGGGAACCCACAAAACAGAGCTTCTGACAGGACTACTTTCTTCTTCATATGCCCTTTGAGCCCAGTGACTACCAGTAGGGACCAGGAGGTTTTAATCCTGCAGTCTAAAGCTGCCCAAAGTGTTTTAATTTAAAAGATATCTTCCAAAGTTGAACCAGACTGTTTGGGGGGGTGACCATATTGGATATGGTTTGCCCCAAGGACAGCAAGGACCTGATTGGTAGCTGCAGTAGTCCAATCAGAGGTGGAGCTAGTGACTCTTTCTCAGCCAATGGGACATTGGGTTGCTTTGAAGGCATTCTAAGAAGCTTTGACAGTTAACTATGAGGAGATTCTGTAAGAAACCTCTGAAGAGAGGGGAACTGATTTTTTGACAGCTCTCAAATGCTGTAAACATGACTGAAGTGTGTCGCTGAACAGACTTTTAAGTCCCAGAAAAAGGGACTTACATCAGTTAAAGTGCCAAGCCAGGCCTTTAGCACCAACATGGAGCAGGAGTTGCCTTGAAAGCTGCTGTTAATCTGAGAAGGTGGTCTGCTGCTGTTTCTCAGTCATAGACACAGCTTTGTCCTGACAAGGGACCAACCCACTGAGGTCCTGACTGACTACTTGCCTGTCAAGAGTGGTTGAAGACGAGTCCTCTTGTGGGTTGAAGATCATAGAGATTGCCCTCCTGTCAAGAGTGGGTGAAGATAAGTCCCTGTGTGGGGTCAAGAGGATCATCATCATCTGCACCAGCCATACAGCTCGTTCACAACTGCCTGAACTGGGGAGACGTCCCCACAGCACCTGCACCACCTTGTCATCTGGAGGTCATGAGTACTGGGTTTTACCCAACAAATTGTCATTCCAAACTATCTACCTAGTCAAGTTATTTAATCTCTGCGTATCCTGAGTGACCATAACCAAAAGCCCACAACAACAGTTACAGCCAGGAGCAACTGTGTAGTTTGTAAATAGCAGCTGCAGCCACCAACTGAACTGTAAAGGTACCGCACTGAGTGTCCATTCATCACAGGCCTGCAACTCCTCATTGTGTGCATGCTTAGACTGTTAAAGAGCATCTACAGGGACTGTGGAGTTAACTGGTGCACCAGTGGGGGGAGAAGAACTGGGATGGATGTCATACTGTACAGTGTCTTTTGTTTTTTTTGAAATCATACTTTATTCTCTTCCCCCACATGCCAGAGCCCATTCAGTGGGGAGATGCTCATGCATTGCCCTGCTTCTCTGCTCTTACCTGAATCCCCTGTGGATCTCCATGGAGCTGTGGCTATATCCCCCAGGTAGGTACGAGGTGGGGCCCGAGCACCCTGAGGCAATCTGATTTAGTCAGGTCCCCTTCAGTGGTCAGGTAGGCAGGAGGCATTAGGGTCTGTGCTGTGGCGCTCTTTCCCCTTGGCACTCCGGCATCATTTTTTCTGTTCTGGGGAGTGGCATACGCCCTGACATCAAGGCATCTCCGCCAACGTCCACCACTCCCCGACCCTCTCTAATTGCTCTGCATTTGCTGTGCCCCCTGCTTCCTTCAGAGGCCAGGCAGGTGCCGAGTCTGTGCCCCCTCCCTCCTGGGAGAAGAGAACTGTCCATCGGACGCTCAGTCTTCAACCTCCCAGCCAAACCTCAGCACCCTGGGCTCATTCCCAAACCGGGGACACCAGCGTGGTGCAATGTACAGTGTTTGTTTTATAGTATTTATTTAAAGCTGACTGCATTACTGTTTTTTTCCCCTTTGCTTCCCTTGTCCCCAACCTTATTTTCCAACCCTGAAATAAATCCCTCTGGTTATCTATTTGCAACTACTGAGTATTTTGCCATTCTTGTGCTAGTGCTGTTATTTGCATGCTTAGAGTGATAAGTGGGGAGGGGATTGTGTTATGAACATACCTGTCACCAAGGGAGGGGGTTGTATTAATTCCTATGGGGAAGCACCCTGTCAGCAAACTCCTATAAGGATCCCCATAGGAGGAGGCACCATGCCACTTCCAAGCCCATTGCTAACCACACACCCAGGTCCAATCCTATATCTCCTAGTTAGCATCACTTGTGAGTGGTTGTGCTTACAGTGGTAGGGATAGTTACAACTTTGGAGGCAACTGCTGGGATTTTTGTGCATTTCTGCAGCACCCCTCTTTTTGGCAGGAACAGTTTGGTATCCCCTCTGTCACTCAATTTCAACTTCATGATGGCTCGCAACTCGTTGCTAGACTGGTGCAAAGGTGAGGACATGATTTGAAAAAAGCTATTTTTGTGCAAGGGATCACTGAAGGAACCTAAGGGACCATCTTGAAAGTGTCATAGGCAGCATAAAATGTTTGGGAAAAGTGACTGTATGTAGGAGAATTTACAGTTCTGCTTTGCAGGCATTGTGTGTTCTGATGGAATGCTGAGATGTTGATCCCTCCAGGGTGCCTGAGCAGCTCACTGCTGATGGAGATCTCACCCCCTGATCTATAACAACCTATGCAAGCCTGGATCCTCCCTCCAAGGGCCCTAAAGAGCAAAGCAAATTTGAACAGAAGTTGCAGTAGTTTTTGGCAGCTGAGGGAAAGATTGTTCAAGATGTGAGAACATTCTTCAAAGAATATTTTGTTTAGTTTGTTTATTTATAAAGGTTTAAACCATTGAGTTAAAAACTCATTCGGAATGGAGACCTTACACATTCATACATACCAGTTACAATAATTTACATTCAAATAATACAACAATTAATAACAGGAGGCAATATAGCACATGGGGGTTAAGGCTCTGAGCTGCAAACTTGGAGACCTGGGTTTAAATTCCACAGCTCCCACTTGCACACTGTGTGACTCTGAGCAAGTCACTTAACTTCCTTGTGCTCCCAGGCCGCACCTGTAAACAAGCTTCAGCTTAGTGCGTCTGTCCTGGTAAAATAATTAAAAAAACAACAATCACAGAGTTTATACAAGAATAGCAAATGCTTCTTCACAAAAGTAATTGATGCTGGGTTACAATGAAATTTTCTAAAAATAATGAAGTTTATCCCAGTATACTGGGACAAAGTGGGTAAAACATGATTGAACACATTTTGACTTGGAGGACGGGACCACCATTTCTCTTAAATGAGAATTACATAGGGAGGGTTCAATTTGCTTAAAATTCAATTGATCACGTAAAAAAGTAGGCAAAGAACCAGTCCCACATTTATATGTGTAAAGTGACTTATGCATGAATACATATAGGGCCTTGATGACATTTTAAGGTTGCAGTTATAGGGCCAGGATTGGGATTTAAATTCCCACTTTGTAACAACATTAGAAGAATTCATAGTCCTGTTAAAAGACCTTTTCTTACGTATCTTAGTTTTAAGATTTTAAACACAACTTTCAAATCAGACCCCAGCCTGTGGAGTGCACCATTTTATGGCAGCACCTCTGTAAAAAAGCTTGAGTAACATTAGACATTGTATCTGAGTAGAAGCCAGAATAAGTAATACATATATCCTGCTAAAAGTAGTAGGCCATTATCTTTATCCAGGATTCCGGCCCGTCATATATCTCCCATTTATGTTTACCTCCCAGGAAAGTTGACATACTACGAAAAAGAATAAAAGTACCCCCATGTTACCATGAAATAAAACAATAATAAAATGCACATTAAATCATCCCAGTAGGTGTATGTCACTACAGCGAACCCCATGCTGCGAATACCATCACAGCGATAGGAATCGGGCAAAATCCTCGCATCGCTGTGATGGTCTCTGCTGGCCCCTGGACTGCCTCCCCTATTGTATGCCCCCCTCGCCTGGGACAACTCTGACTTGGAGTTGTATCCTTGGAGACTGGGGGTGTGTGGGGGGCAGAGCCCCCTGACAAACAGAGAGGCATCCCTGACAGTGCAATGCCGACGCTTGGCATTGCGGCTGTTGCTATCGGGAATATTGATGAGCGGGCTGTTGCAGCGGTATTGGTAAAACCTCCAAGTAGCCCTTTTGCTAATTTTGTACCTGAAATGTGCATATGCTGTCACTCTATACTAAGATGTTGCTAAAACCAACTGACTACTAACAGTAGAGACAGCGAACACACATCCTCTACATACTGTAAACGTTAAAAAATATTTTTAAAGCAGCTTCCTGCTGTGGACTCCTGCCACTCTGGTGGGAGCCACTCACGTGCAGAGCTGCTCTGTGGAGGGCCACTGTAGCAGCTCCATTTTTCAAGGCGACTTGACCGCCCCTTCCACATGTCAGCTCCCCCCTCCCTGAGTGCCAGCTTCTGCCACAAGCTGGCCCCAAACAACAGAGAGTAAAATTTAGCGTAGGTGTTTCAGGAAGGGGGAGAGTCCTTCTTCACCTGAACTGGGCTGCTGCAAGGTGAAAAATGCAAGTGTCAATTAAGGAACTGCTGTGGAAAATGCAAGTGTCAAGATGATCCGGCACTGACAAGACCAATCAATCAATCAATCAAGTCTTTATTTAACCAGGTGTTCATCGTTGAGCAGAAGCTCATTTGCAAGATGGACCTGGGTGGAGCATGAACAATTGTATATACAGGTCAACACAGGTGTTTACAAGGCAATACAGATAATACTGTTTACAGAGAGGAAGAAAAAGAAGTTCATATGTACATAGAATTATACAGATATTGTACAGATTACAGGGTATTTACATACATAGAAGTGTCTATAGGAAGATAAAGCAGGTTATCTAAGGTTGCAGGAGGAAGTAACGGAAGAAAAAGTAAAATAAAAATATACACCAGGTAGAGGCGAAGGTGGGGGGAAGGGAGGGAGGTGGGGGAGAAAGGCTAGGAGGGCACGGTGCACAGAGAGGAGTTGGTAAAATGGGATGTAGAGAAGGTGGATGGAGAAAAGGAGTATGTGTGAGCCCCGGGACTGAATGCTATAAAGTACAGGGCATGGTAGGATGTCACAACCCAGGGGTAGCGAGCCCTATCTGAGGTTGGGAAAGGAAGGATAAGGGATGGACAGGCCTAGTGTTGATAAGACGGGGATAAGAGAGAGAACAGCTTGTGAGGAGCAAGCTGGGGGGTCAGTACTTAAAATTGGGTCTAGGCGTGGCTATATACCAGTGCAGACACCGGTACTGGGTCTGAGTGGGTGAAGCAGTTACATACTTCACTGATTGTACAGAAATAAAGCATCTTGAAGTCATTTATACCGATTATAGTGCTTAATTTAAGGTTTTTTTGTAGATCGTTCTATAAGGTAGGTAGCACGAAGCTTATGGCTGCTCTGCCAAAGCGGGATTTTGCTTTGGGTACTTCAAGTGTAATAGCTGAGTAACTTCTTAACGTGTATTTTTCAATTATACTCAGGGGAAGACAGCAGGAGATATAGTAAGGCAGCTTATTAGAGATGCTCTATAGGTCCAGAGAGCGGTGTTTCTGTGGCACCTGAACTTTAGTGATGTCCACCCCACTGCCGTGTATAGGGTGCAGTGATGCGTGTTGAAGGGAAGTCCCGTTATAAACCTCAGTTCTCGATGGTAGAGTGTGTCCAGTTTAGCCATGTAAGAGTTGGGGCATTGGCTGTAGAGGAAATCAACGTAATCGACCAATGATAGGAAAATGGATTGGACCAGTTGTTTCTTGGCATCTCTGGTGAGAAATTGGTTGATTCTAAAAAACAGGCCAAGCCTTTGCCGAAGTCGTTTTAGCAAGTCCTCGATATGTTCAATGAAGGAGAGTCTTTGGTCTATCCAAACTCCCAGATACTTGAATTTTGTAACAAATTCTAGTTTTTCACCTAAAACTGTGGTAATTTGGGGAACTGTCTCACTGGACACAGGGTTAGCTGTACAGATGAAAGGGGAGAGGACTATCGCTTTAGTTTTTTTGGTGTTAATGAGTAGCTTTTTTTTTGGAGGAGTTAGCTTTGCAGAAGGTTGAAATCTGACTGTAGGTCATTGCAGGCAGCTTCAGGTGTTGGGCTACTCACGTAGAGAACTGTATCATCTGCAAACAGATGGATGTTGGCTTCTTTTATACAGTAGTCGATGTCATTAATGTAGATTGCAAAAAGTAAGGGCCCTAATATAGAACCTTGAGGTACCCCTTTTTGCAGAGTTTTTAAGGGGAACAGGCATCCTTTGGCTTTAACTTGTTGAAGGCGCCCTGTAAGATAGTCAGTAAACCAGCGCAGAGAGGAGGGGTCAACACCTATGGTTTGAAGGGAGGAGAGGAGCAGACTATGGTCGACGGTGTCAAAAGCCTTGCTTAGATCAAGGAAAACAGCACAAATAAAGTTTTTGCCCTCAAGAGTATGCTGCCAGTTGTTAGTAACTTTGGCGAGGGCTGAGACAATGCTATGTTTAGCTCTGAATCTGGACTGCATAGGGTTTAGCAGTTCCCTAGACTCAAGGTGAGTCCTCAGCTGTGCATTTACAATTTTGTCTAGGAGCTTGGAAAAGACTGGAAGGAGAGAAATTGGCCTGTAGTTATTGAGATAGCCAGGGTCACCTGATTTGAACAGTGGTATGACATGTGCTGTCTTCCATATAGGTGGTAAGGTGCCCTGAGACAGGGATAAGTTAAAAAGGTGGGTGACGGGTATTGCCAGTACGTGGTAGGCAATTTTTAAGAAGTAACGGTCAAGGGTGTCGGCTCCAGCACTTTTTCAAGTATCCAACTGAAACAAGAGGTCCTCTGCCTCTTTCAGTGAGGCAGGTCAAAGAGAGAGAAAGTGGCGAAGCTATCGGAGTTTCAGGCAGTTGGCTGGCAGTCTGGGAGCGAAGTATGTTTGCAGGGGAGTTATCAAATGCCATGCCTGCAGTAGCAAAGTGGTTATTGAATGCGTCAAGTATATCCATCTTTTCGGTTATAGTCGAGTTACCAGAGGTAATCTTGGTCGGGAGTGAATTTCCTTGGGAGTGGCCTAGTAGATTGTTGATTGTGTGCCAGAGCTTGATTGGGCTCTTTGTGGCAGAGTCGAGTTCGGATTTGAAGAAGGTGGCCTTCGATTCTCTGATTGTTTTGGTACATAAATTTCATAGTCTCCTAAACTGGTTCCAATCCTCTGCAGTGTTCAGTCTGTGTGCTTTTTTCCAGAGCTTATCTCTTTCTAGAGGCAAGGACTTGATCTGAGGGGTGAACCATTTACAGGTTTTGGTCCTAGTTCGAACTTTAATCAGGGGAACATACTTATTAAGGGCCCTTGATAGAATGTTGTGGAAGATATTGTAAGCTGATGTAATCATTTTGGCCAGGTAGAAATCTTGCCACTGAGGGGAGTACTCAAGCTTGTTTAGGTAGGCATGTTCATTGAAGTTGCGCCTGGATCTCGTAATAGAGAACTTGCTGATGGGTGCTGGGTTGTTGGTGGATCTTACTCCCGTAATAAAACAATGGTCACTGGCGTCTGAGAAGAAGACATCAGCGTAGGGTTTGCTCATCATTAGCACATCCAAAAGTGTACTTTTACTGGGGTTCTTCACGTTTGGGCATGTTGGTTCAATAATAAGTTGCGTCAGCCCATGTTCATCACAGAAGGATGCAAGGGGGGCAGCTGTGTTAGAGAGTCAGCCAAAGTTGAGGTCTCCTAAAATAATAGTTTCTGGCAGCCCCTGTCCCAGCTTATCACTTAGATATGACACAAGCTGTAGGCCAGCAGACAGTGGTCTGTAGCATCCTACTACGCAGAGTGCAGTAGTCTGTGTAATTTCCACTTTGGGAATTAGGCATTCGAATTCGCTGGCGACAGATGCCGAGGATAAGCAGAAGGCAGAAAATTTGTCTTTAACGTAGATAGCTATCCCTCCTCCTCTGGCATGCCTATCAGCTCTGAACAAGGCATAGTTGGGGATGTTTACTTCTCTATCAGTGGTGCTGGGTCTAAGTCAAGTTTTGGAAATCACAGGTATGTCAGGAGAGGTATGATTTACCCAGGTTTGTATTAAGGTTAACTTTTTAAGGAGGCTACATACGTTAATATGCAAGAAGCTTATTCCTTTTAAATTTGCTAGTTCTGCTGGTGAAGCAGTAGCTTCTGGGGGGCCGTAGTTGAGTTCTGCGTTGCCTGAACATAGCAGGAGGATAAGTAGGATTTTTCTAAGAGCACTAATTATAAGCTTGTAATTCCTGCCTTTCTCCCGTCTAGTAGAGCTGATGTTTTTAGGGACTGGAAAGTAGCCACCATAGAAGAGCTGATCTATTGTAGCAAGAGCTGGTACCCCTACCGCAATAGGCAGGGAGGAGCTAGAAGTCTGCATGGTGGGAGGTGAGCCTTGTGGTGGGGGAGTGTTATAAGTACTACTGGTATTTGTGGTCCAAGAGCAGGGTTCGAGGTAATGGTATTTGGAATCACAGAGGCAATTAAAGGATAAGTTACCATGTGGTATACAGCACAAGGTGCCGTTGTAGACCAAACATGATGGTAGTTCAGGTGTCCAATGCTGGGCAGCTGGTATCAGCAGAAGTAGGGGCAGTATAAGGAGCCATATAGGGCCCAACATGATGATACCTCAAAAAAGGAGCCACTCAATTAGCCCAGGGGTCAGTGGGGTTGCTGGATTAATGCAGCTTATCAGTAGCTTTCCGATCCAGGTCGACCCGAATTTGATAGCATTAAAAATATTTAGTGGTAAAGGCACAGCCAAGGAGAGCCTATGCGTTTTAGTAAGGCGAGGCCCTGAGAATTGGATCCCCGTAGGCTGGACAGAGAAGAGGGGATCGCACCCAAGTCTCTATTGGTGAGGCACTGTGCCAGGGGACGTGGACTAATATTTTGGCGGGAGCTACTGTATTTAATAATCAGTGGAGGTGGGAAAAGGGGGGCGGTCGAAAAAGTTGCGGCAGTTGCCGTACCTTTGTGGGCCTTGGGTCCGTGTCTGTGGTCTCGAGCGTCGGCTAGAGGGGTGCCGACTGCCCGGTAGCTGGGAATCCCGCAGCTTAGGAGCTGAGAGCCTGGATGGCAGTTCCTTGGCTGAGGGAGAGAAGGAGAGTGAGGATTAATAAAGGGGATTCACATAAAAGGTTAGACAGAACAGCAGGGAGTCCAAAATTTGCAGAACCAAAGGACGTGTATTACTTTGGCACCCAAAAGTGTCTAGGGCCAGTACACATATGCAGAGAAAGGGCTGTATACAGTAGATTTCTTTCCCAAACCACAATTCAAGTCCTTTCAATTACAGACTGGGTTAACACTTCAGCTTTTTAACATTTGTCCCAACATAGACATTTTTAGGGTTTAAAAATCAAAGAGCAGAAGCCGGCTTTCGCCAGGGACCAATCAGAGCGTGATCTGAGAGGGCACTCCAATCCAGTTGGTTGCGGCAGTTGCCGTACCTTGTAGGGCCTTGGGTCCATGTCTGCAGTCTCAAGCGTCGGCTAGAGGGGCACCGACCGCCCAGTAGCCAGGAATCCCGCGGCTTAGGAGCTGGAAGCCTGGGTGGCAGTTCCTCGGTTGAATCTGTCCAGGGGTCAGTCGGGTGGTCTCTTAGCTGTGGCCTGCTCGGAGAGAGCCAGAGCCACAGGAGCAGCTTGGGAAGCCCACAGATGGGCTGTCAGAATCTGTCCGGGGGTCAGTCGAGTGGTCTGTTAGCTGTGGCCTGCTCGGAGAGAGCCAGGACCACAGGAGCAGCTTGGGAAACCCGCAGATGGGCTGTCTGAATCTGTCCGGGGGTCAGTTGGGTGGTCTGTTAGCTGTGGCCTGCTTGGAGAGAGCCAGGGCCACGGGAGCAGCTTGGGAAGCCTGCAGATGGGCTGTCTGAATCTGTCCAGGTGTCAGTCGGGTGGTCTGTTAGCTGTGGCCTGCTTGGAGAAAGCCAGGGCCACAGGAGCAGCTTGAGAAGCCCATAGGTGGGCTGTCTGTCCACCTGGTGAACTCCAGAATGGAGGACAGGACTGGACCCCTTATTTGGTCTCACCCTATGAACAGTACAGGAGACTGTGTACTTTGTCTGCCGCCAACTTCACTCCTTAAAGGGAGGATGACTATGAACGCTGGATGAGCCAAGCTACCCAGATGGAGACAGTATGGAAGTTTTCAGATGATAAAAAATGTAAACACATTGTATAAAGCTTGAGAGGTATAGCCTTGGATGTCATCCGCTCACTATGTGCCAGCCACCCAGACTGCACTGCTAATGTCCATCTTGCTATGTTAAAGAGTACAATTGGACCAGTTCAGCAGAAGGAAGACCTCATTTTCCAGCTGGGAGCCACTATGCAAAAAGAGGGAGAAAAAATGGCTCATTACATGACCCGAGTGGAGACAGTGATTCATAAAATGGTGGAAGCCAGAGGAGTTACCCCTGTACAAGCTGCCCAGATGTGACAAGATCAGATCTGATGAGAAGCTATATATTCCCGCTGGACCCTGATAACTCTCAGGTCATCAGAACGCAGAGCAGATCCCTTGAACATCCAACAGCTATTTGATGATAGGAGGGAAGAAGAAGAGTCTCAAGAAGCCATTGCAAATTCAGTATGGGTGCCTATGGGAAACACCATCCTCCTACAGCCTCAAGTTGACAGTTTCCAAGAACAAAGTGACGCCCCAGACATGAGAACACAATTGAAGGAACTCACAGAGTGTGTGAAGGCCTTACGGATGGCACAGACATCTTGCTCACGAGTTAACTCCCTGCCACCTGATCATGGATTCCCACCAAATACTTATCTGCTCCAAAGGTCAGGCCTCGACCCTTGACATTACACACAGATGATTGTTCTGATTTAATTGCAGAGAAGATAGACAGTTCACACAAGGGTGTGGCAAACCTGAGAACCAGCAGCTCATGGATCAGAAATGGGAAAGACAGCAACAGCTGCTGGGAAATGACAGCACAGCCCAGTGAGGGAGCAACTTGGGACACTGATAGTGAACAGCTCCGTAAGATGGCCAAATCCTACTGCATCTGTTAGAAACAAGTTGCCATCAGGACTGATAGGTCCTACCCTAACCATAAAGATCTGAAATGAGTGATACCCGTGATTAGCCATACTGGACAGTGGATCACAGGTCACCATTATCTACCAATCTTTTTACCAGACGTACCTGAAACGTTTGCCCTTGCAACTTCAAGAGGAACTTTCTGTATGTGGATTGAGCAGTACCAGCTACCCCCATGATGGCTACATCACTGTGAAAATCTAATTTCCAGAGACTTTTGCTGCAATCCCTCAAAAGATAGGCACCTTAGCTCTCATTTGTCCTGATACCCAGATATTGGACAAGATACCCGTGTTGATTGGAACCAATGCCAATATGTTTGAACACCTGGCTCACTTGTGCCTGCAGAAAGCAGGGGAAGGAAACTACCAGACTTTACCTATTCATGCCACTGTGAGTACTGCTCACCTGGAAAGGGAAGCCAAGGTCTGAAACCACCCTGAGGTGATTGTCAGAGTCATAAAGAAAGAAGGGAAAGAGCCTTTGTTTGTATGCTGTGGAGCTGAGTGCCTGTGAAAGGAGCTGTGGTGGCCATGGATCTCTTTCAGACCAGATCATGATTGTGGAGTATCCAGGAAGAGGTTTGCCCAGTGATTTGATGGTTCAGCAAGAAGTGCTACCTGGAACTGAAGCGATGGTTAAAAGGATTAATATAAAATTAAGGAACAAGACACACAATAATCTGACGATACACTCTGGTACAGTACTAGCCAACCTTTATACTGCTGATGTAGTAGTGGCACAATCCCATCAGGAGAAGACCACACGACTGGATGAAGGGGTTTTCAGTTTTGGTTCATTTCCCATTCCTCCCACCTGGAAGAAATAATTACAATGGGAATTGGCCAAATGGTCACATGTCTTCTCATGTCATGAGTGGGATGTGCCAAGGGGGAGGAGCATCGTATCCGTCTACACAACAACAGCCTGCTCAGGTAAAGGTTGAGGAGATTGGCACCTGCTGACATTAAAAATGTTAGAAAACATTTGCAAGCATTCTTGTCAGCAAGAATCATAACAGAGTCTCGTAGCCTTTATGCTTCACCTATAGTGGTGGCCCAAAAGAAGAAGAAGAATGGTGCTAAAAATGTGTATTAACTATTGAACCCTTAACCAAAGGACAGTGGTGGACCAGTACACCATGCTTCGAGTGCAAGACACCTTGAACAGTCTCACAGGGAGTAGATGATTCTCTGTTGTGGACTTGAGGAGTGGTTACTACCAAATGCCAATGGCCGAGTAAGATTAGGAAAAGACTGCCTTTATCTGTCCACTTGGATTTTGCCAATTTGAGCACATGCTGCAGGGGATATCTGGTGCCGCATCAGCTTTCTAGCACCTGCTGGAGAAGGTGGTTGGTGATATGAATCTCCTAGAGGTCTTAGTTTACTTGGATGACCTCATAGTGTTTGGGAGAACACTGGAAGAACATAAAGCCCACCTATTAAAGGTTCTGAACTGGCTGAAGGAGCATGACCTAAAACTCTCCTGGGACAAGTGTCAGTTCTGCCATACGTCTATGAAGTATGTTGGACACATTGTTCCAGATCAAAATATCAGCACAAATTCAGAAAAAGTCAAAGTTCTTATGACATGGCCGAGACATACCAGAAAATGCTTCAATCCTTCCAATGTTTTTGTGGATACTACAGGAGATTTGTGAAAAATTACTCCTCGGTGGTGAGGCCATTGCAGAGACTGACTCAGGAATATCCTCCAACCCATAAGATCAAACATCAGGGGACCAAAAAGAACCCCCCTTAATATTTCAAGACCAATTAATCTTTTGGAGACCAATGGGCTGCTGACTGTGATAACGCTTTTCAAGAAATTAACGCCTAGCAGAATCCCCTGTATTGACCATTGCTGATTATATTAAACCATACACCCTTCACATTGCTGCCAGCATGGAAGGATTGGGTCCTGTACTTTAACAAGAGCATGATAATGGCATGAGACTAGTCACCTATGCCATTCACAGTTTAAGTCCCTCTGAAGAGAATGGTCCAGTCCATAAGTTGGAATTCATTGCATTAAAGTGAGCAGTGACTGATCAGTTCCATGAGTATCTTTATGGAGCCAGGTTCATTGTATTGGCTGACAATAACCCACTGACCTATGTGCTGACAACTGCTAAGATGGATGACACTGGGCATAGATAGATCTCTGCTCTATCTGTGTACAACTTCTGCTTACAGTACCATCCTGGATGGAACAACATTGATGCAAATGCCCTGTCCAGATGCCCACATCACACTGCATGCATGGAGGGGCCATGGACCTATGTGTCCAAAGATGGAGTGAAAGCAGTCTGCCAGATGATGGTGCCTAATGAACAACCTGCTATCACCAATCTAGACCAGGCCGTGGACCTGCTTGGAGTGCATCCTATTGCTATACTGGAAGTATATGCATGCTTCACCACTCTGCATAATACCTCTTTGCCTCACTTACTGTATGTCCTGCAGATGTAAGACATGCACAGTGAATGGATCCCAGTCTGCAGGACATCATCCTAGACAAAGAGAAGGGCTTGTCTTCCTCTCAAGTGAAATCTAATCTGTCTGATGCACCGCTTCTATTGAGGAAGTGCGATAAGCTTTTGTAAAAGAATGGACTGTTGTATTGAATCACCAAAACTCAAACACATTTTCCCAAAGAACAACTAGTTCTTCCCATCAAGTATTGTAAAATGGTGTTGCAATCACTTCATGAGGACATGGGGCACTTGGGGATTGATAAGACTTTGGTCCCAGTACAATACTGCTTCTACTGGCCGCGTATGGCCACAGAGGTGGAAGGACATTGTAAACGCTGTAACCATTGCATCACCTGTAAGACTCCACCCAAAAGGGCAGCTCCACTAGTAAATATCGCCAGTGCTGAACCTATGGATCTGGTCTGCATGGACTTTCTTTCCCTTGAACCTGACTGGAAGGGGATCAGCAACATCCTGATAGTAACTGACCACAGCACCTGCTATGCAAAGGCTATCCCCATGAAAGACCAGAACGCAACCTCTGTGGCTAAAGTCATGTGTGAAAAGAATTTTGTACATTATGAATCCACCAAACGCCTTCACTTTGACCAAGGGAGAGACTTTGAGTGTCACCTCATCAAAGACCTTGCAAGCTTTTTGGACATTAAGAAGTCTCGTACTACCCTCTACCATCCACAAGGTGACCTTCAGCCTGAGAGATTCAACAACAAGAGAATGCAAGAGCAAGCCCTCCAGCCATGGGACTGAGTACTGGTTCAGAACTTGGGGATCCCAGGCAAACACAAGACTGAAGACCAATGGAAACCTGACTCATATGTAATTGTGTAACAGCTACCAAATTTGCCAGTTTACCAACTAAGACTGGAATGAGGAAATGTTGTGGTTAAAATGTTGCAACAAAACCACCTCTTGCCAATTGGTCATCTATTGCCTGAACCCATTAACCCAGTACCTCTCTCACTGCCTAGGAGGCCTGCCACCAGAAATGGACATGGACAAGGCCGAGCCGTCCGGCTCAACTGGAATTACCTGTCACCCCCCCCACCTTGTGACTTAGTCTGATGTGGTCAACAATAGCTCTATGGATGAGGAGCCTGCACCATTCTCCATGGATTTTCCCCCTTCAACACCTGGAGGCAGTAAGGCAAGTCATTCTAGACCACTGGGCCCACAGTCACAAACTCTGCTCCCAATACAGAGGATATCGGGACTCCAGTAATAGAACCACCCCAGGACATTGAAAGATTTGAATCTGCTCTGGCAGAGAATGCAGAACCTATCAGTGATCCTGATCCTGATCATTGCAGAGGAACCTGTGGTACCCCACCATTCTGAAAGAGAAGTGAAACACCAAGTAAAACTTGTCAAATTAGAGGTAGAACTAGTGACTGTTTCTCAGCCAATGGGACATTGAGTTAGTTTGAAGGCATTCTAACAAGATTTGACACTTAGCCCTGAGGAGATTCTGTGAGAAACCTCTGAAGAGAGGGGAACTGATTTTTTGACAGCTCTCAAATGCTGTCAACCTGACTGAAGTTTGTCACTGAACAGACTTTTAAGTCCCAGAAAAAGGGACTTACAGCAGCTAAAGTGCCAAGCCTGAGGTTTAGCACCAACATAGAGCAGGTGTTGCCTTGAAAGCTGCTCTTAACATGAGAAGAAGAACAGAGATTTACAACAACTAAAGTGCCAAGCTAGGGCTTTAGCACCAACACAGAACAGATGTTGCCTTGAAAGCTGTTATTAATCTGAGTGTAACCTCCCAGACCCCGGGGTTACTAGGATCTCTCCAATGTCAGTGCTAGGTAGAGAAGAGCAGCTGATGAATAACTAGTTAAATGGGTTTTTCACCTACCCACTCTCTAGTTTACTTGGTCTCAGCTGAGATGAGAGAGATGAGGTCATTTAGAACTCTCACAGTAGCATAAGCCACAGCAGCTAACTGTGAGTGGGGAGTTTTAGAGTCTTGAGTCAGTCAGCAGTAGTTGGTGAGACAGGGGCAGATACAGGAGTTGTATAGATGGGGGAGCCTCGGCCCACAGAAATCTTTTAACATTTTGGTGCATTCTGGTGCATTTTTGAGGGTATTCCTAAAGCAATTTCTACCCATGTCCTCCCTCCCCATGCTTTGTGAGTTGTGCCCTTGCACCATCCCCAGAGTCCCCACAGTCCACATGACAGTATGTTACCCAAAATACACTCCCACCCCAAAAATAAAACAAAATACCAAAAGACTGCAGCTGGGCAGCAGCACATCCGAAATGCATAACAATGAAACAAGTTGAAAGAGACTTGGTGATAAAGACAAACTGCAGACAAATTAAATGACAATCCAAGTAAACAAGTTCACAAATGTCACTCACTCAAGCACGTTATGACATTATAATAAAGACAACCCATCCCAGTTTGTCCTGCAGTATAGATTAACCTATCCCCCAACCTTACCTCAGTAAAAAATAAATACAATAACTTCAGAAATATGGGAACAAAGTCACGTTGCTATCTAGTTTCTGAAAATATAATTTCAAGTTTGCTAGCTATTTTTGCAAAACAGATTTTATTCTATAGAGCAACTTATTCCAAAGAAAATACATTTTTAAATAAAATATGTTTATTGTTTTAAAATGTCCTTTACTGTGATATGCCCATGGTATGAGGCATCTCATTTTTATGATAGGCCCAAGATGTCAAGTAAGCAGACAGCAGAACACAGTTTTTAAACAAATATAAGAATGCATTTTTTTTATCAGCAACAGCACTTGCTTGGGTACATCACAACTTGCACCCCCCTTCCCATTAAACACATATAACTACATAAACTAAATATTTGATTTTATCACTTTTTTGTTCGGTTTTGTAACTGCTTGTGTCAATGTGCCAAACAAGGTCTTATGACTTCTGTTGCTAATTTTGCTCTCCAATCATGCAGAAACTCCTGCACATGCCATAATATATAGCAGAACAGCTTCAGAACCACTGTCTATTGCTTTCCTCTGTGCTCATTTACACTGTGCAACCACAACTGAAAAGACCACACAGATTAGACGTACAGTACATACTGAAGTTTTTACCTCAGTTCAAAGGTCTCATGTATCAGTTTCTGCCTCCCCTGGTTCATGCAGTTGCTGAGACCAGACCTGCCCCAGCATTAATTTTGTACTACTTCTAGCATGCTACCGGAGGGCACTACCCTCCAACTCCCTCTCCTGCGAATCCACACCAAAATCAGTTTGTCATATAGGACAAAACCAGCAGTGACCTTAAACTATTTTAATGTCATGAATTTAAGCTCCCCATACTAGAAATGAATAACACTAGTACTACATGTATTACACACCCAGTTTTATGAACACTAATGTCCTGTCCCATCCCAGCAGCCACCTCCCACTCACCATAGTTTGAGTGGTGAAAGTCTTTCTTTTTAAAGCAAGAATACCTGATTAAATGAAGACATGATCCATTTTCAGCAGGCTGAAGTGTAAGTGCCATTAGTTGAGCACTGTCTCTGGTCAGCTGGCCACCAAACTCTTTCTCTCTAGGCAGCACACACTGACCCCATGACTCCAAATGAGCAGAGCTCTCAGCTACAGCTTGCTTCAGTTACTGGAAGATGACCTGAATCTCACTCCAACTCCTTGTGCTGATTTACCAAGGCCACACCGACCTCGCATTACTGGACTGCTGCCACCTGATACCCCGGGCTCTGCTCTTCGCTTATGGGCTCTGCTCTCTCTATGTCTGCTCCTCAGTAGTACACTTGCTCCTGTCTTGCTCCAACGTTAATCTTCTGAGTGAATGAATTACAGCTCACTCTTGTTTCAGCAGCCCAGACATTTAAAGAAGGTGCCCCTTGCTAGTCACATTCACTACTGGACACAACAGCAAATCAGGAGCAGTGAGCACCAGACGACCTGCTTGAGATCTGTATTGTTAAGGTCCACTCTGTTTTGCTGCAGCTGTACCCCCCTGTGCATGACCCCCCCCCGTGCATGAACAAAGGAGCTACACCAAGCCTGCAAAAGTAGAGAACGAATACTCAGGCTCACCAAGGCAAGACCAGCTGCTGCCACAGTCTTGAGACCTGACCACATGATGCAGGATGAAAGTTGGTAAGAAATTCATGCTGGAGACCAGCTTTTCTGGGGGGGGTCAAATGTGTAATGCGGGTGGGGGTGGTTGTTTACTGCACTACCAGGACACTGGAGGACAGATGAGACCCATGTGGCTCAGGTGGCTTTCATGGAGGCATTAGTGCATACCGATTTAAGAGTGCAGCACAGTGTGTTGTGTTACTAATAGAGGAGCTCCATGATGGGGGAGCTAAAGCACCCTTGGCCCCCCCCCCTCTAAATCTGCCTATGTGAGAGTGGTCTGTAGTTGGAGTGAGAGCTGCAGTTGTGGGCTCTGAGAGGAGAGCCTATTTTCTCACCCTAGTCCTGAAATTCTCCAGCTTGCTAAGAGAAGTGGTGGAAACAATTGTCTACAGCAGGATCTCCTGATTTTCATACCTGGATGGATGAAAAGGACTGCTAGAGAATGGATCCTAGGGGCAATCCGCTTTTTGATCCAGGAAAATTTGAAGCTGCCTGTACTATTCTAACTGTGAGTAGATCTGATTTTGTGCTTCCTGAAGAAAGTACCTGTGCTTTGGCATTTCTCTGATTAAAAGGGAAAGGTACACCAGTTCTGTTCTGAAATTTGAGACTTTTCTCAGTTTAAAGTTGGCTGGCAATTGTTGGGTCCAGAGGCAGACTGATTCACATTGTTCAGGACTTTAATTTCTCACACTTCCAGAGTAGTGTTTCTTAAATGCTGGATGAAAAAGTTCATTCAAAGATGCATTTACCTAAGTGTGTTCAAGATGTGTAAGGTGTAACTCTGAAAGAATGGCTGAGTATGGATTTGGGAGCAAAAGGTAGATAGCCCCTCATCTGGAGTAACCAGTTCAGGACTACAGGTTCCATAAAGGCGCCTGGTTACTTTGGACATAGTGGCCAGTGTCTGAAGAGAAGTTTACCCCCTGGAGCAGGTTGTGCTAGTAATGAGCCCCTATGTGCTCAGTTGTGGCCAGTGCCACTTGAAGAAGTGTTAAAGTCCTGTGCCATATGGAAAATGTGTGCTCAGTTGTGGCCAGTGCCACTAGAAGAAATGTTCATGTTGTGGCCAGTGCCACTGAAGATAATTCAATGTCCTATGAAATACTGTATGGGAATACATAGATTCTCTGTCAGATACAGTCATTTTGTTCTGTCAAATTCCTTGTGCCACGATATGTAAATCTCGGAGGTACACCCTTGCTTTAGAGAACATCTTTTGGAATAAAGTCAACTCTAGAACATCAGCTCTGCTTTGGACATTCACATTTTTGCTTCATGTGTGTGGAGTTACTGGGTACCCCTCCATAAGTATAGATCTAGCATAGCCTTAGCAAAAAGTTCTCTCCTCAGGACCTGGGTTTGGTCATAAGTTTTGCTTTTGTGTACCCCCACACCTTTTGACCTCTAGAAGTAATGAGCCTGGCATATATTCCCAAAGCTAGGGATGGTACCATTTCCAAAGTAGTCTGTGCCCAGTCAAGGGTCCCAGGGATAGCTAACTGTGTAAAGTAGTGGGGGGGGGGGTTACATGAGAAGGTGGTTTGCTGCTGCCTCTCAGTCACAGACACAGCTTTGTCCTGACAGGGGACCAACCCACTGAGGTTCCGACTGACTGCTTGACTGTCAAGGGTGGTTGAAGACAAGTCTCCTTGGGTGAAGATTAGACAGACAGCTTGCCTGTTGAGGGTAGGTGAAGACAAGTCCCCTTGTGGGGTGAAGATGACCATCATCATCTGCACCAGGCGTACAGCTCGTTCACAACTGCTTGAACTGGGGAGATGTCCCCACAGCACCTGCACCACATGGTCATCCAGAGGTTGTGAGTACTGGATTTTACCCAACAAACTGTCATTGCAAACTGTCTACCTAGTGAAGTTATTTAATCTCTGGGTATTCTGTGCGACCTTAACCAAAAGCACACAACAACAGTTACAGCCAGGAGCAACTGTGTAGTTTGTGAATAGCAGTGGCAGCCACAAAACCAACTATAATGGTACTGCACTGAGTGTCCATTTGTTACAGGCCTCAGCTCCTCATTGTGTGCAAACTTACACTGTTTGGGAGCTCCCACAGGGACTGTGGGGTTAACTGGTGCACCGGGGGGACTGGAAGGGATGTCATACCATACAGTGGGTGTGTTATAGTATTTATTTAAAGCTGACTGCGTTATTGTTTTTTCCCCTTTGCTTCCCTTGTCCCCAACCTTATTGTCCAACCTGGAAATAAACCCCTCTGGTTATTTAGTTGCAAATGCTGAGTATTTTGCCATTATTGTGCTAGTGTTGTTATTTGCATGTTTAGAGTGATAAGTGGGGAAGGGATTGTGTTATGAACATACCTGTCACCGAGGGAGAGGGTTGTATTTATCTTCTGTAGGGAAGCACCCTGGCAACACACTCCTATAAGGATCCCCATAGGTGGAGACACCACACCACTTCCAAGTCCATTGCTATTCGCTAACTCAGGTGCCATCCTACATCTCCTAGTCAGCACCACTTACAGGTGGTTGCATTTATAGAAATAGGGGTGGTTACACACAGATCACCCATCAGTATTAGAGAGCAACCAAGAACAGTGGAAATAGATGCCTGAAGAACACGATCCTCTTCTGGAATGGAATGGTCCTCTTCTGGAATGGATGTTTCTCTTCAGAAACAGAACAACCCTCTTCAGAAACAAGATGGTTCTCTTCTGGAATGAGATAATCCTCTTCTGGAATGGGATGGTTTTCTTTTGTAACAGGGTAGTCGTCTTCTGGAAATGACTGCTGCTCTTCTGGAACATGATGGTCCTCTTCTGGAAAGGACTGATACTGTTCTGGGCCAGAACTGAAAGTTATATACAGACCCTTAACCCCAATAGATATTGATACCCTTAGCCTCTGACCTATCCTATCTCACTTATTGTGGTATAATGTGGTGGAATAGAATACCCCACTCTGACTAGCCCAAATACTAGCTATGCAATTGACCCACACAATACTGAGCAGATGACATGTGGTGTTGGGATTGCTACATGCGTATGTAATCAGAGTTGACACTGGAGCATGCAAAACTCAGACACAACTGAAGAAAAGCAGATGTCTATAGAGTTCAGTTAGATGAGATCAGCAGTATGTGGGTAAGAGCACCAGGAATTTGCAGCGGTGCTGAAGTAAGAAACAATGTAGAAAGGAGAACACTTAGCACCTGCTGCCCCTAAAGGAGACACAAGGACTACACAAACAAGTTTTAGTAGTCCTTCCTTATATAAATTAGGCACACAAAGGTAAATACTGCGGTGGCTGCAGGTACACTGACGTTTCACTTAGCTGCCTGCTAAGCTTCTTCAGATTGATAAAGAAGCTCAGATAAAGTGCTCATTAAATACTCCTTCACAATGTGCATCACATGACAGATCCACCAATCAGAGGATCATATTTATTTATTTATTTATTTAGATTTTGGTAACCAGGTAAACCCACTGAGACCAGAGAGCCCTTTTTCAGGGGCGACCCGGGATTAGTTACAGAAAGTACAAATCTTGGCGACATTAAACAGTAGTCTTACATAATACATTTGTAGATTCAGTGTATACATACATAATAGAATTGTAAAGGGTGACATTAGATAAAATACATAACAAGGAGTGGGATACATAGGAGCAACAGTAGAGCAGCGTTAGCTGAGTACTTAATTAGTCACAGGGGGTACATAGATAGGTACTAACATACGTAAGTTTTATGGTTTGTACATGGTATGTATAGGGTAACATCGTTTGGCACAGAGAACAGGGGATGCCACTAAGCTAAGAGAAATTAAGACAGTTATAAAGTACCATAGCAGTTTACATAGGGGTGTAATAGGGAAAGCGGTTGAGGTTGTCACCAGAGGTCACAGAGGGGTGAGCATGATCAGGGGTTAATGGTTGCAGCCACAGAGACTAAGTTCCAGGAGATACACTTTGAGACCCAATTCAAACCCTAGGAGAGAAGGCTTGTTGACTAAACTTTCAGGGAGGGCATTCCATAAGAGGGGGGCAGCGTAGTGGAAGGAGCGATTGCCTTGGTTGGTGCAAACCCGGGGGGGGTGGCAAGGGGACATCTAACTGTGGATCGAAGGGTTCGGTGCTGGACCCTTGGGGTGAGTAGATCACGCAGGTGAGGAGGAGGGCCAAGGGTGGTGAATTTGAAAGCCAGGCAGGCAGTGGAGTAGGCCAGCTTGTGCCATAGGGAGGGCCAGTTTGGGTCCACTAAGGCCTCACAGTGATGCCTCCTAGGGAGAGAGTTAGTAGCAAAGTGAGCCACTTTATGGTAGAGTGTAGAGAGCTTAATGAGCTCCGTCTCTCGGAGAGACTGAAGTAATGGGGCTCCGTAGAGGATTGTAGGGAGGAGATTGCAGTTGGCGATAGCACAACGTGCCTCGCCAGAGAGGGTGTTTCCCAGACGATAGAGGAGGGACATCCTCTGGTGGACGGTTCGGGTTAGGGAGATGATGTGGGATTTATAGGTCAGCTCCTGGTCGAGGAGGACCTCTAGGTACTTGAACTGATCCAAGGGAGGTGGAGTAGCTCACTTCTGTCAGTGCCGAGCCATCTGGTCCCGAACAGGACGGCCTTGGTTTTGTCGTCATTCAGTTTTAGAGAGTTAGGGGTGAACCAGGCCTCAAGGTCAGAGAGACAAGCCTGCAATTTGGCAGAGATGACATTGGGGGGGGGGTCACTGAAGTAGATGACAGTGTCGTCTGCATAAAGGATGAGGTTACTAGACACGCAGTCTCCCTCGATGTCATTTAGGAAGAGCGAGAATAGTAGGGGGCCCAAGATCGAGCCCTGAGGTACCCAGAGACCATGGGTCTTTTGCCAGATTGTGGACCCCTCCAATGGACTTTTTGGGTTCTGTTGGTTAGTAGCTCTTGAACCAGGAGAGGGCATGTGCATCCAGACCTAGTCATAGAAACATAGAAACATAGAAACATAGAAGTTGACGGCAGGTAAGGACCGCAAGGCCCATCCAGTCTGCCCATTTCTTTTTCTACCTTATAAATGTGCCATCGGCCTTTGCTCTGTCAGTGGCCTATCTATTCATAGTCATTTGTATTGCTCCCTTATGCCTATCCCATGCCTGTTTGAAGCCCTGCACTGTATTCATAGCCACCACTTCTTGTGGTAAGCCATTCCATGCATCCACCACCCTTTCTGTGAAAAAGAATTTCCTCACATTCCCCCTTAATCGGCCTCCCTCTAATCTCATGCTGTGTCCTCTTGTCCTGCTATTTTTCTTATATTTAAACATGTTAGACTCTTTCACCTTGTTTATGCCCTCTAAGGTGTTTGAATGCCTCGATCATATCACCTCTCTCCTTCCTTTGCTCAAGGGTATACATATTGAGCTCTGTTAATCTGTCCTCATATGTCTTCTGATGCAGTCCCTGCACCATTTTGGTTGCCCTTCTGGACTGCCTCAATTTGGTTAATGTCCTTGTGAAGGTGTGGCCTCCAATACTGCCTTGAGTACTCTGATGGGGCCTAACCAGTGTCTTGTACAGAGGATTATTACACTCCCTCTTACGACTTGATACCCGCTAATACACCTAACACCCCCTCAGCCTTACCTACTGCTTTAGAGGTCTGCTTGGATGATTTTAGGTCATCAGTGATGATGATGCCCAAGTCTCTTTCTTCCTTGTGACTGCTAGCAACTCCTCCCAGCCTATAGGTGGCTTCAGGGTTTCTCTTCCCTATGTGCATGATTTTGCACTTTTGCATTAAATGCCAGTTGCCACTCTTCTGACCATTCTGCTAGTTTATCAAGATCTCTCTCATTCTGCCCACCCATCTGGATCATCTACTCTGTTGCAGATCTTGGTGTCATCTGCAAACAGACAAGCCTTACCCTCTAGTCCATCTGCAAGGTCACTAATGAAGATGTTGAAGAGGACTGGCCCCAGGACTGATCCCTGAGGTACCCACTTGTGACTTGCATCTCTTCTGACTGTATACCATTTACCACCACTCTCTGTTTTCTGCCCATCAACCAGTTTGCCACCCAGTTGACCAACTTCTGACCACCCGAGCCTACCCAGCTTATTTATCAATCTTCTATGTGAAACAGTGTCAAAGCTTGCTGAAGTCAAGGTAGGCACATCAACTGCTCCCCTTGGTCCACCACTCTGGTTACCCAGTCAAAGAAATCTATGAGATTAGTTTGACAGGACCTTCCTTTGTAAACCCATGCTGTCTTGGATCCTGTGCCCTATGGATTCCAGGTGTTGCACTATCCTTTCCTTAAGGAGTGCCTCCATAATCTTGCCCACTACTGAGGTAAGTCTGACCAGTCTGTAGTTCCCGCCTCCTCCCTGCTACCACTCTTGTGGAGCGGGATCACATGAGCCCTTCTCCAGTCTCTGGGACCTCCTGTGCTCAGAGACTCACTCAAACAATTGCTAATGGCTCTGCTAGTTCCTCCTTTAGCTCCTTCATACCCTGGGATGTATGCCATCAGGTCCCATTGCCTTATCCACCCTGAAGCTTAGCAAGCTCTTGTAGGACCCTTTCTTTTGTGAAGGGTAGTGCTCACCCTCCCTCCCCTGTGTCCATGATGCTGAGCTGTGGGCCCTGCCCTACCTTCTCTTCAGTAAATACTGAGCAAAAGTATCTATTTAGGATAGATGCCTTTACAGGGTCCTCCTCCTCACATGCTCCCTTTTCTCCATTAAGCTTAGCAATACCCCTCTGGACTTTCTCCTTTCACTAATGTATCTATAGAAAGTCTTGTCACCTTCTTTTACTGTTCGTGCTAGTGTTTCCTCAGTTTGGGACTTTGCCTGCCTTACTGCCTTACCTGCTTCCCTTAGGGCAGTTTGGTATGCCTCCCTATCTTCATCCCGCTGTGTTCCCTTATATTTCCTGAAGGCCAGCCTTTTGGCTCTGACCTTTTCTGCTACTGTATTTGAGAACCAAGTTCACCAGAGTTTAGAGAAGAGGAGTTCGTGGCTGACCATGTCAAAGGCCTTGGATAGGTCGATGAATAGGGTGCCCATTGGGAATCCTTGGTCCATGGCCTTGAGGATGTCAGATGTGAGCCAGATGAGGGCAGTGTCAATGAAGTTGGCCGTTCCTGAAGCCATGTTGTACATCGGAAAGTAGTAGGTGCTGTTCTAGGTAATCCAGCAGTTGATTATATACGAGCCTCTCCTGTACTTTTCCAAGAGGGCTGAGGAGGGAGATTGGCCTGTAGTTTCCCACGAGGTCCCGGGACCTTTTTTATGGACTGGGACAATAGTCAAAACCTTCCATTTGATTGGGATAGTTCCTTCGAGGAGTGACCTGTTGATCAACAGGGTGACAGGGTAGGCAATAGTCATGGCGGCTGCTCTCAGCAGCCTAGGTTCTAGAAGGTCATGCCTGGTGGAGGAGTTGGGTTTTATTTTGAGCAGCAGTGGGAGTACAGTGGATGGTTCGACTAGTTTCAGGTGGAATTGGTGCTGTGGGAGGGTCCGGTCCTTAGCGATGAAGGGAGGAGACCCGGGGGAGGCTGGGGGGGATCCTAAGGGATTAGAGAAGCAGTCACAGAAGGCTTTGGCAACTGCCGAAGGGTCGTTGGTCAAGGAATTACCAACTAGAAGTGTGTCATTAAGTGAGTTTGTGGTACCCTTGAGGAGGGAGTTAATGTGACCCCAGAATTTCTTAGGGTTACTGAGATGACCTGTTTGGATAACAATTTAAAAGTTGAGCACATACATTTGACTGGTCCAACACCATTTATAACCACATATACATACACATATATGAGTGAAAATACTAATCATGTGCAACAATCATATACTAGAAGTTAAATATTATATGTAAATCATGGTCCATATATCAAACCAGGTCACTCAAAGATGCATTTAATTTGAAAGAGACCATGCATAATTTGTAGGCATATGTTAAAAAGTGTGATTTAGAGTAAAAATTAAATGTCTCTGAATATGAACAGAGGCATCCAAACTAGAAAGACCACTATGGTGACAAACACCTGAAACACAATGCCACTGGCCCCGGCACTAAACTGATCAAAAAGCTTCCAAACTAAACTGCTGTATAAGATTTTAGACATCCCTCACTAGTATAGTTGGAACATGAAATCTGAACTTTCCATACTTTTAAAATGTGTGGATCCTGGTATGTCTCAGCAGGAAATATAAAATAAGTGATCAAACATCAGAGAAAACAGAAACATTTTACAAAATTCATTGGTTCATTATGAATTCATTAACATCTATACTTTTTCAGGAAGGCAGACAGGTCTATGTTGTCATTCAATCCCAAATTCTGCCGTGCCCCAACTCAAAAATCCAATAGCTTTGCCATTGTCCAATAATCTTCTTTTTGTCTCCCCCAAGGGTCCAACACTTACTGTTTCAATGCCAACAAATTTAAAATCATGTATCTTATCACCATTCAGTTTAATTTGTTTAACAATGGCATAAGCATTCAGCAGTGTCAGTGGCTCAGTAGGTAGCACACTCGCCTCTGAGGCCGGGAGATCAGAGGGCTGTGGGTTCAGTTTTCACATCTGGCACTTGGGTTAATATCCCAGTACTGACACTGTAGTGCAGCATGAGAGGGGTGCTGCTTTTCTGAGGTGCCGTCTTTCAGATGAGTCATTAAACCAAGGTCCTGTCTCCCTGGATTGGTGGTAGTTCAGGTGGCTGTTAAAGATCCCATGGCACTTATCGAAAAGAGTAGGGAATTTCCCCAGTGTCCTGGCAAAATTTCCCTCATTCACTAAAAATACCACCAACAGTTTAATCTAGTTCAAGGTCAGTTGGCATTCATCTGTATCCCCCTCCCCCCGGGTCATGCCTGAAAATAGGCAGGATTTGTCTAGTGCACTTACCCGGTCAACAAAAACTAAACAAATAAATAAGAATCATCACCCCTCTGGACTGCCCTGACATGCTTACCTATTCTCACTTTAAAATTGCGTGTGGTTCTGCCCACATAGTAGGGGCCACAGTTACACTACAACAGGTAAACAACATTTGAGCTAGAACAGGTGATAAAATCTGTTATTGCTATGTCTTTTCCTTTTATAGGATGACAAAAAGATTTGCAAGGAAACACATAATACTTGCAATATATACATCTACCACAGCGGAAAGTGCTGGGGGGGGGGATAATAAAGACTGTTGTATGGGTTCTGGCCTGGGAGAATGTTGCTAACCACCATGTCCTTTATGTTTTTGCACTTCCAAAAGATTACTTTGGGGCCCGTTCTTACCACCTCGTCCAGTTTAGGTTCCAGTTCCAAAATGGACCATTTATTGTAAATAATTTCACAAGTGCTATCTGTTCTTTTGGAAAAGGTGGTAACAAATGGGTGAGTAGTATCAGTTCGAGTGACTTGCTTGTCCCTAGCATACTGTAAGGTGTCACATCTATTCATAACATCCACTTTTTTGATTGCCGTCACAATACTATGAGTACTAGATCCTCTCTCTACAAATCTATGTACCTGTTCTTATTCACTACTAATTGCAGTTTTGGAATGTTGAACCAAACATGTTGTGGGTGGCAGCCTTCATATCTGAGAAGACTGCCCTTGTCTGTACTCTTCTGGTACAAAGTGGTGCATACATCCCCTTTATCATTTCTATAGATTTTTAAATCCAAGTATGTAATCTCTGTCAGATGGATGCAATAGTTGTACCTCAAACATGTACTGGTGCTTAGCATCCATTAGATAAAAAGGTCAAGTTCCTGAATGGTACCCCTCCAAATGACCAAAATGTCATCAATAAAGTGCCGCCACAAATCCTTTCTTTCATAGAATGACAACATAGACTTGTCTGCCTTCCTGAAAAGGTATAGACATTAATGAATTCATAATGAACCAATTAATTGTGTAAAATGTTTCTGTTTTCTCTGATGTTTGATCACTTATTTTATATTTCCTGCTGAGACATACCAGGATCCATGCATTTTAAAAGTATGGAAAGTTCAGATTTCATGTTCCAACTATACTAGTGAGGGATGTCTAAAATCTTATACAGCAGTTTAGTTTGGAAGCTTTTTGATCAGTTTAGTGCCGGGGCCAGCGGCATTGTGTTTCAGGTGTTTGTCACCATAGTGGTCTTTCTAGTTTGGATGCCTATGTTCACAGTCAGAGGCATTTCATTTTTACTCTAAATCACACTTTTTAACATATGCCTACAAATTATGCATGGTCTCTTTCAAATTAAATGCATCTTTGAGTGGCCTGGTTTGATGTATGGCCCATGATTTACGTATAATATTTAACTTCTAGTATATGAATGTTGCACATGATTAGTATTTTCACTCATATGTGTGTATGTATATGTGGTTATAAATGGTGTTGGACCAGTCAAATGTATGTACTCAACTTTTAGATTGTTATACGATCCTCTGATTGGTGGATATGTCATGTGATGCACATTGTGAAGGAGTATTTAATGAGCACTTTATCTGAGTTTCTTTATCACTTTGAAGAAGCTTAGCAGGCAGCTAAGTGAAACATCAGTGTACTTGCAGCCACCGCTGTATTTTTTTACCTTCGTGTGCCTAATTTATACAAAGAAGGACTATTAAAACTTACTCAAGTAGTCCTTGTGTCTCCTTTCAAGGCAGCGGGTGCTAAGTGTTCTCCTTTCTACTTAGATGAAATCAGCAGAAGCAGACCCACAAAAGATGAACCGGGCAGGCTGTTATGTAGCTGAATGCTTATTTGTGCAGTTAAAGGCAGTTTCAATTAGACCATCACTATACTATCTGGACACCCTTTAAATTACTCAGTACATGTGAAACTCAGTTGAATTTTTGGATAGCAATGCACCTTAATGAATTGTAATTAGTTCAGACTTTTGTACTATGCACAATATAATATTTGTACTATAGTATACTGTTTCTTTAAATACACTGACAGTGCAACAGCTTCTCTTGTAAGGAGTCTGCAAAATAATCTGGCACTGTCCCTTTTTTTTTTCCTTTTTCAAACTGTATTTATGGCACAGAACCACTGAGGTATCTCTCGGAGGTGACCACTTGACTCTCAGCCCCTTCTACTGCCCGCCGTGACACACCACCACCGATTTCCCCCTCTGGAGAGAGACTTCCCAGTGCCCTGGATCACCCCCCCGGGGCAGGGTCTGCCACTCCTACAATGGTGGCATCTCTCTGGGATTAGAGGGTCCATGTCTCCCAGAGGTCGGCCGTGGGTCCTTGGTGTGGCGTCTGGAGTTGGGGATGTGAGGGAGGTCCCTAAGGCCCTCGTCACCTCCTCAGTGTGCCGGGGTATTTTTTACTTAGTCTGTCCCCTGCAGAGCCCAGCCAGCAAGGCAACATGGTGCCATGGCTCCGCCCCAAGCATACGCTGCGTTGCTACATTTTGGCAACCCTCAGCTGCCGCCTGTGGTCGCTCAGCGAGCGAGCGTTTCCCCGATCCCACCCCGGAAAGAGAGAACAGTCGTCCGGATGCTCAGTCTCTTCCCTCCCCTGCTGACCCCTGGCAACCCGGGCTCGCTTCCGAACCCGGGTCACTGGTGTGGCGCGAGGTGTGGCATCCAGCGCCTCAACCCTCAGCACCACCAGGCTGGCACATTGGCACTATCCCTTTAATTATAGTTACTGCAATGCAGTATTTGATGACTGTGTTCAGTGCTAAAAGATCTGTTCAGTTCTATGTATTTCAAGGCTTGGTAGTCCATTTGGGAGCTCAAGTAGCTATTGAATATTTAGGTAGAAAAATTCAGTTCAGTCTCTTTTAATGTTAGCCACTGGCACTTAAATGACACAGTTCGGTACCATAGTGATGCTCACGAACATTAATGAGGCTCTCGTGACTGTCTCCTTTGCAGCCAGGCAGCTGTTTAGGTGCCCATCCCCCTTTCTAATCTCTGGGGCTGTTTGTATCTCTGTGCCCAAGACTTTGCCTTTCTGGCAGTCCTTTTATTTAAATTGTGCCATTGTGCTCAAACCCTGCCTTCAGAGTGGTCCCTTTTATTTAAACTGAGCAATTATGCCCTACCCCCATGTAACTGTCGTAGAATGACTGTTCCACAAAAAAGTTATTGAGTACCTTAATTTCTAGGGGATCTTGCCACAGTGGGAGGTCAGACCCTGTGTAAAAAATATAAATGAAGGAAATGTTGTGAGCATATTAGTATTTAAGCCAGCAAATGTAGGTTAAGGGGGGATTGCCTACACCCCTTACACTCAGTACACATTAATCTGCCATTTAAAGACATTCCCTGGTGTTTCAAATTCCTATTTTTCTGATGCACTTGAACGTGTTTTCAAGGTTGTTTTCTGGCACAAGTACATTCCTAAACATAGAAACATAGAAGATGACTGCAGAAGGGGACCTGTGGTCCATCGAGTCTGCCCAAGCGAGGTATCCTGGGACCCACTGTGCAACTGTGTTCTGTCCTCCTAAACACCCAGCCTAGCCCTTGCCAGTGCCATGTGTTTGTTCCCAATCCTTGTTCCACCCATGCTTAAAGCTTGATACTGACTTTGCAGCCACCACCTCGGGAGGTAATCTATTCCAAAGTTCCACCACCCTCTCTGAGAAGTAATACTTTCTGATGTCCCTCTTGAACACTCCAACCTTTAATTTCCACTTGTGCCCTCTTGTAGTAGAATTGATGTTACTGGTAAAAAACTACAGTTCTGACACCTTGTTGATGCCTTTAAGGAACTTGAAGGTCTCAATAATATCCCCACCATCTAACTCCTAGTCTTTAGCGAGTACAATTTCAGAGCCCCAAGCCTCTCTTCATAGGTGATTTCCTGAAAGTCATGTATCATTTTTGTTGCCCTTCTCTGCACCACTTCCAATCTATCAATGTCCTTTCTTAGGTGAGGACACCAGAACTGTACACAGCACTCCAGATGCGTCCTCACTAATGACCAGTAAAGTGGTAGTATCACCTCCCTGTCCCTGCTGTCTATCCCCCTGCCAATGTATTTTAACACCCGCTAGCCCTGCTGTAAGCCTTATTGCACTGACTTTGCCACTTGAGGTCGTCCCTAATGATGACTCCCAGATCACATCCCTCAGCAGAGGAGCTCCGCTGCACTCAGTTTAGCCAGTATTCTTCCTTGGGGTTGGCCCTACCCAGGTGCATCACCTCACACTTCGTAGCACTGAAGTTTAATTGCCGTATTTGTGACCACCTTTCCAACTTGTTAAGGTCCTCCTGCAGTCGTCCGACTCTCCACATACTATCCACTCTTCCGCTGAGTTTCGTGTTATCCACAAACAGGGCGATGTTGCCATTTATGCCCTCATTAATGAATACATTGAAGAGGACCAGCCCCAGAACCGATCCCTGAGACACCCCACTAGTGACCTGCCTCTCATTGAATTTCACCCCATTTACTACCACCCTTTGTTTTCTGTCCCTCAGCTAACTCCATGTCCACTTCACTATTTTTTCAAGAGGCATCTATGCGAGACTGTGTCAGATGCCTTACTGAAGTCAAATTAAAGCAAGTCCACTGCAGAACCCCTGTCCAACTCATTGGTAACTTCGTCAAAGAATGTAATAAGGTTCGTTTGACATGACCTGCCTGTCACAAACCCGTGTTGTTTGTAGTTTTGAAGGTGACTACAATCCTTGGTAAGATCATGGAGGGAATTATTAAAGACCACATTTTAAATCAGATTAGGTCATTAGGTGCAATTGATAGTACCCAGCATGGATTTACACAGGGTAGGTCATGTCAGACCAACCTGCTGGAGTTTTACGGCAGGGTCAGCAATGCCTTGGATGGTAAACATTCTGTAGCTGTCATCTCTTTGGATTTCTCCAAGGCATTTGATAAAGTCTCCCATGGGGAACTAATAGATGCCCTCATAGCACATGGAATTACTGGGGAGATGACCCGATGGATTGAAGCATGGCTTTTAGGTCGAAAGCAAAGAGTTGGTGTTAGAGGGGCATATTCAGAGTGGGCTGAGGTGACCAGCAGGGTGCCACAGGGTTCGATACTTGGTCCCTGTCTGTTTATTATCTATATCTCATCCACGAGTATTACCCCAGATGTATGGATATCTAAGTTTGCAGACGATACTAGGATTGGGTACACAGTGGACACAAGTGATGATGTACACACCTTACAGCATGCACTAACAGAATTAGAGATGTGGGCAGCAGACAAGAAATTGACCTTTAATGCTGACAAGTGCAGTGTAATGCACTTTGGTAAGAACAATATACAGGTAAACTATATATTATGTGGACAGGTTTTGAATAATAGTTAATGATGAAAGAGACCTGGGTATTAGAATCAGTAATGATCTTAGTTTCAGGTCCCAGTGTAATCAGATCATAAATAAAGCCAGCAGAATATCATACAGTATAAATAAACACATCAAGAGCAGGAGTAAGGATGTTCTTCTTCCTCTCTACACATCCCTGGTTAGGCCACATGTTGAGTATTGTGCACAGTTCTGGTCTCCTGGTGGCAAAAGAGAGATTCATGCTGTTGAAAGGATACAATGTAGGGCGACTCGTAGGATCACAGAAGTATGGGAAATTGATTACAAAACTAGACTGGACACCCTAGGTCTGTATTCTCTGGAATACAGGCGATTAAGAGGTGATATGTGTCTGGTATATAAAGCAACAACAGATGTACATTTAAGAGAGATATTGGGTTTAGAATTTAGACATAAAATGTTTAGTACCAGATCACACCATTTACAAATTGTAATGGGAAGGTTTAATACTATTAGAAGGAAGCAATGGTTTTCTGTCAGAGTGGTAAAAATTTGGAATGCGCTTCCACTAGATGTAGTTACCAGCAGCAGTATGCACAGTTTTAAGATCCATCTGGATAAGCATTTGGCATTGAAAAATATCCCAGGATACAATAGGTAAGTTGGAGAGCTATAATGGACCTAGGTCTGAAAAAAGCTCTGCAAAAACCTATGATACCTATGATTTACCTTAAGGTGTTCCACTAAATCTTGCTTGATAAGGGCCTCCATAGGTTTACCCACTAATGATGTGAGGTTGACAGCCTGTAGTTACCTGTACTTTCCCTGTCTCCACTATTGTGCAGTGGCACCATGTCAGCCACCCTCCAGTCACTTGGAACTACCCCTGACTCCAGTGACCTATTGAGTAGGTGCGTGAGAGGTGCTTCCAGCTCATCTGCAAGCTCCCTGAGCACCATACCTCTCAACCTCCTGCCTAATAAATCAGGGACAAGGCCTAAAAAAATCAGGGACAAAGGACCAAAATCAGGGGCACATCTTCTAAATTGATGATATCTACTCAGTAAGCTGGTAATATAAGGGGCTTGGTGTAAAATGTATTTTCTAAGTAGCAACAAGTCTGTAACTTTAATGTTTGACATTATTTTGTGCTTACAAGCTCCATTGTTTGGTCATGGAAAGACAATTTTTTAGGAGGGACAGGGTAAAATTGTGAGGTAAAATCAGGGACATCCCTGAAAATCAGGGACAGTTGAGAGGTATGCTGAGCACTCTAAGGTGTAAACCATCAGGGCCAGGGGCTTTGTTGGGTCTAATGTCTGAAAGGCCCTTCCGGACTCTGTCTGTGGTGAACTTCTGGGTATACATTCTCTGAACCCCTCTGGTCTCAGCTCTGATACCGCTGTCTGGCAGTGGGCCCTGATTCTTCCCCGTGAATAGCAAGCAAAAGTATTTATTTAGGGCCTCGGCTTTTTGTATGTGTAACCCCCCTATCGGGGGCACACCTGTGAGCCCCCAAAAAAGGCTCTGTTTCCCCTGGGGTTTTGGTCCACCCTCATTCTTTTTATTTGGCCAGGCCCCAGGTTTCCTGGCTTCTGCCCCTGTGTCCTCTGGTTCTGTTAGCCCCCACATGTTTTTTTAGAGACAGCGGGGCAGGAGGAGCAAGATTGCGGAGCTGCCAGGTTTAGAAATGGCACTGCGGTGCTGGCAAGCTCCGCGCATGTGCAGAAGCACATTTTCATGTGGCCATTTTGGTGGCTTTTGGAGTTGCCCCTACAGTAGTCTCGGTCCCAGAGCAATGTAAAAGAGGGATTGGAGACCTTTAGGAGTCAGGAGAGGCAGCCAAGAAGAAGAAAAAGTGGATTCTGTGTGCACCAATCGCGCAGCAGAAATTGGGAGCCACCTCATGAATTCAAATGAGGCGGCGTCCCTTTGAAGAACTGGGAGCCTGACTAACACCTGGAAAAAAGTAATAGCACTAGTGACAGGTGGAGGGTAAAGTAAAAATAATAAATGACAAAGGGGATCCACAGAGGGAAGGTGTGTCTATAGCCCTGTGGAGACAGTGTAAAATTGAAGTGGTTACTGTGGCTGCATTAAGGCAGTAAAGTGGGAACATGTGGGACTGTGTTGGGACTATACTAGGCTGTCTAGGGACCAGGTAAAATGGCAGCAGCAACTGGGAAAGGGAAGAAGGAATATGGTGCAGAGTATAGTCACTTTACAGGGCACAGGGGTGGCTTCAAATATGAGGGGAAATAAATAAAAGTAAAGGGTTTGGCTGTAGAGATACTTGAAATCTGGGAGTCTGTGTAAACTGTGGACACTGTTTACGTCGGTCACTATGTTTAGCAGCCACATGACACCAGCCAGCCAACCACTGAGCCAGGATTCTTGCCAAGGATTCTGGGACTGTGTGAACAGACTTTTGAGGGAAAATTCCGGGGAAAATTTTAGGCGCGTTTTTCTGCACCAATAAGGCATCTAGGGAGCCTCATACATATTAATTTTTCTTATGGACAGTGGCTCCAGCCAATGGGGAGCTGCCAAAAAGCTCCCAAACTGAGAGAACATGTTGGGTTTTGGGTTCAGTTTGGTGGGAGCTCCTCCAGAAGGAAGGAGGGAAGGGGCTCTTGCCCCTGGAGAGAATGGAACTGCAGAATGAGCCTGCCTGGGGGCTGCCAGCAATTTGTCTCCCAGGGCAGGGAGTGCCTGCCTCTTCAGGAAAGGGGAAAGCAGAAGCAGGGAAGAAGCAGCTTTGAAGAGGAAAAAGGGAAAGCTGCAGGTTGCTGAATGTTCTGCGTTGTTCTGAAGTTGCACCACAGTGGTGAGATAAAGACAGCTCAGATGGAAAAGGGAAAGCTGCAGGTGTCAAGAATTCACATTGAATTGAAGATGCATCTGAGCAATGGGAAGAGGAGAAAAGAGGTTGTGTCCTGAGCCCGGAAAAAGGATAAAGGTTGTGTCTAAGCCTGGGAAAATATGGAGTACAGAGGAATGATGAGGAACCAGAGAATATGAATGTGCTGAGAGAAGAAATGGAAGAGTGAGCCTCTTCATTTGGAGAATTGCTAGGTACCTGCACGGTGAGAAAAGGGACTTTGAATGCAGGGAATATGTGTGAGCCAGAGCATAAATGTGACTGTGTTAAAGTTGAGAGACTATGAAAACAGAAGGATGGACAGGTGCTTTTTGGGGTTGGGTACCTGTTGTCGGCTCCTGAGCTACAGCAAGGAAAAGAAACAGATTGCTTTGGCTACACACTGTGGCAGAAAAAATAGAGAAAGAAAGAGAGAAGACAAGAGAGAAATGTGTTGAATGTTCATCCAACACCCAGGGCCAGGTGAGGAACTCGCTAACCCCAATTAAGTGGGGTCTGCCACTGCAGAGGATCATGGGTCTTGTAACTGAGTGCTAGGGCACTCTGATTGGAGGGAGCTGGGCCGTGGGACTACTCCCTGGTCTGGTTCCTCTGTAGTTGGCTGGCCTTGCACACATGTCCTGCAATAGGCCTATAATGGACTGAGGGGGACAAGCTGCAAGATCTGCAAGTAAGAGGAAGGAAGGAAGAGCAAGCGTCAGCCTCTGAGCCCCCTGTTTCAAGCATTGAGCCCGATTCTGCCTGTGCTCCATCAATCCCCAGGAATTCAGTGAACTGTGCCATCCAAGGACTGATTCAGTAGAACTGTGAGTAAACCATAGGAATTGCCCTGCACCTGGGGACTGTAAATAATTCAGAAATGCCCACCAGGGCAGGAGGTAGAACAAAGGTTTAAATAAAAGAAAGGAATGTAGAAAGTTACATTTCTTAAGTGCGTCAGCGCCGGCTACCAGCTGCACCTGAGGCCTGCAACTTAAAATCTGGGTACCCAGTGACAGGATTTTGGGTTTAAAATGGACTGGGACCTGTGGGTCTGGGCTTGGGGTTACTTTTGCAGCAGTTAGCTAGTTAGATAGACCTGGTGGCTGCAATGATTGAAATATGGTTTGGAATCAAAATGGAATTGTGATCTTGGGAAATACAAATCTCTGACATGAAAAGGAAAATGTTTTGCTTAAACTCTATTCCACTTCCCCCGTCCTAGCCCTTCCCCCTATAAATAAACTGAGATGTTATTGTTTTGCAGCAGAAATGAATCCAGAGCCTAATTTTAGTGAGTATGTTACTGGATGAAATGGGAAAGGTAAATGGTATAACTGAATGTGGGGAATGTTTGAATCCTGGTAAGTCCATGTTGGAGTAACTGTTGGGGAGGTGGGTTGGTACGACAGCTCAGGAGGTTGTACTGCAAGCAATCAGGCCCACTAATATGTACGCTGGCTAGAGGCACCACCATTTTATTTTTAGCTTTTGGGAAAGAACCCCCTTAGGTCAGCTATGGGAACCCAGGCTCCTTAACTGTGGTCAGGCCTGCATGGCAGGGGTATGGCCCTCTCCAGGACGGTGCCGGAGGGGGGCTACATACAGTATATACATATGGAAGCATTGTTAGAATAATGATTTATTGTATTATGTCTAGCTGAGAATATATATAGGATGGCAGCAAGAAAATTAGCTTCCACCACTGCAGTAGTTGATATCATTTAAGGCGTTTTACCTACATATCTGTCGGTCTTTGGTTACACTGTTTATTTTATGTTAAAGTCCTTGCCATTCTGCATGTACTTTTGAATAGCTTTCTTGCAAGTTTTATTTTTTATTGGGACGTTTCACTTATTTTTGTCCGGAGCCAACCATCTCTGAAACTGCAACTTTAAAAGCAGATAAAAGCAAAAGAAGCAGGCAATCCCTATATTTCTTAATTTTTCTATATTCATAACCATATTCTATATCTATCAAAATAGTTATTTGAAAATGACATGGGTTTGAAATGGTGTTATGTATAAAAACATACAAATATTCTTCCTATTTTGGGAATAACAGTTCAGGAGGGTGTCATTGTATTAGTAACGCACTCTTTATTTTTGCATTTGTGTAAAAAATGAAGCAAGCATCAAGGCAAATGACGTGTCCTTGTTTCACTTTTTCTTTCACACTCATGGTGACTTCTAAAATATTGATGTTTACAACCACATAAAATAATCTGATCCCTTCTGGATTTTTTCCATAAAGAGGGATTATGTTTCACCAATGTAACTTAAAAACAAGCATGGCAACCCACGTTTTTTGTTGTGTATTTTAAATGTTTAGATGGCCATCATGTATGGGGCAAACAATTATGACTTTGACATGGGGTTCTGAAACAGCAGGGAACATACTTAAAAAATATTTCCTGTTGCCCTATGTAAAAAACAGTGGGGGCAGTAACTTCTGTAGCCAGGGGTTGTAGTTTGGGTGCCCTGGCTACTGGTTAATTTCCTGTTAAATGTTACTAAGACTAGGTGGTCCAGCAGTAAATGTGGGGCCAGCCTGGGATTATTTTAAATAAATACTGTGCCTGTGTTTAAATAATTTGTTTCCCCCCAGCAGTTGCAAAGTATATTTGTTTGCAGAGTGGCAGCTGTGTTTCACTGAGAAGCTGAGAGAAAGAGAGAAAATGAAAGGGCGGTGGTGAAGAGCCGAATTGCAGCTCTGTAGCAATAGCGCTTCTGTGCTAAAGGGAAATCACCTGTTAACAGCCGAGGAGCGGCTAGAGTAAAATGTGACCTCAATTGCAGAGCAGGCTAAAGCCTGCTCGCGCGGTTCAGAGTGTGGAGAGGTGCAGAGAGTAAGAGCACTCTCCCGATGGCAGGAGAACAGATATTTTAAATAAATAAACTAATTAGCAGGTGGCAAGCACTAGGTTGTTGATATAGGGACTGCCAGTTATTAAAACATTATATATATATAAAGGGGGTTCACAGTGTAAATGGAAATGTGCTTCCAATATACACATAAAATGATCCAGGTGCCAAGTTAAGCAGCAAAGCAGGCTACTAGTTAGAAGAAGTACACAAGCACAAAACATTTAATGTAAATAAGCACAAAAGTGATTAAACTGATAAACTAAAGCCACAGAGAGAGAACTAGTACTCAGTCTTGTTTACACATACATGTGCATTTTATGCCACACATATGTTTAGTTTTAAAAAGTGAGCTGTTTAAAAGTACAGAGTTTCTGTTTTATCCTCCTATAACTCCCCCTGCCTCTATCTATGCCCTGCTAAATGACTCATCTAACATTACTCCTTGCTTCCACTATCATACTGTTTCTAATCTGGAAGTGTGCAGACTGTTAAATTCCATCCCTGTCTGCAGCAGTATTGGCTCTGATGTTCTGGAGCCTTGACTGTTAAAAATGGCATCATGTCTTCTTGCTGCGCCACTAGCCAAAATGCTTAATCTGTCCCTATACTCACTCAGGAGTTGTTCCTGATTTCTGGAGAATTGCCAAAATTGTCCCTGTCTTTAAAAAGGGTGACTTCAAATCCATCTCCAATTACCATCCCATAGCCATCCTCTGTGTCCTGAGCAAAATCCTAGAAAAGATTGTCTCTATCCAAACTACACCTACCTGCATGACCGTAACCTCCTTTTGGATGCCCAACATGGTTTCAGGAGAGAACATAGAACTGCCACTGCTCTACTCAAATTTACCAATGATACAGAAGTTGTCATGAACAATGGTTTACTAACTGGTGTTGTCTTTATTGAGCTAACAAAGGCATTTGACCTTGTAGACCACTCTCTACTTAAATCCAAATGCTGTCCCTCGGCTTCTCCCCTGGGGTGGTAACCTGGTATAACAGCTACCTAACTGACAGACAACAATTTTTAAAATTTTGCTCTGCAATTTCTAACTTAGCCGCAATCAACATTGGAGTACCCAAGGCTCTATACTTAGCCCCCTTCTCTTCACCAACTTCATTAATGACCTGTCTCTAAATGCATCTGCTTGCTCCTCACTGCTCTACACAGATGATCTTCTCCTCTGTACTAGCTCTAGTAACATCACTGACCTAAATTCCACCCTCACATGTGATTTTCACAGCATTCATTCCTGGCTCTCTAATAACAAACTATTGTTTAGCTCCAGCAAGACCCACTCCATGCTGTTTGATTTTGCCCCAAGATTATGGAAATGTACAGGACCATTAGTTATCTCCTGCTGTGACGGCTCTCTCCTCGAGAATGCCACTAACTTTAAATACCTCAGCATCACCCTGACCCTCGTTGGACTTCACCCAACACATCACAAACACTTGCAGAGCCGTAAACTGTTAACTTGGTCTGACCTACAAAACTAGTGATGCTGTAACACCCTCTGCCAGAATTGCTATAGCTCAGGGTGTTCTTCTCCCTCCTCTCACCTATGGATCTATCACTTATGTAAGTACCGCCAAAGCTAATCTCTTAAAATGGGACACTACGTATAATAATATTTGTTGATTCGCCCTGGCCTTGCATCATCTAATTCATTGATGCCAACTGTACAATAACTTAAAATGGCTCTCCCCAGTGGCAAACCACTCCTATGCTCTGGGCACCTTGATCGATAACTTGTGTTCCCTCCTCCCTAGCCCAAATGCTAACTCCACTAAGCCAACATTACCCCTTTAGCTCAGGTAATCAGACTCTGCTGATGGTACCTATATATAAAATGTCCATGGGTTCCCAAGCTTTCTTCTGCTGTGCTCCACATTTCTGGAACTTGTTACCTGCATCTCTCTGTCTCTCCACTACTCATGCCTGCTTCAAATGGGGTCTTCGTAACTACCTCTTATCCTCTGACCCCTGTACCTGCTTCATTCCTCCCTGATTCACATCTCTCGTTGTTCACCTGACTCCTGCCTATCCTTGCTGCTCAATCACTTGCGCTTACACTTACACAGCCTAACGTCTGTCTCAGCTAACCTGTATTATTCCTTCTACTCTATCTGGAGCTACCGGTTCTATTTCCCTCTCTCGCTCTACATTCCACTGCACTTATTTTTTTCTCACCTTATAGCATTGTCGATGCCTTACCCTGTGAGTTTTCAAATTGTTATATTATGTCTTGCCTTTTTTCCTTGACACTGTGTATTTACTATCTCAACCACCCTTGTATCTTGTTACACGACTACTTTTGCAATTGTTAATGTTATGTTTCCCTGTATCACTGGGTCATGAGTATTTTGACTTGTATCCTCCTGGGTCATGCCTGAAAATAGGCATTTTTAATGTCTAGTTCACTTATTTATTTATTTATACAAAAGTTTAACCAGGAAGTACATACTGAGTTGAAAAAAATCTTTTCCAGATGTGTCTTGGGGGAGAGGGGAGTAGAAGATAGCTAATAATAAAAAAATAACAAACTAAAATACAATAGTATAGTTTTGCAAGCAGAATCATAAATAATATAGGCAGAATAATAAATGAAGGCATCTGTTTATTAATTTCTTTTTTGTATTTTTTTCTTATTTATTGGGAATTCAGAATTAACACCTTTGAGCCATAGACCCGTTTACAAAGATTCCACATCGAAAGTTCATAAAAAAATACAATAAAAAAAATTGGAATTGGTTTACACAGTTCAGGGTTACTTAACACAAGAAACAATATGGCTAGACATAGTTAGGTTAGATACAATGAAAAAACAGGGAATATCTTTACAAATAGTGGAGTGCATGGATACAATTACGCAGAGAATTATAATGCATCAAAATTTTGCCTTGTCATCATAGTAGAAGAGTTCCAAAAGTAGCAGAGATTGCCAGCCCGCCGGCGCAGTGGTAGGGTTACCGCTCGTGGCGCCAGCGACCCGGGTTCGGGAACATACTCGGGCAGCTGGAGGGCCGGCTGGGGGGAGGAGGATCGAGCACCTAGAGGCTGCTCTCCTCCTCCGGGTTGGGTGGGATGCGGGTCCCACTGCGATACCGCCACCTGGGTGACCACGGGTGGTGGCGCAGAGAGGACCGCATGCAGCAGGGAGGGAGGACATCTGCCGGGAGCCGGAGTGTTAGCACGTTGTGATGTGAGTCACTCCTAGGCTCTCCTTGGCAGACGCCCCATGGGATGGGCAAAAAGGAAAAATACCTCCGTGCTCCTGTAGATTTGAGCCAGGCCCCATCCCAGGGCCCTGCTGGCACGGGTAATGGATCCCTGATAAAATCACAGTAGCTCAGGGTGGTGGAAGGGGGAGCCCCGCCTCGTATCCACCTGGGGGTCAAACCAAGGCAGCGTGGGGGGATGACTGCACCCGATGCCGACAGACGAGCAGGGACGCACAAGGCCGTAGGAGACTCCTGAAGGTGAGGAAGTGCCAGGGTGAGAAGGGGGCACAAAAAAAGAGAATATAAAAAAAAGAAGCAGAGATTGAAGATACAAACTGATACAGGCATACGAGAGCGGTGGTATGTAAGTTTAGGGAGATAGTTTAGGGTGTAGGGGGATGGGAGGTCAAAAGACATTCAGGACCTGGGCTAGTAGATAGGGGACTAGGAAGGTTATCAAAATATTATTATACATAGTGTCCCATAGAAAATAACACACCTGGTTATGAAAAACAAACAAACAAAAAAAATAACAATGAGTCAGCATCATTTAAAATATAAAAATGTGCAATTTGTTTTCTAAAAGGCACTGCCAGGCCATTTTAAGTTGGAATTACATCAAACTTGGCATACTTGTAGTTTGAAAGGTGGGATATCTGGTAAAAATAGTTTTATATGTTAAAAAGTTCAAGAAGGAGGAGGAGTTGCTGACCTGTTAATGTGGAGTAGTCTGGGAGGAGAATTTGTAGTCCAGAAGCCATGCTAGCAGACAGGGAGGTTGAAAGAGAAACCAGGAAAGGGTGTGTGCTCTTGGGCAGGAGTGGTTACTGGAGCCCTGGGGACAGCCCCCAGGAGGAGTCACAGGCATCAAATGAATATTGAATTTTTCTTGGCTCCACACAAAAGGAATGTGTTTAATTTTAAGGGAAATGGCTCAATTTAAGTTGAACTCTTTTCCTTGTTTAGTGTGAGAGTTAAACAGCAAGCTGTTATTTTTCCACACATTTAAAACTTTAAGCGACTTAATGATCTCTTAAACCAGTTTGTTAATAAGAAATACTGGAGAAAGCCAGAAATGTGAGCTTTCTCATGGTGAAGGTGTGAAGGTGATTGCATTTTATTTTGAGGTAATTTTATTGTGCTTTATGCAATGTGCAATAATATTGAATTCAAGTTAATAGAGCAGAGTAGGCTCAAAATTTACAGAAAGGCAGCTGAGAATTCAAACTTGGGAGTCTGTGGTCCATCCTGCTGCAGGATTCCAATGTAGAATCAAAGTTGATTGGTGCTGAGGATTGTAACAGGGTCCTGTCCACTCAGTGACTCAGTGACCAGGATTTGGTAGGAATGGAATGTGCAGGGGGTATAAAAGAAGCTACACAACTCATTTTCTGGGAGATCGAGCAGAGAGACAGACCTGAAAGGACCATTCCATCCAGAGGGAGTTCAGCTTACTGAGGCCTATGTGTAGTTAGGGTGTGGGGGATTAGCCCTCAGTTATATATTGTAGACTATTGGGGATAACCTGCATCCCAGTGTTAGGGATAGTAGGCAGTAAAATGAGAGCAGGGACAGAATAGATTAGCCTGCTGCTTTAAATACCTGTTTTTTGTCAAGTGTCTTCAGCTGCATCCAGTAGCTTTGCATCTGCTTCAAGCAAGCAGGTCATCTTCGAGGATCAACAGCATCATATCCACTGCCATCTCCAGAGGGTCTGAGTTGGCAACATTTTTCAGCAATTTAAGGAAGGCGGTACAGCAGTTTTTATTTAATTGTAGGACTAGCTCAAGAGGGACACGTATCTCCTATATTGAATTCTGGAATACCTGTTGCTTCAAGGACTACTATTCAGCAATTGAAGGACTGAATTCAGAGATGGAGGGGGAAATATATATTGTGAATGCCCTAAAGTTACTGTTACGTAATGTGAAGTGAATGCTATTGTGAAATGCTTAGAGTGTAAGTGAACAGACTGTATAAGAAATATAGAGTTAAGTATTTCTGTGTTAGATACCACGGAAGGGTATCTGGTGTTAAGGGGTGAGTGGGTTGACTGAAGTGGGTACAGGCCTAGTAGTCACTGCATGCCCTTAAGGCAAATAAATTGAATGTGCAGCGACTGAGGTCCAAGGGGTGGCCTAGTGCTGGGATGGTATTAAAGTAACTGGAGGACTGGTGGGTGGTGAAACAGCCTACAGTCTCCAGGGATAGCAGGTACAGACCTGTGGGAATATAAAGTGGGAGTGTATTAATGCTCATGGTATTTCTTCAGTTTAAAAGATTATTTGCAAAAGTGTGTGTTGTTATTGCTAGTTGCAGTTGTTTCTCATGTATGCTGTGTCTGTAAATTGGCAGAAAGATTTAATAAATTTTACCTTAATTTTCACTTGGAAATTGTGTCAGTGTCTTCCTGTGGTCTCTCTGGTCAGTTCAGTACAACACCTTTCTCTCCCACACAGGTTTTGCAGCTATCTGATTGTGTGTGTGTGTGTGTGTGTGTGTGTGTGGGGTAACCAAAAAGTGTTCGTGTGTGTACCCAAATTAGTGGTTGTGGGTGGGAAGAGAGGCTCAGAACCTACTGGTGATGCAGCCCTGCTTTTACTTTCTGTGTGCACTGTATAGCTGGTGATACAAAATTGGCACCCAACGTAATGTGGCTGCTGGCTGCATCCACCTTGTGTGTTTGTGTTATATCCACCTTCTGGGTAGTCTGTTTGCTTTGACTGGGCTTTAGTGCCCAAACACTGCCTTGTGGCAGTCCTTACTTGGGCCTGATGTGCACCACTTAAGCAGCATTGGCTGTCTTCACTAAGCAATGATAGGCCCAGTTTTTCATATATTATGTTCTTTAAAATGAACTTGTTTTAGGCTTTTGCCCACTCACTGCCTCAAACTGGAAGGAATGCTGCTGGGTTGGGCCATCAGTGGGTCACCACTCCTGATTGCTGCTGCTGACTGGACTGCTGACTTACTTCTTCTCCCACTCTAAGCAAACCACAATGCATGGAGCAACACTGGGGCCCAGAGACTAGAGGGAGTGCACCTGAGTTGCTTTAAAACTAGCTTGGATAAGTATCTGAAAGCGACTTGTATCCAAGGATGCAACCATTGTTGAAATGGCGGGCATCATAAAGGCTCTAGTAGCCTAACTGTGCTTGTACATTTCTATGAAACCTACGAAGCCAGCAAGAACCAAACTAGCACAAAAGGCAAGTTACGTTGCTCACCACTGCCTCTTGCATCCTCACTCTCCAAAGATCCACACTAACTGTCCCCTTACCCCAAGCCAAGTTAGGAATGTTGGATAGGTGTCCTTGACTGAGGCTTTGGGATTCGGTCAGTTGGCTCCATGGTGACTGTTCAGAATAAGCAGCATTCCCTGATTGCACTGGTAAGCCATGGCTAATGTTCCTTATGAACCATCCTACCTGCCTGCCTGTTGTTGGGGAGGATCCTTAAATATTTACTGGAGAGCTGAGACATGCATGGGGGCGCTGCAGTACGTGTCTTGTTTTGAAGGAAAACTAGATTGTTACAAATTAGTGAAATTTTGTGTCTTCTGACCAATTATTGTGCCTACCACCTGGGTAGTATTTATTTATTTATTTTCCCCAGGAGAGAGCATTACATATATGGATGCCTATTTTCAGGCACAGGCACAACCTGGAAGAGTCATCTTCAAGTTCCTGACAGGAATGAACAAGGTAAACTGCGAGGCACTATTCAACAAGAATAGCAAATTTAGAAAATGGGGACATGAGAAGAAGATGGCGGGAGGAAAATTCAGGACAGATGTGAGAAAGTTCTATTTTTCAGAGAAAGTGGTTTATCTGTGGAAAGCCTGTTGGCTGAGGTGCTGGGTGCCAAAACTAAAAACATCTTCAAACATGGTTGGGACAGAGTTAAGGGCTTAATAGTCACCGGGGAGGAGGGGAGGAGCAATGCGGGGAATGTGGAGGTGGGTAGCGTGGGCATTAACCTCTATAGACATTAGGTCTCTGTGGTAGGATAGGGTATTACAGGCAAACTGGATGGGCCAGTGGCCTTTTTCTGCTGTCAATGTCTGTGTTTCTATGTTACGGTACAATAACAGCAGTGATAAACATATTACATAAACTGGTAATTTGACACTACAAAACGGTAACAAAATCGCACATGATGAAAGTAGGTATTACAATACAAAGCAGTGAGCAATAAAACATAGCAGTAGTATTGGATGACATGAAGCCTTGATAAAGCCCTTGTTTTGCATATTAATCACTGTGTGCAGTGTATTTTTGAGAGGTTTGCTCACCCAGCCACCAAAAGATGAGACATTTGTGCCTCCAACTCTTGCCCTTGTACCCACTGATACTGGACCTTCCAGGTTTATCACAGGTGGTGGTAGTTCCACATGAGCGGCCCAGGTATACAGTGCCACAGGTCCATATGAATACATATCTCAAGGAGTTGAATAAAAATTTGAATGGCACAGCAACAAAGATGAATAGCAAACTTGAATATGGAGTGGAGCCTGCAGGCAGCCAAACATGATATGAAAGATCTGAGCTTTGCTTCTCTGTATACGGATATATAAAAATTTACTATTTTACATAACATTTTTCCTACAAAGAAAATGCTGCTATATCGCTCAATTTCCACATGACCTTTAGTGAAACTCTGGTGGCCTTCTAGTAAAAAATGAGCAGAAGAGATACAACTAAAGAAAAGATTGCCACAAGCTCAGGAGTGAGACAGCATGGAGGACCACAGACATCCAGCAGCTCTGCACCACAGAATGATGAAGAGCCAACTATTGGGATGGTGCTGCAAGCAATCAGGCACCTAGGAAGAGTTTCAATTACCATGTTTGCATGCACTGTTAGCTTGATTACTGAGTAATCAGTTACGCAGTAATCAAGTACTCAGTGTATTTAAAAGCTAGCTAATATCGATGATCCAGGAACCGAATTGTAATCTGCTTGAAATGCATTGTGAAGCGATGCCCTTGTTTTTGGTAGTTGGTAACTTGTAAATAGGATCAGTGCACTGTATCAATCCTGTACACATGCAAAAATAGCACATTTTAGTTTGTGCATTGCTCTTTGTACATTCTGCCCCATTTACATGCACCACATAACTTAACTACTCATTATTTCATCCCTCAGTAACCGAGTTCTGCAGTGCATGTAAACTGAATTGGATTACAGCCTGAAACCTGGCAATGATTACCAGGTGTCCAAGCTCTGGAGATTTGAATGAATTCAGTAGTGGAGGAGAACTGAGAAGCATTGACAGTCCTCCTTAGCACCAATGTTGATGGCAAGTATAATTAAAATAAACTCATGCACCCAACACTTGACAACTTGCCAAACTCAGCTTGGGTACTGAAGTAAGTATTAATCACCGATGAAGGTGGCATCTAATGGGGAGTTAATGCATGGTTGGGACTGTTGTGGCATGAGGCCGGAGGGGATTAATGCGCTTGTAACATGGTCTGTGCATGGGTTTAGATGTTACATATATGTTTCTGCTCATCTTATATGATGCACAATGACAGGAATAGAGGTAATCACTTATTTTTAGTGTTACTTTTTCAAGTCTGAACCACCTTCACTTACATATATATATATATGTTATTTTTTCGCTTTCCTATGCTACTGCAATTATCAGTTTGCTACCGATTGCACTATATTTCATCTATTTCTGTGTGGCTGTTCATTTCCTATCGTCCCTAGGATGACCGCTCCATTCCTCTTTCACTGCATGAGCATGTCGCTGTGTCTCTGATTTGCATACAGCTGACGTGCTTTGCTGCTGCTCCCTGCTACTCTTTCGCTGCTGATATTTGGTTTTTAATAGTGCATTATTTACACTACTCACATTTCTCGACTGTCTCTTCTGTCTTCTGTGTTTGTAGCTGCGGCTGCATACTTACAATTTACAGTCCCATATACCGTGCAATTGCTACAAGGGTATGCGTTTCCGGATCTTCCCTGTGCTCCTCCATGTTCCCATCCCTTCCATCACTGACTACTTGTGTCACAGGTTCCTGTCTTGTGTCTGTCCTAGGTCCTCTTGTTCCACTCCTTTCCAATGTGTGTGTTTCTGGCTTACTAGTCTCTGCTTGTTTCTCTCGCATAATTGTTTCATGCTGTTCAGCCCATTCCTCCACGCCTCTTTCTCCATATAGCCTAAACATTTGTCTTTGTCTCCCTGTCTACGTTTTGCACTTGCCTCATTCTGTGTTTTGTCCCATTCCCTCACAGTCACTTGTCCTACTACTCCTGTTGTGTACCTACATGCTACTTCTGAACTTACTCCCTTCTATTCCTTCTGCTCTCCTCTTTTATATACTGCTCTTTTTCCTCCCGTGGCTGTTTTTTGTACTGCATAAACAACACGGCATTATCGTCTCATAATGCCGTGTTGCTTCTCTACCAGCTGATGCTTTTCGTCCTGTCATCTTTCTTCTTTAGGATTGATTTTTTTTTGCCATGTTACAATGAATATTTGTTTGCTGGAGTATGAGAGGAAATGGAGGCTACTACCCCCAGACTATGTTACTGAGCTGCTTACCACAGCACTGGTAGCAGATATATTATGGATCTACAGAATAATTCCTAGACTCAGTTCATCTGCCCAGAATTTGCCTGCATGCTGCTTTTAGGTACATCAGAGCAGCATGAAAAAGACCAAACCTTGATGGCAGCCAAGGGAGTGGGAGGTGTATAACTGGACAAAATAAAGCCATTACACACTTGCCAGGCCTCAACTATTTCACAAGGGTTTCACTGCAGTTCGCAGCATACTGAGAGAATTGGGGAATTCAACACTCCCTTCAGTTACTGGCAAAACTCTGTGTAGATTGTGATAGTAAATTCTCAGTAATCCCACTGACGTTGCAAAACTGGCTGCAAAATTGAAGGCTGAATTTGGTCCAGAGAGGAAAACCAGAGAGCAAAGTCAGAAGGGTGATTATTTTTTTTTGTAATTTCTATTTATTCACCACCTTACACTCTGTACCTGATCTCCTTCCATTCCCCCAAGGCTAGCCAGCTATACCCCATACCGATCCTGTGTGAGGTGCCATCACCCATAGAGCTGTGGTTTATCCCCCCCCAGGTGGGCATGAGGTGGGAGGCTACACTCTTGAACAATTCTGGTTGTGTTGGGTGGCAATCTAAGAGGCCCAGGCAGAGAGATCTTGTGGCATGCCTGGAGACCATCATCGTCAGGCACCAGGCATAGCCTTTTTCCAAGTTTTCTTTGCCCAGCTCACAAGAACTTCTTGTGTAAGGGTTGCAGGGGCGCATGCATGCTGACACAACATCACCAGCAGCTAGCCTGGTGCCTCCCACCACTCTGGCTGAGCCCTACTGTCTCCTGCATTCAGGGGGGTATAGTGGCAGCTGACAAGAACCCCCTTCCAGTGGAAGGACAGCATCATCTGGGACACTCATTTCTCCTCTCCAGCCAGCCCCCCGTGACTGGAGCTCATTCCCAAGCCTGAATTGCTGGTGTTGCAAGCAGTAGTGCTTCTGTTGCACCAACAGGCTGGTAAGATGGACTTTTTTACCTCTAATATTATCGAGTACGAAGATAATGAGATGATGAGTTGCTTAAGAACTCTTTGAGAGCCGAATATGTTTGAATGCATAGATTCTGAACACACACACACACACATATATATATATATATATATATATATATATATATATACACACTCTATAGCACTACTGTTACATTTGCCTATGGTGTGATAGCTGTGTATGACCTGTGGGCTCAATGCTCAGATCTTGTCTATTCAAATGGCACCAACCACATGTTAGGGCTAGGCGCAGTTTATCATTTTACCACAGTGTCTGTTTCCCAGAGGCTTCAGTTACCCAGTTTAATAGTAAGTACTTTCAGGTTGATTCAATAACTCTTGAATATTTTTGCCTTGTAATTTATTGTTCTGGAATACCGTTCCTATATAATCTCATATTTAGAGCCATTATCCATGTTAAAGTGTATGTTAATACTGCCGTGGAAGGCCAGCCTGGTAGCGTAGAGGGCTGAGGTACTGGATGCCTTACCTCATGCTACACCGGCAACCCGGGATTCCGGAATGACCTCGGGTCATCGGGGTGCTGGCACGTGGGGCGAGGGGGAAGGAGGAGCAGGATTTAGCAGCCTCACGGCAGCTTTCCTCTCCTGGGTGAGGTGATTGCCCTTCCATAGTCCTGCTGCCATGGGGTGGAGGTCCACTGTCAGTGCAGGCAGAGGGAGCAACATGAAGGATGGGTGTCTCAATGCACAGTGTGCGTGTGCCTCCACATGCGCACACATACCAGGGAGAAAAATTGGGTAAACCTACAAAATACATATATATATAAAAAAAAAATACTGCCATGGAGACCACTCTTACACTTATAAAAGTGGTTTCACATGCATTCTTAGGGTATGAGAACTACAAACCAATGGTGAGCATTTCCTTTATCCTAAGAATGTAAGTGAGACTACTCTTACAAACATAAGAGTAAAAGTGGTCTCTGTGGCAGTATTAATATATTATTGATCACTACATCCAGCCTCCTCTTCCCCCTACACAGCACTGGAGGTGGAGAAGGCACCACTGAATCATGCAGTCTCCCTTATCCTATTCAAGGTGGAAGGATGAAGTATGGGGGGGGGGAGGCACCCAAGGTCATTCTGACTCCCTTCCTTACTGTCTCAATCAAGCATGCTGCAGTTTCCCCCTTCCTGTTAAAACTCTCCGCTGACCTTGTACTGTATATCCTGGCCATTCTAGGGTACAAAGTTGGCGTCATGCTGCATAACATACATTACCCAGAAATTCTGCCTGGATGTAAAGATCTCTGCCTGCACATTGAGAAACATAGAGACATAGAATTTGTTGGCAGAGAAGGACTGGTAAGTCCATTGAGTCTGCCCTATTTTCCCTGCATATAACTACACCCTGGACCATATTTGGTCACAGGTGATCCTCTCTCCTCCCTTTTCTCTACCTGTTATGCCCAAGTTCCTATCCCATGCATGCTTGAAGCTCCCCACTCTCATCACCCCACCACCTCTTCTGGCAGGCTGTTCCAGGCGTCCGCCACGCTTTCTATGAAGAACTATTTCCTCATATCCCTCTTAAACTCCCTCCCCCCAAGTTTCACATCATGCCCCCCGTGTTCTGTGCTTCTCCTCTGAAAAACACTCCCCTCCTGTACCTCCTCTTGCACCTTCTTTACCCTCATGAGGTACTTATAGGTCTCAATCATGTCCCAACTCACCCTTCTCTCCCTCAGGGAGTACATGTTGAGCTCCTGCAGCTTCTCCTCATATGGTTTTTCATGCAACCTCTGCTCCATTTTAGTAGCTCTCCTGTACACTGTCTCTACTCTGTCAGTGTCCTTGCAGAGGTGCAGCCTTCAGAACTGGATGCGGTATTCTAGGTAGTGTCTCACTAGTGAGCGATACAGTAGCAACATCACCGCCCTTCTCCTGCTAAAAATAACACCTATGCATGTCTAGCCTTGCCTACTTCCTTGATGCACTGCCTTGCCACCTTGAGATCATCATTATTACCCCCAAGGTACCTCTCTTGCTTGGTGACTGTAAGTGCCCCCTCCCATCTTAAATACAGCCCTCGAGTTTCCCCACCAGTTGTTAAAGAACATAATGTGGAAGGGAGCAAAACAATAATTTTTTTCCTAGGGAGGCATCAGGTACATCAGCAGCAACAGAAGTGGCAAAAAATATCAAAGGCCCAAAAGGAAAAAAAGGGGAGAGGAAAATGCAGCCACTGGGGTACAGGACAGAAGGGAATGCAAAGGATGTATTAAACTTGACTAACATCAAATTTAGCCCAGAAGAATTATAAATGCACAGTAAAGGGTTAAAACTAATTTCAGTATCTGAACCAGATCAATTGCTAGTGGTGGATAATTTGTACATATCCTGTCACAAAATTAATTTAAAGGCAAACTTTCATGATAAGGCACCAGTGAGTAAATGTACAGTATACCATTAAATGGTTTAACAACAGAATGTACTGAACCAGTTATGAAAACCATAATGATATGGAAGTGCAAGCGAATTTAGCTCTGTCATTGTTAGGTGAGAGTGAGCCAGATATGACAGTAGCCCTAATGTTAGGGGGAAATTAACATACAGAGAATGAATATGGTACCATGAGTGGGGTCAGGAGTTGTTAGTGTTAGAAACTGACCAAACAAAAAGTGTTTTCCCAGCAAGAGATGATTAATAGGGTAACAGGTGACACTGTGTACACAGAAATGCAGGATGAGCTATTGGACAATAAGAAAAGAAAATTAGATGTATCTGTATCTATCCATAATGAAGAAAGGATAGAGGTACAGGTATGTAAGTGTGAAATGCATGCAAAGTCTGATAGTAAGGTATTCAGATGTACACCATTTAAACAAAAGACTATATTTAACCCATGGGTACCGGAAATAGCTGTGGTGCAAACATATCAGAAAACGGTCTGTCAAAAAGTAAGAAGGCTGTATCACACTCATACTAAAGTGTACCCAAATGGTTCCTCCAAAGAAAGAGAGGCCTTGAAAGAATTAATGCAAATGGAAAGTATCATTGTAAAGCCCTGTGATAAACAAGGGCACATAGTCATTATGTCGAAGGATAAGTACAGAAAGGAAGTCATGAGACAGCTGGAGGGTGAGGAATGTTAGGGGAAACTGCCCAGAAATCCAACAACTGCATTTAAACAAGAACTAGATGGTACTGTTAGTGAAGCATTGTGGTCTGGTCAAGTTTCATATAACAAAGCAAACTATCTAAGAGGACAAAAACCTGTAATGTCCAATTTTTATGTGATCCCAAAGATACACAAATCTTTGTTTTATCCACCTGGTAGACCGATAGTCTCAGGAATAGGCTTGCTGGTGGAGAAATTGTCATGGTAAATGGATATTTTTTCTTAAAGAAATAGTTTCTACCACATGAGGCTATCTGAGACTCTCAGGATCTGTTTAATAAGATGGTAAATCTTGAACTGAGTAGAAACGATGACTGCCGGTTTTAAACAGAGAGGGTATTCAAATAAAGTTATCAGAAGAGCTATCAAATAAACAGGCTTCCAAGGGAAAACATGTTAAAAACAAAGTACAGAATATGAGAATAATATTTTCAAATGCAAGTGATATTGGTGATCTGATAGTAAATAGTCATTTCCCTGAAGTACAAAAGACTACATTTAGACAGACAACCAAAGGGTGCGTTTAAATGCCAACATTGCAGCGTGTGCAAGTACGTAGTGGGGGGATTTAAACCTGAGATCCCACAAATGTACCAGCAACAAAATTTAAATAGTTGTGTGAACTATAGCACAAAGGATGTCATATACGTGGCATGGTGCTCATGCCCAGATTTTATATAGGTAGAGCAATACAGAAAGCCTGAATACGAATTCAGCATTTAAGAGTGATTAAAAATGGGGTGGAAACACATGCACTTGGGGCTCACTTTTTAAAAGAACATAACAAAAACCCAGAGTTTTTTCACTTCACCATTTTAGAGCATGTCACCAAGAGAGAATGGGTTGGTCTGAGATTACAATGGCTTCTACAAACAGAGTTGTGGTGGATACCTTTGCCCCTTATAGGTTAAAGGAAATATTCCTTTTTTTGAGAAAATGGATTCTCTGGAATATGTAGAACAGATCTAAAAAAATCCTTCTTTGAATGGCTGTTTAAAACTCACCTTTGTTACTTTTTGTTGTTGTTTCTGAAGGATGTCATATTCATCTTAGAAATTATATGAAAAATGAGTGAGTATGAGGATATTATTAATGTTAATTTTTAATGTTTTTTGCTCTAAAATTATTATGTAAATAGATGTTATCTTACATTACAATAAGAATGGCAAATCTTTATGCATTAAACCTTTATTCTGTGGTTAGTGGGAGGTAGAATCATAAGGTAATTTATATGTATAAAATCATATGAAGATTTACAGTATGATTATTATATTTATGAACTGCAGATATAGGGAAAATTGTAAGGATACAGTGTATTGAATAAAATAGCTGTGTGGTATTGCCATGTATTAAAATGTTTTCTCTGTTCTGTTCCTGTAAGACAGGTCCATTTATTTCACATGCATTTTGTCATAAATGAGCTATCAAGTAATGAACTATGTGTAAGTCGATTTCCATACTCCGCATATGATAATTTTTCAAGAAAATGACTGGAAAAAAAAGTTGGTCTAAAGAAAGGGCAAGTTGCATTTGCTGGGAAATGTATTTTTGACACTGTAGTCCTGTACAGATGCTTAGATATTTTTAGATATTATGGGGGAGATATTTAGAAATACGCCCAATGCCTGCGCAAGTCCAGCGCAGTGCAAGTCAGATGTGCCATGGCAAAATGGGAGCCATATTCAGAAGATGTGCCTTCTGAAATGCTCCAGCACAAGTTGGCTGAATATGGCAAAGATGCGCCATGGCCCAACCGTAGATGCACCGGCGCAACCATGGATGCTCAGAGCAGACCTGAGCACAAACCCAGTGAGCAGGGCAAGAGCTACAGGCTGCAGGGACACAGATACAAGGAAGCACAGGGTCAAGGGGCACAGGGCCCCACCAGCAGGGCACACACGGGTACACAGAAGCACTGACCTGCAGGGAACCATGGTGCCAGGGGGACGGTGCACAGACAGCCCTGGTCCATCATCCATGAAAGAAGCAACCATCCAAAACCCTGCCACCACAGTCATGCCAAGGGCAGGGCCATGCAATGGACACCCACCAGGCAGGACCACAGGGCACCGTGGGCACAGTGCCAGGTGATGATGCAAACACAGAGCAGGCGACCAGGGGTGAGCAAGACACAGGCAACACAGGGCACCGGCCATAGTGGGGAGGAGCACTGCAGTGCTGCCCACAGTAGATATGCACAGTCCCACAAGCAAATGGCAGACCAGTCAGACAGGTGCACAAGGTGCAGGGGTAGACAAAGGCCATCATGGGACACATGGCACAGAGCCATGCACAGGACAGGGACAAGGCCCACCCACCCAGTGAACACAGGGGCAATGGCACAGGAGGATGGTGGAGGAACACCAGAGACACAGCAATGCACAGCAGAACAGATAACTGCAGCATGGCTCCAAACACCACCTGCAAAGCAGACGCAGACACAGGGTTGTAGCAGAATAAAGCTTTATAACACTAAAAGGAACTGTACAAACAAATAACAGGGGCAAGGATGGGTGAGGGTGAGAGGAGGATGGGGTCAGGAAACAGGGGCTATACAATGGGATGGGGACAGCAGAGAAACAGCGTAGTCAAGGGTAAAGGGGGCTATGTACAGGTGGTGCCTATCAACGCCTCCTGGCTGCCAGCTCCCCAGCCTCTCAATGGTCCCCCTCATTGCAGCCATCGTCCACAGCTGGCGCTGCTGTAAGAGCAGGATTCTCCTCTGAAACCCCAGCATCAGGTCAATGGCTGGGAACAGCCTACATACTCCCCTCTGTACTGCCATCCTGGGACCACCTAGGAGAAGGGACAGGACAGGCAATCAGTGTCATGCCCCAAAGAACCCTGGCCCACCCACACTGGAAGCACCATAATGGACCCATGTCCGGAGGGCCCCACCAGCCATCCACACAGCACACCACAATGGTGCAGATAGGGTAGTGCAGTGTGCACATGTGTGCATGAGCATGGGATCATGGCACAGAGTGATGGCATTGTCGAAGCACACACAGTGGCAGCTGTGTGCACACACCCCCCACTGGCACAAGGCCACCAAAGTACGTGCTACACTGGCACGCACAACAGACAATGTGCCAGCCACAGCTGTGCAGACACATGGCTGGAGCAACCATGGCCAGACACTGTCCCCACTGTTATCCCATGGAAACATGTAACAGCAATGTGACCGAGCCTACCTGCCCGGCGCCGTCCAGCTGGTGCTGCTCACTGTGCCCTAACGGGGGCCTACACCCCTGCTGCAGCCGCCCTGGCCTGCCTGTGGTCCTCTGGCCCTCTGGAAGGAAAGAAGAGTGGAGGACATGAGTACACATGCACGCATGGACAGTCCCCCGCCACCACACAGCCCACATGGTGCAGGGCGTGTCCCCGTCCATCCAGTGGCTCCCATACTTGCATGACTGCAACACACGTAGTAGCCATGCATGATGCACAGCAACCACCAGGACTGTGACAAACCCCTGCAGCGGACCATGCTGCACAGCTGTACACCCACTACAGTAGAGCACCTGAGCATGCCTGCCGCCTGTGCAAACCTACCTGGCGGTGGCACCATCCCGCACTGCACTCACGCCTGCATCCTCTACAGCTTCTCTGGGTCCCTCCTCCTTAGGTCCCCATACCTGTGGCAGCACTTCTCCGGGGTCCTGGCTACACCTGTCCTCCCCTCCAGAGCCCTTGACACCCACTGCCACACCTCGCTCCTTGGCTGTTGGAGGGGCACAAGACCATACAGCTGCCCCTCATATGGCTGCACAGCTGCCACAAGGTTGATCACCTCCACATCCGACCAGTTGCTGGCCCGTCTACCTCTCCTCTGTGCAAGTCTATGACCCCGTCAGGTGATGCCGTGGGAATTCAGCACCAAACCACACGTTGGGCCACTCGTGTACAATGCATGCTCATGAATGGCATGATGCAATCGTGCAACATGACAATGCGTGATCTCAGTGTGCAGTGCAGATGCATAGCGTAGTAACACTTATGTGCACAATGCCACTGACCGGCGGGTGCATGAGGTCACGTACACGAGACCTGGAGGGCACAGAGCATGACCCCACATGGCGTCGTGCATGTGCCCACCATGCACAGCAGGCCGCATCAAGCACACTGCACAGCTGTGCAGTAGGAGGCAGTGCCATGAGGCGCATGCATGTGTAGTGGCACAGCATTGTGCAAGGCATGTGAGTCACACGATAGGCATGTGGTATGGTGTGCACACATGCACACTGCAGGCACGCGAACCATGCATGCATCGCACTTGTGCAACATGGATTGCTCTGGCGCAACTCGATTGCGCACGGCGCATTTACACGATATTCAGCCACCATATGCAAATCACCTCATCAGCTAATGCGTGGCACAGTAGGGTGCATTAGCATATAATTACCGTTGAGCACAAGTTCATTTGCATGTGATGCGCCATATAAGCGCCAAAGAACAGCACAGGTCACAGACTGGTATTGCAACCTGTTAGATAAGTGGATGCAAACTCAGTGAAACAGAGGCTTAAAACAACACTGCTACAGAGGGATCCTATGGGCTGTGCTGACACTGACCCACTATGCCGTCCCTGTTCACAGGTAGCGACATGTCAGGCAATGATGGGAGGAGGAGCATGGGCTTGCAAGCAAATGAAGGCCAAACTTCACAAGAGAGGAGCAGAATGCCCTGTTCGAGGCCTAGCTGGAAGGACCTACTCAGTGGTGCCAAGGGCGAGCCTCAAGAGAGGTCAGCAGGGTGGGAGGAGGTGGCAAGGTATGCGAACATGCATGGCAGGCACCAGCGCACTGCACAGGAGTGCCGTAAGAAAGTTGGCATGAACAAGAGGAGGATCAAGGAGAAGGTGGCAGCCATATGGGCATCCCACAGTGTGACTGGTGGTGGCCCGTCCACCGCCCCAACACTGTCGGCCACAGAGGAGCTGGTGGCAGTCATCATCAGCTGCACGGCGGTGGAAGGTGTGCCTGGTGGTGGCTTCCAGACAGGTGGCAGCCCCTCACTGCATGGTGAGTATGCACTCAACAGACATGTCTCGCAGGTGTGGGATGGACATGCAGGTATGCTGCTGTCATGCTGCATGCCACATGCGTGGGTGGTTGCAGCCAAGTATGGCACCATATTGGCTAGCAGCAATGGTGACATGCACATGGGGGGAAGGCATGTGGACGATACAGCATCACTAACTCTCTGTTTCTTTCTTGCAGTATCATCATGCCTCTGTGGGGAGGATGGAGCGGAGGTGGCCGCGGCCATGGATGCTGCACCGTCCACCTCCACTGGCATCCGCAGTGGGGACAGGCCATGGCTCGGCTGTGTGGAGCAGGTGGATGCTCTTGGCTTGGGGTCAGATGAAGCCTTGGCTGACTTCTTGCAGGATGCCTGCCTGCCAGTGCTGTGCGCTGAGACTCAGCTGGAGGCCGGGTCCGGCTCTAATGATGACCTAATGCTGATCCTGGACAGCGTAGGGGCTGTGGTGCCTGGCAACCCCCTGGGAGTAGCACAGGCAACATCAGGGCCCAGTGCTGCACCAGCAGCTGTGCAGCTGCCACCCATCCCCTCTGGCACAGTGGTGTGTGGTGCCCCCGCTGTGTCTGGCGTGGGTGGTGGTGCTGCTGTTGTGGCAGCGATGGTGCAGGGCACTGCCCAGCAGGTAGTAGGGTGGTGGCAGCAGGATACAGGTGCCACTGGGCAGTGTGACCCAGGGTCCGCTGCCGGTGCACCTGAAGACACTATACCCCCAGTATGGCCCCCTTTGTAGTGTCCACCAGAGCGGGACACTGGACAGTGTGCCATGTCACCCCCAGCAGCCCGGCATCTGGCCCAGGAGGCACAGGATGCTGAACAGCTGGCTGAGCACACCCAGTTGCTGCAGGCATCCGTTGAGTACCAGGCGCTGCTTGCCACAGAGGTGCGTGCACTGCGGGTGGAGGTGCATCAGCTGGCCAAGCAGCAGGACAGGGGAACTGCACAGCTCATTGACGAGCTCCACCAGATGAGGGAGGCCATGACCGAATCAATGGACCACATGACAGGTGCCATTGTGGCCAGGCTTGCATCAGTGGCAGCCACTGGGCTCTGCCATGCACAGAGGACCCCCCACAGTGCTCTGTCCACCCCGTGGTCCCAGCTTCTGGTGACCCCCTCACAGCAGATGCCAGGCTCCAATGTTGGCTTCCTGGACTCCCCTGGTACTCCAGGACTTCAACCCCCTGTGGGTGCAATGGGCACACCCACCATGGCTGATGCGCAACCTGTGGCAGCTGATTGGCCCCAGCATGGCCACCCATGTGGCCATGGCGGCCAAGGAAACATGTGGTTGGCCTGAAGTGTGTGCTGCCCTGACCTGCTGTCCGCTGCTGCTGACCCATGCACATGTGGGCAGTGGTGGTGCAGCATGCATGTGATGGCGCACATGTGTGTTGTGGCACATGCCCCCCATGTGTGCCATATGGGCTGCTGGGACATGTGGCATGGGTGTGATGAGGACAGCTCCGCGCCGGTTGTGCCTGTGCACCAGTGTCATGCTTCTGATACATGCCATGTTCCACAGCCTGTGTGTGTGTGTGTGTGTATGTATGCCTGTGCTCTGTGTGTGTGTGTGTGTATCTGTGTGCCATTGAGTCCACCATGCCTACAGTGTGCCCCATTCCCTGCATGCATCCCGCTGTGCATGTACAGGCCCAAGTGTGGTGTGCTGGTCCGTGTGTCCCATGCATGTGTGTCAGTGCACTTACCTACACTCTCCATAATGCTCCTGTGCAATTGTGTCTCAATGCCACCTGGTCTCCGCTGCCAGGCGGGGGTCCGCCTCCCTGGTGGTGGCTGCCCACCACCCTCTGGCACATCCTCACCATCATCCCTGCTGCTATTGACCTCATCCACCTGGACAGCTATCCCACAGTCAATAGCCATGTTGTGCAGAATGCAGCAGGCCAGGAATAGGCCACAGACTTTCAATGGACTGTATTGTAGGGCACCGCCAGACCTGTCTAGGTAATGGAATCACATTTGCAGCATGCCAAAGACATGCTCGATGATATTGCGCATGCTGGCATGTGCCTCATTGTATCTCTCCTCTGAGGGGGATGGTGGTCACCAGTAGGGTTAAGCAGCCAGGGCCTGAGTGGATATGCACTGTCCCCTGTGTGAGGAAGGACATGGTTAACACTGTGCTGTGTTGTGGCAACCACCCTGTCCCTGTCACCCACTGCACACTCCAACACACCCACCCTGTCAGCCCTCCCTCCTCCCACTGCCATGCCATGCAAGCCCCCTGGCCCATGCCCTACTCACCCACCAAGTGACCTGTGTGAATGTCCCCACGTTTGAACCTCTGGCACAGCGCAGGGCTGTGCCAGATGAATGCATAATGTGCACTCCCAGAGTGTGTGGCACAGACATTGATTATGCACCTTGTGGCATCACACACCACCTGGCAGTTGATCGATGGATATCCTTTTCTATTGATGTATCTTGGCCCCTCGGGGCCAAGTGGTGTGTGCATGCCCACGTGGGTGCATTATATGGCCCCAATCATGCCTGGCATGTGTGCCACCCTGTGTAAGTCCTACATGTTTGCTGTATGCTCTGCCTGTGTTCTGGGGAAACGTATGTACTCCAAACACATGGCAGCAGAGCATTGAGGAACTGTGTGAGGAGGTGGGACATGGCCAACTGGGTGATGCCCATGGTATCCCCTGTTGGTCTTTGGAAGGTGCCCGTGGTGAACAAGCACATCACAGCATCGCCTTAGTCTGCACTGACATGGCATGACTCTGTCTGGTGGGTGCCTGCATCTCCTCACTGCACAGTGTACAGAGCTGCCTCAGAATTGCCCTGTTCAGCCAGTACTGGCCCACTATCTCTGTCTCACTAAAGTTCTTGAATGTGATATGGGCATGGTACCACCTGTGTTGGGCATACCGCCGCCGGGGCCTTCATCGGCCATGTTGGTGTTCCTCCTGCCTCCTCACACCCCTCATTACCGCCTCCATCAGGAATGGTGTGCCATCTATCACTGTGTGTGTTGGCACAGGGTTGTGCATCTGCTGTCTGTGTGTTTGAGCCAGCTTTTAAAGGCTCAAGTCTGGCTGGGACATCCTGTGGTTTGCTCTGGACTTGCACCACGATTTCTAGTTGAATATACCATTGCACCACATATTCATGGGAACGCCCCCTGCACTTGTGCTGCATACATTACATTTGTGCCATGGCCCAGTGAGACTTGCGCTGTGCAGCCGTAGTGTTTGAATATCACTTGGCGGCGCAAGTCTGCAGTTGCACCAGCGCAACTCAGTTGCACCATGCGTAACAGCTCTGAATATCTGGCCCTGTGTGTATAATTTTGTCAGTTAAGTAACACACTATTGATGTGATTATAAAATATAGTAAAAAAAAATGCACAAATATTGAAATGCCATTTGTGACAAAAACAGTGAACTTGAATTGTCTTATTTAGAGAGACTGTTATTTAACTCGGTTAATGTCAGATCAGTTATATAGTACTATATTTATCTGTTTAGGGACTCCGGAAACTTAATATTCAAATTGTTTTTAATTGCAATAAATTTTTTTGAAACTTTAGCTCTTTATTAAAGAGTCAGTTACATTGCTGTGCAAGGTCTGTGATACTGAGTTTAGGAAGGGAGTCAACTTTAGCTAGAATTTCTACCTTTCATGCCAGTGTCAATGCGGTGCGTTTCACACTGACTGGTGTTTTGGTTGCCATATTGCTGTCTGTAGCAGAACAAACAGGAATGATTAAACACTTAAACGCATGGGTGTTTTATAATGAATTGTAAGTGCTTTCAGCTGTCGGTTACAAAGGGTTGCTAAGGGTTGCAGTAACATAGAAACATAGAATTTGACGGCAGATAAGGACCGCTTGGCCCACCTAGTCTGCCCATTTTCCTACCTAACAGATAAGCTGCAGATCCTAGTTAACCAACAGCTTACTTCCTCCTACCCCCCACTAGGACTGCCTTATGTCTGTCCCATGAATTCTTGAATTCCCCCACTGTTCTTGACTCCACGACCTCCTCAGGGAGGCTGTTCCATGCATCCACAACCCTCTGTGAAAAATATTCCTCACATTACCTCTGAGCCGCCCCTCTATCTTCAAATTGTGCCTCTTGTTCTTGCACATCTCTTTTCTGAAAGATGCTACCTCTTGGACTTTGTTGATTCCCTTGAGGTACTTGAAAGTTTCTATCATGTCCCCTCTCTCCCCCCTTTCCTCAAGGGTATATATATTAAGCTCCTTTAGTCTTTCTTCATATGTCTTCTGGTACAGACCCTGCACCATTTAGGTTGCCCTCCTCTGGACAGTCTCCACTCTGTCTATGTCTTTGTGGAGATGGGATCTCTAGAACTGCATGCAGTACTCCAGATGGGGTCTCACCAACTGTCTGTACAGAGGGATAACAACTTCCTGTTTTCTACTATTGAGGCCTCTTCCTATGCATCCCAGTATCCCCCCAGCCTTACTTACTGCCTTCTCACATTGCTTGCCCACCTTTAGGTCATCTGATATAATTACCCCAGGTCCCTTTCCATTTTACTGTTGTCAGTATCTCACCCCTGTTGTGTACTCTTCCCTGGTTTTTGTTTCCATGTCATTACCTTGCACTTCTTTGCATTGAATCTGAGCTGCCATACATTTGACCATTCCTCCAACCTTGCCAAGTTCCTTCTCATCCTTTCCACTCCATCTGTGTATCAACCCTGTTGCAGATCTTTGTGTTGTCTGCAAAGAGACATACTTTTCCTTCCAGTTCCTCTGCAACGCCACTTATAAAGACATTAAAAAGGACCGGTCCCAGTACTAACCCTCACGGTACCCGCTAGTAACCCTCCTTTCTTCACTGTGTACTCCATTTACTACTACCCTTTGCGTCCTGTTGTCTAGCCAATTTTTATCCAGGCTACCACCTTGGGGCCTACCCAAGGCTGGCTAACTTGTGTATTAATCTTTGTGTGGGACTGTATCAAATGCTTTGCTAAAATCTAGGTAGGCCATGTCCACAGCCCCTCCCTGGTCTACTACTTTGGTCACCCAGTCAAAGAAATCTATTAGATTTGTCTGACATGACCTTCCCAACGTGAATCCATGCTGCCTTGGGTCCTGTGCCCCACTGGCCTCTAGGTACTCAACAATTCTTTCCTTCAGAAGTGATTCCATCATTTTCCTTACCACTGAGGTCAAACTAACTGGTCTGTAGTTTCCTGCCTCTGTCCTGCTCCCACTTTTGTGAAGAGGAATCACATCTGCCCTCCTCCAGTCCTCAGGTACCACCCCATCCTCCCATGATTTGTTAAAGAGAGTAGTCAGCGGTGTCACTAGTTCTACCCTTAGTTCTTTTAGAATTCTTGGGTGAATCCCATCAGGCCCCATTGCTTTGTCCACCTTCAATTTTATTAGTTCTTTCACAATCCTTTCTTCTGTAAATGGACTGGTATCAACCCCCATCTTCAGAGTGTTTCTCTTATTTGGTTTAAGTACCTCCCTCTCCTCTTCCTTTGTGAATACTGAGCAGAAATATTCGTTCAGTATCCCTGCTTTTTCACTGTCCCCCTCTACCCACATTCCCTTCCCTTTATTAAGCCTCGGTATCCCTCCTTTGGTCTTTCTTCGCTCCCTAATGTACCTACAAAATGTCTTATCCCCCTTCTTAACAGAATTGGCTATCCTTTCCTCTGTTTGGGCATTTGCTATTCTGACTGCCTTCCCAGCCTCTTTCTGCTTTAACTGATAAAGTTCTCTGTCCTGCTCCTTCAGTATTTCCTTATATTTTCTGAATGCTATCCTTTTCTCCTTAACCTTCCCTGCCACCTCTTTTGAGAACCATAGCGTTTTTTTCCTTCGTTGTGTTTTATTGATTTGCTTTACACGGAGGCTTGTTGCCTCTGTGATGGCTGTTTTGATTACTCCCCATTGTTCCTCCACCCTCCTTCTTGCCTGTTTGCTAGTGCTTTTCTAAGGCACTCTCTCATTTCCCAAAGTCAGCCCTCCTAAAGTCCAATACTCTTGCTTTTGTATGGCTTGATTGTATGGCTGTGTTTATCGTGAACCACACTGTTTGGTGGTCGCTGTTCCCAGATGGCTACCCACCCTAAATCTGAGATTCTTTCTCCATCCCCATTTGACAGTACCAGGTCTAAGATTGCTCCCTCCTGAGTGGGTTCCAATACTAGCTGTCTGAGGCATGCCCCTGTAGGGCATCAAGAATGACCCTGCTCTTGGATGTGCCTGCAGCAAAGGTGCTCCAGTTAACATCTGGCATATTCAGGTCCCCATCAACAATATCTCCCTTTTCTGCCATTCTAAGGAAGCCTTCTATCATTTCCTTGTCCATTCCCTCCCCTGAGATGGGGTCTGTATACAACCCCTGAGGATTGTGGTGCCATTTCCTGTCTCTAGGGTGACCCAGAGTGCCTCATCTGCTCCCTGTTTACTCTTTAGTTCTGTTGCTTTGATCCCTTCCTTTACATAGAGAGCTACTCCTCCTCCTCTTTTACCCTCCCTGTCCCTCCTGTAGATTGTGTATCCTGGTATGTTGACATCCCAGTCATGGTTCTCTGTGTACCATGTTTCTATGACTGTCACAATATCTAGGCAACCCTCTTCCATCAAGGCCACTAGTTCAGGGAGCTTGTTATACAGACTACGGGCATTGATACTCATCACCCTCCACTTTTTGATAGCTTTACCCCTTTTAGCCCCATTCCTGCCCTTACTGCCTTTGCCTTTTTTTACATTTACCTCTGTCCTGCTCCCTAATAACTTCTCTACCTTGGTGTTTACCTCACTAATTACCATGTTTTGTGGGGGGAGGCTGGGATTGCCTTGCTCCTTTTCAGTGCCTCCCCCCTTGGCTAGTTTAAATGCTTGCCAATGAAGCATCTAAACCTCTCACCTAGGATCCTGGTTCCTCCCCGGACAGATGCAGACCATCGCACCAGTATAGGTTTTCATCCCTCCAGGTGGCTCCCCAGTCCCCAATGAAGCCAAAACCCTGAGCTCCACACCAGTTTTTCAACCACTCATTGAATTCCCTGGTGAGGAGTGCCCTAGCATCACCCTTGCCATAGACAGGCAGCACCTCCGAGAAGGTTACCGTATGCGTTACTTGTCTAAGGCCCCTCCCCAACTCTACAAACTCCTCTTGCACTGCTCTGATCCCATTCTTAGCCAGGTCATTTGTCTCCAGGTGGACAATGACATCCAGCTCCCTCCCTCGTGCAGCTCCTCCCATGATCCTGAGGATTCGCTTCCTGTCCCTCCAAGCCATAGCACCAGGAAGGCACCTTACCTCCCTGTCCCCTTCCTCCCCCATTTCTACCCCCTAATGATTGAGTACCCCACCAGGAGTTGTTTCCTTCCTCTGTGGGGTCCCATGCCACCCTCCTGTGGGTCTCCTTTGTGAAGGTTTCCAGCATCCTCCTTTGTCTCCACTGCAGGTGCCTCCATAGAGGAACCACTATCCACTAGAAGAGCTAATGAATTGTAGAGAGGTACAGCTGAGGGATGCAACTCTGTTCCACCACTCTCTCCTCCTGAGCCCACCCTGGTCCAGCCTCTTCTCTTTCTTGGCAACCTCTGAGGTAGTGGCATTGGCCCTGGTGGTCCCTGGGTGGGGAGGAGGTTTCACTAATCCTAGCCAGGTCAGCCTGAGACGGGCAACCTCCTCTCTCAGACCAGAGAGTGATTGCAATAGGGTGCATCACAGCCTCCAGAATGTCTCCCGGAACACTACCGCCCCACAGCCATTGCACTGCACCACTCCTATCATGTCTTATTTTGTGTCCCCTCTCCTGTTTCTCTGTATGCTTACTCTCTCCTCTCCTTACAACTCTCACCCTTTCTGTTCTGAGACAGCAACTTCCTATCTTTTTTAGTAGCCTCCTTCTTCCTTGCTCAATGTCAGACCACCAGCAGCTAGGGGGGGAGAGTGAGCTACTTTTTTCTTTTAGGGTTGACAAAACCAATGTTTCTCTATGATCCTTCCTTCCTACTGCCAAACAGGAAGTTCCTGTTGACAGTCAGATCCAGTGGCTATAAAAGTAGAAGTGGCTTGGGTGGTGGGTGGAGGGGTGGGATGGAGGCAATTAGTGAGAAAAAAGGCTAGCAACAGGAAGTTGTAATTTGAGTCACCTGCTTATATAGTGTCTAAGCCACACCCCCAATTTAGCTCTCTCTCCTTCTACTGGTTTAGCAAAGTCAGCTGATACAATACCCTTCCCAGCACAGAACACACACTGACTTTCTTTCTTTTCTTTCTGTTTTTTTAACCCTAAATAAGACCCCTTCTACTTCTAATAAAGTATATGTCTACTTAATCTCAAAAGACACTGACTCTTGCTGAGGTATAAGTTTAAAATTAATAAGAAAATGTAGCTTTTTTAGTTAGCTGCTTTCTGCTCTACAAGCAAGGCTAGCAACCTATGGTATAACATGGTAGTGACGTGGTGATGATGCGTGCCCTAGTGCATTCCTTGGTGCATCAGTAGTGGGAGTAAACTAAAGACGATCGAAGCTGCTAAAACTTCAGATATTTACTTGGAAATTTACTTTCACTTCAATAACCAACACTGACCAACATCAATTATGGGTTTTTGGGCAGAAAAACATTTCACAGCAAGGCAAAGATACCGGGTGTCACTCATCCTGATGTCTGAAATTGCCGGAGCGCAAGGTACGCAGTATCATGCTGATAGTGGAGCACTATAGGATGCAGATTTTGGAAATTGTGAAATGATTGAGTGTATAGCTTATTGGTGACCGTTATATTTGGTGACTACTGTATTAATGCATATAACAAAGACAACTGTGACAAACAGAAGAAAGAAAAAAAGGTGCTGCTTTCTAATAGGAAACAATTAATGATATAACATACTGAATATGTTAAAGTTACCTTAACCTTGTCATCAGTGGTAATTCAACTCTTCAACTCTTTAAATGAGTCAGTGGAGTCAGAGTGATACAGCAATCTTCAAGTAATACTTTATGGAACAAAATCAGGCTTTTTATTCATAATATATACCACCCATCTGCGCCAGTGGATTTCAAATGCTGGATATGAGTTAGTAAGGTTAGCTATAATCTTCTCCATTTGGTAAATACTACAGATTAAATTATGCCAGGTTTCAATAGAAGGGATCTGTGGTACTAACCAAAGTTTAGTAATTATTTTCCTAGCAGGAACAACCATCATAGTCAACAATTTTCATGTATCCGAGGTCTGAAAACCTACTGGAGCCTTTAAAAAAAGAAAGAGCAAGGGATTAAGCTGCAGGTTATAGGTTTCATAGGTGTTATACGAGCTAAGTAAGGCAGATGCCCATAAACAGCTCACCCTTTTGTTAAGGAGAATATCCTAATATATTATTCCTCATGAAATACTCATCCAGTTTTGTTTTGAACTGTTGCCTATTTCTACTTCCTAGTATCTCTAATGGAAGAGTATTCCACATTTCCACTACTCTTTGACTGAACCAGAAAGCCCTTTTCTTAGTATGGTATATAGCTCCCCTTAAAGGATACCTAAACAACATTTTGGCAACAAAGTATTCAAAAATCTGACTCCATAGGTGACTAAAGGAAAGGCTGCTGTATTCATTAATGCTAAAACTACATTTATATAATTTACCTAAATGTGGTTCCAGAGCATTTGAAAATTGTAAAATCAGCCTTCCAATTTCAAAAAAAAACTGTCTTATCTGCTTCCTAAAATGGCCGCCAAATGTATGTGATGACATCACTGGAGCCAAAGCCAGAGAGATATATGGTTCTCTATAGTGCTAACTAGTTCTTTTTTCCCCTTTGTATAGAATTGTTTCACCCAAATGGTCAAAACAATTGCATTATTTTGTATAATGCACATGTTAGGCTATGGTTCTGTTCATTTTGTTTACTTTAACTTGCTAAAAATGTGTTTTAATCCAATCGACTTTCTCTGTGGCAAACCACACTGCAGTACAAATCTTGAATAACCTGGTGGTCTAGTAGTTATGGTGGATCCAGGATGCTACGATGGTGGTGCTGGGGTGGTGTGCATGCTTAATATGCACTTTTTAACATTTTTATTAAACCATTATATTTTCTGCTATTTTTCTTTTCTAGTACTTTTTTGACAGAACCTACAAATGTAATCCATAGTTGGAATGTAAACATTTGTACAATCAATAAATCAGACTTCTTTAACAAAGTGAAATACAGCAACAAGCAAGTACGTTACTAAGTGGGGGGGGGATTGCAGCCATACCCTTCACCACCCCCTATAGCCACCACTTTATTGTAGCAAAGTTCTTGTGCAGTCCAATGTTAGAGTTCATATCTTCTTGAAAATCAAATATATACTTGTTTTGTCTCCTTTTTCCATGGGAAATAATAATAATAAGAAGAATCAACATTTATATAGAGTTTTCATAGAGACTGTATTCCTAAGTGCTTTACAAGCAATGCTCGACTGGTAGTGAAGTGACTGAACATGTAGAGGTAGCCATTTCATACATTAATATCCACACACAGCCTTGGACAATTGCATGAACTGCTTTTATGCAAAGGGGTATGTTGGCCAGGACAACGGGATCAGGTAGCGATCAAGGTGCTGGCAGCCCCACATCTTATTTCTCACAGTAATCTGCTCATATTTCTCTCCCTTCTGTCTTCCTCCTTCCCTGAATATAGCAGTACCTTGCAAGAGTGGTCTTCTCAGTCCCCCTCTGGTATTCATTCTTCACTATTCCTCCTCACACTGAAAACTGGTGGGCTGATCACCCTTCTGCATCATGAATGCAAGTAGTACAGTACCCATTTTATTTTGTCATATCAAATATAAACATATCTTTCCAGTAAGTCAGGCTTATACCAGCAGGGAACAAGGGGGATGATGGACTTTCCTATCCTTAAAAGATCTAGGCTACCTTTGATTAGGCACTATTAAATGATGGGTGTGCACATCATTATGCACGTCATTTAATAGTGCCTAATCATAGGTAGCTTAGATCTTATATGGGTAGGAAAGCCTATTTTTCTACTTGTGCCATGCTGCTATCAGCACTAGCAGATCATGTTTATTATGAATATGTAAATATAACACACAAGACTGTACTAACCACATTCATGATGGGTCAGGGTAGTGAACTCACCAGTTTTTGGTGTGGGGAGCAGGTGAGAAGAATGAATGCCACAGAGAGCCAGAAGAGACCATTTCCAGGAGGGTACAGCTATATTCAGGTTAGTTGAAGACATGAAGTAGGACGCTGAGCAGATCACTGTGAGATCTGAAATGTGGGGCTGCCAGCATCGTGATCACTACCTGACTGTGGATGAGAGTAGCCAGAGATGATAAATACTCAGAGTGGCAGGGCTGCACCTCAACTGTTACTTGAATTCAGTGTAGGGAGATTACCCTTGGGTGGGGAGGGGGGATGATGTCATTTGTTAGGACAGTACTGAGGGAGTTGTGTATAGCTCATTCAAGATTTGGAAGGGTGGTAGCCAGCCAACTCGCATTGTGGAGTAGAGCACAGAAAAGTACTGGAGAAGAATTGCTGGGAACTGTCCTGTGGTGTTCTGCAGATCACAGGTAAAGGAGCAGACTGACATTGGAAGTCAGGTGGATTCGCTCAAGGTATTAGTATGCCTCTCTTGCTAATAATATTGTTATCCATTGTAAGTGCAGTCCTTATGAGGGCATGAACAGCAGTTTTTTCTGGTAGGTTATGATGCTTATTGCTTAGCCCTCCAGGAAGACCTAGTTGCTGGTTAATGAGGTGGGAAAAAAACACAACCGGGAACTGTACATACTACCTTCACTGTGAAGAAGGGTGGTGATCCACTCAATGTTTACTGTGGGAGCAGAAGGCAAACATTGAGAATGTGGACTGGAGAGTGATTCTGGAGGCATTTTTTAACAGTGCCGGCTGGTGATGTGCATTAGTATAGGTGTGCACAACTGTCTGAGTTACAAGATTACAATCTGAGGTGTGATAATTCTCTTCATGAGACCTCAAGCTCATATGCGTCCCCAGGCAGTACTAAGGACAGGGTATGGATGGTGGGGCATTCAACAGAAGGCAGGCTAGGTGCAGGGTGTTTACATGGAAAAAGAAAGCCTTATTTGTGGATCAACAAGAGAGCATGAACTTTGGAACTGAACAAGACTGGTACTTTGCTGTGTGACCATAAGCAAGTCACTAAACTTCCTTGTGCTCCCAAGTCACACCTGTAAACAAGCTTTCAGCTTAGTGTGTCTCTCCTGGTTAACAAAAAACTAAATTCAGTGCATCATATAACCACTAGATCATCAGTTATTTGAAGTGTTGTACTATAATGCAGTTTGTCAAAGAAAAAGTCAGCTGGATTGCAAAACATTTTCCGCAAGTTAAAGTAAACAAAATGAATAAAATCATAGCCTAACATGTGTACTAATCAAAATAATCCATGAGGTAATACATGGTGTTGATCATTCTGGTACAACAATTCAAAATAAAGAGGAAAGAAGAACTAGTTAGCACTATATAAATATACGTATGTGGATCTCTGACTCCGATGATGTCATCATGACTCATCACTTAACACACTTGGCAGACATCTTAGGGAGAAACCAAGGCTGTTTTTTGAAAGTGAAAGGCTGATGTTTACATTTTTCAAAAGCTATGAAACTGCATTTATGTTATTTACATAGATGCAGTTTTAGCATAAATGTAAATAGAAACTTTTACTTTACCTTGCTATGAAGCCAGATTTTGGAGATTGCAGTTTTAAAAAACTGCTTGTTTAGGTACTAAGTTGCAATATATGAAACCTAATGTTGTGGTAATGATTTTTGATTTCCAACCCCAAACAGTCCCATAGATCTTGGTTTTCAAAAGCACCATACACCAGGCATAAATCCCCTCTCATCCTTCTACACTCCAGGGGATATAAACCCAACATATCCAACATGTCCTTATATTTTAAATTTTTAACAGCTGATACCATCTTAGTGGCTCTGCATTGGACTCCCTCCAGGATTTTGATTTCGGCTTTTGTGCTTGGAGACCAGAACTGTGCACAGTATTCCAAATGTGGTCTAACCGGGGAATATACAATGGAACTATTACTCTCCTAATCTTCCCAATGGCCTGTTGGAGTTGTTGAAGAAAAAGGGGTCAAGGTAGGGCAGAACCTCATAATATGACCAAAAGTGGCATGAGAGGTCCCACATTTTCTCTAGCATACACCCCCCTATGGGGCAAGAATTTTGCTTGCTTAGCAGGGGTGATGAAATACCTTATTATTGTTTTCCATGTGAACTCATGCCAGAGATGTGAGGAAGTTACTTTATGAATGTAGTGCAAACCAGATTGCCATTGTTGTTCCATAAGATTAACATTAAGGTCTTTTTCACAAGCCAATTTGATATGGTCAATAGAATGGTCCTGGAGAGACTGCAGAACTTGGTATAATTGGGGGATCAAGTGTTTTGTAAGATCCTCCCCTGTCAGCGTGCGTATTATCAAGCACACTGAGGTGGGAATTTCCCTGAGGGGTGGCTCAGATTGTATATGCAAGTTCAGGTAATCCCGGGCTTGCAAATAATGAAAAAAATGCATGGATGGTAAATGATAAATGGTCACTAACTCTGCAAAGGTTCAGATAGTTGAACCCCCTAAGAGCTGAAACCAAAATCAAAGTCCTAAATGTTACCATCTCTGAAAACTAACATCTAAGTGAGAGAGAAGGAAGTCTGGAGTATCAATAATAGATAAAATCTGATATTTATAAGGATACAATTCATTTCTGTGCAGCAACTGAAACCAAGTGTTGAGTTTGTTTGCCATGTAGGGATTATCTGTTTGGGGAAGAGGAGAGGGAGGGACTGCTGCTAGCAAATATTCTTTAGGGTACCTAAGGTCCCCTCTACCAGTTCCAGAGTCTTCCAATGTGCTTTATAGTTGTCATTTAACCAATAAAGCACGGTATGGAGTTGTGCTGATTCATGGTAAAGTGTCAGATATGGGAGGGACAGGCCACCTCTCTGTTTAGGGAGTTGCAAAACAGAATAATGAACTTGTGGTTTCTTACCTTGCCAGATACATCTTGAAATAAATTTATTCCATGTTTGAAAATATGTGGGGGGTGGTGTAACAGGAAAGGTCTGGGATAAGTAGAGCAGCCTGGGCAAGGTGATCATTCAGATACTATTAATCTGTTGGATCGGGGGAAGAGGCAGGTGAGACCAAGTTTTGAGATCCCTGCACAAAGTTTGCCCTAATTAATCATAATTAAGGACACAAACCCTATGCGCCTCCACAGAGAAAAGGACTCCTAAGTATTTAAGATAAGGGAGAATCTATTTAAACTGAAAATATCGCTGTATATTCTTAGAGGGGGCATAATGAATAGCCAGGACTTCTATTTTTATCATATTAAAATTATAACCTGCTAGTTTTCCTAATTGTAAGAGGGAAGACAATAGGAAAGGAAGAGTCTTGTCCAGATTAATTAAATATGTCAATAAATCGTTCGCATATAATGCTAACTTATGTTCCTTGTGGCCTAAGTGTACTCCAGTTCTGTTTGGCTCTTGATGAAGGGTTTGAACTAAAGGCTTCAAAGAGAGGGAAAATAGAAGGGGGATGGAGGGCAGCCCTGCAGTGTACCCTGTTCTAAAGTGAAAGTGGATGAAATTTGGCCATTAACATTAATGTATGCAATGGGGTGGTCATATAAGACCCACAGTGTGTCTACATATTGTAAAGGGAAAGTGATGTGGTGTAATACTTCCAAAAGAAATGGCCACACCACCTGGTCAAAAGTCTTCTCTGCATCAAACCTGAGAAGCAAAAATGGATAGTTTGATCGGGCGGCGTCCTGCAAAATATGATGGGTTTGTTTAAAATTGTCTTGTATCTGTCGAGAAGAAATAAATCCTATCTGATCCCCATCAATCAGCAGTGGTAAAAACTGTTCAAGCTGTTTAGCCATTATGGAAGTAAATATTTTGTAATCATTATTAAGTGCAGAAATTGGCATTTATGAGGTGGACAGGGTTCAGTCCTTCCCCAGCTTCAGAATAGCAGATATGGTGACATTTCCAAGTAGGAGGTATCTCTTCCTCCACAAGAGCCCCGGCACAAGCTGACTGACGTGGTGGGCATGGGATGTTTATAAAAAAATTTATTAAATTCTGCCATATATCCATCTGGCCCAGGGCTTTTATTGTTCGTGAGATTTTTGATAGCTACTGATAGTTCAATTTGGGAAACTGAGGCCAAAAGGGATTGTTACTGAGGTATAGACAGGGTGGGGTACACAAAGACTGCAGGTACTGTTGTATTGATTCAGATGTGGGTTTATATTGGTCATGTATAGGTTAGTATAATAAATCTTGAAGGCCTATATAATGTCCCCAGGTGTTGTAGCCATCTGTCGAGTGCCAGGGTGTCAAATATGAGTAATTGCAGTTTGTTGCCGAAGCCTGTAGGCCAAAATATTTGCGGACCTCACACTGCCCTCATAATATTTATGTTGGAGATATCCAAGGGCCATCTCCATCTTTAAATTTAGTATGTCCTGTATCCTACCTCTAACTTCAGTTAAATCAGTCTGGAGAGAACGGTCCCCTCCTGTAAGACGTTCAATTTTTGTTGCAAATACTGAAGCTGGGCTTCTCTGTTTTGTTTTTTCAAGTGGGAGGTATACTTAATAAACTCTCCTCGAAATACAGCTTTAATTGTGTCCAATAATATGGCCATAGACACCTCTGTTCCTGAATTGTCCCTAATGATCCGCTCTAAGCAGTCTGTTGCCCACTGTTTGAGATCTTTCATATTCAATAAAGAATGATTAAATCTCCATCATGAGGGACCCTTATCATGCCTAAACTGCAATGCAATTCAAAAAGCTTTGGAGCATGATCTGATAGCAAAATTGGGTTAATATCACATCTCTGGGCAAGGTGAGCATGCTCTTGAGAGATTCAAAGTCTATCCGAGCTTAAACATCATGAGGTGCAGAATAATGGGTATAAATCTTATTTGAAGGGTTTAAATATCTCCAGACATCTATCCAGCCCATTTCCCCAAGGAATGACATAATGAGGCATTGTGCAATTAATGTTTTAAATGTGGTGGCACTTTAGTAACTTGTGAAGAAGCATGTGCAATATGCAAGTCTTCTAGTAGCAGTACCTATTTTCAATTATCAACGTAGTTTAATGGAGTATGCATTAATCAATTTAAGATGGAAGGAAGTACATTAATACAGTTAATCCAATCTGCTGAAATTAATTGTGTAAATGCAAATTTCTTCTATAAAAAAGGTACTTTGATGCTAACCCCAACCCTCCCTCCCCAATGAAGAGGTACTGGTCTTTGCTACATAAGGAAGTTAACTTTAACAAGACAGTCTGCTTTGGTGGCATGTAACCAGCATTAAGTTTTGAAAATGTTTGCGAGCACTTGCACTTTATTGCAACCTGTTGGGTGCAATAAATATGTTATAAACTGCGTTTTGTTTTGAGTGCATTGGCTTTGCTTTTTCCCACCCCAGGTGCATGACTTCACACTTTTTGGCATTGACGCACAACTGTCACACCCTAGACCATGCTTCTAGTTTCCCCAGATTCCAGATTTTTGTGTCATCCACAAAGAGACACACCTTCCCCTCCAGTTACTCAGCAATGTCACTTATGGTATGGGATAATGAAGACACTGAAGGGGACAGGACCCAGTACCAATCCTTGTGGTACTCCACTGATCACTTTCCCGTCCCCTGAGTGACTGCTGTTTACCACCACCCTCTGTCTCCTGTCCTTTAACTAATTTGATACCCAGCTTACCACCTTCTTTTCAATTCCCTGGTTGTGAAGTTTCTTAATCAGTCTCCTGTGTGGTGCAGTGTTGAAGGTCTTACTGAAATCCGTATAGGCCACATCAACTGCCCTCCCCGATCCACCTCCCTAGTCACCCAGTTAAAGAACTCTATGAGATTTGTTTGACATGACCTCCCCTCTTTGAAGCCTAGTGGCAGGTAGTCCTGCAGACCCTTTGTCACTTTGAGTCACTTAGAGTATAAGGAGCAAAAAAAGGCAAAGCCCAAGAGTGGCAGCTCCTTTCGGATAGGGTATAGTATTTCATGTTTCCCCCAGTAATAATATACCTATCCAAATTTCTTTTAAAGGTATCTGTGTGCTTATAATGATTGTTTCTGGAAGTCTGTTCCATAAGTTAGCTGCCCATTTCATCTAAGTATTTTCTTTTATTAGTTCTAAAATGACCTAGTTTTACTTGCAATGGATAGCCCCTAATAGATAAAGAATCTGTTTTGAATTCAATGTTTAAATCAGACATCAGTATAGTGTTGTTTATTATGTTATGACAGAAGAGAATGTCACCCCGTTGTGGTCTCAGTTCGAGACTATATAGTCCTAAATTTCTTAATCTTTCATCATATGCTAAGTCGTTCAGATTCTTGATGGTTTTGGTAAATCTGCATTGTACCCTTTCAATTTTTGTTATCTCTCTTTTATAGTGAGGGCTCCAGAGCTGGCTACCATAATCAACTATGTGTACACCCTGGGGGGGATGAGTTGCAGGCCACTGCAGGGGAAAGAAACCTAGGAGTCTTGGTGGATGTTAACATAAATAATTCAGAGCAATGCAGGAGGGCTGCGGTCAGGGCAGATAGGATGCTGGAATGCATCGCTAGGGGGATTACCTCAAGGAACAGGGAGGTGATTTTGCCACTGTACAACAGACTGGTTAGACCACATCTTGAGTATTGTGTGCAGTTCTGGAGGCTGCACCTAAGGAGGGACATCCAACTCCTGGAGAGGGTTCAGAGGAGAGCAACCAGAATGATCTGGGGCCGGGGGGATATGACATATGAGGAGAGACTAGGGGAACTCAACCTGTTCTCGCTGGAGAAGAGGAGGGACTGGGGGGGACATGATTGATGTCTTCAAGTACCTCAGGGGAGTAAATAAGGTAAGCCGAGATAGGATCTTTCAACTGAAGGAGGGTGGACTCAGCAAAGGACACAATTGGAAGATTGAGAGTGGTAGGATTAGGGAGGGGAAGGAGGAGGAGGTACTTCAACGAGATAGTGGTGGAACCATGGAATGCGCTACCCAGGGAGCTGGTACAGGCAGCTACAGTGGAGGGAATCAAGAGAGGGTGGGACAGGTATAGGCAAGGGATGAATCAGAGGCTGGTTTGCCTGGGGGGGACATGACTGGGGGATGGAGTAACAGTGGAAGGAGACAGGTAGAAGGCTACGGTACTCAATCAGGGTGCTGAAGCATGAGCAAACTTGATAGATCAATAGGCCTACTCTGCTGGCATCTAGTATATTATTATGTTATAGTCCAATTGAGGCCTAACATAGGATAAGTATAATGGCATGAGTACATCAGGTGTTTTACTTTTTATATTTCTTTTAATTGCCATCAATGTTCTATTGGCTTGTGCCACAATGGTGGTACAATGTTCTTTTAGTTCTAATTTGTTATCGATCATAGAAACATAGAAACATAGAAGTTGATGGCAGATAAGGACCGCAAGGCCCATCCAGTCTGCCCATTTCTTTTTCTACCTTATAAATGTGCCATCGACCTTTGCTCTGTCAGTGGCCTATCTATTCATACTCATTTGTATTGCTCCCTTATGCCTATCCCATGCCTGTTTGAAGCCCTGCACTGTATTCATAGCCACCACTTCTTGAGGTAGGCCATTCCATGCATCTACCACCCTTTCTGTGAAAAAGAATTTCCTCACATTCCCCTTAAACGGCCCCCTAATCTCATGCCTGTGTCCTCTTGTCCTGCTATTTTCTTATATTTAAACATGTTAGACTCTTTCACCTTGTTAATGCCCTTAGGTGTTTGAATGCCCTCGATCATATCACCTCTCCCTCCTTTGCTCAAGGGATACATATTGAGCTCTGTTAATCTGTCCTCATATGTCTTCTGATGCAGTCCCTGCACCATTTTGGTTGCCCTTCTCTGGACTGCCTCAATTTGGTTAATGTCCTTGTGAAGGTGTGGCCTCCAATACTGCACACAGTACTCAAGATGGGGCCTAACCAGTGTCTTGTAAAGAGGGATTATTACCTCCCTCTTACGACTTGTGATACCCCTACTAATACACTCTAACACCCTCCTAGCCTTACCTACTGCTTTAGAGGTCTGCTTGGATGATTTCAGGTCATCAGTGATGATGATGCCCAAGTCTCTTTCTTCCTTTGTGACTGCTAGCAACTCCCCTCCCAGCCTATAGGTGGCTTCAGGGTTTCTCTTACCTATGTGCGTTATCTTGCACTTCTTTGCATTAAATCCCAGTTGCCACTCTTCTTTTGACCATTTTGCTAGTTTATCCAGATCTCTTCTCATTCTGCCCACCCCATCTGGATCATCTACTCTGTTGCAGATCTTGGTGTCATCTGCAAACAGACAAGCCTTACCCTCTAGTCCATCTGCAAGGTCACTAATGAAGATGTTGAAGAGGACTGGCCCCAGGACTGATCCCTGAGGTACCCCACTTGTGACTTGCATCTCTTCTGACTGTATACCATTTAGCACCACTCTCTGTTTTCTGCTGCCAACCAGTTTGCCACCCAGTTGACCAACTCTGACCCACCCCAAGTCTACCCAGCTTATTTATCAATCTTCTATGTGGAACAGTGTCAAAAGCTTTGCTGAAGTCAAGGTAGGCGACATCAACTGCTCCCCCTTGGTCCACCACTCTGGTTACCCAGTCAAAGAAATCTATGAGATTAGTTTGACAGGACCTTCCTTTTGCAAACCCATGCTGTCTTGGATCCTGTGCCCCTATCATAATACCAAGGTCTTTTTCTATTGTTTTTTTCTTTAATTATTTGATTGTTTAAGGTGTATTTTTGACGTGGATATTTTTTGCCCATGTGCAAGATACAGCACTTCTTAGTATTCAGTTTCATTCCTCACTTATCAGTCCAAATGGCTATGGAAGCAATATCCTTCTGAAAAGAGTCAGTTTGATCCTTATTGTGACATGGTCCACACAGTTTTGTGTTGTCCGCATATTTAGTGATGTAGTTATTGACATTATCTTCCAAATCAGCTATAAATATTTGGAAGATGATAGGACCCATCACTGACCCCTGTGGCACCCCGCTGGTAACACCACCCGCTGTTAACAGATGCCCTCTTATAGCTACCCTTTGTGATTTTCCATATAGCCAGGTGTCAATCCATCTTATTATGTGATCATCAATACCCTGATTTTTAAGCTGTTCATGTACTGCCCAGTGAGGCACAGAGTCGAATGCTTGACTGAAATCCAACAGTATGTCAGTTGGAATGCCGTTGTCTACATTTTGACTAACATGTTCATAGAAACATACAAGATTTGCAGTGCATGAGCATCCAATTTTAAATCTGTGTTGGTTGGTATCAAAATAGGGTATGTCTTTCAAGTGTTGCAGTATTTTGTCTTTAATTAATGATTCAAGAATCTTACATGGGATGGATATAAAACTTATTGGTCTATAGCTGCTAGGGTTCGTCTTACCACCCTTTTTAAAGATAGGCGTGACTTTAGATTTCTTGCATTCAGATGGTATAGTGCCAGAGTTTAATGATTTTTCATATAGGATCTTTAAGGGTATGCAGATATTGTTCTTCATTAATTTTAGCATAGAAGGTGTGATGTTATCTAACCCAGGTGCACTATGAGGTTTTAGGCCGACAATTATTTTTATAATGTCTTCCGTCTGAAATTCATGCTTCTCCTTCCCAATGCTATTATTTTAACAGTTGGGGGGATAGTTTTGTTCACTGAATATGGAACAAAAATAGCTGTAAGTTTGCCATTTTTACAGGGTCAGTTATAACTTGTCTTTATCTATTATTGCAGTAAGTTCTTTTTAGTGAATTTATATATCCATAAAATTGTTTGCTGTTTGATTTCTTAGCTGATTTGGCTAATTTTTATTTGGAGTTCTTTTTTTTTGCCTTATTTATTTTATTTTTACATCGTTTTGCAATTGTTTGAAATTACACCAATTTGTATCAGAGGTGTGTTTTTTATCTCCAGGTATTCCATCAGCCTCTCTTTCAGTAGGGTTCCCATTAATTTCCCCAACACTGATGTGAGGCTGACTGGTCTATAATTGCAAGCCTCCTCCTTGCTGATGCTCTTGTGCAGAGGGACCACATTGGCTCTCCTCCAGTCCTCCAGAACTACCCCATCTCCAGTGAGGTGCTGAATTGTGTTTCCAGAGGGGCCCCCAATACCGTGCTGAGTTCCTTTAGTACCGTTTGAGCGAATCCTGTCTGTCCCCATCACCTTGTTTTCCTTTGGGGCTTCCAATCCCCAGTGGACTCTCTCCTCCACAGATGCAAACACCATGTTGGAGCTGTAGCGAAAGGACATGCCATGCTTCATCTATCGCCCTGTGCTTTAGGCACTTTTGGAGCTTTTTGTTTCCTCGCCAATTTGGTGTATTTTTAGGAGGGCCTTGGCATCATGTATCCTCAGTGATTTCATCTTACCATGTGATCCACATTATCTACTATTGATCCTGTTTCTAAACCACCTGACAGTTTCCTCAAGTCATTTTTGGGAAAATACATTTTGTCACCATTCTCTACCACAAGGTAAAATTGCATCTACAATAAAGGAAGAGGAGCCCAGGATAATTCTGGAGAGCATATATATCTGTAGAATTAACACCTGCTGCTTTCTTTGCTGGTGGGAAGTCTATGCAAAGTCCTGGCTTATACAAGCAATCTGTTAAAGCACCTTATCGCTGTTTCAACTTTCCAGAAAATTGGTCCTACTTCTACAAGATTTTCTCCCTGAATAGTGGTTGAACAAGTGGGATCCTTTGTTTTCCAGTACTCCGGATCTTACTGGACTTTAATTAGACCTTTCTCAGTGAACTTTAATCAGACGCTTTCATTTTTGGCCTGTATTTCCTAGGTGTTTAGTGTCGGCAGGCTTTATAATTTTATAGCAGTATATGTAACTGCACAATTATTTTAATTTATTCATAATCTGTATTTAAAGCCTCCACTTAATTATTGATATAGGGGTTCTTAGTTTACATTATTACATTCAGGACGGTAAGTACAAGAAATGGCAAAACGAGCTCTGTTTTCGAAGAGACACAATACTTACAGGAAAGTAACAGAAAGGACTTTAAATTAAGGAAACAGAGGTCAAAAAGTAAAGACTATATGGAAAATCAGGAAGGGGTATATCTAAAGCAATCAAAAATTACTAAGTTTTTTCAAGGCACTTCTCCCACAGAGGCTGATTTCACCACATGTATTTCGGCTTCTACACCAATAGTTCAGTTAGGAATGGGAAATTTCCCTTCTGAGAGTACAGCCCCTAATAAAGATATGAATTTGGCAGCACTAGAGGCTAATTCATTAAATCTGGGAGCCTTCCCAACTAACAGTTTGAGTAGGTACCAGAGGGTATATCTCTATTTGCCTATGAATGGAACTCGTATGATGATATGATCATACAACCTCAATTTTAGATAATATAAGTTTTGAGAGCAATCTCATTACCTTGTCTTCCCAACTGTTTTCATCAAAACATATGCCCTCTTCCTGTTCAGAATATATATATATATATTTAAATCTCCTTTTTTACATAAAGCTAACATTAATAAAAAGCATGGGGATTTTGTTCAGCCCAACACAAAAAAATCCTGACAGCCTAGCTTCAGTCACTCATGACCTTAGACATGCTATAGATGGACATAAGAAACTAGTTCATTCAGGAACTGATGATAAGAAACCAGATAATGTACATCTTAATGTTGTACCCTGTTCTAAATTGCATAAACCCCACTACTTCAATTACCAATGCTAGTTCCCCTCATATTGCATACAATAAAGAATTCTTTACTAACAAAGGGAATTGTATTTCCTCTTCTTCCCTCTGCAATCAAATGTTGGAAATAGTTAAAAATCCATATTTTGCCAATATGGTACTTTTGGAGAACTTTGGGGCCATTAAAGAGGAAATTGTTAATTTAAGGGCTGAAGTCTTTTTCAACAAGCAATTTTAAAACAGTTGAGGAAAGAAGACCAACAAAACTCTGAGACCTCCTGTTATGTTTATGAGGCAGAATCTACAAAAGAAACAGCCAATAAAGCAATTCAGGTCTCCCTCCCACCCTTCTTTAATAAAGAACACTCCTCTGTAACCTAAGAGCCAAAAGGATGTTTTAAGGGCCCCAGGGGTTCCAAGGGTACCAGCAAAAAATCAGAAAAATCAAATAAAGCCAAAAATCAAAACAACCTAAAACTGAAGGCTCAAAGGGACAAACTGTGCCTAGATCAGATAGTACAACTAATAATAATAGGGGGAAAGAGATCAAAGGGAAAGAGAAAGAGCAGCAAAGAATCTTTGATGGGACACATTCACATATGCAGAATTCATATGCCTATGGAGGTGAGGCAATTACTTCTAGTAATAATGTGGGGATGCATTCGTTAACCCAGGTGGAGACTGGTCAGGGGGGAAAGTCGAAGGACCCTCAGAAGGCCCAAACTCCTACAACAAACTTGAAGGATTAGAAGGGAAAACCTCAGTGGATACTTCACATCACATACTAACCTCCTTTAATGCATATAATTCAGAATATGGTAGTTTAAACCTGGAAACTGAATTTCTGATTGAAATTCATGGTGTTAACATGTTAGTGCTAGAGACCCCAGGAAAATTGTTAAAATGGATAAGAATGATACCTGTTTCATATTTCAGAAGAAGAAGGTGATATTTTTGCATCATGCACTCCTAACCCAGACTATTTGGATTATGTTCTACTGTATTTAGGTTCTGAGAAATGAGTTCATATCATTTGGAAACAAGCATCCTTTTCATTATCATTAGGAATTGGGGTTATCCCACCGATTAAGATCCTGAAGCCTTGTAGTTTAAGCACAGGCACATTAAAGGTCACTCCACAATGTGAGACTAATGTAGAAGATTTGGTGAGAATACATAGAGTTCAGGTAACTATTGCTAAATACGAGTCTAGCCAATTACTGTGTTGGGAAAGTAAGACTCTGTCAATATCTGGGTGGAAAACAAATGCAGGAGATACAATAGGAAAAGACAAACATAATCTAGTGATCTTGATGTGTCATTCACTTGATCCGAATGTCTCCCCTAGCTGTATTGCTTGGATTTTTTTTCCCAATTGTTTAACCAGGTGAGACACACTAAGCTGAAAGCTTGTTTACAGGTGCAGCCTGGGAGCACAGGGAAGTTAAGTGATTCAAACCCAGGTCTCCAGATTTGCAGCTCAGAGCCTTAAACCACTGCGCTATACTGCCACCAATTTAGATCCATAAGGGTATTACTGACATTGCACAACTGGATATTACCTTCAAAAGTTCAAAATTGGCTGATTTGGTTTTAAAAGCCTCCTATGTGTTGGATACATTAGGTATTCTCATAGTAATTATTGAAATCCCAGCTACACACAATGAACCAAATTTTAACTCTTCAAGTGCGATGCAGAGCATGGATATGTTTATTATTTATATGTTAATAACCATTTTTTGCCATTATAGTCTAAACCTTCACTATAACCAAATAATAGTACAGAAGCAACTTAAACTTAATCTGTTTCAGCAGGGGAGTTAACGCTCTTGTTTTGGAAAATTGAGCGTCTCTCCTTTAAACTGGTGGACAATGAGACAAAAGATTTTCTAACATGCTGTGATATTTATTGTCTGCAAGAGACTTGGGCCCGGATATTCAGAAGGGTTGCATACGGCACAACAGTGTTGCACCATGCGCAACCCACTGATGTGTCCTGGCATGATATTAAAACAGGGATTGAGCCTGGCACAAATCCCGATGCACCGGAGTGCATCAGTAATGTATGTGGCACAGGTGGGGAGGTATGCAAGCCCACGGCTAATTCAAGACATCCCGATATTTAGACTGAGATGTGCTGAGCCCATGCATGCACAACCCCTACCTGTGCTGCACACAGGTGAGACAAAAAAAAAAGGAACAATGGCTGGCCACCCACAGGTGAGCTGCCATATTGCAGGGCACAACACAGCAGCTGCCACCTGTGGGTGACCACCCGAGCTCCGGCTGCACCTTCGTGGCGGCACCCACATGCCCGATCGCGGGCATATGTTTAAATATAAACATCTGATATCCCTGGTGGTCCAGTGGATTGCTCGCAGCCCGATCGCAGGCTTCAGTATGTAAAGAACACGTCCAATATCCCTGGTGGTCCAGTGGACTGCTTGCAGCCTGATCACGGGCTTCAGTATGTGAAAAACTCATCCAATATCCCTGGTGGTCCAGTGGACCTCTCGCAGCCTGATCATGGGCTTCGGTATGTAAAAACATCATCCAATATCCCTGGTGGTCCAGCGGTACCCCCCCACCCACTGAGCCCCACAGCCTCGCTCCCCCCGGTCAGCGGTGGGCGGCAGCACCACCTGCCTGCCACCCTGCTGCCCGCCATCTGTTTACATGGTAGGGTCTATTGTGTCTGTCTAGTGTGAGCCACGGTAGCTCATATATACACAGTCCAGATATGTGAGTGGATCAATTCACATATCTGACCTGTGTGTCAGTATGGTGGCATGCCCATTGGCTCACGCTGTTGACCCATCGGGTGTACAGCTTGCCCACGGCGTCGGGCCTGGGGCAGCAGGTGGGTGGGTGCCACGCCCACCACTGACTGAGGGGAGCAGGGCGGTGGGGCACAGTAGGTGGGTGTGGGGGTACCGCTGGACCACCAGGGATATTGGATGATGTTTTTACATACTGAAGCCCATGATCGGGCTGTGTACAGTTCACTGGACCACCAGGGATATTGGACGATTTTATTACATACTGAAGCCCGCGATCAGGCTGCGAGTGGTCCACTGGACCACCAGGGATATTGGACAATTATTTAAATCAACATATGCCTGTGATCGGGCAGTGGGACACATTGCCACGCTGCGCAGTGGGCGTCAGTCCCTGATGGCGCTGCCTGGCCGGGCGCCAGGCACAAGTCGCTGGGGAACGGCACACCTGCATGCAAATGGGCCCATAATGACATGCAAATGGCCCCATTTGCACCTTGCATACATTATGGCCCCATTTGTATGTGCACTTTTGAATATCGCAGTTGTTGCACATAGCACAATGGAACCTGTGCCAGCGCATCCCCCTGCTCCACTCTGGCCACTTGCGCTGGCGCAGTGCCACTGCACCATGCACACTGCGGGTGGTCAGGGTGTGATATTCAACGATGCTGTGCCATGGTGCAGCTATGTTGAATATCACCCTGTCAATGCCCCTGTGCAGCCAAGTTGCGCTGTGCCCAGGCTTGCGCCACAGCCTGGCGCAGTCTGAATATCTGGGCCTTGGAGCTTTACTAGCCCTTTGATACCAGAATATACATTGTTTTGCCATCCCTGCCCACAAGAACAAAAAAGTTTGGCTGCAGCAAGGCTGGCGTGGCTACTTATAACAAGACAGCCTTGAACTTCACAGGTACTTTACTTCCAGTATCTTCTGATTTCACTTTCCCCATGAGGCTTGTAAAAGAACATCTGAAGTTGATTCTTGTTACTGTTTATTAACACCCCCCCCCACTGCTAAATCCTTTATAGATCTCTGGGTGCAGTTGTAATCATTTTTAAATGATATAGGGATAGATACGAACAAGAAGCAATTTTAATAACAGGTGACATCAATGCAAGAATGTATATAAACAAGCAACATGAAAGACTGTACTCTGATCTGTTACAGAGCTTCCAGATAATTAATTCTAGGGTAAGTTGGGTTAGACATTCCAAATACCAAAAATGTAACTTGCGCAGCAGAAATCTTTTCAGACTAATGTCAGAAAATAATTTCTGTCTGCTTAATGGCCATCTTCCTGGAAAAAGAGAAGGAAAATTTACATATATGGGCCATTTTGGCTCTTCTATTATAGACTTTGCTTGAACAAATACCCAGGCATTAAAAATTATTATTGACTTAGAAGTATTAGACCGTCCTGATTCTTCTCATGTAGTGGTAGTTTTGTCCTTAAGTTCATAACAATTCTTAATAACTGACTGTGACCCTCAGGTAAATATGAGAAATATTGAAATCCTTAATGATAAAAGAATTAGATGGGTTGGCAAAAATGTGGCACTCTTTACGGAACTTCTTAATGATTCCTTTATTACTAATATTTGTACTGAAATAATAGACCCATGTGATTATAGCTAGATTTTGAAAAAATGGTCTATGCTAAATTCTCATATTAGACCTTTTTTGAGAACCAGATGTCTTCTAAGGAAAAACATACTACTTGGTTTAATAAAACCTGTATAGAGGCCAAAATAAATCTACACAAATTAGCCAGATATTGTAAAGGATCAAGAACAAGGAAACATTTAAATACCTTAAATAGAGCAAAGAAAAATTATAAAAAGCTACTTGAAACTGAGCTGGGTAAATATTATAAGAACATGTGGGACAAGCTCAGAAATACCATTTATATTAGAGACACTAAAACATGTTGGACACTGGTAAGTCAGGGTTATACAGTTAAGCTTTTATTTCCCCTAACACTTGGAAAGAACATTTTCGAAATTTATACTTTTTGGATTTAGAGAATATGGACTCTTGTAAGTATATCACACAAGAACAACATTTAAATCAAATAATAGCTCCTTATCCTATTTATACTGAGTAGAAGGAGATCAGATATGCAGCCTTCAAGTTATGTTTAAACAAGGCTCCGGGCCCTGATCAAATTTTAATAGATGTATACAAATCTTTTCCAGACTGGTGGGTCCCCATTTTAAAGGTATTATTCAATTATATCATGCAAGGTGGTCATCTTCCCTCTAGTTGGACAGGCAATAATATTTTCCCTATATTTAAGAAAGGAAACCCTTCTGATCCCAAAATGTATTGAACAATAAGCTTGAGCAATGCTTCACAAAAATTGCTTTCTAAAATTATTCCCCAAAGACTTCAGGACTGGCTGGAAGAAAAACAAATATTAAGTGACTATCAAAATGGCTTCAGAGCTGGATAGAAACATAGAATTTGACGGCAGATAAGGACTGCTTGGTCCACCCAGTCTGCCCATTTCCCTACCTAATGGATAAGCTGCAGATCCTAGTTAACCAGCAGCCTACTTCTTTCTGCCCCCACCCCCTAGAATTGCCTTATGACTGTCCCATGCATGCTTGAATTCCACCACTGTTTTTGACTCCACAACCTTCTCCGGAAGGCGTTCCATGCATCCACAACCTCTCTGTGAAAAAATACTTCCTTAAATGACCTCTGAGCTGACCCCTTATCTTCAAATTGTACCCCCTTGTTCTTGCACACCTCTTTTTTTGAAAGATGCTACCCTCTTGGACTTTGTTGATTCCCTTGAGGTACTTGAAAGTTTCTATCATGTCCCCCCTCTCCTCCTTTCCTCGAGGCTATACATATTAAGCTCCTTAAGTCTCTCTTCATATGTCTTCCGGTGCAGACCCTGCACCATTTTAGTTGCCCTCCTCTGGACAGCTTCCATCCTGTCTATGTCTTTGCGGAGATTGGGTCTCCAGAACTGCACGCAATACTCCAGATGGGTCTCACCAGCTGTCTGTATAGAGGAATAATAACTTCCTGTTTTCTACTGGTGATGCCTCTCCCTATGCATCCCAGTATCCCCCCAGCCCTCCTTGCTGCCCTCTCACATTGCTTGCCCACCTTTAGGTCATCTGATATGACTACCCCCAGGTCTCTTTCCATTTTTGTTGTTGTTAGTCTCACCCCCCATTGTGTACTCTTCCCTAGGTTTTGTTTCAATTCAATTGTGTTTATTTATAAAGCTTTTCAAAATCAAGGCGCTGTACATGATAATAAAACAGAGATCAACAATAAGCAAATAAACTATAAAGAAAAAGCCAAGTTAAAAAGATAAGTTTTTAAAGCAGTTTTAAAACTATCGACGGTCGGGCATTCTCTCAACCAATGAGGTAGAGAATTCCACAGGGTAGGAGCTGAGTAAGCAAAAGCACGAGATCCTGATAACTTCAAACGAACCCTGGGAATCTCTAGCAATCCCTCATTGACGGAGCGGAGGGGGCGGAGGGGGCGATAGGGAATCAGAAGATCTTTCAGGTAACCGGGTCCCTGATCGTGTAGGGCTTTAAAGGTTAGTAAACCAACCTTAAAGATGATATATCAAGACAGGCAGCCAATGCAGTTCGCGGGCACAGGCGGAATATGACTGGTTCTCAAGTCCCAGTCAGAAGCCTGGCTGCAGCTGCTGCACTAGCTGCAGGTGGTGATATCAACCTGGGGCCCTAGGTATAGGTAATTACAGTAGTCCAAACGGGTTGTAACAAAGGCGTGAACAAGTCGGAAGATCCTCCTGGGAATCAGGTGTTTCACCCGGGCGATATTCCCTCAGATGATAAAAAGAGGTCTTGACAACAGCTGACACCTGAGATTTCAGGGTCAGACTGTCGTCAAAAATAACGCCCAGATTTCACACCTGTCGAGAGCTAGAGAGCGGCACCCCACCAAGTGATAAGCCTGATGGATGTGCCGCACCCAAACCCCTCCCAGGATGATCTGTTTCCCAGGTGCATTACCTTGCACTTCTTAGCATTGAATCTAAGCTGCCATACATTTGACCATTCCTCTAACCTTGCCAAGTCCCTTCTCATCCTTTCCACCCCACCTTGTGTATCAACTCTGTTGCAGATCTTTGTGTCATCTGCAACGTGTGTTTGGATGTTCAAATATCCAACACTGTTACATCTTATTACACTTAATTTGGAAATACATAAAGGTGAAGAAAGATAAACAGTACTGCTGCTTCGTGGATTTGAGTGCAGCCTTTGACAGCATAAGTCACATCTTACTATGGGACAAATTAGAAATTCTTGGTATAGACCAAGTATTATTAGATATTTTGATCCACCTTCATTGTGAAATGTGGATAACTGTACTATACCATCAAAATGGAGGAACTACATCCTCCATAACCACAAATTGTGGGATACGTCAAGGCTGCCTTCTAGCACCCACCCTTTTTAATATTTACATAAGCACCATTTTACAAAATCTGAAAAATCTAGATTTTCATTCTCCTGGGGTTAAGGACAGGAAGATATCATGGTTAGCATACACAGATGACACAGTCTTATCTACATCTTTCTTGGGCTTGCAGAGAAAGGTTAATTATTTTACAGAATTATGTAAAAAAATTGATTTACCATTAATAAAGAGAAAAAATTACTGTTTTTGGCAATAAAAGTAAGAAAACCCCCATATCTATTCATTTACAATGAAAAGATTGAAATATCTAAGTTTTATTGTTATTCAGGGGTTAGATACATGAAAAGCTGCTCTTGGAAAGCACATATACAATACCTTTAATCTAAACTAAAAATTGCCTTTAATGCATTTTAATGCTTTAACACATGACTAGATAAAGGCTTAGTGGTCGGTGCCATAAAGATGAATAATGTCAAATTTAAAACCAGTATCCTTTATGCAACCAAGATTTGGGTATTTACAGAGGTTAAATCGCTCAAAATTGTTTTAAACAAAATATATTGTTATCTACTTATTGTACAGTACCAAAATTAGTACTTGCAGAAATATTAAGAATAACGCTTGGTCAATACTCTTTGTGGACACCAATCATTGAGAGACAACTAATTTTCCTTCTCTATCTATTCCAGTTGCCAGAATCCCACTTACCTAGATATTGTTTAGAGGAGGAATTAACGTATTCCACAACTGGTTTTCCCTTTCCTTTCAATCGATCAAAAATAATCTGTTTCTTATTTCCTTTGGGCCTAGGCCATTTATTGTCTGAAATATATTTAAAGCCTAAAGAAGATATCATCTTCCAAATGAAAAAAAGGCTAGGGACATGGCAGTACTGCTTGATTTTCAGCGTCTCATGACTCTGAAGCATTTTAGATGGTACAAATTACTTAAAACCAAGCATCAGATAGAATCATATCATAAAGACAGATATTTACAAGATTTAGGTTGCAACTTTATAATGCTAATTTCATACAGTGGTAGTCACAGAAAAGTTGCATGGTAGCATGGTATTCCGAGCAGTGAGCAAGTGCGGTACCCATTGAATAGCATATATACCACTACTGTGCAATGATGTGCGATGCATGGTACCATGCAACTTTTCTGTGACTAACACTGTACATTTTAATCAAAATCTCCAGCCCATATTGCAAATGTAATCTCTATTGTGAAGATGATCTAAAACATGTATTACTTCTATTCCCTGTTTATTCCAAAAGGAGGCAAGAATGGCTGGGCTCCATTCTGAGTGATTTCAACTTCCCCATACCAAATAATTTTCACTTTATTTAATTCTCATGATTCTGATGTCATAGTTAAAATTTGTGGGTTTTTTTTTGGCTACTTTGCATCTGTAATCTGCATACTAATGCTGGATGATAGTGGATGCATGGCCATCATATTGGAATGATCTGTACTATTTATATTTGCCCCCACACACACCTTTTGTGATATATGAACATCTACCTCTGCTGCTGCTTGTCATTCGAAAATGTTTTAGCTACTCTTCCTATCAAGGGTATATGTTTATTATATTTATATAATCTGTATTATACTTTCCTTCTATTTTCATTTTAGAGACTGTTGGATATTTATCTGTGCTGCTATCTGAGTTGTGGAATTATCTGATAACTGTGACTCCTGATGAACGCCGACCACAAAGAGCGAGAAAAAAACACCCGACATAAACAGGGTGACGAACATTAGGGTGACCGTCGCAAATAGCGACAGTCGATTACAGTACTCCATCCAAAGAAAAGACACCATATGTATTTTTATGTGGGGGGCTATGCCATCTGTGCCCCCCCAAATAAATATAATCAACTCTGCAGGGGGCGTGGACCTAGAAGAAAACGGAAAGAAAAAATGTTTTTTTTTTTATTTTGTCTGCCACTAGACTTGAATCCAAGTCGCTGGCTCCAGGGGCGGTAGCATACACCGCTACCCTACTCAGCCAGCTCAGTGGAGCTAGGCCAAGCATCATCCCATATCCTGCTATAGCGAGTGTAGCTCCTGGCTATACTCACTATACAGGATATAGAGATCTGTTTCACCAGTCACTCTACTTCCAAGCACTATTATTGAGTCGCTCATATTGAGTCACTCAATAATAGGTGCTCATATAGGGTGCTACCCTGATTTTCTCTAGTTTTCCACAATCTGGAAACTTTCTATATTTACAATATATTTATTGCAACTTATTGTTTTATTATTTTTTTGTATTGGCTTGTAGCCGATCAATAAACATGAACAGATACTGATACTGATACTCTCCTCCAAAAATGGACTTGTGTCCACTTCCTCTCCCCTTGGTGCCTGCCAACACATTTTGGTTTGTCCCTTCCATTCTCCGCTATTAAAACTGCATAGAAGTACTCATTTAAAAGCCCATAATTAATCTTCTACATTTTATATAAATCGTTTACAGATCCTTTCAAGTGTCTGTTTTCCACTGACTAGTATGTTTAACCACTTTTGAGTGATACTTTTTTGTTGTAATGAGAATAATACCCAGCAGATTTCACAAGTCTGTCTTTCATGCCTCTAGGATATTTGTAGAGAAGATGATCTCTGGAGAGAGCCGGACCACAATATATAGTACCAACCTCATGGCCTGCTCAAGGTCTCCTAAGAATGTCCTCAGCACCGGGCAGGACCACATTATATGACCACATTATATGTGTGTGGACTGCCAGTTGCTCACCACATGGTTTCTAGAAGGTAACTCTGGAGTTACCTCCATAACTAGTAGTGATGAGTAACATAGAAACATATAATGTGATGGCAGATAAGGACCGCTTGGCCCACCTAGTCTGCCCATTTCCCTACCTAACGGATTAGCTGAAGGTCCTAGTTAACCAACAGCCTACTTCCTCCTACGCCCACTAGAATTGCCTTATGTCTGTCCCATGCATTCTTGAATTCTCCCACTGTTTTTGACTCTACAACCTTCTCAGGAAGGCTGTTCCATGCATCTACAACCCTCTCTGTGAAGAAATACTTCCTCAAATTACATCTGAGCCATCCTCCTCTATCTTCAAATTGTGCCCCTTGTTCTTGCACATCTCTTTTTCTGAAAGATGCTACCCTCTTGGACTTTGTTGATTCCCTTGAGGTATTTAACAGTTTCTATCATGTCCCCCCTCTCCCTTTTTTCCTCAAGGCTATACATCTTAAGCTCCTTTAGTCTTTCTTCATATGTCTTCTGGTGCAGACCCTGCACCATTTTGGTTGCCCTCTTCTGGACAGCCTCCACCCTGTCTATGTCTTTGTGGAGATGGGGTCTCCAGAACTGCACACAGTACTCCAGATGTGGTCTTACCAACTGTCTGTACACAGGGCCAACAACTTCCTGTTTTCTACTGATGATGCCTCTCCCTGTGCATCCCAATATCCCCCCAGCCCTCCTTACTGGCTTCTCACATTGCTGGGCCACCTTTAGGTTGTCTGATATGACTACCCCCAGGTCCCTTTCCGTTTTTGTTGTTGTCAGTATCTCACCACCCATTGTGTACTCTTCCCCTGGGTTTTTGTTTCTCATGTGCATTACTTTGCACTTCTTTGCATTGAATCTAAGCTGCCATACATTTGACCATTCCTCCAACCTTGCCAAGTCCCTTCTCATCCTTTCCACTCCACCTTGTGTATCAACCCTGTTGCAGATCTTTGTGTCATCTGCAAAGAGACGTATTTCCTTCCAATCCCTCTGCAATGTCACTTATAAAGACATTAAAAGGACTGGCCCCAGTACTGAACCCTGCAGTACCCCACTAGTAACCCCCTTTTCTTCACTACGGACTCATTTACTTATTACCCGCTGTGTCCTGTTGTCCAGCCAGTGTTTTACCCAGGCTACCACCCTGGGACCCACTCCCAGGCTGGCTAATTTGTTTATTAATCTTTTGTGTGGGACTGTGTCAAATGCTTTGGTAAAGTCTAGGTAGGCCATGTCCACAGCCCCTCCCTGGTCTACTACTTTGGTTACCCAGTCAAAGAAATCAATAAGATTTGTCTAACATGACCTTCCTGCTGTGAATCCATGCTGCCTTGGGTTCACTGCCCCACTGGCCTCTAGGTACTCAACAATTCTTTCCTTTAGAAGTGATTCCATCATTTTCCCTACCACAGAGGTCAAACTGACAGGTCTGTAGTTTCCTGCCTTTGTCTTGCTCCTACTTTTGTGAAGGGGAATCACATCCACCCTCCTCCAGTCCTCAGGTACCACACCATCCTCCCATGATTTATTAAAAAGGGTAGTCAGTGGTGTTACTAGTTCTTCCCTTAGTTCTTTTAGAATTCTGGGATGAGTCTCATCAGGCCCCATTGCTTTATCCACCTTCATTTGTAAAAGTTCTTTCAGAACCCTTTCATCTGTGAAAGGACTAATATCAACCTCCCTATCCAGTGTGCTTCTATTGACTGGATTAGGTGTATCCCCCTGCTTTTCCACTGTGAATACTGAGCAGAAGTATTCATTCGGTATCCCTGCTTTTTCACTGTTAGTCTCTGCCCAACCACCTTCCTCTTTATTCAGCCTCAGTATCCCTGCCTTAGTCTTTCTTTGCTCCCTAATGTACCTATAAAAGGTTTTATCCCCCTTCTTAACTGAGTTGGCTATCTTTTCCTTTGGGCCTTTGCTATTCTGACTGCCCTCCCTGTTTCCTTCTGCTTTAACTGGTACAGTTTTCTGTCTTGCTCCTGTGTATTTTTATACTTCCTGAATGCTATCTTTTTCTCCCTAACCTTCCCCAACACTTCTTTTGAGAACCATAGTGTTTTTTTCTTTTGTTTTGATTTGTTTATTTGCTTCACACAAAGGCTTGTTGCCTCTGTGATGGCAGTTTTGATGTGTCCCCATTGTTGCTCCACCCCACCTTCTTGCCTGTTTGCTAGTGCTTTTCTGAGGCACTCTCCCATTTTGACAAAATCAGCCCTCCTGAAGTCCAGTACCTTCACTTTGATGGCTCCGACTCTACAGCTAAGTTTATCATGAACCACACTGTTTGGTGGTCGCTGTTCCCAGATGGCTACCCACTTCAAGATCAGAGATCCTCTCTCCATCCCCATTTGAGAGTACCAGGTCTAAGATTGCTCCCTCCCGAGTGGGTTCCAAAACTAGCTGTCTGAGGCATGCCCCCTGTAGGGCATCGAGAATGGCCCTGCTCTTGGATGTGGCTGCAGCAAAGGTGCTCCAGTTAACATCTGGCATATTCAGGTCCCCCATCAGCAATATCTCCCCTTTCTCTGCCTCCTAAGGATGCCTTCTATCATTTCCTTGTCCATTTCTTCCCCTTGAGATGGGGGTCTGTATACAACCCCTGTGTGGATTATGGTGCCATTTCCAGTCTCCAGGGTGACCCACAGTGCTTCCTCTCCTCCCTGTTTACCCTTTAGTTCTATTGCTTTGATCCCTTCCCTTACATAGAGAGCTGTTCTGAAGTAACGTACTAGTGATTCCATGCATGCTCTCTCCATATTTGCGAGGAGGTGATCCTGCCTTTCATAGCAGCCCCTCTGTAACTGCTCCCTCTTCTGTGCCTGTCTCAACTCCTCCCTCCACTTCACCGCTACATACATGGTATCCTGTGGTTGCATCCCTTGCAATGCCTGGTAAATGGCAGAGGTAAGGTGGGTAGAGGCCTGAGTCCTAATGTGTGTTATCAGAGTAGAACTGAGTGGGAGTGCTTTAATATAGTTTCTACAGGGAAGTAGCTGTGACTTTATAAAATGTCATATCTGGAGATACCTAAAAAAGTCTCTCCACTCCAGCCCATATTGTTCTTGGAGCTCTTGAAAGGATTTAACACTGCTCCCTGTACAGAACTGTGTGAAGTAAAGAAGATTACTTCTTCTCCAGCCCTGAAATGCATCATCTAGGCAGGTCAGTGGGAATCCTTCCAGTTGTACCACTGGAGACACCCATATTACTGCTGATAGCAGGGACAGTTCTGCAACCATCTCCCACCAGACCTCCCCTACCCTAATGATCTAGGAATTTTGATGCACCAAGTCCCCTTCGAGGGTGGTGGTCCAAATATAAATCAAGTCATGTCCCAGAAGGGAAGAATGTCTTGCTCCATGTCGAGCCATTGTGGGCCCTTCCTTGCCAAATGCCAGTAAAAAAGGATCCACAACTGAGAAGCAGTATAGTATGCCTTAAGATCAGGTAGTGCAAGGCCCCCACAAGATTTTGGTAGCAGCAAAGTTTGAAATCTAATTCTGTGATGCCTGCCATTCCAAATGTATCTAGAGAAGGCAACTTGCCATTTCCTCCAGTCCTGTTCTGGGATAGGGAGAGTAACATTCTGGAAAACATATAGGAATGGGGTAGGGTTATCATGTGAACAGAGTTGACGCATCTAATCAAATTGGGGGGCCCTGTCATTGCTGCGGATCTGCGCCATCTAGGTAGCTAGGGGTCATAGGTGGCCTTGTATAATTTGTCCAGTGTAAGAGGCAGCTTGGGACCCAGATATTTCAGTTCTCAGAGATCTCAGTGGTAAGGAAACTGCTATTTTAGAAGTGGTGGAGGGGTCCAGTGCATGGAGAGCACCTCCGTTTTATTGGTGTAAAACCTATTAGTGGAGCGCTCAGTATACTGGTTTCAGATGGCAAAGATCTCTGGACAGGAGGATTCCAGATCCATGGTGTATAACCAGACGTTGTCTGCATACAGAGCAACCCTATGTTCCAACTCCCCTATACTTAAACCGGACATCTTTGTGCCTTTCCATAGTGCCTGCACCAGAGGCTCAATATACATAGCAAACAGGAGAGGGGGAAGAGGGCAACCCTGACTTGTGCCCCTGCTGAGTGTGAAAAATGAGGAAATATGTCCATTTACATCTTTAAAGGCTTGGGGAGGTGTTGTAGAATGTCTGCAGGAGGGAAACAGAGTCAAACAAAAACCCCGCCTTCCACAGCCCCACAAACAGATAGGGCTAGGACATACTATTGAATGCTCTTTCAGCATCTATGCTGGCCAGCAGGAAAGAGATGTTTGCTGTGTGCATGTGGTGAAGCATGTGGAGGGTGTGTCGGGTATTATCATTCATCTGCCTGGCCCATACAAATTCCATCTGGTTCAGATGGATCAGTGATAATAACAGAGGGTCCAAGCACTGTGCCAGGACTGCCAAAAACATCTTATAGTCCACATTCAGGACTGAAATTGGTCTATACATGGAGCACTCCATTGGGTCCTTCCCTGGTTTTAGTATTACCAAAATGGTGGCATACTGCCAAGTCTGGGGGACATCTGCTCCCTCTAATACCTCATTACAGGTTCATAGCAGGAGTGGTAGAACTGACTCCCATTGGGATTTATTAAATTCTTTGATGTAGCCATCCAGGCCTGGGGCTTTCTGTGTTTTTGCTTTGCAGAGTACTCCCTCCAGCTCTGTCATCTGGAAAGACCTGGTGAGGGCTGCTGCTTGTTCCTGGGTTAGCATGGGAAGGGAGAGAGCCATTAAGCTGGAGACTTGGTTGGACACTTGGCAGCTGGGGTTCAATGCCAAAAAATGTAAGGTACTGCATTTTGGAGCAAAAAATCCAAGTAGAAGCTACCAGCTGGGGGAGGGTGCAGCTGGTGGAGACTGAGGAGGAGGAGAAGGATCTGGGGGTGGTCATCATAGGATCAATGAACAACTCGGCACAGTGTAGGAAGGCAGCAGCAATGGCCAACAAAATGCTGGGTTGCATAGCAAGAGGAATAACGTTGAGGAGGGGGGAGGTGATCCTGCCACTGTATAGATCACTGGTTAGACCTCATCTCAAGTGCTGCGTGCAGTTTTGATGTCCGTACCTGAAAAGGGACATTAAATTACTGGAAGGGGTGCAGTGCAGAGCAACTAAAATGATCCATGGGGTGGGGGACTTCCATATGAGAGTAGGCTAAAGGAGTTGGACATGTACTCGCTGGAGGAGAGGAGGAACAGAGGGCTATGATTGAGACATCTAAGTACATGAGAGGGATAAACAAGACTGGTATGGAGAGGCTATTCAGGGCAAGAGTGGGGAGGGACACTCATGGACATGACATGAGATTGGAGGGGGGAAGGTTCAGGAGGGAAATGAAGAGTCACTTTTTCAAAGAGAGGGTAGTGGCAAGATGGAACGCAATACCAGTGGAGGTAGTAGCCTATAAAACAGTGGGCTGCTTCAAAAGGGACTGGGACAGGGGAAGAGGGAGGATAAAGGGAGTGGGGGTGAGGAGGGAGGGACAGCTGCGGAATAGGGTTGCTAGCTGCATAATCGAGCAAACTCAATAGACCAAATGGCCTTTTTCTGTTGGCAAATTTTGTAGCTTCGTATATTAAGAATACCTTCATGCAGATGCCTTACTTGGGGGTGCTCTGGTATTCTCCCCTTCCCCTTCTTTTGTTCCCATCTGTAGAAAGTACTCTTATCCCTTGCATTCCCCTCCTTGATACAACCTAATGGATACCACTAGGACACTGATTGACCTGTTTCCCTGCATTTTGTATTCCTTATACAGCAGTACTTATTTGGTGCTCCTTTCACGCTATCCCATATAGAGGAAGCCTATTTACTGTTAGGAGCAGGAGTGGAAGTTGTTACCTATGATTTATAAGTTTGACATTGTAATGTAAAGTAATTATCCATTGGTATTACTGTACAGCAATTGCTTGTATTAAGTACTATTGACCACTTGAAAAGTTTAATAAAAATTATAATTACAAAAAAAAAAGAATGCCCTTGTGGCCTCCTAATTATAAGTAGTCTCACGGTGTAGAGTCACGTAAAAAGCATGGAATGCCACAGCTATGTTCCATGCCTTACTCAGGAAATCTTTGGTGACTGGGTGTTTGGTTTTATCCACTGTGATCCTAGGTTTTTGTTTTCTGACTTGATGAGCCAGAAGTCTTGTGGCCTTAGGTCCCACCTCATAATGTTTGTGTTGGAGATATGTGAGGGCAAGCTCAGTTCTATGGAGAATTATTTTGTCTAGCTCCAGTTTAGTCCTGTCTAGCTGACCCTTCACTGATATATGCCCCTGTTTATGGGCCTCCTGTGAGAAATGAAAAGCATCCTGTAGATTAGACAACTACTATTGTCGCTCCTACTCTTTTCCTAGCAGTATACTCTATTATATGGCCTCACAGGACTGTTTTCAATGTGCCCCACAAGACTGCTTCAGTATGCCCTCCTCCTTGGTTAAGGTCTTGGATTTCTGAGATCTTGTCCCCTAGGAAATTCCAGAACTCTTCCTACTGTAGATGATAGGTGCTCAATCATCGTTGGGTCTTGAGGGTCTCTTTTTCTAACCTTTTATAGGGTAAAACTGGGGCATGGTCTGATATCAAATTGTCCCTGATCTTGCAAGTCAAGATATAATGTGTGAACTCCTGCTGTATATAGCTGTAGTCAATGACATTGTATACTCCATGTATAGCAGAACAGTGGGTATAGTTTCTCTGTCTTGGGTTCAGTTCCCTCCAGATGTCTAGCCATTTGTGGGAATGCTTGATAGACCAGCCTACTTTGTGTGCTACCGGTTGTCTATGAGGGGAGGTATTAGATGTGTCCCAGATATTGGAGTGTACCATATTAAAGTTCCCTGCTAATAGTGGTACTCCCCTAGTATGAATCAGGGTAAGGTCAAGAAGCCTCTGGATCTCCAGGATTTTGGAGCCCAGGAGGATATATAAGTAGGCTAACATGACTTCCACGTTGTATAACACACCCTGCACTAGGATCAACCTCCCTTCATCATCCTGGACCTCCTTTTTTCCTGAAATGGACTTCAGTGGGGAGCGAGTATGGCCACCACTCTAAGCTTTCCCCTTGGCATTTCAGAACTAAACACTGATTTAAACCCAAACTTCAGCAGTTTACTCTATTCTAGTTTATCTAGGTGCATCTCCTAAAGGTACATCAATGCAGGCCATTCTTTCTTAATACAGGATAATATAAAAAAGACAAAGTACAAGTTCCAGCTTCCAGATACACAATGTTCCATGCACTTGCTCCCAAATAGGATTAGAAAGTTCAGAAAAATAGAGATCTGTAAAAACAGAACTCCTGAGTGGGGCTAGCACCAAAACATAGCATGGATGGCAATCAAGTTTATACTCTAACCAATCATATTACTGAATGGCAAACTTCTTAAATCTGTGTAATTCATAGAATCAAAATTGTTCAACTTGTGACTGCAGCCTACAAAAATACCAGACCTAAGGTACAACAGGAGAACAAGATAGCCGTACCCTGGTGTGACTCAGCAGACATGAAAAATGTTTGTTGTCATTTCAGAAAGACCATGAATGAGAATTACACTAGAAGCTGTTTAAAAACTTCTTTAACTTGAAATAATTATGAAAATATGACACAGTTGCAAATATTTCAAGGTACTTAAAAACTGCACATTCCCCAAATTATATAGACCTATAAGGCCCTACACGACCAGAGACCGAGCTACCTGAAAGATCTCCTTTGCCCGTACTGTCCCTCCCGTCGTCTCCAATCCACCGATGAGGGATTGCTAGAGGTTCCCAGGGTACGTTTGCAGACATCGGGAGCAAGGGCATTCAGCTTTGCTGCTCCATCCCTGTGGAACTCTCTACCTCATCGGGTACGAGATTGCCTGACCGTCCAGAGTTTTAAAACTGCATTAAAAACTTATCTGTTTGATCTGGCTTTTGGTAATTGAAGTGTTTTTATCTGGTTTCATATTTATTGGAATTTATGTAATGTTTGTAATTTTACTTTATTTGTTTTATTTTATTGTACAGGCACCTTGGTTTTGGAAAGGCGCCTTTTTTATAAATAAAAAATTGATTGATTGATTGATTGAATTCTCTCTTATTTTGCCATGCAGAGTTAGATTCAGACAAGTGCACTGTTCTCATTTATATTAGTTTATAATTTTAACTCATTGTTGAAGTCCTGTTATCAGAGACTATTGCCTCAAAAAAGGCACTCAGTACAAGAGATGCTTAATTGATTGGCTGTTTTTCTAGAGTGAGGATTTACCTCCCTCCTGCTCGGATGTAAGGCAAGGCAAAGTTTATTTCTTTTGCGCTCATTCCAGGAGACTCTGAGCACCTTACATAAAATTATAAATGGGAGTAAAACATACAACAAATAAATATATACAACAATAAAAACTAGAGCAACTATAAAATAATAATAATACAAATCAGCAGTCTTATTTCATATTTAAATAATTAAGCCTGGGAATGGCAATTAAAAGACATAGGTCTTAAGGCAGCCCTTAAACACCTCAACTGAAGGGGCCTCTCTGATGGTAAGAGGAAACAAATTCCACAGGATGGGGCCAGTGATGCTAACAGCCCTGTCGCCGGCAGTTTTTTACCTCGTACTGGAAACCGCCAGGAGGCCCCTGGAGGAGGAATGGACGGAGTGGACTGGGGCAGCAGGTGTAAGGAGATCAAACAGATAGCCAGGGTATAGTCCATGTAGGGCCTTAAAGGTGAGTAAACCCACCTTGAAGGTAACCATCCACCTGACCAGCAGCCAGTGCCATTCACACAGCACCGGAGTTACATGACAGAACCTCAAATGGCCTGTCAGCAACCTGGAAGCTGCATTCTGCACCAGCTGCAGCTGGAGGAGGGTACCTCCTGAGACCCTGAAGTAAAGGGCATTAAAGTAATCAAGCCTGGAAGTTACAAAGCAGTGGACTAGAGTGGGCGGGTCTTCTGGCGGAACTAGGGGTTTGATCCTGGTAATATTCCTCAAGTGGTAAAAACCACTTTGGGCAACCAATGACACCTAAGATTCAAATGTCAATCTGTCGTCCAGGAACACACCAAGATCTCGCACCCTAGAGGAAGCCATTAATGGTGAAAAATCCAGTTGCCACACCAGAGGCATTCTTATCATGCCTTCAGCCTGCTCTCACTACTAGAACCTCCGTCTTGTCGGGGTTCAGTTGCAACCAGCTGGAGGACATCCAGTAATTGATCTTGGCCAGGCAGGTGTTAAGCACATTCACAGCATCTGATGTTCCAGGGGCAAATGACAAATACAATTGGGTATCATCTGCATAGCAGTGAACATCCACATTATATTTCCTAATGAGCTCATCCAGGGGCAGCATGTACACTGCGAACAGCACTGGCGACAAGATTGATCCCTGAGGTACTCCACACGACAGGAGCTTTGAGGAGGAGGAGAAATTCCCCATCACTACCCATTGCTTCCTGTCAGCGAGATAGGACTCAAACCAGTGGATGACAGTGCCAGCAAGCCCACAGTACTCTCTGAGATAATCAAGTAGTTTACAAAGTGGTCAAATGTGTCGAAGGCTGAGGAGAGATTGAGGAGAATGAGAACTGACCCGTCTCCGCTATCTCTTGCTCTAAGGAGGTCATTGTGCACCCGAACTAACGCTGTTTCTGTGCTATGCCTAGCTCAAAAAACAGACTGGAATGGCTTGTAGATATCAAAGGTCATGAGGTGCTCTTTAAACTGTTGTGCCACAATCTTCTCAACAACCTTTCCTAAAAATGGAAGGTTGGAGATAGGACAGTAATTCGCCAAGATGTCTGGGTCAAGAGGCATCACCAGAGCCTCTTTCAAGGAATCTGGGAAGACTCCTTCAAACAACGAACACCGAACAATCAAGGTGAACACCAGGCCAACAGAATCAACGCATCCCATTAGGAAATGTGTTGGTACTGGGTCCAGTTCACATTATGTGTGCTTCAGTTTCAAAGCAGCCTCAATGATCTCAACCACCTCCACCAGTTTAAACTCCTCCCAGACAGGTGGAGTGCCTCTGCTACCATCAAGGCGATCACTGTGAGTTGTGAAATGACTCACTGGCAGGATTCCTTGCTGGATAGAGGACACTCTGTCAGTGAAGAACTGAGCAAACTCATCACACAAAGTGATGGAAAAAACCTTCTTCAGCTGCAGACAGACCAGATATAATAGCCTGTCTACAGTCTGAAAAAGTATCACTGGCTGGTTCTTCCGCGCAGCAATCTCCCTGGACAGGAATTACCAGACTTTGCACTCTTTGAATATATAAAACTAAATTATTTGGTGCTATTTTGTGTTGTTATGGTAATCTGGTATGATTAAATATGTTTTAAGATGGTGGGGTCCATAGCCGACTTCGGAACACCAGATGTTTAGTTATTCCTCTCCCTCACAATGCTTCTTTCCTACCCAGATGCTTGGATCTTGCCTATGCCCATTGAGACTGTGCAGGACTCTCATTTCATGCACAGTTTTTGAGGGGCAGAAAAATCCTCCCTTTGTAAGAGCTTACCAGATCCTTCAGGCTGTGTACTCAAGACCACTTTTTCTACCTTCAAACAACCCACTATTTGCAATTAGAACTCTGAAAATGGCCTCTAACTCAAGAGATCCCTCTGTTCCATCAGTTATTACTTTTGATCCTGAAAGGGACTCGGTCACTTCCTTAGTTTCGCAACTATACCAGGTGCTCCTTGAACTCCAAGGACATCATGTGGACCCCATCCAAATGAAATGGAAGGTTGACTTACAGACTCCTAATACTCCTGTAGAATGGAATAAATACCTACTTCATAGTCACAGGCAAACTTCTTCCCATTCTTGGAGAGAGTTCTCCTGTAAATGTTTTATAAGATTCTTTTGTACCCCCCAAATAGTGACCAAATACACTCTAACCTTGAACGCACAGTGTTGGAGGGGTTGTGGAGTCAGTCCTACTACTCATGGCCACATTTTCAGGTCATATCCAAATCTACAACCATACTGGGAACAGCTCCGCACAGCCCTCCAGACTATATCTGGTGCAGTTTTCACACTCTCTGCCATAAATATAATATTCCTGGATCCCTCCCAGGTCCCTAGAGGTCTATATACAAAAAAAATGGCCTAAATCTGCCTTTTAGTGTCCACAAAGGTTATAACCAGACTTTGGTTAACCCCAACAACCCCAAAGGTATCACATTTGCAAGATGCAGTGCTGCTGGTATATGATATGGAGAAGTTAACTGCTAACTTGAACCATTCAGCTGAGCGTTTGAATCCTTATGGCAGCGATGGGTCCTGTACATAATAGACCATAAGCCAGGTTTTATTATGTAATTTTTCAAATCTCTGTAATCTTTTAATTTTGATGGTTGACAGCAAATAAGTTTTATGTATAGTCACTTCAGTGCTTAAGATGCTTTTTTTTGTTTGTTGGCTTGTTATTGTCAATTGTTTATTCTTTTTATCAAAAATATCAAATAAAGAGAAATTTTAAAAAAAGATGGAGGGTGTATACTGTCACAAACCCACTCAGCATGTCAGGCCCTCTGCTCCCACAGTACCAACCTCCAAGTGCAGCCTTGTGAACAGGAAACAGAAACAGAAACAGGGTAACCCTCCTGTCTGTTTTGTGGGTTCGAATCAACCTTTGGTCTCAAGTCTTGGAGGAATTCAAACTGTGAACCTCTTGTTAGCGTACCCAATGTACAGGCAGAGATAATTCTGCTCTTTGTGGGGGCCAGATATCTTTTGCCTATGGGCACCTAACCAGGTGTACAAAATGAACCCTTAAAACTCTATCAAAGTCCTCAGAATAAACTCTTACCTTTTCCCAGTTTGGTAAAACTAGTAAACTTTGTACAGTGTCAGCTTTAACCATATATGCTTCCCTTGTCAAAGAAAGACTTTCAAAGGTACACCAGGTAGTCTCTAAAAATAGAGGTTTACTTAAAATAGATAAAAATGTAAAATGTAAAACACAGAACCATATATCACAAAACATACAATCTTTTAAAACAATAAGGTTTAAAAAGTGCAAATTCCTACCAATAATACACATAGACCTGTCTACTAATGTATTGTTATCTTCTTATAGTGCTGTAGATGTTTCTTTTTTCAGAGTCTAAACATGTGTGTCTTAGTGGAAAACAGAATACTGTTTTAAAACTGGCTTTGCCAACCTCTTTGCATGAGGTCACCTAGCTTCTCCCTGTCAGAATATAAAAAAATATACACCCAGGATGTCTTATCAATCAGGATGAAAAATTAATTAAGTGACATTTCAGCAAAACTCATTTCACAAATTATGACACTCTTTAAATAACATCCCCTCTTTGATCTCAAGTAGCTCTTCTTCCCAGGAAACATCAAAGAATCTTTTATGACTTCGCACTAAAGCGTCATAACCTGCTCTCTTCCTCTAAACGTTATAAAAGTTTATGATTTCCCATCCTAGCAGCTGGCAAGCTACAATTAAGCTAGATAAACAGGAGATCCTTATTTTAAGTCTCTTCTAGCCTGTAATTATCTCCTGGCTTTTATCTTTTAGCTGAAACAGCATGTCTCATTAGAGACACTCAATAACACATTTTTATATTACAAAAAGCATAGATTAATCAGAACCAGCAGTACATGCATCACATATACTACCCATTCTGCTTGGATATACCAAGATCACAATTTAAAGAGCACACTTTTTAAATTAATATGTGCCAAGGAGTTTCAAACAAAGTTCAGTCTGCTTAGCAGCTAGAAGAAATACACTCAAAACTTGATTTCAGATATAACAAAATGGGACAGAAATCTCAGCGTAATAATTGCCCAAACTGTATGGCCTGCTAAAGTGCTAAGTGGCTGTGCAAACTGTACAGGTGTCAGTAAAACTGAGACGGTGCTTCAGTGACTGTGCAAAACATATGTAACCCCCCTACAAATGGGGGTTCCTGAAAAGTCTTCCTTGAGCTTGCCTAAATGCTCGCTGCCAGGCTGGTGTCCTGTGTTTTAGCAGTTTAAATGTATTGCCAGAGAGTGCCTGCATAGCCTCTGTGTACTGTCTCTTTAAGAGCTGCCTGGAATGCAGTTATAATTAATCTGGGAGGGGGCTGAGTGTTTCTATGCTTGAGTCCCACCCGGGCTGCCAGATAATCGCTCCATTCTGCCATCCCTAATTGCGCGGAGGGAGATCTGTTATAAGATGTACTTATTTGATGAATAGCTATGAGAGTGGTAATGATATTGTAGTTTGTCTAACCTGCCTTATTTGCAGCATGGACAGTTCTGTTTATCTCCACCATCTTGGTTCTGGACAGCTGAAATGGGCCAATCAGTGCCTTTGGGGACTCTAAAATGGAGCCTGTCCCCAGGGGCTTTGTGGGAGCACAATTCTGTAGGAATTGTAGTTTTGGGCTTTTGGTGCCTAAATGAACCTGGACAGATCAGCCAACTGAACCTTTTGGATCCTGGGGAAAGTCCCAGACTGCTTGCAGCTTCAGTTCAGATCTGAGTTGGGAAGTGAAGGAGTAACAGCCCGAGACAGTCGCGCAGCCGTTCTGTGCAGTTTTGCATGGAAGAACTGTGGAAAGGCTTGAGTTTTAGCCTGCCTGTCTGCTTGCTGCTCCTGAGAGGGAGAAGACAGTTTATTTGGACTGAATCTGAGTTGTGAGAACGATTTAATGCCACTGAACTGTGACCAGGCTTGAAACCTGAAGAAGACCGAAGATTTGCTGAATGCGATCGGCCTGTCAGAACTTCCAGCCACCTCTGAACTCCCGGTTTGTGCAGAGACTCTGTAATTGCAACCGGATAGTAATCTGCCTGGTACAGTAGAATTTCCTTATATGTAAATGTGCTGTATGCTGCTAGTGGGTCGTGATTTGGTTCTCCACTGTGTGTTGAATTGTGTTCTGCTTGCTGGAAGCTGCATCCAGCCCCAATGGACTGAATCCGAATTCATCTCCATTTGGCCTGGGCCTTGCCACACTGGCCTAGCCAGACTACCCGCTGCACAGAGAAAGCCATCGATGAGAGACCTGCCTGGGGATCAGCCTCCTGCTCAATGCTTGAACAGGAATGACGCCTCGGTGATTCATGTGGGCCCTGCTTCTCCTGGCACTCCAGCTCAACAACCTGCAGTCTCAATTTTGTCCTGCCTGTGTCCTGTACTGCGTATCGTGAGTAACCATCAGGGTAGCTCCCTACAACAACAGCTAAATCTAAAAGTGTTGTCATCTAATTGCCTTGTTGTCTTTCTTTCACGAACTGAGCCCTCTGGCTGCGGATTACAAATAGTGTGTGTTGTGCATATTGCTTTCTTCCATCATAGGGCCCCAACCAGCTGTGACATCGGCCTACCCCGGGCAACGTTCCTGGCTAGCCCACCTCTTCCCAACCTGGGTACCCAGAGTGTGTGACTGTGTAGGGACTCTGAAGTGCATGCATGACTGTTTGATTGATATAGCCTCTAAGCTAATCAACCTGATTATGCCCCTCCCTTGTTCAAGTCCCCTGAATAAATCAGATCTAACTCTTTTTGCATTTAACCTGACTGTGGTTCCAGTTTGTGCCAAAAGTACTGTATTGTTGCTATTTGCTGTGCACAACCTTGTTTTACAGGGGGTCTCCAGGGTCAAGCCAGAGGAACCAGCCCCGGTGGTAAGTGCAAACAGTATGGGTAATTGTATGGTGTATAAGGGGTATTGTGAAAGTGATTACTGTGTACTACTCAGGCCACTAGAAGGGAAAGAGAGGTGTTACAGTATCCCAGAGGGCTGTGCCCAGGTTAGCTTGACCACTAACAACCCTGACCACCAGGTGGAGGCACCCGTTTTAGTACTCAGGCCTCTTAACCTGCTACTAGCCAAGCAGGCAGGGGTAGTAGCTCTTGGGGTAGTGCCACTTAGGGGTTACACATATATTATTAGTTTGTGCAAAACAAAAACCCACAAAAGGAGCCAAGGGTGTCTGGTTGTTGAGTATACCTTTGCTGATAAACTGCAGAAATATGCACAGCTTCAAGGCGCTGGCCCACCAGTGCAGCAGTAGAGCTTCTGCTTGAGGCATCAGTGACCTGAGTTCAGTATTGAGCTCAAGTCATTGGAGGGACGGCCAGGGGAGGAGGATTGAACATTCCATGGACTGCTCTCCTCCTCTGGAAAGGAGGTTCAGGAAGCTGCCAGAGTTTGACTAACCCCTGGTGGAGGCCAGGGATCTGATGGCTGGAGCTAGGTAGTGCTGTGAGATGTGCCAGATGTGCAGCATATGCACCATCATGTCATTGCATGCCACTCCTCTCCTGGAGCAAAAAAGACTGAAAAAAAAAATGATCTGACCGTGCACTTGGATGTCCACCCCATGCTGCAGGCCCTGTGCCGCTGACTGTAAACTCCTTGCTCATTACGTACTGACTGAGTCTCCATCAGGGGTAGGTCTCCTGGTGGCCTCACCCTTGGGAGGGCAAGCTAGAAAGCTCGGGAGCTGAAGAAGATTGAGGGTGATGGGCGCAGGTGATAGGACCAATTTGTGACCGGTCAGACAGAGCCAGAAAGCATACAATATTAAAAAAAATAAAGACATATGCACAGCATGAGTTTTTTAGTGAAAGTCAAACCTGGCAATCAAAAGTTTTAAAAGTTCTCACAATAGATAGTGATTTTCCAGAGTTGTATCTCAGTATCTAATTTCAAGGGATCATGCAGCCATCTCCATGCTAATTTTGGCATTGAGTTGGTCTTGTGGAGCCATAATGCTGATTTGTCAGAAGTAGTCCAAGTTGGCACGCTAGCAGACTAGTAGGCTATAATTAGTAATGTGTTAAAAGAAGTGCTAGAAGAAACCCACAGTGTCACGGTACAACTGGAAGGATGCCAAATGACAAATTCTGATTTTTGTCTGCCGGACCAGTACCTGACACAACCCAACATGGTGATATTTCTGGTGTGATCCCTTCCTTAGACAATGTTAGTGGGTGCAGGCTTGAACGTATCTACTGTGTGAAGCGCATGCTCCGGAGAGTGAAGGACACAGATAGGGCCGTGTATGAAGCCTCAGTGATTAAATATGGTGTGGATGCTAGAAAGGAAAAGGATTTATCATAAAAGTGATTAGTGCTAGAAAGCCAGTGCATAAGGAGATACTGTGCATAAAGTGCTATAGCTAGCTAACAAAGTGGAATAGAATAAGCAAGCAGGTAATAACGTATAGAAGGCTAAAAATGGTAAACATTGTGTTACATCATTAGAAAAAATAGGAAAAAAGGAAAAAGGGGAGTTTAATATTAAACATTTTAAACCTAATGCAGCAAGAAAGAAGTCTGTACAATGAAATAAAACTAAATAGTATTATGGCTAAGTCATTGTGATTAAAAAAGATTATATCTGTTATGAGCTGGAAAAATACAATGTTAATTTCTATTTCTATTAGCTAGAATAGAGAATGTAAATGGGCGTAAACATTAGCGTAATTTACTGAGATAATACCTCAGCCGCTGCAGGAGGTTGGGGATTCTCCGGGGGCACTGCTCACAATGTAGACCTGCTCCACAGGTGGGTTTTGGGGGTGGGATCAGGAGTGTGGAATCTAGGAGGTGCCTGGGGAGTGAACAGTATTTTGAAAGGGGTACCCCCTGCCTTATCCCTATTCCTCGGGCTTCTGAGGTTTTCCCTCAACACATAGCTTAAGGACCAGTTGACTCAGCTTCTCCCCTTAGGGTAGTTCTTTGCAACACCAGGTTGCTGATGAACAAAATGGCCATAATTGAGGCATTCATTGCAGACTCCTCTGCAGAGCTGGTATGCATCATGGAAACCTGGTTTGAGGATGACTCGGGTCCTGTGCTCGAGTCATTTATTCCTCCAGGCTTTTTCGTGGTGCATTACCCTATGTGGGAGTGAAGGGGGGGCAGAGTAACCATCTGTTTTAGATCCACTTTGCAACTAACGGCATACCCCTTAGGACAGACTAGATCATTTGAATGTGTGGTTGTAAAAGATGGACTGGGCACAAGCTGCAGGATCGTGCACATTTACCATCCCCCTGGTTGTGGGCACAAATTCCTGCGGGAACTGGAGACTTTCATGGCTGACCTGGTGTTGGAGTTCCCTAAGTTTTTGGTTTTCAGCAATTTTAATGCTTGGGTCAATGATGAAACATCTCCTTTAGATATGCAGTTCCTCCACGTAATGTCATCACTGGGCTTTGTGCAGGCAACTGCCACTGGCACCCATCAACATGGCCATGCCTTGGATCTGGTCTTCTTACTAGGTCTTGACAGTAGCAGTGTCAAGGTTGACCCAGTCATTTGGTTGGATCATCATGCCATTCAGTTTCTCTGTGGGGCTCCCTGTTTAACCTCTCCATCCCCCATGGAGATGGTCAGGTACCACTCTTAAAAATCTGGAGCCTCAGAGCATCCTGGTGGTACGTGACATCTCAAACATGCAGATGGCTTTTACAATGGGAGTTGAGGCAGCTGTGGAGGGTTATAATGTAGTCCTCTCCTCTGCTTTTGACTCCCTAGCGCTGGCCTGTGTATGCCTTTTGACTTCATGCCTCAGGTTGTCCTGGAATTATGCGGACCTGAGGAGGATGAAAACTAAGGGGCAGATTTTGGAGCATTGTTGTTGGAGATCCTGCTTGGACAAGGACAAATTGGTGCTGAGAACTCACTACATTGAGTATCAGCAGGGAATAGCCCTGAAAAAGACAGCATTTCTGTCATGGGTGATTGCTGCTTGGAGGAACTGGCCAACTAAGCTCTTCAACACTGTTGACAGACTAATAAATCCAGTTGGCCTATAGTCTTGTAGAGCTTTCTCTCATAAAAATGCAAGGAGTTCAACTGGTCCTTTTTGGACAAGGTGACTGCCATCCAGGTTGGGATCTCCCAGAATAGCCTGTCATTGGCTGAAAGTGTCCACTCTCTGTGGGCTTTTGGCTCTCCATCTCTGTGGGATGAGTTCGAGCCCGTCTCAATGGATGAGATCTCCTGGGTGCTCTCTAGTTTGTGACCCATTTTCTGTGCACTGGACCCTGGGTCCACCAGACTTCCTTTAGACTGCTGGGATTTGATCAGTCCAGTCATGGTTCAGATTGTCAGGTGTTCCCTTCAAGATGGTGTCTTTCCATCTGCCTTCAGAAAGGCTGTGGTGAGGCCTCTCCTCAAGCAGGTTTCTTTGGATCCTGATGATCTCTCCAATTATGGACCTGTCTTGAGCCTTTCTTTCCTTGGGAAGCTGATTGAGAAGGTGGTGGTGTTGCAACTGGTACAGCACCTGAAAAGACATGATATTTATCATCCCTTCCAATCTGGTTTCCAGCCTTGTCATAGTACAAAAACCATCCTAGTCCAGGTGCACCATGATCTCTTTTTAGCTAGGGATAGTGGACGTCATTCTATCCTCGTCCTTCCTGACCTATCATCATGGGATCCTTCTGGATTGCTTTAGGCATTATGTAGGACTCTCAGGTACTGTCATGTGGTAGTTTGAGTCCTACATAACTGACAGGATGCAGCAAGTGGCTCTTGGCTCCTTTACATTGAGCAGTGCTGTGCTGCTGTGGTGTGCATCAGGGAGCAATTCTGGTGACAATGTTATTTGCAGTGTACATGTTGCCATTGGGGGAGATCATTAGATGCACAGCTTGGCATTTTATTGTTATGCTGATGACACTCAGCTGTATGTGTCGTGTACCTGTGACTACAGGATGACTATCCTGGAACTGAGCGAGTGTCTTAAAGAAATTCAGGATTTGTTGGTGGCCAGCAGGTTTAAGCTCAATATGTCTAAGACAGAGGTGTTACTGGTGGAACCTGGCCAGTCTGGTTCTAAGGCAGCTACTGTGGACACGGCCCTTCTTTTGTTGGATAGTGTGACCCTTTATGCTGCAAATAGGGTAAAAAATCTGGGGGTCATTATGGACTCAAAGCTGACTCTGGAATTCCAGGTGTTGGCTTTTGTCCATATTGGCTATTATCTTTGCAATATTACTTGGATTAAGCCCTATATTGAGCCAGCTGACCTGACAACACTAGAGCATGCCTTGGTCTCGTCTAGGCTAGACTACTGTAATGCACTCTACCTGGGGCTATACATGAGGCTGATGTGCTGCCTGCAGCTGGTTCAGAGTGTTGGTTGCTGGGACATCTCAGTCTGAGCATATCAAGCCTGTTCTCCATGCTCTCCACCAGCTTTCTGTCTGGTGGCTTATCAGATTCAAGGTTTACTTGTTGACATACATGGCCCTACATGGTCTGGGTCTGGGCTTCCTGTAAGTCATAAGTCATCCTGATGCCATACGCTTCTGGTTGTACCCTCCTGTTAGTGGGATCAGACCTTCTTACCATTTCTAGGTTACGCTTAAGATCCTTGGGTGATAGGGTGTTTAGTGTGGCTGCTCTGATCCTTTGGAATGCTCTTCCCCAAGAGGTAAGAGGTTCCCCTTATCTGGCTTTTTAAAAGAAATTTTTGGAAAATCACTTTTTTAATCTATGCTATTGCCTGGATTCTTGATTGTTAACTGTTGGCAGTTTTAACTATTTATTGTTTTATCTTTACTGTAAGGCATTCAGAGCTCTGGGAATTGGGCACCATATAAATAAAATTGACATTGACATTAATAATCCTAGAGCTAAAGTAGCTAAAGGCAAGACAGTGGTACTTAAGTTCTTACATTTTGATGATACTGGGTGCGAACATCCAGAACCTATAAGTAATAAGGGAATACATGTCAAAAGTATTATATGAAAAGCAAAGTATGGCAGAGAAATGTCAGGTTAAGGTAGAGTAATTCAGATATACTTCTCAGAGTCATTGGACCGAAGCAAATTGAGACAGTGACATATTGTCATTGAATCCACGTTGAACAACAGTTCTAAGTGAGAACATCCAATAGCTGTCATGTCTGCGTAGCAATGCTGTGATGCCTCGACCACAGATTCTGAAAAACAGAATTTCATTGACTCTGTCATGGTTCATTTCCACAAGATGTCTGGCTGTTCCATAGATGGTGATGTTTGTTCTTATTGCTGTGAGATGTTCACTTATTCTTGTTTTCAACATACATTTTGTCTGACCAATATATAATGCTCTGCACAGACATTTCAGCATATAGATGACACCAATAGAATTACATGTAATAAAACTTTTTATCTTGTATGTTTTGCCGTCATCATGTGGGTCTTTAAATTCTTTGGTATTTGTTGTGTATTTACAGTACATGCATTTGCCACATTTGTAGTTACCGTGTGGTCCTGATTTTATTTTTTGTTAGCATTATAGTTGAATGTGCTAGTTTGTCAAGTAAATTGCAACCTCTTGTGAACATTATTCTTGGAGGGTTCCTAAACTCATCCTTGAATCTGTCATCTATTTAAAGTAAGCCCCGATTCTTTTTTACCACAGATCCCAGTTTGGGTTATATTGAGTTGAGAAAGTTTGAATCTTGTCTTCTTGGTTACCTTGATGTGGCCTTTCTCTGATGTAACTGTTCCTGTCCATGTTATTCACCACTTACTGGCTATTGGCAATGTAATGTTCTGGATATTGTCTCTCCTTAAATCTGTTTTCCATCATTGTAGTATTTTTTAAATATTCTTGATAGTTTGTACAGTTCCTTTTTATTCTCATAAACTGGCTTATTAGTATCTGTATCTGAAATGGTTAATGGCAGCTTGGTCCATGTAACATTGTATTTCTTTCCATTGGTTTTCTGTATAAGGTTATAAACAGAGTGTTGTTTTCTTAAATCCAAGAAATTTACTGACTGCATGCTTTTTCTTTGTGGGTGAACTTGAGGTTGGACGTGGTGTTATTAATATATTTGATAAAGTTATCCCGTCATTTTTCTGTGCCTATCCATACGATGATGATGTCAACTATGTATCTCTTATAAATGTTAAAACTTTCATAAATGATACTAGCTGTGTGGTTGTGTGTGAACTTGGATTCCCATTCTCCCATATAGAGATTAGCTAAAAGGTTGTACCCATTGCTGTGTCTGTTTTCTGGGTGTAGAAGTTCTTTTCAAAATAAAAATAATTTCGGTATAAATCTCACAAGTTCGACAATAAAATCAGATGGAGACCTAACGTGTTGTTCTCTTTTGCTATTCAGTGTGGTTGATATCACATTGACGCCTTCTTTATGTGGAATGTTGGTATACAGGCTCTCAATGTCATTGCCACCAGGATATCAGTGTCTGCAATTTCTAAACCATCTAATTTCCATATGAGATCATTGGTATCTTTCAGACAGAATGGTATAATTGGTGCCAATGTTTAATAAATTTGTCAACATACTAGGATAAAGTTTCAATGGTTGAACCTATACCGGATACAGTTGGGCATCCTGGTAGTTGTGTCAGGTTTTTGTGAAGTTTTGGAAGTAAATATAATGAGGGTTTTCATGGAAATGTAACAGCCATGTACACAAATTATTTTTGTGTAATCCATTGTAGGTTAAGTGCCTCTTCTTTCAGAATTTGGTCTGCCTTATTTTTGATATCAAGTGTTGGATCATTATTAAGTTTTTGATAGTGTGTGTCACTGTGGAGATGTTTCATTGCTTCTTGTGTATAGTCTTCATTTGTCCATAAGATTATAGCTCTCCTTTGTCTGCTGGTTTTATTATGGTATTTGTCATATTTTCCAGTTATATTAGTGCTTCTCTTTCTTTGTGCGTCAAATTTTGATGCGTGTATATTAATTTTTCTTTTTTCTTTATCCACAGTTTTGTTCATTTCATGAGCTACAATTTTCATAAATGCCTTGAGATTATTAGGTGGCAGTATAGGGAGAATAAAAGTGGATCTAGCTCTGAAGGCCTTTGTCCTGTTGTTCTGTCTGAATCTGTGCTTCTATCCAATTCAATTGAAATTGATAAATCTGTCATACGTTTGTTAACTGTTTGTATAGATTGTTGTTTGTTTTTCCCCTTTGTTTGTTATTGTTATGCCAGCAGGATACTCATTTGTTGACTTAATCATTTTGTTTGATGTTTTATTTATTTATTTGGTTTTTGGCAACTGGGTAGGTACACTAGACAACTGAATGCCTATTTTCTGTTATGATCCTGGAGGATACAGAACAAAATTCTTGAAACAAATAAAGACATAGATTTAGAGAGCTCACAGTCCTGAGGTTGGGAAAGGTACAGCATGAACTATTAAAAGTACAAATAGTGAACAAAGTACAACAATAAGTTGAACAGGTACATTTTAGGATGCAGGCAAATCTAAGACACAATAAATTAGGCAAGGGTATAAGCAGGTACAAATGGAGTGGCTAGAAACAGGTGCAGGTCATGAATAAAGTTAGCTGAGACTTAAGGACAGATTTGAAGGATGACACAGAGGGAGAACTATGGACATTGGGGGGGGGTTCCAAAGCCTGGGTGAAAATGAGGAGAAAGCTTGGTCACCCATCTTGGTCGAGCATTTAGGGGTGATGAGTGAAATAGTGTCTGAGGATCTGAGAGTGAATGTGGATTGAGCACCATAAAGTAGGGGAATTTGGGTGGCTGAGGTGTTAGACTGGAGTTGTTTGTAGATGAAATTATCTAGCACAAAGGCACGGGAGGCACAGGGGGATAGCCACTCTAAAGAAGAGTAGAAGGAACAGTGATGTGTGAGGCATGGAGAGGTAAGAGTGAAACTGCATATGTTGTTGTATGTGACATCCCATGTGTGTAGATAAGATGAGGGGGCATTAGTAAAGAGAAGAGACCTATACTGTTGGCAAGGGAGTAGGATGCCTTGGACAATAGCTAAGTGAGCTTTTGGAGTAAGGAAACATTGTAGATGATAGGCAGGCCAACTCAAGAACTAATGGATTTGCATACACTTGAGATGTGTAGGTGGAAATCCAGTGCTGGTTCAAGGATAACACCCAAGTACTTAAATTCTTCAAGTGTGGTGAGAGGAGAACCGTCTACACATCTGATGGCCAGGGAGTGAGAACAGGATGATCTGTGAGCCCTTGAACCAAATAACATTGCTTGTGTTTTGGAGGCATTGAGAACTAGGTTGTTTGCCACAAGCCATAGATAAGGGTGAAGTCCTTGGTAAATTGGGCACTGATGAATTGGGGGCTCTGGCCTCTGTGGTATAAGGCAATGTCATTGGCATATATTACGACAGAACAGGAGGTGGAAATGAAGGGGAGATTATTTATGAAAACTGAGAAGAGTCGTGGACCTAGGCTAGATCCTGGGAGGACACCATGGGTAATTGGCAACTTGCTGGAAGGAGCATCCCCAACTCTGACAAACTGGCATCTGTCTAGCAAGTAGTTGGAAAACCATATGTGTTGTTGTGGGGAGGGGAGACACCAGGCAGGGCTCTCGGGGATGCTGGTACCCATGTAATTTATACAGATTTTGTGCTTCAGGATGCTCATTTATTTCTCCAGGAAGTCCCCGAGATGCTTCCTGTTTTAGGCCCAGGAGTCATAGTGGGCTGAGATACTGTGCATGAAGAAATCTTTTTTTCCTCCCCTAGTTAGTCACCTGTTTTGATTTCCATGCCATTCACACCAGGGCAGACCACCAAAGTGAACTGGAGGGGGGAGGGAACACTAGTTTGTGCCCCACAAGAAGAAGATTTAACCCCTGGAAAAAGCAGTTGGTTTGACTTGACCAGATACTGTGTCTGGGATGGAGCCGCCATTTCAGAGGTGCCAGAGACCATAGCAGAGTTGCAAGTCAACAAACAATGTCTAATTTTACAATTAGAAAAAAAAAGTAGTTTGCAGTTTTCTCGACCTGGGATAAATCAGATTGTTGACTACATGGCCAAGTGGCCAGACTACATTGAAAATTCAACCAACAGACTCACATCAACAGTAATCAGCTAAGTGTTGTAGTATTTTGGCAGTTAGGGCATTGTGTGACTATTTTGGACAATAATTTTTAAGCTTAGTACATTTTGTTTTGTTTGTTTGTTTTAGGGCTCAGCTTTAGTTAGTGCAAATTTGCAAAGAGTCAGTGAGAGGCAGGGAAAGTCGAGTCTGCCTCGTGGTCAGTGCCTGATAGAAATATCACAACAAAACCTTAATGATTATTTTGGTGGAGGAGATTTAGCAGCAAAGGACAAAGAAACAACTTCATCTTCTGAGTGTGACGTTAACACAGTTCAAGAGCTTGTGAATGTTGAAACTAATAATGATAAGCAGTCTGAGGGGACAGCATCTGCAGGTTCAGCTAAAACCAACAAGAAAAGGTTTTGGAGGGACAGCTGGACAAAGATATATGCATGGCTTGTAAAGCAAGAAGTAGAGGGAAGCATTGTTGGGAAGTGTAGTTGGTGTAAAAAAAGGTGGGAAAGGCAATTCATTTGCCACAACTGGCACAACCAGTCTGCAAGTGTCTGCATTTCACAGACATGAAAGAAGAATAGAACATTAACTGGTACAGGCAGGAAGGAAAGCAGCAGAAAAATGGGCTCTTCTAGTGGCATTTGAGAGGCAAATATCAGGTCCCGAGGCATAGGATGACAGTAAAGTTGCCCAGTTAATGACAATGTACTATCTGACCAAACAAGGGCAATCACTGAACCAGTTTGAAACATTGATATCTCTACAGGTGAGCTAGGAATTAGGAAGGGAATCTTGTCAGTTTTTTGGAGGGGCCCGACGGCTATATATGGAATCACATCTGATATTGTTCTTTTACATTCACAAAAACAAAATGGCTGTCCTATATTGCAAGACAGTGGCTCAATCGTCTCTGGTTGGGATGCAAGATATGATATGCTGGACTCCATAAACAAAGTCATACAGGAAGAAATCAAAGTACACTTAGCAGGTTCTCAGTTTCTTGGGGTAATAGTGGATTATACCACTGATGTAACCATTCACAAAAAACTGAACATACAGGTATATGTAAAGTGCCTACTCAATGCACAGTCAAAAATTAATTTAATTAACTGTGTTGCAATACTTGATGCGAGTGCAGAGACAATTGTATCAGAAATCTTAAATGTTTGTTCTGATAATACAGTTAACCCTGTGAAGAACATCACACTAGCAAGTGATGGTGCAAGCATCATGACAATGGGGTGGGTGCAAAGTTAAGACAGCAAGTAAATCCAAGACTGATTTAGATTCATTGTGTTGCCCTCAGACTGGCACTGGTAGCAGGACAAGCATGTATGGACAACAGTGATTTCAATGAATACAGTATCAAGTAACCATAAAAATGTGTACAGGTACTACAGCAACTCAGCAGTATGGTACAATGCCTTCCGTTTCATCCAAGAAACACTCAATGATGACAATATTAGAAATCCATCTCTAAAAGAACCTGCAAGTTTCCGATGGCTGTCACTGCATAGTGCAGTTCAAGCAATTTGCAGATCATACCCTGTACTGTTACAAGTCTTAGAGCATGATGCAGCAAAAGGTATCCAAGAAGCAAAGGGTCTTAAGACAAAAATAAAATCTGTTTGCTTTATCTTATGCACTTTTTCAAGGATGTCTTAGATGGGGTGAATAAACTGTCTCTTGTCATGCAGCGAGACAGTGTTGACATTTCAATGGCCAGCAGCATGACAGAAACCACTGTTACTAGACTGCAAGAGTTCAAAGAGCAGAAATGGGCAGAGCTTCAGGAGACATTTCAAGAACTTGACCAACATCCTGGCATGTGGCAGGATCAAAAAGCGAATGACAGACCAGCACTGCATATGCAGTTTCAGACAGCATCTCAGGAGTACCTGTCGCAGCTCATTGAAAGCATTCACACAAGATTTGAAACATCTTTAGTGGAGTTGCGGCATAATTTAAATGTTCTAAATTCTAAATGTCTCCCTGATGATTCCAAGATAATTGACCATGGACTGCAGAAACTAAAGGATGTTTGGACTTATTTCGAAGACACAACCTTCAAAGAAGAAACACTGCTAGCACTTATTGACCAAGAACAGGCTGAGAAAGATTACAGCCAATTCAAACTTGTTCTCAAATCTAAAAAAAAGATTGATTTTGCTCAGCAGTGTCTGCCAAGACTTAACTGAAAACTACTCAGAAATATTCCCAGATTTTGTCACAATGGCCAGGATTTTACTTGTGTCACCTGTTACATCAGTGGCATGTAATGGAGGAGTTTCTGTGCAAAACAAAAGGTAGAAGTTCTCTAAAGGATGACACTGTGAGCAAACTCAAGCAGTTTACCCAAGAAGGTGCTTAAATCTAAGACTATGCACTTCCAGCCCTTAAGAAATTTAAGGTCATTAGACTGCACAGAAAATAATGTTTTAAAATTGTCTTAAACTGTGATTTAGTTTTTTAGTTTCAGACCCAGGCTACTGACCCAGAGACAAAAGATGACTTATGGGCAACTTGGGCACAGGAGTCAGAGAGAAGAAGACAAGTATTTTTTTGCTCCCATTTATAAAGGGGGTTGGGGGAATAGCCATAACAAGTAATAGCCCCATTCTACTCTTATCTCACAACACCAATAGGTTTCTACTTTGGTGTGAGGGAGATAGAAATGTCTAACAAGTACACTAACCCCATTCTGCCCTTTGCACAGTCTGTCAACTGTGGCTTCTTCTGTCATCAAGAACCAAACAAAACTTAACAAATGTTCAGGAGAGACATGTAAACAGACGTTATGGGCAGGAAGGAGTTAGGGAGAAGTTGTGCCAGGTCAGGATGTCATGCCATAAAAAAGAAGAACAAAGAAAAGCAAGTCCACACAGGAGACCACCGTGTAGATTGTGTCACTGTCTTAACAATGAAAGAATGGGAGTAGGTGGATGAGGGGTATTGTTTTAGTCTGTAAAATGTTTTATGTAAGACATGTGCAAGACAGAAGAGAGGAGAAGTACTGGGCAGAAGAGATGACTGGGAGACATAGGTGATTGTCAGTCTTGACTGTTTGTTTAGCAGCCCCAACTATAATGTTTTGGTGAACACTTATGCTTTTTAGCTAAGTTGGTACATATCTACTTGAGGGGTCAGCAAGATAGAATTTCCATGTTAGAGCAGGCAGAAATGACCACAGAACTAAATACAATTTTTTTATTCTACTTTTGAACCTACAATAAGTACACACAGCTCAGGTTTAAAAATTTGGCATTTTGTAATTGTGATGCTTTAAGTGCACACAGATCAGGTTTAAAAAATTGGCATTTTGTAATTGTGATGCTTTATGGTTTATTCGTGACTGTTTTATGGCACCTTTTAAATGGCGCTTTTAATGAGTCCCAGGGGTCGAAATTGGCATTGACCTGCTAGCCAAATGCTGGTAGATTTTGTATTGAGCTATTAAGATTTTCATTCAACTAGCCCTGTGGGCTTGTACTGGAGAAGGCAACACATCAGTATATACACCAATTGGGCCAGTGGAAATGTCTGTGGGGCCAGTGGATTTTTTGTAGTATGTCTGTTCAGGTTGCCTCACCCCTTATGTTAGGGCTTCTATTAATATTAAAGCTTTGGGTCATCCTCAGAAGTGACTAGCAGAATCCAGTTCAGAAGCATGTGAAATGTGAGAGGAAAAAAGAGCATGTCTTATCAATGAATTTAACAGAGGGGAAATACAACCACAGAGAAAGACCGCTATGAGGTACAGGTCATGTTTACAATTGAGAGCACAGAGAAATTGCTGTGCAATATTGTTGTATTTGATTAAGGTAGCAGCAAGAAAATAGGGAAAATGTTTGTTTACCTGTAGTGAAAACAGGCTGAACTTAGGAAGGCAGCAAAGAGCTGCACAGAGAGGATATTGGATCTGAAAACTGATACGGTACTGAAAAATGAGATATATAAAATGAACTGTTTAAGGAATGGCTTAAGGAACGTGTTTTAAGAAAATGTTTAGATAATTACTTGCCTTACATGCTACAGTGAGCAAACTGGTACATTGGCTATGTTTAAACAGTACAGGTACAGCACAGTTTAAATGAAGCAAGGTGTGATTGAACAAACAAAGCGTCAATATCTTATTTATTTAGCATGTACTAACAAGGTGAGAGAACATAAGTGTTAAATAAGCATGAACCCAGTTATTTGGAGGGTCAAGAAATTATAATAAACACTAAACTACCCTAACCTTATGTGGCTCTGACTGGGCCTAGACATGTATAAGACTGAGTATGGAGAAACTTGCACCGAGGGTGACTCTAGGAAATGAATATACTGATTTATCTGTATCTATAGTGGGACACTTGGCGTGCTAAAAGGGATCATATGGATAGATGTGCTAAATATGTGTTATAAAATGAATGGAGAGAGAGTTATTGCTAAACTATTATTCTGTATTAACTAGATTACAACACTGTGGGCCTGGCGAAGTGGCAAGGCCATGAAATGTAGTTCATAACTTGGTGTGTGTAGTACACTTAGAACAACATTTGTGAAGAATAAAAATACTATTTTGTGTGGAGTTCGTCCCTATCACTATTTAACTGGGGCCAGTGGATTTCCCCAGTCACTAGGCTGGCTGGCTAGTAGTAATAGTAAAACACCTTTATTTATACAGGCATTACTTGCTAAGCAAATATCACTGTTAGGGCTATACAATCTCTGTTTGCAAGGTGCTCCTGTGTATATTAATACACAAAACACATATGTTAAAAAAACAATTACAGTAACATTTTGAGACAAATATACATAAACTCAATTCTCATTACATATATTGTATAATAGGTTAGTGGCTGCAAAATTTAATTTCGTCCCCCCTGTGCAACCCTGCTGAGAAAACAATTGTTCAATAAAAAAATACTGTCCTAGCTTCATTCCTGACTCAGGAATTGCCTGAAAAGTATAAAAGAATGATGGGGAAAGAAAGACACAATGGCAAATTAAACTTATTCAGACTTGTTCCATTCATTTTAATGGGGACCCCCAAAAATTTCATGGGGACTCACACATTTTAGCTCAGGACCCCCATTATTTTCTCCAAAAAGTCTAGGACCTCTGAACAAAAAATGTTATCAAGAGTCTTGATCAGAGTAAGTTAGTTTTCAGGACAGAAGGGTGTGATTAACTGGTCAAATGCTTTGGACAAATCAATGAAGACGGCTGCAGTAAGAGCTCCTTTGTTCATAGCAGATTTAATGTTGTCAGTGCTCTTAATGAGGGCAGATGTGGTGCCCTGTTCTTTACAGAAACCATACTGGTATGGAGTAAGCAGGTGGTGGGTTTGTAGACAGTTACATACTAACATACTAAAATGCCAGCAGAATAGGCCTAACGGTCTTTCGTGTCTGCTCGTTTGGTCAGCCCCCACCCTGGTTCAGGTACCAGTCATGTCTTGCAGTGGCCCAAGTCTCAGTGACCGCTGTTCATTCGTTGAAAGGCTACCACCTTTTTGAGTAGCTTGCTGAGAACAGGCAAGAGGATGACAGGTCAGTATTGTGTGATATGTTTGTGTATTTTTTGCTTCCTGATGTCTACTTTATCATCTTATCAGTAATTTGTCCCTATTTAATCATATCAAATTACCATAACAGCACTGAATACTTTAGTTCTGTATATTCAAAGAGTGCAAAGCCCAGTACATCTGAGCAGGAAGGAGGTAAATCGTCTCTCTAGAAAAACAGTCAATTAAGCAGCTCTTGTACTGAGTGCCTTTTTTGAGGGAATAAGCTCTGATAACAGAACTTCAACCATGAGTTAAGATTATAAAATAATACAAAAGAGAACACTGCAATTGTTTGAATCGAAGACTACATGGCATAATAGGAGATAATTTTAGGAATGTGCAATTTTTAAGTGCCTTGAAATATCAGTAACTGTGTTATATTTCCATAACTATTTCAAGAAAAAGAAGTTTCTAAACAGTTTCCAGTGTAATTCTCATTCATGGTCTTTCTGAAATGACAGTGAGCATATTGTATGTCTACTGAGTCACACCAGGGTATGGATATCTTGTTCTCCTGCTGTGCCTATGGGCTTGTTTTTTTACAGGCTGCAGCCACAAATTAAAATGTTTTGATTTGATAAATTACACATATTTAAGAGGTCTGTCATACAGTAATATGACTGATTAGAATTTGAACTTGATTGTCATTCATACTATGTTTTGATGCTAGTCCTGCACAGGAGTTCTGTTTTCGCAGGTCTCTATTTTTCTGAACAGCAAGGATAATACCTTTGCCCTTTTCATATGGTTGATCAACTCACTGACATTCAACAAGTACCAAAGTGCATCCTTACCCATTATGCAAGTTATATAAGTTCCCCCATCCCCCCAATATGCAAACTTTCCCACACTTAGAATACCATTCAATGTTAGGCACATTCTTTCCAAAAAGAATTAAAACAATCATAATAAATAACAGTAATTCAAGCTAAAAGACCTGATGGAGGTGCCAACCAGGTGACCTCCTAATGTGGTCTGTAAACAGAACATCAAACCCGAGCAGGGGTAGATAGGGTGCCAACTGGGTGTCCCTACCCATCTGTGGCAGAAATGGGCCTCCAAGGGAGGGGCTGTCTTTGAAGCCCTGTGCCTGTGGGATGTCCCACGGTGAGGGTCTACCCTCCCTACTGGAGAGGGGTCCCTGAAAGTACAATTACTATATGGAAGGGATGTTAGGGAATGTCGATATCATGAGGTGGGCTGCATTGCTCTCCCATCCCCTGGTACTTGTCTGTCAAAGTTTTGACCTTTTAATATCCCCCCCCAAATGGGGGGAGGGGAGTACAAGACCTCCAAACATGTACCAGTAGCAAACCAGCAAAAGGCAACTGTGTACCCCATCTAGGCCATTAACACCAGCATAGTGAGTCCCCACCCAAGACGCATAGCACATAAAAGTTTCATTAGTTTAGCATCATTACTTCTCAGTCCAGAAGTCCTAGCTATGTTGATACAGCTTCCAAACCATCAGGGACGACCTGCACAATTAAACTTCCTGTTGTTCCATTAGAAATAAGAAATTATTGTCCCTGGGCAGTTGACTTGTGGCTGGAACAAAGTGTTACCCCTTCTCCCTATCCAAGGGGAAGGTCCCGAGAGCCCAGCTCCAGATTTTCAGCTATCTGTGTAGCAAAGTCCAGACCCCGGGTGGCCCATTACAGTCAGTATTTGCCAGGCCCCTTGTCTAGTGGAGGGAACAGGAACAGAAACAGGTGTCCCAATCAGAATCACTGGGAAGGAGCCAGAGTATCACACCCTCCAAACCCCTCTTCCATCCTGCCCCCCGACCCCTTCCCAATAAGGGACCAGATGCTTCCTCTCTGGCCATCTAGCCTACCAGCTTTGGCAGTAAAATGCCCTCCCTGCTGTGGTGAAGCCCCTGTAATTACAGGCCAGTACTCTACAGGCAAAGGTGAAAGCTCTACAGACAGGCATGAATAGATGCACATGGATTCTTGAATATGTGTAGAACATCTGCCCTCCTTTCTCCACTACAGAGGATGAAAATGGGGGTTCCCCTGCTAGGTCGCTTACTAAAATGCCCTCTTAATTATAAGTTAGGTTACACACTGGTGGCCTGTGTCTTGCCTTGCACAATCTTCACCTCCCATGGAGTGGCCCATTGCAACCTTTGTCCTCATTCGGTGTACTGAAGTGATTAGCACCCTTTACAGCACTAGTGTCTGAGGTTTATTGTGTGCATCTATGATGCCTAGTAGGCCTGCTGCTGTATCCAGCCCAGCACTAATTATATGGCTCCAAAGAAGCTGCTGGGGTCTACCTGGGAGAGTGGAACACCGAAAGGGGAAGGGGGAGTACAATCAGCAGGCTGCCTAAGGATCTAACACATGAAAGGGGTGAACTCAAGGAGGGAAAAGGAGGCATATGGAAAGATCGAGGAGGCTCACCTGGATAGTCTTAAGAGTGGCAGGTAAGCTGGCATGCTCAGCAGTAGAAAGATCAGGCAGGGTCTGTGGTGTGGTCTGCTGCCACTCGTTCTGGCTGGAGGTGCTGAATAATCTACTACATCGTCTTCACCATCTGCTTGGTCTGATTGTCTGTGGACTTCCATGCCTGTTGGGCCAGTTTTGATATGGTGAAGGGTGGTGCCAGTTTCTCTGAAGACATCTCAATGGGGATCTCCCACATCCGAAGCTTCTCTCACACCTGGTCTGCAGAAGTAAATGTCTTTTGCCCATCCTGGAAGGTTATCACCATTTTTGCTGGATAGGGGGTGAAAAACATCAGTCCTTGGGCATGAAGGGCTTTCATAAAAGGAAGGCAGACTTGTCTTTTGGTCTGCAGAGAGGCTGGGTAATCATTCTAGAAAAAGACATGCTTACCTTTGTAATATATTTCCTTCGCCTTCCAAGGTCTCTTGAGCACATCTTGTTTGTCATTGTAGTGAATTAATCTAGTTATTATATGGAGCGTGACAGAGCATTGGCAGCTGCGAGTTTTGGTTCCAGCACCTGGTGAACATGCCCAGTCTCTAATGTTCTACCTGCAGGGAGACTTAGGACTGATTGTATGAATGTGTGGAGGAAGAGAATAATGTCCTGAGCTTCCTCTCTTTCAGGGATGCAACAGACTTACAGATTGTTTCTACGGTTATGACTCTCCACATCCTTCAGCTTGTATTCTATATTTTTGATGGCCGAGTGATGCTAAAGGAACATGGGGTTGGTTATGTCGACTCTATGGTTGGTGGATGAAAGCTGCTTCTTGTGGTCATCAGTGCACTTCTCCAGCTTGGAGCTGTCAGTGTGCAGAGCTACAGTAGTGTTCTGAATGTCCTTTCAGAAATCTCGGCAGTGAGGATGTCCATTTTAATATTTAAGGTGCTCTGCTGGTGCAGATTTCATGTTGTGGTTTTGCCTGGCTGCAGCTTGGTGCCTACCAGAGTGGAAGAGGTAGCGGAGGGCTGCAAGAGCTCAATGTGTGACTGGCCATCTCCAAATCCCTTGGCATCCTCCATTGCTGACTCCTGATTCTTTTATTTAGCACCTGCAATCTGCTTTTATCTGATGTCCCCTGAAGGGTTTGTTGATTTTGGTTTGCTTGTTACTGGTCTTTTATGGGGTTTAGGAGAGTTTGCAGCTGTTGTAGCAGCTCTCAAGCTGCCATCTTGTGGATGTTGTCTAGGAGAATACTTCGTTATGTGTAATTTCCTGCATTTTAAAGAACATTCATGTTGCCAGCCTGCAACCCCCTCCCCCAATTTGCAAGCTAAAAAGTTTTGGGGAGTTGGATGAGACAGGAAACAAGCATGCTACAGCATCTGCCAGCTCTGGGACTCCTCATGCATTATTTATTTATTAAGAAAATAGAACCTCGGAGATACAGACACCATGGGAATGCATGGTGTTCATAACTCTGAAAAGTCCGTAAGTCTGAAAAAGACTGAAACTAGACAGAAAAAGAAAAAAAAGGGAGTTTTAATGTTATTTATATAGAACCAACACATGACGGACCTGTCTGCACTTCAACTGTGCCGGCACACAGAAAGCCACTTCTGTACTGTGATTAGGCTCTTTCTTCCTTGTGGCGAAGTACAGACCACGGACATGGCTCGCACAGGTTCCTATACTCTTCTGTCTCAGCACACAGAAAGTATTGTGACAGCACTCGGCCACAGAAATACACAGATGGAAAGAGAGAGAGAGAGAGAGAGAGAGAGAGGTCACTGGTATTCCTGCCTACGATCCGCCATTTGGGGTGTGCCGCAATACAAAACACTGTGCTACTGACTAGCCTTTACACAGTCACTCACCAACAGTGACATCAGTCTGTCTCCGTCTCTGTCTCCACTTCTGTTGGGTGACACCAAGATGGGGAACACTTGGGGATGCGGACAAACTCTGTGAGGGTTGATCTCTAATGCATGTTGTCTCTATCTCTCTCTCCACACCTCAGGCACTGTTCACTCTGTTTTTCCCTTGCTGTGGAGGTACACGAGTGAATTATTAGCCAATGCATGGGCGGGAGCGGGTGAGGGTTCAGTTGACCAGTCAGTTCATAAGTCTGGGGTCCGTAACTGTGGGGTTCTACTGTACAACCATTGAGTCATGGACTCATTTACAAAGACACCTCGTCGCAGGGGGGGTAGACAGAGTTACATAGTGTGGTTACAACAGTGAGAACAGTACAGGTGCAGAACATTAAACATAGAGTACACATAGGTTACATAATAATAGGTTACAGTCATATACAAGGTACCCAAGGGTTACATTGAGGGGTCCAGCCCTGGACATACCTAGATAATACCTGGAGAGGGTGGAGGTAGGGATGGGGAGGGTGGGAGGGAGGGGGAGAGGACAGACTGTCCGGAGGATGTTGTCAAGTTAGGGAAGCCTGACAGGAGGATCCCACTGTCAGATTAATTAGGTGCATCTACAGCAATGAATGTCGAAGAGATGGTTCCAGAGGGCAATTTTGAAGGGACCAATTTTGGCAATGTCCATGATGCAGGGTGGGAGGGAGTTGAACCAAGCAGGGGCTCAGTAATGGAAGAACTTCTGGGCTAGCAAGGATTTGGTTCTGGGCACCAGAAAGGTGGCCTTGACAGAGCTTCCGGTGGCAACAAATGAGGATGCATGTCATAGGAAAGCAGAGACCCCGGGAGGAGGAGAGCCCTAGAAGAGATTTTTTGGTGTGTAGGAAGGTCTGGTAGTGCAGACGATCCTCAAAGGTGAGCAGGTTGGTGGTGGAGTAAAGCAGGCAAGTGTGAGTGTGGCTAGAGGCTTTGGTCAAGAGTCTGCAGGCCCTATTGATTAAGAGCTGGATTTTAGTCAAGGCGGTATTGTCCACCGCAGCATAAATGGGCAAGCCATAGTGCACTAGCGACAGGACAGAAGAGGTGATGGCCAGCCGGAGGGCAACTTGGGGGAGGCAATCTCTATGATGGTATAGTAGACCTATCCTAGAATTTATGGCAGAGGATAGGGCATTGATGTGGGTGTGGAAGGTGACAGCCGAGTCGAAAGTGATGCCTAGATATTTGTAAGAGGTCACTTGCTCCAGCTGGTACAGAGTGCTGGGGAGAATGAAGAGGGTCTTTGTTTGCATGGTCTCAATGTGGAATACACAGCAAGGAGGAGGAGGAGGTATTGGAGTTGCAGAGGTGCCTGCAGAGATTAGAGAGGTGGTCCAAGGTCTGGCAGTTGAAATTCAATGCCAAGAAGTACAAAGTGATGCACATTGGGAAAAAGAACACCAGGAAGGAATACTTAATTGGAGGGGTTAAGCAGGTCACTGCTTCAGAGGAAAGGGACCTGGGGTCATCAGAAGTGACTCCCTAAAACAAACTAGCCAGTGTAACATGGCCTACAGCAAGGCAACCAGAATCTGGAGTACTGTGCCCAGTCCTGGAGTTCTCACTTGAGGAGAGACAGTGACAGGTTGGAGACAGTGCAGTGTAGAGTAACCAAAATGATTCAGGGCAAACAGGACAGATCCTCGGGGCACTGAACATATACAGTGCTTGCTGGATGCCAGAAGGGAGAGTGGGGACATAATAGAGACCTTTATTTTCCAGAAAGTAATAAACAAGGTAAACTGCAAATAACTATTTAGCAGGAATGGTGGGTCAAAACAAGGGGACGTGAATGTAAGCTAGTGGGGGAGGGAGATTCAGGAGGCATGTAAGAAAGCTTTACTTTGTGGTTGAACCATGACACAGTCTACCAGCAGAGATGGTTGGTGGAAAAACCATTAATGGATTCAAGTACAGCAGGGACAGAGTAAAGGGCTTAATAGTTATTCAGGGAGGTAGCAGTAAAGCAGGGAGGTAGAGGAGTGTGAAAACCTGTTGTGTACAATCCCTTCTGGCCATTAGAGCACTGGCATTTGTGCACCGGCACATCAGGGTGCCAATTTCGGGAATCGCACCCCCTCCCCAAAGTCTTCCCACCCTCGGAGTTAGAATCTTAAGAAAGGGGGAGGTGTGGGGGAACTGCCCCCTTACATGGTGGGGTGTGGGGGGCGCTGCCCTCCACAAAAACAGAGCTCAGCAAAATCCCGACTTGGGGCCCTGATGACCGGGTGCACTAATGCTGGCGCTTTCAATGGGTGGAACCATGTACAATAGATTATGGGATACAGTAGGGGAAAACGAGGCAGACTGGATAGACCAATGGTCTTTTTCTACCAACATTGTCTGTGGGCTTGATCCTTAAAAAGCACACAACTGCTCCATACCCGCTGAGGGCTGTGGAAAGTTGAAGAGTGCCACTACATGCAGGATGACACCTTTGGGGCACCCCACAGCATCCACAGCCTGGCTACCCACCCTCTACATGCCCAATCCCTGTCAGCTCTGATAGCTCTGCTGTGGGTGGGGGCAGGGATGGACATCCACCTCAGTCACAGTGCTGATGGGGCAGCATGAGTGGCCAGTGGAGTAGGTGCATGATACACAGCTCTAGGGCTGCTGTAGAGCCTGCGCATCCCTCTCTGTCCAGTTATTCCTGCATGACCTGGGCCCAAATGGTCATTGCATCACCAGCTCTTAGCCCCAGGAACATAGGTAGGGGCTGGACTCCAGATAAGGTACATACAGGGTCTAATTATGCTTCCAAAAATGGCATTTGTGGTTGTTTGTGAGGCTCAGTAGCGTATTAGATATGCATCTACATTGATCAGTATTGTGTGTGCCATTTGGTTTTGGCCCCCCCCCCACAACTCATGGCCTCCAAAGACAGAGCTCTGTTCTAAAAAGAAAGGTCTCTCTGGCTCTTCTCCCCTTCTACCTATACAGAGTCAGTTATTGTATGTTGCAAAAAAACATGAGTTTCCTGTGTGCATTTGCAGCTCCCCTCCACCCAGATGCTGTCCTGTCATTGGCAGTTGAATCAGATGTCTCTTTGTCACTGGGTGATCGGGGTGGGAGCTCCTCTCAGAGAGTGGCAGGAAGATGGTGGGCAGGCAGCACTGGATGTGTGGCAGTGTGGGTCCTAGACTATGGCGCACTTTGAAGCACCCAACTATTGAATTTAACACGGTAAGGATCTTGACAGTACAAAGCAGATTGCTGCTAAAGAGCGTTTTTCACACATGGAGATCTCATCTTTTGCTTTGTGGATTTATGAACATACGGACATATGAAATTGCCATCAGAAATAGGACTTACTGTCTGTCGAGTCTGCTCAATTGTGCAGCTAGCCCCTCATCTCGCAGCTGCCCCTCCCACTCCTCCCCTCCTTAGATTTACCCTCCCCCCTGTCCCATCCCCTCTTGAAACTGCCCCCTGTCTTACAGGTCACCACCTCCTGTGGTAGAGTGTTCCACTTGCCCACCACCCTTTCCATGAAGAACTGTCTCCTAACCTCCCTCCTGAATCTTCCCCCCTCCAGTCTGAGACCGTGCCCTCATGTGTCCCTTCCTCTTCTTAATTGGAAGATCTTCTCTGTTTGAGTCTTGTTCATCCCTTTCAAGTACTTAAAGGTCTCAATCATGTCCCCCATCCCTCCTCTCCTCCAATGAATACATATCTAGCTCGCTCAGCCTTTCCTCGTAGGGCTTGTCCTCCAATCCCTGGATCATCTTTGTCACTCTATGCTGCACCCCCTCCAACAATCTGACATCCTTCCTCAGGTATGGGCACCAGAACTGCATGCAGTACTCCAGTTGCGGCCTGATCAGTGACCTGTACAGGGGGAGGACTACCTCCCTACGTCTGGAGGAGATTCCCCTCACTATGCACCCCAGCATCTTGTTGGCCTTCGCTGCCGCCTTCCTACGCTGAGCAGAGTTGTTCATGCTCCCCGTTATAAGTACAATTGGGTCCTATAGACACTTCCATCCCTCAAAGTCATGAACCACTGCCCCCATTTTGGTGTCGTCTGCAAACAGGCTGATCTTACTTCGGATCTCATGAGCGATATCAGCTATGAATAACCCAAACAACACCGGCCCCACTACCGATCCCTGTGGCACCTTGCTCGTCACTGCCCTTGGTGCTGAGAGTTCCCCCCTCACTACCACCCTCTGCTGCCTACCGTTTAGCTAATTATTTATCCATTTCACCGTCTTCACTCCCACTCCCACAGCTTTCAGCTTTCCCCCTAGCCTCCCGTGTGGCACAGAGTCAAAGGCCTTGCTGAAATCCAAATACAGGACATCCACTGCATGGCCCTTGTCTAGTTCCCTTGTCACCCCATCATAGTACTCAATGAGGTTGGTCTGGCAGGATATGCCTGAGACAAACCCATGCTGATGCCCATTCTGGAGTCCATTGTCCTCCAAAAAGGTCACCCGCCTCTCTTTCAGGATTGTCTCCATGAGCTTCTCCATGATTGATGTGAGACCCACTGTCCTGTAGTTTCCTGGTTCATCCTATGAGCCACCTTTGTGGATGGGCACCACATGGGCCATCCTCCAGTCCTGTGGTATGCATCCCATGTTCAGGGAGGTATTAAATAGGTCTGCCAGTGGCCCTGACAGAACCTCAGCCAGCTCCTTGAGTACCCTAGGGTGAATTGCATCTGGCCCAGGTGCCTTGTCCACCCTCAGTGCCCTCAGTCCTTCCAGTACCCTGTCCTCAGTAATCCTCAAATATGTCACCCCCTGTGCCCTACCGACTATCCCACCTCTCCCCTGTGGTACCTGCCTTGCTTTCTCTTGCGTGAATACAGAACAAAAATATTCATTTAATGCCTCTGCCTGATCTTCCCCCCTCTCTTCACCCACCTCCCCATCCTTTTTTATCTTCACTATTTGGTCCTTGTTGTTCCTTCTTTCCCTTATGTATCTGAAGAAATCTTTTTCTCTGTTTTTATTACCTTGTGCCAGCCTCAGCTCTGTGGAAGCCTTGGCTTCTTTGACTAATTTGGTGGCCTCTCTGGATTTCTTCATATATATCTTCTTGTCTTCTCCTCTCCCTGACTCTTTCAACCTCTGGAATGCCTCTGTCTTGGATCTCATCCCCCTTCCTGACCTCTTAAATCATCCAACTGGGCTTCTTTGCCCTCTCTTTCTCACTCTGTGTTCTAGTACATGCCCCCGTAACCTCCACTAGCCCCTTTTTTGTGACATCCGTCTTCTGACTTGTGTCCCAGCCTGGTTGAATCCCCTCCAGGTGCCCCGACAGAATTTCCCCCATGTTTTTAAAGTCCACCCACCTAAAGTCAATCACCTTGGTGCCTGTACCCCCAGCTTTCCTCCTCATGTTGAGTGTGAACCACACCGAATAGTGATTGCTCCCTGCCAGTGGGTCCTCCACCCCATATCCCTTACCATCTCCCCAGTGGACAGTACAAGGTCCAGAGTATTTCCTATCCAAGTTGGCCTATGGACCAACTGTATCAAGAAGCTGTCCTGACGTGCCTCTAACAGGACTTGCTGCCTTGCACTTGTGGTGGTTGGGGTACTCCAATCCACCCCAGGTAGGTTGAAGTCCTGCACTACCACCATGTTACCCTTCCTACAGACCCTTTGGATTTGTTCAGCTAACTCTCTATCCAGGTCCTCCAGTTGAGCTGGTGGTCTATAAACTACCCCCATCCTCAGTGTCCTGGATTTTGAGTCCTGAAAATGCATCCATAGAGACTCTGTCTTGCCCTCTTCTCCCTCATCCCTTGCATACCTTATCCCCGCCCATACGTAGATTGCCACCCCCCTCTCCCCTTGGTCCTATCCTTTCTAAATATCCTATACCTCAGGACCATCAACTCCCAGGTCTGGTACTGGGTGGCCCACGGTTCCATGATGGCCGCAATATCCACCCTCCCCTCTGGCAATAGGGCCTGAAACTCAGCTGACTTGTTTCCAAGACTCCTCGTGTTCAGTGAGACCACCCTCCAACCCACTCTCTTCCCCTCCCTAACCCTTCTTCCACCTTTCTCCCCCATGTGTCCCCTTCCCTTTGCCTTCCCACTCAACTGGGGAGGTAAGTTTGTCAGGCTCCCCACTCCAGGACGTCTGTCTACCAGCTGACCACTCGCCACCCCCCCTTTCTAGTTTAAATCCATCTTCGTTGCTGTGTACTCCTCTATCTTCTGCTTCAGCACCGCTTTCCCTTCCTTGCTCAGGTGTAGTCTCTTCCCGGCATACAGGTCATTCCTGTCCCAGGTTCATTTTCATTTCATTTATTGGAAAGCAAATTGAGAGAAAATCTCTCGTTTACAATTGCATCCATACATTAAATACAAAACATACAAGCAAGCAATAAACACAACAATACATAAAATGCATTACATACATATGAGATCCAGGATAACTTATTAATCAGGTATGCCTTATATGACAAAATTCAACCAAAACAATCACAAGAGCTGTGGAACATTCTAGCAATAGAAGCCTTAAAACGGGCATAAGAGATAAGGGAATTTAAATTACATCTTTTCTTTATCAAATCTCAAGTATGAGGGACAGACAAGGCTAGCTTAATGGAACCAAATTTAGACCACTGTTCTACCCCAGCCACCCACCAAGCCATACCCCTTGAGCGACACCATTCTCCCAGCCAAGCATTAAACTCACCTATCCTTCCTTTCCTTGCTGTACTCACACAGGGTACTGGGAGTACCTCCGAGAAGGCCACCGATCCCCCCATCTCCTCTCACAGCCTTCCCAATTCCTTAAACCTCTCCTGTACCATTTCCACTGTCCCCTCTGCCAGGTGGTTCATACCCACATGCACCACGATATAGGGTCTCCTCCTTCCCTTCCCTGCACATTTAAGAAGAGCCTGCCCCACCCTGTCGGCAGTCAGCCCATGTATGGATTCGACCCAGATTCGGCTATGTCTTTCCCCCTTACTGCCCCATCTGATCCCCTTCAGTATGGAATCCCCCAGCACTAGAACCCCACCTTCATTCCTCATACCTTCCCCAACCTCTTCTGTATATACTCATTGGTAGACTCCCCCTTACCCTGCCTTTTGGTAACTCCATCCAATTCTCCTGTACCTCCCCAACCTCCTCACCTGGCCTGCATCCCTCCCCGATGCTCCCTCATTATCTTCCCCCTCCCTACCCTATACCCTTGGTCCCCATTCCTCTCCTGCTGTGTCTCCAATATCTATCTCACCAGCATTGCCCTTCGCCCCATTACCCCTGTCCCCTCAGTTCACCAGTCCAACTAAGTCCTTCTCCCCCTTCCCTCCTTCCTCTGTCCAGTTGCTGTCACCCGGGCTGTCCCCGCCCCTATTCCCTACCTTCCCCATCTTGGAGATCCAGTGCCTCCCCTTCCACCATTTCTGCCAACCTTGCAAACCTGTTATCTGTCCTCTTAGTGTTGCTGAGACTAGGCTCCTTCCTCCCTCCCTGAAGCTTTCCTCCATTACTAGACCCCCTAGTCATCTTGACCCCTCTCCCCCTCCTCCCTGCCTCTCCCTCTTTAGTTCTGTGTCTCCTCCTTACCTTGTGCTGGAGGCCATCCTGCCCCAGCTCTCCCTCCCTTCACCCTCTTCAACTTCTTATCCAACCACTGCACTTCTCCCTCCAGCCTCCTTGGCCTATGACAAATTTGACACCCACCTAGCTTCCATAATATGCTCATCCAAACAGCTGCCCCACAGCCGTTGCAGCCCACTAATCTTCCCATGCCAACTCCTCTAGCATCCTGCTGCTCCCTGTACCCGCCCCCATTACACTGTCCCCATCCTCCCCTATTTCTGTAATGCCACCCTCTTGCACGTCTTCCCTCATCTCTGTCCATTTTCATACCTGTGAGCTGCCCTTACCCTCTTGTGCTTTAAACTCCTTAAGTGGTGCCCGTACCCCCTCTTCAGCGTATAGTCCGTTCCAATGCAGCAGTATCTCCTCAAGACTCTTGTTCCTATTTCCACTCACTCAACATATCAGTACAGCTTTTTCAACTACATTAATCCTGCAGCCTTTACTCCACTGTGTTTCCACTCCAGCTATGTGTTTCCACACCCTGTGGCTTTCAGACTTCTGGCCAGGGAATGAAATGGGCTGCACCTAGCAGTTCTGTCCATCAATTGCAGGGTAGCTCCTCCTCCCCTATAAATGTGCAATACTCCGGAGTGGGAGGGATGGTGGAGGGTGAGATTAAGGCCTTAACCTGACTCTTGTGAGAGTCAATCAGCCCTGACCTTTTCCCCACCAGATCTCTCAATCACCACACAAAGGTACAAGGCCAAACAAAACTTTCTGCTTGAGGTCCAAATCTGAGATGAACTTACCCAGCCAGAACTCCAAACATTCCACAGCACAGATTAAATATCACACCCAATGATGCCCCTCAGTACCAGTTCTAAATCCCAATACTGATTTCAAATTCCCACCACCATCTCTCCTCCCAGCACAAACAATTCCAGTATCAAAATTAAAATAGAAAAAGAAAAAGCCAATGTGACACTTGGACAGCTGGTTCTGATTAATCTATGCTTTTTGTAATGTAAAAATGTGTTATTGAATGTCTCTCTTGAGATATGCTGTGTTGTGGGATGACCCCCCCCCCAGGGTTCAACTACAAGCTGTTATCCAAAAAGCCAGGAGATAATTACAGGCTAGAAGAGACTTAAATTAAGGATCCCCTGTTTATCTAGCTTAATTGTAGCTGCCAGCTGCTAGGCTGGAAATCATAAACTTTTTTGACTTTAGAGGAAGAATACAGGCTATTTCACTTTGGTGTGAAGTCATAAATGCTCCTTTGATGTCTGTGAAGAGCAGGATGCTGCTCATGGATGAAAGAAAGAACTTGGAAAATTACAGACTTGATTGGAAAGTCATGTGGGGAAATGAGTTTTTGCTGACGTCACCTTAATTAATTTACCTTCAGAGGGATAAGACATCCTGTTTGTATGATTTTTAATAAACAGAGGAGGAGCTGGGTGACATCATGGAGAAGGTAGGTTCAAGACAGTTTTCTTTAATTATGCTGTGACTGATCTTTAGAGATACATACATGTTTGGACTCTGAAGCTACAACATCTACTTTTTTAGCACTATTAGAAGAATACATTAGGAAGGCAAAATCTTAGTGTAAGGTTGGTAGGAAATTGCACTTTTAAACCTTATTCTTTTAAGTGAATGCATGTTTTGTGATATATTGTTCTGTATTTACATTTTACATATTTATTTCATCTATTTTAAGTAAAACCTCTTATTTTAAGAGACTACTTGGTGTGCCTTTGAAATTCTTTATTTGGCAAGAGAAGCATATATGGTTAAAGTTGACACTGTGCAAAGCTTGTGAACGAGATCTGGCCACCCCGAAGAGCAGAATTATCTGAGTCTGTACATTGGGTACGCTAGCAAGAGGTTCACAGTTTGAATCCCTCCAGAACTTGAGACCAAAGGTTGATTTGAACCCACAGAACAGACAGAAGGGGTACCCTGTTTCTGTTTCTGTTCACAATACTGTGCTCAGAGGTTGGCACTGTGGGAGCAGAGGGCCTGACCTGCTGAGTGGGGTTGTGACAGATTGGTTGGCAGCGGTGTGCATAAGTTTGGTATTACAAGCTTTATTGTTCAGCGTGTCAGATTGAGACTGTCAGCTCACTTGCAAAAAAAAAAGGAAAAGGCAGTGATTTATTTTTAAAAGGAAACAGAACATTATCACTTGGCTTACAGTCAAGTTCCTACCTGTTTTATTTATTTTTCTAAAGTGCAAGTCAGTGTAGCTGTGGTTAGGGAAGAAGGTGGCTTCCAACTACAGCAGGCACACTGTAGACTACTTAAAGCAGTTGTGCAAGGACAGAGGAGTCCCGTTCGAGGTGAAAGCCACCAAGCAGAACCTCATGGATGCCCTGATGGTAGCAGATACCCAGAGCATTGAGTCATAGACAGTGTCTACAAGGGACCAAGCCTTGAGTGTGGAAGGGCTAGTGGCCAGTGCAGTGTCTGGATCCAGTGAGGATGACAGCAGGGCCAGTGCCAGCGAAGGGCCACAGCAACAGGGAAAGATCACCAGTATGCTGTACCCAGAAGTACTCAGGCTGCAGATTGAGTTGCACCAAATGGAGCTGGAGTTCCAGGAGAAGAGAGAATGAGAACAGCAAGAGGCAGAATGAGAGAGACAAGAGGCAGAGCAGGAAAAGCGGGAGGCTGAGCATGAGGAGTGTGAGCGCCAGCAAGCTGCAGAGGAGAAGAGGAACCGTGAACAGCGGGAGGAGGACCATGAGGAGTGTGAGCACCAGAGGTGACATGAACTGGAGATGCTATGACTCTGACCACCAGCACCAGAGCAAGTAAGTGGCTTGGGTTTAACTGGGACTACAGGACTGGTTTACAAATTGAATTCCAAATTGATAGCTGAATTTAAAGAGGGGGAGGATATTGATGCCTTTTTAAATTCTTTTGAAAAAGTTTGTATTCAGGCTAAAATTCCTAGAGAGTCCTGGAGCTTCCAGCTATCCCCACTACTTACTGGGAAAGCTCGGGATGCATTGGGTCAAATGGACAACAAGGACAGTAATGAATACAGCAAACTTAAAGCTGCACTGTTAAAAAAATTTGAATTAAATGCTGAATCATACAGAGCAAAACTCCGTAAGCTCAGGAGAAGCCCTGACATGAGCTATGAGGAGCTAGCCAGAAACAACATCAGTTTTTAAAACGTTGGTGGGAAGGAATTGAAGCAAACTCTGCTGATAAAATTGAAAATGTGATTTTGTTAGAACAGGTTTTCTGGGCATGCCCAGCAGAGCTGAAAACCTGGCTGGAGGACCGAGACCCCAAAACAGTGCAAGAGGCTGCTGAACTCTCAGATCGCTATGCCAAGAGCAGAGCTGCCCTGAGAGCGAATGGGGTGGGCGTGGCAGTGCAGAAAGGGAAAAGCATGCCTTTAGGGCAGCTAAAACCCCCACTGCTTCCACCGAAACCAGTTAGCCCCAGGTTTCAGAGAAAAGATTTCTCTGAGAAAATAAATGAATGTTGGTTGTGTAAAGAAACTGGGCATATTGCCAGACTGTGTCCCAAAAAGGCAAGCAATACACAACAGGGGGCTAGGAAAGAAGTGGATTGTTTGTGTGTCCCTGGAAGCATGCCTGTGAACATGAGGGAGCACATGCACCCAGTCATGGTGAATGGTGTACAGGCACAAGGGTTAAGGGACACAGGGGCCTCCCTGACCTTGGTAAAGGGGGATCTAGCAGAGCCTGGTCAGCTTATACCCAATAAATACGTCACTGCACAGGTCTTTACTGGTGAGGAGAAAACATTGCCTATCGCTAGTGTTCTCCTAGACTTGGGTGAAACAGGGGGAACTGTGCAACAGGTGGCTGTAACCAAAACCTTAGCAGTGGATGTGATCCTGGGCAACAATCTCAAACAGGGGATGGTGTGTGCAGTTACCCATAGCCAAGTGGCAAGGGAAAATTGTAGTTTCCTGAACCCCACAGAAGCCATTGTGGAAACCACTGAGAAGCTGGTTCTCCAGCTTGTGTCTCCAGATGGGGAGACTAATGAAAAGGGGGTAGAAATTTCCACAGTAGCAGTTAACCACACAGCTACAGAAGGTTACTCTGAAGAGGAAGGGGTGACCCATTGTTAGAGAGTTAGGATTGACAGTGATCCTGAGTGCCCTGGCGCTAGTGCTAGGGACCCTAGTTTAACAACTGAAGGGGACCTGTCCCATGCCTTGGGAATGAGTGAGGAGTTTGCTGCTGCTCAGAGAAGTGACCCTAGTCTAGACAAGCTGAGGGCTTGGGCAGACTCTGACAGGGCACAAGGAGGTGATGGTAAACATAAGGTTTATTGGGGAAATGGAATGATGTATACTCAGGCTGTTCAGACAGAGGGAAGGATGCTAGGTAGGCAGCTTGTCATTCCCCAGGGGTATTGTGAGCAGTTGCTGAAGATTGCACATGATATTCCCTTGTCTGGCCATCTGGGGATCATGTGCACTATGCAGTAGTTGGCCCAGAATTTCTATTGGCCCAGCTTCACTCAGCAGGTGAAGGAGTATTGCAGGTTTTGTCACCGGTGCCAAGAAATAGGGAAGGCAGGGAAGAAAACCCAAACTGCCCTGATTCCATTGCCCATAGTGGAGAAGCCATTTCAGAGGGTGGGAATGGATATTGTGGGGCCTTTAAATACCCCCAGCTCCTCAGGGAAGAGATCCATCTTGCCTGTGGCGGACTATGCCACCCGGTACCCAGAGGCAGTCACCCTATCCTCACTGAGGACAGACAAAGTGGCAGATGTCTTACTTGGGATTTTCTCCCATGTTGAGGTCCCACAGGAGGTAATCACCGATAGAGGAGGTTCCTTCATGTCAGACCTGATGAAATGTTTATGCGAGAAGTGTGGGGTGGTGCAGAGATGCATGACACTGTATCACCCACAAGCCAATGGGCTTGTGGAAAGATTCAATGGTACCCTGAAGTCTATGCTCCGGGCATTTGCTGAACAGCATGGGGGGGGGACTGGGAGAAATACCTTCCCCACCTGTTGTTTACATACAAGGAGGTGCCCCAAGAGTTGACAGGATTTTCCCCTTCAAACTCTTATATGGACACTGGGTATGTGGGCCCCTAGACTTGATCGGGGAAGACTGGGAAGGCAAGCATGCCACTCAGGGAACTCCCATAGTGGATTATGTCCTTAGGTTTAGGGAAAGGCTGAAGGAGCTTATGGGGATGGCCCAGAGCAACCTGGCAGCTGCCCAACAGAAACAAAAAGTGTGGTATGACTGCAGAGCCAGAGCTTGCTCATACATGGTGGGTCAGGAAGTCATGGTCCCTATTCCAGTCTGGAAAGACAAGCTGCAGGCTGAGTGGGCAGGACCGTACAAAGTAGTTAGGAAGACAAATGACGTAAACTATATTATAGAGTTACCTAACAGAAGATAGACAGAAAGGATGTACCATATCAACATGATAAAGCCATATGCAAATAGGGCTGACATGGTGTTTGCGGTGTGTAGTCTTGGGGAGGGGACGGATGAAAGAGACCCCCCTTCTGGACTTGCTGGAAGAAAGTAAGTGGAAGTCCTCTGTGGAGGCAGTTAAATTGTCTCCCCAGCTGACCCTTTACAAGATTCAGGAAGTAAGGGAGGTTTTTTCAGACTTTGCCCCATTGTTTAGCACCAAGCCTGGACTAACCCCCTTAGCGATTCATGATGTGGAGACAGAGACACAGATGCCCATATGGTGGACAGCATATTGGGTGTCAGAGGCTGTCCAAAAGGACATTAAGAGGGAAGTGGAGGAGATGCTGGATTTAAGGGGCAATCCAGAGATCCCACAGCCTTTGGGCCTCACCCATAGTCCTTGTGACCAAGCCAGATGGCTCTACTCATTTCTGTGTGGACTATCATGGACTGAATGCAGTCATGAAGTCAGACACCCACCCGATACCCCGGACAGATAAACCCCTGGACAAGTTGGGAGGGGTGACCTCGGGTATATTGGCATGTAGAGTTGACAGACAGAGCTAGGGAGAGGTCAGCCTTCATCACTCTGATAGGCTTATTTGAATTTAAAGTAATGCCTTTCGGAATGAAGAACCCCCCAGCCACTTTCCAAAGGTTTGTGAACCATTTGTTAAATGGTGCTGAGGAGTTCACTGTGGCATACCTGGATGACATTGCCATCTTTAGTGCCAGCTGGGAGGAACACCTGTCCCACCTTAGGGAAGTGCTGGGCAGAATACAGAAGGCTGGGCTCACTGTGAAAGCCGAGAAGTGCCAGGTGGCCATGGGAGAAGTGGCATACCTCAGGCATGTGGTAAGCCGGGGACAGCTCCGTCCTAACAAATAAAAATTGAGGTAATCCAGGTATGGCCCAGACCAGAAATGCAGAAGCAGGTCAGGAGTTTTCTCGGGACAGCAGGGTACTATAGAAAATTTGTACCCAATTACAGTGCCCTGCCTGCTCCCCTATCTGACCTGGTAAAGAAAAGGATGGCAAAGAAAATTACCTGGGACCCAGCCTGTGAGAAAGCCTTTACCAGACTGAAGGAGGCACTGTACAGTGCTCCTGTGTTGACAAGTCCTGACTATAGCAAACCCTGTATAGTTCAGACTGACACCTCAGACGTGGGTATTGGGGCAGTACTGAGTCAGACATCCAGCCAAGGGAAAGATCACCCTGCAGTGTATCTGAGTAAAAAGTTACTTCCCAGAGAGCAGGCATACTCCACAGTGGAAAAGGAGTGTCTTGCCATAGTGTGGGCCCTAAAGAAGTTAGAGCCATACTTATATGGGCAGCATTTTGCAGTACAGACTGACCAAAACCCCCTGGTTTGGCTGACACAGATGGGAAAAAAACAATGGTAGATTGCTAAGATGGAGTCTTGCTTTGCAAGGGTATGACATGACAATTCTACATAGGGCTGGAGTGACCAATCAGACCTCAGATGGGTTGTCTCATGTCTATGAGGAGTGAACTGATTTGGGAAACTCATCCCATGCAGGGGACAGAGCCCCCAAATTCAGTCTAGGTGGGGAGGATTGTGACACTTGGACAGCTGGTTCTGATTAATCTATGCTTTTTGTAGTATAAAAATGTGTTATTGAATGTCTCTCTTGAGACATGCTGTGTTGTGGAATAACCCCCCCAACCCAGGGTTCAACTACAAGCTGTTATCCAAAAAGCCAGGAGATAATTATAGGGTAGAAGAGACTTAAACTAAGGAGCTCCTGTTTATCTAGCTTAATTGTAGCTGTCAAATGCTAGGCTGGAAATCATAAACTTTTATGACATGTAGAGGAACAATACAGGTCATGTCACTTTGGTGCAAAGTCATAAATGCTCCTTTAATGTCTGTGAAGGGCAGGATGCTGCTCATGGATGAAAGAAAGAACTTGGAAAATTACAGACTTGATTTGAAAGTCATGTGGGGAACTGAGTTTTTGCTGACGTCACCTTAGTTATTTTACCTTCAGTGGGATAAGACATCCTGTTTGTATGATTTTTAATAAACAAAGGAGGAGCTGGGTGACATCATAGAGAAATCAGGTTCAAGACAGTTTTCTTTAATTATGCTGTGACTGACCTTTAGAGAGACACACGTATGGACTCTGAAGCTACAACATCTACATTTTTAGCATTGTTAGAAGAATACGTTAGATAGGCACAATCTAAGTGTGTGGTTGGTAGGATATTTTACTTTTAAACCTTATTCTTTTAAGTGAGTGTATGTTTTGTGATATATTGTTCTGTATTTACATTTTACATATTTATTTCATCTATTTTAAGTAAAACCTCTTATTTTAAGAGACTTACACTAACACACTACTTGGTGTGCCTTTGAAATTCTTTATTTGGCAAGTGAAGCATATATTGTTAAAGTTGGCAGTGTGCAAAGCTTACTGGTTTACCAAAGTGGGAAAAAGGTAAGAGTTTATCTGAGGTCTGTAATAGAGTTTTTAAGGGTTAATTTTGTACACCTGGTTAGGTGCCCTTAGGCAAAAGAGATCTGGCCACCCTGAAGAGCAGAATTATCTGAGCCTGTACATTGGGTACGCTAACAAGAGGTTCACAGTTTGAATCCCTCCAGAACTTGAGACCAAAGGTTGATCCGAACTCACAAAACAGACAGGAGGGTTATCCTGTTTCTGTTTCTGTTCACAATACTCTGCTCGGAGGTTGGCACTGTGGGAGCAGAGGGCCTGACCTACTCAGTGGGGTTGTGACAGCCAACACCTCTCTGAAGCAGCTCCTTCCCTGCTGTTGGGTCCCAAGTGAGACTGATTGCTAAAATAGTGCCTGTTAATTACCCACCCCCTCTCTCCAGGCCAGCAACAACTTTCTGCATGAGTGGAACTCACCCAACTAGCCACCACTCCAAAAACAGCAGAGATTAACTATTACAGCCCAGGAGGACACTCAGTACCAGTTCTAAACCCCGATACTGATTTCAAATTCCCACCACCATCTCCCCTCCCAGCACAAACAATTCCAGTATCAAAACAGAAAAAGAAAAAGCCAACAATTCCCTGAAGCAGCTCATTCCCTGTTGTTGGATTCCAAATGAGACTAATTGCTAATATGGTGCCTGTAAATTACCCATCCCCCTCTCTCCAGGCCAACAACAACTTCCTGCCTGAGTGGAACTCACCCAACCAGCCAGCACTTCAAAAACAGCAGAGATTAAATATTACAGCCCAGGAGGCCCCTCAGTAAAAGTTCTAAACCCCAATACTGATTTCAAATTCCCACCACCATCTCCCCTCCCAGCACAAACAATTCCAGTATCAAAATTAAAATAGAAAAAGAAAAAGCCAACACGCCCCTGAAACAGCTCCTTCCCTGCTGTTGGATCCCAAGAGACCGATTGCTAAAATGGTGCCTGTTAATTTCCCATCCCCCTCTCTCCAGGCCAACAACAACTTCCTGCCTGAGTGGAACTCACCCAACCAGCCAGCACTCCAAAAACAGCACAGATTAAATATCACAGCCCAGGAGGCCCCTCAGTACCAGTTCTAAACCCCAATACTGATTTCAAATTCCTCGTCCAAGCACACAGGAGGAAGAAGAAGATCAAAGCAATTCAGGTTATCTTTCAAAGAACTGGGCACAGCAGAAAAAAAAAAGAAGCAGAAAAAAAAAAAAAGGCAGAGGAAAACCAGAAGGGGCAGAAGGGGTATGGGCAGGACAGTACAACTTGAAAAACAAAAAAACACAAAAATAATCAACCTCAACCCTGTCACCCTATCTGAAGCTCAACAAGTGATCCTCTCAAAAGGAACTTTAGTTTGTCCCACAGACTCAACCAGATTTGTTTAAAGTCAAGATCAGTCTCTATAATTTTTTTAGGAAACTGCACCTAGAAGACTGTTTTGTAAAGAATAGAAATATTGATCCAAATATGGGACTTACAGTCGAAGCAGCAGTCCTAGGGACAGAAGCATCTTCAAACCAGAAGATTATGGTGGCCACCCAACAGGAAAGAACTGTAACCACTGAAAGCACTGTTGCCCTGGCAGAGGAAGGATCTCGGTACTGATGGAAATGAACTTCCTTGGACTGAACAGGGCTTAATCAATTGAAACATCTTGAAAGAACTTTATGAGGGAAATAATTATAATGTGCAACCTACTGACCTGGAAAACACATTGTCATTTGAGTGTACAGGTAGGGAGTTTACAGATCTTAGAAACCGAGTGTTTAACCTAACCCCCAGTAGCAGCTGCTAGCATTAGAACATTTGAGAATGGGGTAGTCAAAAGTGGAGTAAGTAATAGTTATAGAATCTCCCTTTATCTGCAAGAGTCTTCCAAGAGCTGAATGTTTATAGAATCCCCCTTTATGTGCAAGAATCTCCTAAGAGCTGAATGTTTAGTTCTTGAGGAACTTAACAAAATACAGGAGAATATAGTAATAAAACCTGCAGATAAAGGGGGCAATGCAGTATTTATGACAGCAGATTTCTATGAAAAGCATGTAATGACCTTACTGTTAGTGGACAGCAATTACGAAAAATTATGTGGCAACCCAACTCTAGATTTCCAGAGTACCACAAAAGAGGAATTTTGTTTTATTTGGAATGATGGTCCCATTATCCCTACCCTGTATACACTTCCAGAGGTGCACAGGTCAGTCCATAACTGGCCCTGGCATGGGCTGTATGATGGACAGTTTGAGTAAATTTGTGGAGCTCTTCTTGAAACCACATGTGACCTCACTGCCTTCATACATAAGGAAGACAATGCACCTGTTAGAGAAAACTGACAGCATTGTCTGGGAACCAAACTATCTATTTTTGGGCATTGATATCGAGTCCTTATATACCTCAACAGAACATATTTTGGGGATAAGGGGCTATGAGCACTTCTTTAGAACGAGTCCCATTAATGAGCAAATCCCAGCTGACTTTATTTGGGAGGCTTTGTACTTCATTCTGAACCATAATATTTTTGAGTTTAACTCAGAATATTACATTCAGATATGTGGGACAACTATGGGGGCCTCTGTGGTACCTTGTTTTGCCAGCCCTTTTATGTGATATTGGGAAGAGAGGCAGGTAGTCAATCTCGACAATAACCCAGACACAGACTATATACAATACTGGTTTCAATATATTGATAATGTGGTCCGTGTGTGGGATGGTCCAGAGTAAGAGGCTACTAGGTTTATGGACTGGTTAAATACCAGTTTATTCAATTTAAAATTTACCAGTATAGTTGATCATGAAAAATTACAATTTCTTGATGTGACCCTAGTAGCAAACCAAAATAAGTAGCAGTAGTGAAAGTATTTATTTATACAGGAGTAATAAGTTTACAATCACCATTAGGGCAACAAATGCCCTTTTTACAAGGTGCCCCTGTAGATGTTATATACAAAAATTAAAGTAAAAGTTACTCATAATAAAAAGGACACATTCAAACATTAAGTACAAAATACAGAAACATCAAATTACATACAGTTAACTGATTATTGGTACAACTCAAGTCACTTCAGCACAAATAGTCATCTATTACATGTACATCAAAATTGTAACTCTTGCTTCATTGCATCTTTAAATGCACCAGCCATCATTTCATAGGTTCTCAAGTTTGAAGGTAAATTATTTCAAGTAGTAGCAGCTTTAAAATTGAAGGTAATTTTCCTGTATTTATTGCAATAAACTAAAATCCAGGGATTATCATAAACCCACTGCAAGAAATACTCTACTTAAGTATGAAAGTAATCATCCTAGGAGATTAGTTTCCACAATACCACACAGCCAGTTTCTCAGACTCTGTAGAAACTGCTCTGATATTGGGTGATTTTTTGAAAAAAGCACAAATGAACTAAAAACTAATTTTATAGAGAGGGATTATAGTGAAGAACTGGTGGAGTCAGCCATATCTAGAGCTTGACAAACAGATAGGAAGCATTGTTAACAGTAAAAAACATACATTGTTAACAGTAAAAAACAAGCACTGCTCACAATAAAAAAAAGCACAACAAACAACACAAAAATGATGTGAACATGTGAGTTTTGTTACTGAATTTAATGGCTTAAGCAGTAAGATGGGTACTCTAGTCTACCCGTTTTGGCCCCTACTTAGAAATGACCTGGTACTTGTTAATGCAGTAGGTACAGCCCCAAGAATATCCTATAAGAGATGTACTAACTTGAAAGATAGACTACTGCATAGCCAGTTCACCAGCATGATCCAAGCTACAAACAGAAACTGTCTCCCTCCATCACCTCCATCACCTAAGAGGATGTACAAGTATGGAAAGTGTAATGTGTGTCAATTCTGAAACCAGTCAAAAAAAGTTGACTTGGAACACATCCCCAAAAAAGTGGAGGTAAGAGAATTTCTGAACTGTGTGTCCTAATTTGTAGTTATGCTCTTTGGTGTGGCTGTAAGAAAGTGTATGTTGGATGGACTATTCCTCCGCTGTGGGACAGGATACAGGAGCACATATGTATCATCAAGAACCATGGCTCTGACTCACCGGTAAGTGTGCTGTTTCACACCTTACACAATAGTGACTCAGAGCAGATGAATGTGTTAGAGTAGGAAGGAAGGGGGCAACAGACTTCAGAGACTGCTGCAAAGAGGAACATTTTGGTTTTTATTTTACTCTAAAAACCTTAAAACATATTGATTTGAATTAGGAGTCGGGCCTTAAACCATTCCTCTAAAGCAGTCCCCCCTGTGCCCCCCTTCCAATTTGCAATATGGTAATATAGTTTCAGCTCAGGTGATGCATATACAAATAATGGGCGCTATGCACTGACTGGTGGGAATAATGTGCCAAAGGTGTGTATCCCACCCATGGAGCTCTGTACCTGCAGATGGCTCCCATCTGCGAGCCTGCCCCCCAGCGTGCAGGTGCTTGGAGGACTGTTCTGCAGACTGGGCGTGCATCCAATGGGATGCCCAGACCAGTCCGCTACTGGATCCCGTGCTCCTGCTGGGTGCCAAAGAAGGAAGATGGTGTGCTGAGTGCCACCAGTGCAGGTGCAGGTGGGTGCCTGGCCTGCCGCCCTGGCCCTCCTTGTAGTCCCCATGGGCGGTGGTGGCATGTTGGGGGGGTGTTCTGCTGTACCCCAACAGCTTCACCACAGGTGGCAGCGGCATCCTGGAGGGGGCACATATCCCTTACAGCTGAGTGTTACCCAACATAGCGTGCACCTCCCACGCCCAGCACCCTGCTTCTTTGTGAATGGCGTGGAGTGCAGGCACGTCCACGACACGTCTCCCGCCTGATCCAGCGCATTGCTGTCTGCATGACTGGGGGAACGAGTGTGTAAATGCCACATGTCCCATCTGTGAATGTCATGCAGGGTCTGCGGGACCCCACTCCTTGGCATTCAGATGTAGTGATGCCAACGTTCCTGGTTTCTGCGGCGCGTTGGCAACGTGCATAGGGCCCAATATATATAGTATTAGGCAGAATTCCTTGCACTGAAATGATGGAATTTTTTGCCATCTTTTATCTCTCTGCTATTGTTTATTGTTTTTTCCTTACTAATGGTTTGCATTACTGTCCCTTGTTTTTCTCCTTTAGATCTGGGAGTATTTATCAGCAGATCCCCTTTCTTAAAATAATGGATTTTGGAATTTGGGCACTCACTCTTCTAGTTCTCATAAAATAGGATCAGGGAGTAATGGACTTCTCAGAAGACTGGTACCACAGGGTTTCTATCTTTTTCTTGTCTGGCTCAGTTTTTTACATCTTAGAAACATAGAAACATAGAAAGTGATGGCTGAAGGGGACCACATGGCCCACCTTGTCTGCCCTAAGCCTACCCTCCTACCTTAGCTGCTACTCAGTGTTAAGTTGTCCTTGTATCTATCCCATGCATTTTTGAAGGTTCCTACCATTTTCACTTCCACCACTCCCTGAGGAAGGCTGTTCCATGCATTGACCTCCCTCTTGGTAAAGAAGAATTTGTATGCATTGCCCCTGAATCTGCTCCCCTCCAGCTTCAGGTCATGCCTTCTGGTTCTTGTTTGGCTCTTGGTCTTAAGCAGGTCCCAAACTTGCTCCTTCTTTATGCCTTTTAGAAACTTGAAGGTCTCAATCATGTCTCCCCTTTCCCTACACTGCTCAAGAGAATACATCTTCAAGTCTTGCAGACATTCTTCATATGTTTTTTTGTGCAGACCTTGTATACTTTTTGTAGCTCTCCTTTGCACTGTTTCTACTCTGTTGATATCCTTTTTAAGGTGTGATTGCCAGAACTGTATGCCGTATTCCAGGTGTGGTCTTACCATTGATCTACAGAGTGGCAGGATGACCTCTCTTTTTCTGCTGGCAATATCCCTTCCTATGCAGCCCAACATACCATTCATCCGTAGTGCCACTTTTTCATATTGCTTCAACATTTTCAGGTCATCTGTTATAATTATCTCCAGATCTCTTTCCTGCTTGGTTGATTTCAGTTTTACTTCTCCTAGGTAGTATTCCTCTCCTGGGTTACCTCTTCCAAAGTGCATGATCTTGCATTTTTTTTGCATTAAAATTTAATTAACATGTCTTTGACCACAGCTCCAGAGTCCTTATGTCAGCCTTTATCTTTTCCACTCCACCTAGAGTGTCTACCCTATTGAATAACTTTATGTCATCTGCGAACAAACTCACTTTTCCATCTGGGCCATCAGATATGTTGCTAATAAAAATATTAAAGAGGATCGGACTTAGTACTGACCCCTGTGGCACGTTACTAGTTACTTTTCTTTCTTCTGATAGGGAGTCGTTTACTAGAATCCTCTGGGTCAGTCCACTAAGCCAGCTCTTTATCTAGTTTACCACTTGTTGCCCTACTCCCACATTGTCTAACTTGTTTATTAGCCTTCTATATGGGGCTGAGTCCTAGACCTTGCTGACATCCAGGTATACCACATCTACAGCACTGCCCTCATCCACCGTCTTGGTAACTCAGTTGAAAAAGTTGATTAGATTAGTCTGGCATTATCTAACTGTGGTAAAGCCATGCTGTTTTGGGTCTATTTTGCTGATTTCCTCTAGAAAGGATATAATAATCTCCTTGAGAAGGGTTTCCATTGTTTTGCCCACAATTGAAGTGAGGCTTACTGGATGGTAGTTGCTTGCACTCTCCTTGCTCCCGTTTTTGTCGAGAGGTATAACTGTGGCCTTTTTCCAATCCTGTGGAACCTCCCCTAGTTCAAGTGATAGGTTAAAAAGGTGAGCCGGGGAGCTGTTAGTTCTCTCAGCAACCTAGGGTGAACCTCCTCAGGTCCCATGGCCTTAGGCTATCCTGGCATTAATAAACTAAACTTTGACATAAGTGTATAATATTCTCAGGAATTAGAATCATGATAAACGTTTATGTCTGTGTAATTTTGTTTAGTCTGTATTTATAAATTGTTTGGTCCACTATTATTCACCTTGATAATGCATACTACTATTTGTAATTTGCACTGTACTTGTGATTTTGCTATACAAGCTGTTTTTCACAGCCTGACAGCACTTTTGTCACTGCTTCTTTAAACTATAAGACGTCCAGCTACGTAATGTGATCATCAGCTTTACCAGTATATAAGAGGTGTCAAATGAACTAGAAGACCATAGGTCAAAGTGCTGGGGCATCTAGCGCACAGTGAGTTGCTTGTCTGTGCCACCATAGTGTGGAATAAAATGTTTGTGTATTGCATTTAAATCTCTGTGTGTTCCTTTGAGTGCAATGTACTGTAGTTTTCTGCAGTATCGGAGATAACCCTGGTGGTTTTGAAGCTCCCACATCCCCTTATCACTTGTCCTGACAGTGTCAGTGATAACCCTGGTGGTTTAGTGGGCCCCACCCCGATCACCTGTCCTGATGGTTTCAGTAATAATGCTGTTAGTCTAGTGGCACCACCACCACCCAGCCAACTGGCACCCCCCACCTGTCCACCCACTGAGGCCCCGCCTCTCCACTTTCAGCCCCCTCACCTGATCCACACTCACCTAGTGTACTAGTGCAGAGCAGCAGCTGGCACAGTGCTCTTCCTGCCTCCTAGACCAGCCACCATCTGACAGTCACAGATCGGGATCACCTGTCACCACAGTGACTGTGAAATTCCCTTTTGGTATGGATTTGAAACATGTCACATATCTTGTTCATGAAGAGGGGTCCCAAAAAGGCCATGTTGAAAATTTGGAGTAAAATATTAATAAATGACCAAATTATGAATCAAAGTTCAAAATGCATTGAAATACATTATTTGCACTTACCTTATTTTCCCAGTTCACGGTCACAGTTCCAGGAGGAGGACATATTTTGGCTCAGAGATGGGATCTATGATGGTGGACTAATTTTAGGTGAGGGAGGGGTGTGGGAGAGGAAGAAGGGTGGTAGGTGCTGAGTTGGGGTTGGAGTCAGGTGTGTGGGAGTGGAGACGAGAGCAGCAACAGACATCGATGGACAATATTCTTTATTATAGGTATGAACAAAAGATGATGAGTGACTGTTTCTTTTTTATTTACAGGTATCAAAACTGGGGATTGGGCCCCCAGTGTTAGTTTTCTATTTGGCAGCACTGGAAGTGGGTCCCCAGTGTTACAAACTTGCGGTGGGTGGGTGGGGGTTAAGCTGGCACTAGGAATTAGGTACCCTGGTGGCAGGTTCTTTTTGCTCGGGGGGCTATGTAGCTGGCATTGGGGATTGGACACCCTGGTGTTAAAACTTAATTGGTTGGGCAGGGGGACATAACCAGCACTGTAGATTGTGCACCCGATCTCACGGTAATCAATGAAAATGGGGGACTTAACTGGCACCGGGGTAGGCATCCCTGTGTCAGAAACATTATTACCTTAGCTGGCACCAGGATTGGGCACACTAGTGTCCAGTTTGACTAAACAAGCAACAGATGGCTAATAGTGGCCAAAGGGCCTTTAAAAAACAAAGCACACACAGCTCCATTCAGTGGGGGTGGGGCTATGCAGCGTAGCTCCACCCTGCTCAATGAATACTGTTTAAATAGAAATGAATGATGTTTACAGCATCAGGATAGCCCTGCCCCCTCAGACATGCACCCATTTTCGTCAAATGATGGCATTAAGAAATGCGGTCATAAAAAATCAGTTATTCTTATAATGTTCCATACGTGCAGTTTTTCCTAAATTCTTAAAAATGAGGCAAGTTAGGGAAATACAAAGCACAAAAGCACATACCTTGGGGCAAACTCTATCAAGCCTGGGAGTTTCTGGTTTGAAACATTCCTAATTTTTTTTAGTTATATGTTACCAAAAATGTATTAATTTAGTTCAGTTTTATGTGTTTTTGCACCTCTGTAACTTTGCCCCAGTAAATTGATTGCCACAGACTTTTTAGGAACCAGAAATCCTGGCACCAACTCTGTGTCCGCCAGACTTCAAGCAAATCAGTTGAATGGGGGCGTGGAGTTATTAAGGTGCTCAACTCGGGGTTTAACATTAAAGCACTTACTTAAGGATAATATACAGGCACTACCGTGCTTGTATAATTAGCCACAAAGTTTCTCCTTGAGAACGGCAGTGATTAGATCCAGCTGCATTAGTAATTTAGCACAAGTTAATATTTTTACAGACAAGGGAACCACAATCAGGAAGAAACTTTGTGGGTAATGTAATATTCAGCACAAGCCTGGGAACCATACCACAAATGCCATACTCTCACCACTTTCCGACTTTATGTTGGTGGGTATATAAAATCACAAATCTCTGTAGAAAGTGGGAACCACTTAGAGAATAAAATGTAGCTGTTCTAGACAGCAAATCTGTGTGGAAGCAGCAAACTTTGATGTCATTCAGGTTTATTAATTAGATTTGTATTTAATGTACCCAAGGGAGGTACATGGCAACCAGTGGGACATATGGTATATTGGTAAACTGAAGCCTTAAGTAAGTACAGGATGTCACGTTTCCTTTACAGTACGTATTTAAAGATAGTAATTGTATCACAGGTTACAATGATTTTATACTGTAAATAGACACACTAAGTATCAGGAATACTAGATGGTAAATGTATTTTATTTTTTACATAGGATTTTAAGCAACACTGATTCAGATATGGCAGTTGTATAGACATGAACAGGTACCAATGTTTTTCATTCATTCCTAAAGAATATATTGGCATAATTAGAAATATGTTCTGTGTTTACATCTTATGTATTGTGCAGTACACAGTTAAGCACGGGGCTTACTGTTTAGCTACTTCCCCTTCAAGAGCACTTAGAACACTGGTTGTTGATACAAAATGTTGCACTGTCTGGCAGTGCCTTGTTATTCCAGGGACAGTTTGGGAAACTCCTCAATCTAAGGCATCATCTCATGGTGTGCAGAAGTCTCTTGTGCTTAAATAAAAACATTTTTCTACTTTTATTTCATGCTTGCAACTCAGTTATTCGCATGGTCCAGCAAGATTATCTCCGCCAATACAGTGAGAGATGGGCATAGCAGACCTGAAGAGAAAGTAAGGATCATAGTGGCTGACCAACATCAAAATATGAACATATGAACATATGAAGATGCCAGCAGAAGAAGGCCATTTGTCTGTCATGTCTGCTCATGTTGCAGGGTCCACACATTGAGCTACTGTACTGTTCCTACCCCCTCTCCCCATTCCTCCCATCCTCCCTACCCATGACCCTTATCCTTTACCTGTCACAGCCTCCCTTAAAGCTGCCCACTGTCTTCAACAAGATTACCTCTTCTGGCAGTGCATTCCAAGTGTCCACCACCCTCACTGTGAAGAAGTGCTTCCTGACCTCCCTCCTAAACCTCCCACCCTCCAGCTTAAGACTGTGCCAACTTGTGTTATGGTTGCCACTCTGCATAAAGAGACTCTCCTTATCAACCTTATTTATCCCTTTCAAGTACTCTAAGGTCCCAATCATGTACCCTCTCTGTCTCTCCTGTCTTCCAGGGAGTACATGTTCAGTGCCCTCAACCTCTCCTCATGTGCCTTACGCTGCTGACCAGCTATCATCTGGACCTTCTCCAGCAAGGTAATGTCTTTTTTGAGGTGTGGGCACCAGTACTGAACTCCATAGTCTAGATGCAGCCTTACCAGTGACCTGTACAAGGGCAGTATAACCTCCTCTCTCCTACTACTGATCCCCCTAGATATGCATCCCAGCATCTTGTTTGCCTTTGCTGCTGCTTTCTTGCACTGCATGGAGTGCTTCAGGTCACTAATGATCATCACTCCCAGGCCCTTCTTCTCCTCTGATGCAGATACTCGGACTACACCCAGATAGTACTCTGTTCTAGGATTCTTGGCTCCAATATGCATAACTTTGCATAGGTCACCGTGCTGCCTGAGATAGAGATGGTTTTGATTGTCAAGATTTGAGGTGAACCACTTCCATAAGGTGTTGTTAGCACTACTATGGGATACCCCACTCTGCATTCTTCAGGTCCTCCTGGGAAACACCTTATCTGCTGTGGACGTCGGCACAGAATTCCAGAAATGCTGCAACTTCAAAGATACAAACTTCAGCCTAGTTCCACCATCTCTATACCTGTCAGCATTACCACCACCACATCAGCTTCACCAGTGTTACCCCTCAGTAAGTAACTATCATCTTCCAAGTTCTCAGCACCTTCAAAAGAAAAACAACAGCTTTTGGATTTCCTGGACGACTATCCAGATCTCTTCGTTGTTACAAACAACAAATTTTGAGGTTGTGATATCCTGCCGCACTCCATTGAGGTGCAGCACAGTTAGAAACACATCTGTCAGTGAGCATACAAAGTAGGATACAAACAAAAACAAGTCCTAGAGGACATGAACAAGGATATACTGGGACAAAGCATGATTGAACAATCTGCAATTCCTTGGGGTGCACCATGTCTGCTGGTGGTAGGTAAAGACAATAAATATTGCTTTGTTGTGGACTACAGGGAGCTCAATGCCTGCATGGTGCTGGATGTTCATCCTTTATCCACAACAGAGGATTTCTTAGAGAGTCTTGGTGTGGCCAACTCAGCCTACTTCACTGCTCTGGATCTGTAAAGTGGGTTCTACCAAGTCTCCATTGATCCAGCTTCTTGGTCACACAGCTTGATGCTATTACTTGGGACTTTCCCAGTTCAAACAACTGCCTATGGGACCTCAGAACAGTCCAGCCACATATCAGTGTGATATGGAAGCCGTACTACAAGGGTTGTCTAGGAAATCTTGCCTAGTTTACCCGGATGATGTTATTATCTTCAGCAGGACTTTTCTGGAACACCTCCAACACCTCAAAGAAGCGTTTGAATGCCTCTGATAAGCCAAACATAATCTTCACCCAGAGAAGTGTTGTTTTGCATAGCATCAAACTGATTACCTGGGACATGTTGTTACTTCTCAATGCATCTCTCCAGACCCAGACAAGCTTTCAGCAGTCAAAGACTATTCAGAATCTAACAATCTCAAATACCTCAGAGCTTTCCTAGTACTGTCTGGATATTACAGAATGTTCATCAGTAACTATGCCAAGATTGCAGATCCACTGTATGCCATCACCAGAAAGTGATGCAAATATACATGGACTTCTGAACACAAAGTGGCCTTTGTTACCTCAAAGGGCAACCTGATCTGCACTCCAGTACTGGCCTATCCAACATTCAGCCAACCTTTTCAACTCTACACAGATGCTACTTCTTTTGCAGTGGGTGCTGTGCTATGTCAAGTTCAAGACAGAATAGAACGGGTTATTTTCTATGCTGGGCACTCTCTTTGCTCAGCTGAGCATAACTATGGCATCATAGAAAAGAATGTCTAGACGTGGTGTTTGATGTAAAGAAATGTGACTGCAATCTTTGCTACTCCTCATTCATAGCTATCATTGATCACTCTACCCTCAGATGGTTTTTGAATTATCAGTGGGAATGTTTGCCTAATTGATTGCCATGCTTCTGTTGTACCAGTTTGAAATTCAGTACAGACCAGGTTGAGTTCATTCCAGTGCTGATGGTGTCGTGTCAGCTGACAGTATCTTCCAGCATCACCTTCTACAGATGAGTAATTCAGCTTAGAAGCTCTTCCTTTCCATGCCACAGATGTGCTTCCTGTGGACAGATCTACAGCACCCCAGGTTGCTTTGTTACTCCCAAATGCTTCTTCAGAAAGCAGCACCAATCCTCAGTGACTGATATCGGTTGAAGGGCTTCTCACCTCCTCTGCATCTGCAGTCTCCCTGGTAACTGTCAAAAGTCAAAGAGCAGATTCTCAGTTCTCATACATAAACACTTACGTAGAGTCTGGAAATGTTCCGCAACAGAAGCAACATCGCCAGTCTGTACTTGCCCTAGTTTTACAGTACTTCCTCAGTAACGGTGTGCTTTTTCATAGCCGGACCGAAATACATTCTTGTTTTTGTGGATTTCCTTACAGAATACCTAAAGGTCATCCCATTAAAGGACATCAAACCTGCTACAGTAGAAAATGCCTTCCTCAGCATAGTCATTTTCCATCACAGTACCCCCCTTGTACCTGCATTCAGAGGCCCTAATTACCTTTCTTCCATTGTTTGCGAAACTTGCAAACTCTTTGACAAAAAAAAAGACTCACACAATGATCAATCACCCACAATGCAATGGAAAAAGTGGAAGAATGATGTCTACCATTCTCAACACACTCTCCAAGTACCTGAATGAAAATCACGACACTTGGGACAACTTTGTTCCTTTTGTTCAGTTTGCCTATAACACAAGCCCTTGTGTTGACAGTACAGAGTACACTCCATTCTTCTTGATCCATGAACACGATCCAAGAACTCCATTGAACATGGATCTCTCACTGCTAAAGGTTCCAAAATCAGCATCCTCATTCATTATCTCTATATTGGAAAAACTTGAACTTGCCAGATGTGTTGCAATAACCACATTTGGACAGAGAAAATATGCCATGTAGAAAACATCAGCAGCCAAAGTCACATGAGCCTTTGTTTTCTGTGGGGCGACCCTGTCTGCTTATATCAACCTGTCTTAGTTCTGGGCGCTACAGAGAAATTGCTCCATGCTTGGAATGGTCCTTTCTACACTGTGGAAAAGCTTTCTCCAGTTCGTGTCCACTTGTGATGCAAGTCAGATGGAAATCATTTGCAGCATGATTACCTGGGCAACAGTCTTCCAGATGATCCCAGTCCTCCCAGCAATGAAGCTGCCCTTGAGCTTGCAATACTTTTGAAATCAGAACTTCCTCCTGATAACTTGCAGCCAGTTGTTTCAGCTCCTCACACTCCTAATGTTCTCCAGACAGATCCTGTTGCAGCTGATCTTCACTCAATTGAACTTCCTGGAACATTTCAGACCTCTTCTCAGGACTCTTTTGTGCACACCCTCATGTAAAAAGCAAGGCAAACAGGAACCGCCCTGGGCTAGTGCTCTGCATGGGGTTGAGAAAACAGACAAAGCAGATCAAACAGATCTCTCACTAGCCTCCCTCATAAACAAAGCACAATCCCAAGGTAAACAAATATATACCAAAGATACATTTTTATTATTAAAATTTATGTGGTGTTAAGGGTGCAGATCACAATGCCAAAGGTACAGAGGTACTGAAATCCACTAGGAGTCACAAACACCACCCAACAGCATTTCACACCAGTACAGGTGCTATATAAAATGTAAGGTGCATAAAGAATAGACCCTCTTTATATAGTGTTAATGTCTTGACGTCATGAAGAAATTGTGCAAATCATACAGGTGTTAGCAAAAGGTAAATATTCTAAAAATAGATACAAAAAACAAGAGAAACCTATGAATTCATTTTATAAAACTCCACACTGAATATACAGGACTGTACGTAATATACAGATCTAAAAGGACAATAAATGGAGATACTAATTCTGATGTGTCACTTTCTATAGCATATGACAGCTGTCCATTCGAAACTATATGGAGTCCTTATTTTAGGGGCATATGATATGTAAGCATTAATCACCGAGTCAGGAGGTAATTTCTCAGGAATTAATGCATGGTTTGGGGGGGTGCAGGAGGCCACAGGCCAAGAGCTTCACCACAGCCATGCATTAATTCCTGAGAACTGTTTTACTCTATTAAAGGATTAATGCACTTGTAACATGGCAAGTGCAATATAGAATTCCTTGACATTCTGTTTTGTACTAAAGTAAATAGAGATCACTCACAACAAACATTCTGCTTTACAAACATTGCTGAGCTCTCTACTTTTACTCTGCTGTTTGTATGTGGAAAAATGCATGTGCATGTTGAAGTTTTGATATACATTAATGTTGTGGCTACCAAGTTTGTTACAATCTTCATCATGTCGATGTGTTATCATGAGTAACAAAATACAGATAAGACTAAGAAAATGCCCACTTCTTCTGCAGACTCTCATTGTTTTTAGCTTTGTTTCTGTGTCGCTTTGATCATTTTCTGCTTCGTTGCTTACAATGCTGCATTATGGTCATTATGTTGTATTTTGTATAGGGCTAAACTAGTATTAGGGAAGCGCCACCTATAGGTCAGAAAGATGCAACATTCTTTGGGTTGCATTTATTTTTTAGAAGCCTTAGAGCATGCACTGCTTGGGGAGCGTCACCTATAGGTGAGACACACAGAACATTGAAAAGAAGCAAAAATGCTATGCTTGACATTATTTCTGGCTGTACTGAGGTGTGTTTCATATGGTAAGTAGCTATTTGTTTCCACTTCAGTGTGATATGACCTGTTTGTTTTGTTACTGCACGACGTTATCATGCTTATATAGGCAATTAATGCAGACCTACCTTCGCATCTATTTGTGCTATGGCAGCACAATTCTGTGACACACTAGCTGAATCGCAGTGCCACCTATAGGTCGGATTGTGACTGTCACTGGGGCACGTTCCCGATTTTCTTGCTTTAAAACGCAGCTGGGCATATCTAGGGAATTAATGCATGGCTGGATGTGTGTCAGCTGATGTGTTTTGACAAATCAGATTACTTGTTTTGAGTGTTGTCATTAATGCCATGTTACAAAGTCCCTTAAAGTCAATATTCTTCTGCTAGCTGATTGCAGGATACATCTGTAACCCCCAGTCAGTGCTAAACTGAGCTGGCTACTACCCCAGCCTATGCAGCTAATGAACAGGTTGAGGGGCTTGGGTCCTGTGATGCGTTGCCTCCATTTTTATAAGTTGAAACTTGGGGAGAAAGGTGTCACTTGGCATGTTGGCAAGGTTTGGCTACTCTGCACAGGGGCCCCTAAATAACTCCGGACACAGGAAGCAATAACTGTAATGTCCAATACCAGAAGTTGGGATTCTAAAGTGTGGCGTTTATTCACATCCAACAGAATAAAAAAGCATAGATGGACCCCCATGGGGCTACACTTCTGGTAATGCAGATTTATGGAGATCAGAACACATCCTCTTTACACTGAAACCCTCAGGTTTCAAAACACTCTGGGCATTCAGCCCTAACTCAACTCTTTTTTGGTTTTCCTGGCTAGGGTCCCTTGCTAGCCCTCTGGACTACCTTCCTTACATGGGTCAGCTCTCATGCCAGCCCTTGGACACTTTCCATGTAGCATGGAACATTTCTTGGTGGCTCCCTAAACCACCTCTGAGCACTTCTGGCTCCATCAGGGAATCTTCTTCATCAATCCCACGTCTGGGTACTTTTCTCAGGCACTGGCCAATTACCTGAGAGAAAGCAACAGGTGTCCCAAAGCAAATCTGTAGAGGTGAATTTGGTTACTACTGATGGGGGTCTCCCACCTCTCACTCCCATAATTCATACCCGGCCATTTCTCTGGACTTTAACACCTCATCCTCTGAAAACACTTTACTGTGTAGATTCTCTTTAAATGTATATCACATTTAATCTACTGTTCTTCCATCCCACTTGTGCTGAACTTGAAACATACTTAAAGAGTGGCTGTGTCCATTTCTCTAGACCCCCACAGAGTTAAGCAGTCCAATTCCCACAATGTTCAAAACTGTACTTGGCTGTCTTTTCCTGACCCCACAGTAACAGTCACTTAACTTCATCTTGTCTCAGGTGAAAACACATTGGCCCTTTATCAGAGCAGACTCACCCCTTGGTTGCAGGTGCCCCACAGGATTTTTCTTCTTCAAAGAAATCTCATCCAAAACTTCTGGTGCCTCAGCATGAACCTAAAATTAGACAGCTTCTTCTTCCCATAGCCGGACCAGGGGATTGCCCCTGGAAGTAGGCTGAATCTTTCCCCCATCCCCGCAGGGATGGGGCCCTGAACCACTGGAAGTGGTCTCTACCACTTCACTTGGCTCTTCTTGTGTTCCTCTTCAGGTGAGAACACACACCTCTAACAAAACTATAGCTCTTTGTCAGAGCTGAGGGCTATGAGGGCCTGCAGCTGCAGCACACCTCTTCCCTCTTCAGCACTCTACTACAGACTACTACTGAACTGACCTCAAATTTCCCAACATTCTATCCTAACTTCCCTAGCTGCAACATTCCAGTGTGGCTTATGCAGCTGCAACAGTTCTAAAATGATGTCATCCCTCAGTCTCAGCTGAGACTGAGATCAGAGTGAGACAGTGTGAAATCCATTTAACTGGAGTTTCACCAGCTGCCTTCCCTGCCTGCCACTAGGTCTAATTGGGATTCTTGTAACCCCAGGTAACAGGGGGGTTACACTCACCCTGGGCCAGGAAAATGACTGTCCACAGTCATTAGCCACCTGGCTTAGGCCATCTCACCCTATGTGTTGACTACGGGGAGGTAGGGCTACCTTATCCCCTACCATGTGCTAGCATAGGCAGACAACACTAAGGGCCTGTAGGCCTTTGGTTGACATATTAGCCTCTACTCTACCCGCTAACTATGGGTACCTAGTGGCTCTGGTAGAACTGCCCAGAGCATAGCCCTAATAGATCAGTACTGCAGCCCCTATAGCCATTCAGGACCACAGCATGTCTATCCCCCCAGCCCTTTAAGGAAAACCTGTCTGTCTCTAACTCAAAATTCCCAAAAACAAAACATACAGAGGACCTCCCCCCAACCTTGGACACCATGCAACCACACATCAGGAGCTAATACCATACACTATGCATTACTCCCACACTCCCCCACAACCATACCCATGGAAGGTAAATTACATACAGTAATCAACAACATATTGTACTTTAATACTACAACACTTTTAAAGTACACCAAAAGAACTCCGATTAGTTCCTCCTCTTCTTGTCTTCTCTTCACGTCTTCTTCAGGAACAACCAGCAAGAAACAGAGAAAAACCAAAACACACTCCTAGTCTGCATATACAGTCTATCTAACCCGCTACCATCAAAACACTGGAGAATCCCAAAAAAGATTTTTTTTTAGAAAAGTAGAAAAAACAGTATAAACATTAGAAAACAGTAGAAAACAATGACATTATTCACAATACACAATATCGGGGGGGGGGATGGAGTGCCCTAAAAGTCTCATCTAGTGACCACAGTGCCCGAAGGCAAGTCCATTAAAGAGTCTCTCCTGGGCCGGAGCCCAGTGAAGCACAGTTCTAGCAGGCCAAAGTCCCGAAGGGGAGAGTCTTTGAGGACAGTTCAAACATCTGGAGTCTGCTAGTGTAGGGTGTGTATTGCAATGTCATAAGAATAGAAAAGTCTGGACTTACCAGTCCCTTGTAGAATGAAAATGGTACCACACCTGGTCCTCGGCTGAAGACTCTCCCTGGCAGCATTCTTTTGATACAGCTGGGTGGACATCTTCTGGGAAACGACAGGAGGGCACATCTGGAAACTGCTGGACTGATGTCATCTCTGGCGATGAAACCTTGGAAACAGGAACAAAAGGAAAACACAGCTGGTCTGAAATCATCCGATACTCAGGCGATGAGTCAGGATAAAACTGGGCTGGTGTCCTCTCTGGATCTAAAGTCATCTGGTGGGCCAATCGATGGAATCTGGAAAGCCAGTGCACTGTAAAACTGATGAATGTGGGGCACCTGGTTCCTGGAACGTCAGTCTGACGGAACAACATAGGTATGGCAACTGCTGGATGGCAGCACTGGCTACCACTGCTCTGCTTTCCACTTAGTATGCATGGCACATTCGAAGGGAAATCTTTGCCTTGTGGCCAATAGCACAATGGGTCAGGTACTGGAATTATTACCCCGTCTGGGTGCTCATAATCCACACTGTGAAAGGTTTCATGTCCCTCTCCATCCACAATTCGAACAGTGTCAATAAACAGTGTCCTGCCTCTTTTCCACTGGCTGTATTTTTCTCAAAACATTCTGTTCTTGACATACTTGTTTGCACCAGATGCACATGTTTCATTGCCTCTTCCCAAATCCAGGATTTCCTGCTTTTCTCAATCTCCACCCAGACTCTCCGAGGAAAGGAAGGAAACGATTCTCCATGGATTTCATTTGCTTTCCTATGAACCAGTCTTTCCTCTTCACTAGCTTTGGTCAACTTGTGACCTCTGGCCTGGCTTGGGGGTGGCGAGTCCTGGTTCTGCCAGCTACGCATACTCAATGCAACATAGAATGGATCTCTAACTCTTCCTGGTGGGGACAGAGCTGCAGAGTCACCACTCTCTTCCATGCATTCCTCTAAGCCAGGAACTAGAGGCTGTGAAGCTACGCCTTCTTCTTCAGGCCACATAGGTTTCCCTTCTTCTTCTTCCTCACTGAGAATCTGTGCCCAGGAGTGAGCCGTCGTCCTCACTCCTGAGACTGTCCACTCTTCGCTGGGCACGGAGGTCGAAACCTCCCATTCAAAGTCCTCCCTTGTCTCGTCTTCACCTATTAGACTTGGGCTAGGCCCCCCTCTCCAAGGGTTTACTGATGCTCTTCCTGAAATGTCTCTCTGTGACTCAGACTCTGAAACATCAGCACATTGTTCTGTCTGTAAATCTGCACCCTCTTGCTTTGTGCCACACTCTAAGGGGCCTTCTCCAACAGGCTTTGCCTGGTGCTGTGTGCTGCCAACTGCAGATTCTTGAATTTTTTGTCCAAGTGGGAGCCAAGTGAATCTTGAGCGCTTTAAACAAACCATATTTCTCTAGGCACCCAGAACAGTGAGGTACCATGAAGATGTCCCTTCCAGCATTTAAGCACATCACACATACTTGCACTAGATATCCAGGAATCGCCACATGAGGAGGCAGTCATCCCCCATAGCAACATATCTCAATGTCCTTTAGCTTGTTAACTTCTACTGCTATCACAGCCCGGGCATGATCCGGGTAGCGGACTGGTCCTGAAGCCATAACTGCAGAGAAAAAACAAACATCGCTCACTGTTATTGCAAGTCCCACATCACTGAAAACTTTTTTTTCTTTCAAAATGGCTCCTCTGCTGCTGTGTTTACATACTACCCCACCCTGTAATGGCAGCGGCAGCACTCCTACGCATCAACATTCTGTAAATGGGTCAAGCCACAGTGCATCCAATTTACACACTCTACTGATAAATTTGCTCAAACTTCACAAACTTGCACTGTTCTTTTTCCTAGCACATTTATATGATTTACCACAGACTTTTTACTCACTGAAGATATTGCTCTAGCTTACAGTCCCTTAAAGCCTCAGTATTTCATAGCACAGGATTGCCTGTATTTCTTGCTGCATATCTCATACAACTCACAGTCTCTGACATAGCTCTGAAAATTATACTGTTGTTGAACCTATCGTTATGCTCACAGTCTGTTGCTCGGAATTCTTGCTTTTAGTTGGTTAAACTGGCACAGTCCTTCTTTACAAAGTGATTACACTGCTACACATAGATTCAGCTGGCTTTTGGTGAAATCACACAGTTTGAGCTATTTCATTTGGATGGTACTCACTGTTATCAGTAGCTGCTTGCTGCGATGGAAAAAATGGCCGCAGCCAATCATGGAGGCCTCTGGAAGGAAGTGGGCTGGCAGTCCTGCCGATTGCCCTTCTGAACACCACACTCACAGTCCAGTCGATCGAGATGCAGGTTTTAACTTTTTTCAGCACTTTCAATCACCGTGATGCTCCTCCTAAAAAGCCAGTTCGCACACTCCACTCACTCTCCCTCTCAAATGCTATGCAGTCCCTCTAGAGCTGGCTTGGGGGCGGGACTGATTGCAGTCTCACCAATCATGCAACACCATGCAAATGAGCCTCTTTCCTCTCGAATGCTCTTCTCCTCACGGCGATCGTCGAGCAGGCAAAATTTAAACTGCAAACCACACTTTTTTTTTTAAATTGACTCCATGGCGGGAGCCCATTTTAACCAGTTTTCATGGCCATTAAGCACAACAAGTCTCTCAGTCCACACAGAAAGCATTTCCAATGTCTAGGGCACAATTTTCCTTTTGCTACCCACAGTACTTTTTTCAGTCACAACAATACTTTTAAAAGCTGGCAAATGCTGTACTTTGATGCAGGACAAGGGCATACACACTCGGGCTTTACTGCTTCTTGGTAAACAGTTGGCAATATCACAACAGCACATAGACAGCAGCACACAGTGGTACACTTAGTTTACATTGCTTCAGCTTTTTGGGCTACCCACTGCCAGATAGCCAAAATGCTAGTCATCACCCAAGCAACCTTTCTTGTTCCTTCTCCCAAATTTCAACAGAATCCCAGCCGTAGCCTCCAAGATGTAACCCCCAGTTGGCACTAAACTGAGTGGGCTACTACCCCTGCCTGTGTAGCTAGTGAACAGGTTGAGGGGCATGGGTCCTATGACGTGGTGCCTCCATTTTTATTAGTTGAAACTTGGGGAGAAATGTGTCACTCGGCATGTTAGCTAGGTTTGGTTACTCTGCACAGGAGCCCCCAAATAACTCTGGACAAAGGAAGCAATTACTGTAATGTCCAATACTAGAAGTTGGGATTCTAAAGTGTGCCATTTATTCACATCCAAAAGAATAACAAAGCATAGATGGACTCCCACGGGGCTACACTCCTGGTAATGCAGATTTATGGAGATCAGAACACATCCTCTTTACACTGAAACCCTGAGGTTTCGAAACACTCTGGACATTCGGCCCTAACTCAACTCTTTTTCAGTTTTCCTGGCTCGGCTCCCTTGCCAGCTCTCTGGACTACCTTCCTTCCATGGCTCAGCTCTCATGCCAGCCCTTGGAGACTTTCCATGTAGCATGGAACATTTCTCGGTGGCTCCCTAAACCACCTCTGAGCACTTCTGGCTCCATCAGGGAATCTTCTTCATCAATCCCAAGTCTGGGTACTTTCCTCAGGCATTGACCAAGTACCTGAGAGAAAGCAACAGGTGTCCCAAAGCAAACCCATAGAGGTGAATTTGGTTACTACTGATGGGGGGTCTCCCACCTCTCACTCCTATAATTCATACCCGGCCATTTCTCTGGACTTTAACACCTCATCCTCTGAAAACACTTTACTGTGTAGATTCTCTTTAAATGTATATCACATTTAATCTACTGTTCTTCTATCCACTTATGCTGAACTTGAAACATACTTAAAGAGTGGCTGTGTCCATTTCTCTAGACCCCCACAGAGTTAAGCAGTCCGATTCCCACAATGTTCAAAACTGTACTTGGCTGTCTTTTCCTAACCCCACAGTAACAGTCACTTAACTTCATCATGTCTCAGGTGAAAACACATCGGCCCTTTATCAGCGCAGACTCACCCCTTGGTTGCAGGTGCCCCACAGGCTTTTTCTTCTTCAAAGAAAACTTATCCTAAATTTCTGGTGCCTCAGCATGAACCTAAAATTAGGCAGCTTCTTCTTCCCGTAGCCGGACCAGGGGATTGCCCCTGGAAGTAGGCTGAATCCTTTCCCCCATCTCCGCAGGGATGGGGCCCTGAACCACTGGAAGCGGTCTCTATCACTTCACTTGGCTCTTCTTGTGTTCCACTTCAGGTGAGAACACACACCTCTAACAAAAATATAGCTCTTTGTCAGAGCTGAGGGCTATGAGGGCCTACAGCTGCAGCACACCTCCTCCATCTTCAACACTCTACTACAGATTACTACTGAACTGACTTCAAATTCCCCAACATTCTATCCTAACTTCCCTAGCTGCATCATTCCAGTGTGACTTATGCAGCTGCAACAGTTCTAAAATGATGTCATCCCTCAGTCTCAGCTAAGAGTGAGAACAGAATGACACAGTGTGAAATCCATTTAACTGGAGTTTCACCAGCTGCCTTCCCTGCCTGCTACTAGGTCTAACTGGGATTCTTGTAACCCCGGGTAACAGGGGGGTTACACATATTTTTCTGTTTCTTCCTGAAAAAGCAGCCCCATTCTTTAGCTTGTATGAATGGCTCCATCTGTTAGCATGATAACACTGGGTCATATACCCAGACAAAACAAAGAATATACACTTAGGAGTATTTCATTCTAAACAGAATGAAAAAAAAATTAGAAACCACTTGAAAAATCCATACAAAAATACACGATTTTACATTTTATTTCTTTAGGAATGTTGCCAGTTCAAAGCAACCATTATGACCCTGTGTTTTAAGTCCTCCCAAGTTATTGATTCACAGCATCTCCCTACATAAAAGAAGGGTATCTAGATGTTCCCCACCCTATTTTTATCTGTTCAGTCCCCATAGGTCCCATGTGTGTGATCCCACTGGACCTCCGTATTAAACATGGGCTGCTAATATATTTCTAACATCACCCTCTGCAATATCCCTAAAGCGCTCCCCTATTCTGATCTTAAAGGGGTGCTTTGTTTTATCAATGTAAAAGGCTCCACGTGTACCATTCAGCTAAATATACAACATTAGTTGTATCACAAGGAGTCAGGTTGTCGATAGTATAGATTCTGTCTGGATGTTTAAATGTTTTTGCTGATGCCATATGTATTACTGCCAGGGTGAGGGCAGACTAAAAATCGCTACATTACTTCTAGAGATAGGTTGAAGAGTGAGTAAAAATATCTCCCAAGTTGCATACTCTAGGATATACAAATTCAGAAGCTGAATCCCTTACTGTTTTGCCGAAAATAGGATTGATTTGAATTATGTGCTAATTGTTTTCAATAATCTGGGGAGTAAATGTCATAATGAATTTGATTGTACTGTTGCCTTTATTTATTGGATATCACATTGTCTCTCTCTTGATGAACCAAACTGTTTTTCTCTTGTTGTTCTGGCCATATCTTTGTCCAGTCTTTTACCTCCTTTCTGTAACTGCTATTTACGAACTACTTACTCATCAAGTCTGCCTACTCTCTAAATTAGTTTCCTGGGTGCAACTGTGACACAGCCTTAAAAAATTACTTTTTGGTATGTTGTCCATTGTGTGTTTTGGATGCACACTTGATGTCATTAGAATTCAAACAACATGAAGTCTTGCTATATTATGACAATTGCAGTATGACCGCAGGTTAGAACTGCTCCGGAGGTGAAATAGTTAACTTTCCATGCAGGCATGGAACTTAGAGCGCGAGCTCGGTTGAAAACTCTGTCTGTTGTGCTTCAAACGCAAACTGTCAGATTCTTTACTCCGCCTCACTGAACAGTTGCTCCGGAGATTTCTCCCTCTGCTCGGTTCATTTTGTCGGTTTAAAAGTATTATTTTTCGGTTTTTAGCCGAAATTAAACCGCAACCGGTTGGTTCAAGCTCTGTCTGTGGTAATGTAAGTAATAGATAGGTTTTACATTTATTTTTCTGTGTGGAACTTAATTTTTTATCGGTTCAGTTTGAACCGATCAGGTTGTATTTAAAATCTTCTAGTCCTTTTTAGAGTGCGGTTCCTGGTTCTTATCGGTTCTAAAAAGCGATTTCAATATGGTTTTTCCGACCATTGACACGATTGGGACCCGATAAGGGTGTCTTGCTTGGTGGATTGCCATAAACGGGCAAGTTGGTTAGGCTGGCATTATGTCTGAGAAACCCAAAAGAAAAACCGGACCCACTGGGTTTCAACACTGTAGTGTTTGTGGGGAAGTTTTTGCTAAGGCTGACCCATACACCACGTGTCTATTGTCTGGGGTTTGACCACCTCAATTCAGACTGCCAGATTTGTCACAATTTCCCTGCTGCCACCATAGATAAGAGAGTTGGTAGCTCCAGGAAGGGAGACAAAGATCCGCCAGCCTGGATGGCCAGCCGGTTGATGTGGCACCCGACGGAGTGCCCTCTGACCAGGGCGATACTTCCTCGGGCAAACGAAGAGCCGGTTCTGAGGAGCCGGTTCCAGCAAAAAGGACTAGAAAGTCAGCTAGTGTAGAGCCAAAAGTTCTCTCCCCAACTGCTGAGGAAATAGCTAAAGCAATTCAAATTGTCCAGTCTTCTCTCCGTTCGACCGAACCGACACCTTCAGGTAAGCTGTCTGTGCCCGGTTCCACCGGTTCAAGATTATGATTTTGAGGATTTTTATGAACCGGGAGGGGAAGAGGAATATGAGGAGAGTGAATATGGTTTTGAAGATCTGGATGTGCCCATTGATCCGGACATCTCTCCAGATAGACCCTAGAGTTTCTCCTCCAAGGCTTTCTGAGTCCCTTCTCATTTCATGTTTTATAAAAAGTTGCTGGAACTCTCCAGCTCCCTGTTGAGGAAGCTGTTGATGACAAGAGGAGCCAGACTATGTAGAAATGATGGATATTCCAGAGTCTAGGAGACTGTCTATTCCTTTATAAATCTTTTCGAAACAGACAGTAAAAGTTTTAAAAACTCCTCACACTATACCTCCTGTGGATAAAAGGATGGACAAAGAGGTATACCTTATCAGGCTCCGACACTGATTTCCTCACTCAACAATGCAGCCATGTGGGGGTAGTGCAGGCTGCAGCCTGTGACAAGGCTAATATTCCCCTAGCTTCACACCCCCCTGAGAAGAACTCCAGGAAGATTGATGCTATGGCAAAGAAACAGTACATGGCAGCATCTTTGGGACTCAGACAAGCAAATTATATGGCTTATGCTGCTAGGTACCAGAAATCCAGATGGGATACTGTGCTGGCCCTAGCGAAACAAGTCCTGACCAGCTTGCCAGGGAGCTGGAACAGGTGGCAATGGATGGAATTGAGGCATCCAAGGTGCAATTTCATGCTGCAGTGGACTCTAATGATGTTTCATCAAGAGTCATGGCTACATCTGTGGCACTTCGCAGGATGGCTTGGCTCAGATGTACTACCCTGTCTCAGGATACCCAGTCTAAGGCCATGGATTTTCCTGTTGTGGGAAATTCTCTATTGGGGAGCAAACAGAGAATTACATGAAGAAAATGGATGAATATAGGACCACCTATAGGAGTGCACAGGCCAAGGAAAGGCAGGCCACTCCTCAAAAGCAGCTTCCTAGAGGCAGGGGCAGGCCTTTTCATAGGCCTTTTTACCAAGCCCAAGCTTCCTCCTCCGCCTATGCTCAGAGGAGGTTCTTTAGAGGGAGAGGCAGACGGGGTACAAGCAGGCCTGCTTCCACCCCTCAGCCCAAAGCCCCTGCCAAGCAGGCACCCTGATGGGATTGCCAGGGCCGATTCTCCTCTACCTGTAGGGGGCAGGCTGGCTTTCTTTGTCCAGGACTGGAAGTCTTTAACATCAGACAAGTGAGTCCTGGAAGTAGTAAACCAGGGACTGGTTCTCATCTTCAAAAACTTTCCAAAGCTGAGAACCAGATCTTTTCCACCTGCAACTCCATCAGAGGCACTCGCCCTAGAGGCAGAGGTCTCTACCCTCCTGGCTCTCAGAGCCATGGAAAGGGTTCCTCCCCTACACCAGGGCAAAGGTTTGTACTCCAGGTACTTTCTTACCCCAAAAAAGACAGGAGAATGGTGGCCCATCCTGGATCTCAGATATTTAAACAAGCACCTTTTAAAGCCAAAGTTCAAAATGGTGACTCTGGGAATTATCCTACCCTCTCTAAGGCCAGGGGACTGGCTAGCTTACCTGGACCTCAAGGATGCCTACTTCCATATTCCCATCAGAAGCTCCCATCGAAAGTACCTCAGGTTCAGAGCTGCCCTCAGGCCCGAATAGTTCAAAGCAATGCCCTTGGCCTCACTTCTGCCCCAAGGGTATTCACCAAATGCCTGGCTGTAGCAGTTGCCTACCTAAGAGGCAAAAGATTGCCATCTTTCCTTACCTGGACGATTGGCTCTTAGTAGGCCAGTCCCAGATCAGGTCAATTTACACCTTCAGATAACGCAGCAACTGCTTACCTCTCTAGGTTTCCTTCTGAATCTGTCAAAGTCAGTTCTAGAGCCGGTCCAGCTTCTTACCTTCATAGGCGCAGAACTGAACACACAGGAAGCCAGGGCCTTCCTTCCCTTGGACAGGGCAAAGACCCTAGTCTTCCTGGCTTCCTCATTTACCCTGCAGGTCTCCCGGCCAGCAAGGCATTTTCTGCAGCTCCTAGAACACATGGCTGATTCCACAGCAGTTGTGCAAGGAGCAAGATTTCAGATGAGGGACATCCAGTTCCATTTGAGAGCTTTTTGGTCTCAAAGAAAGGATCCTCTTACCAAGCTGATCCCAGTAACTGAACCTGATCCAAGCCCTACAGTGGTGGTAGGATCAGAGCAACCTGAGACAAGGGTTCCTTTTGTCACTCCAGTCTCATTCTCTAATCCTTACAGATGCGTCTCTCTTGGGCTGGGGAGCTCACATGGGCAACCTCACCACCCAGGGTCTGTGGTCTCCCCAGGAATCTCTGCTCCACATCAACCTGTTGGAGCTCAGAGCAGTTTTTCTAGCACTTCAAGCTTTTTCCAAATCTGTTCAGAACAAGAGTATTCAGGTCAGAACAGACAACACCACCACAATGTGGTACATCAACAAGCAAGGGGGCACTCGGTCTACGGCCTTGTGCACCGAAGCGATGAAGTTGTGGTCTCTGGCTTACTCCCTGAACACCTCCCTTACGGCAGTTCACCTCCCAGGCAAGGACAATGTCCTGGCAGATGCTCTCAGCAGGATTTCCCAGGGCCACCACGAATGGTCACTGGATCCCCTGGTCTTGGGAGTAGTATTTGCCAGATGGGGCACCCGCAGATAGATCTTTTTGCAGCCCCAGACAATCACCAACTTCTATTTTTGCTGCAGGCCCCCAGTGTTGGGCTCACTCCCACTGGATGCCTTAGCCCTCAGTTGGGAGGGATTTCTCTATGCCTTCCTCCTTTCCTCTCCTGTTCAAAGTGCTAGTCAAATCAGATCCCAATCATGCAAAGTCATTCTGATAGCTCGGATTGGGCCAGACAGCCCTGGTATCCACTCCTGCTGTCCTAGCAGTCCATCCTCCTGTCCTTCCCAGGAATCACAATCTGTTAACCTGTGCCCAGGGAAGGGTCTGGTACCAGATCTCAAATCTCTCAGTCTCAAGGCTTGGTTCTTGAAGAGTTAGAGTTTGCTGATTTACACCTTTCCCAAGGTGTAATGGATATATTGAAGGCCGTAAGAGCCTTCCACCAGGGCTACTTACAATTCCAAATGGAAAGGTTTTCCATATGGTGCTCGGAAAACACATTTCCCCAGTCTCTTCTGATCTACCCACAGTCCTGGATTATATGGTCCACCTGAATTCTTTGGGGCTGAGACCAGCTACCCTGAAGGTGCACTTGGCAGCTGTGTCTGCTTTTATTTCAGCAGGTAAATCCTCCTCCTTTCAGCTCATCCTGTATTTTCCAAGTTTTTTAAGGGGTTGTTTCACACCAACCCTCCATTCAGGGATCCTGCCCCTGCCTGGGATCTTAATGTTTGCATTGCTCAGCTTATGCAACCCCCCTTTGAGCCCTTGTCTTCAGCTGAGCTCAAGTACTTGACTTGGAAAACTGTGTTTTGGTAGCCATCACCTCTGCCAGACGCATAAGTGAATTACAAGTGTTGTCAGTGGAGCAGGAGTTTATCTCTTTTCACAGAGATAAGGTGGTCCTTCGGACTAACAGAAAGTTCCTGCCTAAGGTGGTTTCAGATTTCCACCTTAATCAATCTATTTCACTTCCAGTGTACTTCACTGACCACTCCTCCTCTGGGAGAGGATGCTGCACAACCTAGATGTGAAGAGGCCCTTAGTTACTACATAGGCGTACCAAGGGTCATAGGTTTGACTCCTTCAACTGTTCCTCACCTATGGCGAAATTGGTAAGGAAGCCAGCCACTAAAGATCCATTGCCAGGTGGATTGTCTCTTGTATCAATTCTGCTATGAGAAGTTGGGTAAGTTCCCCTTCAGGCCTGAGGGCTCACTCTACCAGAGGTACAGCTGCTTCTCTGGCTGCTGCCAGAGACATTCCTATTCTAGAAATATGTCAAGCAGCTACCTGGAAAACAGTTCACACTTTTACCAAGCATTACTCCCTGGACATCCAGGCTAGGAGTGATGCTCGGTTTAACACAACGTGCTTCAGAGCCTATTTCTTAGGTAGGTTCTGTCCCTCCTCCATGGGGTACTGCTGTGTAGTCTGCAATTGTCATAATATAGCAAGACTTCATGTTGTTTGAAGAAAAACTACTCACCTTAGTAATGTTGTTTCTTCTAATGGAGTCTTGCTATATTATGACTCCTCCTGCCTCTCAGAACCTCTGTTTTGGGGATGTGGGTGGGCAGTACAGGATTGGCACTTTTTGATGCCCACCTTGTTGTTTTTCACCTACCTTTTGGGTGAATTGGTGTTATGTTTTTGCATTTTTGGGTCTCCTGACTTGAGTCTTTGTTTTAGGCCAAAAATGAGTGTTTATGTTAGTAGCCAGTTGGCTAGTGTAGGTTTACAGCTTCCACACAGAACCTTAGTGAGTTTTAGCTCGTAAAGATCTGACAGTTTGCGTTTGAAGCACAACAGACAGAGTTTTCAACCGAGCTTGCGCTCTAAGTTCCATGCCTGCATGGAAAGTTAACTATTTCACCTCCGGAGTAGTTCTAACCTGCGGTCATACTGCAATTGTCATAATATAGAAAGACTCCATTAGAAGAAACAACATTACTAAGGTGAATAATTTTTTCTTATGATCCATGTTCTTTCTAAAAAGATCCATCTCTAGAGTATCCATAAACTTCTGAATCAAAAAATGATAACATGTCAGAATCATAATTCATTGTGAACTTCAGGTTATGGTTAGAACTTTCCAAATATGTATAGAATTCAGTTAGTTCATCAATTGTACCTTCCCAAACAAAAAACAAATCATCTATGTATCTGCGGTAGGTTACGATTTTAGCAGAGAAGGGATTTTAATCTGGATGCAATATTACCTGTTTCTCCCATAGCCCCATATACAGATTTGCATAACTGGGTGCTAATCATGTCCCATGGTATTACCACATATCTTTAAATAGTGTTCATCGAGAAAACTAAAATTGTTTTAGGTTAACATACACTGTACTCAGCACTACTTATCAGACAATCAACAAAGAGTTAAATTCACCAATCCATTCTAAATAATAATGCATTACTGTTTGGCCTTCTGCATGAGGAACATTTCTATATAATGAGGTAATTTCCATTGTTACCAAAAAATGACTAGATCCCACTTTAAAGATCAGCTGCAGATTTATTATAAACATACTATAAATGTTACTCCTTTTCCCTAACATAAGGACAACCGGGCCTTATTTATTACATATGAAATGAAGAAACTGCAATTTGTCATGTACAGATACTATTTTAATGCTCCCTTTTGTGATGTTTTCACAGAAAATACCTCTGACATTTTTAGGTCAGCTAGCAGAATCTTAGGTGAGTGCCAATGTCATTCAGGCAACATGACATAATTTTCCTCAAGGTCCAGGCAGACACACACACACCACCTCTCTCTCTCTCTCTCTCTCTCTCTCTCTCATGTACCATAAGATTGTAAAATGGCACCAACTCATGTTTACTTTCAATTGTCTGAGGAACCTTTGCATATTGAATTTTATCGATACTGCATTACAGATAAATATTTAATTACTTTCACAGATTGATCAGTACTTTTTAGGGGACAATACTTTGTTTGAAATAAGGAGGAAGCTGTGGAGGTTTCATTCAGGGCAGATAGAACAAAGGAAATGAAAATGTTCATGTTATGAGCTTGTCAAGTTATTGTTTTTTTGAGGGGGGAGGGAGGAGTGATATTGAGCACAAAGTGTTGGTGATCAGCTTAGGGAAATTGCTGGATATTTACTCATGGTATTTTCCTAACATAGAAACATAAAAGTTGATGACAGATAAGGACCACAAGGCCCATCCAGTCTGCCCATTTCTTTCTCAACCTTATAAATGTGCCATCTGCCTTTGCTCTGTCAATGGCCTATCTATTCATACTCATCTGTATTGCTCCCTTATGCCTATCCCATGCCTGTTTGAAGCCCTGCACTGTATTCATATCCACCACTTCCTGAGGTAGGCCATTCCATGCATCCACCACCCTTTCTGTGAAAAAGAACTTCCTCACATTACCCCTTAATCAGCTTCCCTCTAATCTCATGCTGTGTCCTCTTGTCCTGCTATTTTTCTTATATTGAAACATGTTAGACTCTTTCACCTTGTTATTGCCCTTAACGTATTTGAATGTTTCGATCATATCACCTCTCTCCTTCCTTTGCTCTAGGGTATACGTATTGAGCTCCATTAATCTGTCCTCATATGTTTTCTGATGCAGTCCCTGCACCATTTTGGTTGCCCTTCTCTGGACTGCCTCAATTTGATTAATGTCCTTGTGAGGGTGTGGCCTCCAGTACTACACGCAGTACTCCAGATAGGGCCTAACCAATGTCTTGTAAAGAGGGATTATTACCTCAGTCTTCCAACTTATGATACCCCTACTAATACACCCTAACATCCCCCTAGCCTTACCTACTGCTTTAGTGGTCTGCTTGGATGATTTCAGGTCATCGGTGATGATGATGCCCAAGTCTCATTCTTCCCTTGTGACTGCCAGCAACTCCCCTCCCAGCCTAAAGGTGGCTTCAGGGTTTCTGTTCCCTATGTGCATAATCTTGTACTTCTTTTCATTAAACCTCAGTTGCCTCTCTTCTGACCATTTTGCTAGTTTATCCTGATCTCTTCTCATTCTGCCCACCCCATCTGGATCATCTACTCTGTTACAGATCTTGGTGTCATCTGCAAACAGACAAACCTTACCCTCCAGTCCATCTGCAACGTCACTGATGAAGATATTGAAGAGTAGATGATCCAGATGGGGTGGGAAGAATGAGAAGAGATCTGGATAAACTGGCAAAATGGTCAGAAGAGAGGCAACTGAGGTTTAATGAAAAGAAGTGCAAGATTATGCACATAGGGAAGAGAAACCCTGAAGCCACCTATAGGCTGGCAGGGGAGTTGCTGGCAGTCACAAGGGAAGAATGAGCAGTGCAGGAGGACATTGTGGAGTTGGGGAGGGGTCTAAGACAAGTAGCACACACAGTATCCTTCTCAGAGGTGCTGCCTGTCAATGGCATGGGGGAGGCGAGGGTAATTAGCACCATGCAGTTTAATGAATGGTTGAAAAAATGGTGTGGAGCACAGGGGCTTGGCTTCATTGGGGACTGGGGTTCCACCTGGAGGGACACCAGCCTATACTGGCAGGATGGTCTGCATCTGTCCAGGAAGGGAACAAGTCTTTTGAGCAATCGGTTTAAATGCTTCATTGGCAAGCTTTTAAACTAGTCAAAGGGGGAGGCACTGATAAGCAGCAGGAAAATTCCAGCCTCTCCCTACAAAACAGGGTACTAAATGAGAAAAAGACAGAGGTAGAAAGGTCAGTGGGGATGCTGCAACAGAAGGTAAAGCCATCAAAAATGGAAGCAATGAGTACCAATGCCTGTAGTCTGGGTAACAAGCTTCCTGAATTAGTGGCCTTGATGGAGGAGGAACATCTGGATATTGTGGCAGTCACAGAAACATGGTACACACAAAACCATGACTGGGACGTAAACATATCAGGATACACTATCTACAGGAGGGACAGGGAGGGTAAAAGAGGAGGAGGAGTAGCTCTTTACATAAGGGAAGGAATAAAAGCAACAGAACAAAAGGGTAAACAGGGAGGAGAAGAAGCACTGTGGGTAAATTTGGAGACAGGCAATGGCACCACAACCACACAGGGTTAGACACAGACCTCTTCAGGGGAGGAAATGGATAAGGAAATGATAGAAAGTATACTAGAATGGCAGAAAAGGGGAGATATTGCTGATGGGTGATCTGAATATGCCAGATGTTAACTGGAGTGCAGTTGCAGCAGCCACTTGAAGAGTGGGTTATTCTAGATGCCCTACAGGGGGCATGCCTTAGACAACTAGTATTGGAGCCCACTCGAGAGGGAGCAATCTTAGACCTGGTTCTCTCAAATGGAGATGGAGAGAGGATCACAGATGTAGAAGTGGGTAGCCATCTGGGAACTAGCGACCATCGAACAGTATGGTTCACAATAAACACAGCAATAGAGTCAAGCCATACAAAGGCAAAAGTACTGGACTTTAGGAGGGCTGACTTTGCCAAAATGGGTGAGTGCCTAAGGAATGCACTAGCAAATGGGCAGGAAGGAGGGTGGAAGAACAATGGAGAATAATAAAACTGCCATCACAGAGGTACCAGCCTTGTGTGAAGCAAATAAACAAAACAAAACGATGTAAGAAACCACTATGGTTCTCAAAGGAAGTGGCAGTGAAGGTTCAAGAGAAAAGAAAGCATTCAGGAAGTACAAGGAATGCAAAGGAGCAGGACAGAGAACTGTATCAGTTAAAGCAAAAGGAGGCTGGGAAGGCAGTCAGAACAGCAAAGGCCCAAACCAAGGAAAAGATAGCCAACTCAGTTAAGAAGGGGATAAACCTTTATAGGTACATCAGGGCGAAGGAAGACCAAGGGAGGATAGTGAGGCTTAATAAAGGGAGGGAGGGTGGGCAGAGGAGACTGTGAAAAGGCAGAGATACTAAACAAATATTTTGCTCAGTATTTACAAATGAAGAGGAGGAGGTACCTAAAACAAACAGTAGAAACACTCTGGATAGAGAAGTTGATACCAGCCCATTTACAGGAGAAAGGGTTCTGAAAGAACTCTTAAAACTGAAGGTGGACAAAGCAATGGGGCCCGATGGGATTCATCCCAGAATTCTAAAAGAACTAAGGGTAGAACTAGTGACACCACTGACTACCCTTTTTAACAAATCATGGGAGGATGGGGTGGTACCCGAGGACTGGAGGAGGGAAGATGTGATTCCCCTTCACAAAAGTGGGAGCAAGGCAGAAGCAGGAAACTACAGACCTGTTAGTTTAACCTCAGTGATAGGGAAAATGATGGAATCACTTCTGAAGGAAAGAATTGTCGAGTATCTAGAGGCCAGAGGGGCACAGGACCCTAGGCAGCATGGATTCACAGCGGGAAGATCATGCCAGACGAATCTGATAGATTTCTTTGACTGGGTGACCAAAGTAGTAGATCAGGGAGGGGCTGTGGACATGGTCTACCTAGACTTTAGCAAGGCATTTGACACAGTCCCACACAAAAGATTAATATACAAGTTAGCCAGCCTGAGAGTGGGTCCCAAGATGACAGCCTGGGTAAAGAATTGGCTGGAGAATAGGACACAGAGAGTAATAGTAAATGGAGTCCACTCAGAAGAAAGGGGGGTTACTAGTGGGGTACCGCAGGGTTCAGTATTAGATCAGTCCTCTTCAATGTCTTTATAAGCTGACATTGCAGAGGGACTGAAGGAAAAGTATGTCTCTTTGCAGATGACACAAAGATCTGCAACAGAGTTGATGCACAGGGTGGGGTGGAAAGGATGAGAAGGGACTTGGCAAGGTTAGAGGAATGGTCAAATGTATGGCAGCTTAGATTTAATGCTAAGAAGTACAAGGTAATGCACCTGGGAAACAAAAACCCAGGGGAAGAGTACACAATGGGGGGTGAGATACTAACAACAACAAAAATGGAAAGGGACCTGGGGGTAGTCATATCAGATGACCTAAAGGTGGGCAAGCAATGTGAGAGGGCAGCAAGGAGGGCTGGGGGATACTGGGATGCATAGGGAGAGGCATCACCAGTAGAAAACAGGAAGTTATTATCCCTCTGTACAGACAGCTGGTGAGACCCCATCTGGAGTACTGCGTGCAGTTCTGGAGACCCAATCTCTGCAAAGACACAGACAGGATGGAAGCTGTCGCAGGAGGGCAACTAAAATGGTGCAGGGTCTGCACGGAAGACATATGAAGAGAGATGAAAGGAGCTTAATATGTATAGCCTCGAGGAAAGGAGGGAGAGGGGACATGATAGAAACGTTCAAGTACCTCAAGGGAATCAACAAAGTCCAAGAGGGTAGCATCTTTCAAAAAGAGGTGTGCAAGAACAAGAGGGCAGATTTGAAGATAGAGGGGGCGGCTCAGAGGTAATTTAAGGAAGTATTTTTCCACAGAGAGGGTTGTGGATGCATGGAATGGCCTTCCGGAGGAGGTTGTGGAGTCAAAAACAGTGGTGGAATTCAAGCATGCATGGGACAGTCATAAGACCATTCTAGGGGGTGGGGGTAGGAAGAAGTAGGCTGCTGGTTAACTAGGATCTGCAGCTTATTCAGTAGGTAGGGAAATGGGTAGACTGGGTGGGCCAAGCGGTCCTTATCTGCCGTCAAATTCTATGTTTCTATGTTTCTATACCATTTACCACCACTCTGTTTTCTGCCCGTCACCAGTTTGCCATCCAGTTGACCAACTTCTGACTCACCCCAAGCCTACCCAGCTTATTAATCAATCTTCTATGTGAAACAGTATTGAAAGCTTTGCTGAAGTCAAGGTAGGCGACATCAACTGCTTCCTCTTGGTCCACCACTCTGGTTACCCAGTCAAAGAAATCTATGAGATTAGTTTGACAGGACCTTCCTTTTGTAAACCCATGCTGTCTTGGATCCTGTGCTCCTATGGATTCCAGGTGTGGCACTATCCTTTCCTTAAGGAGTGCCTCCATAATTTTGCCCACTACTGAGGTAAGACTAACTGGTCTGTAGTTCCCTGCCTCCTCCCTGCTACCACTCTTGTGGAGCGGGATCACATGAGCCCTTCTCCAGTCTTCTGGGACCTCTACTGTGCTCAGAGACTCACTAAACAGTTCTGATAATGGCTCTGCTATTTCCACCCTTAGCTCCTTTAGTACCCTGGGATGTATGCCATCAAGTCTCATTGCCTTGTCCACCCTGAGCTTAGTGAGCTCTTGTAGGACCCTTTCTTTTGTGAAGGGACTAGTGCTCACCTCCCTCCCCCTGTGTCCATGGTGCTGAGCTGTGGACCCTGCCCTTCCGTCTCTTCAGTAAATACTGAGCAGAAGTATCTATTTAGGATAGATGCTTTTACATGGTCCTCCTCCTCACATGCCCCCTTATCTCCTTTGATCTTAGCACTACCCCCCTCTGGACTTTCTCCTTTCACTAATATATCTATAGAGAGTCTTGTCACCTTATTTTACTGTTTGTGCTAGTGTTTTCTTGGTGTGGGCCTTTGCCTGCCTTACTGCCTTCCCTGCTTCCCTTAGGGAAGTTTGGTATGCCTCCCTATCTTCATTCCGCTGTGTTCCCTTATATTTTCTGAAGGCCAGCCTTTTGGCTCTGACCTTTTCTGCTACTGTTTTTGAGAACCAAAAGGTGTCCTTCTTCTTTTGCTCTTCCTTTTCTCTCTAACACAATGGGATGTTGCTTCAAGTATTGCATCCTTTATGCTTGCCCACTTTGCTCGTACCCCCTCACCTGTCTTTCTTTTTTCCAGGGCTAGCTTAACTCTGTTGGCCATCTTATCAAAGTCAGCTCCTCTGAAGTCGCATATTTTTGCCTTGGAATGGGATGATTTAGTTGTAGTGGCCAAATTGAACCATACCATGTGATGGTCACTGGCCCCCAGGCGACCTTCTACCTGGAGATCTGTGATCCTTTCCCTGTTAGTCAGTACTAGATCTAGGATAGCCCTGCCTCTTGTGGGTTGTTGTACCAGTTGTTTGAGGCCCTCCCCCTGCAGGGAATCCACCATGTGTCTAGTTCTGGCAGACGTTCTTGCTGGTATTGACCAATCTGTATCTGGCATGTTGAAGTCTCCCATTATCAGAACCTCCCCTTTAGCTGTCATGTTTTGTATATCTTCTAACAGTAATGTGTCTATGTCTTTCCCCTGGTCTGGGGGCCTATAGACAACCCCAGTTCTTATGGCTGTCCCATTTCCTGTTTCCAGGGTGACCCACAGTTCTTCTGTCTCCTTAATGTATTCTGAATTTCTGTTGCTTTGATATTTTCATTGACATACAAGACCACTCCACCCCACCCTTTTTGCACCTCGGTCTTCTCTGAAAAATACATAGCCAGGTACTGAAGTCTCCCAAGTGTGGTTACTGGTAAACCATGTCTCGTTAATTGCTACTATGTCCAGTTTAGCCTCTGTCATTATTGCCTGCAGGTCTGGGATCTTGTTTCCCAGACTGTGAGCATTTGTGTTCATGATTTTCCACTGGCCAGATTTCAGTGTGTTAGTTGTTGGGTGAGGTCTGGCATTTCCCCTGTGCATCATATGGGGAACTGGACCTTTTTCCTTACCTGGTGATGCAAGTGAACTACAAACATGTTGAACGTCTGTTTGACCACAAGCTAAGGGGGAGTAATTCAATTAATTAAGGTCACCTTCAGAAAACTGGAAGCAAAGACTGATTTCTGAATGTCATAATATGACATACTCTGCATGTAATGAGCTGCCAGGACCTCATGGAAAATGACGTCATTGTTGTCTGCCAGCTGGTCTGAATCTGTCTGAGGGATTTTTTGTAAAACCTTCAAAAAAGACAGGCAGTAAAACAGCAACTGGACATAAGAAATGACAGTTCTTGCACATTACTTGCAATACATATGGACTGGTTGTTCTCATGGGCCAGGATTGACAAAAAGAACACAAAGTGGGCACAAAGGTTTGTGCTGCACTTCATGGCTGCCCTGGTGGGCAATGGAGCTATTCACGGTCTGATAGCGCGTTGCACTATCTGACTGTGAATAGGGGCTTGCCGGGGCAGTGCTAACCCAGAAAAAGCAGTGAAATACCCAGTAGTGCTGCCCCCATAGCCAGCCAGGAAAATGGCTCCGCAGCCAATAGTGCTCAGGCGTTAAAGTGCGATTCATGAAAGGAGCCATGCAGATGAGCCCATTGGGCATGCAGGGTGCTAGTGATCATTAGCATGCCCATTATGGGCTCATATGTATGCTAATAGTGTGGTGGTGCCCTGTCCCCCCAACAGCCCAAGCCCCATGCAGCTGCATTCCCCCGTAGTCTAGTGGTGCCCTCCCTCAGCCCGATCGCAGACCCAACGGTAAGAAAAACTAGTATTACATAGTGTAGGGTCCCTCCTGGGTCCCCAATCTCCTGATCTCCCACTTGTTGATAGTAAAAACATGTTTCCATGGTGTTGGGTCCCTCCCGGGCCCCGATCTCCTGATCTCCCACCCATTAAAGAAAAGAATAATATTCCACAGTGTAGGGTCCCTCCTCAGTCCCCGATCTCCTGATCTCCCACCTGTTAATAATAAAAACCTGTTTCCATAGTGTAGGGTCTCTTCCCATTGCCTGATCTCCCACCCGGTATGAAAAAATAATATATTTCCATAGTGTAGTGGTCCCTCTCCAGTCATCAATCCCATAATAAAGAATATGTTTCCATAGTCTAGTGTCCTACTCCAGTGCTCAATCTCCTGCCCAATATTGTTAAACCTCATTCCATAGTGTAGTGTCCCCCCCAAGTCAATGATCGCTGTCCCCATATTGACATATGTCCAGTCCCTGGTAGTCTAGTGGACCCCCCCTTTGGTAATCACATACCACCTCGCTTCCCCTGCCCCAGCATGGCTGCCGGTCGGCGAGCAGCACAGCCCTCCTCACACCTCCATGACTGCCCGCCGGCGTAACTATCAATGACAGCATACAATATACAGTATACTGTATGCTGTCACTGACAGTTCAGCTGGCAGGCATCATGGAGGTGTGAGGAGGGCTGTGCTGCTCACCGACCAGTGGCCATGGTGGGGCGGGGGAAGCAGGGTGGTATGTGATTACTGGAGGGGGTGGGTGGTCCACTGGATTACCAGGGATGGGCATGTGTCTAAATGGGGACAGCGATCGGTGATGTGGGGGGGACCACTACACTATGGAAATGGAGTTTAGCAATATTGGGTGGGAGACTGGGCACTGGGGTGGGACACTACACTATGGAAACATATTCTTTATTATGGGATTGGTGACTGGGTAGGGGGGGAGGGACCACTACACTATGGAAATATATTATTAAAATACAGAATAATATATGGGTCGGTGTGTGTAACCAGAATTTTACACACACACACACACACACACACACGGTATGGGATGCTACTTTAACCCCAAGGACAAAATCCAAGGGGTTTATAAACACATCCCACACCAAGGGTGTGTGCAGAATTCTGTTTTGTACATTCACCCACCCATATATTATTTTCTTTAATTAATTAATGGTGATAATTTTCTTTTCCTTTCAGCACAGTTCAGTTAGTGCAGCACTTCTCTCAGAGATAGACTCACACACGCACGCACACACTTCACACACACACATGCACACACAGAAGTGCAAACGCGTGCGCATGCACACACACACACACACACCTGTCTCTCCCTTTCTTTCTTTCTCTTTTTACATTACAATGGGAATGGCATTCTGGAAAGTTGCAGTCCACTGGCAGAGCTGCAGCGTGTAAGATACGCTCGAAGGGCATGAGTGGCAGGATCAACCAGATTCATTTGTTTCCTTTACGGTAGAAAACCCCATTCCATCCAAAGTATTTCAGTAAGAAACTGTTATACTTTTAACTTCATCAAAAAAAGTAAAATACTCTTTTAATAATGCATTTCAGGTTATGCATTTTTTTAACAATGTTGTTCGTCTATATGTTTTTGCAATTAATAAACAATTAATGGTGTCCTAATTTTTTTCTTTTCAAGTCAACATGCTCAGATTGTTTTCACTGTCTTTGTCCAGGAAAGGCACACAACTACAGTTCAACTTGTTTCTGGTTGTGTTTTGGGACCACAGGGAGGATAAGTGACCTGCTCTGGTGACACAATATACAGGTAGAGCATGCTAGAATCAAACCCCATTCTGCTGGATGAACAAAGCTTGTTCACAGCTCTTTGCTTTAACCTCTAGGCTATCCTGCCAGCTGTTAATTAAAAACTACACATTTCAAGGCTGGCCCCATGATGCAAGGCCAGTAGGTATGTATCCACATTTGCATCTTACAGACCTGAGTTCCCATCTGAAATTGTAAGAGAGAGAATGGAATAAGACAGAAGTCGGTGCTGTGGCAGCCCCAGAAATCTGCACTGATATGAACGCAGCCAGGGTTTAGACATCCTGATACAGTATGGTGCCCCAATACCTGTTGACACCACAGAGTCAGCCATGAGATGTGTTGTTTTTAATGATCAGCTGGCAGTATAGCGTACAGGTTAAAACAATCCTAAAGATGAATTATTTTTACTAACAGTTTGAAATGTAAAGGTGATAACTCACTAGTTTCAATGCACACGCAAAACAATTACTATAAATGTAGAAGATGTTGTAATAACACCTTAAAACACACTTAATAAAACAGATGATTTCCTATTTAACCTACAATAAATGGAGGGCAAAGTTCCTCTGCGACATCATGTCCTGTCAGGAGCCTAAAACACATGGCTGCCCCAGTTCTTAATTCCAGGCTGATTTACATATGAATAACTCTGGACTGCAAAGACTCACACATAAATACAATGGCTCACTCAAATTAGCTTTTTATGGACTTTGAGACATTAAGAAACCCTATTGATGACAGTTCCCCATGACAGGTGGACAATTAGGAGAGCAGGGACTGGGGAATGACCCTACACTACGTAAACATATTTTTATTATTACTGGGTTGGAGATTAGGAGATCGGGGACTGGGGAGGGACCATTACACTATGGAAAGTATGTTATGATATGTGGTGGGCGATCGGGGATGGGGGGGAGGGTTGGCCACAGTACGTCTGCCAACCACCAGAGTTGCTTGAATTACTGCCAGTTTTTTTTTGTCAGTAATTTACTCCACGCGTTTGCACTTCTGTGTGTGCATGAAGCAAAACCTTTGTGAATGTGATTGTGGGGATATTCAGGTCCCCTCCCACTCATTTGCATTGTGGCCCCCCCTCATTACTTTGCCTTGGTGCAAACCCAGTTTGTGGGGGCAAACTGGGCTTTGTGAATACCAACTATTCACAAAGCCCAGTTTGCCCTGGGCAAATTGGGTTTGTGACCGGGCAAAGCTTTGTGAATCCTGGCCCCAGTGAGCAAATAAAATACGTTCCAAGAATTTAAAAAGCACTGCAAATAATCTTTAATGTTTTTAAAAAATTGCAGAATGGCTGTGATATCTTTCAAGTAGGATGGAAGCCTACTTATCATTGGACGCAGATAGAAATCAACATATTGGGATACTTTTTCAGTAAGAAAGCCAGTACTCATCAGAATGGGATGGCTGAGTGGATGCACTGAAGTTTTATCTATCTCAGGAAGAATATACATTGTGGCGAGCATCGGACAATTCACTGTTAGGAAGCATTTTTTCCTTCCCTTTTAATTATCCCCCTCTGACAAGAATCTGATAAAAATTCATTGTTTCTTTTTTTTGTAGTCAGATGTTTGGTCAGCTCTCAATTTTTGATTCATCTTCCAACTATCTATATATTTCTGCAATGTATTTCTCTACATCCATGAGAACTATAGAGCCACCCTTATCAGCCAGCTTAATTGTAATTTGGCTGACATCACCCTACTGTAGTATGCAGGAGAGAGGAACTTGAGCCCTGGGAGATCTCAGATTTAAATCAACAAAAGCAACCTTTAAAAATAAAAAAACAAAACAACAGATCACAAAAGGAAGTTACCGGAACACACACTGCACCGGATAGTGATGGCTACAAGGCAGAAATTAAAAGAGTTCGTTGCCAGTAAAGAAAAGAAGAATACAGGCACCAGGCAAGAGCGGGAAAGAAGTCAGAGCATCTCCTCGACCTGCAGGCCTGAATCCTCAGAGGAGGATTTCGAGAGCGAGTTGGAGGAAGGACAGGAACATTTTACCATTACATCTAGATGCCTCTACTTGGAATTACGAAGGATCGGGGACTCTCTTGACAAAATACAAGGAGAGGTGTCTGAAAACAAAGAAAAAACTAAAGCAACATGACACGAGGCTCAACGATGTAAATGCTCAAGTTACCGACCTGACAGAAATGTCCGATCTCCATAACAGGGTGATCCTGCAGCTGCATGACAGGGAGGGGATGTTGTACAAAAAACTAGAAGACCTGGAAAACCACTACAGGAGAGTAAACCTGAGAATACATGGCCTTCCTGAGCATACAGAGACAGGTCCAATGGTAGCATTTATGGAATCTTTCCTTAAAGAAATGCTGCCACTTGAGAAGGATTTTCCTTTAAATATTATCTGAGCACATCGAGCTCTGGCAACACTCCCAACAGACCCCAAAGCCAGACAAAGGTCAGTAATCCTGGCTTTTATGGACTATAGAACCAAAGAGTTAATTTAAAAAAAGGCATGGGATAAAAAAGTAATTCTGTTTGGGGATCATCGTTTATACTTTGAGCAGGACTATGCCCCTCTAACTATGGACAAATGGAAGCAACTTTTTCCCCTGGTCAAGGAGTTACGAGCAAAAGGATTGAAAGTGAGGGTGGAATATCCTGCAAAATTGAGAGTGACTTTGGACGAGGGTACAAAACTATATTTATTTATTTTATTTATTTATTTAAGAATCAGTTTACAACCTTTGGGCCAGAGGCTCATTTCCAAAGGTACTTCGTCACATAAAGACATACATTGCGTTTCGGTTACATAGCAAAGATTTGCAAAAAATCAATAGGCATTCAACAGAGGTGCCACGTCACATTGTGGTCAGACAAATACAATTGGGTACAGGGTACATGTAATTGATAACAGGTATTACACAAGTCGGTATCAAGTGAGCATTCTGGTAGATAAACATTGAAAACAGCTGGCACTGGCCAGGTTAAACCTAGGCATGGTGTACAGGGAAGTGGTGGAGAGGATGGTTGGGTGGAGAGCTGCCCGGGGGGCATTGTCAAGAGAAAGAGGTGGAGGCTATGTTCAGAGACAGGAGCAGTTATGAGTGCTGAAGATGTGGTTCTGAATTGCGGTTTTGAATGTGGAGATGGTGATGGCATTGGTGATGGTGGCAGGGAGAGAGTTAAACCAGGTTGGGGCTCTATAGCTGAAGGACCTCTGGCCATGGCTGGTTCTCGTTCTGGGGACCTTTAGAGTGGTCTTGTAGGAAGACCGTGTTGCAATGGTGGGAGGGCTCTGGTGGATGGATGCCGTTACCCCAGGGGGGGAGAGCCCGAGTAGGGTTTTTTTGGTGAGGAGACAGGTCTGGTATCGGAGCCGTTCATCCAGGGTAAGCAGGTTAGCATTGACATATAGCTGACAGGTGTGTGTGAGCCTGGGGGCACCAGTAATCAATCTGCATGCTTTATTCAGGGTTAGGTGAATTTTGTTGAGTGCAGTGGTGTCGGCAGCACCGTATACTGGTAGACCATAGTCTACAAGGGACAGAACGGACGATGTAACAGCTAGTCGGAGAGCATTTGGTGGAAGGCAGGTTTTATGGCGGAATAGGATGCCAAGCCGTGTGTTGGTGGCGGATGTTAGGGCGTCGATGTGGTTGTGAAATGTGAGGGCTGAATCGAAGGTAACCCCAAGGTATTTGTAGGAGCAGACTTGTTCCAGTGGTTGGTTGGTGCTTGGAAGGATATAGAGTGGGTGGTTGCTAGCTTTGTTTTGGGGGTGTGAAAAGAGCATAGTTTTGGTTTTCTTAAGATTGATGACGAGTCTGCGCTCCTTAAACCAAGCCTCGGCACTGTTGAAAGACTGCTGTAGGGAGTCCTGTAGGGAGATGGGATTACGGTGGGTGGCAAAAAGGACAGCGTCGTCTGCATACAGCAGAATTTTGCCAGAGCATGCACTGGGCAGGGTGTTCAGATACAGCGAGAAGAGAAGGGGGCCCAGGATGGAGCCTTGGGGGACCCCAGAGAGAATGGGACGGGTATCGGAGAGTGTGCTATTAATCTTGACACACTGGGATCGAGTGTCAAGATAGCTAGCACACCATGCCAGGGGGCCAGCCGAGAGACCAGTGAGGCAGAGTGCATTCAGCAGCAGTGGATGGGAGACAGTGTCGAAAGCCTTTGAGAGGTCAATGAACACTGCACCAGCTAGGGAGCTGGTATCCAAGGAGGAGTGTAGGAAGTTGGAGAATTCAATAAGGGCAGTGCTGGTACTGTGACCCGCACGGAAGCCATGTTGCTCTGGGCATAAGATGTTATGCTTAGCCAGATAATCAGTGATTTGAATGGCCACCACTTTCTCCAGGGCTTTAGAGAGGGAGGGAGGATGGAGATTGGCGGTTGGTTGTTGGCCGATGACCTGTCGCCTCCTTTATGAATAGGTGTGATTATGGCTGTTTTCCAAGCTGTGGGGAATTGTCCCAGGCAGAGTGACTGGTTAATTAGGCTTGTGAGAGGTGCAAGGACTTCATCTAGCACCAGCCTGAGGATGCTGGGGTCCAGTGAGTCACTGCCGGGATTGTTGCCATTGAGAGCTTTGATTAGATGGGTCTGGCTTCCTGGGTGGAAATCTTTCGCAGGAGGAAGCTGGGCTGCTGGAGGCCAGGGGAGTTTGGCTGGGAGGGGTCAAAGAAATTACTAGGAGGACTGAGCTAAGGTCAGTGAAAGTGGTGTTGAACCAGTTAGCTATGGTGGCAGGCTCGGTGGAGGTTGTGCCATTTCTAGTGAGCTGGATGGGGCAGGGAGCGAGCTTTACCACTGAGTTGCTTAATATTATCCCAGAAGGTCCGGGCTGAGCCCCAGGAGGAGGTAAGGAGGCCTGGTAATGGTCTGCCTTGGCTTTCCTGATGGCCCATGAGCATTTATTTCGGGCTGCATTGTATGCTTGCCTATCAGACAGACGACCTGTTTCAGTGGCAAGGTGCCAGAGGTTATCCGGTTTCTAAGTAATTGTAGGAGGCCGGGCTAACCCAGGGTGCTCTGTTTTGGACCGGTTTTGGTTAAGGTGCAAAGAGATCACAGGCCATGTTGAAGGTGTGGGTGAAAAGGTGAGGGCAGTATCAATGTTGGTTGCCTGCTGAATGGGGACCAGTCTATCTGGGTGAGGAGTGCCTAGTTTCTTCAGCCCACCAGGCGGGAGCACCTGCGGAGGGTGGTCTGGGCTTTGGGGTTGGGATTGGGGCTACCCAGTGGAATAGGATAGGGAGTGGTCACTCAGGAGTCTGGGAGGACCTGGATGTTTTGGATTTATGGGTCGGTTAGTTATAATAACATCCAGCAGGGTGCTGGTACCACTCTTAGGGTTAAGTCTCGTGGGCTGGGTGACGAGTTGTGTCAGATCTTGGGTGACAAATGAGTCTCTGGTGGTGGATGAGGAGGTGCTGAGCCAATTTACATTAAGGTCCCCCACTAGGACTTGTTCTGCCTTATGGGGGAGGGTGGCTAGGTAGTCCGTTAAAGATATCAGGGCTGGGTGCTGGTGCTTTGGGGGAACGTAGGCTGTGGTGAGATAGAGAGGGCTCCTAGAGGGGTCTGGGGTGAGTCTGAGGGTAAGGGCCTGGGCCCCATTTATGAGGGTAGGGGTGGGGAGTGCATGTCCAGGTATTGTGTCCCTGGTGTAGATTGCACAGCCTCCCCCTCGTTTGCCTACTCGGTCCTCCCGGTATAAGGTATAGCCTGGGAGGGAGACAAATGAGTCAGGAGTTGATTTGGACAGCCAGGTTTCAACCAGGGCTATGATGTCTGGTTGGTGAGCCATGGCCCAGCACTGTAGGGCGTCAAATTTCTTCAGCAGGCTGCATATGTTCATGGAGGCTACTCGAAGACCAGTGGGCTGAGTGGGTGGATGGGAGGGGGCAGGGCCTGGGTTGGGGTGTATGTTCCCTGTTAGGAGCAGAAGGAGGAGAAGTGCTCTGGTCAGAGGGAGGCAGATGGAGTTCGCCGGGAGCGATAGAATAAGGAATGGGGTTTGGTTGCACAAGGGGTGGTAGGGTAGCACAGGCAGAGAAGGCCTGAGGATCAGAAGTGCAAGGGGCTGTAGGGGAGGACAGGTGATATCTGGAGGGGTGAGGTGGAGAGGAGCATATGGGATGTGTGGAGGAGGAGGGAGGGTAGGAGCAGTGGTAAAGGAGGAGGAGAGGACAGGAGGGTAGGTAGGAACACTGGAGTAGTGAGGCTGAGGGTTAATTAGGGACACTAGGTATGTGGAAGGCAAAGGGAGGAGGAGGAGAAGATAGACTGGCGAGCAGGGGATGCATGTGCATAGTTGGAAGGCTGGTGGAGCTGAAGTGAGGAAAGAATGGGGGACTAGGATGAAAGAGGGAGATAGTAGTGAGAGATCACCTCTGAGTCTAGTTGCTGCTATGGTGTGGTGGTGATGTATGTGCCTGAAGTGCATAGGTACCAGGTTCAAGTCTTGATCAGGGTAATAGGAGAGAGCTAGACTAGTGGCTGTAGCAGCAGGGAGTTGGGTTCAGGTTTGTAGAAGCACTTAGATAACACTTTAGTTGTGTCACAGGGTTAGTGCGTTCTTTATAGTTATGAAATCCTGCAGTAAAAATATGCAGGTGTTCTAGATGAGTGGTGGAACTGTAGACTTTGGAAACAAGGGTGCAGGGAAGTTGTTGGCCTGGTTCAGTGGCTCAGAGGATAGTCAGTAGAATTTAGAGAGAAGGGTACCAGGTTTGATACTAGCAGTTGCTTAGAGATAGGCTGAAGGATGAGTGCAGAAAGTAGGTAGTAGAAGGAATCCAAGGGAACTGCAGTGACCTCTAGTGGGACAGCTGTGAGGTAGTAGCTAGGAGGGATATAGAGAGGACAGAGGAGCTAGAGTGGAAAGTGCAGTGACCCGTAGTGGTTGGTGCCTATAACCTGCAAATGGGAAAGTGGACACTTTAGTAAAAGAGGTAGAGTCACGTGATGTGACACGTGACCTGCCAGCAACATATCATGGGCGCCGACCGTGGGAGGTGGTTGGGGCCCAGGCGGGAAGTGCCTCACAACAGTCAGGCTGTAGTGCAGGACACTTTACCTCTTACAGGCTCTGGCAATCCCCGATTTCAGTCTCTGCTGCTGGGCCGAGTTCTGAGGGGAGCCGGCTGCTTCAGGGCCTATATAGGGAGGACAAACAAAGGAATCCCATTAGTATGCAGCGGGCTAGTACAGGACCCTACTGCGCATGCGCCAACTATTGGAACTGTATCCCGATACAGGAGGCTACTGCGCATGCGCAAGATGGCGGACACCCATGCTACACATTCTATGCAATCCTACCAAGGTAAGCACTCTAATACAGCATTTAAACAGCTATATGATACATTGCTGGAGGCTAAACCATACCTGCTTTCCTTGGGATTGGCCTGGGACAATTTTAGTTCAGAGCAGCAGCAGAGAGAGCTAGAAAAAAAAAGATGGTGGATTTGGGGAAGTAAGAGAAGAGGAAGTTTGTCCACGACAGAGCTCCCCTGAAGCCAGCACATGGATAAAGATGGCGGGAGCACAGAAGAACAGGTATGCAGCATTAAATTCCTTTGAGACAGATGCAGGCAGGCTAGGTGAAGGAGGCTCGCAGGAAGATAAAGCAATGTCGAGACTGACGCACAGACCAAACCACTGAAGTGAATGTAGCTGGAAGGAGATGAGACAGGAACTTTCAATACAGGGAAAGAGAAGTTTGGGTGGGGCAACTTGGAACTTATGAAGTATATGCAGATCAGACATTTTATCAATGCACCAGGAAACATAGAAAAATTGCTAAGGGCATATGTCAAACTGGGAAGAGTACATTTATTGGGTAGTGCAACTTAGAGACCCACAGAATTATATCTCCAACATATACACATTAATACAACAGAGTCAAGAAGGCTCAATACAACATATAAAAGTAACATGGGAAAAGGAACTAGCCTCCCCTATACTAGTAATAAATTGGGAAGCCAGGCTCCATATAAATTGAAAAGTTACATCAGGCCCCATTTGGAAGGAATTCTATTGGAAGGTCCTGGCCTGATTTTTTAGAACTCCGAGCATTACTAAACACTACCACAGAACAAATACGGACAGATGCTGGAGATTATGTGGAGGGAAAGTCACTCACTGGCAAATATTTTGGCAGTGCCCAGTGACTGTTCCATTCTGGGAGATGGTACAGGAAGCGATGCATGGCATAACAGGAATAGTTATGCCCCTGGAGGGAACAGAATGGGTCCTGGATCTCCCCAGCACAGCAAAGCTAACCTCAGGAGCAAGGAAGATAGCATTAGTTTGCATGGCAACAGCACTGAAGTGCATAACATCACATTGGCTCACTGACAAGACCCCCACAATGAGAGAATGGTTGGGCAGAATAGTAGTTCATGATATGGAGCTGTTAACAGTTAAACTTAATCTGCTTGAAGAAAAGCATAGGGAGCTCTGGGGAGGTTGGATGATCTGGCATTAAGGCCAAGAGGGCATGGCAGAACATTTAGATGCACCCTGACTTGTGCATCTTATAGGAATCCGGAGCAGGATAAGAAAGTGGTCATTGCGGTTGATGGAAACCTTGGGTCGCTGGAGGTATGGGGCCGACTCCATGTCTTCTGTCCATGTCTTCCTCTTCTGTTTGATTTAACTCCAGAACATGTAACCCTTTCAAAGAACGTGTAAGGTACAGTATTTATTTTCCTTACTCCATTAAACCAACTAATTCCCTAGTAACATTAGAAAAGGGAAACAGAAAAAAAGAGAAGAAAAAGAGATAATGAAAATACCACACAAAGCCCCCAAAAGTTGTTTGGTTAAAAGTTTTGTTAGTAGGTTATACGGTTTAAATGGTTATTGATTTTAGAAATGTTTATTGCCTACAAGAGAGTGACAACGCTGAAGGATTAGAACAAATGTAATGCATAAAGGCAGTGAGCTAAGATTTAAAGAGGTTTTACTCATAACAAGAGGAAGTAAAAAAACCATCAAGAATATCCAAGCAGAATACAGGAAGAAGGGTTAATACTTGATATAAGCTGTATACCTGGTGAACAACTGAAACCTGTAACAAGATCTCATGTAAGAATTATAACAGATTGGGCCAAATGTTGCGGCCAATATTCATGTACGTAATGTATATTTCCTTGTTGAATAAAACTGAGTTAAAAAAAAAAAGGGCTGCCCATTCCTTATTACTGATGTTAACATAATTTGTGTGGTTTTGTGTTTCTAATATTTTTTGTGTCTCCCTCTCACTGGTTTGCTCAAAAGCTACAAAGGTCACTGCTAATGGAAGCAGAATGTATATTTTGAATACGAGATTCTCATCAACCTGTCTTGAAGTTTTCAGGTATTTCCTTTTCCGCAGACACAGAGGGATTCTTACCAAAGTAATTACTAATGTTTCAAATTACATTTTCTGATGAACCTCAATAAATCAATGGAACAGTCAAAAAACTTCATATTTGTAGTTGGTATAAATGAAAGTCCCCTTTGTAAAATGGCAAGTTCTTTGTTGTTGGACAAATAAAGATTAAATATTTACCACTAGTACTTGTAGTTCTTCCATGGTTGTCTCCTGTACTGTTATCTGTTTGGTGTGGGCTGCCTCTGCTCATTCTTCTGTGGCTGATTTCTCTGTGGCTAGTTCCTCTGTGTTTGTCTTTGTGGTCTCCCTTGCTGTGGGTTGTAGTCTCTTAGCATATTTTTTCATTCATTCTGGGCCAGGCAGGCAGCACCTTCCACCCCAGCCACCTTGCCCTATACCATTCAGCTGAGAACCTACCTACCCATGACACATCGCTCTGTTGCCCCCTGACTTACCCCCCCGGGGCAGGATACACCTTCAGCTCCATGGCATTTCTTACCTGCTGTCCATCTGGCCACCCATGGTGGAGGTGAAAAGTGGTAGCATCCCCCCATGGAAGGTGACTCAGTTCCACCTTTGGACATGATGGCCAGAATGGGGTTTCATCCTCACTGACTGCACCTCTGTTTACCAGTTTCTGAGCCCACCCACCCCTCTAGGAGCACAATGGGAATGGTGTGCCAGCAGAGTTGGTCTAGCTAATCTCTGCATTCGGTCCCAGAGTCCCTCTCTTCAGGTTGCTAAACCCCTGCACTGCCACCTGTGGTCACACAGGTGGAGGTACTGTGGTAGGTCACAACACTCTCCCTCCCTCCTCAGAGGAGGAAAGTGTCCACTGGATGCTCAATCCTACCTCCTCTGGGTGGCCCTCCAATGGCCTGGGCTCGTTCCTGAACCCAGGTCATTGGTGCCCCAAGAGGTAGCTCTACTGCTGCCCTGGTGGGCTGGCTAGTCTCCATCTTCCTCTACATCCTCTTCTGATCTTGCTTCTTCTGGGTCATTGTTGGACCTTATCCATGAGCTCCTCTGTAGTGGGTCGGTCTGAGGGCATCTCTAAAAAGGCTGCCTGTACTGTGAAGATCAATGTTCATATCAACAGTTACCATTTGGTTCTTTTTAAAGATTGGTTTAAGAGAATTAGTTACTTATTTAGCTTTATGCCAATCAAATATATTGCCTGATTTGTAGTCACGTTGGTCTCTGATAAATTGTTTATGTTTTGCAGCCTTAAAGGAAAGCTGTCCAAATCTTGAGCTCCCCACCCAGCAAAGGCCTCCCCCCCCGATAAAGCTTTTCACAAGGAAAAGTCTTTGTTTTACATGCTGAAACTTAGTTAATTTTATTTTTGCAGTGTTGGGTAAGTTACTTTTTTTTATTACTTTCTATTTCTTTTAGAAACTTGATCCAGGAAGCTCTGTGCAGTCACTAGCAAGGGTGGAGAAGTACTAAAAAAAGTAATACACCTGACAGTTATAGTTACTTATTTCTTTTTAGACAAAAACAAATAAAAAACTATAACAGATGACATATATTTGAAAGTAATAGGAATCGAGTGGTACCCCGCTCAGTATGCTTTCCTGGTAAAACTCTTAAATAAATAAATAAGTTAGTTACTAGTTACTTTAAAATAAATGTAATCAGTTACAGTTACGTATTACTTCTGTGTAAAAAGACATAAGTAATTGTAACTGTAAGGTGTATTACTTTTTCCAGTACTTCTCCATCCTTGCTAGTGACGCACAGAACTTTCTGGAACAAGTTTCCAAAAGTAATAGAAAGTAATAAAAAAAGTAACTTACCCAACACTGTATTTTTGTAAACTCCGGGAGTCAGGAACATGTATAAATGTACTGAAGTGAGCAGAGCGGCTCCACACTTTCACACTAAATGGAACCGCATGGCGTCAGCCAATGTCCCGACTCTCGGAGTTTACAAAAATAAAATTAAGTTCCAGCATGTTAAACAAAGAGCTTAATGGGGGGTAACCTTTGGGGTGGGGAGCTCAAGATTTGGACAGCTTTCCTTTAATATTAATGTATTGTCATTCAATATATTGTTCCAGTTTTCTAGTTAAATTGGAATATTCTTGGTATTCAGAGGACATAAAAATCTGTTCTTTATCGGCTAGATTTGTTTGGATTTCCTCCTGTAATTTTTTAGCCTTTTAATATCGCTTCAATCAATGGGCAGTCCCTTTCAATAATGTTTCCTGCCAGAGTTCCATGAATTGGCACCATTCCTGCAGTAGTAAAATGTAAAGTTGTGTTTTTTGTATGGATTTTTTTGAAGTGGTTTCTAATATATTTTTTTCCATTTTATGCTATTTAGAATGAAATACTCTTATATACATATTCTTTGTTATGTCCGGGTATGTGTCCCAGAGTTATCAATCTAACAAATGGAGCCATTCATACAAGCAAATGAATGAAGCCAATCATATAACAAGAACGGAAAAAGACGTATCCTGCAATCAGCTAGCAGAAGAATAATAACTTTAAGGGACTAGATCATATGCCCCCAAAATATGAACTCAATATAGTCTGAAATGGACAACTCTCATAGCATAAAGAAAAGTGACAAATCAGAATTATGTATCCGTTTTATCCTTTTAGACTTGCATGTTATGTATATTCTTGTATATTCAGTCTGAAGTTGTATAGAATGGATTCATAGGTTTCTCTTGTATTTTTCGATCTATTTTTAGAATATTTACTTATTTCTAACACTTGTATGATTTGCACATTTGTATGACATTAAAACTTGAATATATAAAGAGGGTCTATTTTTTACGCACTTCACTTTTAATAAAGCACCTGTTCTGGTGCGAAACGCCATTGGGTGGTGTTTGTGGTGCCTACTGGATGTTTATACCTCTATAGCTTTGGTGTTATGCCCTACACCTTTAGCACCATGTAAGTTTTAATAATAATTTGTTTTAATCTTTGGCATATCCTTGTTTGCCTTGAGTTTGTACTATGCCTGTGAGGGAGACTAGTTCAACATTCTTGTGTACCAGATTGAGAAGATTATTTGCAAGACATTTGTCAAGGCATCCTGCACTTAGAGTCAAATGGTGTGATTTTGACAGTTCACAGAATCCTTGGGTTGCCTTTGGAGTCCTTACCCCATCCTTTCAAGAACTAGTTCAAGCAACTCATAATACCATTTCAACTGACTGGAAAAGTTGAAGCAAATCTTGAACTTTTGTGCAACTGGACTCAATGTTTCTTGGGACAACAGAAAGAGGGAGGTGGTATTGCCCCTGTATAAATTGTTGGTATGATTCCACCTTGAGTACTGTGTCCAGTTCTGGAGACCAGGGGCTCGATTCCAGAAGAGCCCTTGGATCACTGCAAAGGTCCGGTGATCTAGGGCTGCAGCACACTCCTGGTGCATCAGGGACCATATGCCTGATTCTGGAACATCAGGGGTCCCTGCGCCACAACACCTGGAACATGCTGCAGTGGCAGGCTAGTGCCGAACGCATGGTACACCTGCAGGACCCGACAGATGGATCTGCCCACCCCATCCCACTAGGCACATGCCATACCGCAATGCCTGGAGCACCTCTGGGGCAGAAGAGGCATGGGGGGTGCCATAAGAGTGTTGGGAGGGAACATGTGCATGCTGGGGAGGATGTTCGGGCACTGGCCAGGGTTGCCCTAGCCAGTGCTAGCCACACTCCAGTGTATGCAGTGCCATCAGACTGGCACCCCCGCTGGGTGCCTGATCATGCTCCCCCGGCATACACATGCTCCCCAACACCTTTGCTGTAGACCCCTGTCCCTTCTGACCCCTGGACCCACAAATGGAGCCCCTCACCAGCTCCCCACTTTGAGAGGCATTGTCACAAGGGGTGTAGACCACCTCCCGGCTGGTCTAACTGGACTCCCTTCCTACCGCCATGGCTGGGCTTCTGGAATATGAAATTGGTGGATGTTGCAGTCCTGCCATGGTGCAAGTCCCTTTGTGACTTGGCATACCCAGATGCAGGTGCAAGGGTGGCGCAGTGCCCCTTTGGTGCAGCAGCTTCCCTCACCGTCGCAGACTGCATACCAGAATAGGGAATGCTGCAAACACCGACGCAAGGTGCGACTTGTGACATTGCTGTTTGTCGCAAGCACCTTGCACCAGGTGCATCTCTTTTGGAATCAGGCCCCAGAGCTCCAGAAAGACATAGACAGAGTGGAGGTGGTCCAGAGGATCTGCACCAAAAGCCCTATGATGAGAAACTAAAAGACCTCAATATTTACACCCTGCAAGCAGGGAGAATGATAGAGATCTTTAAATACCTCACAAGGGTAAATAAAGTACAGGAGGGGAGTATTTTTCTGAAAATAAAAAGCTCAGGATCAATGGGACATGCTATAAAGCTAGAAGGGGGTAGATTCAGGGGAGATTTGAGGAAATACTTATTCACAGAATGGATGATGGATTCCAGGAACAGCCTTTCTGTGGAGGTGGTGGAGTTCAAGAATGCATGGGATAAGGTTGGCCTGCCAGCACAGCAGTAGCACTACCTCTTGTGATGCTGATGACCCAGGTCCGAGAGTGAGCCTGGGTCATTGGAGGGCCGGCCTGGGAGAGGATGGCTGAGTGTCAGAGGGATGCTCACCTCCTCTGGGGAGAGAAGGAGAGAAGCTCCCATATAGCACCACCACCTGGGTGACCACAGGTGGAAGTGCAGCTGGAGTCATGGATCTGAGAGGGGGATGTCGATGACATGATGCTTAGGCATCTGTAAGGCCTTCTGACATCAGGGGTGGGACAGTAAAAAACAAGGAAAAAGGCCTCCACTGCTGCAGGATGCAATCCGCTGCTCATCACAGGCTCTGCAAAGCCAACTGGGCTCTCCGAATCGAATCAAAACTGCAACTCTGCAACTCCACTGGGTGTTTATGTGACATGGCACCTGGTGGCCCTTCCCATGGGGGGGGGGGTTATCTGTGGGGGAACATGAAAGGTGCAGGTAAGTCCTGGGGATGGCAGGTGATGGGACTGGGCAGGCGCCAGGCCAATGGGGGGGCAATGGAGCAGCAGAGGCAAAAAAGCATAGTAAATGAAAAAAAGAAAGAATGCATGGGATAAGCAGAAGGGAATCTAATGGATATTTTAGCAGTTTCATTATTTTGGAGCGAGGCCACTCCTCTGAGCCTGGCTTTGGAATGAGAGTGCAATACACCTACTCCAAGTCCAGGGCGAAATTAGCTGGCAACTGTAAGCACTCTCGCTGGAACATTTCCACAGAAACAGAGATCTGGGTCCCCTCAGCCCCCTTGGGTATTCCATATACCTGAAGATTCTTCCTTCTTAGTCTGCCAGCCAGGTCCTGCAGCTTGGCCTCCAACTGCACCTGATGGTGGTGCATATGGAGGAGGATATCCCCGAATTGTTGGAGTGGTCAGCAAGAGTGGTTCTGGGCAGTTTGGAGCACTTGCTGCTTAGATTTAACTGTTTCTTTTATCAGTACCCCGTGTTGCATATACTTGTTTCAGTCTGCCTGAGCTATGAACGGAGACAGCAATCAAGCTGCTAACAGCATAAATGAAGAATGGAAACACACATCAAGTGAAACGTCGATATAAGGACTGTTTATAAACTAATTCTTGCTTGTTTCCGACTATATGTATAGTATAAGTGGCTTTGAAGATTTCAAAAATATTTTCAATGCTGTTCTCTATGTATATTTTGCATAGGCTTTTAATAGTGTTGTATGCTATTGATTAATTGTTGGGAGTGTATTACATTATTTTTTTTATGTAAACCCCCTTAAATGAATGGCTTATGCTCCCATTTTAGGCATGCCTTTCTCCCTCCTACCCCTCCCCCCCAGAGTTAGGGAATTTTTTAGTGCTCTGGGGGATATTGGCTGCTGCACATCTCAAGGTGGCAGAAGAGAGTAGGTTTAGGGAGTATATAAAGATGCAGACAGGACGTTTCAGGGTTTTTCCAGCCCAGGCATTGGGCCGGGGCTGGAGGGGGTGGCTGGAGGAGCAGAGTTAGATGGGCAAGTAAAGGAGCTCGGCCCAGGTGGGCCAGTGGGGGGACCACCCCCAAAGTGTAGACAGGGTGGTTTTCACAGTGTTGTGGTGACGAGGACCTGGGGGGATGGAGCTCTGTGGGGGAAGGATGGTTAGTCAGGTCCTGTGTCGTTGGGGGCAGGGAATGTAGGTGGCATGGGGGAGGCCAGGAAAGGTAGGAATTCCCTAGATACCCCTTCTAGTGTGTGATTACTGGGCTTCCAGGGCTGTGGGAGCAGTGGCAGGATCCCCACAGGAGGGAAGCTGGTGGCAGTGGCTCTCCCTTGTACCCGGTGTCGCAGGGCAGCCTGGGTGTGCAGAGGGTCCTTTCACACAAATATGGGGCTTGCTTGGAGGGGCAGGTCCTGGGGTGCCAGTGCATACAGGCTGGGCCGGTCACAGGTTGTGAAGACAGGCCTTGGAGGGTGACCCCCGGCTGGAGCTTAACACAAGCCCAGGAGGTGCTGAGGGGATGTGGGCCTGGCAGTGATTTTACCCCAAAGAAGGAAAAGAGTCAGCTGGAAGCAGAGCAGATTTGGGCCACTATTTCTGTGAATGTGGGTTGTTCAGAGGGACATGGGCGGTGGCAGTGCCCAGGGGCTCCATAGTGGCAGGAGAGCCAGAAGCAGAGGCTAGAGTACTGGAGCAGGGCCAGGTTTTGGGGCTGCTGCAAAAGTGGAGCCATGAAGATGAGATGCTGAGCGAAATGAGGGAGCAGGTGCTTAGAGGGTAGCACCAGTACAGAGCCAAGTTTGAGTGGGTTACGGGGCCTGGGTCATAAGGAAAAGTCCTGTACCCCTTGTGGCTCGGGTCAGCACCCAGGGGTCCAGGTGGGGGAAGTAGTCCATTTTCCCATGCCGAAGTTAGGGTGATGATCAGTGGCATTGAGAGAGTGGGTAATCCAGCAGTAGAGAGAAAAAAGGTTTGGCTTACCAGATCCAGAGAGCCAGGAGATTGAGGGATCTGAGTTTGGGAGGTCCTTGGGTAAAGCATCCAAGAGAGAGAGAGAGAGAGTAGAAGAATCCTTGCTTGTTTTACTGCCTTGAATCCACCATTTCTGCTGCTCTAAATGTCCAGCCAGTAGGTATGTAACAAGTTTTGATTAGCCCCATGGAGCTGCTTTATTTATTTGAATGAAGTATGTGACTCTTGCATTGCTGGAATCATTTGCTATGCAAGAGCTAAATGAAGAAGCTAGTTGGAGAAGATTAGCAGTGAGTGCTTTATTTAAACTGTGGGGGAAGCTAATGAAATGGAAACTTTTTTCCCCTTTCTTTGCAGCTAAATTAATTTCTCATAAGTTTGACTCCAGATTAAATTTCTACGCCGCCCTTTGCGGGACCGAGGGGCGTTAGGTGTTCAAGAGATGGTAAATGTGCAGTGTGGAGTTCCTGGTCCATTGCGCCAGCATTCAGGGAGAATCCAGATTCTATGGGTGAAGGTGAGAGTGTGCAGGTGATTGAAGACGCTAGTAAGGTAGGCTACATTTTTTCCTGTCTTGTATGTGAGTGCCTTTGTCTCAGTGACTTAGTGCTTGAGGTGGCCCCCTCCTATATGCCCTTGGAAGATCTGCAAATTATATGCCCCTAGATGGGCTGTGGGGAGGGTACATTTATTTTTGCTTTATGCCACCTTCCTCTTCGCTGCCTTACCCGATTCTGGTACACATGATGTGGTCGGTCACAGACTTGCTGCCAGCAGTCTTCAGCCCCCCCTCCTGCAGCAGAACATCCCCCCAGGTGGGGAAGGGGGAGAGCAACTCCCCAAATCACCATATGTGTTGGGCCTCTCCACTGGTCTCTGACCATCACGACTGCCACAGGGTCCCGTCACCAGGCTCAGTGGTGGGGCATTTTCCATTTTCTGTTCCCCTCCTCAAGAACATCAGCCACTGAGGGGATCCATGGAGATGAGCGCACACAGAGATGTGATGCTGTTCCGGACCCTAGCTAATGTCCTCCCCTTCCACATGGTGCTCCCTGCTGCACCTCCACCCGTGTGCATCCACATGGCAATGTTGCAGCGGGAGTGGCAACCCTCTCTCCCTAGAGGAGGAGAGTGTCCCTACGATGCTCAATCCTCCTCCCCCTGGCCGATCTTCCAGCAGCCCATGCTCACTCCCAAACCTCAGTCGCCGGCGCTGCAAGTGGTAGCCCTACCGCTGCACCAACAGGCTGGCCCCATATTACATTTTTAATATGTGGTTCTCGAGGGTTCATGTTTTATATTTTTCACCTGTCATGATGTCATTTTGACATACTATTTAAACAGCTCATTTTTGAGAGATAGTTACCCTTGATAAAGTGCCAGGTTAGGATTCAAAATGCCTTTGGGTTTTTCAGGCTGTGGGACACTGCTATATTGTCTAGTTTTTTTATATGAATATGTCTAAGTATAAATAAATACTTTTGCATTTTTTCACATCACTTGTTGTATACATTTTGTTACCAGCATACATGGTAAGCAAGCTTTTTCTACACAGTGCTGGTTCAGTTTCTGGGTCATGCAACCACATGTACCTTGGTGTCCCTTCTTTTGTAACTTGTTGAATCCCCACTAACGAATCCCACCCCTCCATCCACAGCACCATCATTTCCTGAAGGAGTTGATCATTTGTTATGTTGAGCGGGCAGCTGCTCACGGTCTATCTCAGGGATGTGTCAGCGCTGTTCAACTGTGGTACAGTAGAAAGAGCTGCTGCCTCCAGCAGGTGAGGCCAGGTGCTGCTGTGTTCCCAATTTTGCCTTTTTTGAGCCTCCCATCTTCCTACTGTACCAGGTAAGCTATTTGAAAATGCTGAAGTCAATATAGGATGCGATGTGGCGTGATTCTTTCAGCAGGGGTTGCTGAGTTTAGAGATTAACTCACCACTCAGGTTGGTGACATCATCAGAAGTCACAAATAGGAGTTATTGGCCTATGTTATAGATGACCTCTTTGAAAAATAGGGTCGCCCGGACATAGACCTCTTTGTGTCTTCATACCACACATAACTACCACATTTCTGCTCACCTGCTGCATGTCCTGCAGTTTTTTCATGAGATGCAAAGTTACTATCTTGGAAAGGGAGGTTCATGTACGCATTTCCTCTGTTCCCTTTAATTCAATGTTCTGGTCTAGTTGTGGGTGGAGCAAGCCACACTTATATTGGTGACTCTGTTCTGGCCTAGCCAAATTTGGTTCCCTCTGTTTCAACAACTTGCAGTGGAACCCACTGTCCTGCTGCCTCTACAGATGGGACGTCTGTCACAGGAGCAGGCCTCTCTGGTGCATCTGGATCTTTGATCCCTGCACCTTCATGCCTGGCTCGTGAAGATGTAGAACTCTCCCACTTTGGGGTGTTCCTCACAGTTGCGGTTGTTCTACTGGCTGCTCATTAGCCATCTACTCTGTCCATCTTCTCCCAAAACTGGAAGCATTTTACGGTTTGGTGTACTGCCTATCAGCTGGACCCCTTTACATATTCAGTCAGTCATGTTATGGATTAATGAATGTAGGCCTCCAGTATTCCTCAGTGAAGGTGCACTTGGTTGTAATGTCAGCTTTTCATGCCCTAACTGATGGCAAAATGGTTGCCCAGCTTGAGGTTTCCCACAGATTCCTTAAGAGGATTCTGCTTCTGCAGCCCCTGATCTGGGATCTGATTCTGGTGTGGGAGATGAGTATGGTTCTGGAGATCTTATTGTGCCTCCCTTTGAGCCTGCTGCTTCTTGTAAGCTGTGCTTTCGCTCTTGGAAGATACTGTTCCTCATGGACATAACACCTGCTAGATGTATTTCTGAATTATAAGCTCTGGTTACAGAGCCTCCTTATCTTTTTTCCACAAGAATTGGGTTACCTTACATACTAATCCTCTTTTTCTGTTGAAGATAGTTTCAAAATGTACACTGAATCAGACTATTGACCTTCTTGTTTACTTCTTGACTCCTACAGATAGTGGGAACATTGTCTACACATACTCATCCGTTTGACATTGTGTTGGTAACTTGATTGTACTAAAGATTGTAGGAAATCCTCTCAGCTATTTGTGACTTTCACCCCAAGGATGGTGGACTCCCCTATTTCTAAGTAGGGCATTTCCAAAAGGTTGGTCTTCTGCATTCATTTCTGTTACCGGAAGCACAGTAAGCAACTTCCTGGTCCTGTCCGTGCTCACTCCGCATGTGGAGATGTGACTTCCATGACTTGTTTTCACAGCGTGTCTGCTGCTGACATCTGTGCTGGTGTCACTTGGAGTACTGTTCACACATTCACTAAACAATACAGTCTAGACATTGTCTTTTGTAGAAGTGCTGGATTTAGATTTACTGTCCTGCAGGGCCTCCTGACTAAGGGTCCTTAGATCCTTTCTACCTCCCTTGGTGCTCTGGTACTGCTTGGGAATCATTTCATGATGTGGCTCAATGAAGGGAGATATCCTAGAAAATATAGAGCAGTTACTTACTGTAAATGAAGATCTTCGAGAGAATCTCCTCCATTGAGGCAAAGTTCTCCCTTCCACCGTCCCCTTTTTCTCTCTGGTGGTTTCTCGTTTTCCTGCCTGCTTTTGCATGCTGGTTCTCCTAACTAGGGCATCCTAATATTCAGATTTCTATATCCTCTCCTGTGGCCTGATTTAGCCCTAATTGCTTTGGTTCCAGCTAGTCTGATGATCCTCTGAGCTTGTCTCCAGTGGGGAACTAAGGCATGATGAAGCCACACCATTATATAGGTAGATACCATGCACGTCAATGTAAGTGGCCCCCGTTAGCAAACATTTCTGGGTGGTCCTGATGCTGACAGCTTACAGTTCCTTGATATGGCTCAACAGAGGAGATTCATTTTTTTAATTTCTCTTTTTACCCTCACCCCAAGCCAGCACTGTCATCTGACTGCCTTACCTTTGGCCGCCTCTTCCCACCGAGGACTCCTCCATGGAGCCCTGGCTTACCCCCAGGCGGGGACATGGTGGGGGGTGGGCTCACCCTTAACCCACTCCCCAGAGGGATCAAGTGGTCTCCCCATGGAGCCCTGGCTCCCCCCCCCAGGTGGGGACACAGTGGGGGAAGCTTCCCCTTAGTCCCCACCTTAGAGGGATCAAATGGTCATCAGGATCCAGGGTGGTACTGCAGTCGCAGGCAGGTGGGGACCCACTTTCGGGCCCTCACATCAGTGTTGTGCTGGGAGAGGCATTTTTTTATGTATACCCTTCCAGAGTGTGATGTGCCACAATGCCCAAGATTTACGCTGGTGTCCATCACGCTCTCCCCTCTTGGTGTGGGCATCGGGCTGCGATGCCTCTGGCTGTCACCAGAGGCCAGGCCACCCCGAGCCAGTGTGCCTCCTCCCCCCAGCGGAGCTGAGCAGTCCATCAGATGCTCAGACATCCTCCCCTCGGCCTGCCGTCTGACTCCCAGGTCCGCTCCCGAACTCTGGTCACCTGTGTCACAAGTGGAAATCCAACTACTGCACCAATGGTCTGGCCCAACAGAGGAGATTCAAAAATCTGTTACAATAAGTAACTGCTCTTTCTGTTAACATACACTCATTGTAGAAATTGCAGTTTAAAATTACACTTGCATACTCAAGTAATAATGTTTCATTCTAGAGTCCTTAAAAACATTAAAAAGTAAAAAAAAAAAAAAATCTAATTTTTGATAGTATAACAAAAAATATATTTCTATTATTTGTGATAAATATTTATTTATTGAAAACTTCAGCGATTACCTTTGAGCACAAGTTCTCATTTACAAAGGTTCCGTGTCAAATACATAGTCTCAAAAAATATGAGAAGTACAATAAGCAGTTCCTGTGGAAATGCAGTCAAGTCAGGCTCCAAGTATTTAAGGCAGAACAATTATATAGTTTTGAAAAAATTGATACAGATCATTGTATAAAACATCACAGGTTATCTACAGTGAAAAACGGAATAAAACTGTTTAACAATTACAATCGCATTTGACTGCAAAGGCAGACCGCAAAGATCTCTTAAACTGATTAAACTTGGGGAGATTCAGCAATGTATCAGCGAAGGACAACTTTCCCAGCTGAGTATGCTGGAAAGCAGGTTTAAGGGCATTCCTGGAAAAGTTCCTGTTGTTGTACTGCTTGGAGGTGGTGTAAAAGCAGTTTGTTAAAGCAGGGGATGTTAGGCCCAAGAGCACCTTTTTGGCTAGCAAACATGTCTGGAGCTTTATTCTGCTGGGTAAAGGTAGCCAGTCAGTGAGTGCATAAAGGATACAACCTGGAGTACAATAATCTGCACCAAGTACAAAGTGGCATGCCTCATTACAGATCAGCTTTACTCCGTTTAGCTCCACATCACAGGCAGCAGCATAGACAGGGAGCCCATAATTTGTAAGTGAAAGAACAGAGCTGGCAACAATAAGGCATCTAGCATGCCCAGTGATATTGTTCCTGGTACATTATAAGGCACCCACTCTTCTGTTAACTATGGCCACTAGATTGTCAGCATGGTGTGCAAAAGATAAGGGGCAGGATTCCCAAAGCGTTTTGGGACTAAGTCCCGCACTGCAACTCCAGTTGTGGACCAAAATCTACACAGCTGCAGAGATTAGTATTCCCTGTCCCCCACAACTGCAGAGATGCTACACTGGGTCCCACTGTCCATAACAGGTTTCCGCAGTTGTGAGGACTGCCATGGCAACACCACCCTCTAGCTGCTGTAGTTTGTGGAGCCGGTCGTAATCCGGCTCCACCTTTGTGAATACCCACAGTTGTGGAAAACTTCAGATCTGCAAGTGGCAACCCACTTGCATTGTTTTTTTTTCCACAGCTGTAGGAATTTTAAGTGCTTTGTGAATCCTGCTCACGGTTCATCCAGAGTTACATCAAGGTATTTGAAGGTCTCCACCTGTTCAAAGTTTTGACCTTGGCCATTTCAGATAACAAAGGGTGAAACTTTCCTCTTTTGTGGGAGGCTAGAGAAGAGCATGGTCTTTGTTTTTTTTGCACTTGAGGACCAGTTGGTTGGAGAGCTAGTTTTCAAGTGACCTAAAATTACTTTAGAGAGTGGCAATAAGGCTGTCACGGTCAGGATTTTGGGATAGATGACAGCATCATCGGCACAGAAAAGTACGCTGACTGTCAGACAAGCATCAGGCAGTTGGTTTATGAAGAGGCCAAAAAGGAGTGAGCCCAAAATGGAGCCCTACAGGACACCAGTAGATACTCCTCTAATGTCGGACACAGATTTATCAATTTTCACCCGCTGGGAAAGATTGATGAGACAGCTGTGGAACCAGTCAACTGTGTTCTGTGACAAACCCAGGCCAAGGAGTTCATTAAGTAAGAGCTTATGGTTGACCAAGTCAAAGGTTTTAGTAAGGTCAATATATATAGCTCTGAAGGACTTCCAGTGATGTCACTGCTAGGGATGCACGGTTAGACGTGGAGCTCTATTAACCCTGGCAAAGAATAGGCTCCTACATAAAGCAAATCTAAATCAAAATGATTCAAAAATATTACCAGGAGCCCTACAACTGAATGGGAGGATGTCGCAGAACTAACCGAGGCTCCATAAGAACGGATTCAGCTGGATCACCTTCCGATGCTCAGACCCTCGTGGAGCCCTGAGAAAATATGGTGGACTCACAGCCTAATCAAGTGGCTCAACCTAGTAATGTCACTATCCTTAATGAACTACAAGAATTCCAAAATGAAGTTCAGAGTTTTAGGACATAGCTCACAACTGAACTAAATAAGCTAACACAGCGAGTAACAGAAGTAGAGTCGCATACCACTGACCTAGACACATGAGCAGACAGGCTGGAAAGGGTGATGGTTCATGTCCTAGAAGAGCACCAGGCCCTGAAGGAGAAGTGTGAGGACTTGGAAAATCATCCGAGGTGTAACAACCTGAGGATACATGGGGTACTGGAGAACGAAGAGGGACGAGACATGACAGAATTTGTGACCTCTCTCCTCAGAGAAACTCTTCAATTGGACCCCAATATGCACCTTGACATAGAATGTGCACACAGGACCCTTCAGCTGAAATCCCAGACACCAGACAGCAGACCACGAGCCATCATCATCCGACTCTTAAACTACGCAGTTAAATGACAGCTTCTAACGAGAGCCTGGAGGATGAAAGAAATGAAATACAAAAGGCAGAGGATCTACCACGACAGTGATTATTCTCTGGCGATAGCAGTGAGGTGGAGAGCGTATGCCCCAGTATTGTGAGTCTTGAAACAACTGCAGCTGCGGTTTAATACACCCTACCAGGCCCGCCTTACCATAATGTTCCCTGTAGGCCCTCAAACATTTGATACCCTGGAGGAGGCTATAAAAGTAATGCAGGAGAAAGGTATTGAAGCTCCCTTACCACCTTGAACCACCATGAGGAAGGAACTGAGATCTCTCCGTGAAGAAACCTGGGCCAAGGTATCAGATCAATAAACAAAGAAGTGCCAGGGATTTTCCATGCTACAAGATGTAAAGAAGCTACTCCAGAAGTTTCAGAGGTTACCAGACGAGTGATTTTGGTGAAGCAAACCCTTGATGTAAGGGGGGGTACTTTCTATTATCCTCTGGCTTCTACGATAACTTGACTGCAAGACTAAAATGACTCTTAGGACCTGGGGAATAAGAATGTATTAATACAAAGCTTGGGGTGGCGGGGTGAGCAAAGTCAACAATGGATATTGTTAGCATTATAGCAGTGAATATGTTATTTAATAACTCACTTGCCTAATAATGTCTGCTGCTCCCTCCGTCCTACATACTTTTTTTTTATGCTGAAATCACCCTATATTCTCCCTCCTCATAATTGGGTGGGGAGGGATGAGGTGTGGGAAGAAGCAGAAAAGGGGAACATCAAGAGTAAAGACAGGTCCTCCCTACACAAATAAGTTGTTTAGTAACCATGGGATAACGGGAGAAGCAGACCATCTGACTCCACTCCTTCTCTCTAGCTTAGGAGGGAAGGTTAGTCCCCAAAGTGGAAGACAAAACACAAGGTCATCCTGAGGAATGGGCGGCTATAGGCCATACTTGCTGTGGCTCATTTTGGGCCTTGTTCAGTGCAGGATGACCTGAGGCATCACAAGGACACAGAGTAACTGTGATGCCGGGGGCCCATGGTATCTACATGGAATACCCCTGAGGGGTCTGAACATCAACCCTAATATAGAAGGGAGTACTTATCCCTTCCTGCCTTTGAAGTCAAATTTGAAACAGGAAGCAGGTGGGAATATGCATGCAAAGGTTATGTTGTTACTGTTAATTGTTCTTATGCCATTTAGGCATGTAAAGGTCAGGAAAAAGGAGTGTTCAAAAATTGTGGCATGCAGTCTAGCACTGTAAGGTTTGATTAAGGTCAGAAAGGGGACAGGCAGTATTTTGCCTTTATGAATGCATGGAAAACAGCCTGAAATAATGAGATTTTGATTACTGGATCCCCCAGTAAATAAAAAAAGTAGATATATTCAAGCACCCACCGCTGATGATTTTGGTGTGGGGTGCCCGATAGGGTGGAACAAACAGAAATGTGTTGAAGATTTAATGTTTTACTATATGTTCATATTTAATAGCGTTAGACAGGACCAGTTTGAAGGGTCCATGAGTTGTGTATGGACTAAATATTGGATTAAAATAAAAGATGTCGAAGGCTGTAAGATACATAATCAGGGGAAAAAGGCTTCGAGGTGGTCAAAAGGTGGCCCAGAAGCACTTAAGTGGAAGCACAGAGTGAAAAATAGCCAAAACTGTATAAAAGGTGCTGAAAAACAAAAGATACATATTCAACCTGATAGGAGATGGCCAGTAGATGGTGTTGTGGCAATTGAACATGGCAGCTGAAAGTGGGAGGAGGTATCTCCTTGAGGGCGGGGGGGCCTGGGGTATATTTCACCATAAGCTGAGGAAGCAGAAATAAAAATGGATAAACCTTCTTTAATTCTTTCTTTAAATAATAATGGTTTGCACAGTCCAATTAAAAGGTTGAGACTTATACAGTACACAAAACGAGAAATGCCAGAGGGGATTTTTCTCCAGGAGACTCACCTCTCATTCCTGGAGCATGAAAAATTTAAGAGATGGGGCTTCTCCACAGTAGTAGCCTTCTCACATACTTCGGGGAAGGGGGGCAGTAATTCTGGTGAGAGAGGGGATACCGTTTGAGGTACAGGAAACATACCGGGGTAATGAAGGGAGGTATGCGATAGCCACAGGGTTGCTCCATAGTAAGCAAGTGACTTTAGCCTCAGTCTATCTTCACCTGGGGTCAACTAAGGTTACCGCACAGAAATGTTTCATGCAATTGCTGGGGATATTGTAGGGGCAGCTGTTGATGGGAGGGGACCTCGATACAGTATTAAACCCAACACTAGATGTCTCTAATTGCTTGCCTCATCGAATCAACCCCTTACAAAAATATTTGGGAGGAACCATAGTGTCCCTGGGCTTCATAGAACTTTGACGCCAGAGCTTTCCCATGGGGAGGTAATATACATACTTCTCCCCAACCACTGGCATGGCTTCCAGGTTAGATTATATATTTACAGTGGTGGAACACCTAGACACCATACAGGATATCTGGCATGGGGCAACCATCCTGTCAGACCACGCGCCGGTATACGCTAAATTTACCGTGGGGGAATCCAAGAAAACATTTTGGAGACTCGACTTGGCCCTCCTTAGGGATACTGAGTTCTGTCAATTGGTCCAAGATGCAACCCCAGAATAATAAGGGAAAACTCCACTGCGGAAGTAGTCAACACAATACTTTGGGACACAATAAAGACAGTTCTAAGGGGGGAGATAATGGCTTATGCCAGTAGAAAGCATAGTGCCCGAGATGCCCAGCTCAAACAATCTCAGGAAGAGCTGGCCACACTCCAGTCATTCTATACCCAAGGGGATAGAACGGTGAAAACACAGATGTTAATATTAAAACAAAACATACAAAAGATAGTTGATATAAAAGTAGAGCAACAATTGTTCTATTTAAAAAGTGTAACGCATGAGGGAGGTCCTAGAGCAGTGTGTACACTAGCCAGAAAGCTCAGAGCCAAGAAAACCAGGGCATGTGTCACAGCAATGAAGGATCCAATATCTGGGTACTTTAGCCACGACCCCTTGAGCAATTAGGCAAATAATGGTCACTTTCTACTAGGAGCTATACAAGGCAGAAGGTGATTCATCCACCCCAGAGGAGTATCTCCAGAAACTGCACCTCCCTAAGATAACACCACAGCAGAGTCAAGCATTGACAGCCCCGATAACTAGGGGGAAATGGACAATATAATAAAAGAAACGAGTACATTAAAATCTCCCGGGCCAGATGGATACCCCTTGGAATTTTGCAAAAATTTAGGGACTTACTGCTACCACTTTTATTGAAAGCCTCCCATGAAGTACAGGAAGGTGAGGCCCCCCCCATCATGGAGGTTTGCCGTCATTGCTGCAATCCCCAAGCTGGATAAAGATCCCAAACTTCCATCTTCTTATCGACCAATATCGATGTTGATCTTCGATTATAAACTCCAAATGGCGATATTGGCAAGAAGGATGGAGAATATTTTACCCACAATAATAAATCCAGATCAGGTTGGTTTTATACATAACCACCAGGCTCATGATGCAGTCAGGCGTACCTCCCTATTAAAAGAATATGCAGTTCAGAGGTCTATACCTCTTGCCCTGTTAGGGTTAGATGCTGAGAAGGCATTTGACAGGTTGGCCTGGGCATTCCTTTGGGCCACCCTAACTCAGTTTGCCTTTCCAATGGAGATGATAGCACAACTCCAGCAGATATATAATGCCCCCAAGCTTATTTGAAATTAGATGGTTCACTCTCAGACCCCTTCCCCATGCAGAGGGGAACACGTCAGGAATGTCCCCTGTCCCCCCTTCTTTTTATCCTATACTTAGAACCCCTGGCGCAAGCAATAAGACTGCAGCCTGAAATAGAAGGAATATCAATGGGGTGGACACTATTAGATATCACTGTTTGTGGATGATATTTTACTTATTTTATCATCCCCAGAAACCTCTATCCCTAGGGTCTGGGACCAGATTGCCCTATTTGGTAAACTCTCAGGATACAAGATAAACCAGCAAAAGACTGAGATCTTGCTTTGACAGTTTACCCCCACAGAGACCCTGAACAGAGGATTCCCTTCCAAGTGGCATAAGCAAGCCATAAGATATCTGGGTATCAAATCAACTATAAACCCGATACATGAGGAAATGGCAAACTTCGAACCACTGACGCACCAGCTGGTAGAGGACACAGTGAAGTGGGTGCAGATCCCCCTGGGTTTCCTGGTGAGAGTGGAGGTAGTAAAGCAAAATGTATTTTCCCCAAATCCTGTTCTTCTTACAAACGCTCCCCATTGTCCCCAGCTGAATGTATTTCCAGGCTTGGGACAAGCTAATTTCCAGATTTATATGGCAGGGTAAACCCCCAAGAATACGTTATGCTATACTGCAACTACCCCAGGAACAGGGCAGGCTTAATTTGCCTAACCTACAGAGATATGAGGCTGCTTCACAGCTGAGGACCCTTCTTTATTGGCTAAACCCTAATTATAAAGCCCCCTTGAAACAGTTTGAAATTAATTGGAGTGGAATGTTAGATCTAACAGATTACCTCTTTGGGCACCCTCCAGCCTGTTGTCACCTGTTTCAATTTCCTAAGTGTATGGCCATTTCTCTCAGGAACTGGTTAAGCATTTTAAAAAAAAGTTCTTAACACCAAACAAATGAATTTATCTAGGATCCCTTAAAACAGAAGAAACTCAACAGTCGGCCAATATAGATAGGCATTTGATGGGTTGGCGCAGGTGGGGTTTGAGGCAAATCTTTCAAATAATTGGGCCAATGGGGTTTCACTCATTTGTGAGGATACAAACATTATTTGGACTCCCACAGGGAAATATGGCTACTTATCTAAGACTAAAAGCTATGTTGCAACCCTCAGAAGAGGCCCTGTCTGCTATAGCAGAGAAGCCTCTACTTCAGTTACAAATAATACTCTCGCAGATGAGAGGAGACAACACGGCCCATCTGATAAGCAGGTTATATACAGCATTAGGTGAGAGAAACCCAGTCTCCACTGAGAACATCAGGGGAGCCTGGGAAAGGGATTTGGATTTGGAAGTTCCAGAAACAAGCTGGAAAGCTTATTCACTACCAGTGCTTAAGATCACGAGTTCCCCTTACTGGAGGGAATATGCATGGAAGCTGCGTAGTAGGTTCTTTAGAACACCGGCCAGGGTGGCAAAGTATACGGGGAACACAGCAGGAGAATGCTGGAGGGGCTGTGGCATGGATAAAGCTGATCAAAAGCATATTCTCTGGGATTGCTCGAGCCTAGTCTCTTATTGGGAAGAAATCAGCAGAGAAATAGGGAATATTTCTGGCTGCCTGGAGTTGATGTCTCCCTTATATATTCTAACAGCTGCTCCCCCTCAGGGACAGAAGGTTGATAGGGAAACGTATGCCCAAACCACAGTATTGATATTAGCAGCCAAGAAGGTGATAACACGGCAGTGGGGTACGGCAGTCTCACCGACCAGAGAAGAATAGGTTAGCCTAACCAGAGAAATGTATGCACTTGAAAGACTATCAGCTAAAATGAAAGATAAGGTGAATAAGTTTCAAGAAAAGTGGAGTAGATGGGTGAGATACCAGTTAGATACATATGCTGACTTTGTCTCTTGAGGAGGGAGAGGGGAAGGAGTGAGGGGAAAAGGGAAAACAAATATGATATCGGTGAGGATGCAGTGGACAGGCCCCTCATCATTAAATGTTTGTTAATATGAAAAGAAAACCCTATGATATGAAGAGACTATGTAAGACCAGAAATGACATCGGGAAGAGCAAGCAGGAAAGAGGAAGCCTTGGGAAGACCATATGGGAGTAATGTCAGAAACAGGAATCCTTGAAGACCTGCATAATAAAGGACTATAGATAAAGAATAAATCATATTGAAAAGCAAGATAAAACTGGCTATCAATGTACTTGAAATGGAAAAAATGCATGTATCCATTGAATCAAATATGTATGTATGAAGATGAAATGCTTAATTTGCCTGAGACACGTAATAAAAATTACTTTATAAAAAATATATATATGTAGCTCGGACTAGGTCACCATTATCAAGGGCCTTGTGAGCATAGCTAGTGTATTCCAACAGTGCCGAGTTGGTGCTGTGGAGCTTCCAAAAGCCTTGCTGCTGTACACACTGGACTTGTATTGTTTGGGGTATGTGACAGGTTGATAAGAAACTATTCTCTCTAGGGCCTTTGGGGGGAATAGAAATGGGTCTGTAATTGGCAAGACTAGTGCAGTCTCCACTTTTGAAAACTGGTGTGACGAGTGTAGATTTCCACTTCTCAGGGATCTGTGAGTAGTACAGTGAAATATTTAAAATTCTAGAGATGGGGTGGGAAAGTTCCTCTACCGCCAAGGCAAGAAGTTTCCTATTAACCAATTCACTCTCACACCTAGTTTTTGCAAGTACCCTACTGATGTATTTCAACGTGTCTTTGAAACAGCCTTAAAGCAGAATGTAGGGTACTTTGATTCAGAGCCCATCCTCTGGGAGGCTCCAAGATCTGGTTACCTGCAGGGGATCTGGGCAGGTTCAGTGGGGATGATGGAACTGAGGTCAGTAAAAACTCTGTTAAAGTAATTGGCAATTTCAGTGGGATCAAGGACCTCTTGACCCTCCACCATAAACATTTGAGTGGTTTTAAAGAGGGACCACAGTTAACATTTCTGGCATCAATAAATCCAGAATTTGTATCAGCATAGCCACAATCAGCCTCATGCCAAAAATGAGATTTCTAAGTTACTTTGTTTAAGAGTTACAAGTCATTTTGCAACCCTAAACACTGCCTGTTCAAAAAAGCCAGTTCAGTGAAGAGCTCCTGCTGATGTCATCTTCTGAACTCACAGTCTAGTTCTCCCTGTCAGCAAGCTTACAGGACCTGTTTCTTCAAAGTTTTAAAGATCATGTGCAATTGTTTTCACAAATAAAACAGACAGCACCATTCAATAAAGAATGTTAAAACTATGTGTTTCAGGTTTTGTAACACAGTTGAAATTTTTTTTGGTGCCTTTTTGTTGTGGTCTTTTTCTCCAGAGTTGCTAGATGCTGGGTCATAACACACTGCTGTGAGGTTTGCAGACTGAACAACTTTCTGATCTGGTGAAAGGTTGCGATCATTCACACCTGTCATTCAATTGAGGTGATTTCTTAGGATGGCACTTTAAAGGCTACCTTAACACAATTCTAAGGGGATACACTGTTCCATAATCCCTCCCATAGAAACATAACAGTCAGGGAGAAGTTTTGCATAATGTAAAGCATTACCTTAAATTCTGTGGTTTAGTATGTTTTCTGCGAATTTTTTCTAAATGCCGAAACCAGGAAACATTTTTTCAATGCTGCACCAATCGGAGGCAAAGGCTGCTGGGAACGTGCAGCATAATAATGTCATCTTAGTGATTCCAGGCATCCTCGGTATTCAGTCCCTATGGAGCCTTATGTATTAGGTGTAACATTACTGGTATATGTGTACCTTGCCATCTTTATTGTTATTTAACATGAATAGTAGTTTGTACTGTATGTGCTAAGTAATGGTAACATTACACCTAGTACATAAGGCTCCATAGGGACTAAACACTGGGGATACCTGGAATTGCTAAGATGACATCATTATGCTGCACATTTCCAGTAGCCTTAGCCTTCAATCAGTGCAGCACTGAAAAAAATGTTTCCTGGTGTCAGCAGTTAGAAAAAAGTCACCAAAGACATATTAAACTTCAGAATTTAAGGTAATGCTTTACATTATACAAAACCTCTCCCTGACTGCTATGCTTCCACAGGAGGAATTATGGAACAGTGCACCTCCTTAGAATTGTGTTTAGGTAGCCTTTAAAACAATTATTCCATCTCCCTCTCAATGGGGATGGGAGAAGTAATGCTGTTTTGAAACCTTAATACAAGTTTCTATGCATTAGCCCAGTGTTTTCTCCCTGTCAGGCTGTTACTTGACCTACATTCAAGCTCATCTATGTTGTACTCTGCATTAAAATGATCATGTTTCCAGGGCTAATACTTCCACCCCTTGTAGGAATTAACACATATAAGGCCCCTATTAAAACTTATTGTAAAGCAGACATTGACAAACAGCAATGAAGTTACCAACATTACAATACTAGTAGCAATACAACTTCCTAACAGGCACAGTAGAGTAACACTCCAAATGGTATCAGCAGCCTGGAGGCATGCTGACTCAACATCCAGCAACCTTGGAGAAATGGACCACACCAAAAAAGGCATTAGAAAATACAAATTTGTCAACTGTGTTACAAAACCTGAAACACACACATAGTTTTATAGCAATGTATTTTGAATGGTGCTTCCTGTTTTACTTGTGAAAACCATTGCACATGATCTTTAAAGCTTTGGAGAAACAGGTCCTATAAGTTTGCTGACAGGGAAGACTAGACTGTGGGTTCAGGAGATGACATCATCATCAGCTCTTTACTGAAACTGGCTTTTTTGAATTGGCTGAAATCAGGGTTATAAAATAGCTCATAACTTTAAAATGAAGTAACATAGAAATCTAATTTTTGGTATGGGATTTACTGGGGGTATGCTTATTCTAATTCCACAATGTAGCACTTTTGGCTGGAGTCCCTCTTTAACTCCCTTGAGAAGCATCTCTGAAATGTTGCCTCAGAATCTTTTGCATTGCTCCAGTTCTGGGTCTGTGGTCCTTATAGAAGTCAGGTTTGGCCTTTCTAATCATACTGGTGAACTTATTGCAGGCTTCCTTATAGCTTTGCAGGTGGACTGGGGACCCTGTTTCCCTGACCAGTGCTGATAGAGTGTCCCTTCCTCTCATTCAGGCAAGGAATTCAGAGGTGATCCATCTGGAAGGTGCTCCTCTTGCGTTGCATTTTTTTGAAGGGTGCAGATCTATCACAGGCAAGTGCAAACTCAGCAACAAAGAATTCTAGGGCCAGGTCAATACCCAGAATGACATCTTAGAAGCTCCAATCAATTTGGGCCAAATAAGATGCGAATTCAAGCACCTTTATTTTGATTAGGACTCGGCTGACTGTGCGCGGGGGTGGAGTGGGGTGGGGGGTGGCCTTGTCCACTTAACTGCCCATAGACATTGTATTAGGGAGTGATCACTTAGGGTATCTGGCAGAACTATGACAGCTTTAACCCTATCAGGTTGTGTAACTAGTGTCCAGTCGAGTAGCAGCGTGGCGCTTGATTTATAACTGGTCCTAGTGTGCTCAGTGATCATTTGTGTGAAGAAAAGACTGGACATTTTACCCCTATGATCTGTGCTGGTCTTAGGGTTCCAATTGACATTAAAGTTACCAGTAACAACAAGTTTTCAGTTCTGATTAAGTTGCATGAAGTAGAGAGGAAGTGATTCAGTGCCCTGATTCTGTTTATGTTTAAAGTATGCTCTGTAATTTGTGGATGTGAATTTCATTGTTTGGCACATGCCATTACAAAAGACATACAGTGACATAAAAACTTCATATAATTACAAAAATATATCTTAATGCAACAAATATACTTTGTTTCCTTGTGTAACATTTTCATAGAGCAATTAGATCAAGAGCATGTTCTGCATGGTTCTAACAATATATAAGTTTCACTTCAATCTACACCCTGTACACACATCTTTAAAAATATAGGCAAAAGCCAGCCCAGTGGCGGTAAGGGCTGAGGTGCTGGACACCTTACCTCACACTACTCTGGTGACCCGGGTTCAGGAGCAACATCAGGTCATTGGGGAGCCAGCGTGGGAGGGGGGAGGAAGGGAGCAGGATTGAGCAGCTGCAAGGCCTCTCTCCCCTCCCAGGGTGGATGCCCGCACCCTATGTAGTTCTGCTCCTACTGGGTGAAGGTCCATTGGGAAGTGTAGGAATGAGGGGTCAGCAGTGACAGCCAGGGGTAGGGCGGAAGGGGCCGAGACGGTACCTGGCATGCTTGTGTGCCTCCACGCACATGCATGCACATGTCTGCCAATGTCCTAGGTCAAGGAGAAAAAGGGAAAAATCCATAAACTACATATAAAAAATATAGGCAAGAGTTACATACACAAATATTTGAAAATATGCAATTGTTTGGAAGCATGTTCCATGAAGATCATGTCAACCTGAGTACCAACTATGTTAGTCCCAACTCATAATGAATGAAGTGTCAATAGGAACATAAATGATCATGTCCTTGAGAGGCAACATTAGAACAAAGTAATATATGGAGTGGTGCCATCCAAAGTCAGCACAGTAGCAGATGCAGAAAAACTGCACGTAATCCAGACTAGCCAGAAGTCTCTAATAAGAAAAGGAGTCCAATTTACTACTCAAATCAGACAACTGCATAGGTATTCAAATATACTGTAAATGATAAAATGTTATACCCAGCTATATTAAGCATTACTCCATAGTTATCTGAACAAGTCATTTATACTGTATATGCACATAACGGATTTACTTTTTCTAACATGTTCGATAATTTGAAAATAGCCAGCAAGTTGATTAAGTATGAATGTGTCCTGAAACATAAATAAAGAAGTTATAGGATCATCCGGTAAACAGGTAAGCTCAGCCAAGACTGAACTAATCCAAATCAATCTCATGTTATTATGCCATGGACAAGTCAGGAGAACATGAAACACGTTCTCTGCAGCTCCAATCGGGCAGGAACAAGGAGTCTGATGGGCACCAGAAACGTGTGTAAACCTTGCATATAGCACATTAGGGTCAAACTAGAGTACGGCTCCACATCAAAGACACAGTCATAGTCCACTGCTAAGAGACAATAAAATCACATTTATTGTGACATAAAATCAGGTAGCACCCCCACATGATGCATCGTCAACATTTTGTGTCACACTGATGCTTTATCAAGACCTTTTGTCAGGGTTCACAATACAGTCCAAGTAAAACCTGAAACCAAACCAAACATTACTTGTGCTGTACCATGAAGAGAATCAAGATTTTGATATAATTTCTAAATTCAAACATTGATTGCTGTATGTAACCGAATCTTATTCTTGGTGTATTTCTTATATTTCAGACTAACAGTAATCCCTAATTTAAAATATTGATTCAAATATGAAAGCTTGCATTCTTTCATGATAGTAAAAACATATGAGAGCCAGGGAGCCTTAATGTCATCATGTTATTCTAACCATCTCTCCTTCTCCAAAAGTCCTAACCTACGTAAATGTTATGATTTTGATCCAGTAATCAAGAACTAATGCATTTGCAAGGGCTATAAACCTACCTAACCCCAGCTCTGCTCTTATATTTGATGTGGGGACAGATTTACTAAGTTGAAGAGAAGTTTTAATTAACAGAACGGTTAATTTTTCTAACTGTAAGATCTTATAACGTGCCCAAATTTCAGTATCATAAAGAGCCTGTGAATTAAATGTTGATAAAAGAATTTGAGACAAGGGCCTGATACTATTCCCAGTGTAAAATTGAATCATTTCAACCCTTTCAACCCAAGAAGTGTTTTTTTTTTTTTTTACTTTGGCTGTGGTATGTGCAAACTGCATATTTCAAGAACCATTGGATGCGAAGTACTGAAATAAAGATAGTTAGACACCAGAGAAATAGACTGGATGCCCGCCCACCAACTATTTGAAGACTTGGTACTGGCAAACACAATTATCTGTTTTTTTTAACATCGATAGATAGAGCTAATTTCTCTGATTCAGCAACCAAACACTAAAGTGTTTTTTTTTTGCAAACCTGGCTGAGAAAGTAAGAGGAGAACCAAGTCATCAGCATATGCCAGAACAGGGATGTCTGTTAGACATATTGTATCCTAGGTGAATCAGAAGCAACCACTATGAGTGCCCTTATAATACATTCAATGCAAATATCAAATGGCGTTGGAGCAAGGATACAGCCTTAACGCACACCTTTATTAGTCGTGTATTTCTAGGAAACACCACCAAACCTTACTCTAGCCCAGGTATGGTTAACTTATAGGGTTTAGAAATAATAGGATAAGACATAGATCAATGCCCCGTCTTGCATCATTTGCCATAATTTCAACTGATAATTTGAATCAAACACAGCAGAATAATCTATGAATGCCACATACAACTTCTGTCTACCGATCAGAATATATTTCTCCCATAGGTGTCTAAGAATGAAACAATTATCTAAGTTAGAGCAATGTTCCCTAAAACCAAACTGTAAAGATGATAAGTCCCCTGGGGTTAAAATGCTAAGTATAAGATATTCTCACTGAATTCTACAAATATCTAAAATAAATCTGCAAAAAATATGAATGCATCTGAAATATGATTGAGATGTATTCAAATACATTCAGATATAATTTACATATTAACAAAACATTTTTATTTTCCATATGGGTTTAGGCAAGCATTGGTGGTGCTCCTTACTGCTGAGGAGATTAGTAATGCACTAAAGATGTTTCTCACTCTAGGGAAGGCACCTGGCAAAAATGGATTTATCATTGACCTATACCAAAGCCTCCCCAACCACGTGGTCCCCTCACCTGCTCTACATGTTTAAGAAATCCTTGTCCAGAAAGCACTCCCACCCACTCTTAAAAAAGCAATCCTCACAGTTTTTCCCAGAAAAAGAAAAGACCACCTTGACTGCGTGAACTACAGACCAATTACAGTCACCTTGAATGTCACCAAAATTCTGGCCAAAGCTCTAGCTACCCATCTGGAAAGTTCTGCAGACTATATACACCCTGCACAGATAGGGTTTATGAAATGTGGTCAGGAGTCTACAACATGAAAACCTTTATAAACCTCTTTTGCATGCCAAGACCATCCGACAACTTCTGGCTGCAGTGGTGATCAACTTCCACAAGGCTTTCGACTCTGTGGAGTGAGACTTCTTCCCATAGGCTCCCCAAGCCATGGAGTTCTTTGGCCCCATATTATAAGACCTGGGTTAAAACCTTATACACAAAGCCAATGGCCATGATACTCACCAACTGTACTGTGTCTGACTCTTTCAACCTCCAAAGAGGTATGTAGCAGGGCTGTCTCCCCACCTGCTTCTCCTCACCCTTAAACCCTTTATTTGAAGCTGACCCACTGACACAGTGGCAGCACTACCACTCACGGCACCATTGACTCAGGTTTTGGAATGAGCCTGGGTCATCAGAGGGCTGGGCGGGGGAGGATGGTGGAGCATTTCAAGGGGGCACGCACCTCCTCAGGAGAGGGCAGGCTCTCAGTCTCTGCTTCAGTACCACCACCTGGCTGACCACAGGTGGCAGTGCAAGCTGGAGGTAAACAATTAGGGAGGGGACGCTGACATGCTCTGACATGCTTAGCACATTGGGCTCTATTTTCTAAGGTACAGACTGCCTAAGCATCATGTATCTGAGGTGCCTAGGCAACCCTAATTTGGAAGGCCATGCTGTGGGGGTCCAGTGACCCCTGGTGGCATTCAGAGCTGGTGCATGAGCCCAGTGCTCACTCGATCCCCCAGCTGCCTTCATAGCTATGCGCATGGGTGGTCCAGGGGTGTGCCACACTATACACCATGCACGAAAGCATGGTGTGCCAGGCAAGGGTGGCACAAGAAATGTGAAGGTGGACCCTGCTGTAACCACTACCCAGCTCCCCAGTGGAAACCTGCCCACAACAGCGGACCAGGAACCCCTTCGACAGTGCTGCCCCACAAGGGCTAGGGGCAGCCAGTTGGCACATGCCTGTGATGTCAGAAAAATTGAGTCTTGTGCCTTTCCAGGATCCCCTGCACACATGCAGCAGGGGATCCACTGCGGGACCCAGGACTGGCATCTCATTGGATGCCCACCTGTGCCTTGTGATCCGCCCTTCTGTACAGCTGTGATCCAACCCCATGCAGCTGCACTCTGGGGGGGTGGGGATGGGTGTTCATGGTTGTAAATACTGTGCAATCTGTGCCTGTCCAGGGCCACGCAGCAACATGGACATTACACACGCATTTCACGTGTATAACCTATATCTTAATGAATAGGCCCTATTGTGCATGTGCCAGTCAAGAGCCTTCCTCAATGCCTGTTGCTGTTGAAGAAAATATGGAAAACACCAACTGCTGCAGCATGCTGTCCTGCCTCTCCCAATAGGCCCCACACCGCCGACTGAGTTTCGGCACCAGAACCAAGCTTCAACTCCACTGAAGGAATCGAGGTCCCCTCTGGTGGCCTCACCTGGAGGGGGGAGGGGTAATTCAGGGAGGAACACATGGGTAAGTCCTGATGTTGGTAAGTATTGGGGCTGATGGTGGAGGCAGGACTGATGATAAGGCCAGTCAGAGAAGGTGAGAAACGCACACTAAATTAAAAAAAAAAGGTATTTGTAATAAGGCTTTTAACTCTGTGGAGTGGATCTTCCTCTAGCAAGTTCTCCTCCTGAACAGGGAGGTTATTCAGGGTATCCAGGTATCCAAGTAAGTACCACTAGCCACCTCATCAATCTGTTTGCTAAGGGCTTTCTCCTAACAATATTTACCCAGAAAAACCTCGACCACTGCTGTTTGCTACCCTAAGTGCCTTCGCCTTCTGCTCAGGATTAGGTGTAAATTGGACAAAAACTGTCATGCACATGAACCAACTATGCACCCATACCTGCAACTCAAACTTAGAAATCAAATGGGAAGGGAACTATTTTAGCTATTTGGGGATCAAGATTACACCTAACATTTCCAACATACAGTGGTGCCAGGCAGGATGCAATGAAATGTCTCAAGGTACTGCATGAAAAAGGGATTAACTGCCACTGATATTGCCTTGTTTACTGCAGTAACTCTGCTGCAGTATATTGCAGTTTTGCCTTGCATCCTGGGTGGCACCACTGTAGCAACTGCCAACCTGACCCCTTGATTGTTGACCTGGAGGCAGACTGCCTCAGCTGCCTCAGGCTCAGCTGCACCCTAGTGGAGAAAGTCGAAGCCAATAAAATGTTCACAGTGGCCGAGCTATCATATTGTCTTAGCCCCTTGCCTTGTATCAACAACAATATACAGTATTGACTTGCTTGGATATAGTGATAGGGCAGTTCATCTGGAAAAGCAAGCCTGCTCAGTACAGTCAAGAAAAACTGCAGTTGCACTGGTCCAAAGTTGGTTAGAGGCTCCCCTGGTTTAAGGGCTATTTGCTAGCATTCAGGATCCTCAAATGGTTAGGTCCCAAACCTCTACTGTCTTCCGTGGATACTCAAAGAATCCTTCACAACTGGGAGAAGGTGCAGTTGATGTCATCACTGGTCCAGTTGATGTCATCACTGAGCTTGACACAAGTCATTACTTCTGCGCTGGGGGCGGGAGGAAGGAATCTTAGGGGCGGGCTGGCACTACGCACCATGCACAAAGGTGCATAGTGCTGCCCACAGGGGTGCACAGGAGGGTGCGTGTTACACCAGGGAAGACCCTGCCATAACCCACTACGTGACCCCATGGACCACAACTGCCTGGTGACAGTGGCACTGGGATACATAGATACATAGATACATAGACAGTGTCGGCAGATAAGGGCCTATGGCCCACCCAGTCTGCCCATTTGAGCTTGTAAGTTCAGTTTGTTTTCCTAGAAGTCTGTTGCCCCTTACCCCTGACCTCCAGAATTCCTTTATGTCTATCCCATGCATTCTTAAATCCCGTGATTGTTTCGGCCCCCACCACTTCCTCTGGCAGGGTGTTCCACTTGTCCACCACCCGTTCTGTGAAGAAATTCTTTCTCATGTTTCCTCTGAATCGTCCTCCCTCCAACTTCATCCCATGCCCTCTAGTCCTGGAACATCTTTTTCACTTAAAATAGTGTTTTCCTGCACCCTGTTCCTCCCTGTAAGATACTTGTATGTCTCTATCATCCCTCTCTCCTCCTCTCCTCCAGGGAGTGCATGTTCAGTTCCTTCAACCTGTCTTCATAGGACTTGTGATGCAATCCATGTACCATCTTTGTTGCCCTCCTCTGAACCTTCTCTACCCTGTCTATGTCCTTACGTAGGTATGGTCTCCAGAACTGTACACTGTACTCCAGGTGGGGCCTCACTAGTGTCTTGTATAGCGGAATTATGACCTCCTTTTCCTGCTGGTGATGCCCCTGCCTATACATCCCAGCATCCCATTTGCTTTACCTGCTGCCTTGTCACACTGTTTCTTACCTTGAGGTCATCAGAGATGATAACCCCAAGATCCTCTTCCTGTTTGGTGCATGCTATATCCTCACCCCCAACTGATATATTGTGCCAGGGTTTTGTGCCCCATATGCATTATCTTGCACTTTTGCATTGAATTTCAACTGCCAAACCTCTGACCATTCTTCAAGTTTCTGCAGGTCGCTTTCATTCTGTCTACACCCTCTAGTGTGTCTACTCTGTTACAGAGCTTTATGTCATCAGCTAACAGTGAAATTCTGCCTTCTAGGTCCTGCAATGTCACTGATGAAGATGTTGAATAGGACCGGTCCCAGCACTGATCCCTGTGGTACCCCACTGGTCACTCTTCCCTCTGTGGAGTGACAGCCATTTATCACCACCCTCTGTGTCCTGCCACCCAGCCAGTTACCTACCCACCACACTACTGTCCTGCCCACACCCATATTCCCCAGTTTGTGTAATAGTCTTTTATGTGGCACAGTGTCAAAGGCCTTGCTGAAGTCCAGATAGGCCATGTCCACCGCCCTTCCCTGATCCACCTCCCGAGTCACCCAGTCAAAAAATTCAACGAGGTTGGTCTGACATGACCTCCCTCTGGTGAAACCATGCTGCCTTGGGTCCTGTAGTCCATTGACAACCAGATGTTCTACCAATCTCTCCTTCAGTAGTGCTTCCATGATCTTCCCCACTACCGAGGTGAGGCTGACTGGTCTGTAGTTCCCTGCTTCCTCTTTGTTCCCACTTTTGTATAAGGGGACTACTTCTGCTGTCCTCCAGTCTTTGGGTACCTCCCCTGTTTCCAGTGATCGGCTAAACAGGATAGCCAGAGGTTCAGCCACCACCTCTCTTAGTTCTTTAAGGACCCTGGGGTGCACCCCATCTGGCCCCATTGCTTTATCAACTCTTATTACTTCCAGTTCCTTCAGGACCCTTTCTCATGTAAAGGGACTTGTGTCCATTTCTGCACCATTCTCACCCCTTGTACTCCCTTCAGACCCATTACCCTCCTCTTCCTCAGTAAAGACTGAGCAGAAATACCTGTTCAATATGTCAGCTTTACTGTTGTCATCCTCCACGTGGCCCCCATCCTCCCCCTTCAGTCTCACTATCCCTCCCTTTGTCTTTCTTTTTTCACTTATGTACCTGTAAAAGGTTTTGTCCCCTCTACCCACTGATTTTGCCAGCCCAGCTCACTAGGCAGATGGGGAGAGCTTGGCTGGCTGCTCGACTGAATGCCTGCATGTGCTGGTGGCCTGGGGTGTGCAGATCCGCACCACCAATGTGCACCCGCCACCAATGCCCCTGCCAGTGAAGGACAACCCCCTCCCCACACATTCCTGCACTGCACCCTTCGGTGTCACAGCCTCCCCCAATGCAGACCTGCCCTGAACCCGTAGATGCCATGCCCCCCACCCAACAAGGTTGCCCTAATGTCACTGGCAGCCTCCCTCCCAACCAGTGCCCTGCCATGCAGTCTATCCCTATCCACCATGGCATGCCACCCCAGTGCCCTGATCCTGGCCCCCCAGTGCCAACAGTGGTCCCCCCACCCCAGCGGAACCCTATCCCCACGCATCTCGCAGTGTCGGTGCCACGGTCGAGACAGCCAGCAGCACAGTTCCTCCGCACACCTCCACGGCCACTGGCCATCTGACTAACACAGGGCCATTAACCACCTGTGCCCGTATGTCAGATGGCCGGCAGCCTTGGAAGTGTGCAGAGGGCTGTGCCACTAGCCGTCACCGACCGTGGCACTGGTGGGATGCTTTGGGGCATGGAGGTGGTTAGCCAGTGCTGCTGGGGGGGGCACTTGCAAAAGGTGTTGTTGCAGGCCACAGGGTGCAGTGGGTGCCTCTGTGTGTGTGTGTGGGGAGCATGTGCCAGCCGGGACCAGTGCCTGCGTGGGGGGAGGTTTGGCACATGGGTGGTGAGCTGTCATGTGTGGGGCAGGCTGCGGGCCCATTGGGTGGCTGGGGTTGGTGGCACAGAGCTGCGGTTCCATATACCTGTGGGTGCTCTTCACGCACCCGGACCAGCATCTGCCTGCGTTACGAATGTACTCTGGGACCCGGTACAGACTTCCTATTGGATGCCTGCCAGGATCTGTTATTCTGCCCCCGGGAGCCCTGTGCAGTTCTACTTGCTGTGGGGTGCAGGGCCATGGACAGGTGGCTGCCGGTAGTGCATACTGGCATGTGCACACCTATCTGCAGGCGCAGAGCTACGTAGGCAGGATATGCACTTCTGGCATGTATTTCCTGCCCATTAGTGCATTGGGTCCATTGTGAAATGGACCCAGCCCCAACCTGTTTCTTGATGAAATGTGTCGGGACCGTAGGCCCAGTGTTTGCTGGGATTGTCCGGTGTTTGATGACGGAGGGAGTCTTTCCAGATGAATTGAAAGAGGCACCGGTGAGACCCCTCTTAAAAATGCCATCTCTTGATCCTGACATCCTGGCGAATTACCATCCAGTCTCCAACCTGCCATTCTTGGGAAAGGTTGTTGAGAAATTAGTGGCGCAACAGCTCAAAGAACACCTTGTGTCCTTTTGACATCTATGAGCCATTCCAGTCGGGTTTCAGGGCTAGGCATAGCACTGAAATGGCATTAGTCAGGGTGCATAGTGACCTCCTCAGGGCTAGAGATAGGAGGACAGGTCGATTCTTGTTCTCCTTGATCTCTCATCAGCATTTGATATCATGGATCACATCATGCTTCTTGATCACCTTTGAGAGTATTGTGGACTTGCTGGTACTGTCATCAACTGGTTTGAGTCCTACCTCTCTGGCAGGGAGCAGTGGGTGTTGATGGGGAACTTCTCCTCCTCCCCGAGGCCCCTGTCATCTGGAGTACCTCAGGGTTCGATCTTGTCTCCGATGTTATTCACAGTATACATGCTGCCCCTGGGAGAACTCATTAGACAATACAGTGTGAGGTTTCATTGCTATGCAGATGATGCCCAGCCGTATTTGTCTTTTGCCTCATGAACACATGATGTCATTGTAGTGATTAACAACTGCCTGTCTGAGATCAATTACTGGATGGCCTCCAGGTGGTTGTGACTGAACCCGGACAAGATGGAGGTACTGGTGATTGAGCTAGGATGCGGGCATGATGGGAGTGCCTCTGGAGTGGGTGCAGGATTGTTTCTAGGATCCACACCATTGATGGCCTTCCCTAGGATGCGGGATCTTGGTGTTGTTCTGGACAGCAGATTGACACTTGAAGCCCAGGTGTCATCTGTGGTCAAAAGTATTTTTTACCACTTGAGGAACATTGCCAGGATTAAGACCTTAGTTCTGCCCGAAGACCTGCTGTCACTAATACACGCCTTTGTGACTTTGAGGCTGGATTACTGTAATGCTCTCTACTTCAGGGACACTGGAGGGACCCTCCACCAACTGCAGCTGGTGCAGAACGCAGCGGCTAGGTTGCTGATGGCCCTGGCAAAGTCTAGTCATGTGACCCCAGTCCTGTGGGTCCTGCACTAGTTGTCTGTCAGGTGGAGGATCCTCTTCAAGGTGGGCTTGCTCACCTACAAGGCCCTACAAGGGCTGGGCCCTGGTTATCTGGCTGATCTCCTAACACCTGCCTCCTCGGTCCATTCCTTCCACTCCTCGGCACAGGGCCTCCTTGATGTTGCTATCAGGGAGGCCCCAACAGTCAAGCTGTTTAAAAAGGGGCTAAAGACCCATGTCTTCTGTCTGGCTTTTCCTGACGAAGGTGACTGACCTGTTTTAATTTTATAAAGCTATTTAGTCTTGCTGAGATTTATTTATGTATTTATTGTTTTAGATTTTTTTATTACGTATTATGTTTGTATCGACCCTACCTTTTACTGTAAGGTGCTCAGAGCCTCAGAGATTGGGCGCCGGATAAATAAAATTTGACTTGCCTTGTCTCAGTATGCTGCTGAGCTTACAACTGTCAAATCAGTACTTGACCTAACACCACCATCTTAGCTTTGCACAAGACCTGGACAGATTGCCTGGGTTTACTGCCATCAGCAGCCAAACCTCCCTTTTTACCTATGATGTTTCAGTAACTCGTATATGGCAAAATCCTCAGATTCGCATTGCAGGTCAGCTGTTTCCAGGGGACTTGGCAATAGTTCATATTTTGAGAACACCTCCCTTTTATGTATGAGGCTAACATAACTGGCATCCCAACTGATAAATATATAATGCTACACTGAATCTGCATGGTTGGAAGGATTGCCTCTTTCTTCATGAAAATAAAATGTTGTATGTTTTAAATATTTTCAACAAAGTAAGTTTTTTTTAAAGCCAGTGACCAGCAGAGTAGGGGGAAGTAACCCTACCACTTTACAAGGCCAAGTTTTGGCTTCACCAGGAGTATCGTATTCGTATGCAGTTTTGGTCTCCTAAATACAAACAGCTACATCTATTGTCTTGCGTATTGTTATTTATTATTCTTGTTATAGTTTATTTTGCCTCTATGAAATCATTTTGCATTCTCTGTCCAGCTGTTTTGCACTACTGTTACTTTTATTGCACTGATCTATTGTTAGTTGTTGTTCTTGCTAGGACTCGCCTTCATGAGTGTTGGCTTTGTATCAGATCCTGATGTTAATTGTCCATTTTCTACTACTGTAGTCACCAAAATCAAATCGATAAATAAAATGGACATTGAGGAAATTTAGAAGGTGCAACACAGGGCCACCAAAATGATTAGGGTTATGGGGCACAAAAGCTGTGAGGAGAGGCTAGAGGACCCTAACATGTTCACTCTTAAAAAAAGAAATCTGAGAGGTGACACGATCTCATTATTTTACCTACTCAAGGGTGTCAACAAGAGTGAATAGTCAGAGATGTTGGATCTGGTATCCTGCAGCAGGAGGTGGGCACACATTGTCTGAAGCTCAGGGGTGGTAAATTCAGGGTAATGTTGGAAAGCACTTTTTCTCCCAGAGGTCAGTGAACCTATGGAACAGTCTACCCGCAGTGATTGTGGACATGGAGGCAATACATAGAGAATAATGAACAGGGTATTGTACATTATGGCCCAGATATTCAAAAGGGTTGCACATGGCGCAACGGTGTTGCGCCATGCACAACCCACTGATGCGCCCGTGCGAGTATTTAAAAGGGAAAGTAAGGCCAGACAATCCTAATGCGCTCATGACCAGTAATGTATGCAGGTACAGGTAGTGGGGGCGTGTCGATGCATAAACTGCACAGCCCGACATTCAGCCGGGCCATGCAGAGTTATGCAGGCGCAACCCCTACCTGCGCCTGCACAAAGTTGAAAAAAGGAACAAGTCGAGGGCCACCCACAGGTGAGCTGCCACATTGCAGGGCACAATACAGCAGCTGCCACCTGTGGGTGGCCATCGGCTGTTCCTGCCGCACCTGGCGGCACCCCCCATGCCCCGACGCGGGCATTACTGATCCCCAAAGTCCAATATCCCTGATGGTCCAGTGGACTGTGAGTAGCCTGATCGTGGGCATAACAGTATTCCCCCATTAGCCCAATCGCGGGCATAACTGTAACTCCCCCAGTAGCCCGATCGCGGCATCAGTATCCCCAAAGTCCAATATCCTGGTGGTCCAGTGGACCGCACGAGCCCGATCATGGGCGACATTCCTCACCCCAAGTCCAAAATCCCTGATGATCTAGTGATCCCTCACCCCACCTGCCCACGGAACCCCACCACCCCGCTCCCCGTCAGCACCCCACCCGCCTGCCTGCGCCCGCCACCCGCCGATTGACAGCCTGGTATGGCTGCATGCCCATTGGTTCAGAGCATGAGCCAATGGGCGGCAGCCTATACCGTACTAGTCGTCTGGGCGGGCGGCGGGCGGCAGGCGGGTGGGGTGCCGCCTCGCCGCTGACAGGGGGAGCAGGTGGTGGGGCTCCGTATGGAGGGGTGGTGGTTCCACCAGATCACCAGGGATTTCGGACTTGGGGTGAGGAATGCCGCCCGCAATCGGGTTCGGCGTCCACTGGACCACCAGGGATATTGGACTTGGGGATACTGATGCCCGCGATCAGGTTACTGGGGAGTTATAGTTATGCCCGTGATCGGGCTAATGGGGAATACTGTTATGCCCGTGATCGGGCTAATCGGGTGGGGACTACCGTTATGCCCACGATCGGGCTAATTGGGGACTACTGTTATGCCCACGATCGGGCTAATCAGGGGACTACGGTTATGTCCACGATCGGGCTAATTGGGGACTACTGTTATGCCCGCGATCGGGCTAATCGCAGTCCATTAGACCACCAGGGATAGGAGACATTCATTGTCCCTTATGGGACGTCCCGCGATGGGGCTGCAGGGGGCGTCGGTCCCCGACGGCTGCTGCCTGGCAGGGCGCCAGACGCAAGTCGTCGGGGATCAGCCCACCTGCATGCTAATGGCATGCAAATGGGGCCGTAATCAGATGCAAATGGTCCCCCGTGCGCCTTGCATAAATTATGGCCCCATTTGCATGTCACCCTTTGAATATCGCAGATGCTGTGCATGGCGCAATGGAACTTGCGCCACTGCATCTCAATGCTCCACTCTGACCACTTGCGCTGGCGCAGTTCCACTGCGCCATGCACAGTGGGGGTGGCATGGGGGTGATATTCAAAGCAGTTGCGCCATACCGCAACTCTGTTGAATATCGCCCTGGCCACACCCCTGCGCAACTATTTTGAGCGGCGCACAGTCTTGTGCCACAAACTGGCACAGTTTGAATATCTGTGCCTATGAGTTTTAGTTTTTTACACACCTGAGGTGTGTGATACCATATAAACCAAGAGCGCGAAGCACAAGTGGTTTGTTATGGTGTGTAAAAAATGAATATTATGAACTGACTCCTGAAAATCCAGTAACCTGATTGGCTGAGCCCTCTGCCTATCCATGATTAAAATCCACAACATAATCACATAGGTTACATAGGCTGTCTCAGAGCATAGTAGACCGAAGTCCATGGAGCGTGCCTCGAGTTAATAATTATATCCCTGGATATTTTTTAACTTGAGAAATATATCTAATTTTGTTTTAAACTCGGTCATGCTATTGCTCCCCACCACCTCAGCTGGGAGGTGGTTCCAAAGTTTGATTACTCTAACATTGAACCAGTGTCTCCTTTTGTTGGATCTAAACTGTGGCACAGTTATCTGGTATGTGCGTGCTCTGGTAAGGTACCCTTTTTCCCTAATAACCAGGCCTAGCTGATCACACAATCTGTTGTCATGAAATGCCCGGTATAGCAAGCACATGTTGCCCTGAGTCTCCAATATTCCAGGGAGTATAGTCCAAGCTCACCCAATCTTTCCCTGTATTCCCTATCCTTTGAGTCCCAGATCATGCGTGTAGCCTTTCTTTTGTATTTTTTCTATGGCATTGATCTCGGTTTTGTATCCAGGGTACCAGAGTTGTGCAAAGTACTCCAGATGTGGCCTCACCAGGGAGGTATAAAGTGGCACAATTACCTCCCTGTCCTGACTCCTAATATGCCTTAAAATACAGTGTAATATATTACCTGCTTTTTTTACCACCAAATTATTATGTTGTTTAAAGTTTAAATCATGCGTGATACAGATGCCCAAATCCCTTTCTTCCTTTATGGATTTCAATATGCATCCATTTAACCAATATGGTGTAATGGTATTGTTTTTTCCAAAATGCATTACTGTACATTTATCGGTGTTAAAGGTTAGGCTATATGTCCTGAACTATGCCTCCATTTCATAGAGGGCTTCTTGCAGTGTAGCTACGTCTTGTGTGTTGTTTACTATTCTACCCAGCCTAGTATCATCAGCGAACTTGGAAACCCAGACATCTGTTTTACTGGTAAATGACGAAATGTAAATATTAAAGAGGCATGGTCCCAATACTGAGTCCTGGGGGACCCTACTGGACACCTCGGACCACTCAGAATATGTGCCCTTGATGCACACCCTCTGCTTCCTTCCCAATAGCCATGATGCTGTCCATTTGGATATATTGCCCTTGATGTTGTGATTTATGAGTCCACGAGTTTGCCATGTGGGACCTTATCAAATGCTTTAGAGAAGTCAAGGAAAATTACATCAACTGAATCCGATTTATCAAGTACTTTGCTGACTCTACCACAGAACTCGAGGAGGTTAGTTTGGCAGGAGTGGCCCTTTGTGAAGCAAAGTGGGGTAATATCGATATCTCCTCCTTGCTGTATGTAAGTTACTACATGGTCCTTGATGACCCCTTTGAGAACTTTCCCCAGTAATGCAGTCAAAGTAATGGTCCTTTAGTTACCTACCTTCTGCCTGGAGTGCTTTTTAAAAACTGGAATCACACCTGCTTGTCGCCAGACTTCCAGCACCTCCCCAGAGTTAATTGATGTTTGGAAAAGTCTTGTTAGTGGCCCTGCCAGTTCAGCTGCCAATTCTCTGATCACCCTAGTGTGTAGGCCATCTGATCCCTGAGCTTTGTTTGGGTCACGTTTTTGTAGTCTTTGGCTGATGTCATCCCTATTTAATTGCAGTGTATCTGCTGTAGTACTGTCTAAGTGGGTTTGTGATGGTACAGTTTTTGGTTAAATACAGAGGAAAGGTACTCATTATAACTGTCAGCTAGTTCAATGTCTGCTATTGTTAGCATACCATCTTGTTTTCTGATTGGGCCTTTTGTCTTAGATGCACCTCTTTCATTATTGCCGTATGCACAGAAGGATTTGTAGTTATCCTTGACTTTTTTTGCTAGCTTGAATTTGTGTGATTGTTTTGCCTCCCTAATGTTGTTTTTAAACATTAGCAAGGTTTTTTTTGTAAAAAGTCCGAAATATTCTCTGTTCCACTATTTTTTGCACTTGCATAAGCTTTCCTTTTTTTTTTATCCCTGACTCGACTTTCCTAGTAAACCATGGTGGGATTTTACCAACCCCATTATATTTTTTTCTAGATGGTACAAATCTTTTGACAAGAGTGTTGATTTTCTGCTCAAGTATATCCCACATGGACTGCAAGGTTTTATTTTTAAACAGCTCATCCCAATTCCAAGAAGCTAATTCTTTCCTCATACTCACAAAATCTGCCTTATCATAGTTGCTGATTCTGGTGTTCCTGGTGGGTTTCCCTGTATATCCCACTAAGGAAAAGCTGACCATGTCATGGTCACTCGAACCCAAGGGTGCTAGCACCTTACACTCTTGTAGTCTATATGGGATGTTAGTTAGTACTAAATCTAGCGTATTATTCCCCTATGTTCTCATTTACCATCTGTTCAAGACCAGCCAGATTGAATGCTTTGAGGAAGCATTGACTGGCTGTGTTGTGTGTTTTCTGGGTTTCCCAGTCTATGCAAGGTAAATTGACTTTGCCCCGTAATAAATTATTTTCATTGGGCGACAGTGTTTGAATGAAATCCAGTAATTGGGTGTCCTCATGGTGGGGGTCTATATATGACCCCCATGTTGATTTTTGCACACTGTGTAAGAGACAATTTGACACGTCAGTTCAAGCTCACCCCAGGATGATGTGTCAACCTGCTCCAACGTGATACTATCTGCTACAGAGTGCTACCCCACCCCCTCTACCAACTGGCTGATCCCGAGAATAAACAGGTAAAACCGGAATAAGAAAAGGTGCCAGCCAACAGGTCATTTTACATGTTACTGATCCATCCACCTGTAGATTTCAGCAGCCCAACAGTGGGTCTGAAGTTGTGGTTGATGGCAATGCCAAACAGAAAAATGAAACTGAAGTCATCAACATAAATTACTTCATGGTTGCCTCCCCCCACTTGGCAGGGTGTCTATCTTGCTCCTCACTGCAGATCTTGTCCCCACCTAATTAAATCAAAACCAGGCAAATCTCATAATTACCTAACACTCTCCAAACTAAAAAAAAATCAATAAAACTTCCCCATAGCAGAATCTTCCTCCACAGGTGTTCTGATATTTCAGAGGCAAGTGCGTGCATATTTCAAAACACCAGCACTTATTGCACTTACTAAACTCCTACTTTTATTCCCACTGCTTCCATTCTTCTAAACTAAAACTAAATTAAAATGCTATACCAGGAGAAGACCAGCACCAGTAGGCAACAATGGGGGTGCTAAACACTGACTGAGTGATGGGGAGAAGAGCTACTGTACATCAGAGAAAAACAAGCATTTGTCAATGCCGAATGTTGTCTCGCTAGTATTGGCATTGGTACTGCAGGAGTTAGAGATGCATAATAGGAATGGCAGTGAAGTATTGAACTGACACCAACCCAACCCCCACCCTGCAGAGACTAACAGGCGTTGGGGTGTGCCTTTGGGTTGTCAGATATAACGGTCATGCCATTTTACCTCACCCTACCCTGTAGACACTGACAAGTGTCATGGTGTGCTTTGGGGTCTTTGGGCCTTATACTTACCCTATTCCATAAGGAAATACTCTGAGACAGGTGTAGCATAGGAGAAAGGGGTGAACATTAGGGCCAAACACTCCAAGGCACACTTTGATGCCTGTCACTGGCTGCAGGGTGGGGCTGGGGGTGAAATGGTGTAAGCATTACAGCCAATGATCCCAAGTCACACCCCTGATGCCTGTCAGTCTCTACAGGGTGGGGTGTTACAGCTGGAAACCCTAACGTTGTAGGTGTTTGATGGTATTTTCACTCCAAATTGTCAACATAGGCTTTTTGTGACCCTACCTCATGAAGAGCAGCACAATAAGTTTGTTAGCTGAAAGGTGGTTTTGCACAGCGGCTATGCCATTTGATGACACAGGGAAAAAACATATTTTGGGCAGGATGTGAAAAATGACAACTGTATTGTTCATGAGGAGGTGTAAAAAAATGACAACGTTGAAAATCTGGAGTGAAGATATGAAAAAGCATGCATAGGAACTGCACAACACACGTCCATTACCCAATTATTTTGGGGAGTTTTTTAGCCACATTTTCAAAATAGGCATTTTGGGACCTCCCCTCATGAACAGTGGCATTGTGATTTTGTTAATCTGTCCCAAAAGTTGATTTCCCACAGCGACCATGCCATTGTGCGCCATGAGTGTGGAAACACATTTTGGGCAGGCTGTGAAAAATGACAGCTGTACTGTTCATAAGAAGGTGTGAAAAATGGCAGTGTTGAAGATCTGGTATGAAAATATTGCAAATTTGTGAAGTTACAAGGGTGCGTGTAAACTGCGCAATGCACGCTTGTAACACAGTCATTTTATGGACTTTCGTCACCAAATTTTCAAGATAGGCATTTTAGGACCTCTGCTCTTGAACAGTGTCACCATCATTTTCTCAAACTGTCCGTAAACTGATTTTGCACAGTGACCGCACTATTCTGTGCAGGATGTGCGAAAACACATCTCGGCCAGGATATGTAAAATGACAGCTGTACTGTTCATAAGGAGGTGTGGAAAAATGGCAATTTTGAAAATCTGGAGTGAAAATATTACAAATTCATGAAGTTATGAGCGTGCATGGAAACTGCGCAATGCACACTCGTAAAACAGAATTTTTTTGGATTTTTTCACTAAATTTGCAACATAGGCTTTTTGAGAGCCCACCTCATGAACAGTAGCACTGTCATTTCATTAATCGGTCCTGAACGGTGATTCCACGCAGTGACCACGAAATCACCATTTGGGACTGAATAACACCATGACAGTGACTGAATTCGGGAGGAGGGACCCCAGTAACCACATGTTGAAAATTTGGTGTCAAGATTCCCAAAAATGCCCGAGACATGCACCAAAGTTGAAAAAAACCTATTTATGCCATTATACAGCTTACCGCATTTCTTCAGTTTGCGGTTGGCTTTGAAGAGTGCAGACGTGTTCCCGGTCCACCGAAGATTGTTGCGCCATGCTCCGGAGGTAAGTAAGGAGGTGAGGGAGGGTGTGGGAGGTGGGCTGCACAGAGGGTGGGTGCGGGTTGGGGAGAGAGCAGGACAGACCATGAGGGACCATTTTCTTCTTTTACAGGGAAACAAAAAAATAAATAAATTATCGTGGGGCAGTTTTTTTTTACAGGGGCATTTGGCGCACTGGGGTGGGCTCCCAGCATGCCACCTGAGTGTTGGGGGGATAGCTGACAGGGGATTGGGCACCCCCGTTGGCACAGAACAAATGGGGGGGTCATTATGCCGATGGGGAGTGGGCTCCCTTGTCGGCACATGAACTGAGTGACGGCATGCTTACAGGGGGATTGGGCACCCCTGAAGTCAGCTCTCTGTGCAGCGGCAGTCAGCGCCGCCATGTTTCTGGAAGGGTTTCACCAGGAAAGGCACGTAGGGAGGGCGTGTTTTGGTGCCGCTGCATGACGAGCTTGGCTGTCATTGCAGCAGACCTTTTATTCTTTTATTTGATGTGTTTGCCACATTATGTATTCTTGGTGTGGCACCTGCATGCTGGCTTATTGGGGAATGAGGGACGCACCTACTGATGCATGCCCTGCATTCGCCCAACAGTGACCGCGCCTCCAAATCTGTCACTAATGCAATATGTTGGCTGGCTCGCAAGTGTGAGACAACATAAAAAAAGACAAGCACAGCATGGGAAGGGAGAGCAACATTTGCAGCAGCACCACCTACTGGATACAATACAAATTGCAGACTCTTTTTTTAATACACCTCTGCATACTTTCTTCATGTACCAATTTACATTGCAAAAAAAAACTCATTAAAACTAATTATGAACTGAGCATCCCAAATCCTATACTTTGATTGGCTTAGAGCCCACTTCATATGTGAGTAAATCTCACTACATAATCACAGTAAAAAAAAAAAAGATCCAGCTACATACATGACCAAACATATTGATATCACTACGCCCAACAGGAAAGCTTCACTTACCACATATGGCAGGAGCAGCAGCTGCCCCTCTGGTAAACTTTGACACAGGCATTGACAAAGTCTTAAAAAGAATGGAAAACAAAAAAAATAAATAAAAGGGCTGAAAAACAACATGCGGAAGCAACAGCAGAACAGTTATACAGCATGGAAATGACTAAAAGTGAGATAAACACAAAAAGACAAACTAAACGGGCGCTTAATGTATTCTCCGATTGGCTGACTAAAAAAAACAACTAGAAATAGACTAAAAAAACATAACATCAAAAAATCTGAACTAAGTACTGAAAGAATTTTACGGGACAGTAAGAACAGTTTTAAGGCAACAATATGGAATAACGAGTTATGTAGGACTTGGAGCGGGCTGAACAGTTCTTTGACTGAACCGCCACTGAATCACAGCTTCTGTCTGATGAGTGATGCAACCTTCACAACATCAAACAATGTGTTTACAGGCATCATCAAAAACATTAGAAGAGAGGGCAGGGACATTACTCAACACCACCCTCTGATATCAAACACTGATTTAACAACATGAAAAAACTCCAGTGCATTAACCCCAAGCACAGCCTCTGCTGTATTAAGAATAGTTTGACTGGATATCCAGCTCCACTTCACAAGACATGGAAATGAAGGAGTTCATAAACTTAAGCCATCCTCATTTGTTTTCCATTTAGCTGAGCAAGGGCTAAGATACATCTCCCTATCATGCAGTGAATACACTAAAAATTATAATGACCACCTGGAATGAAATAAAGAATCTATGAGAGGATTCATGTTCATGAACCCATCAGATCCCCTGTGCCCAGTAAGAAGCTAAGCAAAGTACCTTTGTAAACTCCCAGTCAAAGCCCCAGCTCTGTATTGCCATCCAAAGTGCATGCCCTAAGAATATTTAGACACACAAGCAATCTGGTACATGAAAGAACCTCTTGGAGTTAATTACCTAGCCTCAATGTTACCATGAATTTGTAAAGAAGCGAATTTAACAAGGTCCTACACTAACCACAGCATACACTGTATGGCCATCCAACTGCTCTCAAAAGCCAGACTAGAAACAAAAGAAATCATGGCCATGACAGGGCATAGATCCAAAACATTGATAAGAAGCTACTGGCACCCTTCCCTGAGCAACCAAAGAGAATAGAGCAACATACTCTGCACAGTAAAAGATCCTGCACACCAATCAGGAATATCCAAAGAAGCTGACAACATTCACCAGAAAAAAGCAAGAAAATTAGGGCTGGGTGGATTGTTCCACGGGAGATTCAGTCCCCTGGATCGAACCCGCAATCCACAGACCTGGATAAATAAGGATTCCACTGTAGAAGTCTGGTTCCGGGTCCGTGGAGATCGATTTTGTTATTTTTTGCCATGGGGATGCCATCGGCACGTACAGGTGGCTGGCAGCATCCAATCAGGCAACAGAAGGTCAAGTGACGCACTCACGGTATATAACCATGCTGAGTGCACCATGTGGCCCCAGATGAGTGAGGACCAGAACAACAGGAGCAGGAGCTGTGCTGAGCAGCAGAAACCATGCCCAAAGCCACCAAAAACCCCCCAAAACACACCAGAAAGGCAGAAAATCAAAGGGGAGGGAACCACAACAACAGAAAAAATTATTGAGAGTGACAGAAAGGAGGGGGAGAGAAACCAATTGTTGGGAGTGGGTGAAGGCAGGTCAGGGACTCAGGGAGTCAGGACTAGGGAGATAGTGGTGGCCTGAGTGGCTGCCGGGGAAGGGGAGATGCAAAGTTAACTTGCAAACTGAGGCAGTACCGTACTGTGTGACTGTATATTGAGCAAAGGCAGGCTGGCAAAATGTTTCACTTGTGCTATTCCATCCAGATCCAGACTGAGTAGACAGGGAGAGACTAGACTACTGGGGGCCCAAGAGAGATTACAGTTATAGAAGATTCCAAATGAAAGTTTTTTTTCTTTTTTCCTAGCCTCAGACAGTGCAGCTGTGCGTACATGAGAAAGGGCAGGCTGGCAAAATCTTTGACTTGTGCCATTCCAGATCCAGATGAGAGACAGAGCGACTACTGAGGGCCCAAGAGAGATTACAGTTACAGAAAATCCCAAATGAAAGTTTTTTTCTTTTCTTGGCCTCAGACAGTGTTGCTGTGTGTACAAAAGAAAAGGCAGGATGGCAAAATCTTTGACTTTGTGCCATTCCGGATCCAGAGGAGAGACGGAGAGACTACTGGGGGCCCAAAAGAGATTACAGTTATAGAAAATCCGAAATGAAAGTTTTTTGTCTTTTCTTGGCCTCAAACAATGCAGCTGTAGCTGACTGTGTATATGAGTGTATATGCAGGCTGGCAAACTCTTTGACCTTTCCTGATCCAGAGGACAGAGAGAGAGACTACTGGGGGTCCCAGAGAAATTTTACAGTTACGTAAAATCCCCAATTCTTTTTTTCCTGGCTTCAGTGTGGCTGTGTGTACAGGGCAATGGCAGCAGGGTGGCAAAATAAATCATTGACTGTGCCATCCAATCACAATCAGTGTCACTTGTTAACATTCATTCACAATATCTTCCAGAGGGAAGAGAGAGACTGCAGGGGGTCTGATGATAAATGTAACCATCCCAGATATCCAAAATACATTTGTTCCCCCCTGGCTTCAGCATGGTTGTGTGTACAGGGCAAGGGCAGTAGGGTGGCAAAATAAATCTTTGACTGTGACATCCGGGGAGAGAGAAGAGAGAGAGAGAGACTGCAGGGTGGCCTACAATAAATGTAACAGTTCCAGAAATCCCAAATAAATTTTTTTCCTGGCTTCAGTGTGGCTGTGTGTACAGGGCAAGGGCAGCAGGGTGACAAAATAAATCTTTGATGGTGACGTCCAGAGGGAAGAGAGAAAGTGATTGCAGAGTGGCCCACAATAAATGTAACAGTCCCAGAAATCTGAAAATTATTTTTTTTTGTCCTGGCTTCAGTGTGGCTGTGTGTACAGGGCAAGGGCAGCAGGGTGACAAAATAAATCTTTGACGGTGATGTCCCGAGGGGAGAGAGAAAGACTGCAGGGTGGCCCACAATAAATGTAACAGTCCCAGAAATCGCAAATAATTTTTCTTTTCCTGGCTTCGGTGCACCTGTGTGTACAGGGCAAGAGCAGCAGGGTGGGGAAATAAATCTTTGACTGTGACATCCAGAGAGGAGAGAGAGAGAGAGAAAGAGAGAAAGAGAGAGAGAGAGGGACTGCAGGGGGGCCCACAATAAATGTAACAGTCCCAGAAATCCCGGGTATTTTTTTTTCCTGGCTTCAGTGCAGCTGTGTGTACAGGGCAAGGGCAGCACGTTGGCAAAATAAATCTTTGATGGTGACGTCCAGAGGGAAGAGAGAAAGTGATTGCAGAGTGGCCCACAATAAATGTAACAGTCCCAGAAATCTGAAAATTATTTTTTTTTGTCCTGGCTTCAGTGTGGCTGTGTGTACAGGGCAAGGGCAGCAGGGTGGCAAAATACATCTTTGACTGTGCCGTCCAGAGCAGAGAGAGAGAGAGAGAGAGAGAGAGAGAGACTGCAGGGTGACCTACAATAAATGTAACAGTAGCAGAAATCCCAAATAAATTTTTTTCCTGGCTTCAGTGCAGCTGTGTGTACAGGGCAAGGGCAGCAGGGTGGCAAAATAAATCTTTGACTTGTGCCATCCAACATTCATTCACAATCTTGTCCAGAGGGGAGAGAGACAGACTGCAGGGGGGCTGATGATAAATCTAACCATCCCAGAAATCCAAAATAAAAATGTTTCCCTGGCTTCAGTGTGGCTTTGTGTACAGGGCAATGGCAGCAGGGTGACAAAATAAATCTTTGACGGTGACATCCCGTGGGGAGAGAGAGAGGGACTGCAGGGTGGCCCACAATAAATGTAACAGTCCCAGAAATCGCAAATATTTTTTTTTCCTGGCTTCAGTGCAGCTGTGTGTACAGGGCAAGGGCAGCAGGGTGGCAAAATAAATCTTTGACTGTGACATCCAGAGAGGAGAGAGAGAGAGACAGACAGACAGACAGACAGACAGACTGTAGGGTGGCCCACAATAAATGTAACAGTGACAGAAATCCCAAATACATTTTTTCCTGGCTTGAGCATGGCTGTGTGTACAGGGCAAGGGCAGCAGGGTGACAAAATAAATCTTTGACTGTGACATCGGGGGGGGGGGGAGAGAGACAGACAGACTGCAGGGTGGCCCACAATAAATGTAACAGTCCCAGAAATCCCAAATACATTTTTTTCCTGGCTTCAGTGCGGCTGTGTGTACAGGGCAAGGGCAGCAGGGTGGCAAAATAAATCTTTGACCTGTATCATCCAGAGGGGAGACAGAGAGACTGCAGGGGGCCCACGATAAATGTAACTGTCCCAGAAATCCCAAATAAAATGTATTTTCCTGGCTTCAGTGCAGCTGTGTGTACAGGGAAAGGGCATCAGGGTGGGGAAATAAATCTTTGATGGTGACGTCCAGAGGGGAGAGAGGGAGAGTGACTGCAGGGTGGCCCACAATAAATGTAACAGTCCCAGAAATCCCAAAATTATTTTTATTTCCTGGCTTCAGTGTGACTGTGTGTACAGGGCAAGGGCAGAAGGGTGGCAAAATAAATCTTTGACTGTGATGTCCAAAGGGGGGGAGAGAGAGAGAGAGAGAGAGAGAGAGAGGTGTTGAAACACATTTTCTCTCTCTAATGTTAGCATTCTGTTCAGTTACAGTTCACTGACGTAAATACTAAATATTTTTCTGTAACATTACAATAGTATGCTATTACAGTTTAAAAATTCTCTTCTATTCACATCTCTCAGCAAAAACAAGTTTAAAGTTTCTGAAATGCTTTCCTATTTACTATTTGCTATATGTTGTTTGCTGCTGCATTTCTCATTCCAAAAACGAAAAAGTTAAAAAGAAACATAAAACTGTTACTAAACTACAGTACTAGTCAATGCATAAAATGGACAGTTTGTTTGTGTTAATACTAAATAAATCAAAATTCATAAAAATCTTAAACTGCCTCCTTATTTTTTACACTAATTTTTTTTTGTTCCACAACAGTTCATAATAGCAATAATGCACTCCAGGGTGTGGTCTATCATGGGATATCATCACGTCTTGAGTGCATGAAGCACTCAGCCTGCGACCTTATGCCTCACAACACACCCGAGATGTGATGATATCCCATGATATACCACACCCTGCCATGCATTATTGCTTAATTATTTAACACTTTTTTATTCTAAGTCTATGACAAGAATTCCATTTCATAATAGCAACAATACACTCCAGGGTGTTGTATATCATGGGATATCATCATTTCTCGGGTGCATGAGACACTCAGCATGCGGCCTTGTGCCTCACAACGTACCCAAGGCATGACAATATCCCATGATATACCACACCCCATTGTGTATTACTGCTTAAATGTAACACCTCTTTCTTTATTTCATATAATTGCCGGTTGGTTAAGTGCTGTGTGTTGAAAAAATGTCTGTTTTCCTTTTCTGTGGCATTTTGTTTCTGTGAGAACAAGATGGCAGTAGCTTTCACTTTCAGTTTGACTGGCTGACACCCACGCCATTATAACCGAGTTCCATTGTGTGATAACTAGCAAGTTATTATGATGTTAGAAAGTGGTGTCAGTCCATAAATGGGCTCACCAGTAAATATACATCTTTAAGGTAAGCCCAGAAACGTTCTGCTTACCAATGGAATCCCTGGGTACCCTGGGTAATAGAGTGAGTAGGGAATCCCTATAAATTGATACATGCTTACACAGCAGGGGGGAGGACATGTTAGACCTAGAGTCCCTATCAACCATTAATTACTATATGACTATGTGTTATCCTTGTCCACAACTCCACTTGAGGGAGCCTATAATCACTGTCTGTATAAATGCTGTTGTTTTTATAGATAAGCTGCTTTGTTTGCCATGTGGCCTACAGCACCTCTTGCCTAGCATAGCTAAGACATTTAAATACTAGGGCTCATAGCCAAGCTTTGGGGTAGGGGGGGCTTAGGGGCCTAGATGCAGTCTGCTCTTTTAATTTGGGTCCGGCGGTCTGTATGGAAGTCCATAACTGCACGTTATGAAGTTAATTTATGAACTGTATCCCTAGTGGGCCCTCTCAAGCTTCAGGCATCCCTGAAATATTTAACATTTTTACATCTAATGCTACCTTCTGATCACCCACTTTTACTTGCAAGGCATGGACCTGTTGGACTAGCTGTGCCAGATATGTGTTATTGACTTAGGAATCAACTCATGTCAAGTGTGCTTCAAAGTCCTGAGTCACAGATTCTAATTTGATAACATCTGACCAGAAATTGCCCACTGACCCCTGCAGTCCAACTGGAGGGCTTGAATCTCTGCCAGTATCATTGCAAGTGCTTCTGGCACAGACATCTGGCTCTCTGTATGTAATGAGGAAACTGCTGCCATGCCTGAGCCAGGAGAGCCCATGCTTCAAGAGTATTGCATGTCTAATCCATCCCAATCCGTCTGACTTAACTGATCCTTGGTTTGTTGTGCCACATGCAAAGACTACCCTCTTCTGATGTTGGTGAGCTGCAAATGAAACCTTTTACTGCTGAAATTATTTTAGGGAAGAAACAGAGCACTCAAATTAAGCTACTGGCTTTGTGAAAATGTCACCAGGAGTCCAATAATTTTGTTTTATAAATTCCCTTTCATGCGCAGTGTATCTCAAAGCACTTTACGAGACATGAACTGTTCCAAGAGCCTTTAAGTGAACCAAGGGAAGCTGTGAGAAAGAGAGAGGGAGAGACAGAGAGAGAGAGAGAAAACTAAAGACAGAGAAATTAAAGGGAATTCTTTTTAGCCAGTTCTTATCAAGTTATGATCCTTACCTCCCAATTAAGCTCCTTGTACAGTCATGATAAATTTTCATTTTTTAATGACTCTGTTTTGCTGCTTGGATGTCAGCTAGGGGATGTTTCCCATATCAGTCTGCTGAGTCCTCACAAGGATCCCAGACTTCATGCACTGATCGTTGTCCAAGTGCTTTTCTGCTCAGTTGTGGTTTCCTCTTGATAATGGCATGCATGCAATGACCTCGTTTTATGGCAGGGCACATTCCTCCAGCAGACGTACAGACATCCGCTGCCTCTGCCAATCCCATGGCAGCACTGGTCCCAAGCTCACCTACTCCTAGCCATTGCTGGAGGTCAGTATGTTGCCTGACACCAGATCCCCTCCCTCTCCAGAGAAGGCAAGCAGTCCATAGGGTGCTCAGCCTTCTCACCCCCCCCCAGCCCTCAAACAGCTCTGGGTTTACTCTCAAACCTGGGTCATTGGCTTCTCAGGCAGTAGCACTACCACTGTGCCGGTAGGCCAGCTATGATGAATTTTCTGATGTTGCAGAGTTCTTGTTTCTTTAGTTTTATAATCCGCATTACCCTGATTGTGCTGCATAATATTCCTATCCTACATTGTACATTCTGTCATGCTCCATCACAGCATGTGACATACATTCGTCATCAGACTTGCTGAGATATGATGCCTTCTAGGATATCATAGTACCAGGGATTTACCTCTGTTTTTCTTTCTGCCCACAGGATGCCTCCATTCAGATATCATGGCGATGCATGTACACAGAGCATGCCATCCCACCGACATCAGGCAGCATCCTTCTTCCCTTGGGGTGTCCCCAAGTGCACTGACACCTGTGGTTAGCTAGGTGACAGTACTGCAATGGGATTTGAAACCCACTCTCCCTTGAGGAGGAGAACACTGTGATGCTAGATCCTCCTCCACCCCCTGCCTGGCCCTCGACAGCCTGAGTTCTTTCCCAAACCTGGGTCTCCAGCATCATGGGCAGTGGCAACCCAATGGGCTGCCGTACCTTAATATTTTTTTAATTTGGGTAATATTTTCCTAATGTACCTTGACTCCCCCCTCCCCTGTTCATTTCCCTTTCTTGGGGGATGTGGTAGTGGCCCCTCTCCCCTGTCCAGGAGAGAGGAGAAATGGCAAGTGGCTGCTTTTTCTACTGAACCCAGTGCTGCTCCATGGCTAGCAGGCGGTGTTTGAATTTCAAGTGGTACACCCAACTCCCAGGGACTGAATGTCTCACTTCAGCAACCCGCTCACTCCCTTCAGTCTCTGCCTGGAACATGAAGCCCAAGTCCAGATGTGAACCCTGAGGTGGCAAAGTAGAGCCAAGCTGACTTTAGTTGATTTGATTATATGAGATTCCACTAATGTTTAATTTATTTCTTTGGTCTGTTATGATGTACAGACAGTTGGTGAGACCCCATCTGGAAGTACTGCATGCAGTTCTAGAAATCCCATCTCTGCAAAGACATAGACAGGGTGAAGGCTGTCCAGATGATGGCAACCAAAATGGTGCAGGGTCTGTACCAGAAGACATATGAATAGAGACTAAAGGAACTTAATATGTTTACTCTTGAGGAAAGGAGGGAGAGGGGAGAAATGATAGAAACATTCAAGTACCTTAAGGGAATCAACAAAGGCCAAGAGGGTGGCATCTTTCAGAAAAAGAGATGTGCAATAACAAGGGGGCACAATTTGAAGATAGAGGGGGGATGGCTAAGAGATAATGTGAGGAAGTATTTTTCCACAGAGAGGGGGTTGTGGATGCATGGAACAGCCTTCTTGAGGAGGTTGTGGAGTCAAAAACAGTAGGGGAATTCAGGAATGCATGGGACAGACATAAGGCAATTCTAGAGGGGGTAGGAGGAAGTAGACTGTTGGTTACTAGGACCTGCATCTTATCCATTAGGTAGGGAAGTGGGCAGACTAGGTGGGCCAAGCGGTCCTTATCTGCCATCAGATTCTATATTTCTATATGTTACTATAATATGGATAGAGACTGAGACTTCTGTGGTAGTTAGCCATGGAAGGAATGTCCTTGAACATTTGAGAAAGACGTTACATTGCTAAAAGTTCAAAAGCATCAGAAAATACTGGTGCCAACTGCAGCTATGAGCAGTTCCTCAGTCCCTAGCTTCCATGTGGAGACTTGTAACTTTAGCAGGGAGATTCTGTTTTCCCTGCCCTCCAGCGGAAATCATTAAACGTGCTAGATATTCTTGTGAAATGTAGCAGAGGCAGCTGCTGGGATGATTGATCAAAATATGCTATTGCTTACTGTGCTTTGTTCATTTTAATGTTATTGACTGCCTTCATAAGGGAATTGATAAATGTGACCTTCAGTCTAAATCTAGGCAGACTGCAGTCAGCCCCTTGTCTATAATGTCAGAGGAGATGAAATGTAGTCTAAACTAATTTAGGGTTTGGGGGGTCTACATGAAGCCAAGTGCTATACAAAGCCAGCTGGGATATAACATGTATTTATTTATTTACTTATTTAAGAGATTAACCAGGCAGGCATACTGATCAGAGACTGCTCATTTCCAGATGCAGCCTGGGGGTTACATGGTAAGACAAAATACAGCAGGACAAGTACAATACAGGGGTAATAACAACAAGTCCAGAAATAGTATAGAGCTAGACACGCATTTGATACAGTCTTCTACTACAAGGTTTTAGTCCTAGAACGCAGAGTATATACAGGCAGAAATCATGCAGGTAAACAGTACTTTGTTGAGATGTTAGAGCTGTCAAGGTACATCTACATGCCTCTTGGTATCGGGTCTGGGTTGCTGGTAACAGTTGCATATGTCAGAGAAGTGGTCATGGAGGAGAGGTTTAAGTAGCCTAGGGGTGGGGGTGAGCCTGATGCCAGCAGGAAGATCATTCCAGAGTTTGTGCAGGCGGTATTTGAAGGCGGATTGGCCCTTTGAGGTTCGCATGAAAGGGATTTTAAGTAGCCTGGAGTCGGAGCATCTGAGAGAGTAGGTCGGGGAAGGTTGTGCTGACAAGGCAGAGCTGAGGTGGGGGGGGAAGGAATTTGTCCAGAATTTTGCTATGACATTTGCTCAGTGTTTCTGACATCGTGACTCTAGCGAGGGTAATGCTAAGGAGCTGTATAGGTCACAGTGATAGGTGGTGGGGAGCATTCCAGGATGAAGCAACAGTAGGAGTGGAAGAGGGTGTCCAGGCTAGCTAAGGTGGATGAGGGTGCTGAGTTGTACACCACGTCACCATAGTCAAAGATAGGGAGAATCATTTTGTGCACTATTTCCCTCCAGACCGTGGTGGACAGGCACCCCTTATTACGATGAAGCACTCCCAGTTTGGAGTGCAGTTTTTTGTGAAGTGAATCAATGTGGATGAAGAAATCAAGGTATTGATCAAGCCATACTCCCAGGTATCTAAAGGAGGTGCAGGACTCCAAAGGTGACCCCACCCAGGGTATGGAAGGTGTGAGGAGCAGCTAGGCGGGAGAGTCGGGGTTGCGTGACAAAGGTTAGGGAGATGGTTTTCATCGAGTTTAGTACTAGTTGATTGGACCTGAGCCATTTTTGGATGGCATCAAAATCCTGTTGGAGGGTTGCATGCACATCCCCAGCGGAGGGGCCGGAGGCGTACAGTATGGTGTTGTCTGCGTATATTTGTGTGGCTGAGTTTGAGCAGGTCAGTGGGAGGTCGTTTAAGAATATGGAAAAAAGTAAGGGGCCCAGGACAGAGCCTTGGGGGAACCCCATGGAGATTTGGAGTGGGAGGGATACCTGTGTACCAATTTTTACTGACTGTGGTCTGCCAGTTAGGTAGGCCTGGCACCAGCTAGTTGCTAGGCTGGAGAGGCCTGTGTCCTATAGTTTTGTGAGTAGCTTTGAGTGGGAGACGGTGTTGAAGGCCTTGGCCAGATCTATGAAAATGGCCGAGGTGATATGCCCCTTGTCCATCTCTGAGGAGATGTCATTAGAGAGTCTTAAAAGTGCGGTGATGGTGGAATGAGATTTCCGAAACCCTGACTGATAAGGGGTGAAGAAGGAGGTAGAATCGAGGAATTGAGTGAGTTGGGTAAGGGCTAGGTGTTCCTGAAGTTTGGCCAGAATTGGGAGAAGGGAGATGGGGCGATAATTACCAGGTGCAGATGGGTCACCACCCTTTGGTAGAGGTATGACGACCACCTGCTTCCAAGCGGCTGGGATTTGAGCCATGGAAATGAGAGGTTTAGGAGGTCAGCTAGAGGGGCGGCAATTGCAGGGGCTGATAGGTGGAAGTTTGGCATCCAGTCCTAATGGCTGGTTTGCCTTGTTGGGATCTATAGTGATCGAGGGGCATGGAGTACTTCTGCTGAGGAGACTGGTTGGAATGAGAATGTGGAGATGGGTGGGGGGTGCTGGGGTGGGGTGGAGGAAATGGCTGCCGGTGAGATCCTCGGGTGGTTTGTGAGGAGAGATGCAGTGCAGTTAGTAAAGAAGGTGTTGAAAGCTGAGGCAACTTCACTAGGATCTGAGACAGAGTTGCCATGGATGGATAGGGTTGGGGTAGGCGAAAGGCATAAGAAAAAGGACAGGACAGAGACTTTCTCCCTGATGAAGGGAGATGAGAGGTCTCAAAAACTTGTGTAAAAATGCTTCAGTTAGTCTAATAACAGGTATTATTACAAACAAAAGTGTACTAGATTTTCCTGAGATTAATATGGCACAACTGACCTGCAACATAGGCTTTTTCAGTGAACCTTGAACGATGAGATGGTAAAGCAATAACTGCCTGCCTCCAGCAGGTAGTGGTAAGGAGCTTGCGGTGGGGTGGGGTTAGTAAACAGTAAGATATTATCCCTGTACTGTATTGATTATTTTGTAATCCCTGCCACCAGATTGGATACACATGACATCAGGGGGCATTCGTATTCTGTATAGTGATGACCTGACATCAGGGGGCATTGTGTTGTATACAGCGATGACCAGTTGTTCCAGGCCCAGTGCAAACAATAAGGGTGATGGAGCAGGCATGGAAACAGCCAGTATTGTATCACGTCATGTGAGCAATAAAGGCAGTGACTGGCACAGATGTTGCCATCATTGCAACAGGAGCTTACAACTGTGTGATTAACAGTCTGGAAGGTTTTCCACTCAGAAACATAGAATAGGACTGTCTCATGTTGGGGGTGGAGGAGGATTGTTTATGATATTTTGGGTTGGGTTGCAGTTACTGCTGCACAACTGCCCCACTCACCCTGTCCACACACTATTTCCATATATATGGGGCAAAATGGTGGTGTGCCTCTCTAGTGAGTTGGACAAAGCCACCTGTTAATGTAGAAGCCTCTGGATTATCGTTGCTTGGAATCTGCCAAACAGAATTGGATTCATCAGATTCTGATCTGAGTTTTGGATTTAGGAATTTTGGAATTAAAATCCGAAAAGCCTTAATCCAAAACTAAATCCTAAAACCTATTTATACATAGAAATTTAAGATTTAGGATTCCAAATCCGATTCCGATATTGAGGTCTTTTTAGGATTTGAATTAGAAGTGAATTAGGAAATGAATATTTCTAAAATCATAAATCCAAAAACTGGATCAGGATCAGTCAATTCTGAGCATCCCTACTCTGGATGATTATAAAAGTATTTAAATCCTAAATCAGGTGCTCCAGAAACAGCCGGGCCACAGCATTAACTCAACCAGTTTCAAAAATAGTCGGGCACCAAGGCTACACCACTTCACAGAAGCAATTCCACATTGTAAAAATCTATTTATTAATGTAAGCTCAGACACGAGAAGGATAAAATTTACCCACAGGAACCAGCAGTGAAACAAACGTGCCAACATCTCATGCTGTGATGTGCGCTTTATAAAAGCCTAATAGTGCCCCTCACAGGTGATGCTTATATACTCTGTACAGTTAAGGTGCTTAAATTCCATTGCCAAAACACGTGAAAATACATTGATGATGATAAATCCATAAATAGCTCAGAGGGAACACTAATAAATATACAGACAGTACAGTAAATACTTTAGATAAAAAAAACACTATATAATATGACGAATGCGAGATAAAGTGCATATATAAAGTTCATTAATTACACTCCAAAAAAAAACAGTCTCGGTGGATGTTTTCTGCAGATTCTTATAATCATTTCCATCTCAGTTGAATACCTTGCTTGTATCTCATAGTCAAGGGAACTAGATATTACGTTCAGGATTTCCTCGTTTTCCAGTGGTGTTTACCAAAGGTAAAAGCTCCCAAATGGAAAAATCAGCTGAGGAAATACGAGTTATATAAACAGAAATAAGAGATATAAATATCAAAGCACATTTTATTTTGCATCAAGACGTTTCTTTGAACCATAGCAGATTATTGCCCATCACTAGAAATCAATCTGGATAAAGACTGTAATGTCTTGTCATATGAAATACTAATCAATTTAATCTCTTGAATGCAAACAATTGTGGCTAGTGCTTTTATAAATTATAAAATGGAGCAGAGGCAGATACCAAAAGATCATTTTATCCAAACAGATAAAATAACATCTCAGACCATCTTAAGTGAAATCACATAAAACTAAGGGGTGGGGGCATGGGGCTACATGAGCCCACACTGTACACAAGGTGAGACATATAGAGTAGAATGTTCTAAACATCAGTCCAAGATACAGTAATGCTGAACTCTAAATAGTGTGGGCTTGTGTGGCCCTCATGTCTCCCCAGTTTGATGTGATTTCACCTGAGATGGTCTGATGTATTATTTTTACTGTTCAGATAAAATTATTTTTTGGTCTCTGTCTCCACTCCATTTTAGCATTAGCATTTCTTAGGATGCGACATTACAGTCTTTATATAGGTTGCTTTTTCAGTCTTTATATAGGCTGATTTTCTAGAGATGAGCAATAATTTACTATGGTTCTAAAAAACCTCTTGATGCAAAGAATGTGCTTTCATAGTTGTGTGTCGTATTTCTGTATATATTTTCAGATGTTTCCATTTGGAAGCTTTCTGCCTACTTAGATTTCAGTAAGGCGTTCAACATTGTTCCACATAGGAGATTAGCAATCGAGCTGAGTAGCTTAGAGGTGAGTCCAAAGGAGGTAAACGGGATAAGAAATTGGTTAGAGGATAAGTGGCAGAGGGTGGTGGAAAATGGAGTTCACTCTAAGGAAGGGAGGATTATCAATGGTGGTGCCCCAGGGATCAGTGCTGGGACCAATCCTTTTTAATGTCTTTATAAGTGACATTGCAGAGGAACTGGAGGGGAAGGTCTGCCTCATTGTGGATGACACCAAAATCTTCAATAGGGTGGATACTCACGGAGGGGCGGAAAGGATAAGCAGAGACCTGAGAAAACTAGAGGAGTGGTCAAGGGTGTGGCAGCTGGGTTTCATTGTGAAAAGTGCAAAATCAGACTGCACTCCATAAAATTCGCACTACTCTGAATAAGGCCTGCAGGTTAATTACTGGGGCACCTAGGCTGACACACACCTGTCTACTGTACACTAAAGCGCTGGTACTTGATCTTGATGAGTGCCTCAAATATCTGACCTGTACCTTTACAAAAAAGACCCTCCTTGGGCTATCCCGCCAGGATTGACCACCACCATACCGCCTGTCCCACTAGTTCATACTGGACCTCTGGGAAAACTTCTCTGTTATCCTTAGAGTTAGGACCTCTCACGCCAAAGAGCCTTCAGCTTTAGGGCTCCCTCCTGGTTCAACACACTGCCCTCCATCTCCAAGCTCCAACTATATCGTCTTCAAAACTTCCTTACGTAACCACCTTATTAACACCCGATGCTGTAATTGCCATTAGTCAAAGCCGTACTCAATACTTATGACAAAGCTTACTACTAAGCTGCTAAGGACAACATAACTCTGGTATTGTTTGCATCAATCCTACCTGTACCAGCTTGTTTGCATCTATGTCTTAAGTTACTGTTATACTTCTGTGTTGTACTGCTATACTGTGTATTTTCATTTGTCTTACTGTGACAAGGTACCTTTGTAAATGAGCCTATGGCTCAAAGGTTTTCCAAACTGCTGTTTAAATAAAATAAAAAAATAAATAAATAAATAAAATAATGCACTTAGGGCACAGAAACCCAGGGTGGAGTACACAATGGATGGAGTGGTATTCACAACCACCAAGCTGGAAAGAGACCTGAAGGCAATCATATCTGATGACCTAAATGTGGCCAGGCAGTGTGACAAGGCAGTAGGGAGGGTGAGTGGGATGCTGGGGTGTATATGGAGGGGTATCACCAACAGAAAGAGGGAGGTGGTGTTGCCTCTGTATAGATCACTGGTAAGACTTCTCTCAAAATATTATGTCCAGTTCTGGAGACCACATCTCCAGAAGGATATAGACTGGAGTCGGTACAGAGAAGGGCAACTAAAATGGTGCAGGGTCTGCACCAAAAGCCCTGTGTGGAGATACTAAATGACCTCAATATGTACACCCTGGAATAGAGAAGGGAGAGGGGAATATGACAGAGACTTTAAAATACCTCATGGTGGTAAATAAAGTGCAGGAGGTGAGTATTATTCAGAAGAAAAGGTGCTCAAGAACAAGGGGACATGTTATGAACCTGGAGGAGGGTAGCGTCAGAAGAGGTGTGAGGAAGTACTTCTTCACAGAAAGAGTGGTGGATTCCTGGAACAGCCTTCCAACGGAGGTGGTGGGGGTGAAAACATTGGTGGTGTTCAAGAATGCATGGGATATGCACATGGGAAGCATAGTGGAAAGGAAGGGGGAGGGAGAAAGAGCTGTAGAAGGGGAAGGGAGAAAGAGCTGTGGATCAGGCATGGTCTGAGGTAATAGTGTAGATAGGGAGAAATGGGCAGACTGGATGGGCCAATCGGTTCTTATCTGCCATCAGATTCTATGTTTCTATGTTTCACCTTTGGTAACCACCACTGGAAAACAAGGACACCCTGAACATACTACCCAGCTGCCTTGACCATGAGATATAAGCAAGGTATTCAACTGAGATGCAAGTGACTATAAGAACCTGCAGAAAAGATCCACTGGGACTTTTTTTGGAGTGCAATTAATTAACTTTATACACACTATGCATTTTATCACACATTCCTCGTTTTATGTAGTGCTTTTTCATCCATGTTTTCCTAAATGTATTCGCTGTTCTATCTGTATATTTATTAGTGTTCCGTCTGAGCTGTTTATGTGTTTAACATGATCAATGGATTTTCATGTGTCTTGGCAATGGAATTTAAGCACCTTAATGTACAGAGGCCCAGATATTCAGTAGGGTTGCACATGGCGCAACAGTGTTGCACCATGCGCAACCCACTGATGCCCCAGCGTGATATTCAAACGGGATTGTGCCTGCACAAATCCCAATGAGCCGGAAGCGCATCAGTAATGTGGCGCGGGCAGGTGGGGGCGTGCCCATGCATACTCCGCTCATACTGATAATAAACCCGGGATGTGCTGGGTCCATGCATGCGCAACCCCTACTTGCACTGCACACAGGTGAGCCCCCAAAAAAAGGAACAAAAGCTGGCCACCCACAGGTGAGCTGCCGTATTGCAAGGCGCAACACGGCAGCTGCCACCTGTGGGTGGCCACCTGAGCTCTGGCTGCACCTTCGTGGCGGCGCCCTCCATGCCTGATCGCAGGCATCTGTGTAAAAATATAAGTCCAAGATCCCTGGTGGTCCAGTGGACCGCCTGCAGCCCGATCGCTGGCATCCGTGTAAAATGATATGTCCAATATCCCTGGTGGTCCAGTGGACAGCTCGCAGGCCAATCGCGAGCTTCAGTAAAATTAAAATCATTCCTATATCCCTGGTGGTCCAGTGGACCGCTTGCAGCCCAATTGCGAGCTTCAGTATGATATAATACGTCCAATATCCCTGGTGGTCCAGTGGACCGCTTGCAGCCCAATTGCAGGCATATGTAATAATAAGGAGAGCTCCATGGTACCCCCTCCCCACTTGCCCACTGAGTCCCCGCCCTTCCCCGGTCAGCAGTGGGTGGCAGCACCCACCCGCCTGCCGCCCGCCATCCGCCGACGACAGTGTACAGTAGGCTGTACACCCATTGGTCCACAGCGTGAGCCAATGGGCATGCAGCTCATACTACGTTACAGTTCAGATATGTGAATGGATCTATTCACATATCTGACTGTGAGTATAGTATGGGCTGCACACCCATTGGCTCATGCCGTGGACCAACGGGCATACAGCCCCACCGCATACTATCAGTTGGCATGTGGGCAGCAGGTGGTGGGTGCTACCGCCTGCTGCTGACCGGGGAGCGGCGGGGCCCAGTGGGTGGGTGGAGAGGGGTACCGTGGAGCTCTCCTTATTATTACATATGCCCAAGATTGGGTCGTGAGCGGTCCACTGGACCACCAGGGATATCGGACTTATATTTTTACACAGATGCCTGTGATCAGGCTGCAAGTGGTCCACTGGACCACCAGGGATATTTGGACTTATATTTTTACACCGATGCCCGCGATCGGGCTGCAAGCAGTCCACTGGACCACCAGGGATATAGGAATGATTTTAATTTTACTTATGCCTGCGATCGGGCTGCAAGTGGTCCACTGGACCACCAGGGATATAGGGCGAATGTATTTTTCAACCTATGCCCGCGATTGGGCAGTGGGGCACATTACCGCGCTGTGCAGGGGTTGTCGGTCCCTGACGGCTGCAGCCTGGCAGGGTGCCAGGTGCAAGTCACCGGGGATCGGTTCACCTGCATGCAAATGGGGCCAAAATGACATGCAAATGGCCCCATTTGTGCCTTGCATACATTATGGCCCCATTTGCATGTGCACTTTTAAATATCGCGGTTGTTGCACATAGCGAAACGGAACTTGTGCTAGCACATCCCCCTGCTCCACTCTGGTTACTTGCACTGGTGCAGTGCCACTGCACCATGTGCACTGCAGGTGGTCAGGGTGTGATATTCAGCTATGCTGTGCCATGGCGCAGCTCCGTTGAATATCGCCCAGTCCACACCCCTGCACAGCCATGTTGCACTGCACCTAGGCTTGTGCCACAGCCTGGTGCAGTCTGAATATCCAGGCCAGAGTATATAAGCTTCTCCAGTGAGGGGTACTATTATGCCTTGATACTGTAAAGCACACATCACTGCATGAAATGTTGGTACATTTGTTTCACTGCTGTTGCCAGTGAGTAAATGTTATTGTTCTCCTGTCCGAGTTTGTATTAATAAATTGATTTTTGCTATATGCAATTGTCTCTGTGAAGTGGTGTAGCCTTGGTGCCTGACTATTTTTGAAACTGGATGACTATAACATATCCTTACTCATCTCACAAAGGAGGGTCTTGATCCCATATCTTGAGAGCGTGGAACACGTTTATCCACTCCACCTTATTAAAGGCTTTCTCTCTCTCTCTACATCAATGACAACACAACTAATCATACCCTATGAGTCCAACTGGAATTTTACAATTCCAGAAATTTGAGAGAAATGGAGCCATTTGTAAAAGAAGTTTGATCTTTGAAGTTCACTGGACTAGGATCGACCAGAGTCTTTCCTATGTGTTCTAAATACCAAATTTCTGAGCAGAATTGAGCCCCCTTCACTTAGAAATGAAATAGACTTGTACAGTACCATACTGCCTGCACTCCAGAGGTGACTTTGTATTTTTTTATACGTAACACAAATCAGACTCATTTCATAACAGGCAGCAGTAACCCCTGATAGAAGAAGTTTGACTAAGGTGCTTTCAATCTGGGTAAATCAATGCATTAGCACTGGCAAGTCAGATGCTTCCATTGGCTCAACACTCCTGTCTGTTTAACACCCTGCTCAGCCTCCCCCAGGGAATTCCTGCCCTGTTCCTTCTCTTGCAGTTTTTCTTTAATTCCATTATCCTTTATAAATTCTGTTATACAGTCTGTCTCCTTTTTAATTACTCTTGAAGTATCTAAAACCCACACAGCACTTTTAGAATTTACTAGGGAAATTGCCTGTCTCTGGTACCAGACCATTTTGCAGTGCTTATCCACAGCAAGAATTTCCTTATCCTCTGGTGTGTGTGTGTCTGTGTGTGTGTGTGTGTGTGTGTGTGTGTGTGTGTGTGTGTGTGTTCTGGGATCCAATTCTTTAAAGAAATTATTAAAATCCAAACCAACAGGGGTGCACTATGGGGAATACAGTTTTGATCTTATCTTGTACAATGAAACACTCTATCCTGTAAGCACTACAGAACTGTTTTTGAAAACCGTTTTTAAAACGAGTTTAGCTAAACCATTTCAATTCATCCACACTGTTCAGTAATTGTTTTTTTAAAACAGTTTAGTGTGTCCACACTGCTAGTGTTAAACCTGTTCTCCCTGTAACTATTTCATGGTTATTCCAACACAACAGAGCTGTGCTTGCCTGTACACACTGCAGATAGAACTGTTTTAGCTAAACTGTTACAACTTAAAATGTTTTTACGCTTGTCCATACATGTGAGTAAAACCATGCTAGTGCTAAAACATTTTTAGAAACGGTTTTAAGACTAGGCACCTAGCAGGGTTTGAAAACGTTTTTGTTAAAACATTTTAAGGGACTTGTAGTGTGGATGCAAACAGTGCTATGGGGATTTAAAACATTTTAAGGCACTTAAACCATTTTAAGGTCCACAGTGTGTACATGGTTGTCTCATGAGTTTCTTGACAGTGGTATTGCAAGTTGCAATGATTCTTGCTTGCCATCCTCTCTTGACTCTTGCAAGGGTGGCTAAGAGGATCCAAACCTTTAACCCTCATCAATTACCCATTCTTGATTCAGGCTGAACAAAGGACATTTTGCTCTTTCTTGACATATTTCATTGATTCTAAATCAGGTATGTCAGTAGGATAGCAACACTGGGAATGTAGGTGACATTATTATTTTAGGTTAGTGCCTGCAGTATTAAGCTAAGCTGAACGAAGCTTGCCTGCAGGTAAGCTTGAGGTGGAGCAGGTTTATTTTGCTGCAAAAAGAAATCAGTCTTACTCTTGAAGAATATCTTAAAATTGCTGTTGTTAAAAAGGGAACCATTTAGCCTCTGTCAAGGGTTCCATGTATAACTATATACTGGAGTTACAGAGGACGCAGAAGACACTACTGGACATGGTTTTCTGACCTATGGAGGAAGAAAATGTCACCTGTACTAACTGATGTGCAACTAAATGTACCTGCTGAACAGCTCAGAAATACAAAAGAGCTGCTCCAGTTCCAGGACACTTGATTATACAATGTAATATATAAAAAAATTAAAAAAATAGCAAAGGTTTCAGATTCCCAACTGTACTCTTACTCTCACACTGGTCTTTTCTCTTGCACTTCCCCTTGCCTTGTCACTTAGGAGCACATTACAATTTCGGATTGTTTCATTCACTGTCCTAACCAGGACCTCATTATAAATGAGCATCGCACAATTCAGCCTTTTCCTTGTAAGAGAAATAAATTACTTTTGGGCTGAACTGGAGTGCATCTTCAGTGACACGACGTCCATGCAACGGTACATATTCCCATGTAAGATTTTATTTATTTATTGGATTTTGTTAAATGGATAGGTCTACAGAAATCGAAGGTCCTTTTTTCAGGGGTGACCCAGATCAGTTAACAGATAACTGAAACGCATAAATACCAAATATCATAATATAAGCAAATGTACAGAGAGTAAGGAACAATATCAATTTACAGTGGTAGGAATAGGAGCCAAGAAGCAATACATAAAACACATGTTTAATACCACCTCAGCTATTTTTTGTTAAAATTGAAAGGCTGTGTATCATATTAAATATTTTTGGGCTATTCTTGGGCATACCTTATTGAATAAGAAAGTTATTGCATGCTGGTTGGGCAAAAGGACTGCAACGCCAACCAAAATTGTCATATCAGTCCAAGCAGCATGAGATAACTTTCTTATTCCATAAGAGACAACCCAGAGTATCCCTTTAAATATATTATATCAATGGAAGCCAAATGAATACATGGAAAGAGAAAGTCCTGTGAATAAAACCGATTCATTGATATATCGATTTTATAGTGTTCCCCCTGTTTCTAGGTGTAGTTGGTACCATCCAGTTAAGTGTTGTGGCACTGTTTCGCACATATACGCATTTTGTGTACAGTGGGCTTACTATGCAGTACGATTCAGAGCCCAACCATTTGCTCACCCCCCCTTCCCCAAGTCACCCACTCATACACTAAATGTGTGAATTGTCTTGGTCTCTCAAATTCTTCTGCCAGTAATGTGCTACTCAGTTACTTACCCAACCATTTGCCCCCCCCCCCAGCCATTTGCTTGCACATGAACTCCCTTACTCTTTAAGGTCACTTCAAAACAGTAAAGATGGGGCTATCCTGATATACAGCTGGATAGACTACAACTCTGCTCCAGATTGGACAAAACTTGTTAGAAGGATTAAAGCTAAAGCTACCTTATGGCACAATGGGGGCATACCGGTGACCTGGGTTGAGAAGTGAGCCTTGGTCTGCTCGGGTCAGGTGACCAGGCTGAGGAGTTCTCCTGATGGGAGTCTAAACCAGCCAGGGAGGGAGACAACCCAGCTCTGGTGCAGCAGCAGCTTCTTGCAGTGAGCTGGGGAGCTTGCTCCCTCATGAAGGGTGGCGCTGGCTGTCTGGGGTGGTGGGAGGGAACAGGGGAGAAAAACAGGAGGAAAAAAGTGGAGCCTGGGCTACATGAAGCCATGCTTGCTTCCCATGGGCCTGCAACATCAGTCTAGGACAACTTGGCCAAAACTGGATGTGTGCCTGGCCGAGGGGAGGGGGGAGGATGGCCCTCCACTTGGCCACAGAGGGGTAGTTCGTGGGGACCACAGCTAGGGTAAGCATGGGGGAGGAGTGGAGATGATCACTAGTGGTGCAGGGGCAAACATGAGCAGAAGCAGTTGCCCAGGTGGCCCCAAGGAGGGTAAATAAATGATGCAAAAAGAAAATTTAAAGCTGCAGTGCAAAGAAAAATTGGCAAAAACTTTGACCCTACCTTTTTTCACTATAATAGATTTCAGGCATATTCTAGTTTTATTTCTTGGTAAAATTTTCAAGTTCCACCAAAATTTGAGTATTTTATAAATCTTTTTTTTCCAAGAAAAAAAGATGGCCACCACATTTGCCTTAAAATACCATTGTAAAACTGGTAAGGCTTAGGATCAAGAACATAAAGTAAACTTATGGTGCATATCCTAGGACGTGCTTAGAAAAGATTTGACAGGTATCCAGTAATAGTAACTGAAATTAGCTGTTTCGGCAAAACGTTTTCTGTTGCACAGCTGCTTTAATTTGTTTGTGTTCTATAACTAACTGTGCAGACACCACTATATGAGAGGAGAACAGATGTCACTTTGTTTACATAGCTACAACAGGAATGAGATAGCATGAGGTAACAACTGTATAGTACACAGAATTGACAATGAGATCTTGAGGTATGAACCTTATTCAGCAGTACAGTAGGTCAACTGAGCAGAGGCAGGAAAACTGGGCAGACTGGATGGACCTTGTCTCATTTTCTACTGTCATTTTTATGTTCGCTGTGCATGTGCGCACAGCGAACATTTTATTATGAGAGTGGTTTTTGAGAGGTGTGACACTGTCGGTCCAATGCAGAGCAGTCTATAAGGAGTGCATAAGTGTCACACTAATCATCAGCTGGACTGATCATGACATAGTTTTGACTTGCTGGGTGGAAACTTTGTGTATTTCAAAGGAGAAAGCTGACCCAATCATAGGTCGGCTCTGTTTTTTGATCTACACCACCCAGCAAGCATAGCTGATCTGTCATTATCAGCCTGTTGAGGAATTTCAGATATCCAGGAAGAGCCCTGTGCTCTTGCAGACACCAGCTGTAACAAAGAAAACTGTCCATCGATGTCTGTTACTGGCACCCTGGTAACTATGCCCCCATCTGACCCTCCATCTCAGCACCTACTACCCTCCCCCAAAAACATAATACTGACAAGTCCCCCAGTGTCCCACCTGAAAGTCCCTCATAGTTTTTTTAATACACCCTGCAAAAGAGAACACCATCCATCAAAATGTGATGCAGATGCCGCTGTAACTGCCACCCCCACAAGCCCAACCCATGTTAACCCTTGCTGTGCCACCTTAACTGCCACCCTCCCCCACCACATCCCCAAGCCCAAACCATGCCTTGCTGTGCCATGGACAGTTATATTTGTCCAAAATTCCTATATGTTCTAATTCTGTCGGTAATCTAATTCCTGCACAGGAGTGCCCAATCCCCCACACTGGCTTCTACCTCCTACCCTGCCTATTTTTCTTATGCAGCACCAGGGAGCCTACCCCCGGTGCTGCCAATCATAACACTGACACTGGGGTGCCCAATCCCCCAATGTCATGACCTGAAATAAAGAAAACCTTCCTTCACAGTTGTTTCTTTTTTTTTTTAAATAAACCTTGTAAAAAAGAAAACCATTCATCGATGTCTGTTTTGGCTGTCACTGTACCCCCACCCAACCCTCCCACTCAGCACCCAACCCCCAGCCCTTACTTACCCACCGGGGGCCCAACATTGTAATCCTCTCTGGACCACATACACTGATGTCTTCACTCTTCAATGCCAGACCATGATGGTACAACAGTAATACCAGCAGCGAACATTTGGCATTGCCAAATGCTTGTTATGTTAGCATGCATGAAGTACATATTGCTGCAACAGTGGATTTCGGATGTGTGTCACTGTCAGATCCAATGCAGGACATGCTGCCATGTGTTCAAGAATACCAGGCCAATCATCAGTGAGGCTGATCATGACACTGGTATGTGCTGGTGGGGCAGAAACTTTGTGCGCTTGAAAGAAAACAGCCACTCGCATCACAGGATGGCTCTGTGCATTCATCTACATGACAACACCCAGCAAGCAGCTGAATAAGTGTTATAATCAGCCTTCACCTCATCTCACTGGCACTTTCTGGTGCCCAAATTGTTTCAATAATGTTGGTTCAGTTGAGCCCCCCATACCCTTCCCCCACCAGCGACACACAGCATGTAGTTCCCCCCACCTGACTCTGGGGTGCTCAATCCCCAGTGCCGACTCAAGCACCTCATCCCCCAATCTAATAATGTGTGACTCCGGGGTGCCCATCCTGGTTCCATGGAACTTCCAGCTGACACTGGGGTGCCCAGTCCCCAGTGTTGGTACCTGTAAAAACAAAGTCCATCATTACCTTTATTTTTCTTAACCCTGTAACAAAACTATCCATCAATATCTGTAGTCCTGCCAGCCTCCCATCCTGACCCCTCATTCAGCCCCCACCTTATACTTATCTATGGGATCCAACACCAAATCCTCTTTCGACTAGAGACGTCTTCATTCTTCAAAGCTGATCACGGAACTGAGGAAATCAGGTAAGTGTAATTAATGTATTTCAATGCATTTTGAACTTTTGCTTGTAACTTGAAATACAAACAGATCACTTCTCAGTGCAGTTCAGCCTCTGCCAGGCATCTTTTAAATCAAGGATGGAAATGAGAAAGGAAAAGTGTGGCTTGGAGAGACAGGGAGCGAATCCTCGGGATTGCAAGAGCAACTGCACAGGAGAGGGAGCTGCATGTCATTGTCCACCTAGGGACAAATGACCTGGCTAAGAAAGGGATCAGAGCAGTGCAAGAAGCATTTGTGGAGATGGGGAGGGGCTTTAGACAAATAGCACACACGGTAACCTTCTTGGAGGTGCTGCCTGTCTATGGCATGAATGAGGCTAGGGTGCTCCACACCATGGGATTCAATCAGTGGTTGAAAAAGTGGTGCAGAGCTCAGGGATTTGGCTTCATTGGAGACTGGGGGTCCACCTGGAGGGATGCAGGCCTATATTGGCATGATGGTCTGCATCTGTCCAGGAGGGGAACCAGAATCCTAGGTGATAGGTTTAAATACTTCATTGATAAGTATTTAAACTAGCCAAGGGGTGGGGGGAGGCACTGGAAAGGAACAGGGAAATCCTAGCCCCCCCAAAATATCAGGGTACTAAGTGAGGTAGACAGCAACATAGAGATGTCAATAGGGAGAAGCGCAAGGGTAAATGGAGAAAGTGACAAATGCAATAAGGACAGGGATGGGGCAAAAAGGGGTAAGGCCATCAAGAAATGGAGGGTAATGAGTACCAATGCCCGTAATCTGGGCAACAAGCTCCCTGAACTGGTGGCCTTGATGGAAGAGGGATGCCTAGATATTGTAGCAGTCACAGAAACATGGTACACAGAGAACCATGACTGGAATAGTTACATACCAGGGTACACAACCTACAGGAGAGACAGGGAGGGCAGAAGGGGAGTAGCTCTCATGTAAGGGAAGGGATAAAAGCAACTGAACAAAAGAGTAAACAGGGAGGAGAGGAGGCACTGTGGGTCACCTTAGAGACTGGAAATGGCACCACAATCCACACAGGGGTTGTATATAGACCCCCATGTCAGGGGGAGGGAATGGACAAGGATATGATAGAAGGCATACTTAGGATGGCAGAGAAAGGGGAGATACTGTTGATGGGGGACCTTAACATGCCAGATGTTAACTGGAGCACCTTTGCGGCAGCCACATCCAAAAGCAGGGCCATTTTGATGCCCTTCAGGTGTCATGCCTCAAACAGATAGTTTTGGAACCCACTCGTGAGGGAGCAATCTTAGACCTCGTACTCTCAAATGGGGACAGTGAGAGGATCTCAGATCTAGAAGTGGGTAGCCATTTGGGAACAAGTGACCACCAAACAGTGTGGTTCATGATAAACTCTGCTACGGAGTCAAGCCATACAAAAGTGAGGGTTCTGGACTTCAGGAGGGCTGACTTTGGCAAGATGGGAGAGTGCCTTAGAAAAGCACTAGCAAACAGGCTAGAATGAGAGATGGAGCAACAATGGGCAAATATCAAAACTGCCATTACAGAGGCAACAAGCCTTTGTGTGAAGCAAATAAACAAATCAAAATGAAAGAAAAAGCCACTATGGTTCACAAAAGAGGTGGCGGTGAAGGTTAGGGAGAAAGAAATAGCATTTAGGAAGTATAAGGACACACAGAAGGAGCAGGACAGAGAATTGTACCAGTTAAGGCAGAAGAAAGCAGGGAGGGTAGTCAGAATAGCAAAGGCACAAACTGAGGAAAAGATAGCTAACTCGGTTAAGAAGGGGGATAAAACCTTTTATAGGTATATCAGGGAGCGTAGAAAGACAAAGGGAGGGATAGTGAGGCTGAATAGAATGGATGGTGGGTGGGCAGAGAGTGACAGTGATAATACAGGGATAATGAATGAATACTTCTGTTCAGTATTCACAAAAGAGGAAGTGGGGGAGGTGCCTAATCCAATTAACAGAAGCACTCTGGAGAGGGGGGTTGATCCCAGTCCTTTCACAGAAGAAAGGGTTCTGAAAGAACTCCTAAAACTGAAGGTGGACAAAGCAATGGGGCCAGATGGAATTCACCCCATAATTCTAAAAGAATTAAGCAGAGAACTAGTGACACCACTGACTACACTTTTTAACAAATCATGGGAGGATGGTGTGGTACCTGAGGACCGGAGGAAGGCTGATGTGATTCCCCTTCACAAAAGTGGGACCAAGACGGAGGCAGGAAACTACAGACCTGTCAGTTTGACCTCTGTGGTAGGGAAAGTGATGGAATCACTTCTGAAGGAAAGAACTGTTGAGTACCTAGAGGCCAGTGGGGCACAGGACCCAAGGCAGCATGGGTTCATAGCGGAAAGGTCATGTCAGACGAATCTAATTGATTTCTTTGACTGGGTGACCAAAGTAGTGGACCAGGGAGGGGCTGTGGACATGGCCTACCTAGACTTTAGCAAGGCATTTGACACAGTCCCACACAAAAGATTAGTAGTCAAATTAACCAGCCTGTGAGTGGGTCCCAGGGTGGTAGCCTGGGTAAAACATTGGCTGAACAACAGGACACAGAAGGTAATTGTGAATGGAGTCCACTCTGAAGAGAGGGGGGTTACTAGTGGGGTACCGCAGGGTTCGGTACTGGGTCCAGTCCTTTTTAATGTCTTTATAAGTGACATTGCAGAGGGACTGGAAGGAAAAGTATGCCTCTTTTCAGATGACACAAAGATCTGCAACAGGGTTGATAAACAAGGAGGCGTGAAAAGGATGAGAAGGGACTTGGCAAGGTTGGAGGAATGGTCAGAAGTATGGCAGCTAGGATTCAATGCAAAGAAATGCAACGTAATGCACCTAGGAAACAAAAACCCAGGGGAAGATTACACAATGGGGGGAGGTAGTAACAACAACAAAAATGGAAAGATACCTAGGGGTAATCATATCAGATGACCTTAAGGTTGGCAAGCAATGCGAGAAGGTGGTAGGGAGGGCTGGGGGGATACTGGGATGTATATGGAGAGGTATCACCAGCAGAAAACAGGAAGTTGTTATCCCCTGTACAGACAGTTGGTGAGACCCCATCTGGAGTACTGCATCCAGTTCTGGAGACCCCATCTCCCAAGGACATAGACAGGATGAAGGCAGTTCAGAGGAGGGCAACTAAAATGGTGCAGGGTCTGCAAGAGAAGCCATACAAGGAGAGACTAAAGGAGCTTAATATGTATACCCTTGAGGAAAGGAGGGAGAGGGGGGACATGATAGAAACGTTTAAGTACCTCAGTGGAATCAGCAAAGTCTAAGAGGGTAGCATCTTTCAGAAAAAGAGATGTGCAAGAACAAGGGGACACAATTTGAAGATAGAGGGGGAATGGCTCAGGGGCAATGTGAGGAAGTATTTTTTTCACACAGAGGGTGGTGGACGCCTGGAACAGCCTTCCTGAGGAGGTTGTGGGGTCTAAAACTGTGGAAGAATTCAAGAATGCATGGGACAGACATAAGGCAATTTTTGTGGGGGGTAGGAAGAAATAGGCTGTTGGTTAAATAGGATCTGCAGCTTATCCTCTAGGTAGGGAAATGGGCAGACTAGGTGGGCCAAAGCGGTCCTTATCTGCCGTCAAAGTCTATGTTTCTATGTTTCACTGGGAACTGAACCTCAGACCTCTGGTATGCCATTCCAGTGCTCATTCCTGTCTCAAGTGTGTTGCGTAATCCTGCAACATAGGAACATATCAGAACCTGGAACACTGAACACTGGAACGGCACACGAAGGGTCTGAGGTTCAATTCCTAGTGTGCCACACTTTTCCTTTCTCATTTCCATCCTTGCTTGTAACTTGGTACTTTTTAAATATTTTTCTCCTAAATTTTCAATATGACATTTTTTGGACCCCACCTCTTGAACAAGGTAGGGTAAATGTTTCGAATCGGGGCCTGAAAGGTGATTTCACAGTCAGTCCGCAAAATCACCTTTCAGGTAGGATTTGAAACATTCACCTACTGGGTTCATGAGGTGGAGTCATAAGAAGGCTATACTGACAATTTGGGGTAAAAATATTAAAAAACAACAAAGTTTGGTGTGTACATTGACATTTTTCGATGCTTGCTCATAAGTAATTTTCAATATTTTGTCCCCAAATTTTCAGCATAGCCATGTTTTCACACCACCTCATGAACATGATGGGTATCATTTTTCAGATTCTGTCCAAAATGTGTTTTTGTGCCAGCCCGGTGGTGTTGAGGGTTGAGGCGCTGGATGCCATACCTTACGCTATGCCAGCAACCCAGGTTTGGGAATGACCTCAGGTCGTCAGGGTACTGGCATGGGGGGGGGGAGGGATGGAGCAGGATCAAGCAGCCTAATGGCAGCTCTCCTCTCCTCTCCCATGGTGGTTGTCTCCCCCCGTAGTTCCACTGCCACCAGGTGAAGGTCCAGTGGCAGCACAGGCGGGAGGAAGAAGCAAGTTGGGAGGGTGCCTCGGAACGTGGCACGCACATGCCTCTACACATGCGCATGCACACCCAGGGAAGGAGGTGGACAAAGATGGGGAACAACCCCGGATGAAAACATAATAGGAAAAAACAAACAAACAAACAAAAAAAAAAATGTGTTTTTGTATTTGTGGCCAAAATGACATTTCATCCAGTATTTTATAAATGACATCTGTCATGTTCAGCAGGTTTGTGTTTGTGTGTGTGTGTGTGTTTGTGTGTGTGTGTGTGTGTGTGTGTGTGTGTGTGTGTGTGTGTGTAGAGAGGGGAATCATAGAAAGCCTTTGTTGAAATTTTGGGTTCAAAATGTTGCAAAAAAAAATTATGAAGTACATTGTTTGCAAGCATGGTTGTTGGCCCAGTGGGGATTATGTTGCCTTTTTGTGCCAGTGGCCTGAGTTCAGGTGCGAGCTCAGTGAGCCAGATGAATGAGCTGAGGCTGGGGGGGAAGCGCTGCAGCATGTGGCACTGATCTCAGCCTGGAGAAGGACAGAGCAATGTTCTGGTACACACATGACACCTTGTGGCAGGCCGGAGAGCCTTCCCTCACAAGGGATTGACATGGATGTAGAGGCTTCAGAATCAGGGTAACTTTACTATTGTAACTTATTTTATTAATTTATTTGCCTCTGTGCTTTTCATATCCAATAACTGCACAGCAAATGCAAGCAAACATTTGGCAATGACAATGCTTGTGTAGGTTTCTATGGGATAAGAAGTATGCCTGTTGTTGAATCTGATTGGTTGTAGGACTTCAGTTAATTCATAATATTTGTTATGTAGCTTATTGTGTAATTTGAGATCTATAACTCTGTAGTAACTGCTGTAATCCTGTTTCCCCTTGGGGTCCTCTTGCAAACTAGCTGTTGCACCTACATGTGACTATCCCAGTGTGGAAACATGGAATAAATTAAATAAAGAATATAAATAAAAATTAAGAGTTCTACTCACCTTTTCATTAACTTCCTTGCAGAAAAGTCCAGCCTTTGCACAAAAGATCATATGAATTAAATGCCTCCATTGTAAATACAGCCTTTTGGATCAAAGGGTTCAGTTTGTCTGCGGGAGGAATGCTGTGGTGTGAGTCAAGTGACACCATACTTCCCCCCATAGACTCATGTAGCTTTAAGAACTGGGGGAGTAGGTGACTGTGACAAAAATTGACAATAGTGATGCTTTGCTTTTTTGCCTCATTATTTTGTCCTGGCTTTCCCTTCTGTTGGAACCCTCTGTCCTTCACCGGATGATTGGGGTAGCCATGACTGCATCATTCTTCTGAACAGGAGGGTGGGCAAACAGCTGCCTTTGTAATCAGTGCCAATTGCACCTTGGGATTGGCCAGCAGCAAGAGGCACACAAATCTCAGGCAGCCCGTGCCCACCTCCCTGTGAGTGAAGTGACTCACGTATGTGAAATGCCTGGCTCTTGCAACTGGTTCCAATATGGGATTCTAGAAATCATGCAGTGACCCCATTCTCACAGTCCAATGGACTGTCACAGTGCCATGTGGCCAGCCCACAGTGATTTGTTTTTGTAATATTATTACAGATCACAGGAGGGTCATATGACAGTCCCAACAAATTACAGCGCTTTCCTTCATTTTTGTGTGAGACGCTCACTTCTGTAAGAGTGTCACATGCAAAGAACTGCTGTAATGGACATCTCACTGACTGCTTGTGCTGTCAACATTGGGGAAAAGGGAATTTAAAAAAATGTACAATCTTTAATAATTTTGTGGGTCCAGTTGGCGTGCCTCTTATGGATCTAAGAGTGTTGCTTTTTTCATGTTTAGAATGGCAGAACTGCTCCCCTTTGGTTCGCAGTCCTCTTGCTCTAGCAACATGTGAGGAAACACTCTTATATCCATAAAAGGTCCTCCAACAGGACCCATAAAATTAAAAATTGATTTCATAAAGAGTGATATACTACACATGTACCTTACACTGGAAAGTGATTTTTTCAGTAATATATTTAGAAATTGGTGACCAAGAAACTAAGGCCCACTGAGCCAGGGTTTTCAAGGTGTGCCTCAGTGGAGGAGTAGTGGGTCTATGTGATAACGGTGAATGCCTAAAGGCGATTGGCGTTATCGCTCAGTCAGAGTGCCGAACACATTTTGGCACTCTGGCTGACTAACACCTGCTTCAATGGTGCCAGGACATATTTTACTACTTTCTGTAGAGGCTGCACTCCCTACATCCCCCCTCTGCGGGGCTTCACCCCCGCACCCCCTATGAGATTCTCAACTCCAGGGTGGTGCATGTTGGGGGAGGGGTTAAAGTAGTAAAATAAAAGGGATTTAGTCAGGCGCAATAAAATTACCCAGCGCCCGAACCAGACAGTACTTTGGCCACCCCAGCCATTGCCCAATCCCTGGCCATGTGCACCTCGACTGACAACTGCAGTTGCCACCCCTACAGCCTCCACCCCCAGCCCACGCTAAGCCGCCCTCACTTCATGAAAGGCATATATAGTGACATCCTGTTGCCTAGTTCGCCCACCCCCTCATCCAGTCACCCTACCCATCGGTCACCGTGAGTGGATTGCATGAGGAAGGTGTCACCGTAACAGACGGCGCCCTTCCTCAAGCGCCCACTTCACGGGTTACCAGGAGTAGCAGTTGGGAGAGCACAAACAAAAACAAGTATGTGTAATTAAAGGAAGAACAATGATACTGAAGTATAAATAGAGCAAAAATGGTACACAGATTCTTAAATGATACAGCAAGAATTTAAAAATTCTAATAAAAAACGATCAGCAAAACACTGGTCTCACAGAGGTGAGCGTAAGGGTGGCTAGGGGCTGGTGCAAGTGAGATTAAAGAGGTCACTTAGGAGAGATTTAAGAGAGAGGGAAGCAGTGAAAGGGTGCAGGGAGATGATGATTCCATATGGAGGATGGATCCACAGATTACATTGTACTGTATGTTGCCAGTATCCTTAGCTACAGAACACATGGGGAGAAAGCTGTATCTTCCCTTTCTAAAAATGCTAAAGACATTTATTGTCTATTACCACAAGGTGATGCTGTGGTACTGTGACCAGAAGGAGATTATCAGGCACAAATTTTCCTGTTATTGAGACATCTGATGGTTCAGTATAGATATTTTATTAAAACTGCCTTTGATATTGTGAGTTTCTCCTGTAACGTTATGCTGAGCACAGAGTAAAATTCAAGGTACTTGAAAGACAGACGTCTGCAGTGCATACTTGGAATGCTTCCCAGCTGGACTCCAAGACACTGCATTTCCAAAACAGTCTGTTCTTTAGTTAGCTACATGCGCATGTGGAAGTTGTCTCTGATGCATTTATGGCCCATTGGCTTTTGTGAGTCCTTGTTTTAGCTCCTCAGACATCCAGAGATGCCAAACTTAATGGAGAACTACGCTGAACGTGCAAGTTATTTTCTCAGTAGAAGCTGTTCTTAAGAAATGGTTCATATTCTGTTATTGTTTCAGCCATACAGGCCTTTTCAGTAACCACAGAGAATACTTCTGATTTAGGCCCTGGTGTTAAGTACCATTTTCTATGGTAGAACATGGATGCATTGTGCAAACAATGGAAGGGCAGAGAACGGAAATAATCTACATCATGCAGTTCTAAAATGGTTCTTACCAGCTGTGTGTAAATCAAAGACACTCACTGGGATAGCAGACCAGCCTGCATAGATGGGACAATACCAGAATGTACACCAGTATGTCAAAATAAAGTTTCTTCTGGGGCAAATGACTTGCTGATTCGGTGCAGCTCTCCTTTAAGTTCCCCAAATGGTGTCAGGACAACATCTCACTATTTGTGTCACATGATGAAATATTCAGGGACACTGTAAGACTCCCACTGAAGGTCTTAAGTGTGAGCATTGCAGAACAGGAACAAAAAAAACATCAGGCGCCTGATATTCCAAAACGTACAAAGCAGAGCACAAATAATTGCACTCTGCCTTCCGATTGCCCATGTGTCTGAAGACGCTATATTCAGTGGAATAGAGGATCGGCGCTATGCAACTGAATATAGGGCCATGTTGGCTCAGCACTAAGCCACTTCATGCTGGGCAGACATGGCTCCAGAACTAGGGTGCCACAATGGCTTGTGCTAAATTTCGGATATTCAAATGGACCCATGCAAATGAGCTCATTGGGCATGCATTGTGCTAAGGGGCCATTTGCATGGGGAACAAGGCAGGTTAGTGTGTCATTGCCCCCCAGTTGTCCAGCCCCAGCAGGTATACCTATCCTTGATGGTAGTGGTCCCCACCCCTGCTGATCGCCAGCCCGTTACTATAAAATAAAGGATCCCTTGTGCTAGTGGTCCACCCCTTGCCAATTGCCAGCCCGATGTTAAAATGAAACTTTCCCTGGTGCTAGTGGTCTCCCCCACCCCCGATGCTCACCAGCCTGATCTTAAAAATTGCATTTTCCTTGGTGTCCATTGGTCCCTCCCCCCACCCACACCCATGCCCGATGTTTCAGTAATATTCCCTGGTGTCCAAGCGGTCCCACATCCCAGTCCCCTGTAAGATAACGTGAAACCATGTCCTGGTGTTTAGCAGACCCCCCCCTTCCTATCTTCGATCCCCTGTATAGTTACATAATGCTGTTCCCTGGTGGCTAGTGGACCCCTCACCCCCCACCCTGGCAGTTAGTGCCCCAACACCCCACTTCCCCATCCCAACCCCGAGCCAGCATCCAGCACAGCCCTCCACTCTCCACCACTGCCAGCTGCCAACTGAGCTGTCAATGAGTGTGTACTATATAATCAGCTGTTAGCAGTACGCGGCTCATTGACAGCTCAGCCGGTGGCCGCCGTGGTGGGAGGAGGCTGCTGGGTTGCCGGCTCAGGATCAGGTTGTGGGGGAGGGGAGGAGGATGGGGTACTACCCACTGGAGTGGGGGCTGGGTGGTCCGCTAGACACCAGGGGATGGCGTTACGTAACTATACAGGAGATTGGGGATAGGAGGGGGTTCAGACACCAGGAATGGTTTCACATTATCTTACAGGGGATCAGGATTGGGGACCACTGGACACCAGGAATATTACTGAAACATCGGGCAAGGGTGCTGGTGGGGGAGGGATCACTGGACACCAGGAAAAGTTTCATTTTTAAGATCAGGCCAGCGATCCGGGTGGGGGGGGACCACTAGCACCAGGGAAAGTCTAATCTGTAGCATCAGGCCAGTGATCAGCAGAGGGGATGCCAATAGACACCAGGGACTACTGTGTCGGTGGTCGAGGGGCTGCTGCACTTCCTCTGCCAACTGCTAGGGTTGCGTTGGGAGTAAGTCAAGGTTTCTATCAGCGGTATATGTGCAACACAAGGGGACCAAGCAAAATGGCCTTGCACGATGCACAAACTCTGAATATTGGACTGCACCAATAGTCAGGTCTTCTCCCATTCATTTGCATGGCACCCCCTCTAAATATTACCTGGGCACAAACCCTGTTTGTCCATGCTAACTGGCCTTTCGAATATGGGACAGCTGTGCAAAACCCAGTTTGTGCGGGCAAACTAGGATTTGTACCCGGGTTAAATTTTGAATATCTGGCCCCAGGGCATTCACTTTTTTTTTATTCGATTTTTTTTTTATCCTGAACTTCCAGCCTACACTACCTTCACCCTATCTCATCTTTTACCAGACACACCATCCTTCCTACTAGCCACACAGATCAAACCACAGCTCTGGCAGCCAGCCAAAGAACACCCCACAGCCCCTCCCAACCCATGGTGAGCTGTGGAGAAGGGAAGAGACCTCTGAACTTATTCAAGTTTGATTCCCGGGCAGGGAGGAGCCAAGTTCATACTTCTTTTCATTTGTATATCCCTTCCATCTCCTGCACTCAGGCTGTAGTGGGTCCATGCACGTTGACTTATAGGGAGCAGTAGGATGCAGCATGGTCTCCCATGATGTCCAGGGCGTTCCCATCTCCACGCCCCGCACGAGGTGCTAAGGAACTAGAGCACCTTTACCATCCTCTCAATATCCAAGAATACTGCATACCCAATATTTCCCAATCCCACTGGCCGGAATAGGTTGGCAGGTACGAGCAGCGAACCCGGGTTGACCACATGACAGAGGGTGCAGCGCTCTCCACTGGCTCCACTAGGAGAGGCCTCAGGCCATTCTTGAATGAGGATTATAACCAGGGTTTCAATTTAATATTTTTTGTAGAAGTCAAAAACTTTGAAGTCATTACAATTTTTGGGAAGTTAAAATACTTCACAGATTCTAATTTTGGAAATTAATATTCTAAGAGAGAGAGAGAGAGAGAGAGATGGAATTTTTGATGCCTCTCAGACACATTCCTGGTAAAATACCCTTACCCTTCAGAAAAATCAACCATTTTTGACTTCCGTATCTGTAATATTGGAAGACACCTTATTTTCATTTTTCTTTCTGGGAGCCAAATACTTCCATGCTCTTTAATTTTGAATATGTTTTTGAACAAATATTTGGAGGTGAAATACTTCCAAAATAGAGTTTGCTTAAACCCTGATTACAACTCTGTTTGTTCAACATCTTTCTGTGATGCGTTGCTTGTAATAAGAAACTCTTCAAAACAGAGGTAAAGGACCTGTTGATGCAGTGGTAAGGGTACTAAGTTGTGACTCAGGTTTGGAGTGCTGGGGGACCAGCCAGCGGGAGGAGGATAAAGCATCCCAGACATGCTCTCCTCTTCTATGGAGGGAGGGAGGGCAGCGTCTCTGCTGCTGTAGTGCCACCTGGGTAAGCACAGGTGGAGGTACAGCAGAGGGAGGACAGAGGTCAATTCTGAGTACGTGCAGCCACCCCCATCATATGCATTTGCCTTATGGAGTCCTCACAACCTTTGTCCTGAGGGTAGAGAGGAACACAAGGTGCAAAACACCTGAGTGTGGCAGAATGACGCTGGCACTCCTGGGCCCCATTGAACACAACTGCCCACTAGCCACCCATAATTCATAAACCAGCGGGGGGGAGTCTGCTGCTGCCTTCTCAACATAATCAAAATAGGGAGTGACTATTCCCTGTGGACTCCCTGCTGACTGGGTAAGTAGACACAGAATTTGTCAGCAGAAAAGGACAGCATGGCCCACTCAGTCTGCCCAAGTGTTCCCTACCTATTTCACATACACAGACCCTATCTGGTCTCCAGTGACAATCTCCCCACCTCTTTTCTAATATACTCTTTGTTCGTCCCATGCATGCTTGAAGCTCCCCCGCCATTTTAACCTGCACCACTTCTGCTGCCAGTCTCTTCCAGGCATCTACCACACTTTTGGTAAATAAATATTTCCTCTCTTCTCTCCTGAACCTCCCCCTTCCCGCTTCATTGCAAGCCTCCTAGTCCTGGTGCTCGTCCTCATTTTAAAGTGACTCCCCCATACCCTGTTCATCCCTGTGAGGTATTTGTAGGTCTCGATCATGTTACTCTTTTTCTCCTCTCTTCCAGGTGTACATGCTGAGATCCCTCAGTCTCTCTCTTTGTAGGGACATTAATGCATTCCTGCATCATTTTAGTTTCCCTCCACTGGACTGCCTCCACCTTGAAGCCTAAATAACTTCACAAAAAGGACCTTTTGTGCTTTGTCACCTAGTTATACAAACTTTCAGACCAAGCAGGAGGTACAGTTAAAAAATATTGGCCCAGCATTCTTCTCAGTGATAACACTTTAGCCGCAGAATTGGGTCCTGGTCCATGTATAGCCTTCTGCAAGAGTGCCAGTCCATAACATCAAGGTAGTACATAGTCAGTTCAGTAGAATTCAAAAGCCAAATGAGAGGAGCTGCTAGCTTCCATCACCACTGACTGGCATGCACAAATGTGGCAGATGCAGCCATTTGCAAGCACTGTTCTACAGTCTAACAGGTATGAGCTGCCTAACTGTCCACATCCAGTTGACATCCATAGCTTTATTAATTGTAGTACCGCATTTGTCATCTGTGCCTTATGGTGCACAGCTGTATATCGGCTGGACCACATGTCCACTACGGCTAACGATACAGGAACATTTTAGAAGCCTTAAGAAACCAGAGGTCACTACCGCTGTTGGCCAGCACTTTGGAGAATGCCACAGTAATGATCCTAGAGACATGGAGTTCATGGCCATAGAGCATGTCAAACCCAATCCTTCAGGTGGCACTAGACTAGAGATGCTTCTGCAGAGAGAATCATACTAGATTTTCACACTGAGAGGTCTGAGACCCAGTGATGTCAGTGTTGATTGGGATCTTAAATCATTCCTATAAACTGTTTCGTCATGATCTGAGTATATTTCAGCTTTAATTCTGGACTTGACGTCTGGCTCTGTGTCTTCCTGAATTAATTGGATTTTGGAAATTTGAATGAATTATTGCTTATGTAATTGATCAGTTCTCTCTGTTGTTTCTCTAGGTCACTGTTCTCCACGATGTTGGCTGATCCCCCAATTCATTTGATGGCTTAGAGTTCTCTGCTTAGAGGAGGTCACTGCAGAAGGAGTCAGCCTTGTTCTTGGTTCTGCCCCGCCCCCCTTTTCTCTCCCCCCAGTCTCTCCCCAAACACCCTTTTTAATTTATTTTTCCTTTTTCTCTCATCTTTGTTCTTTCCCTATGTACCTCCATTCATTCCATTTCTCTCTCAGTCTCCTCCCCACCAGCCCAATTCAATTCTGGTACAATTCTTTTTTCTCCCATTTTCTATCTATATTTGATCATGATGTTTGAATTTAAAAGTATCTTGTGACCAACATTATAGATACATTTGATAAAAATCTTTAAATGCACTTTTGAGGGCCATCCAGTTAATAATGATATCTTTGTCTCTTTTTTGTTTCTGAGTAACCAATGTATAACATTGCTTCTGATGTATTTATTTAAATCTCATTGTCTGTATTGTTACAATGCATATTCAACTCCCTCCCTCATGGTAGCCATGGTGGCCACTAGCAGAAAAATGATTAGTTGCCAAGTATCTTCATGATTGGCTTGCTTGATCATCTTAAGGAGGAGTGTGTTAACCCCTGTACTCAGCCCCTGATGAAGCGATGGGGCTTTGGGTTAAGCTAAGTGCTTGTGTGTATTTTTATGTGCTTCACGAGCATTTATTTTAAAAATAAATATTCTTTTGCAGTGATATTACTGCCTCTGTACTTCTTTAAGTGAAGCAATACGTGTCTCTGTAAGTACTGTGCTTGCCTGTTGGTCCATTTTGTTTTGGGGAGCGGTGAACCCCCTGCATCAGTACTGAGCCCTGCACTGCTGTGAACCCACCTTCTGATCTTCTGTACATGTTAAGATCCCTCAGCTTCTCCTCCAAAGGCTTCCCATTCAAACACTTGTACCATTTTAGTTGCTGTCTTCTGGACAACCTCTACCTTGTGCACTGTAAAACTAATTATTTTCATGCAAAGTCATTTTAGCACAAACACAAATGCTACCATAATTGTGTGAATTTAATTTAGCTCTAAGTCCTTAGAACCACATTCCCTATAATGGAAAAACTGCTTATTAACAGAAATTTATTTTCACTCAAATTAGTGCTTCAGTGAAAATAGGGAAAATGATCTGACAGTGGAAATGTCAGGTTTTACAGTATATCCTTTCTGAGGTGCATTCTCCAAAACTGGACACAATACTCCAGGTGGGGCATACGAGGGAGCGATGTAGCAGCAGTACCACCTCTCTCCTCCAGTTATTGATAACCCTTTCTATGCACCCCAGCATCCCACCAGCCCTGCCCACCTCCTTGTCACACTGCGCTGCCACCTTAAAGTCCTCTGATATGATAACCCCAAGGGTTTTTCCATGTCTAGTGATAGTCAGTACACCCCCACCTTATACTCAGCACCAGGGGTCCTATGGCCTAGGTGCATGATTTTACACTTTTTGGAATTAAACCACAACTGCCTTGTCTTGGACCACTTCTCAAGTTTCCCAAGATCCCTGCATCTTCTCTCCACCCACCAGGGTCCTACCTCGAGGGATAAAGGCCTGTACAAGGGAGATGGCTTCCATCCAGGAAGGTTTAATGCTACTTCGATGGGCATTTAAACTAATCAGGGGGAGGCTAAAAGAATGAGGGAGACAGTGAAAGCTGCCCTCCAGAAACTGGAGCAGTGCAGGGGAAATAATTTCCCCAGGGGTAGAGGAGCATAGGACAAGGGGCAAGGGATGGGTGGGTTGGGAGGTGGTTCTTCAGGCTGAGAGAAAAATTAAGGAGGGTGGACAGAGGGAGGATAATAAGGAGGAGGACAGTACCAGGGACAAGGGAAGGGTGAAGCATGGATTCTGCAAGAGGGCAAAATAGGATTAGGGAGGGACATAAGGAGTGGAGAGACATGTGCATAAATGCAAGGAGCCTGGGAATTAAAAATCTTTACTTTGAAGCTACCATTGCGGAGGCAAACCTGGATCTGGTGGCCATAACAGAACAGCTGGGATGTGGCCATACTAGGTTACAGTGAACACAACCAGGGACCGCTCCCAGTGGGGCTGAAGCCAATGATAATCACAAGCCAACAGAAAACAAAAAACTGGGCTAACTCAGCCCCACTATGTTAAACCAAGTCGTATGCTGACACTCGCTGAAAAAGTGACAAGGTGCTTTATTACAACCGCTGGACATCAGGGTCTGGTAGCACAATGTTTTATGCTAAAACAAGCATTAATGCATTTTTTGGTTCTCTGCCATACCAGGTTACTTAAGCAATAAGCCTCGAGGGGGTGTGGGTTATCCGGGGATTTACCACGGCTGGAGTGGTTTGCCCACGAGGCGCAGTCGAGTGGGTAAATCCACGCCAGCTGTGGTAAATCTCCCGATAACCCACATCCCCGAGTGGCTTATTGCGATTATAGCCAGTGTAAATGATTAAAATATAGAAAAAATTTGTAAAAATAAATTTATTTTTCCTTTTTTATATATTTTTGTACACATATTCTTCCACCCTACATCAAGTAGTCCTTTGTTGCTGGGTACAATATGAGAGTAAGTGCTGCTGACAGAGAAGACAGAGTGCAGTGAACAACTGAAATGTGGTCAGTTTTTTTTTTAAATATAGTTTTTGGAGTCAGGTTCGGAAATGTGTTCAGCGAGATGAGTGGAAGACAGAAGGAGGGAGAGAGAGAGAGAGAGAGATCGGTCTGCGACTACACAACTGGCAGGCACCAACAGTATGTACTGAGAGCGCCAGCAGAGCGACGCTGTGCACGAGCTTCCAACTGAGGATGTGAGGACAGAGTCCCAGAGGTGTAAGTAAACTGCCTCTAGTCACAGAAAAAGCGAATATTAGAGTTGCTTCTTTCTGTGGGTCATGTCACAGTCACTCTGACTGTTCAGCTTTTACGAGTTTACTTTTTGTTTGTACTGCTGGCATGCAACCAGTTCCGAGGTTGCGATCGGTGTTTATCAGCGGTTTTGAATTTCACGCTGAACTGTATTTTTCTTTTGTGGATGAGCAGTTGACAATGGTGAGGCGGGTGTGACTTGTGAGGTACGAAAAAAGGTTTTCTTTATGTGAGACACTTGTTTTGAATGAACAGTTCCAAATTCAGGTTTAAAACTCTTGGTTTACCATCTCAGTTAGCGGGGAGACAATATGGTGGATTTTGGGTTTGTGTTCGGGGGTTGGAGTGTTTTTGTACGTGTGTGGCTGGCTGGCACCTTTTGCGTGGGTTATCAGGGGATTTACCACGGCAGAAAGATTCCAGCTGGCCAATCAGAACATAGGATTTTGTGTTTCTTTGGGTGTCCATGGTATAATCCATGTTTCAGAAGGATAGGGCAATGAGAAAGGGGAGGGGGTTGTTTTATATGCACAGGAAGATATAAATGCTATAGAGATATAAGGACACTGGAAATAAGGAAAGGCAGGAGTTTCTTTGGGTGGGCTTAGAGACAAAGTACAGGGGCTTTATCCATGTGAAGTGGTGTACAGACCCCCAACATGGGGGGAGAAGTTAGAGTTTTGGGGGAGGCCACTGACAGAATGGCAAGCAAATGGGAAGTAATAATTATGGGTGACTTTGATCTGCTGGATGTAGAATGGAGAATTCTACCTGCAGCTACAACTAAAAGCAGAGCCATCCTAGACTCCACAAAGGGGCACTTCTTGGGCAGCTTGTTACAAAGTGCACCAAAGATGGGGCAATGCTGGATCTGAAACCTACAAACAGGGACAGCATTGCAGACATCACATTGGGTAGCCCCCTGGGTACAAGTGTTCATCGTACAGTGTGATTTGGTATATGACCTGAACAGCAGGAAAAAACACACTAGGAAGAGGGTCCCGAACTTCAGGAGAGCAGACTTCAAAGAAATGGCAGAGTGCCTTGGTAAATACCTTGACTGGGGAAAGGCTGGGTTGGAGAGAGTGGAGGCACAATGCAAAATGATAAAGAAGCATCTAAGGTAACAGCAAGCAGTTTGAAAGAAATAAGCAGAGGTAAGAGGAGAAAGAGGTCACTATGGTTCTCAAAAGAGGTAGCTAATGTGGTATGAGAGAAAAAAACTACTTTTAGGAAGTACAAGGAGACCCAAATGGAGGGGGACAGGGAGGTACATGTAGATCAACAACGGGAAGCAGATAGGAGGGTAAGGATAGTTAAAGGTTCAGGCTGAAGATAGGATCACCTAAGAGGTTAAGAAAGGAGATAAGATTTTCTTCAGGTATGTGAGCATTAGAGGAATGAAAGGGGTGTTATAGTGAGGATCAGGAGATGGGGGGTCAATGCAAAGGAAAATCAAGAAAAAGCTAAAAATGTTAAACTAATACTTCTTCTTGGACTTTACAGTTGAGGGGGAAGGAATAGGCCTACATGCATTAGCAGGCAGCAGGGGAGGGGGAATGAACACAAGGCCATTTTTGGAAGACAGAATCTGCCAGAGATTGGAAGCCCTAAAAGAAAACAAGATGAAGGAGCGAGATGGGATCCGACCATGGGCACTTAAAGACCTGAACACAGTGCTAGCTGCTACTCTGGCAACAGTATTCAGCACCTCATTGGAGACAGGGGTAGTTCCAGAGGACTGGAGGAGGGCCGATGTGGTCCCTCTGCACAAGAGTGGCAGCAGGGAGGAGGCTAGGAATTACAAACCAGTTAGTCTCACATCGGTGGTGGGGAAATAAATGGAGTCCTTGTTGAAGGAGAGGCTGATGGAGTACCTGGAGGCAAATGGGCTGCAGGACCACCGTAACACAGCTTCACCAGGTTGCGAGGGGAGGTCATGTCAATCAAATCTCGTAGATTTCTTTGACTGGGGAACTAGGGAGGTGGATCAAGGGAGGGCAGTGGATGTGACCTATCTGGACTTTAATAAGGCCTTTGACACTGTATCACACAGAAACGTAGCAACCTGGGGGTGGGGAAGAAGGTTGTAAGCTGGTAACTGGACTTCAGTAAGGCCGTCAACACTGCACCACACAGAAAGTTGATTAAAAAACATAGCAACCTAGGGGTTGGGAATAAGGTAGTAAGCTGGGTATCAAACTGATTAAAGGATAGGCGGCAGAGGGTGGTGGTAAAACAGCAGTCACTCAGGGGATTAGAGAATAACCAGTGGGGTACCACAGGGATCAGTACTGAGTCCTGCCCTCTTCAATATGAACATATGAACATACGAATGTGCCAGCAGAAACAGACCACCCGGTCTATCTAAGTCTACTCGAGGTGCAGCTAGCACCCCTAGATTGCCACCCCCACCTCCCCACCTTCACTCTCCCCTGTTCCCCTGTCCCCTGTCCCATGGCCTTTTGAAGCTGTTCACAGATTTACATGATACCATCCATTCTGGTAGGGCATTCCATTTTGCTACCACCCTCTCTGTGAAATAGTGTCTCCTCATTTCCTTCCTAAATCTTCCCCCCTCTATTCTTAGCCCATGCCCCCAGGTGACTCTCCTCCTCCTTAACTTAAAGACCCCATCTGCCCCATCCTTATTGATTTCCCTCAGATACTTGAATGTCTCTATCATGTCCCCCCATGTCCCTTCTGTCCTCCAGGGTGTAAATATTCAGGTCTTCCAGCCTGCTGTCATAGTCTCTCTCCTCCATTCCGCATATCATCTTTGTTGCCCTCCTCTGCACCCCCTCAAGTAGCCTGATATCATGCTTTAGGTATGACCTCCAAAACTGCACACAATACTGTTAAGTGCGGCCTTACCAGTGACCTGTAGAGGGGCAAGATCACCTCTCTTCGCCTGGACAAAAAACCCCTCGCTATGCACCCCAGCATTTTGCTTACTTTTGCAGCCACTGTCCTGCACTGGGCAGTGTTGTTCATGGTCCCTGTTATCATTACCTCAGGTCCTTGTCCTCCTCAGTGATCCCTAGCTTAACCCCTCCCAGCCAGTATTCTCTCCTTGGGTTCTTCACCGTAAAGTGCATAACCTTACACTTCTTTGCATAGAACCCCAGCTGCCACCTCTCTGACCACTCCTCTAGCTTTCTTAGGTCCCCCTGCAGCTGCTTCCATCCCTCTTCTACATCCACCACTGCTCCGATTTTGGTATTGTCAGCAAACAGATTTATCTTGCTCACCGCCCCGTGTGCAATGTTTGATATGAAGAGCCCAAACAATACTGGCCCCAACACAGAGCCCTGAGGCACCCCACTTGTCATCAGCCTTGGGGTTGAGAGCTCCCCTCTCACCACCACCCATTGCAGCCTCCCACTCAGCCAGCTTGTAATCCAGTTCATCATTTTTGCCCCTACCCCTACACCAATTAGCTTCCCCCCAAGCCATCCATGAGGCACAGAATTGAAGGCCTTGCTGAAGTCCAAGTAAAGAACATCCACCGCATGATCCTTATCCAGCTCACCTGTCACCCAGTCATAATATTAACATACTAACATACTAAAATGCCAGCAGAATAAGCCTAATGGTCTTTCGTGTCTGCTCATTTGGTCAGCCCCCTGGGAGATGACTTTGCTGCCCCTCTCGCCCTCTCTGGCTTCTCCCCTCCCAGTCCTGGATATTCTCGCTGCACAGGACTTTGCTTCCAGAATCCTTCCCTTGTACCTGTCCCACCCCCTCTTGAACCCCTCCACCGTCTCTGCCTCTGGTTCAGGTTGGTTTGACAAGACTTCCCTGAAATGAAGCCACGCTGCCTCACACCCTGGAGGCCATTTTCCTCCAGGTACGACACCAGTCTTTCCTTTAGTATTGTTTCCATGAGTATAGAGGTGAGCTCCAGAACATGTGGGCATGCTATAAAGCTTGGGGAGGGGGAGTTTAAGAGGGATGTGAGGAAATACTTCTTCACAGAAAAGGTGATGGATGCCTGGAACAGTTTGCCAGAAGATGTGGTGGGAGTGAAGACAGGAGGGCGCTTCAAGCATGCATGGGATAGTACATGGGTATCATAAGTAGAGGCAAGGGAAGAGGGAGTGACAACTGTGACCAGACAGGGTCCAGGGTGTAGTAACAGGCAGGGAAAAATAGGGAAGACTAGATGGGCTCACTGGTCCTTTTCTGCTAACACATTCTATGTTTCTGTGTCCTGAGTGTCCACCCTATTACAGATTTTCATATAATTTGCAAAAAGATGTACCTTCTTTTCCAGCTGTTCTGTAGTGTGCCCTATGAATGCACTGAAGAGGACCAGTCCTGCTGGTCACTCTCTGATCCTGAAAGTGTGTGCTGTTAACCACTACCCTCTGTCTCCTATCTGTGAACCAGTTTCTAAAGCATACCTTCCCTTCCAGATCTTTTGCAATGTCCCCTATGAAAACACTGAAGAGAACTGGCCTCAGAACTGAGCCATGTGGCACCCCACTGGTCACTCTCAAATCATTCGAGTGAGTGCCATTAATCACCATCCTCTGTTGCCTATCCATGAACTAGGCATGGGCTACCTGATGTGTAACTGGGTCAGGTAGTGTGGGTATCACCTATTTATGGCTAGGTAGGGTAGTTTGGGTAATGTACTACCCTACCTGACATACAAGTGCAATTCTTGGGTCGAGTAATTTGAGACAGGTAATGGGTAAAGGACTTCCAGGCTGGAAACAGACATTAGAAGGGCAGCCTGTGGGGTCCTTCATGGAGCTTACAGCAGAATAGGAGCACATGACACTGGGCTGACACATGGTTGGTCAGTGGTGTCTAAAGGGCTGTGCTCCATCTGCTGTGAGCCTGTGTGGTGCAGATAAAGCAGTCTGGAAGCAGTGGGCGCTCATGGCAGTACAGACTTGTGTTTTGAATCAACAGCTGAAAATAACCCACACAACACAAACTAGGAGTTGGACAGGAGCAAAATTAAGGGAGAAAGAATGGGGGACTGAAACAATCTCAGGGAGGGGAGTGAAACAGTCTCGGGGGGGATCACCCTCAGTTGAGGAGGTGGTGCTGGGAAGAGAACAGAGGAGCAAGGTGGGGGAACAAATGGAAAAAAACAAAGAAGGCAGTTGGTTTGAAATTAAAAATTTAAAAACTTGAAACTTTATTACACTGTTTGTTAGGTGCGCTGAGCCTTGTCATTTATTTCTGTGACATAGCTACACTGTCTGTCTCTACAGCATAGGGAAAATCTTTTGCGGCTATATTATACTGTTTGTGAGGTGCCCCTGAGGCTCGAGCCCTGTCATTTATTACTATGACATAGTCTACTATGTTGTCTGCCTCTGCTGCATAGTGAAATCCAGTTCCACCCTTGGAACGTGCCAGCACCTGGCAATTAGGGCACCAATTGACAATGTTGCCAATCACTTTTTCTGTGGGGGACTCCCGTCCCCCCCACTTAAAGATCCCTACACCGAGGGGGGTGGACATCAGGGAGAGGGGAGTGAATCCCGCATTTGGAGCCCTGATTGTCTGGTGCCATAATGCCTGTGCTCTGAGTGCCGTAAGGGCTGAAATACTTTTACAGCCATATTACATAGTTTGTTAGGTGCCCCCGAGGCTCAAACCCTGCCATTTATTACTGTGACATAGCTACACTGTCTGTCTCTGCAGCATAGTGAAATCCTTTTACGGCTGTATTACACTGTTTGTTAGATGCCCCTGAAACCTGAGTCCTGTCATTTATTTTGTGACATAGTCAGTTACACTGTCTGTCTCTGCAGCAGTTAGTAAATCCCTTCACAGTTGTATTACACGGTTTGTTAGGTGCACGCACACCCTGTAATTTATTACTGTGACATAGTTATCTTCAGCTACACTGTTTGTCTCTGCAGCAGTTAGCGAAACAATATCCTTTCATGGCTCTATCTACTATGGCTCTTATTTCCCAGTCTCAATCTACTAAAAGGAAGCACAATGCTGATGCATATGCAACTGTTAATGATATGGACAATATAAATCATACAGTACCCCTAATGAAGAAAATAGTGACAGTAATAATATCATCAGGACTGGCACTAAATGTCCTGAGCAAAAAGAGCTCATTAGCAATAAAATGATAGTACAGTTTTGGAAAGCACTGACTGGAGATATTCGTAGAGGTACTGATTATTTTACCACATGTGCCAGGATACTTCCAACTGCCGAAGCAGAAAGCAAGGAGGCAGCCTTCTCAAATATAAGCTTGGATGCTGAGGCAGTGAATGCTGATAGAGATGGTGGGGATAGGGGGGACTGGGAATGGGATAGCTCAGGGTATGTCCCACATAATGATGATGGCACTTCCGGTTCTTCTGAATCTTGTGACGATGAGGTCAGTAGTTTCAATGAGGAGGTACAAGAGGATGCCGCTGTAAGGCATGACAGGCAAGTGCAGAAAAAAAATCATATGCTAAACAAAAGAATAAGAAGAGTATGAATGAGAACAATTCTTCTTAAGAAGGAAATGGCTATGTAGGGATTCCTCCAGGACCCTTGACTGTACAAGAAATAGTTCAAGGCACCATGGATGAAAGCAAAAAAGGTAAATCTTTAATACGGAAGTTATTTTTTATTGACCCCGCAGACAACTCTCAAGGTGTATGCATTCTGTGCAAAAAGAGTATCCGTCATGGGGACTGGGTCAGAACACTGCTGACCAAAACAGCATGGTCAAGAACCACTTTGCAAAATTGCCGTCCATTTTTATTTTGTGGGGGGCTATTCCCCCCGCACCCCCTGACATGGAGGACTCTGCCCCAACATCCCCCAGACTATTAGATACTAACTCCAGAGGGAAGCGGATCACGGGGCAAGACGAAATTTGTGGGGCCATGGAATACTGTTTCCATGGCCCCATGTAAAAATAACCTAAGTCCCAAACTGGCAAAATATAAGGAGACCAGTATTAGAACCCTGGTCTCCACTGCCACCCAGCCTAGCTGCTCCATGCCTCAGCCCTCCATGCCATGGGAGCAGCTCAGCCAGTGACCTGGATCATTCTCTCCTTGTGCTTTGCAGGCACCATGAACAGTGATTAGGGAGTGCTTACAGCATAGTGCTGCAAATCCCCTATTGCTGTCCATGGTAGCGCTTATTCAGACTAGCGCTGTATTCTCCAGTGCTATTCTGGTAGCGTTATTTTAACCAGGTACCTCAGTGATGGTGGCAAAATGGCACATTTTGGAACATCAGTAATGATGAGACATGCAAAGGCAAAACACCTGAGTGGGGCAGTGCATGGGGTAGTATGGGTGGTATGAGGGTAGTAGTAGCAGTGACCATCGTGATAATGAACTGGAAGCAGGAAGTGATGCTGAATCCGTTGATGTGTTCTTGCAGTCTTCCCAAACAAACATAGATTGTATTCTGACACCATCAAGTACTGGAAAATCCCAAAGTATTACTCCATCTGAATAAGGCGTGAAAAATACACCCCCCCCCCCAAATTTAAAATATCTCATCAACTAACATTATCAGAAAGTGTTGTGAGGAGATCAAAATTTACCTGCCAGCATTCAACATGCCAGCTGTTAAACAGAGCCATTGCAGAGCTGTTGGCTGATTGTCAACTCCCTTTTGCTTTTGTTGCCCAAAAAGGTTTCCTCAAGTTCATGAACCGGATTGAACCATGGTACACCGTTCACTGTCGAACATATTTCTTGAAAAAGGCTGTTCCACTGTTGTATGACTCAGTGTGTACTGAAGTCATTACGCAGTTGAAGCTCTGAGGTGAAGCAGGTTCACATAACTTCAGATATATGGACCAGCACCCAAACAATTGACTACATGACTGTTACAGCTCATTGGGCAAGTTTCCAGTCAGAAAGTAATAATCCCTGCTCTTCTGTAAACAGTAGGAAGCAGGCTGTATTATGTGTCACCACTTTTGGAGAAAACCACACTGCTGTGAATATTTTGCAGGAACTGGAAAAACAATTCCAGAAATGGCTTACTCCGTATTCCTTATCTCCGGGGTTCATAGTGTCAGATGGGATATACAGTATAATGAAATATAGAAACTCAGAATCTTGACTGCTAACATTCCGAGTACAGGAAATCAAAAATTAACAGACCGCATGTTACAATAGCCCATAACTATAACAGTGGAAAACGGCATGTTCCAGGGTCATAAACACTGTTCAATACATGCCCCCCACACCCGCCAGTAATTAAGGATATATCCTCCGAGGTTGATGTACAGTACCTCGAAGATGTGAGCAAAAGTGAAGAATGGGCAATGTAGGACCACTCATGATGATGAGCGACAGCAGCAGCCACAGGTGCACGATATCCGTCAGAAATGCACACGAGGAAATCAATCATGGCCACAGTCCAAAACACACACAAGCAGCACATAAAATCCACTAATATCACAAAATAAAAGTTCCAAAACATTCACTTTACCCTTAAAAGTTACATATTTCCCACTCATTTTTCTCACAATTCCCAACTCCGTTAAACCACAACAACAGATGGTGTCACCCACGCAGCACCGGCAATTCCGGCAATCCCAACAGTAACACTATCAGGACCATACTTTGAGATCCCGGATGCTGGGAGGCTGAGTCTGTCTGGCCTCTGTACTCAGTCACGTGTCTGGATTTTGAGTTTCTATATTTTGAATGGATACTGTCAGATAGTGGTGCCAGCATAGTCAAAGCTGTTAGAGATGACAGCTAACAACACATACCTTATTTTGCACATTACTTAAATCTTCTCATCCATCATTTCTTAAATGGAAACAGAAATGTTGAAAACCTGTTAGGTCTTGCTAGGAAAATATGTGGGTATTTCAGCCATTCTGTGAAAGCATAAAAATCCTGAAGGGGCTGCAGAGGTCAAACAACTTACCACTACATACATTAAAGACGGAAATTCCAACCCACTGGAATTCAACATTTTACATTTTGGAAAGTCTTCTTGAACAGAAAAAAGCTGTACAAGACTACACCATGCAGAGTCAAATAGGTAAAGTAGACATTATGCTCAATTCCAGCAGTTGGAGTTTACTTGAATCTTTGGTCACCTTACTGGAGTCATTTGAGCTGCCACACGTGATGTCAGTGTGGACAGTGCAACTCTGAGTCAAATTCTTCCTCAGATAAGATTTCTGCACATTTTCCTTGATGATATAAAGAAAGACTTTCAGCCAAAAGAAGAGACTACTGCTGTTATTCTGGCAGATGACTTGAGTCTCAGACTGTCGACTAATCAGAGTATAAATGCCATATTTAAGAATGACACCTAATTGTTGGCAACGTTGCTAGATCTCTGCTTTGAGGGGAACATTGACACCATCCTTTCTGCAGGGGGAGACATTGAGCATTGGAGAGATCTTCTGCTAACCAAATGTGACACTGCCCCACCAACACCATTAACTAATGTACAGCGGTCAAAGTCTACCAAACCATCGGAGTGTGCTTCTGGCGCAGACAATTTTATTTATTTATTTCAGTTTGGGATTTACACCTTTGAGTCAGGGACTCTTACAAAGATTCCAAGTCAGTCAAATACAATACAGTCAAACAGTACAGGGCAACACAGTAAGATATATTCACATAGCTATCACAGATGAATACAGTTAATGTCACAGCACAGAACATAAAATTCAAAGATATAGATCAGAGGGCAAATCCAGTGGCAGGTAATTGGGTGTCAGGGAACATAGGATAAGCACACTGCTTGTGCAGAAAACACGTTGCAAGGGTGCAGGGAGACCAACAGGCAGGGAGGAGACCCTGTATTTGGAGGGGTGGTATTATGATCAGGGCTTTGACAGGGGTGAGAAGCACCAAGGTAGAGCAGCCAGAGTAGGCATTGTCAAGGAGAGCATGTGGTGCCACGGTTAAGTGCATAGGGGGTGGTGGGATGGGGGATTAGGATAGGAATGAAAAAGAGAGTGGGTATACGAGGGAGAGAGTTGAGTGCAGATTGGAGCAGTGACGGTTTTTTGGGGCAGGTGCTAGAGGTGGTCGAGGTATTGAGAGATGGGGGGATTATTAGTTAGGGCATCGACAGACCTTTTCACGCTCTAAGTGAGTCTGTAGCCCAGTTTTGAATAGGCTGATCTTGGTACACTCAGTGAGAGTATGAGGTAGCTCATTGAACAGTCTGGGTCCCTGGTAGGAGAAGGATTTCTGGCCAAGCTTTGTGTGCATGAAAGGCACTAGGAGTCCACCTTTGTTTGCTCTCCTGGTTTGCTGAATAGGTTGTGCAGCTTTGAAAAGTCTGCAGATCATGCCAGGCATAAGTCCCAGTGCTGCTTTTTTTTACTTAGTATGCAGGTTTGGTATTGCACCCTGAGGTGGAGTGGGAGCCATCCTGTGTCGCTGTATAGGGTACAGGTATGAGTTAGGTGGTCAGCCCCAGGGCCAGTCAGCAGGCCTTATTTAGGAGAGTTCTTACTCTTTTTAGGGCAGTTTCATAGCCAGCCACATAGATGGGCAGGCCATAGTCTACTGAGGATAAGACTGAGCTGCTTGTAGCTACTTCCAGGGCTGCCACGGTCATTGAGTTTTTGTGGCAGTAGAGAACACCCAGCTTTATATTTGTGGTTTTGACCACATCGTCAATATGAGTTGTGAAACTGAGTGTGCTGTCATGGTATACCCCGAGGTATTTGAACGTGCATACCTGTTCCAAAAGGTCTTCCTGACTGCTCTGGACCATCATGGGGCTGTGTTTGTTCTTTTTCTGTGGCACAGAGAAGAGCATGCTTTTTGTTTTGTTTTTTATGGCTGAGCATCAGTTTGTTCTGGGTGAACCAAGTTTCAAGCATACAGAAGCTTTCTTGTAGCTCAGTGGTGATTGAGGATTGTTCTCTGCCAGCTACGAAAATGATGCCATCATTAGCATAAAACACCATATGTGCAGAGCAGGCTGAGGGGAGGGAATTTATGAAGAGGCTGAACAGGAGTAGTCCTAAGATAGACCCTTGTGAGACTCCTAGACTCACCTCCTTGGAATCAGACAGTATGCCGTTGATCCTGACACATTGCATCCTATGGGAGAGGTAACTGTTGAATCAGGAAATGGTATCGCTGGACAGACCAATGGCCAGCAGGTGGTTTAAGAGAAGCGGATGGTTAATGGTATCAAAAGCTTTAGTGATGTCTATAAAGACAGACCCCACAACCATCCGTTTATTCAAGGCATCATAGAGTTTGCAGGTGTAATCGACCAGCGCAGTGAGGGTGGAGTGCTTCTTTCGGAAGCCAAGCTGTTGTTTACAAGTAAGCTGTACTTTTCTAAATACCCTGTGAGTTGGTCTGAGACAACCCTTTCAAGGGCTTTGGAAGAGGGATAGAATAGAGATGGGCCTATAGTTGACTGTGTTTGTTCTATCCCCAGCTTTATGGACCGGGGTGGCAAGCGCTGCCTTCCATCTGTCAGGGAACACATCTGATCTTAAAGAGGCGTTGAACACTTTTGTGAGTGGGTCTGCTAATACGTCAAGTGTGAGGGTGACCAACTTCATGTCAACCTGGTCGCTCCCCATTCTGGTCTTCTCAAGGACCTACTTGATGGATGTATTTAATCATCTCGGGCTTAGTTATGAGTTTGAAATAGAAAGGTGGTATATTGTTATCAGTAGACGGGGGGTTGGGGGTATGGTGGTAGGGGGACTGACCCGCCGGTGGTGGTGTGAGATACTCACTCTGTAGCACAGCGGGTAGGTCTATGAAGGCTGTGTTGAGCATGTTAGCTATATCGCTGGGTTCCTGGAGTGGCTTAGAATCTGTTATTATCCGATCAGGTGGGGCTCTTGAGGCCTTCCCTGTGAGGGATTTAATGGAGTTCCAGAACTCCCTGCCGTTTCCTCAGCTTTTGATTAAGAGGTCCTTGTAGTAGGAGGCTTTGGCTAAGTGAATTAGTTTAGTGCAATTGTTTCTGGCTGCCCTATAGGCAGATAGGTTAGCCTGCATCCCAGACTCCTTGGCCTTGTGCCACAGGTTGTCCCTGTGTCACATGAGTCCAATGAGGGATCCAGAGAGCCTGGGGTTAGAGGTCCCTTTTACCATTTTGGGCTTGAAAGGGGCAAAGATGTCACAGGCCTTTGTGAAGGTCTTAAGGAAGTAGTCTAGGGCTTGGTGTCCATCCTTGGCTTTATCAATTGGAGTCCAGCCAGTCAATTTCAGGTAGTGCTTGAAAGCGTCCAGGAGCCCCGGCCTCAGGGATCTGTTTCTAGAGACCTGGGGTGGGGGGGGAGCACCTAGTGAAGTTATTCGACCAGGTACATATCACTGGGGAAGGACTAATACCTCACAGATGTGTTCCAGGTAGGACAATAGCACATCTATAAATTCTTCACAATCACCAGTGTCATCAGAGAAAGAAAGGACATTGACAGCTACTTCTTGGGCATCCAGCCTGGGAGTGGGTCCCAAGATGACAGCCTGGGTAAAGAATTGGCTGGAGAATAGGACACAGAGAGTAATAGTAAATGGAGTCCACTCAGAAGAAAGGAAGGTTACTAGTGGTGTACCGCAGGATTCAGTATTAGGACCGGTCCTCTTCAATGTCTTTATAAGCGACATTGCAGAAGGACTGGAAGGAAAAGTATGTCTCTTTGCAGATGACACAAAGATCTGCAACAGAGTTGATGCACAGGGTGGGGTGGAAAGGATGAGAAGGGACTTGGCAAGGTTAGAGGAATGGTCAAATGTATGGCAGTTTAGATTCAATGCTAAGAAGTGCAAGGTAAAGCACCTGAGAAACAAAAACCCAGGGGAACAGTACACAATGGGGGTGAGATACTAACAACAACAAAAATGGAAAGGGACCTGGGGGTAGTCATATCAGATGACCTAAAGGTGGGCAAGCAATGTGAGAGGGCAGCAAGGAGGGCTGGGAGGATACTGGGATGCAGGGGAGAGGCATCACCAGTAGAAAACAAGAAGTTATTATCCTCTGTACAGACAGCTGGTGAGACCCCATCTGGAGTACTGTGTGCAGTTCTGGAGACCCCATCTCCGCAAGGCATAGACAGGATGGAAGCTGTCCAGAGGAGGGCAACTAAAATGGTGCAGGGTCTGCACCGGAAGACATGAAGAGAGACGAAAGGAGCTTAATATGTATAGCCTCGAGGAAAGGAGGGAGAGGGGGGACATGATAGAAACGTTCAAGTACCTCAAGGGAATCAACAAAGTCCAAGAGGGTAGCATCTTTCAAAAAAAGAGGTGTGTAAGAACAAGAGGGCACAATTTGAAGATGGGGGGGGCGGCTCAGAGGTAATTTAAGGAAGTATTTTTCACAGAGGGTTGTGGATGCATGGAACGGCCTTCTGGAGGAGGTTGTGGAGTCAAAATCAGTGGTGGAATTCAAGCATGCATGGGAGAGTCATAAGGCAATTCTAGGGGGTTGGGGTAGGAAGAAGTAGGCTGCTGGTTAACTAGGATCTGCAGCTTATCCAGTAGGTAGGGGAAATGGGCAGACTGGGTGGGCCAAGCGGTCCTTATCTGCCATCAAATTCTATGTTTCTATGTTTCTATCCTATGGTCAAGGTCAGAAAGGCAAATCAATTCTGAGTCTCCTGCAACAACATGGTCTAGTATCCTGTGAAGAAAGTGCAGCAGGTTCTTCTGCCGGACTGGTAACCGTCTCACACAGCACAATGATCCAGGAGTATTTTGCAGACCATACTGTGATTGATCTCGGGGAAGATCCATTATTCTATTGGAAACAAAAGAGAACAATATGACCAGATCTAGCAAATCTTGCAATAATGTACCTCAGTTGTCCACCCTGAAGCGTATATTCAGAATGCATACTTAGTGCAGCTGGAGGAATAGTCACTGACCAAAGAACACTCACTGCTAAGTCCTGTAAATGTGGAACAGCTTACATTTCTCAAAATGAATGTTGACAATTTCCCAAATGTCCCAAACACTGCATTATGTGATTCTGACCTGAACATGAACAACAGCCTGCAAACAGCGATACTGAATATGATGACTAGGTTGTGTACGAAACTAATAGAAAATCCTGTGTGGAGTGGCATACTGCCAAATCTGGTAACTTAACATTGCTAACATATCTCTCTCTAACCAGTTACAACCGCCCCTCTGAAATAAATCCTGCCATGGTCACAGACAGTTTATGGACAGACAGGCATGTTTGCCACTTTTCTGACAGTGTTGGCAGCATTATTTCAATTTGAATTCACTTACTTTTTATTTTTTGCAAACTGCTCATCAAATGTGTTCCACATGTCACATACTTTTCCAGTTCTGTTTTATATGAGCACTACACAAATTCTGGAACGACTGTTGCTAATAACATACAGGCCTTATAGTTGTTGCCACAGTTTCTTCCATTGGCATCACTTTCCCTCAGTTTTACTGTCATTCTATTTAGACACGTATTACTGACAAACTATGCCATCACCACTACCACCATACCAGCCACATGTGCCACACTACTCTTAGTTTTGTCGATCATCAGCTTATTATGTTTGATGCCCACCATGGGTAAAATGTTTGGAAACAGCAGCAGCCTCACTCAGAGCAGCTGTGTCTGTCATACCTACCTCATCAATGCCTGCCATGGGTATAATTTTTGGAAACAGCAGCAGGCTCAGTCAGAGCAGTTGCACCTCACATACCTACCTTAGCAATGCCTGCCATGGATATAATTTTTGGAAATAGCAGTAGGCTTGCTAAGAGCAGCTGTGCCTCTCATACCTGCCTCAGCAATGCCTGCCATGGGTATAATTTTTGGAAACCTAAGAACAGTGTAATACAACAATCTTTCACATTTATGTTGTGGTCAGGGTAGGGTAATAGGGTAGTAGAATGGGTAGGGTAGTAACTACCCGACCCTAACCAACTACCTGTTTTGCATTAGGGTATTTTGTAGGGTAATTTAGGGTAGTTTGGAGGTACCTGTGAGCAGTGTTTAGGGTAGGGTATTTTACTACCTGCCCATGCCTACCATTAACCCATTTCCCTAGTCTGCTCAATTTCTTTATCAGTCTCCAGTGCAGCACAGTGTCAAAAGCTTTGCTAAAGTCTAGATTGGCCACATCCACTGCCCTCCCCTGATCATTCTCTCTGGTCACCCAATCCAAGAAATCTATCAGATTTGTTTGGCATAACCCCCCCCCCCCCGTATCCATGCTTCCTGTGGTCCTGCAGCCCATTGGACACTAAATGATCAACCAGTCTTTCTTTCAGTAGGGTTTCCATTAATTTCCCCACCACGGAAGCTGGACTGACTGGCCTGTAGTTGCTAGCCTCATCAGTGACAGAGAAAGGAACAGACGAAGTTGGGCTATAGCCATGCTGAGAGGGCAGCAACAGTGACGGGGGATAAAGAATATATGTATTAAAAAAATGGTAAGAAGCCCATTGTGGAGGTGTGGTGCGCAATATCTGGAGGAGGAGAGTGCAAACATCCCAGTGCTAAAAAGTACTTCCTGCTAGTGGGCAACCAAGTTGCACTGGCATTAGATAAATAGGTGGTCCTTTGCTTGGTCTGAAAGCTGGAGAAAAAGATGGGGCTGTGGCAGTCTCCAAGAGACGGGGAAACAAAGTTCAAGGAGGAGGCACACTTCAGTGGTAGCATGAGACCAGAAAATTGTTTATTTTAATAAGTAAACACTCTTGAGAACACCAGCCGGTACCCCATCTCTTTTCAGACCCACCACTTTGTCAGTGGGAGGGTCTGGTATGTACCACTTCACTCCCTACTCAGGACGGGAATCTGTAACAGCTCCATGGGCACATATGCACACATTTTGTGTGATGGAGAATGGAGCTGGCTGGACATCCTCCCACCCAATGTGTTTCCCAGCTATGTCTATCCCTTAAGCTCCAGATACTCCTGGCAACCCAAGGGACCAAACCTTATTCCTATGTCTCCCAGCTATTCACACTTAGAGCTCCCCCTAGCTTCCCAGAGGGTCAGTAACCACATCCTTCCACCTAGAGGAGTGGGGGTGTCACATACTTCCCCACCTTAAATGACTGCTGTCCTCAGCAATGAAGAGGATGCAACACCATGCATCTGCCTTTGGTCCATAGATGGTGCCTGAACCACCCACAGGACACAGCCAACATTACCTCTATGGATGTGGCAAGAACCGTGACTGCTCCTGCCCATCCCCAAAGGAATCTTGACTCTAATGCTAACCTCCACCAGTACCTGAAACCACTCTGACTGCTACTTTCCCCAGGGTCTTCCAGTGGCCAAGGAGGAATCCCACCCACACACATTTTCTGGGATCCCAAAACTGGTGTAGACCAGTAACCCCACTTTTCCTCCATTATTTAGGGGATGAGGGAAGCTCTGCCAACTACGAATGCATTGGCCATGGTCCAGAGCCCCTGTCTCATAAGACTCCCTGAGTTCTGTCCAAATCCTGATCTTAAAGCACTCCCTGGCACTGATGCCCTACACCCCTTTTTAACCATGGGTGGGTAATCCCAATTTCCCCCCCTAACACTGGGAATACCTCCACCATTTTAAAACAAGCACCCATGCCTACCCTAATGAGTGTATAGACCCAGCAGAATAATATGTACAGGTATTTCTTTGCTATATAAAAACAGAAATCATTAAGATACAAAGGGCTGATGTTGAGCCAACAGGGCTCAAATACATGCTGAAAGCAAAGTCTGAAAGTTCAGTTCCTTCCGGTACTGGATGCTGACAACCCAGTTTCACTAGACCAGTTCTCTTTCTTGGGGTCCCTGAAACAGTTAAAGAAAAAAGCACATGCACAACACCAACATTTAGTCCTTTTGCCCAGTGGTGCAATTAGTAGTCTCTACAGCACATTGAGTTATTTCTAAAGGCCCAGGTGGGGCTTGGTGACAGATATGCCACGCAGACTCTTACCAGCTGTGATCTTGGTGGCAAGCCTCCCATTAATATGGCTCAATCAGGCCAGTAGCTCCTTTTGGATGCATTCATCACTCCACATGCCACTCTCCATAGGCAGTCATCTGGAAAATATCCTAAGTAGCCTTTTTTCAGCTTGGCCACTGCTTGGTCTAGAAGCCACTGATCCTTAATGTGAGAAAGTATTTTTTCACGGAAAGGGTGGTGGACCAGCCTCCCGGCAGAGGTTGTAGGGGCAAAAATGGTAGGGGAATTCAAAAACATATAGGACAGACATAAAAGAACTCTAGTGATAGGAAAGAGAGGGTAAGCCGCAGATCATTTAGGATATGCGGTCTATGAAACAGGTAGGGAAAATGGGCAGAGTAGGTGGGCCAAGTGGTCCTTATCTGCCATCAGATCCTATGTTTCTATGATCCTAATGGTTCTTCAACTCTTCCTAAGCCCAGATGGGGAGGTGTAGGACATCAAATCCCCACATATCCTTCTCACTTTGGGCCAGATTCCAGACTGGGGCACCTGTGAGGGTTGTTAACCTCAGCGTTAGTGCTCACAAGTCCTTTCAATTAACGGTAACTGTGGTGGACTCAGCACTTGGTGCACATCAAGAAAGCTCTATGACACTGTGGCTCCATGCTCAAAATTTTAAACTTTACAATTTAAATATGGAGCTACAGTGATGGCAGTGTAGCCCAGGGAGGTAACCTACCAGACCAACATTTCACACCTTATTCACGGGTGGTTTATCGGAGTGAAGTGCAACCCCTAGAGATATGTTTATATACATACCCATTAGTAAAAAGTTTACTAAAAACGTGAGAATGCCATTGAAAACAATTGCTCCACCACTTAGCACAATAATAAACTGAGACCATAGTAGCAGTAGCAGTAAATAGTAAAAACTTTTATTCATTTAGAATGAATCAGAAACTCATCTGAGACAAGCTCATTTTCAGTGAGGTCCTTAGTACCAATACTAATTACAATATATACACAATCTTTCATATAGGTAACAATACAGAACAAATAATACGTATACATTCAGTACATAGTATTCGACACACAACATTGCACATTAGGACAAAAATACAAAAGACCCCAATTATTTCTTAAAGGTGTATTCATAATTATCTTCTTGACTATCCCATTCTTATAACCATGGCAGTTCAGGTGTCAAAAGGGTGCAAATCGCTAAAAGGAATGTAGTAACAGTTACGGAATTGTTTCTCATTACTCCTGCTGTTTAAACCAATAATATGCAATCCGTTTTCATTTTACTGGATTGTTAAGTTCATGTCCACAATCATAATGTTGTAATTATACTGGCTCTTTGAACTCTATACTGGCTGATTTCAAACAACTCTGCTAAATACGTAGACATTGTCAGTCTCTCAAAACGTAAATTGCCATACTATAGTTCAGAAATCACACAGAAATAGACTAAAACCCTAACAGTTCAAATGTGAAAAGGGTGCAAATTGCCAAAGGCATTTAATAAGTTACTCCTACTGTTCAAGCCTATAGTATGCAATCCCTTTTAATTGCCTAAACTCACAAAGTCATACCTGCAGTAATAACATTGTGAATATACCAGCTCTGTATTTAGCAGAGTAGCTTGGAACCAGCCAGTATAGCGTTCAAAGGGCTGGTATGATCACAATGTTATGACTGTGGGCATGAATCTGTGAATTTAGGGAAATGAAAAGGGACTGCATACTATAGGCTTGAACAGTGGAAGTAATGAGAAATAATTCCGTTATTAAATGCCTTGTGCTGTTCAATAAATGTGAAGCCCATCTGCTTTGAAATGTAACAAGCATAGGCTGTGTTTTTTGTCAACCAGAAATGATGCTTGGTTGGATAAGGCACTTGGCGAAGCCATCATCAGGATGGCAAGTAAGGGGGAGGTGTGGCAGTTAGTGACATCAGTCTGCTAGATGTGCATTGGAGCCTTCTAACTGCAGCTTTGGCAAGGAGCAGGACCATCCTTGGCTCCCTGCAATCAGGGGTGTAGCCAGGGATTACAGATCTGCACACCAAGTAGACTCACTGCTACCCCTCTCCCCTTTTTAGGGTGTGCTACCCCCCCCAAATATATAGAAATGTACACCAGGACTGTGTTTGTTGCCTCATTTGACACAATAAATACCACTTTTATATCTCGTGACAATGGTTGTTGCCATGCATGGGTAAATACAAATGCCATGCATTGCTCCCTAAGACACCCACATACCAGCCCAGAGCCTGTAAAGTTGCATTGACCTTGGGATGCAAAGACAGTATTAGTGACCATACCTTCTAGTTTCAACTCCTATGAATACAATTACAGAAAGGTTCAGCATTTTCTGTTAGTTTTCATGGAAAAAGGAAGCAGTTCAGAGCCTATTTGCTACCCCCCCCCTTAAATAAAATTGCACACCATGGAGTACTTGGAGTATGCCTGGCTACACCCATGCCTGCAATGGGTGTTTCTCTGACAACTAGTCAATGAATCCACTAGGGACAGGGAAGCACTGGACGTGGCACTTGCAAACAAGGATAACATTGCAAATATCACAGCGGGCAGTCCTCTAAGCACCAGTGATCATTGGCATACAGCGTGGTGAACATTAAGATGGAAGCAGAGGCAAACCACATGAGGACGAAGGTCCTGGACTTTAGGAGGGTAGATTTTAAGACTGCTTCAGTGACTGTCTAGTAGAGGAGATTGCCAGGGAGGGGTGGAGGAACAGTGGGGGAAATAAGGGAGGGCATAATTCAGGCAACAAGCCGCTGTGTGAAGGAAGTGAGTAAAAGTAGAAGGGAAAAGAGACTGCTATGGTACTCTAAGGAAGTGGCCAAGGTAATAAAGGAAAAAAGGGTAACATTCAGGAGGCATAATGAAATGCAGAGGGAGGAAGGCAGTGAGGTGTACCATGTAGAACAGAGGGAAGCAGGTAAAGCATGAGGGGAGCAAAGGTGCAGACAGAGGAAAGGATAGCCACGGGGTAGCAAATGGGGATAAACTTTCTTCAGGTATACAAGTGAGAAGAGGAAAGCAAGGGGAGGGAAGGTGAGGATAAGGAGGGCTGCAGGGGCAGACTGTACAGAAGAGGACCAAGAAAAAGCAGACATCCTGAACCAGTACTTCTGCTCTGTCTTCACTGTGGAGGGAGGGGGAGGCAGATCCCAAAGGCGCAGCAGGAACAAAGGGGGAAGCAAAGAGGAAAGAGTTCTGAAGAGGCTTGCAGCTGTGAAAGTGGCAAGGCTATGGAACTGGATGGGATTCACCCTAGGGTACTAATGAAACTAAATGAAGTGCTAGCTGCTCTGCAATGGCCTTATTCAACAGGTCACTGGAATCAGGCCTGCTTCTGAAGGACATGAGGAGAGCAGACATAGTCCTGCTACATAACAGCGGCAGCAGGGAAGAGGCTAGCAACTATAGGCTAGTTAATCTCACCTCAGTGGTGACAAAACTAATGGAAACACCGCTGAAGGAAAGGTTGGTAGAGTATCTTGAATTCAGTGGGCTGCAAGACCAAAGCAGCATGGATTCATGGGGGAGGTCATGCCACATGAATCTGATTTCTTTGCCTGGTGACCAGGGATATAGATCAGGAGAGGGCAAATGATGGGGACTATGTGGACTGTAGCAAGGCCTTCGATTCTGTGCTACACAGGAGATTGATAAAGATATTGAGCAGCCTAGGGTTGGGATCCAAAGTGGTGAATTGAGTTAGAAAGACCAGTGGGGTGCTGCAGAGCTCAGTACTGAGACCAGTCCTTTTCGATGTCTTCATGAGTGACACTGCAAAAGAACTGGAAGGGAATGTATGTATTTTTGTAGGTGACAAAAGAAACTTTGATAGGGTGGACAGTCAGGAGAGAGTGGAAATAATGCATTGGGATCTTGGGAATATCAAAAAGTGGTAGTTGGGGTTCAATGCCAAAAAGTCCAAAATCGTACACCTGGTGCATAGATACCCAGGACCCGAGTATAGGATGGTGGAAGGGAGGTACTGACTGTCACTAATCAGGAAACGGACCTTAGGGTGATCATATCTGAGGGCCAGTGGGATAATAGGATGCATAAGGGATAGTAGGATGCATTGGGAGAGGTATCTCCAACAGGGGGAGGGAAATAGTATTGCCACTGTATCACTGACTGGTGATACCCCACTTGGAGTATTGTGTCCACTTCTGAAGGCTGCATCTCATAAAGGACATAGACAGGGTGGAGATAGTCCAGAGGAGGTAATCTAAAATAGTACAGGGTTACACATAAACTGTACAAGTAGAGACTTAGGGATCTCAACGTGTACATTCTGGAAGAGAGGAGAGTGAGAGGGACATGATTCAGACCTACAAGTACCACACAGGGGTGAACAGGGTGCAGGAGGGGAGCCTCTTTCAAATGAAGAATGGCACCAGGACCAGAGGGCATGTGATGCTTAGCACAAATGAAGGACAGTGACAGCAAATGGAAGGCCTACAAGGCATCACCCTTCCCCCTACTCTGGGATGCCTATAGGTGGCTGTGCAATTCCTGTAAGCAGGCGGCCAAATCAATCAAACGCAAATACTACCTAACCCAACAAAACAATACTCTTGGCAACACTCGTAATTTCTGGGCCTTTATAGGGTCCCTCCTCAATCCCAAGTCCAACAAATAAATTACCCAACTCTCATCCCCTTCGGGCACTATCTCAGATCCCATTGTGATTGTGAACACTTTCAACACTATGTTCACTGACTTGTCCTCCTACCTCAGGCAAATCCCCCCTCAACCTCCCCCAGGCTTGAAGTTCCAGCTAAATCGCCCCTCTTTCACCACAAATGATGTCCCACCACCCCGTTCTACTTTAGGGCTATTGGGCAAAACGTTACTGCCAAACTCTTTAAGACACCACCAGCCAGGGAAAGCCCTGACAGCGACGGACTCTACCCTGCCTTTCTCAGAATTATCACCCCAGCCATCATTAAACCACTTACCTTCATTTTCCATCTTGCCCTCTCGTCCTCCACTGTGCCTGACTCTTGGAAAGTCACACATGTGGTACCAATCTTTAAAGCAGGTGATCGCCTCTCCCCTGAAAATTACAGGCACATCTCCCTCCTCCCTCATCTAAGTAAACTACTGGAAAAAATTGTACACCATCAGCTATCGGAACACCTTGATAAATATAACCTCCTTTGTCCCCCACAACATGGTTTCTGTAAACATCATAGCACCTCCTCTGCTCTGGCCATCTTTTCTGACCACATCCTTAGGAATATGGATATGGCCAAGGCCACAGGCACAGTGTTTGTGGACCTATCTAAGGCTTTTGACCTAGTTGACAACCACCTTCTCCACTCCACCCTGCTTCACTTTGGATGCTCCCGGGAAACTGCTGTGTGGTTCCATAGCTACCTCTCTGGTAAGTCTCAATCTGTCTTAATAGGCAAAGACTCCTCTTCCACTCTACCTAGTCATACAGGGGTACCCCAGGGTTCCATACTTGGCCCACTACTCTTTTCCTTGTTTGTCAATGCTCTCCCAGCAGATAGCCTCAACTGTAATTTCCTCCTTTATGCAGATGACCTCATCTTGTACCATAGTGACAAGTCACTCGAATCACTCTCAGCCACCCTCACACTTAATTATGCCTCCACACACCAATGGTTCCTTGCCAACAAACTCCTTGTTAATGTAAAAAAGACAAAAGCCATGCTCTTTGGCTCCAAACCATTCCTAGCCAAGGTTGCCAAATCCGTACCCTCCCTCCTGGTACTCACCCCATTGGGCACACCCCTGGAAAATGTTCTAACCTTTAAATATCTAGGTGTCACTCTCGACCCTTCCCTTACTTTTGCTGAACATATAAATAACACTGTCTGGAAAATTCACCAAAAGTTAGGTGCTGTATACCATATCAAACAACTCTTGTCCCCTGAAGCTCGCCTCGTTATTGCACAAGGGAACCTACTACCCCTCCTCAATTACTGCTTCCCTGTCTACTCCTCTATGCCCGCTACCCTACACTCTCAACTAAATGCAACTTACAACTCTGTTGCTTTGTTCTCCTCGTCCCCATTCCTCCCATCACTGTGTATTCTACCAATCCCTAGGGTGGCTCCCACTACAAGGTTGTTTTGATTACACCATGGGCTGCCTAGTGGACAATGCACTCAGGAGAAAACAGTTGTCACCCTACGCTTCACTGTTAACAGATACGGTGGTTTCTAGGAGCCTCAGGGCCTCCTTCAACCCTCAACTTATAGTCCCATGTACTACCACTGCTATGGGAAGTAAGGCATTTTCTGTCTCTGCTCCATCCCTATGGAACAGGCTACCATTATCTGTTCTCTTGTCCCCCTCCCACCTCTCCTTTAAATCCAATCTAAGATCCTGGCTCATGACCGAATCCACTTGCAACTGTTTCCCTGCACAGTCATATGGTCAAAATCTGTCCCTACCTTGCTTATCTCTGCTCTTCTATGTATCCTTGCTTTCTAGTACTTCTGCTTCCTTGTCCTGCTCTCTTATCAGTCCCTGATGTGCTCTCTCTCTGACTCTGTCTCTCGAACATATGAACATACAAAATTTTCCAGCAGATAAAGGCCTAGAGGTCTATCAAGTCTGCTCGAATGTGCAGCTAGCACCCCTTATTCTGCAGCTGCCCCTCCCTTCCACCCTTCCCCTTCATTGACCCTCCCCCTTGTCCTGTCCCATCCCCTTTTGAAGCAGTCCACTGTTCTACTGCATACCACTTCAGGAGGTAACGCATTCCACCCAGCCACCACCCTCTCTGTAAAAAAGTGTCTCCTCATCTCCCTCCTGAACCTTCCTCCCTCCAGTCTCATATCATGGCCCCTGGTGTCTTTCTCCTCCCTTACTTTGAACAGGCCCTCTGTACCTGTCTTGTTTATTCCTTTCATGTATTTAAAGGTTTCAATCATATCCCCCCATCCCTCCTCTCCTCCAGCGAGTACATGTTCAACTCCCTCAGCTTCCTCTCGTACGATAAGTTCCCCAGCCCCTTGATCATCTTTGTTGCCCTGCGCTGCACCCCCTCCAGTAACTTAATGTCCCTCTTCAGATACGGGCACCAGTACTGCACGCAGTACTCCAGGTGCAGTCTAACTAATGACCTATACAGTGGCAGAATCACCTCCTCCCTCCTCGAGGATATACCCCTTGCAATACAACCCAGCATTTTGTTGGCTTTTGCAGCTGCCTTCCTACATTGTGCCGAGTTGTTCATTGACCCTGTAATGAGCACCCCCAGATCCTTCTCCTCCTCTGTCTGGGCTAGCTGCACTACCTCCAGCTGGTAACTCCTCCTTGGGTTCTTCATCCCAAAATGCAGCACCTTGCACTTTTTGGCATTAAACCCCAGTTGCCAGGGTGTCTGACCAGGTTTCAAGCTTTGCCAGATCATCCTGCAACCCCTGCCATCCCCCTAGGTCATCCACCACTGCTCCTACCTTGGTATCATCAGTAAACAGACTGATCTTGCTCTTGATGTCCAATGATATGTCTGCAATGAATATCCCAAACAACATTGGTCCCATTACCGAGCCCTGTGGAACACCGCTCGTCACTACTTTTGGGTGTGAGAGCTCCCCACCCACCACCACCCCCCTCTGTTGCCTTCCCTGAAGCCAGTTCCCTACCCATCTCACCAGCTTTGCACCCGCCCCTGTGCCTTCTAACTTACTTCCCAGCCTTCCATGCAGCACTGAGTCGAATGCCTTACTGAAGTCCAGATACAGGACATCCACTGCATGGCCCCTGTCCAGTTGCCTAGTTACCCAGTCATAGAACTCCACCAGGTTGGTTTGGCAGGATCTGCCACGTATGAAGCCATGCTGTCTGCTGTCCTGTAGTCCTTTGGCCTCTAGGAGGGCCACCAGCCTCTCCTTCAGGATAGTCTCCATTAGCTTACCCATGATGGATGTGAGGCTCACTGGTCTGTAGTTTCCAGGTTCATCCTTGGGGCCACTCTTGTAGAGGGGCACCACATGAGCCATCCTCCAGTCCTGAGGTACACACCCCAAATGTAGTTAGGCATTAAATAGGTCTGCCAAAGGTCCTGCAAGGACCTCTGCCAGCTCCTTCAGTACCCTGGGGTGGATGCCATCTGGGCCTGACACCTTGTTCACCCTCAGTGCCTTCAAACCCTCCTGAACTCTGCCCTCCATGATTTCCCCATCTGTCACCCCCTCCTCCCCGTTTCTGCCATTCCTTCCCCCTTGGGTGTCACCCCCTTCTTCTCCTTAGTAAATACAGAACAGAAGTAATCATTTAGTGCTTCTGCCTTATCGCACCCTGCTTCCACCCAACCCCCTTCCTTCTTAATCCTTACTATATCAACCTCTGCTAGGCATGTTAGCTTGTGTGAGTTGTATTTTTTGCCACATTTAGCATGTAGCTACTGGCGGCTATTTGTGTAATGACCTTGCATCCTCCTGTTTAGTGCATGTGTTCACCTTGTACTGCTCGATAGTTGCTTTGTATCTTTATTAGCTGAACTACATCATATCTGTGATGTGATCATATCTTTGTATTCTCTGTATTTTACTACTTCTGTAGAATGCTTGCTGCCACCTGTGTGGCCTGGGTCATGACTGAAATCGGTCCTTTGGATCAGCTCACTCACCCGGTTACCGAAGACATAAATAAATAAAATAAAAATGAAGCTGGGGTAGTGGGGAGTTTAAGAGGAATGTGAAGAAGTACTACTTCACTGAAAGAGTTGTAGACTCCTGGAATAGACTACCAATGGAAGTGGTGGACAGGAAATAGTATGGGGCTTCAAACATGCATAGAATAGTCATGGGAGAATATTGGTAAATAGGCAAGGAGTAGGGAGTGCCACCAGAGATCAATTAGGATCTACGGAGACAGACTAGGCAGGGACCATCTGGGAAGACTGGGTGGGCCAAGCAGTCCTTTTCTGCTGACAAGGTCTATGTTTCTACACTGGAGGTCTCTGAGATGGAGCTGAGTGGTACCTGTTCTGCAGCTTAAACACTAGCAGGAACACAAAGTAGTATGGGACACTAAAGCTAAGGTTTGCAGTGGAGGTCCCCAATGATTAAGATCTCCCCCTTCATAGTTCCATTGCCAGCATTGGCAAAAGCAATCTGGTCAAACTACCCTCATATGTCTGTGGAGTCCCTGCCAAGGGTCCATGTTACAAAATGGAATGGCCCCCAAACAGGGACTATAGGGTCAGAAGATGGAAGGACATTGTTTGGAACTTTCTAGAGTTATTTTGTAATGTTACTCAAATATGTTAGGCCACTGGGACTCCTTTGAGGTGCCAGTTGATGGTATTCAGGGGACCTATCATGGGAATGCCACAGGCAGGAGCATGTGCAACACAAGGTGAGCAGCACTGATGTAACATGACAGGAAACTGACTGGTTCAGGATTGGCTTCATCAAGTCTAGGTAAACAATATGCATGTGCTCAGGGTGTGAACATCTTGGGACACCAGTGGCATCTGGAAAGATTGTTGGGCGGATAGAGAATGTGATTCTGTGGATCCAGGAGCAAAGTACTGTGCAGTCTTGCAAAACAGATGAATTAGAGATGATGGCAATGGCAGAATGGAGACTCACTGGTAAGAATGAGAGGATAGATGTAGCTCAAGCGATCGACTCACCTGACTAAAACATAGAAACATAGAATTTGAAGGCAGAGAAGGACTGATAGGGCCATTCAGTCTGCCCTTATTTCCTACCTACTAAAAAAAGCCACAGATCCTACTTTGTCTCCGGCTTTACTTCCTCTTCTGAATCGATAGGGTTTCCCTATGTCTATCCCATGCAGTTTTGAATTCCCCCACCAACTTTGCCCCCACCACCTCTGCTGGGAGGCAGTTCCATGCCTCCACCACCCTTTCCATGAAGAAGTACTTTCTCACGTTGCCCCTTAGTCTACCCCCTTCCAGTCTCATGTCATGCCCCTTTGTTCTAGAGCATCTTCTTTTCTGAAAGATGCTACCCTCCTATGCTTTATTTCCTATAGTACTTGAAGGTCTCTATCATGTCTCCCCTCTCCCCCTCTCCTCCAGGGTATATATATATTGAATGCCTCCAGTCTCTCCTCATAAGACCTGTAGTGCAGGTTCTGCACCATTTTTGTTGTTCTTCTTTGAACTGCCTCTACCCTGTCTATGTCCTTTCAGGGATGTGGCCTCCAGAACCGGACACTGTACTCCAAATGAGGTCTCACTAATGATTTGTACAGTGGCATCACCACCTCTTTCCTTCTGCTGGTGATACCTCTCCTTATGCACCCAGCATTCCACTGGCTCTCCCCACAGCCTTGGCACATTGTATGGCCACCTTTAGGTCGTTAGATATGATCACCCCCAGATCCCTTTCCTGTTTGGTGGCCATTAATAAATCTCCATCCATCATGTAATCCTCCCCTGAGTTTCTGCACCCCAAGTGCATGATTTTTCTTTTCTTTGCATTGAATCTTATCTGCCACACTCAGGACCATTCCTCCAGTTTAGTGAGATCCTTTCTCATTTTTTCCACCCCTCTCGGAGTGTCTGCCTTATTGCATATCTTAGTGTCATCTGTAAAGAGGCATACCTTCCCTCCAGCCCCTCAGCAATATCACTAATGAAGATATTAAACAGTACTGTCCCAAGAACTAATCCCTGTGCCAACCCGCTGGTCACCCTCCCTTCCTTGGATTTTGCTCTGTTTACCGCCACTCTCTGTGTTCTATCACTCAACCAACTTCCAACCCAGTTCACCACCTTGTGACCCAATCCTAAGTTGCCCTGCCTATTCACAGGTCTCCTATGTGGAAATGTGTCGAATGCCTTGCTGAAGTCCAGGTAGGCCACATCCACCACTTCCCTTGATCCACTTCCCTGGTCACCCAGCCAAAGAAATCTATCAGATTTGTGTGACATGACTTTCCTGATGTGAATCCATGCTGCCTCAGATCTTGTGCACCACTGGAGTCAAGGTGCTCCACTATTCTTCCTTTTAGTAGCAATTCCATAATTTTTCCCACCACCGAGGTCAGGCTGACAGGTCTATAGTTTCCAGCCTCCTTCCTGCTCCAACTTTTGTGGAGAGGAACTACATCTGCCCTTCTTTAGTCCTCTGGAACCACTCTCGTATCCAGTGACTTGTTGGACAGGGCTGCCAGTGGTGCTGCCAGCACCTCCCTTAACTCCTTTAATATTCTAGGGTGTATCCCGTCTGGTCCCATTGCCTTGTCCACCTTCAGTTTTGTGAGTTCCTTTAGGACTCTCTTCTCTGTAAACCGATTGGTGTCCACCTCCATTCCAATCCTGATTCCTAGCTGTGGTCCCTCCCCTTCCCCTTCTACTGTAAATACAGAAATATTTGTTCAGGACTGATGCTTTTTCCTGGTCTCCTTCCACATCCTCTCCATCCTCCCTTTTAGCTTTATAACCACCCCCCAAGTCTTTCTCCTTTCACTAACGTACCTATAGAAAGTCTTGTCCCTTTTTTCACTTCTTTTGCTATTTCTTCCTGTCTTTGTCTTTGCGCTCCTGACCACTTTTCCTTCATCCTCTTGCTTCTCTAGGCACACTGTCCTGTCCTCCTCTTTCAATGTTACCTTGTATTTCCTGAAGGCCAACTTTTTTGCCATTGTTTTCCTGGCCACTTCCTTTGAGAACCATAGTGGTTTTCTTTTTTTCTTGCCTTTGCTTATTTGCTGGACGCAAAGGTTTGTCGCCACCACTATTGCTCCTTTTGGATGGGCCCATTGTTCCTCGCCCCCCCAATTTCTCCCCCTCTGCCAGGGCTTTCCTGAGACATAGCCCCATCCTAGTGAAGTCTGCCCTTCTGAAGTCCAGTGAACATCCGGGGTTGAGTCAATTTGTATCATGCCTTGCATGGATTGTTGGCTCAGATAATTTGTGTTTCTTATATGGGGCCCAGCATGCCTTTCGACCCTCAGGATGAGTGCAACAAGTGACTGCCACAATTCCTGAAAGGAAAAGGCCATGTAGCCATTGGGATACTCTTGTAAGCAAGGTAAAGGAAGCCCTGAAGATATGGAAGTCACAGGTGGCCGAGGGCATAGAGCAGATGGAGAACCAGCTTTTGCAGGAGCTGTCCACCAGCACACCTTGATGAGTGATGATGAGGATTTTTTAAACCGGTCATCATACTTGTTGATGGAGTTGGCCATGGCTCATTGGTATAGCCTACTAGCCAATTAGGATGTGTTTGTGGGAGAGAGGAATGGCCCTGAGAAGATTCTCCAGGTTATGATGCAGAGCTGGAAATCTATTTTCCAATGGCTTCAACGGCCAGCTGGGTTTTCTTGGCAGGTAGAACAAATCAAGCCCCCAGTTGCCAGGAGACAAAAGTGTGGGGCTGCAGCAAAGTTACTATCCAAGATGGTCCTTAACTTTCATCTGATACAGAAGACCAGAGTGAGCAAGACAGGCTGGCTGGACATTAATTATACCAGTGGATGTTTGCAGCTGCCCCAGAGTACTGAGCTCATATCCAGGCCATTTCTGTATCAGTGGAGGAGGGTTCAGTGTTCTTCCCTTCAGCCAGAATTGATTGTAAAGTCCAAAATTAAGGATAGTGAGCTCAAGGACCCAGGAGGTTCAGGTCACTAATGTCACTAATGATTTTAGGAGCAAAATAGGGCAGTGTGCCCACAAGGAGCTCCTTAGAATTATGTGTAATATTTCATATCACCTCCATTTTCTATGTACTTATCTAACCTTTTCTTAAAAATATCCTTGGTTTTACTCATGACTATTTCTACAGGTAGCCTATCCCAGAGATTTAAGACCCTTTGTGTAAAAAATGCCTTCTTTTAGTTGTTTTATACCTAGTGACCTTGACTTGTTGTGAATGTCCTCTTGTTATCGAGTTTATGTTCTTAAAGCCTATAATTAAGTTGTTTATAAGAATAATGCCTTGCATTATGTCATCAAATAACAGTAGATCTCCTCTCTTTCTCCTAACCTCCAGGGAGTGCAGCGTAAGTGTGTTTAGTCTGTCATCATAAGAGTTATGCTGTAATATTTTTGACTGCTTTGGTCATTCTGTGCTGGACCCTCTCTACTTTAACAATGTCTGCTCTCCTGTAAGGGCACCAAATCTGTTCACTGTAATCAAACTGTGGTCTCACATAAGATATATACAGTGGCATTAATACCTCAGCTTTTCTACTTTAATATTCCTCTTAATGGCTCCTACAACTCTATTTGCCTTTGTGACTGCATTAGTACATTGTTCCTTGAAGTCTAGGTTGGAGTCCACAATGATACCAGGACCTCTCTCTTTGGTTACTGAATTTAATATGGTGTTATTTAACACATAATTGTGTGTGGTGTTGTTTTTACCCATATGTAGGACACAACATTTGTTCATGTTGAAGGACATGCCCCAGTTGTACACCCACTCAGTTATTTTTTCTAAGTCTGACTGAATTGTTCTAATTTGCTCCAGAGTACTACTCAAGTGGGACCACTTCAGTTGGACAGGTGAGGGTGCCCTCCATCTGGACAGAGGGAGAGCAGATGAACAAAGCTTCATGGGACCCATAGGCTGTGGAGATGAGGTAGAGCACAGCAGTGGATGCAGATTGCTGGGAGATAGTCATCAAACTGAATAAACCAATTCCAGCAGTAAGGATCAGGAGATCATAAAATGAGTAGTCAGACAATGGGGGAAGATTGGCACTACATCCCCAAACAGATGATTGATGTGATAGGGAAAAAAACGAGCAATGGATCCAGGCAAAAGTGAAAGAGGAGGTGTCCCCAAGTTTCTCAGCAGCTGCTGTCTCTGGGGCTCCAATGTTCAAGGAGAATTATTCCCGTGAATTACAGTAGTTGTGGTCAGGAAAAGTGTCTGGCAACATAAAGTGGTTCACGCCCAGCAGGATGGCACTTGAAGGAGTAGCAGCACTGAGGTGCACTTGCTCGATGGAGCTGTGGTGGGTAAACTACACACTGTGCATTTTTACTGATTAACACATAGGCCGTGCTGTAGTAGATAAAACTAAGAGCTGGAAGAGAAAACTGTGCTATGCTGTCGTAGTGATTTAGACTTTGGACTTGATTCTAACACGTCCACAAGTGACTTAACATTCAGGCTGGGACTGGTTAATTGGACTTTTGCATTTAAGTGTTTTCTGACAAAAAAAATCCCTTCAAGAAGCCAAGTTAAGTTAATTTTATCAATCTGTGTATGTATAAAATATATAATTTATCATATACAATATTTAAAAACGTCATTAACATTTCATCACATAAATACCATAGATATTTAAATTTCACATACAAACATACAACACATACTGTACAAAAATTCTTCATTTTTCCATTTTCCACCTGACAACCCTATAAAGTGCCCTCTACATCATATTTTTCATTTACATATCTTAGCAATTTTATATGCAAAACTGACCGATGCCAAAATATGTGTGATATTTTCTGTATTACATATATTTTCAATTTGCTTCCTTTTCGTTAAACCATTTAGAGTTGCATATACGCTATCAATTATTTCTTGTCTTTCCTTCTGAAATGCTGAGCATTCCAAAATTAGATGTGTTAGGTTCATTAGAGCATTATTACACCCAATACATATTTGTACTGTATTTCCAGTATATTCTGTCCTTCCCCACTGTGCTTATTGACCAACTCTTAAGCAGGTCAAAGCTTTTCTGTATTTCCTGTGTTCACAAGTAATCAAATATTTTTTGGTTTTAAAAGACTTTTTAATATACCTCAAATTTTCACAGTTCTATACGGTTTTTATAGATTCTATATCTTTCTGCATTACATTGTCATATACCCTTTGGATTGCTTCCAGGGCAAAAGTATTCAGGTTTGTTATTACATCCAAGGTGGCATTATATTGGAGACTATACCTATTTAGTTCTTGATTTAATCTTCCAAACCACTCTAAATTGGTATGCTCCTGTTTTTGGATTATTTCTGCCCAACAATTATATATTAGGCTATCAGTTGGTGGTGTTCTAATTTTTTTCCAATATAGTATACATTTTTTCATTATTGCAGCATATATCGACACAGTGCTGGTTTCGGCATGTACTGCTGCATTAACTGTAATTTGAGGGTCCCCCAATACCTTTCTTGGGTATTAATTTTGTATTACCTCTACATCCTTAAGGTTACAGAACAACCCCCATGCTTCAGACCCATGAATTAATTGTGAATGCACTTTTGCCATTAAACAATGATACTGTTCTAAATATGAATTTTTGTCCATTACATGTACAAAATGTGTAATATCATTTAGAGTTTCAGTCTCATTTTTTTTCATTTTCTGTATCTGTTTTTTCCAGCTGGAATTTTTAATAAAAATAACTCCCAGAAATTGAAAATTATTTACTATCTTTATCTTTTCTCCTTTTATTTCCCAGAATGTTTTACTTTGTTTCTTTTCCTAGAACTCCATTAGTTTTGTTTTTTCCAGATTGAGTTCCATCCCAAGTAATTTCACAACTTCCATTGTTTCTATTATAGCTCTCTTTAAACCTAATGGAGTCTGTGAAAGCAAAACCGCATCATCTGTGTAAAGTAATACCTTTATTGGGATTCCATTTATTCTTGGTGGAAAAATCTCTATTTTATCAAGTCCATCCACAATCTCTTCTATGTACAGGTTAAAAAGGCTTGGAGCAAGTAAGCAACCCTGCTTTACACCACTATTTGCATCAGTGTCCTAAGTCATTGCCCCGTCTTTCCCATATCTGACAACCAACTTGGTGTTTTTATGTAATAATTGTATAATTTCTAATAAGTTTCTTTCCACACCCATTTTTTTTCCAAAATTTGCCCAAGGATTTCCCTATTTACAGTGTCAAAGGCAGATTTTATGTCCATAAATGCCCATATATTTTCCCTTTCTTAACCTGGGTATACTTATCAATAATGAACTTCAGGACAAATATTTGATGAATTGTTGATCTGCCCCTTTGAAATCCTGCCTGGTATCTGGGTATTATTTTATTTTCCTCCATCCAGAGTTGCATTCTGTTGAGTATTATTTGAGAGAAAATCTTTAAGCTTATATTTAACAAAGTAATGGATCTGTAGTTTGCAGGTAGTAACACTGATCCTTTCTTATGTAAAGGAACTATTACTCCGACTCTCCAGTTTTCTGGGATCTCTTTGTACTTTACAACATTTTGGAAAACAACTAGCAGTAAATCTTCCCACTATTCTGGCTTTACTTGATACAACTCTGCACCTATTTCATCAGCATCTGATGCTTTATTTCTTTTTTGTGCCAGAATTGCCATTATTATTTCATCCTTTGTAATTTGTATCCAAATTTCAGGTTGTTCCTTTGATTGTTTCATTTCTAAAGTTCTCATGTTACTTCTTTGAGATTTATTAAATATATCTTGGAAAACTGTTTTCTACTCCTGGCTGCGATTACTGCTGTCACATTGTATCTATTTTTATCTGCCCCCTGCACCACTAAATTCCAAAAGGCAGAGTTGTCCATTTGTTCTATGGCGGTCTGTAATAAACTCCACAGATCATTATTATATTTTTTCTTCTTTGGTATTAGCAAGTTTCTGTATTCCTGTCTTAAGTATCTTATAGCTTTTCTATCTTCCACATTATTATACTTACGTACTCTCTTTCCTATCTTCCTTATTAACTTTCTTTTCTCTAAACATTCTCTATCAAACCATTTTGTTGTATTACTGTTTATACATGTCTTATTCCCTTGTCTTTTCTCCACTTCTTTTACACTATCTTGCTCTATTTGTTGATACTCTTTGAACATTCCCTTTTTATTTCTTATATTATCCTTTTGGTTTAAATTTGAACTAAGTTCTTTCACAACTTGTTCTTTCTGTTCTTTTATTTTCTCAAACCTAAGTATATTTCTTACATATATTGGGTCAGTCATTACCCATTTTATTTTTTTGCTTCCTTAATCTGCATATTATTATCTGCATGCCATTTTTTTATTTTGATTTTTGGAGTATACTCCAAGCCTTGTATTCAATTTTACCTTCAGTGGGCGGTGGTCACTGTCCCAGTTGTTTACCACTTCAAACTTTATTACATTGCTGTATGAATATACATCAATCATAATATAATCCAATACACAATTTCCTTTTTAATACATATATGTGGAATTTCCACTTCTGTCAACATAGCATCTTCCATTTAAAACTCTGAGGTTCAGCTTATTCATTATATCTAATAAATATTCTCCTTGTTTATTTACTTTCATGTCTGTTGAGAGTCTAATAGGAATATAGAAGATATCCAAATTCCAGTTGTTACTATAATCTTCAATTTTCTCTCCAATCTTGGCAATACAATCACCTCAAATTATTAACATTTTTCCTGGCTATGCTATTTGTAAATTTTAGATAATGTTTTCAAAGGCCTTTATACAGCCCAGTAATGATGTTTCTACAGTGTCAGGTGGAAAACACACATTTACCAGTAAACATTTTACACAATTTTCATACAATAACTCCATTGCCAGAATATAAAACTTGTCATCTTTCCAAACACATCTTGCAGTTAGTCCCGGACTTATTTTCAGAAACATTGCAATCCCCCTGGAAGCTCTTCCAGATTTACTCAGCTTTTTGGCTGGGATACTCCAACTTTGATATCCTTCTACATAACAATTTTCTACATTCAAAGTCCAGGTTTCTTGTATCATAATCACTTGACAATTTGATAAAAATGTTATAACTCCAGTATCTTTCATTTTCCCTGCCAACCCAGCTATGTTCCAACTGAGGATCTTAGTGTTTCAGACTGTCCAGTCAGGTCTTTCAGTTCAGAATACATTTTCTTCTTGTGTTTCATCCAGGACATAGTACTGATTATTTTCTAAATTTAACCTACTTCCCTCTTCACTTCTTAGCATAGAATCTACCTCTATGGTCATTCCTGACTCATCTGGATATTCTAGAACTAAACTGTTATTTATTGTTGTTCCTCTTTTTAACCTACCCCTAATTTCTCTCCTGTTTCCATCTATCAGTATACTCTCATCAGGGAGTAGGGAATGTTCCTGTTGTACTGGTTTCATATAACATGAAATGTTTTGTTGTGTTTTCCCATTTTGTTTCCCTACATCCCGAGGTATTTTTCCTGTCTTTTTAGTATTCTTTCTTTCTCTTTCTCTTTCTTCAGTTACTTCTTTATCATCCTGATCCATAAGAACTGTATTTTCTGCTTTAACTCCAATTTCTTTAAAATGTTCACTTTCTTTTAGGATGGTTTGTCTGATATTTTTGTTCTTCAATACTGTACAAATCCATCCTTTTTCCTTTCTACTTTGATATCTGTACATTGATCCTATATCATTTCATGCAAAAATGTTTCCCATAATTCCTTTACAAATATTATATACACTTAATTTCAACGTTGTGTAATTTTTTTTGGGGGGGGGGAACCCCATCAAAAAATGCAAGGTAAGAGTTTTCCCCTTTTTACCAATTCTTCTTTATTATATATCTGAGCGTTTTGTTTTTGAATGGCTCCCTTCTCACAGTTTGTACATGCACCTTTTCCTTCTTCTTCTACGTCCTTTAATTTACTTGAACATAGTTCTTCTATGATCTTGTACTTTTTTACTACCCCTTCCTCTTCTATTTCCAAGAGTTTTCCTATTGTATGTAAGCTTGTTTAGACTTCTTTTCTATATACCTGCTTTCCTTTGCACTTTTTTCTGTCTTCCCCATCTTTTGTGTCTTCTCTGTGTTCTTTGTCATTTCTTTTTTGCCCTTTTTATTTAACTCTTCTACCAATTTTTGTGTCTCCCTTACCTCCTCTCCTTCCCCTATTTCTTTTGTTATCTGCTGAATTGTTTTCTCCATCCCTTTATTACTATTTCTAGTTACTACTGTTTTTCCTTTTGTACTTGTATTCATACTTTCCCCTTCTTTTGCCAAACATGCACTTAACAATGAAGTAAAGTTAACCAGAAGCTCATTGTTAAGCAGTATTCCATCTCTTATTTCTATCAAAAGTTTCCTAATATCATTTTTTCCTTCATTTATTATGTTTTGTTTGATTTGTTCACTGACTTCCTCTCCCACCTCTGTACTATCTTTTATTATATGTGAAATGTCCAGAGGGTGTTGCATTGGGGATCCAATTTTGGTCTCAGGATATAAGGGGTCAGAAATGCTTCAAATTCTTCTAAAAATGAGGTGCTAGGGCACTGATGGGATTTATCAACCAGCTGTTTGCTGTGGTGTTACCACTCCTGATTTTTCACATCCTTTTTCTTTATTCCTATTGGTGTTTTAACGTTGGTCTCCAACTATATAATTGCCTCAATGTGTTTTCCTAAATCTCCCTTTTGTACTTCCTGTCTTTCTTTTTTCCCATTCTTGTTTTTAATTTCCCTATTCTCTTTTTCTTCTTCTCTACTTTCCAAAGCTCTAATAGTCTTTAACAGTGGGTGTTCTCTCTGAGAGTCCTGAGATTTATTTCCACTATCTTTGTTTATCGGTGACGAACTTAGTGGGGGTAATGATGAACCCTGTGTCCTGAGCACCTCTTTCCTTCCCATCAGGTTAATCTGATTACCTGGTGCTAATATATAACTTGTAATTTTCTTATCAGTTAGTGGTTTTACCCCTTCTTTTAAATCCAATTTATTTTTCTTTTTATTTATGTAGCTTACAGGGTTAGCTACCATTTTCTTTTTAGTGTGTCTTGTTTGGACCATTTTCATAATCTTTTCTCAGAGAAATGTATCCCGCACTTAATTTTTGACTTGAATCATGTTCTAAACAATTTAGGACTTTAGTTTACACCACAATAGCCAGAGACACACAGTTGTACAAATTTTATAGTATCAAAATATCAGAACAGTTAAAATACCAAGCAAGAGCCAGAGTTGATATTAGTGTTATATACTAAATTCCTTAATAACTCCTTTTACAGTTAGTTAACAATAGAGTAAATTCCTCCTTTAATTTCCAAAGCTATAAATCAGTCCTAATCCGATGTTAGTTCCACTCATTTTGTCTGCTCTCTTGATGAACAATACATTTTCCCAGCTTTTTAATCTTTACTTCCTTATCCTTCTCTTTTCTTGTATTCTTTATAGGCACTTTAAACACTTTACAGTCAGATATTGGTTCAGGCTTTATTTTCTGGAAGAGATATTTACATTTATTTTAAAAATTAATAGTAACTCTGCTCCATACTATTTTCCTCCTGTGTATCTAAAACAGCTTAATTTTCCAATAAAAAATAGAACTAAATATTAAAAGAAAAGGCAGAAACAAAATAATGCAATTTTAGTTTTTGGTACCTTGAAGGTTCCCTGCTTGTTTCCTCTGATTCTCCTTCCAGTGTACCAGCTATCGCTCAATGCCTTCCTGCTATTTTTCATCTAGAAAATCATTAAAAGAATTGTTGTTTTGTCTTAGAAACATTGAAACATAGACTTTGATGGCAGATAAGGACCACTTGGCTCACCCAGTCTGCCCAGTTCCCCTACCTATTGGATAAGCTGCAGATACTAGTTAACCAACAGCCTACTTCCTGCAATCCCCCAATATATTTGCCTTATGTCTGTCCCATGCATGTTTGAATTCCCCCACTGTTTTAGACCCCACAACCTCTCCAGGAAGGTGGTTCCATGTGTCCACCACTCTCTCCGTGAAAAAGAATTTCCTCACATTACCCCTGAACCATCCCCCCTCTAACTTTAAATTGTGCCCCCTTGTTCTTACACATCTCTTTTTCTGAAAGATGCTACACTCCTGGACTTTGTTGATTCCCTTGAGGTACTTAAAAGTTTCTATCATGTCCCCCCTGTCCCTCCTTTCATCAAGGGTATACATATTAAGCTCTCTCAGTCTCTCTTCATATGGTTTCTGATGTAGACCCTGCACCATTTTAGTTGCCCTCCTCTGGGCTGCTTCCATCCCTTGTGACTTTTAACATAAATCTTAATATTTGTTCCTTTTACTAGTTCTTTTTGTTAGATTTGCCTACCTTTGTTTGGTAGGTATCCTTCTATCCTTCTGGTTGAATTTCCTGTTGTTCCACAGCAGCCACTTAACTTTGTTGCTTGACACTACTCAACACAATCAACTCAAAAAAATAAAAAAAACTTATTTTAAATATATAATGAAAAATACTATTGCCAGCACCAGTAAATCCAGTGTTTTTCTTCAAGCACTGTAACAGAACTTATACATCCAAGGAATGTGCTATCAATGCACAAAAAGGGAAGCCAAAGACCATCATAAGTGCTATCAAACTGAAAATTTATTAATGCACAAAGCACAGGGCTTCCACATTTGAGTATGCTGCCCCCTCCTTCAGCAATACAAGATAAAATTCATTGTGTTCTTTGAAAAAAAGTGTGTTTTTGGGTGTGATTTCCTGTTTAAACTTTAATCCTGCTGTTCTTTCACTGTTGTTTGTGCTGTGCTTACCTTACTGCAGATTGCTGTGGTGAGCGAGGTATCATGCTGAAGTAACATACTAACATACTAACATACTATTTGCCAGCAGATTAGGCCTTACAGTCTATCGAGTCTGCTCGAACCTAGATCCTTAGTTGGATGCCAAGACCCTCCCATCCCTTGTTCTCCAGAAACCCCTATCATCCATCCCCACCCCTCCGGGACAGGCCATCATCTGATACATCCACTTTCTGTGTCTGTCCCACCCTCTCTTGAAGCCCTCCACTGTGGATCTCTGAACCAGCTCACCAGGCAGTGCATTCCAAGGGTCCACCACCCTCTCGGTGAAAAACCTCCTCCTCTTTTCCCCCCTCACCCTTCCACCTTCCAACTTCAAACCATGCCCTCTGGTGATACCTCCCTGCTTTAGTCTAAAGATCCTCCATGTTTACCCTATTTATTCCCTTGAGGTACTTGAAGACCTCAATCATGTCCCCCCCGTCTCTCCTCTCCTCCAATGAAAACAGGCAGAGCTCCTCAAGTCTGTCCTCATAAGTCAAATCCCCTAGCCCTCATATCATCTTTGTTGCCCTCCTCTGTCCCCTCTCCAGGAGCTGTATTCCATTGTTTTTAACTGGCATTTAATCCAGTTAGCTCGAAGTACCTCAAGGCATGCTATAGTAAGAGGGAGCTTTTTCATGGTCAGCACTGTAGATGTTCCTCTGGGGGCTTGTTTGGGTTAGGGTAGTGGTCTAGCTGGAGTGGACCATAGCTAGGGAGCTGGAAGGCTCCAGGTACCAACAAACAATATGGGAAACTTAATTTGGGAACACTGGTATGTGTTCCCATTTTCTCTGTGGGGCAGGGATCAGGCTGCCACCTGCCAACTCTGGAGAAGTGGCTAGGCAACAGTCAGGTCTGCAGTTCGGGTGCTGATTTGCTTATCCCAGAAAAGTGCCATTATCTCGAAACACACACCCAAAATGTTTTATTGCAATCATGTAATGGATCCAGTTAAATACTAATAAATACTTTTTAACAAAGTTTGTTTTAAAATATAAATTAGTAAATCCAGAAAAAAGTAAAAAAAGAAAATAATGCTATTCAGTGTTTGTTGAAGGCAGTGTTAGTACCAGAGGTGTGCAAAACCGAGGCTGTTTTGGTTTTAGTTTTGATTTTGCCAAATCACCTCTGGTTTTGGTTTTAGATTCACAGCCAATATTCATTCAACATAAAATACAGCCTATACCTTCATTTTAAAGTATAGTATAAAGGAAAACAAGTTAAATTATGTAGAAAAACAGTTTATAGCATGGCAGCTAGCAAGACCCAGCTGTTAGTAAGTTCAAAGGAAATTAAGTATCTTGTAAGGCATTTTGAGCAAGTGTTAAAATTGAATAAGTACATAGTTTCATTTGCTTGCAGTCTAAATTCTTAGCAATAAATGACAATAGAAAAGACACGATGAATACAGGGACATAGGCTGAGGCAATATAACAGCTGAGTATAGCAGTATAGCAGTATAGCCTGGCAGTATAACCTAGAGGTTAGAGTAATGAGCTGTGACTAAGCTTGGTCCAGCAGACCTGGGTTTGATTTCCCATAACCTCCACATGCATACTGTGTGACTCTAAGCAAGTCACTACTTAACCACTCCAGTGCTGCCGGGTTACCCCTGAAAACAGGGACTTGTGCTTAGTGGGCCTTACCAAGTTATTAAAGAATAACACACACACACACACACACACACACTCACACAGAGTAATCCCTGGCTACTTTGTTTAGTCTGTTAAGCAAGGTGTGTACTGCTAACAAAAATGACTTAGTGACTGAAGGAGGGTAACAGGACTGGAGGACACAGTAAATGTCAGGTGATGGTCTGAGAGTAGATTTTTTTTATAAAGGTAGCAGCTTGCACATACAGAATATATTGGACCCTCCCACTCACCCTTTTGAACTGATTATTTAGTTTTTTGATAAGCTGACTTTGTTGCTTGTGTTGCCAGCGATGGGCCCCCACAGTTTCAACAATTTTTTTTCCTCAATTAGGATGTGCATGCACGCAACAATTTTTATTTTTTTTGTAGTACAATGCCATGAAAAGAAGACTAAAGATAATTATGTAGTCAGACTGAGGTAGCATGATGATTTATGAAAGAGAATACCCACTTTTATGTAGTGTTTGTAATATTTTTTTTTTCATAGATGACTATCGATTCAAGGGCAGCAGATCAGTCAGAAGTCAGGATGGGGTTAGATGTTATCCAAGACAGAGGCTTGGCATAGGGTACATAACTGGAAGACATCTACCAGAAATCAATACAGTCATTTACAAATTTAAGTTAACCTTACAAATAAAAGATTGAAGAAAAAAATGTGTGACTGTGAAATTATTTCATATGCTACATAGAGTCAAAGAGTGGTCCCTAGCTTTTGTATTCTTGGTAGACAGTAGTTCAGTGGAAGAAATGAAATGGTGACTGGCATGAGACAGGACATGAATGACATGAGAGACAGGCTGATGCATCATTCCCTTTCCCCCAGCACTGGGCCAGTAGTACTACTATCCTTCTTCAACATCCCTGCCAATAGGCTCATCATCACTACTTTGAACAGTTTTTGGAAGAGCCCCTAAGTATCCTACAAATACACCATAGTTTAATTTAATAAAAGTTAGAATTTCAATGTTTTCTGGAAGGAGTTTTCTCCGCCTAGTGCTAGCACCATAGCCAGCAGTGCTAAATATTCTCTCTGAATAGACACTTGTTGCTGGGCAACTTAAGTAGTAAAGGGCCACTTTTTGTAATGCTGGCCAGACCACACCCTTTTCAGGCCAATACTGGAGTGGGTCATTTCAAACATTTATCTTTCTGGGATCCTTTAAGAAGTCATCCACTATACTGCTTGCTGAGTAGCTTGTGATGGGAGCAGTAACAGCACTGTATTTCTCTATAATAACTGGTGACCCCCGTTATCAACCCATTTTTGAGTACTTTAAAAAGTCGTATCAACCTGCAGGTTGATATGAAAAAACTCATATCAACCAGCGGGTTGATATGACTTTTACAGTCGCGCGCCGAGAAGCCTGCAGCAGTCCAAATGGAGAACCGTTTTCTTGCTGCCTGTGGCAGGGACAGAGACAAATATAATGTTTCACAGGAATTTCACTAAACTGCCTTTTAACTTTGGTACCTTATGGTTGTGGGTTCAAGTCGGGTAAGGTAGATCACTTTTGTAACAATGGAGAAAAATGAATAACATTTCAGTAAAAAAACATTTTTTCAATTTATTTAAATAAAGGCGTTAGAACAAGTCCTCCAGCTTTAATGTCTGTTGTTGCGTCATCTCAATGGGTCAGGGTCATGCCAGTCTGAAGTGAAAGTTCATGGAACCTAGGGAACCAGTCAGGAGTAGTGGGGTAAGTACATTTTTAGTTAGCATTTTTTGATCTAGTAAAAACTTATCTTGAGCCATTTATTATAAAAAATAAAACATTTGTAGGGGGTTGACGTGTGATACTAGTGAAACCTCTTGAGCTTTGCTCTCGAGGTTTCTCTAATATCACACACCATGGGTGTGTAAAAAAACTGCACATCAACCCCCTACATATGCATTATTCTCTATATATCATCCAGTCCTGCCCAAATGTTGTCGGTGGAGTCACCATACAAATTGCCCCAGGTTCTGACTCATAATAGAAGGTTTTTCTTATTCTTCTGCCTTCACTGGGATCTGTTTCTTGGAAGGGAGCATGGCTATCATGATCAGCATCTGCAACACTTCTAGCTGAGTTCCTGTTGTCATTTTTAGAGCAACTTTATTAATGAGCTGTTCTTTATAATGGTTGAGGTCTATGCTACCAGGCTGGAGAAGACCTGGCAAACTGGTTTTGAAATGTGGATCTGACATTGCTGCTATCACATAATGTTCAGATTCCAAACTGATGGCAGTCCTGTGATCCATTTCCAAACACAAAGGCAGCTTTTCAGCAAGAGTGACACCTGTGCTTGCACCTTGCTCTTCAAATGTTTCTCGGAATCTCTCTAGTCTCTGCATGAGAAGACGTTTCAAAGGAATGACTTGACTTATGGTTGTGCTGTCAGCACTAGTTTTATATGTGGCTTCCTCAAACGGTTGTAGCAACTGACATAAATGTGATATAAAATTCCTCTGCCCAGAGGTGAGTGTAACATCCCCTTTCCCTACTGCATAGTCAATGGTGTACTGGTACACTGCTTTGCATTGTTCTAGGAGCCTCTGTAACATGTAAAAGGTGGAGTTTTACCTAGTGCTTTAGGTGGTGCATTGGTAAGTTATTCTGATGTTGCAGTTCCCACAAGATTTTACAAGCTTTTGCAGAGTGCTTGAAGTGACCACATATCTTGCATGCACACCCAGCATATTCTGCACATTCCTGTCTTAACTGAGGAAGTCCTGTATCACTAGACTGAGTGTATGTGCAAAACATGGTAAATGCAGAAACCCGCCATCCTTTAATGCTTTCACAATGTTTGCTCCATTGTCTGTAACCACAAATCCTGGGGAAAGGCCATTAGGGGAAAGCCATTCTGAAAACCGTTTCTTTATCTCCTGTAAGATGTTCACACCAGTGTGATTTTCTTTGTCAAAATTTGCAATACAGAGGACAGCCTGTTTGTAAGAATTTTGTTGGTCCCTATTGGTGCCAGATGATGTTTCAGAGGAAAATGATATGCTGTGGGTGGTGACAGTCATGTAGTCTAATGTTTGACCACTCATCCACATATCTGTTGTTATATGTGCTTCTTCAACAGTCGATGACTGCAAGGCACTGTTTACCTTCTGGTGCAGTTCCCTATAAAATATGTCCGTGATGGCAGCTGACATCAAGGGATAGCAAGTTTCATCACCTCCTGAAACCCAGCAGAGTCAGCAATAGAAAATGGGTACATGTCCAATGTAATCATTGCTGCTACTGCTTCATTTAACTGCTTTGGATGGCTTTGGTCATATTTACTGAAGTTCTCCATTCACAAGCTTGCGGTATTGTTAACTGATTCTGAGGTGCAACTGGCACACTAAAACAGGCTGGAGCAGACAGACAAGTACTCATTCTGTTGTCAGTTGGGGAGCGTTCTGATTTTGATAAAGACCCAGCAGATAAAGGGGGGTGATACAGTTAAAGTTCTGCTTAGTGTCTGAGGGGTTAATTGTATATGGAAAAATGTCACTATACCACTAGTGTGAGTACCAGTGTTAACCTGTGCAACATTCTCTGCCATGTCACCTTGTCCCTTATTCCTGGCCCACTGAAGTGGATGTATCTACTGTTAAGTGTCTTATTAAGGTTGATGTGCCAATGTTGCCTGCCTGTCTTCCTCTGCTGAAAGAGGCCTTACATAAGCAACATATTGCACCCATACTGTTCTTTGGGTCAAGGTGAAAAAAACTCCAAATGGAAGAGGACGCCTTTTTCATTTTTGTCCCTGGCATTTCAACTTCTGGATCATCATCTGGCATGTCGGCATACCATTGTTTCCTCAACTTCCCTACAGCAAGTCCTTCACATAGACATCAACTTGTCCAACATTCACAGTGTCGAATGGTTGGTTGCAGCGATGTGTGGATAAAGTGAATCCACTGTAAGCCGCTCTCCCCCGTAATCTGCCCCCCCAAGTTGAGAATCCTTAAGGCCAGGGTTGTGGGGGGGCACAGCCCCCCTGCATTAGTAGCGAGAAGGTGTCGTTCTGTTCCCCAGTCTTTGCTGGGACATGGTGGTGTCAGGGATGTTGGCGGCAATGTGTCACTATAGGGGATGTTGGTGAAATTTAATTCACCACGACTTGGTGGAACAGGCATGTCTATGTTAATTTCTATGTTTTGATTATTTTCCTCAGTGTCCTCACTGAATGATTGGGTGTGAGGGCTGTCCTCAGCAGAGGAGACAGGCAAGCCAGGCATAACTTCCTTTTCAATTTCACTGGCCGCTAATGACCTTTCCTCTGATGACCTTTCACCAAGTTTTTTGGTCTGATATCTCACAGGTTCTTCTGGCTGTTTGCCCTCATCATCAGAGTCCCCATCATGCACTGCTTCTCTTTCAGGAATGTACCCACTGCCATTCCTATCTATGTGGTCTGACCTGAGGAATGAGAAACGGTAGAATCTTGAGAAAGTGGCACAAAATATGCATGTGTGCTTATTCTTTAATTTCCACTATGTGTAGTGCCTGCAACTGCCTTTATTTAATTAGGTTATTTAATAACTGCACCTTTTGCATATCTGCTTTTCTTATTTGCTGGTTCAGCACCCCAAGCATTTCTTGCTGCCTGTTACTTGGCCTGTATTTGTTAACTGGGTATCACCTGCAGCAGACAAACATAATGGTATCTCAGAAGACAAAGATTTGGAGCATGAGGAAGCTTCAATCAGTAAAGAAGAGGATGTTCCTATTGCAGTAGAAGAAGAACATTTTGGTTTTGTGACTGCTTTTTTTTCCTTTGAATTGCTGTCTTTGTCTTGATTTCGCATGCCTGCTTTCTTTTGGCATTATTTAAATAACAGATGCTGATCAATAATGAAGCCAGCTCCCTTCCAAGAAAAAAAAAGTGCCTAACTGTACTACCTTCATATTAAGATACTAACATACTAAAAAGCCAGCAGATTAGGCCCAACGGTCTATTGAGTCTACTTATGGACCAGTGCCCTCTCATGGCACTGTTTTAGCCCCCCCCCACAAGATCCCTCCCCCGGTGAGGCTCTGGGCTGTACCCTCCTCCTGTACCTATCCCAACCTCTTTTGAACCCCCTCCATAGTTCCAACAGCCACTGGTTCTGGAGGCAGTGCATTCCAGGGCTCCACAACCCTCTCTGTGAAGTAGTGCCTCCTTGTCTCCCCCTTAGTCTCCCACTGACCAGCCTCATCGAGTGCCCCCTGGTGGCTCCTTCCTCCCTGAGCTGCAGCACCCCCCTCAAGGTTGACTCTGTTTATTCACTTGAGGTACCTGAAGACCTCTATCATATCCCCTCTGTTCCTCCTCTCCTCTCCTCCAGTGAGTACAGGTTGAGCTCCTCTAGCCTCTCCTCATAAGGCCTTTCCCTCAGACCCTGTATCATCCTGGTTGCCCTCCTCTTGACCCTCTCCAGAAGAGCAATATCCTTTTTTAAGTAGGAACGCCAAAACTGCTTGCAATATTCAAGGTGCGGCCTAACCAGGCAATTACACAGCGGAAGGAGCACCTCTCAGCTCCTTTAGGTTATCCCCCTGGCAATGCACCCCAGCATTTTATTAGCTTGGGCCACAGCCCTTCTACAATGCTCCAAGTTGTTCATTTTGGCATCCACCACTACCCTGAGGTCCTTTCCCCCCCCCATGAAACTTACAGTGTGTCCTCCCCAAGGTGTACACATGTGCCGGGTTTTTGGCCCTGAGGTGGAGCACCCTGCATGTCGCAGTGTTAAACTTTAGTTTTTAGGTGCAGGACCACCTCCCCAGGGTCTCCAGGTCCTTCTGGAGAGCCAACTTCCCCTCCTCCTCTTCCACCACCGACCACAGTTTCGAGTCATCGGCAAATAGGCTCATCCCACTCCTGATACCTCTTCTGATATCTGAGATATAGGTATTAAACAGCAGTGGATCCAGCACCAAGCTCTGTGGGACCCCGCTAATGACTCTCCTGGGAGATGAGACCTCCCCCCACCATCACCTTCTGTACCCTCCCAGCTAGCCAGTTCACTATCCACCTTACCAACTGCCCCCACACCCCCATATCCACCAGCTTCACTAGCAACCCGGGATGCGGCATTGAATCAAACACCCTGCTGAAGTCTAGAAAGAGGACATCCACTGGCCTGCCCTGATCCAGCTCTCTCGTCACTCCCTTGTAGAACTCCACCAGGTTGGTCTGACATGATCTGCCCCCAACAACACCATGCTGGAGATCATCTAGGTGGCCCCATGCCTTCAGAAACCCTTCCAACCTCTCTTTCAAGATGACCTCCATCACTTTGCCCATTACCAATGCCAGGCTTACCGGCCTGTAATTACCTGGCTCCTCGCTCAAGCCTCCCTTGTGAATCGGTATGATATTGGTCATCTTTCAGTCTTGCAGCACCCTCCCCGTCTGCAGGTGGGAACTTCCTCGGTCATCTTGGGGAAATAGGTGGCAATGATGACATTACCTACAGTACAGGATGGGTACAGGGATCCTGCAGGCACAGTGATGCTTACAGAACAGGATGGGGACAGGGATCCTCCAGGCACAATGATACCTACAGTACAGGATGGGGACAGGGATCCTCCAGGCATGGTGATACCCACAGTACAGGATGGGGACAGGGATTCTCAAGCCACAGTGATGCCTATGCTATAGAATGGAGACAGAAATCCTCCAGGCATGATGATACCTATACTTCAGGATGCAGACAGAAATCCTCCAGGAAAGATGATGCCTATACTACAGGATGGAGACAGGGATCCTTCAGGCACAATGATATCTATACTACAGGATGGAGACAGGGATCCTCCAGGCATGGTGATATCTATACAACAGAATGGGGACGGGGATCTTCCAGGCACAATGATACTTACAGTACAGGATGGGGACAGAGATCCTCCAGGTGCAATGATACCTACAGTGTAGGATGGGGACAGGGATCCTCCAAGCATAATACCTACAGTACAGGATGGGGAAAGGGATCCCCCAAGCATGATACCTACAGTACAGGATGGGGAAAGGGATCCTCCTGGCACAATGATACTTACAGTATAGGATGGTGGATAGAGTCTTGGAGGAACTAGGAAAAGTAAAGAAAGACAAGGCAATGGGGCCAGATGAGATTCACCCTAGAGTGTTGAAGGAACTCAGGGAAGTCCTAGCAGGTCTGCTGACAACCCTCTTCAACCAATCACTAGAGACGGGGGTTACCTGGGGACTGGAGGAGGGCAGAAGTGGTCCCCCTGCACAAGACTGGAAGTGGGGAGGAGGCAGGCAATTACAGACCTGTAAGTCTGGCCTCATTGGGGGGAAGCTAATAGAGTCCCTACTTAAGGAGAGGGTAGTGAAGGTCCTGGAGTCAAGCGGTGCAAAAGACCCAAAGAAGCATGGATTCACTGAGGGTAGGTCCTGTCAGACTAATCTTACCAATTTCTTTGACTGGGTGACCAGGGTGGTAGATCAGGGAGGGGTGGTGGATGTGGCCTACCTGGATTTCAGTAAGGCCTTCAACACTGTACCTCATAGAAGGTTGCTTAACAAATTGGGGAATCTGGGTGTGGGCTCTAAAGTGGTAAAATGAGTTGGAAACTGGCTAAAAGGCAGGACACGAAAGGTGATAGTAAATGGCATAAAATCAGAAGAGGGGGAGGTGACCAGTGGGGTTCCACAAGGATTGGTGCTGGGTCCAGTTTTATTCAATGTCTTCATAAGCGACATTGCAGAGGGACTGGAAGGGAATGTATGCCTGTTTGCAGATGACACCAAGATCTGTAACAGTCGACACACAGGAGGGGCTAGATAAAATGAGAAATGACCTAAGACTACTTGAGGAATGGTCAAGGATTTGGCAGTTGGATTTCAATGCTAAGAAGTGCAAGATAAGGTCTGGCCCAGTGGCACTGAGGGCTGAGGTGCTGGATGCCACACCTTGGGCTGTGCTGGCGCCCCGTGTTCAGGAATAAGCACGGGCTACCATGGGTCGGCAAGGTGGAGATGGATTGCGCATCTGATGGACTGCTGTCCATCTCCGGAGAGGGGGGGACCAGCGGCCGGTGTATGCCTGACCCCTAGCAGAGGCTGGGGCTTGATGGCACAGAGCTGCAAGAACAAGAGGCAGAAGCATGGCAGATGTGGGCACACACAGGAGTTTGTGTGGTCCCCATCGCAGGCATTATTGCATGTTGCGCTCCCACAAGGGGAGAAAACCAGAAAATAGTGGCAGCCAGGTCATGTGGCTTGATGGCAATCCATCAGAGTGTGCCATCTCCATGGGCACCACCTGATCCAGATTCATGCCTGGTGGGGGAGTTGGGGGCTCTCTCGCCTGCCTGCCATGGGGGGGGTAAGCCATGGGGGAGTACAACATGATGGCCCGAGAAGAGATTGGAGTGGGCAGATGGCAGCTGGAGAAGGAGGAGAGGAGGAGAGGAGAAGGAGCTGACTGGGGCCACAGGAGAAAAAAGTAAGGGGAAAAAAAAGTGCAAGATAATGCACCTGGGACACAGAAAGCCAAGAGAGGAATACAGGATGGGGGGGGGTTGGGGCAGGTTCTAGGCACCACAAGTCTGGAGATAGACATGGGGGTTATCATATCTGATGATCTGAAGTCAGCCAAACAATGTGAAAAAGCAGTGGGGAAGGCAAACAGAATGCTGAGGTGCATAGGAAGGGGCATAACCAGTAGGAGGAATGAAGTGGTGATGCCACTGTATTGATCACTGGTGAGGCCTCATCTGGAATACTGTGTCCAATTCTGGAGACCACATCTCAGGAAGGACATAGACAGAATGGAAGTAGTCCAGAGAAGAGCAACAAAAATTATACATGGACTGCACCTCAAGCCTTAGGATGAAAGACTCAAGAAACTAAACATCTATTCACTGGAAAAGAGAAGGGAGAGAGGGGATATGATAGACTTTCAAATACCTTAGAGGAATAATCAGGGTACAGGAGGGGAGTATATTTCAGGAAGAAAGTGCACAAGGACAAGGTGACATAACATGAGGCTGGAGGGAGGGAAGATTAGGGGGAATGTTAGAAAGTATTTTTTCACAGAGAGGGTGGTGGATCTGTGGAACAGCATACAAGTGGAGGTGGTGGAAGCGAAAAGAGTGCAGGGATTCAAAGGTGCATGGGATAACCATAAAGGCACCCTGCTGTACAGCAGAGTGGGGGGAAGGCAGTCCAGATAAGAGTTGGGATTACCAAATCAAGTAGGGATATGGGCAGACTAGGTGGGCTGTATGGTCCATATCTGCCAACAAATTCTGTGTTTCTAAGATGGGGACAAGGATCCTCCAGGTACAGTGATACCTACAGTACAGAATGGGGACAAGGATCCTCCAGGCACGATAATACCTATATTGCAGGATGGGGACAGGGATCCTCCAGGCATAGGTATATCTATAGCACAGGATGGGGACAGGGATACTCAATGCATGATGATACCTACAGTACAGGATGGGGACAGGGATCCTCAATGCTTGATGATACCTACAGTACAGGATGGGGACAGGGATCCTCAATGCATGATGATACCTACAGTACAGGATGGGGACAGGGATCCTCAATGCATGATGATACCTACAGTACAGGATGGGGACAGGGATCTTCAATGCATGATGATACCTACAGTACAGGATGGGGACAGGGATCCTCAATGCATGATGATACCTACAGTACAGGATGGGGCAGGGATCCTCAATGCATGATGATACCTACACTACAGGATGGGGCAGGGATCCTCAATGCATGATGATACCTACAGTACAGGATGGGGACAGGGATCCTCCAAGCACAGTGATACATATAATACAGAATCAGGACAGGGATCCTCCAGGCATGATGATACCTACAGTACAGGATTGGAACAAGGATCCTCCAGGCATGATACCTCCAGTATAGGATGGGGACAGGGATCCTCCAAACATGGTACCTACAGCATAGGATGGGGACTGGGATCCTCCATGCAAATGATACCTACAGTACAGGATGGGGACTGGGATCCTCCAGGCATGGTGATATCTATACTATAGACTGGGGTAAAGATCCTCCAGGCACGATGATACCTACAGTACAGATTGTTGACAGGGATCCTCCAGGCACGTTGATACCTTCTTTACAGGATGGGGACAGGGATCCTCCAGGTACATTGATGCCTACAGTACAGGATGGGGACAGGGATCCTCCAGGCATGATGATACCTGCAGTACAGTATGGGGATAGTGCTCCTCCAGGCACTATGAAACCTATCCTACAGGATGGGGACAGGGATCCTCAAAGTTTGCTGTTCTCTATACTACAGGATAGGGACAGGGATTCTCAAGGCATGGTGATACCTATACTACAGGATGGGGACAGGGATCCTCCAGGCACAGTGATACCTATACTACAGGATGGGGACAGGGTGCAGTATTGGAGTTAAACCCGCTATGTGGTGGCTTTTTGGATGAAGTAGTTTACAGTAATGAACTGTCATGCTAACAAGTGATTTTGATCTCTGGATCAGCAAATTGGTGCACTATGATGATTAATTTGACAAGTGCTCCAATTAAGAGAGTTTGGCACCTTGAACCATATTTTCTATATTGTCTTGAGTTCTGCACTTAGTGTGCCCATGCTTTTAGCAGTCCCTCCAGGGTGCAAGCAACCAAGAAAGTACATGATTATAAGGGGAATCCAAAAGAACATAACATCAGTACCCCTCACTCTGGGTCATGCCTGCCCCATCCAGGGTAATCACGCAGGTCATTCACTGTGCTGCCTGAAGGGGTGGGGTTTGCACCTTTTCAAGAAGCAGCATTAGCGGGAACTAGGCCAAACTGTGTTTAGTGAGTGGGAGTGGCATGGCCATTTAGTTGAAGTCACCAGGAGCTGGGTTGAGCTGGAGCCACAGTGAGCCATGGCTGGGGACAGTTGGTTTTATATAAATCATTAGGAGATGGATTGAGCTATGATTGGAAGCAGTTTACGAGAGTGGAGCAGGGCATCACATCGGGGCTGCAGTACTACAGAGAGCATGGTATTATGTCAGGAGCAGCACTGAACTGGATGGCTGTTTGACACAGTTGGTCAGGAACTGCATAGAACTGGGCCACTGGGCAGAACAGTGACAGCATTAGTTGTGGCTTGGAGCAGTGGTGAGACTGAGTGCAATACTGATTGGTGCCACTGAGAGCAGAGAGGTGAGAAGCAGTTGCAGCCTGATGTTACGTTAGTGACCTTTGCAGTCTGGAGAGTGCTACTGGGGTTGGGCTTGTTTCCCATGTTCTGCAGTCAGCTGCTGCTTTGGAGTTTCCCTCTGTGTCTCCAGGGCAGTTTTTGTTGTGGTTGAGGAAAGGTATATTTAAGTGGCTCTGTGGTAGGGCTGTTTATTTTGTAATAGTGGCAGTGGGGGGGAAATTAAGCCTTTGGAGCCATTGTCAACATTTGAATTGATGGTAGGTTAAGTGATATGATCATGCCTTCTGATGCCAGAGTAGCCATGTTATGTGTGGTCATTTTGAGCCCTGTACTAGTATAATGATACCGCAGTGCTTGGGCATGGTGAAAAAGAAACAGATAATTTTCCACTGCAGTTGTGCTGAGATATCAGTACTGCCTTCTATGGTACTTGGCCTATCAGATGTCTAGATTTTTCCTACCCATTTCATAATATTAGTTAGTGACCACCTGAGGATATGTTGTGCGGGACACAGCATCCACAATGTGACCCTGTGTATTCCCTATGTTCTGCTCTCACAGGCAAATGGGGCTCAACAAGGACACCAAATGTTTAAGGGAGGGGAATGGGAGAAGCTGGGCAACCGAGAGAGTGGTAGGAAGGTGTGGTCTATTCCTATCCAGGGTATAAAAAGAGGGCATGTGAGGTATAAGGTAGTGTTGTAGGAGGTTTGGCTTGGCCAGGATGGCTAGTGGTTCCCTAGCTGAGATGATGTCTCCTAGTGAGACCAGAGTCAAGGCCTGGCCTGGGAGCTGGTGGGGCAACCACCAACTTTTGTGGGCTCTGGTCAAGGATCCAGGTGTTGGGTCTCATAAAGATGCCAAGGGTACTGAGCTGTTTCTGTGCCCCTCCAGGATGAAAAACTGAAAACTTTCACTCAGATGTAGCATCATCTAAGGACAGCACTAAATGCACCTTACAGGGGACCCCTGTTGCTACTGGTATTGGTCTTGTGGTCAGCAATAATAGGGTCACCCTGGATTGTTCCCTACTGTATTGTCTGGGAGTGGTGAAAGATTTCTGTATGGACATTCTCTGACCCTATGCACTTAAATGGATGCTTGAATTTGGGACTGTGACAGGCTGCAATTACGAACTGGGGGCTCATTACTTTAAGTTGCAGACACCCATAAATGGATTTCCTTTAGTTGGAACTGTTAGTTAACAAAAAACTGTTTTGCGTCCTTCTCTGGGGCACGACCACTTTTTTTTTAAAAAAGGTTTTTGTTGAGGAAAGCTGTGCATTGTACATAACATTACACAAAAACACATGGGGCAGGATTCACTAAAAAATGCAAAGTGCCACGCAAACATTTGAGTGGTACCTCATGGTTGCACTGAAGGGCAATCGTGCTATTCACAGCCAGATAGCACAGTGTGCTATCTGACTGTGAATAGGGTCTGGTTGGGGTAGTGCTAACCCAGGAAAAACAGTGGAATACCCAGTAGCGCTGCCCCCACAGCCACACAGGAAAATGGCCCCGCAGTCAATAGTGCTCATGCACTAAAGTGCTATTCACAAAAGTAGCCATGCAAATGAGCCCATTGGGCATCCAAGGCATTAGTGGCCATTAGCATGCCCATTATGGACTCATTTGCATGGCATTAGTGTGGTGTTGCATGCCCCCCCACCAGCCCAAGCCTCACGCAGACACATTCCCCGGTAGTCTAGTGGTGCCCTCCCCCACCTCGATTGCCGACCTGACATGATCAGTTATGTTTCCATAGTGTAGTGGCCCTCCCTGGTCCCCCGATCTCCCACCTGAAAGTGAAACACATTCTTTCCATAGTGTAGTGGCCCTCCCCAGTCACCGATCTTCCACCCAAAATAGAAACCCCCTTTTTCATACTGTAGTGTCCTGGTTCCACCATGCTGCAGTGACATGAGAACAGTGACCATCAGTACAGCGACGGCACAACACCGCCAATTGGTGTTGCGCCCCCACCCGCACTTAGGATTACCAACTCTGAGTTGGAGTTGGTTCAGGGAAGGGGTGAACACCCTGGAGGCAGCAATGTCGGGAACCTTAGCGGATCATCTCTGCGAACTGCTGAAAATGTCGCTGTGATGGTGTTCGCTGTATTCCCGTCGCTGTTGCAACATGATACCAGTGTCCTTCCCCGGTCCACTATCTCCCACCCAAAAGTGAAACACATGTTTTTCATAGTGTAGTGGCTCCCCCTCCCCACTCACCGATCCCTGTATGAAACACCCATTTTCCATAGTGTAGTGCCCCCCAGTCACCGATCGCTGTCTCCAAATTCCAACACCCTATGCCCTGGTAGTCTAGGGTCCCTCCCCCCACCCCACCCAGTGTGACCCACCACTCTGCTCCCCTCCATCCTACTTGGCAATCAGTGACCAGCATAGCCCTCCTTACACTACCATGGCTGGCCGCTGACTGAGCCTTCAAGGAGCACGTACTGTATTAGGTATAGCTCCTTGACTGTGACAGATCAATCACAGTCAAGGAGCTATACATGTATACAGCATGTGCTCATTGAGGGCTCAGTCAGTGGCCAGATGCAGTGCTGTGAGGGGGGCTGTGCTGGCCGCCGATGGCCTAGGGGGATGGAGAGGAGCTGGGTCACACTGGACGGGGTGGGGAGGGACCCTAGACTACCAGGGCATGGGGTTTTGAATTTGGGGACACCATCGGTGATGGGGGTGGTGGGGGGTGGACACTACACTGTGGAAAATCGCTCTCTTTCAAGGGCCCCAAACTATTTAACATTCTACCGCCCAACCTGGCAGTTTGCTCCTCCATCCATTCCTTTAAGGCTAATATGAAAAACCACTTGCTCAACAACCCCCCTGCAACTGTTTCTAGATACTCCTGTCTAGGACAAGTGAACCACACTCTCCCCCACTCACCTGTCTGTCTTATTCACCCTCTAACTTTAATCTCTCCTCTCCCCTTTTCTCTTACTCCCATCCCCAGTCTGGTTATGTTTTCTGTGCATATGTGCAGCGAGGCCCTTGCTCATTCGGCCGTGTGACAGATACACTGTGCTTAAATGTTTTTCTTTGACACACTGTCAGTACGTTTAACATGTTTAGGGCCTTGTATTTTTGTTATAAGTGTATTCCTGTAAAGTCATATTTTTTCTAACAGTGTATATATCCACCTATGTAATTAGTGTATCTTGGAACATCTTTTTCTCTGTAAATGTGTATGTTCATACCCATGTGTAACTCCCCTGTTACTCGGGGTTACTAGAATCCCAGTAAGACCTAGTGGTAGGCAGGGAAGGCAGCTTGTGAAACTCCAGTTAAATGGATTTCACACTGTCTCACTCTGTTCTCAGTCTCAGCTGAGACTGAGGGGTGACATCATTTAGAACTGTCGCAAATGCATAAGCCACACTGGAATGTTGCAGTTGGACGTTAGAGTAGAATGTTGGGGAATTTGAAGTCAGTCTGAGAGAGAGAGTCTGTAGAGTGCAGCAGAGGTGCTCTGTTGAGTGCAGGCCCTCAGAGCTCTAAGCTCTGTTAAAGAGCTACTTCTGTTTTTTTTAGGTGTGTGTTTCCACCTGAAGAGGAACACAAAAACTGAAAATTGAAGTGGTGGAGACCGCTTTCAATGGTTCAGGGCCCCATCCCTGCGGGGATGGGGGGAAGGTATCAGCCTGTGTCCAGGGGCAACCCCTTTGGTCCAGCTAGTGGGGAAAGAAGCTGCCTGTTTAATTTTGTGTGGAGGCACCAGAAGATCTGGAAGAGATTCCTTGAGGAGGAAACGCCTGTGGAGCACCTGCAACCAAAGGGTGAGTTCGCTCTGCTAAAGGGCCATGTGTTTCCACCTAAAACAGAAGGAAACTAAAGGGACTGTTACTGTGGGGTCAGGAAAATATAGCCAAGTACAGTTTGGAGGATGTGGGGATTGGACTGCTTAACTCTGTGGGGGGTCTAGAGTAATGGACAAAGCCACTTAATAAGTATATTCAAGTCCAGCACAAATGGGAAGAAAAGACAGTAGATTGAATGTAAATACATTTAAAAAGAATCTACACAGCAAAGTGTGTTAAAGGATGAGGTGTTACAGTCCAGAGAAATGGCTGGGTATGAATTGTGGGAGCGAGAGGTGGGAGACCCCCCCATCAGTAGTAACCAAATTCACCTCTACGGATTTGCTCTGGAACACCTGTTGCTTTCTCTCAGGTACTTGGCCAGTGCCTGAGGAAAGTACCCAGATGTGGGATTAATGAGGAAGATTTCCTTATGGAGCAGAAGTGCTCTTAGGTGGTTTGGGGAGCCACCAGTAAATGTTTCCATGATGTATGGAAAGTGTCCAAATGTCTGGTAAGGCAGCCGAGCCAGGGGAAAACCCAGAGCAGCATACAAGTTCGGGCTGTGTGCCCAGTGTGTTTCAGAGCCTGAGGGCTAAAGTGATGAGGATGTGTTCTGGTCTGTTTAAATCTGCATTACCAGGAGTGTAGCACTGTGGGGGTCCGTCTATTCTTTGTTTACTCTGCTGGATGTGAATAAAAGCCACACTTTAGAATCCCGCTTCTGGTATTGGACATTACAGTTATTGCTTCCTTTGTCCGGAGTTACTTGGGTGCCCCTGTGCCGAGTGACATATTCCTCCCCGAACCCAGCCCACCTGATATTGCTGTCAGATGGAAATGGCAGACCTGGTAGGGGTTACACATGTTTTGTTATACCTGGATGCTTGTGAAAATGGGCATTTTTGCCCACATGCCTTTCCAGTATAAAATAAAAATGAAATGAAAATGGATGTTTTATACGGGAATCTGTGATTGGAAAGGTGGGTGGGACACTACACTATGGAAAATGGTTATTTTTATATGGGGATCGGTGAACGGGAAGGGGGAGGGACACTACACTATGGAAAACGTGTTTCAATTTTGGGTGGGATTTCTGGGACCAGGGAGGGACACTACACTATGGAAAAATGTGGTTCCATTTTGGGTGGGAGATGGGAATTGGGGGTGGGTACAGTACCTCTGCAAACCACTAGGTTTGCATTGATTACTGCCAGGTTTTTGATGGCTGTATTTTTTCCATGCAAAGGCTGTCACAAATTACCTTTGTGCGGATCTCAAGTTTTGTGAATGGGATTGAGGGGATATGCAGGTCCTCTCCCCCTCATTTGCACTGCAGCACCTATCATTGCATTGCCCAGGAGCAAACTCAGTTTGCCTGGGAAAACTGGACTTTGTGAATACCACCTCAGGGCAAAACTCAGTTTGCCCAGTGCAAATCCAGTTTGTGCCCTGGCAATGTTTTGTGAATACAGCCCATGGACTCTGGCACAGCAGGTATACATAACAGCTAATGCAATGTTTTCCTATCTACCAACTATTTTTAAATACTGTGAAGACATTTCAAAGGGTTTGGACACTACCAATTTAAAAATCAAGTGCCCTCCCATACCAGGTTAAGCCAGGGTGCTATCTTGGGTAGTTCAATAAATGCTATAAAGCGTGGGTTACATTCTGGTGTTTTTCAGGTGGTGGGGATGGCTCTGCTGTCCAGCAAATGTAATGGTAGCATCTCTGCAACCCATTGGAACCTTTGAGAAGAGTGAATTCCTTCACAGTACCTTCTCCTTCTCCCATTTAATGGAACAGACTACCAATGCAGTGCACAGTACTCATCTATTACAGTACATTGAGTAAACTCTTTGTTATGACACAATTTGATGCACAGTGTTTTGAGAATTGGGGAAGATGGTTCCTTTTATCTTCTTTTAAAGGTTATAAAGGCAAACTCTGTCCCCCACAATGGTCTGATGGAGAAATTGACGGGGTTGGGAGTAGGCCATTTGATGGTCAGATGGATTGAAAACTGGCTAGCTGGACGCACCCAGACAGTAGTCGTCGGTGGGGAGCTCTCGAACCCTAGAGAGGTCGGTAGTGGGGTACTGCAGGGCTTGGTCCTGGGTTCGATTCTGTTTAATGCATACATATCGGACATCAGGGAGGGTATAGGGTGTTAAATGAGTCTCTTCGCTGATGATTCCAAGATGGGAGCAGTGGTTGAGGGGGAAGAGGGGAGGTTGGCCCTGCAAGGGGACCTGGACACCCTGGAAAGCTGGGCTCACACATGGAAATTAAATTTCAACATCACCAAATGCAAGGTGTTACATCTTGGGTGGGGAAACCCTGAACACAGGTTCACCCTGGGAGGGGAGGCGCTGGAGGCCTCAACAGGGGAAAAAGACCTAGGGGTCATGCTGGATGCATGTATGAATAACTCTGAGCAGTGCAGGAGAGCGGCTAGCAAGACAAACAGGATGTTGGGATGCATCGTAAGGGGGATCACCTCTAGGAACAGGGAAGTGATTCTGCTGCTGTACAATGGACTGGTTAGACCACACCTTGAGTACTGTGTACAGTACTAGAGACCACACTTGAAGAGGACATACAGCTCCTGGAGGGGGTACAGAGGAGGGCAACTAAGATGATACGAGGACTAGGGGATTTGACGTATGAGGACAGACTTGAGGAGCTCTGCCTGTTTTCATTGGAGGAGAGGACAGACAGGGGGGACATGATTGAGGTCTTCAAGTACCTCAAGGGAATAAATAGGGTAAACATGGAGAGGATCTTTAGACTAAAGCAGGGAGGTATCACCAGAGGGTATGGTTTGAAGTTGGAAGGTGGAAGGGTGAGGGGGAAGAGGAGGAGGTTTTTCACTGAGAGGGTGGTGGACCCTTGGAATGCACTGGCTGGAGAGCTGGTTCAGAGATCCACAGTGGAGGGCTTCAAGAGAGGGTGGGACAGACACAGAAAACGGATGTATCAGATGATGGCCTGTCCGGGGGATGGATGACAGGGGTTTCTGGAACACGGGGGGGGGGCCTCAGCACCCAACTAGGGATCTGAGGTTTGAGCAGACTCGATAGGCTACAAGGCCTAATCTGCTGGCAATTAGTATGTTAGTATGTTAGCTGCAAACCTGACTGAATCCATCCCTATCTATGATTTAAAAATGCGGGTTATAGATTCATCTTGGTGTACTCTACCAGCTGAAAGATTACAGTCTTAAACTAAAAGAGAATTTGTTTTTTGCTTGGCACCTTTCACAAACACTATGTCCCAAAGCACATTACACCACAATTAAATACTGATAGTACAGAGGCTGGAAAGTTTGCGTGGGGCTGTGACTGCAACCTGGGAAACACAGTGCCGTAGTTAAAAAGTACATAGGAAAGCAAGCAGTTTGGGGACTGGCACCTGTGTAAAGGGACACAATTCTGTGTAGCTCCAATGAATGACTCAGAATAGCAACAGTTCCTCTTAAACAGTGCACTGCTTCAATTAAAGTGCAAACGATAAGCAAAACAACTTACACATGTGCAAATTCCATGTTGTAATGGTCATAGTCCTTTAAAGTCCATAAAGTGCATGAAGACAAACAGGCCAGGATCCCATCCAGGCCAGTAGTATGTCTGCAGCAAAGTTGTAGGTAGAGTCCTGTCCACTCAGTGCACTGTTTAAGAGGAACTGTTGCTATTTTGAGGCATTCTTTAGAGCTACACAGAACTGTGTCCCTTTACACCGGTGCCAGTACAGAGGCTGTAGCATTTTACATGAAGTAGCCTTCAAGCATGCAAATGCACCACACACACACACACACACACATACACACTCACACACTCACACTACATAACACTTGTGTTATTGGGAGACGAAAAGTTGGCCAGAACACCAGCGATAACTCTCCTGTCTCCTTTGTGTCAGAGATGGGCAGAAGGGACCCCGGGTTAATGCCTCATCTAATGGATGACAGCTTCATCAGTACAGTACCCCTTCCCTTAGTGCAGCAGTGCAGTGGCAATTCCATAGAACTAGAACCCATGACCATCCAATCTTCTTAGCCCAGAGGCTAGAATGCTACCAACTGAGCAACTGATAATGAGATAACTCTCTTCATGGGCCATCAGTTCACTGTGCTGTGTCTCTGACATGGCACAAGCCACAGCCAACGTACACATCGAAGTGGCTTCTGAGTCCCAATTGGTATGAATTGGGTAGATATATTATAAATTCCTGTTCCCTGTCACAGTATTGAAGATTATAACCCTCCAATTTCTCAAGCTCTGCTGTATGTCACAATAATATAGACAGTATAAATTCCAGTTTAGGCTTTTGACTGTTTTTATACTGAATGCTCTAGCTACATTATTCAGTTCCTAGCATTTATTATTTATAAGATGGAAATCACACAAACTATCTCTAAGTGCTGTACAGAAGATTTAAAAGATGCATTACAAGCACGTTCACCATGCCACCAGTTCAACATTCCTGCACTTCAAGATGGGGACAGAGTCAATTTTCTGGTCAGTGGGGTTATGCCAAAGAGTTCTGGAGCACAATAATTAACAAATCTGGCAGCAGTGGACAGTAAATTTAAGTGAGGGACTGTCAACTAGAAGAAGTCTGAAGAATGTCGGGTATGCAGGGGATTATAAGAAACCAGTAAATCTGAAGAATATGAAGGGTCTAAACCAAGCAAAGATTTAAAAGTAGGTTTGTGAAATTAGTTCAGTGATTACTGTACAAGGGGCCAGTGAAGGGATTGGAGAACAGGGGCAATGTGACCAGCATATGTGGCTCAGGGAAGGGCTTTCTTACTTCTTCCACTGTGTTCATCACAGACTTGAGACGATTGATGACAAAATTACCAGACAGGTGCTTGGGAGGAAATTCGCATGTGGAATAGATTATCCAGATCTCCAGGGAAACTAGTCATAGATGTAAAATATTTTGCTAGCTGAAAGTAAGTTTCACATAACTGACTTTCAGTCAGAGTCGGAGTGTATATGGCATTCAAACATTTTGCCCAAGTTTCTTACTTTTCGAGAGGGGGCACAGGGAACACCCATCAGCTGATGCAGGAAAAGAAGACCAAGACCATGTGGAGTAGTGATGTCCAGACCCAGTTAGTAGAACTCAATGTTAATAAAGTTGATTTTTTACCAGTTGGAGAGCATCCAGTCATACATTTCCTTTAGGCATCACAACAGCACTGGGGTAACCATTTTCTGTTTTGTTGGGAGGTTCAGAAACAAAATGCAGAAGTTAAACAGTGTGGGGCTAAAATGGGAAGAAAAGAAAGATAAAGCTGACACAGAGAAATAACTGAATATCTTGTGCCATCCACAAGCCCAGTATTAATCTATGTCACTGGAGGGGGCATCACAGTCTTAATGTGACCACCTGCTAATTTTGTCAGATTAAAACTTTTAAATGTTGCTCTCTCTCACTGGCCCTTTTTATGATTAATTCTGTGTTCTGTAATGGTTTTGGATACCCAACCCTCACCTGGTATAAAGTGTAGCTGTACATCATCATCATCATCAGCCACTAGTACAAGTGTCAGGAGTGAGGAAGAGCAGCCACGTGGCAACTCTCTTTGGAAAGAAATACATTGACTTTATGTTCTTACAACTGTACTTGATTAATATTTTTTATAGCCAGATACCAGAGACAGCCAGGACATTGCCCTTACTGTTCTGTGATTTGACTTCAAATATACTGTGCAGCATTCTAGGACCAATGAGCAAAACAGTGTTATTCAACAGCAAGGTTTAGAAGTGGGCTGTGCCAAAGCCTTTGCATCAAGGTAAGACCTAGTAAGAGTACAAATTTAACATTTGTAGGATTTTTCACATTTCGTACTTATGTCTGTTTCTTAACAGCCCTAAACAGAGTGACGCAGTGCACAACAATGTGGGTTAGAGTACACAATTAGGGATGAGCAGTACCAGACCTACTAACGGGGGTGCAAACGTGTTTGGCCATGAGGACTGGTCTAGAGTGAACACCCTATCCAGAGTGGATAGAAACAAAGAAACACAGAATATGTCAGCAGAAAAGGACCACTTGGCCTAACTGGTCTCTGGTGAACTTCATTCCTCCTTGCCTGTCTACTAATATTCCCTTATGTTTTTCCCATGCAAATCCCCCTACCACTTCTGCTGGTAGTCCATTTCAGGCATCAACCACTCTTTCAGTGAAGTAGTGCTTCCTCACAACCCTCTCAACCCCCCCAACCCCAAGCTTCATTGCATGTCCTCTGGTCCTGGTGCTCATCCTCATTTGAAAGAGACTCCCCCCCTGCACCCTGTTCACCCCGGTGAGGTATTTGTAGGTCTCAATCATGTCCTCTCTTGATCTCCTCTCTTCCAGGGTGTACATACATGTTGAGACCCCTTAGTCTCTCTCCTCATAGGCCTTTTGGTGCAACATCTGCACCATTAAGCCCTTCTCTAGACTGCCTCTACCCTGCCTATGTCCTTTCTGAGGTGTGGCCTTCAGAACTGGACTCATCATCAGTGAGTGATACAGTGGCAACACCACCTTCCTCCTTCTGCTGGAGATACCTCTCCTATGCATCCCAGCATCTCATCACTGACCCTACCCACTGCTTAGTCCCACTGCCCTTCCACTTTGCGGTCATCAGATATGATAATACCAAGGTCCCGTTCCTGATTAGTGACTGTCAGTACCTCCTCCCAACCTGTGCTCTGCTCTTGGGTTCCTATGCCCTATGTACTTGGTTTTGCACTTTTTGGCATTGAACCCTAACTGATATGCTCTTGATCACTCCTCGAGTGTCCCAAGATCCCTATGCATTCTTTCCACCCCCTCCTGATTGTCCACCCTATTACAGATATTGGTGTCATCTACAAAAAGGCTTTCCTTCTCTCTCAGTTCTTCCGTAATGCCTCGTATGAAGACATTGAACAGGACTGATCCCAGCACTGAATCCTGCAGCACTCTGAGCTGGTACTGCTCTGTTTGTTACATCCTCACTCTAATGCGAATTATTTTTGCAAATGTTTTTACATTATTAATATTAATAAAAAGAAAGTTTAAGAAACATTGAATAGGACCCCCTTGGCCTCCTATTCCATCTACTATTGCAAACAATCCTGTTATTCTCCTCCCGCCCCAGTAAAGCAAGGCAGTATGCAAGAAGGGCTCTTTTCCAGTCTGATGATTGGTCCTTTGATTGAGCCTTCTTCATTTCATGTACACACACACACACGCACACAATGGCTTTCCCAACATATAAAGAAAATGTCTATCCTTCAATTTATGACAGCCATAGACGGCAGAGAAGGAGATTGCATAAACACAGAGGGAGCTGGGAGGAGGGAAAGACTGATGGAGGAGACAATCATGAGAGGAAAGACAAACTTAGCTTGTGGAAGGGGGTTTTAATTAAAGGGGTCTCAGGCACTAAATCAAAGACCCCCAGGCAGTGGTGGTGGAAGCCCAATCAAATATTGTAGCAGTCATAGAAACATGGGCAATGCAAAACCATGACTGTAGACTCATTATCCCAGGATATGTCCTATTCAGAAGGTACAAGAAAATAGGCAGGGGAGTAGCATTATGCATTAGTGAAAGTATAAAAGCACAGAGGAAAAAAAGGATCTGGGAGAGGAGAGAAGTGTGGAAACGATATGGGTGAGCTACTACTCAGAAAAAGGGGAGGAACCACAGACTGGTAGTGGCTTACAGTTCAAACAACTCTGAGTAGGAGGACAGGCAGCTAGGGAGCAAATCACAAGGGCTACCACCTTAGGAAGTATGGTACTAATGGGGATTCCAATCTACCAGATGTGGACTGAGAAATGATAGGGGCTAGGAGTGAAAGAAGCCAGGCTGTTGTTAGTTCAACGTATTTATAGCCTATTGTAGAATGTTGCCCCAACCCGATTTCCATCTCAGCCGAAATGCTGTTGTACCACAGTTCAGATACCATGGAGTGTGATTGTACCCTTCTGTAGTACGACAGCTTCCCAGTTGATTTGAAAGGTGCACAAGCCACACAGTTTACAAAACAGCTGAGGCAACAGAAACTGCAGGATCAACCAGATGAAACATCATAGCAGCGCAATCTCTCACATAAATGCCGCAGATGCAGGATCAACCAGATATTTTCTATTACACACACACACACACACAAAAAAAAATCCAAAGTAGGACCCACCAGATATTAAAAATTACTCACAAAATAAAATGTAGTTGCTAAGTGAGAAATACAGCAGCTACTCTATGTCTGTTTTTATTTTAAATCTCTTCCAAAGGCGATTGACAACCAGTGGAAGTCCACACTAGACACACTGTAGGGATGTCTGGTCCCTAACAGCTGCACCAACTGACTCTAGCAATGATCCCTAAATCCCAGAATAAGATGCAGCAGTGAACATTTTTATTTGTATATAAAAAAAGATCAAATTGTATTTAGATTATTTTAGGGGCACCATACACTATTAAAAATATTGGAGGTGCAACTCTATGCACAACCAGTGTGTTCTGCCACTTTGGGGTTCTGATTCTCATGGATCTCTCAAGCTTTGCTTTCGAGGTCAGAGGGAATCAGAACCTCTCTATGGCAGAACACTCTGGTTGTGCATAGTTGCCCATCCAGTATTCTTTGGATTGATTGATTGATTCATTCATTCATTCTATGCAACAGGGATTCCTTGTACAATAAGAAAATAATCTCCCAGTGATGGAGCCATTCTCAACTTGATACTGTTGAACCAGAGCATGCTATACTAGATTATTAAGACAGAAGGAGACAATTGCCGGTTGAGACTGTTTCCCACTTTAGTGGTCTATTTCAGTCCTTTTTTGTGTATAATATAGTGATCTAATTTGCTTTTCAAACTTGTAAATTTATTGACCTCCACAATCTCTCCTGGCAATCTGCTCCATTATCTACCAGCCCTCTCCATGAAGAACTCCCTGCTGCTATTGTTTTTTTTAACTCAACTTTATTGAGAGATGAAGTGCATACATTACCAGGCATTAACCATGAGCAGTACACTGTCTATGTCTACACACTGCATCAAGGTAATCAAATATATACACCTCTTCTTTACAGGTGGACGTCCGACAATTTCACAATTTGTGGAGCCTAACATTCTTAACCGACTATCCAATCATATTTGTTGTTATTCCAGATTGCTGAGTAGAAACACACAAACAAAACCTTTAGGGAATACAATGAGCCCAACCCAGACTAGCATTCCTGTGTAAGTAAGTGTTCATTTTTGTTGGGGCAACCTGGGGCAGGAAAAGATGTACTGAGGGGTTCAGTGGCTAAAGGTCAAATTCCTCCTTATGTGAAATACCAGTGGTGTAAGTCTCCCATCTCTGCCGTAAGGCTGTGTACTTTTTCATGGTTAGCCTGTGCATGGCCATTATCCACTCCTTTCTGCACAGTTCACCTGCCCTGTTAATCTGTGATGCTAAGGTTGGTGGGCTAGCCTGTAACCACAGTGAGGTGATTCTCTTCAGAGCCACTGTGCAGAGTACTCTGGAAAATCTTTGCTGAGTGTGGTTTCCTACCTGTGGGACTGGCATGCCCAGTACAGGGGCTGCAAATCCTACTGGGTCATAATGTTGTACTCTTAATAACGCATGACATTATGGCTAAACTGGTACAGCGGTGTACCTGTGAGCGAATGGTGCAATGCTGTGTATACTGCTGTGTGCGGTATTGCACCATTCTCACTCTCCCAGGCAAAGGATAAGACCTCTGCTGGGAGTGGGTTCCGCCAAGCAGCTGCCATGGTTCACTGGACTGAGCCATAGCAGCAGGAACCCAGGCACTGCGTCTGGGACCGGGTTTGATTCCCAGTCCCAGAACCTTTTATTTTCTTTGGACTTTGTGCGCTCCCCAAGGTAACCCCCGTCCCAGAGTTGAGAATCTTTACTGGGGGGTTGGGGGGGGTTCAGCCCCCCCGGTAATGGGGTGTGTGGGGGGCAGAGCCACCCCTTCAAAAAAGACTCATGGCTTATGGCAGAAATCTCACTGTATTGGCAGCATGATTTTGCCATGCAGCATAATGTCTTGCAACATTATGACCCCTTGCCGCTGCAAATGTATTAGGGATTGTGGTGGTCCTTAGATGACGTATAACCTATGTATTTTGCATAGTATGGCTGCACTGTCGAGCAGTCCTAAAATACGTGAAAGTGGGAGCCCTCATTCCCGCCAGCACCGATTTGCTGAATTATCACTGAAGTGTTGTGTACCGTGGTGATATGGAAGAAGTGGACCACACACTTCCACTGGAACTCCCTCCAACCTGGAGATGCCGTGACCACTCCAACCTTAAGTTAATGTTTAATTCCCTTCCACTACAGTTATAGGGGTTCTGGATTCCACTACCGGTTTTTCCTTAGTAGGTCCAACTCTGGGTGCACATCCCAAGAAGACTTGGTAACATCTTGCTAATGTCCACCCTCCCCATAATCATAGCCGCCCAATACAGGACCTCCTCTGGGGAGGCATAGTTTTCTGCCTACCCATGCCTTTAGATCATCTGAGGTTAGATAGTGCCTGACCTTTAGGTATCTTTGAAACCCTGTTTTGGTAGCCTGCACTATTGTTGGAGGTCCTGCCCCTTGCATTAGGTACTTATATTGCATCAATTGCAGCCAATTCCATCTCCGAAATCCAGGCTCTGTGCTTGGGGGGATGAAATGTGCATATCCTGTTATGCTGGATAATGGGCCCAGTTAATTGGGAGTGTTGGTGATCTGTTGAGCCTTCACTAGCATCCTCAATTTATGCTTGATCCATGGGTTTGGGACTGTAGATACAGTATATGGCAGGGTGTCAGGGGAATGTGCGGCATTGTGAACAGCAGATCAAACAGAGGTTGAGCCATCTCTGTTTTTCATCACCCTGTGTCCCCGCATTGCTTAGTTTATGTAATCACCAGGGCCACCTAGGTGACCAAGAAATGGAGGCCTACGGGATTGTTCTAGTTTGATTTGTTTTTTATGTGACCTTAAATTTAATTTCCTGTTTTGGAATTCTAACCATATCTCTGTTCTTAAACCTTATTCAGCCATGATTTTGTACAGCTCCTTCTTTCTTCTAAACTAAATTGCCCCAGCTTATTTAGTCTGTCCTCTTATGACCTGTCATGTAACCTAGGAATTAATTTAGTAGCTCTACGCCGTATTCATTTAATTAATGCTATGTCCTTCCTGAGATAGGGACTCCAAAGTGGGGAGCAGTAGTCCAGATGGGGTCTAAGGCAGGTCTTATAGAAGTATAACAGTGGGGCTGCTGATGTGGCTGGATCAGATATAGCAGAGCCAAGGGAGATTTACTTATTTTATGAATTTATTTAATATAAACTAAACCACCTCCAGGAAAATTTCAAGAGGAACTTTTTTTTGGTTTTTGTTTTAGTATTCTTTTTGGTCTATTGCATAGGTTCTTTTATTGGGAAAATTGGTCTGTAGTCTGGCCACACCACAGCACACATGCCAAGTGCCAGAGTTAATGTGCAACTCAGTCAAATGTTATTCATGAACATCTAGAATATGGCTAAAAAAGAACTCCCATAGCAGGCCTACTAGACTAGGAACATCCTAAAAACTACACACAGTACCAAATGCTAGAAAAACAGTAAACCTCTTCCTTCAAGTCAAAACTCTTCATTTCTGGTGGCCTGCAGGAGCTACTTGTGTCTGAAACACTAGGGAGAACTTTTACCTTTTATTTTTCCTAGTTCAACCTGCGTTCCCAATGATAAAGCAAAAACAAACAAAAAAACCTTTATTTTGACTTTATCTCAGGAGGGCTACTCCTTCCTGCGCAATACTAATTAGCTTAAAACTGATCTACTCCTCTTAATACCTGGCACAAAGACATACTTTTTGTAGGGTACCATAATTTCAAACTTACAGTTAGAGACAAAATGGTAGAATACCCCTTTACGCATCGATGAATACAATACTAATTCAGAGAGACACAGTTACAGAACCCACAAGCAAATATTGTATCTAACAAAAGTGAGAGGGAGAGTTACCAGTGCTATTTCTTTAGGTTCCCTCCAGAAAGTCCTCTGGGCATGTCTCCCATCACAAAAAAAATATTCTGCAGCTCAAAAGCAGAATCAATATCAGTTCTCCACTTTTCCTCAGCCTCTTATTCTTGGTAGTAGGAATCTCCTCACTGGACTGTATTCCTATGGTAAGCTTCTCCAGCAGTCTCCCTTTGTCCTGCTCTCCTCCGGGGTTAGACAAGCCTGGCAGGCATGGATCCCTCTCTGCTCTCCTGCTCTTCTCCGGGGTTAGACGAGCCTGGCAGGCATGAATCCCTCTCTGCTCTCCTGCTCTCCTCTGGGGTTAGACGAGCCTGGCAGGCAAGGATCCCTCTCTGCTTTCCTGCTCTCCTCCTGGGTTAGACAAGCCTGGCAGGCAAGGATCCCTCTCTGCTCTCCTGCTCTCCTCCTGGGTTAGACGAGAATGGCAGGCAAGGATCCCTCTCTGCTCTCCTGCTCTCCTTCGGGGTTAGACGAGCCTGGCAGGCATGGATCCCTCTCTGCTCTCCTGCTCTCCTCCGGGGTTAGACGAGCCTGGCAGGCATGGATCCCTCTCTGCTTTCCTGCTCTCCTCCAGGGGTTGGGCCAGCACAGCCAGTATGGATTCTCCTCAGCTCTCCTGCTGTTTTCCGTGGGTTAGACCTGACTTGACAGCATGGATCCCCCTCCACTCTCCTGCTCTCCTCCAGGGGTTAGGCAGGCACAATCAGTATGGATCCCCCTCAGCTTTCCTGCCCTCCTATCTGGCAGCTTGTAGCTGTTTTTACACTCTCACCAGGGCCTGGCAGGCCAGAGGCAGCCAATCAAACAAAAATGCATTCTGATTACTATGGAATCTGTTACCCCAGGCCTCTTTTTTTTTTTTGAATCTATTTCGCTCTGGTCACGGCTCATGGGACCTTCCCTTGGGCATCTGGTCTTTTATCCTGCCCGCCTCTGGATTCTTCAGTCTGTGCCTCCTCTCTCTCCCCCCCCCCGCAGTCAGCACCCCCAGTTTCACCCACCTGGGGAGGGTAGCCCTTGCCTCCTTGGGCTCTCTTGTAAGTCAGGCTCTGGCTGCAGGTGGTTCCGGAGGGAGGAACTGGAAGGCCAGCTGAGGAGAACCCGGCAGAGGGCATGGGGGACAGGTGCCATCGCCTGTCCCACAAGCCAGACTTTTCCTTGTTCTGTGCTGGTTCCCCCACCCCTGCATGGGCATGCCCCAATGCTCTAGTGCACGGCAACCCTGCCGGCGTCGACCATGCTGATCTCGTGCTGCCTGGCTTGCTGCAATGTCCCCTTGTCTCCACCAGGAGTCGCCGGCATGCCGAGCTGACCCAACCCGTTCTTCTGGGGTTCTGGGACACTCTATCCTCAACCCACCCCTGCCAACTCACCAGCACCTGAGCTTGCTCCCGAACTCGGGTCGCTGGCGTAGTGCAAGGTGTGGCATCCAGTGCCTCAACCCTCAGTGCCATCGGGCCGACTAGAGCAGAAAGCAGCTAACTAAAAGAAGCTACATTTTCTTATTAAATTAACACTTATATTTTAGCAGGAGTCAGTGTCTGTTGAGATTAAACAAACAGATACTTTATTAGTAGTAGAAGGGGTCTTATTTAGGGTTTAAAAAAAAAGAAAAGAAAGAAAGTCAGTGTGTGTTCTATGCTGGGAAGGGTTGTGTATCAGTTCACTTTGCTAAACCAGTAGGAGGAGAGAGAGCTTAATTGGGGGTGTGGCTTAGACACTATAAAAAGCAGGTGACTCAAATTACAACTTGGTGTTGCTAGCCTTGCTTGTAGAGCAGAAAGCAACTAACTAAAAGAAGCTACATTTTCTTATTAATTTAACACTTATATCTTAGCAGGAGTCAGTGTCTGTTGAGATTAAGCAAACAGATACTTTATTAGAAGTAGAAGGGGTCTTATTTAGAGTTTAAAAAAAAGAAAAGAAAGAAAGTCAGTGTGTGTTCTGTGCTGGGAAGGGTTCTGTATCAGTTTACTTTGCTAAACCAGTAGGAGGAGAGAGAGCTTAATTGGGGGTGTGGCTTAGACACTATAAAAGCAGGTGACTCAAATTACAACTTCCTGTTGCTAGCCTTTTTTCTTACTAATTGCCCTCCATGCCACCCCTCCACCCACCCACCCTAAGCCAGTTCTGCTTTTGTAGCCACTGGATTTGACTGTCAGTGGGAGCTTCCTGTTTGGCGGTGGGGGGGAAGGATCATAGAGAGGCATTGGTTTTGTTGGCCCTGAAGGAAAAAAGTAGCTCACTCTCCCCCCTAGCTGCTGGTGGTCTGACACTGAGCAAGGAAGAAGGAATATAGGAAGTTACTGTCCCAGAACAGGAAGGGTGAGAGTTGTAAGGAGAGGAGAGAGTAAGCATACAGAGAAACAGGACAGGGGACACAAAATAAGACATGATAGGAGTGGTGCAGTGCAATGGCTGTGGGGTGGCAGTGTTCCGGGTGACATTCTGGAGGCTGCGATGCTGCCCTATTTGCAGGCACCTCTCTGGTCTGAGGGAGGAGGTTGCCCGTCTCCAGGCTGACCTGGCTAAGATTCGTGAAACCTCCTCCCCCACCCAGGGACCACCATGACCAATGCCACTACCTCAGAGGTTGCCAAGAAAGAGGAGAGGCTGGACCAGGGTGGGCTCAGGGAGGGAGAGGGTGGTGGAACAGAGTTGCATCCCTCCAGCTGTACCTCTCCACAATTCATTCCCTCTTCTGGTGGATAGTGGTTCCTCTACGGAGGCACATGCAGTGGAAACCAAGGAGGATGCTGGGAACCTTCACAAAGGAGACCCACAGGAGGGTGGCATGAGACTCCACAGGGGAAGGAAACAACTCCTGGTGGGGGACTCAATCATTAGGGGGGTAGAAATGGGGGAGGAAGGGGAGCGGGAGGTAAGGTGCCTGCCTGGCGCCACATCTTGGAGGGACAGGAAGCGAATCCTCAGGATCGTGGGAGCAGCTGCATGAGGGAGGGAGCTTGATGTCATTGTCCACCTAGGGACAAATGACCTGGCTAGGAATGGGATCAGAGCAGTGCAAGAGGAGTTTGTAGAGTTGAGGAGGGGCCTTAGACAAGTAGCGCATACAACAACCTTCTCGGAGGTGCTGCCTGTCTATGGCAAGGGTGATGCTAGGGTACTCTCACCAGGGAATTCAATGAATGGTTGAAAACTGGTGTGGGCTCAGGGTTTGGCTTCATTGGGGACTGGGAGCTATTGAGGGATGCAGACCTATACTGGTGCGATGGTCTGCATCTGTCCGGGGGAACCAGGATCCTAGGTGAGAGGTTTAAATGCTTCATTGGCAAGCATTTAAACTAGCCAAGGGGAGGCACTGAAAAGGAGCAGGGAAATCCCAGCATCCCCCACAAACAACAGTAATTAGTGAGGTAAACACCAAGGTAGAGAAGTCATTAGGGAGCAGGACAGAAGTAAATGTAAAAAAAGGCAAAGGCAGTAAGGACAGGAATGGGGCTAAAAGGGGTAAGGCCATCAAAAAGTGGAGGGTGATGAGTACCAATGCCCGTAGTCTGTGTAACAAGCTCCCTGAACTAGTGGCCTTGATGGAAGAGGGTTGCCTGGATATTGTGGCAGTCACAGAAACATGGTACACAGAGAACCATGACTGGGATGTCAACATACCAGGATACACAATCTACAGGAGGGACAGGGAGGGTAAAAGAGAAGGAGGAGTAGCTCTTTATGTAAAGGAAGGGATCAAAGCAACAGAACTAAAGAGTAAACAGGGAGCAGATGAGACACTCTGGGTCACCCTGGAGACAGAAAATGGCACCACAATCCGCATGGGAGTTGTATACAGACCCCCATCTCAGGGGGAGGGAATGGACAAGGAAATGATAGAAGGCTTCCTTAGAATGGCAGAAAAAGGGGAGATATTGTTGCTGGGGGACCTGAATATGCCAGATGTTAACTGGAGCACCTTTGCTGCAGGCACATCAAAGAGCAGGGTCATTCTTGATGCCTTACAGGGGGCATGCCTCAGACAGCTAGTATTGGAACCCACTCGGGAGGGAGCAATCTTAGACCTGGTACTCTCAAATGGGGACGGAGAAAGAATCTCAGATTTAGAAGTGGGTAGCCATCTGGGAACAAGCGACCACCAAACAGTGTGGTTCACGATAAACACAGCCATACAATCAAGCCATACAAAAGCAAGAGTATTGGACTTTAGGAGGGCTGACTTTGGGAAATGAGAGAGTTCCTCAGAAAAGCACTAGCAAACAGGCAAGAAGGAGGGTGGAGGAACAATGAGAGTAATCAAAACAGCCATCACAGAGGCAACAAGCCTTGTGTAAAGCAAATCAACAAAACACAACGAAGGAAAAAAACGCTATGGTTCTCAAAAGAGGTGGCAGAGAAGGTTAAGGAGAAAAGGATAGCATTCAGGAAATATAAGGAAACACAGAAGGAGAAGGACAGAGAACTTTATCAGTTAAAGCAGAAAGAGGTTGGGAAGGCAGTCAGAATAGCAAAGGCCCAAACCGAGGAAAGGATAGCCAACTCTGTTAAGAAAGGGGCTAAGACCTTTTATAGGTACATTAGGGAGCGAAGTAAGACTAAAGGAGGGATACTGAGGCTTAATAAAGGGGAGGGAATGTGGGTAGAGGGTGACAATGAAAAAGCAGGGATACTGAACGAATATTTCTGCTCAGTATTCACAAGGGAAGAGGAGGGGGAGGTACCTAAACCAAACAAGAGAAACACTCTGAAGATGAGGGTCGATACCAGTACATTTACAGAAGAAAGGGTTCTGAAAGAACTAATAAAATTGAAGGTGGACAAAGCAATGGGGCCTGATGGGATTCACCCAAGAATTCTAAAAGAACTAAGGGTAGAACTAATGACACCACTGACTACTCTCTTTAACAAATCATGGGAGGATGGGGTGGTACCTGAGGACTGGAGGAGGGCAGATGTGATTCCTCTTCACAAAAGTGGGAGTAGGACAGAGGCAGAAAACTACAGACCAGTTAGTTTGACCTCAGTGGTAGGTAAAATGATGGAATCACTTCTGAAGGAAAGAATTATTGAGTACCTAGAGGCCAGTGGGGCACAGGACCCAATGCAGCATGGATTCACGATAGGAAAGTCGTGTCAGATGAATCTAATAGATTTCTTTGACTGGGTGACCAAAGCAGTAGACCAGGGAGGGGCTGTGGACATGGCTTACCTAGATTTTAGCAAGGCATTTGATACAGTCCCACAAAAAAGATTAATACACAAGTTAGCCAGCCTTGGAGTGGGTCCCAAGGTGGTAGCCTGGATAAAAAATTGGCTAGACAGCAGGACGCAAAGGGTAGTAGTAAATGGAGTCCACAGTGAAGTAAGGAGGATTACTAGTGGGGTACCGCAGGGTTCAGTACTGGGACCGGTCTTTTTTAATGTCTTTATAAGCGACATTGCAGAGGAACTGGAAGGAAAAATATGTCTCTTTGCAGATGACACAAAGATCTGCAACAAGGCTGATACACCAGATGGAGTGGAAAGGATGAGAAGGGACTTGGCAAGGTTGGAGGAATGGTCAAATGTATGGCAGCTCAGATTCAATGCAAAGAAGTGCAAGGTAATGCACCTGGGAAACAAAAACCCAGGGCAAGAATACAGAATGGGGGTGAGATACTGACAACAGTAAAAATGGAAAGGGACCTGGGGGTAATTATATCAGATGACCTAAAGGTGGGCAAGTAATGTGAGAAGGCAGTAAGGAAGGCTGGGGGATACTGGGATGCATAGGGAGAGGCATCAATAGTAGAAAACAGGAAGTTGTTATCCCTCTGTACAGACAGTTGGTGAGACCCCATCTGGAGTACTGTGTGCAGTTCTGGAGACCTCATCTCCGCAAGGACATAGACAAAGTGGAGGCTGTCCAGAGGAGGGCAACCAAAATGGTGCAGGGTCTGCACCAGAAGACATACGAAGAAAGACTAAAGGAGCTTAATATGTATACCCTTGAGGAAAGGAGAGAGAGAGGGGACATGATAGAAACTTTCAAGTACCTCAAGGGAATCAACAAAGTCCAAGAGGGTGGCATCTTTCAGAAAAAGAGATGTGCAAGAACAAGGGGGCACAATTTGAAGATAGAGGGGGGTCGGCTCAGAGGTAATGTGAGGAAGTATTTTTTCACAGAGAGGGTTGTGGATGCATGGAACAGCCTCCCTGAGGAGGTCGTGGAGTCAAGAACAGTGGGGGAATTCAAGAATGCATGGGACAGACATAAGGCAGTCCTAGTGGGGGTAGGAGGAAGTAAGCTGTTGGTTAATTAGGATCTGCAGCTTATCTGTTAGATAGGAAAATGGGCATACTAGGTGGGCCAAGCGGTCCTTATCTGCTGTCAAATTCTATGTTTCTATGTTTCTATGTTTCTACCCCAGGCTTCTTGAGTCTTCCACAAGGAACTCACACCATTTGACAGAACAACAGGCAACTGGCCAATGAGGTAACAATGCATCCTAGTTACTACGTCTCTGCCTGTCCCTCTCTCTCTCTCTCTCTCGCTTCCTTTCTCCCATTCACGCAGAGTAAATTTACATTTCAGTTGCCCCGTCCCCCATCATACTGTTCACCTAAAGCATAGTCAAGGTTTCAGGTTGCAGTCCTATGACTTATACCCCATACTGTCACAGAAAGCAGTGAAACTTAAATGGGAACTAATGTCAACATTTACAAAAAAATATGTTGTGCAGAGTGTTTGATTTTTGAGTGTACTCCTAGTAAGTCCTTCCCTTTATTTGCCGAGAGGATTTTTTTCTAAATTTGCTTGCTGGTTTTATGGCCCCTGGGGATGTCCATGGTAGCATTTTTATGGCTCTTCTTGTTCCCACAACACCTCCTGTCCCATGTGACAGTAATGTATCCAGGGTCATTGGTTCAGTGAGTAGCAACTGCTGCAGCAGCAAGTTACTGTTAGGAGCGTGATATTCTGACTTCAACTAAATAACTCTGTCTAATCCAAACTTTTTGTTTTCTAGGCATGTATCTAGGTCTAGTCAGCCGAAGTGAATGTTTTGCTTTTAAAGGGACACTGTCTGCCCTTTACATACATTTTTGGGCAGTACTCAGAAACGTGCCATGACTGCTTGCAGCAGTCCATCTTGTGGCATATTAGAGATAGCAGAAATGTAGTCTCCATAAAAATTATTACTTTTTCATATTTTATTCAAAAGCAAAACCCAAGCGGTCTAAACCTGCTCTCTGTGTACCGGTCCCAAAGCATGGTCACATTTGTAAATGGTGCTGAAGTGCCAGAAGGCTCGTTCACAGATTATTCAACCTGAGTTCAGCTAAAAGCACTCTCTACAATGTATACGCATGCCCAGTATCACAGCTCGACTTTCAGACTGTGATTTAACTAAGTTTTAGCACTTACTTCAAAGAAATAAACATTTTCCTGAGTTCCGCTTTCTTTCTACTAATAGAAAGTGTATTTAGTTGAACTCGGGTAGAATAGTCCATGAATGAGCCTTCTGGCACTTTAACGCCATTTACAAATGTGACTGCACTTTGGGATCGGTTCGCAGACAGTAGATTCGGACCTCCTGGGTTTTACTTTTGAGTAAAATTTGAAAAAGTAATAATTTTTATGGAGACTGCATTGCTGCTATCTCTAATATGCCATGAGGTGAACTGCTGTAGGCAGACAATGCACTTTTCTGAGTACTGCCCAAAAATGTAAGTAAAAGGCAGACAGTGTCCCTTTAAAGCTTTTCATTTTATCAAACTGCTTGCAACCATTAAAAAAGCACACAAATCACCCAAGGTCACAAATGCTATAATTAATGAATACTCTAGCTGTTTTCTTCAAGAACAGCCCACTCAATTATTCCCCAGGCATTTGCCATCTGTAAATGTAGCCTTCATTAGCACTCCCTGGACAAGGAGAGTTAATTAGCAACACAGCTCTACTACTACTTGAGAAAAAAAACAGCTCTTATTGAACTAATAGTCCTGAAGGCATAACTGTCACATGAGGCAGGATGCATTGTGGGAACAAGAAGAGGTATTACAAATGCTAATATGGAGATTCCCAGGGGCCATGAAACCAGCAAGCAAATTTAGAAAAAAAATCCTTTCAATAAATAAAGTGAAGGACTTACTTGGATTACACCTACAAATCAAATCACTCTGCACAACATATTTTTTTGCAATTTTGACTTTAGTTTTCCTTTAAAGAAAAATTACAGCAGTGATAAAAAGCTAGTTTACCATATTGTATAAGGGTAGTATATGCTGTTCTGTTCTCATTGCAGCATATCAGTCTGTTTGGTATGACTGATACCCTACTGCACTGTTTCTCAAACTTGAGATCCTTGCTTATCAGAACCTCCCCCCCCACCGATCTCTTTCTGGTGTACCTTGTATAAATTTCCTATTATTTATTTTATATTTGTGGTTAGGATTATTGTGGCCCAAGAACTGTAATATACACTGGGCCAGATATTCAAACTGCTCTCTTCTTAGGCGTAAGCCCCTGCGCTGCGCAAATAGTTGGGCGCAGGGTAGGGTCCGTAAGTATATTCAAAGTGAGTTGTGCTATTGAGCAACTCCTTTGAATATCACCCCCTGGCCACAGCCACTGTGCATGGCGCAGTGGAACTTGCACCACCGCAAGTTGTCAGAGTGGAGCATTCAACTTGCGGTGGCGCAAGTACCATTGCGCCATGGGCAAAATCCCGATATTCAAAGGTGACATGCAAATGGGGCCATAATTCATGCAAGGCAGGGGGGCCATTTGCATCTGATTATGGCCCCATTTGCATGCCATTAGCATGCAGGTGCGCCGATCCCCGAGGACTTGCGCCTGGCACCCTGCCAGGCAGCAGCCATTGGGGACCGATGCCCCCTGCAGCCCGATCGCAGGCAAAAGAGTGAAAATCCCCACAACCAACTTTCACCAGCCCGACCGCAGGCCGCATGAGTTTAAACAAACCTCTATAGCCCGATCGCTGGCACAAATGTCTCCCCCTCCCGAGCGATCCCTGGTGGTCCAGTGGACCGTAGATCCCGGTCAGCGGGATGTAATCGTGTAACCCCCGCTCCCTGGTGCCTGGTGCCCCGTGTCCCCCACCCATAGCTGCCCCACCACCGTCGCCAGCGGGCGGCATCCCAACCGGCTGCCGCCCGCTGCCGCGGCCGACGACTGCGTGGAGCTGCATGCCCATTGCAGAGCAAGAGCCAATGGGCATGCAGCCCATACTATTAAGATAGTTAACCAGTTTTTGTGAATGAAGCAATTCATTCACAAAACTGGACTGTCTTGTACGGTAGTGGGCTGCACGCCCATTGGCTCTGCTCTGCACCACCGGGCGGCAGCCTCACCTGCAGTCAGTCGGGCGGGCAGCGGGTGGCAGGCGGGTGATGCTGCCGCCCGCTGCCAGAGGGAGGGGGTGGTGGGGCTCATGGGTGGGTGGGTGGGGGACACTAGGCACCATGGATATGTTTTGGGGTTAATGATTACATCCCACGATCGGGATCTACGGGTCCACTGGACCACCAGGGATGTGTCTGGGAGATATGTTGCTGCCCGCGATCGGGCTGGTGGGGTTAACTATGCCCGCGATCGGGCCGCGGGGGGGGCATACCTCTCAACCTCTCATCTCATAAATCAGGGACAAGACATTACAATATCAGGGACACAGACCCCATATCAGGGACACATCTTACAATTTGGTAGTATACACTCAGAAAGCTGATAAAATTAGGGGGGGATTTATGTAAGATGCATTTTCTGAATAGGAAGGAATCTGTAACTTAATATTTAACATTATTTTATGCTTACAATCCCCAGTGTTCTGTCACAACAATACAATTGTTATGAGGGACAGAGACAAATTCTGAGGCATAATCAGGGATGTCCCTGAAAATCAGGGACAGTTGAGAGGTATGGGGGGGCACAGGGAGTGGGTTGGGGCCAGCCACAGGTGGCACCTGCTGTTTGCACCCTGCAATGCAGCAGCTCACCTGTGGGTGGCCCTCAACTAAGCCTTTTTTTGGCTCAAAGTTGTGCAGGCGCAGGTTGGGGTTGCGCTTGCACAACTCTGCACAGCCCGGCTGAATATCGGGCTGTGCAGTTTATGCATGGTTCCTCCCCCACCAGTTCAGCATGCATTCATTTGCATTGCGCTGTTGCTCAGACTGTTTTCAGTGGCGCAACTGCCTCCTGCTGAATATCGCAGAATGGAGCAAGTTCGGACTTGCGCAGGTGCAACCCTATTGCGCATGGCGCAACCCTTTTGAATATCTGGCCCACTTACTTGTGTTAAATATCATTTTATGTTTTTTTCTTCCCAGTCTTCTATTTTCATTTGGTCATGTATTAGAGTTGCTCTTTTACCACTTGTATTAACTTGTTTCACTAATTCTGTATCATCCACAGATTTAAAAAGCCAACTGTTGACGCTTCAGTGCATGTGGCTAATGAAGTATGAAAATTATGCTGATCTGAGGATGGACCCCTGTGGGACACCACTGGTAACCTTGCCCTGGGATAATGAGATAGTAACTGCATTTATATATTTATGTTTCCGTAATGCTGAATTAAAACCATTATGTCATAATGGTTTGGTGATATGTATATATATATATATATATATATATATATATATATACATATATATATATAATAGTGGTCGTGCCTGTGGGTCATAGAGGCAACCACCTGTGCAAGGCAATTGCATCAACTGGAGGAAGTGTTGACCAAAAACCGAGAGCTCATTGTCGATACAGGCATTGAAGTCATCCAGAAGTAAATGTCTAGGTGATTCCAAGACCTGGTCGGCCATGAAGTCTGCTACTTCCTGCAGGAATTCCTTCTTATGACCTGGTGGTCTGTAAATGAGAAGGATCCCTCACTCTGCACCTGGACCCCCACAGATGGCCACACACTCAAAGGACCCAGCTGGCCCCGATGGGTCTACAGTGAAGTTCAGGTCCAAATTAAAACAAATCTCTACCCCCCAACCCATACGATCCTGCCTCGGACAGTAGACCACCAAGAACCCAGTGGGTGCAGCTAACTCCAAAACTGGGCCAGCTGCATCATCCAACCAGGTCTCTTGATGCATGCCAAGTTCACAGAGGAAAAAGATCAGCTATAACTGCTGTCTTGTTCCTAACGGACCTGGCATTGCACAACATGATGAGATGAAGAGGCTGGCCCACTGACAAACTGCCCGCTAACAGTGGAACCCTTGAGTATGGGAACTAGGCAGGGTGGCCCCCTTTCCAGAACCCATTTCACCCAAGGGTTCCTCCTGGGCCCAACCATCCCAATCCGCCCCACACTGGCTATGGTTCCCAGTCTCGGCCTCCTCGACCTCATCCTTCGTGAGATGCCCAACATTCTACATTGTTTATAGACATCGGACTTTAAAGGTGGACATTTGAAACTGTATTGAATATTGCTGTTTTAGATTTGAGCCACTGTGGCTTGCAAGTGGCACATCATTATCAAGTATTACAAGGCAGGACCCGTGAGAAATTAAGTTCTGCTGTTTACAGAATTTAATTTCTTCATAACTTTCTTAATAGAGTCAGAACTAACTGAAGAGTGATGTATCTGAAGTCTGTGCATAGGCAGGAATGTGTTTTTAATATGTGTTTTTTTGAGAAGTTTTGTATTGTTTTTACTTATGCATGTTTGACACCTTTACATGTGTTCATTATAAGCTCCAGTAGTGCTACATTAATCAGTAAGTCTGTTATGTGGAATTGGTTTGGTGATTGTGTATTTTATCGGACCAGTGCATGCTGGCCATAATCTGCGTAGCTGCCACTTATGCTAATTTCACTGACATGTGCACTTTACTCAAGTGTTGCCCTGGCTTTTTTGGCGTACTTTTCAGGTGGTTTGCTATTGATATGTGTATTTCCAGTCTACTTTAGTTGGGGCGCTTCGCACCGCAAACCCCTCACCTTTTTTTGGGGTACACGCCACCTTTTTTTTTGGTACATTACCTTACTAATGTACTATGTACATGTCATACTGGTTACACCAATTTATTCGCTACCCCTTTACCAAAAAAAAGGAATGTGTGTTGTGGGGACAAAGCCCCCCAACTAAAATAAACTGAAAATAAACATGTCAACAGCAAACAGCAGTACTTAGTAGCTAATAAGTTTCCAGCAATCTGATGACAGCATGAGACTGCAAAGTGGAGAGTAACAGACCAGCATAAGCAACGTGACGTACTGTCACATTCACGAAGCAGTTACGTCTATGTACTTATGCTGGTCTGATAAAATACACAATCACCAGGGAATTAACTTAAATAAATGTTACCAGTTAGTGCAAATTCATAACCCTGGAGATTGTTAGTTGAAAACTTTTTTGACAGCTTGATATTACCCAGTCAAGTGACAATGGCTACTTTAGAAGCAGAGAGGCTAGCATCCCAGACATGTCCCATGACGAAGCTCATGGAGTGAAGCACTGAGGCAGGCACGCTGGCAAATGGGTGAGGCAATTAATGGGGACATAGTCCTAGTTATCTTTTGCACTACTAATATCATATTACTTGATACAGAAACATAGAAACATAGAAGCTGACAGCAGATAAGGACCACAAGGCCTATCCAGTCTGCCCATTTCTTTTTCTACCTTATAAATGTGCCATTGGCCTTTGCTCTGTCAATGGCCTATCAATTCTTACTCATCTGTATTACTACCCAATGTCTGTTTGAAGCCCTGCACTATATTCATATCCACCACTTCCTGAGGTAGGCCGTTCCATGCATCCACCACCCTTTCTGTGAAAAAGAACTTCCTCATATTACCCCTTAATCGAGCTCCCTCTATTCTCATGCTGTGCCCTCTTGTCCTGCTATTTTTCTTATATTGAAACATGTTAGACTCTTTCACCTTGTTAATGCCCTTAAGGTGTTTGAATGTTTCGATCATATCACCTCTCTTCCTCCATTGCTCTAGGGTTTACATATTGAGCTCCTTTAATCTGTCCTCATATGTTTTCTGATGCAGTCCCTGCACCATTTTGGTTGCCCTTCTCTGGACTGCCTCAATTTGGTTAATGTCCTTGTGAAGGTGTGGCCTCCAGTACTGCATGCAGTACTCCAGATGGGGCCTAACCAGTGTCTTGTAAAGAGGATTTTACTACCTCTTCTGACTTGTGATACCCCTACTATACACCCTAACATCCCCTAGCCTTACCTACTGCTTTAGTGGTCTGCTTGATGATTTCAGGTCATCGGTGATGATGATGCCCAAGTCTCTTTCTTCCCTTGTGATTGCCAGCAACTCCCTCCCAGCCTATAGGTGGCTTCAGGGTTTCTCTTCCCTATGTGCATGATCTTGCACTTCTTTGCATTAAACCCCAGTTACCACTCTTCTGACCATTTTGCTAGTTTATCCAGATCTCTCTCATTCTGCCCACCCTATCTGGATCATCTACTCTGTTGCAGATCTTGGTGTCATCTGCAAACAGACAAACCTTACCCTCCAGTCCATCTGCAATGTCACTGATGAAGATATTGAAGAGGACTGGCCCCAGGACTGATCCCTGAGGTACCCCACTTGTGACTTGCATCTCTTCTGACTGTATACCGTTTACCACCACTCTCTGTTTATGCCCATCAATGAGTTTGCCACCCAGCTGACCAACTTCTGACCCACCCCAAGCCTACACAGCTTATTAATCAATCTTCTATGTGGAACATAGAAACATAGAATTTGACAGCAGATAAGGACCACTTGGCTCACCCAGTCTGCCCATTTCCCTACCTACTGGATAAGCTGCAGATCCTAGTTAACCAGCAGCCTACTTCTTCCTACCCCCACCCCCTAGAATGGCCTTATGACTGTCCCATGCATGCTTGAATTCCACCACTGTTTTTGACTCCACAACCTCTTCCGGAAGGCCGTTCCATGCATCCACAACCCTCTGTGAAAAATACTTCTTAAATTACCTTGAGCCGCCCTCTATCTTCAAATTGTGCCCCTTGTTCTTGCACATCTCTTTTTGAAAGATGCTACCCTCTTGCACTTTGTTGATTCCTTGAGGTACTAGAAAGTTTCTATCATGTCCTCTCTCCCTCCTTTCCTCGAGGCTATACATATTAAGCTCCTTTAGTCTCTCTTCATATGTCTTCCGGTGCAGACCCTGCACCATTTTAGTTGCCCTTCTCTGGACAGCTTCCATCCTGTCTATGTCTTTGCGGAGATTGGGTCTCCAGAACTGCACACAGTACTCCAGATGGGGTCTCACCAGCTGTCTGTACAGAGGGATAATAACTTCCTGTTTTCTACTGGTGATGCCTCTCCCTATGCATCCCAGTATCCCCCCAGCCCTCCTTGCTGCCCTCTCACATTGCTTGCCCACCTTTAGGTCATCTAATATGACTACTCCCAGGTCCCTTTCCATTTTTATTGTTGTTAGTATCTCACCCCCCATTGTGTACTCTTCCCCTGGGTTTTTGTTTCCCAGGTGCATTACCTTGCACTTCTTAGCATTGAATCTAAGCTGCCATACATTTGACCATTCCTCTGACCTTGCCAAGTCCCTTCTCATCCTTTCCACCCCACCCTGTGCATCAACTCTGTTGCAGATCTTTGTGTCATCTGCAAAGAGACATACTTTTCCTTCCAGTCCCTCTGCAATGTCGCTTATAAAGACATTGAGTATACATTGAGACATACAGTATTGAAAGCTTTGCTGAAGTCAAAGTTGGCGACATCAACTGCTCCCCCTTGGTCCACCACTCTGGTTATCCAGTCAAAGAAATCTATGAGATTAGTTTGACAGGACCTTACTTTTGTAAACCCATGCTGTCTTGGATCCTGTGCTCCTATGGATTCTAGGTGTTGCACTATCCTTCCCTTACGGAGTATCTCCATATTTTTGCCCACTACTGAGGTAAGACTGACTGGTCTGTAGTTTCCTGCCTCCTCCCTGCTACTACTCTTGTGGAGCAGGATCACATGAGCCCTTCTCCAGTCTTCTGGGACCTCTCCTGTGCTCAGAGACTCACTAAACAGTTCTGATAATGGCTCTACTATTTCCACCCTTAGCTCCTTTAGTACCCTGGGATGTATGTCATCAGGTCCCATTTCCTTGTCTGCCCTGAGCTTATCGAGCTCTTGTAGGACGCTTTCTTTTGTGAAGGGACTAGTGTTCACCTCCCTATGTCCATGGTGCTGAGCTATGGGCCCTGCTCTATGTTCTCTTCAGTAAATACTGAGCAGAAGTATCTATTTAGGATAGATGCTTTTACATGGTCCTCCTCTTCACATGCCCCCTTATCTCCTTTGATCTTAGCAATACCCTCTCTGGACTTTCTCCTTTCACTAATGTATCTATAGAAACATAGAATTTGATGTCAGATAAGGACCGCTTGGCCCACCCAGTCTTCCCATTTCCCTACCTGATGGATAAACTGCAGATTCTAGTTAATCAACAGCTTACTTCCTCCTACCCCCACTAGAATTGCCTTATGCCTGTCCCATGCATTCTTGAATTCTCCCACTGTTCCTGACTCACAGTCTCCTCAGAAAGGCTGTTCATACATCCACAACTCTCTGTGGAAAAATACTTTCTAACATTACCTCTGAGCCATCCCCTCTATCTTAAATTGTCCTTTGTTCTTGCATTTCTTCTGAAAGATGCTACCCTCTTGCACTTTGTTAATTCCCTTGAGATACTTGAAAGTTTCTATCATGTCCCCCCTTCTTTCCTCAAGGGTATACATATTAAGCTGCTTTAGTCTCTCCTCATATGTCTTCTGGTGCAGACCCTGCACCATTTTGGCTGCCTCCTCTGGACAGCCTCCGCTCTGTCTATGTCTTTGTGGAGATGGGGTCTCCAGAACTGGACACAGTACTTAGATGGGGTCTCACATAACTGTCTGTACAGAGGGATAACAACTTCCTGTTTTCTACTACTGATGCCTCTCCCTATGCATCCCAGTATCCCCCAGCCCTCCTTACTGCCTTCTCACATTACTTGCCCACCTTTAGGTCATCTGATATAATTACTCCTAGGTCTCTTTCCATTTTTGTTGTTGTTATTAACTCACCCCCTTTGTGTACTCTTCCTCTGGGTTTTTATTATAGAAAGTCTTGTCACCTTCTTTTACTGTTTGTGCTAGTGTTTCCTTGGTTTGGGCTTTTGCCTGCCTTACTGCCTTCCCTGCTTCCCTTAGGGAAGTTTGGTGTGCCTCCCTTTCTTCATCCCGCTGTGTTCCCTTACATTTCCTGAAGGCCAGCCTTTTGGCTCTGACCTTTTCTGCTACTGTTTTTGAACACCAAAGTGGTTTTCTTCTTTCTTTGCACTTCCTTTTCTCTCTAACACAGTGGGATGTTGCTTCAAGTATTGCATCCTTTATGCTTGCCCACTTTGCCTGTACCCCCTCACCTGTATTTCTTTTTGCCAGGGCTAGCTTAACTCTGTTGGCCATCTTATCAAAGTCAGCTCCTCTGAAGTCCCATATTTTTGCCTTGGAATGGGATGATTTAGTTGTAGTGGCCACATTGAACCATACCATGTGATGGTCACTGGCCCGCAGGTGACCTTCTACCTGGAGATCTGTGATCCTTTCCCTGTTAGTCAGTACTAGATCTAGGATAGCCCTGTCTCTTGTGGGTTGTTGTACCAGTTGTTTGAGGCCCTTCCCTGCAGGGAATCCACCATGTGTTTAGTTCTTGCAGATGTTCCTGCTGGTATTGACCAATCTGTATCTGGCATGTTGAAGTCTCCCATTATCAGAACCTCCCCTTTAGCTGTCATGTTTTGTATATCTTCTAACAGTAATGTGTCTATGTCCTCCCCATGGTCTGGGGGCCTGTAGACAACCCCAGTTTTTATGGCTGTCCCATTTCCTGTTTCCAGGGTGACCCTCATTTCTTCTGGCTCCTTATGTGTATTCTGAATTTCTGTAGCTTTGATATTTTCATTGACATACCATACAGGGCCGCTCCACCCCCCCTTTTTGCACCTCGGTCTCTTCTGAAAAGTACATAGCCAGGTACTGAAGTCTCCCAAGTGTGGTTACTGGTAAACCACATCTCGCTAATTGCTACTATGTCCAGTTTAGCCTCTGTTATTATTGCCTACAGGTCTGGGATCTTGTTTCCCAAACTGCGAGTATTTGTGTACAAGATTTTCCATTGGCCAGATTTCTGTGTGTTAGTTGTTGGGTGAGGTCTGGCATTTCCCCTGTGCGTTGTATGGAGAGCTGGACCTTTTTCCTTACCTGGTGATGGAAATTAACTGCAAACATGCTGCCCTTCTGTTTGACCACTAGCTGAGGGGGGGTGTTCTTCCCATTCGGCATATGGGGTGCTGCACCCCTCTCACCATTTGCTAGTTTAAATATGCTTCAAAGACGTCAAAGTTCTGCCCCAATGCACTGACTCCCTCCTTAGTCAGATGCAGTCCATCAGATTTAAAGAACTTTCCCTCACAAAACTGTTGCCAGTTCCCTACAATTTTGTGTCATTTTTCCTGGCACCAGCCCTTGAGCCACATGTTTAGCTCCCCTATCTCCCCTTCTCTGACCTTTCATCCATCTGCCCCCCTCTCCTAGACTGGCAGGATCTCAGAGAAAGTGATGCCGGAGAAAATGGATGATAGTTTGTTACCCAGCTTGGTCAGGTGTTCCTTGGTCTCCACAACTGACTGGCTGGCGAGTTCATTAGTCCCTATGTGTACCAGGATGTCAATGTTTTCTCCTGCTTCCTGAACAATTTTAGCAATGCGGTCAGTGTCTCTCCACACTGATGTACCTGGGAGACATCTGACCACTACCCCGGCTGGAGATAGGTATCAACTCCCCGAATCATGGAGTCTCCTATGATCAGAAGTTTTTTGTATTTCCTTTTTGCTTTTTTTGTTTTGGTTCCTGTTTTGGGTGAATTTTGTTGTGCTAGCTCCTGTGCTGCAGTGTCCTGCTGGGCAGTGTCCTCTGCCCCTTTGTTTGATTTCGTAGATAGAGGTAGATACCTGTTTGTGGTTTTTATATGGTTTGTGGAGGTAATGTGTTGGAGAGAACTGATTGATGGGGCACCCGATTTGCCCCTCCTAACCACCTGCCAGCCTCCCAGACCAACTACCCTCTGCGGTCGAGATGTTTCTGTTGGATGTTGGGGAAATGGCGGGTGGTTCTTATATTTCCTCTTGAACATGAAATTTGAGGCACACAATCTCTGCCCATGCCGCCTGGATCTGAGCGCTAAGATCTCCAATGGCCCAACATGTAGGACAGTGTCCTAAATCCTGTAAAACTGCCCTTCTGAAACGTATCCTGCAGTACCTGCAGTTAATGATATCCATTCCAGATAAGTTGCTGGGTTTATAACCTGGTCAGCATAATTAGAAGGAAGAAAATGAAAGCAAAAGTTTGATTTTGTGTTTTGTTTGTTTGTTTTTGTATAACTTGTTATGAATGTTTCTTTGCATTGCTACTTAACTGGGTAGCTACCTCTTTCACCAATACACCAATACCACACTTTTGTCTCATTTTCCCCATTAAGGGGCAACAGTTACTTCTATTTTTGGAATCTGCAGCTGTGACGTATGAGGAAATTCATGTTTACATTTACATGTAGCAGTGATTTGTATAGTGCTAGCCTCTGAGGCTCTACCTTCATTTTATGTGTTGGAAAGTACCATTTATTCATACCTGTTGGGTTCTGTTCATTAACTAGTAGTTTACTCATCTGACAATATATTTATCTAAACCTCCTGTTTCCATTTTGTCTGTTAGTATGTTGTGGAGGACTGTGCCAAAGAAGTCAGAGTAAACATGTCCACTGGGTTGTTCTTGTCTAAGCTAAGACTAGCAGCTTTGTGATACAGGATCTACTTTTTATGAAACCACTCTGGGTGAAGTCTACTATTCCTGTTGTTTGTAAATTTTCTGCTAGTTTGTCAGAGTTTCCAAAGAGTTCTCCAATACTGAAATTAAACTAATGGGTCTGTCGTTCTGTACCTTAGTCCTAACTCTCTTTTTGTGTACTGGGGCAACAGTCACCTTCCGGCAATCACTTGGTATGTCCTATGTTTTGTACTATAGGCTGAATATTTTAGTTAGTGGTCCTAGCGTTGATTTCCTAACTTCTTTTGGTAGTCTGGAGTGTAACTCATCTGGTCCAGCTGACTGGTTGATTTTAATTTTGCCTAATAGGGCCTCAATTTCCTCAATGCTGAATGCATCCATACTAGTTATATCTCCTGGAATCATTTGAGCCTTGTGTTTTAGAGACTCAGTTGTATTGAAGACTGAACAGAAAAAGTTACTGAATTTATCTGTCATTATTTCTGGATTAGTAGTAGTCTGTCCTCTGTCTACTAAGGGGCCCAATGATCGGTCAGTCTCCTTATTGTTATTTATTGATATTTATTTAGGTAAAATGCTTTTGAATTATCTTTTTAGAGTGCTATGTTGAACTCAGTTGTCTCTGTTTCCTGTTTTATTATGTTTTTGTCCTTTTAAAACAGTAGTCCAATGAAAATGGGCAAAACATTTGACCTTATCTTTACTTGGTTTACTTGGTAGTATAGGACAAAAGAAGGCTGCAGCCCATCGAGATTGTCCCCCACAACATTGTGGGTCATTGTACCTAAATTTTGTTGTTTTCCAACCATTTGTCCAAACCTTTTTTAAAGGCAGAGAAGGAGTCAAGGTCCACAAGGCCTTGTGGAAGCTGATTCCTTACTCTGAAGGCTCTGATAGTGTAAAAATGTCATCTCTTATTTGTTTTGACTTTGCCTACATTCATTTATTTGTTATCGAGTCTAGAGACAACCCTTCTCTGTGAAAAGTTAAGTCCGCATTGCTGCATCAGTTCTGGCGACTGTTGAATTTTAAATAAGAAGAGAAACTCACCTCTACTCCTTCTGGTTTGTTGGGAATGAAGCCCTGTAGCCTTGAGTCTCTCCTGATAAGTTTTGGATGCCAGGTGGGGCACCAGTTTAGTTGCTCTCCTCTGAATTTGCTCAATCCTGCGTATATCCTTTACTAGATACAGGCCCCAAAAAGGAGACCCGTAGTCAGAGTAGGGTCTGCTGTGTGTCCTGTATAGAGGAATAATGTATTCCTCTGTCCTAGAAATGAATGTGTGTTTGATGTACATGAGCAGTGTATTAGATAACATAGCCACTTTTATACACTGGTCTGTAGCAGAAAGTTTATTATTGACCATCACACCCAGGTCTATTTCACTGAGGGATACTTTCAAGGGTGTATTGTTAAGGGTATAAGTCTGTAGGGGGTTATGCCTACCAAGGTGCAGAACAGCACATTTATCTGTGTTCAGAGACATACCATTAGAACATGCCCATTGTTCAATTATTTTCAAGATGTTAATAATTATGGTCCTGTTGGTAGCTGAATCCCCTAACTTGGTGTCATCCGCAAATTTGGAAAGCAGGTTGCACGAACTAAGCTGCATATCAGTAATAAAGATATTAAACAGCTGGCCCAGTGGTGCTGAGGGCTGAGGCGCTGGACGCCTTACCTCACGCCACGCCGGTGACCCGTGTTCAGGAATGGACATGGGGTGCTGGGGGCTGGCAGGGAGGAGAAGGATCGAGCATCCCTAGGACTGCTCTCCTTCTCTGGGGAGGGGGGATTACAGGGCTCGGCAATTGCCTGCCACCTAGCGGAGGCTGGGAGGTGGCACATCAGCACTGGAGACTGGGCGAGAGTTGCAGCAGGCACTTGGTGGGATGCGCACAGCAGCGTGCGTGCCACCGCCACTGGTGCCACTGCACACCGCAACCTCGAGGGGAAGTACAGGGAAAAACACAGAAAATGGAAGAGTCCTCTGTGGGAGGACGATGGTCCCTTCCGTGACAGCCTGGGAAGACACCTACCCCAACACTAATCTGGTCCAGTGGGTCAAGTTGCTCCCCAACCCCTGTCACGAAGTTGTGGGGTTATGGGGAGGGAGTCTCATCCCCGGTGCCTCCACGGGAGGGGGGGGGATGTCAGATGTAAGCAGAGGACTCCAAGGGGAAAAATAAGTAGCTGTAAAAAAAAATAAAGATATTAAACAATGTGAGCCCAAGGACCAAACCCTGTGGCACACCACTAGTTACCTGCACCCTTTCTGATAAAATACCATTTCTTCTGACTTGCTGGTGTCTGTCAGATAACCAACTGTTAACCCACCTAACCAAACTTCGAGAGAAACCCAACTGGAGGAGTTTCGTAATGAGCTTGCCATGTGAAACCTTGTTGAATGCATGACTGTAATCTAACAGGATCACATCTATAGGGCAGCCGGAGTCAAGGCCTTGGCTTATGTAGTTATAAAAAGGTACCAGGTTAGTCGTACATGAGAATCCCCACTTAAAGCCGTGTTGGGTCCTGTCTGAGATGTTCATATATATAATTTCTTTTTCTAAAAGGTCTTTAATCAATTTCTCCGTTAGTTTACAAAGGACAGAAGTTAAACTGATAGGTCGATAGCTTTCAGATTTGGAGCGGTTCCCTTTCTTAAAAACAGGTACAACCATGGCATTTAGCCAGTCTTGTGGAATTGAGCTCTCATGAAGGGATTTATTAAAAATAAGTGCTAGAGGGAGTGCTAAGGCCTCAGAAGTCTCCAAAAAGAACATGGGATGTAAATTATCAGGGCCTGGACTAGAGGTTTTACTCAGTGATTGCAATACCGCGAGGGTATTAGCCTTAGTAAATGTATATTTGTTATGATTTTGAGCTTTGCCATAACTAGAATCAGCCACTTTCTTTACTGAGAAGACTGAACAAAAATTATTATTAAATAATTGTGAAATTTCTTTATCTGATGCCAATGTAGAGTTATTTACAGCAATTGGGCCAATGTATCTGTTATTACCTTTTTTTATTATTGAGATTTGAGAATAAAGATTTATGGTAATCTTTGGAGTGAGCTAATCTGAATTCTAGGCTCCTGTTGGAGTGTATTATCATATGTTTCAAAGTCCTTAACCATTTTTTTGTAGTTATGTAGAATCTCCTCATTGTTCTTGCCACTACATTTTTTTTAACAACGAATATTGTTTTTCTTTGTGTTTTATTTGTTTCTTTATAGGTTTATTTAACCATAGGGGAATCTTCCCTTTTTTAGCATACTTCTTTACTGTAGGAGCAAAAGTTTTTTCTAAGTTAAAAATTGTAGTTTTTAAGTACACCCAAGCTTCTTCGAGGGGGAGGGGTGCTAGTATTTCCTTCCAAGAGATTTTGTTTAAATAGTCATTAATTTTATTAAAGTTGGCACAATAATATTTTTTTTATTACTGAGTGATTTAGGTGGATTTGGTAGTCATAGGTTACTATAAAATATTCTGGGTATCTTCCAGTTTTATTTGGTGGTAAAACTGACTAGTTGCACTAACACTTAAGTATTGTGTAAATGATTTAATTATTTTTTTCTCAAGAAGAAAAGGTGGCCATCACATTTGACTTTGAAATAGCATTGTAGACTTGGTGAGAGTTAGGACTGAAAAACTTAAAAAAAATTCTTAGTGTGCAGCCTAGGAGGTACCTATAAAAGCAGATTTGTCAGGTATGCTTATATTTTCATAAATGGCAGCTGAAACTAACTTTTTGGAAAAATATTTTTCATTGCACTGTTGCATTAAGTTTGCCCTTACAGTGATTTATATTTACATTAGTTGGAGACTTATTCATTTTCCTATATGCTTTAACTTTCTTCTTAATTTGTCTTCACATAGTGCATGTGCTCCACATAGGAATTTGACCCTTTTTGTTATATACTTTTTTTCTCTGGTACACATTTATGCTCTAGGTGCTGTAGTTTGGACTTAAGTAGTGTCCAGTATTCTTCCACATCATTGTTATTTTATCCCAGTCTCAGTCTTCCAGCCCCTTCCTTATGTTATACAAATTTGTTTTATTATAGTTTTTGGCCTTCACGGTTCCCTTATTTCTTTTTTTTTATGTTGGCGCGCTTGCGCAACCAACATCTTGCGGCAGTGGGGATTTAGAGGCACGGTCGCTGTTGGGCGAATGCAGGGCACGCATCCGTAGGTGCGTGCCTCATTCTCCAATCAGCCTGCATGCCGACGCCACACCATGCATACTAAGCTGGCAAGCACATCTAAGGAAAGGTCTGCTGCAATCCGAGCAAAGCTCATCACACATACCGGACCCTTCCTACGTGCTCGCCAGCTAGTAGCATGGCAGCACAGTGGCTGCTACTCTGCCGACAGTGCCGACTTTGGGGTGCCCAATCCCCCGGTCGGCTTGCCCTGCCCCGTGAAGTATGTGCCGATGGGGGAGCCCACTCCCCATCGGCAGAATGTGCCTCCCACCTCGTTGTTTGCCGACGGGGGTGCCCAATCCCCGTCGGCATCCGCCCCTCCCTTCCCATTGTACTGTGCTGACAGGGGAGCCCACTCCCCATCGGCATCTTGTTCCCCTCTTCTTCTGTGCTGACAGGGTGCCCAATCCCCCATCAGCTACTGTACCCCCCCAAACAAAAGAAACGACCTGTAAAAAATAAAACCATCCATGATGTTTTTTTTTTTTCCCTCGGTACCTGTAAACTGAAAACTGTCCCTCATAGTCTTCCTACCCACCACCCACACCCACCCACTGCGCACCCTGCCTCCACACATCCCCCCCCATACTTACCTCCGGAGTCTGGTGCGACGATCTTCGCTGGACCAGGAACACATCTGCACTCTTCAAAGCTGACTGCGAACTGAGGAAATGCCGGTAAGCTGTATAATGGAATAAATATGTTTTTCAACTTTGCTCCATATCTTGGGCATTTTTTTGAATTTTTGCACCAAATTTTCAGCATGGGGTTTTTGGGACCCCTCCTTATGAATTCTGTCACAGTTTTGATGTTAATCGGTCTTGAAAGGTGATTTCGCAGTCACTGCATGAAATCACCTTTTGGGACCGATTAACGCAAGGACAGTGGCAGTGTTCATGAGATGGGCTCTCAAAAAGCCTGTGTTGCAAATTTGGTGGAAAAAATCCAAAAAATGGCTGTTTTACGAGTGTGCTACGCAAGCTCGTAACTTCGCGAATTCGTAATATTTTCATGCCAGATTTTCAACATTGTCATTTTTCTACACCTCCTTGTGAACAGTACAGCTGTAATTTTTCACATCCTGGCTGAAATGTGTTTCCACACTTCCGGCGCACAATACCGTGGTCACTGTGGGAAATCAGTGTTCCAGGCAGATTGCGAAAATGACAGTGACACTGTTCATGAGCAGAGGTCCTACAATGCCTATGTTGAAAATTTGGTGATGATACTCCACAAAATGATTGTGTTATGAGCATACGTTGTGCAGTTTGCACGCTCGCTCGTAATGTGCATTTCTAATATTTTCACTCTGGATTTTCACCATTGGCATTTTTCCACACCTCTTGATGAACAGTAAAGCTGTCATTTTACATATCCTGCCCAAAATGTGTTTTCGCACATCCGGTGAAGAATAGCATGGTTGCAGTGTGAAATCACTTTTTGAGACAGCTTGAGGACATGACAGTGACACTGTACATGAGTAGAGGTGCTAAAATGCCTATGTTGAAAATTTGGTGTCAAAACTCCATAAAGTGCCTGTGTTAGAAGTGTGCATTGCGCATTTCCCACGCACCCTTGTAACTTCACATATTTGCAAAACTTACATGCCACATTTTTACCACTGCTATTTTTTTACATCTCCTTATGAACAGTACAGCTGTCATTTTTCACATCCTGCCAAACATGTGTTTCCACAGTGCACTACCAAAATCAGTGCCAGCGTGACAACATTCGGCATTGATAAATGCTTGTTAATATACAGTTTATGAGTTTATGCACCTTGACCACAGTGAGGTAGGTTCCTGTCAGCCGGCTATTGACACCTCCTACCACCATCCAAGTTCTCCCTAGTGATGCGGTGGGTGGAGGTGTGGTCATCAGACATCACATGCCCTCACCATCCCCATCCTTTTTTCCTCCAGATTTTCTCCCTTCTAACTCCCAGGAGGCTGTGGCAGCAAGGTTGCACATGTGCATGGAGGTGTGCACACATGCTGCATTCAGTGTTCCCTATGCCATCCACCCCTGGCCTAATGGTCCCCTATCTGCACAGCACTACCACTGAGCCTCCACTCGGTGGCAGTCAAGCACCAGGGAGACCAACCTCCCCTACCTGGGAGAGGAGCGCTGCCTAGCGGCTGCTCAATCCTGCTCCCGGCGTAGGAGAGATAAGGCGTGCTAAGCACCTCAGCTCTCTGTGCCACTTGGCCGACTGTTCCCCTACTTCTTACAACTTTGCTGTCTACTATAAATTCAATCATATGGTGATTGCTGTTCCCCAGGTTGTCCCTAGTTTTGTGATTTTTAATAACATCTGGTTGATTTGTTATAACTAGGTCTAAAATATTATTTCCTCTTTTCAAGCAATCAATTATTTGGTGCAATCCTTGAGCTAGGATTGGGTTAGAAAATGATGTTCATGGGCATTACATGTTGTCAAGTCAAGCCAATTTATGCCTAGTAAATTAAAATCACCCATAATAACAACAGAGTCCCCTATATCAGCTGCCTTTCCCATTTCCTATAGAATAATTTGATGCTCGCTGTCATTAGTGTTTGGTGGTCTGCAGCATACTCCCAGTATTATTTTACTGCTCGCTTTATGATTTAACTGGATGCACTATGTTTTGACATGGTTGTTTTGGTCACAGATATTTTGGATTTCATGGCTATCTATGCCATCTCTGACATACATCGCTACTCCACCACCCTTTCATCCAATTCTGTCTTTACTATATAGCTTGTATCCCTTTATTTCTTTGCTGCATTGACTGCAGGGTTCATGTTAATATTAATTTACTGTCCCAGGGCATAGTGCAGACTGCCTTGTGCCAGTGCAATTTCCCTTTGGTTTGCTCATTGGGGCTAGTGTACAAAAACCTAAAACCCTTCTCCAACCCATCGCAGCCCCACAACCCTCCCCACCCATGTCCCTTTAGTCAGCAACTCACTAAAAGTTCAACAGTATGCAAATGAAATATTTAAAACAGCCCAGCACTGATAGAAACTTAACAGTCTCACTGTGGGCCCAAATGCCAACAATCTGCTACTATTTATTTATTTATTGGAACATCACTTTAACAACCTTTGAGCCAGAGGCTCATTTACAAAGGTACCTCATCACAGAGAGGACAACACAGTGCAAACAACAAACATCAAAGAAGACAGAAAAGCAGAGTACTGTTAAAGAGAAAAGGCAAATTGGTAAGCATATGTCAAAACACGGTATTCAATAAGATTACAGGTGAGCATTACAAGATTGACAGTAAATAGTTGATACATGCCGATTAGTTCAGTAGGCTGACATAGGTAAGGCTGGGTGGAAGACATCAGAGTAGAGGAGTGTGGGGAAGAGAGTAGCAAATAAAGGTAGAGATGGACAGGAGGTCAGAGAGCTGCTCAGGGAGCTTTGTCTGGACACTAACACTACTGGGAGAGATTGCCAGCATTTGGGCCTGTGTTGAGTCTGTTAAGATACTATAGGCCGCATGCTTCATTAAAGATTTTATTCACATACTTTAGGACTGTTGGTGAGTTACTGACTAAGGGGAGATGGGGAGGGAGGGTAGTGGAGTCAAGATGGGTGGGGACGATTATTTTTTTTTTACCTTAGTTGTGAGAGTTAGATGGTGGCTGGACAAGAAGATGAGTGGAGTTTTTTTTTGTTACCAATGTCAGGGACTAGTGTGGTGTTGAGGTGCTCTGGGGGGGCGTGGGGGTTGCCACTGGACACCTGGGAGAACTTATGGGGATGGGGAGAGGGAAGGGTGCCACTGGACACCAGGGAGAACTTATAAGAAAGGAAGAGGGAAGGGGTGTCACTGGACATTGGGGAGAACTCATGGGGAATGAGAGAGGGTGGCAGTGCCACTGGACACCAAGGAAAACTTATGGGGAGTGGGAGAGTGTGGCAGTGCCACTGGACACTGGGGAGAACTTATGGGGAATGGGAGAGGGTGGCAGTGCCACTGGATGCCAAGGAGAACTTATGGGGAATGGGAGAGGGTGGCAGTGCCACTGGACATCAAGGAGAACTTATGGGGAAGGGAAGAGGGTGGCAGTGCCACTGGACACCAAGGAGAACTTATGGGGAATGGGAGAGGGTGGCAGTGCCACTGGACACCAAGGAGAACTTATGGGGAATGGGAGAGGGTGGCAGTGCCACTGGGCACCAAGGAGAACTTATGGGGAATTGGAGAGGGTGGCCAGTCCACTGGGCACCAAGGAGAACTTATGGGGAATGGGAGAGGGTGGCAGTGCCACTGGGCACCAAGGAGAACTGATGGGGAATGGGAGAGGGTGGCCATGCCACTGGACACCAAGGAGAACTTTATGGGGAAGAGGAGATGTAGAGGGTTGCCACTAGACAACAGTAAGGGGTGAGGGAGGTGGTACCACTGGAAAACAGGGAGTGACTGGAGTACGGTGGGGAGAGGGATTCCTTCCTGCCACCTGTAAGCCCCATTATAGCTTGGGGCCAGTATAAATTTTGGGGAATGCAAATTGGTACCACTTTCCTAGTTGGACCAGTGCAAAAAAAGTTAAGCATGTCCCCTGTTACTCTCCTCACTCCCCCATGTTTCAGTTATGGCTGTCATATCCATATTGGCCATACTCATAATTGTTTCTAGTTCTGTTTTTTTAGTTATATTGTGACTGCTTGCATTTGTGCCAAGTGCCCTTAGTCCCTCTTCTTTATTGATTTTCTTTATGGTGCCCTTTTCCTTGTTAATTATTTTAATAATAGTATGTTCTATACTCTGAGCCCCCTTATGTTTCAGTTTAAAGATGGACTGATAACATCGTTTTTTGTAGCCTAGGGTTCTGCTACCTTGTGGTCACCAGAACAAAGAAATGGTCTGCTGCAATGAGAGCGAAGCTCTCATGCAGCGTGACTGCAACATGCCTTCTGATGTGAAGGCAACAACGCCTGTCACAATGCCGACGGGGGAACCCATTCCCTGTTGGCATACTGAACCCCCTCCCATTTAAAATGTATGCCGAGGGGGTGCCCAATCTCCCTCGGCATCATGCCCCCCCAACAGTTATTCTTTGCCAACAGGGGGCCCAATCACCATCAACGTTTATCCCCCATCCCCAGTGATTGTGCCAATGGGGGGGCCCACTCCTCATTGGCATAATGTCTCTTCCCCCCCTCTTTTGTTGCATGCCGAGTGGGTGCCCAATCCCCCTCGGCTCGTGTCTCTCCCCTTCAGTATGTGCCGACCGGGGTGCCCAATCCCCTGTTGGCTACAGAATCCCCCCCAAAAAACACTTAGTTGGCATGCTGGGAACCCGCCCCAGCGTGACAAATACTCTGCAAAATACAAACCATCCCGCAATATGTTTTTTCTTTTTAAACCCTGTGAAAAAAGGAAACGGTCCTCAACGTCTCTCTGCCCCCCTTCCGCAACCCGTGCCCACCTCTGTGCACCCTGCCTCCCCACACCCCTCTCCCCATACTTACCTCTGGAGTCTGGCATGATGATCTTTGGTAGACTGGAACACGTCTGCACTCTTCAAAGCCGATCGCAAACTGAAGAAATGCCGGTAAGGTGTATAATGGCATAAATAGGTTTTTTTCAACTTTGGTGCATATCTCAGGAATTTTTTGAATTGTTTCACCAAATTTTCAACTGGGGGTTATTGGGACCCCTCCTCATGAATTCTGTCACTGTCATGGCGTTATACGGTCCCAAAAGATGATTTTGCGGTCACCGCACGGAATCACCTTTCGGGACCAAGTAACGAAATGACAGTGCCACTGTTCATGAGGAGGGCTCTCAAAAAGCCTATATTGCAAATTTGGTGAAAAAACTAAAATGGTTGTTTTACTTAGTGTGTTGCACTGTTTCCACAACACTCATAACTTTGTGAATTTGTAATATTTTCACTACAGATTTTCAGCATTGGCATTTTCCACACTTCCTGATGAACAGTACAGCTGTCATTTTACATATCCTGGCCAAAATGTGTTTTTGAACGTCCGCGCAGAATAGCGCGTCACTGTGCGAAATCAGTTTTGGGACAGTTTGAAGAAATGACAGTGACACTGTTCATGAGCAGATGTCCTAAAATGCCTATGTTGAAAATTTGGTGCAGAAAGTCCGTAAAATGACTGTGTTACATGCGTGCATTGCGCAATTTCCATGCATCCTTGTAACTTCGCAAATTTGCAATATTTCCATGCCAGATTTTCAACACTGGCATTTATTCACACCTCCTTATGAACAGTACAGCTGTCATTTCTCACATCCTGCCCAAAATGTGTTTCTACACCTGTGGTCACAATGGCGTGGTTGCTGTGGGAAATCAACTTTTGGGGCAGATTAACAAAATCACAGTGCCACTGTTCATTAGGGGAGGTCCCAAAATGCCTATGTTAAAAATGTGGCTAACAAACTCCCCAAAATAATTGGGTTACAGACGTGTGTTGTGCAGTTTCTCATGACTTCACCAATTTTTCATTTTTTCACACCAGTTGTCATTTTTAAAATCCTGCCCAAAATGTGTTTTCGTCCCTGTGTCGCCAAATGGCATAGCCACTCTGCAAAACCACCTTTCAGCTAACAAACTGATTGTGCCGCTTTTCATGAGGTGGGCTCACAAACAGACCATGTTGCAAATCTGGAGTGAAAATACCAACACACGCCTATGGTGTTAGGGTTTCCATCTGTAGCACCCCACTCTGTACAGACTGACAGGTGTCAGGGATGTAACTTGGGATCATCGGCTGTAATGCTCATGCCATTCCACCCCCACTCCCTCCCTGCAGCCAGTGACAGGCATCATGGTGTGCCTCGCACTGTTCGGCCAAAATGTTCACCCCATTCTCCTATACTGCACCCACCTCAGCATATTTCCTTATGGAATGGGGTACGTATAACGCCCAAAGATCCCAAAGCACACCACAACACTTGTCAGTGTCTACAGGGTAGGGTGAGGTACAATGGCATGAGCTTTATAGCTGATGACCCAAACACACACCCCAATGCCTGCCACTCTCTACAGGGTGGGGGTGGGGTTTGTGTCACTTAAAAACTTCACTGCCATTCCTATTATGCATCTCTACCTCTGGCACTACCAATCCCAATGCCAGCGAGACAAGATTTGGCATTGAAAAATGCTTGTTCTACTTGCTCTGGGTACCAGAAATATGTCCATAGACACCACATCACAACCTCTATGTCTAAGTGTGTCCCCATGCTGATAAGATCTTTTACTATATCATCACCAGTTTGCTTGCTCTTATCATTTGTGCCTGCACGTACGATCACCAAGGGCTTACTTCCTGCATCCTTAAGTATATCAGGTACCAGGGCCTCAATATTTTTTTATTTAACACTATCAAAACAGTTAGTTGTTCTGTTCATGTTATCCTCCTTGCAAATGTACCTTTCTGTATTCTTAAGGATTGACTGTTGCAGAAGGTCAGGGTAAAAGAACCGCTGGAGGCATCACAACCCAGTGTGGTTCAGTTTAGCCCTAGAAGAACAAAGGCAAAGACAATGGTTTTAGATTTCAGAAGGGTGGATTTTAGAAAGATTGGGGGGTGGGAGCTCTGGGACAACTCAGAGGGGTGGAAGAGATTGAGGGGTGTGAAAAGTGGGAACTAATTTAAGAGAGTCTATTGGAGGTTACTAGGACCTGTCTGCAGCAGGTTAGATAGGACAAAAACAATCTGGTTCTTCAGGGTACTCAGAGAAACAGTTACGGCCAAGAGGACTGAATTCACAAGCTGTAAGGGGGAATCAACTCAATGATAAAAGGGAGATATAATCATTTTAACTGTAGGAAGCAAACAGAGCCATAAAGAAGGAAAATGCAATGACAGAATTGAGGATAGCTAGGGGAGCAAGTGAAAATGACAAGGCTTTCACTAAATACATCGGGGAGGAGGAAAACAAAAGAAAGTATGGTGAGGTTAAAATCAGGAAATTATTTGATAGAGGATAAGGGGAAGAAGACTGCCATCCTCAAAGAGTACTTCTTCTCAGTCTTTATGAGAGGTATGGGGGTGAGCGGTTCTAAACATACTGGCAGGTATGTGATCAGACTAGTACCAGACATACTGGTAAGTAGAGAAAGGGGGTCCACTCTCCAACTGTGGAGTGCAAGCTAAAGGAGCACAAAAAGGGAACTGGAATTGAGACTGGTGCTAAAGGAAAGGATACTAAAAGGTCTCATGGCACTCAAGGTGGATAAGTCTTCAGGATCAGATTGTCTGCACCCCACAGTACTGGTGGAGTTGAGGCTAGAATTTGCAGGGCCTCTGGTGGACTTGTTCAAATGCTCCCTGGTGACCAGGGTAGTCCTAACTTACTGGAGGAGGGTAGACATGGTCCCCTTCCACAAGAGTAGGAGCAGGGAAGACCCGCGAAACTACAGGCCAGTTAGCTTGACCTTTATAGTGGGGATGCTCCTGATGACTATTATTTAATATCCACTAGTGCATTAGTTCTCAAACTTTGCCATGGTGAGCCTCCCCAAAGCCATGGAAAAGATCTTGAACCTCCCCCAAACATTGAAATAGTCTTGGGCCTCCCCATAAAAAAATAACATCTTAGCACAGTACCACAGGAATAAAGTGAAACTCCTTTGAGTACTTAGCTCTCATTTTATACAGCTTATTGTACCCCTCCTTGTTACCACCCCCAGGCCAGCCTACTTGCTCCACTGTTTTGACTCTCAAACCACTGTTACTTCTTGCTGCATTGCCTTCATTGGTCAGACTGCTTTCCCTGTGTTTCCCCTCTATTTGGAATAACATTCCTACCCACCTCTCTCCCTCTTCCCCTGCTCTTAAGCATCCTCTCAGAGATCCTTTTGCTTCCACCTGCTCTTGCTCCTACAATGTCTCTGCTTAAGCCTTGTGTTTGGGTTGTTCTGCCACCAATCTAATTGGTCAATTGTCACCTCTTGTTACCTCTCATTATTTGTTCATTGTTCCTATTTGTTTGCACTATTATTCAGTTTGTATTGCTTTGTTTTGTAGTTGCCATCTGAATTTTATTCACTCTCTACACTTCTCAAGGTATACTTGAAATGAGCCTTGGCTCAGAGTGTCTTTTCTGGTCACCAATTTGTAAATAAATACATAAATTCACCTACTATTATCCTTTTTCAGATTGCCCCATCCCTTCACACAAAATACTTAAAACTCAAAATGTAAATATAGTTCTTTTTCAGACTTGGTTGAGCCTCCCTGGAACAGGTTGGGGCCTCCCCAAGGAGGCTGGCTTCACCATTTGAGAAACCCTGCACTAGTGGACTTTCTAAAAGCACATGTGCTGTAAGACAGGAGGCAGCACGGCTTTGCTAAGGGAAGTTCCTGCCAGACCCACCTGAATTCTTTGATTCGGTAACAAGAATCATGGACAAGAGTGGTTGATGTACTATACCTATACTTCAGCAAGGTCTTCAACTTGGTGTCCCACAGAAAGGTTTTTAAGAAGCTGGGTGAGCAATGAGTGGGTGTGAAACTAACCAGGTGGGTAGAAAATTGTCTAGTCTGGAATAACGGTGATGTGAGTGAGGGTAAAGGTATAACATACGTCTCTCTGATGTAGGAAATGTCAGATATCAATAAGCCCTAGATCTTTCAAGAGTCATCAAAGGTGCCATTGTCTGACTATAGATGGAGTTGGAGTGGGGTTGCTAGTGTCCGCTGATGGATTCATTAAAAAGTTAAAGTCCCTGTCAAGGAGGAGGGTTCCTGATTGCTGCTCCAGTATGTTGTCTAGTAATATCTGGATAGCGGAGGCATTACTTGCTTGAGGTATATAAAGACTTCCTACCGTAAGGGTTTACCATGAATTTTACTGATTGCTAATGCTAGCCTGCCCTCCTTATCTGCATATGTGGAATACAAATGGGAAGTGGAATGTTTTGGAATTGGAATTACCACCCCACTACATTTGTTATTTTGATAGGCTGACTCAATTATGTCATCCTAACCTGCCAAAATTAACCTACATTAATACAGTATGCTGCTCTCCCTGCTTGCATTCCACTTGACATTAGGTCTGTAGTGTGCCTTAAAATAGGTAACACTAAAAACCATAAACAGTTTATGACCAACAGGGTCTCTCAAATAGTAAACAAGTCAACCAGGCGTAGTAAAATAGGGGCATGACTGGGGGGCACAGAGGTGATATCCTCTGTTGCCTCCCCTTCACATCCCTAATCAGATCAATGGGAGTGGAGGAATCCTCCTCGGTGGGATTTCAAAGAGGTCTCCCTCTGCTGGTGTGGTAAGGAGAACAAAATTGGACTTTCATGGGTAGAAGGACATAAATGCTGTCCCTCCCAGGTGACAACTAGGAAGGGCATTTACCTGTCTGTTTTTAAGTTATTGCTTGAAATGTATGTTTAATTTTAAATTATTTGTTCTTTAGTTGTCTAATTAATGTTTGTTGTTTCTGCTAGCATTAATATTGTGAAATGTCCTGAGCTCTAGGGAACAGGTGTTCTATAAATAAAGTTGCCTTGCCCCCAAGGGGGTGTCTGAGAATAAGCCAAAGCAGGCCATGCATTGGGCTCCCAGGGATCTACGAAGAGTCCCTAAAAGGGGATGGGGGGAAAAACAGAATTAAGGATAGGATTTGGAAGGAGGCGAGTAAAATTATAAAGAAGGAGGATATACGTGCTTTCATTGACCTACACATGAGTGCCACTCCATAATGCCCTCCCTCCTGACCTGCAGTTTTCCACTTTATCTGCTGATTAAATGGGGATAGTGGTGTAACCCAGGTGCCACATACCAATAGGCTACTTTCCCTGCCTGCTACCCTGGATGCAGGTTGAGGGGCATGGGTTCTAGTTCGGGTGGATAAAGGTGTTCAATGACAACAATAGAATTATTTGCGTCATGCCTCCACCCAGAGTGACTTTTGAGTGGATTTGATGGAAAGTTAGTACAACCCTCTGGGATGTTGTACCTATGCACTGCCCCATCCAGTGGTCCTACACATGGATTTGCACAAAACACTTTACCTGGCATTCAATGGTACAATTAATGGTGAACGCTAATAATATGCTCACAATTACATACTTACCAACAGGGTCTGGACTTCTCAAGTACACCCTGTGCACCTATAAAAGATGGTTACTAATAACATCAACACACCTTTTAGCTTCCCACAATAAACTAGAGCTTAGTAATAATATGTTCATGGGCCTGTGTAACATTTAAACAATAACTGATTTATTTGGGGAATTTGAACAAAGGAAAGGGGATGTAATGAAGATTAAATTTAAGGCAATGTTTTGTTTTTGAGAAGTATTCAAATACATTCAAGCCCCTGGACAGCCCACTTACTGCTATCTGGGTCCCCAGGATTTGATAAGTTGCAGGCCTGAAACATTGCAGCTGGTTGGCCGGTGTTGCAGCTGGTTGGGGCCTTTAAATAAATAACTGATTATTGCTCTCTTTGCATTTGGCTGCAGTGACATTAACAAACTTTACCTCACAGGAACTTGTAATCCTAAGGCTCAATGGCCTGCAAAACAGTTTAACCCACAACTTGTATTTAACATGCAAATCAGATGGTAAACATGAACTTTAATTGAATTGCAGGGACAAGCCCTGTTGTTACTCACAGAACCAGGACCCGGGAATCTGGGATTGTTGCCAGGCTGTTCACCCCCGAGACAGGATTTGGCCTTTTGGTTCTTTGGCTGCAGGTTGCAGATTTTCGTCCATCTTGGCAAGGACCAGTATACAGGGACCAGGACTAATACGACCCACCCCCACTTCACAGCTTCCTTCCCAAGGGTGACCGTAACCCACGATGATCTTCGTCGCAGGAACTGACTCCCCAAACTGGTCTTCTAGCAGCCCAAAATTACAAGGCAGCAACAGTCTTTTAGAAAGGTCAATTGACATCACAGGTTCAGACTCTGGTACAGTCTTAACTAGGCCACACAGCTTACCCACTTGCAATTTGCAGTCTCTGGCACGTAAACTGACAGAAATAAGACTCAGGTCTCCACTTCTGGCAGTTCGGCAGGAAACAGTTCCGATAGCCCAAGGAATCAGCTTCAGGTAACAGTCTCTGAGGCAAACAAGTCTCTCACTGAGATACACCTTGGCGGTCTTCAGATTCTCTGAAACACTTCAGGCAGAATTTTCAGCTCAGAAGATATCACTTCTTCTCTCCGCTCAGGAGCTTGAAAAGATATCTACAGCACTTGGCAGTTCCAACAATCCATGCAGGATTTCAGGCTGAGGAGAGATAAACAGGCCTCCCCCCAAATTCTCTGAGCTGAGTACAGAGCCTCCTTTCAGAATGGAATCTCGAGCTGGACGAACTGTTCAGAGGCTCTTTCGACTGACTGAAAAAGGAATCCAGAAATCTGGTTGGCTGCCCAGGCTGTCAGTCACAGTTCTAGCATCCTGATAGGTTAAAATGGGCACCAAGCATACAGATCACGGTTTCTCTCAGCAGCCATAGTAAAAGGACTCATTAGTATTGCCGGCCCAGTGGTCCTGAGGGTTGAGGCGCTGGATGCCGCACCTCGAGCTGCACCGGTGACCTGGATTTGAGAATGAGCCCGGGTCATTGGGGGTCAGCGGTGGGGGGGGGGTAGGAAGGAGCTGGATTGAGTTGCCATCAAGCAGTCCTCCTCTCTGGTGGAGGGTTGGGCACTGATCCCACTAGAGGACGGTGTCAGGAGGGGAGGGTGCTGTTAGGCGCTTGGTGGAAACCGTGTCTCTGCACAGCTTCCCGCCTGGACCCTGGTCCTTCATGCTGGCACTCTCAGAGGATCTTATGGGCTCCCCGCACCTATTTCAGCAACTGTGAAAAATCCACACCCCCTGCCATGCACTGTGATCCCTGCAAGGGGGGACGGAGCGGATGGTCAGTATGCCACCACCAAGCCCCGCCGGCAGTCGGGGGAGAAAAATGTGCCAAAAAAAAAAAAAGAACACATTACGACCCCTTGAGTTCCAATTGGCTCAAGGGTCAAAGTATCAACATGACCACTGGCTGAGTAAAATGTAAACAGTCTCAAACGTTAAAGTTCATTTTAAACATAACAGTTCAGATTTAGTAATAAATGTTTACAGAATTCAACAGAGTTTCGGCTGTACTAGCAAGCAGCTGTACAATGGAACTTGTAGGAATGCTGCCTGGCCGGTCGTGAGCTTTGTTTCCCTCGAACCCAGCATAGGCCATGCAGTGTATACACAGGGCTAAACCTCTTAAAGGTATAGCGCGATGGCATTAATTCGCACATTTGTGCAGGGACCAAAAATACAGCAACACTTTACATGTGGACCCACTATTTACATCACTGGACACCAGCCAGGTTCAAAGGCAGAACTTCAAGCTGGACCTTTTCCAGGCAGAGGGCAATGCAGTGCCCAGAGAGACAACCCAAGGTAAGCCCACCATTTTGGGGGGGTTGGGGGAGTTACAGTAGTAATGTGGATCTCCCAAATTTTAAGCAGGTCTGCAATATTTGTATAAAGTGAAGTTAAAGCAGAACTGCTCTAAACTTGTCAGTTTTCCCAGTAGAAGCTGTTTTTAAATACTGGTTCTAATTCTGTTATTGTTCCATCTATACAGGCCTATAAACCACAGTGGGTGTTCCTGAGTTACACTCCTGTGTTAAGTACCATTTTAGAACTGTATGATGTAGTTTACATACATATGAACATATGAAGTTGCCAGCAGGAACAGCAGATAATGGCCTTTTGGTCTATCAAGTCTGCTCCATTGCACAGCTAGCAACTGTTACACTGCAGCTGCCCCTGCCTCCCCTTCCCCTCCCCTTTACTCTGTTCCATCCCCTTTTGAAGCAGCCCACTGTACTACAGGACAACACTTCCTCAGGCAATATGTTTCACCTAGACAACAGCCTGTCCATAAAAAAGTGTCTCCTCATTTCCCTCCTGAATCTTCCCCCCTCCACTCTCAGACTGTGCCATCTGGTGTCCCCTCCCACCCTTAACTTGAACAGCCCCTCTGTGCCTGTCTTGTTTACACTTTTCAAGTATTTGAAGGTTTCAATCACATCACCCCATCTCTCCTCTCCTCCAAGGAGTACATGTTCAACGCCCTCAGCCTGCTCTTGTTTGGCATGTCCGCTAGCCCTTGAATCATCTTTGTTGCCCTGTGCTGCACTCCCTCTAGTAACCTAGCATCCTTCTTCAGATATGGGCACCAGTACTGCACATAGTACTGGGTCTATGCTTGAAAAAGGTCTACCAAAGTGTGACATTAGTGTCAGTTTTTAAACTCTATAATATAGCGATTATTATAAGCATTTTTTAATGCTGTGACTCTCCTTATAAAAATATAGTATGGTGTAGGATAACTCCAATTTTGGGGCTCGAGATGAAGCCTCCACAAAGTTGCACGTGTAACAGGGGACATAAAAGCAGGGCTGCACGTGTAACAGGGAACATAAAAGCAGGACTGCACATGTAATTGGGGACATGAAAGCAGGGTTGCACATGTAACAGAGGACATTAAAATACCACAGGCACACCACCACCCATCTGCAAACAACATGGAGGCATGCCACCACCCATCTGTAGACAACATGGAGGCACACCACCACCCATCTGCAGACAATATGGAGGCATGCCACCACCCATCTGTGGACAACATGGAGGCACACCACCACCCATCTGCAGACAATATGGAGGCATGCCACCACCCATCTGTGGACAACATGGAGGCATGCCACCACCCATCTGTAGACAACATGGAGGCACACCACCACCCATCTGCAGACAATATGGAGGCATGCCACCACCCATCTGTAGACAACATGGAGGCACACCACCACCCATCTGCAGACAATATGGAGGCACAAAACTAAATACCTGATGGAATCTTTCAAAGAAGTTCATCATTAAAGCATACATTCTAATCAGGGCATCATCAGTCCATATCACCTGAATAATGGGCTGTCTGTGTAAACTGAACACAGACAACACCTGCAGAAAACAGTACAGTTGGTTTCCACAGTGATTGTTTTTTTTTTGTTTGGGCTAGGCAAAGTTCTGTAAACCCACCACATACATGTATGATATGACTGACCAATATGGTCCAGAGAATAATGTATCCTAATTACAGTAGGGCACCACAACAAGCAGCATGGTGAGAATGCTTTCTAACATTAAGCGCCACCCCTCCAAAAACAGTGACCATATGGTTTTGTGCTATGATTAACAATATGCTGTGGTTGCCCTGCGATGCAGCCAGAAAATCCACAAAGGCACAATAATAAACACTTTAAATGTGCAAAAAAACAGAATACTGCGGGCAGTGCCAAACAAGTTCGCTAATGCAGCAGCATCACCCAAATGCCATCTGAATGCCATCTGAATCACAGCACACAAACCAGCCACCCCACCAACATTAGTTATTGCCATTTAGGAGTACAACTCAATTGTGCATAAACAGGTAATTGGTGTAACAAACGCATACTGTTTGTGCAATATGCATAACTGTGTTTTTTTTTGGTGGGGGTTGTGGACATAGACACACACAAAATGGGTTTTGCCAAGATTATCAGCCCAGTACAAGCGATACAATAAGTGCATATCTGGGGTTGTTTGGTGATTTTTAAATTTTAATCAAAATAGTAGGTAGGGTTACCATGGTGGTGTCCAAGCTAAAAAAACAAAATAAATACATTCATTTTGTTCATGTTTTTGTTTTCAAATACCAAAATCCTAATACAACATTAAAATAATCACGAACCCACTAACAAAGCTGTTCATATTATTATTTCACTTCATAAGTGAAGACAAAAATAGGAGAAAAATGTAATAATCACAGTATAAGCCATGTATCATCCCATCTGCCAAAAAAGGAAAAAAGTAAAATACTTGAACTCAGGCATCCACAGGTCTGCCAACAAAATGGCAGTAAGCATACACCCATCTGATAACAAAAGGAAGCCATGCATATGCATAGCTGCAAACAAATTGAAGGGATGCAGCCACCCATTTACAAACAAAATGGAAGCATGCATCCACCAATCTGCAAATCAAAATGGAGGCAACCATACACAAATCTGTAAACAAAATGGAGGCATGCATCCACCCATCTGAAAATCAAAATGGAAGCAATCATACACAAATATAAAAACAAAATGGGGGCATGCACCCACTCATCTGCAAATCAAAATGGAGGCAATCATACACAAATTTGCAAACAAAATGAAGGCACGCATCCATCGGTCTAAAACAAAATGAAGGGATGCATTCACCCACCTGCAAGCAAAATGCAGGCACGCATCTAGCCATCTGCAAACAAAATGGAGGCACGCTTCCAGCCATCTGCCGACCACAAATTGAGGCACACCCACAAAACATATCACAGGGATTCAGTCAAAAGCCGTCACCAGACCTGATACACACTGACTAAATAGTGCACCAACCCCCCTCCCACAAAAAAATAAATAAAATAATCGGTGACCACATGGTTTGGTACCCAGATTAACAACAAATGCTGTGGGTGCCCTGTGATGTACCAAGACAAAACAGAAGTGATGCACCCTACTAACAAAGAAGCCAGTAACAAATGCATTTCACAATACAATAGCCCATCACAACCAACATCAAGATCATGCCAGGCAAACCTACCACTCCACCTAAATTTGTGATTGCCTAATTTGGGCGCACCAAACTAGCATGCACATCTGATCATGCCATACCTCTCAATTGTACCACATCATGAGGAACAGATCCTCATTTTATTCACAAAAGCCCCCTGTTACACATTGAGAGGGTCTGTCCCACATTCAACAACATTATAAAGCAAAAATGCATAGCAGTTCATATGAAAAATGTATTATTTATTTAATGGCGAACTTTGTGAACACAAAGGCATACATTTCAACAGTGGTCTGAGCTTCTGAGTAATAGATTTGATGAATTGTTTCACATTCTGAGGGGCAGTGTTTCACATTTGGGGGATGTACTGAGGTACAGTGCTCATACAACTCTTTGGCAGGGAGAAGCACACATTCAGGAGTGTTGATGGGTTGTACTGGCAGTGCCTAGGTAAATACAGGAAATATGTTTTTTATAAATACCAAAAACCACAATAAATACCAGACACTCCACTAAATCTTTTTAACAACCCCCAAGAAAAACAATAATTGTAACAGCAGTATATAAAATACCATCCCAACATATGAAAAGCACATTTTAAATAAAGCATTGGGATAAAAAAAAATGAAATAAATATCAGTCTCCCAAAAATAAAGAGCCCAAGGATTAAATTCAGGTACCAAACTCTCTCCAGTAACCAAATAATGCAGTGTGCTAATCCAAGACACTCCACTCAATCTTCACCCCCCAAAAAAAAAACATGTACTGCAACAGCAGCATGTAAAATACAGTCCCAACATAAAAAGCACATTTAAAATAAAGCATAGTAACCTGGAAATTGATCTATGCAACCCCCTTATCAATTTCTTCAAGAAGACTTCATGGTGAACAGGACATAAAGAAGTGTAAGGTCCCAAATTCACATTTTAATTCAAATTGCACCCCTTACACCAAATCCAAACGGCAAAAAAGGAAATCCAGGGTGCTGGTCCATCTGTGCCATTAATGAAACCCCTAATGACTTGCTTACATTATCAAAACTAGTAAAAAAATGAAAAACAAAAAACCAAAAAAAAACACAGTATTTTTGGCTGCAGGCATAATTGGTATTTACAGGATGCAGTGAGGGTAGTTATGTAACAAGGATCACACAGGAGGACAAGAGCTCTTCAGAACAAGACAGTCGATTACAGGACAGGGCTAGAAATTGCAGGGAATTGTCTTTTAAATCCCGCCATGGCCTGCCCCAATTTAGTGCTGTTGTAAGAGCCCAAATGGGTTCACAAGTGGCTCCCCTAGACCCCTGCCATCACACGTGAACATCCGGTGGTGTGGGACATGAAAGGACCAGGGGAGCAAAGAGGACAGCTTGTGATCATGCTGTGTACTTAAAGAAACAGGGCAATGCACTGTAGTACCTTAAACAACTGCAGCAAGTAACCTGGGGACAAAAATACAACACAAATAGCACAAAGTGCAGATTATTACAAAAGATCAGAGGTAAGGCAAGGGGACACAAATGGTTACATGCAAGACCACATCTTTAGGGCCCCCTGAGGGTGGGTGGGAGTCAAAGTAGCACAATAAGAATGTGTGATAAATGAGAACAGGACACAATTAGTTACAAAAATATTTTTATTGCAAGAAGAGTCTAGTTAAATGACACTGAGAGACTATTTCATGCACATGGGTAGCCAGGTCACAAATTAGTACACAAATTTTCATGCATTTTGAATGATGAAAGTGCATTTTTTTAATATGTAATCATCGGATTCCGTTAATGTTATCTTATGTATCTCCCCACACAGGCTACTTAAAAAGTTCACATCAATGACTGTATTATATTCAAAACCCTGCATATGTACTGCACTACAAACTTTAGGATACATTGGTAACCCCTTTTTATGCATGGAGCCTACTCCAGGTGTGGCCTGACCAGTGATCTATACAGTGGCAGGATCACCTCCCCTCTCCTGGAGGATATACCCCTGGCAATACAATCCAGCATCCTGTTGACCTTGGCCACTGCCCTCTTACACTGTGTTGAGTTGTTCATTGACCCCATTACGATCGTTCCCAGATCATTCTCTTCCTCTGTCGTGGCTAACTGAATCCCCCCATCTGATAGCTCCTCCTTGGGTTCTTTGCACCAAAGTGTAACACTTTGCACTTTTTGGCATTGAACCCCAGCTGTCAAGTGTCTGACCAGGCCTCCAGGTTGGACAGATTGTCCTGCAACCCCTGCCACCCTCCTAAGTCATCCACTACTGCTCTTATTTTGGTATCATCCTCAAACAGGCTGATCTTGCTCTTGATGCTGATTGAGATGTTTGCTACTCTGGGAGAAGGCCAGAAATGCAGGTAGCAAGCATGACTACCAGTGCTAGAGAACAGCCAGGAACCACTGCACCAAGCTAATCCGGCTCGCCAAAGCCAACTATCATAAGGCCCAGCTTTGCAATTCTTGGGGTGATGGGAAAAGACTCTGGGATAACATCAAAAGCATCCTTGGAAAGAAGGACAAGAAGCACCCTCAGCTGCTCAGTATTAGTAACACCCCCACTACAGACCCTCTATCTATTGCAGAAGCCTTTAATAAGGCCTTCACCGATCTTACCTCAGTGCTACCACCTGCCAATTTTCAACCTAGTTTGAACCACTCCAACAACATATCTACCGAGTGTTATCACCCGACCTTCTACTTTAAAAGTTTGATGGTGAAGGAGGCCCTTACTATGGTCAAGAAAATACTAGGTAAGACCAGACTGGGCAGTGACGGGATAGACATGAAACTTCTATCTCTCATCCTGGATGTTCTTATAGCGCCCATTACTACACTGTACAATAAGTCCCTGGCCCTGGCCCAATTCCCGGCAGTTTGGAAGCAGGCCCTAATTACGCCAGTGCATGAAGGAGGCGACAAGTCTCTGGTAGCCAACTACAGACCCATCTCAATCCTCTCCCCCCTGTCCAAGGCACTGGAAAAGACTGTGGCGGGTCAACTCATTGACGACCTCAATAAGTATAATTTATTATGTCCCAACCAGCATGGCTTCAGACAAAATCATATAATCTATTATGCCCCAACCAGCATGGCTTCAGACAAAATCACAGTACCACTACTGCCCTGCTGGACTACATGAACTATGCACATAAGGCCCTGGATAAAGGCAAACTGGTGGGGTCTGTCTTTATTGACCTCACCAAAGCCTTTGATACAGTCAACCACCCCCTGTTACTGACCCAACTGCGAAACATGGGTGTGGCGCCCAATACCCTTTGCTGGTTCCAAGACTACCTGATACGGAGAAATCAATGTGTCAAAATTGGGCAAACAGTATCCAGCGCAAGAGCGGTATCATTAGGAGTACCCCAGGGATCAATACTGGGGCCCCTACTCTTCAGCCTCTTCTTAAATGACCTTCCCACAACCTGCGACACCAAACTCATACTATATGCAGATGATGCTGTTCTCCTGAGCAGTAGCACGTCTCAGGCTGCCTTACAATCTGAGCTGCAGAACTCCTTCTCCAAACTCGAGGACTGGTTCTGTAGTCATAAGTTGCTACTAAACTACAAGAAGACCAAGGCCATGCTTATGTCCAGCCCCCACAATAAAAATAAGCACCACCCCCTCATCATCTCCAACTCATGCAGTGAGCCGATGGAACAAGTTCACTTGTTCAGGTATCTGGGGGTCATAATAGATGATACCCTCACATTTGCGCACCATATTGACTCTCTGGTCAAGACAGTCAATACCAAGATTGGTGTCCTGTACAGGCACAGGCAATACCTTTCTCCGTGGGCCTGCCACCTCTCAGTCCACAGTTCAATTATATCTACTATTGACTATGAACTAGTGGTCTATGGGGCGGCAATGGATACAGCACTCAAGAGGGTTCAGACTGCACTCAACAAAGCCTGCAGACTCACCCTGGATGCTGAGCATGGCACTCACACCTGTACTCTGTACGAATGTGCAAATTGGCTGTCATTAAGAAACAGGATCAAATTCCAGACTTGCATTCTAGGGAAGAAGGCTCGATTGGGTAAAACACCACCTTGTGTAGGCAATTTGGTCAAGGCAGCCAACTCGTTACAGGTCACCAGAGGGAGGACTAGAGGGGCCATGGCTATCCCCTTCCATCGCACCTCCCTTGGGCAATGTGCATTTGCCTACTGGGCCCCCCTGTGGATGAATGAACTCCCTAAGTACCTCTTGGCCACCAATTGTCTGGCACAATTCAAAACTGATCTCAGGCAGCACCTAATAACACTCTCTAAGTGCACCTCTCTGCCACCCAGCAAGCACTAGACAGGCCTCAGGTACCCCCTCCCTCTGTCCCTTCTCATGACTTGCCCAAGCAATCAGTTTGCGTCATGCTCCTTCAGCACCCGCCATTCCCCTTCCCTCCCCAACTCACAGTCCTGTGAGTTTCCCTAACAGTCACTACTAATGCAGACTGCCTGACCATGCCCCTCACATCCCACCATTTTACTCTAGCATGTCCTCTCCGCTCAGCCTCCCTCACCCCACCATTTCTCCCTATACCTTATCGCTCTTCTTCCCCCACCCTTCACCTCCACCATAGTACATATCTCTCTCTCTCTCATACCTCCTTTCTTCACCCCACTGCCAGCTATCCCCGTCCCACTGAACTACTGACAAGGCACTTTGTGGCTGCTTATCCCCCCCCACACCCTCATAAAGTGTTGTTCTTGTTATTTTAACTTGTACCTATGTTTTGAGTTATTCTGTAAGTTCTGAATCCAAGCAGTATTATACATTGTAATGTACCTTTGCTTTCTCCTATTGTACTTTGTTTTGCAATCTATGACGTGGAACCTTTATAAAAGAGCTTGTGCTCAAAGGTCTTTTCCGAATCACTAAATAAATAAATAAAATAAAAACTAAGATTCCAAACAACACCGGCTTCCTAACAGAGCCCTGCAGTACCTCTCTTGTCATCGCTCTTGGAGCTGAGAGTGCCTCTCCAGCCCCCACCCTCTGTTGTCTCCCTTGCAACCAGTTCACTACCCATCCCACCACCTTCGCCCCTGCCCCATACCCCTATATCCTCCTCAATCACAGAGTTCTATAGAAGACCATGGATGCATTGTGCCAGCAATTGAAGAGCTGAGAATATAGAACTCCATGACTGAGAGGGACATAAACTGCATCATACAGTTCTAAAATGGTACTTTCTACCTGTATGTAAACTAGAAACACACACTGAGCTTTCTAAAAAGCCTATAGAGATGGAGCAGTAAGAGAATTGTAGTCAGTATTTAAAAATAAGTTTTTGCAGGTTCAACGCAGTTCTTCTTTCAAAATTAGAATGGCCATCAACATGTTATTTGCCTCATTATCATATTGTGGGCAGGCATATTCCCTATCCCCATCCAAGTATATACAGCAGCACATGTACTACTATCTAATGAGACTGCCTGACAGTCAAGTAATAAAAACAAAAGGGGAAGACATAGTCCTCAAGTTACATTGTCTCTGAAAATAAAAGCATTTTATATTTGAGTGTCCTCAGCATAACACCAGTATAATGTAATTGCAGTCTCAGTCTCAGTTGCAGTTGTGTGATACGGTAGTGCACAGGCTGCAAAAGTCCTTGCTATTACCGGGGGTATAAACTAACATTTTTGGGGTGTCCTAATTGTGCCTCTTTGTTATGTTGGCTCATGCATGCGCAGCCAACATATTACGGTAGTAGCAGATTTGGAGGCGCGGTCACTGTTGGGCGAATGCAGGGCACACATCAGTAGGTGCATCCCTCATTCCCCAATCAGCCAGCAGCAGGCGCTGACATCACGCATCCCGAATGTGGCCACCAGATCAAAGAAAAGGTCTGCTCCAATGAGAGCGAAGCTCTCATGCAGTGGGACCACAACACGCCTCCCGACGTGCACGCAACATACCAGCAGTGACTGCCGCTGCTTCCTGTCACAATGCCGACGGGGGAGCCCACTCACTGTCAGCATAATGACCCTCCTCCCATTTAAAATGTATGCTGAGGGGGTGCCCAATCCCCCTCAGCATCATGCGCCTCCTCAACGTTTGTTCTTTGCCGACAGGGGCCCCAATACCCATCGGCGTTTATCCCCATCCCCATTTTTTTTGCCGACAGGGGAGCCCACTCCCTTTTGGCATAACGTCTCTTCCCTTCCCCGCTTTTGTTGTGTGCCTAGGAGGGTGCCCAATCCTCCTTGGCTCGTGTCTCCCTCCCTTCAGTATGTGCCAACGAGGGTGCCCAATCCCCCGTTGGCTACAGAATCCCCTCCCAAAACACTTATGTGGTACGCTGGGAGCCCACCCCAGCATGCCAAATCCCCTGCAAAAAAAAAGTCCCACAATGTTTTTTTTTTTTAACCTGTAAAAAAGAAAATGGTCCTTCGGAGTCTCCCTGCCCCCCTCCCACAACCCGCGCCCACCCTCTGCGCACCCTACCTCCCCACACCCCCATAACCTATACTTACCTCCGAGTCTGGTGCGATGATCTTTGGTGGACCGGGAACATGTCTGCACTCTTCAAAGCCAACCGCGAACTGAAGAAATGCCGGTAAGCTGTATAATGGCATAAATAGGTTTTTTCGACTTTGGTGCATATATCAGCCATTTTGTTGAGAATTTTGGCACCAGATTTTCAACATGGGGTTATTGGGACCCATCCTCATGAATTCAGGCACTGTCATGGTGTTATTTGGTCCTGAAAGGTGATTTCGAGGTCACTGTGCGGAATCACCTTTCGGGACCGATTAACAAAAAGACAGTGCCACTGTTCATGAGGGGGGCTCTCAAAAAGCCTATGTTGCAAATTTGGTGGGAAAAATAAAAAAATGGCTGTTTTACGAGTGTGCGTTGTGCAGTTTCCACTCATGCTCGTAACTTCATGAATTTGTCATATGTTCACTCCAGATTTTCAAAATTGGCATTTTTCCATACCTCCTTATGAACAGTATGGCTGTCATTTTACATATCCTGGCCGAAATGGAACAGTACAGTTGTCATTTTTCACATCCTGCCCTAAATGTGTTTTCGCACCTGTGGCGCACAATGGTGTGGTCACTGTGCGAAATCAACGTTTCAGACAAACTAACAAAATCACAGTGCCACTGTTCATGAGGGGAGGTCCCAAAATGCCTAAGTTAAACATGTGGTTAAAAAAATCCCAAAAATAATTGGGTTACGGACGTGTGCTGCACAGTTTATATCCATGCTCATAACTTCACCAATATTTCATATTTTCACTCCAGTTGCCATTTTTTTACATCTCCTCATGAACAATACAGTTGTCATTTTCCACATCCTGCCCAAAATGTGTTTTCATCCCTGTGTCGCCATATCACATAGCCGCTCTGCAAAACCACCTTTCAGCTAACAAACTGAGAGTGCCGCTTTTCATGAGATGGGCTCATAAACAGCCCATGTTGAAAATTTGGAGTGAAAATACCAACACACGCCTACGGTGTTAGGGTTTCCAACTGTAGCACCCCACCCTGTAGAGACTGACAGGCATCAGGGGTGTGACTTGGGATCATTGGCTGTAATGCTCACGCCATTCCACCCTCACACCCACTCTGCAGCCAGTGACAGGTATCGTGGTGTGCCCTGCACTGTTTGGCCACAAAGTTCACCCCATTCTGCTATACTGCACCCACCTCAGTGTATTTCCTTATGGAATGGGGTAAGTATAACACCCAAAGACCCCAAAGCACACCCCAACACTTGTCAGTGTCTGCAGGGTAGGGTGAGGTACAATGGCATGAGCGTTATAGCTGATGACCCAAAGGCACACCCCAATGCCTGTCGGTCTCTACAGGGTTGGGATTGGGTTGGCGTTACTTCAATACTTCACTGCCATTCCTATTATGCATCTCTAACTCCGGCACTACCAATACCAATGCCAGCAAGACAACATTCGGCATTGACAAATGCTTTTTTAAATAGTGTCAAGTTTTTCCCTTCAAGCCATAATTAATAACATTGATAATAAAGCTTAAGTCTGTCATTATGATTGGCTCAGCCTGTTATGAGGCCCCATGGGTCTGAGTAAAGCATATCGGGGCTGTAGTATTAAAGGTCTGGCTGGGAGGAATCACTGCTCATATATAGGGTGGTTAATGCAGTAGTGTGCGTGTAGTTAATTTATGTTATCTTGCCCCGCATTAGGGCCATCTGGTACAGGGAGATGGGGATGGGGAAAGCAACCAGCAGGGAGTGAGCGATGCCATCAGTTGCTACATACTTCAGCTGTGCTAGAGAGGGCTCTGCTAACCAATGTCCTAACGATCCCCAGTTCTGAATATAGTCTGAATTGTTGACGACTACCTATATAATTTTTCAGCTAAGTAATTGCTAGCCATCTGATGTAACCTATTATTAGTACCCCTTCCGTCTACACCAGGGAGTCTGGATACTTAGCAGCTTCCCAGTTTGGCCATAGCTCCACCACTACTGCACCACCACCACTACTGTGTGTTATATGGGGTCACAGCCATGTTGTGGACAATTGTGCAGGGATTTTGGAACAATGGTTACTTGGTAGCACAGGTTCCAATTACTCAGTCTCTCCTTTGCTGACCAATCCTCCCACCCCCTCCTCCAACTTTCTTCAAATGCGGTGGTCTTCTCAGCCCTCCGCAACCTGGTACCTTAAAATGAGTCAGTGAGAATGGGAAGCAGTGTCCAAAAAAGTCTTGGATTGTGGCATTCTTCATTGCCTGAAGCTGTTTTTTTATTGCAGCCATGGCTTCTGCTAACTTGTTTCCAGCAGTGGCTGAGTGTTTTCGACACTAGGGTGCAGAAAAGTATGGGGTGCTGCTGTTCTGGTGGTGGGCTATGTTGCACTTCAAGACCACATTCCTGCATGTCCTTCATGGCTTCAGAGGCAGATTGGTTTGTATGCTGTCTGGCTGGGTATTGAACCATGAGCCTATAGTACTGTAGCTGGATGTGGTGTTTTAAACCTAAGCTGAGCTTTCCAGAGGATTTGTAGGAGAGGAGAGGTATATGGGCCTGCCTCTGCTGCATAGCTTTTGTGGGGGTAATCATTATCCATGTATATTCTCATGTTTTGCCATATAGGTATCTTTTTTTGCCAGGCAGGACAAAGTAAGTCCTGTTTAGTGATGTATCTATGGACGCGTACCATTTTGATTGGGGCCACTGTTTAGGAGAAGTCAGCTTTGGACTGAGGGCTCAGTGAGCCCATTCTGTCTCAAATTGATTGTCCAGTTCCAGTTCCAACAGTTCCTTCAGTAAATTTTCTAAAAAGCTGTTCATATCTGTGCCCTACATGGACTCAGGCACCCTGTATAACCTCAGATTGTTTCTCCTGGCTCTTGCCTTAGAATCCTTCTTCCTGTTCTGTATTTTCATCTGTGTGTGGATAATCTGCTCAATGGCAATTTCCAGATGATTGAGCTGGCCATCTACTGTCATACATAACTGTTGTTCTGCAGTCAACACCTGACCCATAAGGATATCTATGTCTGCATTGGTGTCTTTGAATTCCTTTGATTCAAAATGAATGGCTTGAAGGTATACACAAGTTTTACCTTTAGCATGCTCCCCCTCCTCTTCCTGCCACATCCTACCCCCTCCCCTCCCCTCCCTGCTTATTCACCCTACCTCCACCTCTTATTAACATGTTCCTCTGCATCACCTCCGACAAAGCCACTTCTGGCTGTGTATACTTATACTCTACTCTATTTAACACTGTAGCCTGGGATCTGTACTGACCCAAGTCTGTACTATGCACTTACCTAAGCATTGAACCACACTCTTGTAGTGCTGCTGTTATCTTGGCACTTGTTTTTTACTGTTATTGTAACCTTGTAACCTATAAGCATATTCTGTATCAAATGTACTTGATGTCTTGTCTGAGAGAATGCCCAACCGTCAGTAGATTTAAAACTGAGCTTAAAGCTTATTAATTTGATTTGGCCTTCCCAAATGGTTGATAATGTAATTCTGATGTTTTAATGGTATTTATATTGCCTTCTGTTTTATGTAAGCACCTTGGCTTTCAAAGGCACTATAAAAATAAAGTTGAATTGAAGTTGAATTGTCTGCCAGTGTTTACCTGTAACCAATGTACTGTTATGTATTTGTCTGACTTGGAACCTTTGTAAACGAGCCTATGGCTCCAAGGTAATTAATCCGAAACTGAAATAAATAAATAAATAAATAAATAAATAAAGTTCCTTTAGCATCAGATTGAACTTGTGGCCCTCCTTTTGAGTGTGTTTAAGCTTACTTGGGGAGGTGGCCTGGGCTGCCACCATGCTGGAGGCCTGTGATAACTCCAAGTTCAACCTTTCTGCTGCAGATCCATCTCCATTTGCCTGTTGTAGGCAAGAGCTGCCCTTTTGATGCTTTCCCCCATGTTGTCAGACACCTCGATACTCCAATTTAAAAATGCTTTGAGTGAAGTTAGCTACTTGTAGTGGTAGCTTCTGGTCAGGGGTATAGGGAGCTCTGTCAGTGCACAGCCATTAGGTCAATGATGACACCAGAAGTCAAAGGTAATTTTTAGGGCTGCATTGTGTGGAGCCCTGCAGATGTCTTGCTATCACAGTAGAAAAATGGAGTGCATCAGATTCCGATTGGACTTCACAGAATTGGAGTTGGATTACAGTTACTCCACTAGGGCAGTTTAGCTTTGGTGTGTCCCTGCACCACACTGTTTTGGAGAGAGAGAGAGAGAGAGAGAAACTGAAACTGTTTGAGTCATTCATACATCTCTTCTACATGGAGCATGCTCATGCCAGCTTAAATTACACTCAGTGTAACTGCACTACTTAGAAAAGAAAAAGAAAAACAAAGCCCACCCCTCCCTCTCTCTCTCTCTCCGTCTCCCTCCCATGTAGCATTTCAGTTATATGGGATGTCCAGATAAAACACATTCATAACAGCTGTGTTTTCCTGAGCCTGGGAGTAAACGAGTGTTGTTACCAGTTTAGGAAATCTGCAACAGTTAATGTGTGTGTGTGTGTGTGTGTGACTCTGTTAACCCTTTCCTGGTACATTAACCTTTTCCTAGTCAGCTTGCAAATGTCTGTAATGCTATATATTAGCAGTGCACAGTTCAGGATGTGAAGCAGTGCATGTGTGTTAGTGTGTGTGTGTGTGTGTGTGTGTGTGTGTGTGTGTATGGCACTTTGTTCTAGTCCTGCTGGTTATCATAGATACATAGAAGTTGATGGCAGATAAGGACCACTTGGTCCACACAGTCTGCCCTATTAATCCCTATCTAGTGTGAGGCCCCATGCCCAAACTGAACTCTGGAGCCCCCACATTGCCTCCAGGATACCCGTGTGTCTATCCCACTCCTAAAATTCTGTGACTGTTTTAGCCCCTACCACCTCCTCTGGTAGGCTATTCCAGGTGTCCACCACCCTCTCTGTGAAAAAATATTTTCTCATGTTTCCCCTGAGCCTTCCCCCCCAACTTCATTTTGTGCTCCCTTAACTTGGAGCATCTCTTACTTTGGAAGATGCTTCCTTCTTGTACTCTGTTTATACTGGTGATGTATTTGTATGTCTTAATCATTTCCCCCATCCCTACATTCCTCCAGGGAATACATATTTAACTCCTTTAGTCTTTCCTCATAGGTCTTATACCGAAGGCCCTGCACAATTGTAGTTGCCCTCCACTGCATCACCTTCACCCTGTCTATGTACTTTCTCAGGTGGGGCCTCCAGAACTGGATGCAGCATTCCAGGTGTGGTCTCATGAGTCTTATACAGGAGCAAAATGATCTCCCTCTTTCTATTTGTGATACCACTCCCTATGTATTCAAGCATCTGCCTAGCCTTTCCAGAGGCGTTATCACACTGCTTAGTTTCTCTTAGGTCCTCCAAGATGATAACTCCCAGGTTCCTTTCCTGCTTTGTGACTGTCAGTACCTCCCTACCTAGTTCATACTTTGCCCTCGGGTTCTTTTGCCTTAAGTACATGATCCTGCACTTCTTTGCATTGAATCCCAGCTGTCATTCTTCAGATCATTTCTCCAGATTTTTTTGCATTATCTTTTTATCTCCTGCCAGCTGCCAACCTTTGATGACCTCTCCTTTGGGTGGCCAGTCACTGCCTCCCCAGTCCTCTGTTCCTGCCGTCCTCTGCCCCCACATCCTACTGCTCTGGTTGTCCCACTGTATCCCTTCGATGGGGGCTTCCCTACCCATGGGGGCAATCGGGAGGGGAGACTTCAGTGCCCAAAGATGCCTTTCACCATCTGGGCTGGAGCAGCATGGGGCACAGCATTGGGGCTATCCCAGCTACTGCAGCAATGGAAGGATTGGGGCTGCCATCATCTAGTGTGTGAAGCTGCCATTTCCCACATTTTCTCTCCATCTACAGTGTCGCTCATGTAGTGCCCCTGATCTCCACTGGGGGGACCACTACAGAGTGAGGCTATCCCTAAAACCCACCCCAGGAGAGGAGAGGAGAGCAGTCCTCCAGATGCTCAATCCTCTTTTTCCCCTGCCGACCCCCAGTGTCCCAGGTCCATTCCTGAACCTGGGTTGCTGGCGTGGTGCAAGGTGTGGCATCCAGTGATCAACCCTTAGTGCCACCAGACTGGCCCCGCTCCAGTTTTTTAAGGTCTTCCCTCATTCTTTCAACACCCCCTTGCTGCTTAATCTGCTTTGTTTATTTATTTTTTATTTTAGTCTTTGGTAACCGGGTAAGGTCCATTAGGCACAAGTTCCTATTTTCAGGGGCAACCGGGGAGCACTGGGCAGTTATGTGACTTGCTCAGAGTCACACAGTATGCAAGTGGAGGTTGTGAGAATCAAACTCAGGTATGGTCTGCTGGATGTACCAAGCTCGTTCACACCTTGTTCCTCTAACCTCTAGGCCATACTGCCAGCCCTGTGATGTATTTGTATGTCTCAATCATGCCCCCCTTTTCTCCAGGGAATACATATTTAACTCCTTTAGTCTTCTCTCATAGGTCTTATCCTACATTCCCCTTGCCATTTTAGTTGCCCTCCATGGCACCGCCTGCACCCTGTCTATGTTCTGTCTCAGATGGGGCCTCCAGAACTGGAAGCAATATTCCAGGTGCGGTCTCATGCGTGTCTTATACAGGGGCAAGATGACCTCCCTTTTTCTACTCATGATACCCCTCCCTATGCATACAAGCATCTGGCTAGCCTTTCCGACCACCTTATTACACTGCCTAGTTTCTCATAGGTCTTCTGAAATAATAACTCTCAGGTCTATTTTCTGCTTTGAGACTGTCAGTACCTCCCCACCTAGTTCATACTTTGCCCCTGGGTTCTTGTGCCCTATGTGCATGATCCTGCACATCTTTGCATTGTATCCTATCTGCCATTCTTCAGACCATTTCCCATTTTTTTAAGGTCTTCCCTCATTTTTTCAACACCCCCTGGTGTGTCCACCCTATTGCATATCTTTATATCATCTGTGAAGAGGCATACCTTCCCCTTCTGTCTCTCTGCAATGTGCCTAATAAAGACATTGAAGAGGACTGGCCCCAACATCAACCCCTGCGGCACCCTGCTCATTGCCTCTCCCTCTCCAGAGTACTCCCTGTTCACCACAACCCTCTGACTCCTGCCATTCAAACAGTTCTCCACCCACTGAACTATTTTAAGATCCACCCCTAGGCTGTACAGTTTGTTAATCAGCCTTCTATGGGGGACAGTGTCAAAGGCCTTTCCGAAGTCCAGATAGGCCATGTCCACCACACCCCTCTGGTCCACTAACTTAGTTACCCAGCCATGCCATAGATTAGTACAATGAGCTAGTGAAAAACACAGTACTTATCCTACATACAGTAAACATTAGGGTTAGATGTACAAGTAAATAAATGCCATATTAGGCAGTGTATGTGTGTTATGTGTGTGTGTGGCAATGCTCTGTGTGTGTAGACAGTGCACTGCTATGTTATACTGGAATATATATGCATACATGTGTATATGTATTAGTCAGTGTGTGTGTGTGTATATCACAACAATTAAAAAGTGCAGTTAGGTGGCTCAGTGGTAAGTGCAAAAATTGCTAGTCTACATTCCCTCGCTATCTAGATTAGTTTCAGCCTTATGCATGTCATTGCTGATTTAAATGAGGTGTCTCGTGGCAACCTCCCACCTTCTGATGTCCCTTGGTGCCTGAAAAGAAGAAAATGGTCCCTCAATGTCTTTTTTTAATCTGTAAAAATGTGTGTAGACAGTGCACTGCTATGTTATACTAGAATATACTGTATATGTACATATGTGTATATGTATTAGTCAGTGTGTGTGTATCACAACAATTAGAAAGTGCAGTCAGGTAGCTCAGTGGTTAGTGCAAAGATTGCTAGTTTACACATTTCTCACTGCCCACAATATCATTATTATGCAGTCATATTGGCTCTTGCTAGAGTTTGTTTTTATCTTGGTGTAGCAAGACCTGGATATCTAGAGTAGCAGGGTATCTACTGTATATAGTAGCACTGTATATTGACAGTACCAGGGTATGTTGTTTTGTTTTAGGGTAGTGTATATCTACTGCATCAGGGATTCTGCATGAATATATGTAACCATTATATATAAATTGCAGAAACAGTTGGGGTCTGGCAGAGGTTGTGTGAATCTGCTTTTGCTGAGCAGTTGGGGAATGGATTTTAGTTGCTGGATAAGCTTTAAATTCGTATCAGTCTGTGGACTTTAGGGCAGGAGTGCTGACTTGTTTAATACAGTAATACAGGATCCCAGTCCTTTCACAGAAGAAAGGGTTCTGAAAGAACTCCTAAAACTGAAGGTGGACAAAGCAATGGGGCCTGATGGAATTCACCCCAGAATTCTAAAAGAATTAAGGGGAGAACTAGTGAAACCACTGACTACCATTTTTTAACAAATCATGGGAGGATGGTGTGGTACCTGAGGACTGGAGGAAGGTGGATGTGATTCCCCCTTCACAAAAGTGGGACCAAGACAGAGGCAGGAAACTACAGACCTGTCAGTTTGACCTCTGTGGTAGGGAAAATGATAGAATCGCTTCTGAAGGTAAGAATTGTTGAGTACCTAGAGGTCAGTGGGGCACAGGACCCAAGGCAGCATGGGTTCACAGCAGGAAGGTCATGTCAGATGAATCTAATAGATTTCTTTCACTCGGTGACCAAAGTAGTAGACCAGGAAGGGGCTGTGGACATGGTCTACCTAGACTTTAACAAGGCATTTGACGCAGTCCCACACAAACAATTAATTGTCAAATTAACCAGCCTGGGAGTGGGTTCCAGGGTGGTAGCCTGGGTAAAACATTGGCTGGATAACAGGACACAGAAGGTAATTGTAAATGGAGTTCACTCTGAAGAGAGAGGGGTTACTAGTGGGGTACCGCAGGGTTCAGTACTGGGTCCAGTCCTTTTTAATGTCTTTATAAGTGACATTGCAGAGGGACTGGAAGGAAAAGTATGCCTCTTTGCAGATGACACAAAGATCTGCAACAGGGTTGATACACAAGGAGTCGTGGAAAGGATGAGAAGGGACTTGGCAAGGTTGGAGGAATGGTCAGAAGTATGGCAGCTTGGATTCAATGCAAAGAAGTGCAAAATAATACACCTGGGAAACAAAAATCCAGGGGAAGATTACACAATGGGGGGGGAGTTATTAACAATAATAAAAATGGAAACGGACCTGGGGGTAATCATATCAGATGACCTTAAGGTTATCAAGCAATGTGAGAAGGCAGTAGGGAGGGCTGGGGGTACACTGGGATGTATAGGGAGAGGCATCAGCAGCAGAAAACAGGAAGTTGTTATCCCTCTGTACAGGCAGTTGATGAGACCCCATCTGCAGTACTGCATCCAGTTCTGGAGACCCCATCTCCTCAAGGACATATACAGGATAGAGGCAGTCCAGAGGAGGGCAACTAAAATGGTGCAGGGTCTGCAAGAGAAGCCATACGAGGAGAGACTAAAGGAGCTTAATATGTATACCCTTGAGGAAAGGAGGGAGAGAGGGGACATGATAGAAACTTTTAAGTACCTCAGTAGAATCAACAAAGTCCAAGAGGATAGCATCTTTCAGAAAAAGAGATGTGCAAGAACAAGGGGACACAATTTAAAGATAGAGGAGAGCAGTTCAGGGGCAATGTGAGGAAGTATTTTTTCACAGAGAGGTTGGTGGATGCATGGAACAGCCTTCCTGAGGAGGCTGTGGGGTCTAAAACTGTGGGAGAATTTAAGAATACATGGGACAGACATAAGGCAATTCTTGTGGGGGGTAAGAAGAAATAGGCTGTTGGTTAACTAGGTTCTGCAGCTTATCCTGTAGGTAGGGAAATGGGCAGACTAGGTGGACTAAACAGTCCTTATCTGGAGTCAAAGTCGATGTTTCTATGTAAAGTGTTTGTGTGGGACTTTCCTCCGGAGGAGGTTGCAGTGCTTTGAGGTGCAGTGAGGGGCAGACACAGGGCTGATACACTCTCGTGAGAGTCGGGTGTGGGCCCTCATCCCACCCTCCTCCACCCCTCCCCTGCGAAGCACAGCTCATTTATAGGGGAACACCTGCCCTGCAATTGGAGGAAAAGGCTTCAGGTGCAGCTCATGTAGTTCTATCCAATAATGCAGCCACGGGGCTGGGAAAAAGCATAGGTAGGTCTCAAATAGGAGTGCAGCATCCACAATGAATTGCTGATTAGTGTGATAGTTGGATATTGTGGAGGGCCTTCAACTGGAATATATCAGGTAAACTTTTTGTTAGAGGCTGGGCTAGGATTAGTTAATTCTTAAATCTTCTTGCTGTGAGCAGAGGTAGCAATTGAAGTTTGAAGATGTGAGGTTCTGGAGAGCTAACTTATCTTTGTCATAAGTTTTTGTAAGTTTTGCTGTTGTGTTTTCAATTTGGCCAAACTCCTTAAAATCTTTCTAGGGAAGCTCTCCCACCCACCCCTTGGATTAGCCTTTCTTAAATATGGAAGAGCCACTGGGGGTTGGGTTTAAAGGCTAGGAGGGAGGGTGGAGCTTAGGGAGTTGTAAACCTCCCCTATAAGCTAACTCTTAAGGCTAATAGTCAGGTGGGGAAAAGTTCAGCCACTCAAGCATTGCAAGTTTAAAAGTCTGCATGCTGTATGGGGGGGGGGGGATCACCTAGGTATAGTTACCGGTAGCTCGAGAAACTGTAGAGCCAACCTCGAGAAACTGTAGAGCCACTAAGTTGGTAATCTGGCCTAGAAAAGACTGCTGTGATGATGGGGAAGGGACTGCATATCACTAGAACAGTTTTCTTTGGGCGGGTGGTTGGGTGCACAGGGTGTGGTGCGGTCATGATACTGGACTGGGCTTGGAAGTTTGGGGGATGCCCAGTGTGCTACCAGCTGGCACAGCTTAAGGAGGAGGTAGGGGGGATCTGAAGGCAGTTGAGGGTGCTGGGGGGGGGAGGATTGGAGAGGTAGGAGGCAAGCGGTCACCTACACGGAAGCACTAGGTGCTGGGGCCTCCCAAGCTGGGGGACGAGCGAAGAGAGGTGCTCATACTAGGAGAGGAGGGAAGGGGGGTACACATGGGGCTCTAGAGGACCCTGGCAGATGGGTCCCAAAAGGTGGAAATTTCCACAGCAGTAGACAATAGTTTGCGGGTGTCCAAAGGAAACCGAGAGGGGCAGTTGGGACGGGAGGGCACTAGGGCATGGGCTAAGGCTCACAAATTGTTTTAACCCTCTATGCCCATTGGTAGAAGAGGGGTGTGTGGGCGGGAGGAGGAGGATGATGATGATGCTGCTGCTGCTGGTGAAGCTGGGGCAGGGATGGATAGAAAGGGTGAAGGGGGAAAGAGGCAAGGGCGCAATAGAGGGGGTCCCGGACAGGATTGGGGAAGAGGGATAGGAGGGAAGAAGATAAAGGAGGATCAGGGGAATAAGGAGGAGGCTGATGGAATGGAACAGGGGAGCACGACAGACAGGAAGGTGCAGGACATAAATGGGATGATAGCGAGCAGAAAGTCAAGTAGGCAAACGGATAGGATGGATGGATTAGTAAGGCTTGGGGAAAGAGATACAGAGAAAGATACTTGGGTGGGGGGGATAAAGAAGGCCAGGACACGGGTAGAGGAGGTGACCAGGGACAATAGTGAAGGGGCTACCTTTGACACCCAGATTGTGGGAGGTACGAGGAGCTGAGGGGAGAATCTGGATGAAGGGATGAGGAGGGGCATGGAAGGAGGGGGAACCCGAGGGGTGAACAGGGAGGCAAGGGGGAGGTTAGAATACTGCTACTGGGGGACTCCATGATCAGAAGCATCCAGTAGGAGTGGCAGGAGGAGGGTTAAACCTGTCTGATCAGAACCAAATGCCACCCAGGCCTGACAGTGCACAAGGCCAAGCATGAGTTGTATTCACTGGCAAGGGAATGCGGGGGGGACCAAGGACATACTAGTGCACTTGGGGACAAATGACATAAATGGTAATAGTGAACTAGAAATTCAGGCAAGGTTCCGGGAGTTGGCATGGCTATGCCTTTCCATAGGCTGTAAGACCTCCTTTTCAGAAATCCTGCCGGTGCCAAGGGCTAGTGGGGAAAACAAGATGCAGATTAGGGAGATAAATCAGTGGCTTAGGGAGTGGTGTGGGGAATTGGGGTATGGCCTGGTGGGGGACTGGGGGGAGACCTGGAAGGATAAGGGGCTGTACGTTAGGGACAGGCTCCACCTTAATTTGGAGGGGAAGGAAATCCTTAAGCTCAAACTAGCTGGGTTCATCAGTGAAAGGTGGGGTTTAAACTTGTGAAGGGGGGATCAAAAAAGGGGCAGTGCCAGCAGGTATGATAAATGAGGGACATGGTCTCCACTCCTCTAGGGGGCTAGAGAGATATGGAAATGGGTCACCAGGTAGGGTGCAGGAGCTGAGAAATGGGAGTTCAAGGAGGAGAAAGGAGAGGAGGGAAAAGGGGTGGAGAGTGGTCCTGATACATGCCAGGAGCTTAGGAAATAAAATGCCTGAGTTCCAGGCAACGCTAGTTGAGGGGGAGGTAGATGTGGCAGCAGTCACTGAGACCTGGGCCACTCAAGGGCATGAGTGAGACTGAAATCTGGAGGGCTACACTATGTTCAGAAAAGATAGGGGGGAGGGAAGGGGGGTGGTGTAACACGGTTAGTCAGAAATGGCATGGGTATTGGAGGGGTAGAAGAGGCAGAGGGGAATGTGGAGGCTATTTGGGTCACTTTTCTGATGCAGGGGGTAAGAGAGTAAAGATTGGAGTGCTATACAGACCACCAGCACAGGCGGAGGTCCTGGAAGAAAGTTTGGTGGCAAATCTCGAGGGACACTGAATATTGGGAAAGGGAAAGGTAGTGGTGATGGGGGGCCTCAACATGCCAGGAACAGACTGGGGGACTATGCCGTCACCAGTGGCCAGAGAGCAGAGGCTGCTGGATGTCTTCCAGGATGTGTTTCTGACAAAACAGGTGGGTAAGCCAACTAGGGAGGCCCGGACACTGGATATGGTCCTGGCAGACATTGATCAGATTAGGGGCCTAGCGGTGAGGGACCCGTTGGTGGGGAGTAATCACGCCACAGTCTGGTTCTTCCTGGACCTGGGGAGGAAAGCTGAACAAGGATGGTAGTAACAGACTTTAGGGGTGCAGACTTCAGGGAGATGGGAAGGATCCTTAAAGATCGTCTGGACAGGATAAGGCCAGATATGGATGCTGACAGCAGGTGGGGGATCATTAGGAGGGGAATACAGGAGGTTACCAGATCCTGCGCAAGGAAGGCGTAAGTTTGGTAAGGCCAGAAAACCCTGCTGATGGACCCGGGAGGTACAGGAGGTGGTGAGGGAAAAGAAGGCGGCCTGTAGGTGCTTCAAGTGCTCAAGAAGTGAAAGGGATCAGGAGGAATATGAGCTGACAGCCAAGAGAGTCACCAGGGTAGTGAGAGCAGCTAATGCGAAAAAGGAGCAGTCCTTGGCCAGTGGGATCCGGAGGGTGGACAAGGAGTTCTTTAGATACATAGGGGAAAAAAGGAAAATAAGGGGGCAGATTAGCAAGATGAGGATTGGGGATGGTTGGGCACAGGAGGCAGGGGAACAGGCAGAAGTCCTAAATGAGTACTTTGCCTCAGTTTTTACCAGGGGGAATGAAGGAGCTATGTCTTGTGAGGGGAGTGGGGGCAAACTGGAGGAAGGGGTGGGACCGGTAAAGACCAAGGGCCCTGATGGGTCTGGGGAAAGGGAGTGGCCACCACAGACAGGTGGGGGCCCAGCAGTGCAGGGTGAAAAGGGGAGGACGTGGAGGCTGAAATCCCGGTAGAGAGAGTAAGGGAAGCCCTCAGGTCCCTTCAGACGGAGAAAGCGCCTGGGCCAGATGAGATACATATCAGGGTGCTGAGGGAACTGGCGGATGTCCTAGCAGTCCCTCTAGTGGAGCTTTTCAATATCTCTCTGAGGATTGGGTGGGTGCCCCAAGACTGGAGGGTGGCCCATGTCATGCCGATCCACAAGGGAGGATCAAGAGAGGAGGCGGGAAGTTACAGGCCCGTTAGCCTGACATCGGTGGTCGGCAAGGTGATGGAGGGTATTGTCAAGGAAAGGCTAGGGGGGTTACTGGAACAAACTGGGTACCTGGACGATAGGCAGCATGGCTTTGTCATGGGAAGATCATGCCAGACAAACCTTTTTGAGTTCTATGACTGGGTGACGAGGGCCCTGGACCAGGGTAGGCAAGTGGACATCTTCTTTCTGGACTTTAGCAAGGTGTTTGATTCGGTACCCCACAGTGGCCTGCTGGTTAAGCTGAAGGAGATGAGGGTAGGGAGACAGTTGTTAAGATGGATAGGAAATTGGCTCTCTGAGCATACTCAGAAGGTGGTGGTTGGAGGGTTAGCCTCATCCCCAAGATGGGTTACTAGTAGCGTTCCCCATGGGTCAGTGCTGGGGCCAATCCTGTTCAATGCCTATATCTCAGACATCAGGAGGGGGATCAGGAGTGAGATGAGTCTCTTTGCAGATGACTCAAAGCTGGGTGCAGTGGTGGATGGGGAGGAGGGGATGATGGCCTTGCAGGAGGACCTGGAGGCTCTGGAAAGGTGATCAGGAAAATGGAAACTAAAATTCAATGTGGGGAAGTACAAGGTTCTACACCTGGGAGTCAGAAATCCAGGCCAGGGGTATACCCTGGGAGGAGACATGATTCAAGTCACGGAGGGTGAGAGGGACCTAGGGGTAGTGGTAGATGTCAAAATGAACAACTCAGAGACCTGTAGGATGGCAGCGGCAAGGGCAAATAGGATGCTGGGATGCATCGGTAGGGGGATTACCTCCAGAAAGGTGGAAGAGATCCTTCCACTGTACAACTGTTTGGTTAGGCCACACCTCGAGTATTGTGTACAGTTTTGGAGACCACATTTAAAGAGGGACCTATGAGGAGAGGCTCAAGGAGCTCGACATGTACACCCTGGAAGAGAGGGGGGGGGGAACATGATAGATGTCTTTAAGTACATAGAAACATAGAAACATAGACTTTGATGGCAGATAAGGACTGCTAGGCCCATCTAGTCTGCCCATTTCCCTACCTACAGGATAGGCCGCAGATCCTAGTTAACCAACAGCCTATTTCTTCCTACCCCCCACAAGAATTGCCTTATGTCTGTCCCATGCATTCTTGAATTCTTCCACAGTTTTAGACCCCATAACCTCCTCAGGAAGGCTGTCCATGCATCCACTACCTCTCTGTGAAATAATACTTCCCACATTGCCCTGAACCGCCCTCCTTCTATCTTTAAATTGTGTCCCTTGTTCTTGCAAGTCTCTTTTTCTGAAAGATGCTACCCTCTTGGACTTTGTTGATTCCACTGAGGCACTTAAAAGTTTCTATCATGTCCCCCCTCTCCCTTCTTTCCTCTAGGGTATACATATTAAGCTTCTTTAGTCTCTCCTCATATGGCTTATCTTGCAGACTCTGCACCATTTTAGTTGCCCTCCTCTGGACTACCTCTATCCTGTCTATGTCCTTGCGGAGATGGGGTCTCCAGAACTGGACACAGTACTCCAGATGGGGTCTCACCAACTGTCTGTACAGAGGGATAACAACTTCCTGTTTTCTGCTGCTGATGCCTCTCCCTATACATCCCAGTATACCGTAGCCCTCCCTACTGCCTTCTCACATTGCTTGCTAACCTTAAGGTCATCTGATATGATTACCCCAGGTCCCTTTCCTTTTTGTTGTTGTTACTACCTCCCCACCCATTGTGTATTCTTCCCCTGGGTTCTTGTTTCCCAGGTGCATTAATTTGCACTTCTTTGCATTGAATCCTAGCTGCCATACTTCTGACCATTCCTCCAACCTTGCCAAGTCCCTTTTCATCCTTTTCACACCTCCTTGTGTATCAACCCTGTTGCAGATCTTTGTGTCATCTGCAAAAAGGCATACTTTTCCTTCCAGTCCCTCTGCAATGTCACTGATGAAGACATTAAAAAGGACTGGACCCAATACTGAACCTCGCGGTACCCCACTGGTAACCCCTTTCTTCAGAGTGGACTCCATTTACAATTACCTTCTGTGTCCTGTTGTGCAGCCAATGTTTACTACCAGGCTACCACCCTGGGACCCACTCCCAGGCTGGTTAATTTGACTATTAATCTTTGTGGGACTGTGTCAAATGCCTTGCTAAAGTCTAGGTAGGCCATGTCCACAGCCCCTCCTGGTCTACTACTTGGTCACCCAGTCAACGAAATCTATGAATCTGTCCTGACATGACCTTCCCGCTGTGAACCCATGCTGCCTTGGGTCCTGTGCTCCACTGGCCTCTAGGTACTCAACTATTCTTTCCTTCAGAAGTGACTCCATCACTTTCCCTACCACAGAGGTCAGACTGACAGGTCTGTAGTTTCCTGCCTCTATCTTGGTCCCACTTTTGTGAAGGGGAATCACATCCGCCTTCCTCCAGTCCTTGGGTACCACACCATCCTCCCATGATTTATTAAAAAGAGTAGCCAGTGGTTTCACTAGTTCCTCCCTTAATTCTTTTAGAATTCTGGGGTGAATTCCATCAGGACCCATTGCTTTGTCCACCTTCAGTTTTAGGAGTTCTTGCAGAACCCTTTCTTCTGTGAAAGGACTGGGATCGACCCCCTATCAAGAGTGCTTCTGTTAATTGGATTAGGCACTCCCCTCCTCTTTTGTGAATACTGAGCAGAAATATTCGTTCTCAGTATCCCTTCTTTTCACTGTCCCCTCTGGCCACCCACCGTTCATTCTATTCAGCCTCACTATCCCTCCTTTGTCTTTCTCCTCGCTGATGTACCTATAAAGGTTTATCCCCTTCTTAACTGAGTTGGCTATCTTTTCCTCAGTTTTGGCCTTTGCTATTCTGACTTCCCTCCCTGCTTTCTTCTGCCTTAACTGGTACAGCTCTCTGTCCTGTTCCTTCTGTGTTCCTTATACTTCCGAATGCTATCTTTTTCTTCCTGACTTTCACAGCCACCTCTTTTGAGAACCATAGTGGCTTTTCTTTCATTTGATTTGTTTATTTGCTTCACACAAAGGCTTGTTGCCTCTGTGATGGCAGTTTGATGATTCCCCATTGTTGCTCCACACCTCCTTCTAGCCTGTTTGCTAGTGCTTTTCTGAGGCACTCCCATCTTGCCAAAGTCAGCCCTCCTAAAGTCCAGTACCTTCACTTTTGTATGGCTTGACTCTGTAGTTGAGTTTAACGTGAACCACACTGTTTGATGGTCACTTGTCCCAGATGGCAGCCCACTTCTAGATCTGAGATCCTATCACTGCCCCGTTTGAGAGTCACGAGGTCTAAGATTGCTCCCTCACGAGTGGGTTCCGAAACTAGCTGTCTAATGCCTGCCACCTGTAGGGCATCAAGAATGGCCCTGCTTTCGGATGTGGCTGCAGCAAATGTGCTCCAGTTAACATCTGGCATATTCAGGTCTCCAATCAACAGTATCTTCCCTTTCTCTGCCATTCTAAGAATGCCTTCTATCATATTCTTGTCCATTCCCTCCACCTGACATGGGGGTCTGTACACAACCCCTGTGTGGATTGTGGTGCCCTTTCCAGTCTCCAAGGTGACCCACAGTGCCTCCTCTCCTCCCTGTTTACTCTTTTGTTCAGTTGCTTTTATCCCTTCCTTTACATAGAGAGCTACTCCTCCCCCTCTTCTCCCCTGCCTGTCTCTCCTGTAGGTTATTTACCCTGGTATGTTAACATCCCAGTCATGGTTCTCTGTGTACCATGTTTCTGTGACTGCTACGATATCCAGGCATCCCTCTTCCATCAAGGCCACCAGCTCAGGGAGCTTGTTGCCCAGACTACGGGCATTGGTACTCATTATCCTCCATTTCCTGATGGCCTTACTCCCTTTTGCCCCATCCCTATCCTTCATGCCTTTGTCACTTTCTCCATTTACCCCTGCCCTTCTCCCTATCGACACCTCTTTGTTGATGTTTGCCGCACTTACTACCATGATTATTTGGGGGCTAGGATTTCCCTGCTCCTTTCCAGTGCCTCCCCCCTTGGCTAGTTTAAAAGCTTGCCAATGAAGCATTTAAACCTATCACCTAGGATCCTGGTTCCCCTGCCGGACAGATGCAGCCCATCATGCCAGTATAGGCTTGCATCACTCCAGGTGGACCCCCAGTCCCCAATGAAGCCAAATCCCTGAGCTCTACACCAGTTTTTCAACCACTGATTGAATCTCATGGTGCTGAACACCCTAGCCTCTCCTATGCCATAGATGGGCAGCACCTCCGAGGAGGTTACCGTGCGTGCTACTTGACTAAGGCCCCTCCCCAATTCCACAAACTCTTCCTGCACTTCTCAAATCCCTTTCTTAGCCAGGTCATTTGTCCCTAGGTGGACAATGACATCCAGCTCCCTCCCCTGTGCAGCTGCTCCAGCAATCCTGAGGATTCGCTCCCTGTCCCTCCAAGCCATGGTGCCAGGCAGGCACCTTACCTCCCTCTCCCCTTCCTCCCCCAGTTCTACCTTCCTAACAATGGAGTCCCCCACCAGGAGTTGTTTTCTTCCCCTGCAGGGTCCCCTGCCACCCTCCTGTGGGTCTCCTTTGTGGAGGTTCCCATCATCCTCCTTGGTCTCCACTGCGGGTGCCTCCATAGAGGAACCACACTTTGCCAGAATGTCATAGGAATTGTGGAGAGGTACAACTGGAGGGATGCACCTCTGTTCCACCACCCTCACCCTCCCTGAGCCCACTGTGGTCCAACCGCTCCTCTTTCTTGGCAACCTCTGAGGCAACGGCAGTGACACTGGTGGTCTCTGGATGGAAGAGGAGGTCCCACAAATCCTGGCCAACTCAGCCTGGAGATGAGCAACCTCCTCCCTCAGCCCAGAGAGGTGTCTGCAGATGGGACAACACCACATCCTCCAGAACATCTCCCGGAAGACTGCTGCTCCACAACCACTGCACTGCACCACTCCAATCATGTCTTATTTCTGGCCCCTTAACTGTTTGCAATCCTTACTCTTTCCTCTGTTTTTGTTTTCTCTCTCTCCTTACTTTCTGCCTGTGTGCCCTTTAAGCTCCTGATTGTCCTGTTCTGAGACAAGAATATCCTATATTTCTCAGTAGACCACTTACTTGCTCAGAGGCAGACCTTCAGCAGCTAGAGGGGGCCGGAGAGCTACTCTTGCCCTTCTCGGATGGTGGGTCTTTGGTGGTTCTGTGATCACTCACTTCCTGCTCCCAAACAGGAAGTTCCTGTTGTCAGTCAAATACTGTGCCCAAAAATAGAACTAGCTTTGGGTGGGGGGGGTGGAGGGGAGGGAAGGAGGGCAATATAGTACTAGTAGAGACGTCCAGTCACACTGCAGTCCTTTCTCCTGGTGTCTTCTGCCAAGCTATTAGCAGAATCTTTCTAAGGCAGTCTTTAAATGTAGCTTCCTTCTAGCTAAGCCACTCCCCCTACTTACTAGATACATGAAAGGGATCAATAAAGGGGGACCGGTCAGGGTGCTCCAAAGGAAGGAGGGTGGGGCAACAAGAGGTCACGGGTGTAAGCTGGAAGGGGGCAGGTTCAGAGCAGAGAGGAGGAAATGTTATTTCACTGAAAGGGTGGTAGAGCCATGGAATGCACTGCCCAGGGTGCTGGTAGAGGGAGACTGTGGACGGGTTTAAGAGGGGATGGGACAGGTACAGGGGAGGGAAAATCTGACCAGGCCCAAATACAGGTGGAACATCTGGGACTGGGGACAGTATAACGGGGGACACCAAAATCGGCCCTCCGTAGGTGCTGAAAATCGAGCAGACTTGAGAGACCATTAGGCCTATTCTGCTGGCTTGTTAGTATATGTTTTATACCTGTATTTGTCTATTTGTACTTCTTGAAAAGGTCTATTTAGACTGATCAAATAAAGATTTAACTACATTCCTACTGTGCGTATCTACAGTAAATTTATGTTAAGCCAAGATGTGTTCTGGGCACCAAAAGTTTTCAGGATGTATTATTAGAAAAAAAAACTGAGCACAGATGATTATCCTGCTTGGTAAAAATAAATAACAAAATGAAAACACGCCCAGAAAACCAAGCTACCACACTGTGCAGTACTGAAACTGAGCACAAAACTTTTTTTCAGCTGTGGCATGCTGTATACACCATCAATTGAACCTGTTCAATATAACTATATAGATAATTCCACTCCATTATTATCAGCAGAGCCTGCACAGCCCAGAGCTGCACACTAGTACTTCAGGGGAGAATTATTTTCCTATTTATCCATATACACTGGAGTGCACAAGCTCTCTGGAGGCAGTGCAGTCTGTCACAATAAAAAAGACTGCTCCAGTAGAACGGCAGTATCCCTGCTGTACTCATAGCATTACATTGCTAAAGGAAAACACACAGGTAAAATGCTCACCAAGTGCTAAATTTGATTTGGGTTTATGTTTTTTTCTTTTCAGTTATGCCATTATGTAAGCTGAAGAAACAGGTTTGTGAGAACAGAGCTAAGCTATGATAGAGCACTATGCTGTGTAAGCAATAAGACACAACGAGCTGTGCATTAGACAGCTCTAACACATGACTAAGGGAGGTGGTGAGGTACAAAACTGCAGGCTGAGTGCCTTCAGCCTCTGGCTGTGTGTTAGAACTGTTTGATGCATATCCTCGGAGTGCCATATTGTGCTTATAAAATGTACTTTTTTATATGTCAGATAACATTAAAAATAAAATGTTTCAATATGTCTAAATTAAAAGTCAAACTTTTTTTTATATAAACATAACCTCCCCCCACCAGCCCCCCTTGTTCAACTAGCAGGGCTGCTCCTCTCACTCATGGCACCAACGAGAGGGATGGGGGTAGTCACTACGAACAGTTCTGTTTACCAATACATGTACTTCGTAGCCTACCATGCTTAGACAGGCAAGCCAAGTGTGGCAACTACCTGGCTCACACCTGGGGGGACCATTTAGCATGGCCATCAACCTGGGTCCCTGGGAGAAAACATTTGCTCAGCATTATGCTAGGTTTGTACTTCTGGCTACGGGCACCCAAGTAAATCCAGACACTGGAAGCAATAACTGTACTGTCCAAACCAGGTTGGGATTCTAGAGTGTGGCTTTTATTCACATACACAGAGAATAATACAAAGCGAAGATGGACCCCCAAAGGGCTATTCCCACTGGTATTGCAAATTACTGAGGTACAGAGCACACACACAGTGAACCCTCAGGTTCTGAATGGATCTTGGCCCACATGACCTGAACTGGTACACTTTCCTTGACTTGGCACCGTCGGCCAGTACTAGGAGACTTTCCCATATTTCATGAGGAATTCTTGGTGGCTCCCTCGACCACCAATGAGCACACAGAAAATCCAAAATCCCACGTCTGGGTATTTTCTTCAGGCACTGGCCAAGTGCACTGAGAGAAAATAAAGGTGCCCAAACTGAACCCGGAGAGGTAAACATGGTTACTCCAGATGGGGGGTCTCCTACCTTTTGCTACCAAATTTATACTCGGCCATTCATCTGGTTAATAACACCTTTCTCTGAAACACTCTTGTAGATGCTATCTTGAAATGTCTTTCACATTTAACATTCTACTTCTCACACCTCGGCAGTGTCATGAAATTAAAAGTTCTGTAATTGGCTATGTCTTCACACTAGACCCCCACTTTAGCAGATGCTTTAAATCAGACATGAACTAAAAGTTCTGTACTTGGCAAGTCTCCCTCCGGACCCCATAGTAGACAGACACTTAACAGAACCAGTTTTGGTGACAGAGTCTCTTTGTCAGAGAAAAACTCACCACAGGAATGTGGGTGCCCCAGGGCTTTTTCCACACAAAAGTCTTGGGTACTCACAGAGCAAACGAATCTCAGGCAGCTTCAACACAATCCAGGCTGGACCAGGGGATTGCCCCTGAATCCTGGAATCCCTCCCCATCCCTCTGGGGATGGGGCACTGGAAATCCCTCTAGGAATGGTCTCTACCACTTCACTCGCAGGTCTTCTGTGTCCTTCTAGGGTGAGAAACACTACCCAATCGGCAGAGGTAGCTCTGTGTCAGAGCTAAATCTGAGGAGCTGCCTTCTGCAGCACTCCTCACTCTACTCTCCCTCTCCAGCCTACTCCACAGACTACTGACTCTAACTCAACATTCTACTGTTAACCCCTGCAGCTAGCATTCCATTGTGGCTCATGCTGCTGTGACAGTTCTATGGTGACATCATCACTCCAGCTCAGCTGAGACTGAAAACAGAGTGTGACAGTGTGAAACCCATTTAACTGGCATTTCACAAGCTGCCTGTCCCTGCCTGCCACTGATTTTAAGTGGGATTCTAGTAACCCCTGGGAACAAGGGAGTTACACCCACCCTCGGCCAGGAAAATGACTATCCCCAGTCATTGCCTACCCGGCACCAGACCATCCTACCCTATGTGCTACCTATGGAGAGGGGTGATCAGACCCCCTCCTACCATGTGCCAGGCACAGGCAGGCAACACTAGGGGCCCAGAGGCCATTGGCTGATGCATCAGCCCCTACACTACGATCTTACTACAGAAACCAGTGACCCTGGAAGAACTGTCCAGAGCACAGCCCTAATAGACCAGCATTGCGGCCTCTACGGCGGGTCAAGACCACAGCCTGTCTATCCCCCTAGCCCTCTACCTGACCAAAACAAACCTACCCAAAACAGGGGAACCTCCCCCCATCCCTGGACACCTGCAAACCAAACTAAGGAGCTAACACTATACCCAAGCATTACACTCCCACACTCCCCCACAACTACACCTGTGGAAGGAAAAGTTAACACATGTTAAGAACTACACAGTACTTTAAACACAACACTTTAAAGCACATGAGGAACTCTGATGAGTCCCTCCAATCCTCTTCTTGTCTTATCTTCTCTTCTCTCCTCATCAGGATGCACCTGAAAGAGAAAAGACAAAAACACACCCCAAATCTGCAAACACAGTACACGACCATAACCCTTACCATCAAAACGCTGGAGAATCCCCAAAAATATTTTTTATAAAAAAGTAGAAAAATACAAAACAGTAGAAAACATCAACATTATGTACAATACACCTTTTGGGGATGGAATGCCCTAAATGTCCCAACTAGTAACAACAGTGCCCGAAGGCAAGGTCCATGAAAGAGCCTTTACTGGGCCAGAGCCCAGTGAAGCACAGTTCTTGAAGTACTGTAGTCCCAAAGGGGAGAGTCTTTTTGGACAGTTCAACAGTCTGTAGTCTGTCAGGTGTAGGATGTGTATTGCAGTGTGAATAAAGTAAGAAAAGTCTGGACTTACCAGTCCCTTGAAGAATGACAAAATGGAACAGCACCTAGATTTCCAGCTGAAGACTCTCCCTGGCAGCATTTTTCGATGCATCTGTGAGGAAATCTTCTGGAAATGACAGGATGGCACATCTGGAAACTGCTGGGATGATGTCATCTCTGGATGACGTCATCTGGAGATGGAACCTTGGATTAGGAAAGGAACAGCTGGACTGATGTCATCCAAAATCCCAGGCAATGAATCAGGAAATGGCTGGGTGATGTCATCTCTGGATGATGTCATCTGGAAGGCCAGGTGATGGAACTGGAAGGCACACTGCAAGGCTGACGAATCTAGATGCACCTTTGGATCCTGGAATACCAGACTGGTGGAACAACATGGGTACGGCAATGGCTGGATGGCAGCACTGGCTACCACTGCTCTGCTTTCCATTTGGTAGGCATGGGCACATTCGCTGGAAGCTGGTTACATTGAGGGTAGTATCACAATGGATCAGGTGCAAGAATTATTACCCTGTCTGGGCGCTCATAATTCACATTATAGAAAGTCTCGTTGCCCTTTCTGTCCACAATACGTACAGTGTCTACGAATAGTGTCCTGCTCACTCTTCAGTACTGCAATTTGTCTTATATCACTTTGCTTCTGACAAAACAGTTTTCACCTGGATGCATCTTTTTGGTTGCCTCTTCCACTAGCCAGGTTCTCCTGTTTTTCTCAATCTCCTCCCAGGCTCTCCAAGGAAAGGTAGGAAAAGACATTCCATAGATTTCATCTGCCCTCCTACAAACCAGTCTTTCCTCCTTACTACTCTTGATCAGTTCATGACCACCGGCCTGGCTTGGGGGCGGCCAGTCCTGGTTCTGCCAGTGTCGCATACTCAAAGCTACATAGAATGGGTCCCTGACCCCTCCTTCTGGAGGCAGGGCTGTGGAGTCACCAACTTCTTCCTCTGTTTCCTCTGAGGCAAGAGCCCGAGGCTGTGGACTAACACCTTCATTGTAAGGATACATAGCTCCCTTCTCCTCCTCTTCCTCAGGACCTGGGCCCAGGAGTGAGCAGTCGTCCTCACTCCCAAGACTGTCCACACTTCACTGGGTGTGGAGGTTGGCACCTCCCAATCTAGGGTTTCTCGAACCTCATCTTCTCCAGTGAGGCTAGGACTTGGACCCTCTCTCCATGGATCCACTGATTCTCCCTCTGCACTGTCCATCTGCGACACAGTTGTGGAGACATCATGAGGACTCTGCTCTGCCAGTACATACACACCCTCTTCCTTTGTGCCACATGCTGCTGGGACCCCCCAACATGTTCCACCTGGTGCTGTGTGCTGCTACATGCAGGATCTTGAAGCTTTGTCAATGTGGGAGCCAAACGAATCTTGGGTGCACTAGTTAGGCCTTGCTTCTCTAAGCACCCTGAACAGTGAGGAATCATGAAAACATCCCTTCCAGCCTTCAGACACATTATGCATACTCTCACAGGCTATCCGGGAATCACAACATGAGGAGGCAAACTTCCACCGTAGAAACATTTCTCTATTTCTTTAAGCTTGGTAACCTCTTCCACTATCATAGCCCGGGCATGATCCGGGTAGCGGGATGATCCCAAAGCCATGACTGTAGAAAAACACACAAAAGTTCACTGTTATCACTGAGTTCACTCTACTTGGAACAGTCCCACAAAATGTCTCCCTGCTGCTGTGTTTACATTACTAACCCACCCTGTAATGGCGGCAGCAGCACTCCTGGCCCATCAACATTCTGCATCTGACTCAAGCCACTGTGCATCCGATTTACTGCATACTGATAAATTTTACTCAAACTGCACAGACTGCACTGTTTTGCTTCCTCAGCACATCTATATGATTTTCTAGGACTTTACATTAGCTTTCAATCACTTTTACTTGCTTAAAGTCGCTAAAGCCACAGTATTTCATGAACAGGATTGCCTGTTTGTTGCAGCCTCTCATACAACGCACAGTCTCTCTTTTTGCTCAGAAAAATACACTGTTGCTGAATCCATAATACATGCTCACTGTCTAATGCTCAGAATTCTTGCTTGGGTTTGATTACTTTACACAGTCCTTATTTGCAAAAAAACAATCACACTGTTTACACACAGATCCAGCTGGCTTTAGAAAAATCACACATAGTTTGAGCACAGTTTTGCTGAATGGTACTCATTGAATCAGTAGCTGGCTTTTCAATGGAAATTCTCGGCCTACAGCCGATCCCGGAGGCCTCTGGGTTAAAATGGGCTGGCGGTCTTGCCAACTGTCCCTACAAACACCACGCTTTCTCCCCAGTCGATCGGAATATGAGTTGAGCCCAATTTAACACAGAAAAGTCTGATATTTTAACTTTTAGAACATTTACAGTCACCGCGACACTCCTCCTGGCTAACCAGCTTGCACACCACTCGCTCTCTCCCTCTCGAACACTGGGCAGCACTCTGAGGCTGGCTTGGGGGTGGGACTGATTGCAGTCTCACCAATCACTCGACGCCATGCAAATGAGCCTCTCTTTCTTGTCATGCTCTTCTCCTCCACGGTGATCATCGAGCAGGCAAAATTTAAACTGCGGAACAACTTTTTTTCTTTTCAACTGTAACTCCATGGTGGGAGCACCACTTTTAACAATTTTTCATGGTAATTTCTCTAGCGACTCCCCAAGTCCACACAGGAAGCATTTCAAACTTTAAGGGAACAAATGTCTCTTTGTTTCCCACAGTTCTCAATACTTTTTCTTGTCACAACTTGAAAATTAAAGCTGGCAAACATTCTTTTTGATGCAGGACAATGGGCACACACAATCTGGCTTTACTGCTCCTTGGTAAGCATTGGCACAACCACAACAGCACATGAACAGCAGGCACACAGCGGCACATACAGATGGTACTACCCTGGTGAATCCCTTATGTGCAAAGCTTCCAATTTTTTGGGGTATCAACTGCCAGGCAGACAAAACGCTAGCCACAACCTGGGCAAACATCTCTTGTTCTCTCCCAAATTCCAAACAAATCCTCAGCAGTGCCTCCATTTTGTAACCTGCCCCCACTGGCTCCCCTTGTTCAACTGGTAGAGCTGCTCCTCTCACTCGTGGCGCCAACTAGAGGGATGGGGTAGTCACTATGAACAGTTCTGTTTATCAATACATGTACTTCATAGCCTGCTATCCTTAGACCAGCAAATGAAGTGTGGCAACTACCTGGCTTACACCTGGGGGGACCATTTAGCATGGCCATTAATCTGGGTCCCCAGAAGAAAACGTTTGCTCAACATTATGCTAGGTTTGTACTTCTGGCTAGGAGCACCCAAGTAAATCCAGACACTGGAAGCAATAACTGTACTGTCCAAACCAGGTTGGGATTCTAGAGTGTGGCTTTTATTCACGTACACAGAGAATAATACAAAGTGAAGATGGCCCCCCCACAGGGCTACTCCCACTGGTATTGCAAATTACTGAGGTACAGAGCACATACACAGTGAACCCTCAGGTTCTAAATGGATCTTGGCCCACACGGTCTGAACTGGTACACTTCCCTTGACTTGGTACCCTCGGCCATTACTAGAAGACTTTCCCATATTTCATGAGGAATTCTTGGTGGATCCCTCGACCACCAATGAGCACACTCTGGCTCACAGAAAATCCAAAATCCCACATCTGGGTATTTTCTTCAGGCACTGGCCAAGTGCACTGAGAGAAAATAAAGGTGCCCAAACTGAACCCGGAGAGGTAAACATGGTTACCTCAGATGGGGGGGGTCTCCCACCTTTTGCTTCCAAATTTATACTCGGCCATTCATCTGATTAATAACACCTTTCTCTGAAACACTCTTGTAGATGCTATCTTGAAATGTCTTTCACATTTAACATTCTACTTCTCACACCTCGGAGGTGTCATGAAATTAAAAGTTCTGTAATTGGCTATGCCTTTACACTAGACCACCACTTTAGCAGATGCTTTTAAATCAGACAAGAACTAAAAGTTCTGTACTTGGCAAGTCTCCTTCTGGGCCCCATTGTAGGCAGACACTTTTAACAGAAACAGTCCTCAAAGTTCTGTACTTGGCTAGTATCTCTCTCTGGACCCCATAGTAGGCTGACACTTTTAACAAAAACAGTCTTGGTGACAGAGTCCCTTGGTCAGAGAAAAACTCACCACAGGAATGCAGGATGCCCCAGGGCTTTTTACACACAAACGTCTCAGGTACTAACAGAGCAAATGAATCTCAGGCAACTTCAACACAATCCAGGCTGGACCAGGGGATTGCCCCTGAATCCTGGAATTCCCCCCCATCCCTCCGGGATGGGGCATTGGAAAACCCTCTAGGAACGGTCTCTACCACTTCACTCACAGGTTTTCTGTGTCCTTCTTCTAGGGTGAGAACACACTACTCAATCTCCAGAAGTAGCTCTGTGTCAGAGCTAAGTCTGAGAAGCTGCCTTCTGCAGCACTCCTCACTCTACTCTCCCTTTCCAACCTATTCCACAGACTACTGACTCTTTAACTCAACATTCTACTGCTAACCCCTGCAGCTAGCATTCCATTGTGGCTCATGCTGCTGCAACAGTTCTATGGTGACATCACTCCAGCTCAGCTGAGACTGAAAACAGAGTGTGACAGTGTGAAACCCATTTAACTGGCATTTCACAAGCTGCCTCTCCCTGGCTACCACTGATTCTAAGTGGGATTCTAGTAACCCCTGGGAACAAGGGGGTTACATAAAGTAGTCCCTCCACTTAAGTGACTATGTTTTTCTTGCATTAGGACTTTTGTCCTAGTGTGGCCAATGCAGCAGTAGTGTCTTGTACTGTAGTCTTGTCTCACCTCATCTACCAACAAGTGGCTCTGCACCAGCAAGAGACTGTGTGTGAGAGGGAGGGAGATATGCTGCATATTTCTTTAAAATGATTCATTTCATGTTATATTCATTTTATTTCAAATTGTTTTATGCAGCAGCCAGATGCGCACATCATCACACTGTGAAACCCAGAAGTGCTGAGAAAACATACAATCAGCAGCAGTCCAGGAGTGGAAGCTGTAGTCAAAAGCTAAGTTTGTTTTTATGTACACTTCCCCGTCGATAATGGATTAAGTCGGTGAGTGAGCAGCTGGAGATTGAGCGAGCTGGCACACCACCGGGGAATGAAACAGGTAAGCAGGTGGGCTGAATGATGATGATTCATGTGTCTGAAAGATGCAATTATTTAAAAAAAAGGTAGAAGCAACAGTGGCAAACAATAAAATGTGCAGACCTTTGGGGTTTTGGTGGAACATTTTAAACAGCAAATGCAAGCAATTGTTTTCAACTCTGTTTATACTGGGGGAAAATATGGCTGCTGATAAATTCAGAAAATTCTATAATTGGCACAAGGATTTTCAAGCTGTACTGTGTCCTGCTAGCAGAACTAGTTTTAGTCAAGCGTTAGACACTTCGAATGCATGGCTAACAACCAATCAGATTACTTGAAATCCTTTGCCCATTTTATGAATTTAAAAAGCCCAGTCACCATTGTTAATTGCTCTGAGAGCTATTTATTTCTCATTGGCTAATTTGTTACAGACATACATAGTCTGACAAATGAACACCTCTCTTTAACTTCTATTGGATTGTTTTCATAAGGAAGACAAGTTTTTCAGTAGGTTATCACTAGTTCACTGTCATGTTTTTGGAAAGCTCACTCTGTATAGAGACCACATGCATGGTTATAAACCTCAGAACATGGTTTATACTACTGCACATACCTGGCTAGAATGCAAACATTAAAACATTCTTCATACATTTTTTTTAGGAAAAAACAGTCCCTCTAAAGTCTGCAAGGTGCTTTTACTCTGTACATTCAATATTTAATCACAAAAAAGTAAACATACAACAACCTCCGATAGAGAGGGGTATACGCTAGAAGAGATTTAGAAACATAGAAACATAGAAACATAGAAGTTGATGGCAGATAAGCACCGTAAGGCCTATCCAGTCTGCCCATTTCCTTTTCTACCTTATGAATGTGCCATCGGCCTTTGCTCTGTAAATGGCCTATCTATTCATACGCATCTGTATTGCTCCCTTATGCCTATCCCATACCTGTTTGAAGCCCTGCACTGTATCCATATCCACCACTTCCTGAGGTAGGCTGTTCCATGCATCCACCACCCTCTAATCTCATGCTCTGTCCTCTTGTTCTGCTATTTTTATGTTTGTTTGCATGCATGTGCAAGAAACATAGTGCCATCATCCGAGTTTTTCGGAGGTGTGTCAGTGTCTTCCAGTTCAGTCAGTGTGTTTGCAGGCGCGGTCACAGTTCTCCAATCACTGCTGGAGCTGTCTATGACAGCAGTTAAAAATGCAGTGGCATACAGTTGAAAGAGGGAGCTACGCTTCAGTGAGCAGCATAAGATATCGCCTGCTCATGCATGCTCCCCACACACATGCACATGCATACTGCCTTACACACATGTGCACGATACTGTGTGCTCGCTTCCACGCGACACACTGTATAGCCGACATGAGTGCCCAATCCCCGCCGTGGCTGTGCTGTGCTTCCCCAAACAGAGTTCCAGATGCCACGCCGGGTGCCCACCCCAGCATGGCAACACATCCGTATAGGCGAAGGGTGCCAAATCTTCCATCGGCTCCAGCCCCCAAACAGCCTTCTAGCTGCCACGCTGGGAGCCCACCCCAATGTGGCAAATGTCCCACGTCTTCTTCCTGTTAAAAAAAACAAACCTGTAAACAAGAAAACGTTCCCTCGGCATTCACCCAGCCCACTCATGCCTACCCACTGTGCATCCTGCCTCCCCACATTCCCCCACCCCATACCCACCTCCGGACTCGGTCTTGACGATCTTGATGAACCGGGAACACGTCTGCACTCTTCAAAGACGACCGCGAACTGAGGAAATGCCGGTAAGCTGTATAATGGGATAGATAGGGTTTTTTCAACTTTGCTGCATATCTCAGGCATTTTTTGGAATTTTTGCACCAAATTTTCAACTTGGGGTTTTTGGGACCCCTTCTCATGATTGCTCTCACTGTCATGGTGTTAATCGGGCCTGAAGGGTGATTTTGCAGTCACTGCGCAAAATCACCTTTTGGGACTGAGTAACAAAACGACACAGCCACTGTTCATAAGGTGGGCTCTCAAAAAGTCTATGTTGAAAATTTGGTGGAAAAATTCCTAAAAATGACTGTTTTACAAGCGCGCGTTGCGCAGTTCCTACGCACGCTCGTAAGTTTGCGAATTTTCAATATTTTCACTCCAGATTTTCAACATTGCCATTTTATTACACTTCCTTATGAGCAGTACAGCTGTCATTTTTCACATCTTGCCCAAAACGTGTTTCTGCCCAAGGAAGACAGTAGTGAAGTCGGAAGTAAAGCAACGCTTGGGAGATTAAGAAAAATCACAGCTACACTGTTCATGAGCAGAGGTCTTAAAATGGCTATATTGAACATTTGGTGACAAAAGTCCATAAAATGACTGTGTTACGAGTGAGCATTGCGCAGTTTCCATGCACCCTCGTAAGTTCATGACTTTGTAATATTTTCAGTCCAGATTTTCACCAGTGGCATTTTTCCACACTTCCTTATGAACAGTACAGCTGTCATTTTTCACAACATGGACGAAATGTGTTTTCACACTTTCAGTGCAGAGATGCGTGGTCGCTGTGTGAAATCATTGTTCGGGACAGATAAAGAAAATCACAGTGACACTGTTCATGATCGGAGGTCCCAAAATGCCTGTGTTGACAATCTGCTGTAAAAAATCCCCAAACTAATTACGTTACAAGGTGTGCGTTGCACAGTTTCTATGCACGCTCGTGACTTCACCAGTTTTTTTAATATTTTTACTGCAGATTTGCAACATTGCCATTTTTTACACCTCCCCATGAACAGTACAGCTGTCATTTTTCACATCCTGTTCGGAATGTGTTTTTGCACCTGTGGTGTTAAATGCCGTAGTCGCTGTGCATAAGCAGCTTTCGGCTAACAAACTGATATTGCCACTGTTCATGAGGTGGGGGTCATAAAAAATCCATGTTGAAAATTTGGGTGAAAATACCAACGAATGCCTGAGGTGATAGGGTTTCCAACCATAACGCCCCACCCTGTAGAGAATGACAGGCATCAGGGGTGTGACTTGGGATTCTTGCCTGTAATGCTCATACCATTCCACACCATGCAGCCAGTGAGAGGCATCAAGGTATGCCTTGGACACTTCAGCCCCAAAGTTCACCCCATTCTCCTATACCACACCCATCTCACTGTATTTCCTGATGGAATGGGGTGCGCATAAGGGCCAAAGACCCCAAGGCACACGGTGACACTTGTCAGTGTCTGCAGGGTAGGGTGTGGTGAAATGGCGTGACTGTTATGCCTGATGACCCAAAGGCACACCCCAATGCCTGTCACTCTCTGCCGGGTGGCGGTGGGGTTGGCTTCAGTTCAATACTTCACTGCCATTCCTATTATGCAGCTCTGTAACTTCTACACAACCAATGCCAATGCCAGCAAGCAAACAGTCGGCATTGACAAATGCTTGTTCTTATTTGAAACATGTTAGACTCTTTCACCTTGTTAATGCCCTTAAGGTGTTTGAATGTTTCAATCATATCACCTCTCTCCCTCCTTTGCTCTAGGGTATACATATTGAGCTCTGTTAATCTGTCCTCATATGTTTTCTGATACAGTCTCTGCACCATTTTGGTTGCCCTTCTCTGGACTGCCTCAGTTTGGTTAATGTCCTTGTGAAGGTGTGGCCTCCAGTACTGCATGCAGTACTTTAGATAGGGCCTAACCAGTGTCTTGTAAAGAGGGATTATTACCGCCCTCTTATGACCTGTGATACCCCAACTAATGCACCCCAGCATCCCCCTAGCCTTACCTACTGCTTTAGTGGTCTGCTTGGATGATTTCAGGTCATCTGTTATGATGATGCCCAAGTCTCTTTCTTTCCTTGTGACTACCAGAAATTCCCCTCCCAACCTATAGGTGGCTTCAGGGTTTCTCTTCCCTATGTGCATGATTGTGCACTTCTTTGCGTTAAACCCCAGTTGCCACTCTTCTGACCATTTTGCCAGTTTATCCAGATCTCTTCTCATTCTGTCCACCACATCTGGATCATCTACTCTGTTGCAGATCTTGGTGTCATCGGCAAACAGACAAACCTTACCTTCCAGTCCATCTGCAATGTCACCGATGAAGATATTGCAGATGACTGGTCCCAGGACTGATCCCTGAGGTACCCCACTTGTGACTTGCATCTCTTCTAGCTGTGTACCATTTACCACCACTCTCTGTTTTCTGCCCGTCAACCAGTTTTCCACCCAGTTGACCAACTTCTGACCCACCCCGAGCCTACCCAGCTTATTTATCAATCTTCTATGTGGAACAGTATCGAAAGCTTTGCTAAAGTCAAGGTAGGTGACATCAACTACTCCCCCTTGGGCTACCACTCTGGTTACTCAGTTAAAGAAATCTATGAGATTTGTTTGACAGGACCTTCCTGTTGTAAATCGATGCTGTCTTGGATCCTGTGCCCCTATGGATTCCAGGTGTTGTACTATCCTTTCCTTAAGGAGTGTCTCCATAATCTTGCCCACTACTGAGGTAAGACTGACTGGTCTGTAGTTCCCTGCTTCCTGCCTGCTACCACTCTTGTGGAGCTGGATCACATGAGCCCTACTCCAGTGGTGCAAGTGGTAGACAAAAAGTACTGGAACTCAGGCACTGGCAATTAAGAAATACAGAATGAAGATCTTCAATCTAAAGGATAGCAGTGTCAAGGCACAACTATCTAATTTGACACTAGTAGATTCAGTTAGAGATATTAAAGTATTTCTAGGAAAATAGCATTGTTGTACAAGTCAAATGGTGTTATGGAAACCCTGATAGCAGATCACAGATCCAGAAACTGTCACTATGTTGCTGGTTTAAGAATTTCAGTTTTAGTGTCAGTGGGAAGAAGTACAGGAACTCAGTTCCTGCTGTAGGAAAGGTACAGGAACTGAGTTCCTGAGCATTTCTGCTCACTTTCATCACTGCCCTACTCCAGTCTTCTGGGACCTCTCTTGTGCTCAGACACTCACTAAACAGCTCTGATAATGGCTCTGCTAGTTCAACTCTTAGCTCCTTTAGTACCCTGTGATGTATGCCATCAGGTACCATTGCCTTGTCCACCCTGTGCTTATTGAAATCTTTTAGGACCCTTTCTTTTGTGAAGGGACTAGTGCATACCTTCTTGCCCCCTGTATCCATGGTGCTGAGCTGTGGGCCCTGCCCTACCTTCTCCTCAGTAAATACTGAGCAGAAATATCTATTTTGGATAGATGCTTTTACATGGTCCTCCTCCTCACACGCCCCCTTATCACCTTTGATCTTAGCAATACCCCCTCTGGACTTTCTCCTTTCCCTAATGTATCTATAGAAAGTCTTGTCACCTTCTTTTACTGTTTGTGCTAGTGTTACCTCAGTTTGGGCCTTTGCCTGCCTCACTGCCTTCCCTGCTTCCCTTAGGGAAGTTTGGTATGCCTCCCTATCTTCATCCTGCTGCGTTCCCTTATATTTCCTGAATGCCAGCCTTTTGGCTCTGACCTTTTCTGCTACAGTTTTTGAGAACCAAAGTAGTTTTCTTCTTCTTTTGCACTTCCTTTTCTCTTAACACAATGGGATGTTGCTTCAAGTATTGCATCCTTAACGCTTGCCCACTTTGCCTGTACCTACTCAGCTGTATTTCTTCTTGCCAGGGCAAGCTTAACTCTGTTGGCCATCTTATCAAAGTCAGCTCCTCTGAAGTCCCATATTTTTGCCTTGGAATGGGATGATTTAGTTCCAGTGGCCAAATTGAACCATACCATGTGATGGTCACTGGCCCCCAGGTGACCTTCTACCTGGAGATCTGTGATCCTTTCCCTGTTAGTCAGTACTAGATCTAGGATAGCCCTGTCTCTTGTGGATTGTTGTACCAGTTGTTTGAGGCTCTCCCTGCAGGAATCCACTATGTGTCTAGTTCTGGCAGATGTTCCTGCTGGTATTGACCAATCTGTATCTGGCATATTGAAGTCTCCCATTATCAGAACCTCCCCTTTAGCTGTCATGTTTTGTATATCTTCTGACAGTAATGTGTCTATGTCCTCCCCCTGGTCTGGAGGCCTGTAGACAACCCCAGTTCATATGGCTGTCCCATTTCCTTTTTCCAGGGTGACCCACAGTTCTTCTGGCTCGTTATGTGTATTCTGAATTTCTGTAGCTTTGATATTTTCATTGACATAAAGGGCCACTCCACATCCCCTTTTTGCACCTCGGTCTCTTCTGAACAGTACATAGCCAGGTACTGAAGTCTCCCAAGTGTGGTTACTGGTGAACCATGTCTCACTCATGGCTACTATGTCCAGTTTAGCCTCCGTCATTATTGACTTTACTACTCTCCATTGGTGTGTGGGTGTGTGGTCTATAGCATTGCCTCCTCCCCTTCCCTTGCCAGACTGGACACACTCTGCAATGACTTCTACTGCTTTGCTACCAGCTCATCATCTCATATCCACCACTGTTCCCTATACTCCTCCTTATCCATCCTCCCTCTCCCCTCATGCCACCAGTCCCACTGTGCTTCCATCTTCTCTAAATACTGATTTTGGGTCTCTTCCCTCACACCTATTCTCACTACTCTCCCCCATCCCTTCCTCATTCTACTCCCTGTGCTCCAGGGACCATTCACCTTCTCCCTCCCCACCCTCACTTCTCAGCTGGTAAATCTGCATTCTCCTATCACATCTCATCCCTCTGGAACCAGCTACAGTACCTTCCTCTATCTGTCTCTCCATCAGGCATTAGCTAAAACTTCTCCCCTCTCCCACTTCTCCTGCCAATCATCTACCTGAACCCTTCCTAACCATTCACCTGTAATTCTGTTTTCCCCTTTCCTTCCCCTCTCCCTTAACGGCGTGTTTTTGGCTATTTTATGTGTTGTTTAATCAGCTTGATTCACTGTTCCCCTCAAGACTAGGCCAGTCTCAGCTCATTCAGATGCCAAGCACTTTTTGATCGTGTCCAGTTGCACAACTGGTTTGTATGCTAATTTATTTGACCTTTGTTATATCCCGTGATCTTGCTTTCTTGTTTGTTTTGCACCCTACTATTGCACTTTATTGACATTGTTATTGTAACCGTGTCATCTGACTTGCTGTAATCTTTGTAATTGTGTTCTCCCCTTCCCCCTCCCCCCGGGTCACACCTGTAAATGAGCTTCAGCTCAGTGTGCCTCACCTGGTAACCAATTTTTTGAATAAATATTCTGATTTAACATTTGTAAATACAGAAAAAACTGACATGAGTCACACGTCAATGGAGATCGGGACCATTTATAGCAATATGACAAACCTAACATTTTGTGCCAGTGGGATATTCATCATAGGTCTGTTTAGCTTAGAAAATACTACATTTATTTAGTGCAAAGAATCAACATTTAATGGAGAAGTGTATGAAAAAATGTCTCCATGCACAATAATTAAATTGTTCTGTGCTCAATAAAGGGTGACACAACATTTAGCCTAATGACTTTTGGCTGGATGCCATTTCACCTATGCCATTTAGCCTAAACTATGTTTGGTCTAATGACTTTTCCTCTGCAATCTGGCCTGCTAACAAGTTTCATCTAATTTTTTCACCGTATCTTATTCTGTATTTTCTTTTATGATGCAGTGATATAAGTTATCAAGGTCTTTTAGGCCACTTGTCACTTTAGACAAGTGTCTAGCCTAGAGGTTAGAGTAGCAAGCTGTGAACAAGCTTGGTAAGTCCAGCTGACCAGATCTGGGTTTGATTCTCACAACCTCCACTTGCATACTGTGTGACTCTGAGCAAGTCACTTAACCACCCAGTGCTCCCAGGTCACCCATGAAAACAGGCACTTGTGCCTAGTGGGCCTTATCCAGTTACCAAAGACTAAAATAAATAAATGTCATAGGTGAAATGGCATTTGGCCAAAAGTCATTAGGCCAAATATTGTGGAACCCAATAAAGTGCATGGTGAATTAAAAACACATGCAAAGAATCAAAAAATCTATTTAAAACAGCTGAAGACAATATTAATGAACAAATCATGATTTGTTGTTTAGCAGGAGCACCGGATCAAACGTTTTCATATGGCTGATCTTTTCTTCATTACTTTACCGCCAGGCCATTTTGTAAATCACAATTTCTTTCTGTCAAACAGAGCAAAAATATAAAGCATGAATAAAGTGTTCAACAAAATTTACACTACAGCAAAAAAGATTAGTTTTCACATGTATCACACAGGATTTGAACTCTCCTAACCAGCGTGAAAAATACTTATGCTGTTGTGCTTAGTTCACCATGCCACTCCTTCCACTCATACAATAATACATTTTTATTCTGATACTTACCTAGTGAATTGATATTCATTACAAAGCTTGAATCCCCAGATATTTATGAGAAAGAGAGCCTGTTATTCAGAAGCTTAACACTCTAAGCCACTATCTCTAGCTGCAGAACATATTCTAATAAGCCAATTAGTTATATGGTGATTCCATACCAATGATGCATTTCCCAAGAGCACAACAACCTATGCATATCTTTAAGATAACACTAGTGAAAAAAGATTCAATAACAATATGCTTTTAACTATTGTTTATATTAATGCTCTTAGTCCTACTAATAACAGGGCAGTATAAATTTTCTTGATCTCCACTGATGCATGGCTTGTGCGAGTTTTTTTTTGTATTTGTAAACAGTATGTTAAATTAAACAAATCTTTGATATTAGTCGGCAGTAGTAGAGTACATCTCTTCCCAGGGTATATCCCTCTATTGCATGCTTACTTTTTGTGATTAAATATTTTTTAGACATTCTTTATATGCTTTATGGAAAATAACCATTGACTATGCTTATTTTTTCTATAAATAATTCCAGAAGAATACCTATGGTTAGAATATATATTCTAACTTTCTGTTTTTAATTTCTTTGCAGATTTAATTTAACCCTAATGTACTATGTGCATAGCTACAATATAAACCTCAGGGTACAGTTTCTATTATATGTATTTCTAGAATATAAACCTTACATCATTGTTTATACTGCATGCATTTTTTGCATTATGTAAAGCACAAAGCATGCTTTATACAACATGCATGGTTATTTGTAAATCTCAGAACATGCTTCATACAAAATCCATGTTTATTATAATGCAAACCTCAGAACAAGCTTTATGCAACATGCATGACTATAATGCAAACCTCAGAACATACTATATATAACATGCATGGCTATAATGTAAAGAGCAGAATATGCTTTATGCAACATGTATGATTGTAATGTAATCCTCAAAACATGGTTTAGGCAACACCCTTATGGTGCTCAGAGTGCCAGCATTATAGCCCCGGGCAATCAGGGTGCCGAATGCAGGATGGGCTCCCCCCTTCCCGAGGTCCGCTCACCCCCAGAGTAGAAATCTATCAGTAGGGGTGTGTGAGGAGCACAGCCCCCAAGAAACATGATCAGCAACATTGCTGATTGGTGTCCTAATTGCCCAGCACCAGATGACAGGCGCATTCCAATGGTGGAACCCCTCAAAACATGGTTTATGCAGCATACATGGTTACACAATGGAAACCTTAGAACATTCTTTATGCAACGTGCATGACTGTAATGTAAACCTCAAAACATGGTTTATGCAACATACATGGTTACACAATGTAAACCTTAGAACATACTTTATGCAACATGTATGATTGTAATGTAAACCCCAAAACATGGTTTATGCAACATACATGGTTATGCTATAAACCTCAGAATATGCTTTACAAAACTTGCATGGATATAATGTGAACCTAATGTAAACCTCAAAACATTGTTTATGCAACATATATGGTTATGTTATAAACCTCAGAACATGTTTTATAAAATATGAATGGATATAATGTGAACCTCAGAACAGGCTTCCTACAACATGCATGGTTATAATCTAAACCTGAGAACGTGCTTTATGCAACATGCATGATTATAAGGTAAACCCCAGAACATGCTTCATGCAACATGCATGTTTATAAACATCTATTGCACAACTTGCATTGTTTTTATATGTTGTCATTATTTGATTCTGGACCTTGGACTTAATGAGCCCACCCTGCATAGTAACTATTAATAGATCAGTCATTCAGTCAATCAATCAATCAACCAATCAATCAATCAACATCAGAATATAGTGTATACCACATACCTGGCTACTGTAATATAAACATTAGAGCATGTTATATTTTTCATGAATACTGTAGTAATAATATAAACCTCAGAACTTTATTTATACCCCTGCAGGGATATAAAATAAGACTATAAAATCAGAATATGCTTCATACTACATGCATGGCTATAACATAAACCTTAGAATGTGCTGTATACTAATGCATAATATAAACATCAGAACAAGGCTTATACCATGGCCATGGTTATAATAAAAATATCAGAACATGCTTTATACTACTTGCATTGCTGTATTATGAACCTCAGAATATACTAGACACATACTGCACTACATACTGTTTAGTATAAGGTTATGATATAAACCTCCAAACACACCACATCAATAGAGGCTCAATATCATCTTGGTACAAGCTTCTCCATGCACTTACCAGGGCTTAGTGGAAGTCTATAGAACACATCTGTCAATGATGGAAAAAAGTCAGCACCTGAGTAAGGATAAAAAAAAATGGCTTACCTCTTTTTTGCTTCAGTCAATTCATTTTATTTTTCACCTCAGTGCAGCAGCAAGTACCTTATAAAATGGATCCAGGATGCAATTTCAAATGGACAAACACCTTAATGCGTGTGCGGTTTCTCAAAAAACATAGTGGTTTGGGTTTCTGGATGGATCCCTTGGCTACTGGTAATATACATATAGATGAGTTGGTTAAATTAGTGGGTGCAAGGGTGGGATTATTGTATCGAAATAAAAATTGTTTAGGTGGAATTATGATAAAGAAAATTGTTGAGTCTCAGATTTTTCCTCTTTTTGATTATGGTGATATATTGTATGATAATTCTCAGTCTGGTAGATTGCACAGACTAGATGTACTGTATAATCGCCTTGAGAGATTGATTTTACAGTGTCCAAAGGACACCCATCATTGTTTAATGTATCAGAGATTGGGATGGACTTCGTTGACAGAGAGAAGACAGCTGCATAAATATATTTTGGCCTTTAAAAGTATTACTATGGTAATCCCAGAATACTTGGCTGAAAGGTTAGAAGTTAGGGAAATTAAACCTTCATTAAGAAATACAGGATATAGGGAGTTGGTTATACCTAGACTAAAACTAACGTTCGATTTCTTTTTAGTCAGTTAGTTCTAGATTTTGGAATATGATTCCTGTAAGATTTCGGTTGTATAATCATAAAACACCTTCATGTAAAGCTGTTAAAACCTGGTATCTGGAATCACTTTCTGGGCAAAAGAAGGATTGTTGTGGTTAAATAAGTTTTATTGTCTTTTTAGGTTAAGTATGTTAATGTATGTTTCGTTTTCATTTTTCTGTGTTCATATATCTGTTGTAACCATAACTTTGTATGACCAAGGGTCCCCATTTTAAATGAGTTTTACTCAATGGTCTAACCCATTTAATAAAAATGAAATGAAATGAAATAGTGGTTCACTTTTCATTCATTACATTACATTCATTCAAAACTTTTGTTCCCGTTGACTGTTACACTTCCTGGAACCACCACATCACATGTCATGTCATTTACCTTTCAGCATCACTATGACATCTTCTTCAGAGCGACTGAACATGTGGACAGGTATAGTATTTAAATGTATCATTTAAAATGATAGTGCACCCCCACCTGTTAAACTCTACCATAATTAAAACATTAAATATATGAAAGTGCATAAATAAGGAATAGAAAGACCAGAATAAGTTAAATAGTAAGAAATAAATAGAAAAAATGTCATATACCCTTATATACATATGTATATAGACATATACTCAGTATTATTGTTGCACATCAAAAACTTACCAGTTGTAAGACTAAAAAATTCAAAGTCCATGCATTGGACATTGCGGAGGGACTGGAAGGAAAAGTATGCCTCTTTGCAGATGACACAAAGATCTGCAACGCAGTTGATACACAGGGGGGTGGTGGAAAAGATGACAAGGGACTTTGCAAGCTTATAGTAATGGTCAAAAGTATGGCAGCTTAGATTCAATGTAAAAAACTGCAAGGTAATGCACCTGGGAAACAATCACAAGGGGAAGAGTACACAATCTGGGTGTGGGGGGGGAGAGGTACTAACAACAACAAAAGTGGAAAGAGACCCGGGGGTAGTCATATCAGATGACCTAAAGGTAAGCAAGCAATGTGAGAAGGCAGTAAGGAGGGCTGGGGAGATACTGGGATGTACAGGAAGAGGCATCATCAGTAGAAATCAAGAAGTCATTATCCCTCTGTACAGACAGTTGATGAGACCTCATCTGGAGTACTGTGTGCAGCCCTGGAGACCCCATCTCCTCAAGGACATAGATAGAATGGAGGCAGTCCAGAAGAGGGCAACTAAAATGGTGCAGGATCTGCACCAGAAGCCATACAAAGAGAGTCTAAAGGAGGTGATATGTATATCCTCGAGGAAAGGAGGGAGAGGGAGGTTGATAGAAACTTTTAAGTACCTCAAGAGAATCAACAAAGTCCAGGAGGGTAGCATCTTTCAGAAAATGAGATGTACAAGAACTGAGGCACAATTTGAAGATGGTGGGATGGCTCAAGAGCAATGTGAGGAAATATTTTTTCATGGAGAGGATGGTGGACGCATGGAACGGCCTTCCTGAGGAGGTTGTGGGGTCAAAAACAGTAGTTGAATTCAAGAATGCATGGGACAGACATAAGGCAATTCTGGTGAGGGATAGGAAGAAGTAGGCTGTTGGTTAACTAGGATCTGCAGCTTATCCAATAGGTAGGGAGATGGGCAGGTTGGGTGGGCCAAGTGGTCCATATCTGCCATCAAAGTCTATGTTTCTGTGTTTCTATTGGAGCATTTTTATTAGGTCCACGTGGGCTGGCAGTTTTAAGTGTGGTAAACCAAAGTGCTTCTTTTCTTAAAAGTTTGTTTTACTATGTCACCTCCCCTCACATCAAGTTCTACTTTTTCAGTTCCAATAAATCTGAACACAGATACAGATTGATGGCCAGCTTCCTTAAAATGCTTGGCTATTGCATATTTTAATTTTTAGTCCAAATAGACATTTTGTGCTCATTTACTCTTGTTTTTGAGGTTCATTTTGTCTGTCCTATATAAAATACCACATGGGCACGTTAAAATGTAAATTGCCCCTTCTGTGTTACATGTTGAAGAATTGGTTAATACTAAAGTGTTCACCACTTCTGGGGTGCACAAATGAGTCAGTATCATAAGTATCAGCACAATGTATGCAGTGGCCACATCTAAAATTTCCATGTGGCTGTTTCGGCAACCAATTGTTTCCATTAGGTTTTTTAGGCAAAATGGCATGAGCTAACAAGTCTCTTAAGTTTTTCCCCTCCTATATATTATTCTTGGTGGTTCATTTGTAAAGCCATCAAATTTGCTGTCACTTTTTAAGATATCCCAATGTTTTTTGACAATAATTCCTATACAGTATGCCTTTGGGAAGAACTGAGTTACAAACATTGGCAGCTCATTCTGTTGTATCTCTGTTTTCTGTCTTTGAGAGGTATTAGTAATACGTTCTTGCCTATCAATGTTTTTTGCATATTCATACACTTCTTCCCCTTCATTATTTCTTTCATAAAACCTTTGGGCCATACTCTCACTGAAAGCCTCAAAATCTGTTAAATTTGCACAGGTGTGCCATATTCTCAAAAACTGTCTCTTTGGAATATTAATGATTCATGATTTTGGATGACAACTGTCAGCTTGAAGACTTGCATTTCTAGAAATTGATTTTCTGTACAGTTTTACGATACCCCCTGTCGTTGAAATGGTTAAATTCAAAAAGTTTATCTGATCAATGTCCCATTCAAAAGTGAATTTCAAATGCATGTTTGTACTGTTTATGTGTTCTCTAAACTGTTACAATTCCATGTTTATTTATTTTTTGTTGACCAGGTAAGTGCACTAGACAAATCCTGCCTATTTTCAGGCACGACCCAGGGGAGGGGGGAATACAGATGAATGCCAACTGACCTTGAACCAGATTGAGCTGTTGATAGTATTTTTAGTGAATGAGGGAAATTTGGCTAGGACATCAGGGAATTTCCTCTACTCTTTTCGATAAGTGCCATTGGATTTTTAACATCCACCTGAGCTACCAGCAATCCAGGCAGATGGGACCTTGGTTTAACATCTCATCCGAAAGACAGCACCTCAGAAGTGCAGCACCCCTCTCATGCTGCATTACAGTGTCAGTACTGGGATATTAACCCAATTGTCAGATGTGGGAACTGAACCCACAGCCCTCTGATCTCCCAGCCTCAGAGGCAAGTGTGCTACCTACTGAGCCACTGACACTGCTGTCAGGATGCTGTCACTGGTGTTAGGACCAGACCAAATTATGAAGCAGTCATCAATGTAATGCTTCCACATTTTCACCTTTTCAAAAAATGGATTCTATTGGCTATTACATACAAAATGCTCCCCTCAGTCATTAACATGCATGTTTTCTAAATTCGGTGTATAAGTGGTTCCCATACTGGTCCCTTTTATTTGTGTGTAGAATTTATTTTCAGAGATGAAAAAAATTAGATTCTAAAATCAGCCTTGCACACTCAACCGTAAGTCCACTAGGTGGCATTGTTTCTGCTGGTCTGCTTGCAAGCACCTTAGCAATAGCATTTAGATTGCCTTCGTGTGGAATGTTAGTGCACAAACTTTCAGCTTCCACACTGACAAGAATATCACTCTCTGCAACTTGCATGTCATTGACTCTACACATGTGGTTCATATCTTTAATATAGGATCTTGTATTTGGCACACATTTCTTGATGTATTCATCTATAGATTTAGATACTGGTTTTACTGCAGATCCTATCGAGGAAACTATTGGTCTTCCTGGTACTGGTGTCTTATCTTTGTGCAATTTTGGCAACAAATACATGGCTGGTCTCTTTGAAATTTCTACTATTAAACAATCAGCTTCTTCTTTTTTTTTTGTAATCCACTCTTTCTTTAAAGCTTATGCCACTGTTGTTTCTATACTTTCTTTTATGCATCATGTTGGATGAGAATGTAATCTTTGATAATAATTTGCATCATTCAGTTGTAGTTTTGCTTCCTCCATATAGTCTTCTGTCCCCCAAATTATGATGGCCCTGCCTCTATTAGCAGGATGAAAAACTGCTGTATAGCTGTCATTTCCTGCAGTTGTTTCAATGCAGTTTGTTCCTGCTTTGTTATAGTCTCTTCTTTATTGTAATAGTTTTTTTAAAGTTCATCAACTTCTTTTTCTATAAGCCTCATGTAAGTTATAAGAGTGTAGTTTGTTGTGACTGGGAAAAACTGAGATTTATTATAGAGATTAGCAGGTTCTCACTGAACACTGGTATTACCATCTATCATCATATTCGTAGAATTGTTAGTTCTTTATGCAGTGTTGTGGGCTAGGGGTTCTGTATGAAAAAAGTCTTTCCAAAAAAATCTGTTTAAGACTGTCTTAATGTTTAAGTGGTTTGGAGTACTTGTTGGAACATATCATAACCATTTTTGCAAAACTGATAATTGTTCATGTATGAGCATCATGTTACTTAAATTTATGCCCTCTAATTTCGATTCCTGTATCTTGGGGATCTGTCCCCATTGATTCCACTATGCTTGCCCCAGCCCACCTCTGTTTCCTCTGTTGCCTCTCCTTCCCTCCTCTTTTGACCCTTCTACCTCCTTGTCCTCTTTGGCTTGGGCATTGTGGTGACTGACCTGTTTGTATCACTTGACTTTGCTGTCCCTGCCTGCCATTTAAAAACATTTCTTGTTGTCTGTTTCCTTCATTATCTGATACTTTACTTCCTATTTTGGAGGAGATATTACCATCATTATTTTTATCTGAGAATGTTCTATATATAAATCTTTTCCTTTTGTTTTTGCCCACTTCTTTAATGCAGAGGACTGTCGCCATCACTGTGCCATTCCTTAATTTGGCCCACTGTTCCTCCACCCTACCTAGGCATTCCCCATCCTCATTAGGTAATTTCTGAGGCATTCATCCATTATTTTAAAATGTGCCCTCCTGAAGTCCAGGACTCTTGTCCTTGTGTGGCATCTGGCAGTGTAGCCTCCTGTTTGGCTCTCCCTGTATCAGAATCTGCTGTCTCAGGCTCAGGATCTCTGGTCCATCAAGACCCATGGTCCCTGCATCTGCATGCCTGGCTCCTGAAGACATAGCCATTGCCCATTTGGGGGTTTCATCCCAGGTAACTTGTGTCTTGCTTGTGGCTAGAAAGCCTTGTACTAGACACACCTATTCTTTGACGTGGAAGTGCTTCTCTCTGTGGTGTGCTTCCCATTCAATGGGGCCCTTTACATATCCTGTGAATATTGTACTGGACTACCTTCGTTCCTATCTGACCCTGGTCTTCAGTCTCCCCTATTAAAGAGCTAGTATCAGACAGACAGACAGACAGGAAAATAATACAAATTTTAAGAAGTAGTCAGTTGTAACTTTTTATTTCTGAAGTATTTTTCCTTTTCCTCTTACTTATTAGAAAGTTTTCTATGTGATAGTATTGTGCTGTATGTATGGAACAGTGTTCAGCCTGGCAGCTGACATCTCTATCTCTATTCCTCCCACTGGATCATCAGCTTTGTGACCTCAGTGACAGTGACATCAGAGGTGACTAACCTGGCAGCTACTTAGTGGCTGTTCCTAAGCAGCAATGATGTCACAGTCAGTGAGGTCACAATGCTGAATATGTAATGGTGGGAACAGATCTAGAAAGTTCAGCTGCCAGGCAGAGTGCTGTTACACACATCACACCTACTAACATCAGATGAAAAATCTTCCAATTAATCAAGGGAAAAAGAGAAAAAGTAGTTCAGATATGGAAGGCAATGGTTGATGGCTTTTGAAAACTAATATTAGTTTCAGGCAGTGCACTAGACCTTTAAAGTGCATTTGGCAGCTGTCTTGACTTTTCGTGCCCCTATTGGTGGGCACATAGTAGCACAACTAGCAGTGTCCTGTATTTTTTTTAGCATTGCATACTTTCTCCCCCTGCAGAGTGGGCCATGACCTCCAGTCACTGGCACCCACACCCTGGAGCCAGGTCTGGTGCATGGATAAACGTCCCATGCCATAGGGGTTGGCCGCCCCCCTGGACAGTTCAAAGGTCACCAAAAGTTGTTGAAGTACAGTTTGAAGGCCAGAAAAAGTTTTTGTAGTATAGTAGTGATGTCATTAGTATACTACAACAACTTTTCCCTGAGAAATTTGTCCCACCAACAGTCTCTGCTCATGAGGCTTCCCTGCCCCCTCACCCAAAACACAAATCTGCCATTCATATTTTACAATTTAGATTTTAAAAGTAATTTTTTCCTTGTTTTTACTAAGAACAGAAGTACTACAGCCTACTCCATTTTATTGACTCATATGCTATAAAAATAATATATGACCAGCCAAACATCACTCGGTATGTGTTTCCGTCTCTGGATGAAGATGACATCAGGACCTCTTGCGCGTTACTCCTGTGATCCCTATGATATCATCTCAAACCCTCAATAGAAACACAGCCTTGTTGTGCATGGTTGGCCATACGTATGGACTCAGCTATATCTAGAAACATAGGGCCTGATTTTCATATGTCTTGCGGATGCTGCAAGCTCCTGATGTGTAGAACATATGGTGCAGGAGGCTTGCTGCATTCTTTTGGTGCCTAGCATGCTTTTCATTCAGTACACCAAATGCCGCAAGTTAGTGCTCCCTGGTCTAACTTGTGCCAGTTGGGGGACCCTTTTTATGGGGCTTGTGCCAAAGCTTTGGCGCAAGCTGACGTAAATTGTGGAAAATGTCACAGCTGTACCAAATGTATAAAATTGGGTGCAGTTGCATCAAAGGAGTTTTGTGCAGTAGATATGAAAAGGAAAATACAGATGGTTCAAAAAAGGGGCAGGGCCCTGGGGGGGTGGCCCAGATTTTTCTTGGGCATAGGCCCCCCTGATAATCTCAATCTAGACCTAATTCAAACCCAGATCTGCTGGTTTGTATTCCAGTACTCTAACCACTAGGCCATTTTAACTGCTAAGAAATAATGTGTCCATACTTGGAACTGAACCTAGGCCCTCAGAATAGTGTACTGTTCTGGTGTTCTTTTTCAACTGATATATTAGTCCTACTTGATATCTGTTCTGACTTGCTCTAAAGGAACATTCTTTAAACTACTGCATGTTGTGATTTCTGCTTAGTTCTGGGAACTGTATCATGTTCCAAGTCAGAGGTATTGCATGAAGTGTAATTCCTAAAGTGCATTTTCTTTTTTTTAGGGCTGTGGGCAGAGCCTACAGCCCTTTTGGGATTAATCAGATTGTAGCTCTAAAATGGCTGATCATGGAACTCCCTTTTTGGACATGTGGAAGTATTCCTCCACAGCTGCAAAATAGTGCGCTTCCCTCTGATTTTTGCTATTTGATGCTCTATGTTAAAGGCATCTGATGGGAGGGGGGATGCTACTGTATTGTACCTCAGAACTTCTCAGGATATTAAAAAAAAGTTTTAAACTGCTGTTTCTATCATCTGTCCAGCTCAATCTAATAGATTTATTATATTTCTTTCATCAACCTGGGGTTAACTCATTATACTTGTCTGGAATTTACTGAAACTGAAAGTCAGACTACAGTGACAGATTACAAACAGTACAACTGCAGTTGTTAGCTATCTCATTCCTATTGGCAGGACAGGTTGCATGCATGTACACACACACACACACACACACACACACACACACACACACACACACACACACCAGCAGCATGTACTCTGACTAAATAAATTCAAGAGGACTGATTTAGCAGCATGCCAGTTTTTGATGATTGTGACTAAACAGCACTGTATGGCACCAACAAGAAAATAACTTTGGCCATTTGGTAGCTCTTCACAGCCCTATCAGCTCTGGCTAGAGTTTGTTTTTCTAGTGGAACAGGAGGATGGTAAACATGGATGACCAACAGCAGGATTTCATCTGTGGTTTACCAAAGAGTTTGGAGAGCTGGTAAGAGCAAAGAGAGCAGCATTCTGGAAGTACAAGGGCCAGCAGAAAGAGAGCAATAGAGTGTAAAGAAGGCCACAGGAAAGTCAGGAAAACAGAGCTAAAAACTGCGGAAGGGGTCAGGGAGAGACAACCTTCTTTTGTTATATTAAGGAAAATAAGAAAGAGGTAATTTTCAGGAAGAAGAGTGGGAATGGATGGGTGGAGGATGACAGCACAAAGGCAGATATCCTGAATGAATATTTTTGTTCAGTATGGTATTTATTATGGAATAAGGTGGGCCACCACCAGATTGTAGGATCAGAGCCTCAGAAGAGCAGAGACATGGACTAGAGACAGGAATGGTATCAGAGGAAAGAGTGCTTAAGGGACACAGGACCATGAAAGTGAATTAATCACTGGGACCTGAAGGCATACTCCCTAGGGTGTTGAGAGAGGTAAGTCAGACATTAGCAGCACCACTGGCTGATCTATTTAACTACTCCCTGGAAACTGGTGTCATGCCAGTGGATTGAAGGGTAGTTAATGAGGCTTCACTTTACAAGAGTGTGGACAGAGCTGACCCAGGAAACTATAGGTCAGTAAGTCTGACCTTGATAGTTGGGAAGCTGTGTAATGGGCATGGGTGCACTGTTACAGTCAGCCCACCCAATATTGGTATAAATAGAGAGAGTTTCTTACCTGAGTACTATGGAGCCAGAGGTAGTAGTCATGAAGGGATGTCGTCCTCTACACCTGAACCCTTACCTGGGGTCTAGTGGGGTTCCCTGGGCCCTGATATTGTGATAGGGCAGGCAGAGTATTAGCAGGAGGAGGTCAAGTTGGGGCTGCAGCTGTAGCCATCCGCATAGAGCAATCACACTGAAAGTGAAAGTGCCTGCAGGCACATGTAGCTCCCAGCCCTCACTGAGCTCAGGCTGTTGCCTGCTCCATGCAGGTAAGAGAGAGGGAGACTGAGCCCAGCGGGAGGTGGAGGAGGCCATGGTGGAAGCACCTCCCCTCTTCCCAAACCACTGCTCCGGGTGGCAGAATTAATCCATGTCCTGAGGGACTGGGATGGCAGCAAGAGGCTGCCACGTACAGAGCCACACCTGCAGCTGGATAAGTTTCCAGCTGGGCATGGAGAGCTGGTGGAAGCCATCAGCAAGTAAAGCCACTTCCGTGGCAATGATAGAGAGCAGAGGGTTTTGAAGCTGGTTGAAGAGGTGGATGACTGCAGCAAGCGCGGAGGGTGCTGCACATTCTAAGCCATACAGTGGCTTCAGGCAATGCCTGATGGGCTTATTTTAAATTTTAAGACAGCCTGCTGGAGGTAGACATGACTGAGCACTCCCCGAAGGGAGAATCCAACAAAGCTGCAAAGTGGCTGTGTACGAGCCAAGGGGGCTGTAGTAAGAACCTGGGGGGGAGCAGAGTTCCACATAAAGGCTAAGAAGGCCCATAGTCAGCTTCACAGCTGCTTGTAGCAAAGCTCAAAGGGGCATCATTGAAAAAAATAAATAAATGTCTACCTGGGGGGAAGGGAAGCAATCTTCCAGGGGAAATCAAGGCTGGCCATGTTGGAGCCTACTGGCTGGCATTGACATCAGTAGGATGTCTTTATGTCAGCAGCAGAAGGTGGGATCAGCTAGATAGTGATGAGAAAGTTGGGGGGGGGGGTTACTATTCGGTGGCTCCCGACAGCTAAACGATTTGTTAAGTTGAAAAAGTATGAGGAGGGACAGTTAGGGAATCACTGGCCCTAACTGCACCACAAGAACATTGCAGTGTTTTTCCACATAGGAAGGGGTAAGTGAGGGTCTCAAAAGAGGGCAGGGACAGCAGTCAGCAGAAGCTAGCTTGAGCTGTTTCCACCTCTAGGGAGGCATGAGCTCACTCCTTATTGGCTGCCAGGGGCCTTTGAAACTTGATGCATCAATCAGGCATTGAGTTGGGATGGCTAAAGAACTGGAAGAGGACTAGCTTAGGGGCTTTTCTCTCCTCCTCCTCTTCTTCAAGCTGACAGGAGTGCTGTGAGTGGGCTCTGCCACAGGCAACTCCTATTCACAGGCTGAGAAAAAAAAGTACAGAAAAGGTTAAAGTAACAGGTTAGAAAGTTAAAGGGGCTACCACAACCAAAGGTAAAAAAAGTTTAGTCAGGAAAAGTTTTGTCAGATTACAGTAATTTTTGACAGAATTTTTTGGACCTTGATAGTCCAGTCTAGGGAGGAGCTAGGGGAAGTCCATTTTTTTCAGTTAATTGCTCAAGGCATCTTGAAATGTTTGTTATTTTACACAGTTAAAAGTTTAGGGAGGGTTTCACCTGTTCATCGGAGAACCAGAAGAGGACCAGAGGTGCTGTGGAGCCAGATGATTGGAGGACCAAAGGTGCAGTGGAACCAACAAAAGAACTCAGAAGACAACACCTCACCATCTCTGGCCAGGGCAGCGCATTGGAGTCATTATCACCATTATGGACAGCACCCATTTGGGTTGAGGTAGAAGGGACTGTGTGACCTCTGAAACTCTGAACTGATTTTGGGACATTTTGCCATTTTTGGGAGTGGGGTGAAAGTGATGTGTGTTGTAATGAATTCTAATTTTTTTCTGCATTGGCTATCATAAGTTCAGTTCAATGACTGTTGGGGATGCTTACCCAATGAAAAACCTGAGAGAAGCTTCTGACAGACTGGCTGGTGCTAAAGTCTTCTCCATGTTTGACCTCCGGAGGGGCTATTGGCAGATTCAAGTGGAACCAACAGACATGCAAAATGGCGTTTGCCACACATGAAGGCTTGTTTAAATTTACAGTCTTACCATTTGGGCTGAAGAATGCCCTAGCTATCTTCCAGCGGCTCATGGATGAAGTTCTAAGAGGAATACAGTACAAGTTTTGTTTGGCTGATGTGTATGACATAATTGTTTACTCAGATCATCTCATCCATCTGATTGAAGTACTGCAGAGACTGAGACAACATGGTCTGACTGTCAAAACAGAAAAATGTTTCTTTTTGCTGAGTAAACAAAGTTCTTGGGATACATAATCTCAGATGGAGGAATCACTCCTGAGTCCACAACACTGGAATCCATCCACAATTTTCCAACATCAAGAAAAGTGGAAGATATTCAGCGCTTCGTGGGTCTTTGCAACTGGTAGGGACCATTTATCCCTAATCTGGCAGAGTATGCAGAACTGATAAATGCCCTGAGTAGAAAGAAACAAAAGTGGTCCTGGGGCATCGCGCAAGAGACAGAATTCAAGAGAATCAAGGCTAGCCTGACCCAAGCTTCAAAGCTGTACTTCCCTGTCTACACCCATCCCTTCCACCTAGCCACAGATGCAAGTGATGTAAGAATTGGTGCAGTACTCTTCCAGGTCAAAGATGGCATGAGGAGAGTGGTCTCTTACTGCAGCGGAACCCTGCGGCCCTCAGAACAGAAGTACCACACCTCTGAGAAAGAATGTCTAGCAACTGTGTTGGCTATCAAACACTACTGTTGTAATCTGGAGGGTCAGTCATTCACCTTATACACTGACCACAGTGCCCTAACTTGGCTTTTCTCTAGGAAGGACACTAATGGGAAACTTGGAAAGGAGAGGGTAGGGGGCACACTGAAGACCAGACTTGTGCTGTGGGGTAGGGTGATGATCAGTCACATTAGGAGTAGAGGGAATGCGATTGGCTGGGTCAGAGGGTGGGAGGACTGTGATTGGTTGGGTCGAGGGGTAGGTTAACTATATGCAGATGAATTTAAAAATGAGAGAGGACTGCTGGATACCAGCAATGTAAGATTGTTAAGGTCAGGGTTGGGGTAACATCAGACATTGTGGGGCCGCGGTTACATGGGTTGAGGGGGCTGTCATCACACAGCATAGTGCCCACTAACATCTGAACTAGTGATTTGCATTGTCCCCCCCCGCAGTGCAAGACTGCATTGGTGCACAGCAGTTTTAGGAGGTAGTACAGTAGAACACTTGCAGATCCTGTTTTCTGCTGCCTCCAAACTGCAACTTAGCACTGGGCTCCTTATTTTCATGAGAGTTCCAGTAGATAGCAGACAAACAAACAGTTGTCCAAAGCATACATCAGAGCATAGGGCACAATCACAGAAATATTGCACATAAAAATGATGTATGCATTGCAGTTCCATCAGTTGTGCTTGTTCATGTACATGTTTTACATACTGTACAAATTTTATGCCTTGCTGTAATATACAGACAGTAAAGAATGCAGAATACAAGAACAAGACACAGTCTAACATGCTGGCTAAAAGAAAGTGGAGTTTCAGCTGGATAAATGTTAGAGCTGCCACCTCTGAGATCTGGGATGGAGGGATCTGTTCTTGGGTCTGGCACTGAAACATGCAAGCCTGTGTCTGAGTTTACAAATGTCCCTTCATGAAAATGAGGAATAGACATTACAATTGCACGTGCATAAACACATCTTCCAAGTGTCCCTATTTTCAGGATGTCTCAGTGATTTTGCTCATTTTTTACATCCCCCTTCCACTGCTTCTTTTGGCACCTTTCAATTTGCCCCCAAAATTATATGAATGAAAGAACAAACCAACCATTTCTCTGATTGTTTAATGGATATAGACCTGTATTTCCCATTTCCCATCACATACTCAGACACATTATTTATAGCTCTCTGTCATTGGAGGGCTATTGACTTGGAATCTGTGGTATAAAGCACAAAATAACCAATAGCACATTGGCTAAGGACCTAATAGATCAACAGTCCAAGTGCTGCTACCCCTAAATGTTTTTGGGTTGTCAAACAGACAAGAAGCCCCTTCCCTGTTCCCAGGGTTGGATACTTGAGTTTAATGGTTCCTTTGGGATGTAAAAAAAAAAACTGAGAGTAGATAAGCATGGATGGGTTGAAATATTCTTGTGGAATACTGGTAGTTCTTTCTTTAGTCACTGGAGGGAGCCATTGCTGCAGCTGTCGGTACTCTCGGCAACACTAAATTTGAAAAAAAAAAACCTGAATTTAAAGACAGCAGGAAGTATATACATTTCGACAGCCTGCCGTTCAAGTCAGTAAAATAGACAAGTATGTGAGGTTACAAGAGAGTGAAAGTGTATGCATTACTGACACTTGAGGCTATGCTTGTAAACCCAAGGTAACTGCATATAGCAGCCAGTGTCTACATACCTCTCAGCTCCCTGACACCCAGCTCTGGGACAAGGCTTAAAGAGCTAGTGTACTGCATCAAACTAATATTAATTCTTAAAAGCAGCCAACCATTACCTTTTATATCTTAGGCATGTTTTCTTTTCCCTTGGTTTAATTAGAAGATTCTTTACCTGATGTTAGTAGGTGTGATCCTACCCGGTTAGAATAGTGCTACAATAATAGCACTAGGAAAAACAGCATGGTCTGTACAACACTACCCCAGACAACGATAGGGGATTAACAGCGCTATGTAGTAAGAGCACCCCAGGTTGCTGTCTGTGATACTACAGAAGACCACAAGGGCAGAGGAAATGAGCAGGCTGGCTGAGTTGCTTCTGTGGTGTGGAGGGCTAAGACAGAAAACAATTAAGTAAAATGGAGATGGAGACCAGCGATCAAATACTGGTCTCCTTTTTGTTTTTCTTCAGGGGTCTTTTTTTTTTTTTTTTTTTTACCATGGGCTGTGGAAACAGTATTCCATGGCCCCATGTATTTCTTCTTTCCCCAAGATCCGCTCTCCCCAGAGTCAGAATCTTAAAGTTTGGGGGGTGCGGGGGCAGAGCCCCCCCACATAAATGTATATTTCTTGTTTGTTGTTGGTGCTGTGTTGCAGGGTGGCATTCTGTTGTGCCACTTTTCTGGAGAGCGCTGTCAATTCGGCGCTGTTCTGGTTGGCACTGTTATTGACAGCGCTCTTCTGACCTAGTGCCAGTGTGATGAGTGGAACAGCATTCTGCTTGGCAGCTGACATATCTTGCTTTACTGCCTCACACTACATCATCAGCATTGTGACCTCACTGACTGTGACATCACTGCTACTTAGGAAGAGCAAGTGAATGACTGCCAGGTCATTCACCCTGTGATGTCACTGTCAGTGAGATCATAATGCTAATGATGTAGTGTGGGACAGCAGGGTTAGATATGTCAGTTGCCAGGCTAAGAGATGTTCCACACATCCAGCACAATATGATCACATAGAAGACTTTCTAATGAGCAAAATGAAAAAGAAAAATACTTCAGAAATAAAAAGTTACAACTGACTACTTCTTAAAATTTGTATTATTTTCCTGTCTGCCTGTTTTGGCACCACTAGCTGTTTAATAAAAGCATGAGGGAATGACCCAGCACTGTGACACTGTCTTAATGAATGGCAGTTTCAACATGGGAAGCTGTTTCAGATAAAAGTGTCCGAATGTAAAGAGTCTGATGGAGAAGCAAACTGCATCATCACTGTTTGCCATTATTTCACATCTCACACCTTCACTCCTTAATAAAAGAAACACTAAGTTCTTTTTCCTTTCTTTTCATACAGTTTATTTACCCAGGACAGCCCAGCTGAGACGCAACATCTCTTTTTCAGTGGGTCCTGCTTCTACTCAGTTTTGCAGCTGTGAGGGCGAGAAATGTAAGTGGCTACTCCCCTGATGACCTGGGAGTTGGTCTGCATGTGCAAGAAACCTTCTTCCATCTTGCTTCCCTATGTTTATAAGACTGAAGGTCAGGGAGATCAAAAGACTTCCTCGAACTGATACATGGAACCCTTGGCAGTGGTGGGATTTAGACCTGGGTCTTCAGGTTCTCAGCCTGCTAGTTACTCTGCCCCTCAAAGTTCGGGGTGGGGGGGGGGAGATCTGATACAACTGAAGATTCTGATAATCAGACAGTGGAGCAGTATGGCAAGCAGTCTTCAGACCCAGCTGATCTATGGCTGTAATGCAGACGTTTATGGAAATTTCAAATAGATTTCTTCTGTGCAGATTCCTGCAGTCTGAAGGCGGTTTGCAATAATTTAAAAAAATTAATGAGTCCTACTGGTATATCCTATCAGATACAGTACTGAGACTCAGTACGCCGTGATTCTAACCCAGTTTCCCTTTTTCACTGTATATGTCTATTTCAAAAACCTGACTGACTACACTGATGTTGTGCTTCATGTAACATTTCCATTTTGGCAACCATTCCATTCTACTCATAAACTGATTTTTTCACATTTTCTGTTGTTTAGAAAATTATTTTTACTATGGCTCATTTGGATATCTTCATTTCTGAAAACCCAGAACATGCATTTTTGCTGGATAAAATCTTGTTATCTGTAATATATTGTATGCCTGTGCAAGAAGACTCGGTTACAGCTTGTATGTTCAGTGGCCATCTTTATTCTTCTCAGAGATTGTGGACACACATCAGTGAACATACACAAAGAAAAACCCACTGGGCATGACAGGAACTTATACATTCGAACTAGAAATATCGATATGCATAAACTACAGCCCTAATGGCGTTCCTTAGATTTCCTACTATATATATATCTTCTTTGCAAAAAAAACACATTAATGCATTAGTTAGGGTTGTTTCTATAGTGAAAAAAGTGTGGAAATTCAAAGTTAGGGTTATCACACCACCCCACACCCCATCCTCAAAACCCTAACTCCGCATTCCCCCCAACCCCAAACCCCACACACATACATGCAAGCAGGGGAAGGGCCAAGGCAACACAATCAAACAGAGACAACCAGCATCAGGAAACAGAAGTAACACAGAACTCTCTAAATGTACTACAAGACACATCCATCATTATGGTCCACCAACTGTATGAGTTCTGCTGCCATCATAGCACCTTGGGGGTACACACGCATGCTGGGCAACCATGGGAGATGGCCCACAGTAAGGATTTTTCTGTTACAAACATCAACAAGAAGATTTAAGCAGATGCCTATATTTCAATTGTTAAATGATTAAACACACAGTATGTCATCTGTAGATAGCTATATTGGAAATAAGAGTTTGGATAACTCTAGCAACAGTCATTGGATGCTTGCCTATTTTTTTCTGAGAGAGTAAGTCAGTCCTAATAACAGATGGTAGTAAAAATACAAGTAATGTTTTGTAGTATAGTGTACAAGTAACATGTGACAGCAACAGTTGTAACATCCAAAGCTAACCATAACATACTGCTAATGAGTATTTCCAGGTAATGCAGCAGTAAAACAACATGTAATGGTGCTAGTTTCATACCTGAGCAGTATCTGAAAAGTACTAGGTATGTGTCAGCTCAATCTTTCTTGCTACCACATGCCTATGTGGTAGCAATGATACCTGCAGTGAGCCAATTGTCGAATTATGACACATAAAAATCAGTATTTAGAAAATTTGTACAGACTAGGTTTCACTGTATGAAAAATATATGCCAGCTATAATGTGTCATCATACTGTGCTAGCAGTACAGAGTCGATCATACTGTATTTGTTTTTTCATTACATAGTGTTATGTGAAATAAGTACAGTGTAGTGATTATTGTGGTTACAGATGTGATGGAGTCGTATAGTGTCTTCTAATCTTACATATGTCTTGCATGTGTGTGTGTTTGGGGGTTGGGATTGGGTGGAATGCAGAGATAGGGTTTTGAGGAGGGGGGTGTGGGTGTGGGTGTGGGGTGGTAGGGTGATAACCCTAATGTTGAATTTCAACACTGTTGTCACTGTGGAAACAGCCCTAACTGAGGCATTAACAAAACTTTTGCAAATAATTTCCTTTCTCTTTGAAAAAGTGTAATATAAGTAGTAAGTGGTATGTGTTGGTGGGAGCCCGGGTCCCTTTGGGCCCTGTGTTCCCACTAAGCTGCCCTTTGTGCATACTGATATCTGTCTGTGGGAGCGCAGGCTCTCTGGGACCTGTGCTCCCACTTACACATAACTATGGAGCCATACAGCAGCCCTATAATGCAAGGAACTCTTCTAACACTAATTTGCCAAGATCTCAGGAGCCGTAGCAGCTAGGAAGAAAATTCAAGTGTCGTAATCATGACAGTGAGACATCCACGTGACATAACAGATCAACCAAATCCATATCTCGCATTGTTTATGAGATATGGGCATCAAAAAGCACTGTAAATGCTAACTCTGTGGGTATAATAGTTGCTCATGGACATGAAAATGAGCAATTGGAATACTAATTTCCAAATATCTCAGTACAAGGTAGAAAACATTTTTTTAATGTCATGGTATTCATGGCTTTCCAACCTACTTCTGCACTTAGAATGTTTGGGATGAAAAATCTGTATCTTGAACCGTTTTTGAGATACAGGCACTGAAAGGCGTCACGGGTGCCAAAATGTTATCCTATGGGAAAATTTCTGAACTTCAGAATGCTATAACTGTGGACCTGTTCAATGTTTTTGTACCAAACCACCAAAAGGCACATCTGTGGGACAAGGGCTTGCCACCCTGAAATTTTCAGGCCAATAGCACAATCCACAATGAAGTGACAAAGAAAACAACACACAGCAAAATGTGTTCGTGCAGTGTTACCGTGGTTACTTTAATGTTATCGTGACACTCCTATCTCTATAATGGGAATGTTATCGTGCACACAAAAATGTTGCCGAGGTTACTTTTTCCCTGAATGCGATTGTTTTCATGGCAACAAAAAATGTTGCTGCAATCAAAAAACAGCAAAAGTTTAAAAAACATATTTGCAGACCACCTAGTAAAAAACTAATGCCAGGGGCATGTTCCTCAGGGCCCGATTAGGTAACCATAACTGTTGATGTTTACCAAATGGCATTATTTTTTGAGTTACAATGTTTTTTCTCTGTCGCTAAGTGAAAAACAAGATGGCGGCAACACAAAAACAATTTAGGGGAGCTTGACAACAAAAAAGTGATCACGAAAGTTTTCACAATGCACATATAAATTTTCCCATAGGCTATAATGGGACATGAAAAAATTGAATAACTTTTGAACGGGGCAATATTTTTTCACCAAATCTTCAAAAGGCACCAGTTCAACTCAGGCCACATGTAGACAGCCAAATCTGAAACTACTCAAACACATTCTACAGTCCAACATGGCTTACCGAAAAATGCATAAAAAGTGTGATTTTTCACTTTTTGGGCGTCCCACAGTTCCGCAACCATACATTTGACTGGAACAAAACTTTCTAAATCTAGAGCTCTATGGTAAGCGGTTGTGCATTCCAAATTTCAGGCAAATTGGACAAATGGTTGCAAAGCTATTAAAGTGCAAACTTTGAGGTTTAACATAGAAGTGGTCATGCAACCCTAACTATACTGGCTCTTCTGGGCCAGTGTAATATATATATATATATATATATATATATATATATATATGTATATATATATATATATCCATGTCCATACTACCATACATATCTATGTATATACACTACATAGATGTAACCCATATGTCCATTTTTGTAACATGGATGTACATAGGTATCTACGGGTTCGGGGAAGGATGAGGTTACCTGGCACAAGAGACCTAGGTTTGGCTACTCTGCACAGGGGCACCCAAGTAAATCCAACTACAGGAAGCAATAACTGTAATGTCCAGAACCAGAATTGAGATTTTTCAGTGTGGCTTTATTTATTAACTCACTGAACATAAACAAAGCACTGCATGGTCTCCCCAAGGGCTACGTAACTGTAATGCAGATTAGAGGTTAAACACAGCAGTCCATTTGAGGAATGAACACATTACAACAGTTGTCTGGCTTTGGACCCACCAGGCACTCAGCTCGGACTTTGCATGTGCATTGGATACACAGCCGTCTGGCCCGGCTCCCCTGCCGGCCACTCGACTGACGGTCCACTTGGCGAATGAACCCAAACTCTACTTGGAAAGACATCCCATCAAACAAGGAGGCTCCCAAACTGTGGCTCCCCACACCACTTGAAGTCTGCGACTCCTAGAGAGATTTTGTTTTCGTACTTCCAAATCGAAACTCCCATCAAACAAGGAGACTCCCATCCAACAAGGAGTAATTTTCCCATCCTGTGGCTCCCCCACACCACTTAGAGTCTGCGACTCCTAGAGAGATTTTCAAGTTGCGACCCACGTCTGGGTACCCACCCCATCACTGGCCAAACGCATGAGGCAAGTAGCAAAAATACAGAAGAAATGCGTAGAGGTGGACCTGGTTACTAAAGATGGGGGGTTTTCCCACCTCCAGCTCCCACAGCCCATACCCGGCCATTTCTCTGGACACACAGAACTTCAGACTTTAAAATGTAGATTGACGGTAGATGAACTGAAGCACCCCCTCTACAGTGAACTTTAAATCCATTAACACTTTAAACAGATGACTGCTCTATTTGTTTGTCATAGTTGACATAGTCCTCCCAAATAGCAGTCCCCAATACTTGAAATCCAACTGAAGAAAAGGAGTTGTTTGCCCCTTCCAATGGGGTCAAACACTCACCCAGTCGTTGCAGGTGCCCCACAGGCGAAAAACTGTAACCTTTGCTGTTACACACGAACAGACTGAACTTAAATCAAAACAGGCAGCTTTCTTCCCAAGGTGGGAGAAGGGGATTGCCCCTGGAACCCACAAAGAACTTTTCCTCACCCCCCCCAAGAGGGAGGGGGGTAAACAGACAACTACTGGTGTCCTTCTTGTTTGCTTAAGGACAAACTGAAGACTCACTTTGAATTCCCAAGGTTCTAAACTTACTCTGAGCTGAAGGTTCCAAATGTGGCTCATGCAGCTGTGACAGTTCTATTATGATGTCATCCCTCTAGTCTCAGCTGTGACTGAGGACAGAGTGAGACAGTGTGAAACCCATTTAACTGGAGTTTCACAAGCTGCCTTTCCTGCCTACCACTAGGTCTTACTGAGATTCTAGTAACCCCAGGTAACAAAGGGGTTACATAGAGAATTATGGATGGGTTTCCATCAGTAACAGTGTTGTTAGTGCATCAAGTGGTTTCTAAGGCGACTGATGTAACCTCGAGAGTGAAGCTCGAGAGGTTCGGTCGCCTTAGGAACTGCAAGATGCGCTAATCAGCACCGTTACCGATGGAAATCCATCCATAGTTTTTTTATAGTGTATATTGGAACGCTTGTTACAAAACATGCATTTAATTTTATGCACCTTTCTCTCTGTGGCTTATGCTGGGACCTCTGCCAACTGACAGTTTTGTTTGATTTTTTGTGTGACTTTGAGGTGGCATGGTGCGCGAAAGCCTTGCCGTTCGATGTTGTTATGCTGCAGTGAGTACGTAGCTACTGCAGCATAACAGCATGCATGATGTCCATGGTGAAGCATAACAAGGTTTCAAAATGTGCTCTTTTTTATCGGTAACAGTGTTCCAATATACACTATATTGTCATTGACATGTTAAATGGACACTATCAACCTGTTTTTCATCATATTATTTCTAGTTAAAAACCTACATTTTACAATTGCTTACCTTCTGTAAAATTAATTGATGTTACTGTTTGTTTTTTTCTGTCTCATTGTTTAGTAGAACTGAAATGCATGCTAATGAATATTGTCCCAGACTTCCCCCAAGAAAGAGACTGATACGTTGAGTAGTGGGTGCTCAGATCAGCAATTAATTTATTACTTGGTACATACAATTACGTCACCCATGTTTGCTCTTTATATGATTCCAATTCCAAAATATACTTGGACACAATATTCCATCTTACTGTAACATTTTTTACATCCATTTCTATACACTCAAGTCCACTTTTTTATATACAGTATTTCAGACATTTTTATCATCTTTTAAAAGTCCTCTCTTTCTCCTCTTTCACCCCAGACATAGAATCTGAGCCTTTCTTTATCATTTGATAGTAATGCAAACCCATTACTGTTTTTCTTTTTATGTTGTTGTTCTGTTTTGTGCGATCTTCTTCCCCTCCCACACCTCCCCTCCGCTTTTAAAATTTTTCTATCCTCTTTCCTCCTTTGTCCCCCATAGCCATCCACCTTTGGCTGCATTCACACCGACTACTGGTGTCCCATTTTTTCCCCCTGCCATCCACCTTCGGCAGGGGCCCTGATATTTTCTTCTCTTTTCTTTTCTTTCTTTTATCTCCTTGGAAGAGTGGGTGGGTAAAAGCTGGAAAGTAGCAAGTAAACAGAGGGCTCCCTGCCCCTCTGCAGCCCCTTAAGAACCCCTCCTAAGCCCCTCCTTCTCCTTTCTTATCTACCAGTCTGCTTCTGTTACACCTTCCCATCTGGAAAGGAGCAGGAAAATCCTAGCCCCCCCAAACAATCACGGTAGTAAGTGCAGCAAACACCAACATGGAGGTGTCGATAGGGAGAAGGGCAGTGGTAAATGGAGAAAGTGACAAAGGCAAGAAGGACAGGGATGGGGCAAAAGGGGGTAAGGCCATCAGGAAATGGAGGGTAATGAGTACCAATGCCCGTAGTCTGGGCAACAAGCTCCCTGAGCTGGTGGCCTTAATGGAAGAGGGATGCCTGGATATCATAGCAGTCACAGAAACATGGTACACAGAGAACCATGACTGGGATGTTAACATACCAGGGTACATAACCTACAGGAAAGACAGGCAGGGGAGAAGAGGGGAGGAGTAGCTCTCTATGTAAAGGAAGGATAAAAGCAACTGAACAAAAAGAGTAAACAGGGAGGAGAGGAGGCACTGTGGGTCACCTTGAGACTGGAAAGGGCACCACAATCCGCACAGGGTTGTGTACAGACCCCCATGTCAGGGGAAGGAATGGACAAGGATATGATGAAAGGCATTCTTAGAATGGCAGAGAAAGGAGATACTGTTGATGGGAGACCTGAATACGCCAGATGTTAACTGGAGCACATTTGCTGCAGCCATCATCAGAGCAGGGCCATTCTTGACGCCCTACAGGTGGCAGGCATTAGAAGCTATTTTCGGAACCCACTTGTGAGGGCAATCTTAGACCTCATACTCAAGCGGGGGCAGTGAGAGGATTTCAGATCTAGAAGTGGGTTGCCATCTGGGGACAAGTGACCATCAAACAGTGTGGTTCGTTAAACTCAGCTACAGAGTCAAGCCATACAAAAGTGAGGGTACTGGACTTTAGGAGGGCTGACTTTGGCAAGATGGGAGAGTGCCTCAGAAAAGCACTAGCAAACAGGCTAGAAGGAGGTGTGGAGCAACAATGGGAATTATCAAAACTGCCATCACAGAGGCAACAAGCCTTTGTGTGGAGCAAATAAACAAATCAAAACGAAAGAAAAGCCACTATGGTTCTCAAGAGGTGGCTGTGAAAGTCAGGAAGAAAAGATAGCATTCGGAAGTATAAGGAAACACAGAAGGAGCAGGACAGAGAGCTGTACCAGTTAAGGCAGAAAGAAGCAGGAGGGAAGTCAGAATAGCAAAGGCCCAAACTGAGGAAAAGATAGCCAACCCAGTTAAGAAGGGGATAAACCTTTATAGGTACATCAGCAGCGTGAAAAGACTAAGGAGGGATAGTGAGGCTGAATAGAATGAGCGGTGGGTGGGCAGAGGGGACAGTGAAAAAGCAGGAATACTGAACGAATATTTCTGCTCAGTATTCACAAAAGAGGAGGGAAGTGCCTAATCCAATTAACAGAAGCACTCTTGATAGGGGGTCGATCCCAGTCCTTTCACAGAAGAAAGGGTTCTGCAAGAACTCCTAAAACTGAAGGTGGACAAAGCAATGGGTCCTGATGGAATTCACCCAGAATTCTAAAAGAATTACGGAAGAAACTAGTGAAACCACTGGCTACTCTTTTTAATAAATCATGGGAGGATGGTGTGGTACCCGAGGATTGGAGGAAGGCGGATGTGATTCCCCTTCACAAAAGTGGGACCAAGACAGAGGCAGGAAACTACAGACCTGTCAGTCTGACCTCTGTGGTAGGGAAAGTGATGGAGTCACTTCTGAAGGAAAGAATAGTTGAGTACCTAGAGGTCAGTGGAGCACAGGATCCAAGGCAGCATGGGTTCACAGTGGGAAGGTCATGTCAGATGAATCTAATAGATTTCTTTGACTGGGTGACCAAAGTAGTAGACCAGGGAGGGGCTGTGGACATGGCCTACCTAGACTTTAGCAAGGCATTTGACACAGTCCCACACAAAAGATTATTAGTCAAATTAACCAGCCTGGGAGTGGGTCCCAGGGTGGTAGCCTAGGTAAAACATTGGCTGGACAACAGGACACAGAAGGTAATTGTAAATGGAGTCCACTCTGAAGAAAGGGCGGTTACTAGTGGGGTACCGCAGGGTTCAGTATTGGGTCCAGTCCTTTTTAATGTCTTCATCAGTGGCGTTGCAGAGGGACTGGAAGGAAAAGTATGCCTTTTTGCAGATGACACAAAGATCTGCAACAGGGTTGATACACAAGGAGGCGTGGAAAGGATGAAAAGGGACTTGGCAAGGTTGGAGGAATGGTCAGACGATGGCAGCTAGGATTCAATGCAAAAAGTGCAAAATAATGCACCTGGAAACAAGAACCCAGGGAAGAATACACAATGGGTGGGAGGTAGTAACAACAACAAAACAGGAAAGGGACCTGGGAGTAATCATATCAGATGACATTAAGGTTAGCTAAGCAATGTGAGAAGGCAGTAGGGAGGGCCGGGGTATACTGGGATGTATAGGAGAGGCATCAGCAGCAGAAAACAGGAAGTTGTTATCCCTCTGTACAGACAGTTGGTGAGACCCCATCTGGAATACTGTGTCCAGTTCTGGAGACCCCATCTCCGCAAGGACATAGACAGGTTAGAGGCAGTCCAGAGGAGGGCAACTAAGATGGTGCAGGGTCTGCAAAAGAGGCCGTATGAGGAGAGACTAAAGGAGCTTAATATGTATACCCTTGAGGAAAGAAGGGAGAGGGGGGACATGATAGAAACTTTCAAGTACCTCAAGAGAATCAACAAAGTCCAAGAGGGTAGCATCTTTCAGAAAAAGAGACTTGCAAGAACAAGGGGACGCAATTTAAAGATAGAAGGAGGGCAGTTCAGGGGCAATGTGAGGAAGTATTATTTCACAGAGAGGGTGGTGGATGCATGGAACAGCCTTCCTGAGGAAGTTGTGGGATCTAAAACTGTGGGAGAATTCAAGAATGCATGGGACAGACATAAGGCAATTCTTGTGGGGGACAGGAAGATATAGGCTGTTGGTTAACTAGGATCTGCGGCCTATCCTGTAGGTAGGGAAATGGGCAGACTAGATGGGCCTAGCGGTCCTTATCTGCCGTCAAAGTCTATGTTTCTATGTTTCCCATCCCCTTCCCTTTTGTGATGTCACCTTTTCTCAACCCGCCCCCTTTTTCATGAGTCACCACTTTTCAGACCACTTCCCTGTCTTTTCTTTTTCTTCCTCTCTCCCACCCCTTCCTCCTCTTGTGTTTTCCTTACACATGCCCTCTTTCTTGGTGGGTTCCCCTGGACAATCTAGTCTGCCTTTTAAGGGCAAACCCCATTATCCCAGACTTCTCCTAAGAAAGAGACTGACACGTTTAGTGGTTGGTGCTCAGATCAGCAATTAATTTATTACTTGGTACCTACAATTACATCACACATGTTTGCTCTTTATATGATTCCAATTCCAAAATATACTTGGTCACAATACTCCATCTTCCTGTAACATTTTTTACATCCATTGCTATACACTCATGCCCACTTTTTTATACAATATTGCAAACATGTTTATCATCTTTTTAAAGTCCTCTCTTTTTCCTCTTCTCACCCCAGAGGTAGAATCTGGGAGCCCTTCTTTTTCTTATTTTGAGGTAATGGTGCAAAACCCATTACTGTTTTTCTTTTTATGTTGTTGTTTTTCTATTTTGTACTATCTTCTTCCCCCCACACTTCCCCTTCCCTTTTAAAATTTTTCTATCCTCTTTCCCCACTAGCCCGTCTCCAGCTTGTGTTGGATGATGGGCCTTCCCCTGATCGATTGTCCCTTATTGGCTTACCCCCATGGTTTCCCTGGTAAATAGCTCTACTCCCAGGTCTGATAAATGTACCCGTCTGGTCTGTAATATTCATCCTCCTTTTCGTTTATACCTCTCCTGATGACCCTGTCACCATTAGCTAAAAACCATGTGCCTATTCTCCTGTTCATTTTCCTTCTTACTCTCTCAATTGCTACATGGCTATGAACATGCCTCCACACTCTGCGGGGCACCATGTCTGATCACGTCAGGGTTACCTGTGGCCATCATCTCTTTATTGTCTCTATGTCATATTTGATTTGCAGAAAAATGTCCAGCCAAGGTCTGGACCCAATGTCATTCCCTCCAAAGTGTAGTATGATCATCTCTCCCTCATGTCTCTCAATGTCAGAAGCAGCTGGGCCCACTTCATTCTCCTGGTGCCTTGCCAGGACACCCTGCACTGTTTGGGGTCTTGGTACAGCTGCCTGCCCCCTGCTTTCTTGGACACTCTCCTGTCTGCCCAGTAAATGTACACGTGTCCACATATCCATACCTCCAGTCTCCAACCCAGTCCTGCTGAAGAACCAAAATATAAATGATTAAACTGCTGTTATTCTGTTCTCCTTGTCCTACTGATTCCCCTAGAGCCTTGTGCCTTGGCAAACCTCCCTTTCTGCTCCAGTTATTCCCCCCTTCTTTCTCTTATTTGATGTCTCCCCCTTCTACTTAACCTGTAAATAAAAGAAGAGATGGTTAATATTTATTGGTTCAGAGGCCGTATGTACATTTACAACATTCAGATTTCCAGCGTCCAACCTCTTGTACCTGTTCGTTTGATCCCCCCTGCTGCTGCCAGCTGTGATGCCATTCTGATTCTAAATGAATGGGAAAAGTAGTGACTTGGGTCCTCCCCCAGAAAACCCATTCCCTTTTTAAGGACTGCAATTATCTGATAGCTTGTGACTCTCTTCCCGTCCTCATGAATGAAGAACTGCCCTTGTTTGTTATGTCACACTATGGTGTAAGCCCACAGAGCCTGTACTGGGTAAATGGTTTCTTCGTGTGTTCTCATGAGGAGTATCAAAGAGCCATTACCTTCTTGATCTGTCTTTGATCTCCTCGTCCATAAGGAATTGTGTCCACCTGCCATGTTATGTCCTCCCTGTCCAAACCACCCCCTTCATTGTCTTTCCCGTGCCCTACTGCCTCACTCACCCTGAGAGCCCCGTGATATATTGTTGTGAAGATGGCTTGGAATAGCAGGCCCTCCTCTACTGATTTACATATGAATGGCGTTGCCCGTCCTAGTCCAGCTAGCAGCCTTTCTGACACTGGTCTCCTCTCATCTCTCTCCTTGGATCTTAAACGTCCCCACCCTTGGATCATTCATCTGACCAACATGGTTTTTGTGGGGTCCCGCCATCCCTTCATGTTACAGACTATGCTGATGGCTGCTAGGTGCACTCCTATTGTCGTGTATGCTATCCCTCTGTCCCATTGGTACACTACGTATTTTCCACCTGTTCATCCTGATCTGCCCACTTACCTCCATGTTGCAGGTCCTGAAAGCTTGAATGTGCCCAGGCCCTTCATAGGCTCTGAGGGTCCTGCGGGACCAGGAGTTGTGAAATAGCACTTCGGCTCCTTCCAACCAGCTTCCCAAATGTCCTCTGGGATGGGTGTCCTTTGTGCCTCTGCTTTCGGTGCCATGGCCCGGAACTTGTCCAGCTGCAGATGGAAGAGGCTGTCAGCTATTGTGTTTTGGACACCCTCTATGTGCCTAGCCCTAAAAGACATGTTGAGCTTCAGACCCTGTAGCACCAGCTGTCTCAATACCCGTAGAACCAGTCCGGATGAGGCTCCCCTATTATTGCGCATATCAACTACTGCCTTGTTGTCACACTAGAAAGTTACTTTCTGGTTTCACAATTCTGCCTGCCATATTAGCATGCAGGCCCATATTGACATGATCTCTAGTAGCATGATGTCTCGGGTTAGCCCTTGTTTCACCCATGTCTCTGGCCATGTTTCCACAAGCCAGTTCCCCCTGCAGTATCCCCCCATGCCTAAACCCCCCGCAGCATCTGTATATAGCTCTAGGTCATTATTAGATAGCCATTCATCTTGCCAGAAAGATGTACCATTGAACATCTGCAGGAACACTTCCCAGATTCTCAGTTCCTCCCTGGTGTCCCTTGTGATATCCACCCAGTGGTGTGGCCTGATCACTTCATGTGTTGCATGTGCCAAACGTTTCGTGGAGGCCCTCTCTGGGTGGATGGCCCGGCAAGCAAAATTGAGATGTCCTATCAGTTGCTGTACCTGCCTCAGCTGCTTTCATCATCCTACCCTGCAGTCCTGCAGTAGCTCTCTCAGTTTGGCCACTTTAATCCACGGTAATCGGAATACGTCTTCCAGAACATCTATCTCAATGCCCAGAAATTCGATAGTTCTGCTGGGGCCCTCTGTCTTATCTGGTGCCAAGGGAACTCCTAGTTCTTTGCACAGCCCCTGAAAGTTCCTGAGCATTGTTTCTGTCTCCTCCTTGCCACTGTCTATGAGTAGGAAATCGTCTAAATAATGAAGCACTGACATGCAGCCTGTCCTCCTCTGAAAAATCCCCTGTAGGCAGGTGCTGAAGAGTTCAAAGGAGGCACATGCTGTTGAACAACCTGTGGGCATGGCTTTGTCGAAATAATACTCCCCATCCACTTTGAAACCCAACAAATACCAATCTAACGGCCGTACTGGGAGGAGTCTGAAAACTGTCTCGATGTCAGTCTTTGCCAGTCATGCTTGTGGCGTTGCCCTAATACTCTGTACTACCTCCTCCAGTGTGGCATATGTCACTCTGGAGTGCTTTTCTTCAATGTAGTCATTCACTGATTCCCCCCTGGGAAAGATAGGTGGTGTATCACTCTGAACTCCCCAGGTTGTTCTTTGGGTACCAGACCTAGTGTGGGATATCCTTAAATTGGTGAGGGGGGGAATTGAAAGGGCCCTTCTATTCACCCTGCTTCCTTTTCTTTTTGCAATTTGTGTCTCAGAATATTCTCTTTGCCCCTCACTGACCCTAGATTTTCGCTTTCACGATACATCTTGGGGCTCTGACAGTGTAGGCTGAAATCTTTTTTGAAACCTGTGAGCATTTGAGCTGCTGCTTCTCTGTCTATGTGTCCTTCTAACGCTAACTCCCACATTTTGACATTGATCAGTGTCTGTGCCATGCTAAATATGTATCCCTCTCTTCCTGTCCTTGCAGTCCAAGTTTCAAAATGTTTGCCTTCCCCTTCCATAGCCTCCCTTTACCCTGAAACCTTTGTTTCCTGCCTGTCCCCTAACCCCCCCCCAGAGGTGCCAAGTTTTGAAAAATGTTGTGGGTGCTCAGGGTAATTATAAAAGGCTGGGGGTTTGGGGGCCACCTAGGCCCCCAGAAGCTATAGGATTTTTCATGCTTTGTGGTGCATTTTGGGGGTTATTTTAATACATTTTAGAATGTATATGCACCACCACCTCTACTCTACTGCAGAGGATGTAAGAGTGCCTTTGTGGGCTCTTTGATGCCTGGCAAGTGCTAAGACCCATAGCAGGGTGCTCTGGAGATTTCTGATGCCTCCAGGTGTGGCAAGCATGCCAATTTAGATTTCAGGTAACAGTGCCACCACCCCATGAGATGTAAGCATTCCCTGGAGCACTCCATACACTGTCTCTAGAAATTGTACCCGTTATTATGAAAGAAAATAATGCCTGTGCAAGATTTGGGCTATGAAGATTTTTCACACACCCTAGGTGTGTGATAATCTAATAGACCCTCAAGCAAGTTTTTTTTGTGCTTATCACACACCTCAGAGGTGTGTGAAAATCCTCCTAACACACACCTGCACTACATACCTCTCAACTGTTATGAAAGTCACATAGCACTGTTGTTATTTCAGTCACATTTTTGAATTAAATTGATAAAACATTCCTAACACTAATCATTTGAGACCCACAATTCTTAGAGATATTATTCTTTAAAATTAGAAAGTGATTCACATTCTGGCCATTTCCTCTGGATTTGGAAGGTCAGTACTATGCATTTCAGTGATGAAACACTGAGAGGTATGCTGCATGGACATGTTTCTCTAAGTATTCCAAAGTGTAAAAATATACACACACACACACACACACACATATAGACATACACACTTCATAGTGCAATGTCTCTTTTTTGTCCTGCCATGACACTCAAGCTGTTGCCTCAAAAATTAGGGAGAAAGTGCCAGAATCAGGGGCACATCTTTAAATTTAGTAATATTTACTCAGAAAGCTGGTAGAATAAGGGGATTTGTGTAAGATGCATTTTCTGAAGAACAAGTTTGTAATTTTAATGTTTAACTTTATTTTGTGCTTACTATCCCTACAGTTCAGTCACAAAAACAAAAATTTTATAAGGGACGGGAGCATTTTGAGGCAAAAATCAGGGACATCCTTGAAAATAAGGGACAGTTGAGAGGTTATATTTTCAATGGATCAAAGAGAAGGGAAGCTGAATGGAGTTATTTCCAGTTACAAGAATATTTATCATCCCTGATCTTTCAGCGCTGATCAGATGAGGAGCTTATATCCTAATACCGTCTTCTCACAGAGGGGGAGAGTGTAGTGGCCCTGCTCCCTATGGGCTAAATAGGGCTAACCAACAGCAGAAGCTGCAACAAATCAGATTAAATTAAGCCATCAAAAAGCAGCCTTGAATATTAATCCTACTGTTAGTACCAACGCATCAGTGGCACAAAAATGCATGTATCACACTTTAAAGAACCTGCACCTCTTTAATTAGATTACCTGTGGTGCTGCTCCCTAAGCATCTGAGTCAATACTGTGGCAAACCATGATGTGTCTTTGACCACTAATGAGCTCTTGACAGCAGGGCCAGGTGACAGGGACTGAAACAGTGAACACAGAATTGGGGGTACAGGGCTTGGGTCCTGGGGCCAGTGTTGAAATTACAGGGGGCTTGTCAGGGCTCACCCCCCCAGCTCTGAAGACAGCTCTGGTAGCTCATGATTCACTGCCACTGACTTATAATAATAGGAATGGGGCTCAATTTACAGATACGGACCTCTGTGTCCCTCTCCCAGCTCCCAAAACTCAAAGTTTAATTCCAACACAGCTTGGGACTGGGCCCTAGAGATAGGGTTTGGGAACAGCGGGACCCAGTGCCAGTAAATAGAGTAGGGATGGGGAAAGGGGGACATGGGGCTATGGATAGGGAGACACCTAGTCTGGGGGCATGGAGGTCGAGGACACAGGGCTAGGAACTGGATATGCAGAACCTGGGACAAAGAGCAGAAATCTGTGGGCAAGGTACACAGAACTTGAGACAGAGCACAAATCTGAGGGCAGGGTACACAGAACTTGGGACAGAGAGCACAAATATGAGGGCAGAGTAGAGGGGACACAAGACTGGGGACAAGGGGACACATAACATTGGGGCTGGGGCACCAACAGTGGATAAACAGGAGAGGACTCATACGCTCAGACACACAGTGTAAAATCTAATTGCAGTGTCTCTTCTTCTTGTATCCTGTTATAGTAACCAGATTACAAAACTTATTTCTATATTTTTATGTTAGTCCATATCCATTCACATTCAATCAAGCCAAGCAGAAATCAAAAACTTGGGAACTATTTACTCAGCTGTGCATCTCTGCTGGCTTAATTTACTGTCTCCAAAACAGACCCTTTTTTTTTTATTTTGATTAGCTTATTCAGGCAGGAAGTTGAACAAAAATAAGAAATGAGTGATTCCTGGCTGGATCCTTCTTCTGCTGTGCAACAACACATCTACTTTGCTCTCCTGTTTTCAAAACACACATTCACCATCCCTATTCCAAACAGAAACACTCAACTACTCTCTCCCTGTGACTTGCTCTGTGCAGATCTTTTTTCCCTTTTAGTTTAGTTGCTAAATTGTCCATTCCAGATGAGAGCAAGACATAAACAGTTTCAAATTCTCACTGACCTTCTGCAGCGCGGGAAGGAAGGCTCACTCAAGTAGTGTAGCTGAGATTGTGAGATCGTAAATCGTAGCCATGGCACGTCTCTGAGACTCCCAGGGACAGGATCATGTGATGCAGAACAGTGAGATTTTTAAAGGAGTATACATGCCCTAACATAAGACGGCTCGCTGCCAGACTGAAGTGGAATGGGACGGCCAATGTGTTCACAGTTAAAGAAGCAGAAGTGCAAGAAGTACTGTAATGTAAAATACAGAAATCTGCCACTGCACTGCTGCTTTCAGCTGTTTTATGGCGGAATGGAATAAATTAAAATCGGACTGCTCATTTTCTCAGTTAATATGATGAACAGTCTGTTTTTTGTGGGTGCCCAGTTTAACTTTGTGGGTGCTCAAGCAACTGAGCACCCATGCTGTCAGCGCCCCTTCCCCCCCCACTCCCCGAAAGGGCTGGTTGGTGTTGCCCTGTCCCCCATTGTGCTGTCCTCCTGCCACCCAATTGGTGTGTCAAAATCTACACCATGGCCAGGAACAAAACACTCAGTTGAAACCCAACAGCATTTTTGTAGTAGCTTACCCCCTTCCTAATCAGGTGTGGACTGGTCAGTGACATAGTCTGTCCACAGGTCAAACTGCTTGGTATCCCACCCGGACATCCACATAAGTGGCCATTCTCTGTCTGAAAAACTCATCATAATACAGCCACCTGAAACCCCCTTTTGCTTTTGCCCTCCGAATGATCAGTTGGTATGTGATTAAGGGGATTCCCAGTTCTGGCTTCTTCTCCACGGCTATCACTGAGTATGTAGCAAAACCCACAAACCAGCTGTCCCATGTTTTCCTTTGGAGAACTTGTCTTCTTCTGTCTTCCCCAGCAGCACTACTGCTGCTGCCATCTCAGATTTGCCTATGCTTTCTTTCTCATCATATTTTATCACTGCTTCCCTGCTTACCAAAGCAAAGTCACCCACATATTCCCCTTTCCATATCTTCTCCTTTGTTGCTAGGGGAATGTGTTCACCCATTCTCATACCTGGAGACCCTATGTCCCTTGATCCCCCTTGTAATGCTCCCCTCTCTGATGGGCCTCCGGCTTCCCCTTTAGCCTCCTTCTCTGCTTTTATGTCACATAATGCCTTCTCTAGCTGCCTTATGCCATCCTGTCCTATAGCTGTTATCATTTATTCGATGTATGCTTTTATACTGCTGCTCACATTCCCTCCTCTATTACCTGTTGATGGGCCAACTGGGGGCCCACTGGTCCTGGGGCCTGTTCCCCTGTGGCATCAGTTGTTGTAGGCAGAGGTCCTGGCAAAGTAGGTGTGGCTGGTGGTGTTGGGGTCAAAGGTGCAGGAACTGTGTCAGGGCTCATGGGGGTCACTGGGGTGGCAGGCTGTGGCACAGGAATGACTGGTTCCATTCTGTCTGGGCTGGCTGGTCTAGGTGGTGGCCTTTTTGGGCTGGGTGACCGAGTCAGTGCCCTGGGGCCCTTTGCCGGCCTATGTCCCCTGCCATTGCCTCGTCCCTTGTCCCCTTTCCATTTCCCCTTTGTTCCCTGGATCTCCATGTTCTCCACCAATTCCCATACCTTATTGGCCCGCTCTGCCAGCTCAGTGATAACTTTGTATGTCTCTTTCTTAGTCGGCTTTTTCTTCTTCGGGGCCACCGTCTTTACTGGTTCCTAAGCAGTAAAACAAACTGCTGCAAAATAAATAGCCATGTTAATCTCATAGATCTTCTGTACCTCTGTTCATTCCATCTGTACACATTGCTCCCCCCCCATGCTGGCCCCCTATCCTCAACTCCATGGTAAGATGCTTTTATTATATTGGCCTCACTGCTAGATCTCCTGCTTCTCAGGTAAGGCTGTACCTCCCCGTCTTCAGCATCTTCATATGATAGTTAATGGTGTTAGAGATGGCTTAAAATAAATTGCCCATAATACCTTTTAATAAAGAGGCTAAATGCATGTTTTTGTTCCCTGCTAAAAGCAGATGCCTGAATCCCCTTTGCCTTGCGTATTTTGATTAATACTGTGCTTGGTAATCTACACTATGTAGTCTGGGTTCAGTAACCCCACTGTAAAATAATGAGCCTTCAAGAATAAAAAACATGTTCTCTATAAAGTTGCATATTCTGTGAGCACTGAACATATTCAAATGAAATGAGGAAACGAGGCCTTCACTGAGGAAATTTGCTAGAAAGTGAAACTTGCTTCTCTCAATTTGAACTTAACTGTCAGAGCCTGTGCACTAAAAACTGGATGAGCCGTCAACCTTTGGCAAATGTTTTCTATAAAACCTGTTCTGCTGTGATTCAGCTGCCATATGGGCATCCTCTTTGTACGGCCCAGCTTTCTCTGCCCCTTGTGCCGCGGGAGCACCCCACCGCTCCCCCCGTTGCACAGGCCAAAAACATGACTCTCCCCCTGCTCCCAGTAACTCCTTTAATGAAACAGGGCCTCCAGTCTTAGGCCCGCTTCCATGATCGTTTGCAAAAACAGCCACGTGGCATGATGTCATCCAACATGGCATCTGCCCCACTCCCATTAACTTCCCGGTGTGGTCCGGCCTGTTGTTTCTGTTCGCCACCCCTTGAGCCATGGAGACCACCATAAGACAACTCTGGGGACCCTGGGAAACCATAGGGAGTGATGTGTGGCCCACTTTATTGGCTCGCCACCCCTACTGCTGTGGTATCTGCCAGAAATGTTCCCCCAACTTTTGGCCCCATTTCCGACTACCCCTTGTGCTGGAAACCTCATTTGCCATAACTTTTCTTTTATCATCTGCCCCCCAGACTCCTGCAGTGTCACCTTCCACGCCTGTGGTTCACGACCCTCTTAGAGAAGATACCCTTCTTTGGTCCTTACGATGTCAGGCGATAGCGTTTTATCACAAGATTTTATATATATATATCCTCTTTTTTAAAACTGAATCCTAGCTGATCTGATGTGCAGCTCTCATAACAACTGTAAAAGCTGAAGAGTAGCAAGTAAACAGAGGGCTCCTTGCCCCTCTGCAGCCCTCAAGAACCCCCCCAAAGCCCCTCCTTTTCCTTTCTTATCTACCATTCTGCTTCTGTTACCCCTTCCCAATCTCCTCCCCTTTTGTGATGTCACCTTTTCTTGACCCACCCCCTTTTTCATGAGTAACCACTTTTCAGACCACTCCCCCTTTCTTTTCTTTCTCTTCCTCTACCCCCCTTCCTCCGCTTGTGTTTTCCTTACACAGGCCCTCTTTCTTGGTGAGTTCCCCTGGACAATCTAGTATGCCTTATAAGGGCAAACCCCATTTATAAACAGCCTTGTTTTATTTACAATCCTAGGTCTGTTCTTACTGCATACTTCCTGAGCATTAGAAACACAAAGGTATTGTAATCCTAGATTGAAATAAATAAAAACAAACAAAAACAAAAAGACAGTGCAGTCACTCATGATGCAATAGCCTCCTAAACTCCCACTGCATCATGAGTGGTTAGACTGTGCTGTGGGAGTTCCCAAGTCCAGAAAAGGTGCAGTTAGAGCTGATCAAGAAATGTAAACAAACCTGTTTCTGTGTGGTAACACCAGTATGGTGGGCAGTCTGTTTTTCACTTTTTTAAAGAAAAAAAATAATCAAAATCAAACTATCAGCTATATCAGCAATCTTTACAGAATGTTGGCAATCATAAAATATGTTTTTTAAACTAGGGACACTTTGAGACCTAAGGGGGTTGACAGTGTCCCTTTAAGAGTGCACACTACTGTTAGCATGACCAGGGGTACTGCACATAGAAAATATAATTCTGTAGAGAAACACATCGGTCCAAAAGTAAATAGTTCTTGTTGCCACATAAATTTACTGAATTAATTGATTACCATGGATCTGGTTTTTTAATATTCTTTGTACTCTCCCCCCCTTTTTACACTGGCTGTGCACCCAATGTTTAGTGGCAATGACTGGAATTTCAGGTCACTGCTGAGCCCATTGCAGTTCACAAAAGGAAGGGCTCAGCAGTCTACACCGATGACCATGGGCTGTGGTCCTGACATCAGTCTCTGCTTGGTGGGCTGAAACTTTGTGTATTTCAAAGGACCGAGCCACTCCAATCAGAGAGGGCTTCAGTCTTTTGATTTGCATGAAGCCGTCAGCAAACAGCTGAGCTGCTTGTCTTTAGTCTGTTTGCTGATGGTTTCAATAGCTTAACAGAAAACATGTCCATTAATGTCCGTTTCTGCCCCCCTAGTAACTAGCCCCCCAACCGATCCTCCCTCTCAGCACCCACTGCCCCCCAAAACATAACACTGACACTAGGGGTGCCCAGTTCACGTGATCTGCTGGTTCTCCTATGCAAGCCTGTAACACTTTCATTCATTGCAAGGCACTCGACTGTGGAGGAGGGAGGGTTGTTTGGCGCTGCGCTACCATTATTTTCTGAAGTGTAATTGGGTGCTGGGGAGGAGAGTGATAGGGTCCTGCCAGGGTGGGAGGAGTATATAATACAAATGAGCTTCACTAGACAAAAGGGCGCTAAGAGTTTGTTTTTTATAACAAATTGCTGCTGGGGGACTGCTGCTAAAGGGGGTGATGAGGGTTACATGACTGCATTTGTTTTTGGGGGGGCTGCAGAGGAGGTGGAGGCTTGTTTTATTTATTTTTTTCTCAATTGCTAGGGCTGTGCTGAATATTATATTCGGCAGCTGAATACCGAATATTTGGCTGAATATTCGAAAAAAGGTACTCACACAGCCCTAGTAATAAAAAGTCTATGTTGAAAATTTGGTGTAAAAATATTAAAAAAACAACAAAGTTATGAGCCTACACTGAAGTGTACGAATGCAGCTTTGTAAATTTGGTAACTTTGCGCATCCCTTTTGAATATAACCCTTCTGTGCTCCGGTGCATCTCAGTTGCATAGAGCAGCCACTTGCACCCTTTCTGGGTGTAGTTTGAATATCCTGCCCTTAGTGTACAAATACGATCAAATGCCAGGTTTATGATTGAACATTACATTATTTTAACGTTCACTCATAACTTCACTCATTTTCAATATTTTGACTCCAACCTTTCAACACAACAGGACTCCCTGAGGAAGATCACACCCTGGTCAAAGCGCTGGGGAGTGAGTTTAGAAGTTTAGAGCAATTGAATTATACAGAGAGGAGGCCGAGTCTTTGAAAAACCTACTTTGTACCAATATATTTTTGGGACTTGGAAATGCATTGTCTGTCTTCTCTGAAAGGATCTATAGGAATGCGGAGCTACTTTGAAGTGTGCTTATAGCTGGGGCTAGCAACCTTTTTCTCTGCACCAGGTTCACAATGGCTGTGCACACAGTGTGGGAGTGTTTGGAACTAAACCCAGACTAGAAGTGCTCAGAAGTGGCAGAGGAGGCGAGACGAGCCTCAAGCTCAACAGCCACCACTTGTTCCAAAACCTTCTCTAAAAATGAGAGGTTTGTGACGGGTCTGTAGTTGATGAGACATTCCAGGTCCAAGGAGGGTTTCTTCAAAAGGGGTCTCACCAGAGCCTCTTTCAAGGCCACTAGAAAGACCTCACTTCTCAAGGAACACCGGATGATCCCAGCAACCACAGGTCCAATCAGACCAACACAACCAAATATTGAGGCCTGACATCGCAGGCAGAGGACCTTATATCCCCTGGAAGGATGGATCTTCATCCAGGATATCTCCTCCATTGGGCCACACTTTTTTTTATCACAACCCTGTTTCTTACTTCCTGTGGCTCAGTCTGCAATTGTCCAGCCACTGTCCTCTGCACCCCATGCAACCCCTGATGGCTCACTCGTACAGGGCTAACACGCACAGTACCCATGGTGGGAACCTACTTAAACCTGGCCGCTGGGCCCGGATCTAATACCCAGGCATGATTCCATATGGGTCAGAGGGTGTGCAGAGGCATGGCCATCAAGCCACCACAATCGACCACAATTTTCCCTTGTGTTTTTTCCCCACAGTAGTACCGATGTGCAATGAGGTCTGGGCACAACATGCTGCCGTTCGCTGTACTCCTCCGTCTAGTTGCACTTCGACTGTGGAATCTTCTATCTCCATTGGGGGCCACTGCAGTGCAGTGCAAGCCCTGAACCCTTCCCAGGGAGAAGAGAGCAGTCCACTGATGCTCAATCCACTCCTTCCCCAGCCGACCCCCGATGACCCGGGCTTGTTCCTGAACCCCGGTTGCTGGTGTGGCACGAGGTGTGGCATCCAGCACCTCAACCCTCAGTGCTACTGGGCTGGCCCATTGGGCCACACCTTTGAAACCGTAAGCCATTGGTGTCAGGAGAACTACTTGGAAACATTTGCTAGCCAGGGGCCACACATGATGATGTGCACCATCGACCCCTACATAATCATGGGTGGCCCATTACTCCTCAGTTCTTTGTTTCATTGTCAGTTACACATCAGCCCTGCAGAGAAACAATGCAGTTGTTTCTTTAGTTTGCTTTATTTTTTCACTTTCGGTAATTTTGTTGATGTTGTCTCTGTATGCTGCTGGTGAAAGAACCTTTATTTAGGTTTTGTACCTGCGGTTAGAAGATCTACAAGGAAAATGCCCACACTGTTCATGCCTACTGTCTGGGTCTGTTCCACATTATCAGGGCTTGTATGATCTGCCAGGGATACAAGTAGGCCACAAGGAGATGTGGAAAGAAGGCTTTAGAAACCGTCATCACCATAAAGGCCATGAAAACTCAAACCAAGCCAACGAGCTTCTCCCTCACATTCGGCCACTGCCAGGAAGTATACTCCTAGACATTTGATGATGCTGTCACCATGGTCAGCGAGGACTTCAGAAAAGGATAAATAAAGGAAAAATCATTGTCGAAGCCCTACTCCTCCAGCTATCAACACAAGCATAGAGACAAACAACTACAACGGTGAGGTCAAGATCTCCATTTAAGGAGGGTAAATCCTCATCTCCGACCACTGTTGTGTTATCGACTACAGCCCTCCCATGACCGTTGTTAAGACACCAAGGGTAAGGGCAAGCTCTTCCACTGCTGTACCTACATGGGCGATATGTTACCTCCAGCATCAGGTTCTGTCCTATTAACGGCAGTAGTCACAAACCCTTTTAGGCACTATCACCTCCCAAGCTGTACTGCTGCCATTTTCTGTTACCATTGCTTCCAGCATGATAACTACAGTCTCCTCAACTGGGCCTCCTCCGTCGTTACCACCGTAATCAAAGGGACATAAATTAATACCATGTATTCTTCCATTGCAGCTGCCGCCTCCGTTGCTGGCTCCATCGAATACCTCCATCGTCATTTCAGATGATGCCGAGGTGGAATATAATTCTGGTCTCTTTAACATAGAGAAGGATTTGGACGATGAGGAGAGGGATGCAGATCACTCTGAAGGGGGTCTACCTTCTAGTTCTGCACTCTCCTCTTGCAGTGAGGATCCTGTGGAGTACACCCCCCAGGTTTCCTCCTGAAGATCCCTCATTCCAGGCTTTCCTCAGACAAGTCCAGGATATCATGGGCTTTGAGGCTGAACAAGACTCCAGTTAATGCAATTTAATGGAGTTTTTGGATGTTACAGCTTCACCTTTTGTTGTAGTGCTTCCTGTATGTCCTGCAGTAGAGTATGCTAGTATAACCCCCCATGGGTGGGGCCTAGCTTAATTTGCCCTTGGGGCACAGTTCTGCCTCTTGACCACTCACTGCCACCAGCCCCAGTCCTGCTGCAGCCCATGTCCTGTGAGAGGGGAACGGAGGAGCTGTGAAACTGAGCCGCCAGTTTTGGTAGTACGGTACAGCACCATGCAGCCCAGCTCAAATGTGCAAGCAGCAGCGATCATCTCTTTCCTTAATTAGTGCTATGGTGCTTATGCCTGTGGCTTTCAGGGGAAGAACTAAAACTTTGTTTTAGGTGCTCTTAAGTGCTAGTTCATAAAGGGCGCAATACACCTTTAAGAAAGAAGCCAAGGCTGCTATAAAAATGAATAGCTCTGTCTATTGCCTAGGGGGCCAGAGCTTCGTTGTGACAGCAGGGGGAGTCTCTGCCAAGTCCCACTCTGCCACTGGATGACAGGGCAGAGGGGCCTCTGATGAACCCCTGGGGACAATTTAAATTAAAAACAAGATAGTTTGGCTGCATGATGGACAGAAAGTCGAGACGTTAAACACACTGTTTACAACAGCAGCCACATTTGTGATCCTTTGACACCTGATCCACCAATCAGGATTCAAGGAGCCAAATGAGCGGTAGCTATGGCTCATGGGAAGGGGGAAAGAATAATGTTCCTGGTGCCCAAACGAGCAAATAATCCGGTGTCAAAGTAAGTTAATGTTTATTCATTTTCTAGATGGACAGCTATTTAGGCCACTAGCAAGCTGCTATTTTTCCCGTGAAACCTTGTGATAGTCTTCAGCTCAGGGCAGTTTATGGAAGAGGCTCTCTGAGGACAGAGGGGAGCTGTGTGTGAGCGAGAGAGAGACATTGTGGGAAGCCAGCCCACAGCCTCCAGTTCTGACTGCAGTGAGACCTACTAGAAATCTTCCATTGTCTGGGAGAGCTAAAAGGAGACAATTTGGCAACCTACGGATATCCCTCAGTCAGTAGGAGGGCTGGGACTGAATATCCAGAGCTTAAAGTGGTGCCTGTGACAGAAATCAACATTGGGAGAAACTCACTGGGTTTCTACAGTCTGGGGAGCCAGAAAGCCTTAAAGGTTGCTGCCAAAGTGTGTGGAGTCCTGCCTACAGACTATATGTACTGTTTGCCAGAAAGTGATTCAAACCTTCAACAAAGCTGTGTCTGCTGCCAGCAGAAAGTGAGAGACTGTTTGCTGTTCATCCTGGAGCAGCCCAGACCACTGACGGAAGTGTTTGTACTCAGGCCCTGACAAGCCATAGAGACTGTGTGACTTCTGTGCTACAAATAGAAGTCACTACCCAAGGGACAGTCTGGGGTATTGACCAGGTGATGCTACAGTTTGGTATCACTGGGTGTTTGTCTTGGAAGGGGAATGCCTGGACATGAATGAGCAAATGTGTGGTCCTGGTCCTCAGTTCTGGTCCCATCCAGTGCTTAGAAGGTGAGAAGCTGCTAGACTTTGCAGTCAAGACAGACAGGGACAAGCTGTTAGACATCCAGCCTGCCTGCTCTGCTGATCCAGCTACAAGCCCTCTGTCCGCAGTTTACTGTGCTGAGAAAGATCTACAGAACCATGTGTACAGGCAGGTGTTGCCCTGTCTGGGAAATAACCAGTTCTGCCACTGCTTTAATTCAGCTTCCAGGGGCCCAAACACTGTCCAACTCACAGCAACGTTTACAGGGCTGCACCTTTCCTTATCTGGGTACCCAGACAAAGTTTATGGGACACTGGTACCAGTGGGAAGGAGGGCAAATTGGATGGTGTTACTGTGGGGGAGTTATTAATGTGTTCTATTGTAGTTTCAAGTAACAAATTCAAATAATTGCTCTAAATGGCTGGAAGTGGAAGTAGGTAGGTATAGCATCCCAGGTCATTGGACCTTACAAATAACTGGCCCACTATAATTACTCTGGTTGTGGGCATCATGCTATTTAAGCAATATACCATGACAGGGTGTGGGTTATGTGGGGATTTACCCATGCCTGGTGTGGTTTGGCCACGAGGTCGCGGGCCGAGTGGCCAAACCAGGACAGGCGTGGGTAAATCCCCGCATAATCCACACCATGGAGTGGTATATTATGATTATACAATGTTCACACATGTTTATAAATATTAATGTACACTCTGAAACATTTTATATCATGTAAAATAAGTTAAAATCCTTTGCATATTCTTACCCTGAAAAAAATGGTCCCACTAATTTTTTTGTATTTTTTTTTAAATAATCTTTTTATTATGTTACAGAACACAGTAGTAGATAAGAATGTTCACTGTTGTTGGTTATTAATCTATTAATTACTTAAACTGTTCTCAGAAACTATTCTTATACTAAATAAACTGATTCTTAAATTATCTGAAAAAAATAAACTAAATTGTTACTGTGATAAATATGATGCACTTTAAACTTTTCTTATATTTTATAATCTGTACTTTTAAAACTGCATTGTAAACTGTTTTTTTGATTTAGAAACAGTACTGCTACTAAGTAGGCTGCTTTTACTGTAAAATCTAACCAAAAAACACTCACAAAACTTGTTTTAGTTCATCTTGCTCATTGAGTGGAGCTCATTTACTAATACTTTTTTGTGATACAAGACTTCAGCATTTATTTCATTAAGTGACCAATCAGAATCGAAAGGAGTTTTAGATAAATTAGGAGTGCATGTTTCTTTAAGAAATACAAACTGTCAATTACGGGCTGCATGTTTCTTTAAGAGCAGCTGGTGCCTTGGCTCTGTTCACGTGCAGTGGGTGGTGCCTTGTTTTCTTCTGGAAGGGTTTCCTTTGCCATTTTGTTCTGCCCACAGAAGCTGCAAGGAAAAAGAAAACATTTTTTAAGAAAGGATGTATGGAACGTTTCTTAACACAAGTTGCAACTTCTTGAAAAAGCTGTGGGCCTGATTACAAGATGCATGGTGCAACCCGTGGATGTATGTGAGTTGCACCATGCAGCACTATGCTGGGGACCCTGTGCCCTATTCTAAGATGGGTAGGGTCCCCAGCACCTACGCCCTGTGACTTGAGGCAGCCGCAGGCATGCACCACGGGAATGGCACAATGGACCTGGGTGCCGCAAGTCTCAGGCTGTGATTTACTGCCCCCCCAGAGCCCCCCACCCAAAAATGCACACGCAAACACCTGGGGGCATGAGGGGTTGCTACGGATGACACAGGTGATTGGGGGAATTTTAAAATACGAACTCCAGAGGCCCCCAAAATTCAGGGGTTGGGGGCATGACTGCACTTGGGGAGGCCATAGGGGAAAGGTTACAGTATGTGCCATGGTGCTGTGGGGGGGGCATCCATCAGTTTGCCAGGACGGATGCCCCTTAGACCACCTCCATGCTGGTCTAACCCTGCTGTGCCATGTACTGTCTTGGAATACCGTAAGTGGGTTACGGCAGCTGCCCTTTTGAAATAGGGTGCAGGTGCTGCCGTAACCCACCCTTGCGCCATGCCGCAGCAGGTTGCGGGTGTAGTGGGTGGCGGAGCCCACCTTTGGCGCAACCTGCATACGGCATGGCTCAAGCTGCCTCTCAGAATCATGACTTGTGGAAAGCATGGTGCAAGGTGCAATTTATGCCATAGGGTCTGGCATAAATCACCTTGCGCCAGGCATACTGCCACTTGGAATCAGGCCCTGTGTTTTACCATTGGTTGCTGCTATAGTTTGGATTGCTGGAAATCTACATGTCACTGACATTTGCTTCAGATTTTGGACGCTCTGGTGGTGATCTGTGGAAGGGGGACAGAAAAAGAAAAATAGGTACATTTCTGTTACTGAGACTGATTTTTTTATACAGTCTTGTTGTAAGCTGGTGGAAGAGGTTTACCATGGGGAACAGTACACATTTACAGTTCCATAACTGAATAGGTTTCCCATGCCTCGGTTCCACAATGAAGCTTTACTTTGTGATTGGGTGATGATGTTTTGCCCCTTCTCATGTAGTGCTTCCGTGCAGTCAGATCCGGTTTCTGTACAAGGATTGAGGAGGACATTCTTCGTGAGGATATTGCAATCTGTTTTTTGCAACACAGTTTTTTCTAGATGGATGCTTGCACTGCTTTGGATGTGGGTGTTTTCTTTACCCTGTGGACAGTATTCATTTTGAAAGGTTTGTTGCTTTTCTGAGGTGACAATTACTAATGCAGCTTGCTTAGGGGAAGGGCACGGGATCTCAGAAGGTGTGGATGTGGTTATACATTTTCTTTTAGGGGTCTCATTTTGTTTGAGTTGTTTATCGCTATTGTCACCTGCTTTTATTGACCCCCATTGCCTGAATTCGTTCATGCTTGGCTTCTAGTAAGATCTAAGAGAGGATTCATTCTTATGGTCTGTTATGGCCCTTATTTGCTTGGATTCCATCCCAGCATCACTAGGCAAAGTTACAGCTATTGCACGTAAAGAATGATTCATGTAGATGGTGCACAGGTAGGCTTCTTTGTAGACTCTTGCTAGCATACCCCAAGTAATTTATACCCATTGCCTCACAAGTATACCACACTTGCTGCGTGTCCTGTAGTTGTTGATACTGGTGTTTTGGGTGGCAGAAAAGGGAGGGGGCATTGGGAGGCAGTTTAGACACATATTTAAGGTAGCTTGAAAGGGGGCACAGGGCATCTTCAGGCTGCTCATACATTTACCCTCGACTGAGCTGTCTCATGGGATCATTGTACTTTTTGTGGCTCTTTGTTTCCTCATTGAAAGATTTTGGTAGGTATCTATTGCCATCTTCAGTGCTTTTTGCCTCAAACGATTGCACTGTCAGATTTCTAACACCTTAATTTCCCCTCATTGCAAAATGAAGTTGGATGTCCATCCACACTTTACGCACCAACCCAAGGGCTGTTTCTGGGGATAGTGCAGGGGAGTTATGGAGAGTTTTTAGTTCCTGCGTGGTCAAGGGTGGATGGTGTGCTGCCTTGTCCCTGCCTTCTCTACGGTACCTCTTGGCTACTCCCTTGAAAACATTACTCGAGCTGCTGAAAACAGGGTCTAACATTAAATTTACACAATGACTCGGGGGTCATTTAAATGCCTATTAAGTCCTGACCTCAAGCTGACAAAACTGCTGATTACATATTCTTGCCCTCAGTGTTGCGAAATGAGCCATAGTAATGTCTTAAAATAGTATTGAGCTCAGGCAGTGATATGGCTTGTAAATCTACTGTTATTCCTTTTTGTTTACACCAATCATAGAACACATTTGTGGCCTGTCTAGTCTGTTTTAAAGTTGTCTCCTCATTACGCTCTATTTCTAACCTGAGCATGTCATGGTCTGATAAGTCTGCATGCCAGTTTTTTTTTACAGTACTGCTGTTTGTGTGCCCTGCTGTGCTGGTGTCTGCACTATAGGAGGAGCAGTTTAATTGTGATGGCTCTGTTTCTGCTGGGGTTGAATCTACGGCTGGCTCGGGGATTTCTGTGGCTGTTTCTAGTGTTGAACTGACAGCGGGAACAACAGTTTCAGCAACTACTACCTGAGGCATGTTTTGGGTAGCAAACTCACTAACGGGAATGTCCGTTTGTGTGAGTGATTGAAAAATTGCATCTAATTCGTCCAAATCGATCAGCTCAAAACTTGTTTCCATTTTTAACATGGTATGGGTTTTTAAAAACTGACGGCTGCACTGCAAGAAAGATGGTGCCTGCTTAAGATGTTAATATTCGAAAGCATGGATTCGGCTCGTGGTAATGGGCATCGGAGGGTAGCTGGCACCTCTTCCCATTGGTAATGCAAGGATTTATAATGGGTTCAAGGTGCCAGCAAGCCAATCAAATTACTTATTTTTTTAAGCCATTATATAATATTTATTTCTACTCAGGAAAAAAAAAAACAGTCACCATCAAAGTAGAGCCCAGGCTTCTGAACCAGGTTGGAGCTCAACAGGCAGGGGCAGTAGTCTGCAGTTACACGACACCCAGACTACATCTTTGGAGGCATTGCTGTGATTTCCTGTTTATCAGTCATGCCCCATATGGAGTTACCTGCTTGCAAGGATGGTATTGTGCCCCCCCAAACCTTGAGTCGTTACAGACACTATGGCCTATAATAGACTATTTGAGTGGGGTGAAGGTGTGAGGATATGGACCCTAAAAAAAGCACTTCTACTCCTGGGAGTTCCCCTCAGGACAGAGATCAATTAGAAGAGGACCTATCAATAATCATGTGCCTGTGCCGAGTTGCTGTCCAAGAATGGTGTACCGACTCTGCCACACAGACTCTAATGGTGTTAATTGAGTGCTGATATGCAGTTGACCCCACTGGAGTGCCTGATGTACTGCTCCCAGAAGATTCCAGTGTGGCATGGACCATAGTGACTCATGCTAGTATGATTTCAAAAAGGGTGGTCCCACCCAAGTCCAAGGGATTCAGAGAGAAATTTACCAGGTTGTTGCAAGCCAAAGGGAAGTCAGTGGAGGAAGCCAGGAAAGTACTTGATGTGCCAGGGGTAACCCCCATTCCCACATGGTGAGTAGGCCAGACCTACAGTGGTGATCATACAAAAGTTTATCAGTACTGAGGTATATCTTGAGGTATACCTCAGTGGTACTGAGGCAGGATCACTTTACAGTCAATACAAATTGAACTTGAGTGCCTCAGTGGTACCTTGAGGAGGTACCTCGAGGTATACCTCAGAACTGAAAAACTTTTGTATGATTGCCACTGTAGTTGTGGGCCACCTTGCTTAGACCCTTATCATAGACAGAGAATGTTTTCCAGACTAAAACCCACCCCAGCAGGTGAGGATGATTTGAAGAAAAGGATGGACTATGCTGCCCCTTTAGTGCAGGATTGGCAATGCTCAGAGGCTGAGAAAAGAAAATGACTTGGAGAAAGCCTCTGAGGCCCTGTACTGGAGATTATTCGATCCTTAAGAGCCACTGACGCTGATGCACCAGCCCAGGAATATTTGATGGTCCTGGAGAGTGTTTTTGGAAGCATGGAGTCCTGTGAGGACCTTCTATGGAAATTCAAAATTACTAGGCAGTAGGGGGGAGAACCATTGTCTGCCTTCTTGAAGTGTGGAGAGGGCCTTGCAGAAAGTATTCTGTAAAGGAGGTGTGGCCTCCTGAGACTTAAACCAAGTGCTGCTCGAGCGTGTGCTCAAGGCTGCCTGTCACCCCACTCTGCTAATCCTCAAGTTGCATTTGGCTGAGAGGAGGGACAAGCCACCCTCTCACTGGCCACTTATGTGAGTGGTTAGAGAGGCTGAAGAGGAGAAGGAATGCTGGGGACTTTTCCATGCCTCTGCAGCTGTTACACAACTTACTGGATGTGCACCCCCAGCAGAGACCCCAAAATGTCAGGAGTTATTCAAAGGTTATCAGGAGGTACTAGACAAGGCCACTGCACCTTTTAGTAAATGCCAAGATGCCCACCAGAACCAGTCTGTTCTTCCAGCCACTCAAAATCCCTCTGTCATGGGCATGGAAGTGCAAACAATGGCAGCCCCTGTGACTTCAGACCTGGAAGCATGGATCAATGAATTGTGCAGCACAGTAAATGAACTAAAAAAACATAGCATACTACCCCCACCTTGGTGGGGGGGGGGGTGGAGAGAGTGAGAGAGAGAGACAGAGAGAGACAGAGCAAAGGCCAGAAGTTGTCAAAGCCTCTGCCAAGGCCTCTGATATTTATGTTGCAAAACAAAATAGTTGAAGCTGGAGAACTCCTGCTGATGTGTTATCCCAACCCAAGGCAAACTGAGAAGACATTTTCTGTCATAATTTTGGAAGAGATGGACACATAAAGAAGGAATGATGGTCACCAGAAGAACCCATAAGGATCAAGGAAAGACTGCTTGAAAAGCTCCAGAAACAGGAAAACTGCAGCGGGGCCCCATAAAGGAGCACCAGGGCCCTGAGAAAACCCAGCTCCATTGCATTTGTAGCAAAGTCCTTGGTTAAAGTATCTGCAACTGTACTACCTGAACTTGAAAAGCTTGTTGGACCATCCACAAAAATGAGTCACCTTTGAAAGAGTGCCTGTTCAAGCTATGTGGGACAGCAGTTCTCAATTGACAATCATTTTCAAGAACTGGTATGACCAGTACCTGTTTCATCACAAGCTACTGCTCTTGAAAGGTCCAAGTGTCTGGGGGCTCAGTATCAAATCCTACCCATACCTGGGGTACATCAAAGTGTGGATTGCCTTCCCATCCAAAGTAACTGAAGTGGGGGAACCGGTCTAGACATTGGCCTTAGTATGTCTGGAGTCGGGGATGTACAATAGGGTGCCCATACTTATTGGCACTAATGCCAACATGTTTGGTTACCTGGCTCAGCTTTGCCAAGAAAAAGAAGCCAAACAGAAAGGAAAAGTGTTATGTGTACATGCCCTGGTGCAAAAAGCTTAACAGCAACAAACACAGACTCCAGCCAAAGTTCAAGATGACCCTGTGGGTACAGTGTGGCATCATGATGCTGAAGAGCTTGTGCTGCCCCCTAATACTGAATGCAATATTAGTGGAGTGGTATGCCTGAGGAAAGATATGAAAAAACAGATTCTGATAACTGATACTCCAGAAAGATATAGCCTGACAGCAGGGCTATTAATAAAACCCAATGTGTTGCCAGTCCGAGCTCATGCTTATGCCAAGCGTGTTACCATCCAGATAAAGAATGTGTCAGATCAAGACATTGTCATCAGGAAAGGATGCACTTTGGCTTGAGTTTATTGTACGGATACAGCAGTGCAACCTACTCCAACCAGAGATGGTGCCCAGCCTAGTATGGACCCAGAACTGTCTGATTTTTGTGACTGTCCTATAACGGAAGCGTGGAAGATTCAAATCAGGTGCAAACTAGCTGAAAGAACAAAGGTGTTTTCCCTTCATGAATGGAATGTAGGATGTGTAGCTGGAGAAGAGCAAGTTCAAAGATTTTATTGCTCAACTTTTCAGTCATTACAAATTAAACTTCCAAATATTAAAATCTTAAACAGTGATTACATACACTAAAATGACATATTATAAACACACTCAGTTGCATTAATACATATTGCATAAACTCAAGTAAAATGCATTTATGTCCACTTTTTTATATTCTTGTTAAAAACAGTTTTAGACAAACTTAATCTTTAAACACTTCTTTTCATGTTATTTTCTTAGTTCTATGATTGTATATTGCACTAATTCATGTTGCATAAGCTCGAGTAAAGTACCATTGGCTTCAATATTGCATACTCCTGATAAAGGTAGTTTTGAGTGGGTTCTATCTTAAAATCTTCTTTTTATATTGTTTCACTATTTATATGGATTTTTTTTTGTATCAATTATATATAGAAAAGCTACCAGTGAATGTAGTATTTTCCCTGAAGTGAAACTAAAAAGTTCTTGTACCTTGTGTTTTGGGTCTAAATTAATTTTTTCCAATATTTTACCCAAGACTCTCTTTCTACATTTATCATATAAGGGGCAAACTATTATTAAATGCACTAGGTCATCTTCCTGTATACCACAGGTGCATTTTATTTTGATTGTGTTAATTTCTTTGAAACAATATACAAGTCTATTATTATGGTGGTATTCAAAACAGAATCTGGTGCCCAGTTTCCTATTCTCTGGATTCTTCATGATTTGTAAATACGATTCAATTTTATTTATGTTCTTATTCCTAGAGAGCCATTCACATCTCTTGTATTTACAGCAAAGGCTCATTTATTTTTATATATGTATATTTTTTAATCTCTCCTTGATCTGGCTGAATACCAGTTCCCTCAGATATATGTATATATTCACTAAATAATGTAATAAATCCACAGGCTATATTAGTAATTCTACAACTTGTGTACTAGGAAATATGACCTTATTGTTCAATTAGTTTATAGCTTCTTCTAAGCACTGTCTAGGTAGTCTTTGTTCCTCCATTAGACATATTTTAAACCAGCACAATATTATTCTTTCCTGAATCAGGCAGTCAAGCGGAAGTTGTCCTAGTTCTGCTCGTACCAGCGCTGATGGAGCTCCCTGAGGTAGGTCTAATAGTGACCTATAGAATTTATTCAATAGTACCTCTATTTTGGATAATAATTGAATCCCCTAAATTTCTACCCCATATGCATTTGATTTTTATTTTAGCATTAATGACCTTTATACAACCTTTGACTGACTGCCTCCCGTATTTATAAGAAAAGTTGTTAATTACAGGCAAGGATTTTTTAGCAATGTTTTCAAGTTCTTGGAGATGTTTTTCCCATGATAGATTGTTTGTTATTGTTGCTCCTAGATAGCGGAAACTGTTCACTAACTCTATTTTCTTTCCCTCAATTTTGTATTTATATACTCTCTTTTTTCCTCCAATTACCATGGCTTTAGTTTTTGAAATATGTTATCTGAAGATCTAAGTTTTTGCACTCCAGAAAGAATTCTCGTAGCATTCTTTTCATACCAAGGTGATGACTGATAGAAGGACTATATCATCTGCAAAAGCCAGGTATGGGCATTTTCTGGTACTGATCTTTGGTAAATGGAATTCCTCTTTGTATAGTTTCACTAAGATGCCATTTAGAAAAATGTTAAAAAGTATAGGTGACATGCTGCATCATTGGTTTACCTCTTTATTTGTTGTAAAACTATCACTTTTATCTCCCCGTTGATTGTATGATTTGTTTAAGGTTATTCTGATATAATCTTACAATAATATCAATTAGGCCTAATTTTACTCCACGTTCTTCTTAAGTTTGATACAGTTGTACTCTGTTGACATTATCAAAGGCAGTCTTCAAGTCAATGAAGATACAGTATAGTTTTTCTTTTTTAATCATTTTATATTTGTGTATTATAAGTGTTAAGACAAAATACTGATCAATGGTTGAATGTTTGTATCTAAATCCTGCCGGTGCTTAATCCAGTATCTTTTTTTCCTCAATACATGTTATTATTCTATTATATATTATTCTTGTAAATATTTTCTGAGTACAGTCTATGAGACTTATGGGGCGATAACAGCTTGGATTAAATCTGTCCTCCTTCTTGAAAAAAAATGTACTATTATATCATGTTTCTAAGAACTCGGTATGTTTCCAGATGAAAGAATGAAGTTAAAAAACTATGTAGAACTGGTATCCATATACTGCTTAGATTTTTGATTATGCCAACAGGTACACCACCGGGTCCTGGAGATTTATGTTTTTTAAAGGAATGTAAAGCTATTGTAATTTCTTCCACTGTAAATTTAGCTACTGGATTATACCATGATGCATTTTCTCTTTTTTCTAAAGCTATCCTGTAATTATTATCTGGTTCATAAAAGAGACTACAGAAATGTTTTATCCATACTTCAGGTTCAGTACTAGATTCCAGAGATTCATTAGAAGTATCAGTGCCCTTAGCTACTATCCTCCAGCATTTTTTGCTATCTTATTTGAGTATTTTGGTAGTATAGTATGTGACTATGCTACCTGATACCCAGAGACAATTCCAGTGCATACTGTCACAGCCCCAAAACTATCAGCAGAGCTTGCCATAAGTTTCAGCAGAGTGGGCATACCTAAAGAGATTATTACTGATCAGGGTAGTAATTTTAGTGCTGCATTGCTGAAGGAGCTGTACTGACTACTAGGTAACACTATCAAACCTCCCCTCATCACCCTCAGTCAGATAATCATGTTGAGTGGTTTAATCAAACCCTAAAAGGCATGTTTAAAAGGTTTGTGAAAGGTGAATGGAAAGATTGGGACCAATATTTACCTTACCTACTTTTTGCTTACAAAGAAGTGCCACAAACATCAACAGTTTTTTTGCCATTTGAAATACTGTACGGTAGACAACCTAGAGGGCCACTAGATGTAATAAAAGAAACTTGGGAAGATGACCCCACTCAGAAAAAATCTGTAACACCTTACATGTGTGTCCTGAGAAATAAACTGGCAAAATATGTTGAAATTGCCCATAGTAATCATGAAGAGGCCCCAAAACAGCAGAAGGTGTATTATGACCATGGGGCAAAAGAAAACGTTTTTGAGCCTGGTGAAAAGGACTTGCTACTGTTACCCACTACAGACAATAAAGTGATAAGATGTACTGGTACAGTTAACTATGAGACTTTGACCCATGATAGAAAAAATCCTACTAAGATATACCATGCTAACCTCCTGAAGAAATGGGTTGAAAAAACATCAATGGTTGCTTTGTTAATATTTCCAGAAACTGCTAAGGTATTGATATAGCTTACGATAGACTGGAACAAACTATAACTTGAGGCTGTAAAGGTGACTGTTTCCTTATCCAAAGAACAAACTGCAGAAATGTGTAACTTGGTAGAGACATTTAGAAGTACTTTTACCACAGTGTCAGGCTCAACAAAAGGGGTCAAGCACGTAACAGTAGCAGAGAATGCTCACCCTACCAGACAAAAGACATACAGACTACCAAAATGGTTAAGAGCAGACATGGTTATGGAAATACAAAAAATTCAAGACTTGGGTATCACTGAAGAATTGACAAGTACTTGATCGTTACCAATGGGGATTATAAATAAAAGAAAGTGGGTGCAAGAATCTGCCTTGATTTTAGGAAACTTAATCAAGTGTCCGTATTTGACAGCTCTCCTATTCCTAGGATAGATAGATAGATAGATAGACAGATGGATAGATAGATAGATAGAAAGAAAGACAGACAGATTAAAACTTTATTTTTATACAGGTAACATGTCACTAGAGAAAAATATCCCTGTTTACAAGACAGTCCTTTGTATAAATTGTCTGGTTTCATTAAAATACAATATACTGTACATTACAAATTACACAACACAGTATACATTGCACATATAAACTATAAATGTTAGAAAGGCAGCATAAATTACACCTAAAAGTTACAAGTGTTGGAGAAGCAGCTATCCAATGCAATAGCAAAAGTGGAAGGAGATGCAGAAGTGCATACAGTGCGTAAAGAAAATGGCAGTTTATTCCAATATAAAGCAGCCTGAAATTGCACTGACTTTTCTACAAATTTAGTATTACACTGAACAGGAGTAATTTTATTAATGTGCACAGATCTACCCAAGTCATGAACCCAGGGCCAATATGCCCTGTATTATAAGGTAGTCCCTGGCTGGACCCCCCCTGCTGTGCTGTCTGGACCTGCAACTGAGGCTGACCCACTCTGTATTGTAAGGTAGCCCCTGACCTGGCCCCCTCCAGCTGCTCCATCTGGACCTGCAGCTGAAGCCAACCTGCCCTAAATTGTAAGGTACGGACCCACGTTGTGCCATCATTCAGCCAGCCAGCATTCTCCTCGCATTTGGCTCCCTTTTCAAAAACTTGATCCTGAACTGAACCTAATTTTACTTTGTCTCAGTTCTGACTTCAGCCGCTGCCTTCTTATTATTTGCTGGGGATAGCAGTTCACTTTCACTGCATTTTATTTATTCCTTAAATCAATTCATTGGATCACAGCTCTCATTGCTGCTACTGATCCTGAGCAAATTTTTGGCCCACCCAGCCTCCCCACCCCAACCACCTCTGCCTGACACTCTTTAAATGCCCTACTTGGCTGTAGAGCTACACCCCACGTGATCTCCCAGCCTATCAGGTCTCAATCCTTGATGAGAGTGTCACCAATACTGCCTGGTAACTCATGGCTCCTTAGGAGCATGGCTAGGCTCGGTTTCTCTCTTTTCAAACCCTACTTGAATTCCCAACTGCACCCTCGGTGTCACCAATCTCACTATTGAACCCTCTCACAAGCTCTGCATTGTCATCCTTCTTCTGTGTGTTTCCCTTCTGTGACCACTGGCATTCCTTGCTCATACCCACTGGCTGTCTACACTGCCCTCCCTCTTTGGCTGTGCTCCTGCTCCTTCCTCCACAGGCATGATTTTAACCTCTCCTCTGCTGCCACCTTTAAGGCCTCTACTACCAGTACTCTGGGAGGTGCCCTCTGTGCACCTGTACCTGCCATTCTCTTACACTTTACTTGAGTTGAGTTACCCACCTAGTGGGGGCTCTGATCTTACTTAGTATTCACTTATTCCTGTACAAGCCTTTCACTTCCCAGCAACTCGCGTTTATCTTGGCACGGACAGGCCCCCATCCCCCCTGCCCCTCCACTTTTCTTATTGCACAATGAATCCTCACTTCCTGTTCCTCATGGTTGCCTCCCTGACAGGCTCCCTTCTGAATGTAGATCTCTCTGCCTGTGTAATGTCCCTTGACCAGGCGGACCACCTTTAGTTGTTTACTGACAGTTATCATCCTAGGCTCCCCCCACCTATGCATTGGGAGTTGACCCCTCTGGGTTCCCTCTGTCTTGGCTTCCTTACAAACCATGAGCACTGACTACTCGGCCACCTCCTGCTGGACCCTCCTTCTCTTCTCCTTCCTCATGTTTGCTGTGCCCCTATTGCCTACTACTCTCCTTGCTCTTGCTGGCAGGAGACATCGATTCTAACCATGGTCCAGTCTAATCCACCCTCACATCTGCTGATGTCTCCTGGATAAATCCCCCCAGGCTAAAAAGAGCCCACATGAATGTCTGCAGTCTCCTGGCAAAATACCCGGATATCAAAGCGTGGGTTTCTCTCTACAAGCCCCACATCCTCTGCCTCATGGAGACTTGGCTGAAGCCTCAACATCATGACTCCATGTTTCAATTGGCTGGGTACTCCCTCCTATGCAAGAACCATCCTGGAAAATGGAAAGGTGGTGGCATTGCTGTCTTTGTCAGAGAACACCTCTTGACCTTCACTATTCTCTGCTTGGACAATGCCTTCCCAAGTGACTTGCTCTTCATTGAAGCCACCTTGGGCTCTACAAAAAAATTCTTCCTGGGATGTTGCTACAACCCTCCTGATGGGGGTATTGAAGGCCTCAACAGCTTCTTAGCTGGTTTTGGTTCACTCTCCCCCACCAGAGAAACCATCCTCCTTGGAGACTTTAACCTTAACTGGCTCAGCACTCATGAACCTGACTATGCCACTCTTCTAAACCAGTACAACCTAATGCAAATGCTTATGCTTCCTACCTGCCTTGACACCCGTACCTCAAACCACACACTCCTCAACTGGGTGATTATCAACTGCACAAGAAGAGTTGCCCATACTGGCACTCTGTCTGCCTCCTTAAGCGACCACTCCCCTATCTTTACTATTTGGTCCTTTAAGGCCTCCCACCCTCCCCCTAGGTACCTCTCATTCCACAACTTCAACTGTTCTGATACTGCCTGCCTCTTCTTGGACACTAGGGCCATCAACTGGCAGAACCGCTATGCTCTGACAGACATGTCTGTGTCCACAGTCTATTTCACCAACTCCCTTTTTGCCATCCAGGACTGCCACTTCCCCACCACCACGCAACGTGTCAGTATTCAAATTTAGTGATGGACAAGTTAAAATTGTCATTACAATACATAACACAGTCATACAGATTTATTTGCGCATCTCTCATAATAATCCAAGTCTTCTTGAAATAATTTATACATTTAAAATCATCCCTTACACAGTCTATACCAACCTATTCATTACAATATTGCACATCCTTTCCCTAGAGTACCTTATATACATTGTACTATTCCAAGGCCCCCGGTTTAATCCTTTTTACTTGATATAGCTCTAAATGATATGCTTCTTTGTTTGTTTAATAATCTTGCACATCTGTATAACCCCCTCCATAACATCAGGGCAATCAGAATTCAATAATACATTCAACTGGTATTTTGGTTCCATATCCATGTGTTCTAGAAATTGACCCAGACGCGACTTTCTTTTTTTCACATATATTGGACACGGTAATAATAAATGGAGTTGGTCATCCTTCCTGTGCTGACATTTACATAGTTGTAGAGTCTCCTTATCATAGAAGGCTTTCAGTCCTTGGTTTACATAATAGCCAAATCTGTATTTAGACAGGATTCTTCGTTAAGATCCATTTTTAGGGCTGCATGTAGGTGTAGTCTGCAGCCCTCTTGCACTAGCTCTAAAAATGAGCTACCGGATTTAGACCATGAAACACTTCCTTTGGAGTTTTCAAATGATCCTTCCGGTCTTTGCAGCCCTTCAATTTAACCCTTGCAGTGCTGCAGACTGAACATCTGTCCAGGGCTCAATCTAATAGATTCATTCTAGTTCTTTCGGAAGCCTAGGGTTAAGAAACAAATGCTCTGGACAATCAGCTCTCCTCCCCCACCTTGTAGTGCTTCAGTGAGCACATCAGTACAAGAAACACATGTTTCCTTTTGAATCCAACTTGATAAACAGCATTTTTAGAGCTAATGCAAGAAAGCTGCATAAAGCCATCTTACTGTCTGGAAAAATGGAGTACCATGGCACACATTTTTGGAATTTTCAGTGTATCCTTTCCCAACTTGTCAGTTAAATAAACTACTTCCTTGACTCTGTTGAGTAGACCAATTCCAACACTGTTTTTCAGCTTGTTTATTACTGCAATATGACTTGCTTTCTTTGGAGACTAATAATTTACTGACATGACTTCCAACAGATAACAGTATCTACTGTAACTGCAGAGCAGTTTCAAATTACATTCTTGGTCATCTCTACCAATGAGTTTATGTGTGTAGCAATGATTTACAGTACTTTCTCTGACGAGCTGATTTATGTTAACCCTTTCAGGACCTATCTAATTAGTGGCATTGGAACTCTCATGGTTTTATACTTATAGGAAGGGTAAATGCTATGCAGCTAATGTTTTAGGGGTTTTCAGAGGTTGCAAGGGGCATCCCAGGGAATTACAAAGAAATCTTAGTGGTGTCAACTGCAGTGTTCCAAGATTGAACAAAGCATTTCCCTGAAGGCACCCTCCGTTTCCATGTATTTTCCATGTAATACTGGGACAAAACTCCTGTACATTTTCTGGTATGCTCAAATCAATACATGTATGCAATTGACTTCATTATGCCTGTCAGTAAAGTAAGTAATAATACCTGACAGGGTGGGCGTTATTGGGATATAACGGACCGCCAAGGGGCGTAATGAGGCCCGACGCCACAGGTGGAGGGTCTTATAGCCCCGGAAGGTCCATTATATCCCATAACGCCCACCCTGGAGGGTATTATTACACTTAGATAATAGGTTAGAGATAGTATTTTTGGGAAGAATATATTAGAAAAAAAATTTAAAAAATAATTAAGAATTAATTAAGAACTAAGTAGAAGTAATGTTTGTTGTAAAATAGTTCCTATAGTGTGAAGTGCTGGAATCACCACAGGAGGTCGCTGCTGCTGCGTATTTTTTTATGCTGTTTCGAATTAGCATGCCCTCCCTGCTTTGTCTCTCTCTCTCTCTCTCTCTCACTCTCTCACAGACTGACCCTGACTGAAAACCGTTGTCTGAGAACAGGAGACATGTACACTGGTCATTTTTTTTTTTTTTAACAGGTACTTTAGTTTTCATTTGATATGGGTTAGAATTTCGCACGAGTCTGTAGATGGGTTTAAAACTGAGCAGAGGTTTCACAGGGAGTGTGACAGTGAAGGGAAATGGAACACGGACGATTGGTATGTTTACCTTACGAGAAGTCGAGCGAGCTGGCAATGTAAGCATTTAAAAATCAATGTTTTGTTTTTTTCTGGTGGTGAGGAGGAATACAGTCAGTTTAGGGGGCTGTATTGGGCTGTTGCTGGCATTTTAGTTTAGTAGTATGGTGCGGTTTGGGTTGCGACTGCCATCTCAGTAGCTGGACAATACAATGGCGGCTGGCAAGTTTCTGTTCCAAATGATCCAGCTGGCACTTTTTCTGAGAGGGCTGTTGTTAAGAAATAATGGCCCGGATGCCAGGCTCTTTCAGCCAATCAGGAAGCGAGTTTGAATTTACCCATTATCTAAACCACTATAACAAATGTTAAGGCTGTTTTATGTGCTCTTATTTATTTTAAATGGTAACACTCACCTGCAACATAACGCAGAGGCTCTGGAAAAATGTTGGAATCTCTCAAGCTTTGCTCTCAAGGTTCACATGTCCCATAAGTTCTTGATAGTATTATAGCCCTGTTACAATGTACTAACACAGGATAGCCTTGCTGAGATGCAGTATCTCATATTCAGTGGGGTCATACTTTATCCATTTTGGCAACGTACTGACACAGGATAGCTTTGCTGAGATACAGTGTCTCATTTTCAGGGTGTCCTAATTTTACCCAGTTTTACAATGTACTGATACTGATTAGCCTGGCTGAGAGGCAGTATCTCATTTTCAGTGGGGTCTTACTTTTACCCATGTTTACATCTGCGTGCAATATACTGACACAGGATACCTTTGATGAGATACTGATAGCCGCATAGCAGTACTGACTTAAACTATGCATATGTGAGTATTGTGCATATGGGTTCTATGATGCCGATTCGATAACGCTTTCGTAGACTGGCATCACAGTGACAGGATTTATGTTGCGGTCCACATAAATCACGACTATCTCCCAGTCCTATATTCATTGGGGACTTCATCCCTGAACACCCCATGCTGGGAGTCAACTCCAAGTCAGAGTTGATTTGGAGAGGGGGTGCAGGACTGGGAGACAGTGTACCCTTGTGTCAGGTGCACCAACACAGTGACTTGTTGGTGACCTGTTGATTTTGTCGACATGTGTGTAGGTCGCTGTCTGCATTGGTGTTGCATATGTAGTCATGTCAGTGCTGCCATGTTACAGCTGACTCCAGAGCAAACTGTGCATGCATGAGTATCATGCATGCACAGTTCTGTAACTGCAGCAGTATCAGTTACATCTGACTCTGGCACAGCAAGAGCACCGCATATTCTTTTCAACACTCTTGCCACTCCTAAAAGCTCTCCACAGCTGTATCGGCTCGGTGCTGGCAAAAACTAAGGGATGGGCAACACTGGGGACTGCTCTATTGTGTTCATGTCCACAGTCTCTACTGGCAGGTCATTTGGAAGGCCACCACTTCCTAATGTTACCCCTAAACTTGCCATCTGTGACCTTCAGAGCATGTCCTAGTGTCTTGCTGGAGAACATATCCAAATGTTCAATCCTGTCAATACCCCTGATAATAGGAAGACTGAGATCATGTTCCATCTCAGCCTGCTGTTCTACAGGGACAAGCAAAAGGATGAAGAGCACCCATTTATGAAGAAAGCACCAGGACCACAAAAATATTATTCAATGTCCTTTGTTTAACTAAAGTGCATAGTGCACCCACACATAGTGAGCATGAAAAAGTGGTGGCTGTGCCTCTCTGCAACTAAAATTTCTCCTGAACCCTGCCAGACATCATCAGAGTGATTCACTCTGATGATGCCTGGCAGGGGCTGGGAGAAGCATTACTTTCAGAGCTGCTCAGCCATCACTTTTTTATATGAACATATGAAGAAGCCAGCAGAAGAAAGCCATTTGGTCTATCAAGTCTGCTCATGTTGCAGGGTTCACAGCTTGAGCTACTGTCCCTGGACCCTCTCCCCACTCCTCCCATCCTCCCTACCCATGACCCTTACCATCCCCCATACCTGTTCATGCCTCTCTTAAAGCTGGCCACTGTCTTCAATGAGATTACCTCTTCTGGCAGTGCATTCCAAGTGTCCACCACCCTCTCTGTGAAGAAGTGCTTCCTGACCTCTCTCCTTAACCTCCCACCCTCCAGCATAAGACTGTGCCCCCCCCATGTTATGGTTGCCACTCAGCTTAAAGAGATTCTCCTTATCAACCTTATTTATCCCTTTCAAGTACTTGAAGGTCCCAATCATGTCCCATATCTCTCCTGTCTTCCAGGGAGTACATGTTCAGTGCCCTCAACCTCTCCTCATATGCCTTATCCTGCTGACCAGCTGTCATTTTTGTAGCCCTCCTCTGGACCTTCACCAGCAGGTTAATGCCCTTTTGAGGTGTGGTACCAGTACTGAACTCCATACTCTAGATGCAGCCTTACCAGTGACCTGTATAACCTCCTTTCTCCTACTACTGCTCCCCCTAGATATGCATCCCAGCATCTTGTTTGCCTTTGCTGCTGCTTTCTTGCACTGCATGGAGTGCTTCAGGTCTCTAGTGACCGTCACTCCCAGGTCCTTCTCCTTCTCTAATGCAATACTCAGATTCCACCCAGGTAGTACTCTGTCCTATTATACTCAAAATGTGTGGGTGCACTATGCACTTTAGTTAAATAAAGAACTTTGAATAATATTGTTACGGGCCTGGTGCTTTCTACATATGTGGGTGCCCCTCATCCTTTTGCTTGTTTCAATTTTTTCATTGCTGAGGCACCATATTACTTGTCCCACTGTTCTGAATTCATTTTGCTTTGTTCCACAGGAGGAAGACAGTAACAACTACTAGTAAACATAAATGTGGATATTATCTGTTAGATCATTCCAGGTATAACCTGTTTTGAAAATGCAGCTTCCCCTTAGCAGCAGTATCTAAACAGAAAGCACACCAGCAAATTTATTTTTATTTTTAGTACTGAACACATTCTCTTTACTGCTGCAGTAAATGTAAACACTAGAGGAAATATGAATAAACTGATAGAGGGAAGCTTACAAAGGATGTCAGTAGGCATTTTATGCGACTGCATAAATATGCAGAACTGAAAAATGCTACATAAATTCACTGCCACTAAGCAAGTGGCAGATGGGGGGGATTCATCAACACAAAATGGGGGTGTGGTTTGCTCTCAGAGAGGAGTGAGACAGTCAGTTTTCCTATGTGGGACAGAAACCCACAGGGTGTAAAAAGTTGGGGTCATTGAAAATATGATGGATTATAATGGTCTACATAGCCCATTTTCTTAAAGCAGCAGTTTTGTCATCAAAGAAGAAAAAAGGTGGGTCGAAACTGACAACCATGTGACATTTTTCACAATCCCCCACTCAAAAATGAATACTGACACAATTTAACTTGCTGTACTGTAAGATCGCACCAAAGAATTCAGCATCTATACCAAGCTGGTGTTTCTCTGCTTGACATGTATGTTGCATTCTTTTGGCAGGGTTTTCATAGAATACAGCACCACAATAAATTTTCTTGATCTTTTCCTCACTTCCATCTGAGCACACCCAAACCCCATTTCTGCCCTGATATCATGATATTTAGGGCTTGATTAAGTAAACCTGTATCCAAATTTCGTCCCAGTGGACCAAATTAAACTTTTAAAAAAAAAAAAAAAAAAAAGACTAGCAATGCATTCCCTAGCCTTGAATAAATTTAATATGGGGTGGTATTATACTTTGCACATTCTTGTATTCTATGATTCTAGTATGTTCATGTGGTATGAGGCTATGTTGAATTTTGCAAATATGGGCTCATAACTTTGGTAATATTCATTATTTTTGCCACAAAATTTCACCATAGCCATTTTGCTACAGCGACTCATGAATGTGACAGCTCTCATTTTTCAACTCCTGCCCAAAATGTGTGTTTGCAGCCCAAAAGTTGATTTTGAAGTCCCTGCATGACATCACCCTTAGGCCAGGAGTTGAACATTTTCTCTGCCCTTCTTTATGATGCAGGTTCGTCACAAGGCTGTGTTGAAAATTTGGTGTAAAAATATTAAAAACAAAAATAATTTTCAATATTTTTAACCCAGGTTCCTCTCCAGTAGCCCTATCAGCTGTGGCCAGAGTTTATTTCTTATAGATAGATATGGGGCCATTATAAAATATCTTTTATTCATTGCTAGCCAATTGCTTATCTCACAATTTTTGCCAAGCTCCAACTCACTTTGCATTGAGACCTCCCTTTTTCTGGCCTTCACTTTGGCTTTTACCAGGTCTATTGGGTTTATAAAGCATTCTGTTAAACAGTCCCATAAACCATAGGGTTTTAAGATCTTATTAATTATCTCAAAGTAGGGGAAGGAGAACCCTCTCTCTACATATTCAGTCATCTCATCTATACTTGCTCTTGGGAGTCTTGTTTCCTATTGATCAGTGTCAGTGGCTCAGCAGTTTACACACTCACCTCTGAGGCCAGAAGATCAGAAGGCTGTGGGTTCCATCCCCACTCCAGGCACTTGGGTTAAATCCTAATACTGACACTGTAGTGCAGCATGAGTGGGGTGCTGCACTTCTGAGGTGCCATCTTTGAGATGAAACATTAAACTAAGGTCCCATCTACCTGTTCTGGTGTTAGTTCAGGTGGATGCTAAAAATCCAATGGCACTTCTCGAAAAAAGAGTAGGAGAATTTCCCCAGTGTCCTGGTCAGATTTCCCACATTCACTAAAAATACCACAAACAGCTTAAAAAATTGGGCTTAGTTTCAGTTGACATCCATCTGTATCCCCCTTCTCTCTGGAACAAGGCTGAAAATAGGCAAAAAATTGTCTAGTGCTCCTTCCTGGTTAACAAAAACTAATAAATAAATAATTATAAATTGTAATAAAATAGAGTGCCTGCCTTTGTTCCAGGCTACATTTAAGAGGGAGATGCCCAAACTCTAGCCTAGCCATGATCGAAGAGGCCCCAGGTGGGAGACCTAATATCTTCCTATAAAATTGGTTCAGAATCAATTCCAGCTCTCTGGAACCTTCCATGCCCCAAATCTTGGCACCATATAAGATTTGACTTTTTAATTTTGCATTTAAAGCTCTGATACATCCAGTAATAGAGTGTCCCCAAATATATAGGCAAAGCCCTCCACCACTGGAGTAAAACTTTTTAATTTTTGTCTAATCATTTTTTTGTGTTTATTCCACTTTAGATTATAAGAGATATAAATCCCTAAATAACAGAATTCCTAGGCTCTCTCTATCTTATGCTTATTACATTCTAACTCTGTGTCTTTCCCTGATTTTATTGGGTTTTTATTGCAAATCATATATTTTGTTTTATTATAATTTATTTCAAGCTCCACTCCTTCATGTTCTTTCTGAAATTCTTGCATCAACCTTTTGATACCTAGAAAGCTAGTGGAAATCAGTGCTGTATTGTCAGCATATGCCAAATAAAAACAGCATCTGGAACCTATCTTTGGCATGTGGAATTCTTCTCTGTACAGTTTTTTCATAATTTTGTTCAAGAATAGACTGAACAATATTGTTGATAGGGCACATCCTTGCCTAAGATCAATATTATTTGCAAATTTAGTTGTCCTATCCCCCTCCTTGTTATATCTGACAGATGTTTTATTATTTGTATATAAAGCTATAATAACACCCAGAATGGCAGGTTGCATACCATACCCCTCTAGGATGTTCCATAGCCTGGCTGTATTCACTTGATCAAAATCAGATCGCAAATCAATAAAGACACAATAAAGCTTTCATCGTTTTATGTTAGTGTACTTATGGATTAAATGACTTAATACAAAGCACTGGTCTAAAGCAGAATGATCAGGCATGAAGCCCACCTGAGTGTCATCTATGATGTTGAGTTCGTATAGCCAATCAAGTATCCTTTTGTATAGGATTTTAGTAAAAAATTTTTGTGAGGTATCCAACAGACTGATAGGTCTATAATGTTTCGGGTTTTTCTTGTCTCCCTTCTTAAAGATGGGGATTATGATGTTTTCATTCCATGTTGAGACCATGTTACCTGTATCTGTCATGATTTTAAATACTTTCTGTAGGCATGAGATCCATAGCTCAGGATCATTAAGTATAATGTCCAGCGGGATACCATCTGGGCCTGGTGTCTTACGTCTATTTGAAGTAAATAATACTTCAAAGATCTCTTGTTCTGATATTTCTGGATCCAATTTATGCAATTTCCTGTTCTGGGTGTAATCTATAATCTCCCCTTCTTCAATTATCTGGAATCATTCTTTATAATGGGCTTCCCAAATCTGTATCTCTATGTGGTTTTCTATATCCTCTGAATGGAATTCCCAACCATAGGTTACTAGTTGCCAAAACCTTTTATTATTCTTGTTCCGAACTGCGTTTTCAAATTTATTCCAGAGTAACACTTTACTTTCTTCCCTTTTTTCCCTATCAATTTTGTATACTCCTTTCTAGCTCTATTTAGTGTTCTTTTATCATCCTTATAGGGGTCAGCTTTAACTGACCTTGTCAGAATGTATATACTTTTTTTTGTCTTTCTGCATTCATTGTCAAACCATTTGCTATCTTTCCTTTGTTTGATTTCCATCATTTTAACTAGCAGGGAAGCTATTCTTGCAAGGGTTTGTTCAAATTGTCTCAGGCTAGATTCATTTGCCTTCTTGGATCCAATGCTTCTTATTTCCTGATTAGCTCTACATTCCTCCAGAAGCTGTTTTGATCTGAAGTTATCAATTTCATCCCAATTTACCCCTTTTTTTAGTTCTTATTAAGTTAGTAGCTTTTTTATATTGTATTAAATTATGCCCTATATCCATAATTATTTCAACTAGGCTATGCTCACTATCTGACCTATCTCCAATTACTAAATATTTAAATAATGGGACCGTGTAATGAGTTATTCAGCACAAATCAATCATAGATGAGCACCTATCTCCCAGGTAGGTACATTCACCATCTAAGTCTCCATCTGATCTGCCATTGACTAAACTCAAATATCTGTCTCCAAGCTTATTACACAGCTTTCTACCTCTATCGGTCATTCTTTTGTCTTTAGCTTCTATACTCAACCTAATCCTGGAATTTTCTTGAATTGCTAATATTGTAGCCAGCTCTTGGTTTGTTCCCATGCTTCTTCCAACTCTGGCATTAAAGTCCCCTATTTAAGTAATTTTTGAGTCTGGGTCATCCTCTCTACATTTATCCAACGGCTCAATTAGTTTCTCAGAGGTCCTTACTTCAATATGCCTAGAGTTTCTGGGTGGAAAATAAACATTAATTATTAGTACCTCATTCCTACCCTTTAGTTTTATGACCAAAATATGATCTGATCCAGATTCTAATGTTTCCACTGGGTAACTTTGGGATATTTTACACCACATCATCAAGCCTTCTGATAACCTTCCAAATTTGCTAGATTTCTTTGCTTCTGGTGAAAATGCATTAAATCCATAAATAGTTAGATGTTCTTTCATCCAAGTATGTTGGAGACATATACAAGAGAATTGTTTGATGTTTTCTAGAAAGGATGGATCCACTAATTTTTCTTTTAATCCTTCTACTGTATATTCCATGACAGAAGCCTGAAATCTGAATGCTTACATGTCATGTTTCTTCCCTCTCTGTTATCAGGTCTAATCATATGTGATTGTCAGTTAACCTTCATTATCATTATACTGTATCCTTATATTTCTTCTCCTCTAGTTCTTCTTTAAGTTTACTAGCTTATTCCCTGTTCTTAATAAGGTCTGATTTATGTCCATATAACTTATTTATTGATAATTTATTTTCTATGCAAATCCCTTTTAATGAAAGAGATATCTTGTTTGAAATTTATCAGTTGCTCATAAATTAGTATATTGCCTAAATAAGGATCTTTAAGGGCCTTGGCCACATCTTTTGTTATGTTATCCATTACCCATGTGACAAGCTCAACAGGGCTCATCAACTGGTTCTCATCCTCTGAGTCCCATTCTGATCTCCCTGATTGGCCCTGTTCATGGGTCTCCTTTTGACCCTGTTCTTCCTTCTGCAATGTATCTTCTAAATGCAGTCTCATTTTCTGTATATTCTTCTCTATCCTTAAATTAGTCTTAATTGTTTGTCTGATGTCTTCCACTGTTTTGTTAGCCTCTTTGTTAACAATTTCTGATATATATATATATATATATATATATATATATATATATTCTTTACAGCCATACTGCTTGAATTTACCTACCTCTCTGGGAGTGACCAATTGAATATATTAATTTTCTCCTCACATTCCTCTTCTTTAGTTTTAACTCTTTGCTTGGTTATACCAGGTGCAGTCCTTTTCCCAGAGTAATCCTGAATCAGGGGCTGAGTCAGGTTTTGTTTCAGGTTGTCAGGTTATGTTTTCTCCATTTAATTCCAGCACTAGGGCCACTGTCTGACACCTCTATAGGTGTTGAAGTCTTCCTTAACTGTTCCTTAATATTCCACTTGCTCTGGGTCAAGTTTAAGTCCTCAGTGACAGGACTTTTATTAGATAATTTCTTTCTATTTTTGATTTTTAAGGGCTTACCAGCATCCTTCTCTGCTAATGAATCTAAAGGGGAATTGATATCTTTAACACCCTTTCTGTTTCCAGTTTCCACAGGCATTCTTGTTATAGTATAGTTGTACACTATGGATCTGTGCAATATGTCAATAGAAAAGTGTGTGTGTGTGGGGGGGAGGTGATATTAATACTTAATCCTAAAAAACAGGAGGGTTGAGTTTGGACTAATTATAGCAAGTATGCTCTTGTATCTCCTTTAAAAATTATATTTACACGTATCTTAGAATAGAATAATTCCCATGTATAATAAAAAGCAGCCAATATTGCAACTTTTATTAAGAGTATCCTAGAACAATTTTGTACTAATAGTATAGGCAATAAGGTAATAGACTAATAAGCTAATATTATTAATGTTAATGTTAACAAAGTGCTGAGATGGCATTAATTAGTGTCTCTTAATTAGAGCCTCTTAATACCTTAGTACCTTAGTATACCTAGGGCTTCAAAAAAGTAAGCAAGGTCCTAAATGAAGGTTACCCATGTACTCAAGTGAATACGCTGCTTACTTTAAAATGCCCCAATAATCACAGTAATCACAATAGTTAAACAGTTGTTACATCAAAACATCATAAAATTAGTTTGTTTAAATTGAATCCAAAGTGCCTGCTACTAAGGTTCAAAAGTGTCTTACTCTGTCTTTTATGAGTATTGAGGTATCGCAGAAAAAATACAATTCTGCCCACTTCACCTCAACTTCTCCTGAGTCTTGATTTGGTTCCTGTAGATTCGATTAAGCATCGGCCATAAAATCTTCTGTCTCTGGTTTAACAAGCCAGTAGTTCCTGCACTCAGTTTCTGATAGGATTTGCCAGAGACCTTCACTAATGTTCAATTTATACTTAATAAGTTGGACATTTTCTCCCTCAAACCTCCTCTGCTCTTGTTGCATAGTAAATAGACAGACACTAACAAATAAATACAAAATACAAAGACACCAGTGATTCAGGTAGGGAACTGCTAAATCATTGAATTAGCCTACAAGAAAACACACACTTAACAGCTGTTATTCTGACTGGTTATTTGTTACTTATTGCTTGTTGCTTAAATCAAGTACAGCTTAATTCAATAAACTAAGAAGTTTTAAAAAGAAGCTCAATAAGAAATCCTCAGCATGTAATACTCGCTTTTTAGCAGTTTTTATCACTTGCGTTTAGGTGGCTAGGTCAGCAGATTAAATGAAAGCGCTCACTGCAAACCACAAATTCAGCTCTGCCACGCTTTTATTTAATAAAAACCTTGGGTTTCCATCGAGTTTCTCAGCTTCACTAAAAAGCTACTTTAATTTGCAGCTCTGCATCTAGCACCATCTAGCAGCAATGGTGCGTCTCTCCCCGGGTGCTCAGGTGATGCTTCTGACTATCACCAGCTAGTGCATGCGCTTTATAGTCTAAGGCCATCTGACCTTAATAAACCAATTGGAACTTTACTTCCAGATATCAGGTTTCCTCAGAAATTGAAACAACATTTAGATTTATTTTATTAAAGTCACTTACAAAATACTGTACGTGGAGAGAGAAATCAACCAACTAGGGCGACAGTCCTAACCCCAGGCTAAACAGTGAGTAACATACTGAAATAAAATGAACAGGAGATAAGCAGAATATTTCAACTGCGACTTGCATGGTTTCAAAAGAGATTGATTTAAAAAACCTTTTTAAAAGAACCAAGTGATCAGCATGACAAATATAAATACTCTCACTACAACACAATTAACATAGCAGTGCAGATACTATGACACACAAATGTCTTTGGAATGTTTGTTCAAACTCCCTCAAAATGCTGCCATAAAATTTCAGTAGCCTTTCAGGCATAAAGTCAATAAGCATATAGAAACTTTTGAATCTGTTGAGAGCTGAGGGTTGCAGTCAATATCAGGTCTGGTGTACAGTCAAGGTGGGTAGCTCTCCACGCAGTGTTTACTGAAACTCTCCACTCTATTGGCCAGCTGCTCCTCACCACCGCAGAGGACTCACACCAGTGGGGGGATGTTCAGAGGCCTCAAACCCCTACCCTGCTCATGCAGGTACTATTAGTAGTGCAGGTTCAAAGACAGTCCAGAAAGGTCAGAACATCCTAAAAATAATGTGGCAATGGTGGCATACCTTCTATTAAAATTATGTAAGCAGTTTTCTGACTCCGGCTACGGCTGCTACTCCTCAGCAGTCTAGCAACTGCCTGCACCACGTCCTCTCAACAGTTCAATTTACAAGTACCTGTTTCACTCAGAGAGGTCTCACAGAACTGTTGTGTCTAGCCAGCTAAACTATCATGGAAATGTCTAAAATGTACCTGATGTGTCAGAGGTGGGTGCACTTGATGGTTAATAAAAGACCTACTGTCCATCATGAAGTCAAGAGACAGCAAGTGGGCTGCCTGCAAAATGGCCCCTTCCCCTGTCCTGTGGAATAAGTACAGGAACCTGCATAACAGATGTAGCTACCTAACCAGATCATCAAAACAGGACTACTCCCACAGGCTCCAGAGTGAGAACTTAGGCAAATGCCCAAAATTCTGGGACTCTTATCAACTCCCTATTACTGTAGAATTGATAAATATTGTGTTTATTAAATTTAGCACTCCACTGGTCCTGCACTATTTAGAGTTTAAAAAATTGTGGGCCTCCAATCCACTCTGCAGTCAGTATTCTTTCCCAAACTGGCAAAACTGTCAGCATCAAAAACTCAACAATGGATTACTGCAAGCTGTCAAAGGGTTTCTGTCAAGCTGTCCAGCACTCTCCAGGTGTTAATTGCCCAGGATTAGTGGCTAATTGAGTTGCACTAATTACAGTACTGGTATCTCTGCTGCTATTCACTGATCATCTTGCTGAGCTATGCTGGAAGTTTGTTCACTTGCATTTTCTCCCTCTGCTCAAAGAAATAAGGGAGTTAAAAGGGAACATGATCTTATTGTTACCAAGGACATTACACCAGAGGCTTTGAGTGACACTGCAGGAGTTACAGTGAAAACGGCTGATTTTGTCATACAGGAGCTTAAGATTGCCTCCCCTTCCCAAGAGAAATGAACTGACTATGCCCACTACAGTCCCGAGCTTTGATAGGAGCTGGGACACTATGCGACCACCAACAGTATTATGGATGCGGTCAGGTACCACATAAAAACATATGACAACGTGATTAATGAAAGCACACTGTGAAAGTTTAAAACTGACTACCTGGACAAGGTTTATGTTAGTGGTGACTCTTCATTAGTTGCTCCTAGTCTGCCTCATAAGATCAGGTGTCATCCTACATATACTCTCTTTTATTTAAACTTTTTGTTTTGGATGTAATAAAAATTAAAATGTACTTGGGTCAAGTTTTTGATTTTAGCTTTGGTTGTTCATGTGCTTAAATCACATTGTATTTGCATTGTACAATATTGGTTTAATGTAGGTACCGATACCAGTATTTTCTTTGGATTTTCTTTAGTTTGCAGTTTAGTGAAAATTACTGTAGTTAATGTGTGCTGTTCAATTAATTTAGTGGACTAGGAGGGGGTGCAAACGTAGTGAGATTTTTTTAAACAGCTAACATTTTCAATTCTACAGTAAATCCCCATACTCATAGCCCCTCTATCCACCTAAGTTCCCCTGCTGGCCCTCTGTTTGACCCCTTGGTGGTGGTGGAAGCATTCAACACCAAGTACTCTGACCTTTCATCTTTCCTCTGCAGTCTCCCTCCCTGGGACACTGCGCTTCCTCCTGGCCTTCTAACCCCCCTCCCTACTGATGCCCCCATCCCCCTTTTATTTCTCAGCCATCCCCACCAAGATCACATCTAGTATGCTTAAGAGACTACCAAACAGGGGTAGCCCTGGCTCAGATGGCCTCTCCCCTGTCTTTCAGAAGCTTGATTCCCCCCTCATCTGTAAACCACTCACCTTTGTCTTTAACCTGGCCCTATCAACCTCCACTATGCCTGACCTTTGGAAGTCTGCTAGAGTAGTTCCTATCCCTAAATCCAGAGACTTCCACACTTCTGATAATTACAGGCCTTTATCCAGCCTCCATCACCTCAGCAAACTCCAGAAGAGGATAGTCCACCAACAGCTGTCTGAATATATAGCCAAGTTGTAACCAACAGCATGGTTTACATAAGTTCCACAGTACCGCTACTGCTCTGGCTCTCTTCACGGACCACATCTTCTCTAACATAGACCGTGGATGTGCCATGGGTGCCATCTTTGTTGACCTGTCAAAAGCATTTGATATGTTCAACCACTCCCTACTCCTATCAAAACTATCCATTCTTGGCTGCTTGGCTGAGACTACTGGCTGATTTCAGAGCTGCCTCACTGGATGCTCCCAATCTGTCTGCATCGGTACCACCATCTCACCTCCACTAACGGTCACCTCTGGTGTCTCCCAGGGCTCCATCCTGGGCCCCCTGGTTTTCTCCCTATTTGTCACTCTCTTCCTGCTAATAACTTTACCTGTAACTCCCTACTCTATGTGGATAACCTAGTTATCTTCCATAGCGATAAATCTCTTCCATGTATCTCCTCTGTACTCTCCCAGAACTACTCTGTGGCTCACATCTGGTTCTCTTCCAATCTGTTGTTGGTAAACTCTAAGAAAACCAAGGCTATGTTGTTTGGATCTAAACCTTTCCTTACTAGAATGCTCAACATCAACTCCTCTTTCCTCGTACACTCCCCTGATGGCTTTGCTCTCAATAACATGTCCTTCTTTAAATACTTAGGGGTTGCGCTTGACCCTTCTCTCACTTTCAAAGATCATGTGGCCCTCTTAGTCTGCAGGGTAACATGAAGCTAGGAGCTGCCTACCATATTAAACCCTACCTCACCAATGAGGTTCGCTTGGCTATTGTCACTGGTAACCTCCTCCCTATCTTTGACTATTGCTCCCCTATCTACTCTCAAGTCTCCTCCACCCTTCTGTCTAGGTTATCAGTTGCTTACAATAGCACCTGTCACTTTGCACTGTTGGCTCCTTACTCCACACACCACTGTGACCTTTATAGCTCCCTTGGGTGGCTATCCTCACATGGTCACTTCAACTACACTCTCGCATGCCTCCTGGACACCATCCTTAGATGTGGCAACACCTCTCCTCTTGCCACACTCTTTCACACCAAAACCCCTACTAGGCACCTCCTTTCCTCTGACATGTGCACTCTTGATGTCCCCAGAAGCTCCATTAACATGGGTGCAAAGGCTCTCTCCAAGGTGGCCCCCTCTCTATGGAATAGGTTAGCTGCCCCTCTGTGTATCTTCAACACCCACATAACATTTAAATTGAACATCAAATCCTGGCTTCTGGACAAATATCTGTGCAACTGCCCTGCCCACTAAGACCTCCTCCCCTCACCTCCCACTCTCCATCTCCCCTTATGCTACTTCGCTCCCTGCCCTTCTACTTTGGTTATTGTCAGGCCATGTCTCGGCCTCCCCTTTCATTGCCTACCTGTTTGCCCTTATCTTATATACTCCTTATTTCCACCTGGCTGTATTCTTGTTTCATAGTTGTGTGCTTGTACATAGTATGCTGTTACATAATTGCCTGTAGTTTTACCCACATGACTGTACTTTTGTTACTGTATCTTGTACTCAGTACTGTGCATTCCTGTTAGTTGCTGCTCTGATGTAACCTTGATTATTGTTGAAATTATATTGTTTCACTCATACCTTGTGGCCCAGGTCATGCCTGTAAATGGTCCTCTGGACCAGTGCACCTACCCGGTTATCAAAATCAAAATGAATAAATAAACAAATGAATGTTTACTTTTACAAAATACAGTACAGGTAATATAATGGTTATAATTAAATAACATGCTTTTGTGTTAAAGTTTCAGCCAAGATTTAGCACATCTTGTAGCCAAACACTACCAGTTCAACTTAATTAACATTGCACAGTGATGGGTAGTAAAATTACAGCCCAGTATATACCAGGCCAATTTAAAATATAATTTGTCTAGTTTATCCCACAATTTTTTAGAAGCAGTTCTATATATCAAGTTACCATATTCAAGAGAGGGTAAAATTAATTGCTCAGCTAAAATTTTCCTGGGCAATCATTTGTGGCATTTGGTGGTACTTCTTATTGCCCCTTATTTCTTATTTAAGTTACTAACAAGTGAAGTTATATGTCCTGTAAAAGATAAGTCCGAATCAATAATCACACACAAGTAACGGTATTCACTAACCTGGTCAATCAATTCTCCTGCGTTAGTCTGAATGTGCAGTTGGGGTTTATTCTTAGATCTAAAGTGGACCAACTTGTTTTTTTTAACATTCATTATGAGCCTTGACCTGGTGAACCACTCCTGCACACTAAGGAAATCTGCCTGTAATTTTTCCCAAAGGTCTGGCATGTCCTTCCCTGTTGTAATCAGGGGCCAAGTCATCTGTGTACAGTCTCACAGAAGATGAGTGTACTACCTGAGGAAGGTCATTGTTAAACAGCAGGAACTAGAGGGGCCTAAGATGGACCCTTGTGGTATCCCTCAAGTTATGTCTTTCCTCGATGAAAGAACCTGGGAGATTGACACCTTCTGAGAGCAGTTTGACCAATAGGACCTAATCCAGTCTCAAGAACTTTATCTTATCCCCAGGGTCTTCATTCTATCTAGTAGCAAGGAGTGGTCCACCAGGTCAAAGGCCTTGGACAAGTCCATAAAACTGTCTACTGTTTTCAGCCTAGAATCCAAGATTGGGAAGTCCAAGTACATTAGTACCCTCAATCTCACCAATGGTTACTGGCAAATTCCCCTAGCTAAAGAATCCAGAGACAAAACTACATTTTTCACTCCATTTGGAACCTATCAGTTCACCACCATACCATTTGGTTTACATGGTGCACCCACTACATTCCAGCAGCACAGATGTAATTCTAAACCCTCACACTGATTATTGTGCTGTGTACCTGGATCATGTTGTGGCATACAGTCCGGACAGAAAAAGCCATCTGGAACACTAATGAACAGTTATCCAATCTATGTAAAAAGCAATTCTGACCATTCATCTTACCAAGTGTGCATTAGGCATGCAGAAAACCAGATATTTGGGTTATCATTTGGGAAATGGAGAAGTAAAGCCAGAGATTCACAAGATAGAAGCTGTAGTTAACAGTCCTGTTCCTGTTCCTAAAACAAAGAAACATGTCAGGTCATTTTTAAGTTTGGCTGGTTATTACTGGAGATTTGCTCCTAACATTGCCCAGTTAGCTATTCCCCCCACTGAACTCACAAAAAAAAATCTGAATAATGTGAAATGGTCCACAGATTGTGATGAGGCTTTTCCAGGCCACCAAGGCTGCATTATGTTCAGTCCGTGTTTTAGGAAGTCTAGACTTTGAGAAACAATTTCTGTTACAGACAGATGCATCACAGGTAGGCCTAGGTGCAGTCCTGAGTCAGACTACAGATGGCAAGGAACATCCCATTCTGTATGTCAGTAGGCAATTGCACAACAGAGAGAAAAAGTACTCCATTTTTGGAAAAAGAATGCCTTGCTGCAAAATGGGCAATAGAGTCCCTTAAGATTTATCTGCTTGGAGCTGACTTTGTACTTACAATGGATCACAATCCTCTCTGTTGGCTTAATTGTTGGCATAATCAATTGAAGGATAAAAATCCCAGGTGACACCTGGCACTATAGCCATTTAAATTCAAAGTGATGCATAAACACTGAAAAGAGAATGTCAATGCTGATTTTCTGTCAAGATATGGTTGAGGAACTGGGAGTCAGAAGGTTGAAAAAAGTGTGTGTAACTAACTGAAATGTTTGCTGTAAAAGGTGTTATAAAAAAGGGATACTGCATATGCAATGAACTGTACACGTTATAAGGTAATGTTAAAAGAGAAATTAAAGGTTTTGGAAACCTGTTTTTTTAAAGGACAAAAGGTTCCCTCTTAAAGAGGTGTGTGTGTGTGTGTGTGTGAAAGGGATGAGTAAAACCCTATCCCATTTGTTATGCAGACAGAGTTAAAAGCAAGGATCTAGTTTGCCCCCTCCTATTCTGCCACTTGTCTGTCTCTTGCCTATCTATTACACAATCAATTTTTTGTGGCGCCTAAGAATTGGCCACTCTCATGGTCCCACAGTTTTCCCTGTTATCTGTCTTCTTTCTTTCTTTCTTTCTTTCTTTCTTTCTTTCTTTCTTTCTTTCTTTCTTTCTTTCTTTCTTTTCTTTCTTCTCTCTCTATCTCTCTCTCTTTCTTTCTCCCCTTGCTTCTCTGTGGTTAAAAAAGTATATGTGCATCTTTATGTAAAGCTGGGATCACTTAGTTTGCAAATGAATATAATTATATTGTTGAAATGATTGTAGAAAGCTATTTTTGTTTATTAGACAAGATAATCTGGAACACAGGGGATTGACCTTGAGATTCATTTTGACCTCCACATGATTGTGTACAGAGTTGTCAACAGGTACAAAATGTATTATTTTTCTGCACCTGTTAAGATTAGATGTGCTCTTCAGGCCATCTTGAGGAAAGAAACTGACTGTTTTGATACATTTTGTGAGAAATTGGAAATGTAACTTACAGCAACAGGATGCAAACTGCCAGGCAAAAACATCTTATATGAACAGAGCAATGCTTTTCCAGGGAGAGACTCAGATTACTTTTGTTTTTGTTTGTACTGCCTTTATGAAGTGCCTTACTGTACAATTTTTTCTATTTTATTATTATTGATAATACTAAAATGCTACTCACAAATTTTATAACTTCTCCTGAATAAAATAACGAACAAATGTTGGTCCAGCCCAACTGTTCGTTATAGTGGTTTGTTAGCTAAATTGAGGTACATACATAAACATATGGAATGTTTTACCTGTGACTAATCCCGGGTCACCCATGGAAAAGGGACTGTCATGGTCTCAGTGGGTCTACCCAGTTACCAAAATTAAAATAAAATGATCCATCTGCTTATGCTTCCTAACTTATGCAACTATGACAGGGATATGTTTCTTCTAATTCTATGAGTTAGTACTTTAGGTCTGCCACCCTCTTAAATGAGGATATTGCCTGCCTTTACAATAGCACTACATTTAAAACTGCAGTAGGAAGAGTAGATTCCTAATAAGTATCACACCAAAAATCAGACTGCTAAGTTTCTTATTTTTTAAAGTTAAAACTCCAACTTGTCTGGCAAAAAGGCTTGATTTAGTGAAGTGCTGCTGCTGTTGTCATGTCAGCTAGGGCATTTGCAACCTTTCCTTACTACTGGTAATGCTGTATGACCACTGGCTCGCACAAGCTTTCCATCAACAATCATAACGTTTGCATGTTTTACCCCACCTGAACTTAGTATCATGTGCCTCTGCAGAAATGTGCACCATGTATCCCATCCAAAATTCATACCCCAACTCCTCCCAAAATGTGTGCCTTATGATCCTGCCACATTGTGTACCTCACACTCCTTACAAATTTGGCACTTCACATCCCTCCCTCATGGCCCTCAGCCTTGCCAAAATGTACACTTCCTGAAATTAGTGCCGCATACTCTTCTCAGATTTTGCACCTCACACACTTCTTGAACCTTTTTCCCAGTAACCTCCACACAAAATTGTATTTCACATCCTGTGCCATCTCTCTACTGAATTTTGCACACTACACACCTCTAGAATTTTACATATTGCACTTCACGCAACTCTTAATATAGGTGTCCTATACCCAACCCAAAATCTTCACCCCATTCCCCTCCTGAAATTTGTTTCCTAGCAACTGTCCTGCATTTTTCCCCCAAACCCTCCTGAAATTTGTGACTCACACCCCTTCTAAAACTGGCACCCCACATACTTCCTGAAATTAGCATCCCATACCCCTCCAACATTTTGGGAGAGGTGTGTGTTTAGGTTTTGAGAGGACTGTGAGGCAACATTTTTCAGAGGAGCGCATGATACAAATTTCCAGTAGGGTGAAGAGTACAAATATTGGAAGGGAAGTAAAGCACAAATTTCAGAAGGAGGTAGGGTGAATATTTTGGGAGGGGTGTGCAATGTACAATTTAGTAGGGATGTGGATTCAAGGTGTATGTTCAATTTTTGGGAGGAGTGTGGGGCTAAATTTCTGGGAGGGGTGCATGGCACAAATTTCCAGTGGGGTGCACAGCACACATTTTTGAAGGGAAGCAGAACAAAAAATTTCAGAAGGAGGTAGGATGAAGATTTTGGGAAGGGTGTGGGGTGTACATTTTGGGAGAGATGTGGGTGCAAATATTGGGAGGGGTGGGGCATATATGTTGGGAGGAGTGATTTTGGGAGTGTTATGAGGTTAAGAATTCAGGAGAGGAGTGGGTACAAACTTTGGGGGATGCAGGTGGCAAATTTTAGGAGGGTTACAAGGCACACATTTTAGGAGGGACAAAGGCTGCACATTTCAGGTTGTGTTTGTGCACACATTTTGGGAATGTATGGGGTGCTGTTCATTGGAGAGGTGCACAGCAAATTTGTTAGAGGCAGGGGCGCATCATTCAACAAGGGTGTGAGCACTAAGTTTTAAAGGAATGCATGCTGCAAATCTCGGGGTGGTGCAGGACACCACTTTTGGGAATGGTGCAGTTTTTAAAATTCAAAAGAGATGTGGTATACAAATTATATAAGGAATGCAGGTGCAAAGTTTGGGATGGATGTGGCATGCAATTTTTGAAAATGGTGTGAGGTGCAAAGTTCTGGAGTGATGCAGAGTACATTATGAAGGAGGGATATAGAGCAAAAATGTTGGGAGTCTTGTGGGGTACACATTTTAAGAGGGCTAATGGGCACAGATGTTGGGAGGGATGTGAGGTGACAAATTCAGGAGCATTGAGGGGCAAAACATAAAAAGACAGCAAGGCACAAATGTTGGGAAGAGTGGTTGTACAGATTTGAAAGGGGTACAGGAAGAGCATTGCTGGAGAGATGCAAGGCACAAAGTTTGTTTGTTTGTTTTGTTTTTGTGGGTGACCAGAACACATACTGTAATAATAACATACAAAAAATGTTGCATATAAAACAATACATGAGATAAATATACAATTAAACAAAGACCACGTTCTAGCTAGAAAAATATTTGCACTGACAATTTACAAGGAGATAATTTTTTTCTGTAAGTCTAAAGCAAGATACAGAAATATTGAAACTGGTTACTGAAGTTGGTAATGAGTTGAAAAATAAAGGCAGTTTATAAAGAATATTTTTTTGGCCAGTGGTGGTCCTCATTTTAGGTAATGAAAATTGACAATGCAAAGATGAAGGTGTTGAAGCTGAAGCATGTGTTTCTTGAAAATGGAATAAAATTAAGTAGGAACACAACTCATGATCTCTGTCTTAGAGGGAATCCTTGTCTGTATTAGGTATCTCTGGTGCAAAGGGAGCCAGCCTGTTTGGTTGTCAATCAATCAATCAAAATCTTTATTTTGCCAGGCAGAACATCATTGAGACAAGCTCATTTACAAGATGGACCTGGGGCAAAACAATTGCCAACAACCTTGTATAAGGTACACAATGGTAGTTCCACCATGCCACAGCAACACGAATTGTGTTGAATGGCATTACAGTGATGACACAATGCCGACAGTCAGCACAGTGCCTTCTGGGAAAGCAAGTGTTTCTTGTGCAGGGCTTTACCCCCTACACCCCCATACTGTAGAGAACTAACTCTGAGTTGGAGTTGATTCAGGGAGGGGGGGATATCCCCAGAGACAGCCATGTCAGGAATACCGGGGACCATTGCAGTGAACTGCCGATTTTGTCGCTGTAATGGTCTTTGCGGTATTCCCATCGCTGTTCAAACACAATACCCACAAGGGTAAGTACAACATGGTAATTGCGTTGCAAATTTTGCTATCTGATTGTACAGAGTCCTTACCCTGGACAGTAGTCCCTCTCCAGCTGAAGAATAAAATAAGATGCCATAATCAATTACTGGGAGGAGAAAACTCCATTACAAAAGCATCCCTGTAGAAGGTGTGAAAGGTGAATTTAACCTGTATAGAGCTCCCAATGTCTGATGAATTATTTTCACCATAGAGGTTATGTGTGGTTTGTAGAGAGGGGGCAGTCCAGGGTGAGGCTAAGATATTTAAATTTCCTTACTTTCTCAATTTGTACTCTAATGAGAGTATATAAGGAAAGAATCGGATCAACAGACAGCTTCTTTCTTTGGTTATAAAAAGCACTGATTTTTTTTAGCATTTAAAACCAGTTTATTTTTAAAAGCACAGTGTTGCAAATTTGCAAAGTCAGATGATAATAGTTCCCTCAAGTTGGGATGGCTGGGCCCCCTCATGAAGTTCACTGTGTTATCAGCATAAAGAAACATATTGGTATTACTACAAATGGAAGGTAATGTATTCAAAATTAAACTAAATAAAAGGGGACCCAGGACTGATCCCTGGGGAACACCTAGTGCAACAGGAGATGAAGAAGAAAGATGACCTATAGTTTTTCTTCCTTGTATTCGTCCATGTAGGTAATTCTGGCAGTAGCCCACAACTTCCCTGGACAAGCCTAATTTATTAAGAGCAACCAATAACAAATCATGGTTCACTAGGTTGAGATCTTTGGTGAGGTCCATGAAAATGGCCACTGAAAAATGTCTCTTATCTAGAGCCTTGTGAACCACCTGCAGAAATCCCACCAAGGCATGGCTGTACATTGTCTGGGCCAGAATCCATGCTGAGCCAGAATCAGAACCTCATGAATGAGCAAGTACTCTAGCATCTGTTCAAGGAAAATTTGCTCCAGTACCTTGGATAAAGGAGCCAATAGAGAAAGAGGATGGTAATTCTGTACATTGGATGAATTTCCAGATTTCTGAAGGGGAACAACAACAGTGCTTTTCCAAACATCAGGGAATTGACCCAAACAAAGTAACAGATTACATTTTTTGTTAATGGAAAACTAATGATGTCTGCAGTGATCCTCACAAGCCTAAAGTCCACCTCATCCATGCCAACTGAGGGCCATAGATGTAGTTTCACAAGGTAAGACAAAATCTCCTCAAGAGTCAGTATCCTAAAATAAATCTTTGGGTGTGTGTAGGTTAAAGATATGGAGGTATCATTAACACTACCTTTTGAAAATCTGTCATTGTCACTGGGAATGTAATTTGATAACTCAGTAAAAAAGTTATTAAATTCCATAGCTATAGTTTGGAGATCATTCAGTATCTCAGCTGGGGTATTCAACATTTTGGTGACTGGTTTGTATTTTTTATCTAATATATCCTTTATCAGGTCTGCAACATTTTTTCTGGTGAACTGTTTTTGTTTTCCACTGAAAAGCTGTTGTTTTGATTTTCTGATCAAAGACAATTGTTGCGAGCTTGTTCATATGGTGCAACAGCTGCTGTATCCTGGGTCCTTCTAAATGTCTTCCATTTTTTTATGTCTATCTCTCATTAGCTGTAACCACTAACCCTTTTATAGGAGCAACTCTGTTGCAGATTGTGTTGAAGCAAGAGCAGAATTAGCTCAGAAGGAATGAAAGGTGCAAGCTTTGTGAGTGGTGGTGAAAAATCTGTGTGAACCAGACAGTCATACAGTGTTACTGGCAGTGAGGACAAGGCTGTGTGTGCCCTAGCTGAAATCGCATGATGTCATTGGCAATACTTCACTGAAACTAGCTTTTTTTAACAGGCAGTGAATTCAGGGTTACAAAAAGAAATTCTGGCATGAGGCTTATTGCAGATCTACTGTTCCTAATTCAGAATTTAGTTCTTTTGGAGTTATCTCCTTTTTAATGTAAAAGCTGGTATGGCTTTGGTAATTTTCCAGTCAAGTGGAAATAGACCTAATTCAAGAGATTGGTTAAGTCAAGTGGCTGGTAACTGAGGGACTGGCTGCCACTGTTTGTGCTTTGCAGGCAGTGGGACTGGCTGTTACTGTTCCTCCTCTGCAGGCAGTGCTATACAATGCCAGACTGATACGGAGTAAGACCACTTTATAGCTGACTTTATATCTTATGCTTTTGTTGATCTGGGTTGCTTTATGGAGACCTGGTTTTGTGATGATGCTGGCCTGGTATTGGAGTCAGCTGTGCCACCTAGGTTCTCTATGGTGCACTGCCTAAGGAAGGACTACATAGAGGTGGACATCTGTTTTACCTCTGAGCTGAGTCTGTGGTACACCCGGTTGGGGATACCCCATTGTCTGAATGTGTCTATGCAAGGAGTCCAGGCACAGGTTGCAGAATCCTCCTCGTTTACTGACTTTGGGATGCAGGGGGTGATTTTCTGCAGGAAATAGCAGCTTTTGTTACTTCAACAGTGTGGAGTTGCCTAGATGGATTATTTTGGGTGACTTTAGTTCTTGGGTCAATGATGAACATTCGTATTTTCGTCAAGATTTCATCCGGGGCATGGAAGTCCTGGACCTTGCATAAGCTGTTGCTTCTGTGACCCACCAACATGGCCATGCCTTGGACTTTGTATTCTCTTTGGGACTTGAGGTGACAGATCTCAAGACTGATATGATCATTTGGTCAGATCATTGCAATGTCAGATTCTCCTTCAGGGCCCCCCATTATAGTCCACCTCCTGTGAAGGTAGTCCAGTACTGCCCTTTTATGAGGCCCATGGCAAGAAGGACTCTTTGTGGTGCTGGATTCCTTCAATGTCTTGACAGCATGCGATATGCAACCTGAGGAAGTGGTGTTGACCTATAACAGGGCTATCAGGACAGCATTCAGTCTTGTGGCACTGGCCTGTATACAGCTCTTGGTTTTGTGCCTTGGCTAGTCAATGTGTGACGGTGAGCTGAGGAAGATGAAAGCAAAGCTGTGGAGGCTGGAGCACTGTTGGAGGAGATCCAGGGCCCGGGAGGGCAGATTGACTTTGACTATTCACTGTGATGAGTATCAAAAAGCAATTACCCATAAAAAGTCAGGATTTCTGTCAAGAGAGACATGGCTGCTGGGAAGAATCGACCAGCTCAGCTCTTTAGGAATGTGGACAAGCTTCTTTATTCAGCTACTGTACATCTACTGGTGAGCTGTGTTGGGCAAATGGGCCCTGTGTTCACCAAGATTGTCCAGTGCTCCTTGTCAGAGGGGGTGTTAATGGTTACATTGAAAACTGGTGATGCCTTTTCTGAAAAAGCCATCATTAACCCTGGATGTCCTGGTAAATTACTGTCCTATCTCTAACCAGCCATTTTGGATAAGGATATCGAGAAGGCGGTTGTGCTACAGGTCGAGGCACACCTCACTGTCTTTAACATGTATGAGCTTCTCCAGTCTGGTTTTAGTTTAAGGCATAGCACAGAGACTGCACTGGTCAAGGTACACAGCAACCTGATCTGGGTGAGGGATAAAGAAGAGTGGTCAATTCTCATACCCTGGATCTCTCTTTAGCTTTTGACACTGTAGACCATAGGTTGTTACTGGACAGATTGAGGGAGTATGTAGGACTCACCAGCAAGGTCATCTGCTGGTTTGATTCCTATCTCAGTGGCAGAACACAGAGGGTAGTGCTGGGTAATTTCTCCTCACCTCTATGGCTGTGTCATGTGGTGTACCCCAGGATTCGGCCCTCTGGCCCATGTTGTTTGCTCTGTACATGCTGCCACTGATCATTAAACAATATGGGCTTGGGTTTCATTGCTATGTAGATGATACCCAGCTCTACCTGTCTTTTGCACCCAGGATGCTGGGTGCAGTGGAGTTGCTGAATAAATGCCTGGCTAAGATCCAAGACTGGATGTCACTGTGCTGGTGAGAATTTTACCCTGACCAAACTGAAGTGCTGGTGGTGGAGCCTGATTGTAGGGGGCAAGTTGCAGCTATTGAGAGGCAGACCTGGCTTAATCTTAGTTCTTTTGGGCTTTTGGCTGCTATGAAGGTGAGAAATTTGGGAGTCATTCTAGACAAAAGGCTAACATTTGAGGCTCAGATGTCAGCAATAGTATGGAATGGCTTTTACCATCTAAGGAGCACCAGCTGGATTTGATTCTTTTGGTTCCACCAAGTTACGTCGACAACATTGTTGTCGACATCCCTGACAGTGACGGGAACAATGCCACTCGGCATTGTTCCCGTCGACAAAGTGTGTACCCCATCTCTAAATAACAACTCCGAATCAGAGTTGTTTCAGGGTGGTGGGGAAACACCGGAGATGGAGTGCTGGTGTAGAGTAGACCATCACAGCGACCTGGTGAGATTGTCACTGTGATGGTCTTCACTCTTAAAATGTCATTGTGCTGATGGCATACCGATTCTTTATACCCACTGGAGATCAGGCCCCACTAGTACACACCTTTGTAACCTCAAGGCAAGACTACTGTAATGCTCTGTACCTCGGAGTCAGTGTAGGTATACTGTGGTGCCTCCAGCAAGTGCAGAATACTGTGGCTGGGCTGCTGACCAGCTTTTTAAGGATGAGTCATGCCTCCTGGGGCTGTGTGATCTACACTGACTGCCAGTAAAGTGGCATATCTCCTTTAAAGTTGGTTTACTAATGTCTAAGGCCCTGCTTGGGTTGGGTCTGGGTTACCTGTGTGATCTCTGTCTTTACACCCTCTCTGATCCACTGAGGAGGACCTCCTTGTTGTTCCCTGGGCCAGGCTTAAATCTTCAGGGGACTGGGCCTTTGAGGTGTCAGATCTGATTCAATGGAATTAATGTCTGAGGGCCCTGAGGGAAGCCTCCTTAGTCAAGGCCTTTAAAATAGGTCTTAAGACATTTATTCAATCAACCATTTGGGGAATAATTTACACTGCGTGTTGCTGCTGCTGCTCCAGTATGTAATCAGTATTTATTTTTTTATTTCTGTGTGAGTTATCATAAAGTAAGCTACTTGATGTATTTAATTCTTATCATGTACAACACCTTATGTTAAACCAGTCCTGACTGTATTCAGCCTCATGTCAGCTAGTTAATGATGATGTTTACTTGCATTATGCCAGCTGTTTATTTATTCCCAACTACAATGTATCCATCCATAGTTCCTTGGGATGCTAATGTATTCACCAAATGTGCCATGTACTTGTTAATCCCTGTGTTGCTACCTGTACCTCTGTACTTGACGTGTACTCTCCCGGGTTGTGCCTGAAAATAGGCAGGTGTTTCCTTAGTGCACTTACCCAGTAACCAAAAGCAACTAAATAAAGAAATAAACAAATTAATGTATTTATTGTTTATTTATGGGATTCATCTGTTCTCTTGGTAATGCTGCCCTGAGTCTCTGAGAAAGGGTGTCAGAAAGAAATAAAGTTAATACTACTAAGTAATTTGAATAGAACTATACGAAGGAATTTCACAGCCTCTTCTAGGAGAAAAGTAGAAATGGAAACAGACATTGCCAGCAGATAGAAAAAGGGAGTATTTTCAAAGCCTATATCAAGATATGATTTTCTAACGTACTACTTTGACATAAGCAAAATTACTCCTATGTCCAATTTTCAAAGCTAGGTCAGAGCTATGTCTAGTTTTCAAAACTCTGACTTAGTTATGTGCAGTTTGCAAAATTCAGGTATAAATGTGCGTTGATTGAATATTCAGACTGTGCGAAACCTGGTTTATCATTTACATCTTTCATTTTCTAGCATTTTTTAATCCAAAAACTGGTGTAAAGTACTATAAAACAGTAATTCTGCTGATAAATCCAGTTTTTGAAAATAACCCCATGTTATGACTTTTGAAATCCCACCCAACATAACTAGGAGTTGCATCCATTTTGTGATCTTTGAAAATCCCACCTGATTTAACTAGAAGTTTTGTCCATGTCATGGCATTTGAAAATCCCACTGAAAGGTCCATCCAGTTTACCTGTAAGAAACTTCCTTCCTGTCTCCCTGACTTACCATTACAAAGAGGTTTTAGCCACGATGACCCCTCCTGAAACCCACCTCCTCACCTCCAGCCCCCCCACCTCTCTGTCACTTCCTCTTGGCATTATCAGCCAAATACCTATACCAGCTGTATTTCAACCTGTTAATAGTCCCAGTCCCCACCTCTTCCGCAGGTGCCAACAAAGGTTTTACCAGATGCCTTTGATACAGTAAAGTCACTTTTTCTCTGACATTTTAGGACTTTCAGAGATTTCATAGTTCGGAAGTAGACCATTTAATCATCTGATTTGTTCTGGCAACCTGTTTCTCAGACTGACATGAGGCTGGCTTGATAAAGTATTTAATGAAAAAGTTCTGCTTGGTACCTATTTTCTTTTCCTTTCTTCCCTTTTATACAAAATAATTACATAAGAAAAAGTTACTCATGCTTTATGTTAGAAGCTAGCCTAAAATATCTGTAAATTAGCAGACACTGGATTTCTGGTGTGCCCCAGTTATTAGAAAGCATTACAAAATTGGCAAGGCTGCACAGAGAGTAAAGGACAGCTTCAACCCCCTCACCCCACAATGGTTTAATCTGTCATGTCTCCCACACTTCAATATGCCATGTGTGTCAATGCTAACAGTCAACAGAACAAGATATTTCACCACAACCAAATCCCAGCAATCAGTTTTAGTTTAGACAAATCGGCAGTAATTGGCATGCCACAATAGATGGCCACCAATCTGAAAGGGCTTGGCCTATGGTTTGGTGGGGCAGCAGGAGACACTCACCATGCTCCCACAAACAATACCTAAATTGTGCAGAACTGAGCATCCTTATGTGCCTATTGTGGCTTCTGCATGGCTACTGGTTGGCCCACTCACCTCTCCACTGCTCTCATTGCTTACCTGCTCCTTGTGTTAAGCCACCTGTTCTGGCCACAGCTGCTGCTTGGGCATCCCACCTGCTGTGGATCTCCACTTCCTGTTTGTCAGCGTACTGCCAGACCTCCATTCCCCACACCTTCTGCCAACACTGTCGGATTCCTGCATCCAGGCTGTTCCCCACTCTCACTGCTGGCTGGGTGTGACTTGATTCCTTCCTTCCCTGCCATCATTTGTTTCAGTTCTTGGGGTGTCTGCCACTCTGCATTCAGGCCTCCTTTCCTCTGCAGTACCCCCCCTTGTGCCCCTTGACCCTGTTAGCCACCCTTCCCTGACCTTGTTCTCAGCTGGTGCTCATCTGTCCTCCATTTCTCTTTTGGCTTCCATTTTGTATTCATTGTGCCTCTAAGTATTAGCCCCTACCCTTTCTCCAGCTACTGACTCGGCTACAGGAGGGCAGACCCTGCCCTGGAGCATTCTCCCACCAACGAATCAAGGCTCCTATCCTAAAGCCTCGGCTACAGGTGGGCACACCCTGCCTGGACCATTCTCCCACGGATGAATCAAGGCTCCTATCCTAAAGTCTTGGCTACAGAAGGGTGCATCCTGCACTGGAGCATTCTCCAACTGACGAATCAAGGCTCCTATCCTAAAGCCTTGGCTACAGAAGGGCACACCCTGCCCTGGAGCATTCTCCCACCGATGATTCAAGGCTCCTATCCTAAAGCATTGGTTACAGGAGGGCGCACCCTGCCCTCTAGCATTCTCCCACCAATGAATCAAGGCTCCTATCCTAAAGCCTCAGCTACAGGAGGGCACACCCTGCCTGGACCATTCTCCCACTGATGAATCAAGGCTCCTATCCTAAAGCCTCGGCTACAGGAGGGCACACCCTGCCTGGACCATTCTCCCACCGATGAATCAAGGCTGCTACCCTAAAGCCTTGGCTACAGAAGGGCACACCCTGCCCTGGAGCATTCTCCCATCAATGAATCAAGGCTCCTATCCTAAAGCCTCAGCTACAGGAGGGCGCACCCTGCCCTGGAGCATTCTCCCACTGATGAATCAAGGCTGCTACCCTAAAGCCATGGCTACAGAAGGGCACACCCTGCCCTGGACCATTCTTCCACTGGTGAATCAAGGCTGCTACCCTAAAGCCTCGGCTACAGAAGGGCACACCCTGCCCTGGACCATTCTCCCACTGGTGAATCAAGGCTGCTATCCTAAAGCCTCGGCTACAGGAGGGCACACCCTGCCCTGGAGCATTCTCCCACTGATGAATCAAGGCTCCTATCCTAAAGCCTTGGCTACAGGAGGGCACACCCTGCCCTGGAGCATTCTCTCACCAATGAATCAAGGCTCCTATCCTAAAGCCTCGGCTACAGAAGGGCACACCTGCCCTGGAGCATTCTCCCACCAATGAATCAAGGCTGCTATCCTAAAGCCTCGGCTACAGGAGGGCGCACCCTGCACTGGAGCATTCTCCCACCAACAAATCAAGGCTCCTATCCTAACGCCTTGGCTACAGGAGGGTGCACCCTGCCCTGGAGCATTCTCCCACTGATGAATCAAGGCTCCTATCCTAAAGCCTTGACTACAGGAGGGCACACCCTGCCCTGGAGCATTCTCCCACCGATGAATCAAGGCTCCTATCCTAAAGCCTTGCTACAGGAGGGCACACCCTGCACTGGAGCATTCTCCCACTGATGAATCAAGGCTCCTATCCTAAAGTCTTGGCTACAGGAGGGCACACCTGCCCTGGTGCATTCTCCCAATGATGAATCAAGGCTCTATCCTAAAGCCTCAGCTATAGGAGGCACACCCTGCCTGGACCATTCTCCCACCGATGAATCAAGGCTCCTATCCTAAAGCCTCGGCTACAGGAGGGCACACCCTGCACTGGAGCATTCTCCCACTGATGAATCAAGGCTCCTATCCTAAAGATAATTCATCAGTCCTAGCAATGCCTCATAGCTTTGGCCTTCTTTGTCTGTTGTTCGAATTTTGGCGCCATTTCACTTAGGCTTCTGCTCGGTTTCAAACTGCCTAAAACGACTGCCTAAAATGCACGGGACTCACACCAGTTGCTGTACAAATTCAATGTTTACACAAAATGTGTGCTCACTAGGTGAGGACCTTGAGTTTTAATTCTGCACCTCAAGACCATATATATCTGCTGAAGCTACCGGTCACGTAGTTAAAATGGCGCCAAAACCTAGATTTTTAATTTTTCCTTTGGCTAATGCTGAATTACGCACCGGATTTAGCTTGAACTGTTTTAACATCTAATTTAGAAACAAGTTTATCTGCTGATTAGCTGTACGGACCCAGGAAAAATGTAAACTGCATTTGTCTGTTTGGTAAAATCCCGTTAAACTCCATACATATCTCGGTCCCTATTTAGCTGTTCCTCTTAATACTACTGGACGTCGAACAGTGCAAAGAAGGAACCCTGCTGCTAATACTAAATTTCAGTACCCCTAACCTGCATTTCAGCTACTAAATTCTAAAGAAAGTAGCTAAGTAAAGCGCAAAGAGCTGCTCAAACTTAAATCACATAGACAGCAGCTTAGGAGAGGAGACTGAGCAGCTCCTCGCATACCGAGCTAATTTTATTTCCCCTTCTGAAATTAAGTACAAGAACTGCTCTCCTCGCTTTGCAAATACAAAGTTAGCAGCTGCTCTAATTTAAATCACATCGCCAGCAGCTTAGGAGGAAAAGTGAAATTAATTGCAAGAACTGCTCCTAACTTGCCGGGTGCTGCTTCCCCGAAGTCATGTAGCGACTGCTCCCCACCCACCCCCACCACTCCCACCCTTAGCTGGCACCAGTTATGTAGCGTGAGGCATAGCGTAGACTATTCCTTAGAAGGAAATTAACTATTTCCTCACTTTCCCATTAGCAGGCCATATTTCTTGACTGCTAGAGGGCGCCTGATATTTGTTTCAGTCCTTCTGGCTCCCCAATCATAACCCTGCTAGCAAAATACATTTTGTTGTTCTTAAATCGAGCCTTCCTTCCTACACACCCCACTTTCAAATGACCTTCTCATTAAAAATCAATATGGCCATAAGTCCTTGTGCAATATTCCTGCTAGCTTCTATTTTTTCTACCTTCATATGGCTCCCTTTATTATACTACCCATCAACCAGGAACCATCACTACACATACCCTGATGACTCTAGGCTCTCCATTATGCGTATGCCACTTCACTTGCCCTGTGACACTTCCCCACTTCTCATCCCTTACAAGTTCATCTACCACTTTGTCTACATTCTGCATAAATCCCCACTGCTCAGCCTCACCCTGTCTACCCCTTTCATCCATCGTAAGCTATGGTACCTGTTACTCCTAGCCTTAATGTTAGCTGGGGATACTGAGCTAAACCCAGGGCCCGTAAGTAATTTATCCCACAGTGATACAAACTGGAATGACACCAAGGGCCTCTGCATTGTACACCTGATCATTAGGAGCCTTCTTCATGACATAGCGGAACTAGAGGCGTGGGTTGTTCAATATAACCCTTATATCCTTTGCATATCTGAAACATGGCTAAAACCCTCTACCCCAATCCCCTCTGCTCAATACCAAATTACAATCTAATCGGACAAGACAGGCCCTCATCAAAGCATGGAGGTGGTGTTGCCATCTTCTATAAACCTCATTTGTCACTATCCCATAATGTCCTGCCCACCCTGTCTCACTGTGAAGTGATCCATGCAACCTTACAGCTAGGCTTAAAGAAATTACACATAGTCTGCGCCTATAACCCTCCTGCTGGTGGTAGCACCAGTCTTGAAGAACTCCTCTCCCAAGTGGACAGTACCATTGGCCAAAATGAAGTCCTTATACCGGGGGACCTCAACTTAAACTGGACTAGTAAATCAAACCAGTCCTCTCATACCATGGTACAAGGTCACAACCTTCACCAACTAATCACAGACCGTCAGACCCAACTAGGGTCATGGATCCCCCTCGGACTAGTACACTCATCGACAGGGTCCTTACAAACTGCCCTGCCAGTATAGTCTGTGCAGGTACCCTTGCAGATGCAATAAGTGATCACTCCCCAATCTACTGCATCTGGCGCTCTACCAGTAAACCATCTTTTCCTCCCAAACTCATCACCTTCCACAATCTGGCCAACTTTAACTTAACACAGTTTATACATGATCTCTCATTGATTGACTGGTCACCCATCTACACCTCAGCTAATGCCCAGTCGGCATTAGACTATTTCCTGGCCCGGTTTGGTCTGCTGCAAGACACCCATGCTCCCCGTGTCACTAGTCATATTCGTGGAACTCAAACAAAGTGGTTAACCAAAGACCTACTCACCCAATTAAGGGCCAGGGACAAAATGTGGTGGTGTTTCAAGGCCTCTGGGTTTCAGACCGACTATACTGACTACCGATCTCTGAGAAACACATGCAAAAGAAACATTCGATTAGCTAAAAGCTCTTTCTGCAAAGACCTGCTAACGTAAGCCGTAGGAGACTCTAAGAAATTCTGATCAACCATAAAAACCCTCCTTGGAGCAAATCATATGGTCCACACAAGTGATATGCTGATAAATGGCATACACTGCAATAATCCGGTGACTATCGCCAACTCTTTCAATCACCCGTTCTCAGACCTAACCAGCTCCCTGGCCTCCTTCCCACATGCACACACCGCTTCCCCCCCGGTGATACTAAACCTCTACTCACGCATCCTCCTTTTAGGTTCTGGAGCATTACAAGAACAGAAGTTCTAAAACTGCTACTCTCCATTCCTGACAGTACCAGCTCGGGGTCTGATGGTCTGGAACCTAGGCTCTTGAAAGCTGCTGCCCCTCTCATGGCCTCTCCCCTAACCAAAATCTTTAACCTATCTCTATGCCATGGTACAGTTCCTAATATCTGGAAAATAGCTAGAGTCACACCCATTCCTAAAAAGGGTGATCCTAAAGAAATCAAGAACTACCGTCCCATATCAATTCTCTCTGTGCTTAGTAAAATCTTGGAAAAACAAGTGACCACCCAATCTATAGAATATCTTCAGAAGCATAACCTTCTCTCTTGTTCCCAGCATGGCTTCTGCAAAGGCCACAGCACTTCCACAGCACTCCTAAAACTCACAAATGACATCTTTGCTCCTATGGACTCAGGCCTCCTGACAGGTGTGGTTTTCATCGATTTAACTAAGGCATTTGACCTGGTTAACCATACCCTTCTTCCTTCTAAATTACACTCCCTAGGTTTCTCCACCAATGTAGTGGACTGGTTCAAAAGCTATCTGTCTGACAGAAAACAGGCTGTAGTTTTCAACTCAGCCATATCTGACCTTTCATCTATACATGTTGGTGTGCCCCAGGGCTCTATACTTGGCTCCTTGCTTTTCTCAGTCTTCATTAATGATATCCCGCTGCTTACACCTACCTGTTCATCTCTACTCTATGCAGATGACCTAGTTATTTACCATAGTGCAAGAAATATCTCTGACATAAACCACCCTCTTGCCTCGGACTTCGCAAATATTCAATCCTGGCTAACAGAGAACAAACTTGTTCTCAATATAGGCAAGACATACTCTATGCTCTTTGGCTCACCTGCCAGAGTTAAAGCAAACCAAAATGCCCCCAAAATCTCGTGTACGGACGGCTCCCCACTGGTTAGTGCCAGATCATTTAACTATCTGGGCATTACTCTTGACCAAACTCTAGATTTTGACCTGCGCATAACTACCACCTGTAAATCTGTCAACGCTAAGATAGGAGGTGCCTATCGTACTAGTTATGCCCTCACCCCATCGGCTAGACTAGCTGTGGCACAAGGCTTTCTGCTCCCAGCCCTGGTCTATGGCTCAGTCAACTTACCTATCTGCCTCAAAATCCTCCCTCCATGTATGGGACACCACCTATAATAGCATCTGCTGCTATGCCTCTGCATCCCCATGTTACAAACACCATTGCCAGCTCTATGCTGACCTAAAATGGCCTTGCCCTTCTGCCCATCGACTCCAGTCCTATGGCTCACTGATTGACTGCATTGCCAGATCAGGCCTCCCCCTATCCCTCGCCTCTCTGCTGCACTCACAACCTTTCTCCTATGGGCTAGAGTCTACTGACCAAGCCCCTCTTCACATCCCTAGATGCAAAACCAATATGGGTGCACGTGCTTTCTCATACATGGCTCCAAAGTACTGGAACGCCATACCTCAAACTATTCGTCGAGCTCCCACCCATGCTAGTTTTAAGAAACTTCACCGTGATCATCTGTGTGCTACTAGCACCTGCACTTGCTGTCATCTGCCTTAGACCATCCTTTCTCCCTGCCTCTGTTTTCCCTAGGTAATCTACTTCTCTGACACCTCTTCTCCACCTCTCTTAATACCCCCCTTACATGTTTCTCTCTCATCCCTTACCCTCTTCCTTTGCTTCCCACTACTCTCCCTTTTCCTCTCCTCCCTGTTTTCAGTAACCACATAATGGCACTTGTTGTATTGTCTGTGTATACTTTTCTCTTGCAATGCCTGTTTTCTCACATTGTTTTCTAATCTTGTTTTTTTACTTTGTCCAAACCGTATTGACTGTATTATACCGAACAATGTTTCTCTACACCCTAAGTTTAGATTGTATGTGATTCCCCTCCTAACTGTGTTACATATCTCATGTGCTGCATCACATGTATGCTATGTATTTCAAACTGTATCCTCCCAGGTCATGCCTGAAAATAGGCATTCTTATGCCTAGTGCACCCACCCAGTTTCCAAAAGCAAATAAATAAATGTCAGCCTCTTCCTATCTTACCTGGTTTCCATATAACCTATTTTTCCCTTGACATTGCCTATACAGGGCTTTGCCTTCCTCCTCAGTTCCTCAAGCATTTGCCCCATCAGACTTGCTAATCCTTTCTACTCAGATCACCCTCCTTACCATTCTGTCCTGTTTAACCAGGATACTACCGCCTCAGAATTTCTGAATCCACTGTCACGTCCTTGCCTTCTGTCCCATGCTATTGGTCTCCTGCTCCTATAGGGCTCATTTTTTTTGTCTTCAGGGCTTCCTTGCCCTGAAGATTGACATGTTTGTTCTGCTCCCCTGAAGTTTACATCTTGAGGGCGGGTGGCAGAGAATACAGTAAGCCAAAGTTATATTATATTGCACAAGTGTCTAGGAACTACTAACTGACAGCCTATTCCACCTTAAATCATCATCATTCCAATAAAATCCTTCTCATACCACTGATCCTTCCTTATGCAACCTAAGCATTCCAACATAAGGCACCTAATGATACGTTGAACACAATTTTAGTTTAAGTTGTGTCAAGCATCCCAGACCAAAGTCCATCCCCACGCTGCTCTTGACCTAATTTATCACGGCCTCCTCAAGCACTGTAGCAGCTGCCTTCACCTAATCCAGAAAATCTTACTCATGTAAGTGACAACCCTGAAATCCCCGAGCCAAGGGTAAGACACGGACAGTAAGTGAGAGAACAAATGTGCATGCTTTGCAGAGAAGAGGTTGAAAACAGATGAGCATTTTATAACTACAAATGTAATTAAATAGCGGCTAACTACTAAAATAAAACACTCCAAATGATTAGATTCACAACAGTGAAGTTTAACTTTAGGTTATTCTGTTGTTGTTCCACTAAATATTGCAGATAATGCAGTACAGTGGCAACCATTCTAATCTTCTACTTTACCTCAGAACAGTTTACATTAGGGTACTGCATCACAGCACTCCCTCCTTACCGCAGTATCATTCCGGGTACTGCATTAGCTGAAGTGTTATCTCATTGTGTTGCCTGAGCACAATAAGGTAACACTTCAGGTAATGCAGTACCTTGATTGATACTGCGGTAAAGGGAGGGAGGGTGCTGCAAGTCAGTACCTTAATGTGGTAAACTGTTCTGAGGTAAAGCAGAAGTTTAGAATGGCTACCATTGTGCATATTTCATAAAGTCTTTCAAAAAACATCTGACTGTCCCCAATGGAGCTCAGAGCTGGTGCTTGTGACATTGCAGTCTGTTGTCATAGTGAACACCATGATGCAATAAAGACACTCTGAGGTAAGGGTATGCTGAAGATGAAGTTGAGTTTTTTGGACTTGCCAAAAAATGTCACTTTTGACACCAGTACAAAGAGAGAGGGATCTGGAATGTTCAGGCTTTTCATTGGCTGTTCAGCACTTAGATGGTATGCCGTTGTGTTTTTTAACAGGGATCACTCATTGAGTTAATGCAAGCCACAAGAGAGGGCTCCATATAGGAACCAAAGGTTACATCCATACCTGGAATGACCAGGACAACTTCCACTGCTTTTACTTTACACCAGTTCTTTACACACTTCAGAGCATTGGTCCTGCACAGAGACCCGCACTCATGAGGGACTCACACAGGAATTCAACCCTAAATTAAGAGACTGGTCTGATATAGGATTTAGGAACACAGGATATTCAAAGTGTCCACTCCTGGGTTACCAATTACTGCTGGTTAGAGTGTAATGGAAATGTGGGGCTTACTACTGTTAAATGTAAATGCCTAGGCCTCTGCTGGGGGATCACATCTGAACTGGGACCAAGATTGCCACCTCCCACCATCTTAGCCACTATGAGGTGAAGGCCTCTGCCAGGTTAATCTAGAAAGATTATATGAGCCCCAAGCTTCTTGCTGTAAAAAGTGGCACCTGACAAGGCACCTACGCCGTCTGTTGCTTACTCAGTTCAAAATCTGTATTTTACCACAACATAATCACAGATCCTAGGCTGCTGATTTTGCCAGGAACCCCTGACAGGGATAATCAAAAGAATGGCCTCTGCCACTTCACTTGAGGTCACACATCAAACTTCAAAATAGAAACATGGTCTCACAGGACAGAGGAAGGTGCAGGCTATGCTATGAACACACTGTTCTGAAAGCACTGCAACCTAGCTTACAACTGCTTTGACAAGCTCCTCCCATCTAGCACCTATTGCCCATGCCACATGACAGGGGAGCCAGTGCAAGCCTAAGGATTAACCCTTCATTGCTTGAACAGGATAAGACACAAAACAGTAACCCCAGAGGGTCAAATGGTTACAAAGAGACAACCAAGAAATTACATTTCTCAGTCAAGAAAATCTAAAGCCACACCCCAGACCCTGCATCAGCCAAATTATACTGTACTACCTGCTGCAGCCCATCCTCAGTAACATCATTCCACAGTGCCCCACAACAATCACTACTCCGTCACTGCCTAATTACTCCGGAAGTAATGCACACACAAAGAAATAAACAGTCATACATTCTCCAATAATAGAAAGGATATGCAAATCACCATAAAGGAGTTTAAACTGGTTCTGCTTTAAGCTGGAATGGATGGTACCAAATGATTTTGCACACAATTTGCAAAGGCTGATAACAGAAGGCACAGACATGTGTTTCACTCTTATCAGAGCTCATCAGTGTGCTTCATTTGTATCTCAACCCAGAGGAAGGGGGAACCAGCCCTGTGATGGCCTTATGGGTTTGGATCATGGCAAGGCCAAACTAGAAAAGCAGTATAAAAAACAAAAACTTCAGCACAATAAGCACCAAGGCAAGGGTTACCAAAGAAGAGCATTGGAAACAAAGCCAGGTTTCAAAGAAATACAAAGTCACACATACCCTAATAATACAAGCATTATTGGAAGTATATGCGAACCACCACAAAAAAGTTTGACTGATTCTGCTTTAGGCAGGAGTCTACGGTACCAACTGGCCTCTCACAAAATCTGCAAAGGCTGAGAATAGAAGACACAGACACATGTTTTGCCTTACACAAGACTCAGCAGTGTGCCTCATTTGGATCTCAACCCAAAGGAAAGAGGAGCCAGCCCTATGATGGCCTTAGAGGTTTGGGTCACGGTGAGCCCAAAGTAGGAAAGCAATTTAAAAAACAGTGAACCTGAGCACAATCACCCACATTTAATATGAATGACAAAACTCATTGGTGAGATCATAGCCCATGATCTTCAGTCATTCTGCTTGGGGGATGACACCAGCCTATGAAAACTCTTGGAGGTAGTCAAGACCAAATACAGCATTCAATTATGATTTGCATATACTCAGCATATGAATATAGATAAACACTAATAAAAATATACGTATTGCTTTTATTAATTTTATATTATTATCATAATAGTACTACTTATCAAAATTATACTGCACATGGTACTAGTATATACCTCATCTTCTTCTTCTTTGTTTTACATGAAATAGTAATATAGTAATGTAATTAAATATATGATTAAATAAAAACTTAAATTGAATCTTTGCTTATTTATTAATAATTTTTTTTGTTAACTGGGTATGCCTATAGGGTACTATTTACTGTTATTACACTGCAGCATATATACAGTACCTCAATCTAATCATCTATAAAAAAAAAAAAATCCATATAAGTTTTCTATCCTCTAGTTGTCAGGCTGGGTGGTTGTCTCAGCCCTGTACCATTGGCCTTAGGAATCCTATGTCTCCACTGGCCCCAGGGGTTTGTATAACCTGAAGATTGACCCGCAGCAGGGCTGGGAAGAGAGGACTGTCCTCCCTCACCTGTAACACATATTCAGAAGTCCCCCTTGAGCCAGCGAGACCAAGCGAGCCATCACCATGAGCGAGGAGGTCTTCATTAAATCCATCCTTCATTTGTTCTGGTTTCAGAGCACCAGTGGCAAATCTGTGGGGACGGAGCATGCACACTGTGCTCAGTGCATGCCTGCACAATCTACTGGGAGAAAATTGGAGTAAAAAATGGAGGAATTCATTTTGACCTTCACTACCTTAAGTCCTGGTATAGGTAGCTTGTACTTCATTTGTCAGTTTGATTCTGTACATTTAATTAATGCATTTATAATGTAGTGCTATACTGGTGACCCACCCCATTGACAAAGAACCTGCATAGGTTTGAAGCACCTGGGTATTAGTGCCGTCCCTTTAGTTTCCACAATAAACACCCCTATTTGCAGCATTTGCCATCTCATGGCTATTATTTTGCACACTTGAGCGTTTGCATTTTATTTTGGTATTTTTTTCTTGTGCTGCTGTTGTTCTGTGTGCCTTTCTGCTTTGTGTTTGCATGGTTCCCAATTACCTTCTCAGGGCACAAGATAGAGGAGAATGGTCAATTCTCATTCTCCTTGACCACTCCTCAGCATTTGATACCATGGACCATGGGCTGCTATTAGACTGGCTCAGGGAGTATTTAGTACTCCCTCAGTGCAAAGTCATCTGCTGGTCTGAATCCTGTCTTAGCAGCAGGACACAGAGGGCTGTGTTGGGATGGTTTTCCAAACTCCTGATAGCTCTGCCCTGTGGCATACCCCAGGGCTCAGTCCTTTCTCCCACGTTGTTTGCAGTGTATATGCTTACCCCTTGCAAAGCTCATTAGGCAATATGGGCTTGGGTTTCACTACTGTGCAGATGATACCCAGCTCTATATGTCTTTTGCACTTGGGACATCGGAAGGAAGTTGATGTGCTTAACAGGTGCCTGGCCAAGATCCAAGACTGGATGTCAACAAGCTGATTAAGACTTAACCAGGATAAAACTGAAGTACTGATGGTGGAGCCAGGTCATAGAAGGGGAGTGGTAGCTACCAAGAGGGAAATGGGGCTTTGACTGGCCCCTCTGGGCTTTTAGCTGTGAGAAAAGTGAAAAATCTGGGAGTGATTCTGGATGAAGGGCTGTTTGGGGAGTAATTTCCTCTTTTCTGTTATCATCCCAGTCTGCTATTATTTATTTATTTATTAACTTATGAAGGTTTTTATGATACTTTGTTGCAGTTACATATGAAGTTAGCTTAATGTGGTTCAATTTCAGTTGATTACCATCTGTGTCCCCCCCACCCTGGGTCGCCCCTGAAAAAGGGACTTCTAGTCTCAGTGGGCATACCCGGTCAACAAAACTCAATAAATAACTAAATAGATGAATAAAGTTTTATGTATTATTTATTGTTTTATTTATTTGTTATAATGGTCCTATTGTAGTCCATTAGTAATGGTGCTCTGAGCCTCCAGGAAAGGCACCAGTTAAAAATAAAGACTTCTACTACTACTACTGTCTTATTTCAGTATTATGGTGCTATGAGCCAGACAGCAGGTGCAGCAATAGGATTGCCGCTTGTGATGCCAATGATCTGGGTTTCAGAACATGCTTGGATCATCAGAGGGCCAGTTGGCGGAGAAGGATAAAGCTTCCCAGTGGACGATCTCCCTCTATGAGGTGGGAGACTGCCTTACTTCAAGCTTGCACTGCTGCCTCAGTGTCCACAGGGTAATTGCAGCTCTGGAATGGCAGCAGGGAGGGGGAAACTCTCACTGGCTCCCCATGATACCACACAATTTCATATGTATGCATGCTCTGGAGCTCATCCACATGAATAATCACCAAAGGTGGGTCTAAAGGGAAAATAGTCCACTGCACCACCTCCACATTGCCCTGTACACTTGGTATCCATGCAGTCTCCCACACCTCAACACCCACAGGGTCTCTGGAGAGGGTGGACCTGACTCAGGCCCTCTTGGGGGCAAGCCAAGAAGTTGAAAACTAGGGGCCACAGTCAGGGGCGATGGAGCTGGGTGGTTACCAGGGACTGAGCCTCAGTGGAAGGAACAAAAAAGTGTGAATTATAAAAGTTATCGTGGTACTATGTAGCATAATTACACAACTGCTGATACATGCAGTACCTCCTCCTCTTCTATGTAAGCAATACAACATGACTGGTATGGGTTTTTGTGTGATAAATGCATGCCCCACCTGCATAGTAAGGCACAAGGTGCTTCTGCTGGGTTCTACCCAAAACATAGGATACGCACTCTAGTACTACTGTGCTTAACAAGCTGATGTTTCCCCTGATCCACCTTATACAATCCTTTTAAAAGCAAACTCTGGCCAGAGCTGATAGGGCTGCAGCCAAGGAATTTTGGGTAACAATATTGAAAATTGGCAAAGTTACGAGCCTGCATTCACAAAATGTAATGCAGGCTCATAAATTTGTTGTTGTGTTAAATTTTTACACCAAATTTCCAACATAGCCTTGTTATGATTCTGCTTCATGAAAAAAGGGTACAGAAAATGGTCAACTCCTGGCCTAAAGGTGATTTCATGCAGGGACTGCAAAATCAACTTTTGGGATGCAAAAACTCATTTTGGGCAGGAGTTGAAAAATGACAGCTGTCACATTCATGAGGTGCTGTAAAGACATGGCTATGGTGAAAATTTGGGGTACAAAACATTGAATATTATCAAACATATGAGACTGTGTTCGAAAAATGCAACATACCCTCATAACTTTGTTTTTTTTCAATATTTTTACACCATATGTATAATATAGCCTTCTTATGACCTCATCTTCAGAAGAAGGGCAGAGAACATTTTCAACTCCTATCCGAAAGGTGATTTTGTGCAGGGACCGCAAAATCACCTTTTGGAATGTAAAAAACATTTTGTCCAGGATTTGAAAAATGACAGCTGTCACATTCATGGGGTGCTGTAAAGATATGGATATGTTGTAAATTTGGGGCAAAAATATTAAAAATGACCAAAGTTACAAGTCTGCATTTGCAAAATTCAACGTAGGTTCATAACTTTGTTGTTTTTTAATATTTTTACATCACATTCTCAACAGAACCTTCTTATGACCCCACCTCATGAACAATGGCAGATAACATTTTCAACTCCTGCCTGAGAGGTGATTTCACGCAGGGACTGCAAAATCACCTTTTGGGACAGATTTGCCTAATGTCAGTGCAATTGTTCATGAGGTGGGGTCGCAAGAAAAGCATGTTGAAAATGTGGGCCAAAAATATGCAGAAATGACCAAGTTATGTCACTAAGTTCTAGACACCATTGAAATACATTGAACCACATACCTGTTTCTTCAGTTCAAGGTCTGACTTTGAAGACTGGAAATGTGTTTGAGGCCCAGGGAGGATTATGTGTTGGACCCATGATGGGTAAGTAAGGGCTTGAGGGGAGTTCTGAGTGGGATGGTCAGGTGGGAGGACAGTAATGGGAGCAAAAGACATTGATAGATGGTTTTCTTTTTACAGGGTTCTGAAAAAAAAAGACCAGAGGAGTCCTCATCGTGACACTGGGTGATTGGGTACCCCAAGTGTCACTGTTGTGTTTCTGGGATTTGTGGGGTGGTGGTTGCTGAGAGGAAGGATTGGGTGGAGGGGAGGGAAAAAAAGACTGAGAAGCCCTGATCATGACACTGGGGGTTAAGCACTCCCAGTGTCACTGTTATGTTCTGGGGTGGGGTGGGGTGGGGTGGTGGGTGCTGAGAATGAGGGTTGGGGGAGGGAAAATATATGTACATATAAAAAGACTAAGGAGTCCTCATCATGAAACTGGGGATTAGGCACCCCAGTGTCACTATTATATTTCTGGGGGTGTGGGGTGGTGGGTGCACTGGCCAGGAAGGTCGAGGTGGGGTGAGGGGAAAATAATATATATATATATATATATATATATATATACACACACACACACATATATATATATATATATATATATATATATATATATAGATACATATAAAAACAATAGAAAACAAGACAGTCTCATCTGCGGTGGTCACGTCAGAACATGACACAGTCTGCCATGTCCAAGATGGCCACCGAACTCTATTGCACATATGCAATAGAGTTTGGCAGCTAACTTGGACACAGCAGACTGTGCTGTGTTCCTCCATGACCACCGACAGAAGAAAAAATAGCACAGTGTGACTGCTAATGGAGAGAATGGAATGCTTCATGGATGCAGAGGCAACTGTGATGCAACTCCACACTGTTCTTCGGTCCAGAAAAGACTCCCTTTTTCAATCACAAGAGGTCTGCAGGGCTCTGCCCACTGCAACCCTAAAAATTAAATCTGGAATAGAAGATATCCTCTGATAGAGTTAATTTGTATTCTATTTCCTACCAGAGCTTGATCATAAAAAATTAGCAACATACTGCAGTACTGTGTTAACAGAAAGGACTTAGGGCTCCTTTTGTCCACCTCTCCTGCTGCTTGCCAGTGACAATATAACCCCATTTGAGTATGGACACATCCAAGCTTAACAGCCATAATGCCTCCCCACTCATGGTGTATAACCCTCATTGCTATTCCCACACAGAAATCTGTTTGGTCTTGCTTTAAAAAGTTTGAACAGTACTAGGTTTCAAAACCTCACCAGGTAGACACTGCATGCTCCCACTGTGTGATCTAATGATTTCTATTATGTTTCCTTGTATCCTGCCCCTCCCCAGTTGGAGTACAGTGCATGTCTTCCAGTTCTGTTGCACTCTGCAGCTCAAACAAATATGGCAACGTGTACTTAACAGTGATATAATCAAATGCTTCAGGTGCATTGCTAGGCAGGAGGTATAGCCAAGGTTAAATGCACCTAAGAAGCAGTACACCCCGGAGTGTCTTACTGCACTTATAAAATGGATTTTAAACATCTGAATAAAACTAAGAAGAAATTATTTTAAAAAGATAAAGACCTTTAATTGACGTATGCTTTCCTTTTCAGTTTGAAGACAAGGGTGGCGGGGCATGTGGTAGCTAAAAAACAATAACAGGCAATGTAAACTCTGTGTAGCACACATTGTTATAAAAAGCATTAGTTACCTAATTTGCATTTCAAATCAATACAAATATTTTAATGGAAATGTTTGTAAAGCTGTTGAACATGATAGGGTGAGGGGTGTGGGTGGGATGGGGGTTGATTTCTCTTGAACAGGTTCACCCAACCCTGATTCAAATTCATGTGCTGCTGTGAACTTCAGGTCTTTCTTCAAGCCTCATGTAGATCCAGAGCCTAAATTTTATCTGTGGCAGGGTAAGCATTTTCCTAGTAAGCAGCTAATGATAGGGAGGAATTTTTCATGATCATCAAAGGAACACTAGTAATGAATACTATCAGCAGTGTTTCACTTTTTTAATTTATTTATTTTTGTAGGGAGAGTGCGATGATCAGGGAACCAAAATTTAATTAATTTGTTTTATTTTTTATTTAAGGAGTTTTTCTTAAGGCCTAGTTGAATGTTTTTTGGGAGTAAATATGGCAGCAATGTTGGGGATGGCAGGTCAATCCAGGCTATAGGGGGTCTGATTTGCTAATTGTGCGATATTGCTGCTAACAAGTCCCAGTCATAAAGTGTACAGTTATGGTGACATAATTGTATACCTTGGAATGTCTGTTTGCCAATCAGATGGCTTCATGTTTCTTACCCATTCTATAAATATGGATACTTTACCAGCACCCAGTGTGACCCTTTCAGTATTCAGGATGCAGTGATCAGTTTTGTCTTCTCCAGGCTAAATAATGTGAGTATGTATTTTGTACTCTAATACATATCCTGCAGGAATCCTCTTTTCTTTGCTAGTAGGTATTGTAGGAAAAGGTAGCCCTCAAAAAAGCGTCGTTCATTTTTGGGGATTTGACTGTAATTGAAATTCTAGACAAACAGAGAACATCCAGGCTGTATCATAATGTATAATTTATGGCATTCCATCCCTTCTGTAGCCCTTAAACACATAGAAACACTGTGTTTGTGTGTGTGTGTGTGTGTGTGTGTGTGCGCGCGTGCTGCGTGTGTGGGGGGCAGGGGGGGTTACACATGCTTTGTCTAACAAACACTTTATACTGTACCAGGCATCCTATATGGTACTTTGGAGTTGCCAGTTTTGAATCAGACTGTTCCTCTCTTAGTATACTACAGTTTTTGCAATAACACCAGGAATACTGTTGACTAGGTAAGAGACACTACAGCAGACATTGCCCATATCTCTGCTTGATGAATCCCAAATCCACATCCATATTCCTGAGCTAAAAAAAAAATCCATCTCAGATAATTGACGTTGATTTGATTGAAACAGCAGGGTGCCCTCCATCACATGGGAGGAGAGCATATGGATGAGCAGTAGGAACAGAGGTAATGTTTGTCTGCTGAGTGTGACAATGTGTTTAGAGATTATTCACAAGGCTCCAGGGATTTCTGTATGATAATGTTTCAGCTAAATTAGAATCAGATTAATTGCTGTAATCTAATGGAAAGACAATGTTTATCAAATTATGTTTTTTTTTTCGCCACAAGATATTGCAATATAATTATTCTTTTGTTGAAAGAGAAAAAAACTGCATATACAGCTCAAGGGGGCTGTGTAATGATGAGCAAATGTATTTGCAAATGAAATTTATAATCCATAAAGTAAAATAGTTGGTAAGTTAAAACAAAAGGGTTTGAGGCAATAGACCTCATCAGGGTTCATGATATTGATGTTTGTTAGTGTAATGAAAGCCAGGGGTTAATTAAAATGCTTTTGCAGTACTGATTTCTAATCTTGTTTGGCACAGATATTTACACCTTAAAATGAAATATGGTCTTGGTAACATGCAATAACTGTTTAGAGTTTAACTGAGGGCAAAAATGCATTTTCCCTCAAAAGGAAAACAAAATCTTATCCAGCAAAGAGATGGATACATATATCATGTTGTGTGAAGCAAGAAAGGGACCTAGGGGTCATCATATCTGATGATCTCAAGGTAGCTGGGCAGTGTGACAAAGCAGTGGGAAAGGCTGGCAGGATGCTGTAGTGCATTGGGAGAGGGACTTCTAGCAGGGGGAAGGAGGTGGTACTGCTGTTGTATTGCTCACAGGTCCCACTCTGTGTCCAGTTCTGGATGCTGTGCCTCTACAAGGACATTGAAAGGGTGGATGTGGTACAGAGGATGGCAAACAAAATGGTGAGGGGGTTGCATGCAAGGCACTATGAGGAAAGACTGCAGGAACTCAACGTGTACTCCCAGGAAGAGAGAAGAGCAAGAGGAGACATGACTGAACTCTACAAGTACCTCACAGGAGTGAACAAGGTGCAAGTGGAGGGTCTATTTCAGAGAAAGAAAGGCACTAGAATGAGGGGCATGCAATGAAGCTGTGAGGGGGAAGTTTAGGAGAGATGTGTGGAAATATTTCTTCCCAGAAAGGGTGCTGGATGACTGAAACAGCCTGCTAGAGGAGGTAGTGGGGGAAAAAGACTGTGGGGAGCTGTGAGCATGCATGGGATAGGCTCAGGGCATATTAGGTAGAGAAACAGGGAGAGGGAGTGACACCTATGACCAGCTAGGGTCAGTGATGATGGAATAGCAGGGACAAGGGACAGATTGGATGGACCTAAAGGTCCTTTTCTGCTGACAAAATTTATGTTTTTGTGTTTCTATGTAAACAGCAGAAATCACTGAAAAAGAACTCAATTCCAAGATTACCAAGAAAAAAAAACAAAAAAGAAACAAACAAAAAAGGAATAATAAGATCAAACATTCAGAAAGAAAGCAAACCATGTGCCATGGAAACAGAAAGTACTCAGGACTGTAAACAAAAGGTGCTAGTGGTTGTAAGAATGCCTTCTTGAGTCCCGTGGGTCAGAGATCTGTTAAGCAAAACTGATATAGTACTTCATTCTGGGGGCAACCCTGGATGGGACATCACTCTGCCACTGCATGATTCACACACTGCCAATCTAAAGGAGTTGCCATACAGTTCTTAATTGAATAAAATACTCATTCTATGAGAAAAGTTTTCTAACAAGTTACTGATTTGTATTGTTTGTTTGGCCAATCATTTATTTATTCAAAATTATTTAACAGAGAACATTCTTTACTAGAAGACCCACGCCTGCTTGAAGGTTTGCCCTGGATTAGCACAATAAGTGCCTGTTCACATTGTTTTCTCCCTGTTCCCTTTTAAACACTGTATTTATACCAGCATAAGCAGTCAAGAAATGGACAATGAGAGCAACCCTGTCACAGATGCTGGAATGAACAGAGCTGCAGCCACACAGCAACTGGCAGGTTGGAGGAACCCAGTAAAGAAACATGTGTTCAAAAGCTGCTTGGGCATGAGAGGTTTAAGTACCATGAGGTAGCGGGGATCTTGGTTTGCATTGTCTACTGCTGCATTGAAGCATGAGTTGAAGTCCTTTATTTCCTCACAACAGAGATGGTCTAGCTATAAATTATACCAAGGCAGGAGAGGAAGGCACTTCAAGAAGTTTTTGTGTTTCTGTTGGCCAGGATACTGGCTGGTTTGATTTCAAGATTCTGTCTGGAAAATTATAACCAGCACAAGGGTAAGATGGAGAAAAAAAAGTTTGAGAATTAGAATTTTGGGGTTAGAAGTGGTAGCAAAAATGTAGCTGAGAGGAGAGACCATTTCGGTAACTAAATACGAATAAAAGGGCTGCCTTCTGAGAACATATGAATGCAAACTACAAACAGCACAAGTTAAAATGATATGCTGGAGGGAGAGACATACTATAAGTCCAAGGGCCTGGTTGAGCTTACAGGTCAGGACCTACTGAAGAATGCCTGAATGGTGTAAGAGAGAAAGGTTAAAAAAAGCAGCAGCAAAAGGGGATGATAGCAAGAACTGTGGGACTAAACTATGAAATGCTATAAAAAAATGAAAAATGGCCAGAAGAACCTAATACTGCTATCAGAAAATCTATGGAGAATAGGCATACAGGCAATACAAAATTATAGGACTACAGGCGATAACCTATTCAATTTAAAATATTTTATGGGGTGTATTATACTACCAAAAGGCCTTTTGAAACTAATCTATTAGCTGACAGTAAATGCTGGAATTGCCAGGTGAAGGAGGCAGACTATTTGGACACTATGTGGGAATGCCCACAAATTCAAACTTAGTGGCAGGAATCCTTTTCTATACTCATGAGGTATTGGGTTTACACTCTGCTGAAGATGCCAAAAATGTTATTTTAGGATCTACTCTGACTATGAAGGGGAACAAGAATTAATTGATTATTCAAAGATCATATTTAATATCCATCAGGAGATTGATTCTAAAGTATTTGTAAAGTAATGACCCTGAAGTGATGTTCTCACTTAATGAATGGAAGCAATTCCTTTAAGCACTTTATATAACAATAACTTTTTCAAAAATGATGGCCACTTTTGGTCTATCTACAATAAACCAACATACACGGTCCAATAATTTATTTATTCACTCATTGGAAGAAGATCTTAATGTGGGTTAAGATTTGATCCATCCTTTTCCCTCTTACTGGATTCTATTTATGATTACTACAATTCATTGGTTTATGAATTATATTTATTATTTAATATTTATTTCTGTTTTCTTTTTCTCTATGATGAATTGTCATAAATGGTATCTACTTGTCTAATTATGAATTGATGAAGCAAGGACTGCGTGATTGTTCAGATGCATGTAATAACCATTTCTACATTAAAAGAAAAGAAACATTTTATTTGTCAAAAAAAGGGAAAGAGAAGGGTGATAGCTAGATGGGATGCTGGCGAGTCTGTAAGAACATGTGCTTGTAAAACAGCAAGGCCATTTCTTTATGTCTAGTCTATCCATACTAGCCTGTCAAAAAAAAAAAGGTTCACATGGACAGCACATACTCAGTCTCACTGTATGAAAATGGTTCACCTAAATGTTCTACCTCACAGATCACTCCAATTTTTCTGAAAGCAGAGATGTGTCAAAGACCCGAGGCATCAGTACCCAACAGAAAGTGTGACCCAAAGCAAAGAAAAGAAGCCTGATTCTGTTACAGCCCAATGGAACTACAGGTACCAGAGTGAATGAGGGAGCCACATTTGGGAAAAGCCATGGAGCTCGATGTACAGTACCATGTCACTTACACCTGCTAGCAAACCCTAACTGCATGCAGAGAACTAAAGATGGCTGATGCCTGTCTGCCTATCAATACCTCACCCAGAAATCAGTGGCATGGAACCTAGGAAAGATCCCGGCAGAGACCCAAAACTGGTTCTCAGTCTATCGACAGCTGGACAGCAGACTAGCAATAAGTTCCAAGCTTGGGGGTAATGGAGTAACCAGGGAGCTGTAGTCTAAGGAATCTGGGCTTACCTGTTAGCTTTTTCAATGGGGGAGGGTCATTCATGGTAATTGCTGTACTTTATTAATTGTTTTCAAATAACTGTAATGCAATAATTCTGTTTGGACAGGAGTTACTCTGGATTTTTATCATAAAACTTGTTCAGTAATTATATACTCACAAATAAATGTATACTACTCAATGTATCATTTTACCTTAATATGCTAACCAGATCTTGCTTAGACTTATGTAAATTCTAACTCTGTACCTCTTATAAGATTTACGCAACAATGACACTGTAACAAGACAACTTTGTAAACAAGGCTTCTTGCCCTAACAGTTATATCCAGTGTAAAAATAAAGGTCTTCACTACTACTACATATAAGACTATGAGCCTGACTGTGTACATATGAACATGTAAACCAATAATGTACATTCACAACTGGATCTTGTACTATCTAATGGGGGTAGTGTTGCAGATGTCATGGTGAGTGGCCACCTGGCAACCAGTAATCACTGTACTGTGTGGTTCAATATAAGGACTGGGGCAGAATCAAGTCACACATGGAGACAGGGCCTGGACTTCAGGAGGGCTGATTTTAAAAAGATGGGGGAATGCTTCAAGGATGCTCTGGTGGAGGGGGAGGACGTGGGTGGAGTGGAGGAACTTTGGGTGAAACTAAAAAGGGACATAGAGAAGGCAACAAACCTCTGCATCAGGCTAGTGAGCAAAGCCATGAGGAACAAAAGACCACTATGGTTCTCTAAGGAGGTGGCTGGGAAGGTAAGGGCAAAAAAGGTAGCATTCAAAAGGTATATAAAGACACAGAAAGAGGAGGATAGGGAGCTATATCTGGAGAAACAGAGGGAAGCAGGGAAATCAGTTAGAAGTGCAAAGGTGCAAAGAGAGGAGAAAATAGTCAGGAAGTAAAGAAAGGGGACAAGACATTTTTTAGGTATGTAAGCAAAAAGAGAAAGACCAGGGCAGGGATTGTAAGACTAAAAAGGGAAAGTGGAGATTGTGTGGAGACGGACCAAGAAAAAGCAGACATCTTAAACAAATACTTTTGTTCAGTGTTCACAGAAGAAAAGGAAGAAGGGCCACAGAAGAGTGACAGGAACAGCAAAGGAAGGGAGGTGGACACTAGTCCACTTACAGAGGAGAGAGAGTCCTGAAGGAACACGGAAATCTGAAAGTGGATAAGGCAATGGGGTCAGACAGGGTCCATCCAAAGATACTGATGGAACTCAGGGAGGTTCTGCTTGTATCTCTGACAGTCCTGTTCAACCTCTCACTGGAGATGGGGGAAGTTCTGGGAGACAGGAGGATGGCAGATGTAGCCCCACTTCACAAAAGTGGTAGTAGGAAGGAGGCCAGCCAGCAACTACAGGCCAGTCAGCCTGACTTCGGTGGTGGGGAAATTATTGGAATCACTACTGAAGGAAAGGATAATGGAATATCTTGAATCCAGTGGCTTACAGGACATGAGACAGCATGAATTCACGGAGTCTTGTCAAATGAATCTAATAGATTTTTGACTTGGTGATCAAGGACTTGGTTCAGGGAGAAGCAGTGGATGCGGCCTACCTGGATTTCAGCAAGGTCTTTGACACCATCCCACACAGGAGATTAGTAAGCAAGCTGAGTAACCTATGAGTTGGACCAAAGTAGGTAAACTGGGTAAGAAATTGGCTAAGGGATGGGAGACAGAGTGTGGTGGTAAACAGAGTTTACTCCAAGGAAGGGAGGGTGACCAGTGGGGTACCTCAGGGATCTGTACTGGGACCGGTCCTCTTTAACATCTTTATTAGTGACATTGCAGAGTTTGTGGATGACACTAAAATCTGCAATAGGGTAGACACTCAGGGGGGACGAGAGGGGATCTGTAAAGGTTAAAGGAGTTGTCATGGGTATGGAAACTGGGCTTCAATGCCAAAAAAAGTGCAAAATCATACACTTGGGGCACAGAAATCCAGGGGAGAAGTTCAAAATGGGAGGAGAGGTATTGACGACAACCAAACAAGAATGAGACCTTGGAGTTATCATAGCTGATGATATAATGGTGGCTAGGCAGTGTGACAAGGCAGTTGAGAGAGCTGGCGGGATGCTGAGGTGCATAGGGAAGGGGAATCACCAGCAGAAAGAGGGAGATGGTGTTACCCCTGAATAGATCACTGGTGAGGACTCACCTGGAGCACTGTGCCCAGTTCTGGAGACCTCATCTCCAGAAGGATATAGAAAGAGTGGAGGTGATCCAGAAGAGGGCAATCAAAATGATGAAGGGTTTACATCAAAAGCCCTATGAGGAAAAACTGAAGGGCCTTAATATGTATACACTGGAGGAATTGAGGGAGGGGGGATATGATAGAAATTTTCAAACACCTCACGGGTATAATAAATAAGGTTCAAGAGGGAAGCATCTTTCAGAAAAAAAGATGCTCAAGGATAAGGGGTCATGCTATGAAGCTGGGTGGGGAGTGTAGACTCAGGGGAAATGTGAGGATGTACTTCTTCACGTAGAGGGTGGTAGATGCCAGGAACAGCCTCCCAGCGGAGGTGGTGGGGTTAAAAATTGTAACATGGTTCAAGAAAGCATGGGATAGGCATAAAGGAACCTTAGTGATAAGACAAGGGAGAGATGAGCTGGAGATCAAGTAGGGTCTGCGGTGATACAGTAGGTAGGGAAAAACGGGAAGACCAGGTGGACCAATCAGTCCTTATCTGCTGTCAAATTCTATGTTTCTAATCTGGTACAGGACATGGAACACTTATAGTGTTTAGAGGCTTTCTGTGTACGTTGTTACAATAATTCCTTAAAATGACCTCAAAGGTATTGAGCAATCTGAATATGCATTTGTTTATTCTTAGTTTTATGTAGGTTGCTTAAACAAATATATATTAATCTGAACCTTGTTTGATTTAAATGTGGTGCCTAAAAGGTTTTCCTGTAATGCAGGTGGCACATAAAAAAAGTAATAGATATTCACATGGGTAAATGCTTGACACTGTCCCCTCATAGCTCAGATAACAAAGAAAAAAAAAGTCTGGAGCTTGAACTGTCCTGAACAGGAGGCATTTTTATTAAAGAAGCATCCCTGGTGACAAATAGTGAGGCTGGAAGTTTGCATTTACATAATCTGGCATTCAAAAAAGTTTATATATTCAGTTCAATCATCTCCCACCCCACCCTTAATCTCTGATCCTTTTGCATACAAACAAAATAAAAAAAAATCAATCTGACATGTTGCCAACTTCTGATACTACTAATGATGCACGGAGTCCTCTATTGTAACGGCAAACTCTTTTTATTTTCATAAACTTCACCCCTTATGAAAATAAAAAGAGTTTGCCGTTACAATAGAGGACTCCGGGCATCATTAGTAGTATCAGATTTGCGGACACCACACTGAGGAGTTCTAAGAACACGACTTTAAAAATCACCATTTCCTAGAGCATTGTTGTAATGTTGCCAACTTCTCCCACCCAACACCATCTTTCCCAACCCAGCATCCTTCCTAAACCAATCCCCAAAGCTCTCTATAGGCAAAAAAATTAGAGCCCACAGCAATCTTCTGTCTAGTATAGCACAAGTAAGACAACATTTGGATCTGTACACTGCTCCTAGTCTTGGTCCAAATATAGAGGGGAATATGATCATTTTTATTGTTGTAGGTTAGGGAGGAGTTGAGCAATATGCTGTATATGAGAAAAGACAGTCTGTACAAAGCCATGCCATCTATTAGTGAAAGCTGTGAATACCAGTCAAAAGCAACACAGCCATATAGTGGTGGACCATGGGATAGATGACATGAAAGTTCACTGAGCACTCCGGTGTTCCACCTAGGGGTGATTTCCCTGTAACTGAATGATTAGAGTTGCTGCGTTTTGGGACTCAGGGTCTCAGGTTTGATTCCCAGAAAGGGCTAGATGTGCATCCTCCAAAACAGAGAGGGGACAGGTGGAACAGTGGTGATGATAAAACTGGATGCATCATCCGAAAAAAGGGAAACTAGTGTTCTATACAAGAAGTGTCAGTCTGGACAAAACAGTGGCATCTAATGGTGAAAGTAATGAATGAGCAACCTCCCTTCAGGTGAGAGACAGAGTGTTCTTTGGGCGGGCCTATGGCATCAGCGGTAGCCATGTTATATAGCATATGGACATCACACCTGCACTAGGAGCTGCCTATCTGGACTTTAGCAAGGCATATGACACTGTAGCATGTGATAAATGTTTAGTAAAAGTACAGCAGTGTGGTGTACAATGATGCATTTACAAGGTGAATTGCTAACTGGCTTGTGAGGAGGAAGCAGAGGGCTATGGTGGATGAGCATGTCTCTGAAAAGAAATGGGTACTCTCTAAAGTTTCTCAGGGATTAGTGCTGGGGCCACTGCTGTTCAATACTTTCATCAATGATCAGGAAGCTGGGGTCTCCTGCAGACTGCTTAAGTTTGTACACCAAACAGGACATGATTATGGACTCCCTTAAGAATGGGAATAAACTTCAGGAGGATCCAAACAAGCTGGGCAACTAGTCAGATTCCCGGAGTCTCAGATTTAATGTATCCAACTGCAAGATGCTACATTTGGAGATGCAAAACAGATGTTGGACCTGTACACTGTGTGGAACTCCTCTTGCTGCAGGGGAAGAGAAAAAGTCCTGGAAGTCATAGCGGAACATGGGATTAAGCATAGCATGTAATGTGCAGCCACTGTCAATGGGTCCAACAGAATGCTGGGGTGCATTAAAAAAGGGGTGACCAACAGGGCAGTGGAAGTAATCTTGCCACTTTACAAGATGCTGGTCAGACTGCAGTACTGCATGCAATTCTGTGCAATTCTTTAAAACAGACTTTGAGGTGGCCACCCAGAGACAAAAAAATTGATCACAGGTTTGGGAGACAACAGCTACTATATAAGGGGAGGCTGGTGGTCCTCAACATGTTCATCTTGGAGAAAAGGAGGCTTAGTAGTGACATAACCTCAATCTTTCACATACTCAAGGTTATCAACCAGATTGAACAGAGATATCGGATCTGGTGCAATGATATGAGACACTTCTCCTAGAAAGGAATGAACCTGTGGAATAGCCTACCAATATAGACAGTGGATATGAAGACAGCACAGGCCTTAAAGGTAAGTCTGGACAAATATCTTCTTACCATGGGAATTGAAAGGGGAGATCCCTATGAGTTAGTACATGTTTACGCAGTATATTTGTTTGTCCATGTGTAGCTCCCCTGCCCACTGTGGGGGCTTACCTCAGTTCCCTTGAGGTCAGGAGCTTTACTACCAGCAAGCTTTAAAGCCACCAGCATCATTCAGTCCCCTGTTGTTGCCAGAGAAGAGAGAGCCAGGCAGAGAGAAGTAATGCCTTCACTCAGCTTCAGTTTAAGTAGCAGCGCTGGCACTTTTATGATCCTGCCAGTGGATGCAACAGCTGATCACAGATTCAGTCCTGCGGACCACTGAGGAAGCAGCTGCATGTACAGTGGAGCTTGCCAGGATGCAATGCAGTACCTTGTAGTAATTCTGCATTAATGCTACAGGATGCTACAGGGAACAGCAAAATTGGTAAGCAATAATATGACCAGAGGTTACACTAATCATCTGTTAATCACATGCTGGGGGCATAATGCCTCATGTGGTGAAACTGAGTGCCACATGCCCCCAGGGAGTGATTAATAGATGATTAATGTAACTCCTGGGAGTACCTTTACTTCACTACCAGTCTAGCATTGCTTGTAAAGCGCTTTGGATGTATGCTTTTATAGCAATGTAGAAAGCAACATTTGTTATCTCGGGTGAACATTTTTATGTCTACAGTCAAATATATCTCATTTCAGTGGCAAATAGTTCTTCCGCATTTGCTTGGACTCTATCAACCCCCCAAGTTCTGATACTCTGAGTTCCTGTACTGGAAATTTGATTAAAGATTTAGGCTGTTCAGTGTGTGTGGTGCATGGCCATTGCACAATGTAGCTAAAACATAGATAAAACTTTTTTTTTAATTTACTGTGTTACCTCTTTATTTATTGTGCCCTCTGTTTGAAGCGCCAATCTGCAGTTTATGCAAGAAAGGAGTAAGTAGCTTTTCGTATCACCTATATTAATTTCAAACTTGGGGGTTTCAAGCTCTCCATTAAGATAGCTGTCAAGATCTGTTACAATGGCAGCGTCACTCAAGCTATTTGTCTTTTCCTGATGTCGCCTGTCAGGAACTCTCCTTTACTAAAATAGTTTAACTTTTTTAACAAATCACATGGACTGACCTGCAAGGAGGTGAGAAGGGAGATTTCAGCTGTCTGGTGCTTTCCCATTCTGAAACTTTCTTTGTGATATCAAGTACACAAAATGAGCCACAACAAGTGGAGATGAGAGGTTTCAGCTGTTAGGATCTTTCCTGTAGAGAAAGTATTTTTTTTAACAGTTGCACAGTTTGAGCTGCAAAAAAATTTCAGAAGGGAGGTCAACAGAACAGTGAACAGCTATATAAGTGGGAGCAATTACGGCAGTTGGCTAGAACTGTCATGGAATGCTTGTGTTAATTCAATATCACAATTCCAGCATTCCATGATGGTCTTGAGTCAGCATATCATGAACGGCTCTATTAGCATATTAATCAATGAGTAATGCAATTTAGATTTCATTGAACTGACAAATAAAATCACTCCAATGAAATCTACATTGCTATAAAATGTCAATAATGCCCTTTTCTCATGCAGTATTTTGTGACATGTCATTTACTAAAAGCTATTTACTGTAGTATGTATCAGACTTCAGCTGCATGTTCACAGACATGACCCTACAAAGTCAACTAGGTTTTTCTTGTTTTTAGAATGTCTCACAAAAGTGAAGTTGTATCTCACAAAAAGGGGTTTTGACAGTCATGAAAGCATATTTACCAGCAGTGAAAGCAGGGCCTGTTTTTATTACACACCAGCCTAATTTCATTAATGTTTTCAAAAGTTTAGATACATAGATACATAGACAGTGTCAGCAGATAAGGGCCTATGGCCCACCCAGTCTGCCCATTTGAGCTTCTAAGTTCAGTTTGTTTTCCTAGAAGTCTGTTGCACCTTACTCCTGACCTCCAGAATTCCTTTATGTCTATCCCATGCATTCTTAAATCCCATGATTGTTTCAGCCCCCACCACTTCCTCTGGCAGGGTGTTCACTTGTCCACCACCGTTCTGTGAAGAAATTCTTTCTCATGTTTCCTCTGAATCGTCCTCCTCCAACTTCATCCCATGCCTCTAGTCCTGGAACATCTTTTGCTTAAAATAGTGTTTTCCTGCACCCTGTTCCTCCCTGTAAGATACTTGTATGTCTCTATCATATCCCCTCTCTCCCTCCTCTCCTCCAGGGAGTACATGTTCAGTTCCTTCAACCTGTCTTCATAGGACTTGTGATGCAATGCATGCACCATCTTTGTTGCCCTCCTCTGAACCTTCTCTACCCTGTCTATGTCCTTATGTAGGTATGGTCTCCAGAACTGTACACTGTACTCCAGGTGGGGCCTCACTAGTGTCTTGTATAGCGGAATTATGACCTCCCTTTTCCTGCTGGTAATGCCCCGCCTATACATCCCAGCATCCTATTTGCTTTACCTGCTGCCTTGTCACACTGTTTCCTACCATGAGGTCATCAGAGATGATAACCCCAAGATCCCTTTCCTGCTTGGTGCATGCTATATCCTCACCCCCAACTGATATATTGTGCCAGGGTTTTTGTGCCCCATATGCATTATCTTGCACTTCTTTGCATTGAATTTCAACTGCCAAACCCCTGACCATTCTTCAAGTTTCTGCAGGTCGCTTCTCATTCTGTCTACACCCTCTGGTGTGTCTACTCTGTTACAGAGCTTTGTGTCATCAGCGAACAGTGAAATTCTGCCTTCTAGGTCCTGCGCCATGTCACTGATGAAGATGTTGAATAGGACCGGTCCCAGCACTGATCCCTGTGGTACCCCTACTCACTCTTCCCTCTGTGGAGTGACAGCCATTACCACAACCCTCTGTGTCCTACCACCAGCCAGTTACCTACCACACACTACTGTCCTGCCCACACCATATTCCCCAGTTTGTGTAATAGTCTTCTATGTGGCACAAGTCAAAGGCCTTGCTGAAGTCCAGATAGACCATGTCCACTGCCCTCCCTGATCTACCTCCCTAGTCACCCAGTCAAAAAATTCAATGAGGTTGGTCTGACATGACCTCCCCCTGGTGAAACCATGCTGCCTTGGGTCCTGTAGTCCATTGACAACCAGATGTTCCACCAATCTCTCCTTCAGTAGTGCTTCCATGATCTTCCCCACTACCGAAGTGAGGCTGACTGGTCTGTAGTTCCCTGCTTCCTCTTTGTTCCCACTTTTGTATAAGGGGACTACATCTGCTGTCCTCCAGTCTTTGGGTACCTCCCCTGTTTCCAGTGATCGGCTAAACAGGATAGCCAGAGGTTCAGCCACCCTCTCTTAGTTCTTTAAGGACCCTGGGTGCGCACCCATCTGGCCCCATTAGCTATCAACTCTTATTACTTCCAGTTCCTTCAGGACCCTTTCTCATGTAAAGGACTTGTGTCCATTTCTGCACCATTTTCACCCCTTGTACTCCCTTCAGACCCATTACCCTCCTCTTCCTCAGTAAAGACTGAGCAGAATACCTGTTCAGTATGTCAGCTTTACTGTTGTCATCCTCCACGCGGCCCCCATCCTCCCCCTTCAGTCTCACTATCCCTCCCTTTGTCTTTCTTTTTTCACTTATGTACCTGTAAAAGGTTTTGTCCCCTCTACCCACTGATTTTACAATGTGTTCTTCTGTCTGAGCTTTGGCTTCCCTTACTGACCTCCTGCCTCCCTTTGCTTCTCCTGGTACTTCTCCCTATCCCCTTCTGCCTGTGTCTTTTTGTATTGCCTGAATGCAATCTTTTTGGCTTTAACTTTCTTTGCTACCTCTTTGGAAAACCTTAATGGTCTCCTCTTCCTTTTTCTCTTGCTAACCTGCTTAATACCTAATTCTGTTGTTCTTGTTATCCCCATTTTAAATACTGCCCACTGTTCCTCAACCACTGATTCCTGTCCCATTCCCCTTAATGCCTCTTTCAAGTATCTCCCCATTTTTCCAAAGTCTGCCCCCCTAAAATCCAGGATACGTGTTTTTGTGTGGTTTGGTTCTGCTCTTTCTGTGATTTCAAACCACAGTGACTGGTGGTCACTGTTCCCAGGTGCTCCCCACTGTTACCCCCATCACACTGTCCCTGTTTGTGAGCACAAGGTCCAGTATTGCCTTCTGCCGAGTTGGTTCCACGACCAGTTGCTTGAGGAAGGCACCCTGAAGGGAGTCCAGGATAAATCTGCTCCTAGTTGATGCTGCTGCTGGGATGCTCCAGTCCACGTCTGGAATATTGAAGTCTCCAACCAGTACTACCTCACCCTTGTCTGCCATCCTTTGAATGGCTAGCATCAACTCCTATCTGTTTCTTCCTCCTGGGCTGGTGGTCTATAGACCACACCTGTCTTGAGACAGCTGTCCCATTTTCCTTTCAGCTTCGCCCACAGTATCTCTCCCCATTTTGTTCCTCCTGGATCTCTGTGGCCCTTATGTCATTTTTCACATACAGTACCCTCCTCCTCCCTTCCTGCCTGCTCTGTCTCTTCTGAATATGTTGTAGCCAGGTATGGTCATCTCCCATCGTGGTTATCATTACACCAGGTTTCAGTGATGGCCACAATGTCCAGGGTCTGACTGCACCATGACAGCCTCCAGATTCTTCCATCTTGTTGCTAAGGCTCCTGGCATTTGCACACATGGTTTTCCATGATTTGACCTCCCTAGACTGTCTCACTATTCTACCCCAGCCCCTTCCTTGGTTGTCCTTTATCCCTGGTTCTCCTTGCTGTCTGCCCATCTACTGAATTTTGCCCCTTTTCTGCTTATCCACCTCTTGGGCACTAATCTCCATCTTTTGCAAACTGCTTTGCAGAGATAGCCACTCCTCTGGTTCACTGGTTACACTGCTAGCTGTGAGGGGTGAGCAAGTAGGTACCCTCCTTGCTGGCCTACCACCCCCCTTTGCTAGTTTAAATGCTTGTCAATGTAGCATTTAAACTTATCATTGAGCGCTTGGATTCCCCTCCAGGATGGATGCAGGCCATCAGGCTTGAACAAACCTCCATCCCTCAGGTGGGTCCCCAGTCACCAATGAATCCAAACCCTTCCTCACAGCACCAGTTCTTCAACCATGAGTTAAAGTTCCTGGTGCATGCACTCTATGCTCTCCTTGCCTCTCACAGGTAGTACTTCTGAGAAAGTGACAGAAGTAGCTACTTGCTTGAGACCCTCCCAGTTTCCTAAACTCTTCCTGAACTTCCTTTGGCTCCCCATTTGCCAGGTCATTAGTACCTAGGTGGATAATGACATCCAGCTCACCCTCCCATCTTGCCTTCCCAGTGATCCCCAGGATCTTCCTTCCATCCCTCCATGCCGTGGCACCTGGTAGGCACCTCACCTCCCTGTCCTCCCCCTCCTGTGTTCCTAGCTGGATCCCTCTTATGATGGAGTCCCCCACCAGGATTCACTTCCTCCTCCTCTGGGGTCCACTGCTTTCCCCGCTGAGGTCACCTCCTTGGCTAACCTCCACATCCTTTCCTTCCACTTCTCTGGGTACTTGTATTTGGTTGTCCTTGCTTGCCAGTGTGGCATATGAGTTCTTGAGTGGAATAGGATCTGGGATGTGCCTCTGCCTGACTGCTCTAACCATCCCTGAGCCCACTGTCATCCAAGTGCTCCTCGTTCTCGGCATCCTTTGAGGCAGTTGCATTGGACTGGGTGGTCCCTGGATAGGGGTGATGGTACTCCTGACCCAGTTTACTTCCGCTCTGAGTCTGGCTACCTCATCCCACAGTCCAGATAGATGCATGCAGATAGGGCAGCACCTCAGTGTCCAGAGGTCTGCCTGAATATGGCTGCCCCACTGCCACTGCATTGCACCACCTCACATTATACTGCAATTCCACTACTTGTCTGCTACTGAAGCTCTCCTAGTTAACTTTTTATTAATTTACTGTCCAAAAATCCTGCCACTGTTCCCTATAATATTTGAAAATACATACACTTCTATCTAAGCTCTTTATCCTTACAATCAAAAGGTAACTACAATCACAATAATCTACCTTCTACTAATAACAGATTCTATCACAGAATCAGAGCACAATACAAAACATCTGCTACTTAGCAACAACAAACAGGTGACAACATACCAAGTCGATGTAGCTTTTTTAAAAATAGAAGAAAAGTAATTGTTTAAACCAATAGAAATCAGCAGTTCCAAAAGCACCTTGAACTACAAGAAAGAACACAGTACCACACCTCTGCCACAATAACTAAACAGTCCTAAAACATTGGAGAAAGAAGAGAAAAATTAGAGACTGAGCAAAAAGATACAATGTACTATAAAGTATTAGGCAATAGGTATACTCAGTTGTTTAACAGAGAAAATAAAGTACCTACCAAAACAGACAGGATACCCACAAATGACACTTAGTCTCTCAATATCAGACACCACCAAAGGCACATACAGAAAGGGTTTAAAGTATAGTATTAAAATAGTATTAAAATTAACCACATCAGAGTAGAAAGATCACACTAAATAAATGTGTTGATCCTTCTGACTTCCAACGAATATCTACCGCACAAATTTTATATCTTCTGGAGCCTACAGGGTTGTCTTTCACAATCACCTAAATTTAAATAAAACAAAACAATTTTTAAACTGGAAATTATATCAAAAAGCACTTAGCTTTGGGAGCTCTTCTCAAACACAGCCACTCAGCTCAGAGTTCTAGAATCAGAGTTTTTTTAACAAAAACGCGTAAAGAATCAGCCTTACACCCTGCACTGTTGACCACACAAGTTTTAGATTTAACTTCCAGCAGATTTTTTTTTGTTTTAGATTTTTGTTCTTTTCTTCACTTACATGGCTGCTAAGCCTCACAAAAGTGGGTTTGTGATTCAAGAAAGCAGCTTTATTTATCATGAAAGAAGGACCTGCTTTGGTGACTCATAGCAGCTTAGCTTCATTAATATTTTAAAAGTATTCTTTAAAAAAATAAACACTTGAAGAATCAGCCTTACATCCTACACTGTTGACTACCTAACTTTCAGACATCCCAAATATTTTCTTGTGTTTGATGGGGAATGTTTTATCTTGTTTTTCCTCACTTTCATGACTCATGAAAGTGGAAGCATACTCATGAAAGAGGCATGTGCCAGTTTTGCAAAAATCCAGTTATGAGAAATTTGTGAAAAAAAAAATCAACTGTATATGTGTGAAAATGGCATTTCATTTTCTTAATAATTTAAAATCTAAACATTTTCAGCAAGGTTACCTATCAGAAGAGCTGGGTGAAATTAGCAAAAAATGATTTCACAGAATATTCACAAAATTCTGTGAAATTCCATGAAATTTCACAAACTTTAGTGGAATTTTCTGTAAAGTTGTAATTGGTCATAACTCAGTCAGTATTACAGCTAGAAGTCTGAAATTTGGCCTGCATATTGCTTGGAAGAGATCCTAAATATCAGGTTTCATGCCATTTGGATGAGGAATGGGGAAGTTGTAATGCTCAAAGTCTGGCAATGTACTATTCATGTGAAGATTTCTGAAAATATTTCTATGTTTACAACTTAGCCACCTTTGGAGTGAGATCATAGAACATTGATATGCATACTTTCTTGGAAGAGTCATGGAAAATGCTAAATAGAGAGGCAATTGGTTGGGCAAATTGTAAGTTACAGGTGTTCACAATTTCACAATTTAATTATTTGTTAAATTGTGTGAACATGTTCAGAATATTTGGATGTTTGTAGCTCTACTGCTGTTGCAGATACACACTCAAGATTTGGCAAGCATACCAAAGTAAATACACCCTGAAATCTAATTAAACTGACTAAATGTGGTTCAGTAGGTTAACATTTATTGTGAATACTTCAGAAATTACTAATTGGTAACATTTGCTCAAACATTCATGGACACATAACTGGTAATACCACTAGAATTCCACATGTAGAATTTAACTTTCAGGAAGTGCTTATCACCACTGAATCACCTTACCTAAACTAGCATCGTGGCCCTGCAATACTACTCCAACACTCCTGCGACACTCCAATAGCCAACACTCCTGTGACAGTGATGCCCAGCATTTTGCTCCATCATTACTAAAGATAATCAGATACTTCTGTCACAGTGTCCTAAGCCACAACTAGTTATACGGCTTGGCATCACTTGGTGCCACTGTTTTTAAATAGTAAAAATATAAATTTTTATCTATAGGGTTGTTAAAGAGCCAGCAGGTGGCATCGTACAGAAACAATGCTGCACGTGCATGTGCTTCCAAAAGTAATTTCATCAGTGAGCTCTGGTGGTTATCTGGCACATTGCAGGAATTCAGGCTAGTGCACTGTGATGTCCATGGCTATTCTTCATAGTTCATCACTCAAGACAGTGACTGGACACTTGGTACCACTAAAAAGAGGCAGTATAGCACAGTGGTCTAAGGCTCTGAGCTGCAAATCTGGTGACATCCAGCAGACCAGACCTGGGTTTGAATCCCACAGCTTCCACTTGCATACTGTGTGACCCTAAGCAAGTCACTTAACCTCCTTGTGCTCCCAGGTTGCTCCTGTAAAAAAGCTTTCAGCTTAGTGTGATATACCTGGTTAAACAACAAAATAAATATACCTTTACTATGGGGCCTTTTATGAATGTTACCTTCTTGCAACTTTACCCAGATTTTACCTTCTCTACAATGGCAATGCAAGTGTATGACTGAGCAAAATGCATTGACATGGTTTCGACAAAAGTCATACAGCATCCCATAATTTCACAAAAGCTCATAAAATTCAACTTTAATTGCAGATGTTATGTTAGAATCATTTGCTGCTTATAACTTGGCCAGGTTTTGAGCAAGACATTAGTGAGTTGACACACACAGCCTCTTTTTTCGTGGATTTTCTCCAGCATTTTTTCCCCTCCCATTTCCCATAGTCAGGACGGTGCCTTTGTCAGCCTTGCCCAGCTGCAGCTTCTCCTGTGGCTGAGCAAGCTCCCTGGTCCGGCATCAGGGGTCGCTATGTGGGTGGAACCCGTAGTCAAAGCTCCCCAACAAAGATTCACCTCGCCCATGTTCTGTCTCCTGACATAAATTCCTGAGAATGCTTCTGAACCTGGGTCATCAGCATGGCAACATGACATTCTGCTGCTGGGCTATTGGGGTGGCCTCAAAGTCTAACATTTAGGGTCAATGAACCTAACAACATTGGTGATAATCTGCTCTCTAGTTTTAAAGTCATAAAGGCTTAACATTCTGCAGTTTACATAACTGTGAAATATAATTTTAAAATTTCCAAAAGTTTGGAAGTTTATAACTCAGTTGCCTTTAAAGACTGAGAAAGTTATCATACCAAATTCGGTGCAATTTGGACACATACTTTTTAAAGTAGATAGAAATAACTGAAATCACAATTCTGGCATAATTTTGCAGAGGGGAAATTGTAATTTTGCCAGAATTCCACTAGCAGAAAATACATTTAGGCAAGTCCAAAACAAAATCCACCTCAGACCAAACTCGGATAAACCAAAAAGTTTCAGGTTTTAATTCAAACCAATTATTATGATATCAGTGAGCAAACAATAGTCTTAAAAAACATATTTTTATAGTGAGCAGAGGAAAATTCCATGAGAAGTATAGAGCAGTGCTCTTTTTCAAACAGAATAAATTGGTTTGCTCTTTACTTACGAACATGCAAACATATGAAATAGCCAGCAGAAGAAAACCTTATGGTCTATTGAGTCTGCTTGATTGCTAAGCTCCTGACCAGTGATTACAGGGAGCTCTGCCCCATCCCTGTCAACCCTGACCCTCCCCTTCATTCTGTCCCACCCTTTCTTGAACCTCCCTTACCATCTTGAGTGACAGCCTCAGGTGGGAGCTCATTCTAACCCGACACCACCCACTCTATAAAGAAGTGTTTCCTGACCTCCTTCTTTAACCTTCCTCCTGACAGCTTACAACAGTGCCCCTTGTGGTCTTGTTCCTACTGAGACAAAAAAATGGTCCCTGATATATACTTTGCTTATATGTTTTAGGTACTCAGTGGTTTCAGTCTTGCCCCATCTCTTCCTCCTCTCCTAGAGTGAGTACAGGTCAAGTTCTCCTATCTTGTCCTTATATGCCCTGCTCTGCTGTCCCTGAACCATCTTTATCGCCCTCCACTGAGCTGCCTCAAGCTGGTTGATATCCTTTTTCAGGCTGGGGATCCAGTATTGCATGCTGTACTCCAGGTGCAGTCACACCAAGGAACTGTACACTGGTAGTATAACATCCTCCCATCTGCTTGTAATACAGCCCAGCATTCTGTTTGCCTTGGCTGCTGCCTGTCTACACTGCATAGCCTGCTTAAGGTTGCTGGTGATGGCTATCCCCAAGTCCCTTTCCTCCTACAATTCAGTGACCTAGGCCACCTGTACTTGGTCCCTGGGTTCTTTCTTCCAATGTGCATGACCTTGCACTTCTTCGCATTGAACCGGAGCTGCCAAATACCAGACCACCTTTCCAGTTTTACTAGGTCTTTTTTTAGGTCCTGCACCCCTTCATCTGTGTCCACCTTCCCACAGAGCTTGGTGTCATCGGCAACAAGGCAGATTTTGCCTTTAATGCCATCCCCTATCTCAATAATTAACACATTAATTGACATTGGGACAAGCACTGACCTGTGCTGGACCCCACTGGTGACCTCCTTCATACCTGAGAGCTCCCCTTATCACCACCTTTTGTGTTCTATCACTGAGCCAAGTTGTCACTCATCTTGTTAATTTGCTTCCTGCTATTAGGTCAATTAGATCCTCCAGCCTCCTTATTGACTCCTTATGGGATACCAAGTCGAAGGTCTTGCAGAAATCCAAGAATACAAAGGCTCTTGTCTGCTGCCTTTGTTATTCAGTCAAAGAACTTGATCAGGTTGGTTTGATAAGATCTTGCTGACATGAGCCTGTGTTGTCCCTTGTCCTGGTGACCATTTGCTTCAAGGAACCTGGCTAGCCTGTCCTTCAGAATGGTCTCCATTATTTTATTGACAATGAAGATCAGACTGAGCAGCCTGTAGTTCCCAGTGCCTTTTCTGGGTCCACTCTTGTGCAGTGGTACCACATGTGCAGTTTCCCACTCCTGTGGTACCAATCCCCCCATGTCTAGTGAGCTGTTGAACAAATCTGTCAGCAGACCCACCAATTGTACCACCAACACTCTCAACATTCTTGGATGCATGCCATCTGGACACCAGGGACTTCTTTTCCTTTAGAGACATGAGCCTTTTCCTTACCCTGTCTCCTGAATTCTGTTCTCAGCCATGCCCCCCCTTCTCCCCACCCCAATCCTCACTTGCAGCACTGGTACATCCATTTTCTTAGTGCAGACAGAGCAGAAGTATTTGTTCAACATCTCTGCCTCTTCTTTAACACCTTCCACCCACCCTCCCCGTTCCACTTCACTATGCCTACTCTTAAGTCCCTCTTTTGTCTGATATACCTGAAAAAAGCTTTCTCTCCTTCATTGATCCCCTTTGGAATTTGCAGCCCCATTCATAGCCTTGGCCTGCCTATCTTCATTCCTTTGGGACTGCTTCCAATGTAATTTTTTAAGACAATCAATAGCAGGCAAGTTTTTCATAGTTGGTGTGGCTCCTTGTGTGCTTAACATCAGTGCTAGTCGGCAGCATAGGTATTGCTCATTTTTTACCACATGACTTTATTTTGCTGTAGCCTTTAGTCAGAAACTATAAAACTAGTGTTTTATGATGCATATAGAGACACATTCTGCCACAACCTGTTTTATGGAATAATAAGGAGGAATGTTGAAATCACACATGCCTGCCCTGTAACTGTGAGGGCTTTTTAACTTTTTTATGAACATACAAACATATGAAATTGCTAGCAGAAAGAAGCCTTATTGGTCTATCAAGTCTGCTCGAGTGTACATCTCAATCTAATTCTCTGGAGCTGACCCCCCTTCTCAATTCCTTCCAGGAGCTATCTTACCCCTTTTCTCCCCCCTCCTCTACCCTACCATTCTAATTCTCTTTTTCACACTGTCTGATCCAGCCCCTCGAAACTTCCCACCATTTTTGCTGTTATCAACTCTTCTGACAGCTTGTTTCACCTTGACACCACCCTTTCTGTGTAAAAGTGCCTACTCAGCTCCTTAAATCTTCCTCCGACAAGTTTTCAGACTGTGCACCCTTGTTGTCCCCTCCCCCCTTTTAAAACTCAGCTTTATTGAGTAGCATGTCACCACAGTACAATTTACATTGTATTGACAAATAAATTAATAAAAAAGGAAAGCTGTAGCATTGTGAGTCCATATATAAGCAATGTTATTATCGCCATTGTTTGAGTCTTCAAATAAAGAGCTGTGGCTCATTACCCATCTCAGTAAGGAGAATATATCATGAAACTGACTGAACTCCCCAGCAAAGGGGCACATTTATCATTCTGGGTACTGACAACTGTTGCTGAAATGTATAAATAAAACATAGTATCTTCAAAAAATGGCAGGAACTCATGCCCCAACCATTGGCTGCATGCTAACGCCCACTGGTATTCAATTACAAAAGAAATAAAAGTTAAGAAATCAATGTAAATCAATAAAGGCTATGTGTTTCTTCTATTTTTATCAAACTTTTAAATAATGTATTCTCCTTAAATCCAGAGGCCATATCTTTAGATGATGGACTGTGGATTAGCTGAGAAGGAAATGCCATCATTGCACCTCTTTCTCCCACTCGAGCCAGACTAGCTATCTCATAATTATTGAAACTTTGAGATACTAAACAATTTTGTATTTGTTTTATGTAGTTACTGAAACTTTGAAATAATGTAATATACCTGAAACTGTGTTTTTTAAATGTTTTCCTTTGTACCTCAACTTCAATTATATAATAATGCAAACTGCCTGAGTGCAGAATAATTATGATCAAGTTTAATTGAAAGGGGCATAAACTTGTTGTGGGTACTAGCTGACTCCACTCCATGATGAAGACCCAGGATTTTGGATCACTATGTACAGTAGGGGTTGTTAGCACTGTTTGCTGACATGCTGTGCTCTAACAATATTTAAATAAATAACAGCAGAATTTTTGAAACTCAGCTTCGGTGTGTGCCCAGTTCTTTTTTATGCTGGCTGCTTGAATTGTTTTACTGGAGCACCGTTAGGACAACAGATGTGTGGGTCTTTAATTGCTTTTGTATTATCTTCAATAGCTATGATTTATTCCTTACATATAATCCTTCATACTAAGGATTATACTGAGGGATCATACTAAGGATGAGAAAGAGCAAGAGGGCTGATACAGCCCATGAGCGCTCTTATAAATCTCAGAAGGAGTAATATGCCAGATTATGACATGTTAACAGAAATGTGTCAATGCGGTATTTAAATTCTTTTTTTGTTTTACTGATAATAATGTGTGAAGGTAATTTATTCTAGGGATTTATAATTCTTAATGTAAAAAATAACTTTCTGGTGAGAATATTAAAGTTCTTCCCATATAGCTGGAGTAGATGGCTTCTGGTTTTATGTGTAGTGTTTTTAAATTCTAGGCCAAGTTCCACCATCAAATATGGGTCGTGGATGATATCAAAGAGAAAAAGCAAATCCCCCCTTAACCTCCTAGACTATAGTGTCATAAGGTTCAAAATATTCAGTCTATTCTCATATGATTCATTTCTGAAGCCAGCAATGTGCTTTGTGTATTTCCATTGGACCTTTTCCTGAATGGTACATTCTGTTTTTCTGTAGGGACGCCACAGCTGAAAGGCATGCTCGAGGTGTGGCCTAACGTATGCTCTGAATAAGGGCGTACATACCCTACTATCTTTAGAGTTATTATTGTGCTTTATTGACCAAATTACTCTATTAGCTTTTTTAACTGATTCCTGTATTTGTTTTAATTTACCCAAGTCATTGGAACTGATTATCCCTAAATCTTTTTCATCAGTAGTAAAATGCTTGAAGAAGTCCTAGGGCCAAAACATTGATTCAAACTCTATTTTACATATTCAAAATACATTTCTTAAATTATTTTGTTTTGTTAGCATGGTCTATAAATCTAAGCACTGTTTTTGTGCCCCTGCTAGAAAACAGATCGTCATTCTCTTCTAATTGCCTTCAGTTGACTCTGAAGATGTATGCAATGGATTTTAATGGTTAATTTATTATTATTATTTATCAATGCTTATTTATTGCTGAATTTTAGACTTTTGTTTTTATATAACCCTTGCGCAGTTTTTTTAATATGTTGATGTTGTCTACCCTGCTTGTTTTGACCTTGTAAAGCACCCAGAGTCTCTGGGTAAGGGCACCATATAAATAAAGTTTACCTTTCCTTACCTTATGTAATGTATTGCAAAAGAAACCATGGTGTAGTATTCAGAAAGCTATACAATAACCAAAGCATTTGGGTTCCTTCTTATGACTGCTATACATACCTATACCTCCTTCATGACCAGACCATTTGGAATGCCTATGCCCATCAAATTGCAGGAACTATCCTTAGCTCTACATGTTAGTGCCCTAGCAGCCTGCGTCGATTCGTGTTGGGATCCAGCGGGAAAGAATGCAGCAGGAAGTGTAATATCCAGAGAGTGAATTGTCTTGGAGCTTCCCAGGACATGTCCCCCCTTCTCAATTGGTGGACAGTTGCTGCCAGTTACTGGAAAGGATGCAGGGGTCATGAATGAACTCACAAATCCCCAAGCTGCGAGGATTGCATGTTCCGAGGGAGAGCCATTGAGCCATTGCAGGGAGACAGAGAGAGAGAGAGAGAGACAGAGAGAGAATTGGCATTGTTGAGAGCCTGAGTACCTGTGAAGAATAATATTCTGTTAGGCACTGTGGACTGTTTTGGGACTTGTGCTGCCTTCAAACTTTTGTGACCATAGTGGTCCTGAGTTAATGCTGCCCTAAAGACCTCCTCGGTCCAGGTAAAAGCTGCTATTTTGGCCATACCAGTCATGTGAAAGCTGAATGTGTTCCCCACAAATTAACTGATGCTATCCGGAGCTATGTGTGAATATGTTTAATGAATTTGGGATCCTTGTTGTTTCTTTAGGTTCTGTGTGGACATTCTGTTATTGAAAGGAACTGTTTAATATTAATTAACCTGTTTTTTTCATCCAGCACCAGTGAGGAAAAGGGACCCTGTGTGTGACATCTGGGCCTGGGTAACATGGCCACTGGGAGTGTTTCTGCTGTTGTGGGCACCCCCTTCCCACAGACATATTCCATCCATACCCCTAGACATGGGGAGAGGAGACTTCATTTCTAAGTATGACAGGTTATGTGATTCAAATAGATAAGGCACACAGCTGTTAGTTTTGCACTCGTACAGTTGGTTTACAGAGCAAGTGTAGATACAAATGTGTTTCATGGTTTTTTGGGGGGTTAGATGCATTCTGGTGCATTTTGAGGGTCATTTTGACACTATTTGGCTGCTTTTAAAGCCTTCCTTGACCTATTACAAACAACCAATATCACTAGCAAAATCATTATTTTTTTATTTTTCTTCAAAAACAATTTTTAAAACTAAAGCAAATAAACCACTCCAGCCACCCTTCAAACACCCAACTATGACACAAAGATCTGCAACAGAGTTGATGCACAAGGTGGGGTGGAAAGGATGAGAAGGGACTTGGCAAGGTTAAATGAATGGTCTAATGTATGGCAGCTTAGATTCAATGCTAAGAAGTGCAAGGTAATGCACTTGGGAAACAAAAACCCAGGGAAGAGTACACAATGGGGGGTGAGATACTAACAACAACAAAAATGGAAAGGGACCTGGGGTAGTCATATCAGATGACTTAAAGTTGGGCAAGCAATGTGAGAGGGCAGAAAGGAGGGCTGGGGGGATACTGGGATGCATAGGGAGAGAAATCACCAGTAGAAAACAGGTAGTTGTTATCCCTCTGTACGGACAGCTGGTGAGACCCCTATCTGGAGTACTGCGTGCAGTTCTGGAGACCCAGTCTCTGCAAGGACATAGACAGAATGGAAGCTGTCCAGAGGAGAGCAACTAAAATGGTGCAGGGTCTGTACCGGAAGTATGAAGAGAGACTAAAGGAGCTTAATATGTATAGCCTCGAGGAAAGGAGGGAGAGGGAGGACATGATAGAAACTTTCAAGTACCTCAAGGGAATCAACAAAGTCCAAGAGGGTAGCATCTTTCAAAAAAAGAGGTGTGCAAGAACAAGGGGGCACAATTTGAAGATGGGGGGGTGGCTCAGAGGTAACGTAAGGAAGCATTTTTTCACAGAGAGGGTTGTGGATGCATGGAACGGCCTTCTGGAGGAGGTTGTGGAGTCAAAAACAGTGGTTGAATTCAAGCATGCATGGGACAGTCATAAGGCAATTCTAGGGGGTAGGGGTAGAAAGTAGTCTGCTGGTTAACTAGGATCTGCAGCTTATCTATTAGGTAGGGAAATGAGCAGACTGGGTGGGCCAAGCGGTCCTCATCTGCCATCAAATTCTATGTTTCTATGTATGTTTCTTGAGTACAGTCAGCTATCACTGCAGCAGGCATTGCACATGTTACCTTGCAATCTGAACAGCAGATTCTAACCCCACAACTGTGCACCACACAGCAGACATACAAGGTAGCAAGAAGGGCACACAAAACACCAGCCTGGAGGTGCATGTGTCTGTCACACAGCAGACACGTACACAGACCATCCATGCCAGAGAATGAAATTGATACACATGACCCGCTGGAGGGTCCCTCAAGGTCCAACATTGACACAGGATGTATATCAGGTCATGAATGCTTTATCTGCATGTACTCTGAACTGAGACGGTCGGAGCATGGAGGGTAAGGCTCAGAAGGGACAGATGCATGAAATACCGGGCATATACTGTGACATCACAGCCCACAGACTTGACATGCAGCAAGGGTTCCACAACCTGCGTTACACCTTGGACAATGACATGACCATAATTGTGAAAGCAGAATGCATGGCACCAGAATGCAGTGAAAAATATTTATTATCATGATAAATACAATAAATACCTGGCTATGTGGTGCAGGACATAACGTGCATAAACAACAACATTCCTAGCTGGAGTCTGACCCGACCTGGTTTCGCCCAAAAGGCTTTCTCAAGGGACAGGAATACCTTGCATACGGGTATGTTTAAATAGTGATCACTAATGAGTCACATGACCCAAAGCTTTCACAGTATTAAAGGTGCAGTGCAAACATACATAAAGTATTACCAGTGTAATAATAACCTATTACAGAGAAACATACTAGACACACTCTTACTGTAGTCTTCTATGGAAAAAAATAGAGCATCTAAGAGGGGTATAAATATACAAGCATCTGATGATGCTGTCAAAAAAAATGGGGAATATAAATATCCAGACTAAAAAGTCTTTCAAATTAATACCCTGACAACTTTCAGAATTGCTAAGACATAAACAGTAGGTACTAATCACATTAATACTAACATAGGGCAATTAAAAATAGCAGCATCCTAAACCAACATTTTGATAACGTTAGATGAAACAGGAGATACTTAAGAGCAAAGAAGTTGCTGCCCCCTTCTGGCAAGCCACTCTCTTCCACCCCAAGGTCCTTGAATTCACTGAACACTACCTTAAAGGTCTGACCTGAAAGAGTAACATGAAATGATACCATAAAGAACAAAATCAGAACATCCTAAAATATATCACACTTTATATAAACTCAGAGAAATACAAGAAAAAAGCATTTGGCTCTATCTTGGTTTATTCCTTCTTCTTCTGTTTGTAAGAGGCAGCACTTCAAGTCTCTCATTAAGACCAGATGCTAAATGCCACCCCCAAGTTGATAGGTCCATAATGCTTCTCTCTCCAAAATAAAGGTTTTTAGGTCCCCGTCTCTCTGCATAGGGTCACCTTTTCTATCCCACAGAATTTAAAACTATGTTCAGCCTGATTAGCTGCCTGTAAAATGTGTGTTGCTAGTGGAGTTCTGGTATCTCCACTATCAACGCGCATATGCTCACCTACCCTCACTTTCAGGGTTCTAGTGATTTTTCCAACATTTAACACCTGGGCTTCATTGGGGACTGGGGATCCACCTGGAGGAATGCAGGCCTATACTAGCGCGATGGTCTGTACCTGTCTGGGTGGGGAAACAGGATCCTAGGTGATAGGTTTAAATGCTTCATTGGCAAGCATTTAAACTAGCCGGGGGGAGGGGGATGCACTGATAAGAAACAGGGAAATCCCAGCCCCCCCACCACAAAACAGGGTAGTTAGCGAGGTAAACACCAAGGCAGAGAATCGATAGGGAGCAGGACTGGGGTAAATGGAGAAAAAGGCTGTAAGGCCAGGGAAGGGACTAAAAGGGGTAAGGCCATCAAAAAATGGAGGGCAATGAGTAATAATGCCCATAGTCTAGGTAACAAGCTCCCTGAACTAGTGGCCTTGATGGAAGAGGGATGCCTGGATATCATGGCAGTCATAGAAACAGGGTACACAGAGAACCATGACTGGGATTTCAACATACCAGGGTACACAATCTACAGGAGGGACAGGGAGGGTAAAAGAGGAGGAGTAGCTCTCTACATACGAACATATATATGAACATACAAAGAAGCCAGCAGAAGAAGGCCATTTGGTCTATCAAGTCTGCTCATGTTGCAGGGTTCACAGCTTGAGCTACTGTCCCTGCCCCCTCTCCCCACTCCTTCCATCCTCCCTACCCATGACCCTTACCGTCCCCCATACCTGTCCATGCCTCTCTTAAAGCTGCCCACTGTCTTCAATGAGATGACCTCTTTCAGCAGCTCATTCCAAGTGCCCACCACCATCTCTGTGAAGAAGTGCTTCCTTACCTTCCTCCTAAACCTCCCACCCTCCAGCTTAAGACTGTGCCCCCTCATGTTATTGTTGTCACTCAGTTTAAAGAGACTCTCCTTATCAACCTTATTTATTCCTTTTAAGTACTTGAAAGTCCCAGTCATGTCTCTCCCCCCCCCGTCTTCCAGGGAGTACATGTTCAGTGCCCTCAATCTCTCCTCATGTGCCTTACCCTACTGACCTGCTCTCATCTTTGTAGCCATCCTCTGGACCTTCTACAGCAGGTTAATGTCCTTTTTGAGTTGTGGGCACCAGTACTGAACCCCATACTCTAGATGAGGCCTTACCAGGGACCTGTACAATGGCAGTATAACCACCTCTCTCCCACTACTGATCCTGCTAGATATGCATCTCAGCATCTTGTTTGCCTTTGCTGCTGCTGTGGAGTGCTTCAGGTAACTAGTGTTCATCACTCCTGGGTCCTCCTCCTCCTCTGATGCAGATACTTGGACTCCACCCAGGTAGTACTCTGTCCTGGGATTCTTGGCTCCAATATGCATAACTTTGCATTTCTTGGCATTGAAGCCCAAGCTTCCAGATCCTGGACCACTTTTCCAGCTTTTCCAGATCTTTCTGTAGGTCCTGTATCCCTTCAGCTGTGTCCACTTTTCCACAGAGCTTGGTGTCATCTCCAAATAGGCACATTTTGCCCTTAATGCCATCTCCAATGTCTTTGATAAAGACGTTGAACAACACTGGCCCCAGCACCGAGCCCTGTGGGACCCCCACTGGTTAACTCTTTAGTGCCAGATAACTCTCTCACCACAACCACCCTCTCGGTTCTATCCCTCAGCTAGTTTACCACCCATCTGGCCATCTTTTCCCAAACCCTGAGATCCACCAACTTCCTGATAAACCTTTTGTGGGGCACAGAGTCAAAGGCCTTGCTGAAATCAAAATAGAGGATGTCTACCGCTTGGTCCCTGTCTATTGTCTTAGTGACACAGTCAAAGAAGTCAATCAGATTTGTTTGACATGCTCTCCCCCCATGAACCCATGCTGCCTCACATCCTGCAGACCATGCTCCTCTAGATATTCCACCAAACTTTCCTTTAGTAGGGTTTCCATGAGCTTGCCCACAATGGAGGTCATACTAACTGGTCTGTAATTCCCTGGGTCATCCTTGGGACCGCTTTTGTGAAGGGGCACTACATGTGAAGTTCTCCAGTCCTCCGATACCACACCTGGCTCTTGTGAACTATTAAATAGATCTACTAGTGGCCCTGCCAGGTCCTCAGCAAGTTCCTTTAGTATCCTTGAATGAACTCTGTCCAGGCCTGGTGATTTGTCTACCTTCAATGCCAGCAGCTCCTCCCTCACTATGCTCCTCTATCACTATATCTGTGTTCCCCTGCACCCCTGCTCCTCTTTTCCCTCCTGAAGGCACTGGTCCATCCTTCTCCTTGATGAAGATGGAACAGAAGCATTCATTTAGTATCTCTGCTTTTCCCCCATTATCCTCAACCCACTCCACCCCTTTCGTAAGCCTAACAATCCCTTCCTTCTTGTCCCATTTCTAACTTATATATCGAAAGAAAGCCTTCTCCCCCTTCTTAATTCCTTCAGTTATCTGCAGCTCCTTATGTGCCTTTGCTCGCTGGACTTCCTTACTTGACTCACTAGCCAACCTTAGGTAATTTTCCCTATCCACCTCTCTATTGGCCTTCCTGAATTTTCTACAGGCCAACCTCATAAGGGAAGAGATCAAAGCAATGGAACTAAAGGGTAAACAGGGAGGAGAGTAGGTACTGTGGGTCACCCTGGAGATAGGAAATGGCACTACAATCTTCACAGGGGTTGTATACAGACCCCTGTCTCAGGGGGAGAAAATGGACAAGAAAATGATAGAAAGCATCCTTAGAATGGTAGAAAAAGGGGAGATATTGTTGATGAGGGACCTGAATATGCCAGATGTTAACTGGAGCACCTTTGCTGCAGCCACATCCAAGAGCAGGGTCATACTCGATGCCCTACAGGGGGCATGCCTCAGACAGCTAGTGTTGGAACCCACTCAGGAGAGAGCAATCTTAGACTTGGTACTCTAAAATGGGGACAGAGAGAGGATCTCAGATATAGAAGTGGGTAGCCATCTGGGAACAAGTGACCACCAAACAGTATGGTTCACAATAAACACAGCCGTAGAGTCAAGCCATACAAAAGCAAGGGTACTGGACTTTAGGAGGGCTGACTTTGGCAAAATGGGAGAGTGCCTCAGAAAAACACTAGCAAATGGGAAAGAAGGAGGGGTGGAGGAACAATGGGGAAAAATCAAAACTGCCATCATAGAAGCAACAAGCCTTTGTGTGAAGCCAATAAACAAATCAAAACAAATGAAAAAAGCACCATGGTTCTTAAAAGAGGTGGTGGGGAAGGTTAGGGAGAAAAAGATAGCATTCAGGAAGTATAAGGAAACACAGAAGGAGCAGGACAGAGAACTGTACCAGTTAAAGCAGAAGGAAGCAGGGAAGGCAGTCAGAATAGCAAAGGCCCAAACCGAGGAAAAGATAGCAAACTCAGTTAAGAAAGGGGATAAAACCTTTTATAGGTACATTTGGGAGTGAAAAAGAAAAAGGGAGGGATAGTGAGGCTTAATAAAGGAGAGGGGTGGGCAGAGGGGGACAGTGAAAAAGTGGGGATACTGAATGCATACTTCTGCTCAGTATTTGCAAAAGAAGAGGAGGTGAAGGTACCTATCTAAACCAATTAATAGAAGCACTCTGCATAGGGGAGTTGATACCAGTCCATTCACAGAAGAAAGGGTCCTGAAAGAACTCCTAAAACTGAAATTGGCCAAGGCAATGTGTCCTGATGGGATTCACTGCAGAATTCTAAAAGAACTAAGAGAAGAACTAGTGGAAGGCTAGATTTGCTGGCCAAGGCACCTAGCTTCACCTGAGCTCTTTCCTTTTAGCTTGCTTGAAAGGACAGAACTAAGAACCTTACCAGAACCTAGCTTCACCTGAGCTCTTTCCTTTTAGCTTGCTTGAAAGGACAGAACTAAGAACCTTACCAGTGTAAGGGAATGGATTAAGACTTTTGGCTAGGCAGATTTACTGCATGTTGTTGTTTTTATTTTGTATACACAGGCATTGTTGCTGTTTGTTGCCAACATTTTATTGCTTTATTTTTCTCTGATTCACATTGCTGTTGCTGGGTATACCTTCTGCTGCATTATTACAAGGTGTGCCTACAGGTGTGTGCTAACAGATTACTGCTGTAATCTTCCGATTCAAATTGCCTTTTGCAAGGTATATCTTCTGTTACTGCTTTATTTTTCTCTGTAGCAAAGTGTTTCTTACAGGGTATATCTTCTGTGAAATTATTACAGGTGGTGCTTAACTTTTTGTCACTTTTTATCATTAGGCTAAGCAAAATTACTGTTTGCCCCTATTTTATTTATTTATTTTTTGCTGAAAAGGTTTTTTTTGTCTCAGAGGTGTTGCAGTCTCCTTCTCACATTGAAGACAGGGAGAATGAGAAAGCAGCCACAGCTTCCTTGAATCAAAGAGGTTATTTTCTAGACTACACTGAACTGAATTATTACTTTTTGGACCTTTGTAAGTAACTAGTATTGATTCTGTTTTTGGGGTGGACTTTTCTTGGTTTTAACTTTAATTTGCCAGGGAGGAACTGTAGCTGGGAGATATTTGCAGTCAGTTGTGACTAGACCTGTTACTCAGCCTTTGTGAAATAGATGTCTGAAAGGAAGGAAGGCACTCCCTGGCATGGAGGGTAAGAGTTGTAGGTGATTGTTTCTGGACAGCATAGGTTTACTCCCACCCACTCTTCCCCTCACCCCACCCACCCCAAGCACATAACTTCCTTTATAGCAGGGGTTCTGACATCACTTCCTCCAAACTGCTAACAACATGCACCTGTTCATATCCTTAAAAGCACAGCACACTGAATAGGGGGTAGAGACACTCACAAGCTTGTACACACTAAAACAAGAACAAAAAACAAAAAAGCATCTGTAACTGGAAGGGACACAGACATGTGGGGAGAGGTGCAATGCACTGGCTGTGGAGCAGCAGTCTTCCGGGAGACATTCTGGAAACTGCATTGCTGCTCTATTTGCAGGCACCTCTCTGGTCTGAGGGAGGAGGTTGTTCGTCTCCATGCTGACCTGGCAAGGATTCGGGAAACCTGCTCCCCCACCCAGAGACCACCAAGACCACCGCCACTACCTCAGAGGTTGCCAAGAAAGAGGAGTGGTTGGACCACAGTGGGCTCAGGGAAGGTGAGGTTGGTGGAACAGAGGTGCATCCCTCCAGTTGTGCCTCTCCACAATTCATTCACCACTCTGGTGAAGTATGGTTCCTATATGGAGGCACCTGCAGTGGAGACCAAGGAGAATGCCGGGAACTTCCACAATGGGGACCCACAGGAGGGTGGCCTAGGACCCCACAGGGGAAGGAAACAACTCCTGGTGGGGGACTCAATTGTTAAGGGGGTAGAACTGGGGGAGGGATGGGAAAGGGAGGGAGGCAAGGTGCCTGCCTGGCACCAAGGCTTGGAGGGACAGGAAATTAATTCTCAGGATTGTGGGAGCAGCGGCAAGGGGGAGGGAGCTCAATGTCATTATCCATCTAGGGATGAATGACCTGGTTGAGAATGGGATCAGAGCAGTGCAACAGGAGTTTGTGGAGTTGGGGAGGGGCCTCAGACAAGTAGCACACATGGTAACTTTCTCAGAAGTGCTACCTGTCTATGGCATGGATGAGGCTAGGGCACTCTGCACCATGGGATTCAATGACTGGTTGAAAAGCTGGTGCAGAGCTCAGGGATTTAGCTTCTTTGGGGACTGGGGCTCCACCTGGAGGGATGCAGGCCTATACAGGTGTGATGATCTGCATCTATCCTGGAGGGGAACCAGGATCCTAGGTGATAGGTTTAAATGTTTCAGTGGCATACCTTTAAACTAGCCAAGGAGGGAGGCATTGAAAAGGAGAAGGGAAATCCTAGCCCCCTCAAAAAAATCAGGGTAATTAGTGAGGTAAACACCAAAATAGAGCAGTCAATAGGGAGAAGGGCAGGGGTGAATGGAGAAAAAGACAAAGGCAGTAGGGACAGGGATGGGGCAAAAAGAAATAAAGCCATAAAAAATGGAGAGTAATGAGTACCAATGCCCGTAGTCTAGGTAAAAAGCTCCCTGAAATGGTGGCCTTGATGGAAGATGGATGCCTGGATATTGTGGCAGTCACAGAAACATGGTATACAGAGAACCATGACTGGGATGTCAACATACCAGGGTACACAATCTACAGGAGGGACAGGGAAGGAAGTAGAGGAGGAGGAGTAGCTCTCTAAGTAAGGGAAGGAAAAAAGCAACAGAACTAAAGGGTAAACAGGGAGGAGAGGAGGCACTGTGGATCACCCTGGAGACTGGAAATGGCTCCACAATCTGCACAGGGGTTGTATACAGACCCCCGTCTCAGGGGGAAGAAATGGACAAGGAAATGATAGAAGGCATCCTTGGGATGGCAGAGAAAGGGGAGATATTGCTGATGGGGGACCTGAATATGCCAGATGTTGACTGGAGCACCTCTGCTGCAGCCACATCAAGGCAGGAGGCCATTCTCGATGCCCTACAGAGGCATGCCTCAGACAGCTAGTTTTTGGAACCCACTGGGAGAGAGCAATCTTAGACCAGGTACTCTCAAATGGGGATGGAGAGGATCTCTAATCTTGAAGTGGGTAGCCATCTGGGAACAAACGACCACCAAACAGTGTGGTTCATGATAAACTTAGCTGTAGAGTCAAGCCACACAAAAGTGAAGGTACTGGACTTCAGGATGGCTGATTTTTGTCAAAATGGGAGAGTGCCTCAGAAAAACACTAGCAAACAGGCAAGAAGGTAGGTGGAGCAACAATGGGGAAACATCAAACCACCATCACAGAGGCAACAAGTCTTTGTGTGAAGCAAATAAACAAATCAAAATGAAAGAAAAAACCACTATGGTTCTCAAAAAAGTGGCGGGGAAGGTAAAGGAAAAAAGATAGCATTCAGGAAGTATAAAGAAACACAGAAGGAGCAGGACAGAGAACTGTACCAGTTAAAGCAGAAGGAAGTGGGTAAGGCAGTCAGAATAGCAAAGGCCCAAATTGAGGAAAAGATAGCCAACTCAGTTAGAAGGGGATAAAACCTTTTTATAGGTACATTAGGGAGCAAAGAAAGACTAAGGCAGGGATACTGAGGCTGAACAAAGAGAAGGTGGTTGGGCAGAGAGCGACAGTGAAAAGCAAGGATACTGAAAGAATACTTCTGCTCAGTATTCACAATGGAAAAGCACTCAGATAGGAGCTTGATATTAGTCCTTTCACAGAAGAAAGGGTTCTGAAAGAACTCTTAAAACTGAAGGTGGATAAAGCAATGGGACCTGATGGGATTCACCCAGATTTTAAAAGAACTAAGGGAAGAACTAGTAACACCAATGACTACCCTTTTAATAAATCATGGGAGGATGGGTGGTACCTGAGGACTGGAGGAAGGCAAATGTGATTCCCCTTCACAAAAGTGGGAGCAAGACAGAGGCAGGAAACTACAGACCTGTCAGTTTGACCTCAGTGGTAGGGAAAATGATGGAATCACTTCTGAAGGAAAGAATTGTTGAGTACCTAGAGGCCAGTGGGGTACAGGACCCAAGGCAGCATGGATTCACAGCAGGAAGGTGATGTCAGAGACAAATCTAATTGATTTCTTTGACTGGGTGACCAAAGCAGTAGACCAGGGAGGGGCTATGGACATTGCCTACCTAGACTTTAGCAAGGCATTTGACACAGTCCCACACAAAAGATTAGTAAACAAATTAGCCAGCCTGGGAGTGGGTCCTAGGGTGGTAGCCTGGGTAAAACACTGGTTGGACAACAGGACACAGGAGTAATAGTAAATGGAGTCCACAGTGAAGAAAGGAGGGTTACTAGTGGGGTACTGCAGGGTTTAGTACTGGGACCAGTCCTTTTTAATGTCTTTATAAGTGACATTGCAGAGGGACTGGAAGGAAAAGTATGTCTCTTTGCAGATGACACAAATATCTGCAACAGGGTTGATACACAAGGTGGGGTGGAAAGGATGAAAAGGGTCTTGGCAAGGTTGGAGGAATGGTCAAATGTATGGCAGCTTAGATTCAATGCAAAAAAGTGCAAAGTAATGCACCTGGGAAACAAAAACCCAGGGGAAGAGTACACAATGGGGGTGAGATACTGACAACAACAAAAATGGAAAGGGACCTGGGGGTAGTCATATCAGATGACCTAAAGGTGGGCCAACAATGTGAGAAGGCAGTAAGGAGGGCTGGGGGGATACTGGGATGCATAGGGAGAGGCATCACCACTAGAAAACAGGAAGTTGTTGGCCCTCTGTACAGACAGTTGGTAAGACCACATCTGGAGTACTGTGTACAGTTCTGGAGACCCCATCTCCGCAAAGACATAGACAGGGTGGAGGCTGTCCGAAAGGGCAACCAAAATGATGCAGGGGTCTGCATCAGAAGACATATGAAGAAAGGCTAAAGGAACTAAAGATGTATAGCCTCGAGGAAAGGAGAGGGAGAGGGGGACATGATAGAAACTTTCAAATACCTCAAGGGAATCAACAAAGTCCAAGAGGGTAGCATCTTTCAGAAAAAGAGATGTGCAAGAACAAGGGGCACAATTTGAAGATAGAGGGGGGACGGCTCAGAGGTAATGTGAGGAAGTATTTCTTCACAGAGAGGGTTGTGGATACATGGAACAGCCTTCCTGAGGAGGTCGTAGAGTCAAAAACAGTGAGAGAATTCAAGAATGCATGGGACAGACATAAGGCAATTCTAGTGGGGGGTAGGAGGAAGTAGGCTGTTGGTTAACTAGGGTCTGCAGCTTATCCGTTAGGTAGGGAAATGGGCAGACTAGGTGGGCCAAGCGGTCCTTATCTGCTGTCAAATTCTATGTTTCTATGACACCACTGACTACCCTTTTTAACAAATCATGGGAGGATGGTGTGGTACCTGACGACTGGAGGAGGGCAGATGTGATTCCCCTTCACAAAAGTGGGAGCAAGGCAGAGGCAGGAAACTACAGACCTGTTAGTTTGACCTCAGTGGTCGAGAAAATGTTGGAATCACTTCTGAAATAAAGAATTGTTGAGTAACTAGAGGTCAGTGGGGCATAGGACCCAAGGCAGCATGGATTCACAGCGGGAAGGTCATGTCAGATGAATCTCATAGATTTCTTTGACTGGGTGACCAAAGTAGTAGACCAGGGAGGGACTGTTGACATGACATACCTAGACTTTAGCAAGGCATTTAACACAGTCCCACACAAAATATTAATAAACAAGTTAGCCAGCCTGGAAGTGGGTCCCAGGGTGGTAGCCTGGGTAAAAAATTGACTGGACAACAGGACACAGAGAGTAATAGTAAACAGAGTCCACAGTGAAGAAAGGGGGGTTACTAGTGGGGTACCGCAGTGTTCAGTACTGGGAACGGTCCTTTTTAATGTCTTTATAAGTGACATTGCAGAAGGATTGGAAGGAAAAGTATGCCTCTTTGCAGACGACACAAAGATCTGCGATAGGGTTGATACACAAGCGTGTGTGGAAAGGATGAGAAGAGACTTGGCAAGGTTGGAGGAATGGTCAAAAGTATGGCAGCTTAGATTCAATGCAAAGAAGTGCAAAGTAATGCACCTGGGAAACAAAAACCCAGGGGAAGAGTACACAATGGGGGTGAGGGAGGTATTAACAACAACAAAAATTAAAAGGGACCTGGGGGCAGTCATATCAGATGACCTAAAGGTAGGCAAGCAATGTGAAAAGACTGTAAGGAGGGCTGGAGGGATACTGGGATGCACAGGGAGAGACATCATCAGTAGAAAACAGGAAGTTGTTATCCCTCTGTACAGACAGTTGGTGAAACCCCTTCTGGAGTACTGTGTGCAGTTCTGGAGACCCCATCTCTGCAAGGACATAGACAAGATGGAGGCAGTCTTGAGGAGGGCAACTAAAATGATGCAGGATCTGCACCAGAAGCCATACGTAGAGAGTCTAAAGGAGCTTAATATGTACATCCTCGAGGAAAGGAAGGAGAGGGGGGACATGACAGAAACTTTCAAGTACCTCAAGGAAACCAACAAAGCCCAAGAGGGTAGCATATTTCAGAGAAAGAGATGTGCAAGAACAAGGTGGCACAATTTGAAGATAGAGGGGGGACACTCAGGGGCAACCTGAGGAAGTATTGTTTCATGGAGAGGGTGGCGGACACATGGAATGGCCTTCCTGAGGAGGTCGTGGGGTAAAAAACAGTGGGGGAATTTAAGAATGCATGGGACAAACAGAAGGTAATTCTGGTGGGGGTAGGAGAAATTAGCTGTTGCTTAACATGGATCTGCAGTTTATCCAATAGGTAGGGAAATGGGCAGAGTGGGTGAGCCAAGAGGTACTTATCTGCCGTCAAAGTCTATGTTTCTATGAAGCGTCACTTGTACTGCTGCTGAACAACTGAAATACTTTGGCTGCTAGTGGCAAAAACTATTCAACATTAACAGAAAGGAGAAATAAGTAGTGCAGAAGCCAAAAACACTAGGCTGAATAAATTTACCATTTGACTGTTACATGCGGTATATCACAGTGGCGGATTTTACATGTGGGTGCTGGGGTGCAGGCCCCCCCTTTTAAATATCAGTTTTTCACTTTTTTATTCTTTGCATGCCGAGTAGAATCTCTCTCTCTCTCTCTCTCTCTCTCCTTCTCTCTCTCATATACAAGTGTAAATAAAAGTGAGTGCTTAGTTAATTTTTTTAACTTGACTCTGGATCAAGTTTAAACTTAAAAAGTAACAAAATTAGAATGAAGATTGGAGGCATTATGGGGGTGCACTGTCAGGCATGTGCTAATAATGGTGGTTGCATGCAGCTCACTTACTTGGTCACCTCGTACAGAATGCAGACACTGAACGCCGATATGTCAGCATGTAACAGTCAAATGGTAAATTTATTCAGCCTAGTGTTTTTGACTTAGTGCACTCACTTTTATTTACACTTGTATATGAGAGAGAGAAGGAGAGAGAGAGAGAGAGAGAGAGAGAGAGAGAGATACTGGGCATACTGAACACTTCTGCACTACTTATTTCTCTTTCCTGTTAGTGCCGGATAGTTTTTGCTACTGGCAACCAATTTATTTTAGTTGTTTTGCAGCAGTACAAGTGAAGCCACCATCAGAACAGCTCATAGTCTAGCTATAAATTGCCTGGTCATCGGTGTGTCTCCCAGACTTGGAGACTTTTAATTGGGGAAAAGATGAAGCTGAAAAGGAGCTAGATTCATCATGAACAGCACAGGAATCACCTTGTTTCTGTAATTGGCTTTCAATACAGCATGCAAACATAGTGGATGACAGGCTGCTGGTGTTGAAAGTTGACGGTCTTCGTGCAAATTAACAGGCTGAAGCCTTCTCTGATTGCAGCAAGTTTGTGCCTTTGAAGTACGTGAAGTTTCCACCCAGCAATCGGTGTCATGACCACAGTGTGTGGTCATTGGTCTAGACTGTTGAGCCCCTTCTAGACTCAACTGCAATGGGCTTGGCAGTGACACCCCCCTGAAATCCCCTTTCACTTGTCAGAAAGCATTTAGTGCACATGCCCATCAAACGTAAAAACAGAAGACACAGACACATGTTTCATCTTACACAGGACTCATCAATGTTCCTCATCTGTATCTCACCCAGGGGAAAGCAATGTGGTCTTACGGGTGTGGATCTCACACCATGCTCTGCATTATGGAAACGTGATTTTGTATTTCTTGAAAACCTGACTTTGTTGCCAATGCCCTTTTGGAGTAGCCCTTGCCTAAGTGCTTTTGTGCCAAGGTTCTTTGTCTTTTTAATCAGTTTATTATTTTTATTTTAAAATAGTTTATTTTTTTTGGCCTTGATGATTTGTTTAGTGAGTAAAAGTGGCAGCCATGTTCGTAATGGCAATCAGGATTTAAAAAAAAAGCATTGGTATTGTAAGCATACTGTGTCTTTGATTGTCAGCACTTTTTTTACCTGTGCGTTGTGCTCATTCTAAGCAATCAGGATGCAATATTTTCCCTGTTATCTATCTATCTATCTATCTATCTATCTATCTATCTATCTATCTATCTGTCTGTCTGTCTGTCTGTCTGTCTGTCTGTCTGTCTATCTCTCTCCTCTCTCTATATATATATATATATATATGTGTGTGTGTGTAAGTAATAAGCCACGACAGGGTGGGCATTAAAAGATTTTAATGCACACCCCAGGAGCACAGTGAAGCATGAGGCCAAAGGCCGAGTGTCCTTATGCCCCTTGGAAGTGCCTTAAAATCCTTTAATGCACACCCTGGAGTGGCTTATCACACTTATAAAATGGCTTGTTGCTATTTTCAGTAAGAAAATAAAAAATAAAATAATTCCACTGTATTTCCAAATTAAAAAAAGTTATTTATATACAGCTAAAACTTAAAAAAAGCATTTCTGAATAAAAAAAGTCCTTGTTTTGCATTATGTAATGATGTGAGCCAAAGTCAGCAGGCGGCTATGTGAGTCTGGATTCTGTGTTGTTATGACCACTAGTGCCCTTTTCTGCAGTGCGGAATGTGGTCTCCTCCTCACTCAGAGATGCTGCTTTACCTGACAGAGCCTCATTGTTGTCCACCCAACTTCTGGTGCTTCCAGACCGATGGCTCAGTGGGCAGTAGTAGTAGTTGTAGTGAGTCATTGCTGACAGGGGGAAACCACTCAGCAGGTAGTTTACAGGAGAGCCTAGTCAGAGGGCAGAAGAGCCTGCTTGGTGGGTAATCTACAGGACAAACCAGCTGGTGGGTGGTTTACAAGGTAGCCTAGTCAGTGAGTAGGAGAGCATGCTTGGTGGGTGGCAGGCAGGAAATTTTGCTTGGCAAATGATTGGCCTAAGAGGCAGCTCAGCAGGTGGCTGGCTGAAGAGCTGAAAGAGGATGAGCATGGACAGAGCCACATAACAGACAACTTGCCCTCCCGGCCCACACAAAGTCTACAAATGAGGCTGGGAAGCTGAATTGTAGGCACAGTATTTTTCTCTCCCAGCCTGAGTAGCTCCACACCAGATGCAAGACTTAGGAGCTTATTGTAAGCTAAATTTAACTCCCCCCCCCATTTGCTGCACAAAATGAGAGCAGCACATTTAACTTAGGAAATTTTAAGTTGGAATGAATGTATTTATGTGAATGGGAGATAAACTTTTTAATGATGTGCTGATCTGGAAGTGGCTTGTACTCGGTGCGTTAGCAGTGGAAAGTGTGAATGCAGTGTTTTTGTGTGTACAGGCCACATTCTTTAATTTGTAGGATATGTTTAGCCTTGTGTTGTAAGTATGGTAATTCAGTTTGTTTTTATAATGACTGTGAACAGTTAAATAAAAATTACATTTAAATATGAGTGTAGTAAAGTATAAGAATTTCAACATGGTAGCTGCTGGCATTTTCATTTTCGGGTACAGTGATATGTTTCGGTAAGTTGTTCTTTGTGGGAGATGAAAATGAAATTCGGCATCCGGCTGTGCATTTATAGAGATTTAATGTATGGTCAGGTGACATCTCTAGGCCAATGAAATTTCTAGATTTTCTCTTGCCATTTTATAAGAATACATATCTATATGTGCAAAAAACGGCCTTAATGTATCAGTTAGGGTTCAACTCAGCCCTACAAAAGTAGGGAAATATGATGTTAGGGTTTCCAACACTAACTCCCCACCCTCCCAAGCAGCAAAAGGTCAGAACCACACAAGCAACCACAACATACACTTATTTCCAGATGACACAAATGCAGTAGTGCTGATGTGCTATCTTTGTGGATTTTGTATCTGCAGCATGCATACTGTAAGGCAAACACACTCATCTATGGCTGCAGAAAAAAATTCATGGTACTCAAATCACAACACTACTTCTCTCTGCAGAAGCACAGGCCCCTGCAGCCACAGATGTAAATCCATAGTACCCAAATTACAGCAGTTCTTCTGTCTGCAGAAGCACAGGCCCCATCAAAAGTAATTTTATTCAGACTGCTTTATGTCATCTGTAGCTATCTGTAGAATGTCCCCCTAACCTCCTTACCTCTTATACAAAATGGCTGGTGGGTTTCCAATCCCGTTGGATAGTATCCCCCGAGCCATATCTTTGGTTTAAAAATGGCTGGCAGGTGCTACCCACTCTCCAGAAACACATTTCTTCTAGGCTGGTGACTGCCAAATCCTTCCAGCTGGGATGATAATCCTAACATGTTAGCTAACATTCCCCATGAATAATGAGTGACACCGGGGTGCCCATCCCAGGTACCACTGAAGTTAAAAATGAACCCCCCAATCCGGTTGCTGAAATTCATACTCTCCATCACTGATAATTGGTGACACTGAGATGCCCACCCCAGGTGCTGCCAAATATTCTACTGACACTCAGGTGTCCAATCCCCAGCGTTGAATAACCTGAAACAAAGAAAATTGTTCCTCCAAGATCTTTCTTTTTTCTAAATTTGTACCTGCAAAGAAGAAAATGATGCCTCAGTGAAGTCTGACCCATGTCTCCCCTCCTAGGGGTTGTCAGCCCTAATGCCCACCACCTGCCATGAGAAATTATGGGTATACATGATCTCTTGCTTCATGAAGGGCCCCCAGGGCCCTGCCTGCAGAAGGTACATTTGATTGTTAGTCCCATGTGATGTGTTATAATTCTGTACCTCTAAAGAGTACATGGCTATGAGGCACTGTCTTGGAGTTGCACCCTGTGCTTCAGACAGAAGGCTATGTTACCTGCCACCATGCTGGTGACCCGGGTTCAGGAATGAACCTGTAGCATCAGGGGCCAGCTGAGGAGAGGAGGACTAAGCATTCCATAGGACACTCTCCTTCTCCTCTTCTGGGGAGGGAGAAGGGTGTCTATTCCATGGAGCAACTGACACCTAGGGAACATGGTGGCAGTGTAGGCAGGAACCAGGACAGTATTGGAGGTGACAACAATTGGCTGGGGTTGAAGCTGATGCCTTGCATCACTCTGCTCACAGCTGGCATTGGGGTGGGGAAAATTGGAAAAAAAAACAGCCACGCATGATGATGGCTGCTACCTTGTACACAGATCCTGCACCTGCTGACTTAGGTAGCCTTCTGGTGCCAAGCAGACCCTAAGCTTATGGCAGGAGCCTGGTACACTCCTGCCATCCTCCACTGTTGGGAGGGGATACCGTGGGTGACTACTGAAGATGAAAATCAACCCTAGAAGAAGGTGCGGTGACAGGGTTGGTGCAGAGATGATGGACCTGACTAAAGGGCTGGAGAGCAGTTGATGAAACAGGAGGAAATATGTAAGTTTAAAAAAAAGACAGAAGGTTATGGGCTGGGGGGCTGGGGGTGGGCATTAGGGCTTACAACCCCGAGGAACACCACACCGCTGATTAGCCAAGACTCCCGAGACTACTAACACTAATTATTTTTCTTTTCTTAACTTTGTCCACTTTGTGTTATGGAACCCTAATGTCTTTGACATAGTTTTTTGTAGTATATTTTTTGCAGATATATGCGCGCATGTGGATATGATTCCACTATCATAGAAAGAAAGGAAATTCATTGCAAAAAAACTACATTACTGCAGACATTAGGGTTGAAGAACACAATGCGGATGAGTTAAGGAAATTAAACACATTAAGGTTTGGAGTCTTGGGAGTCCTGATAAATCAATGGTGTGGTGTTCCTTGGGGTTGTCAACCCTAAAACCCTCCCTTTCCTGAACAAACAAACATAATCCCAGGGGTGTGCAGTGATGTGAGCGAGTTTTGTTGAGCGTCTCAATATTAGCGACTCAATAAAACTGCTTGCACTAAGGGCGAGTGGTGAATAACAGCTATGACTGCTTTAGAGTGAGTGTAGCAGTGCGCTACACTCGCTACTGCAGGATATTGGGATTTGTTGTTCCAAGCTCTCCTGAGCAGGTTGTTTGGCGAAATGGCTTGAGACACTGCTCCTGAGCTGGTGGCTCTGGGTTCAGGTCGGCTATACAGGAATTTTTTTGTGTGTGTTTCTAACTTTCTCCTGAGTCCACGCCCCCCCGGAGTCATTTATATAGTATTAGTTTTGGGGGGTGCATTGTTTTCTTGTTTTCGTTTGGTAAATTAGTGACTGTCACTGTTTGCAGTGGTCACTCCTATTTTGATTGCCCTTTTGACATAGGGCAGTTTTTAAGTCACTTGTGTTGGTCGGTGACATAAAAAAAAATCATGTTTACCACATAAAATCAATCCCAGGCCCTGTGTGAAGAAATCTATGACTGATTCTGTTGGCTAAATGAAGCCAGTCATACTTCTCTATCTCCAAAGAGTTTATGCCTGTGAGGCACTGACTTGGAGCTGTGTCTTGTCCTTTGGACCGGACGCTACAGGCTGGGGGAGAGGGTGATAACTTACAATCCTAAAGTTCTTCATACCATTACTTTGTTTGCTTTGTGTTCACCAACCCTAATGTCTGCATCAACATTTTTTTTGCAAGATATAAAAAACTTTGTTAATGGACCATTAGGGTTCCAGCATCAAAAGTAGGCAAATAAAATTTGGTTAGGGTTCCCGACCCTAACACCCCACCCCCACCCTCAGTTTCCAACCCTAACACTCCACCCCTACCCTGCATGCATGAACAGGTGTGAGCGGTGTGCCTTGGGGTTGCGAACAATAATGCTCACCCCATTTCAAGAGTAAGTAAGCTAAGATGGGTACACAATAAGAGAACTGGGTGAGCACTAGGGTTTGCTATCCCAAGGCACACCATTCCTGTTCACTACAGAGATGCTGGGGTCTTAGGTTGAAACTGAGGGTGGGGTGTTAGGATTGGAAACCTAAAAAAAAATGTCATTTATCTACTTTTGAAGCTGTAACCCAAATGGTTAATTAACAATGTTTATTGCATAGAATGGCCTTCCTTTATGAGAAGTATAATCATAAGGAACCCTAATGGAGCATTAACAAAGTTTTTTTGCATAGAATTTCCTTACTTTTTGAGGACAAACAAATTGTTTAGTTTCCATATTAGTCCTTGCAAGAACAGATCCAGAAACAAATGGTTTGATATCTATCAAACTATTTGCTTCTGGATCTGTTCTTACTTTTTGAGAACGTATAACCATAGCCTTATTTGCTTATGGGAACACAGGGCCTTCTGGGCCCTGCTCTCCCATGTATCCATAAGTGTAGAGAGTTTGTAATTGACCCTCATTTACAGGCCCTTTGCTCCCACTCCCATCAGTAGTAGTTGTAGTAGTAGTAGGGTTAGTAATAAACAGCTAAAAAAGTCAAACAGTGTTGTTTTCTCCTAAACAAGTTAAAGAAAATTTGAACCCCAAGATCAAGGTTAAAACTAGGAGAGGAAACATCTTAAGGCAAACTGAGGTATACAAATATTTAGGAGTTTTTGTAGACCAGCATTTAAAATTTGAATACCAAATAAACGAATTAGGGAAAAAAGTTAACATGAGATTAGGGGCAGCAAAACGGCTGTCGTATTGTACAACCATGAAAGTACGTCAAACTATGGTAAATCAATTAATATTGACCATCACGGACTATGGAAGTCGTATTTACTGTCAAGCAAATAAACAGCAAATGGTAAAATTAGATTTGGTTCTAAACAGGCTTGCTAGATTTGTACTGAAGTGTGAGTTTGACATTCATCATTGTACTATGCTTTGCTCCCTTGGTTGGAGCTCACTGGAGACCAGAAGGAAACGAACATGGGTTATACAAGTCCATGGAATTTTTAAAAATAATCTGATGTATGAATTAGCAGAGAGGTTATAAAAACCAAACATGGCCATAACTTGAGAAAAAAGTGGCCAGAGAGCTAGTAGTTCCTAAATTTAAAAATAAATTTACTACTATGACTTTTCAGTTCAAGGCAGTCGCTTGCTGGAATCAACTTCCTTTGTACCTTAAAGATTTACATATGAAATCAGATGTTTTTAAGACCACTGTTCATAGGGAAATGGAGTATCTCTGCATTTGTAACAGATAATTTAAACTAAACAGAGGGAAAGTATATATGTGGACTGATATATGTGGTGTCTTTGCTGGATAGACTACATAGTAATGTATTGACTGTTGTATTTCCCTTGTATTGATAATATTTTTTCTTTTTTGAATGTTATTTGATTTGGGATATGTATTGTTTGTTGCACTCATGTACTGTATATGTATTTTATGTTATTGTTATTATTATATTAAAAAGCATATGGTAGTGATGACTGTTGATTTGTACTGTATATTTTAATATGATGATGACTTTGTTTTAACTGTTTTAATTGTTTTAACTGTACTGCGCCTTGGTATTCGAAAAGGTGTATTATAAATAAAGTATTATTATTATTGTAACCTGATACTTTAAACAGGTACACCTTGAGAAAAGGGCATATATAGCCCTAATGGTGTTATCACTGTATAAATAAATGTTATCCACTAATTTTATCTACTATATGTCCATGTGGCCCTGTGCTTCCATGTACGCATATTGCAATTATCCCTCATTTACATGTGGGAGCGCAGGGCCCATCCAGCCATAATGGTATCCTTTTGCGGGATGGTTGAGTAAGCCTCATGCCTTACTACACCCCTAATGCAATTGTTACACACAGCACCTTGTGCCGTACTCCATCCCCCAGGGCCATAGTAAGGGTCAAGGATATAATTTCTGGGGAGTAATCACCATACAACATACACCTAATACTACTATAGACAGGTCCTTTCCAATGGCGTTGGTCAGCTAACCTCTAGCATTCTCTGGAAATGTACCTTAGCTAGTCAGTAGAAATTTATTTATTCTATTTATTTAGCTTTTGTTAACCAGGTAAGTACACTAGACATTTGCCTATTTTCAGGTATGACCCAGGAGAGTACAGGAAATACAGTTCAACTACATAGGGCAACATAATACTCTAATCAAATGCTGCATCTAATGTTAAAATCAGAACGCCTACCCATGTCTGCATATTTTATTCCTGTACTGTTTATTCAAATACTGTTGTGCTATTTGCTTTAATATCATCTCTATGATACTATCATTTTAACAGTGAAAATATGTATGTCATTTGTACTCTACCTCTCCTACCCCCCAGGACACATCTGGAAATGAGCAATTCTGCTCAGTATGCCTTCCTGGTGAAACTTTTAAATAAATAAATAAAGCAGAACAGCTCTGACATTGTGAATGCATGGGACAAATTCACAGTCACCTTATCCCCATTCATTAACATTCACCTGCAGCGCTAAACAATGTCTGGAAACATGCAAAATAGCTTACCACACCTAAGCCACGAGTCCATATTTTGAAGCGTTTTGAGATATAGCTGCCAAAATGCACTCTGACCATTACAATGTTATCCTATGGTAAATGATGAAACTTCAAATTCTTATAACTATGGAGCAGACACAACTTCTCTCTCATCAAATCAGCAAAGGGCACATCTTTGAGGCAAGCCCTTTCTACCCTGAAAATTTCAGCCCAAAAGTGCAAACCATTTGTTTGCAATCAAGTGACAAAGAAACACACATATAAAAAGAGTAGTTTCACAAATTGAGGCAAACCCCCCGGATTTTTGCAAAATAGTGCTGCAATGTGCGACAACGATTCAGGACTTTCGCAAAAGTATTTTCACAAATTGCGGCAAAAGTATTGCAATTTGCTGCAGCAAAAATGCCACGATTAAAATAAACAGATTTCTGGACATTTTGGGGGCAAAGTAACCACTAAAATCTGATTGCTAGAGCCCCGGTTAGGTAAACACAAGTGTTGGTGTTTACCAACTCACAGTATTTTTTAAGATGTTTAACTTTTTCCATGTTGCTAACTGAAAACAAGATGGCAGAATCTTGACACTACATTCCACACTTGCGACAATAAAACTGCTTTCACAGGAACAAAACAGTACTTTCACATGGCACACCTAATTTTTCCCATAGGAAATAATGGGATACTTTAGACTTTGATAACTTTTGAATGAATTAATATTTTTTCACCAAACCTTCAAAAATCTCTTCTGTGACCCAAACCACATATACCCAATCCATTTCTGAGAAATGGCATGACAAAGGATTTACACAAAAAAAGTAATTTTCAAATTTTTTGACATTCCGCATCTCCGCACCTGCACGTCCGACTGGAACAAAACTAGCCACATCAAGAGACCTTTGGTCCCTGATTGTGCATGCAAAATGTCATGCAAATCAGTCAAACAGTTGCACAGTTATTAAAGTGCAAAATTTTGTGTTTAGCATAGAACTGACCATTGAACCCTAATATACTGTAGGGGCACTATCGTGCCCCTATAATATATTGCAAAAAAATACATGTATGTTGATGCAGAGATGGTGTGGTGTTTCTTTGCATGCTCAATCTTAATACCCAATCCACCCCACTCTCTGCAGCCCCTAGCCTTCTACTAAAAGCACAAGGTGAAGGTCCAAACTCATAGGCATATTGGGGCAGATATTCAAAGGGGTTGCACCCTGGCATGATATTCAAAAGGGGCACTTGTGCAGAGCAAGTTCTTATGCACCGGGGTGCATTGTTAATGTATGCAGCGCATCTGAAGCGGGCGTGCCCATGCATATGCGGTGCATCATGATATTCAGCCCAGGATGTGCGGTGCATCTGCTGGCACAATCCCCAGATGCTCTGCAGACCTGGGCACAGAGTTGAGCCAGGAAAACCATGGAACAAATGCTGGCCACCTACAGGTGGGTGACTGTATTGCAAGGTGCAACTCAACAGCCACTAGCCGTGGGTGGTCACACGCCCAGCAAGAACACTGCCCAAAAGCACCCAAACCTACCCTGGTGGGCTAGTGTACCCCCTTCCCTCCCATATGCCAAATCATGGGCATGTGATGTACAAAACCCTCCCTGGTGGTCTAGTGGTCTCCCCTCCCACCCGTGTGCCAGATGGCGGGTTTCTGTGTAAAATGAGATACCTGGAGGTCAGTGGTCCCCCTCCCTCCCACCCACAGGGACCCTGGCCACCCAGCTCCCTGTCATTGGGGGGCAGCTGCATACCACCCCAATACCGCCTGGCCACCCGCTGAATGACAGCATAGAGTATGGGCTGTACGTCTATTGGTCCACAGTGTGGACCAATGGGCTTACAGATCATACTGTACTACACAGGCACAAAGATGTGAATGACTGCGTTCATTCACGTATTTGTGCCTGTGTAGTACAGTATGGTCTGTAAATCCATTGGTCCACACTGTGGACCAATAGGTGTACAGCTCATACTGTATGCTGTCATTCAGCAGGTGGCTAGGAGATATGCGGGCGGGCTGCAGCTGCCCACCGATGACGAGGGGGAACTGGGTGGCTGGGGTGCTTCTGTGGGTGGGAGGGGGGACCACTGGACAATCAGGTATCTTATTGTACTATGGAAGCCCACGATCAGGCATACCGGTGGGAGGGGAGACCGCTAGACCACTAGGGAGGGTTTTGTACAACACATGCCCATGATCAGGCATAAGGGAGGGTAGGGGGGTACACTAGACTACCAGGGAGGGTTATTGTAGAACACAGGCCCACAATTGGGCATACAGAAGGGGAGGGGGGTACACTAGCCCACTCAACTCCCAATGACAGCAGCTACGCAGGGCGCAGGTGCATTTCACCAGGATGCCCTACGCAACGCATGCAAATGGGGCCATAATGACATGCAAATGGCCCCATTTGCACCATGCATATATTGTGGCCCCATTTGCATGCCCAGATCTGAATATTGCAGGTGATGCACCCAGTGCAACTACATTTGCGCTGGAGCATTCCCAGTCCTCCCTGTCTGGGGAATGCACCGGCATATTGTACTTGCGCCATGCGCATTCCATGCCATTTTCAATGGTGCTGCACCATGGAACATCACCTTTGAATATTGCCCTGTCCTGGACCTGGCGCATCTCAGTTGCCCTGCACCCCCACTTGCGCCATTGCCTGGCGCAGTCTGAATATTCCACCCATAGTGTTTAGAAGTAGAGAAGTATTTCTCGACGCCTGTGGCCTACAAAGTCAGTTGTAAATACCTTCACACAGAGCCTTGTGAAGTAAAAGATAATTTATGATGAAGCAGGAGAGCAAGATCATTCATAACTTTCCTTGCTCAGGATCCTGAGGGTCACGCACAAAGCATGAGCTCATTTATAACTTGGTTTTCTCAGGGAGGGAGTAAGCATTAGGTTTGAGAACCCCACAGAACACCACACCACCAATTTGCAAGACTCCTAAGACTCAAACTACGAGTTCTCATACTGTTTTTGTGTGGCTTAAATCCATGTACACAATTTACTGTACATAGTTGCTCTCCTATTTATTTCCCTGCTGTTTACTGTTGTAACATGTTGTTTCTGACTCTATGTATTTTCAAGTGTACTCCTCTTTCCCTTCTCCCCCAAGGACGCTTCTGGAAATGAGCTCTTGTTAGTTCAGCCTGTCTTTCCTGGTGAAACTTTTAAATAAATAAATACATAAAACTACAAATCCTAATGTTTTCATTTCCGTACTTTCTGCATTTGTGTTCTTCAGCCTTGATGTCTGCATTAATGTATTTTTTTATTGCAATTAATTACCCTTCTTTTTGTCATAGTGGAATTGTGTCCTCATTTGTGCAATTCCTGTTAGGACCTGCTCAAAATGGAGTAAACAAAATAGTTGACATATATTTTAAGTCCTGCATCACCAACCACCTAACAATTGAAAGCCAACACTGTGTTAAAACTTGGAGTTGCACTGTTAAGGCTTACCATTCTGGCATGGATAATAAGTAAGAGATTTCTTTTCTGGGTCCTGGGAGCCTGGCATAAAGGGGTTTCAAGGGAGCATCCTGTCATACCTTTAAAATAAGAATAGCAATGGGGTCACAGAGAATCTGCAGCTCTTTAGGAACTAAATAGGGCAAACAAGGTAGGGTAAACATAAAACAGTACTTTTGTAATACGTGGGGTCAGTGTCCTGTCACGCCAGGGTCAGTGTCTTGTCACACCTGCAGAAATAAGGAGAAAAATGTGTTAGTATGAGGAATAGCAAATTTATCAGCTGAGTCAGGTAGGAGGGGCTTGCAGAGGAAGAGTTTTATTTAAATAAGTGATTTGGACAGGATGGGGATTTGGACTGTAGGGGTTGAAAAGAGCAGGTCAAGCATTCCAGTAGACCTTTAAATCTTTCAGACTGCAGGCTGAGTGGTGTGGGAGGGGCACTACCATCCCTCACGCCGGTGACCTGGGTGCAGGAACAGACTCAGGTCACTTTGGGGGTCGGCGGAGGGGGGCCATGTCACTCTTCTCATCAACTGCCACCAGGTGGAGGCCTGGTGATGGTGCAGCATTAGTGGCTCACATGGGTGGACTGTCATCCGACATCAGCGTGCACATGTCTCCACATGAACAGGAATCGCTGTCATGCCTGGTGTGTGGTAGGGGTGCAGGAGAAAATGGAGGAGAATACCTGGTGCCAGGGCAGAATGAAGCAGCCAGCTGTCACTGGCCCTGCACCATAACACGGCACTTGGCTGCCAAACTGGACAAAAATCTCTGGGGGGGGGACTGGCCCTCTGCCTTCTGGTAGGGGGTGCTGAGAGTGGGGTCGGGGTGAGGTTTGGAGGGTCTGGTGGGGTGCAGACAACATTGCTGAATTGTTGTTTTCTTTTTTGCTGGTTAAGAAAAAAGGAACAAGAGACTGTTTTCTTTATTTCAGGTCCTGGCACTGGGAATTGTGTACCCCAGTGTCAGAGTGATGCTTGTCAGAACTGGAGGGGGGTACCCTGGTGTTGTATACTACTGGTGGGTCCCAGCACTGGGGACTGGGCAACTCAGTGTTGGTGTGAAAATTAGTGTAATTGGGGGTGGGTTCCCAGGTGTTTCATACTGTTGGGGGTGTAAGTCAGCACCAGGAGTTGGTTACCCTGGTATCAGAGCTGTGTGGGGTAGGGGTGTGTATGAACCAATAACAGGATTGAGCATCCACTGCCTTTTTTTTAAACTTTTGATTGGGTGGTGAACCCCCCCACCTGTTTTATTACAGTTTTTCCCTGGTAGTCTAGTGGTCCCCCCATCTTTACTCTAAACATTATGTTACATAAACTCCCTGCTCCTTTCCAGCTACCAAACCACCCACGTTAGATAACGCAAGTCATTTCACCTGCATGAGACAGAGGGTGGCAGCAAAGGTGAGCAACGGGAAAATACTGTTTCAAGATTGGGAGGCAGTTAGATAGCTGCGGGGGGAGGTTGGGAAGGTTACGTAACATAAAGTTTATAGTCAGGGGTGTGGTTGGGCTGCCACTAAACTACCAGGGAAATTCAAAATAATAGACATATTGGAATGAGGGAGGCTTATAAAGTCATTGGAACTGGACCAACTGGCAAGCTGTGCATGCACATGTCATGTTACACTGTGATGCAATGTGCTACATAGAGCAAGAGTCAGTAGTTTATTGCTTGTTACTATTTACCATTGACAGTTGCTAAGTGGCAATGCAGTCAACAGTCCGAAACCAAGACATGTCGTGACCAGCTATAAACCAATCACAGGATAAGAGTTATGGTTAAGGTTAAGGTTTTATATATATATTTGTTTTTTGTTGACCAGGTAGTTGCATTAGACACATTAGACAAAAGCATTGCCTTTTTCAAGCACAACCCAGGAAGAGTTACAAACAATAAAAGAACAGCATTAGAGTTACAGACAATAAATGAACAGCATTACAAGGACAATAAATAAAATTACATCAATGTGAGTGGGCAAAATACAGGAGTAACATGAAACAATGAGCATCACAAAGATGTCAGAATTAAGAATACAACTACACAAGTGCAAATTGTCACGTGGTAAAATGATAAAGCCAAGTTAAGTATGAATATGAAGGATCAATTACATGTGCACTTGTCATTAGAGAGGAGGAACTTATGAAGTTCATTCTTAAAAACCTGGTGAGACTGAGAGCATCTTAGAGACATTGGAAAGGAATTCCAGAGCTTGGGAGCAAATACTGAGAAAGCCTGTTCACCCATCTTATTTATTTATTGAATTTTGTTGACCCGGTAAGCCCACTGGGCCTAGAAGTCCCTTTTTCAGGGGCGACAAGGGGGGAGGGGGGGTACAGATGGTAAGCAACTGACCTTGAACCAGATTAAGCTGTTGGTGGTATTTTTAGTGAATGGGAGAAATTTGGCCAGGACACTGGGGAAATTCCCCTACTGTTTTCGATAAGTGCCATGGGATCTTTAACATCCACCTGAACTACCACCAATCCAGGCAGATGGGACCTCGGTTTAACATCTCATCCAAAAGACAGCACCTCAGAAGTGCAGCACCCCCCTCATGCTGCACTACAGTGTCAGTATTGGGATATTAACCCAAGTGCCAGATGTGGGAACTGAACCCACAGCCCTCTGATCTCCCGGCCTCAGAGAGAAGTGTGCTACCTACTGAGCTACTGACACTGATGATCTTAGTAGCACATATTGGGACAACCAGTAGTGACCTTTCAGTATACTGCAAGGTGTAGGCCTGTGAAGTGTGCTTTACCATGGTGGCCAGGGTAACTGGTATACCTGTTCTGATAATATTATCAGTGATATAGCCAATGGTGAAAAGATTGTAAAAAGATGGGAGAGGAAACCCAGACTCGAGTAGAGGCGCAGTAATGGGTAAGCCTGGGCACAGAAACAGCAAAGTGACAGTTATTATTGTAACATGTATTCCATTTATTTAGGGCCCCTTTGTTTGCTTCCAAGTAGGGTACCGGCCTATATGTGAGACTAGGTCATAGGACACCCTGTGCAATAGCCAGTCTGGTTGCTGCAATTAGAGCATATCTAAGTTTATAGGTGAGACTAAGCTTTGTATTTACTATCTTACAGATTGTTGAGAGATGCAGGTTAAAATCCAGAGCAGGGTCTAAGGTGACTCCAAGGTACTTGAAGAAGTCTACTATCTCTAGTGGGGAGCCCTCTGAAGAATAGACAGTAAGGGTGGAGGGACAGGCCCTGATTCTAGACAAGGAACCAAATAGCACAGGGAGTGTTTTTTTGGTGTTCATGAGTAGTCTATTGTAATTTAACCAGGACCGAATGAAATTAAAATTGACATTTAGCTTCGAGCTGATGTCAGATATATCTGTGGCTCTAGTGTACAGCACCATGTCTTCTGCATAAAGTAGGGTTGAGTGAGAACCAGCCATTGTTGGCAGATTGTCGAGAAATTAAATGAACAGCAAAGAACCAAGTATGGATCCTTGAGGGACACCAACATTAGTGAGGGAAAGATCAGAATTTACTCTATTGATGTCTACAAACTGCTGCTGACAACAGTGAGGTAGCTTGCAAACCAGGTAGTAGCAGCAGATGAGAATCTCAAGGTGGTCAGTTTGGATAGTAATAAGGTGTGGTCCTTAAGGTCAAACGTCTCAGTTAGGTCAAGGAAAACAGCCCCTGAAGCTTGCCTTTATCCGTGGCCATCTTGACATCATTAGTAAACTGGATTAGGGCAGTGGATGTGCTATTTGCAGGCCTGAAACCATGCTGTGCAACGTATTCCAAGGCATGTAGTAGCCAAAATGCAATGCATATTACAAATGTTGAAGGTGGTAATTTAAAACCGCGGCAAACAACTTTGCATTATTCTTTGCATGTTTTTCTTAAAGATATAAAATTAGGTGATGTTATGCAAGAAAGGAGTGAGCAAGTTATAAATAGCTGTAGGCAAACAGCGAAAGGTTAGCCTGCCACAGTTCTACTGCATTTAGATGGTTATTGAGTCTGTTGTTGCATTAAGAAAAACATACAAAAAGTACTGCAATGCAGGGGAAATAGGATAGATAGAAAGACAGACAGATAGAGACAGAAAGGCAGGTAGACAGAGACAGACAGAAGCATAGTGCTACTCCTTCAGTTTGTTCTTTCTTCATCATCTCATCTTGCACACTTCATATTACCTGTTAGTCACCTATATACAGAGTCTCCACAGTGCCAAGCATTGTGCATGTTATGATGAAGGCATGCAATATGTTTTTTAATGGAACTGAGAACAAGTGGTCACAAAGCTACACAATGTCGAGTCAGCAGTTACTGTATTGATAGTATAAATTTATATACTGTAGATGTACCTTCTATTGATTACATTTTTCTATTATGTAGGGATCTATTATCTAGGGATTTAGTGTGTTTTCACAGATCAATATGGACACAGCTTCTGCATCATGGGTGACAACAGAGTGTTATATCTCAATCACTAAAGCCAATACTGGCTGCTTAAATAAAGCTCAGCAGTTATTCAAATGAAACTACAGGAATCTGGGGAAGATGCAGTTCTGTTGTTTGTTATTCAGCTACAGTATTTATAAAGATAGTTGTGTCTTGAAGAGATTTCAGCCACAAGTCTTCTGTTTGGTATTTCAGGCTGAAATAAAGACTGCATGATATAAAGTGCTATTAACAAACATGTTCCCCCTAAGCCGGTTCAGTGGCATAGAGGATTGAGGCACTGCCACCTTACCTCAACCCACGCCGGCGACCTGGGTTTGGGAACGGACTCGGGATACCAGGGGTCAGCAGAGGATGAAGAGGATTGAGCATCTGGAGGACTGCTCTCCTCTTTGGGGGCTGGGGGGATTAGGTTGCCTCACTTGGCAGTGGCTCCCGGTGGGGACTGGGAGGCACTACACAAGCTGCACAAAGTGGGTACACAAAAAAAATGGAAAATTGCTCTGGTGTCCACCGGATGATGGCTCCCCCACTCCATGATGCCGGTGGAACCTCCAAGGGACCTCCTCCTCCTCAGCAGTGCTTCTGAGGGGCCTAATGGATCGTACACTGGGTATGCTCCCCCCCCGGTGCCTTCCCCCTCAGAGGAGAGTTACCCACCCAGTGGAAGCGATACACGGGATACCCTTCAGGAGTTGGCTGTAATGTGGGGATAGGAGGGAGATCCAAGAAGAGGATGGCTGGTAAGTCGTGGGATCACTGAGGAGCCTGAAGGAGTGGGGGACACTAGAGCGTGAGGCTGGATAAAGACGATAATAGAAAAAAAAAAATGTTACCCACTACTAAATGAACTGGACTATTTGTCCATTTCAGATACTTTGTCTTGACCAGAAGCTGTTCTGTGTTTCTATATGCTAACTACAAAACTGCAGTGTATAGTAGAGGATAGACACTTAACCATTTAAAGAGGCTTTGTATATCTTTTCTTTTATCATGTTGTTTTTTCCCCTGGTTGCTGACTTATTTCCTTCCATCTGAGTCCCCCTAGCCCTGTCATACATGCTCTAAGACATACCTGTGCACAGGGTCCCTCAGAGATTACCTCCCCCACCATGGCATGGCCAGGAGAGCAGTTCCCTCCAGAGCAAAATCCAGATGCAGAGGGGGCTTAGTCAGTAGTGCAGGACCTGCAAGAGACCCAGGGCATCCAGCTGTGGACAAGAGTTTTCCACCATAGTTTCATTCTTTTTTTAAAAATATCATCTTTATTTAGGTTTTATAACATATTTACAGACCAGCGAGAATAACTTCATGCAGACATACATTAACAGTTTCAGTGCTGGTATAACACTTCAAGATAAAAAAAAGGGTCTAAAGTCCAGATTAAGCATAGATCCTAGGGGAAGGTAGTTCATAAACAGTTCGTCCTGGCCTTCTGGTAAAAAGGTGAGGTTTAAGGTCTCCCAGACCCTTGGTAGCTTCAGGTTCCTCTTAAGACAAAGAAACCAAAATAACCTCTTAAAAGAGATCCTAGGCGCCCAATTCTGTATGACTCAGGTACGTATCCGGGACAATGATATCTCATACTTGTGCATCAGGAATATCTTGAGGATACTCTGCTCAGTGGCAGACCATGGGCCCCTAAGTCAGCAAAATAACCACCCTCTTTCCCCAAGGCCAATGGGCTACATGCGAGGGGGGGGGGAGAGGGAAGAGGTCTCTCACCCGTCACCACACCCCCACTTACGGCACAAAGGTAGGGTCCTTTAACATGTAGTATATTTGCCACCTAGCCCACCTGGTGGTAAACGTTCCTTCTTGGTTATTTAAGCTGTGTGTTATTTTCTCCATAGTGTAGATTTGTCTAGTAATGTTCCACCAGTCTTGTATCGTGGGTATCTTAGGTGTCAACCACTGCTTCGTGATGGACTTCTTTGCTGCCGTAAGGAGAATAAGAATTAGATAGCTAGTAATTGGACTGTGCAAGTTTTGGGGGAACACAGAGAACAGAAACATCTCCACTGTCAGTTGGAAGTGAGGGTCCAATATCTCCTGAAAGTGGGATTGCAGGAGCATAAGGTAAGGCCTCAGGAATGGACATTCCCCACATTATGTGGGTATGAATTGCCCTCATGTTGCCACAAAGGCGCCAACAAGTGGCTTGGAGCTCTGGCTTGAAATGACTCGTGATTTTTGGGGTTCTAAAGTATCGAATTAGGCATTTCCACATGAATTCTCTCCATACATGGGAGCTGGACACTCTGGCCAAGTATCTCCAAGCTCGTTGCCAATCCTCAGGTGTTACTGGATAGCCGGATTCATGACTCCACTGCTCACGAATACTATCGGCGTATGTAAGGCTCTGTACTCTCAGGGTTTGATAGTACAATGAGATCAAATGATTTTTTTTTAAGGTTTTATTGAGAACAATTTGGCTCTGTATTAATGGTGGGAGCCGTTCATGTTCCCAGACCATATGGGGTAGATGGTTTGCATAGTGTCTGAGTTGCAGGTACCGATAGAAGTCCACCACTGGTAGATTATATTTCCTTTGAATTTCCGCGTAAGCCCACATTGTGCCGTGGGTCACTACTTGTCCCAAATATCTCAGTCCTCTCCTCTCCCACTGCTGAAAACTGCCATCTAGGCTGTTTGGGGGAAAGTTACTCAGGCTGGAAATTGGGCAAATAAGCGGTAGGAAAGGGGTCAATTGGTGGATCCATTTAATTCTCTGCCAGCATCTCATCGAGGCCATAAGCCATGGATTTGCAAGCTTATATAGGGTCCTATCCTCCTTGTGTTGGTACAGGGCTCTGTGGAATGTATAATCACCCATCAGCACTCGTTCTATGTCCAACCAGTGTGGGCTATTTGTTTTGGTTTGTCTAAACATCAAATGCATCACGTTTACCACTTACTGGTAGAGTCTCAGGTCCGGGAGACCCATACCTCCCCCATCCCGGAGAAGAGTGAGAATTTTTAGGCATACCCGGGGTTTATTATTGGCCCAAACAAAGTTAGTAAGGTGGCGATTTATTTCTCTGAAAGTTTTAAAGGAAGGTGAATGGGAATAATTTGGAACAAGTATAATGCTTTCAGGAGGGAAACCATTCTTTTTTTTTTCCAATTGTTTAACCAGGTGAGACACACTAAGCTGAAAGCTTGTTTACAGGTGCAACCTGGGAGCACAGGGAAGTTAAGTGACTTGCTCAAGGTCACACAGTATGCAAGTGGGGGCTGTGGGATTCAAACCCAGGTCTCCAGATTTGCAGCTCAGAGCCTTAAACCACTGCGCCAAACTGCCTCCCAATTACAAAAGTACAAAGAGTATCCTAATTCTAATTAGGTCAATCCTCCAAGCCAGCCCCAGAGGAAGAGTCACCCATGAGGATAGATCCGCTTTAAGTTGAATTACGAAGGGAGCATAGTTATGTTTATAAAACTCCAGGGGAGATTTAGGAATATGTACTCCCAGGTATCTTAGTTTCCCCAGGTCCCATCTTTACGGGATGTCCGTCCGGACTTTTTGTGTAGGGGAGTAGTGAAAGGCAAGCATCTCTGTTTTAGTAAGGTTCAACTTGTACCACGACACCAAACCAAAGGAGTCTGATGTTAGCTTAACTGCAGGGAGAGATTGTTCGGGATTTCGTAGATACAGCAGAACATCATCCGCGTAGAGGGCTATCTGGTGCTCATTACCTCCCAGTTCCATCCCTTCTATTTCCCGTGCTTCCCTAATCTTCTGGGTCAATGGCTCAATAAAGGCCGCGAACAAAAGAGGAGAGAAGGGGCATCCTTGACTTTTCCCCCTATACAGAGGGAAATAAGCTGAGTGGTGCCCATTCACCTTCACACACGCCTGTGGAGAGGAATAAATATTTTGAAGGACGGTTGTTAAGGTGGGAGGGAAACCAAAGTTGTGTAAGGTTGCATAGAGGAATGGCCATGCCACCCTGTCAAATGCCTTTTCGGCATCTAGGCTGACTAGCATAGATGGAACCCCTCCGGTATGCATATGATGTACAATATGAAGGGTTCGCCTAATACTATCGGTGGTAGTGCGGGACCGGACAAATCCAGTTTGATCTTTGTGAATTAGCAGAGGGAGCACCTGATCCACCTGATTGGTTAAGATTGCCATAACTAGCTTATAGTCTTGATTGAGTACCAATATGGGCCTATAAGAGGCACATAATTGTGGGTTCTTGTCTGGTTTAGGGATTACAGATATCGTAGCGTATGACCAAGACGGGGGTGGGGATTCCCCTCCATAACTGTGTTAAACACATTAAGAAGGTTAGGAAGAATCTAGGCCTTTACCGCCTTGTAAAACTCCGCCCCATACCTGTCTGGCCCAGGTGACTTCTGCGACTTGGCATTCGTGATGGCAGCTAACAATTCCATCTCTGTTATCGGGGCGGTCAGGGCTTGATTTTGATCTTCTGTCAGCCGCAGCAGGGTGATTGATCGCAGGAATTCCGCTATTTGTTGTGAGGACGCTGTGCTTTCTGGGGTGTATAGGGACTTGTAGTACATGGTAAAGGCTTCCACAATTTCATGTGTCTTAGTAAGACATCGACCTACCGTAGGGTGGCGCACAGATAGGATTGTGGCCGCTTTTTTTTGTTTCCGAATTTGGTATGCCAGCAACCGGGTAGCTCTTGGACCCACCTCATAAAACTTCTGGCATAGGAAGGTCAGGGCTATCTCCATTTGCTGTTGAATTAACAGGTCCAGCTCAAACCTGGTTTGTTGCAACTGGGGGAGTACAGTTGTATCCCCTTGTTTGTGTGCCATTAGTAAGAAATGAAGAGTATCCTCCAACCTAAGTTTTTGCGCTTTACGCTGTCTTTCCCGTTCTGCAGTGTATTTTATTATATGTCCCCTGAGTACAGTCTTAATCGTGTCCCAATACATAGCAGGGGTAGAATCTATGACCGGGTTATCAGTTTTTATCTCCTGAACTTTCTCTGCAAGAAACTCGTAGAACTTCTTAGAGCGCAGGTAATATGGATTAAGCCTCCAAAATGTCCACTTGGGCTGAAGCTCAAAGTCCCACATGGACGTCTGGGGGGCATGGTCCGAGACCGAGATGTCTCCAATTTGAATGTCGTGTAGCAACCCTAGATTTTCCACCTGTGTGTATACCTGATCAATGTGGGAATAGGTCTGGTGGACTGGGAAGTAATAGGTGTAATTCCTCGAGTGGGGATGGAGCCTCCTCCAGGCATCACACCATCCCACTTCACTTACAAATCTCTTGAAAAATCTTTGGGTTACTGACTGTTTAGGGGGCTTGGTGTTAGTGGAGTCCAGGTTAGGGTCCGTGATAAGGTTAAGGTCACCCGCCATCATGAGTACCCCCTTTGTTTTTTGTACAATTTTACCCAGTAAAGGTTTAAGGTGGGCCACCAGGGTTCCCGGGGGGAAATATACATTGACTAAGGTTACTGGTTTGTCATTTAATGTACCTTGTACCAATACCATGCGACCCTCCTGGTCAGTCCAGGTGAACTCGGCTTTAAATGGGGTACTTGGGGAGATTTATTATAGCAACTCCTCTACGTCTTCCTGCCTTGGCAGAGGAGTTAAAAACCTGTCCTCTGCTTAATTTGGCCAGTTTTGCATGTTCGGCCGCATTCATGTGCATTTCCTGCAGGTATGTCAGGTCAGCTTTGGAGTGCCTGATAAAGGCTAGGGTCCTAGACCGCTTAATAGGTGACGCCAGGCCATTAATGTTTAGAGAGAGTAGTTTCACCTTAGCAGTACCCATGTCGTTATTCGTGATTTCATCTCTAGTCCAAACCTCCCTCCTCCCAGTGGGGCCCTAGGTCTGCCACTTCTGGAGCACACCCTCACTGAGCACATTTGCTCGGATCTGGTGACTATAGCATCATAACACTCAGTACACAACAATGCGTAATTACCATAGAACACAATAAAAAACAACATAACACTTAAACATTACAACAACCATAACTTACAAACTGGTACTTCCACGAATCAGGAGATCCTGACCTTGTGGTAAGAGAACCTTACCAATTGGCCAGAGTCCCTGGCCTTTATGACTATGTGCTACGTGGGAAAGGGTAAAGAGGATAGGTGACGAATATAAGCCACACCTGTGGTCCCCTAAGATCCCAGCTGTGACTTATGGGGAGAAATACTATTCTGAGGAGACACTTTCCTACCCCGGGTCCCAAAATAGGACACGGCCAGGGCCCAGTGGGGGGGGAAGAATGGGCAAGGGGCCAAGCATCCGTCCCAATGCACGTAGGCCCAAGTCAGGCGTAGTAAGTCATCCATCCGCTCAGCCCATCATATCCAGAAGGAGGAAACAGACGAACTCACTCACTACATGTCTGCATCCAACTGTGTACAATCGTGGCTCAGGGGTTCCGGTGAAAGTACTGGCCCCACACCCCCATTGAGGTAGTCGGCCATGTGTCCCCCGGTATATTAAGAAGCCCCCGGCCCAGAGGGATCAGATGGCGCAATTCCATCCCATACACCTCCAGGAGGGTCCCCCCCCAGCCACCCCATGAGGGAAGCTGGAAAGGGCAACAAGGGAACCCCCTCCGCAGCACGGGGTGACAGTCCTCAGAGCCGGCTCGACATATCTCCCTCCTCCAACCCGGGCCAGCCACCGGGGGATCCCCCTGTGCCTGACCTCAGCAGACCAGGCCACCACCTGTCTTTCCAATGCCTTAGGGGAGAAGGGCATCCAGACCCATGCATCTTCCACAGACATTAGCAGCGGGCCCTCAGAGGCCAAGCCACCTGGGTTAGGTCAGTCTCTTCACTGCCCTTGCATTTTTTACTTTGTTAGGACACAGCTCTCATCCCCCAAACCCAGAGTGAAGAGGGTCCTCCCACAAATGCTTGAAGGTGGGAATTCCCCCACACACTCCCCGCCCCCCCATCGGGTACCCCCCAAGTAGAGAGGTGGGGACCGGGGGAAGAGGAGGGCAGCCTCAGTCTTCCCCTTCTGGCAATATCATACATATTTTATCATTTCCCAGTCCTGCCCCCACTCCCCCCACCCCACCACCCTCCACTTCTTCTTGTCCATAATGTCATCCATACAGTTCTTATGCCACATATTTATCTGTCAGTCCTTGGTAGCCAGCCCACGCTCATATGGGCCTTAAGATCACCAGTCTTGTGGTCTGATGCTATGTTTCACCCCAATCCCACCTCCTTTACATCCCTTCCCCATCCTACCCCCCATTCCATCCCCTCCCTCCCCCGCTCTTTGTCCTCCTCCCTCCCCCCTTGGCAGAATACTGGGATGGGGTTAGTAGCTGGTGCGTGGTTGCGGCCTCCTACCAAGCGCCCAAGCAGGGTTCATCATCTCCCTTCACTCCAGCTGGGGCAGCCTGCATGTCACGACCAACTGACTTCCCCCACCCAACAGACCCTCCCAACCTCTCCCTCCGACTCCCTCCTCCACCCCCTCGGCTCCAACTTCCCCACCTTGTCTAACCCCGAGAACCAGGGATCGGGGTATGCCTTCCCCCATGCCTCGTGTTTCAGTGCAAGCTGTCTGTGTGTGTGTACTGTACTAAACAAACAATATTTAATCCTGCAGTGCAGTGAAGACTAGCAGTTTAAGGGAGGAATGTTTTGTAAGGGTATGGGGTATATTTTGATTATAATTGTAAGGTTTTTGTAACAAAGACCAAGGAAAGTAGTCCAAATGAAATGCAAGTAGCTGAGGGACATTTGTTTCTGTTGTTGGTGGCTTGGATTCATGCCTGAGGAAATTTAAAACAATACTTTTTTTTCTGAGATTTTTTTTTAGTCAGGCTTGACTATTACTGTAGTTGGCAGTGAGCCATGTCAGCTCAGCACTGCTGCAGTGACTTGAGTGACTTGAATTCATAATAAATATAATTTAAATTTAATATCAGAAATATTCCTTTGAGGAACCCAGGCTTGGGGCCCTCCATGGCCACTTAAGCAAGTGCAAGTGCAGTGTAGCTGGTAGGGTGGGGCTATTTATCTGACTCCCACTACTTCAGTTAACTACTTTACTGATATGTGTGTATGCACAGCTGTGCACTCAAATTTTTTCAAAGGTTGTGGCTGTGTGCCCAAGAAGAAATTAAAACAAAATCTGAGAATTTATTTAGTCAGGCTTGACTGTTAGTTGACAGTGAGACTTGTCAGCTCAGCCTTGCTGCAGCGATTTGAGTGACTTGATTTCATAATAAATATAGTTAAAATTTAGTAGCAGAAATCTTCCTGTGAGGAACCCAGGCTTGGGCTCCTCCATGTCCACTTAAACAAGTGTGAGTACATTGTAGCTGGTGGGGTCGGACTGATTGGCTGATTCCCATTGCTTCAGTTAATGGATTACTTTCCTGTGTGTGTGTGCATGGCTGTGCACTCAAAACATTTTTCTAAGTTTGTGGCTGTGAGCCCAAGAAGAATTGTATTTAATAACTTATTTCTTAATTAAGTTTAAAACTTAACAAGACATTACAAACAACACCAGAATATACAAACATGCTGTGCTGGCAAATAGGCAGCAATAAATTAGGACTCCTGAAAGTAAGAAAAAAGATCATGTCCCAAAAGAACAACAGCACCCAAGGTACAACGTCTAATTAGAGCAACATAAAATAGCAGTAAGGAATACAAAGCATTGGGTGGGTAGCAGATAAATTCAGGCAATTACAAATCAAAACACCCTTTGTTCCAGAACAATAAAGAGAGTTCAGCGCTCCAGTGCCAAACCAGGAGTGATCCTACTATATTTTGTCATTATAAACATCACCCAACATCTCCATTGTAATTCAAATATAGGATATCAGTAATTCAGGTTTGCAGTTAGCGTCTCCATGTAATAAACAGAGCTCATTAATTGTCTTCACAGCTGAATAGTAGGAACAGTTGGGGGTTAACCAAAATTTAGTAATTGCTTTTTTGGCTACAGTGATTGCTATATTCAATAATTTTCTATCAGCGGAACAGCAATGTCCCTCTGGTGGGTCTAAAAAAAAAAGAGGCTTGCAATAGGATATTGTCCCCCAAAGGATTCTGAAAATCATCCTGCAAATCACAAAAAAGGGGGTAAGATTAAGGCAGGACCAGATAATATGCCTAAATCTGTGAGAAAGGTATTTGGTCTGTTTATCAGGGGTTATAAAAAATGTACAATGGTTTTCCACATGTACTCTTTCCATATGTGGGATGAAGTTACTGTATGGATACTGACAAGACATGAATCCTGTTGTTTGTCTGAGAGTGCAACTTGGAGTTCTCACTCTCAGATATAGAAACATAGAAACATAGACTTTGATGGCAAATAAGGACCGCTTGGCCCACTTAGTCTGCCCATTTCTCTACCTGTTTGATAAGCTGCAGATCCTAGTTAACCAACAGCCTACTTCTTCCTATCCCCCACCAGAATTGCCTTATGTCTGTCCCATGAATTCTTGAAATCCCCTACTATTTTTGACCCCACAACCTCCTCAGGAAGGCCGTTCCATGCATCCACCACCCTCTCTATGAAAAAATACTTCCTCACATTGCCCCTGAGCCATCCCCCCTCTAGCTTCAAATTGTGCCCCTTGTTCCTACACTTCTCTTTTTCTGAAAGATGCTACCCTCTTGGACTTTGTTGATTTCTTTGAGGTACTTGAAAGTTTCTATCATGTCCCCCCTCTCCCTCCTTTCCTCAAGGGTATACATATTAACCTCCTTCAGTCTCTCTTCGTATGGCTTCTGGTGTAAACCCTACACCATTTTAGTTGCCCTCCTCTGGACTGCTTCCATCCTGTCAATGTCCATGCAGAGATGGGGTCTCCAGAACTGCATGCAGTACTCCAGAAGGGGTCTCACCAACTGTCTGTACAGAAGGATAACAACTTTCTGTTTTCTACTGGTGATGCCTCTCCCTATGCACCCCAGTATCCCCCAGCCCTTCTTACTGCCTTCTCGCATTGCTTGCCTACCTTTAGGTCATCTGATATGACTACCCCCAGATCCCTTTCTATTTTTGTTGTTGTTAGTACCTCCCCCCACTGTGTAGTCTTCCCCTGGGCTTTTGTTTCCCAGGTGCATTACTTTGCACTTCTTTGCATTGAATCTTTGCTGCAGTATGTTTGACCATTCCTCCAACCTCGCCAAGTCCTTTCTCATCCTCTCCACCCCCTCTTGTACATCAACCCTGTTGCAGATCTTTGTTCCATCTGCAAAGAGGCATACTTTTCCTTCCAATCCCTCTGCAATGTCACTTATAAAGACATTAAAAAGGACCATTCTCAGTACTGAACCCTGAGGTACCCCATTAGTAACCCCCTCTTTCTTCAGAGTGGACTCTGTTTACTATTACCCTCTGTGTCCTGTTATCTGGTCAATGTTTTACCCAGGCTACCACCCTGGGACCCACTCCCAGGCTGGCTAACTTGTTTATTAATTTTTTTTGTGGGACTGTGTCAAACGCCTTGCTAAAATCTAGGTAGGCCATATCCACTGCCCCTCCCTGGTCTACTACTTTGGTCACCCAGTCAAAGAAATCTATTAGATTAATCTGACATGACCTTCCCACTGTGAATTCATGCTGCCTTGGGTCCTGTGCCCAACTAGCCTCTAGGTACTCAACAATTCTTTCTTTCAGAAGCAATTCCATCATTTTCCCTACCACTGAGGTCAAACTAACAGATCTATAGTTTCCTGCCTCTGCTTTGCTCCCACTTTTGTGAAGGAGAATCACATTTGCCCTCCTCCAGTCCTCAGATACCACACCATCCTCCCATGATTTGTTAAAAAGGGTAGTCAGTGGTGTCACTAGTTCTCCCCTTAGTTCTTTTAGAATTCTGGGGTGAATCCTATTTGGCCCCATTTCTTTGTCGACCTTCAGTTTTATGAGTTCTTTCAGGACCCTTTCTTTTGTGAATGGACTGGTATTGACCTCCCAATCCAGAGTGCTTCTATTGATTTGTTTAGGTACCCCCCTCCTCTTCTTTTGAGAATGACTGAGGAGATGTATTCATTCTGTATCCCTGCTTTTTCACCGTCACCCTCTGCCCACCCACCTACACTTTATTAAGTCTCACTATCCCTCCATTGGTCTTTCTCTGCTCCCTAATGTACCTATAAAAGGTTTTACTCCCTTTCTTAACTGAGTTGGCTATCTTTTACTTGGTTTGGGCCTTTGCCATTCTGACTGCCTTCCCCACTTCCTTCTGCTTTAACTGGTACAGTTTTCTGTTCTGCTCCTTTTGTGTTTCCTTATACTTCCTGTATGCTATCTTTTTCTCCCTTACCTTCCCCACCACCTCTTTTGAGAACCATAGTGTTTTTTGCTTTGTTTTGATTTATTTGCTTCACACAAAGGCTTGCTGCCTCTGTGATGGCATTTCTGATTTTTCTCCATTGTTCCTTCACCCCTCCTTCTTGCCCATTTGCTAGTGCTTTTCTGAGGCACTCTCTCATTTTGCTAAAGTCAGCCCTCCTAAAGTCCAGTACCCTCACTTTTGTATTGCTTGACTCTATGGCTTTGTTTATCGTGGACCACACTGTTTGGTGGTCACTTGTTCCCAGATGGCTACCCACTTCTAAATCTGAGATTCTTTCTCTGTCCCCATTTGAGAATACCAGGTTTAAGATTGCTCCCTTCCAAGTGGGTTCCAACACTAGCTGTCTGAGACATGGTCCTTTGTCATCAAGATTTTATGGATATGTTGAACAGTTGTGTCCAGTAAGAGTTGGAGGGTCTGATATAGTCTAGAGATCAGGTGCACCATGGTCTCCCTACCTGTGGGCATATTTATTATGATTTGGATGAGTTGGGGACTGGTGTGTTGCCACTCTCTGTGCTGTCTCAAGGGTTGTAAAAATTCTGAGCTTGTAAGTTTCTATAAAAATGGGTACTGGGTATATCAACCCCCTCACCAGATCCTCAAATCTGTGAGTCTGCAAGCAGCTGAAGCCAGTAAACAAGACCTAACCAAGCTCAGGCAAGGAAACTAGCATCCAATCTGGCAGGAGGAAAATCGATCGTATGTGGAACAGACGTTATGAGATAGCAGAATGGGAGAAGTTTTTTTAAGCATAAGGTTGCATACCAGTTTGTAATAGTATTTTGAGTGTAAGGATTATCAATATTTAGGGGGACCCTGCCATGCACTGATGAGAATAACATTTTAGGTAGGTTGAGGAGTTCATCCTCTTGCAGCTGGATATCTTTTCAATTAGCTCTATATCCAGCAGAGAGACAATAAATTACAGTGCACAGCTGGGATGCCATGTGATAAAGGGAGATATTTAGCAAGGACATCTCCCCTTGGCCTTAGGGAGCTGGAGAACTTCACATTTAATTCAATGATTTTTCCGATTACAAATGTATCTTGTTATTTGTCTAGTCCATATGGTGAAATGACTTGGGGGAGTCACCAGTATAGTCTGTGCTAAATAAAGAAAGTTCATCTGAATACTTCAGTACATCAGATCAAGGGCATAGGACGATTCATTATGGTCTCAATATATCTAAGGAGTTGAGTAGTAATACTGTTGTGTTTAAGAGTGTAGACTAATTTAGCATCTGCTGATAAAAGGACTCCAAGATATTTCAGGTGTGATAAATCCCAATGGAACTGGAATCTAGTCTTGGTTTCAGGTGTAGGCACATAATGAATATGGAGGACTTCTGTTTTTGTGGTATTAAGTTTATAGCCTGCAATTCATCCAAAACAGGTCAGTGTGTCCCAAAGGTGGAGTAACAAGGGGTTGGTTAAATAGATAAGTAGATCATCTGCATTGAGAGTGACTTTTTGTTTGTGCGGGCCCAGGAAAAAATGGGAATATTTATTTGGATTAGAGCAAAAGAGTTGGGCTAGGAGTTCTAGATAAAGAGCAAACAAAAAGGGGGTGGGGGGAGAAGATAGCCCTGCCGAGTGTCTTGTTCTAAAGGAAAAGATGTGGCTATATGGCCATTCAACTTAACATAAGCCATAGGGTTATCATAGAGAGATGGAAGCAAAATTATAAATTATGATGGGATATTAAATGGCTGTAGAGTATGAAATAAAAAAGGCCATGCCACCAGTAGCTTCATTTTAGAAGAATTATAGGGGTTGTAAGGCTCCTCAATCCACCAAATTTTATATAAATACATGCAGGGGACCCCTTGCTTTAAGGGGTTTTTAGGAGTTGAAATGGACACCATAGAGGTTGCAAAGAAACTATAGGGGTCTACTAAATTATGCCCCTGCATTCCACCTGGTCAAATGCTGTCTCTTCATCCAGACTCAGCAATAAAAATGTGACATTCTATCAGACAGCATGGTGAAGGATCTGCAGGATTCATCAGATACTATCTTGTGTCTGAGGGGAAGGAATGACACCTTTTTGATCTCTATTAAGTAGGCTTGGGAGTAGGGGTTCTAACCGCTTCACTATTATAGTTGTGAACAGTTTATAATTGATATGAAGAATATAAATAGGTCTATATGAGGAACAGAGGACAGTGTCTTTCCCAGGTTTGGGAACTGCTGAAATAACAGCCTGATTCCAGGCAGGTAGAACAGGGTTTCCCTGAAAGAGTGCTCTTCAAATGTCATACAGCCATACGCTAAGGGTGTCATGGAAGGCTATATAAAATTCAGTAGTGAACCCATCAGGGTCAGGACTTCTATTAGTTTTTATGGCTGTGGGCAGAGCTTACAGCCATCTTGCTGTCTGTAGCTGGAAAAATAGGATACCAAAGCACATTTTAGTACTTTTCAGTGTATCCTTCCACACACAACTGCAAAGCACTACCCAGTTGAATAAAATACTCCTTTCTCTCTGATGGATTTCTGGAACTCAAGACTTGTCAAGAGCTTTTAACATAAATAACTATATACTATAGCATCTAGGTTAAGGATTCCAGCCCCCTTACATGTCTAGCAAGCCTGAGAAACATAAGCACTGTCTAGCATGACAAAATTAAGTTCTAATGCACCAGGGGTCAACCTTAAACTTTTTTTGCACTAGCCAGCAGGGCAAGTTGATTCAAAATTGCACTAGTCCGCTGAAGGTTGCACTAGCCCTTAATTATAATGGTAAATTTTGATCACTTATACAGGAAACAATGCAAGCCAAGAAATACTCTGATTATTGCACATTCATTGCTCCCCAGCCAGAAAAAAAGACTGCAATGCCATCAAACACAGTGAGCCCTCCCCCCAATTGTTTTGTACAGTGGCCTCCTCTCTTCCTCTTTCTGCCCCTCCACCACCAAACCAGAGGACATCACAACAGGAAATGTTCAATCAAGCAGTCCTAGCTCTGCCCACACAATAGCTGACATCATCATGCATCTCACCACACTGTCACCACCACCCACAGGGCAATGAACAGAGTCAGGCAGAGTAAGACACTCAACCCCCACCCATAGTCAATTGGAGACCTGCACTTCTGGAAGTTTTTGTACAGTCTCAAGTGAGCCAGGAGCACATCTGAGATTTCTTTGGGGGTGGGGGCTACACAAACCTAAGCGGCTTGGGAAACAGAAAACTATGACATTTTTATTTTTAAAGGCATTACTTTTAATATGCTGTGCCCCAACAATAACATATTTTTCTTTAACATTGTTCTTTCATCAGCCCAGGGGAAACCGTGCACAGGCAGAATGCTATACTATCTCTATTTCTATATAGGGTGATTTATGTACCCCAGGAATTTAAGGAATTTTAGTATTTTACATACTAACATACTATTTGCCAGCAGATTAGGCCTTACGGTCTATCAAGTCTGCTCGAACCTCAGATTCCTAGTTGGGTGCCGAGGCCCTCCCCTCCCTTGTGTTCCAGAAACCCCTATCATCCATCCCCAGCCCCCTGGGACAGGCCATCATCTGATACATCCACTTTCTGTGTCTGTCCCACCCTCTCTTGAAGCCCTCCACTGTGGATCTCTGAACCAGCTCACCAGGCAGTGCATTCCAAGGGTCCACCACCCTCTCAGTGTAAAACCTCCTCCTCTTTTCCCCTCACCCTTCCACCTTCCAACTTCAAACCATGCCCTCTGGTGATACCTCCCTGCTTTAGTCTAAAGATCCCCTCCATGTTTACCCTATTTATTCCCTTGAGGTACTTGAAGACCTCAATCATGTCCCCCCCTCTCTCCTCTCCTCCAATGAAAACAGGCAGAGCTCCTCAAGTCTGTTCTCATATGTCAAATCCCCTAGGCCTCATATCATCTTAGATGCCCTCCTCTGTACCCTCTCCAGGAGCTGTATGTCCCTCTTCAAGTGTGGTCTCCAGTACTGTACATAGTACTCAAGGTGTGGTCCAACCAGTCCATTGTACAGCGGCAGAATCACTTCCTTGCTCCTAGAGGTGATCCCCCTTATGATGCATCCCAACATCCTGTTTGCCTTGCTAGCTGCTCTCTTGTACTACTCAGAGTTATTCATACATGCAATCACCATGACCCCTAGGTCTTTTTCCCCTATTGAGGCCTCCAGCACCTCCCCTCCCAGGGTGTACCTGTGTTTAGGGTTTCCCTGCTCAAGATGCAACACCTTGCACTTGGTGATATTGAAATTTAATATCATACATTTTAAGCTTTCAAATTATGTTATTTTATTAAAGGTTTATTTGTGTACCATACATGATCCAAAGCTTTGTTTTTAAGATGAAAGGACATGCTGGGTGGGACTGTATGGATAGTGATGGCAGGCATGGTCCATTTAGAAGAGCTGTGGACCCCCTACACTTGCCAGTGATGGCAGCTATGGATCTGTGGATGGTCATTTCAGAGTCTGGTCTGCAGTAGTGTCCAGGCAGAGCACAGAGTTAAGAGATTTGGTGGAGAGAGAGAAGTTATGGTGAGGCTGGGATAAAACCCACCACCTGCAGGTCTGACCCTATATACCTCCTTGCATCTTGTCACTGAAATATTGGATACAGACACTCAAAACATAGGGAAATGAGGGGCACTGGTCTTAATAATATATGTCAAATTGTTAGACAGAGACACATTCAGAAAACTGGAAGCTAGTGTCTTAACAGCACTCTACCCTTGATCACACCCTGGACACTTGCTGAAAGTCCTAACTGTGAAGTGATAATGACTCACACTGAGTCTTTTGTGGGATCCCCCTCCTGAACTGTCAGATAATTGCAGTTCTTAATGAGCTGTTAATCATGCCAGGCCATCTGGAACATTGAGAGAGATTAGCGTGAGGACTAGAGCTGGCTAAAGTAGAGACTTTTTTAACTTCATTACCAGCCATGAAAATCTGCACTAGTCAAGCCAGGCAAGTAGAGAATTGGCTGCACTAGCCTTGGTCAATTTGCACTAGTGTTTGGGCTAGTAAAACAATGTTAAGATCAACCCCTGTAATACACACACAAGAGATACTTTGCTGTCTGAAGAAGTGGCAAATGCTTCTAACATAAATAACATCTGATCATTAAGATAAGGACTCCCAAATTCCACGTTGCTTAAAGGAGAAGTCTTATGTATGTATTGCTGTGTATTCACTTACCTCACTTCTCCTATGTCAAATGCATTCCCTCTGTTTGTATTTCCAGTCAGCTATTGTGTTTAAGGAGCATTTGAAAAGTAAAGTATACACTTTTTAAACTAAGTCATCTAGGTGTCTATTTTCCCAGCTGTTGAAATGAGAATGTGTGTCATCTGTGCAAAGGAAGTCCTTGGTCTACTTCTCCCGTATAACATGCTACAGTTGTCTTGCAGTAAGAGCTGAGCAGTACAAAGAAATAGTTTTCTTTTTCTTGTGAATGAAATAATGTTATATGTATTATGCTCTATGCACAGATATAGGCTACTAGTATTACTACACACTGTGTGAGTGACATGACAGGATTGTCTTAAGCCATTGTAAACTTTAAATAAAATACAGATAGTAAGCACTGAAAACTATATGCTTTCTTCTGAGCTGCTGCTCTGGTAACATCAGGGAATAGGAGGGGTTGTATTACAAGTGCCTCATTTGAATATAAATGTGGTCTGGCTTGAGACTTTACAAGGTTGTGTCAGAGCCTTAGAATCAAGATAACTGTTACAGCAAATAAAAAAAATACAAATTCTAGCAGAGCCACTATGTCTGCAAATGCATTAACTAAATAAGTGTGTTTCATGGGTTTAAACATAAACATGAATTGCAGTTAGTAAGGCCTACGATACCGTTCCACATATGATTTCTGAACAAGCTGGGCAGCATGAGAGTGGGTCACAAGGTGGTAAACTGGGTTAGGAACTAGTTGAATGATAGAAGATGAAGAGTCATGGTAAATGGTGCTCAATGTAAGGAAAGGAGTGTAACCAGTGTGGTGCCACAGGGATCAGTCCTGGGCCAAGTCCTGTTTAATGTCTTCATAAGTTAAATTGCAGAGGGGCTGGAGGGGAAAGTGTGCCTCTTTGTGAATGACACTAAGATCTGCAACAGGGTGGACACTCCAGGAAGGGTGGAAAAAATGAGAAGGGACCTAGGTAAACTGGAGGAATGGTCCAAAGTGTGGCAGCTGAGATATAATGCAAAAAAGTGCAAAATCATGCATTTGGGTTGCAGAAACCCAGGGAAGGATTATGGGGAGGGGGGACTCATGGTCACCAAACAGGAAAGGGATTTGGGGGTAATCATACTGGATGACCTAAAGGTGGCTAAACAATGTACCAAGGCTATGGGGAGAGCCAGTGGGATGCTGCAGTGCACAGGGAGAGGTATCAGCAGCAGAAGGAAGGAGGTGGTGATGCCACTCTGCAGGTCACTGGTGAGGCCTCATTTGGAATATGGTGTCCAGTTCTGGAGGCTGCATCTCCTTAAGGATGTAGACAGAGTGGAGTCAGTAAAGAAGGTCAACAAAGATCATGCAGGGCCTGCACTAAAAGTCATATGAGGAGAGGCTGGGAGACCTCAATATATATACCCTGGAGAAGAGAAGAGACAGGGATGATGATAGAAACCTTCAAATATCTAAAAGGCATTAACTTGGGGGGGGGCTGGAAGGTAGCATCTTTCAGAAAAAGAGATGTCCAGGAATGAGGGGGCATGACATGAGGTTGGAAAGGGGCAGACTAAGAGGTACCATGAGGAAGTATTTCTTCACAGAAAGGGTCAGTTTCATTATGAAAGAGAGAAAAAACCACAATGAACATATTTCACATAATACTACTATACACTATAAAAAATATAGGATGAGCAACTTTATGCAAAACCAATGTATTCTGTCACATCATGGTTCTGATTCCCATGGACCTCTTGAGCTTCACTCTCCTGGTCAGAGGGAATCAGAATCCCTCTGTGGCAGAAGACACTGATTGTGCATAGTTACCCATCCAGTATTCTCTATTTAGCGCTGCATTGAGGAGTTCTAAGTATTAAACCTGTGTCATACAGTTGCTTTAAATTAGACCAGATTCTGGCCTATTCAATTCAAGTTTGTTGAGATGAGGAACAAAGTTTTTGGAAGAAACCAAAGGAAAAACAACCCTATAAGTCAGGAGGCAATGTCTTATAAATTATTTTCTGTGTAGGTGTGAAGGGTTACTCAGCTGTCAGCTGAGCAGCAATATCGATTTTGACATCTCTGCAACAAAGCAATAAAGAAAGGCAGAAAACATTTCACAAAACCTTGAGACAGAAATTGATGCCAAAGTTTAGCTAGCTATATGCTACCCAGCACAGCTTTATCAATTGCAGAATCAGTTTCAGTCTCATGGTTCTATGAAATGACTACTGCCTTGATTTAAGATAAGACTGATTTAGACAGGGATATGCCTGGAGAGCTGACATCTAAAGGTAAACTCAATACCTCATCCCCTTTACACCTATGCTCCACTCTAGAAATTGAGTATTTTAATAACTTTTTTAAAATTCTTTACTTCTTACCAGTTGTACACTCACAGCAATCCACTGCACAGTGTGGAGTGCACTGGGACTTATGCACACCTGGCATTGTTGGTCACTTGCCAGGTGTGGATAAATCCCAGCCCAACCCACACATTGTTGTGGATTATTAAAGGAAAACTGCATTTTAAAATCAGGAAACTATATGTGTTATTACCTTTTTTGTGTTCTCACTTCATCCCAATATTTCTTTTCTGCTCAGGCTGTGAGAATAGTTTTTTCTAACTTTCCCTGGCTGTTTTATGGCTCCTTGGGGCTTTCATTTAGGTTTCTTTTATTGCATCTTGTCCCAGAGAGTCTTCCCAGAGTACCCTTTGCTCTGATGTCTAATAGCCCCTGTAGGAGGCGAGTGTCTTGTTACAGGGTCTTTATTACAGCTCAGCCACAACAAAGAGAACACAGCATCCAGGAGTCACACTGCTAGTCTTTGGGGAAGTGTAATAAGTTTCCTAAATATTGGTACCTTATCCAACTTTGTTCTGCTTAGGGTATTGCTTGTGTGTGTGTATGTGTGTGTGTTTAAGCATTTCATTGTTTAAAGTAGTTTTGTCTGCACTCATTTTGCTGTCTGTCTTAGTCCCTTTCAGTTTTTGCACCAGTACTAAGTAGAAGAAATGGAACAGCACCTTATAATTTGTTCGAGTAGCCCCTAAATCAAATAATATACTGTATGCAGCATTGGAATGGTTTATATAAACTAGTTTAGAAACATTATGGATCACAGGTAGCTATTTATAAAACAAGTCTGTGATTGCTCCAACAATGCTCCTTCCCCCTCCCACAATGCATAGCAGAAGACATCACTTTATCTCAGCAGCAGTTACTGCTGCATGCAATCTATACATAAACTGCATGAGATGCTATATGGCTTCTACCTGTGTTGGTGTGTGGTGGGGAGGAGGGAGAACTGAGGTGGTTGGATCATCTACTCAAAATATGAGTCTTTCATATTGTGGGAGAACCAAGCAAGTAAAATTAACCAGCATGGTTAGGAAACAAAGGAATTCACACCTCTGGATGAGTGGAGGAGGGGATACCAGCAAAGCAGGAGTTTCTCAGTTTTCAAAAGGTAACAAATTAAGCACTGAAACTTAACAAACAAAGAAAATGCCCATAAAACACTTTGGAGGAGGTTTCAACTCACAAAAAAGGCAGTACTGGGGAGGGCTCAATTATTGGAGGAGATTTCACCTTGCAAAAAAAGGAAGTACTGGGGATGGCTCAGTTAACTTTTTAAGTCAGAGGAAAAATAATGCTCTCAAGCTCCCATACACACACAGGCAGCGTAGTAATGAGGCTTCAGCAGAGGACGCTATTTTTAACACTCTATCATGTTGTTTGGTAGGTAATTTATGCAGGAAGTCCTTTTCTCAAAAGCAACATATCTGCAGGGCTATGCCCAATGCAGCCATAATGACTGATCTCATATTGACATACTTGAAGTAACTGATGTAATGCACAAAACATATATCAGACTGAAAAAAGCATTCTCCTTTTCCCTGTATTTTCCATGTAAAACTGGGACAAAACTCCTGTACATTTTTCTGTATGCTCAAATCAATACATGTACGCAACTGACTTCATTATGCCTGTCAGTAAAATCACTATAACAAATGTTAAGGCTGTTTTATGTGTTCTTATTTGTTTTCAATGGTAACACTCACCTGCAACATATCACAGAGACTCTGGAAAAATGTTGGAATCTCTCAAGCTTTGCTCTCAAAGTTCACATATCCCCAGAACCTCTTGATGGTATTATAGCCCTGTTGCAATGTAATGACATAGGACAGCCTGGCTGAGATGCAGTATTTCATATTCAGTGGGCTTATACTTTTATCCATTTTGGCAATGTACTAACACAAGATAGCTTTGCTGGGATGCAGTATCCCATTTTTACAATGCACTAATACAGGTTAGCCTGGCTGAGTTGTAATATCTAATTTTCACTGGGGTCTTACTTTTACCCATGTTTACATCTGCGTGCAATGTACTGACACAGCATAGCTTTTCTGAGATACAGACGGCTGCCATGTGCAACATGGCGGCGCTGACTTAAACTGCACATATGCGAGTATCATGCATGCATAATCATGTCAGCACTGCCATGTTATGCACGGCTGACTCAGGGGAAAACTGTGCATGCGCAAGTATAACACATACGTAGTTCTGTAATCACTGTAGTATCAGTTATGTTTGACTCTAGTGCGGTGAGAGCACCGCATATTCTTTTCAATGCTCTTGCCATTTCTAAAAGCTCTCCACAGCTGTATCAGCTCTGACCAGAGCATGTTAGTTTGTTAATGGATGCATGTAATTCACCTTCAGTGATAGGACTTAACAATTGCTGCTGTTGCTCCTGAGTCAGGATAGGGAACTTTAATTCAGAGAGGTAGTGTCCTATGGCATCTAAGGTAGGATTAATACAGTATCTGCCTTGTATAGGGAGGCTTAATTGGACTGAAATACCTGCATTATGCTATCTGGACTGATGGGCATGTTCTGTGCGAGAGGATGCTTAATGTCGGCTACCACACTACGTGTAAGTTTCTGACTGAGGCGGAGAGCCAAAAGTCTAATTGCTCTAGGACCTCCTTCATAGTATTTGTGTCAAATAACAAAGGACCATTTCTATTGTAAAGCTCAACAAGTCCTGAATTTGTTGTTTGGTCTTAGCTAACTCTGATGTAACTGTTCAGGCATCTTGAAAGTGTTGATGCTGTAAGGTAGTCAGGGATTTTTGGAGTTCCAGAAAATGCAGTTCTCTAGTTTTTTGAGGATAAGAGGCATATTTCATGATATCCCCTGTATGGTCACCTTGACAGTATCCCACACTCTGGAGGTAGAAGTACCTTCCATCATAATTTTCTTGTAAAATTTGAACTAATCACTCAGCAATTTTGGTACAAAACTTAGGGATATTCAAAAGTGAGTTATTAAATCTCCAGAGTGTGGTGCCCCTCGAGTGGCCCAGGCTTAATTCTAAGCAAAGAAATGCATGATCAGAGAGCAGTATAGGTAAAACATGGCACTCTACCACTAAATGGACAAGCTGTTATGACATTAAAAACAAGTATATCCAGGTATAAATGTCATATAGTGTATGGTGGAATGTTGTTAAGGATGGCAATCCATCCACAGAATAGGGCTGTTATGCTGCAGTAGCTAAGTCATCGTAGCTGTTATGCTGTACTAGCTATGTAGCTACTGCAGCATAACAACATCTAACGTGCTAGAGCATGTGCATTACACTACCAGGAATCAGCCTCAGCAGATAAAGTGAGAATGGAGTGGAGCTGCACTGAAAGAAAAAACACAAAAGTAAGAACACAGCAGGGCTCCGAAATACTCGTGTAATGGATTATTTTAACTTTTGATGAGGGACCATACATATAAAGATAATGTATGGTCTTCTATCTATGCAAAGCATATGTATTTATCTTGAGGTTGCTGTGGTGACTGAACCTTTCGAGCTGCACTCTCGAGGTTCAAACAGTCACCGCGGCAACCTCTCGATGAAGACATATGCTTGTTATAGATAGAACACTATACATTATCCTCTGTGTAGTGTGGAATAGTGGGTGTAAGTTCTGGTGGAGGGGTGAATCTGACACCAGACATCTGTTCAGCCCGCATCTTTAAAAAAGGCCCCTGAACAGGGGGAATCAAAGACTGGTAGAATCTCTTGAGTCTAGTTTCAAACTGAAATCACTGGTTGTCACTAATATGCCAGAGTGAAAAGTCACTATTTTGTTGTACAGTTGCCTAACAAAGAGGGTGTGGAGCCAGGTGGTATATATACACTAGCAACCATAAACTTATGGCCTGGATAAATACCTTTGAGCATAGTAAGCAGTCTGAGGAGTCACTCTATGTTTCAACTAGCCAGAATGGGGTGGATCTAGGTACCAGTACTATGACACCCCTCCTTTTCCCTGATTGATGTGAGGAGGCAACTACCATAGAAAAAAACATACTTTGCATCTTATCATGTTCTGGTTGAGAAAAATGGGTCTTCTGCAGAAGAACAAATGATGGATGCTGTTGTTTAATATTAGTTAACACCTTAGATCTTTTAACCAGGTTGCTTAGCACATATGCATTTTGGGAATATATGAGCGTCTTACCCATATTAGCTAGCAGGTAGCTGTGACACAAGAGCATATACCTGTTAGACCAGTCATGCAGTCTTCCTCCTCCTGGTGAGCACTTAGAGTGCATAATATTCTGTGCCACAGGAGTCCCATGGTAAAATAATGAACATTACATTGACTTGAATGACAAATGTCATACCAGCAGCAAAGCAGAACAAGAAACATAGAACACAGATGCGAACAAGTAAGTAGGAAAGCATGAGCAATGAACAACAAAGGACCTTCATAATACCAAGAATATGCAATCTCTGCAGGCTCAACCAGAGCCTGATGGTGCAAGGGTGGCAAGTGGAGCTTCCAAGGTAAGAGGCCATAGAAAAAAGGCCTCTACTGGAGCAGGGTTGCCTGTTATATAACAGACTAGCCTCAGTCATGGAGGAAATACCTCTCTATAGGAGAGGTGGCCCCCTGGGCTCTGGCCTAAGGGGGCTGAACCAATCCATCCTACAAGAGTGGTCTGAGGATGAGCAGAGACAATATACGTTGGTCTGAGATGATAGTAATAGCAGCTCAAAGACTGGAAAGAGAGATCAGCAAAACAGGGTATAATGTGCTCCCACACCACTTTCTCTCTCTCTCTCTCTCTCTCTCTCTCTATCTCTCTCTGGTTACAGTGGCAAAAGTAGGGAAATATGGTGTTAGGGTTTCCAACCCTAACACTCTACCTCAACCCTGCAGGCAGCAACAGGAGTGGGTGTGCCTTGGGGTGCTCATCCCTAACATTCACACCATTGCATGAGTAAATAAGCTGAGATGGGTACAGTATATGAGAATGGGGTGAGCATTAGGATTGAGAACCCCAAGGCACACCCCACCCTTGTCGCTGCCTGCAGGGTGGGGGTGAAGTGTTAGGGTTGGAAACCCTAACACCACATTTACCTACTTTTGTCACTGTAACCAACCATAACTAGTGCATTAACAAAGTTTTTTGCAAATAATTTCCTTACTTTTTGAGATAGTATAATTGTATCCTCATTTGGTTGTGGGAGTGCAATGTCCTCGGGGCCCTGCACTCCCATCCCTCCATAGATGAGTACATGTACATTGCCATGGAAGCATTTCAGCCAAAACAGTAACCAAACTGTCAGCATAGCGTTGTTATTACCCTACTTCATGAACGCTGGGCTGAGAATTTTTAAATCCCCACTGAAACATCATTTTGTGCCACTGCAATGTCATTCTATGCCACAAGTGAGAAAACACATTTTGGCCAAGATTTGAAAACTGACAACTGTCATGATCATGAGATGATGTAAAGAAATGGCTAGGTTGAAAATGTGGGGTGAAAATATTGAAAATTACAAAAGTTATGAGCAGGCATAATGAAATGTCAACAGATGTGCATAACTTTGCCATTGTAACATATATATTCTTTTCCATTAAGGTGTTTATTCTCCTCAGTAGGCTGCAGCTGCTGTCTGCCAACCTACCAGACTCTGGGGTCACTCAAGAGCTCATAACACTGTGTGTGTCCTGGCGGACCCCCTGGAGCCAGCCTGGGGGCATCATGCTGCCATGGACCCTGACCTTTTTCCTGGTTTTCTTTCTCCAGTTACCCAGGACCCCAGACAGAGAGGTGCATGTGTGTGGAGGCATGCATGTACCCTCTTGCTCCAGTAAAGGCCCCTTCCTCCCACCCCATTGGCCTAATGCCCCAGGCTCCCTCAGCTGCATTGCCCTCTGGCCTGTACCATGAGGCAGCCAAGCACTGAGGGAAGCTGAGATCCCCTCACCAGAGAGGAGATCTGCCTGTCAGCAGCTCATACTGCACCACACCCTCCCCCGATGCTTACCTCTGATGGCCCACACTCGCTCCCGAACATGGGTCACTGGCATGGTGAGAGGTAAGGTATCCAGTGCCTCAGTTCTCTGTGCCTCTGGGTAAGCCTCATTTTAACATATTTTTGACCCCACATTTTCAACATACCCTTCTTATGACCCCACCCCATGATCAAACATGGTGAAAATGTTGACATTTGGACCAAAAGGTGATTTCACCAATCGACAGTGAAATCACCTTTTGGGTAGAATTTGCAAAATGACACCAACATTGTTCATGAGGAAGGGTCTCAGAAAGTGTATGTTGAAAATTTGGTGTCAAAATCTTTAAAAATGACAAAGTTATGCACCAAAGTTGAAAACCCCACTGAAATACATTGAACTGCATTTACCTTAGTTTCTCATATTGTAGTCACCGGTTCCATCAGCAAGATGTGTCTTTGATCGTGGAGTGTATCTTCACCCTGTGACCTGTTCAGGTGAGTGAAGGTGTGCAGGGACGTACTGGGGCATATGAGGTGGTGGGTACTGAGTGGGAGGTGGGGTTGGGGAGGTCTGATCAGCGAGGGACCATTTTCTTTTTTTGTAGGTAAAAAACCCCATCAAGGACCATTTTATTTATTTCATGCTGGGACAGTGTTTGGTGGGTGGAGGGTACCACTAGACACCAGGGATAAAAAAAAATGGTGACGGTGATCACAGGGTGAGGGGTGCCACTAGACACCAGGAATAATAAAAAAACAATGGGGACAGCGATCATGAGGTGGGGTGAAAAGCCACTAGACACCAAGGATAATAACAAAATAATGGGGACAGTGATTAGAGGGTGGGGGTGCCACTAGGCACCAGGGATAATAACAAAATAATGGAGACAATAATAGCAGGGTGGGAGGTGCCACTAGACACCAGCGATAAAAAAAATAATGGGAATGGTGATTGGAGGGTGAGGGGGATCAATAGACACCAGGGAAACAACAGGCCAGTGATTGGAGGGTGGGTGGTGCCACTAGACACCAGGGAAACTAGGGGAATGGTGATCAGAGTGCGGGAGTGCCACTAGATACCTGGGAAAGGATTTCACATCATGAAAAAAGATCCTTTTTCATTACTTGTGATACAAAAGAGAATATTTTTCCATATCATGAGTCATGAAAAAAAACTTCTAATCTGAAAAATTTTTCAAGGGCATTTCTTCAACAGATACAGTAAGTGCAGAATACAGTTGAGGGAGTCCCAATAAGCAAGCTACATGTGTTGGTTTCTACTCAACACATAACTGCTTTCAGTTATTTGATTTTGTTTCCCTTGCTAACTGTAAAACAAAATGATGGCTGCTTGAAAAAATATTTCCCATTTGTGACACAGGATGATCCATTTGTGAAAAAGGATTACCCATTTGTGACAAAAGATCCTTTTTCAAGGCTCACATCTAACTGGAGAGTGAAATTCCCATTGGAAATAATCGGAAACTTAAAAATTGAGTAACTTTGGAATGGATTAAATATTTTTTCACCAAACCTTCAAAAGGTACATCTGTGACTCAAACCCTTTCTACCCTAAAATTTTCAGACCAAAATCTCAAGCCATTTTTGTGCTGCAGCATGACAAAGAAATGAAAAAAGGGCAATTTTTCACACTCCATATCTCCGCACCCACATATTCGACCAGCACTAGACTTGGCATGTCAAGAGATCTTCAGTCCCTGATAGCACATGCAACATTTCATGCAAATCGGTTGAACAGTTGTGAAGTTATTAAAGTTAAAAAGTTTGAGTTTAACATAGAAGTGACAGTTCAACTTTAACTATAGGGGCGCGTGTATATATATATATATATATATATATATATATATATATATATATATATATATTTGTATATATCTTATACATAAGAACTGGTGTCCCAGTACTTTAAGTAAATATAAAAAAGAAAAGTAAGTCCTCAGTGCTATCAGTAAGCATGGTCTTGTAGCGCACTATGGGGGTGAATAGCCAGAATGCCAGGAATCTTAATATGATAAATGCCCAGAGTAAGTCTAAGCAAATGGAGATAGCCTGACTCTCTGCTTAGGGAAGGGAGAAATGGCCTCTGAAGTGATCATCACAAAAGTTAATAATGGTTGAGTGTACAGTTTTAATAAAATATCCAAATCTCCAATGTGAAATCCAAGGTCCTGCAAAGGCAGGTAGAATGGCTCGTGCTGGGCTACCATATGGCTAGTAATAAAGAAAATACTTATGGGATGATCTTAGAACCCTTGGTGCTGTGCAGAGTTATGAATAGCAGAATTATACCTCACCACAGTGTCTCAAGCAGGATGGTTGTCTGTATCTAATGCAGCCTGGGCAGCTACAGAAAAAGACTGCAGTAGGGCCTAAACCTCCTGCGTGGTTTTTCAGGCAGCCTGATGGGTCCAAGCATGAGTTTTCTACAGCTTAGCTGGCTGCAAAGTTGAGGTAGATGAACTGGGGTTGGTGCTCGAGGTAGTTGGTGGTGGGAGGGTCCAACCTCTGACCTGAAGCTCTTGTTGTGCTTCTTCAGGGGTATGATAATTTGCAGTGCCCATCTCCCAGTATACTTAGAGCCTGGCTTGGTATGGTGTTTGAAAATGTACATTGTGCTCTTTAGGGACCTGCAAGATGCTTGCATATGTCCATTACCTCAAGGCATAGTCCTGGTCAAAAGTTAACTTGGCAGTTATAAGTGACCGACTTAAGTTGCCATGCCCTCCAAAGGATTTCCTCCTTGACCTGATAGGAACTAAATGTAATAATAATGGATCTCGGCTTTTGGTTAGGGTAGACAGGAGCACCCAGTGGGAGTGCTCAATAAAGAACTACATTGCAGTTGGGAGTTCAAGCACATCACAGAGGAGGTCTTCTAGAAATTCATTCACCCTGCTTGTTTCCATGCCCTTTGGGAGCCCATAGAGATGTAGCTTATCATGCTATGAGTGGGCCTCTAAATCCAAACACTTTTCATGTAGATGACTGGACTGAGTAGCTAAGGCCTCCAAGGTGTAGTGTAACTGCAGGGTGCCATCTTCCACATGTGAGACCCTCTCCTCAGCATCGGTCACCCTGCTTTCTAATTTCTGCAGTTTAGAATTTAACTGCTGGAATTCTGCATGATTCTCCTCCCAAAATCCTCTGATTTCAGCTAAAAGGGTATCATATTTGTTTCAGGAGAGGTGGTCATTTTCTTAGTCTGCCTTGTAGTTGGGACCTGTCATGCTAGCTGTGGATGAGCTCCTGCTGTGGCTGGGGAGAACTGCAGGTAAGTGATCAGCATCTGAGGATGCAGCTAAGGTTGCTGACCAGGACCTTATAAGTCTGTCCCCTTTTCCTTTTGTGAGGCCATCTGAGTAAAATGAAGGATTAAAACACCCTAATGGAAAGTAATGGTGTTGTGGAGTGGAGCCCACTTCTCAAGCCGCCATTTCAGAGCCGCCCAAGAAGAAATTAAAAATTTTTTTTTTTGAGAATTTAGTCTGGCTTGACTATTAGTTGTCAGTGACTCTTGTAAGCTCAGCATTGCTGCAGGGGTTTGAGTGATTTGATTTCATAATAATATCATTTAAATTTAATACATCTTACTAATACAACCAGGGCAGACAGAGGACATAGTACCAAAAAACATTGTTGGTCCAGCAGCCCCAGCAAAGCTGCAGCAGTTGTAGAGCAGCAAGCAGCATGAGAGGGTGAGCATACTGCAGAGCGATGCTCAGGGTGCTTTCACTGTACAAAAATTGTTTCACCCCATTAAAGCCTGCAGTCTCCACCAGCACCAATATGGCATGGGCTGACACCAAGGAAAAAATTAAAAGTGCCATTCAAAGTACTAGTATCAGTGGCAGGATGACATCATCATGTCATTAACTGCCACTGATACTACAAAGGTGAATGTGTCATCTTCCTCCCTTGCCACTGCCACCAATACCACCAGGTCAAGGACATCCTCTTTAATAGCTGCCACCGCTCTAATCCACCACCCATCCACTGCGACTACTAGTATTCCAACTTCTGCTGCAACAGTGGCCCTGCCAGCAACTCCTGCCACTGTAACTAAGACCACTCCTGCCACTATGACTGAGACCTCTCCTGCCACTCTGACCCATACCACTCCTGCCACTGTGACTGAGACCACTCCTGCAACTGTGACCCATACCACTCCTGCCACTGTGATCCAGACAACTCCTGCCCTTGTGACTGAGACATTAATGTCATAATGTCCTGACCTAATGTCCTGGGTTAATATGTGCAGTTTTAATGAAAAAAACAGTTAACAACTTGATAGTAGGGGGCAACAACAGGAGAAGGGAAGGGGAAATAGGAATACTATGTCACGTATGGTGTCTGATAATAACATAATAGTATACATATTAAATAATAGTATACTATAACAAAACAAACGTAACACAATATACTGCATATAACAAAACATAATGTAATAAATAATTATAACACAATAATAACATGTATCTTTGCCCTCGCCAGGATTGGGCTCATGCCATAAATGCTGGCACTCAAGTGCAGTACTAGTAAGTGGTGCTGTGCTGTACTGGTTTTCACGCAGTGTCCTGGCCAACATTCCCCTTCCAATAAAACCAGTTTATACAATAGCCCAAGGCTGTGTATGGTTGCTGATGTTGAAACAGTGCCACTACACATTTACTTTCATTTCACTACCATTTCCACATTGCTTGTGCTCTGGGATACAATGTGTGTGAAAAATACTATAGAAATGCTGCTTCTTCTGCTTCTTCACTGATATCACCAATGTGAATGTGTCCTGTTCATTCCTTTCCACTGACCAAATTACCGGGCGACCTGTGGTGGGGTTTGAAACATCCTACCAGGTCATGAAACATAATTCTGCTGCAGAGTTACTGCAGGAAACAATACAAATTCAATGACAGTCAACCCATTTTGTCACACAGGAAACTGCTGTAACACTGCATTTCATGGGTTCCACATTTTCAACACATTACAGTCACATTCCTGATTTTTATTATTAGGTTCACATTCCTCATTTCCAACACATTACGGTCACATTCCACATTTCAACACATTACAGTCACATTCCACATTTTTTTATCAGATTCACATTCCACATTTCCAATACAGTAAAGACATGTTCCCCATAGACATGTTCCACACTTTCAACACATTAAAGACATGTTCCACATAGACATGTTCCACATTTTCAACACATTAAAGACATGTTCCACATAGACATGTTCCACATTTCCAATACATTAAAGACATGTTACACATGGACATGTTCCACATTTCCAATACATTAAAGACATGTTCCACATGGACATGTTCCACATTTCCAACACAGTACAATCATGTTCCACCTTTTTTCATCAAGTAATTCACGTTTCATATTTCAAACACATTACAGTTCTGTTCCACATTTTCAGCACATTAGTTATGTTACACATTATTTTTCATTAGATTCATGTTCCACATTTCCAACTCATTACAGTCGTGTTCCACATTTATGGGAGTTGATGTGTGAAATGCCTGGTCTCTACTATAGAAAGGCCAGTAATTTCACTACCAGTCCTACATTACTTATACTTTGCGATATAACATGTAAGAAAACTGCTAGAGAAATGCTGAGTCTTCTTCTGCTCTGCTGATGCCACCAATGTGAATGTGTCCTCATCCCTTACCACTGACCTCACCACCAGATGACCTGTGTTGGGTTTGAAACAAGCCTACCAGAGCTACTGCAGGAAACAATACAATTTCAATATCAGTTAATCTATTTTGTCACACGGGAAACTGCTGTGACACTACATTTCATGGGTTCCACATTTTCAACACATTAAAGTAACGTTCCCCAATTTTATCATCAGATTTACATTCCCCATTTCCAACACATTGCAGTCACATTCCACATTTTTAACACATTAGTCATGCTCCTTATTTTTTCCATCAGATTCATGTGCCACATTTCCAGTACATTACAGTCAGGTTCCACATTTTTTCTCAGATACACATTCCACGTTTCCAACACATTACAGTCACATTGTACGTTTTTTTCAGAAAATTCACTTTCCACATTTCCAACACATTACAGTCATGTTCCACATTTCCAACACATTACAGTCACATTGTATGTTTTTTTTAGAAGATTCATGTTCCACATTTCAAACACATTACAGTCATGGTCCACATTTTCAACACATTGATCATGTTCCGTATTATTTCATCAGATTTATGTTCCAGATTTCTGACACATTGCAGTCACATTCCACATTTCTGGGTGTTGTTGTTTGAAATGGCTGGCTGCCACTATATATTTACTGTCATTTCACTACCAGTCCCTCATTGCTTGTGCTTTCTGATACTGTATAACGTGTGAAAACTGCTACAGAAATGCTGAGTCTTCTTCTGCTCCACTGATACTACCAATGTGAATGTGTCCTCCTCCTCCTCATCCCTTGCCACTGACCTCACTACCAGGTGACCTGTGGTGGATTTGAAAGAAGCCTATCAGGTTATGAAACCTAATTCTACAGAATTCTGCAGGAGAGTTACTACAGGAAACAATGCCATTTCAATAGCAGTTAATCATTTTTTTCCACATGGGAAACTGTACTGTGATACTACATTTCATGGGTTCCACATTTTCAACACATTACAGTACCATTCCTTATTTTTATCATCAGACTTGCATTCCACATTTCCAACACATTGCAGTCATATTTCACATTTCCAACACATTACAGTCATGATTCACATTTTTCATCAGATTCACATTTCACATTGCAAACACATTGAAGCCATGTTCCACCTTTTCAAAACATTACAGTCATCTTCCACACTTTTTTGTTAGATTCACATTTCACATTTTCAATACATTACAGTCATGATTCACATTTTTTATCAGATTCACATTCCACATTGCAAACACATTGCAGCCATGTTCCACATTTTCAACACATTACAATTACCTTCCACGTTTTTTTGTTAGATTCACATTCCAAATTTCCAACACATTGCAGTCATTTTCACATTTCTGACATATTCCAGTCATGTTCCACCTTTTTCATCAGATTTTCATTCCACATTTCAAGCACATTACAGTCATGGTGCACATTTTGTTTATCATATTCAGGTTCCAAATTTCCAACACAGTGCAGTCACGTTCCACATTTCTGACACATTCCAGTCATATTTCACCTTTTATCACCAGATTCTCATTCCACATTTCCAACACATTATAGTCCTATTCCACATTTTCAATACATTAGTCACATTCCACTTTTTTTTATCAGATTCATATTCCACATTTCCAACACATTACAGCCAATACCAGGTGACCTGTGGTGGTTTGAAATCCGATTCTGCAGAATTTTGCAGGAGAGTTACTGCAGGAAACAGTGCAATTTCAATGGCAGTTAATGTTTTGTCACACAGGAAACTTTACTGTGACACTACATTTCATGGGTTCCACATTTTCAACACATTACAGTCCCGTTCCTCATTTTTGTCATCAGATTCACATTCAACATTTCCAACACATTACAATCATGTTCCACATTTTCAACACATTATAGTCACATTCTACATTTTTTCACCAGCTTCACATTCCACATTTTCAGAACATCAAGGGGTTCAACTGGACAGGAAATTGCAGGAGGCAGTATAGTGCAGTGGTTTAAGGCTCTGAGCTGCAAATCTGGAGACCTGGGTTTGAATCCCACAGCCCCCACTTGCATACTGTGTGACCCTGAGCAAGTCACTTAACTTTCTTGTGCTCCCAGGTTGCACATGTAAACCAGCTTCCAGCTTAGTGTCTCTCTCTTGCTTAAAAAAAAAAATTACAGGAACTTAGTTCCATCTCCTCTGATGCTTTTCTTCATTCAAGAAGACGGACAGTTCCACCTCCTAAGTATGACAGTTCCACCTCATACAAATGTAGAGATTACAGTTCCACCTCATTGACATTTCCAATTTAACCACTGACCAGATCCCATCATGTTCCACATTTTCACAGACTGTGGAACCAAACTGGCACTTGGCACATTACTCTTAGAGGCTGTGGGGGTTGTTTTCACTGCACCTCACACATCTGGAGCAGTGCAAACTCCATGCATGCATATCTCCCCTTGTGCACACACTGGTGTATGCAAAAGCCTGTATCTCCTGCTTGGTCCACTCCTTAAATCTAGTGGTCATATCAGTGCTACATCACAGTTCTGAGGTTAGCAAGTCTGTCTCCAAAGCATGCTCCATCAATGCTCAGTTGCTTCACTCTGGAAGGGCAACTAACCAACTAAAAGAAGTGCAACAACAACTTGGTCTATGTCAACACAGACTGAAACAGAATTGAAAGTTTCCAAACTGGTCTCTGACTGGACAGGAAGTCTCAGTAGAGCTTATAGTCTCATAGCCAGATCCAGTGGCCAAATAATGAATAACAAAGCACCAGTAATGAATACTTGTGACCCCCCCCAAATACAAATGCTTGCAGACTATTCAGAATAAGGTATTTGCATACCCCTACTGGAGTGTATTATGAGTTGGCTGCAAGATGTGTATAGGAAGCCAGGAATAAAGGGGTAGGTGAGAACCTGTAATATATTCAGGAGGGATAGACAGAGAAAACAAGGTGGGGAGGGTAGCTCTGTATGTAAGGGATGGGGTTAGTGCAGGACAGGGTAAAGAGGAGAAGGGATCTGCCGAGATCCTTTGGGTAACCTTAAGCAGAAAGGAGGGGGGACAATAAGGATAGGCGTGGTCTACAGACCACAACACCAGGGAAAGGAAGTGGATAGGGAATGGCTAGAGACATACAGGGGAAGACCAGCAAAGGGGAGCTCCTGGTGGTAGGAGACCTGAACCTACCTGATGTGGACTGGCAAACCCCATTGGCCAAATCTGAAAAAAGCAGGGACTTGTTAGAATCCATGCAGGATGCATTCCTACACCAGCTAGTAAGGGAACTGACACAGGGGAAGGCAACACTGGACATAATTTTGACTAATGTTGACAGCATGGAGGAGGTAGAGGTGGGGGAATATTTAGGAGACAGTGACCACCGGATGGTCAGATTCTCCCTCTGGGCAGGATCAGACAAGGTCGGGTCAACCACCAAGGTACTGGACTTCGGGAGGGCAAATTTTAGGAGAATAAAGGACATTTACAGAAGGAACTTGAAGGGAAGCAAAATCTAGAGGAGGTACAGGAGCTTTGGGGGGCAATAAAGGGAGGTATCCTGAAGGCCATGGAGCAATGTGTCCAGAGGATAAGCAAATGGAAAAGAGGGAGGAAACCCCTGTGGTTCATGGCAGAGGTTAGGGAGGCAGTTAGGGAGAAAAAGAAGGCATTCAAAGCCTACAAAACTTCACATGCATTAGGGGAAAAAGCAATCTATAAGTAAAAGCTCAAGGAAGCGGGGAAAACAATTAGAAGGGCAAAAGCATTAATGGAAGAGAAAATAGCTAGGGAGCAAAAAGGGGGGACAAATAATTATTTTGGCATGTGAGTGACAGGAGGAAAAGCAGACAAGGGATTCTAAAACTTAAGAGGGAGAGGTGCACTAGTTAAAGGGGACAAGGAAAAGGCGAATCTACTCAATGAATACTTCACATCAGTATTCACAGTCAAAAAAGAAGGAGGAGGTCCTATATTAAGCCAAAAGGAGAGGGTGGGTAAGGAGGTGAACACAAGCCCCTTCATGGTGGATACAGTGGTGGAGGAGCTAGGGAAAATAAAAAATGACAAAGCTATGGGCCCAGATCAAGTCCATCTCATGGTACTTAGGGAATTAAGGGACGAACTGGAGGCACCTCTTACTAAGTTGTTTAATCTATCTCTCAAAGAGGGGAAGGTCCCAGGGGAATGGAAACAGGTGGAGGTGGTGCTGCTGTACAAGGGAGGTGTAATGATGAGCCAGGCAACTACCACCCAGTTAGTCTCACCTCTGTGGTAGGCAAATTGATGGAAGCTCTCTTAAAAGAAAGACTGGTACAACACCTAGAGGAGGAAGGACTAATTGATGACAGCCAGCATGGGTTCACCGGTGGTAGGTTATGTCAGACCAACCTGGTTGAATTTTTCAAGGGTGTGATGGAGGTGTATGATTGAGGGAGGGAGCATTAGATGTAGCCTAGCTGGATTTCAGGAAAGTGTTTGACTGTGTCCCCCACAGGAAGCTGGTAAGCAAGTTGAGCAGTTTAGAAGTGGGATCCAAGCTTACAAATTGGGTGGAATATTGGCTGGGGAGGAGGACTCAGAGAGTAGTGGTCAATGGGAAGCACTCCAGGGAATGAGAGGTGACAAGTGGAGTTCCACAAGGATCGGTGTTGGGACCCATTTTGTTTAATGTATACGTGGGTGGACTTAGCAGAGGGTCTAAATGGGAAGGTGTGTCTGTTTGCGGATAACATGAAGGTCTTTGCAGTGGACACTCGGGGGTGGTGGGGTGGAGAAAATGGACAGGATATAGTCAAGCTGGAGAGTGGGTGGAAAGATGGAAACTTCAATTTAATGCAAAAAAGTGTAAAATAATGCACATAGGCCATAATAACCCCAGGGCAACATACTGGCTTTGTGGGGGGGAGGGGGGACATGGAGCAAGAAAAGGACCTGGGAGTTTGGATTTCTGATATCTTAAAGGTTAGGAATCAGTGCGATCGAGCGGCAGACAAAGCAACAAGAAAGCTGCATGCATAGGGAGGGGCTTCACAAGTAGGAAGAGAGAGGTGATCATGCCACTCTACAAAACACTAGTCAGACCACAACTGGAGTACAGAGTACAGTTCTGGAGACCACACTTGCAAGGTTACAAGGATAGGTGGTAGAGGGTCCAGAGAAGGGCAACCAAGATGATCCAGGGGATGCAAGGGAGGCCATAAGGGGAGAGGCTGGAGGAGCTTGGTCTGTATACACTGGAAGTGAGAAGGGAAAGGAGAAGGGGAGATATGATGGAAACCTTCAAATACCTGAAGGGAATAAATAAAGTAAGGGGAGGCAGCCTCTTAAGGCTGAGTGAAAACAAAACTACCAGAGGCCATGCATTCAAGCTGGAAGGGGGTAGATTTTGTGGGGATGTAAGGGGGCATTACTTCTTAGAGAGGGCTGTAGGACCATGGAACAGGTTGCCAGAACAGGTTGTGGGGTGGATACAGAGAATAAATTCAAAAGAGCATGGGACAACTAGGGAGGAGAGAGAGGTTGGGAGGTAAGAGGGTGGGTGGGTTTTTTGGGGGGGCAGATTAGATGGTCCTGGTGGTCTTTTTCTGCTGTTAGGATTCTATGATTCTATGATTATCTTGCATAAGGAATGTATTAGACAACAAATCCATTAAACAGACACGTATTAGGCTACATCTACAAAGTAATACAAAATCACACATACCCCCATAATGCAAAGCATCATGAGCTGCATATGCAAATCACTACAGTCTACATCTATAAAGTGTTTGTTAGTAATTATCTTAAAATAAGGGGCATGAATCTGTGATGATTTTTTTTTGATGATTTGGAAAAGGACAGTAAAACTGAAGTCAGTCACCATATAGCAAAGCAACTACAAATCCTTCATTGTTGCCAAAATGAAGTGCACTTTGGGCATGCTATGAGACTCTAAGCCTGTTTTTTTGCATGAGGGATAGACCACATGTTACGCACACTGGGTGTGGCTACACAGTACTACAGTAGATAATGAGGGCCAATTAAGCAATAAGGCATGACAGACAGGGTGTGCAATATGCTGGGATAATTGCATGCCTTGGTGGGTTGATGCTTACACAACCTGAGAAGTGTCATTATCCCAGCACAATGTACACCCTGGAGTGCCTTATTGCATTTATGACATGGGTGTAATAAAGTATATGTAGGTAATTCTTTTAATTGGATGTGGAGATATATTCTAAAAGGTAGAAAAAAATGAAAGAAAAAAGTCCTGTTCAGTGCCTGTAGGGCAGGTGTTAGGCCAGCAGGTGGCATCACCAATCTGTGTTTGTCCCTATAGAAAAAGTATGGACAAAATAGGTGGGTGCCATGAAAGGTATGGACAAATTAGTTTCAGTCATTCGGATGTTTGATCCTTGCTGTAGGCCAAGCATTTTTCAAAAGCCATGGTTGGTGGCAGTGTGATGACGTGGGCTGCAGCCTTATGAGCCATGGTCAGTGTCATCAAGGCAAAGATCAGAAAGCAGAGGAAAGCCAGGAGCAGCTATAAAATTCACAAGTAGTGTATTATTATTATCAATAACAGTAAAAAAAACACATAATTGCTCAGGATAGTTATTTACAAAGGCAGTACAAACAAAGAAAACAAATTCCTTCATCTGAGGGTATCACTAATTCTAAATTTCAATCTCTGTCTCACTCTCTAACGAAGGTTGCTCTCGTTATATAAGAAGTATTTGCCTGACAATTAATTTCTGCATCCTGAGCTGTTAAGAGACATCCTGTTTCTCACATAATGTGTTAGAAAGTTCAAAACTCAGAATAGTTTTTTTTCTCTCACTCAAGCTTCACTCTAGCTTTTAGGTACTGGCACTTAGGGGTGTGTAATATCGGGAACATTATGAGTTACTAATTCACTCCACCAGTTGCACCTGCTGCAGTAGAACAACAAATATCCGCACTACCCAGAATCAACAGGGGACCCAGTTTCGGTCCTTCCTGACAATCTTTATGTTTCAATATTCAGAGAGCACATATAATGTAAAAAACAGATTAAATTGGTACCAGACAGTTCATAATTCTTCTTTGAGCTTCTTGACTCAACTGACTAAATCCATTGTTTTCAAAAACATGCTGTATTCAAATTGCAGTCGTTCAGCCCCAAGGGTACTTAGTTGCTGCTCAAGCATAGTCATAGTATTTGTCTTTCTCCTGCAGCAGGTGCTATAAGTGATGTGAATTAGTATTAGAACTTTGTCAGTTTCTTTCCTTGCAGCTGCAAAAAAATAGAACATTGTGTCCCAGAACTAATCTCCTGTTGATAGCTCTACAAATGAGTTTGTGGAGGTCAAACTGCATCTCAGTGTTAACCCCCTGAGTTCCAATGCAATCATTTCAACAATATAACTATATACATGTTCAAACCAAAGGATCCCAGTTTCACACAAAGATTCACATATATTTGTATATCCACAGATAAGCAAGGGGAAGAAAAGATAGAAACAGTAAGAAACAGCAAGTGAAGACAAGGAGATAGCGGGGTGCGGGTGGGGAGAATCACAAAACCGTCAGAGTGATCAGTTCCTAGGTCTCATAAGGAAATGTGATTGTGCAATTAGACAGACCAGAGACAGAAAAGGAGAGGCTGGAACAGATCCTTGCTTTTAACTCTTTCTGCATAACAAATGGGACAGGGTCTTATTCAACCCTGTCACATACCCCCTTCTTTAAGATGGAACCTGTCTGGAAAAAACAGGTTTCCAAAACTTTCTTTAAATTCTCTTCTAACTTTACCTTATAACCTTTATGGTTCTGCAGATATGCAGTATCCCCTTTTCCAGAACAACCAGTACAGCAAATAGTTATGTTTAAACCCACACATTTTATTTTCAACCTTTGGAATTCTCGATTCCTGATCCATAACTAGACAGAAAATCAGCACTGACATTCTCTTTCCCAGATTTGTGCATCACTTTGAATTTAAAAGGCTGTAGTGTCAGTTGCCACCTTGTGATTCTGGAATTTTTATCCTTCATTTGATTAAGCCAACAGAGCATATTGTGATCTGTTATAAGTACAAAATCAACCCCATGCAAATAAAACTTAAGGGACTCTAGAGCCCACTTTGTCACAAGGCATTCTTTTTCAATTATGGAGTACCTTTTCTCTCAGTCATGCAGTTTCCTACTGATATATAGAATGGGGTGTTTCTTCCCACCTATATTCTGATTCAAGACTGCACCTAGGTCTACCTGTGATGCATCTGTCTGTAACAAAAATTGTTTCTCAAAATTTGGGTTTCTTAAAATGGGCTGAACTTAATGCAGCCTTGATGGTCTGAAAAGCCTCATCACACTCTAGGGACCATTTCACATTATTCAGGCACCTTTTCTTCATGAGTTCAGTGGGGGGGGAAGGGTAGCTTATTGGGCAAAGTTGTGTACGAATCTCTGACAGTAACCGGCCAGTCCTAAAATGATCTGACATGTTTCTTTGTTTTAGGAACAGGACTGTTTGCTACTACTTCTATCTTAGAAATCTTGGGCTTTACTTCTCCATTAGCCAAAAGATATCCCAAATAACTGGTTTCCTGCATGCCCAGTACACATTTGGTGGGATTAATGGTCAGACCAGCCTTTTTGATAGATTTGATAACAGCTTGTAGGTGTTCTGGGTGACTTTTTCAGTCTGGACTGTACACCATGACATCATCCAGGTAAACAGCACAATAACCAGTGAGAGTAGCTAAAATTACATCCATGTATCACTGGAATGTAATGGGTGCACCATGTAAACCAAACGGCATGGTGGTGAACTGATAGAATCCTACAGGAATGGCAAATACAGTTTTGTCCCTAGAATCTTTAGCTAGGGGAATTTGTCAGTAACCCTTGGTGAGATCGAGGGTACTGATAAATTTGACACTTCCCAATTTGTCCACCAAATATTTTGTCCTGGGCATAGGATAACTGTCAAATTTGGACACTTGATTAAGTTTCCTAAAATCAAGGCCTATTCTTACCCCCCCTTTTTTATTTATAGTCACCACTGGTGCTGACCAAGCACTTCTTGACTCTTCTATGATATCCAATTCTTTAATTTTTTGTATTTCCTTAACCACATCTGCTCTTAACTGCTCTGCTAATCTAACACGTTAAGCATTCCCTTTCACTATTATGTGCTCAACCCCTTTTGCTCGGCCTGGCAATGTGCTGTTAAATGTCTTTACCAAGTTACGAATTTCTACGTTATGTTTTACGGTTACGAAAATATTCGGCTTTACAGCATCAACAGATACAGTTTGTTCCAGTCTACCATAAACTATATCAATAGCTTCTGTTGAAGTTTCTTGTAAAACTTACAAAGCAGCCTTTAGTGTTTTTTTCAACTCATTTCTTCAGGAGGTTAGCAAGGTATATCTTGGCTAGGCTTTTTCCTATCAGAAGTCTCAATCTCAAAGTTAACTGTGCCAGTATGTCTCAGCACTTTATAAGGCCCTTGCCAGTTCATTAACAGCTTATTTTATGTGGTGGATAACAGTAACAAGTCCTTTGCACCTGGCTCAAAAACTTTTTCTTTTACCCCATGGTCATAATACACCTTCTGCTGGTTTTTGGGCCTGTTCTTGATTACTATGGGCAATTTCAACATATTTTGTTAGTTTGTTTCTCAGGGCACACATATAAGATGAGATAGATTTTTTCTGAGTGTCAGAGTGGGGTGATCTTCCCATGTTGCTTTTTTTTTTTTTTTTTTAAATTGTAGTTTATCTCTCCTCTCAACATCGGAGCACCGCTCTGTCAGGAGTCGCTAAGGGTATTACCCCCGCTTACTGCCTTACCTGGAACCCCGGTAGACCCCCATGGAGCCGTGGATATGTCCCCCAGGTGGGTATGAGATGGGGCAGGTACACCCCGATCAAGGTCCCCTCTGGTGGTCAGGTAGGCAGCAGCCATTAGGGCCTATACCCCAGCGCTCCTTCCCCTGAGTGCTCTGGTGTGTTTTTTTTTCTTGTTCTTAGGGGAGTGGTTATGCCCAGACGTCAAGGCGTTCCGCCGACATCCTCACTCCCAGCCCTCTCTGTGTGTGCTCGTGTGCTTGTTGTGTCTCTGGCTTCTTCCAGAGGCCAGAGAAGTGCCAAGTCTACACCCCCCACCCTCCCGGGAGAGAGAGCTGTCCTCTGGATGCTCAATCCTCTCCCTCCCCTGCTGACCCCTGATGGCCCGGGCTTGTTCCCGAACCTGGGTCGCTGGCGTGGCGTGAGGCGTGGCGTCCAGTGCCTCAATCCTCAGTGCCACCGGGCCGGCCCCATGTTGCTTTTATTACATCTAGTGGCCCTCTAGATTGTCTACCATATAGCATTTCAAATGGTGAAAAACCTGTTGAGACTTGTGGCACTTTTTTGTAAGTAAAAAGCAAGTAAGGTAAGTACTGGTCCCAATCTTTCCCATCCCATTTTACAAACCTTTTTAACATGTGTTTTAGGGTTTGATTAAAATGTTCAACAAGATAGTCTGTCTGAAGGAGATAAGGGGAGGTTCTTATGGCAGTGATACCTAGTTGTCGGTACAGTTCCTTCAGTAATGCAGCACCAAAATTACTACCCTGATCAGTAATAATCTCTTTAGGTATGCCCACCCTGCTGAAAATTTTGGTAAGCTCTGCTGCCACTTTTGGGGCTATGACTGTATGCATTGGAATTATTCTGGGTATCAATTAGCATAGCCACATACTATCAAAATGAATCAATTGCCCTTTTTACGTTTGTCTAAGGGGCCAGTCACATCCAATACAAGTCTTTCAAATGGCACATCTATCAAGGGTAAGGGCACCAGGGTCACCTTGTCTTGTGTAGCCACTGAGGCTACATTCTGACATTCGGCACAAGTACTGCAAAATGTAGCAACATCCTCATGAATCCCAGGCTAGTAAAATCTGTACAGCAGTCTGACAAGGTGTGATCCCTTCCCGAGTGACCAGCCATAGGACTATCATGTGCTATCTGTAACAACTTGGCTCTATACTTTTTTGGTATGATCAATTGTTCTATCTGTTCCTGCATCTGAGAATTAGCCCAAACTCTGCACAGTACTTCATTACATTTTTTAAACATTGTTTCACCCTGTTTTTGTTTCATCCCCAGCTGCTTAAAATAACCTTGGAAAGAAACATTGTTAGTTTGCTCAGAAACAAAACTGCAATCAGTTATCAGTTTAGTTTCAGCATTTTCATATATCAACCACTTCTGTCCTTCAGTCTATGGTTGTCATTGTTTTTTCAGGTGTCTTCTTTCTTTCCTGGATTTATGGATGTTGGAGTTGTACTCTTGACACCACCACTTCTGAAACTGCAGGTTTCACTTCTTCTGAGATTTATGCAGTAAATCCTGGAATGTAATTTCCAATAATCAAAGGTACAGGTAACTTAGATACTATTCCCACTTTCATTTGGTGCAACACTCCATTAATATTTAGAGTGTCTTTGATGGTAGGGTTGTAGTGAGGTCCCTGTGGATGCAGATGACCCCAGTACCTGGTCCTTTTGCACAGTGTTTTCCAGCACTTCAACATGCACTAAGGTCTGTCTGCTTCCTGAATCAATAAGTCCCTTCACAGTCTTGACTCCCACCTTGACATCTGTTAAATACTTGTCCCAGTTTACTAAGGCCAAATCTGCTCCTGTGTTACCCTCCTTATTTTTATGGCAGTTTCTTGCAATATGACCTGGATTATTACAATAATAGCAAGTAAAGTCTTTACGTGCAGATTTTTTAACCCCACCAGAGTTCCTATCTGACCTGGAGTTAAACTGAGAAAAAGAGGGTCTTACCAGTCCTTGCCTGTTATTTCACTGCTTTGTGGTCTGTCTGGCCATCTAATAGTCCTCAGCCACAGAAACTGCATTTTTTCCCATTTTCTGGTTGGTGTTCTTTTATCAAAGCTGCACGTCTGTAGGCAGGATGTTGATGAATTACTCCACTGCAAATATGTCAATGATCTGTGGGACTGTATTGTCCTCTGGTTGGAACAATTTAATGAGGAGTTCTCTGAGTCAAGTGAAGACTTCTCAGGGATTGTCGAGTGAGTGGTACTTCAGGGACTGGATTGTTTGCCTGCAGGTCTCTCCCAAGATATCATATCTTTTCAGGATTTCTCTTTTCACAATGTCATACTTTTCTGACTGCACAGTGACCATACTACTGTAGGCAAGTTAGGCTTTGCCTGTCATATGCCAGATGCCATATGCCAGATGTTAACTGGAGCACTTTTGCTACAGCCACATCCAAGAGCAGGACCATTCTTGATGCCCTACAGGGGGTATGCCTCAGACAGCTAGTGTTGGAACCCACTTGGGGGGAGCAATCTTAGACCTGGTATTCTTAAATGGGGACAGAGAGGAGATCTCAGCTCTAGAAGTGGGTAACCATCTGGGAACAAGTGACCACCACACAGTGTGGTTCACGATAAACTCAGCTGCAGAGTCAAGCAATACAAAAGTGAGGGTACTGGACTTCAGGAGAGCTGACTTTGCCAAAATGGGAGAGTGCCTCAGAAAAGAACTAGCAAATGGGCTAGAAGGAGAGGTGGAGCAACAATGGGGAAACATCAAAACTGCCCTCACAGAGGCAGCAAGCCTTTGTGCGAAGCAAATAAATCAAAATAAAAGGAAAAGCCACTATGGTTCTCAAGAGGTGGTGAAGAAGGTTAGGGAGAAAAATATAGCATTCAGGAAGTATAAGGAAACACAGAAGGAGCAGCACAGAGAACTGTACCAGTTAAGGCAGAAGGAAGCAGGGAAGGCAGTCAGTATAGCAAAGGCCCACACTAAGGAAAAGATAGCCAACTCGGTTAAGAAGGAGGATAAAACCTTTTATAGGTGCATTAAGGAGCATAGAAAGACAAAGGGAGGGATAGTGAGGCTGAATAAAGGGGACAGTGGGTGGACAGAGAGGGACAAGAAAAAAGCAGGGATACCGAATGAATACTTCTGCTCAGTATTCACAAAAGAGGAGGAGGAGGGGGAGTTACCTAATCCAATTCATAGATGCACTCAGGATAGGAGGGTCGATCCCAGTCCTTTCACAGAAGAAAGGGTTCTGAAAGAACTCCTAAAACTGAAGGTGGACAAAGCAATGGGGCCTGACAGGATTCAGCCCAGAATTCTAAAAGAATTAAGGGGTGAACTAGTGACACCACTGACTACCCTTTTTAACAAATCATGGGAGGATGGTGTGGTACCTGAGGACTGGAGGGTTGATGTGATTCCCCTTCACAAAAGTGGGAGCAAGACAGAGGCAGGAAACTACAGACCTGTCCGTTTGACCTCTGTAGTAGGGAAAATGATGGAATCACTTCTGAAAGAAAGAATTTTTGAGTACCTAGAGACCAGTGAGGCACAGGACCCAAGGAAGCATGGATTCACAGTTGGACAGTCATGTCAGATGAATCTAATTGATTTCTTTGACTGGGTGACCAAAATAGTAGACCAGGGAGGGGCTGTGGACATGCCCTACCTAGACCTTAGCAAGGCATTTGACACAGTCCCACACAAAAGATTACTAAACAAATTAGCCAGCTTGGGAGTGGGTCCCAAGGTGGTAGCCTGGGTCAAACATTGGCTGGACAACAGTACACAGAAGGTAATAGTAAACGGAGTCCACGCTGAAGAAAGGGGGGTTACTAGTGGGGTACCGCAGGGTTCAGTACTTCATACAGTCCTTTTTAATGTCTTTATAAGTGACATTGTAGAGGGACTGGAAGGAAAAGTATGCCTCTTTGCAGATGACACAAAGATCTGCAACAGGGTTGATACACAAGGGGGTGGTGGAAAGGATGAGAAGGGACTGGCATGGTTGGAGGAATGATCAGAATTATGGCAGCTTGTATTCAATGCAAAGAAGTGCAAAATAATGCACCTGGGAAAGAAAAACCTAGGGGAAGAGTACACAATGGGTGGGGAGGTAATAACAACAAAAATGGAAAGGGACCTGGGGGTAATCATATCAAATGACCTTAAGGTTAGCAAGCAATGTGAGAAGGCAGTGGGGAGGGCTGGGGGATACTGGGATGTATAGGGAGAGGCATCACCAGCAGAAAACAGGAAGTTGTTATCCCTCATTACAGACAGTTGGTGGGACCCCATCTGGAGTACTGCATCCAGTTCTGGAGACCCCATCTCCGCAAGGACATAGACAGGATGGAGGGCAACTAAAATGGTGCAGGGTCTGTAAGAGAAGCCATACGAGGAGAGACTAAAGGAGTTTAATATGTATATGCTTGAGGAAAGGAGGGAGAGAGGGAACATGATAGAAACTTTTAAGTACCTAAGTGGAATCAACAAAGTCCAAGAGGGTAGCATCTTTCAGAAAAAGAGATCTGCAAGAACAAGGGGACACAATTTGAAGATAGAGGGGGCATGGCTCAGGGGCAATGTAAGGAAGTATTTTTCCACAGAAAGGGTGGTGGACACATAGAACCATCTTCCTGAGGAAGTTGTGGGGTCTAAAACTGTGGGAGAGTTCAAGAATGCACGGGACAGATATAAGGCAATTCTTGTGTGGGTAGGAAGAAATAGGCTGTTGGTTAACTAGGATCTGTAGCTTAGGTAGGGAAATGGGCAGACTAGGTGGGCCAAGCAGTCCTTATCTGCCATCGAAGTCTATGTTTCTATGTTTCTATGTACCAGCCTGATTGTCCATTGCTGGTTTGGCCACTGGCAGGCTCTGGCAACCCTTTACAAAGTTGTCAGGTATGTTTCTGAATCATCCGAGGGACACAACATTGTAAGTTTAATGTCTTTTAAGTTGTTTGTGCTTTGTTGCTCTGTTGTACCTGTATCAGATCCTCCAGCTTTGATAGCTTGCAAAGCATCTAGGCATCACTGCTCCAGTCACTGCATCTCTTCTCTTCGCTTCTCTGCTGCTCCTGTCACTTCTTTGTCTCTCTCTGTTGTATAGCCCACCATTTGAAGAAGACAGACATGCTTTCAGGTTCTGCCCCTGCCTGCTCTTCATGTTTCGTCACTGCTTCTGGTTATACAGTCTCAGTTTGGACTTTTGTTTCTGTTTCTAGTTTGGCTGCCATTTCTCTGGTAATCTCTCATGGGCTTGCTGTTGCAGGATCCATACCTTTCTTCTGTGCTTCCCTGGTACCAGGTCTAGTACCTATGCACAAAACTCCTGGCTTAGAGTTTACACAGTGTAAGTCCCACATCTGACACAATCAGTTTTTGAGGCAAATGTCAAGAAGCATAGGAGAACCTGGAGCAGTTATAACACTTGCCAGTGGCATTTTATTATTGTCAACAACAGTAAAATAAAAAAAAAACTAACATTGTTCAAGATAGCTATTTACAAAGGCAGTACAAACAAAGAAAGTCCTTCACCTGTGGGTATCTCTAATTCTAAATTTCAATCTCTCACTCTCCAACAAAATGTTGCTCTCTTTTTATAAGAAGTCTTTGAATGGCAATTCATTTCTGCATCCTGAGCTCATTAACAGACATCCTGTTTCTCACAAAATGTATTAGAGCTTAGCCAGTTTCTTTCCTTGCAGGTGCAACAAAATAGAAAATTGTGTCCCAGAATAATTTCCCATTGCAACTCTACAAATGAGTTTGTGGAGGTCAAACTGCATCTCAATGTTAACCCTCCAGTTTCAGATAGCTTTTTGCAATCATTTCAACAATATAGCTGTATACATTTTCAAACCAAGGGATCCTAGTTTCACACAAAGATTCAATATATTTTTATAACCAGAGATGAGCAAGAGGAAGAAAAGACAGAAACAGCAAGAGGCAGCCATTAAAGGCAGGAAGATGGGGGTGGAGGGTGGAAATTTGATTGTGCAATCAGACAGATCAGAGACAGAAAAGGAAAGGATAGAACAGATCCTTATTTTTAACTCTTTCTGCATAACAAATGGGACAGGGCCTTATTCAACCCTGTCACAGTCAGAGGTAGTGAGATGTGGTCATGACAGGATTTATACAGCTGCATAGTAATTTCACTATGCTGACATATTACTATGACTAGGAGAGAGAGAGAGAGAAAGAGGGGACTCTGGAAACATGTGATTGGATATCTAGATGGTCTCCATCCACTGAGTGCTTGCTCTAGCTTTATGTTCCCTTAAAAGGCAAAAAGCAGCTGGCCCGGATGGCATTCTAGCAGAGTTTTTTTTTAAGTGCTCCCCCCTTTGGTGTAATTTTCGGACTGTTTTTTTATAACAAATGTATAAAGCTAATTTTTACCCTGCGACGTGGAAGGGTGAAAACATAATACTTATACATAAAAAGGGAGATTTATCCAACCCCACCATGTAGACTTATTAGTTTACTAGACGTAAACTTAAAAATGTTTTCCAGAGTCTTGTTGGAAAGGCTAAGGATGGAAGTAGAGAAAACTGGGGGATTAACCAATTTCCAGGCTCGATTCAGATCAGATTACTCCACTTTTGATAATACATTTGTCCTCAGACATCTCATTGAAAAATATGTTAGACTAAGATGAGAAAAGCTATATGCTGTTTTTATAGATTATTCCTCTGCTTTTGATTATGCATCATGAGGTATATTGTGGTCTATCTTACTCTGCACAGGTATAGAATGAAACCTAGTTATAATTATTGCAGTTATATTCTTAAACCTGGGCTAAAATCAGATTAGGACACAAGGGGCAACTATCTCTACCATTTAAAATCAACCGAGATGTGAGACAGGGGTGTGTACTTGTCCCTCTGTTATTCTCTTTATATATATTGACAAAATGTTTGCAGACTGTGAGGCAATTAACACAGATTCTCCAAACATTAAGTTCACCCTGTGTCCTATTCTTGCCTCTGTGGACAATATTGTCCTTTTACCTCCTACTAAGAAAGGCGTAATGGCTAAACTAGATTTTATTCACAAAAGGTACTCTGAGCTAAAATTAAAGATTAATTTAAATAAAACCAAGGTATTGATATTTGGGGGCAATTAAATTAAAGGTACATGGCAAGTCAGTGCAGAAAAGCTTGAGGTGGTTACTTTGGCAATCTGTTCCAAGAAAATTGTTATTGGACTCTGCACAGGAATCTGTTACTAGATAAGCTAAAACTTTTTAGCAGGATTAACAAGGTTTAATGCAAAATATGGGGGTATGACAATTAAACCTCTTGTGCAAGTCATAAAAGCAAAATTTGAAGCCAAGTTGTTGTATGGGCCTGATATCTGGGAAATTAAAAACCTGAACATGTTAATGTCCCCCCCTGAATAAATTACTGCATAGTATACTGAGAGTCAGGCATTCATGCCCTGCTGCTTATTTAAGATCTGAATTAGGGCTTCCAAATGTCAACGCAGCAATTCAGACAAGGAAATTTAACTATTGGATTAAGTTAATAAGATTAGCTGAACCATCTTTAGCCAAACAGTGTTTATAAGAAAAGGAAGAATGGCACAGCTTGGGATACAGATACAGTATGGGTACTGGTATACTTAAGCAATAAGACATGACAGGGTGTGTGTTATTGTGTAATAACGTCTTAGGGAGGGCTGAAGCATGAGGCGAAGCTGAGTGCTTCCACCACCCCAGGAGTGAGGTTATTACACAATAACACACACCCTGGAGTGCCTTATTGCTATTATACAATGGCTAGGTTGTTAATTATAGAGAAAAGAAAAAAAAAACCTTTTTATGCATTTTTATTAAATTTTTTATGGACGGAGGAGTATGCTTTAAAAAAAAAGTCCAGTATTTGTTTCTGCCAGTAGATGGAGCTGTTAGCTGAATCAGTGTGCTCTGCCCAGTCTGACACTGCTCACAATTTAATTTGCTAATGGTATTTTGACCCACACCCCCAATTCTTCCGCAGGTGAAAATGGGATGCAGCTGACGTTTGTTTGACTTTTTATTTTATGGTTTAATTAGCTTGTTTTTCTGGTTTTGGAGCCTGTTGACGGTTGTGAGACACACACTCAATGTCCCAATTTCATAATCATGCTGTTGGAACTGAGTTGTCACGGCTTTATTTACTTTTCAGTGGTGAGTAGAGGAGAAGCAGGACAAGCTGGCTGTTTGTGTGTTTTTTATACCAGAAGCTATAGTTTAAGTTTTCCTATCTAGCTTTTCTCCTTTGTACCAGGAGAACACTACAGGAAGATGGCAAAGGTGTAGCAGTGAGTTGAGAGAGGTGGGGAGCCAAGGATCTGTGAGTGGACGGCTAAGAAGCCACTCAGTATGTCCGTACATTAAATGAAAATGCTTGGTGTGCTTTATTTAAAAGCGCTTTCTGTTTTGTATTGTTGTAGCCAGTATTTGTTGTGACTGGCTGAGTTTTTCAAAGAATTGCTATTTGTGGGGTGGTAACTTTGTTTGGGGGGTGGTTAAAGTCGTTTAGCGTGATGGCCCTATAGCAGCGGTAACTTGTGAAGAGGAGGTGTGATTTCTGTATCTGATATGTGGTCATGTTTGTGCCTGGCCTTCATACAGTGATGTTATTGTATAATATCATCACTGTCCCAGGCACCCACTGACCAATAAGAGGACAGGAAATTCCCTTGCCATTGTATAATACTTTACAGACATGGGTAGTGGTATACTACTTTACAGACATGGGTACTGGTACACTACTTTAAATTCATTATGGGAAAAACATAAACTTATGAACCTAAAAAAGGCTGTTGATCAGGGAATATCTCTAAGCATTAAATACAAAACATAGTCAATAAGAAAGGTTATAAATAATTTGCAGCTTATTGTGGATTCACATTGCTCTAATTGGTTTGTACATAACAACCTTTATTTTGGTTTAGAACCATATTTAGACACCTTAACAGACCCCAAACTTAGATCAATTTTCTCAAATTACAAATTTGAAAAATTTCCAAGCAATATGCTCTTGTACAGATACAATAAGTCAAGATTATTCTCGGGGGCCTGTGACTGTAGTCATGGGGGAAATGAAGATTTAGTGCCTGTCTTATGGCACCACACTTGCTATACAAAGTTATGAGCCTACTGGTTAGCACCTTTTTTAAATATATATCAAGTTGATATGACAACACTAACTAATATTTTATTGCACACTGAGGACCCATGGACATTGGACAGAGTATATAAATATTTATATGCTATCAATAGATTAAAGAAGAGAATAGTTGTGGTATGAAGGCATCAGTGATCACATGATCTCATGACTTTATGACATTTATTGCTTATTTCTGTGTTAAGTGGAATGTATATGATTTTTTAACTGCAATATATTTATGCTGTACTGGTATTTATGCCATGTACTATGGCTTTTTAAAAATTGTGAAACCTGACTCTTCTATATGTATTATTAATATATTCTAGCAATGTCAGTCTCTGTTTCTATTGTTATACCTTACATAGGTACATAGATACAGTACATAGACAGTGTCGGCAGATAAGGGCCTATGGCCCACCCAGTCTGCCCATTTGAGCTTGTAAGTTCAGTTTATGTTTTCCTAGAAGTCTGTTGCCCCTTACCCCTGACCTCCAGAATTCCTTTATGTTTATCTCATGCATTCTTAAATCCCGTGATTGTTTCAGCCCCCACCACTTCCTCTGGCAGGGTGTACCACTTGTCCACCACCCGTTCTGTGAAGAAATTCTTCCTCATGTTTCCTCTGAATCGTCCTCCCTCCAACTTCATCCCATGCCCTCTAGTCCTGGAACACCTTTTTCACTTAAAAATAGTGTATTCCTGCACCCTGTTCCTCCCTGTAAGATACTTGTATGTCTCTATCATATCCCCTCTCTCCTTCCTCTCCTCCAGGAGTACATGTTCAGTTCCTTGTCCATTTTTGTAAAGGCTTTTGAGCCACACAATAAAATTGCATTGCTTGATTGCACTGAGTGCTTAAGCTGGACATGAACCATAGAAACATAGACTTTGATGGCAGATAAGGACTGCTTGGCCCACCTAGTCTGCCCATTTCCCTACCTATTGGATAAGCTGCAGATCCTAGTTAATCAACAGCCTACTTCTTCCTACCCCCCCACCAGAATTGCCTTATGTCTGTCCCATGCATTCTTGAATTCCCCGACTGTCTTTGACCCCATGACCTCCTCAAGAAGGCCATTCCATGCATCCATCACCCTCTCTGTGACAAAATAATTTCTCACATTGCACCTGAGCTGTCTCCTCTCTATCTTCAAATTGCACCCCTTGTTCTTACACATCTCTTTTTCTGAAAGATGCTACCCTCTTGGACTTTGTTGATTCCTTTGAGGTACTTGAAAGTTTCTATTATGTCCCCCTCTACCTCCTTTCCTCAAGGGTATACATATTAAGCTCCTTTAGTCTCTCTTTGTATGGCTTCTGTTGCAGACCCTGCACCATTTTAGTTGCCCTCCTCTGGACTGCCTCCATCCTGTCTATGTCCTTGTGGAGATGGGGTCTCCAGAACTGCATGCAGTACTCCAGATGGGGTCTCACCAACTGTCTGTACAGAGGGATAACAACTTCTTGTTTTCTACTGGTGATGCCTCTCCCTAAACATCCCAATACCCCCCAACCATCCTTACTGCCTTCTCACATTGCTTGCTTACCTTTAGGTTATCTGATATGACTACCACAGGTCCCTTTCCATTTTTGTTGTTGTTAATACCCCCCCCATTGTGTACTCTTCCCCTGGGCTTTTGTTTCCCAGGTGCATTACTTTGCACTTCTTTGCATTGATTCTAAACTGCCATACTTTTGACCATTCCTCCAACCTTGCCAAGTCCTTCTTATCCTTTCAACCCCCCGTGTATCAACCCTGTTGCAGATCTTTGTGTCATCTGCAAAGAGGCATACTTTCCTTCAGTCCCTCTGCAATATCATATAAAGACATTAAAAAGGACCAGACCCAGTACTGAACCCTGCGGTACCCCACTAGTAACCCCCTTTCTTTGGAGTGGACTCTGTTTACTATTACCCTCTATGTCCTGTTGTCCAGCAAATTTTTTACCCAGGCTACCACTCTGGAGCCCACTCCCAGGCTGACTAATTTGTTTATTAATCTTTTGTGTGAGACTGTGTCAAATGCCTTGCTAAAGTCTAGGTAGACCATGTCCACAGCCCCTCCCTGGTGTACTACTTTGGTCATCCAGTCAAAGAAATTTATTAGGCTTGTCTGACATGACCTTCCCACTCTGAATCCATGCTGCCTTGGGTCCGGTGCCCCGCTGGCCTCTAGGTACTTAACAATTCTTTCTTTCTTTCTTTCAGAAGTTTTTCCATCATCAGGGACACTGGCTTAGCACATATGTGGTGACATGGTCAGAGAAATGGAAATCTCATTGGCTAGTGGAAAATGGCGGCAAAAATGGAAACAGAGTTTGTTCTCATTGTCTCCTTGAGCACAGCACTATATATTGCTGGGTAGCGAGTGTGCGTTCTTCTTTACCTTGCCCTTTGCTTCCTGTTTAGAGTGTAGGTTCCTATTGCTGCTGAAACTTTTCTGCTCTGGACTCATTGCTACTCGCAAGGATGGTGGGATGCCTTCCAAGTAAGTCTGCACTTGTTTAACTTTCTTCTTGTGAAACTGTTAGGCAGGTAAGGTGGGGCCTGTGAATGGACGGTCGATCTCTCTGCTAAAAATGTTAATTCTGCTCCTCCTAAATTCCCCATTAAGTCCCTAGCTTTTACCATTGAAAACATCATTTATTTCTGTACCCAGATTTATTCCTACTGTCCTGAAGCTGGTTGGGTTGGCATGGAGACTGAGAGTGAGAGACCGTGACTGAATATGGTCAAAGTGTGTGTCCATTTATTATTTTCTTATGTGTGCCACAGACACATTTTCAGTCCCAAAGTTTATTGTGGTGGTGGTGCTGGTTGGTCATGGGGGGGATGGGGGGTGGCGAGTGGACCGAATGCCAGACCAAGTGTGCATTTAATGCTGCAATCTTAGGTCTCATAGGTCTCATAGGTAGATACAGAGCTCTGAAAGATTTTTCAGGTCCATTATAGCTCGCCAGTTTTAAACATAACCTTTGATGTTGTTTGTCATTAGATGGATATCCAGGTGGGTCTTAAACTCTGTAATCATTTTACTAGCTATCACTTTTACAGGGAGCTCATTCCATAGCTTAGTAATTCTAACACTAAACCTGTGCTTCCTCTTGTTAGATTGGTAAATGGCCCCTTTTAGTTGTAATGGGTGTGCTCTTGTGTTATACACCTGTTCTCTTAACTCAAGCCCCAACTGTTCCCATAATTCATCATCGAAAAGGGCTTTATAGACCAGGCACATATCACCACTCATTCTGCAGTATTCTAGTGTGTATAACCCTAAGGAAGTTAACCTTTGTTGATATTCTAGCCTGCTAATCCCATTTATTGATTTAGTAGCTCTTCTCTGCATCCTCTCAAGAGCTTTAATTTCTGTTCTGCCACCTGGGGCCCACAACTGGGCGCAATACTCCATATGGGGACGAACTAGTGCTATATAAAGGGGTAGTATAACCTGTTTATCTCTGCTTTTAATATGTTTAATAATGCAGTGTAGTATACTACTAGTTTTTTTATAACTTGGTTGCAATGAAGTTTGAAGCTAAGATCATTGCTCACCCAGATACCCAAATCCCTCTCATCCTGTACTGTTCTGAGCTCTGCTCCAACCAATTTATAGTTATAATGCATATTGCTTTTGCCTAAGTGCATCATAGTGCATTTAACAATATTAAAGGTAGATTTATTCTGCTTGGCCCATACTTCTAATTTGCCTAAGGCTGCCTGTAATGTTTCAGCTTCTTCTAGGTTGTTTACTACAAACCCTATCCGCATGTCATCCCTGAATTTAGATTCCCAGACTGATGTACTAGATCTCATTGATGAGATATATATGTTGAAAAGGCAAGGACCCAGCACTGAGCCATGGGGGTCCCTGCTGGCCACCTCAGCCCAACTGGAGCTTGAGCCCTTAACACATACCCACTGTCGTCTATTGGACAGCCAGTCCTCTATGCAACGGGTAAGACTCCCATGAATACCGTGCTTGATAAGGGCGTCAATCAGTTCCCCATGCAGAATCTTATCAAAGGCTTTAGAATAGTCTAAAAATATATCTACCGTGTTCCTGGTATCTAGGGCTTTGCTGACTTTGCTGTAGAACTGTAATAGATTTGTCTGGCATGATCTACACTTTTTAATGCCTTGCTGGAGTGGATCTATATCCATGCTAAAATCAGTGCATCTGTAATATAGGTTTAATGATACCCTCCAGGATTTTTCCTAAAATTGATGTCAGGCTTATTGGTCTGTAATCCCCCTCCTCCTGCTTAGTCCCCTTTTTGTGCTGTAGAATCACCTCTGCCTGCCTCCAGGCCTCTAGTACCATACTACTGTTTATGGATTTCTGGAATAGGAATGGGTTGGTTGGTATCATTCATTAGGATGGTTCTGCTAGGATGTCCACCAGCTCCTTAAGTACCCTGGGGTGGACTCCGTCAGGACCCTGGGCTTTATTATGATCTATTATGATCTTTATTATGATCTAGTGAATTAAGCCTATTCCTGATATCTTTTATGTCCAGTGTTATTGCAGGATTATTGGCCTGATCATAATGTTTAAGTGTGGTTTGTGTTTTGATGTTATAAACTGTAGAAAAATAATTAATATAATTGTGAGCGTGGGGGGATACAAACTTGAAACAGCAGGCAGAGATCAGGTGCAAGAAAGACGCAAGATTGCACCTATCATTTTATTCATATAAAATTCCAAAATATATACAGAAAGAAAATAGAATTCATAAGTTCAATAACCAAAAGAAAATCCCAGGTCTCCGCTTCCCTCGCAGAGCCTGTGGCTTAACTTCAGCCAATACCTGAGTGTAATATCCTTCTTACACTATTTTCCAAAACATCTTTGTGAAATACTCAGCACACAATACAGGTCCTCCTCCTTCACTGACAGTGCACCAACTGACTCTACTCTACTCTTCTCCCCCTAGTGGTGATCCCTATTTATAGCCCTAGGGATTACATCACTCTCTGTGGGGGAGTTCCCATTGGCCATGACATTACATAACGGGAGTTTCCATATTATCCCATGACTTATCATGCAGGGGCTTTTTATTTGGCCCTTTTTGCCCAAATATGCTTTACTTTACAGGCAGCCTCAGTTACAACCTCTCTGGGGCTGGCACAACACTGTTTTAATTCTTTTAAGTATTGGGGACACTACAGGATTAAATCAAAGCATGGTATATGCTAAAAGACCATCTCCTGCTTGGGAGTTCTACTAGTAATGTGCCTAGAGCTACAAAAGTGTCTCCAATTCAGAGATTAAAACAAGTGTTTCCGGCACTATGGTGCACAACAAGGGGGTCTTTTAGAAAAGAGGACAGCAAAGAAAAAGCTAGGGTTTTGTCAGGTTGGCCACCCTGACAAAGAAACAAGAAAATAAAAAGAAGAAAAATGAGAGGATAGAAAAGGATGAGAGAAATAACACGAGGTGGACAAGAACTGGCACATATGGCTTTTTATTCTTTATTTCCAGGGTCTGTACACTAATAACAGGTAGCACTCTGTTACAATAATGTTCAGCCATCAAGCCATTGTCAGTGATTAATGCCCCATCGGAGTCCTTCAATGGTCCAATTATTTTGCTGCCACCCTTTTTGTTGTTAACCCCCAATCACCAGAACGTCACGTTGGGCATTACTGCTTGTTTTTGATGTTTGCTCTAACATCTGCTCTGCACTGCTGGCTGTGTGTCTCACAATGCTATTTGGTGGCAATGATTGCTCCTGAGTCTGGGGTTGTAACAAATCACCTGGGTTGGTATCATTCATTAGGATGCTGAATCTGTTAGGAGTAAGTATGTTGGATGCGCCTCCTATATTTCTTCTACCTTTCTTAGTAATTTGGGACACCATGCACCAGTCATCATCATCATGTGTGATATCCCTTCCTAAGGGTGCTATGGTGCTATTGGGGGAAATTGGTAAGACATTCTCTGGTGTGGGTACAATAGTATCAGATACTGAGTCACTGTATTGTTCTAATGTGCTGATATCTGCCTGTGTCTGTACTCTTTTTTGAAGGGCAGTGTCTTCCACCTGAAGTACCTCAATTAATAGGCACTTGTCACATATAAACTCCCTGTTAGGCCCACCTAAGGCATACATGCAACATTTAAGGCAACGGCTACCTATTACATTATTTGTGATGTTAGATGCCATATTGTAGGGCATAAATTACAAAGAACTATACCTACTGAGTTTTAATAAGTGGTGGTCAGTGATCCAGTTGAAGCATGTGGCATCGCTCGCCCTGCTCAGCTCTCCCTGCTCACAGCAGGGCATTTCTAAAAAGTGTGGGTGACCCAGAAGTTCTAGTTGAGGATCAAGCCCTCTGAATCAGTCCCCAGACACAGTAAATCAGCTAAAATATCAAATAACTGGGTGAGGATCACTCATACGTGGCTCTGGCCCGTTCCAACACTTGCAGTGAAACTAAAATTAAATAAAATGCACAGAGAAATAAGCTATAGTTCCAAAATGTGCCTCATGAACTACAGCTTCTCTACCCATTTCCTGGTATGCGAAGTAGGGCTCCTTGTTGTGCTAGCTCAAGTAGCGAGACTCAGATTATCAGTGCCACAAGTAAAACTAGGCTATTTACCCCAAAGACCTCCTGCAGCCTTACAGTACTCACAAAAGCTGCAAAACTATCTTCTATCTCTTCTGTTCCCAAAGTGTGGGGGGGGGGGCAAGTCATTCAGTTCTGTTCTGCTCCACAAGTTTTGTTTCATCTACTAGTGGTTGAAAAGACCAGTCCATTCTGCTTCAGGTTTTGTTGCCCCCGACCAGCCCAAATGTTTGTGTGCCCATTTGTACAACTCTACTATTCTCTCTCCTACAGGGTTTCCTTTCCATCCACCCTGCAGAGAAATAAAACTGTCAGTTTGCATTGCATTGCCGATCCTGTGTGTGTGTGTGTGGGGGGTCCATCTCCACTCCTTCAGCTCCTCTCCCTGAAATAAACTTTTTTTTTTGTTTTCTCCCAGAGACCCAGGTTGATGGCCATGGTAAATGGTCCCCCCAGGTGTGAGCCAGGTAGTTGCCACACTTGGTTTGCCTGTCTGAGGATGGCAGGCTCAGATGTACTAGTAAACTGAACTGTAGTGACAATCCCCATCCCTCTCAATGGTGCCATGTATGAGAGGAGCAGCCGTGCTAGTTGAACAAGAGGGGCCCGTGGGGGTGGGTTACAAAAATATTAATAATTTTACACTGTATCCATTTGAATCACATAACCTGTTGTACATACAATTATAGAAACTGATGGCAGATAATGACTACTGGGTCCATCTACTCTGCCCATTTTTAATTATGGTCACATTTGCTGCAGACTCTACTTGATCTACAGCACTGTCTCATGTACCTCCTTCCTCCTAGGATTCCCTTGTGCCTATTCCAGGTGATTTTGAAACATACTACCTCTTTTGCCACCACTGCCTCCGATGGAAGGCTGTTCCAGAAATCTACCACCCTTTCTGTGAAGAAGTACTACCTCACATCTCTCCTGACTCTACTTCCTTCCAACTTCATATCATGACCCCTTGTTCTAGAGCACTTTTTTCTGAAACATATCTTCCTCCTGTACCTTATTAACCTCTGTGAGGTATTTAAAGGTGTCTCTCATATTCCCACTCTCCCTACTGTCCTCCAAGGTGTACATATTGAGCTCTTTTGGCCTCTTCTCGTAGGGGTTCTGATCCAGACCTTGTACTATTTTGACAGCTGTCCTCTGGACCACCTCCGCTTTGCCTATCTCTATCCAGAGATGTGGTCTCCAGAACTGGACATAGTACTTCAGATGGTGTGCTACGCATTGACCTAGATGGGGCAATACCACCTCCCTCTTCCTGTTGGTGATACCCCTACCAATGCACCCCAACATCCCAGTAGCCCTCTTGACTGCCTTGTCACATTCCCTGGCCACCGTTAGGTCATCCAATATCATTACCCCGATCTCTTTTTTTGCTTGGTCATTGTCAGTATCACTCCTGACATTTTGTACTCCGACCCCAGGTTTCTGTTGATCAAATGCATTACTTTGCACTTTTTTTGCATTAAAAACTAGCTGCCTGGTTACCCAGTCAAAGAACTCTGTCAGATTTGTTTGGCATGATCTTCCCCCGTCTGTTAAATAAGTCTGTCAGAGGTGCATCTAATACCTCCCTGAGCTCCCTGAGCACCCTTGGATGCACCCCCTCTGGCCCCATAGCTTTCTCCACCTTCAGATTACTGAGTTCTTTCTGGACTCTCTCCTCAGAAAAGGGACTACTGCCCATTTCCCTACCCTCAAAGCCCCTGGTGCATTTCTGTGTTCCCTTTCTGTCACCTTCTACTCTGAACACTGAGCAGAAGTATTTGTGTAGGATATCTGCTGTTTCTTGGTCCCCCTCCATACAGTCCCTCCCCCATTAACCATACAATCCCTTCCTTTGTCTTCCTTTTCTCGCTAATGTATCCCCAAAATATCTTGTCCCCTTTTAATACTGCCTGAGCTATTCTTTCCTCTCTTTGTGCTTTGCACTCCTTTCTGCTTTCCATGCTCTTTCCTGATATGCTTCCCTATCCTCCTGCCTCTGGGTCTCCTTATACCTTTAGAATTTTACTCTTTCAGCCTTTACCTTTTTTGCCACCTCATTCAAGAACCATAGCGTCTCATCTTCCTTTTACTTTTGCTTACTTGCTCGACACTGAGGTTTGTTGCCTCCACTATGCCCTCCTTTAATTTGACTCACTTTTCTTCCACCCCCTCAGGTCATCTCCCCCTGCCAGGTAATTCCTGAGACATTCAACAATCTTTGCACCCTCAGCCCTTCTGAAGACTAGGAACCTTGCCCATCTGTGGTTGGAGTCTGCCCCTGTTCTTATGTTAAACTACACTGCACAATGATCACTGCTCCCCAGATGGCTTCCAGCCTTGACATCTGCAATACCATCCCTGTTAGTAAGAACCAGGTTCAGCACTGCCCCATCATGAGCAGGTTCACTGACTACTTGCCTGAAGAATGCACCTTGCAGGGAGTCCAGGATGTCCCTGCTTCTAGATGATGCTGTAACTGAAAAGCTCCAAACTACATCTGGCAGATTGAAGTCCTTCACCAGCAACACTAGTCGTTTTCATCCATTTGGCCAATTGCTTCTAACATTTCTTTATCTAAGTCCTTCCCTGTGTTGGAGACCTGTAGATCACTTCTGTCCAAACAGTGGCTCTGTTTCTTGACTACAGAGTGACCCACATCACCTTGACCCCTGCTGAATTCCCTGTATCTCTGTCACTTTTAAAATTTCCTTCACATAAAACACCACTCCCCTTCCTTTCTTCCCTACCCTGTCTGTTATGAACATTGTATAGGCTGGTATGACCATGTCCCAGACATACTGTAGTTGTCACACACCATGATTCAGTAATGGCCACAATATCTGGGTCTGCCTCTGCCATGATGGCGTCTAGGTCTGGGATCTCATTTCCCAGACTCAAGTATTGGCACACATGGCCTTCCATATTTTGTTAGCTCTTTACTTGTCACGTTCTCCTTTTTCCAATTGTTTTCTCCTCCTTCAGCGTTCTCCTCTAAGTGCTCTTTTCTCCCTCATTGCTCCTTTGCTAACCCCCTGCTTCTTTGAATAACTTGTATTCTGGTGGGACTCTCTCCCCTTGAGATCTCCCTACTCTCTATCTCAGCCTGTGGTGGTCCACTTTCTATCTCCCCTGTTTCTTCCATCACCCCCCTTGGCTACTTTACATGTCCATCAAAGTAACATTTAAACTGTCCACTGAGAACTATAGTTCACTCCTGGATGGAAGCAGGCCATCACCTTGGTATAGGCTCTTACCCTTTCAGGTTGGTCCATGGTCCCCAGTGTAGCCATATCTCTCCTTTCTGCACCATTCCTTCTACCATTACTTGAAAGCTTTGGTACAGAGCTCCATCTTCTCCCCATATAATACAAGGTGCGTTAGCCGCTCGCATTTTAAACACATGGGAAACACAGGATCAACCACATAAATGATCTAAATTTACCAAAAATTGACATTTACACACAAACCTGGCTATGGCACTTCAACTTTATGTTTAAGTCCATGATACGCCCTCATCAAGTTAATGCATTAGCAGCCATAGTGGCTCTGACCAGAGTTTGTTTTTAACAACTGTGGTTGGTGGCAGTGTGATGAGTCCTGCTGGGGCCTTAACAGCCATGGTCAGCAGCAGTGTGTTGAGATCTGATGTGGCAATTTTTAATCAGCCATAGCTGTGAGACCATTTCCTAACAGCCACAGTCAGCAGCAGTGTGGCACTTCCTGGTATCAGCTGGTACCAGAATGGGAAATGAAGCAGCAGCATAAGCAGCAGTCATGTTAACCAGGTGGGGCATAAAAGATATTGATCGGTTTCTGAGTGGGAGTGAGTGGGTACTTGGCAGCATGAGGAAAGTTTTGGGAAATTAGCAGGCAGTCGTCTGCAGTGGGGAAGAGGTAGTGATACCCATGTGGGTGGAAAAAGTAAAGAGAATTTGGATCATCTTCCTCTGCTCCTGTGCTGAGATAACAACATGGGGTTCTGAGGTCCTCAAGCAATCAGTGTTCTTTATTTTCCTGACCCATTTCATTATATCTATTTGATCACTGGTGAAAACAATACTATTAAAGCTGACAGTTACAATAGGTTTGGCTCATTTTGTATTGGGATAGATGCCCTGTGGACATGCATCCTCTTCTTATGTTATGATACCCAAAACAGACTTCACTGAATAGGGTATGCCATTATGTTTAACGCTTACATTCATCCTCTGCATCTACTGTATTATGACTAAACCATTTAAGTCTTCATTTGTGATATGGAAGAGGGAACATAGACTAAAGTATGCCTCTTTGCTGATGACACAAAGATATGTGGCAAAGTGGACCACTTCCATAGTGGTAGTTTCAGAAATGACAAAATACCTAGAAAAATAGGAAAAGTGGTCTAGTTTGTGGCAGACAAAGATCAAAGCAAAAAAGTGCAAAGTGATGCACAGCAGTTTCAAGAACCCTGAATCGGGCTAGTGGATGGGAGAGTAAAGGTGGTGCAGATGACAGAGGAGATATACTCAGGAGTAATCATTATTGACAGCCTTAAGTCCAGAGCTCAGTGCAACAAAGCATGCAGGAAGGCAAACAGGATGCTGGGATGTCTAGGAAAAGGATTTGATAGTAGGAGAAAGGAGGTGATACTACCCCTGTACTGTATGTGCTCCTGGTAATGCTGCACCTGGACTGATGTGCTCAGTTCTGTAGTTCACAACTCAAGGAGGATAGGGACCACACAGGGACCATAGAAAGGAGAGCCATAAAGATGATCCAGAGGCAACACAGGAGAAGTCATACGAGGGAAGGTTGACAGACCTTAACATGTATACAAGGATGGCCAGGAAGAAAAGAGGGGATATGATTGAGATATACGTGTTCTTATAAGAAATAAGAAGGGAAAACTGAAAAAACTTTGTTTATTTACTTGTTTAGTTTACCAGGTAAGTGTCTTAGCATAAAGACAGGTATTTTTGGGTATGACTTGGCATGACTTATTCACAAGGAATGAGGGCACATGACTATAGGACATGGGTGGTGGCTGGTAGGGGGATTCAGGAGGGACAAGAGAAAGTTAATTTTTTATGCAGCAGAGGTGTTTTATCTTCCTTTCTATCAGCCTATTCCCATCTGATGAGCCCCTCCAGCTCTGCCCCCCACTATCCCCAGTTAGTTGCCCAGCCTCTGGACTCTAGCTTGCTCCCCATGGTGGAGCTGTCAAGGTTCCCCAGGCCCTGATGAAGACAGGATCCAGTGAAGGTGGGAGCTGGGTTGGCAGTGCAAGGCCTGCAGAGTGCAGGTCCACCTCCTACCAGCCAAGATTTTTCCTCCTGCTTTTTTCTTCCTTCCCTGCAGTCCTCCCCATCACCAACATCAGATACAGCCTCCTGGTTGCATCACCTGATGCAACACAATATGTGCAAGCACCACCTCTTGCAAATGAGCAGACTCCCTAGCCCACAGCAAATGGTCACTGTGCTAGCAGACCCCAATGCCATCCCTCCCTGGAACAAGTCATGCTGCTGTTAACAGCAGTCCCCAGCCCTATCTACACTGATGCTGGCTCCACAAGGTCACTCTTGAACCCACGTTGCTGGAAAGGAAGCATGACACCCTTCCACTGGGACGTCTGGTGACTCTTGAGAAAGTTCTTTTGTCATGACAGAGCAGGTGGTGGACAAATTGAATACATTGCCTAAAGAGGTGGTTGAAGCCAAGTCTGTAATGGGGTTTACACTTGGGTGGAACAGATACAAGTGAACACAGGGGTCTACAGACAGAAGAGGGGAAGGGAAGCCTAGGGAAAGGAGTGACGATCAGCCACAAGGGTTAGCAGATCTTTAAACCTAGCCCTGTGTTAGGCCGAATATGGAAATAGGTAAGGAAATGGGCAAACTGGATGGACAGCTGTTTTTTTTTCTGCCAATACAGTCTATGTTTCAATATCCATGTGAATGACATCATAGTGTGGACATCACATAAAGTGTCCAGGAAAATGTTTCAGATTCCTTACTGGAGCATCTAATTTTTAGGGAAAGGCATGCGTCTCTGAGAAATGCTGACCTTTTGGTGCTAGTGATCTCTGGTATGCTTAGGGCCTCCCACTTCTTTAGTTATATGATACCCAGGTGTGGAATTCATTGCCTGTATTTTTTTGACTCAAAGAGAAAAACTCCCACTCCACACATTAATTAAGGTTCCTGTCATCTCCCCATTCCTGTGACAAATGCAGAGGGAATTTAACAGGGATTACATAAACATTATGGGAACTATATATTTGTTGTACTATCTACTGTATACTGTGCATTTTTCACTCTTATTATACTAAATTGGAGGTTATTATCACCATGTAAATTACTGAATTCAAGTGATATATATGTATTTATTGAAATTTTTTACTTATCTTAAATGTATGTAATACTTTTTGTAAGTAAGTATATAGTGTGTGTGTATATCGAGCATCATTGTAAATTAACTTTGCTCTATGACTATTGCTGAAATAAAAACTTGAAAACTTGAAAACGTACAGTGTGGTTTAACATAAAGACAGGGACATAGGCTAACCACATGAGGATGAGTGTTCTGGACTTTAGGAGTGTGGATTTTAAAGAAATGGGGGACTGCCTCAGAAACTGTCTCAAAGGAGAGGTGGATTACCAGTGAGGAATAGAGGCACAGTGGGCAGATAGGGTGGCCCCCCTTGGGGTTCAGATCCGGGGGATCTGTCGGGACAGAGCAAGGAGAAGCATCTCAGGTGGGAAGTAAAGACCGGAGGTCAGAGGATGCTGGAGAGAGTTCCATGTGGGGGGTGCAGAAATAGAATAAAAAAAAAAAGAGCGCCTTCCAAAACAAATAGCACTTCTCACAGCTTACCCTGCTCCACTAGTGTCTGTTGTTGGCTGAGCTGTCTTACCTTGGAATGTGGGGCCGCGGTCATTGCGGGCGACATGTTTCTGGCACTTTAATTTACAGTGACCAGATTGAAATTACACTACAGTGAGTGAGACCCGACTATCAGGGTGTGGCAGGAACAGAGGAGCGGGGAAATGGACACAAGTCCATTTTCAGAGGAAGGAGTCTGGAAGGTCGACAAAGTGATGGGACTAGACGGGATACATCCAAGCATTATAAAAGAACTTAGGGAGGTGCAAGCTGACCCCAGACAGTCTTGTTGAATAGTTCACTGGAAATAGGCATGGTTCTAGAGGACTGGAGAGGAACTGATGTCAGTGTGGTATCTGTACATAAGAGCGGCAGCAGGAATGAAGCTAGCAATATAGGCCAATCAGTCTTACAGTGTGCAAGAATTTTATTGTTCTATTTACAAAAATACAATGAAGCCAGCTGATAGAAGCCTAATGGCCTATCAAGTTTGCTCGAGTGTGCAGCTCTCAGTGCTGTGCACTGATGCTGCCCCCCTTCCCTCACTCCCCTCTCCACTAACTGATCCCACTGTTTTACTCTTTCCCCTTCCCAATTTTGATTTTGCCCTTAAGTTTATCCCACCCCCTAAATCCCCACTGATGCCCTTGAAACCACTTCCTCTGGCAGAGCATTCCATGCTGTCACCATCTACTCAGTGAGAAAGTGCCTCCTCATCTCCCTTCTGAACCTCCCCCCTCCAACTTTAGACTATGCCCTCTTATATTTCCTTCCTTTCTAATTTTAAACAGACCCTAATGACTTACCCTATTAATGCCCTTCAAGTATTTAAATGTCTCAGTCATATCTACCCCCGTCCCTTCTATTCTCAAGAGAGTACACATTGAGCATCTGTAGCCTCTCCTCATAGGGCTGTTCCCTCATCCCACTTAACATCTTGGTTGCTCTCCTCTGTACCCCCTCCAATAGTCTGATGTTCTTTTTTAAGTATGGATGTCAGAACTGCATGCAGTACTCCAAGTCAGGCTGTACCAATGCCCTGTACAGCGGCAGGATCACATCCTCACTCCTTGAGGTGATTTCCCTTGGTATACATCCTAGCATCCTATTAGCCTTTGCTGCTGGTTTCCTACACTGTGCGGAGAGATTCATGCGGCCTGTGACTAGCACACCCAGATCTTTCTCCTCAATGGATACCAATAACTGCACCACTAACTGCAGTTATTGATTGATTGATTGAATAAATCAATCAATCAGTCAATCAATAACTGCACACCTCCCAGTTTATAGCTAAATCCAGGATTCCTGTTTCCAAAGTGCATAATCCTGCACTTCTTAGCACTGAAGTCCAACTGCCATGTACTTGACCACCTCTCCAAGGTTTCTAGGTCCCTCTGTAGCACCCCCTCTGTCCACCACTGCCCCAATTTAGTATCATCAGCAAACATACTCATCTGACTCTGAACCCCAATTGACATGTCAGCTACATAAATGTTGAATAACATTGGTCCCAGCACCGAGCCCTGTGGGACCTCACAGATGACCTCCCATGGTGTTGATAATTCCCCCCTTACCACCACCCTCTGCTGCCTCTTTTCCAGCCAGTTACCAATCCAGCTGACCACCCTATCGCTGACACCCAGGTCCCTCAGCTTGCCTATCAGTCCCCTGTGTGGCACTGAGTCGAAGGCCTTGCTGAAATCCAAGTACAGAACACCCACTGCTTTCCCCTCATCCAGAGCCTTAGTCACCCAATCATAAAAATCCACAAAACTGGTCTGACAAGACCTTTCCTGTGTGAACCCATGTTGCCTTTTATCTAAGAGACAGTTCTCTGCAGAAATACCATTATTTTTTTCTTTCAGGATAGTCTCCAATAGTTTACCCACAATTGATGTGAGAATACCTGGCCTATAGTTCCCTGGATCATCCCAAGAGCCTCCTTTGTGGATGGGCACCACATGTGCCACCCTTCAATCCTGGCACACACAACCTGATTGAATAGATGTGTTGAAAATGTCTGTCAGATTTTCCACCAGCACCTCCACAAGTTCTCTCAGAACCCTCAGGTGTATCCCATCTGGTTCTGGTGATTTATTCATTCTCAGAACCCTTAGACCCTCCAATACCCTCTGCCTATTGATCTCATTTACCATCCTTGCTCCCTTAATATTCCGCTCATTTCTCTGCCCATGATGACTAGGTAATCCCCTCTCCCTTGTAAAAATGACAGAAATGTTCATTAAATACCTCTGCCTGTCCATCCCCCTTATCTACCCATCCCTCTGTATTAATTCTAGAGATCTGCTCTCTGCACTTCCTTCTCTCTTTGATGTACTTGAAGAAACCCTTTTCACCCTGCCTAATCCCTTGAGCAACCCTTATTTCATTCTCAGCCTTAGCAGCCCTTACTACCCTTGTCACTTCCCTGGAACTCCAAATATAATCCTCTTTATCTGCTTCCTTACCAGTCCTCTTAATAGCCCCTATTCTCAAACGCATGGAGCACCTACATGCTGTGTACGTGAGATGCGGAGACACTCTGCACCCATTGTGCCCCCCGTGTGGGAAGCACTAAGGAGGGCACACAGACCACACACACCTGATACACCCCAGCGTGGACCACAATATGCAGGGGTGGGCGGGGCAGCACCAGCACTACACAGCATGCACAAAGCTGCATAGTGCTGCTCACCAGGGTGCATAGGGGGCAGCTGGTATACCAGGGAGACCCTGCCATAAGTCCCCTATGTGCCCCATGCATCCATCCCACACCAAAAGGACCATCGCCTCTGCATCCAGTGGCCCCAGGACTGCATGACACCCCCACCCATCTCTGTGGCTCCCCACGATCCTGATGGTGTGGTGGACTGTTGAAGCCCTCCACCACCCCACACACACTTATGGCACTGCCCTCAACCCCGTACCTCCCTATCTGATCAGGGGCACCACATGGCCGGCAGCACTACCCATCTCTCTCCTCCACAGCCACCGGCCATGTGGACATCCACAGGGGAGTGCAGCCAATGTGCCCTCCACTGCATATAGGGTCTACTGTTGGTCCTGGGGTGGGCATCCAATTGGATGCCCACCCGGGTCCGCGACTCTGCCCCTGGCCACCTTGCAGAGTGCTGCATGCTGGGGGCATGCCCATGGACAGGTTGTGACTGTTAGGGAATACCGGCGGCGCGCATCTGTCCACAGGTGTGGACCTCCATTGGCAGAATACTCATCTCAGGCACATAATTCCTGCCCATTGGAGCATAGGCCCCATAGTTTTTAAAAGCCTCCCTTTTTCCCTCAATCTCACCTGTACTTTCCTGGTGCACCTGCTTGGTTTATAAGACTTTTCCTTCTTACGTCTCCAAACAGTACAAGAGTTAGTGACCTCCACCAGTCCTGACCTTATGATGTCCCATTTTTGGGTGGTATCCATGTCAGGTTTTATACCAGCCACATGCTTCTCTATTACTTCTGCCATCCTACTGTAATCATCCCTCCTAAAATCAATAACCTTTGTGGCTGTATTTATCTCCTGACTGTCTAACGCAAGTGCAAACCATACAGTGCTATGATCACTCCCCGCTACGGGAGCATCCACCATCACTTCCCTTACTTGAATGCCATTTGACAATACAAGGTCCAATATGTTGCTCTCTTTCATAGGATCCTTTACCAGCTGAGACAGGAACACATCCTGAAATACATCCAGAATAACCTGTTCCTTGCTGCTATTAGATGACATGGTGGCCCAATCTGCCCCTGGTATGTTGAAGTCTCCAATCACCACTGTGTTGCCCCTTCTACAATTCCACTGTGTAACACTAACTAACTCCTTGTCCTTCTCCTCTGTCTGGGGTGGTGATCTATACACCACCCCTAGCTTAACCCTCTTGGCTTTTTATCTACCTAAAATAATCCACAAGGATTCCGTATCCCCTTCACCCCTTCCTCCCTATGACAATCTATTCCTTCCCTTATGTAGACAGCCACCCCTCCTCCCCCTACCAGTTTCCCTATCCCTCCTAAACAACTTAAAGCCTGGTATTATTAAGTCTCATTCTCTATCCTGATTTGCCCACGTTTTAGTGATGGCGGCAATATCTACCCACCCTTCCGCCAGAAGTGCTTGGACCTCTGGCATCTTATTACCTAGGCTGCTCACATTCATGGAGACAACCACTCATCCATTCCCATGACTCTTGTCCCCTCTAATGCTTTCCTCATAACCCCCACCAGTACCATCTCTATACCCTACATCCCCCGTGGGGAAGGCAATGTCCCAACACTGGCACTATCCTCCAAATGCTTGATATGAATTCCCCCTCACTAGTTTAAACCAAAATAAGATGTCAGAAACTCCACAAATTTTTTTTTTAAGAATTGCTGTATCCTCTTTACTGAGATGCAACCTGTCAGGGGCATATAAACTACTACTGAATTTACCCATGTCTCCCCCCAATTCCCTACCAAACCAAATCCCATAGAGTTACACCATCCCCTCATCCATTTTAGCACAGTGGTTTAAGGCTCTGAGCTGCAAACCTGGAGACCTGGATTTGAATCCCACAACCCTCACTTGCATACTGTGTGGCTCTGAACAAGTCACTTAATTTCCTTGTTCTCCTAGGTTGTACCTGTAAACAAGCTTTCAGCTTAGTGTGTCTCTTGGTAAAAAAAAATCACAGTTTTCTGATAAATAAAGTCTTTACAGTTTAAAAGAAAAGAGTTACTGACAATTAATACAATCATATACAAATTCCATCTTTCACCTTCCTTATACTAATATGTTTGAGTTTTGTAGATACCATCCTATTATTAAAACATCGCTTCGCCTGTAATTTAAACTGTAAAGACTTTATTAAGTCAAACAATAATGTTCTTGAACACAGTCTTACTTCAGTGGCGGGGAAATTAATGGAAACCCTGCTGAAGGAAAGACTGGTAGAGTATCTTGAATCCAGTGGGCTGCGAAAAGACAAAAACAAAACAAAACAAACATACAGACTAAATGGATTCATGAGGTGGTGGTGGTGGTGGTGGGGGGATCATGACAAATGAATATGGTAGATTTCTCTTATTGGATGACCAGGGATATAGATCAGGGGAAGGCACTGGATGTGGCATATCTGGGACATTTGCAAGGCCTTTGACACTTCACAGCACAGGAGGCCGGAAAAGAAATTCAGTGGCCTAAGGGTGGGGTCCAAAGTTGTGAACTAGGTTAGAAACTGGGGTGCCACAGGGCTCAGTGCTGGGTCCTCTACAATGAACTTGTAAGAGACATTGCAGAAAGAACTAGAAGAGAAGGTATGGTGTTTTTGCAGATGATATCAAAATCTGCAATAGTGTGGACACTTGGGAGGGGGTTGGGAGAATACGCAGGACTCTTGGGAAACTTCAGGAGTGGTCAAGAGCATGGCATTTGGGATTCAATGCAAAAAGGTGCAAAATCATGCACTTAGGGCATAAGAACCCAAGAGCTGAGTAAAGGATGGGGGGTTAGGTACTGACAGTCACTAAACCAGAAAGAACCCTTGGGGTTATCATATCTGATGACCTCAAAGTGGCAAGGCAGTATGATAGAGCAGTGGGTAGGGCTAGTGGGATGCTGGAGTGCATAGGGAGGTATAGGGGAGGAGGGAAATGGTATTGTCACTGTATGGCTCACTGGTGAGACCCCACCTAGAGTACTGTGTCCAGTTTTGGAGGCCACATCTCAGAAAGGACATAGACATAATGGAGGCAGTCCAGAGAAGGGCAACTAAAATGGTGCAGGGACTGTACAAGAAGCCCATGAGGAGAAACTGAGGGATCTCAACATGTACATCCTGGAAAAGAGGAGGGCAAGAGGTGACATGATTGAGACCTACAGGTACCTCACAGCGGTTAAAAGTGTGCAGGAGGGGAGTCTCTTTCAAATGGAAAAATGCACCAGGACCAGGGGCATGTGATGAAGCTGGGGGGGAGGGGTTTAAGAGAGATGTGAGGAAATATTTCTTTATTAAATGGGTGGTAGACACCTGGAACAGACTGCCAGCAGAAGTGGTGGGGGTGAAAACAGTGTGTGGATTCAAGCACGCATGGGATAGACATAGAGATATATTAGAAAATAGACAGAGAGGGGGGATGGTCACCAGAGACCAGTTAGGGTCTGTGGAGACAGACTAGGCAAGGAACATCTGGACAGAGTAGGTAGGCCAAGCCATCCCTTTCTACTTAACAAATTCTATGTTTTTATGGTTCTGTCTTTCAATACAATCTGTGGACTTGGAGGCATAAGGCGTCATGACATGATTCTGACAAAAAAGAAAATCAGATTTTGGTAAATGCTCTTTATTTGTAACAATCAAAACAGCATCTGCACTGTGCTGTTTTGTGTGCTCCAGTGCATGGCTGCACATTAAAAACATACTGAAAGGCACAATTAGCGTGGTGTGAAACAGAATGCATATGCGTGCTAACTGTTGCCTAGTGCCTATGCAAATGACTGCATTGCCACTACGTACAGGTGCACTGCCATTTTGAAAGGATTTTAGCAAGGTGAAGATGCTGGCAGTGCCATGCTAGTTAATGCTGCTGAAAACCTAATTTTAACATAATGTACATTGTTGCATTCCCCCATGATATCTCTGGTGCCATGTTACAAAACATATAGTTCCCAGTTGCACCTGCTGTCACTCATTCTTGACTGGTTAAAGAAATTCACCTGAAGGCACACCCTAGTCTAGTGACTCCACCAACTCTCAACCAGTCCCGATTGGTTAAAGAATTTTGCCCGAAAGTACTCCCTGGTGCCAGTGGTTCCCTCCACCTTCACCCAGTCAAATAAATTCATCTGAAGGTATTCCCTGGAGTCAGTGGTTCCCCACATGTATCCCCACCTGATGATTTATTTATTTATTTAGTTTTTGTTGACCGGGTAAGTGCACTAGACAAATCCTGCTTATTTTCAGGCACGACCCGGGGGAAGGGAATACAGATGAAAGCCAACTGACCTTGAACCAGATTATTTGGTGGTATTTTTAGTGAATGGGGGGAATTTGGCCAGGATACTGGGGAAATTCCCCTACTCTTTTTCGATAAGTGCCATGGGACCTTTAACATCCACCTGAACTATCACCAATCCAGGCAGATGGGACCTCGGTTTAATGTCTCATCCGAAAGACGGCACCTCAGAAGTGCAGCACCCCTCTCATGCTGCACTACAGTGTCAGTACTGGGATATTAACCCAAGTGCCAGATGTGGGAACTGAACCCACTGCCCTCTGATCTCCCAGCCTCAGATGATAACCATAGTACAACCCCCTGGTAGTCTGGTAGTCCATCCCTTCCCAGTGCCAGTCTTCACTTCCGACCCTCCCCCTCCGGTCTGGGGTGGTAGATGGCATTTACTCTCTGCTCACCTTCACTGCTGACTGCCATCTCATTCATGGAAGTACAGTCAGTATGACTACTAGTCACAGTATTGATATTGTAGTCATGCAGGTACATTATCGATACTGAGACTTGTACAGCCACAGTGACTGTACCTATGTAAATGAGACAGTGACCAGCAGTGAGGGTAAGGGTGAGTGGTGGGTAAGCACCAACCACTGTCTCAAGACTGGGGAGTGTTAGGATTGGAGACTGAGACCAGGATAGGGGTGGGCCAATTAGACTATCAGGAAGTGATAATATGGTTATGATTGGGTGAGGCTGAGGGTGGGGAGAACCACTGGCACTAGAGAGCAACTCAGGTGTGTTTCTTTAACCAGTCAGCATCAGGTGAATTTCATTAACCGATCAGGATTGAGTGAGCCTTGGGGGAGCCACTGGCACTAGGGTTTCCCTCAGTTAATTTCTTTAAACAATCCAAATCACATAAGAGGGGGGTCAGCCAATGCTGCTCTGCCCAGAGACTCTAAACAAATGCACGAAGGCATTTGGCAGAGCTGTAATGACCACTAAACTGCATGCAAATTACCTATTTGGGCCTTGCATGCATTTTGAGATCATTACCATGTTGGTGCTCAACCATGGCAATCAGGAGCAAAGGTGCAACTTGTTTGGGACATGCTAGCCTTCTTTACTCCTGAGTGTCCAAATGGCTAGCAGGGGGCTGCGTACTTCATCTTGTCACTTTGCATAGCACTACCACAGCTCCTATATTCATACATGCATTACATACAGGACATGTGCACAGTGCATATATGAATATATGATTATGAGTTTTACAGTAAAAGATGTTTCCCTTCCTTAACTGCATGGATCATTTTATACAGAAACACAAACAAATCGTTTCTAAATAGTCTCTAATTAGGGTAAATGATGCTGACTTACAGTGCATTTATAAAAAGTAGGTACATTATACAAACAAAATCAACATATGTTTCATAAAACAGCCCTATAAGGGCTTTATAAGTGACTTATTAAATGAATTGCATACAGCCATATAAATACTTTAGAAGCGACTTATTAGAATGGATTCCACACTATCTGCAGTATGGAGCTCAGGAATTTCACTATAACAGGAGTATGTACGGTTTTGTTTCATTTTTGCAGCAGTAAAAGCCTTATAAAGATGAATGGAGAATAAGAGGCCTTGGGATCACTATAAAATTATTCATATCAGAATTCACTATGGGAAGGGTAAGGGAAGGGGGAAATTGTTAAACCAGGAAAGGCACACTATGTCAAAACTTGTTTCTAGGTGCGACCTAGGAGCACAAGTAAGTTAAATGATTTGCTCAGGGTTACACAGTATGCAAGTGGGGGCTGATGGGATTCAAACTGTGGTCTCCAGGTGCTCAGTGCCCTTAACCACTATACTATGCTGCTTCCATTAAAAAGCATTATAAAAGTGTTCCAGCTTAACTAAAAATACAAGCCGTGGGGGTGCCACACGTGTGCTGGACAGAGATGGCTGTCTGACCTGCCGACTCCCACATTGAGCACTAAATCTGTCACCGTCTGCTGCTGAAACATCTAACTTTATTATTTATAGCTAAAATACAGTATGTAGCCTAAGCTTTAAGATATACATATGTAAGCATTTCTCTGTAAATAAGCCATTTCGGTGTCAGAACTTACCTGCATTTTAAAAATCACTGGACATAGCTACCACCGCCACTCCACCAGGCATGACTGTAACAAACTCAGCTGACACCAGTGAACTGAAGGACATGTTGCTATCTATCATGGATGACAAAAGAAATCTAGGACCTAAAAATATCATTCACTAACCTAAAACTAGAAGCAAAAATGATTCACGTGCCAGGACTGAGGTGACAGAATCTAGAGTGCCCTGTTCTCAAGATGCTCTGTTTAAACTGTAGGAACTGGTTCAAATACAGAAAAATCAAATACATTTTCTACTTGACAAGAATTGATGACCTGAAAAACCGAAGCAGAAGGGATAATATAAGGATAATAGGCATTCCTGAGGGTGCAGAGAAAAATGATATGAGGGGGTACTTGCAATCATTTCTCCAGAAGCTACTGAATACAGTATTAACCCAACACAGCCCTTAATGATTAAGAGAACACATATAGCGCTTGCCCACCCAAACAAAAAGAGAGAGGTCTATAATTACATACTTTTTACACTATTTTCAAAATGAACAGGTGGTTACAGCAACTAGAGAAAAGAAAATGTTACGTTGGCAAGGTCATAGGATATCTATATTTCAATATCACCATGCAGAATTGGCAGCTAAGAAGGAAAATTTTGCTTCAGTGAGACAAACTTTCCAGCAATTAAGTAAGATACTTTACCAGACAAACAGCTACAATTGTCTTCCCCTAGAAATGGAACAAAGCATACATTTTCAGATCCTAATGACACTTTAGATTTTATAAATAAATTCTGCATATTGCAACAATAATAATAAATCCGTGTCTACTGTGCCATCTTCATTTTTTACAATTTGGAGAGCCAAAAAATGTAAAATTGTTTCAACTCCTCCTTGTCACCTTGCGGAATAGCCAAAGTCCTTTGTAGCACTACGCACTGTACATGGTTGGATTTGAGTATGGATTTGGGAGTGAAAGGAATTTCTGGTAAACCTCTTGAAATTTGTGCTTAAATGCAACTCATTCATTTGCCAGCAGCAACATTTCCATCAGATTAAAAGTACTGTGATGGGACCATCTTTGCCCCAAATTATGAATTATGCTAACCTTTACCTGGGACATTGGGAAAGGAAATTCATTTAGTCTAGAGACAAAAATCCATTTTATGATAAAATGGATTGAAGGAGGCACTATATAGATGATGTTCTGATGGTGTGGCGAGGTGAGAGGGAGAAGCTGAAACAATTTTTGGACTATCTGCACTCATCTATCCCTAATCTGTGGTTTACTGTAAATATCGATCTTAACAAAATAAATGTTTCTAATCTCCAAATTGTAAAAAACAAAGATGACATACGGTAGCAGATGTGGATTTATTAAAAAAAAGACCAGTCGGAATCCTTTACTGCATTCATCTTCCTGCCATACTTGCCACACTTTCAGAAACATCCCAAAGTCACAGTACTACAGATTGCACAGAAATTGTAGTAGAGGCAGTGACTTTGATAGGCATTCCAGAAATGCATGCCAGATTCCTTGAAAGGGACTATAGTGAGCAGGTGATGGGATGCAAGAGAAGCAGCAAACCTCTATTCTAGAGTGGAGCTTCTTACCTACAAAAATCATTTTGGTAGGTCAGATGATCAACTGAACTTTATCACCTCTTACAGTGTACAGTGAGGTAAAATTAGAGAGATCATAAACAGAAACCGGCACATTCTTTCTGTAGATTCTCCTCTGGAACAGTCAGTAAGCTGTCCCCCCAGAACAGTATACAAATGTGGCCCAAATTTATTGGACTAGCTAGTCCACAGTTTGCAGCCCATATAGACCAATCCCTCTTCACTCCCAGCCCCACTGAAAGACTGTTTCCAGGCTGGCCACTTCAAGCACTGTGTTAACCTAGGGAAAACAAGCAGTTTTACAATCGTGAACATGAGGAAACAATATGACATCAGCCAGTTTATTAACTGTACCATGGTGGATGTCATATCCATGGTCAAGTTCCAGTGATCATAGAAGATAGTTAAGCACATTGCTACCAGGAACTTGACGCCATTAATAGATGTTAATCTTTATTTTTTCATCGTCTTTCTGACACCTTCAGCAGACTCTAACAAGTGAACCTCCACTTGTTCATGTCTGCTGAAGGTGGTGGAGAGGCTGATGAAAAAATAAAGAATTTAAGCACCTATGGTAATGAGTGGTTTCCAGTTCCTGGTGTGAGTGTGTGCCCAGCTTAATCTTTTCTTGTTCTGCTTTTTTGCTGTGAGCACCATGGACTGCAGAGTGGCTCTTTCTTGCTCCAAAAAGCATTCCAGTGTAACATGTTTTAAATAGGAAAGACAAACCACGCAATAAAAGTTTGAATTGTTGAGCACCGCAGTGCAGTACACTCTAGGGACAAAATAATGCTCTAGCAAAGAGCATTGTGGCCAGTCAGGATGGCAAGGGGCATGCTTTTAATTTCTGTGACCTAGAAAAAATCTCAATCGGCCAAAGGGGCTGGTGACCTTGAAACATATATTCTTTAGCGAGAAGCATTATGGATGTTTCAACTAGGTAACCTGAAATATCCTGATCTGAATGACCGGTTTGATATTATGCCCTTAGACAGAGTTTTAGCACTTGGTCTCATTTAAATTTTGTCTCTCTTACCAGTCTGTGTCTTTCTGTCTGCCTTTAGAGCAAGTAATCAATCAATTTGATGTGAGAAGGAGAGGATGCTTTAAGGAATTGTCTGTGAAACAGATTAAACAAATGACTCTGCATCCCGCAACGTAAGAGCAAGCTTGTCTCTCCAGAAATTCCTGCGGATCATTTAAACCCCCCCAGCTTGCTTATAAATTAACTTTGAAGTGCATTTTAAAATGAATTATTGTATCAGCATTATATAATAGCAATAATAGCACACTTGCCTTATGCCTTTTAATGTGAAGCTACAGCCAATTTAGAATTTCTTTACTTGTCTGTCATAAAATGTCATGCGTTCTTGCACTTTAAGACACATTTGCACTATAAAAAAACAGGCTTGTCACACACCCTCTGCCTCCTTGAGACACGCACATGTGTGAAACTGGTTGGAAACTGGTTGGGGCAGCCACTGAGCACCCTAGCGGAACCATGACTTTGCAAATTTAAAAATATGATTTGCCTTCTGATTTTTATAAATTAAAGTGTTTAGGTAACTTTACTAGTGGCTGGAGCCATTTCTTTTTAGCTTTTTTGTCCATAATTAAGAGATCAAGGGCACAATTCACAAAACTTTGCCAGGGTGCAAAACCAATTTGCGCCATGCAAACTGGGTTTTGCTCCAAAGTGGTATTCAGAAAACCCTAGTTTGCACCCTAAAACTGGGTTTGCACCTGGGCAAAGTTGTGAGGGGGCCGCAATGTAAATGGGGGGGGGGGGACCTGCATATCAGCGCTATCCCATTCACGAAGCATTTCCTCCATGCAAGGGCCTTTTGTGGGGTTCCCTTGCGTGGAGAAAATACCACCAATGAGGAAAACCTCCTCTTAACTCAGTGCAACCCTAGTGGTTGTCGGAAGTAGTGCAAGATGCCCCCGACCCACAACACCATGTCCCTGGTACTAACGGTCCCCCCCGTGCTCCAATCATCATCCCATTATATGAAAAATATGCCCTGGTAGTCCAGTGATCCCTCCCCGAATGTCTGAGTGCCATCCCCGTAGCAAAAAATAATTTCCCTGGTAGTCTAAAGGTCCCTCCCCGTGCCCAGATCACCATCCCATTATATGAAAAATAATGCCCTGGTAGTCTAGTAGTTCCTCCCTGATTGCCGATCACTGCCGGATATATGGAATGAATAATCCCTTGTGATCTAGTGTTCCCCTCCCTCTCTGGTCGCCAGCCCCATACAAAATAATTTTGTTCCCTGGTGGTGTAGTGGTCCCCTCCCTCACCAAGTGCCACTCAATAAAAAGACTGAATAATGCATGGTGGACTAGTGGTCCCTCCCCCACCTGATCACCCACCCAAAAGAATACAGAGTGTCCCCCACTGTCAAGTGTAACCCCCCCATCCCGAGCCAATGTATAGACATGAAAAACAATTCCGTAGTGGTCTAGTGGACCCCCCACCCATCTCCAATCCCATGTACATTTGTAAGGAACCCTGTCAGTAATGGTCTAGTGGACCACCCCACCCCAACAAAGTAAAGCCCTACTCCCCACCCCATCCTGAAACCAGGCTGACTGGCACAACCCTCACACAACCACCCACTGAGTTGTCCTGGAGCGTGTACTGTATATAGTATTTGCTCCAGGACAACTCAGTTGCTGGCTGGCTGTGGTGGTGAGAGGAGGGCTGTGCCAGTCGCAGGTCTGATTTCGGGATGCGGGTATTGGGGCACTACCTGCTGGGGGATGGGAGTCCACTAGACCACCATGAACAGGGTTCCATACAATGTACAGGGGATTGGGAGTGGGTGGGGGTCCACTAGACCACTAGGGAATTGTTTTACATGTCACTTGCCATTAAAAACATAAAAACAGGCCATATGGTGCTGAGGGTTGAGGTGCTGGAATGCCACACTTCACCCCACACTGGGGACCCAGGTTTGGGAACAGGCCAGGGACATTGGGTTTCAGCAGGAGTGAGAAAGGATGGAGCATCCAGAAGACTGCTCTCCTCTTTCGGGGAGGGAGGGTATGTTGCCCTGCTTGTCAAGTGCCCTCCAGTGGGGGTTGGGGGGGCGATACAAGCTCAGGAGATAAGAACCCGGCTGGCGTGGCATGTGCATGCCCCCACATGTGCACGAGACACTCAGTGAGCCAGAATGGGGTACAGAAAATGGAAAATGGTGGATGAGGGCTCTATGAGATCCCTGACCCTGCTCTGCCCATGCGCTGCCTTTGGCCTCCCCAGATTTGGATTGTGTTCAAGGGAGGGGGACTGTCCTTCCTGGCCCTGCCACGGGAGGTAATCCATGGGGGGGTCTTGGGGATGGCCATGGCAGTCGAGCGGGTGGAGGCGGTGTTGAGCGAGGATGAAGACCCTCTCCCATTGCGCCCAGGTGGCAAAAACTACTAGAAGAAAAAAAAACAAAATAACAAACAAAACACAAAAAACAGACAAACATATCTAAAAGAACTTGATAAAACAGGTGACCTAGGATAATAACCCAAAGCACAGAGCTGTTTTTTGCAAAGGAGCCCAGTGGTAGGAAAGCTATATGATGCAGCTGAAATACATTCTGCTTTAACAATTATCCTGCAAAACACAACATCAATAGTAAGAACACCTCACATAACAGTAAACCTGAACAAGCACCCTTATATACTGTTGTGTTTATGAAAAAAAATATAAAAAATGAGTTAAAAATCAAACTAAACTGTAGCAGTACCCCCAAAACATTTAAAAGTAGCTAAAATAAATAAAGTTAATATTGTGAAGGCTTCCCTCAGTGCTTACAGCTGATTTCAGAAGCATTGCACAATTAAACACACAGTAGTTCGAGAGAGCTAATGTTAACTGACTCTACACCAGTATCTAAGGAGATTAAAGCTTTATCATGTATTCACTGAGCACGGATGAGTAGCCATAAGTAACCGATATTCACCCGTGCCACAAGTAACCGATATTCACCCCGTGCCATAAGTAACCGACATTCACCTGTATCTGGTGCGATTAACACATAAGCGGGTTAAAAAGTAAGATGAGCTGTCGGGGAACATAGATGGAAATGTTACACTTACCACCTCAGCCATTCCTCTCTGCCCACTGCCACTCCAAATGCTCAATATGATAGCTAATCCACTACAGACCATTGCATGAGGCACCTGTTATAGTCAGAGATAGCAGTAGTAGCAGTAGATTTTCTTTTGGACGCCCTTCTCTGAAGGCTCAGGGTGCCCTTACAAAATATACAAACTGACAAACAGCATATAAATATATACAAACAAACATCAAATAACAACAAATGACACCCACTAATAAATAATTCCTGTCAATCAAACACAAAACTGCCGTCACAATAGTTTGTTAGACCCAAAAGGCCTGTTGAAAGAAAAAAGTTTTTAACTTCCTTTTAAATATCTCTAAGGAGGGCATCTCCTGCAGGGACCCGGGCAAAGAATTCCATAAGATCAGGGTGGCCATTTCAAAAGCTCAATCCCCGGAAGATTTTAACCTTGCTCTAGGGACCTCCAGGAGGGCCTCTTCCATGGACTGGAGAGAGTGACCCGGGGTGGAGGGATGCAGTAGCTCCTTCAGGTAACCCAGAGCCAGCCTGTGCAGGGCCTTATATGTTAGCAGACTTAGTTTGAAGGAGATGCACCAGCGCAATGGCAGCCATTGCAGTTTGTGCAACACTAGTGTAATATGACAGGACCTTGAAAAGCCTGTCAATAGCTGGGCTGCAGCAATCTGAAGCAGCTGCAGGTGCACCCCCTCTGACCCCAAAGTGGAGTGCATTACAGTAGCCGAGCCTCGAGGTAACAAACATGTGTACCAGTGTGGCCAGATTGTCAGGGGGGATCAGGGATTTAATTTGGGCAATATGACACAGATGGTAAAACTATTTTGGACAGCAGCTGACACCTGAGCATCAGGTGTCAGCTCGCTGTCCAGAACGACGCCCAAATTCCTCACCTTGGTGGAGACCCCCAGTTTGGCCGAGCCAATAAAAAGCCTTAAATCCTCTCCAGGGGCCTTCACCACCCCCTTTATCTGGCTCAACCACCAATACTTCAGTCTTCCCCGGTATGAGCCCCAACCAGTTCGACGACGTCCATGTCTGGATCTCAGACAAGTGCTTGTTCAGCACATCAACCTCATCAGATCTTCATTGTGTAAAAGAGAGGTAGGACTGGGTGTCATTGGGATTGGCAATGAAGTCACAGCTCATATCATCTTATGACCTCAGCCAGGGGCAGCATATACACTGCAAATAACATGGGGGAGAGGACAGAACCTTGGGGCACATGACAGGACAGGGCCATAGGACTTGAGGAACAATTCCCCAAAACCCCCCCTCTAGGACCTGTCTCGGAGGAAGAACTCAAACGAGTTGATGACCTTGCCAGTGAGTTCAACGTACTCCCCCAGCCTGTCCAACAACACCCTATGATCCACAGTGTTAAACACTGATGAGAGATTGAGCAGAACGAGAATCAATCACTCTCCCCATTCTTTGCCATGAGCAGGTCATTCAACACCCTAATAATGCAGTCTCTGTGCAGTGCATAGCCCTAAACCTGGACTGCAGTGGCTCATAGATATAGAAGTCTGTGAGGTGACTCTCGAGCTGTTCTGCAACTACCTTCTCAAGAACCTTCCCTAGAAAGGGAAGGTACAAGATAGGTTGGTAATTTGCCAAAAAGTTGGGGTCCAGAGATATTTTTTTCAACAGGGGCTTCATCAGAGCTAGTTTAAGGGTCTCAGGGAAAACCCCCATCACTAAGGAACACCCCCACAAACTCAGCAAAAAACAGGCTCAGAACTGCCTCGTAGTGAATGAGAAATTATGTCGGGCCTGGGTCTAGGCTTCAGAAGGTTGGTTTCAGCCTTGAGATCACCCCACAGACCTCCACCGTTGTCACAAATTAGAACTCTCCTCAGGGAGACTGAACATGGCCATCTCCCTGAGGCCCGACCCTGCAAGATGACATTTCGACTGGAGAAATCCCAGTCCTAACAGAGGACACTCTGTCTGAGAATAACTGAGCAAACTCCTCACATTTTTGAGCTGAAAATGCTCTAACGGGTTCTAGACAGGCTGGGTGTAAAAGTCTGTGCACAACCCGGAAGAGCTGAGCTGGTCAGTTCTTCCCGGCTGCAATCATCCTAGACATAAAAGCTGCCTTTTTATGGGTGATTAAATTCTGATACTCATCGTAATAAGCCATCAGAACCAGCCTGTCCTCCTGAGTCCTGGTTTTCCTCCAACACCTCTCTAACCTCCACCCACTGGATTTCAGTGCCCTCAGCTCACCATCAAACCAAGGGGACCCAAGACGTGAAATGAGTGGGCGTATACAGGCTGGCATGAGATGGTCCACGGCCCCAGTGATATCCCTACTATAAGCCTCCATGGCCTCCACCGGATCCTCCGCGCATGCCTCCAGCACAGATGGAGTGTCCAGTTCTGCCAGTAGTCCCTCTGGCCATAGTCCTTTTAAAGGGTGGAACTGTACCACTTCTAAAGGGGAAGGGACATTAGGGCGGGCTCTGAAGCTAAACCTGATGGTGCAGTGAACCTACCAAGCGACCGGATCAATCTCGAGGGTGTTAATCTCGAGCCCCAGGGAGAACACCAGGTCAAGCGCATGCCCGGAGTGGTGGGTCCTGGCCATGGTTTCAAGAGTTAGGCCAAGGTCCTCCATGTAAGACAGGAAGTCCCTGGCACCAGACAAAGCCTCATCATCCACCCAGGCATTGAAATCGCCAAGAACAAGCAAGTTTGGTGATTCCAACACCTTCTTGGCAACAAAGGCTGTCACCTCTTGTAGGAAACTCCTACCTCAACCAGGTGGATGGTAGACAAGGAGAACCCAAAAATCCATTCCGGGACCGCCACATACCACCATGCACTCAAAAGAACAGGTTTCCCCCACTGGGTGCACCATCAGGCCCAGCTCTGACATAAAACAAATGGCCTCCCCTCACATTTCTTCCTCAGGCAGTGAACCACAGAGAAGCCAGTCGGGCTCAATGCCTCCAACACACTGCTAGAGACATCCCCCAGCCAGCTCTCTGTGATGCATGCTAGATCAACTGATGCCACCTGCCCAGCTATTATGGTGAACTTGTTTGCCATTGACTTGGCATTGCACAACACTGCCCAAAGAGGACAAAAAACAGAGGCTGGTCCCTCAGCTACCTGCCCCCTGGGTCTGGAGGGTTCCCTGGGCAGAGAGACATGGCATGGAGGACCATGTTCCATCTGCCTTCCCATCCCAGGGCATTTGCTGGTCCCCACCACCCAAATTGGCCTCCCTCTGATCACACCCAATATGATACCTCCCCCCTTCTGCCCCTTATCACAATTCCCAACTCCCTACACTGCTGATGAACTGTGGCCCAAAGGGGTGGGTCATGGAAGGGGCGTAGGGCATTTAGGAGGGAAGGAGAGTAACAAAGCCTAGGGGTCTGAACTAAAAAACCCATTACTAGTACTTAATAAATCTACTACTCAATTCAAAATATGCTTAAGTTAAAACCCCCAAAACACCTCAATAACCCAACCCAAGGGTGGCTAAAACGGGGGGGGAGCTGGCCGGCCATGTCCCCCGGACTTGTATTTCAGGGGGCCATATAGTTATTCATCCCCCACATTTTACCGATTTTTATTTTAGTCAGGGACACTGTTACCGAGGAAGGATGTGGCAGGTGGTGCAGCCGCCCCGGGCACATGCCTCAGAGGGGCGGAGTTTTCAAGTTAAGCTCTGGGGGTGGGGTGGCGCAGCAAGATGGCTCCAGTGCTGCTCCGCGCTGCACAGCAATTCTGTACACGTTTTAAGAAACGTTCATTAAAATGAGCTGTATTTTAATTTCTTTTATTTTGGCGAATTAAACATTTCCTTAAATTGTATCTGGTTCACTAAAATGCCTTTATCTTATGGATATCAGGTGGCAGCGCACTGCTCGATAAGCATTATAAGCATTTTGTTGTACAGACGGGCTTGCCTTATATGCTTGTTGTTTAAGTATTTTTCGGCGAGTTGAAGCTGTGGGAAACTACTGCTTGAGCGGTGCTCATGTGGATATTGGCTTCAACCAGAGATGGAGGTGGAATCCGGTGTTAGAGAGACACCTGAAATCAAGGAGACCAGGGACATTCCTGATATGCTCTACAGAGATGCCACACTTTGTGCTGAAATGTTCAAATTGTATTAATGAGAGATGTCTGGAGTTCGTAAATTTCAGCATAGGAAGTTGGACTTGTTGATTGTGGGATCCTACGAGGAGAGCCTTGCACAGGAGGGCAATTGATTTCAGGTTTCCAATCGGCACTCAAAAGCCAATAAAGCCCATAAAGTATGTCTGCCTTATTAGTTTGGTGAAAAATGTTCCATCCGTGGAGGCCTTATGAGTGCACTGACCCTATGAGGTATTGTTTTGCTTCTTCACTTGAGGCTAAACTGTTTTTTACTGAGATGGGAACCAAACTTGGTATTAGAAGATATTTAAACTTTAGGTCTTCGTCATATAAGGTCTGCAATCAAGATACTGTATGTATTCAAAAGGGCTATCTGGTTATATTGAGACACTAATTCTCAGTGACACTTGTAATTTGGAGCTTTTATGCCTCGAACCTACCTAATAATGGGACTCTAACTCGTTGATTTGAGCCGTTATTCCTCTGCTCTTTCAGTAAAACTATATAGCAAATATAATTGCTGGTGTATAGGATATTAGGGATCTGAACATTTATTCAGTATTATTTGCTATAAAGGAGCTTGGAATTTTATTTGAACCATTGACTCCTGAGTAAAATAAAACTCCTATTAGTTCCCATTGCCTAATTATAAATACAGACTCCGGTGTACTAATGGAGCAATTCATCTTATTAAAATTTAGAAGTTATGATTTTTCACTTCCCTGAGGACTCCTGTTGAGAAATGTGGAGAGGTTGGAGCTATATCTATGGTATTAGAGAAAGGTTTGTCATTTAACTGTTGCAAGACTCTCTTATGTTCTTGAGTCTATATGCATATATATGAGCAATAGCTATTACAGACGCTGTAAAAAAAAACAAAAAAAACCACCAGCTTATAAAGCTTATCGGAACTCTATGTTAATGGAAGAGTTTTAATGTTGTTTTAGTAAATGTTTTTATTTGATTTATTTGGCATTGTGAGAGTAACAAGTAGCCGGTCATGGATCTGCATGTATTGCTCTCACCGATACATCTAGAAGATGGTGATTTAATGATCTCGTGAGGATATGTAATTTTATATTTGTTTGTATTTTTTTATTTGTATAACATGTTGGGCCTCGGAAATAGTCAGAGCTTTTAACTTGTATGCTAACTGATGGATTCCTAAATGAAAGGAGCTCTAAATGTTTGTTCTAAACAAATGTATAATGGAACAGCTATTTTGCTTATTTGAATTTTAGTTTTAATAATTATGTAAAAATAATATATAATTGGCTTAAATTGTAGTCTGATGTACAAATGATTATTTGCTAATTTTTTTTAATTCCATGCGCCGTTTGTAAATGTTGGATGCCATTACCAATAGCTCTATTTAGGAAAAAGGGGCAAGGATTGTTACGGTAATTCAGTATTAAAGCACTGAGGCCCAGATATTCAAACTGCGCTCAAAACTGGCGCAACAGCAGGAGCAAGCACAAACCAGTTGCGCAAATGCGCAACAGGTGCGATATTCAAACATGGAGCAGAGCAAATTGCGCAAGCAACCAACGTCTGAATATCGCACATACTGCGCCATCGCGCAACCAGGAAGGAGAAGTTGAGCTAAAATGCTGCGCTATGGCGCAACCATGGAAGCTCAGCTGAGCAGTGCAGAGCTGCCATAGCGCAAGCACAGCCCCCCCAGAGCAATGGAACTGCACATCCAGGGAGGCAGGCTGGGGCCCACCGCCAGCCATGCCACACATGGGCACAGGAACTCACTGCAGAACCCACACCACACCCCAAGCACAGCATCACTGGGGGTGGGACGGCTGATCCACGTGCCCATGGGGACAAACCAACTAAAGCATAGCAGAGCCATGACGCCCAGCACAACCACTGGCAGGCAGAGAGTGCCACCCAGGGGTTGACAACCACAGTGCACATCAGTCCCCCTGTACGCACAGCACAGCGCACCGCGGCCCCCAAGACACCGCTCATGTGCAGTGACAGGCACTGCAGGAAACACCATGCACCCCCCATGCCACACGTCAACCCCATGCTGCAGAGAAGCAGACCACCCAGACCCACCCTGTGCACCCAGCAGTGGGTGGCAGCAGATGGCGAGAGCAACAGAAAGGCAATGCTATGCTGGTGATACCTCCCCATGGACACACACACACACACACACACACAATATATCCAGGACCATAGTAGCCCAGATGGCATGTACACCCTGCAACGGAGCACCCAGAGCCAGTTGCAAAGCAGACACCAACACAGCAGTTGTACCAAAATAGAATTTTATATTCAAACAAAAGAGGTAACAAAACAGCTAAAACTATGTACAAGTTGGGGGGACGGTAAAAGGCAGGGTGTGCAAGGGAGGAAAACAACTTGGAGAGAGAAGTCAGGGTGAAAGGGATGGGGGAAGGGCAAATAAAGGTGGGCTACGGCCCAGCAGGCTCCTGCTCTCCTCCCCTGCGTCTTCCCCTCCTGTGTCTGTAGCTCGCCATTCCCCTGTTGCTGTAGGGCTTGCAGGAGCCTCTGTTGTCGCCGGCCAGCTGTGTCAGGCGCCGACATCGCGGCGCCATGCGCCTCAAGCACACTGAGGCCTAGGAAAATGGGAACACAGTCAATGGCTGAGACTGACCACAACCCTGAACACCACCCAACCTGCAACCCAGCTAACCCAATGCTGCACATGTGATGGCATGCACCCACCCACAGTGAACATGCACATGGCCATCACAAACAGGCGGCACCAGCCATGCGCACCACCGCCCACACACACTGCCCACGTCAATCACAGTACAAACTAGGCTGTCATGTGATGTTGCAACGCAGTGCGATGCCAGTCACACAGCTATGTGCCCAGTGCATGCCTGACCACCTGTGATGCATACACAGACGCGTCGTGGATGCTGCACTGTGATGCAGGTCACCTGTGTCACACCTACATACATGGATACATAGACAGTGTCGGCAGATAGGGCCTATGGACACCTAGTCTGGCCATTTGGCCTGTACGATCACCTCATGTCCTATAAGTCCATTCCCCTCACCCCTGACCTCCAGAAGTCCCTCATGGCGAGCCCACACATACAGATCTCCGTGACCAAGTCAGCCCCCACCACATCCTCTGGCAGGGTGTTCCACCTGTCCACCACCCATAATGTGAGGAAACACATTCGCATGTTTCCTTAAACGAGCCCCTCCAACTGCATCCCATGCCCTCTACACCTGGAACATCCTCACGCTGACAAATATTGGTTCCTGCACACTGTTCCCCTGTACAATACTGTATGACCCCATCATATCCCCACACCTCCTCCCTCCAGGAGTACATGTTCAGTTCCGCCAACCTGTCTGCATAGGACATGTGATGCAATCCATGCACCATCCATGTCGCCTCCTGTGAACACTCTCCACCCAGTCCCTGTCCATACGCAGCTATGTGTTCCGGAACTGTACACTGTACTCCAGTGTGGGGACTCACTAGTGTTACGTATAGTGGAACTACTACCACCCATCTGGTTGTGTCCATCATGGTTGGTGGTCCTGCCCCCCCAGCATGCAATAGCATCCATGACGTAATGATACTCACACTCCTCCAGCAGCTCAGTCTGCCGCTGCTGCTGCTGTTGATGCTGCTGCTGCCGCTGCGGGCCGACGGCCTGTGGGACTGGGGCCCTGGCATGGCCCACATCAGCCGCGTCCGGCGCCGTCACCATCCGGCCTGTGGGAGATATATGGTGAGACAAACATCAGTGTGACTCAAAAGCAGAGTGCCCCCTGCCCCAGTAAGACTGCCTGCCCACACAGCCATAACCATCCATCGCACAGCTGCACACACTGACACACCGATGCACAGCCACCCAGGCACACACACACCCCTACAGAGAATATAGGTGAATAGATGGTACACTCACGTGGCCTAGGCACCAGGCCCCGCCTGGCACGGGAACGCAGCCGCGCTAACAGCTCCGGGTCCCTCCGGCGGAGATCACTGAACCGGTGCCGGCACTGCTCCGCAGACCGGCCCCGGCCAGTGACCCCCACCAGGTCAGTGGCCACTTGCTGCCACATGGGTCTCGGTCCGTGAGGGGGCCTCACCATACAGTTGGTCATAGTGGGCTCCACTAGGGCCACCAGGTTGGCCACCTCAACTTGGCTCCACGGCACCGCCCTCCTCCCAGCCATGGCACCAACTTACAGCAGGCAATATGGCGCCGCTCGCGCTGTGACCCCACGTGGAGTTGTTGTGCAACAGACCAGCACAGGCACCTATCGACTGTTCGTGCACAGTGCCGTCATTTTACATGGCGCTGTAGCCAGACAGCGCAATAGGACGCATACATGGCATGCACTCAGCGCCAGGGGTCAGAGGGCATACCCAAGGTCACGGCAATGACGCAAGGCTACGCACAGCGCCATAGGATGCATAGGTATCCTGCGCGACTGCGAAGCACAGCACCAGTGCCACAGGAGACTATCGTGCAGAGGTGCCACAGCACCATATAGTGCCCAGTGCTGCAGCGCCACTGGCACAATGGTGGCCATGTCCAGAATAGCCTATCGCGCTCAGCAGTTCTGCAGCACGATCGACGCATGCGTAACCCGTCTGGGCATGCGCAATGCAGTGTAGCACACAACCACAAACATGCGCCATCAGCTCAGCCGGACCTTCCCTATTGCGCTAAGCGCATTTACGCGATATTCAGCCGACATATGCAAAGCAGGCGATCAGCCATTCAAAGGTGCAGTGGCGCGATTAGCATGTCATTAAAGTTGCGCCACACCTCATTTGCATGTGTTGCGCTATAAAATACGACACTGGGTTGTGGCGGCCAGATTTGGTTGTTGCAGCTGAGAGGTGAGTTACATGCTGTGTGATGCTCAGGACAATGCACATGGGCAGGGGTGCTGGAGGGTGTCACGGGATGAGGGGGCTGAGCATGATGAGGGCACTTAGAAGGGGGCAGAGGGCACCCTTTCCATCAGTATCTCCCAGGCAGCGAGGAAAGGGGGGGGCTTCTGCCCCCCCCGGCCTGCAGCTATGCTCATGGGGAAATGCTGTGGACTGCAGAGTGACAGGTGTCCACTTCCACCCATACAGATCAGCATGACTGACGAGAACCAGGCCGAGGGTGTGACGGGCGGCGTGAGGAGGAGGCCGAATTCACCACAGCAGAGACCGAGGCCTCTTCCAGGCCTACCTGGAGGATGAGCCGCTTTGAGTGGGCGGAGGGCACCCTCAGCAGCTGCAGCTGCATGGGAGGGGTAGCTCTGGCCGTCAACCTGCCGGAAGCCACCAGCGCCCGTGCAGGAGTGCCGAAGAAGATGGGACTGACCGCAGGAGGCTGAAGGAGAAGGTGGCAGCCTTCAGGGTGGCACGTGCTGCCACTGGTGGGGGACCACCAGTGGTGTTGCAGCTGACCCCGACCGAGGAGACACTGGTCGCGGCCATGCAGCCGAGTGCCATTGCGGGTGTTCCTGGCGGAGGATTCCAGACAGGTGGAAGCCCATCACTGCACGGTATGTCATGGTGATGTTGTGGGGGCGGCTGTTGTTCACATGCACTCACATGTACTTTCTTTCTGTTTCAGATCCTGTTCGTCTGCAGGAGACGGTGGTGGTGGGTGCTGACAGTGAGGCAGACCTGCTGGACCAGGAGGAGGGACCTTCCACCTCCGCCAGCAGCCTGCACGCACTGCAGCAGCAGGCGGCTGGGCTGACAACTCCGCCGGCAGTGATACGGGTGCAGGGGTGCACAGCCTGTGTCACAGCAGTCTGGTATGCAGGTGTGCCAGCATGCTGTGCCTATGGCAGTGGCACGCACTGGCACTATTGATGATGGCAGGCCTGCAATGGCCAGTGAGAGGTGTGTGTCCCACGAGGGACACGGCAGGCTTGTACGTGCCCCGGGTCGCTCAGCTCCACACCTGTGTACCAGCATGCTGGCACAGTCACAGGTTGGGCCTGTCAGCACCGGTGGGGCAGCACCGTGGCTGAGCAGGTGTCTGGCACTGTTGACAGCACAGGGGTGGAACAGGTGGACCTGGGGCTCAGCAGTTGGAGGAAGCAGCAGCAGTTGCACACCAGGCCTGGGGGACAGCGCCAGGCAGTGGCACTTGTCCACCCGTCCTGGATCAGCCCATACCTGGTCCTGGTGAACAGCGGCCACCCTCAAGGGGTGCTGTGCACCAGGACCATCCACACCCTGGGGTCACGATGCCATTGGGGCACAGTACCCTTTGGACGTGCACACCTGCCTGCTGCAGGAGTCGGTACAGCTGCAGGGGCGGGTTGCAAGGTCCGTGGAGGCACTGACTGTGTCCGTGGAGCGGCATAGCAGGGAGTGTGCTCGGGACCGGGCCGAGATGGTCCATATGCGGACGGATGTGACCGCTGCCATCGACAGGCTGACCCAGGCAGTGGTCTCTGTGGCGACTGCATTGACCACACTGTCTGGTGACCCTGTACCACGCACCCCACACAGTGCGCACTCCACTCCCCGTTCCCGGCGTCGTGCGACACCAGGCCTGTCGACGCCGGGTTCTGCTGTGGGCATCCCGAGCACCCCTGGTGCAAGTTTCTTTCGTGGGATGCAGACCCCTGTGCGGGCAAGGTCGCGGTCACGCACTGGGACCCCTGGTGGTGCAGTAGTGCCACCCGATGTGGCCCCTGCGCAGCCTGCCAGTGCTGCTAGGCCACGGCGGGGCCGCCCAAGCATCCGTGGTGGCCGTGGGACAGTGCTCCTGACTGAGCTGTCTCCCAATGCAGGCCCTGTCTGGTGCTGCTCTGTGTGCAATGTGTGTCATGGTGGGCAGTGCACTGCTGGGTGCTCTGCTCACCAAACTGACACACGGACCACCTGCACACCTCCCAACTGCTGTCCACAGGTGCGGGGATGATGATGCCTGCATTGCACTGTACAAAGGTGCGAGGTTGCCCAGGTCCTGACACACGCACGTGGACAGTCCAGGTGGTGAGGGTGGTTGGTGGTGCTGTGTGATAGCGTGCACTTTCCGCATTGCCGTGCTGCTGCCCCTGTATGCTGCCTGGTGTGTGTGTGTGTGTTTATTTGAGTGCTCACCCCTCTCTGCTAATGTGTTGGTATGCGAGACCCTTCAACTCCCTGACCTTCATGCACGGTGTGTTCCCCTGTGCCTGTGGTTTGCGATAGACAGTGTTGCCTGCACATGTCCCTTGACTTACCTGTGTTGTGCGTAGTGCTCTTCTGCAATGGTGTCCCGGTGCAGCTGGGCCTGCCGGGTCAGTCGGGGTCCCTCCGCCCTAGGGGCGGCTCATCACCCATATCACCGGCGCCACTGGCGTCCCCATCGCTGTCCCCCTCTTGGACCTGTACGGCTATCCCATGGTCTTTGGCCATGTTGTGCAGGATGCAACAGGCCAGGAATATCCCACAGGCCTTTTGGGGGCTGTACTGTAGGCTCCACGAGGTGTCCAGGCATCAGAAGCGTGCCTTGAGTATCCCAACACCCGCTCTATGATGTTCCGTGTTGCAGCGTGTGCCTCATTGAAACCGTGCTGCGCTGGGGTCGTGGGGCCGGTATGGTGTGAGCAGCCAGGACGGAGTGGTATCCACAGTCACCTGTGTGGAGATAGTGGAGATCAGTGTTAGGTCAGGTAAATATTGCCCATATCCTTGTGTGCCACTACCATGGCACCTATGTCATTCCCACCCTTGCACAGAGTTTGCATTCCATACATGTGTACTCACCCACTAGATGACCCGTGGGATGTTCCCACTCTCAAATCGATGGCACAGTGCAGATTGGTGCCATATGAAGGCATCATGTGCTCCGCCAGGGTGTGTGGCACAGACATTGATGATGCGCCCAGTGGCATCACACACCACCTGGCAGTTGACACTCAGTGCGCCCTTTCGGTTCGATATGCTTGACCCCGTCCGGGGCCAGGTGGTGTGTGAATGGCCACATGGGTGCAGTCTATGGCACCTAGCACGCCAGGCATTTGTGCTACCCTGTGGAACTCCTGCATGTTTGCTGTACGCTCTGCCACGGTGCTGGGGAAATGGATGTACTCCGCAGCATGAGGCAGCAGTGTGCTGAGGAATTGGGTGAGGATGCGTGACGTGGCCGACTGCATGATGCCTGTGGTGTCCCCTGTCGGCCTCTGGAAGGTGCCCGTGGCGAGCAGGCACATGCAGGCTGTCACCTTGGTCTCCACGGACAGAGCGTGACTCCATCGTGAGGGTGCCTGCATCACATCACTGCACAGCTCACTGAGCCGCCTCAGTATTGCCCTGTTCAGGCGGTGCCACGATCTCAACATCACTGTACAGCTCGTAGCTGATGCGGGCACGATACCGCCTGGTCGGGCATACCGCTGACGGGCCCTCCACGGCCACATCCCCTGCAGCATGCTGTCTCACCCCTCATTACAGCTTCCATGTGGAAGCTGACACTGTCCATCTCCTGGCTTCTGCCCCCAGCTGCTGTTCCTGTGTTACCCCACTGCCCCACTGCTGCTTCCACTGCACCGGACACCCCACTGGCCTCTCTCTGTCCTCCAGGACCCACTGTCCTCTCTGTCCTTCCTGCTCCTGTCTCTGTCTCTGTCTCTCTCTCTGTCTCTCTCCCCGGTTTGCGGCCTGCTCGAGTTCTTCGCCGCTCCCTTGAAGCCCGTTTATTTTGGCTCAATCCGGTACTGCGCAACTTCCGGCTGAGCCACTTCCGCGCATTGCGCAGTGACCAAATATCGATGCGCACTTTATGCATGGACCCGTTCTTCCGGTTGCGCATGCCTTCATTTCCATTGCGCTGTGGCTCAGCGTGTTTTCGGTATGCAACTGGCCCCTTCTCATCGCAGAATGGCGATTTTGGAGTGGCAAGACGTTAAGAACCCTGTTGGCGCATGGCGCAACCCTTTTGAATATCTGGGCCTGAGGATATTGAGGCCAAGCGAAATTAATTACTTGTAGCTATGCCTCAGTTTTAACAAAGTGACGGAGCTCTTTGGATGATAATATCTATTATTGTGGTATTTTTAGATGACTGTTCCGGTAGTAAATGTGGAATGTAACTTATGACTGCAGAAATTTGCAGCTGCTTAAAGATTTTACTAAAGCAATAATTGCATGTAATGTGCATTTGTAATGGTATGAAATGTATGTCTTGTTTTTTAGAATATTATAATGGCTTTATAGCCAAACAATAACCTTAACGTGAAGGTCAAGCTCTCTGCCTGATTCAGTTGTCCAGCTGTGCTGTAGCTTTTAATTTTAAGTTTATTTTTTTCTGAAATTACTAATTACAGTATCTAGGGGCACATCTGCGGAAGAACCAGCAAGTCAGTGGGGGTGGGGGGGGTCACATGGTCGTGCCTTCTGCACAGACACAAAATCCTGTGGTGGTGGTAACTGTCTGTGGGTGGGCCAGAGCCGCCCATACAGTATAAAAAGTACGGGTGGAGTCGTGTAGAGCGTGGATGTGAGAGGCGGTTAATAAGTTGTTGGAGATATAGCGCCAAACAAGTAGAAATGGAAGAAGAGAATGCAAAAGTGTAGAGATACACAGAGTAGAGAGGAGGATAGAGTGAGGAGACTAGGAGAGACTGATTGAGATTTTCAGAGCAGACCGTGAACACAGTTACATTGATTTCCATGATCCACATGGGGGTGGTGGGTCCATTGAAACTCACTGGGCTGCTTGCCTGGTTTGAAATTTGCTGTGAATTTTTATGATCCATTCCGTTCATGTACTTACTGTAACTCTGTGGCAGCCACATGCCCACATCCCCACCTCCTGCCCCAGCTGTCCCTCCCTTGCACTGAGACTTCTGGGACTAGGACCTCCACCAGTCTGTTCTGCCGCCACAGCTCCAAGTCCGACTATCGTTCTCTACAAGTCCATGGCAGCATGTGTACTCTCCTGCTCCACTATCACACCCAGCTGTGAGAGGGGACCAGCATCTACTCTAGATCTTGTATTGTGTATATATATCTGTTGGTGGACATGGACAGTGGACTGACTGGTCTGGAAACTTGGCCTGCTGGCAGACCCGCCTGTCTGGTGACTCACAGACTCCGCTCTGTTGTGTTTTCTCTCTCTGCTGGTCACTGCTCCTGCTCCACTACTGCAACCAGGCCCACCACCCACTGTCATAGGTGATGCTAATAAAAATCACCATTTCCTTTCAGATTGGGTCCTGCGTGGCTGTGCATGGGTATCTGGAAGTGTCAGTCCCTCAAACTTCCTGTGGTGTATGTTCTTTTAGATGGTGTAGTGGGACTGCCTTGTTGCCAGTGCAGACCATGTTTGCTTGGGATGGGGAACTACACAGATGACGAGGATTTCTTTACTTTTTATTCACTGCAACCTAGGGCATCTCTCCAGGGCACCACTTGACTTTTCTGTCTCTAATCCCTGCCTGAAACCTCCTCTGCTGGGCTCTTACAGGGCTGACTCCACTCTGCTTCATGGTTTGATCTGAAGGGTTGGGGATGCAGCTGCTGCCATCACACCTGAGGGATTGGAGCTTCAGTGCTGCACCACCTGCTGTCGCACCTGATGGGTGGGGGCTTCAGTGCTTCACCACCTGCCATCACACCTGATGAGTGGGGGCTTCAGTGCTTCACCACCTGCTGTCACACCTGAAGGGTGGGGGCTTCAGTGCTGCACCACCTGCTATCATACCTGTGGGGTGGGGGCTACAGTGTTGCACCTGCTGCCATCACAACTGAGGAGTGAGGGATGCGGGCTGCAGTGATGCACCTGCAGCTGTCAAACCTGAAGAGTTAGGGCCACAGTGATGCACCTGCTGCTGTCACACCTGAAGGGTTGGGGCTGCAGTGATGCACCACCTGCCATCACACCTGAAGGGTTGGGGCTGCAGTGATGCACCACCTGCCATCACACCTTAGGGGTGGGGGTTTCAGTTGGGGGCTTCGGTGTTGCACCTGCTACCATCATACATGAGGGGTGAGGCTTCAAGCTGCAGTGGTGAACCTTCTGCCATCACACTTGAGGGGGTGAGGGCTGCACCTTCTGCCGTCACCATTGCACCTGAGAGATTGGAGCTGCTGTGTTGCTGCTGTCAAACTTTCAGGATTGAAGGGATACCGCTGTTGCCATCTTGCTTGGAGTTGGAACTTGAAGTCACTGCACAGTGCTTTCAAGGATGTGTGTCTGAGGGATATGGGGCTGCAGTGCTGCTGCTTCTATCACACCGGAGGGAGGGGGCTGTAGTGTTGTTGTTGCCACCTTCTCACACCCAAGGGATAGGGGCTACATTGCTGTTGCTATTATTGCACCTGACAGATGGCAGCGATAGTGCTGCTGCAGCTGTCACATCTGGTACCTAAAATAACTTTTAATTGGTACTAGGATGGATGGATGTACAATAGTGGATGTCAAAATTGCTAAAATGCATGTTAACGCAGTTAAAAACTGTTAAATAAAGTGCACAAAACCAAACACCAGTAAAAACCGATTTTGGCTTGGCAGACACAGGTGACAATACTGGTTTTTACAATGTGCAAAATGGAATTTGCTTTTTCTCAATCATATTAAACCAGTGTCCCTGATTTTAGTGGTATGTAACGTTTTAGTGGTACGTAACGTTCGTGTGGCTCGAAGGGTAGACAGATCTCGGTCATGTTGCTGGGCTGCAGGTGATGCTGAGCTGGGCGGTACCTACAGTAGCAGGTGCAGGGGATTCAGCTCAGCTGCTGCTGAGACTGCTGCTATGGTTTTAGCAGTGTGTTGTAGGGAGAAACCATTCAGGGACAATCTGAAGCGCTGCTGCCTCTTCCTATTACATCATCTTAAAGTAATATTTCGAGGTAAGGGACTGAGGAGGTGACATTGGGCACTTCACAGGTACAGGATAAAAGACAATGATGAAGAAAAATGAGCAAATCTGGGACTTGTTCTGGACTGGTAACAGTACACAGCAGCAGAAACACTGCCAGCCAAGTCTGATGGAGCGGCTTTAACTGAGGGAACCACGGCGCTATTACAGGTGCAGCGGGTGAATCTTATTTACACATGTACACCTTGTACACATTTGTTTCCCACAGAGACAGGCAATTATAAATGACAAACTGAAGAGTGAACAACCTCCCCGTTCACATTTTTTATTCTGAGTAATTTCGCTGGAATTTGGTACCCCCACCCAGGCGATAACCTTTCAAAGGTTTTTTTTCTTTTTTGTCCAACGCTTTTCCTATTCTTACTCGGTTGTTTTAAATTTGCCTCTCCTCTATAGCACGGTGATAAAACAATGTTTCTTTATTTCATCCATCAGTACTAGTATGTGTTTGGAAACAAGCTTGATGCACCAGTGGTCTCCCAAAGTCACATATGAACATTTAAGTGTGATTACCTTTCCAGAGCAAGTCTTGTGGTGGCCGAGATGCTGTCATTGACTGATGTGTGTTGTCTTTACTAATAAACAAACATCACCCCCACACCCCCATTCAGTAAAGCTGTCATAGTAATGAACACATTCAGACGTGTCACTTGTTGTTTTCCTGCCCCATTCAGTTTTCCTGTTTCAATGAAACTGTACTTGAGATGGTTTGTGGTACCCCTCACAGTCCTCAGCCCTGGCTCATTTACTAGTGACCATGAATATTTCCGACAGTATCGGGAGACATCTGGCATGTTCATTATAGCGTGCCCTGTTTAAAATATTTCTATATAACAGTACCCCCTCCCAAAAAAATAAATAGAGATGTATATAAAAATCAAGGTTCTGCTCTCTTTCATAGCTCGTGTCTTATCAGTCAAGGTCTGTCATAGTCAAGGCCCCTGGAATTCTGCAATTGAGGAATTTTCCACAGAATTTGCACCTTGCTGCAGAATTCATATAATGCCGCATAATTCATTGTTTTTGGTGAATTTTCATTCAAATATACAGTTTTTCCATAGTGCCAGGCTTCCTAGCCATCTTGTTTATCCTGAAGCCCCTCCTCTGTGCTTGGCTGGTGATGTCATCTATGACATCACATCATATTTTAGCTAATGCTAGGACTGCGTTATGCCACAGAAATGAATAAATCATGCCTCGGAAATCAGAAAATGCTGCCACAGAAGCCTAGGAGCCCTGCTGCAGAAATCAGAAAATTCTGCCGCAGAGCACTTGGGGCCCTGGTCATAGTCTCGCATTCTTTTGGAGATCCACTCTTTAGAACTGAAGTCTCAATACTTCTCAATGACCATCTTTACTTTTATTTTTAATCTTGCTTCCATAACCAAGAGATTAGAATAAAATTTCACTCCTTCAGTCGATTCCCCCTCTTGCTCAGATATTCCGGCCTGGGCAGACAGCCATGCCAAGCTCTTTAAATGCTTTAATATCTTGAAGAATTTATTGCTCCTGCACTGAGTTTCCAACACAACATTACACCCCCCCAACAAAAACTACTTACTGTTCCAAAGAAAACAGGAAGCCCCCCATATCAAGAAAAGCTTAATTTCTTAGTTTTTTTGTTTAACCAACTTGTCAAAAAGTCTCCTAACTCCTTACTGATTTTTGTTTTCCCAGAGAAGTATCAAAAGCTATAAAAAATGCCACAAAATCACTGCAAAAATTGTAAAATTTTCTGGGGGCAGACCCAGCCTCTGTTTCTAAAATTTATTGCCCCCCCCACATTAAAGCTACTTGAACTGCCCCTGACCCAACCACACACACCACTCACACAACCACTCACTCACACCCCACTCACTCCAACTTCACCCTATAAATCACACACAAATAATCCTTCCCCACCCTCTACCCTATAAAACTATATCAAATATCACACCCAATAAAATTCAAATTAATTACAGTGAATCCAAAGTCCAAGGAGCATCAATCAGTGTTCATATGCTGATCTACAGTAAGTCTCATAAAAGACATTATAATCAGGAATCCAGTTACCAGATAAAGGCCCAAGACAGACCTTAAGATGTTGGTCCACAGGAGGAAAATCAGTACCAGGGGGAGCAATTCCAGATACAACAACAGTACAATAAAGGGTCTCTCGCCCCCAGACTGCTGCAGCCGAGGCAGTCCCAGTTGTCAATCACACAACTGGCCCTCTCATGACTCCATGCTCACCTCAAGCTTCAGGGAAAAACTCCAAGATCTCCAAAGCTGCTCCACTAGCTCAGTACCAAAAGGAGATGAAAACAGAGAGTGCAGTTCAAATTGGCCCTCGAGGTCCCGGTTCGGATCACATTCAAGGCCCTCTTATGGCCATGTGTTCATGTCCCAGTTTCCCAATTCACTCCAAAGACCAGGCAGCTCCTCTGTCCTGCAGCTAATCACATATGAAATCCTCTTCCATGGGCCCAATTCGATAATCCTCCTCCAACTCCAAAACCAGTGCCGCCGCAAACCATGGCTGATCAGACTCTCTCCTCTGCCTCAGGAAACGTCCTGGGGCACGCTAAACAGAAGACACACATACACATTCATTCTTAATCCTAAAACCAAAAACAACACATCATGGGTATACAAATCCTTAGGGGAGCTAGTGAGTAAATGCGCAAATGGTACTACAGTACATTCTGCTGTTGACATCACTACACAGACCTCACAACTGTTGACTCACACACTTAACCTCAATCTTCCTAAATCATTGAGCTCTGCATGATGACAATAGGCACTCAAACTATTGCTTAATGCATAAAAAACAAAACTGCTTGTTACCACTCTTGTGTTGAGATAATTTTTATCACTTTTTGGATGTAGTGTGGGGTGGAAAGGAGGACAGATGGTGATGAGAATGGAGAATGGGGCACCACAAGTGTTTCTGCTTGGAGCGCCATCAGGTCTAAAACCAGTCCTGGATGTTGCCATAAAAATGGAGCTCCAGCCCTACCGCCCCTGTGTTTGGCTCCACTGAGAGATGCTGCATTAGCTGTGAGGCTCAGAGAGAGAGCTACAGAGGGAAAAAATCAATCTGAAATATTGTATGTACTATAAAAATATTCATTATTGTGATTAGACTTATAATCACAATAACAACCCTTAAGCTGGTCATTTCCTTGGATTAACAGACTGGCTGGAAGGAGGTGGCCCTCAGCTGCACCTCAGGCCACCCATCCCCCCCAACCAGTCATTAATCCCTTGGAAATGACTGGCTTCTCTGTCATTATTGCTTAAATGTTCCCCATTAAGCATGGCACAAAAAGTATTGACCATTGCTTTTCCCCATAGCAAGACACCTGTGGCCCAGAGTCGGGGGTTGGAATTATCCAGCAAGCCCGGATCACCCATATGGGAGCACAGAGCACTCTGCTGATGCCATTGGGCTGGGTTTGTACTTCATTTATTAACAGTAAACTCCATTAATTACTTTAGGATTTTGTATTTGGAGGAGTATGATAGTGCAGCGCTTGGTGGAATATGAAAAACTGTGTTTTCAAGGCAACTGCTGCATTTGCAGGGTAGAGGTTTATGCCTTTTCTTGGAAAAAAAATCAATAAAACAAGGTGTACACTATCCACAAGACCAGTTGTTGCTGTTAAACTGAACAGTTGGTTTGAGATTCATATCTACTTCTGTATACCTGTCCCTCTGCTGAGTGAATGCATGACTTCTGTGGAGGTCGAGAGGTTAATAGACACTAATAACACCAGATATGACCTTATTCATTTGGTATTAGACTGAGCCAACAGCAGGAAAGGATTCATAGGGTGCCAGTGCAAACTGCACCTGTGTCGTAAGGAAACTGTTTTCTATTGATTTGCCCTCTGCCACTTTCACAGATACGTTTTCCCTGTTTTGACAGGTAGATGTAATTCTATCAGCAAACTATCGACTTCCCTGTAAAATTGATCTGCTCTGGGCCAGCCAGGTTATCCCAGACTGTGCAATTTATTGCTTCTGCATGTAAAAAAGCAGGCCAGTCATCTGCGTGGACAATGTACCTAAGTGGTGCCAGAAAATGAATAATTTTTCATTTTGCTCCTGGTTGTCTTGGTGGCAGATAGGATGTGACCTTTTAAAGACAGTTTTGCTGAGATGCCTGTTGTTGCTGGCATGTATAAATGATTGTCAAATTCCCTTTAATTTATTCTGCCTCATGCAAACATGCTGCAAGACCTCCCGTTTATAATGTTCAACTTCAAATTGGCATGATGCTTGCAGTTTCACAGTGGGTCACTCAGCTGCAGTATTATGTGACAACATGTAACCTACCCTTGATCCCAGGCACTGTTCATGAAAAAAAAAAGCTAAGACAAGCTTTTGTTTAATTGTGATATCATTTTCTTATTTAATCTGTAGACTGTAAGTTACACAAGGCCTTTGAATTACCTAACCATCGAGGAGCAATCTAAAACAAGATTGGGAGCCCACAAACCAGTCCTTGTACAATCATAAACATGTATAGACTGACTAAGATAAATAGCAGTACTTGAGTAGCAAATCCCTGTCTTTATCCCCCTAATTCTCTCTTTGGACCCAGTTTTCAAATGAAATTGCACTTTGCATGCTATTTTCAGAGTGGGCATGTACATTTAAAAGTAGTTCCTTGATTTCCCTAGAAAGAAGAATGCCTCCTCACAGTTCATAGCAGCATCAGCTAAACCAACAACATATTTCTAGCTGGTGGATCCAACTAACCCATAAATCAAGTGTGAAGCAAGAAAAATCTAAATATTTTTAATCCATCATGACAGACAAAAGACAAAACATCCTGCAAATGTGTAGGCACTAGTTGGTGGAACTAAGGGTTCCCTGAAACAGATTCTTTTTGATGGATGTTTCCTCTCTCCATTTGCTCTGGATTATAGATTAAAGTAATTGTGATTTATCCTGGTGCACTGTGGAATCCTGGAAAGTTTGAATCATTTGGAATTTCAGGCTTTGAGTACTGTACCAGTCTGCCCTGCACCCTGCTGCATCAAACACAGAAAGTGATAAACTTTAAGGCTGGAAAACACAGTTTGTCTGCTAATCCACCTTCCTGCTCTTAAAGTTACTTTTCCAATTTTACCTCAGGCATATGTAAGATACATGCTTATGCTACCTTCTTTTTTTTTCTTTATTTTTTATCCCTGATTTTACCCCCATTTTCTCCCAACCCTGCCCAGCCATGAGCATGCATGTGGAGGTATGCGCATGCTGCGGTACTGGGATTGCCTCCCACTGCTTGCCGTCCACTCGCCTGCACTGCCCATGGACCTCTATCTGGGGGCAGGGGAACTATGGTGGGTGACAGAATCCTCCCCAGGAGAGAGAAGCTGTCTTCCAGCTACTCAATCCTGCTGCCTCCCTCCCTCCCCCATGCCAGCTCTCTGATGACCTGGACGCATTCTCGAACCTGGGTCGCCTGTGTGATGCAAGGTAAGGTGTCCAGCACCTCTGCCATCAGTACCACCGGGCCAATGCTTATGCTGCCTTCTGTGGTGAACTATTCCAAGAATAAACTAGCCTTTCAATAAAATAATGTTTTCTTCCATCCTGTTTAAACCTGCAACCCCCAATGTTAAACTCCTGCCCTTGTTCTGCAGTCCTGTCATGCCCTTGCAAAGGCCACTGATCCTTTTTATTTACGAGCCCTACCATGGGTGTAAAAACCCATATACTGTACTAAGACTTATAAGTTGATTTTTTGTTTGGGTGATACCATTCAAGACACTGGCTATCAGTTTGGCTGCTTGCACTGCCTGATCCCTACCTTACTTATGCATAAGCATTAAGGTATGATCAGCGACTGGATTTATAGTAACTTACAAATGGCAGTTGATAAAAATGTATATTCAGGTGCAATATATGCCAAGCTCACCAAGTCCTTTGACACTATGGACAGTGTACTTCTGAAACAGAAACCTGGTCATTTTAACTGTAAAGGGACAGTGTCAAGCCTTTTTGCATCATATTATTTCTAGCTGAAAATCCACATATTCTGATTGCGTAATTCTCTAAAATTCATTAATGTTGCTAGCTGCTTTATCTGCTACCTTCCTTAGTTGAACTGAAATGCATGCTAATGGTGTAATTATAACCAGCTTTGTTTTGTTTCAAATCCTTGATCTACTCTTCTTGCACACTTCTTGAAAATTAGTAACACTCCAAAAGAGTACAGCCACTCATGATGCAATAGTTTCCTCTCCTCTCATGACATCATGACTGTAGAGATGTGTCAAAGTTTAAATTCGCAGGCAAAGTTGCCGCCAAGTGGCTGAAATTACTATTTGTGGAGTTTTGGGAAGTTTTCCCTACCCTCAGCAATTTCGACTTCACCCGAAATCGAAATGTTTTCCAAGTGAACAGTGTAGTTCTTCCCATGAAGTGTGGAATTTTGCCCACAAATGGTGGAATTTCACCCATGAATGGTGAAATTCTGCAGTTTGTGGGAGAAATTCGACGAGCTTTTGAGATTAAACTTATTTTACATCTCAATATGGTAGCAGATGGGATGAACGTTGATCTTGGCTTTATGGGACACTACAGAAACTAACATCCACAGACCTTTTCTTCTTCAAACTGACATATTATAGGACTTCAGCATGTGTGGGATGTGGGTGCGTGTGTGTATGTATGTGTGTGGGTATGTGTTGTGAGGTATGTGATATAACAGATGTGGGGCTTGCTGTCACATTGAGGTAAGTCTCTATTTAGATATATGGAGTTATAATGTGTTACTATTCTTATTTCACACATATAATGAATATTAATTCCTCCTCACTTTTTATCTTTGCCGGGTTGATTCCATTGCACCATATTCAGATTACCCAGCTTGCTAGTGTACATACAGTAGAGTTATCATATACTGTTATATGTAATTTTTGTAACTCTGTACATATTGGGGTGCGTGATCTCATTTGCGTGGGGGTCCTGCACAGATCTTTTTACATTAGGCTAATACTGTAGTAATTTGTGGATATGTAGGTATGTTAGACCTCTGGTCTTACACATATACTTTATATTTACTTCTAGTTACCTTATCCTGGGGAGGGTGGCAGGTTTATTTCATGGTAGTTCTATCTAGTATCCTTGGAAATGTTACTTTGCAGATAGTAGTATGGTTAAATAGTGTTACATTTTTGCTCTATAGATATTAGGAGACATAAGCCCTTTTACTCAGGATTTCATGACAAGTTGAATTCCTTTGGGGAACAATTGCAGTGACTGAAGTTAATATAGGTTCACTAGAGAGAGAGTGTGTGTGTGTGTGTGTGTGTGTGTGTGTGTCTGTGGGAGAGAGAGAGAGAGAAAAAGGGGGGGAGAGAGACAACATCTCCTTTAAGCTATGTATCTCCCCCACCCACATTATTGTGATGTGGGGTGGGTTAGGTTGTATTGTTTGTATGAAGAGGAGGAGATAAATTACATTTTTATCTCTTTTTCAGATTCCTTAGACACTTGTGGTACATCAAGTTGTTACATTCTCAGTATATATTGACATCAGTACATATCAGGCTACATGGTCTTAATTCCTTGAGGTTCCTCGACTAGAGTTTTTGTTTGACACTAATATTATCAATTTATATTTAAATGATCATTTATATAGTCCTGAGGTTTTTGAAATTTCTTGGGCCTTATATCTAGCTTGAGAATACAGCTGAGTGACAGGTCCAGCTAGGTTTTACACATCACACAGTGTGCACTGATGTTTTTATGACAACTTTACTGGTAAATTCTTGTCTATAATGCTAACATTGAAATTTCATGAGCCCTATAACAATCTTAGTTTGTCTTTAATCTGGGTGGGGGTTGCCTTTCAGTAATCTCGTCCTTATACTAACTGCGACACTCATAGCTTGATTTAGGAGTTATCTGCTTCAGCAGTGTTATCTTATGTCAATTAAATTTATATGCAGTAGGATTCTTTGTATGTGTGTTCCACCAAGCACATCTGACCCAAGGTTCTTTCTGGCTGAAGGCAGTATTGTACTGTTAAACTTCTCTGACATCATCTTTTTTTTTTTTTTTAATGAGTGTTTTAAGCCAATGGGGATTTTTTTCTGTTTTTCTCTGCATTATCTAGCTGTTATAAGTATTTTATTTTCTAAACAACTGCCATGAGCTTCTGAAGAAGGACTGGTTGGTCCGAAAGCTAGAGCACTTTGTTCTTGTTGTTACATCTATGTTGGTCCATTAAAAGGTATCAAATCATTTGCTTCTGGATCCATTTGCCAGTGAAATTCCACACTTCATGGGAGGATTTGTGCCATTCATGGTGAAATTCTGTACTTCGTGGATCGAGCCACACCTCACTAGTTGTGCTACTTTCATGGATTACTCTGCGGAGTGAATTTAGCCAACTTTTCCCATCTCTACATGAGTGACTAGACTGTTGAGGGTGTTCCCAAATCCAGGAAAAATGCAGTAGGAGTTGTTTAAGGAATGTAAAAAAAAAACATTTTTGTTTGGTAACACCAGTATGGTCAGCAGTCTTTTTTCACTTTTAAAAAGAAACAAAGGAATCAGAATCAAACTACCAGCTACATCAGCAATCTCTGCAGAATGTGACCAATCATAAAATGTGTTTTTGTAAACTAGGGAACTGATAGGCCTAAGGGAGTTGACAGTGTCCCTTTAACCCCATCTCCCTAAAATTGATGGAACACCACCCAACTGACAGATGACAACTGGTAGCAATGAGGGATGTACATTCCAAGTTGTTGAATGTGGGGAGGGTTGTTCCCCAAGGCTTGGTGCTGGGACCCTTATTCTTAATATTTGTGAATGGCCTTCTGAACAGAGACATGCATGATACTTCCTACCAACAAAAGTGTATTTCTGATATCATACGATTTCCACCATCTCAGCCCTGTGGTGTTGCTAGCTAGCTAGACCTTTGGAATGTTAACATTCAAACTCCACAGTGCTCACGCTGTAACTGACCACCCACCAACAGCAGCTTTATTTCTCCCCTGAAGAGATCAGGTGCCAAATCCAACTATTTCTGAGAAGTAAAAAATTGAATCGAGATTCTGCAAAAACTCAGTGTTTAGTACTGTACCCTTCACACACACGTTAAAATCAGCTCAATCGCCATCAGAAATAACTAAACGTGACAAAACTGGCTCAGAAAATTGTGATCCAGTACAAATAATTGGGAGTCTGGATGGCCTCCTAGTCTAAGTATGAGTTTCATATAAAATTTGGTATCTCCTTTGAGATACAGGCAAAGCTGGCTGAAGCTACAGTATGCTGCTCTCTCTATTGTATTATGGAGATATGTGATGTGTATGGTAGCACAAACAAAAGAGTTCAAAGAAGCATACTGTAGACCCCATACTGTATATAATGGCATGGCCTGCTTTATTCTAAATGCCAAGCCAATTTAAGGGGGAATGTGATTCTTGCCAAGATCATATCACTTGACAAACATCTACACAGAACTGCCTTATATGAGGGGGCAGAGCTAGCAGTTGGACAGAGACACAGAACTAATTTAGAGCTCAAATCATCGTCTTTTCTTTTCTTGGATATTTTTTTTAAGAATAGTTGACTCTAATGATTTGGGCACCAAACTACTCAGCTTTATTTTCTGCACAGAAAGGTATACCTCTTGCTGGATTATAGTGATATTTGAACAAGATGGCCCGAAGTAATAGTGGAGCCACGGGAGGTGAAGGAGCCCACCCAAAGGAAGATCATGTGGGATTGAGCAAGGTCACAGTGCAACTCCTGGGCGCGGATGAAACGTAGCCAAGTAGTGCAGAATTGTTAAAAGTGATCCAAGCCCCCAATGACAAATTAGAGGACTAGTCAGTGAAATCTATAGCTCTTGATAACAAAGTTACAGTGACTCAGGAAAAGGTTCAAAATGACAGCTCAATGGTAAATAGGGGTCTTTCAACAAGTTTGGAACTTAGCAAAGAAAATTTACTTTTATACTTAAGCCTGGAAAATCTGGAGAATGCTCAGTTGGCAGCAAACATCTATTTGGCAGGACTTCCAGAGGATGCAGAGGAAGAAAACCTCAAAGCTTTTATGACCTTATGAACAAGCATACAAAGTTGTCAGCAGAAAAAGATTATTGTCTATTGTGTCTGCTCGATGCAGAGATCATGCATCACTGATACATGACACTCTGCCCCCACTCTTGTATTCTTCACCTCCTCTTTACCCTATCCTATCCCTTCTTAAACCCACCAACTACTATCAGGTTCACCTCCTCCTCTGGCAGTTCATGCAACCCGCTCAGCACCCTCACTGTGAAGAAATGTCTGCTTGCCTCTATTCCAAATCTACCGTCCAACAGTTTGTAACCATTTCTATCTGTGCATTTGTTACCACTGAATCAAATAAAGTTCCCCAGTATCAACCTTATTTATACCTTTAAGGTATTTGAAAGTCTCTATAATGTTCCCATGTTCTCTTCTTTCTTAAAGTGAGTACATATACACATTTTCTAACCTCTTCTCATACGAGAGAGCTTGTTGCACTTAAATCATTTTCGTAGCTCTTCTTTGTATGGCTTCTAACATATTTATATCCTTTTTTTGGTAGGGGCTGCAGAACTGCACACAGTATTCCATGTGTGGGTGCACCTTAACCCTATACAATGGTAATGACTAAAAGACTGGAAGACAATTTATATATGTCAGATGAGATCGCAATCATCAAAGCCTTCAAAGTGACACACGGACACACCTGGAGTCCTTATCCATCTCTCAGGATAATCTTAGTAGCACTGGGGAGATTAGCACAGCAGGATGATCTGCTCAATGCAGCAAAACAACAAGGTGTTTTGGAGTGGCAGGACCATCAGGTGCATCTCTATCTGACTTTAGGTTTACCACCAGGAGCTGCAGGAAGGACTCCCACATTGTCTGCAGTTGGGTCAGAGAGCTTGGAAACCACCATGTCCTACTCATGCCAGTATCCCTAAAAGATTGTACAGTATATGGTGAGAAAACGTAGCTCTTTGCATACCCCAAAGAGGCAGGTGTACTCCTGTTGAAGATTTGCCCTGAATTTGACTCCTGGAGAGACGCCAAATAGTCAGGCTCTGGCTTGAATTTAAAACAATAAGTGAAAGTTGTTACTGTCTCCTGGGGATTAGATGTAAGGTTAGTTGGGTTATGTTCAGGGCCTGGATACAGGAAATATATGTTAATGTGCTGTATTGTTAATCAAGTGTTTTAATTGCTCCTGATTGAATATGTACAGTATTTTACCAATGTTACTAATGTGAGGTATCTCCTTTAGTATACCTTACCTCATGTGTATAGGTGCAAATGTGCACCCACTTCTTTCCTTAGACAGGCTAACAAACCTTGGCCTTGACATTCAGAGCCAACCAATGGCACTGTGCCAAACATGGCACACAGCTGGCTCTGAGGTATATTCAGCCAGTTAGCACACACTAGTGGAGTACTAACTGACTGAATATTGGGCTGTACTGGTGCAGTGCTAAGTGGATATGGGCTGCACCAACACAGCCTAAGGCTGCATATGGCTCACAGGAGACAGCATGTCCAAACAGGGATAACATCAGGGCTTCTGTGGGCTATATTCAGTCCTGCCATGCAGATGTGTCCATTCGGCATGCAGGGTGATAAGGCACAATTTGCGTGCCCATTATGGACTCATTTGCACATGCTGCCCCTGAACACCCATGTTGTAATGCACTACCTGTTTCCCTGGTGTCTAGTGGCCCACCATTGCCCTTGTCAGTATAATTCAATAGCCTCCTTCATGTCTAGTGGTCCCCCTTCCTCTGATTGCCCATCGGTATAATTTAATAACCTGCCTGGTGTCTAGTGGACCCCTTCCCTGATTGCCTCTATCAATATAATTTAATAACTTTCCTGGTGTCTGGTGGACCCCACTCTTCGCAACTGTGTGCCACTGCAAGTCACAATTGTGCTATATTACTATCAGATGGTGGCCAGGTGAGGAGATGAGTGGAGGACTGTTTCAGGACTGTTTCAGCCACCAATCTGCTGTAGATAGGGTGAGTGCTGACCGGGGTGTAGGGGGTACAGGGCAGGGGGGTCTGCAGTGGATCGGTGGCTGAAGGCACACAGTTGGCGGATGGGGTCCATTAGACATGAATGAAATTAAAAGTGGTGTACACATCATGCTGTAAGCATTGTTAAAAGACTTTATTGCTTTTTCAGGCTTTGTTGGGGGGGGTGGTGGTGCTTGTTTGAACATCGAGGGCAGGATTCACAAAAGAGATGCACCGGTGCAAATAGGATGCACCCACCAAAGGCTGAGCGATGCACAAAGAGATGCACCATGCGCAACTCCACTGTGACCCACTTGGTAAGGGTATGGTGCAAGTGGAGATGCACCAGTGCATCCTGGATGTGCACAACCACCCAGGGGAGCAGAACAGTGAATGTGGAGCAACCCAGCAAGGCATGTGGGAACAACAGGGGCAATGCAGTGGGACAAAGGAGAGAGGGACACACGACCAAAGGGACAAATCAGAGTGGCCAAGGGCACAACAGTGGCTGAATCAGGCACAATACTGAGACTGGGCATACAGAACAACACTCAGAGGTCCAGGCCACACCCCACACAGGCCCATGGCAGGCACACAAAACAGGTACACTGTCGCCGGCATGGTGCCACACAACAGCAGGGGAAAGCAAGCAGCAAGGTGGTGGCCACTGGACAAGGCCAACATCATAGGTGGCCAAGATTGTGGCCTTGTGGGAAGCCACACAGGGTGACACTGTGGCATATGTTGAGTGGCACACAGCCAGTCCAGACCCCCAACCACAGGACACCGCACACAGGGCCACAGACCAATAGTGCAGCAGTGCAATGTATGCATGCCACAAGCAGCACACACAGACCGGGGGCATAGATATGAGCAGCAGGACATGAGGCCCACCCACAAGCTACAGGCAACAGTGGGGCCACACGGAGGCTGGGGGGCAGGGGAAGCACACCGTACAAACACGAGAGCAGACAGGAGTATGGCAGCAAGGGGATAGTGAAGAGCTGGAGACAACAACAATCTCAGGACATGGAACAGTGAAGGACTACAGACAATGTGTCAGATAAGTAAATATTTAATACAAAAATAATAACAGCAGCAACAACAACAATATATACAAAGGTAAACTAAACTGTATACAGGACTATGTATAACAAGGGATGGGGTGTGAGGAACTATGTACAGCAACAACAGGTGTGAAATAGGGGAGCAGACAGGACATGGGGATGGGCATAGGGGACTTGGACAGCAACATATGTAGGGAGGGAGGTTGGAAGAACACTATATACTAAGAGACACTCTATGTACACTATATATAATTATGGGCATGGCCGAGCGCCATATCTGTGCACCAGCCAGTGGCCACGTGCAAACAGCAGTCGGACAACTGCTGCAAGCATCTGCAGCATCCATCCTTGGAGATGCAGGATGGGCTGAAATGACTCCCTGATGGCCCTCCGCACACCAGGCCCAACATCGTGGCATTGTGCCATCAGCCTTACACATCTTGCCACACCGTGACCATCCCAGAGACCTATAACAGGAATACAGAGAACAGATACTAAGTGCCATTGAAGACACACAACCCCCACTGAGCAGAAGCCCACCCCACCCACCCAACAGACACTGCATGCACAAGATAGCCACCTACCTTCACTCACATGGTCACTACACCATGCTCTGTCTGTGGCCCCCCACCTGCACTCTTTAGCGGCCTCCGCGGTCTGCTGCCTGACCTCCAGCCCTGCAGGACACAAAAGACAGAGACCGCCATAAGTAGACACGACATGACACAAACACCCGCCCAACACTAGTGTGGGCATGCAGTGATGGTGTAAATGGCCAGTGCAACACCACTGAATGACATGGCATTGTGCAGCTGTGCACAGCACCCTGGCCTGAGCCCCCAAAGTGCCCAGCTGTGGCTATGCACTGCGAACGGTGGTCCTACCCCATGCATGACACAGTGTACCTGTCCCACACACACACCACTGCAGAGAGGCCCACCCCAAGTGGCATGCATGACAGGGCACCACAGGGCAGGTGCAGCTACACCCAAGTGTGCTTGTTGTTGAGTGCCCATGTGAGTGTGATGTTGTATTGTGCACCATCCCCACCCCCAAGATCCTGTGCCACACACATACGCGTGATACATACCTGGGTGTGGCAGTGCACCCCTGCATGCATGCTCCCTCAGCCGGTCCAGCTGCACACCATCCCTCCTCACCTCTCCAGGTCACCATACCAGTGTCTACACTGTTCCCCTGTGTGGCACACCAGCTGCTGCATAATGTCAGCCCACACCTATGCCCTGGGCACCAGCAGGTCTTCCTGCCCAAATAGCTGGCCCTCCACCTGCATCACCAGGGCCACCAGATGAAGCAGTTCCAGGTTGGACCAGTTCATGGCCCTTGGACCTTACCTGTTTCTGGGCATGGCTACAGCACAGTGTTGCAAGAGTGCAGTATCTGAGGCCTGCGCTACTGAAATGCCTAATCGTGCCACATGCGCCACTAGGTCATTTGCAGTCCCCCGTGCACATAGGCATGATGCGCGATTGGTCAGTCATGCACCCACAGGTACATGTGCAATGCACAATGTTATGGCAGGAATGCGGGGCCATGGGTCATGACCGGGTCATGCATGCGCAATATGTAGCTGTCCACCATGATATGTGTGTCATGCATCATCGGGCATAGTGCCTGTGCTGCGCAGTAGCACAATGCCACACTATGGCATGTAACGCATGATCAGTGTGTACAACCATGGACAGGTGGCATAATGTGCAACATGCATACGGACATGCATGTGCATACAGACAGCACTGTGCGATGTGCACTATATGCATGTTCGCAATGCGACTGTCTGCCCAATCGCGCAAATGCGGTGCTGCACCAGCGGTACAACATACATAGTGCATGCATGCAGAATGTGCCCATGCACTTGTGCCCTATTCAGAAAGATACTCCAAATGTACCGCACATGCACGGGTAATGCACCATTTGGAAATGCGCTCAACACAGCAGATGCACCATGCTAATTGGAATAAGCTGAGGGCAATTATGCAATTCACAGACAATGCACCCAAATCAGCCTATTAATGTAGAGGCTGTTTAGCATCTCATTATCACTGCCCCAGTCCTCATTTGCATGCCCTGATCCATAAATGTTCCCAACTCAGCCCACACTGAGAATAGGTGACTGACAGGATACACAGTCTTGAAGGTGAGTACTATTTTACAATACCATTACCAGTGTAGTCAATCCACATGATGCAATGGTCAGTGGACAGCCTGTTGCCATCCAGACATGTGCAGGGACACCTGTTGCACACCATTCTGTGCCACACTGTCCAACAGACCACCCTATAACAGGAGGGGGGATGCTGGTGGCTGCTGTGCATGCACAAACAGTGAGGTGTGCATAGTGTCAGTGATGGCCAGGCCAGCTGCATGAGTATCTGGACATGCCACACTTGTGACATGTCCATGGATGTGCAGCTGTCCATGGTGGTGCAGATGACCATGGCGGATGCAGCACAGACTGCCCCAGCAGACAGTGCACCACAACAGACATGCACTGACTGCAGGCTTTTGTCAGACAGTTGCTGTGGTAGAACACTGTGGCCACTGTATGGCAGCACTGGGCATATGGGAACCTGCATGTGCATGTCTAATATCTGTCTGTTTTCTCCCACAAAAGTCAGACTGTCTGGAGCAGACAGTGCCTCTAGTTGCAGACAGCCAAACTTTACAAAGAATGAGGAGAGAGCCCTCAAAGAGGCATATAATCTGCACTGGGATGTCCTGACTGGCAGAGGTGTCAGCCATGCAGCATGGAAGGAGGGCTGAGAGGTGGTGGCATGCCACATCAGTGCTGTGGGCAAGTACAATCAGACCCCCTGGAGTGTTGGAAGCACCTCAATGATGGGAATTGGAGGGCCAAGGAGAAGTTGGCCCACATTGAGGTCTCACTGCGCAAGACAAGGGGTCGCCCACAGTCCAACATGCTCCTCAGCCCACATGAGGAGCTGCTAGTTGCCAGCATTGCCTGGTCCACTGTGCAGGGTGTCCCTCCCTGTAGGAGGGTTCCAGATGGGTGGCAACCCATTGCAGCACTGTGAGTAGCCATGCCCACGACACGTGTCAGGCCAGGTGTGTGCACCATGGCTGCCATGCCAGACCCAATGTGTGCTACTGTGCAACTGTGTGCCCATGGGCTATACCATGTGTGGCAGTGGCCCATTCATGGCCCATGAACATGTGTTGTGTGTGCCTGTGTGGGGCTATATGTTTGTTGTGCTGTGTCCGCCTTGCACTACACACCTATGTTACTACCTACAATCACCATTGTGCACCTCCACTATACAAACCTGTGCTATTCACCTACAGTTCCCAAAGTGCTCCTCTCCCAGTGTGCTCCTGTAGTGCCATGACCTCACAGCCAGACATGGGTCATGCCGTGCCATTGGTGGTCCCATCTGCAGGCCCCATGGCAGTGCATCTTCATCCCCACCCTCCTCCTCCTCCCTGGAACTGTCACCCTCAATGGCCTCGACAGCTATTCCACTGTCAATGGCCATGTTGTGTAGTATACAACAGGCCAGGAATAGGCCACAGACCTTCTCAGGGCTGTACTGTAGGGCCCCACCTGACCTTTCCAGGCACCAGAAGCACATCTTCAGCATGCCGAAGATGCACTCTATGATGGTGTGCATAGCGGTGTTGTACCACTCCTCTGCCTGTGTCCCAGGTTGTCAGATGAGGGTGAGGGGTCAGGGTCTCAGTGGTTATGCTGCATCACCTGTAGGGGTCAAGGATGGCTGTTAGTACACTGGTCACATTTGCAGCATGCCCCCCCACACCATGCTGCACAGCTGTGTGTGGTGTGCGTCTACCGCTGACTGTGTTTGTCCTTTCCCTGCCGTCTTACCTCCCCTGTCCACCTGCTGTTGTCTGGCCCTGCTGCTGCTGTTGTCCCTAGGCCACACACGCCATTGCATTCACACATGCTCCATACATCATTGTCCAGCCCAGTGTGCATGGCAGAAGTGCCTGCTGTCTGCATGTGTTGCGCTAGGCACTGCCACACATGCCCCCATGGCACTGCACCACACATTCCATGCATTGCACATGTGCCACCCTGTACTGGTTGGTGCCTACCTGTGGCACTGTCCCCCCTCCACTGTCCCATGTCTGCTGTACCCTCTGTGGTTTGTGCATCGTGCTACCTGTACACCTGCACCCCCTTCCTATCCTGTGCCATAGTGTCCTGTTGTGTGGCAGGTTGCCATGTCCCACGCACTTACTAGGTGGCCACACGGAATGTCCCCTGCCTCGAATCTGTGGCAGAGGGCAGACTGGTGCCATATAAAGGCATCATATGTGCTCCCAGGGTATGTGGCACAGACACTGCTGATGGGTTCTGTGGCATTGCATTCCACCTGGCAGTTTACGGAGTGGTAGCCTTTGTGGTTTATGTATGTCATTGTGTCGTCTCCAGGTGGTGTGCGGATTGCCACATGGGTGCAGTCAATGGCCTCTATGATGCCTGGCATGCATGCCACCCTTTAGAATTGCTGCATGGCTTCTGTCTGCTCTGCCTGTGTGCTTGGGAAGTGGATGCATTCTGAAGCATGTGGTAGCAGTGTGGTGAGAAATTGTGTGAGGAGACAGGAGGTGGATGCCTGAGAGATGCCAGTGGTGTCCCCAGATGGCCTCTGGAAGGTTCCCATGATGAGCAAGCACATTACTGTTTTCACCTTGATCTCCACTGATATGGCATGACCTCGTCCAGTGGGTGCCTGCATTTCATCATGGCACAGCTCGCAGAGCTGCCTCAGAATGGCCCTATTCAGGAGGTATCAGCCTACTGTTTCCATGTCAGTGAGCTGCTCAAATGATGGTCTGGCATGATACCACCATGTGGCTGGCCGCCTATGGTGCCTTCCTCCTCCCCATCTTCTCATCTTCATTATCATTCCCACCATCAGGAATGGTGCACCATTCATGGTTATGTGCTGCTCTCTCTTTCTCTCTATGTCTGCTGGCTTCTGTAGTGCAGCCGCTGGCCTGCTGGTGGCTTGATTTTAAGTCTGCTTCTTTTATACTTATCTTTCTATGGTGCATCTGGTACTTGCTCCATGTTTGCTATGTAGTTGCGCCTTCCTTTTGCACTGTGAATTGCTTTGCGCTGTGTATGCATGTGTACGCCCCCTCTAGTTGCACCGCATATCATTAACATGCATCTATGGCACATCCTGTTTGGCTTAGCACATCTGGGATGCGCCGGGACATCTGCCCTGTCTGTGAATCGTTCCATGGCTCATCTCTGGGATGCACTGGCGCATCTCATTTGTGCCTGGTGCATCTCTTTTTGTGAATCCTGCCCCACATGTTTAAATAGACATCTTATTACTATAATTGCATATTCCTGTACATTCCTTCATGGTGCCATATACAATACATATTTTGTAGTGAAAGCCCCATTTACATATTCATATGTATGCCTTCATGTTGCATGATGTTGTGCAAAAAGAACATTTCATATATTTAAAGTGCAAAGTGTATTGAAAATTTGATTTCTACTTAAAATCACAATGAATGCTGGCTTCCCCATTTTTATTCTCCTTGGATACCCATCCTTCAGTCTATTTGATTTGATATCAGAGGAAGGGAGTGGGGGTTTGGGGGGGCAAATACAAAATTACCTTTGTCAACATCCTCCATCTCACAGCTAAAAGGCTCCCAAAAAACAGGGGTGTTTGCTTCTGTGGTAGTTTGGCTGCAATAAAGTCAGCATAGTGTGTGTGCCATTTTTAATTTCATTCATGATTTTAGGCTTATTTGACATTTTGTGGCAGCACCTTTAGCAATGGTTGGAGTGTGTGTTTTTAGGGTTGCAGTGGGCATAGCCCTGCAGATCTCTTGCTATGAGAAAAGGACTCCCATATTCCTTCCAACCGAACAACATGTTAGAGTTGCAACACAGGTGCCTCCACATCTGTGTAGCACTCCTTTTGTTGTCACCAGTGGCACTGCACTATTTTTCAGTCTAAAAATTGGTGGTGTCCTGATCATGACACTGGGGGACTGGGCACCCCCCAGTGTCATTTGTATGCTTCAGGGGCGGGGTGGGGTGGTGGGTGCTGAGAGGGAGGGTTGGTTGAAGGGATATTTATAATTTAAAAGAAAAAAAATCAGCAGGCATGGCAGAACATGGCACACTCTGCTGTGTCAAAGATGGCTGCCGCACTCTACTGTGCATGCGCCAGTAGTTACACATGTGCAGTAGAGTGAGGTGGCCATCTTGAACATGGCACAGTGTGGTGTGTTCTGCCATGTCCACCAATTTTTTTTCCTTTAAACTATATATGCCCCCTACCTGACTCTCCCTCTCAGCACCCCCCCCAGAAACATAAAAGTGACACGGGGGGTGCCCAGTCCCCCGGTATCATGATCAGGCTGCTGCTAATTATTTTTAATTAAATTATACATGTCCCTCCCCACCTGATCCTCCCTCTAAGCACCCCCCCAGAAACATAACAGTGACACTGGGGGTGCCCAATCCCCCTTTGTCATGATCACCAACCCTGTTTTTTTGGGGGATCCCCTCCGCTACCATGGGGTACCTCAGGGCTCAATGTTGGGTCCTTGCCTCTTTAATTTATATGTTTCTTCGATCAAATATTCTCATGAAAAAATCTGGTTATCAAAATTTGTGAATGACTGCAGGCTAGGGGCAATAATAGAAAATCAGGATGATACAGAAGCATTTCAGCAAGCTCTATATTACATACAGGATTGGACAATAGATCACAAGCTATCTCTAAACCAAGAAAAATGCATGGCTATGCATATGAGGAAAAATAATAAACAATATAATTATGTTTTAAACGGGGCAGCCCTATCTGTAACTAGAGAAGAAAGGGACCTCGGAATTATAGTGACACAGGATCTCTCTTTTAAAACTCACTGTACTAATTTTACATGGAAAAGTAACAACATTTTAAATTGTATACTAAGACACATTCAAAGCAGGAAACTAGAGGTTATAGTTCCTTTGTAGTCTTCCCTGGTGAGACCCGTACTCGAATATGGAGCACAGGTCTAATCCCCATATAAGAAAGGAGAGGTACAGATGATCGAGAGGGTTCAGAAATGGGCCATGAAAGCTATTGAAGGATTGAGAGATATGCCTTATTAGGAAAGACTTCAAGAGCTGGATATGTACATGTTGGAATGCAGAAGACATAGGGGAGATATGTGTTTAACATGTAGGGCTTGGGAAAACCATGATCTGTGGGAGCTTCTGAGATTGCAAACCAAAAATAAGTATCATGAGACTAGATCACACCCCCTACAGTTGGATAGTGACAACTGCAGATCTAAAAATAGAGCTAGATGGTTCAATCAGAGAATTGTTCCACTTTGGAATGCACTTCCAATAGAAATGGTAGGGAGTAGTTCAATGCACCTGTTTAAGATAAATCTAGACAGAAACTGAAGACAGGATATACATTAGTCAAAATATAGTACTTTTTTTAGTAGAATAAAATATAAACTTGGTGAGCTCCACAGATGAAAGTCTTTATTATGCTCAGTTATGCTTATGATACCTATGATACCATGCATGAGCAGTTAGTTTTTTAATTTTTTAATTGCCCACGTGACCCTCCCTCTCAGCACCACCACCACCCCACTCCACCTCTCAAAGAAATCTAATAGTGTACTGGGGTGTCCAATCCCCCAGTGCAGGAATCCTCTGTCTTTTTTTTTACCTGTAAAAAGAAAACCATACATCGATGTCTTTTGCGGCTGTTAGACTTCCTCCACCCAGCCCTCCCACTCAGCACCCACCACGCCACACTCCCCCAAGCCCTTACTCACTGATTGGGATTCCAATGCCATAATCCTTCTTGGATCGCAGACACATCTTCATTCTTCAAAGCCGGATCATGAACTGAGGAAATCAGGTCTGCAGTTCAATGTATTTCAAGGGGGGGTTTGAACTTAATAGCATAACTTGGGCATTTCTGCATATTGTTGGCCTAAATTTTCAACATGCCTTCTATGGGACCCCACCTCATGAACAATGGCACTGACATTAGGCAAATGTTTCCCAAAAGGTGATTTTATAGTCACTGTGTGAAATTATTTTTTGAGCAGGAGTTGAAATTTTCTCTGTCCTTGTTCATGAGGCAGGGTCATAAGAAAGCTATGTTGAAACTTTGGTGTAAAAATAAAAAAAAAAAAACAACAAAGTTATGAACCTATGTTGAATTTTGTAAATGCAGGCTCATAACATTGGTAATTTTCAATATTTGTACCCCAAATTTACAACATAGCCATATCTTTACAGCACTTCATGAACGTGACAGCTGTCAGTGGTGGGGAAAATGATGGAATCACTTCTGAAAGAAAGAATTGTTGAGTACCTAGAGGCCAGCGGGGCACAGGACCCAAAGCAGCATGGATTCACAGCAGGAAGGTCATGTCAGATGAATCTAATTGATTTATTTGACTGGGTGACCAAAGTAATAGACCAGGGAGGGCTGTGGATATTGCCTACCTAGACTTTAGCAAGGCATTTGACACAGTCCCGCACAAAAGATTAATAATCAAGTTAGCCAGCCTGGAAGTGGATCCCAGGGTGGTAGCTTGGGTAGCAAACTGGCTGCACAACAGGACACAGAAGGTAATAGTGAATGGAACACATTCTGAAGAAAGGGGTACTAGTGAGTACTTCAGGGCTCAGTACTGGGTCCAGTCCTCTTTAACGCCTTTATAGGTGACATTACAGAGGGTCTGGAAGGAAAGTATGCCTCTTGTGGATGACACAAAGATCTGTAGCAGAGTTGATACACAAGGGGGGTAGAAAGGATGAGAAGGGACTTGGCAAGGTTGGAGGAATGGTCAGACATATGGCAACTTAGATTCAATGCAAAGAAATGCAAAGTAATGCACCTGGGAAATAAAAATCCAGGAGAAGAGTACACAATAGCAGGGGAGGTACTAATGACAACAATAATGGAAAGGGATCTGGGTGTAGTCATATCAGATGACCTAAAGGTGGGTAAGCAATGTGAGAAGTCAGTAAGGAGAGCCATGGGGATACTGGGATGCATAGGGAGGGGCATCACAAGTAGAAAAAGGGAAGTGGTTATCCCTCTATACAGACAGTTGGTGAGACCCCATCTGGAGTACTGCGTGCAGTTTTGGAGACCTCATCTACGCAAGGACATAGACAGGATGGAAGCAGTCCAGAGGAGGGCAACTAAAATGGTGCATGGTCTACATCAGAAACCATATGAAGAGAGACTGAGAGAGCTTAATATGTATACCCTTGATGAAAGGAGGGACAGGGGACATGATAGAAACTTTTAAGTACCTCAAGGGAATCAACAAAGTCCAGGAGGGTAGCATCTTTCAGAAAAAGAGATGTGTAAGAACAAGGGGGCACAATTTAAAAGTTAGAGGGGAGCTCAGGGGTAATGTGAGGAAATTCTTTTCACGGAGAGAGTGGTGGATGCATGGAACTGCCTTCCTGGAGAGGTTGTGGGGTCTAAAACAGTGGGGAAATTCAAACATGCATGGGACAGACATAAGGCAATTATAGTGGAGGGTTGCAGGAAGTAGGCTGTTTAACTAGAATCTGCAGCTTATCCAATAGGTAGGGAAATGAGCAGACTGGGTGGGCCAAGTGGTCCTTATCTGCCGTCAAAGTCTATGTTTCTATGTTTCTGTCATTTTTCAACTCCTGCCCCAAATGTGTTTTTCTATCTTAAAAGTTGATTTTGCAGTCCCTGCACGAAATTGCTTTTCAGACAGGAGTTGAACAATTGCTCTACCTTATTCATGAAGCAGGGTCATAACAAGGCTATGTTAAAAATTTGGTGTATAAATATTACAAAACAGCAAATTTATGAGCCTACCTTACATTTGCTAACACAGGCTCATAACTTTACTATTTCTCTATTTTTTTACCCCAAATTCCTTGGCTGCAGCCCTATCAACTATGGCCAGAGTTTGTTTTGTTTCTGAGATGTGAGAGAACTGGCTGACTGGAGCTTTAACCATGGCACTCGTGGCATCTAGATGGAATGGCGGGAGTAAATACATTGCACATCCCAATTCTCTCTCCAGTAAATTTGCATTTTTTTGTGAACATGAGTGCAACCAGGAAGTGATGGCTGCAGCAGCGAAGGAGGTACAGAATGGAGCAAGTCAAAATGGCAATGACTGGGCTGGAAGATCAGCAGCAGCTAGGGGAGAGGCTCCAATCTTCACATTTGCAGAAGAAAGAGAAAATAGACATTATTTCCTACAAGGCGTAACAGAAGATAATACATCAACTGAAGAATTGACTAACAGTGAATTAATGGACCTGTTCAATACCCTAGAAAAACTGCCCACACAAGAAATCAATCAGTATTGCACAACATCATGCAGCATGAAGGCATACACATGAAAATGTAAATTAACTTTCACTATACAATATTTATTGTATATGGAACCACAAAGGAATGTGTATGAATATACAATTATAGTAATAAGATGCCTATTTAAACACATGGGACCAGAGTTTCAAAATGTGGCACAGGACTTGTGCCAAGCACTGTGCCACAACTCTTAGATTCTGGTGCTTCACTGAACCCCTTTGCCACAACTGTACCTTATTTTACAATCTCAGGTGCAGTTGTGACAGTTTCTACAATTTACAGCAGCTTGTGCCAAATATTTGGCGCAAGCTCCAGAAAAGGGTACCTGGGATTGCTGCAGGCTAGACCACAAAACGTTGGTCTAACTTGCAGCAATTGGTGCACAGGATAGAAAATCCTGATCGCCTGCTGGGAGAATGGTGTTATGCATGGGAGAACCCCCACTTGCATAGGTGCAATGGTATTGTTAGTGCAATCACACTGCTGGGTTTGGACGATATTCCAGGGGCCTCCGAATATAGCCCTGTCCAGAGTGCCAGTGCTAATCCAGGTTAGTGCAGCACTAACCCAGTAAGTGCCACACTAACCTTTTGAATGTCAGGGCCATTAAATATTTTAGCACCAGTCTGTCATTGGGCAGGTTTCCAGCAGGAACCTTCTTTGGTATGCAATACACCCTGCTCAGTGTGACTTTAGACTGCAGAGTTTTGGTATCCTACAAGCATCCTCTTTGACTGTTACACTGACCCATGGAACTTAATTACAGTAAAATGCTCTATCTGTCCATGATAGACCATGGCACCTTATGTTCTGAACATGAGTGTTAAGACTGTTATAAAAATTTGAATGACGTGCCTAACATTAATAGCTGGGTTTAAAACATCCCCATTAGACATTTCTTGTAACAGAAGCTGCTCATTATGATGTCTTACAAAGTAATCCATCTGCATGTACACCTGTAGTTTGATGTAATAATTGAGAAGGTTGAGAAGTAAATGTTCTGCAATTAAGTTTCATGAAGATCTGTGTCTACATAATCCTGCCTTATGTCCTGAAATGCTTTGTTTTTATAAAATTAAGGGATTGCCCTGCCAGTGGGGCTCTTATGATGTGTACATTTATCAAAAAGGCATGTTCGTGGTCATGGATGCAATTTGCTTTTTTTGGATTTGTATTTTAATTGGTATATACCCCTGATGCTGTACCATTAACACGGAACATTTCGTATCCTGAAGGGAAATGTAATTAAGTTATGTATGCATTTTATGTGCATATCTGAGGTATAACTTGTGTTGAGTTTGTTTCAAAGTCATGCAAGTAAAGCAAAACAAAACAAAAGAACTGCCTTACATTCATGTGGTATGCCATCTACTGCCATTGTTAATGAGATGTAATGCAGTATGCCATCTACTACCCATGTTAATAAGATGTAACGATGGAATTTTATTTTGAGTCCTATTCTTGTTCTAGTGTACATATCATAGATGCTGCTTAATCTCACAAGTACTGTGTAGCCTTTTGTATCTAAATACTGCAGCTGAGGTACCATGGAGGGCACCATTCAAAATGAGCCTTATCTAAAAGGTTGTAACATCTTCCCATGATTTTTTGGTAAACGTGATGATGATTTTGATAATGATATGATGGTGATGATAAATGGTTGCCATCAGTTAACGTGAGTTTGTCACTTTTAGAAACACTTTAATAAAACACAATATTTAGTCATAATTTAGCTAACTAATATGTTATGGATTTTCTTTATTTCTATTCCTTTTGTTATTCGTTACTAGGTTTATTTACACAGAAATATGTTCCTTGTACCTCAGAACTGATGTACGGTACTTCTGCTGTGTAATCTTTTGCTGAAGTAACAATTCTGTTTGTGATATGCGTATTATTTCCACAGTGAGAAATGGTGATACCAAAAACAGGATTATGGGTCCTGCAAAGGATTTTACAGGAGAAGCAGACTTTAGGGGGGCCAAAATCCTGTTTCCTTGCAAATTGCCCAGCTAATGAAGAACAAAGGAACAAGAAAAGCAGACAGAACATAAAACAGAAGCTAAATTGTGTCTAAATCTCATGTTTTCAAAGTTTTCAAAAAAAACACACATTTTAATCTAACACTAGGGTGTTATGGGGCCTGACGTAAACTCAAGTGCCTTATGCCTTAGGGGTTAAAGTAACAAAGATAACCCAACCCCTGTATTGTCTTAATGATATAATGAAACAAAAATATATATTTTTAATTAATGACTTCATAATTTAAATTCTAATTGTGTTAGTGTACATGAGGGTTTTCCATTTGTATGCTCATGAATGGGAACATAAATCTTGTTTGTCTTTTTTACATTTTTAAAAATTGGGCATATCTATAGTATGTTTAATATCCCCAGTTTACTGTTTTATGTGTTTGTCTTGTAATAGTCTCATTTTTCCCCATTTGGAACCCTTGTTAATGCTGCCTTTTCTCTACCCAGTATTAATTTATTAAAGTAAATTCCGAATATTATTGTTATTGCATTTTGGGCTTTATAGCCCATTACCGCAGTGCCACAATAATTAATTTCAGCCAAAATGACATTTTTTTAGATGGGCCAGTTTGGGAGGGAAGGGATCATAAACTGGGCTGAACTGATGGCCAACCAATTCTTTTCACTTCCCAATCCATCGTCCCCACCCCACACTCAGATGTTTTGTAACATCTAAATGGGGAGAGCACAGGGGTGCATCCCATAGAGGTCTAAGTGGGACATTTTCATAATGGTTTAATATATATTTAAGCAACCTGTGATAAAAATGAAAGCCACCACCCAACTAATAAGGGCACCATTAGTTAAGCGTGGCTTTCATTTTTATGGCTGCACAGTGGTAGTTATGCAACATATTGCTAACAAGAGGAGAGAGCAGAGCAGACAGGAACAGCAGGACTAGGAACTGACATATATTACCTTCTACTTCCACAGAGGAGTTTCATCCCCTCATCGGTATGCATAAGGCTCCTATTCTTCTGTGTCTGTCTGTGCCACCATCCCCCTTTCCTTTCTTCGTCTAGATCTACTATACTTTATTCATGCATCTATGATTGTGGCACTTTCTTTCTTTCTTTTTTCTGTGCCCTCTCTGTGTCACCAAGAACCAGTACCAGAGCCTGGATCAGTACTGGACATAGATACCCAGGGTGGACAAGGCAATGAGACCTGATGGCATACATCCCAGGGTACTAAAGGAGCTAAGGGTAGAACTAGCAGAGCCATTATTAGAACTGTTTTGTGAGTCTCTGAGCACAGGAGAGGTCCCAGAAGACTGGAGAAGGGCTCATGTGATCCTGCTCCACAAGAGTGGTAGCAGAGAGGAGGCAGGAAACTACAGACCAGTCAGTCTTATCTCAGTAGTGGGCAAGATTATGGAGGCACTCCTTAAGGAAAGGATAGTGCAACACCTGGAATCCATAGGAGCACAGGATCCAAGACAGCATGGGTTTACAAAAGGAAGGTCCTGTCAAACTAATCTCATAGATTTCTTTGACTGGGTAACCAGAGTGGTGGACCAAGGGGGGAGCAGCTGATGTTGCCTACCTTGATTTCAGCAAAGCTTTCGATACTGTTCCACATAGAAGATTGATTAATAAGCTGGGTAGGCTCAGGGTGGGTCAGAAGTTGGTCAACTGGGTGGCAAACTGGTTGACAGGTAGAAAACAGAGAGTGGTGGTAAACGGTATACAGTCAGAAGCGATGCAAGTCACAAGTGGGGTACCTCAGGGATCAGTCCTGGGGCCAGGTTTCTTCAATATCTTCATCAGTGACATTACAGATGGACTGGAGGGTAAGGTTTGTCTGTTTGCAGATGACACCAAGATCTGCAACAGAGTAGATGATCCAGATGGGGTGGGCAGAATGAGAAGAGATCTGGATAAACTAGCAAAATGGTCGAAAGAGTGGCTACTGAAATTTTAACACAAAGAAGTGCAAGATCATGCACATAGGGAAGAGAAACCCAGAAGCCACCTAGAGGCTGGGAGGGGAGTTGCTGGCAGTCACAAGGGAAGAAAGAGACTTGGGCGTCATCATCACCGATAACCTGAAATCATCCAAGCAGACCACTAAAGCAGTAGGTAAGGCTTGAGGGATGTTGGGGTGTATTAGTAGGGGTATCACAAGTTGGAAGAGGGAGGTAATAATCCCTCTTTACAAGACAATGGTTAGGCCCCATCTGGAGTACTGCATGCAGTACTGGAGGCCACACCTTCACAAGGACATTAACCAAATTGAGGCAGTCCAGAGAAGGGCAACCAAAATGGTGGAGGGACTGCATCAGAAAACATATGAGGACAGATTAACGGAGCTCAATATGTATACCCTAGAGCAAAGGAGGGAGGGAGAGAGGTGATATGATCGAAACATTCAAACACCTTAAGGGCATTAACAAGGTGAAAGAGTCTAACATGTTTGAATATAAGAAAAATAGCAGGACAAGAGGACACAGCATGAGATTAGAGGGAGGCCGATTAAGGGTAATGTGAGGAAGTTCTTTTTCACAGAAAGGGTGGTGGATGCATGGAACTGCCTACCTCAGGAAGTGGTGGATATGAATACAGTGCAGGGCTTCAAACAGGCATGGGATAGGCATAAGGGAGCAATACAGATGAGTATGTATAGATAGGCCATTGACAGAGCAAAGACCAATGGCACATTCATAAGGCAGAAAAAGAAATGGACAGACTGGATGGGCTTTGCGGTCCTTATCTGCTGTCAACTTCTGTTTCTATGCCAGGGTCCATATAATGTAATTATCTGACTAGTCAGTTTTTGTATGTATAATAACACAAATCCAGGTAAGTTTGCACTGAATTCATGAGTTTTTTTTTTATTATACTTATTACTACTAAACTACAAAAACATAAAATAAATAAAAAATGATGTTTACAATTCTTATGAGAAAACTGTTTACAAAATTTCATGACAGACTTATCTTTCTTTCTTATACAGTATATAGCGTAAACTGAAGATTGGTTTTACATTACTGGGATAGTGTGGTTAGCAAAGGTGGACTGGTTCTACATAACTGGAAAAGTGTGGTTAGCTAAGGAAGACTGGTTCCACATAGCTGGAAAAGTGTGGTTAGTTAAGGAAGACTGGTTTTACATTACTGGGATAGTGTGGTTAGCAAAGGTGGACTGGTTCTACATAACTGGAAAAGTGTGGTTAGCTAAGGAAGACTGGTTTTACATTGCTGGGATAATGTGGTTAGCTAAGGAGGACTGGTTCTACATAACTGGAAAAGTGTAGTTAGCTAAGGAAGACTGGTTCTACATAGCTGGAAAAGTGTGGTTAGCTAAGGAAGACTTGTTCTACATAGCTGGAAAAGTGTGGTTAGCTAAGGAGGACTGGTTCTACATAGCTGGGAAAGTGTGGTTAGCTAAGGAAGACTGGTTCTACATAGCTGAGAAAGTGTGGTTAGCTAAGGAGGACTAGTTCTACATCACTGGGAAAGTGTGGTTAGCTAAGGAGGACTGGTTCTACATAATTGGAAAAGTGTGATTAGCTAAGGAGGACTGGCTCTACTTGGGGAAATTGTGGTTAGGTAAAGAGGACTGGTTCTACACAGCTGGGAAAGTGTGGTTAGCTAAGGAGGACTGGTTCTACATAGCTGTGAAAGTGTGGTTAGCTAAGGAGGCCTGGTTCTACCTAGCTGGGAAAGTGTGTTAGCTAAGGGGCAAGTATGTATCAGAAATATTCAGCCAAATGTTTGATCTTGTCTGTATTTGTATGCACAATAATTTTGGGCCTTGTTAGGCCATTCAGGCCTGTTTATCCACTGACATTGCTTTGGCCTGGATTTATCCAGGTCCTTGTCACCTAACTCCACCTGAACTATTCCAGGTCTGTAAAAATTGCTGTCCTTACCACCAGCTCCATATTACTTACTGCTAAGCCTAAATAGCTGCAAGGTTTTGGTTTGGCTAGAATGCTTATGCCTGCCCTGTCTGTACTCAGACTCAGGGCATGGGGAAGTATTCCCCTTGTCTCATTCCCCCCTCATGTGACTTCCTGGCTTTGTGAAAACAATGGGCAGGAAAAAGCACATGGATGGAAAGAGATGAAGTTATCTATTCTAACCAATTAAGGTGAGTTTGTCATAAGTGAGAAGGGGGTTACAAGAAGAACTGTCATTTGTTGTAATCCACTTAAGGCTCATTTACACTTACAAAAGGAGAATTAAATAGGTGAAAACCATAAACGGGGGCAAAATATTGCCATACATCTGATACAAGAACATTTTGGCTAGATGGGACTTGATAGGTCATCAAGTGTACTGCGATGAACATATCAACATCAAAATCATCCCAAAAAATAGCATCCATGATAATATTGAACCAGTGAATGAGATCCTTATGGGTCTTCATTCTCCGTGATTAAAAGGGACACTTCTCTGAGGCCTGTGGGCAGTGCCGGTGAAGTGTAGTATGGGGGCGGATTAGGTGTTGACAGTTGTTATTTACTAGGTTTCAGGTTCAAGAGGTAGCAATTTCCTTGTTTAAAGCAAATAAATGTAAGCACTATCAGGAAAGCAATAATAGGCTTTATAACCAATAACCATGTCCAAACATTGCCTAATCCTTGGGTAAGGTTTGCTACATAAGATAGTATTTTAGAATGGCTGCCCATAGAATTTTAGGCTTAAACAGAAGTGTTTGATTCATAAGGGACTGTGCTGACTGAAGCTGGTCAAAAACATCAGTAAGCTCTTCTGTTACAGGGTCTAGTTCCAATATGAGACGAGGGTTGTGTACTACAGACGTCAGCAGTTCCCATTCATGCACTAGGGACTGAGACCTGCTTAGCCTGTCTACCAAGATGTTGTGAACACCTGGGAGAAACATGGCTGATATCTGAAGGATGTGAGACATCACCCAGTATCACACTGTTATCACTTCTTTGCACAGGAGGTAAGGGTGACTGCCCCCTTACTTGTTTTTGTAGTGCAGGACATTGACATTGTCCATCCAAAGCAGCAAAGGACCAGGGATGAGGCACTCTTGGAAAGCCTGCAGACCAAGCAGAACAGCCTGTATCTCCAGTAATGATATGGAGAGCTGCCTCCAAATTGGTACAGGACCCTTGGGTCTGATAGGAACTGAGATGGGCACCACAGCTGGACCCCTGAGGCATCTGTTGTGAGGATCTGCATGGGAGCTGGGGATGAATGGAATGCCCTGTTACAGGTTCTGGTGGTCCAGCCATCATACTAGAACACAGTGGAGAGGGACCATGATGAAGACCATTTATTCTAGCTTGTCTGTCAGCTGATCCCATTGTGTCCAAAGAGTTCAATGAAGTATGCGCATATGAAGATGTGCAAGGGGAACCATAATGATGACAACAGCCATCAGTCCCTGGAGATGTAATATCATCTGAGCCATCACGTAATGACTCCTGTGTGCCAGCCGGGCTTGGACAGCAAGAGCCTCCATCCTGCCTGCAAGCAGGAAGGTACTGTTCATCATCTTGACCAACACTGTACCAATATATTGGAGGTGCTGACAAGGAATGAGCAAGGATTTTGATATGTTTGATGTAAGACCCGGTTCCTCAAACAGTTGTCTCATTCGGAACAATGTGTACAAGTACAAAATCTTTTATTTGTTCAGCAATTATGTCATTACAAAGTTCTAAAAGTCTAAAATAAATACATACAAAATCACACACCATGTTTAACATTGCACAGTTCATTTGGACAATATAAAAGGAAAGACATCTTATGTCCATTGGCTCATCTATGTGTCTATTTAGTATGTACTGTACTTATCATTTCATATCTCTGTTTACGGAAGTAGATGAAATTGCTTTTATATCAAGTTACCATGAACAAGAGTTTACTATCATGTGTTACAACCTTAATTTACAGTTTTCATTTGTATTCCTTAAAGGCGCAATGCAGCTAACAAGCTTACCAGTCTGTACAGTACCTGACCATCCTGAGATATAAATACTACTAAGATCTGTTGTGAGGGAAGGAGACCAAGGGAATCAAGGATGTCAGTCAACCAGTATTTCCTGAGTTTAATTTAGAGGGGACACAGTAGAATTATGTGTTTTAAATCATTGTCCACCTTTAAACCACACCTACCATATTGAGACTCTTGTTTCTGGTCTTTTTTGTTGAAAGTAGATGTAATTTGCTTTATATAATTCAAGTCAATATCTAATAATTAATCTTCTCAGTTTTGGATTGGGCACACATATCAAGTATGGTTCGAGACTGTGAGAATGCTTTAGTTCTTTATACCAATGAAAGAATTTCAAGTTATTTAGTTTTTCAAAATCTTTTGCCATAGTTACATCTCTCACTCTATCCCTGATAATTTCCCTAATTTGTTTAAAATGATACATGCCAGATTCTCCTATCAGATGGGCAAGACCTAATGGAAGCAAGTGCTTCTTGATTTTTAATATGGATGGAAATGTGAAACCTTTAGTGGTACATCCTATTTCTTTCACAGTACAGAGTCTGAGTAAGGAACATTCTAGTAGTTTTAGTAAACCTAAAATGAATATTAGCTGTCTTTCTATAGCTAATGTATGTAGGGAGTGCTGCCCTAGCTCCAGTCTTAGGACTTCTGCCAATACAGGTTGATGAACTATTAATATATTCCTATAAGGTGTATTCATTATTTTTTCTAGAGCATTTAGATAGTCTATAGCCCAGACCTCTGCAGCACAAAATATGCTAGAATTTGCCTTAGCATTCAAAATGTTAAGGTAGCTCTTGACGGAGCTTTTACTGAGTTTTGCATTGAATATCCTGAAGGCATTTGCTGTAGTGAACATTTTGGTCCGTATTAATTCAATATGACCTTTCCATTTAAGGTCCTGGATGAATCTGACTCCAAGGTGGAACAATGTGTAAAGTATTGCTTCCTGGGAGGGGGCTTTCAGGAGCCAGTCATCTAGATATGAAAGTGCATAAAGCCCTTCCCTCTGAAGGGCTGCTGCCACAACCATTAAGCTTTTGGTAAATACCCATGGTGCCAAGGATATATCAAAGGGCCAGACTAGAAAATGAGAATGTCTGCCCTTCAGCATGAAACGGAGGTACTGCCTGTGGCACTTGCAAATCTTGATATGAAGGTATGTGTCCTTTATGTTCAAGGCACAAAGCCAGTCCCCCTTTTGTAACAGGGGGATGAGACTCTGAAGAAACACCATTCAAAACCTTTTGTATTCAATGAACAGGTTTAGGGCTCTGAGGTCCAGTACAGGATCTAGGTTCCCTGTCTACTGATCCAAAGTATAGACAGTGTAGAACCAACTTCTCAAAAAGGCAGACTTGACCACAGACTCTTTGAAAATTAAAGTATTTTATTTCACCAACAATAGTGGACAAGTTTAAAAATCTCACCAAGTACTTTTACTTCAGTGCTTCGGCTTATGCCTTCCTTAGGGGGCATGCCCCTGGTCATTTCACCTTCCATTCCTATAGGTTGCTGCCTGTGACATCACTAAATTCAAATAATTTCTCAAACATGTTGGTAATTTCCACACTTCATTAAATAAAACTTATCTAATAAAGAAAATAAATCAATTAATTTATCAAAATAATACAAAAACAAAAAGCAATGTTTGAATGGCCTATCCTTAAAGTAAATCTCCAGCAATTTCAGAATAAGCAGTGCTCACAGTTATTCTTGCTTTGTAGTAATACGGGCTCCTTTTAATTATTTCCATAAATGCGATCTCCTGAAACAAATTGTCTCTAGTGATCCAGCACTTAATTTCTTACCAGGTCCCAGTTTTTTTCATATAGATAATTTTTTAACAGAGGAGCAAAGAAGAAGATAACAGTGCAGATAAAGATGCAGACTGCTGAATCTTAGTAATTCAGCCTTCAATGGTGGCCATGTCTCTGGAGAAAAAGGGTAAGGTCACACAGAGGGAACCTTTACAAAAAATAAGCAAATATTTCATTAGTATGCATTTCTAACAAATTCATTCAGAATGTTAAAATCTACTCATACCAACATACATCACCTTCTTTATTTTATAAAAGATGAATTAAAAAGAGTGTGTGTGTGTGTGTGTGTGTGTGTGTGTGTATGGGTGGGTGGGTGGGGGGCCTTAGGTATAGTTTTATGTCCCAAGCATCTTTCACTCTTGGTTTTACTGGGCCCAATTCTCAAAACATTACATCTGGCGTAAATTGACTTACACCAAAAAAAAATGGTGCAAGTAGCAATTTACGCCAGCAGTTGTGAAATGTTGTATTCTGCAAAGCTGCCTGTGACATGCTGCAGACTGCTTGCATCAAAGTGGACTTACGCCACCAGTTACACCCTAAACCCCCTGTGACATGGCACTAGGGGCTTTATGGCAGCAGTTGCGCCCTATCAGCAACCAAGTCCCTCAGTTTGCTATTCTCAAACCCCCCCAGAGGACATCCACCAAAGTATAGTTACACCAGCTTTTAACTGGTGTAAGTGGACTTTACACCTTCTGGGGGTTGTGCAAATGTGCCCCTATCCATCCCCCAGTATATGTAGCCCCCACCCCCTAACTCCCAGTCTGTAAAGTCCTGCAGGGCTTGCCCATGCCCCCTATACCCAATCTCTGGTTAAAGCCCCTCCGGGCTTTGTCATGTCCCCCTGACCCCCGATATATTTATACAGCCCCTCCGAGCTTTGTTATGTCCCTCCGACCCCCCGATATTTTAATACAGCCCATCTGGGCTTTGGTATGTCCTCCCAACCCCCCGATATAGTTACAAAGCCCCAAATCCCTGCAATGTGTGAACAGCACCCACCCCCAGCCCACGACCTGATCCCTGATATCCCCATTCCTCCACCTGGCAGTGACTGACCTCCCTGCTCCCACCCCAAACCTAACAGGCTGGTGACTGGCACAGCCCACCTCTCACCACCATGGCTGGCTACCGACAGTAAGGGGTCGGGGTGGGAGCGGGGAGGTCAGGCACTGCCAGGTGGGGGAGTGGAGGGCCACTAGACCACAAGGGTAATGGGGAATATTTGCTTTATATACCTACATATTGGGGATTGGGTTGGAGGTTGGGGGATGGGTGCTGTTCACACATTGTCAGGGTTTCGGGGCTTTGTAACTATATTGGGGGGTCGGGGAACATAACAAAGCCAGGAGGGCTGTATTAAAATATCGGGGGATTAGGGGGCATGATAAAGCCCGAGGGCTGTCGGAATATATCCGGAGGGTTGGGGCATGAACAAGCCCTGTTGGGCTTTAGCAACATGGGGGGGTCGGGGCATGGGGAAGCCCTGCGGGGCTGTACAGACTGGAATTGGGGTATGGAGGGGCGAGTGCGCCCTTCACAACCAGGGTTGTGGCTTGTGGCAAACCCTTCAGGTACGCCCTTTGTTTGGCATACCTGTGGGTTTGTCGCAAGTCACAGGACTTAGATGAGGGGACCCTGCCCCTTACAGAATCAGGCACATGGTCCTTGGCATAACGGGGTTTGGCGCAAGTCACCTTTGGTGGCGACTTACGCCATCCTTCTAGAATCGGGCCCACTGTGTCCAAAGTGAAAATCCAATAACTTTCTCTCTGGAGAAGGAGATCCTGTCTGTTCTCCCCTCTAAGGGATTGTGCTACTCTTTCAAGCCCCATGAATGTCAAGGTCTTTGTATTAGAATTATGTACTTGGAGGAAATGCCTCCCAACTGGTGTGTCAATTCCTTTATTTATTATAGAGTGGACATGCTCTTGAATGTGTTCTTTTAGCATTCTGACAGATTTTCCTGTTTAATACAGTTTAAATCCACACCATAGGATATCCAATCTGGCTTATTACCAGATGCACTCAGTGAGCATCACATGATATACTTAGTTAGAAAGGTCCATAGACCTAAACCCCTCCACAAACTCCTTACTATCCACTTCTACAGCTCCCTGGACCTTGTTCTGCTCCACCATGAGCTCACTTATGCTAACTGAGCTCCAATAGCTTCTGCCCAGTCCATAGATCATGCTTTAGCATATTTCAAAGTCTCCCTCCTAGGTATTTGGAACAAACATACTCCATTAAGGCAAGTAAGGGTACTGGGTTCTCACCTCCTCTGGATTACCCATGAGCTACTGGTCTGCCAACATGTTCAAGACAAAGCCTGGAAGACCCACAAATCCACCAAACTTCCTTGAGATCTCTTGATCTACTGCTTACTCAGAAACTCCTGTACTAAGGCTGTCTGGCTTGCCAAAGCATAATATTTCAAGTCCACTTTAAACTCAAATATAAATAATCCCTCTAAGTTCTGGAAGGTTATCCACTCCCTCTTCTCCCACTAAAATACACTGCCACCTCCTGTCATCAAATGAACAACCAGCTCATAGTCGAACATCCTGCTGTAGCGGCAGAATTGAATTCCTATTTTACAACATGTGCCTCTGTTCTGCTAACCTCCCTATCCTCGCCACATACATCCCTGACTACCCCTACCTTACCCCCCCCAACAACTGCCAACCTTGAGTTTCTCCTTTTCTCCCAACTCTCCTTAAGACAGCCTACATGCACTTCTCTTGCTAAACCCTACAAAAGGCAACTCACCTGATGGCCTGGACCCCAAGCTACTTTACCTATCTGCCCCTCCTATCTCCAGCCCCCTAACTGATTTACTCAACTTACCTTTCCTCACTGCCACTATCCCTGAAGCCTGGAAGCATGCCATTGTTCTTCCTGTATCTAAAGGTGGTGACCCCGCTACTTCAGGGAGCTATCGCCCCATCTCACTTCTACCTACCCTGGCTAAACTTCAGGAACACCTGGTTCTCTCAGCTATCCTCTTTTCTGGATAATTTCTCCTTTTTCACTCCATTTTAATCTGGATTTTGGGAGAACCACGCCACCACCACCTCACTACTTAGGCTTACTGACTCTATCCATGCTGCCATGAATAGTGGTCATATTACATCTGCCATCTTTGTAGACCTTGCCAAGGCATTTGACACTGTTTCCCACACCCTTCTTCTTGAGACCCTCTCCTCAGCTTGGCATATCCCAGTCAACCTGTAACTGGTTTAAAGTCTACCTGGTAGGAAGAACTCAGTCAGTTAAAATAGCTGATTCCATGTCCCCACCACTGCCCATCTCAACTGGTGTGCCTCAAGGCTCTGTACTTGGCCCACTTTTATTCTATATTTTCCTTAATGACCTGCCATCAGTATGTTCCTCCTCCTCTATCCATATGTACGCTGACGACACAGTCTTGTTCACTTCTGGCCACTCTCCCTCTGTTGTATCTGCCAGCCTCCTGCTTGACTTCAATAATGTTCAACACTGGATTAAGTCACATCAGCTTTTTCTGAACACCAGGAAAACAGTCTTCACGACCTTTGGCATGAGGCAGAGACTTTCTAGGCTTCCCTTCCTACCCTACTTCCATACCCTGGACGGGACCACACTTGAGGATACCACTTCTTTTAAATATTTAGGTGTTTGGCTTGACCAACACCTAAACTTTTCAGAACATGTCGATGCCATCCTGAAGAAACTGCACCCCAAGCTTGGTGCCCTCTACAGGAACCATCGTTGCTTACCTCTGTCAGCTTGGCGTGACCTTGTTCAGAAAATGATTCTCCCTATTTTTGACTATTGCAACATAATCTATTGTGCTGCTCCTAAGTCTTCCCTTTCCAAACTGGATTCCCTTTTCAATGCTTTTTGTTGCTTTTCTCTTGACTCCCCCCCCCACACATACTCAACACTGCTCTCTCTACCACTTCTTTGCTTTCCCCTCCCTGGAGTGCAGATGACTCTTGCACTGCATGAAATATACCTCTAAATTCTGGTTTGGTTCTCTTCCATCTTACCTATCCTCCTCCCTTTCTATTCCACCTCCTTCATACCATTCTGTCAGATCCACCGACTCTCGAACTCTGGCTATTCCACAACATACTAATATAAGCGGCCAAGGTGCTTTCTGTTATCGCTTCCCAACTCTGGAACTCACTACCTATACCCATCTGACACTCTTCATCCTCCTCTTCCATCTCCCAGGTCCTACACAACTTTTACTCCTCAAACTGCACTTGTCAATGAAGATTCTGCTGTATTTCCCAATGTTTATTGCACTTCAAGCTTATTTTGCTTTGTTGCACTTTATGTATAACCTTGTAAATGTATTTGGTTTGATTCTACCTTTGTATATGTCTTATCCAACCAGTTTTGTATGTGTGCATTCACTTTATCAGCACTGGTTTGCTATATATATGCCATACCAAACTGTAATTGAAAATGTACATTCGATTTAGCTATACTGTATTGCCTATGTTCCCCTCTTCCCCCTCCCCCAGGATGCACTGTGAGACAAGCAACTTGTTGCTCAGTGTGTTTTTCTGGTGAAACTCTTCAATAAATGAATAAATAAACAACAAAGGTTGTGGAACACCTTACAAACTCTATGATTTCAATTTTCTGATTGTTTCTATGTGACACAAATTCCTTTCCTGGCTGCATAAACTGACAAACATTACATTTCCAGCATTTGTGTACCCCTGCAGGTCTTACTGGTAGCCATGTACTGTTTTCCCTTCTATTCTTTTTAAACTGGCTATGCATCAGTTTATCTTTCAGAGTTGCAGACTTTCTGAACGTTATTCTCAATGTGTCTCCCACTATTTCTTTTAAGACATTCTCACTTTTCAGGATTTCCCAGTTTCTCCAAACTATATTTCCTACTTGTCCAGCAACTGAGTTATACTCTGTGGAAAATGTTATTGGCCCTCCCATGTCCTGAGATTTACTCAACTCACTATTTGACACTGATCTTAACAGTTCTTTTTGTGCCATTTCACTTTCTCTAGTGCTTCTTGTAAAGTGACCTCCGTGTAACCCCTTACCCTAAATCTTCCTAGTCATTCATCTGCCTGTTCCACAAAAATAGCATCTTCAGAGCAATTCCATCTGATTCTGATAAGCTGACTAAAGGGAATAGAATTTTTTAGTTTTTCTGTGTGTGAGCTTTTATTGTGCAGCAGTGCGTTATTCGCTGTTTCGTTTCTGAATCCTTTGGTTGTAATTTTCTTAGTTGTTGGATTACCCATAAATGCAACATCTAAGAAGTCAATTTCTCTTTCATCAGTTCTAGATGTAAATTTAAGGTTCCATGTATTACAGTTCAGCCATTTTACAAAGTCATTGTCACTCTCCAGGGTGTTGCTCCAAACACAAAGGCAATCATCAATAAAACAAACCCACTTTTTTATGTTTCCTAAAAATGGGTTAACTGTGTGGTCAAAAATCACTTCTTTTTCCCATAATCCCATAAATAAATCTGCATAGGCAGGGGCCATAGAGCCCCCCATAGCTGTTCCACTCTTTTGTCTATAATAGTCACCGTTAAACTCAAAGAAGCTGTGCTCAAGTACAAATTTCAAACCGTTCTTTAGGAATTCTCTAGTTGATTCATCTATGCTAGTCTCTTCCCACAAGAACACTTCGGCTGCACCAATTCTGATTTCATGTTGAATAGAGGTACAGAGAGCCTCCACATCTGTGGTAATCAATTTAAAATGATCCTGCCACTCTATAGAACCAAACGTCATGATGGTATCTCCAGTGTCACTTAAATATGAGGGAAGTTATCTTATGCTATTTTGGAAAAATAGATCCAGCAGCTCACATAGAGGAGCAGTTAGTGACCCCACCCCAGACACAATAGGCCTTCCTGGTGGGTTTATGATATTTTTATGAACCTTCAGGAGTGCATAAAAGGTAGACAATATTGAGTGCTCACAGTATATGCATTTAAATTCCTCATCACTGATTATGCCTTCATAAAGTGCTTCATCTAAAAAAGTATACAATTCTCTTTTGAACATGTGTGGGATTACCTCTCAGTTTCTCATAAGTGTTCTCATTTACTAGTAGGTCCATCACCATTTTCTGGTAATGCTCTCTTTCCATTGAAATATGTTTCCCCCTTATCTGCTGATTTAACTATAACATTTTCATTATTAGATATTTGTTTTATAGCCTGTTTCTCTAGTATGGTCACATTCTCAGTAGTTCTAGTTTTATCACTCTGTAACAATTCTTTAACTTGATTTATTACTACTTTTTCAAATGCCTGAATATTGCTGTTTTGGACATTAGGACAGAAATCTGACTTACATTTACACAACATTTTTTCTGAGGGTTTTAATGTCCCAAATTGTGGTCTCATTTCCTCATTCAGTATTCTGCTTTGTCCCCATTAAAATCACAAGTGCTTAAAGGTCTCCTCTCCACTTGGGAACCAGGAAGTATCTGGAACAGAACTCTTTGTTTTCTTCTTGGGGAGGAATGGGTTCAACAGCCTGCTTGTTTATAAGTGACTGAACCTTCTATGGCAGAATGGACAAGTAGCCAGGAGGAGAATGATAAGGAGGAACAGTTATCCTCACAACAGTTAAATTAATAATGTTAGCTATTGTTATAGGTCAGATCCTTGTAGGACCCCACACTGCAAAAGTATGTCAACACATCAATTCTTAAAACCATATAGTGTATAGTGGAATGTTGTTCTGCATGGAAATCTGTGCCTAGAATAGCATTGTAGTACTGCAGTACAGACATCAATATCTTGTTGTGCTGAGCAGTGATGTCACAACTGCAACACAACAACTTAGAATGCTGCCGTACAGTTGCTTTTCTCTAGCCAACTGAGCTAGAAGCTGCTTTTTTTAAACTTGAACTTCCAAACCAAGTTACTAAAGGGTCAATGTGTTCAGAGATGAAGGCCTTGAGTCCTGAAAGATTCCAGTCTCCCTTCCTCCAGCAGTTGCTAGTCACTGGGCACGCCCGGTGTAAGAGCTCAGTAGCAGAGCTCCTTTTGGATACTGTCTGATGCCACCTGCCACTGCCAGCTTTAATAAAAGGAGAGTGAATGTGCACTAGCTTAGTCCAGTCTTTCCTGAGATGAGCTGTGAGATAGCTCAGCCGTGTGCAGATGCTGACCTGAAGGAGACACCAGAAAGAGAAATCAGCTACCTCTCTTCTCACCCCTAAAGGGGGGGAGAGGTGTGTTAGGCCAGAGGCAGTGAGAAAGAGAGAATTTATAGAAAGACCAAAGAAAATCCAGAGAATGGCAGGGAACAGATGAATAAACAAAGCCTGCAGAACAGAGATCTGGGAGTACCCAGGCCCCCAGGTTTCAATAAAGGGATAAAGAGAAATCCAGGTTAAGAGGTGGTGGGATCCCCTCAAGTGAGTTGCCCAGGTCAGAGAAAGCCCACTCCAGGTTTTGTGGTGGTGGAGGATGACAGCCTACAGTAGGCCATACATATCAAGCCACTGGGGAGTACGGAGAACTCCTCCATTGTTTCAGTTATCTAGATCACTCTGACTTAAAGAGGCCACACATGAGTGTTGCAAGTGACTCATCAATGTATGTGTCTGTGCCCCAGAAGGCGCAACAGCATTTTCTCTACAGTGAGCTGGAGTTGAGGGGTAGGTTGCGTGGAAGCCTGGAGAGGCTTACTCCATTCATTTAGGCCACTTAAGGGAAAGAGACATCAGTCCCAGAGGATATCCCAGAGGATAGAAGTAATGGGAAATGTGTAATAGCTGTGGGATTTAGAGAATAGTATACACAGTATTTGATGTCTTATTTGCTAGCCACTGTCCTTTAGTTTTTGAGCAGCTATTAAGTGTAACCTGTCAGACTGGAGGGATTTTCCAAAACATGGGATTATTATGTAGCCCCTCCTGTTGATGCAGCTGGGCAGCAGTGGAAGACCATTGGGAGGACCTAAAAGTTAAAAGTGACCCCAGGGCCTGGCTAAAGTCCCTTTGATGCTGGTTGTAGGTACAGCCATATTTAGTGTTGGGGCCTGCAACCTGGGAAGTGCTGGGACCCTTGTGGACCTGGTGTACACCTGGGAGTCTCAGTTCCTATAGTAAGATTGCAGTTTCTTCAGAGAAGCTTTACGTCCCTGTCTATAATGTATGTTGTCCAGTATGGCAGGAGAGAAGGGAAATGTATTTTATAGCACTGAATCCATCCCTGACAGGGTTCCACCAAGCTGCATCAACAGTAAATTTGTCAATTGGCATTACAGTGACAGCACAATGCCAACAGTCAGCACTGTGCCATCAGTTGAACAAAGGTTTTTTTTTGGGGGGGGGCTTTTCCCCTGCACCCTCCATGTGGGGGGCACTGCCACCTGCACCCCTGCATTTTAAGATAATCAACCCCTAGTCAGAGTTGTTTCTGGGAGGGGCCAAATTATTGGAGAAAGCAGTGTCAGTATACCGTGAACCATTACAGTAAACTGCCAATTTTGTTGCTGTAATGGTATTCACAGTATTTATGTCACTGTTTCAATTGTATATGCTATGACAGTAGGGACATGGGTACAAATATCTGTACAGTCCCTAGAAATGTTTAGATGGTTTAAAGAGGGACTATGGTCACAATTTCTGGCATCAATAAATTCAGAATTTGGATCAGCATAGCCCCAGTCAGCCTCACGCCAAAAATGAGATCTCTAAGTTACTTTGTTTAAAAGTTACAAGTCATTTTGCAACCCTAAATTCACTGCCTGTCCAAAAAAGGCAGTTTCAGTGAAGATCTGCTGCTGATGTCATCTCCTGAATTCACAGTGTAGTCCTCCCTGTTAGCAAGCTTATAAGACCGGTTTCTCCAAAGTTTGCTTATCATATGCAATGGTTTTTACTAGTAAAATGGGCAGAATCATTCAGTAAACATGTTTTTTTTTTAATATGCACGTTTAGGTTTTGTAACAAAGTTGACAAGTTGATCAAAAGACAAATTAAACTAAAGTACAAAATGTACAGCTTATCCAAGCTAGATAAAAACTACCTTCCTAAATACAAGGAACAGATAAGACGGGTAAAGAAACTAATAAAGACTAACACAAACTTAAACAAAAAAAAACTGGCTACAAGAAGCAGAGACAACTACAAGAACTGTTATTCCTATGTAAACAACAAAAGAGGAAATAAGCAATCTATAGGTCTATTTAAGGATGAAAAAGAGGAAATATTAAATGACAAAGAAATTGCAAACATCCAGAACAAACATTTTAGCACCGTCTTTAATCCTAATGATAAGATAGCAACTAATATTAAATACAATACGTCAGATGAAAAGCAGATCAAAATCGAGAGCAAGGACATAATGGATAGGCTAAGTAAGATAAAAATAAACAAATCACCTGGACCGGGTGATTTACATCCAAGACTCATCACAGAGATAGCAGCAGAGATAGCCCATCCTGTAGCTTTCATCTTCCAAAAATCACTAGATACAGGAGAGATAATTAAGAAGTGGAGAGAGGCACAAGTGGTGCCAATCTTTAAAAAAGGTAGTAAGAATTCCCCTGAGAACTATAGACCTGTGAACCTAACAACAACAGTATGCAAAGTATTGGAAGGTATTTAAAAAAATCATATTCTTGCCCATCTGACCGAAAATAAACTGTCTGATTCTAGTCAACATGGGTTCACAGAGGCAAGATCTTGTCAGACCAACCTCTTACAGTTCTATGAGAAAGTGAGTAAAGTTCTGGACTCAGGGAAATCCGTGGATGTGGTACAACTGGATTTTTCTAAAGCATTTGATAAGCTCCCACATAAAGAGCTTATTGAATCCCTTCTTTCGCTGCAAATTAACAAAAAATGTGTCAACTGGATAGCAGTTTGGTTACAGGGGAGAAGATAGAGGGTAGTAATAAATGGAAAATTATCTGTCTGGATTTCGGTGACAAGTGGGATCCTTCAGGGGTTACTATTGGGACCCTACCCTGTTTAATATACATATTTCCTCTTTACAATGCAATTCTGAAAACATATGGTTGACAACATTTGCAGACGATTGTAGAGTGGGAGCAGTTGTCAGTTCAAAACTGGATCAAACTAAATTCCAGGATACCATCAATTACGTAGAGGAATGGACAAAAGAGCATAAGCTAAAATTAAATGAAGAAAAATGTATAGTCTTACACATGGACAAAAATAACTTGGAATTAAAATACAGTATAAATAATAGTCAATTAAAACAAACTGCAAAAGAAAGATTTGGGAATTTTTATCAGAAAAGTAGTCTGTAAAAAGGGTTTTTGCACTCACCACTACCAGAAAGCAAGACTCACAAGCTGCTGCTCAATTAATCAAAGTTTATTCGCAGCACATGCTGGCTGCAAACAGCAGTGCAGGATAATTCTTATGTTTTACTCACCTCACTGTGGGCTTCCTCAGAGAATGAACAAGACTGAAAGAATGTAGAAAAGAGGGAAGGGGGAAGGAAGGTTGGGGAAGGGGGAGGGGGAAGAGAAGGGAAAAAAGAAGAGTGGGAGGAAAGAATGGAGAAAGGGAAAAGAAGAAAAATTGGGGAGGAAAGAGAGGAACCATGGGAGGGAGGAAGGGGGGTAAGAGAAAAAAAAGAAAGAGAAAGAGAAAAAGAGAGAATCCAGAGGCGGTATGGCCATAGACCTATAAGTCAATCAATACATCTTGATTCACTATGGTTTTGATAACTCATTTTTTCAGGAATGGAGAGATCTCAAATTTCTCATTTAGACCTGGTGGTCTTAATGCACCTAACCTATAAATCCATTCCTTTTTTTTTTAAATTCAAGTTTATTGTTTTACAATTACAGAGCAAGTTGCACAATCCACAGTAAGGTAACATGTTACATACAACTTACTGTCCCACCCGTCCACCCCCCATACCCTCCCATCTTGCATACAGTCAACCATGAAAGACAAATATAATAGAATATGGGTTATCAATGATACATTCCAGGTTCTAGTTAATCGTGAATACAGGTATTTAGCCTTAAAGGACCAGTAGTACTGTTTGGCTACCATATTAAGTAGAGAGTGCTTAAGGTCTCCCATGTCTTTGAATACTTAGGAAGGCAATTATTTATGCTGGCTGCCATTTCTCCACACTCAAATTGAATAGAAGTTCTCAATGCCACTCAAGATATGTTAATGGTAGATCATCAAGCCAATGTCTCAATACAACTTTTTTGAGCGAGGAGGAAATGGCGGCCATGTAATATTTTCTAGCCTTCACCTCTATTCGGGTACAGTCACTGATTAAGCAAATTTCTGGTGTGAAGTAGTCTTCCATGCCAAGCAAAGGGTCCGCTTTGTGTTTAATCTTGTGCCATAAGGCCTTCACTGATGGGCAGTCCCAAAGAATGTGTTGAAGGGTACCTTGCTGCAGATGGCATCTGTTACAACTGGGAGAGGAGATTCTGCCTATTTTGTGAAGTTTAACTGGGGTCCAGAATAAGTTGTTCAAAAGCTGAAATTGTGTCAACCTAAGTCTGTCCTGTGTGATATATTTGTAAGTGTTGGGCCAATTGGATATTCATTCTGGGAGTTGTTCATTATAGTATTTGGGGATCTCTATCTTATCAGCATATACTTCATCAAAAAAAAGGGGATATAGTTTGGAAATTTAATGTGGCTCCCATACTGTTTTGGATAGGGACTCAAACAATTCTTCTGGAATAGATCCTATCTGGAACTTCCCCTGTATTTGGCTTAATAAGTGTCTAATCTGATAGACTTTAAATACTTGATGAGGGCCAATCAGGAACTGTGTGAGAATTGACTGCACTGAGCTACCTACCCCTTCCCATAATAGATCTCTGATTCATGCTTTCCTTAGTGAAGGCATCCATGTATCGGTGATCACTTTACCCCCTATTTTCAAATTTGGGTTGTGACAGAGAGGCTGGTTATGGTCTCTACAGGGAAAATATTTTAGGAAAGCACATAATGGGCATGAATTTTCAGAGTAAGAGCTATAGGAGTAGATGCCAGCACTTTGAGGAGACATTTTTGATTGCAATATAGTAATGCAATTGAATCAAGGCCAGCCTCTTTAATCAGCTCAATTTCAATTGTTACCCATGAGGGGGCATAGGTTAAATTCCTTTCTTCCTCTGGTGACAACAACCAGTTCAAATATTTACTGGCCGCACTGGCCCAATAGTACATACCAAAATGAGGCGGTCGCAGTCCTCCATAACTTTAGGGGCAGCTAATTTTTGATAGGCTCTGCGGGGTACTTTCCCCTGCCAAATGAAGTCAGAGATGATTGAGTGAAGCTTGGAAAACCATTTTAGTGGAAGCCAGTAATTAAGCATGTTAATGGGGTAGAACACTCTTGGGAGGACATTCATTTTAATTAAATTTATGTGGCCCCAGAGTAACAAAGGGAGATTCCGCCATCTACCCAAGTCTTGCTTGATTTCTTGTGTGACTGAGTCCAAATTAAGTCAAATTATCTTATATTCACTTCTAGTCAAGATAATGCCTAGATATTTCAATGTGTTCTGGCTCCACTGAAGCCCCAATTTGGAAATGTTGTTTTTTTTTGTAATTTCCTATTTAGTGGGAAGACTATAGTTTTCTCTATATTGATTTTGTAGTTAGATAGTTTGCTATACTCTTCTATGATTTCCAAGACTGCTGGCAAAAACTCTCGGGGATGCTGGAGAAGAAGAAGTATGTCATCTGCATATGCGGAGACTTTCAGGTCTTGAGAGCCAATCTGTATTCCTTGCACTCTGGGATTAAGCCTAAACTTGCAAAGCAGTGGTTCTAGATATATATTGAAAAGAAGAGGAGACAATGGGCACCCCTGTCTTGTACCTGAAGAGAGCAGAAAAGAAAGAGAGAAGAGCCCATTGCAGTAGATCTGGGCGGTTGGATGGTTGTACAGGGATGAAATCCACTTAATATATAGAGGTGAGATCTCCAGTCTATACATAACCTGAAACAGAAATTGCCAGTTCACTCTATCAAATGCCTTCTCTGCATCCAGGGACAACAAGCCAAAAATGGAATCAGAGGCCCTGGACATGGAGAAGACATGAGACAGTTTACGAAGATGGTCCAAGGATGTTCTCCCTTTCATGAATCCCACCTGATCCGGATGAATAATATAAGGCATGACTCTGTTTAATCGAGTTGCCAATATTTTGGCTAATATTTTCACATCAAAATTAATCAGGGATATGGGATGATAATTACTGACTCTATCCGGGTCTTTCCCTGGTTTGGGGATTACTATTACAAGGGCTTCGAGTAACTGATTATCTGTAATGTCAGATTCTAGTATGCACTGGAAAAGCCTCTTCAGTCCGGGAACCAATTGCTGAGCAAAGCATTTGAAGTAATTCGGAGAGAACCCACCTGGGCCCGGTGCTTTGTCTAGAGACAAAAATTGGATGGCCTCCAGTATCTCTGTTTCAGATATAAGAGAGATCAACCCTTCCTTTAGCTCTGGTGGAATTACTGGCATTGGAGTAGCATCCAAGTATTCCTTAACAACCGTGACAGAGTTGAGAGCTCATGGGACTATATAATTCTCTGTAATAGGTTTCAAACTCTTGGATTATGTCAGCCGGAAGTAATTTGGTCGAGCTGTCTCTTTGAGATCTGATACATTTTATAATTTTGGAGGATTCTGTCACCTTGAGTCTCAGAGCTAGGAGACGGCCAGCTTTTTCCCCTTGACCCAGATAGGTCACTTTTGTTTTAAGAATAGCCTGTTCAGCTTTATCCCTAAGAAGGTCATTGTATTGACTGGTGAGCCTGGTTAATCTTAGTTTGACTTCTTCTGGGGTAGAGGGTGAAAGATTTTGTTCAATTTGTCTGATTTGGTTTAATAAATTTAGGGCTGTTTCTTCCCGTCTCTTCTTTTTGGTCACTGCAATTTTAATAAACTCCCCCCTTAGTACACATTTGAAGGTGACACACTCCATATCTCCCCTCTCTGTAGAGTTAAGATTGTGTTTAAAATATATTTCTATTGTTTCCTTAATGCCACCTGTAATCTGTCTAGATTTGAGTAACTGATTATTTAACTTCCAAATGGATTGTTTGGGAAGATTGGGGGTGAGCCCTAATTCACATCTGACTAAGAAATGGTCTGAAATGGTCTTAGAGTCAAACACACAGTCAGACAAAGTTGTGAGAAGAGAGTTACTCACTAAAAAATAATCAATTTGTGATCTGAACTCGTGGACTTGTGAGATAAATGTATATTCTTTGTGGGTGGAATGTAAGATCCTCCATGGGTCACTAAGTCCTAGCTGATCCATCATGTCTCGAATCGCTCTCTGAGCATGAGACAAGCCCTTTGGTCTCTTTCCCTCTTTGTCCAGATCAAAAGAGAAAGGAAGGTTCCAATCGCCTCCTAGAACAATAGGGAGATTTACAAAGGGGGACAGTGCGTTTAACGATTGCATAAAAAAACTCTGGCGAGTCTTGATTAGGACCATTTACACTGCCCAATACTATTTTTGTTCTATCCAAGAGCACCACTACTAAAACATAATGCCCCATGGGGTCAGTTATAGTTTGTTTACACTGAAAAGGAGTGTTCCTTGCAATTAAAATAGAAACTCCTCGACTGGCCAAGCTGTTGCCAGCCATAAATGCTTGCCCTATAAATTGCCTTCTAAACAGATTAGCTTCAGACTCTAACGTGTGTTTCCTGTAGGTAGATCACATTTCCATTTTTTTATACTTTATATTTATTATATTTTCATTTGCAAAATCATAGGACACTTTTTACAGTGTATAAGTTAAGACAGCACATACTTACATCAGTCAGATACGTAGCAATACATTAGTCAAAGGTCAGGACAACTTACATATTTTACAAAGCAATTCATATAATGAGCACTAAGACATTTGCAGAAACAATCTTCTGGGTCAATATATTTCTAAAGTACAAAAGTAGGATCTAAAGATGAAATATATAGAATCCATTTCCTCCACTTAAGCTCAAATGCAGACCATTTATCTGTGCTTTTAGCTATTAATCTCTCTAATACATACATTTCTCCCATTATTCCCCACCAGCTCTACATGTTTGGAGACATCTTCTTCCCCCAGTTTCTAGTAATTGCTTTTTTAGCTGCCAGCATATATGTGATTACCAGTGATCCTCTGGGTATTGGGAGACCCTCCGGCGGAATTGAGAGTAATACTAGCTCAGGGGTCAACACAGCTTCTGCATCTACCAATTATTTTAATGCCCCTAAAATATCTCTCCAGTAACCTGCTAACTGCGGGCATGCCCCACAAATATGGAACTGATCACAGATATTTCTCCACAATCTCTCCAGCAATTGCTTGGTGTCCCTGAAGAGAACTTGGCCAGTCTTGCCGGTGTATAGAAAAATCTATTTCTAGCTTTCCAGGCAAATTCTTGCCAATAGGGGGCTCCCAAAAGTCCCATTGAGAATTTAGTATACTTTCCCAATCCTCCTTTGATACCTGGAGTGGAAGCTCTTTATTCCAGGCATTCAGAATTTCCTGAGTTTAATTTTTTGATAATTCCCTCAAACCTCTATATATTAGTCCCACAAAGTGAGGCCACATCTGACCTCTCCCAGTGGTCATGGCTAAAGTAAGCAATGAAGGGGGGGATCTGGGAGCCTACTATAGGCTGGTCCTTTACGTTCAACATCCTCTCTTAAGCTTGTATAAACTGGAAAGTCTTGTTATGGAAGATTGTAAGTTTCTTGAAGTTTAGTAAATGAGAGGACCCCTTTGGCATCCACTAAGTGGAACATAAATTTAAAACCTTTTTGTCTCCATTGAACCAAAGTACCCTCCTGTTCTAAAGTAAGAGACTGGGTTCCGAAATGTAATAGATTAAGATAGGGACCTACTGGTTCTAGCTCTCTTAAATGGATGAGTCTTCTCCAAGTCTCCATAGTAGAATTTGTACTATAAATAAGTCTAGGTCTTTTATTTACTGGGACATGTAACAATTGTAAAAGTTCGCTCCTCTCCCTCACCCCATTAAGGGTGAATTCCAAATTATTCCAGGGTATGTCATACATTGGATTGTTCCAATTGAAAACTCGAGCTATCACAGTGGCGTATGCATACATCTGAAGATCAGGCAAATTTAAGCCTCCCTTATTTTTTGGTAACATTAATGTGGACCACTTAATTTGAGTTTTTTTCCCAGCCCAGCCAAATCTCGCCAAAGACTTATTCTAGGAGGGAAAGTACATTCTATCTGGCCTCATCGGTATGGTCTGAAAAAGATATAGCAGCCTTAGAAGAATATTCATCCTAATAAGATCCACCTTAGAATATAATGATAAATGAAGTTGGGACCACTGATGTAGATCAGACTCTATTTTTTGTGTTAAAGGTTCATAGTTTACCATAGTGAGATACATAGATACATAGATACATAGACAGTGTCGGCAGATAAGGGCCTATGGCCCACCCAGTCTGCCCATTTGAGCTTGTAAGTTCAGTTTGTTTTCCTAGAAGTCTGTTGCCCCTTACTCCTGACCTCCAGAATTCCTTTATGCCTATCCCATGCATTCTTAAATCCCGTGATTGTTTCAGCCCCCACCACTTCCTCTGGCAGGGTGTTTCACTTGTCCACCACCGTTCTGTGAAGAAATTCTTTCTCATATTTCCTCTGAATCGTCCTCCTCCAACTTCATCCCATGCCCTCTAGTCCTGGAACATCTTTTTCACTTAAAATAGTGTTTTCCTGCACCCTGTTCCTCCTGTAAGATACTTGTATGTCTCTATCATATCCCTCTCGCCTCCTCTCCTCCAGGGAGTACATGTTCAGTTCCTTCAACATGTCTTCATAGGACTTGTGATGCAATCCATGCACCATCTTTGTTGCCCTCCTCTGAACCTTCTCTACCCTGTCTATGTCCTTACGTAGGTATGGTCTCCAGAACTGTACACTGTACTCCAGGTGGGGCCTCACTAGTGTCTTGTATGGCGAATTATGACCTCCCTTTCCTGCTGGTGATGCCCCTGCCTATACATCCCAGCATCCTATTTGCTTTACCTGCTGCCTTGTCACACTGTTTCCTACCTTGAGGTCATCAGAGATGATAACCCCAAGATCCCTTTCCTGCTTGGTGCATGCTATATCCTCACCCCCAACTGATATATTGTGCCAGGGTTTTTGTACTTATGCATTATCTTGCACTTCTTTGCATTGAATTTCAACTGCCAAACCCCTGACCATTCTTCAAGTTTCTGCAGGTCGCTTCTCATTCTGTCTACACCCTCTGGTGTGTCTACTCTGTTACAGAGCTTTGTGTCATCAGCGAACAGTTAAATTCTGCCTTCTAGGTCCTGCGCAATGTCACTGATGAAGATGTTGAATAGGACTGGTCCCAGCACTGATCCCTGTGGTACCCCACTGGTCACTCTTCCCTCTGTGGAGTGACAGCCATTTACCACCACCCTCTGTGTCCTACCACCCAGCCAGTTACCTACCCACCACACTACTGTCCTGCCCACACCCATATTCCCCAGTTTGTGTAATAGTCTTCTATGTGGCACAGTGTCAAAGGCCTTGCTGAAGTCCAGATAGGCCATGTCCACTGCCCTCCCGATCCACCTCCCTAGTCACCCAGTCAAAAATTCAACGAGATTGGTCTGACATGACCTCCCTGGTGAAACCATGCTGCCTTGGGTCCTGTAGTCCATTGACAACCAGATGTTCCACCAATCTCTCCTTCAGTAGTGCTTCCATGATCTTCCCCACTACTGAGGTGAGGCTGACTGGTCTGTAGTCCCTTGCTTCCTCTTTGTTCCACTTTTGTATAAGGGACTACATCTGCTGTCCTCCAGTCTTTGGGTACCTCCTGTTTCCAGTGATCGGCTAAACAGGATAGCCAGAGGTTCAGCCACCACCTCTCTTAGTTCTTTAAGGACCCTGGGGTGCACCCCATCTGGCCCCATTGCTTTATCAACTCTTATTACTTCCAGTTCCTTCAGGACCCTTTCTCGTGTAAAGGGACTTGTGTCCATTTCTGCACCATTCTCACCCCTTGTACTCCTTCAGACCCATTACCCTCCTCTTCCTCAGTAAAGACTGAGCAGAAATACCTGTTCAATATGTCAGCTTTACTGTTGTCATCCTCCACGTGGCACCCATCCTCCCCCTTCAGTCTCACTATCCCTCCCTTTGTCTTTCTTTTTTCACTTATGTACCTGTAAAAGGTTTTGTCCCCTCTACCCACTGATTTTGCACCAACTGGTTTGGTAACTGTATGCCTAGATATTTTATCTTGATGCTGTTCCAGCGCAGAAGCAAACTACCCTTCAGTGTCTGTGAGGGGGAGAAACGAAAGGGAAGAACTTCCATTTTAGAAGAATTTATTTTATATCTGAAGAATTGAGCAAATTGCTCAAGTACCTCCCATATTGCTGGAATAGAGGACTCTGGATTCGATACTGACAGTAAAATGTCATCTGCATATAAAGCCAACTTCCAAGATTGATTGCCCTGCTGAATGCCCTCAATTTTTTCTGATTTTCTAAGCATCATAGCCAAGGGTTCAATATAGATGGCGAATAACAAAGGCAATAGGGGGCATCACTGTCTAGTGCCTCGCTGTAGCTTAATTTGAGGTGTGATACCGCTATTAAGTTTTATATAAGCCATTGTTTAGAATATATTTGCTCCAGCCAATTCACAAATTCCTTCGGAAACCCAAACGACACTAGTGTTCCCCATAAAGATCTCCAGGATACTCTGTCAAAAGCCTTACAGGCATCTAAACTGACTAAAGCCAAGGGGGTAGCTGAGTTAGCCATATAATCCATCAAGTGGATTGTTCTTTGTACATTAACTGCAGTCTGACGCATGCGTAAAAATCCTGCCTGATCTGGATGTATCAGGGTAGGCAGTATAGACTCTAACCTATGGGCCAGTATTGCCATGTATATCTTATAATCATCATTTAAAACTGAAATAGGTCTGTGTGACTCTAAATTTAATGGATCTTTGCCTGGTTTCAGTATAGCTGAGATGGCCACATATGACCAAGAGGGTGGGGGGGGGCACCTCCATCCTGCACCTCTAAAAAAAATTTTTGTATCGGCTGGATCAATTTTGAAAGAAATGTCTTATACCATTTGGCTCCAAAGCCGTCTGGGCCTGGGCTTTTTTCAAAGTTTTAGAATTTTTAACTGCTTTCTGGATCTCTATAGTGTCAATAGGGCTTAGAAGTGAAGCCTGCTGGGATTCAGACAAGTATGGGAAGTTAAGGGGAGACAAGAAATTTTTTATATTCTCCAGGGAGGGGGGTGTAGGATCAGAGTATAAATCTGCATGGAATTGTTGGAATGCTTTCAGAACTGCAGGAGTTTTTTTAAGAATATCTCCTGTTAAGGGGTCTCTAATCTTTGTAATAGTGGCAGTCTGCTTAACTCCCCTAGTACACCTAGCTAAATTTCTGGCACCTTTAGAACCTCCCTCATAATAGTATCTTTTAAGATATTAAAAAGACATTTGCGTCTTATAGTCTAAAATGGATTGTAATTCTAATTGAATTTGTCTAAGCTCAAGTTGTGAAACTCGTTCCCCTCTGTCTCTCTTCTGCTGTAATTCTTGTAGGTTATCTTGTAATATTTTGGATCTGGATTCTCTCTGTTTATTTAGTCTGGAGGAATAAGAAATAATCTCTCCTCTAATCACAACCTTCAGAGTATCCCAGAGGATAGTAGCTGAAATAGAAGGGTCTGCGTTCTCCTCTAAGATTTGTGTGATTCTAGCTACAATTCTGGTCTTAAACACCAGATCCTTCAAAAGAGAAAGATTCAGTCTCCATAAAGTTGTTTTATGAGTTTTGTTTAATCCCATCTTAATTAAGAGAGGTATATGGTCTGAGAGGAGGCGAGCTTCCAGGGATATATCTTTGATCATATCTAAGTGCTCTGTAGAAGTGAAAAAAGAATCTATTCTAGCCAATGTGTGAAATCTAGGGGAGACAAAAGTGTGTCAATGGTGCCATATATCTGTAAGACCCATCTTAGGTATCTGGGCTTTTAAAAGTTTTTGAGTTGGAGTAAACCTATGTTGTTTAGGAAAAGTGGAGTCTTTCTGTGAAGACATTATTAAGTTGAAGTCACCTCCTATCAGCATTACCCCCTTTTGCTTTTTGAGCAGTCTATTAAAGAACTGTCTCAGTAGTGAGGGAGATGCTCCTGGTGGCAGATAAACACTCACCATTGTCACGTCAGTCTCATACAACCGCCCTTGTACTATGACAAAATGCCCATTATTCTCTGAATAGACCTCCCCTTTAGTGAACGGAGTAGTAGTTGGAATCAAAATAGCCACTCCACGCCTTTTCCCCAACTTACTAGATGAAGAAAAAACAGTGAATCTGCCATCTGCAGCAAGTTTAGTATGTTCCCCTTGTGACAAATGTGCTCCTGTAAATAAATGCTTTCTGCATTCTGCTTCCGCAAATACTGTTGTAGTCTAGATTTTTTTATAGGATGATTAATGCCATTAATATTTAATGACAATAACCTAGTTGTTTCTAATACCATATTATGTTTTCATTTGATAAAGCATTATTGATTATTACAATTTCTCCCTTCCTCCACTCCCCCTCCAATCTCCACAAGGATCTACAAAGTGTCCGGGATGTCCTAATAATGGTTCCAACACAAAATATCTTATCTTATCTTAGATATCCTGTCATCTGACCAGTGCCACGTAATCTAACTAAAGCTTTCTTACTGTCCCTTATCAACCAAAAATAACTTATTATCACATATATAACTGTAACTAGCCACTGTAAAATGCTACTATAAGTGGTGTATCCAGTAATCTGGAAGGATAGCTGTCCAATAATGATTGACAGTAAATCGAAAACATATATACATATAGGTATTGCTTTTAGTATTTTTCTATACTGTAGAAGCTTTAGGACTTCCAAATGTGGGGAGAGAAATAAAAAACTCCAAATTTCTAGTAGAAACTGCTCCTGGAGCATTTGAACTCTCCCTAAAAGTGAAGGGAATCCCTTAACATTGCAGTTAGGGGCCTTCGAGGAGCCAGTAAACTGTTCCCCTTTAAATAAGGCAAAAACAACATAGGAAAGGAGTAAATAACTCCAAAGAAAATCTTCAGGTATGTCCCCCAAAAGCAGCATAGAGATCCAAAACTGCTCCCTCCCCCATTCCCTGCTCCCCGAGCTTTCTGAAAAATGTTTTCTCCCTTATGTTACTTCGATTATCGATGGAAGAAGAAAGACCCTGTAATTAGCATGAACAAATAATTATGTCTATAACTTCTGGTCCACCATTAGAAGGCACTTGGGTTATTTAGTTACTGGCTATTATTTATCTAGCAAATTGTGTAAGGTAGTGTCTGTTCAACATGCAGTCACCTATTCCAGGCTCAGAGCAGCTCATTAAAATAGAGAGCACGCTTCAGGCCCAAAAAACAGTTGGTGCAGCACATATGTTTCAAACTCTCTCTCCTGCTCACTCAGCCGAACGAGTTTCTCTGTAAATTTCAAGTATTGTCACTTTTTTGCTTCCCTCCTGTAAACCGCTAGGGTAGTTTTGATTGTTCCCAGTTCTTGTTGTTTTCCCTGTTTTCTGTTAGAATTAGACTGCCAACCAACTTGATGTTTTTCTGGATTGTTGCTACCCAAACTTCATTCGGGAAAGCGTAGGCCCATTTTTGTAAGTTCTTCTTTTGCTTCCTGAGCCGTGGAGAACTCCCTCTTTCCGGTAGGCAGATGAACAATTAGCCATGCTGGATAAGGGGTTGTGAATTTGTGCCCTGCTGCTTTCAGTCCTGGAAGTAATGGTAAATAGGCACGTTGTAAGTGAGTAGTTTTTGGTGCATAGTCATGATCAAGATATGTGTGCGAGTTGGACCATAGTGAACTTTCTGGAACCGCCATGCTGTAAGCAGAATATATTCTTTTGTTGCATAGCTGTTAAAACAAAGAATTACTGACCTTGGAGGAATATTTGCAGAGGTAGGTTTAGGTGCCAATGCCCTATGCACTCTCTCTCTAGTTGGAGGTTGAAATCTTTTGGGAGTTCTAAGGCTGCATGTAGCAAAGCTTCAACAAATTCCTTAATGTTAGTTCCCTCAGAGTCCTCAGGTAGACAATAAATTCTAATGTTTTTGCGGCATGCTCTGTTCTCAAAATCTCCTTGGCCATCAATTATTTGTTCTTGCATCTCTTTCATCTGCTGTACCGTTTGTTCCAGATTGTCCATTCTATTCTCAGTTACCGTAGCAGCTCTCTATTGTTCGTCTACTCTCTGCTCTAATTGTATCACACCTCTTCGTAAGTCACTGTACATTTCTTTGATTTCTGCATTAAAAGTGAGTATCTCTTGGTGAATTAGGTCAAGTTTTGCCTTCTTTGCTTTGGCTTTTGGTTGTTTCCGCTATGATTTAACCAGGCTCCTTTTAAGATCTGCAGAGTCGCGGTTATCTGATGTGACTGAGGCCTCCAATTCGGTTCCATCAGCTATCTCCTCCATTGTGCTGTGTTTCATTACTAAATTCAATCTCTCCAATTCTCTACACTTTCCTCTGATTTTGTGATGCAAAATCTATTTAAGAAATATGCAGAATTACAGCCGAAGTGTAGTTTTTTTAGCTTGGGGTAGACGCAGTTCTCTTTCTAGGCTGCCATTTCTCGGGGGGCAGAACCGGAAGTCCCATCACATTTCCTTTTAATAGTTGTAGATGTTTTATGATCTTATATCTTTTAGTTTTATTCCTGGAGCCCTTTACATTCCATGAGATCCTTGCATAGCTACCCATATTGATTTTCTGGCATTCAGTGACTATCTCTAATTAGAGTTAGAGCTATTCCTGTGCCCTTGTGTACCACTGTGATTCCCCTCTGATGATGTCACTGTTCCAGTATTGGTCTGTATGCAAGACTTATCTCTCCCTCCCGCCCATATCTGTCCAGTCCTGTTACCCCCCATTTAAATCCTGGTGTCGAGTTGTATCTCCACATATCCCCATCATTGTACCAGATCTCATAAGTGTCAAAGAAAGAAAGAGTGACCAGTGAAGAGATGAAGTTTGCTGTGATCCAGAAAACAAACCCTTCCCCACTCCCTCCCAACAAAATCTGTTCATGGCTCGTGATCTGCAGGTCTAGGACTGCTCGCCCACCCCTGCTCCATACCCTCCCTCCCTCCCTTCACTTTCCATAATTAGCAACATACTATTAAAAAATAGAAGAAATAACATAAATACTATTTAAACAATACTCTCCTGGCTGAGGTGGTGTATCATTCTCTTCCATTACCCTCTGAATAGAGTATACTTCGTCTTAATGTTATTAAAATGAAAGTACTAATATCTGTTTTCAAATATAAAGTGCTCTTGCAGGACTCTAAAAGCACTGTTATTCAGATGCACAAATGAAACCACTTGTATGAAATTTTTAACAGCTGTAAACACAGGCATTCTCTGCCAAAACCTGTGTCTCAGTTGGGAACATCATTACCCGTTCCCGTTACAGCCTGGCTTCCTTCCAACATGATTTAACATCTAAGAAAACCATAAACCCATACATCATAAATTGGTAAATAGACCCCATGCCTGAAAACTCCAACTAACAAAGGGATAGTAAAGTCAATGTAAATTATGTAACTTTTGTATGAAGTCCCAGCAATCCACCAATTTCAATGCTGTCCAAAAGAATTTGTCATATCAAGAGTTTATTCTTAGAAGCCATCCCGAATAAGACAAAAAATAAATGCGCACTTCTTATTTCAGAGTTATTGGTATGGTGTATGTTAATCGCCGATTTTACATCCAAGTAAAACTAAGAGGTGATTATCCCCAATGTGTACAGCCTTGGAGATACGCGATGTGTTGGTGCCCTCAGAGCCTCACAGTTTTCAGCTTGTAAAGAAAATTGACCTCTAATGATACACGGTTGCTGTGCAAGTTGTGAAAGCGTTACAGTAGCCAACAATATTGATTATCTTACCAAGTGCCTTTATTAATTGAGTAGATAAGGATCCTTTACATCGCCGATACAAATCTTAGATAAATGACTGTAGTTTCAGATAAATGATCCTTTTGCTAGTTAGTGCCAAGCATTACTCCTGATAGATTAAGCCAAACAGTCAGGTCTGGGAGTCTATACTCATTCAGCGGTCCTTGAATAATTCAGTCAGAGCTGTTTTTAAGCCATCTGCTGCAGAGTCTGAATCTTCGTAACTGTGCCAGGTTCCAGATAGAAATACTTGTAGGCGAGCCGGGTATCCCACTCGGAAACGGATACCGGAGGCGATCAGCTTTACCACCAATGGATGATAGGCAGCCCTTCTTTGTTGTACAGAAACAGGGAGATCTTGCACTATATGGATTGTGGCCCCTTCCCATTTGAGTTCTTGAATTTCCTTGATTTTCGCAAACAGGTGTTGTCTTTCTAGATAGTTTAAAAAATGGAAGATGAAGGGCCTGGGTGATGCCCAAGTTGGAGGCATTGCTCTTAGTGCTCTATGAGCTTGTTCAATCGTATAGTTAGGACCAAAAGGAGAAGGTCCTGCCAATTTAGTGAGTAATTTCTGGGTGAAGAGAATCAGGTCCGTACCCTCTTCTCTCTCCGGGAGCCCGATCAGGACGGCGTTGTTCCGCCTGCTCTGCCCTTCAAGATCTTCGATCTTGTTTTCCATTCTGTTAAGGCTTCACTTGAATGTCACTATCTCCGGTGCCTGCTTGACCATTCATTTCTCCAGGGAAATCACTCGGGCATCAGTGTCACTAGCCCTCCTGGAAAGGTCTTCTATTGAGATCGTTAGTGCCTTAAATTCTTTCATTAGAGCCCTTAGTTCATCTCTAAATGGTTTAAACTCTGCGAGGAACCTGGATAAAGTAAGAGGTTCATGTTCCGATATGTTCGGGTCCATTTCTGAGCCACCGATGGAGGGTGAGGCCTTGGATTTTTTTGCGGCCTTGACTGGCGATGGTGGCGGAGTATGCTTTGGTAAAGATTTCCTCATTATGACCTCCATCACGTAGGATTTCTGAATAAACAGAATCCAGTTAAGTTCATCCACCAGGCATGATACAATTATTATGCAGATTGTCACTTTTAAATGAAAATATTGAGGTTTTACTGAGGTGGGTGGCTGGAGCAAGTGAATCAGGCTGCTAGTGCGTCTCCCGCATCACGTGACCCCCCCGTATATCCATTTCTGTTCCTTTTTATTCAGTACTCCCTCAATATCACCCCCTCTGATATTTTTTGTTATGGCTTCTATGCCAATAACTTTAAATTTGTGTTGTGATGGGTCAGCCTGTGAATTTATATGCACTGCTATGGCATATTTGTCATTTTTATTTTTGACTGCTGATAGGTGCTCTTTGATTCTTAGTCTGAATTTTCTTTTGGTCCTACCAACATAGTACTGACCACAACTACACACAGGGAGGTACACCACATTTTCAGTATTGCAATCATTGTGACCTTTGACCTTCTCGTTCATCCCAGTTCTAGGGTTTCTGAATTCTAATTTGTTTTCCACCAGACCACAGGTCGTGCAGTTGCAACATTTGTTACTACCCCATTGTTGTTTGGTGGATACCCAGGTTTTTTTGGGGGGCAAATAACTATGTACCAATTGGTATCTCATATTAGTACCCCTTTTATATGCAACCCTAATGGGTTTTTAAGCAATGGTTGGAGTTGTGACGTACTGCTTAGTATCTGAAGATTATCTTTGACAATGTTAACAATTTCTTTTGTACCGCTACCATAGGTTGTAACAAACGTCATCCTGTCCCCATCTTTTTTCTTTTTCTTTTTTGGTAACAGCAAGGATTCCTGAGGGGTACTGTCTATATCTGCTCTTGCTTTGGACGTGTCTAATTCACTATACCCTCTCTGTCTCAGTCTGTTTGTGAGTTCTTCAGCTCTGAGTACATATCTGTTCTCACTATCACAGTTTCTCCGTACTCTAACAAATTGTCCCTTTGGAAGGTTTCTAATAACACGACCTGGGTGACAGCTGTGTGCATGAGCTCTCTAACTTTGTCTCATATCTTGAAGGATCTAATCCTAATTTAAAGTTTAAAATGCAAGCTGACAAAAATATGATTAATTTCCTAGATGTCACAGTTTGTAAAACTGCAGATGGATCATTAGTAACTGACCTGTTTAAAAAGTCAATAGAGAAAAATAGTCTGCTGCATGCACGCAGTTGTCACCCAGGTCATGTTATTAGAAATTCACAGGCTGACCCATCACAACACAAATTTAAAGCTATTGGCATAGAAGCCATAACAAAAAACATCAGAGGGGGTGATATTGAGGGAGTACTGAATAAAAAAGAACAGGAATGGGTATACAGGTTGGGTGCATTAAGACCACCAGGTCTAAATGAGAAATCTGAGATCTCTTCATTCCTGAAAAAAATTAGTTATCAGAACCATAACGAATCAAGATGTATAGATTGACTTCTAGGTCTATGGCCATACCGCCTCTGGATTCTCTCTTTTTCTCTTTCTTTTTTTCTATCTTTTTTTTCTCTTCCCCCCTCTTCCTTCCCCCCGGTTCCTCTCTTTCTGCCCCCATTTTTCTTCTTTCTCCCTTCCTCTTCTTTCCTTGCCCTCTTTTCTCTTTTCCTTCCTCTTTACCCCTCCCTTCCTCAACCTCCCTTCCCCTTTCTCCCCCTTTTCCTCTTTTCTATATTTCTTTCAGTCTATAATGGATTCCTATTCACTAAAATGTGACAGTTTTTGAGTAAAACATCTGCATTGCACAATGATTATGTATATATATATATATATATATATAAGTTATTTAACCTGCTGTTTTGTATTCCTATTCCAGAGTCTCCTGATTCCTCGGATCTTTAAATAAAGGAGCTTTTTTGCAAGCCCAAGTTGAGATTACATAGATCTCTTAAAAAGATCTTTTCAAAAGCATAAAGATAAAGAATAAATGTAATTGTGATTTTGCTTATATTTAAAATGTTTTGTTTGCTGATATCTAGTTAGTGATATCCACACTAGGTTTGATGTATTAGAAACAGATAGCCATTATGTATACTAATCAATGATGTTAACTGATTGGATAATCCAAATTTAATAAACTGACTTGTGAATGGCCAAGAGATTAGATGGAAATGTATAAATAATGTGTCTGTAAAAAACTTGTTCATTCTCTGAGGAAGCCCACAGTGAGATGAGTGAAACGTAAGAATTAACCTGCACTGCTGTTTGCAGCCAGCATGTGCTGCGAATAAACTTTGATTAATTGAGCAGCAGTTTGTGAGTCTTGTTTTATGGTGGTGGTGAGTGCAAAACCCCTTTTTACATACTACAGAGACTAGACCTAGTTTTATGTACCTCCGATCCAAGTGAGAGCCCCTACTATGTTATTGTCAGAAATGATTTAATCTTTAGTTCTCAGTGTGATCGGGCTATAAAAAATGCAAATAAAGCATTACATTGTATCGAGGCACATCTCCAGCAGAAGCAGGAAAGTTTTGATCCCCTTGTACGGGGCAATGGTGAGAACCCATTTGGAGTACTGTTCCCAGGTGTGGGCTCCTTACATGAAGGGAGAGGTAGACAGACTGGGGTGGGTACAAAGAAGGGCAATGAGATCTGTGTGGGGGATGAGAGGCAGATCCTATGAGGATAGACTAGAAGATCTTAACCTGTATCGCTTGCATATAGAAGATGGAGGGGTGACATGATCCTGGTATAAAAGTCCTTCCAGGACACAGACTGAGATTAGATCCAGGGCCTAGAACTTAAGCAAAAAATTTACAACACCAAAACTCATAATAAACAACTACATCAACAGATGTGGAATTTGCAAAAAAGAAAGTACTGGTTTAGTCAGCGAGTGGTACTTCATCGGAATTCCCTCCTAACTGAGGTGGTGGAAAGTCCAACGCTGAAAACATTTAAAATAAGGTTGGATAAATTCAGCAGTAATAAGTTTAGAGAATAATAATAAATGGCTTTTCTTGGCAAGCGATATGGACGCAAGTCTACTAAATGCTTTGTTACCACTATGATACTATGATAGACAAATTAGTTTTTTTTTGGGGGGGGGAGCATTTTTGTTGTTCTGTTCTCCAAGGTGGCAGGATCCTGAGTTACAGCACACTGTTGTGAGGTTTGCAGACTGGATAACTGTGATGATTCACACCTGTCATTCAATTGAGGTGATGGCTCAGGATGGCCCTTTAAAACCAGTATTCTATCTCCCTGTAAATGGGGTGGGAGAGGTAATTCTGTTTTCAAACCTTACTGTGAGTTTCAATGCAGTAGTCAGTTTAGTGTTTTCTCCCATGCAGGCTGTTACTGTACTTGACCTACATTCAGGCTCATCTGTATTGGGCACCACATTAAAATGATCATTTTATCAGGGCTAACACTTACACCCCTAGTAGGAATTAACACATATAAGGCTCCTATTAAAACTTATTGGAAAGCAGACACTGTCAAACAGCTATGAAGTTACCAACATTACAACACTAGTAGCAAAAAAACTTCCTAGCAGGCACAGCAGAGTAGCACCCCAAATGGCATTAGCCTGGAGGCATGCTGACTCAGCATCCAGCAACTCTGGAGAAATGGACCACTCCAAAAAGGAATAAAAAAAAAATATGAATTTGTCAACTTTGTTACAAAACCTGAAAGACACAGTTTTTAAAGCAATGTTTTTTGAATGGTGCTGCCTGTTATACTCATGAAAACCACTGCACATAATCTTTTAACTTTGGAAAAACAGGTCCGATAAGCTTGCTGACAGAGATGACTAGACTGTGAGTTCAGGAGATGACATCAGCAGCAGCTGTTCACTGAAACTGGCATTTTTGAACATGTAGTGAACTCAGGGTTAGAAAACAGCTTCTAACTTTAAAATGAAGTAATGTAGAGATCTCATTTTCGGTATGAGATTTACTGGGGGTATGTTTATTCTAATTCTGCAATGTAGCACTTTTGGCCAGAGCCCCTCTTTAATGAAGTATGTGAAGGTGAAAGGTGCCCCATACAAGTATAACCTTAAGAGGAAGCCCAAATGGTACCAAAAGGGTGGTGGGTGAAAGAATTTAGTGCCCAGCTTACTATATTGATGCTGCTTCATAGAAGTTCTTTTAAAAGTAAGGTCCAGGGCAATGGAAATGTATGTGGAGGGATCTCAAAGTTTGGGACCCTAGTGTTATGTGTGCCCTATGTAGCCTTCTCACACTCACTCAAAACACTCACAAGAGCCCTGAGGGTGTGACAAGGGTGGTCTAGTTTACTTAGTTAATCACACTGCCACCAAACTGCTTACAACTCTTTGGGGGCTATTCCATTGAGTCCCGCCACAGGCCCCTATCACACTGCTCAAGGCCAGTCCCTCGCTCACACAGTACAAGGCCACTTCTGGACCAAAGAACACCCTCGGTAACTCCAGATAACATCATTCCTCTCTGTAGCACATGCAGGTTTACTTATAAAATTTGGCAGGGTTTTCTCCAGAAGTAGATCATGGATTTTACCCAATAAAAATGGATTACCCATGCTTATTAAAACACAGCAGTCCCAGATTTATGTTAAACAAAAATATGTAATATTTAAACTAAATTTACAAGCTATACAGCAAACTAAAGGGCATAAAATAACACTAAAAAACTTAACAAAAAAGGATTTTAAACAGAAAGAATTACAAACAGACAATCCTTTCTACAATCACTTAAAGAATGTGCTTCCTCTGGTCTTCTCAGGAATAAGAGACATGGTGCCATGCATGCCTTACGATCCACAGATCCAGCACTCCCATTTTATGGTGGGCCTTCAGTGTTGTATCAGGCTTCCCCTAATGAATCTGTAAAACTATGGGAAAAACTTCTTGTGAAAAAGCTTTCAGAACCAGTACTCTCTCCACATCACTCAGAGGGTTCAGGGCACTTCTTCTAGAAAGTGCCCCCCTTTTACAAGCCTAAGAACAGGTTCAGACAATTTTGACTCTTGGCTGTCGGCCGTGCTAATTAGGGGTTACACTCTTGATAGATCAACCAATTACTTTAATTGCCAGCCATCGAGAGCCCAGAAGCAAACACTGCAGGAATCTTCATTGTGAGATGGTTTGCAGCAGACATCAGAGCTCTGTGCTATTCAGTACTAAATCTCTGCATTCAGGACCACTTATGATGACTTAAGCACTTAACTGTATTGGAGCAATGTCTGCCTGCACCCAAGTTGACCCTCAAATGAGATATATATTTAGTTACAGGCGCAGCAAGAAAAAAAAATAGGAATTTTCTTTTAACATCTTGCTACAATTACAGGCTGTTACAATCCTGTATGTGGTTTAAGTTGAATCTCATCTCGTGTGTAAATAATTTAACTAAATGCTTGATTCTACTCCTCTGAGAGGACTGTGATCTTTTTCAGGTATATATAGTTATTGTAGTTAAAGAGCTAGTGTACTGCCTAAAACTAATATTAGATTTTAAAAGCAGCCAACTATTACCTTTAATATATTATCTTTAACATCTGAGGTACTTTTTCTTTTCCATTTGTTTAATTAGAAGATCGGTTACTTGATGTTAGTAGGTGTGATGTGTGGAACAGCTTATAGCCTGGCAGCTGACATATCTTATTTATTTATTAGTTTTTGCTGACCGGGTGGGTTCGTTAGGCAAGGACCTGCTTATTTTCAAGCATGACCTGGAAGGGTATAAGATACAGTACAATCAACAAGCGAGACGTAGGAGAAATTCAAGCAGCAATTGACGTTATACAACAGATAACTTAGCAGATTATACCAGGAAATACAGCGTACATGTTTAAGTCAAATAAGATACAGACAGTAGTGAGAGCTTAACAAACATCACTGTCCTCATAGGGATGGGGGGTTATAAACCAGCTGGTAGTATATCTTGCTCTACTGTGCCACACTACATCATCAGCATTGTGACCTCACTAACTGTGACATCACTGCTACTTAGGAACAACAAGTGAGTGACTGCCAGGTCGTTCACCTGTGATGTCACTGTCAGTGAGATCATAATGCTGATGATGTAGTGTGGGGCAGTAGAGTTAGATATGTCAGCTACCAGACTAAGAGCTGTTCCACACATCCAACATAATATTATAACATAAAAGACTTTCTAATGAGCAAAAGGAAAAAGATAAATACCTCAGAAATAAAAAGTTACAACTGACTACTACTTAAAATTTTATTATTTTCATGTCTGGTTGCTTTGGCTCCACAAGTTCTTTAAGTAGCAGCCTTCAGAGGGCCCTTGTATATTCCCCATGCCCAGACCTTCTAAAGAACCCTGGCCGGTACTCAATCTCATTGGGTGGAATCTGCTGTAACAGATCTCTGGGTACCGGCTACAATGATAACAAGAAAGGAGTTAATATAGGTTGACAAATGCATGATTATAGCTTAGCCTGGAACTAGATAAAGTGAGAGAGCCTCATACGGTAGCTGAACAATGAATGCCTATAGCTAACTGGGAAACAGAGAGTGATACCATCTCCTCTGCCCCAACAATTGGTATGTTTAAAACTAGGCTCCGGGACTATCTCACTATCAACAACTCCTGTGACTGCCCAACTTAACCTTGTTTCTCCACTTCCCTTCCTGCTCTAGTGGTCCCCCCCTCCCCTACTCACTGGATTCTACCCTCACATCTTGGTATACCCAGTGCTGCACTTTTCACCCTCTCCCCACCCTTCTTACATTCCTTCCCCCCCTCCTTCCCTCTCCCTATGACTGTGGCACTTCTTATCTGTTGTCTATTTTGTCTGACAAATGCCACTGACTGCCTTGTTACAATGCTACTCTTGTATTGTATTAATCTGTACTCTGTTTGCAATGTCCACATTGTTGTAATGTTTGTCTTGATGTTCCCCATAATTTGTATTTCTCTGACGTGGAACCTTTGTAAAAGAGCCAAGGATCAAAGGTATTTGTAATCCTAAACTTAATAAATAAAATAAAAATATGGTTTACCAATAAAGAATACATGGTATGGTAAACATGCTTAGAGTGTTCACAACTAAGTGGGTTCAGAAATAGACCCCCGAGTCCACTGTTTATACTAAAAAAAATGAATGTTCATTTTTTCAAAACATTTGCATGGGTTTATGTTTATGTTTATTTATGGGTGATAACACCAACCATGGAATGGCATACTCAAAGATATAGTACTTTACATAGTAAAAGATTCCAGTACAGAAATACACAATAAAACACACACATGCAAGCATGCACGCATGCACATGCGCATGCGTGCATGCGCACGCACACACACACACACAGACTGGAACTTGGGGATCATTACTGACAGACATAGGGATGGAGATCTTAGCTGGTCTTCCATCTAACCTGGGGACCAGCAGCATTCAGGCTGAGACTGATAGATTAACAGTAGGCATGCACGCAAAGGATGCTGCTAATCAAATACATCTTGGAAAGAAAATGAGAGAATGTTAAAGAACAAAAAATTATCATTGGATACTTGGTAAGGGGTCTGCAATAATGTCAGGAATCTGTGCAATAAAATCAGTGAACTTCAGGTGTTGATGGCAGAAACCAAATTAGACATTGTAGCCATCACAGAAACCTGGACTACAGATAAAAACAACTGGAATCTTACAGTGTCTGGATATTCACTGTAAGAAGGGACAGAGGAGTGGGGGGGGGGCAGCATGGCCCTCTATATCAGAGAAGGCATTGAAGTATAAGTAAGTAAGTAATTTATTTATAGAAAGGCACCTTTCTTCAACCGAGGTGCCTGTACATACCATGATTAATACAAACATACAACATGATTATTGATTTAAATAAAACCTTATATATACATCCATTATAAGTTAATACTCACTAAAATCACCATATGCAGACTTAAACAAATAGGTCTTGAGTGCAGTTTTAAACTCCTGGATGGTCAGGCAATCTCGTATCCGATAAGGTTGAGAATGCCACAGGGTTGGGGCCACAAAACTAAAAGAGCGGGCTCCAGGTGTCTTTAAACGAACCCTGGGAATCTCCAGCAATCCCTTGTTAGTGGATTGGAGAGGGTGGAGGGGACAGTAGGGATGAAGGAGATCTTACAAGTAGCTAGGTCCCTGGTCATGTATGGCTTTATAGGTCAGTAAACCAACCTTGAAGGCGGTCCTCCACCGCACTGAAAGCCAATGCAGTCCGCAGAGCACAGGCGTTATATGACTGGTTCTTGCTGTATCAGTCAATAGCCTGGCTGCTGCATTCTGCACTAGCTGAAGGCGGCAGAGGTCAACCCCCAGTAGCCCTTGGTATAGGGCATTGCAATAGTCAAGGCGAGAGGTAATGAAGGCATGGACCAACGTAGAAAGATCTTCAGGAGGAACTAGGTGTTTCACCCGGCTGATATTCCTCAAATGGTAAAAAGAGGTTTTGATGACAGCTGACACCTGTGATTTAGGGGTCAAACCATCGTCAGTAATAACGCCCAGGTTTTGCACCCGGTCTGAGGTTGTTAGCATCACACCCCCAAGACATAGTCTCAAGGGTGATACTGCCAACAAGCCCACCTCTTGACTATCAGGGTCCACCACCAGCACCTCAGTTTTAGCTGGGTTCAACCACAGCCAGTTTGCACTCATCCAGTCCTGGATCTCGGCGAGGCAGTTGTTAAATACTGAGAGGAACACATCTTGACCAGGTGCAAAGGACATGTATAGCTAAGTATCATCTGCATAGCAGTGAAAACTCAGACCATACTGCCTAATAATCTCTCCCAATGGCAGCATATACACTGCGAACAACATAGGTGACAGAATGGAACCCTGTGGTACCCTGTAGGACTGGGGAGAGGGGTCGAGGAATAAATTCCCGACACCACTTTCTGGGTCCTACCCTCGAGGAAATATCGAAACCATCTGAGGACTGTACCAGACAGGCCACGGACAAACTGCAGGAATTCCAATAATGTCTTATGGTCCACCGTGTCAAATGCTGCAGAGAGATCAAGGAGAAGTAAGATTGAATGCGTCTTCTGATCTCTCACTATTAGGAGATCATTTAGCACCCATATAAGGGCCGTCTCGGTACTATGTCTTTTCCTAAATCCAGACTGGAGAGAATCATAGACATTGTGGCTGGTCAAATGATCATCCAGCTGCAACGCAACCACCTTCTCAATAACCTTACCCACAAATGGTAGGTTAGGGACAGGTCTGTAAGTTGCCAAGCAGTCAGGGTCAAGGGAGGGCTTTTTAAGAAGAGGCTGAACTACAGCCTCCTTCAGGGAATCTGGAAAGATCTTCTCTCCAATGACCTCCAGACTATCTCGGTTAGGACTGGGCTGATCACATCAACACAGCCTACCAGGAGGCATGTAGGGCCCAGGTCCAAATTACAGCTGGTTGGTCGCAATGTCTGGATGACTATCACTATGTCAGTGATTGCAGGCTGGCTAAAGTCAGACCAGGTAAACTGAGGACCTGACTTCTCCTGCCGACCATCGCAAATTCCAAAAGAGTAAACCAGGCTAACATCAGATCTGATTGTGGCAACCTTATCTGCAAAGAATCGAGCAAACTTGTTGCATCATTCTTGTGACAAGACTCCTCCAGACCGCAGATAGGTTGGATTGCACAATCTGTCCACAGTCCGGAAGAGCTGAGCTGGTCAGTTCTGTGCAGCAGCAATCTCCCTGAACAGGAATTCTGCCTTCTTACGGGTGATTGCTGATTGATAGGCTGTATAATGGTCCATCAATCTAAGTTTGTCATCATCCAGGCCTGATTTTCACCAGCTCCTCTCCAACCTTTGCCCCTCTCTCCTCAGCTCCTTCAAGGACCCATCAAACCACGGAAACCTTGGGTGAAGGGAAAAGGGGCGAATACGAAGAGGTGCTATGGAATTCAGGGCCTCCACCACCACCTTATTATAGGCAAGAACTAGCACCCCTGGATCCATGCATTCATTTGGTATACCCAATAGGTCCAGCACCCTCATTAGGCCATCTGGGATAACACCCCTTAAGGGATGGTACCGGACCATTTCCACAGAGGCAGGACTATTTGGGGGAGCCAAGAAACTGAACCCGATAGTGTGATGGTCAGACCATCCAAGTGGTTCCACCACCAAATTGGATATCTCCATCCCCAGGAGGAACACCAAGTCCAATGAATGCCCTCTAATATGGTTGAGGAGGTAATAACCTGTGTAAGGCCCAGTGAATTCATTAACTGGAGGAAATTTTGACCAAATTGAGAGAGTTCATCTTCAACCCAAGCATTGAAATCCTCCAGGATCAGCCATCTGGGGGAGTCCAAAGCTAGGTCGACAATGAATTCTGCAATTTCCTGCAGGAACATTTTACCATCTTCAGGTGGATGGTTGATGAGAAGAATCCTGCGCCCTACACCCTCACCCAGGATACATTCAAAGAAGTTGGTGGTCCCCACTGAAACTTCCACCAGGCTCAGTTCAGATCTGAAACAGATAGCTACCCCCTGCCTCTATGATCCTTCCTTGGGCAGTGTATCACCGAGAATCCCTCTGGAACTGCTGATGCCAAAACTAGGCCAGCATTTTCATCCAGCCAGGTCTTGGTGATGTAAGTCAGATCAGATGATTCAACAAGATCTGCTATTACAGAAGTCTTGTTCTTAATAGACCTGGCATTGCATAACACTGCCTGAGTAGGATGAGTGACCAAGGAAGACCATGATACTTGCCTGCAAACAGCAGAGCCCTTGGGTAGGGGAATCAGGCAGGGAGGACCCCTTTCCTGAACCCATTTTACACCAGGGTGTCTCCTTGTCCCCATTACCCCAATCCGCCCACTCCTTTCCATTCCCCAACCAGCCCCAGCCCCCTCCTCCTCCTCACTATCCCCAGAGCCCTACAACACCTATATACCTCCAGGGTCAGCGAGGGACAGACAAAGGGGTGGAGATTCCTGAGTTTGGAAGGGGAATATTGCCTTACCATCCCTGCACCTTCCCAACTCACAAACAGTCTAAAACAACAACACACTACCCTCCCACCCAAACCAAAATAAACTATAAAGTAAATAGCCACTAAATTAAAAATCAATCCAAGCTCTAATGTCTATAAATAAATATTATAGATCCCAAAGGGAAGCATCATACAGAGTCCACTCCAAAGAGAGTTCAAATCCTAGAGAATGAAATAACAATTAACTAAAAAATAAGATTAAATAAAATCTGCATAAAATAAAATATGAAATATTCTCTACTTGGTAAGAGAATATATTAAACAGCAGTAAGTGCAATTTCAATTTCCAACCCCTGGTACTCTCACTACCCTGGGAGTCAGTACTAAACCAGGCACTCTCACTATCCAGATAACGTTTTAGAGAAAGTATATTTAAAGTCTCCAGACACTCACACTACCTGGAAGACAAAAATAAATAATTAGGGCACTCTCACTGCCCAGAAAACAGTGAGAAATGAGTTCAAACCAAAATGTGTTTTTTCACCACAGGATCCAGGAAATGTTCTCTCCAAGAGGGACTCTTGATGAAATCCAGTTCTTCTTTAAAGTTAGCCAAAATATCCAATCCCAGATCTAAGCAAGAATCAACATCCAAATATCCTGACTGCTAAAATATACTGTGAATAATCGTTTCTCAGAAGCACTCAGAACAGCAGTCAATCCACCTGTTCCACTTTTATTTCAAGTCAGACACATAACTCCACTCGTCAGTTTTTCATCCTGAAAGGGGGGATTTCTAGTAAGTAAGTAAGTAAGTAAAATTTATTTTTAAGCGCTTTTCAAAAACCAAAGCGCTGTACAGATGAACAGACATTTAATTACAGAATATAATAATAACAATAATAATAACAATAAAATCACAATAAAAAATCACAGTAGGAATCACTCTCCATACGCCTTCAAAAATAGATATGTTTTTAACTCAGACTTAAAACTCTCGACGGTCAGGAAGCTTCGTATCCGACGAGGTAGAGAATTCCACAGGGTGGGGGCCACGTAAGAAAATGCACGTTCCCCAGATGTTTTTAAGCGAACCCTGGGAATCTCTAGCAATCCCTCGTTGGCGGATCGGAGTGAATGAGAGGGACAGTAGGGAGTAAGGAGATCTTGTAGGTACTGCGGTCCCTGTTCATGTAGGGCTTTATAGGCCAGTAACCCGACCTTGAAGGTGATCCGCCACTGAATTGGCAGCCAGTGCAGTCCGAGCAGCACAGGCATAATGTGACTGTTTCTGGATGTCCCAGTCAAAGCCTGGCTGCTGCATTCTGCACCAGCTGCAGCGGCGGATATCAACCCCTGTAGCCCCAGGTACAGGGCATTGCAGTAATCAAGGCGAGAGGTCACAAAGGCATGGACCAATGTAGGAAGGTCATCCGGAGGAACTAGGTGTTTCACCCGGGCGATATTCCTAAGATGGTAAAAAGAGGATTTGACAACGGATGACACCTGCAATTTTAGGGTCAAACCATCGTCAATAATAGCACCCAGGTTACGCACCCAGTCTGAGGTTGAGAGCTGGGCACCATCGAGCCATATGCCCGAAGGAAGCCCAGCCCTACAACCCGCCTCAAGGCTACCTGGGTCCACTGCCAACACCTCAGTCTTATCCGGGTTTAACCTCAGCCAGCTGGAACTCATCCAATCCTTAATCTCGGACAGACAGCTGTTAAGCATAGAGACTGCATCTTCCTGTCCGGGATTAAAGGACAAATACAGCTGGGTATCATCTGCATAGCAGTGAAAACCCAAGCTGTATCGCCTAATAATGTCTCCTAATGGCAGCATATAGATAGTGAACAACATGGGTGCCAAAATGGAACCCTGCAGTGCCCCACAGGACAGGAAGATGGCATCAGAGGAATAAATTCCGGTGACAACCCTCTGTCTCCGTCCCGTGAGGAAGGATCGAAACCAATGCAGAACTGTACCAGACAGTCCACAATAAAGCTGCAGGTGTTCTAAAAGCACACCATGGTCCACAGTATCAAATGCTGCAGAGAGATCAAGAAGGACTAAGATAGTATGAGCCTTTCAATCTCTCGCAATTAGGAGATCATTTAAAACCCGGACAAGGGCAGTCTCAGTGCTATGTCTTTTCCTAAATCCTGATTGAAGAGTATCATAGATATTGTGGTTTGTAAGATGGTCATCCAGTTGTAGCGCAACCACCTTTTCAATAACCTTACCCACAAAGGGCAGGTTAGAGACAGGTCTGTAGTTAGCTAGACAGTCGGATTCAGTGAAGGTTTTTCAGGAGTGGTGAAGCGACTGCCTCCTGTAGGGGATCAGGAAAGACCCCTGCTCCAAAGATTTCCAGACAATTTCAGCAAGGATCGCAGCAAATAGTATCGCAGCCTAATAACAGTGGCGTAGGGACGGATCAAACTACAACTAGTTGGGCGTAAAGTCTGGACAATCCTCACAATATCCAGAATCCCGGCTTACAAAGTCAAACCAGGTGACACAGGTGTTTGTTTCCACGATCACCAAGAAACCCTTAAAGAGTGAGCTGGCTGATATCAGACCTAATGCTAGCAATCTTATCAGTGAAGAATTGAGCAAGCTCATCACACTTTATTTGTGAAAAATCTCTTCCAGACTGTAGACAGAGTGGATTGCACATTCTGTCGACAGTCCAAAAGAGTTGAGCTGGTCGGTTCCGCGCCGCAGCAATCTCCCTGGACAGGAATTCTGCCTTCTTACGGGTGATTGCTGATTGATAGATACCATAATGATCCATCAACCTAAGTCTGTCAGCATCCAGGCCGGACTTCCGCCAGGCCCTCCCTAGCCTTCGCCCCACTCTCCTCAGTTCCTTCAAGGACTCATAAAACCATGGAGTCCTTGGGCGCTGAGTGAGTGGGCGAACACGGACAGAGCAACTGGGTCCATGGCCTCACTCACCACCTTATTATAGGCAAGAACGAGGTCCCCTGGACCCATGCTCTCACCTAAAATACCCGATAGGTCCAGTACCGCTAATAGACCCTCTGGAGTAACTCCCCTTAAAGGGCGATACTGGACCATCTCTGTAGAGGCAGGCCTATTAGGGGTGCCCCAAAGCTGAATCTTATGGTGTGATGGTCCGTCCACACATTCGGTTCCACCCCCAGATGCGTAACCTCCAAATCCAGTAGGAACACCAGATCCAATGGTGACCCCTATATGGGTAGCAGAGGTAACTACCTGTGACAGGCCCAACATAGTCATAAGTTGGAGGAAGTTCCTACCAAAGTGCCAGAGTTCGTTGTCGACCCAGGCATTGAAGTCACCCAGTATTAACCATCTGGGCGACTCCCATGCCATGCAAGGAGCCAAGAGTGTGCAAAACTCACAGATGAATAAAGGGATATCCCCTCCTCCTGATTACACCACCCTAGGCTAGCCTAATTCTCCACTACCCATGACCCGCAGTTACAGGCGCCCCTAAGGGTATACAACAAAGTACACCCCTAGAGCAACTTAGGAGAGCCCCAAATCCTCCTTTGGCTCCCCAAAGGCCAAACGAGGCAACTCCTGCTCGGTCCCAGGCAGCACAACAGGACAGCAGCCTTAGGTGTGGGGGGAGAGGGATTCCCTCACCCAGCACTACTCAATGACCAATGACCCTCACCACCCCCAATGTTCCAGAGGAAGTGCTGACTCCAAAACCCCACTAAAATTCTGGAACAGTTTGAAACACTCACAAGCACCTCCGACCAGCGTTTTAAGCAGGATGTTTCTTGGATATTCTTTGGTTTTCTTCAAACCCAGGCTCCCAAAATATTCTTTGGCTCCAAACTAGGGCAACCTACACATCCAATAACTTAGTACTTCCCCAAGTCAGAGGATGGGAATATTATGTGTAGCTCAGAGGAGACTGAGTCTCTATGGGTTCAACTCACAGCCCTGGGAAAAAAAAACTTTCACCTAGGGATATAATAATAGACCACCAGGGCAGGGGGAAGCAGAGGATAGGGAGCTCTGTGAAGGAATTAGAAGAGGAGTAGCCAAGGGGGATGCTGTGGTGGTGGGGGATTTTAACTTACCTGATGTAGACTGGGGCATTCCTGTGGCCTGGAGTAGAAGAAGTCAGGCTATGCTTGATACCTTTCCAGACTGCCTACTAAGTCAACCTAGGACACCATTCCAGATGTGTTGCTCACTAACACCGATGTAATTAAAGCAGTGAGAGTTGGGCAGCCACCCACAAACAGTGACCACAACTTGGTTTGGTTTGAAGTAGCCCTTCTGACTGAGCAGACACACTCTAGAAAAGAGGTCTTGGATTTTAGAGGGCTGGACTTCAACAAACTCAGAGAGGTGGTTGAACATAAATTAAAGGGGGTGGGCTAGGGGCAGGAGTAGAAGGGAGATGGGAAGTAATTAAAGAAGCCATTCTTGGAGCTTCACAACTTTGCTTAAGGTGAGTAACCAAAAAACAATACCATCAAGTTTTAACTTGGACATCTGTGGTAGTATATCTAAAGGTCTTGCTGTTAATTTTGAATGTTTTCTCCTAACACACACATTCATTAATAATTTCAGTTACAGGTTTTGCCAGCTTGAGTGTTCAGCTTATCTAATAGATATGATCTTGAAAAGATTCTCAGCAATAGCAAGCTAATGGAATGCTATTCACTCCATTTAAATTTGTGATTTTTTGAAATAGGTACTTTTAACCAATTAGAATTGTGTTCTGTTTTTTTTTTATGTATGATCTGGATATAAATAGAGTGTGACTCTCTGAACAACTATCATAAGTCTCCGAGGAAGGACTTGGTTGGTCCAAAAGCTTAGACATTGTTTTCTTTTTGTAACATCTATGTTGGTCCTATAAAATGTATGAAACCATTTGCTTCCGGATCTGTTCTTACAAGGACCAATATGGCAACTAATCTATTTCTGTATGTAAAAAAAAAAACCCTATAAATTCAGGGGTCAAAATTAAGTTTTGAAGCCACTAGCCAGCAGGGCTTATAACTAGGGGAAATCCACTAGCCCTACAGACTTTTCCATTAGCCCAGCTGGTGTACTTATTGAAATGTTATCTTCTTCACTACCAGCCCAGAGGGCTAGTTAAAGGAAAATTTTATGAGCCCGATACAGAATCTACCAGCATTTGGCTAGTGGGCCGGTGCCAATTTCAACCCCTGAAATTCAAGAAACCACTTTGGTTTTCTGTGAGGACCAGGGAAGTAGTAAGGGCCAAAAGGATACTCTTCCACAAATACAAAGAGAAGCAGGGGGAGGCAGAAAGGTACGAATACCTTCAGAGGACTAGGGAGGCAAAAAAGGAAATACAGGAGGCAAAGGCAGACACAGAGCTGCACTTAGCCAAAGGGATTAAGCACAGAAAAAAGGAGTGGGGTTGTAGTTAGGCTGTTAGATGGGAGCGGTGTGACAGAGGAGGATGAGCAAGTGGCTGAAGACCTAAACAACTACGTTTGCTCCACTTTCACCAGGGAAGATAGTGGTCCCCTGCTCGACAGTGGCATTAAAGCGACTGAGAAAGAGATTCCAGAGATGGAGAAACCAACATTTATTAGGGATAGAGTACAAAAGGTCTATCAGCCCTCAAGTTTGACAAGGCCCTGAAAACTGATGGGATACATCCAAGGATGCTCAGAGAATTGGCAGACAAACTGGATGAACCTCTGGCAGGTCCTTTCGGTGTTTCACTTCGAATAGGGGTTACCCTGAGGGATAAGGGGGTGGAAAAAGAACAGCCAGGAAACTACAGACCTGTCAGTCTAACCTCTGTTGTTGGGAAGCTGATACAGTTGCTTATTAAAGCAGACCTTGTGGACTGTCTGGAGGGTAATGGTCTTCAGGATAGTAAGAAGTATGACTTTGTGGCAGGGAAGTCATGCCAGACAAACTTAATAGTCTTGTGACTGGGTTACAAAGGAATTGGATCAAGGCCATGCCATAGATCTGCTATATTTTGACTTCAGCAAGGCTTTCGACTCTGCACTTCACAAACGCCTGCTGAAGAAGTTGGGGGACCTCACAGTGCCTAGGGATCTAATTAGATGGGTGGGGAATTGGCTAAGAGGGAGACAGCAGCAGGTAGTGGTAAAAGGAATAAAATCAGAGGAAAGCAAAGTCACAAATGGGATACCACAGGGGGTCTGTCCTGGGTCTGGTCCTTTTCAACATGTTCATCAACAACACTGGAGGAGTGATCCTGGATAGGCTAGGTCTCTTCACAGATGACACCAAGCTCTGTGGAAGAGTGGATAGTGCAGAGGGAATTAGAGAACCACAAGAGGATCTGCAGAGGCTAGAGAGATGGACAGTGGTCTGGCAGTTGAATATTAACACCAAAAAGTGTGAGGTGATGCACCTAGGGGAAAAGAACACCAGAACTGAATACTGGATGGGTGGGGTAAAACTCAGTACTACAGCTGAGAAGTATGACATCAGAGTCATTGTTAGGGACATCCTTAAGCAGGATAGCCAATGTGACAGGGCTTGCAGTAAGGCAAACAGGATGCTGGGATGTATAGTTAGAGGTACTGACAGTAGGAAGAAGGAGGTGATACTCTCCCTCTATATATATTTGGTGATGCCACATCTAAAGTACTGTGTCCAGTTTTGGAGCCCTCACCTTGGAAAAAAACAAGGATAGATTGGAGACCGTACAGCTCATGGTAACAAAGATGATTCAGAGCCAACAAGGAAAGTCCTATGAGAAACGACTTAGGACACTGAATAGGTATTAGTTAGAGACCAGAAGAGAGAATGGATATGATAGAGACATTCAAATTCCTGAAGGGAATAAACAAGGTGAGCCCCGAGGAACTGTTTACCAGGAATACCAGCTCAACAACATGTGGGCATGACTGGAAGCTGACAGATTCAGGAGGGATGTGAGAAAGTATTACTTTACAGAACGGGTGGTGGAACCGCCTGCTGGCCGAAATGGTAGTGGCTGAAACTGTGGGTGGTTTCAAGCATGCTTGGGATAGAATGAAGGGTATAGTCATCACTGCTATTAATAAGGAAGGGGAATGAAATAGGATAACCATTGGGCAGGGGTTAAATCCCCAGTGATGCGAGGTCACAGGGTTCTATAGAGACCCATGGACAGACTGGATGGACCATTAGTCTTTTTCTGCCATCACTTTCTATGTTTACATATTACACACTCACAGACAGACACACATACACACACACACACACACACACACACGCATATGCAAATATTGTGTTATAATGGCAGTCAGTTAATCAGGTGTTACTACTACAGAAGGACATCATTTTTATTCATACTACCAGCTTGAAGACAGGCACAAGCAGCTCTGCTGTGGGACCTGCCCAAGCAGCCAATTCAGCTATAGTACAGTTTTTGGAGCTACGGGGGAAAAGAGAGGTGGGGGCCAGTGGGTGTGTTGAGTGGGGGTTTCTGTTGAATTTTGGGGGGCAGAATCTCATGCCTTGTGCCATTGTGGGGATGGGCAGCTTGATTTGGAGGGGGTATCATTAATGCCGGTATTCACTCGGAGGATTATATTTTATTCATTATTGTACAGGTTTAGGAACTATGGGGAGGAGAGGTGGGGGCTAGTGAGTGTGTTGGATGTGGGATTTCTGTTGAATTGGGGAGGCAGGGTCTAATGTCTTTTGCCAGCATAGGGGGAGCAGCCTGATTTGGAGGAGTGTATCAGTAATGTTGGTAATTACTATTAACTACTGAACCCCTCCTAAAGGTGTTTGCACCATTTGCAGATTGTGTGTGTGAGAGGCCCTTTTATTTTATTTTATTTATTTAGTTTTATTTAGTTTTTCTTTATCGGGTAGGTGTGCTAGCCATAAAGATGACTATTTTCAGACACGACCTGGGAGGTTACAGACATAAAACAGCACAGTACAGGTTGTGGTAGGATGTGACTTTAGACAGTAACTGGCATGGTACAGTTTAAACATAGTGCAAAACAAGCAGTCAGATTACAGCATCAGGATACAAATGCAGTAATATCATACAAATAGTGAAAACAGTAATAACCTTGTTGACAAGAGACAAGATGCATTCCTGCGTAAAGCTGAACCAGCCTAAAATTTCATGGTGATTTGCATATTCAGCCCAGAATGATTTGCATTATGGGGGTATGTGTGTTTTTCTATTTCTTTGAAACTTGGTTTTATGACTAATGCCCTTTGGGGTAACCCTTGCCTCTGTGCTTTTGCACTGAGGTTCTTTGTCTTTTAGCTTGTTGTTTTGTTTTTTTGGGGTTCACCATGACCCAAACCTGTAAGACCAACTTAGGGCTCTGGTTCATTTCCCCTGGGTGGGGGGTCATACAGATGAGACACACTGATGAGTCCTGGGCAGGACAAAACACATGTCTGTGTCTTTTGTTTGCACTCTTTGCAGATTGTGGGGGAGACTCTTTGGCTCCATGCATTCCTGCTTAAAGATGAACCAACCTAAAATGTCATGGTGATTTGCATATACATCCCATAATGCCTTTCATTATGGGGATATGTGTGATTTTATATCCCCCAAAAGGTGTGTCAACAGTTATCCCAAACTTTAACTCTAGAAACACACATGCAAGACTGGGACATCTCACAAACATTCACAGCGAAGTAGGGAAACTTTATGTTAAATATTCGTAATTCAGCTAGATTTTAAAAAAATTCAAAAATAATTCTTTGTGAGGCTTTTTATTTAAAATTTTTATAGCTAACTGATAAATACTTTATTCAACAAATACACTGTCTACCTCCTAGTACCACTCCCTCGCAAACATTTAACTGTTACCATTTAGTATTAGGTATTTAAAAGGAGATGTTAACTTAAAGATCTGCGTAGCACTAACATAGGAAAAAAGTATTTGTGTAGTTTTAGCTATTTTTCTCCATGATTTTCCTATAATATGCACGCACAACTAATTAATTACAATTAACCTAAAAATTCCAAAAAGACCTATTCACGTATAATACTTACAAAACCTTTAAGTTTCATACCTCATCTCTTTTCCTTTTTTTATTTATCTGAGAGCAAACATTTAGGCAGCAAATCAAGCAAAAATGCTTAATTTCAACCCTTAATAACCAACAAAGTACAAAGGGATCCTCATGAAACATGGCGAGTTAAGAGACCCTAGGATTGAGAAGGTGCCTTCTAAATGTCACAGTCTTAGAGTCTAAAATGGCTGAGCTAGAAACCTCTTAAAATGGCAATTTTTAATGAAATACCAATGCACCCCTAATATACTGGCACTTCTGTGCCACTATAAAACACAGGGACTATGACATGTGCTGACTTAAGATATAATTTTTATCTTCATGAGAGGATGTTGGTCTGTTAATATCTCTTGAGTGGCAAAGCCATGAGTGAGATAGCGATAGACCAACACCCTCAATGAAGATACGAATGATATCCTAAGTCAGCCCATGTCATATTCGAATTATACAACACCTCTTTAGGTGGTTTTGTAATAGAAATGGTGAAAAGTTCTAAAAGGAACAAAAGTACAGCATTTAAATTGTGCCCTTTTGTTTAATGGCTCAGCATAAGAGCAACTAAGTTAACCAATAATGACCGAACTGGCAGTGTTTTCTGGGGATTAACGACCATGTGGGAGGTTGGGTGGCTCGAGGTGCAGCCAAGGGCTACCACCTGCCACCTGATCATTAATCCTCAGGAAACAACTGCCAGTGAGGTTATTATTGCTATTATAAGGCTAATTCTGTCTTGTAATACCAAGATATTTACAAATTCACTTATTCAGTTTGTTGCTTTTCTTTCTGAAGCTGGCAGATCAGGCACATGACCTGTGTGTTGTCCGAACATGGGGTACATGTCATTAGGTCATGTTGTGATGACATTGGTGCACACCTGCAGAGCTGTTGTGAAATTGTGCGACCACACAATGTAAGCAGATCATCGGTTAGACTGTAGCAAACACCACCTTGCATGTTTACCACTGGATTTTAGCTCGTTCAATAAATGTCTGCATTTTAAGTCACTGCAGCTTGTCTGCTTTGCCTTTTTTTATGTTTGATGCGTGCATGCACACCAAACTTTTTGCTACACTGAAAGTGGATTTTGGGTGTCTGTCACTGCCAAGCCCATTGCAGTTAAAAATAGCACAGGCTCAGCAGTCTAGACCAATGACCAGGAAGTGTGGTCATGATACCATCATTGCTTGCTGGGTAGAAACTTTGTATATTTCAAAGGACCAAAGCCCGCCCCAATCAGAGAGGGCTTCAGTCCTTTGATTTGCATGAAGCTGGCTCAGAAAACAGCTGATTAGCAATCAATGTCAGGGACACTGTCAGCTAAGGGTTGTGTGGTCCTTGTGGCTGGCTTTCTCCTCTTCCTTGCTCTGTTTCTCCTGTTCATGCCTCTTATCTCCTCTCTTGACCTCCCCTTGCCTACCTTGTTCCACTTCTCATTCTCTCATTCTGTGTCTGTTGTACATTCATCTATCTTTCTTCCTGTGTGGCTGCTCTGCGGCTCATGCTCATTTTCTCCCACTCCCTCCATCATTTTGAAGCAGTTTGCCCCTTGTCGGCCCCCCTGCTTCCTCCTGTGTTCCTGCTGCTCCGCTCAATGTGGCCGTGATACCACTCATTGCTTGCTGGGCACAAAATTTGCTTATATCAAAGGACCAAAGCCTGCCCCAATCAGAGAGGGTTTTGGTCCTTTAATTTGCATGAAGTTGGCTCAGAAAATGGCTGATTAACAGTCAATGTCAGGGACACTGTCAGCTAAGTGTTGCGTGGCCCCTGTGGCTGGTTTTTCCTCTTCCTTGCTCTGTTTCGCCTGTCTGTGCCTCTTACCTCCTCTCTTGACCTCCCCTTGCCTGCCTTGCGCCCCCTCTCATTCTCTCATTCTGTGTTTGTTGTGCATTCATCTATCTTTCTTCCTGTGTGGCTTCTCCATGGCTCATGCTCATTTTCTCCCACTCCCTCCATCATTTTACTGCAGTTTACTCCTTGTTGGCCCCCCCTCTCCCTCCTGTGCTGCTGCCACTCTGCGGCTAGTCTGCTGTTTCTACCTATTTCTTCCTGCTTCTGCTACCCCCCTTTTGTTTCGTGCCTTCCATGTTTTATGGCTCCTGGTTCCTTTCCTGTCCTCATATCCTCTGCATGCTTCTATCTTCCCTAACCTGTGCAACTATGGGGAGCCCACTCCCGGTGCTGCCAAATATAACAATGACACTGGGGGTTGCCCTATCCCTCAGTGTCCATCCCTCCTTGTTTCTGAATTTTTTTTATTATTTCAAACCTGTAATAAATAATACCATCCATCGATGTTAATTACAGTCCTCACTGTAACTCCCCCCCAAGCCCAACCCATGTTATTATTAGGGCATGAGGTGCTCAATCTCCTGTGCCAGCTGCTACTCCCAACCCACTGTATACTGGTGTTCTAAGGAGAAGAGTACAGAACAGGGAGTTGGAAAAACTTTTTTCAGCTTTGAAATGGTATGCCACCATTGCCATATTAATTTCAAAGCCATTTCAAACTTCTTTCCAGGTCATCTTGTGTCGCTAGTTGAAGTGCCTGTTTTTCTTTGCTCTGTCTTTCTCTCTTTACAGGAGCATAGTTTATGTGGTGGATAAGCTGCTCCTGGAGCAGGTTTAAGGCAGCGTTCCCCACGGGGGGTTGGACATTTTTTAGTTCCTGGTTGCCAGTTACCCTATTTTTGAAGCTAGCTGGAGTCGAGTTAAGATTTTTTCTTGGTTATTGTTTCCCACTGGACTGTTTGCTTACCTCTTCCTGCAAGAGCTGTAATCCGAGGACCTAGAGCAAGAAGTCATAGAAACCATTATACCAGAATTAATGGGATGAGATTAATGTCTAATAAAGGGACAGGGGAAAAGAGGAATGGAGAAAAAGGGTAGTGGTAAAGAAGACAACTCAACAACTAAACAGCGTTACTGGCTAGCTGTGGATACTGGCTACGGGACTTTACGTCAGCGGAGAAACAGAGAACTTCGTACATTGTGATTATTGTGAAGGAATTGTTTATTGGCTTTAATATATTAACTTGTTAATATAATTGTGATGTTTAACCATTAGAAACATAAGGTAAAGGACATAAGGAGGTAGGGATAGAAGAAAGAAAGTAAACATAGAAACATAGAATTTGACGGCAGATAAGGACCGCTTGGCCCACCTAGTCTGCCCATTTTCCTACCTAACAGATAAGCTGCAGATCCTAGTTAACCAACAGCTTACTTCCTCCTACCCCCCACTAGGACTGCCTTATGTCTGTTCCATGCATTCTTGAATTCCTCCACTGTTCTTGACTCCATGACCTCCTCAGGGAGGCTGTTCCATGCATCCACAACCCTCTCTGTGGAAAAACACTTCCTCACATTACCTCTGAGCCGTCCCCCCTCTATCTTCAAATTGTGCCCCTTGTTCTTGCACATCTCTTTTTCTGAAAGATGCTACCCTCTTGGACTTTGTTGATTCCCTTGAGGTACTTGAAAGTTTCTATCATGTCCCCTCTCTCCCTTCTTTCCTCAAGGGTATACATATTAAGCTCCTTTAGTCTTTCTTCGTATGTCTTCTGGTGCAGACCCTGCACCATTTTGGATGCCCTCCTCTGGACAGCCTCCACTCTGTCTATGTCTTTGCGGAGATGGAGTCTCCAGAACTGCATACAGTACTCCAGATGGGGTCTCACCAACTGTCTGTACAGAGGGATAACAACTTCCTGTTTTCTACTATTGATGCCTCTTCCTGCATCCCAGTATCCCCAGCCTTCCTTACTGCCTTCTCACATTGCTTGCCCACCTTAAGGTCATCTGATATAATTACCCCATGTCCCTTTCCATTTTACTGTTGTCAGTATCTCACCCCCCCAATTGTGTACGCTTCCCCTGGGTTTTTGTTTCCCATGTGCATTACCTTGCACTTCTTTGCATTGAATATGAGCTGCCATACATTTGACCATTCCTCCAACCTTGCCAAGTCCCTTCTCATCCTTTCCACTCCATCTTGTGTATCAACCCTGTTGCAGATCTTTGTGTCATCTGCAAAGAGACATACTTTTCCTTCCAGTTTCTCTGCAATGTCACTTACTGTATAAATACACTAAAAAGGACCGGTCCCAGTACTGAACCCTGCGGTACCCCACTAGTAACCCTCTTTTCTTCACTGTGTACTCCATTTACTACTTCCCTTTGCATCCTGTTGTCTAGCCAATTTTTTATCCAGGCTACCACTTTGGGACCCACTCCAAGTCTGGCTAACTTGTGTATTAATCTTTTGTGTGGAACTGTATCAAATGCCTTGCTAAAATCTAGGTAGGCCATGTCCACAGCCCCTCCCTGGTCTACTACTTTGGTCACCCAGTCAAAGAAATCTATTAGATTCGTCTGACATGACCTTCCCATCGTAAATCCATGCTGCCTTGGGTCCTGTGCCCCACTGGCCTCTAGGTACTCAACAATTCTTTCCTTCAGAAGTGATTCCATAATTTTCCCTACCACTGAGGTCAAACTAGCTGGTCTGTAGTTTCCTGCCTCTGTCCTGCTCCCACTTTTGTGAAGAGGAATCACATCTGCCCTCCTCCAGTCCTCGGGTACCACCCTATCCTCCCATGATTTGTTAAAGAGGTAGTCAGCGGTGCCACTAGTTCTACCCTTAGTTCTTTTAGAATTCTTGGGTGAATCCCATCAGGCCCATCGCTTTGTCCACTTTCAATTTTATTAGTTCTTTCAGAACCTTTTCTTCTGTAAATGGACTGGTATCGACCCCATCTTCAGAGTGTTTCTCTTGTTTGGTTTAGGTACCTCCTCTCCTCTTCCTTTGTGAATACTGAGCAGAAATATTTGTTCAGTATCCCTGCTTTTTCACTGTCACCCTCTACCCACATTCTCTCCCCTTTATTAAGCCTCAGTATCCCTCCTTTGGTCTTTCTTCACTCCCAAATGTACCTATAAAAGGTCTTATCCCCCTTCTTAACAGAATTGGCTATCCTTTTCTTGGTTTGGGCCTTTGCTACTCTGACTGCCTTCCCAGCCTCTTTCTGCTTTAACTGATAAAGTTCTCTGTCCTGCTCCTTCTGTGTTTCCTTATATTTCCTGAATGCTATCCTTTTCTCCTTAACCTTCCCTGCCACCTCTTTTGAGAACCATAGCGTTTTTCCTTCATTGTGTTTTATTGATTTGCTTTACAAAAGGCTTGTGCCTCTGTGATGGCTGTTTGATTACTCCCCATTGTTTCCTCCACCCTCCTTCTTGCCTGTTTGCTAGTGCTTTTCTGAGGCACTCTCTCATTTTCCCAAAGTCAGCCCTCCTAAAGTCCAATACTCTTGCTTTTGTGTGGCTTGATTGTATGGCTGTTTTTATCATGAACCACACTGTTTGGTGGTCACTTGTTCCCAGATGGCTACCCACTTCTAAATCTGAGATTCTTTCTCCGTCCCCATTTGAGAGTACCAGGTCTAAGATTGCTCCCTCCTGAGTGGGTTCCAATACTAGCTGTCTGAGGCATGCCCCCTGTAGGCATCAAGAATGACTCTGCTCTTGGATGTGCCTGCAGCAAAGGTGCTCCAGTTAACATCTGGCATATTCAGGTCCCCCATCAACAATATCTCCCCTTTTCTGCCATTCTAAGGAAGCCTTCTATCATTTTCTTGTCTATTCCCTCCCCCTGAGATGGGGGTCTGTATACAACCCCCATGCGGATTGTGGTGCCATTTCCTGTCTCCAGGGTGACCCAGAGTGCCTCATCTGCTCCCTGTTTACTCTTTAGTTCTGTTGCTTTGATCCCTTCCTTTACATAGAGAGCTACTCCTCCTCTTTTACCCTCCCTGTCCCTCCTGTAGATTGTGTATCTTAGTATGTTGATATCCCAGTCATGGTTCTCTGTGTACCATGTTTCTGTGACTGCCACAATATCCAGGCAACCCTCTTCCATCAAGGCCACTAGTTCAGGGAGCTTGTTGCACAGACTACAGGCATTGGTATTCATCACCCTCCACTTTTTGATAGCCGTAGCCCTTTTAGCCCCATTCCTGTCCTTACTGCCTTTGCCTTTTTTTTACATTTACCTCTGTTCTGCTCCCTAATAACTTCTCTACCTTGGTGTTTACCTCACTAATTACCATATTTTGTGGGGGGAGGCTGGGGTTTCCCTGCTCCTTTTCTATTTTCCACCTCCTAACTGCTAATGATAGCCATACACTACAAAGTGTTATCTTAGCCTCCTCCAATCAATATGAAATATTTACAAAAGTAATTAAACACTGGATTTTTAAAACTTTTAAGAACAATTCACTCATTCTCCTTATAGCATTTTTGTATATTTATAAATTCAGTTTAACGTTCACGCTAGTAGGTCACGTGATTTTTTTTACTATAAGTGCATATGTGGCATTCTGCCAGCAGATGTGCCATTTTCTCCCCTACACAAGACAGCAAGAGGCAATGCTTGGATTCTTGGTCATCTGTTTTAAAGCTTTCTAAAGTTTTTTATTTTCCCTTTCTATGGTCTTTTCTTTGTAGTAGATAGCAAAGTTTGCAAATCTCTGGGTTATGCAGGAGTTTTGCTGGCCTTATAGTTTTCAAGTGACTGCTTTTTTTATCTATTTGTTTTACCTGTACGCTGATGCAATGGAGCTTATGAGAAGAAGCCCTGATAGTGCATCCCGAATGCTTACTCACAAAATGTAAGTACCCAGTACAGTTATTAGGAGATTAATTCTTGAGACAGTTATATTTTAACTATTTTTTTATTACAAGTATAATTTAAGCAAGATTCTGGAATATAATAAAATATACATTACTGGAAGATTTGTTTTACTGAAAGAGGTATTAAGTAAGTCCTTAAATGCAAGTATTAGGGGCTGGCTTTGCAAAGCTTTCTGAAGGTGCAAAACCTTCCCTAAGTCCCCCAAACTGCTGTAGCTATGGAAACAAAGGGGAATTTGCACTGAGTGCTATTCACAAAACCCTCCACAGCTGCAGAAAGAAACACTATGGAATGTGGAAAAAAAGGGCAGCTGTGGAAGTCCCTGAAGAAAAAAAGGTGTGAGATAAGTAAGGCACATCCCCTGAAAGGCTATTCACAACCAGTTTTTTCTGCAGTTACAGAAAAAATGTTATACACAGTGGAATGAGGTGTAACTCTCCCTCAATAAACTGCAGTAGTGCTCCAACAATTGGAATCAATTAAGGTGGAAGTGAGTCACAGGTAATAGCATCCCAGTGAGTATAGCCATGGCTGATGTTACAACAACATCACACATTGCCATGATATGGCAACAAGCAACAATAACCAGACCCAGTGCAGCCCATGACAGAGCCCCACAGGCAGTAGAGCCTGAGCAACCTGCAGCAAATGCTTCCCCTGCAGGCAACAGGAATACCCCAAGAAGGGAGGACCAGTGGTGGCAGTCAGCCACTGTGGTGCCATGGTATTGCTGGTACCTGTGGTGCTGCAGTGGTCCCAGTTGAGGGATTGGTTGCTGGTCTCTTTGTGGGTGCATTCAACTTCATGCTATGGCAGCAATGTTAAAGTCTGCTGCTCCATTATGAAGGGAAGATCATCAGTCGACCACTTACGAACTCTGGCTCACGTCTTCTCGGCCTCCAGAGATGCCGCTATCCCAATGGCTTTGGTCTCCCTGGATGCCGAGAAGGCCTTTGACAGGGTGTATTAGAATTACTTATTTGCAACAATGGAGGCATTTGACTTTCCTAAGAAATTTCAGAGCTGGGTTCGCTCATTATATCTATTACCCTCTGCTAGAATTTCTTGCAATGGAATGATCTCCAACCCTATTAAACTGCATGTGGGAACTAGGCAAGGGTGTCCCTTGTCCCCACTGCTTTTTAATATATACCTAGAGCCCCTTATTCGGGGGTTAATGAGAGCCCAGGACATCCCAGGCATTTCTTTAAATGGACATGTAGTTAAGGTGGCAGCATATGCAGACGACCTCCTTTTGCAAATAACGAATCCAGCTATATCCATTCCCTCTATTCTCAATATAATAGAGGGGTTTAGTAAGGTCTCAAATTATAAACTTAATATTGGGAAAACTTTTTTTTTTTCCTCTTAATCATAGGGTTTACGAACAAGAAATTACCACTTTCGGGCTTGCGTGGCAGTCTGATTCCATTAAATATCTTGGAATTATTCTGACACGGAATGCAGTTTGGCTTAAACAGTTAAATTTAGACTCGTTGGCCCATAAAATAGACCAAGATCTTCACAGATGGACGCTTCTTCCTCTCTCTTTATGGGGTAGGATTAACTTAATTAAAATGAATGTTTTTCCCCGTCTTTTCTATCCCCTCAATATGTTGAATATTGGCCTTCCATTGTCCTGGTTTAAAAAAAATCCATAGTATGATTTCCAATTTCATATGGGGGTATAAAAAAATCAAGAATGGCGTTCCTAGATTGGCCACTCCAAAGGAAAAGGAGGTTAAGACTTCCACATATGGGGCTGTATTTTGGGCCCGCCAGGCCAATAAATATCTTAGGTGGCTGACAGCGGAGCAGCTATTAGTTCATTCCTCATATACCCCGGCTTGGCTTAGGGTGGAGTTAGCCATTATTAAAAAGCACGGATTCCTTCCTAGTGCATTGTTATACACCAAAGTAGGATCTCTTTCTGTATCACTGTGTAACTCTCCCATTGCAGTATCGATCAAGGCGCATGCTCAGTTGTGCGCGTTTCTCAAATACGACAATATTAAGGATTTATCTCAGCCTATAAATGGTAACCCTAATCTGCAATTAGACAATAAGCCTCTATCACTCAATTGGCTTCCTCCGATAGGAAACTGTCAGCTGAAAGACTTCATTATGGTTGATAGACAATGGTGCTCTTCAGTGGAAATTATGCACAAGTTTATGATACCTGATATAAACATTTTCAAGATTTTTCAGCTTCGGCATCTTTTGTTAAAAGTAATTGGGGTTATTCCGACCCCAGCGCCCACATTAGTTTTCAGGTCAGTCTTGCAGAGCTGGCTGGATTGCCTCATGCGGTGTCGAAGATATACAGTATTTTATTTGAATGGGCATATCCTGACAATTTTGCCCCTGTCACTTATTGGTCTTCTCTTTTTCCAGACAAGGAATTAGACTGGTTCCATCTCTGGTACAATTGCCACAAATTCTTATTACAGGATAGACTTAGATTAATGCAATTTAAAATTTCACATAATATTTATTATACCCCACAGAAATTGGTTAAGCTGGGTGTTGTGTCCTCTCCGCTCTGTATAAGATGTAAGTTGCAGCCTGGGGACCTTCTTCATATTTTCTGGAAATGCCCCAAAGTTGCTCTACTTTGGAACACTATTAAACAAAGGGCTAACCCACTTCTAGGGCTTTCAAATTTGTTCACACCGAAGTATGTCTTTTGGGGGATTTTTCTTGCATTTCTGTATTGTGTAGGAAATATTACATGGCATTAATTTCCATGTCTGTTAAAAAAGTGGTCCTTAGCTGTTGGAAAGATTCTGACAACTTGACTTATCTCGAGTGGCTCCAGGAGCTTCTTGCTAATCTCAGAATGGAGAGAACCATCGCAAGCCTTTCAGATAAAATTAAGAAGTTTAATAGGATATAGGGCTCCCTACAAACCCTGTACTCTTTACAAGTTTGAAACATATATTCATTATAGTGCATGGTGTAACCTGGTTGGTATGATGCTGCGCTAGGATTAGGGGGGTGTACGAGGGTGGGGGGAAGGAAGGTGGCTAGGTAGAGAATGAATCATTATAATGTTTTGTAGTAGTCATAGTTTTATTATGTTAAATGTCATGTGGATTTGTTCCCTGTATTGAAAACTTTAATAAAAGTTGATTGGAAAAAAAAAAGTCTTCTGCTCCAGCTAATTAGGTTCACTGTTGCTGTGCCTCCTAAGCTATTTCTGCAGCTGCTGATCCACAGTTGCAGATTTTCAGCACTTGCTCAATTTCTGCAGCTGCGGGGATTTTACGGAATTCTGCACCTGCTCAAAATTTCTTTATGAATATCATGCAACTGCGTTTCCATGTGCTGCATGCCTTTTTCCCACAGCTGCGAGATTTTTGACTTTCTTTGTGAATCCTTCCCTAGGTGTTTATCCTATAAAGATCGTTGTTTTATATGAATTAGATAAGTTGTTGTCCCATATTTATTTTTATATATATATATACTGTGTATATATATATATATATATATATATTAATATTTTAGTGCACATGTCGCAATAAGAGGGGACGGCACATCAACAACACTGACTTCTTGTTGCTCAGCTGTGCAAAGATTTGTGCACCTCATCGAGGAAGAACAGTTAGAGGACTGGTCTGGAGTCCATTCTCCTTTGTTGTGAGCTAGTTCATTCTTTGATTGCCTTCATTCTAAAATGTTTTATGCAATCTGCAGGAAGTCAAAAAGGAAAGGCAGTGAGGCTATTAAAGAATTTTAAGGAATATACCAGAAAAGAAAGTCTTAGAGTCCTAGAGTGGAAAAGAAATTAAAACTACAATTTGAACTGGTTTTATTAAACTGTTGAAGAAAGTTTTGAAGCTCCTTAGAATCTCTGTTGAGGAGCTTTTCTTTAGGAAAATCTGATCTTCACTTGTATAGCTCTATCTGCTCACAGCTGCTTTTATTTTCTATTTGAACTTTCTGTACCAGTTGTATTAGCTGTATTTGTATCATAACTGTTGTACCATATTGTGCATAGAGCAGAAATAAGAATTTTTAGAATATAATTGTAAATTATACAATGGAGATCCGATCTAAGAAGGGAAAGGTAGCCCTGAATATTAAGACATACAAAAATAAATCTAAGAAAGTTTTAGAAAAAAATAAAAATAAAAAGGATAATAATAGCCAGAATGGAAAAAAAATCTACCCTTAAGGATAAAAAAAAATAAATAACCAGCTATATTTTGGCCCTTTGGAGTCATATAAACTTAATTGGGAAAAAGGAAGTACTTACAGCTCAAAGTTGCACATTTCCCCCATTAAGTTCTTCCCTTATTAGACTCCCACAGCAGTAGCAAATACTGAAGAGAATGAGTCAAAGCATCCCCTAATGAAAACAATTAGAGGTCTGTAAAATGGGGAGGTACATAATAATGATAAAAGGGAGTATATAGAACCAGTTATATGAAGGCAGTATAGCACAGTGATTTAAGGCTCTAGGCTGCAAACCTGGAGATATGGGTTTGAGTCCCACAGCCCCCACTTGCATACTGTGTGACCTTGAGCAAGTCACTTAACGTCCTTGTGCTCCCAGGTCACACCTGTAAATAAGCTTCAGCTTAATGTGTTTCTCCTGGTGGTTAAAAAAAATAATATATATATATATATATATATATATATATATAAAAACAAAATAAACATCAGAATATTTCAAATAGAAGTCTTCATAAAGCTCCACAAGGAAAAGACTCACAGAAGTGAGAGTTAGAAAGGCAGTCCAAACAACCATCAGGTGAGACATTTACAGATATTAAGGGTACAGGCTGTGAGAATACGTCCCATCAATTCCCCAGTAGGTCTTTCCTGAATGATTTCAATGCTTTTTTGGCACCCTGTACTAAAAAAGATAAATTGGATCTATCTGTGGAGTTACCCCCAGATATCCCACATTTATGAAATACTGACCCAGAGAAAGAGAAAGTGTTGGAAGATGAAACCATTAGAAGTCTGCAGGAAATCAGAGCGGTAACTGGATCAAGCAATATGGACAGGGAGAACATAACAGCTTTGCTTAAAGAGATAAGAAATGGGATAGCTCTAAATAATGAGTTACTGATTAATCTCTCATCTCTATTGAGTAAAGCTTTTATTAGCAATAAAGTAATGCCAACTAAGGTGGTGCATGTAAATAAAACAAATGTACAAACTAAATACAGGGAACCAAATCAACAATATGGGAACAAAGATAAAAACACACAGTTACCAGAACCATAAAACAGATAACAGAAGAGACTGGGAAGAAGGAGACAAATGAGACAGCTAAATTGGTACAATAACTAAAAATAAATCAAAGAAATAAGAAGGTGATAAACACTGGGAATCTATCTTTATTCAATGAAATTCAAAGGTAAAAAATCAGATGAGTCGTGTGACACACACAAGTGAACAAGGAAAAAATAGAAAGACTGTTACCCTGGAAGAAATGGAATAGCAAAAAGATATCAGATGGTATAAATAGCAGAAACAGATCAAGAAAGACCTTATGTGGACCAGGTGCCAAGGGATGGAAATTATGAAATAACAAAGGGATCATTAATAGCTAAAGATAAAGATTGGCTGGTATAGAAGGACATAATTGTGCCTACACTTTTCTTGAAGGGCCTCCCAAAGATAAAAAATGAAAATCCTACAATGTTAAGGATTAATATATATATATATATATATATATATATATAACACATGGAAAGGTATTTTAGGCAAAGGATTTTCTTGGTCTGATATTGACTCTGTATTTAGATACAGAACTGGAACAGAAAGGGGTAGGTTTCCCTTCTAACCAAAACCACTGCAATAAGGAGTAAACTTTTAGAGAAGAAGGTTCACTTTATGGTATTAAGATGGAGGCATCTATTGTTGAAAATGTCCCATTGGAACCTCCAGCCTCAAAACAATCTTTTATAATGACAGAAAAACAGCCAGATAAAGGAATGAGTAAGAAGAAGAATGTACAGAAAATACAACAAAGAACTACCAATTATATAGTACCTAACAAAATAGAGTATGTTCTATTATCTGATGTCTGTCCTTAACAAACAAAAATAGGGCAATTATAAGAGGTAGAGCACAGAAAGGACCTAGAATAAATTCAAGTGTAGTCCTTAAAAGTCAGGACTGTACAGAGGTAACCCAGTTTGATAGCATGTCAATTTTTGAAGATGAAGATGGTATGCATGAACAAAATACTAATTGTATATCTGTACTGGATGGAACTTTGGAAGAGTTTTGACTGAATGATAATAATACAGATTCTATGACCAGGAACCTAAAAATCTTAAGCTGGAACATAGCAGGGGTTGCTGGCAAATATAAATATGTGGGTTGTATAATATTCTTGACTTCCTTCCCAATAATAATATTACAAGAAACATGGGCATGTAATCGTGAAGATTGTACTCTGGAAGGCTATCAATGTTGGTTTATAGAAGCCAGGAAAAATAATAAATTTGGAAGGGCAGCTGGAGGTGTTTGCACATTTATAAAAATGGGTCTAGACTTATGTGGGACATGTATAATAAAGGATAGTAAGCATTATATATTAGGTATTGAACTCTTACATGAAAATAAGACCATTTGTATTTTCATGTATATTTTCCTCCACACTCCTCCAGCTCCCCTATAACAGGTCCTCTGGCTGCTCTTGAAAAAAAGATTCAGAAGGTTTATTTACAGTTTTCTGGTGTCATGGTCCTAATAGGTGGGGATTTTAATGCTTGTACTGGTGCATGTATAGAAGATAAAAGTACAAAGTGGAATTTAGATGATATTGTCAAAATTCCGATTAGGAACTCAAATGATAAAGTAACAAACAAGGAGAATGTTTATTAAATAGTCTAAACATTATGAATTTGTGTATTTTACATGATAGATGTAATGGAGACTGGACTGGAAAGCTCACGCATGATTTTAAAAGAGGAGGGAGTGTTTTGGACTACATGATGGTGGACATATTTTCCTTTCAGAGAATAAATAAGATAGAAATGTTAGATATTTGGGATAATGATCATAGACCTATTCTACTAGAAATAACTGGTACAGGAAATATTAGAGAAGAAAATGTTACCCAAAGGAAAGTTGCTGATAATAACATGGCAATATATAATGCTAAAAAAATTAAATGGACCCCCTTAAATATTCAACTTCTAGTAAACAAATTACATATAGATGAGACAGGGCATTTGAAACAAAAATGTATATTAGATTTTGAGCTGAATCCTGATAGCTGGGAAATGCAACTGTAGCCCAGAAATAATATATAAACCTGGAGCACATAATTTTAGAAGAAATTAGTAGATTGCAGAATAACAGAAGAGTTACTAAACCTCGCAGGGTGTGTTGGTTTGATAATGAACGTGACAAAAAAGAAAAGTAATCCAACAAATAGGTAAAAGAATAACTAGACATAACTACATTAATGACAGAAAAGCATTAATATACTTAAAAAAAAGAATATAAACTATTGAAAAAGAAAAAAAAACTATATATGATGCTAAATTGTCATAGACAAATACGTAGTACAGAAAAAAGGAAAATTTATACTGCTTTTATAGATATTAAATGGGTCTTTGAGTCTGTAAATAGAAATATATTATGGAACATTTTAGAAGAAAAGGGAATGGAGGGTAATTTGATTTCCATAATTATTACATGCAAATTTTAGCATTATAGTAAGATATGGAAAAGGTGGAGCAGCCACAGAGCCAATAATAGCATCCAAAAACTAGGTTGTATATTAGCACCAATATTATTTAATATATATATATATAGATGCTCTGGCGGGTGGTTTGGATAAAGCAGACACATTTCCCCCAAGGATTAATGATGTACCACTTAAAACATTATATGGAGATGATGCTGTTTTAATAGCTCAAACACCTCCCATGATGACAAAGACTTATTCTGACAGGATCTGGTTGTCGCTGTCATTCTGTTTGTTGCCTTCACTTATGCTAACTATAAATGCCTCTGCTGTCACTTCATTATGCAGGGCAAAACATGTCTCATTGGCTAACATCATTTTTAAATAAAAAAGAAATCTATTTCACTTGGTGTTGTTTCTGTTGTGGTTCTCACTCACTGTGGTTAGTCTTTCTATTCAACCGTGCAAAGCTGTCAATGTGAACTTCAGCTGAGGGGGAATTCTGTGTGTGAGTGTGTGTGTGTGTGTATGTGTGTGTGTGTGTGTGTATGTGTGTGTGGTACTGGTGTCATACTTCAATATGGCGTGGTTCCGTGAGATGGCTGCTCGTGTCACTGTCACAGATGGATTGGTCATTGACTGATCATTAATGATTGATTCAGTAACCAATCAGAGAGCCCCATTACCTAAATAATATGTAATTAGCCTTATAATACTGTAAAGAGGCTACAAATGTTTAATCAAAAAATAAATTGTATCTCACATGTGAGAATAGATTTTAGGGCATGCTCTGTTTGACCAAAAAATGAGTGATATACATTTGTAATCATGCTCAGTGAGCAACCTTATTTAATTACTATGTTGGGGGAAGGAAACACTTTTTATCTTGTTGTTTATCAGTGCACATGTGTTGTAGAAATAAGAGATACACAGAGGGGACCTGTGTGCTAACTGATTTATCTGTACAAGTGCTGTTAGACCTCCTGTAATCTCACAAGTTGCGTAAGCCATGAGTGAGTTATCTGAGGTCTAACATCATGACTACAGTATAGATAAATCATTTCTCACACTGTGCCCCCTCTGCAATTTCCATTTATGCAATAAGGACCATTTCAGATAGTGGAGGCACATTTGTTTTAAATAGTTTCTTTTTTTAACAAAATTTAATATGACGTTTTGTTGCATTACCATGTATAACTCCACTTTACAGTGCGATTGCTAATTGGTTGCTATGAATGCTTTAATGTCCTGATGCTCCTGACATCCCCAGTGTGTGTTTCTATTGGTGAGTAGGTTGTGCTGTAAATAATTTTCAGAGAAAAATGGTGGCGTCTCCTAGTGAGCAGGCAGGAAAGCAGCCTTTTATTGCAATTTAAGAGGTGTGCTGCATTCATATTTTATTTCATTTTTATTTGTGAAATAAACAAAAAAATTGTATTTTTATTTCTGTCGCTCTTCCTACAGTTTTGTTGGTGGTTGTTGTGGTGGAGTGCATGAGTACTGTGGGAGTGGCTGCAGCATCAGGGAGCAATAGCAGTTGTCACAAGAGTGCTTGGCTGTACTGTGTATTTGTTTGCACTAGCATTGCATATGCCTTCATTTTTTTGTTTAAAATAAATCAAAATAATTTATTTGTATTTATTCTTTGGTAACTGGGTAAAGGAAAATGAAAACACACACACACACACACACACACACACACACACAGACTGGTGTTATCACATTGAGGTAATCAAATTATCAAGAAGGTGAGCACCCAGTCAGGACGTATATAAAGTTCATTTATTGAACCAAAATAAGTGATATGTGCACAGCAAGCTGGCTATCAGACAAAATATTTAAGTTTTGCAAAACAAATCTGATAGTGGAGGTTGTGAGAATCAAACTCAGTTCTGCTAGATGTATTAAGCTCATTCACAGCTCATTACTTTAACCTCTAGGCTACACTTCCAGCCTGCCAATTGTTCTGTGGAGGATCAACCCTGAGTGCTGGAAGAGTGTGCTGGGGAGTAAAGCAATTGCAGTGAGGGAGAGAGGTGGTAGTTGCAGTGAGACTGTCTAGCAGCACTGTTTTATTAGATCTGCCATTGGATTTTATTTTAAACAAATTAAAATATTTGTTTTTTTGGCACTTTTCTCATTGGTGGAGGTAGAGGAACCAGCCTGAGTCTGTGAAATTTTGTCTGTGAGGGAGTGAGTGGGGGGCTGGGGCCCATCAACTGCCGGAGCTGAGGTGGGGGAAGTTTGGCAACTGAGTGTGAGGAAGCATGACTGCTTTGCAGTTTGGAAAACAAGACAAAATGATTAAGTAAAAATGTACAGCTTTATTTATTTTATCTGTAGAGGAGGCAGACTGGAGCAGCAGATTGATAAGAGTGGGAGCTGCAAAGTTAAGGGGGGGTAAAGGCTGCTTTCTATGGCTGGAGGTAAGAGAAAAACAACTTCACTGGGGTGTGGAACTGGAGCAATGAATCAGAAAATGAGAATGACTGAGGAAAAATGGTAAAAGCAGTAGCAGTGCACTCAGTAGGTTTAAAGTTGGCAGTTTGAGTTTGGCATTTCGATTTTTTTTCAGGATGGCAGTTTTGTGTGCAAAGAGCATCTTAGAGAGATGAGGGACAGTGGCAGTGGATGCAGGTGAAAGACATAGCACCAACAGATGTTATGTACTAGCTGTGTACATAAATGGATGGTGTTGTAGTAACTGTGCATAAAAGTAAGATTCTACATTTATACACACAGTTATTCAGATAAACCGATTTATAACTCTCCATTTATGTTGACTACTATTGCATAAATACAAATATACAATATAAAGAAACTATAAAATCATTCAGTGACAAAGGCATTGTGGGCCATTGGCAGCAGTCTATTTCTATAACTGGTTAGATAAAGGTAATGCTCTCTTTATTGGTCTTAAGTTGATTGGGAGTTTGTTCCATGCTGAGAGAACATGGACTGTGAAGGACTTAAACCCGTCTCCCATTACTTACACACGGAACTTCAAATAATGGTCCATTAGATAAGCACATGCCCAATCACTTGTATCTCACAGATGCAAGGTCCTGAATGTAATTGGGAACATAGCCTTTAATGCACTTTTTTCATCAACAGAATCAGATGTAATTCATGTCTAGTTCAACTGTATACACAACCCACAATGGTGGACATCTCATGGTGTACCTAAGATAAAGTGGGCCAAGCTATTTGCCAGGACATCTAGTTTGCCAAAAAGGCTTATCCTCACTTTACCATAGATCAAGTCTACATAATTTGGAATTGGCACAATCATTGACTCAACAATTTGTTGCCTGGTTCCCACTGAAAATGTGGCATGATGTCTATATAAAAAACTACTTTGGGGCCAACTTTTTATGTTGCTACAGCACTTATATGATGGTCTCAGTTAAGATGGGCATCTAACTAGACCCCCAAATATTTGTATGTTATAACCAAACTCAAAGGGATCTTGTCATAGGTCTCAATAGTTACAAATAGGCTTGGTGGTTCTTGATAAATATCGATTGCTGTCGATTTCGGTCAGTTTTTTGAGATTTCATAATTTCGATGGAAATAAGTAGCCCTTGATTAACCTCACTAAAATTGTTCTCACAAGCACAACAGCACTCTATCAGCATGCGGTCAGTGTTCATTAAAATCAATGCTTTTCTGACAATGAGTCTATTCGCACCTATTCACACCTAATTTATGGGTGCTGGATACCTGTGTGCCTTGCTGTGTGCTCTTCACAGCTCTTAATTGATTAATTGTTATTCCCTGCATTTAGTGTGGCTATTCACCTTAGTGTAGTAACTGCCAAATCCTGACTGTGTTATGATGGGTCACAAAAGAAAGTGTGCTGATGAGTACTGCTCTGATCCCAAACTTGAAATTAAAACTTAAAAACTGTAAAAAAGAACAGAATGGGGGAAATGAGTGACATTTTGAGATGCAAAATTTGTAAAACAGAAGTTGTGGGTCAAGTGAACCACATCTCAGAGCATTTCAATAGCAAGACCCACTTGAAGCTGAACCCGAGTGTGGAAAAGATTTCTCAGCCATCCATGGAATCTTTCATGGGGTGTATGCAGCAGAAAAAAAGAGACAGCTGACTTTCCACATGATCCAGTGCAGGCTTTATGTTATGAGGCGATTCCAATGAATGCTGCCTGGGACTCCAGCTACCTAATGTCTGTACTGAGGAAATATGCACCAGCAGCTCGAACATGCCCTAAGTGATGCCAGCTGGAAGAAAAACATCTTCCTGAAGTATTTGTGCACTACAAATCTACATTGAGTGAGTTGCTATCTGGTGAGCAATTCTCCCTTGCAGATGACAAGATCCCTGAGTTGGCAGGGCTTCCAGCTACTAATGTTCTTGATGTTTTTTACTCAACTAAAAACAGAGCCATTAACTGTCTACTGTTGAAACCTACTGTTGTTTTACAGAGCAATGCAGGAGTTGTCTCTAATCTACTTCATGACATGATGACAGACTATTCGTTGTCATGGGCAGATTGAATTTCAATTAACACTGACTCTGCCATGTATATGCAGAGATTGATTAAAGATCTGAAAGACATTTACCCCCATTTTCTACACATACCATACATAGCACATCTATTGCACATTGCTATCGACCATGCTATTAAAAGCAATGAGTTTTCTGATGTGAATGAAATTGTTGTTCACCTTCCAGCACTATTTAAAAGTGCCAACAAACAAAGGCAAGCCTTTTCAAAGTGTGTGCTAACAATGGTGTACCACCTGCCAGCATGAAAGTTATTTATTTATTTATTTATTTGTACATCAGTTTACAAACCTTTGAGCCAGAGGCTCATTTTCAAAGGTACCTCGTCACAAAGAGGACAAATACAGTACAACAATTTTGTTACATCATAATGGATTACAATAATTGGTAAAACAAGCTGTCATAAATTGGTTGCAATTTTAAGTTACAGGATTAGCTGAGCACAGATTGGAACAGATGTTTAGCACTTCATAGTATGGTATGAGCATAAAGGAAGAGGGGTGCAGAGACAGGAGGAGATAATTGATAGGGTAATGGGAAGTGGTTGGAAGTAGGTTGGGTGCAGCCACTCAGAGAGCTTTGTCAGAGCATTTGAGCAAGTACAGCTTAGTGACAGTCACAGCTACGCATATTAAGTAGGTGATTTCGAAGGGAGGTTTTGAAACTGGAGATCACGGTGGTATCAGAGATAGAGGTGGGGAGTGTGTTGTACCAGGATGGGGCTCTGTAGCAATAGGCCCTTTGCCCATGTGTGGTCCTTGCCCTGGGAACTGACCTTGTGGTTTTGCAGGAGGTTCATGTTTGTCAAAGCATTTGAGCAAGTACAGCTTAGTAACAGTCACAGCTACGCATATTAAGTAGGTGATTTTGAAGGGAGGTTTTGAAACTGGAGATCATGGTAGTTTTGCAGGAGGTTCGTGTTTGTACTAGGGATTTTGCTTGGTGGATGGAGGCTGTCAACCCTGGTGGGGATAGACCAAGGAGAGTTTTTTTTGTTATGAGGCAGGTTTGATATTTGAGACGTTCGTCTAGGTCAAGCAGCATAGCCTTTGCATATAGTTGACAGGTATGTGTTAACCTGGGGGCCCCAGTAATTAGCCTACAGGCCTTATTTAGTGTGAGGCGGATTTTGTTGAGGGCGGTCTGGTCCGCAGCACCATAAACTGGTAATCCATAATCCACAAGGGACAGTATAGAGGATGTTACCACGAGTCGGAGGGCATCGGAGGGGGGGGAGACACTTTTTGTAGCGGTATAGGATATCCAGCCAAATACTGGAGGCTGAGGCTAGGGCAGCGATGTGGTCATGGAAAGTGAGAGCAGGGTCAAAGGAGATCCCAAGGTACTTATACGAGTAGACTTGCTCAAGTGGAAACTTGGTGCTAGAGAGGATATGGAGTAGGAAATTGCTGGCTTTGTTTTGGGGGTGGGCAAAGAGCATGGTTTTTTTTTTGAGATTTATTACAAGTCTATGCTCTTTGAACCAGGCTTCATCATGATTATAAGATATTTGCAAGGAGTCCTGGAGGGCGATAGGGTTATGGTCAGAGGCAAAGATGATGGCATCATCTGCATACAGCAAAATTTTTCCAGTACATGCACGTGGCAGGGTATTGAGGTATAGTGAAAAGAGCAAGGGTCCAAGGATGGAGCCCTGGGGAACACCAGAGTGGATAGGGCAAGCGTTGGAGAGTGTCCCATTAATTTTGACACGCTGAGAGCGGGCAGACAAGTAGCTGGAGCACCAGGAGACAGGCCCAACAGCAAAGCCAGTGTGGCTGAGGGCAACCAGCAGGAGGGGATGGGAAACAGTGTCAAAGGCTTTTGATAGATCTACGAACACTGCCCCTGCCAGAGAGCCCGAGTCCAGAGAAGAATGTAGAAAATTTGAAAACTCTAGGAGGGCAGTGCTGGTACTGTGACCTGTACGGAAACCATGCTGTTCAGGGCAGAGGATGTTGTATTTGGTTAGGTAATCCATAATTTGTGTGGCCACCACTTTTTCTAAGGCTTTGGAGAGGGGTGAGAGAATGGAGATAGGCCGGTAATTCCCAGCTAGGGACCTGTCACCACCCTTGTGTATGGGTGTGACTGTGGCAATTTTCCAAGCTGAGTGAAATTGCATCAAGCAGAGGGATTTATTGAGGAGACTAGTGATTGGGGCGAGGACCAGATCCAGTACCAGCGGAGGATACAGGGGTCAAGGAGTCACTACCAGTACTATTGCTCTTTAGGGCACTGATTAGCTGAGGTCTGACTTCTTGGGCAGTTACCAGCGTAAATGGAAGCAAAGGCATATGAGGTCAGGGTCAGGTAGGGAGGGGGGAAGGTCAAAAAAGTCACTAGGGAGGACTGGGCTAAGGTCCATGAAGGATGTATTGAGGAAGTTGGCAATAAGGGCTGGGTCAGTGGAGATAGTGCCATCAGTGTTGATCTAGGAGGGTGGGGAGGAGCGTGTGCTCCCATTTAGTTGTTTGATATTGTCCCAGAAGGTTCTTGCATTCCCCCAAGAGGAGGTGAGTGAGGACTGATAGTGATCAGCCTTAGCCTTTCTGATGGCCCAGGTACATTTGTTTCTAGCAGCAGCATGTGCCTGTCTGTCTGTCTGCAGGCTGGCCAGTTTCAGTGCAGCTTCGAGTCAAGAAAACCACTGGCATGGGACAACTATGGGGGTTGCCCCCATAGTTGTCCCATGTCCAGTCAGTTTTTTGACTAAAGCTACACACTCATTATCTTGCACTAGCATAGTGTGTGTGACTTTTAATTAATGAGGATGTTAAGCCCCAGTCCAAATAAGCATCAAAATTATGGCAGCTTGTTGCTGACAAATCTAATCAAAGTGCATTCTGCAGTTTCCTTAGTAAAATTCATGCAGTGCATGTACAAATGGAGTCAAAAACACCACTCATCCACAAAACTGACAGGCTCCTTAACTGCAATTTGACTGTGGCAAGTGATGTTAAAACATCATTAAAGGAGGTAGATTTAAAACCAATGGGATCAAAAAGACAGACCCTGTCTGCAGGAATGCATGCCTTTGCCAAGAATTTTCAGAATAAGCTGACCACAATGCTGACCTGCAATGAACCAGATGGCCTTTATGGTGCAGGCTCACTGTTTGACAGTTGTAGGCTATTTGACTCATTTATTAAGGCACAGCTTTCAAAAGCTGTGTCCCACTATGATCACATCATAAACACTTTCAGTTGTAAAGCAGATGAATTTGAGAAGGACTTTTATCAATACATGTAGCTCAATGTTCTTGCTGATGGCACTGTCACCCCTATTGAAAACTGGAAGAGTGAGACGCAAAACCTTCCAGTATTGTCCAGTGTTGCAATGCGAGCCCTGGTCGTGCCAGTAACATTGACTGTGGTTGAGTGGTCATTTAGTCTCTTCAGCAAGGTCCAAGATATATGTAGAATGCGGCTGTTGGAGGAGAGACTAGGGCAACTTAACATATTGTATCACAATAAGGATATAAGTGAAAGTTTTGCTGCATTCACTGATGTGATGCTTAAAAAGTGGGTGTTAATGTTGAACTGCACAGATACGGACATATGCCATTCTAATGTTGCACATGTTGTACATTAATTTCAGTGCTGTAATATTGATGCATGCATATGAATTTATGTATAATATCTTCTGGTACATGTTCCTTGTTCCATGTTTCTTGTTGCATGTTTTTGTTCTGTGTGTGTCTTGGTCCACGTCCTTGTCTTTTTAAAGATCATGCTGAAATGTGATTTTACATCAATATTTGTCTAATTAAATGAAGATTTTAATGCGATTTCATTGCTTGGTTTGATCAACATCAAAATAAATCGAAATGAATTTTTATAAACATCGATTTTTTTCCGATCGATTTGTGCCAGAAATAAAAATTGAAAACTGCCAAGGCTAGTTATAAGACTCTCACAATTCTCAGATTTTCTAGCTGATATGAACAGCATGACAAGTGATTTCTTAGAGATCAACACCAGCTCATTACAACCCCAAAAATCCTGCAGACCATAAAGCCACAACTGAAGGTCTGCCTGTATCGGATGAACAGAATGACCAATACTGTACAACACCATATTGTGTCGTACAGAACAATACAGTACAAGTGGAGCTCCACTGATGGCAATCATTCAAAATCATTCATGTAGAGGGAGGATAACAGGGATCCAAGAACACACCCCTGTGGTTTACCCTTTTGCTTCCAAATGGACCTTGAACCTCTTACTTCAACTAATTTCCTGTGATGCATCAAATAACTGGAAAACCACTGTACCAAGGCCCATCCAATCCAAACCTCTGTTACTTATTTATCATAATATTATGGTTAATGGTGTCAAAGGCCCTGGTGAGATCTAAAAAAAACAGCTCCCAACACTTAATCCTTTGTCTATGGTTGTTTAAATAGAATTAAGTTTAACAATTGCTGTAGTTATAATTGCATGGGTCCCAGAACAGAATACCCTTTTGCTAAAAATATATTGTTTCTCACCTACAACTCACCTATGCTCTATAATGGTTAGGCAGCACTTACTGCCCCTCCCTCGCCTGTTCCTCCTTTTTCTCACCTCTGTCTTTCCTTACCGTAACCCCATACCCCATAACCCCAAGCCTACCCCTGACCCTCCTCGATCCTCCTTTTGATCCCTAATGATACAATGAATGTGTTTGATCTGTTTGAATTTGCACAGTTATTGTTAATGCACCTATATTGAATTGGGCCATGTAATTGTACACTGTCATTGTATGTATCATACACCATCTGTATTAATCGCTTGTGTTTTGCTTATGTACATTGTCATAGTATGACCAAGATTATCCACTGTACATTCTCCTTCCTCACCATCACATGTTTGGGTATGTGTTGTATTGTACCTTGCATGTACTATTGTATCTGTGTTGTTTTGCCACCTTGTGGCCTGTGTCATGACTGAAAACGGTCCTCTGGATCAACGCACCTACCCAGTTACCAAAGACATAAATAAATAAATAAATAAATAAATAAATAAATAAACAAACAAATAATCAAACAAACAAACAAATAAATAAATTCTGTCTTTAGCTGCCTCAGGGTCCCCTGCCTGGGGATGCAAGCCATTCATTTTAAATCCTCCTACCTGAAGGGCTTGTCATCCAATAGGCTTGGTAGCGCACATAGTCTGAGTCACCACCCATGCTGGTCATGACTTAAGGGTGTGGCCCATCCTGGACTTACTCACTAGTAAGTCCTCTGTGTAAGGTGTTCCATGGACTGTGCTGGGTTCAGCAAGTGTTTATGGCCAGTGAGTGTGCAACCCCACCAGCTGGGAGCCCTGAGTCATTTGCAAGCTCCCCCTGGGTTTGGCCAGTCAAGAGTTTACTTTCAAGCAAACCATCTCTTAGTCATGTGATTGTTGTCAGATTATATATACGATGGGGATGGCATTCATTTCAGGAGGTGGAGAGTGGAATAGAGAAGAATGTGGATTGGGGGTATGACAGGAGGTGTAAGAAGAAGAAGAAGAACTACTGTAAAGGAGTGGTGTAGGTGGTGAGAGGCAGTGAATTACCTCTCAAGGGTGTCTCAATGGGGCCTTCAATGGTCCAACTACAAACTCACAGATATGATCTTAATCCTGATGAAAAGAACTGATGTATCCTGGTCTGTTGAAAGAGATTCTGGAGTCAGATTAAAGGAGCATGATTTCTGAACATATTAGGGCTCCAGCTGCAGTTGAATGCCAGGACCTCACACTGGCTGGCAGGCATAATGTGTGTACGTGTCTCCCTGGGGCATACTTGTTTTTCTAGGTGTCATGTTGTCTGGCACCCCAGAGCAGCTCACAACAAGTTATTGTACAAAAAGGCTAGGGTAGGATCATCGGCTTCAACTCTATGTCCATTCAGTCTGGCTCCCTGCTAGCAGCACGAGTTTCTGTGTTCTCTCTCTCTCTCCCCCAATAACGACAGAATGATAATGGAGAGCAGAAGATGGGGAGGAGGAGGGACCTTTTCCTGGGGAACAAAAGAAGCAAAGAGGAAAATATTTAGTAAAAGTTGCCAGTGAATAATGTCAGTCAGTCAGTCAAAAAGCTTTATTGATTGGCAATATGCCATTACAGCTTAATACAGAATACATAAAAATGAATTCAGCCATATACAACAATGAAAAAAATTCAAACAGGATTATAAAAGAGTAAAATACACAAGATAAATCAGGGTATTCCAAATAAATAATACATGTACAGATAAAAACTGTAATCCACAATATCACAACAGTTTAAATCTTAATGTAGATGTTTGAACGGGGCTAGGGCAAACGCCTATCCTAAAGGCATGTAAATCAGAATCTCTGTGATAATCACATGTCCTAATGAAAAAAAGAGCCAGTTTGGACAAAAATGCATGTGACCCCAACATAATTCATATTTGGAGTCCCACAGGGGCAGGGCATTAAAAGATGCAGCTAACTACATGTAATACAAACAAGAAATGCAAAAAATGGACCCCCTTTAATTTGGAAATCTCAAATATAGAAGGATGTCCCTTAGGCCTGAAACCTAACCTTGATCCCAACAGCAACATATTTCAGCCAGTCAAAGTTTTTCCCTAATAGCTAAAAGGTTTACACTTCCTAACTTTTTTAATAATATAGAAATAATTCACAAGTTTATTATTAATAGTAATAATAATAATAATACTAATAATCGTATCATTCACTGTATGAAGAAAGCTAAGATCATCTGAGATATAACTAAGATCTGACAATATGCTAATTATCCATGTAATACGTAACTTTTCAACATGATACAGATTCTCTATACAGTACCTTCTACAGTACATGAACAATGTGTGTACCTGTGTCTCCCTGGGGCATACTTGTCTTTCTAGGTGTCATGTTGCCTGGCACCCCAGAGCAGCTCACAACAAACTATTGTACAAAAAGGCTAGGGTAGGATCATCAGCTTCAACCCTATGTCCTTTCAGTCTGGCTCCCTGCTAGAAGCATGAGTTTCTGTGTTTCTCCTCTTTCTCTCTCTCTCTCTCTCTCTCTCTCTCTCTCTCTCAGGGCCCAATGGTGACAGAATGAAACTGGACACCAGGAGATGGGGAGGAGGAGGGACCCTTTCCTGGGGGATAAAAGAAGCAAAGAGGAAAATATTTAGTAAAAGTTGCCAGTGAATAATGTCAGTCAGTCAATCAGTCAAAAAGCTTTATTGATTGGCAATATGCCATTATAGCTTAATGCAAAATACATAAAAATGAATTCAGCCATATATAACAATGAAAAAAATCCAAACAGGATTATAAAAGAATAAAATAAACACAATAAATCAGGGTATTCCAAATAAATAATTCAGAATCTGTCCGATAATCACATGTCCTAATGAAACAAAAGAGCCAGTTGGGACAAAAAATGCATGTGACCCCAACATAATTCATATTTGGAGTCCCACAGGGGCAGGGCATTAGAAGATGCAACTAACTACATGTAATACAAACAGGAAAAGCAAAAAATGGACCCCTTTTAATTTGGAAATCTCAAATATAGAAGGATGTCCCTTAGGGCTGAAACCTAACCTTGATCCCAACAGCAACATATTTCAGACAGTCAAAGTTTTTCCCAAATAGCTAAAAGGTTTACACTTCCTAACCTTTTTAATAATATAGAAATAATTCACAAGTTTATTAATAATAATAATAGTATCATTCACTGTATGAAGAAAGCTAAGATCATCTGGGATATAACTTAGATCTGACAGTATGCTAATATCCATGTAATACATAACTTTGCATACCATGAGCATTTAAAAAGAACATGATACAGATTTTCTATACAGTACCTTCTACAGTACATGAACAAGAAGCCCTGGAAGCATTAGGAATATGGACAAATGTAACAAAGAGTACGTTACTAGGAAAAATCTCAAACTTATAACACATATAAGCATTTCTCTTTCTAAGATCCAAAATATTGTCCAGATAGAATCTATAACCAAACCAAGCCTCATTTAAAGCATACCAGGGTGAGAACCTGGACCGTGAAATAACATCCAAGTTTTCACCTTGGTTATGAATTCTAATTTTGTTCTTAATATATTTCTTATATTCCAGACCAATGAACTATTTCTTTTTGAAGTAATTATGCAGATAAGTAAGATGATATGTTTCTAATAGGGAGAACACATATAATAACCAAGGTGAACGTCTACACCCTAACAGTCCCCAATTTCCTTCTCTTTAAGGGTAGCATATAAAAAATTTCCAGGTGGGGCTCTTGTACACTTGACCCAATAGCCCAAGACTAAACGATCAGCCAGAGTTTTATAACTGTCTAATCCAATTTCAACTCTAATGTAGGATGTAGGAATAGACTTATTCAGTCCCAGAGAGGACCTAAGAAGCTGTACTGAAATCTTCTCCAGTTCTAAAACGATGTATGGTGCCCAAATTTCCACAGCAAAAAAGGGCTTGCAGATTTAACTTTGAAGAAATTACTTGGATCAATGGTCTAATACTATTACCACCATATTTACAGTATTTTTTTAACCCAAAGCAGTTTTTTTAAATTGTGTCCTAGTACTAGCAACACAAGAACACCATGAATCATTAGAGGAAACTGTTAACCCTAAGAAAACACATTTATTCACCATATGTATTCATGAATTTCCAAGTTTTCATTTCCATTTTAGAAGTGAATTCCCCTAGCCAAAAATGATCACTGGACTTATTACTGTTAATAGTCAGTGATCATTTTTGCGATTCTCTGGCCAATCTAATTTCTTTTGAAGACCAGATTGTGAAAGAGAAAGAAGGAGTAAATCATCAGCATATACCAATGCAGGTATAACCAGTGATCCAATTTTGGGTGAATCAGATGGAACACACTCAATAGCTTAAAGGAATATATATATGTATATATATATATATATATATATATATATATATATACACATATAGGAACCAACAGACACCCCTGATTAACCCCTTTATTAATTGGGACTTCATTGGAGACATTGTCAGCAGGGCCTAATCCCACCCTAGCCCAAGTTTCACTGTATAATTTGGAAATAACAGATGTGAGGGCATACTTAATGCCTTTATCCAGCATTAACTACCACAATTTACTTATTATAATTGAATCAAAGGCCGAAGAAAAATCAATAAAAGCAACATACAATTTCTGGATTCTAACCAGACAATATTTCTCCCAGAGTTGCCTTAAAATAAAACAAATATCTATAGTGGAACAATTGTCTCTGAAGCCAAACTGTAAGGGTGCAAGTCCACCAAGAGTAGTGCATTGCTCATGTAAGCCAGTAAGAATAATTCTGGAAAACATTTTCTCAGATATATCCAGCAAGCTGATTAGTCAGTATATTTTGGGATCTGACTTATTACCTTTTTTGAATATTGGAACAATTTCTGCACCCCACCAAAAATCAGAAAAAAAACAACATTCTTTTAAGCATTTATTTAAAAAAAAGAAGATAAAAGTCAGCCCAAATTAAAGGGGCTGCATTTGACCTCAGCCAGAATCAAATCTGGCCCAGGGGCTTTCTTTGCATTTTAGAGAAGTGATTGCACAAATCACTTCATGTATAGAAAAAAATCAATTGGGCAGTATATAAGAATATGAGAATCACATCATAATAACAGATCATTGAACAATGAAGTAAAGTGATCTACCCAGGAATCTGCTGAAATATATGCATCTACAGTATCCACAAAATTGGAAGTTTCTTTGGCAACCAAAAGCTGAAAGGTTCTTGTATCATTTTCACTAATAATATTAAACATAGGCTCCTATTGTTTACAATAATACTCGCTCTTTTTTCTTGAAGAACAATTTTGTATGATTTCCTTTCTCTATTTAAGAGTCTCTAATTTGATCTAGAAAGTTGCAGTTTAGTAGTCTTTACCAGTGCTAACAACTTAGCTTTTTCAACCCTACAGGCCCGATCAAACTACCCTTTGTTACCTTTATTATTGCCTTTACCAACCATATAGAGGATAGTACTTAAATTGGAAAACAGAAGTTCTGGGGATCTATATATTTCTGTAGATATGAGATAGTCATAATGAGATTGTAAGCATGAATCTAAAAATATATGTGATCTATAAAAAATATCAGATGAAATTTCATCTGTCCATCTAATTCTCTTTCTATATCTAATTTCTATTTTTGATTAAATATGCACCAAATGGGTCTCCAATGCAGAATGAGAACCATCCAATAGCCAATGGTAGATGATCACTTTCAGTTCTATTAATCAAATTAAGAGTAGCCCAGCATTCAATGGGACCATCCCAAATAGCATAATCAATAATAGCAAAACAAAATGGTTATATTAAATGCACGCTGAAAATAGAAAATAGAGTTAAAAATCTACGTTTCGACCTTAGGTCTTCTTCAGGAAATATCTAAATGAGAAAAAAACAAGTTAGTGTAATCAATAATAGATGCTCTCGATGGAGAAAAATAAGTCCACTGTCCCTCTTCATCATCAAATAATGGAGTTTGCCTGTTAAAAGGCAGACCAGTTTGTCCTGGTGACACCGCCCAATGGCTTATTCACAGGGGTTTGCTCATTTCTTACCTTAATATCCTCTATTAAAGTATTATTCCTAATAAGTTGTAAAAATGGCTCTAAAAATTGGTAAAACAGCTTGAGAAATAACATAATTACAGTCAGACTCTGACAAACACTGCCCAGACCATTTAGATGAGCAAGGAAACCATGAACCTTTTCAGACACAGCCATTAAATGTGGTTTAAAAGAATGAGAAAAATCAAAAATTAAACCCAAATTTTTGAAAGTGGAAACAGATTCATACACATGTCCATTGAAAGACATCAAAAAATGTCTAGTTTACTTAGCTAAGGTAGCTGGATCACCAGAAAGCGTACACATTGTAATGTTTTAGTTCAGAATAAGCCAGTTGTCTGAGAACCAATAAATCACCTGGTTAAAATCCAACTGCTGTTGGGTGGAAAGAGAGGACTGCCGCTTGTGGGCAAAATAAATAACTGTGTCATCATAATATAATCTGACCAAACACTGCTTTTCACATAAAGAAAGAGGATTGATGATGAAAAAGGAACATGACCTGAAACAGAACCCTAAGAAACCCCAACTGAGATATACTTTAAAGAGGAAGATCTGTTTCAAGATACAGATTGAGTTCAATTAGTAAGATAAGACACAAGCCAAGTAATTACATTATAAGAAGGAAAGAGTGATGATCAAATCAAAAGATTTTGAAAGATCAACAAAAATGGCACTAATTAAAAACCCACTATTCAAAGAATGAGAAGCCAAATCATGAAAGTCAGTAAGACCAGAAGAATTACAGTGTGAGAAATTGAAACAGGACTGAAAGGGAGAAAGAATACTATGTTTGAACAGAAAATGCATCATTTGATCATGTACCACTTTTCTAGTAGTTTTGAAATGACTGGTAGAAGTGAAAGTGGATTGTACTTTTCAGACAGCAATGAGGATCCACCCTAATAAAGGTGGATAACTTAATACTTTTTCCAACCTGTGGGAAAGGACTTAGAAACCAGGGACAAATTAAAATGATGAGCTTGGGGATACATAAGAATTTGGCTCCAGATTTTAACAAGTAACTGTCAAGGGCATTGAATCCAACAGAGGAAGAGATCCTTATATCAGACGACAGTTTAAAAACTTTCTCTGGTACTATTACCTTGAAATAAAATTTCACTAGTAGTAGATTCAGATTTTACTTCCAAATAGTTCTAGTGTTCTCCAAGATTATTGTGAGAATCCTTCTAAAGGGACTGAAAATGAATAGCTTTAGCACTCCTGCACTTAACACACAAATTCCAAGCTTCCCTACAATTAGTCTAGTTAGCAGAATAGTTTGATTGTTTTGCCTTATGGCACAAACTTCCCTAGATTTAATATATTTTATTATAACAGTGGAAACCCAAGTCATTTGGTCCTTCTGTACTCTTTTCATAACAAAAAAGTCAAGGGCAGCATCCACATTTGTAAAAGCATGCATCCCCAAATGATCAAGCCTAAGTCCCTTAAGAAGGCTAGATTATTAAAATTTAGAAGAAAAAATGTAATTTACTAACTTTAGGGACTGATTTAAGCAGACCAAATTCAAATTTACAAAATATAATATCATGGTCACTAACAACAAATGGTAAGCAACCAGATTTATAAACCAGTAATTTAGGGGAAACAAAAATTAGATCTAAGACAGAACAGGTCTGCTGGACAAACTCCCTTTGTATATAGTTATTCATCAGCTGAGAGTGACCCAGGGGTGTAGTAAAACAGAGTTTAAATGGGACCATCTAGGGGAGCACAAAGAGGCATTAAAATCACCCAACAAAACTAAGTCACTTAGATCATCCAAAAAGTCTAGGAATTTAAATATATGGGTAAAGTTAGTAGGTTTTAAAGCAACATTTGTCAGTTGGCAAAAATAGACATACAGTTTTTATGAAACATGTATTTATATTTCAGTTTATTTTTAACGTATTCAGATATTTGTAAAACACTTTTTATAATTCATTTTTTATTAATAACTCACATCATTAAAGACTGCTGGCACATACGGGGCCCAATTCTCAAAGCAGGCTTGGAGTGGCGCAAGCTGTGGCAAACAGCAGCTTGCGTCAAAGCCCGATGCACCAGGGACTCTGTGTCCAATTCTCTAACAAGCAAGGTCCCAGCGGCTAAGTCCCTAGGCTTGTGTCAAACCTGGCTGTGAGCCACACAGATGGTGGACTGGGAGGGTCAGCTGCAAGACACTGCACTAGACCCTGGTGGTCTAGTGGTCTCCCCCAAACCCCAATGCTGTCCATAGTAAGTAAGACATACCAAGACCCCCCTCCCCGAATCCTGTTGCAATAAACCCATTTACAATTTCCCTGGTAGTCTAGTGGAAACCCCCCTGCCCACCCAGCAGTGCCCATCTCATTAGTGAGTTGGCAACTGGCTCTGCCTGGGGGCAACATTCATACAGGGAAGATGCGCCACATACTGGGGCCCAAGGTTGAGCCAGAAAAATATGGCTCAAATAGTAGCCACCCACAGCTGAGCTGCCGTAGTGCAAGGTGCATCACAGCATCCACCAGCCGTGGGTGGCCTCCCCCCAGAACACTGTGCACAAACACCCTACAATTTCCCTGTTGGTCCTGTGGTTCCCCTCTCCCTGCCTGTAAAACCAAGTGCCTGAAAGACAATAACAGTATTGCTCTGGTAGTCTAGTGGTACCCTTCACTCCTCCCATAGCTCAATTGCCGATTTTAATAGTAAAGCACAGAGATATGTGGGTGGGTTTGCTGCTGCCCACCAATGATGGGGGGGCTGGATGGGCAGGGGGTCCTGTGTGGGTGGGGGGTGGGGTTGCCACTGGACCACCAGGGATTTATTGCTGTTGGGTTTACAGGGCGATCAGGGTTACAGGTGGGGTGGGGGTTACCACTAGACTACCAGGGACAGACTGATACATAATTTGGGTGATCAGAGGGTCAGGAGGGGCAGGGAGTTCCACTAAACTACCAGGGAAATATACATAGATCTATTTTGGGCTATTGGAGCTATGGGGTGGGAGGTGGTACCACTAGACTACCAGGGCAGTATTGTACTATTAATATCGGTGATCAGAGCTATGGGGCAGGAGGGGGGTATCACTAGACTACCAGTGTATTACACGTTCTGTGCTACTGGTGAGTGGTGGCATGGGATGGGGGCGAGGGTTGTACTGAAGTGCCTGCTCCTGGGACATGCTGCGTAGGGCACCATGTGCATTTAGCTGGCCAGCCCTGCACAACTCATGCAAATGGGGCCAAAATGACATGCAAATGGCCCCATTTCTGCCTTGCATACATTATGGCCCCATTTGCATACTGCTGGCTCAAGATCAGGAATTTGTGCACAGCGTAACTCTGTTGTGCTGGCGCAGTTCCCATTTCTGGTATTCAGCCCTGTCTGGGGGGGGGGATGCACCAGCACATCATATTTGCACAGTGCACATTACCTGCTATATTCAGAGGAGATGCGCCATGGCTCATCCCTTTTGAATACATCCCTGAGTTGCACCAGTGCACCTAAGTTGCGCTGCACCACCACATTCACCATTGCCAGGCACAATTCTGAATATCGGGGCCCTAGTCTCTTCAGTTAAAACACAATTGCTACATTTTGGGGATGGGAGGTTCCCATCCTCTGTGATCTCAGGATGCCATCTGGTTGCTCAAATCTCTGGCTCCCTATAGCTAGTGGCCAATGGTTCAGCCTGGAACCCAGTGAAAAACAACATTTTTTTTCCAATTGTTTAACCAGAAGAGACACACTAAGGTGAAAGCTTGTTTACAGGTGTGATCTGGGAGCACAGGGCTGTTAAGTCACACAATATGCAAATGGGGGCTGTGGGATTCAAACCCAGGTCTCCAGATTTTCAGCTCAGAGCCTTAAACCACTGCACTATACTGCCTCCCTTTTTGTGGAGAGCCACTGGGCGCTCTTTTTTTATTCCTTTTCTGACCCAAACTTTGGTGTGCACCCACCCAATGAACCTATTCTTCTATGGAAACTGCTTCTCCTATTGGGAAGTAGACTCAGCAAATGAAACTCTGGCTCCAGGAGTGACATCAGCTCTGCTGTTGCCTTGTTTGTAGTGGTCATGGTGGGGTTTTCATACCAGCTGGCCATCCAGGCCTGGGCGCTCCCATGTAGTGAGCTTCTTTCTCCCCCCTTCCTTCATGTTGCCTGCCTGCCCTTCCCAGTGTTTATGATTTTTATAAATATAAGCAGACTGGGGTGCCCACTCCCAGTACCACTTCTTTTGAACCCCCTCTACTGCAGGTCACCTGCCCCCTTCCCAGAACAGTAGCCTGACACCGAGATGCTCAATCCCCAGTGTTGGAATGTGTTCCTTGATATAATGAAAACTGTCCCTCATTGATTTTTTTTAAACCCATAACAAAGAAAATGGACCCATGCTGATCTGCCCCCAGACACCTCCACACACCCCACCTGATCTCCCACTCAGCACCCTCCACCTCACACCTCCCACATCCCCCACACACCCTCACTCACATGAACATGTCCCATGGTGTAGAGCCACTCACCGATTGAAGACGCATCATGCTGCTAGAACCAGCAACTGCAATATGAGAAAATAAGCTAAGTGTGGTTTAAAGTATTTCAATGGGATTTTGAACTTTTATTCATAACTTTGTCATTTTTGAATATTTTTACATCAAATTTTAACATTGCCTTTTTAGGACCCCCACCTCATGACCAATGGCAGTAGAATTATGTGAATCTGGCCCAAATAGTGATTTTGTGGTCTCTTTGCAAAATCATCAATTGGGAGGGATTTGAAAAATGTCATTGTCCTTGCTCATGTGGTGGGGTCATAAGAAGGCCATGTTGTAAATGTGGGGTCAAACTATGTAACAATGGCAAGCTTATGAATGTACATTGACATTTTTATATGCTCACTCATATTTTTGGTCATTTTAAATATTTTGACATTTTTTCACACCACCTCATGAACAGGACAGCTGTCATTTTTGAAATCCTGGCCAAAATGTGTTTTCACACCTGTAGTACAGAATGACATTTCAGTGGGAATTTGAAAAATTTTACCTACTGGGCTCATGGGGTTGGGTAATAAGAAGACTATGCTGAAGATGTGGTGTACAAATATGGCAAAATGTGACTAAATTATGAGTGAACATTGCAATATTTGAACATTCACTCATAACTCTGCACATTTTCTATATTTTAACTCCAAACTTTCAACATAGCCATTTTTTCACACCACCTTGTAAATGTAACAGGTATAATTTTTTCAAATTCTGGTTATAAGACATGTTTTCACACTTGTGGTACAAAATGGCATTTCAGACAATATACTATAAATGACACGTGATGTTTGTAAGGGAAGTCATACAATCACTAATTTGAAAATTTGGGGTCAGTTTAACAAAAAAAATATTATTATTAAGAAACTTTGTGTGCAGTGCCAGTCTTCACCCCAGTGGGTATACTTTGTGATCCCCTGCTAGTGACCTGAGTTTGGGGCTAGCTCAGTGACCTAGCTACTGTACATGGGATGAGGGTGCTGGGATGGTGCTGTTATGCGACACCCCCACAGCCAGGGAATGAAAGCTGCAGGGTTGCCTGCAGGGGCCTGGGTGCCATATAATGAAGACAACTCTTCTTTTGGTGCAGGGCCCTGCACTTCTTCCCCCATGGGTGGTGAAGGGCCCTGTGCATTGGCTGACAGATTGACTCTTTGCCCTGTGTATCTGTATCTCTGGCCACATGGACGCACACGGACCAGGGGACCCTGCACTTCCACAGCCCAGCAGACAGCCCAACAAATTCTTGAGCTCCATTGCTGCATGGAATTGTATGGCCCTGCACTTCTGTAGGCAGAAGGGATCTTCCCTTGACACAGGGCCCAAAGGGCCCTGTACATCTGCATCTGATCCTGTGTAAATAAGGATATATTTTCACTATCTCAAAACTTCTTTACAAAACCTTTGTTAATGCACCAGTTAGGGTGCAAGTTAATGCTATAAAAGTAGGGAAATGTATTAGGGTTCCCAACCCTAACATCCTACCCCCCACCACACCAGCAGCAAAAGGAAAAAACATACGGGTTTTGGGTCTCTGAAGTCTTGGTAAATCAGTGGTGGAGTCTTCTTTGCAGTTATCAGTCCTAATGCCCACCCTGTTCCCTGAACAAACAATGTGAGATGTGATCTCATTTCTTCATGAAGGGCTCACAGGGCCCAGTGTGAAGAAAGCTGCAATAGACTATGTTGGCAACATGTGGTGAGGCATACTTCTCTACCTTTGAAGAGTGTACCACTATGAGGCACAGTCTTGGAGCTGTACCTTCTGCTTCAGATAGGAAGCTATAGGTTGGAAGGAGGGGAGAGCATTAGGGTCGACAACCCCAAGGAAGACACCACTACACTGATTTGCCAAGACTCTGGAGACCCCAAACTCTAATGTTTTCTCCTTTTGCTGCTTGGGGGTGGGGAGTTAGGGTTGGAAACCCTAATGCCAACTTTCCCTACTTTTGTGGCATTAACTTGAACCCTAACTGGTGCATTAACAAAGATTTTTTGCAAATAATTTATTATATATGGATCTACCAATGAGCAAACAGGGTGCTACTTAATTTCTCTTTGCTCCTAGTTATATTATCCTGTAATCAAATAAAAAATAAAAAAGTCTATCATATGGCCCCATCATATGAAAATAGCTGCTTGATTGCTTTTGAAGAGAAATGTATCTAAGAGGATGAACAAAAAGAGTGTCTGAGCTGCATCGGTGAATGAAAGTGCTTTATTGATGACATTTTTCTTGTGTGAAGGGGCACAGAAGAAGAGTTAGAAAGGTTCCATCAGTATCGGAATAGTAGGACAGATAACCTGGTATTTGTAAAAAATCATAGCAGAGATTGTATTAGCTTTCTGGATATAGAAATTTATAAGAACGATAACACATTGCGTATCAGGCTGTACTGCAATCCAACTGACAGAAACCATATTCTGCATGCTAACAGCTTCCACCCACAAAAAATAAAGGAAAATATATCAGTACTGTACAACAATTCTTGTGGGTCAGAAGGAACTGTTCCAAGGAAGGGGTATTTGGACACCCCGAAACATTGGTGAGTAACTTGTAGGCACTCTAGTATTAGGCTGATGGAGGTCTCAAGAGCAGTGCTTTGGCCTGAGTAGGGGGAAAAGGGGGGAACAGATTCTTTTCTTAGATGGATTTGTCAATAAGGCAGCCTAGGAGGTAGTCCCAGTGGGCCTGAGGGGGAGCCAGCCTAGTGCCTGATAGAGGGAGCAGTGATATTACAGTAATACACATTGTATCCCAAAGTGCTTGCAAGCAATGTGAGACTGGTAGCAAAGTAACTAAATGTGTAGTGGCAGCCATTTCATACATCAACACCCACACACAGCCTTGGGCAATTGTATGAACTGGTTTTATGGGAAAAGGAACGTTGGCTGGGAGACCAGGGAAAATCCCCTACTCTTGGGAAAAGTGCCTTGGGTTCTTTTAGTTCCACCTGGACACCTACCAGGACAGCACCATCGATGGGTAGAAGGGACCTCGGTTTAACGTCTCATTCAAAGGACAGCACACCCCAACAGTACAACACCCCCCTAGTACTGCACTTGGGTGAAAAAGTTTATGGTATGAACCCAATCCCAGAGTGGGATGAGAACCCGTAACCATCTGGCTCAGAGGTGGATGTGCTACCAACTGAGCTATGCTGACACACTGAAAAGGATCATATATTAATGTGGCTAGCAATGGAGTGCTCCACAGAGAAGCAAGTCTAATCTCTCACTGGGATGGTGCAACCTACAAATGTCTGCAAGGTTGTGCTCCTTGATGAATTCTCCAAGGGCTGCCAATGCCCTAGGGTGGACTACCTGGGTTCCAGAGTTGCAGTCTAGGCAGTTTAGGCAGGTTTCCATAGCCATATTAAAATCCCCCTTAACAACATGGGTATGGGGGATGATGTGAATAGGCTGAGTTTGTGGCTAAGGTGGTGGAAGAATTGAGGATCGTCTATGTTCAGGCCATAAACATTGGCTAATAATAAGAGTCCTTCTGGTGTTGCCATTTCAATGATGGCCCATGAACACACAGTGTAACCTTTTGTTTTGATGTGGCATTGTGGTAGCGCTCGGTGTTTTTACTGAGCGCTACCATTGATTTTGATGTTTTTCATGCTCAGTGTTTGACAGCGCCGAAGATGTTTTGTATGTCTTCACCTAGTGCCCACTGCCACCTGGCCTCCACCAGATGGCAGTCATTCAGCAGACTATGCAGTCCTCCCTCCCAGGGAGATGAAATCAGCTCCTCAGGCAGTCAGTCCTCTCCCAGCCTGGCTGCCTCCTGGCAACCCGTGCTCATTCCCAAAAAATAGTTGCTGGCAAGAGGTAAGGCACTCACAGTGTCACAGTCCTCTATGCCATCGGGCCAGCTACCTTTTCACATTTCACTGGCAAGCTGAGCCCACATACATTCCAGCTGACCACTCAGACATCAGCCATTAGATGGGTCTTTGGTAGCCAAATATGAAGAATGCTGCCAATTGGGTGCCTTGCAAGATACTCCACCTGAAATAGGAATTACAGGATAGGATGCACTCCTTAGTTTCAGACCTCTGATCCTGAACCTTCTGTGCCATACAACATAAACCCCTATGATAAAGTTGAAATATCCTTTGACCCTTGTCCCTCCTCCCCTACTAGTTTCCATCTTTTCTTACACTCCCCTTCTCTCCTTGAATTTTCCATCATCTGGTCTGCATGAGCTCTGTTGAGGCCACTTGCAAAGGTCTGGAAGTCTAGTAAGGCTTGGCTACACTCCCTACTCCCTCTCATCAGTTCCCAGCCACTGGCTGTGAGGACTGAGAGGTGTAGAGCACATCAATTATGGCAGGCCCTGGTTTGGGCTTACAAGGTTCATTTAGATTCGGTGGGTCCAATGGTGAGGGATGTATAGGGAGCATAACTGCAGTGGCACTGAAAAAGGTGAACCCATGCTAATAGAAATAGCCCTGGGGACTCTGAACCTGCATTAGATTCATCTGTATCAGAGGGATATCTGTCTAACCCACTTGATACTCTCCCTGACTGTAAGAGGTAATTGCCCACCCAGGGATTGAGCCTTGGAGGAAAAATGGAATGAAGTAGTATTCTGCTTCTCTGTGCCACCATGCAGCTATCATGTTCCTGAGACAGCCAGTACAATGAGTGGGAGTAGCGAGTTTAGCATCAGAGTGAGGTCTCATCCATCAATCAATCAATCAATCAATCAAAATCTTTATTTATCCTGGTGGGCATCATTGAGCAAGCTCATTTTCAAGATGGACCTGGTTTATACAAAGTTATTTACAATTTCAAATGGACAATGACAATGCATGTAGAAATAGGCATAAACATTTACAAAGTAAAGAGTTAATACATGGTGTACATAGTATAAGACAGGGTAATGAACATCGAATCTGGTGATGCAACGAAAAAAAAAACCTGATAAAAACAAGTAGGTCATTGATCCCACATATATGTATACATAGCAGCCAAGTATAATTGTACAGTGTATTTACAGAATATATAAGCGGTTTAGATAATTATCTAACCTGTAATCCTTTCCATCTTTCACAGATAAAACCGTAGGGTGATGGGAGGGTGGGGGGAGTCTGGCAAATATGGACCAACCTGGGGAAGGAGGTTGTGGAATGTTGGTTGTTAGTATGGGTGGGAAAGAGGTAATAGGGGCAAGAGGGTGATGGTAAGAGCCGTGTAAGAGTAGGGGTATGGGGCGAGGAGAATATTGCAATTCATTCAGGTGCAATTCATTCAGGTAATGGGTCATATAGGCTAATTTAGGAGCAGTGTTGGGAGAACCCCACGGAAAAGGGAGACGAGGATGACCGGTGGAAGGTAGAGTATTAGTGCATTGGGTTAGATGTACTAGGCACACAAGGTAGTGGCGCGGGGGTAAGTGTGAGGTCTAGCTAATGCTACAGGAAGAATTGGCAATGTTCCTTTATGAGACATGAATAAAATGACTTAAAGGAGGTAATGGTCATGGGAAAACTAATTTTCAATATTTTTTGTAGTTTATTCCACAAAGAGGGTAGTGCGAAGCTAATGGCATTCCTTCCAATGTGAGTGTTAACTTTGGGCAATTTCAATGTGATATAAGAGTAGCTTCTTAGTGCATATTTACTGATTATGTTTTGCTGGAGACAGTCTGATACATATGATGGTAGTTGGTTATTTAATGCTCTGAAAGTCCATACAGCAGCCTTTCTGTCCCTTCTGAACTGAAGTGAAGTCCATTCCACTGTTGCATATAGGGTGCAATGATATGTGGTAGACGAGAGTCCTGTAATAAACCTCAAGGCTCTGTGGTATAATGTATCAAGTTTTGCAAAGCAGGAGCTGTGACAGTGTTTACATAGAAAGTCCGCATAGTCAATGACAGAGAGAAAAGTTGCCTGTACCAGCCTTAACTTAGCGTCCATTGTGAGAAGGTGGCTAATTCTAAAGTAAAGACCAAGCCTTTGGCATAGTTTTTTTAGTAGTTCCTCCATATGTTCTGTAAAAGAAAGCCTGTTGTCAAGCCATACTCCCAGGTACTTGAATTTAGTAATGAATTCTAAATTTTCCCCTAGAATAGTGGATAGCTGCAAGAGAGATCCTGGGATGGTAGGGTTTACCGCATGCATGCTAGGAGACAGGAGCATGGCTTTTGTTTTCTTTGCGTTAAGCAGGAGTTTTTTATGTAGGAGTTGAGGTTGGAGTAAACTGAACTCAGTTTGAAGGTCGCTACATGCTGTTTCTGGTGTAGTGCTGCTCACGTAGAGCACTGTGTCATCCGCAAATAGATGAACTGTAGCCTTGAAAACATTTTCATCAGTGTTGTTAATATAGATAGCAAAGAGGATAGGACCAAGAATGGATCCTTGAGGTACACCTCTTAGCAGTGGCTTAAGGGGTGAAGCTATATAATTTGGTATAATATCTCAGTTCTAGTCCAAATATTTAAGGGAAGTCCATTTCATTGTCAATGGACTGTCTAAAATGGAAAAGATTTTGTTTTAAAAAATACCTATAAGACTTGGTTAGTTTTACCCCTAAGTATGTAATTTCATTTTTAACACACTCTAGATCAGTTTATTTTGCATCATTCAATGCAAAATATTTCTTTAAAGCTAGAACTTGAGATTTTTCTTTATCTTATCACCAGAAATATTACTATATCTCAGTATAACATCCATCATTTTAGGTATAGACATCAGAGTGTGAGAAACATTCGGTAAAAGGCAGAACCCATGTATTTTTTCCCTTTTATGATGATGCCCTGAAAATCTTGCTCTTGCTTTAGATTTTGGAGTAACAGTTCCACTGACAGAATAAACAAACTGGGAGATAGTGGACACCCTTGTTTAGTACTCATCTGAATGTCAAAATAAGGAGATATTTTACCATTGATCAAAACAGCAGACTGAGATCTGGCATATAAGAGCTTGATCCAACTAATAAGGCTTACAGGGAAATTAAAATTCTGTGAAACATTAAATAGTTCCAGTTGACCTGATCAAATGCTTTTTGAACATCTAATGAGACCAAAACCATTGGGATATTGCCTCTCTCTGCTATCCTGATAGGGTGTAACACCTTCCTTACATTGTCCACCGCATGTCTCCCTTTTAGAAAACCAGTTTGGTGGGGACAAATTACATGCTGAATAACATTTTCAAGTCTTGATGTATGTATCTTTACAAAAATGTTCATATCTGAATTTATAAGTGAGATAGGTCAGTAAGTTTTACACAAATCGGGGTATTTTCCTTTTTTATGAATTACTGTAAGTAGTCCTTTGTTCAGAGAATTAAAGGAGGGATTAGTCCCCCACAATTCAGTAAACAATTTATGTAGGATAGGGATGACTTTCTTAGAAAATGTTTGATAAAAAATGGATAGGGAAACCTTCAGGACCGAGTGATTTATTTTTGTTTCTAGAAGAAATGGCTCTATGGATTTCTTCTTCTATTATTTGCAAGCCAAATTGTCTTTTGTTCTTTTCAGTAAGCATAAGGAGTTTAAGTTTTCAAAAAAGTTATTAAAATCAACTACTAGATTGTTATTAATTGTTTTTTATATATAAATTGGCATACAATCTAGCAAACACTTTAGTTAAATTTTCAGTGTCAGTAACAACTTCGCCAGAGTCCATATCTTTAATACATAGAGGCCCAGATATTCAAAAGAGTTGAGCCATGTGCAACAGGATTGCACCTGCGCAAGTCTGAAATTGCGCCATTCTGCGATATTCAGCAGGAGGCAATTGCACCCCCGAAATCATGCTGAGCAACAGCGCGATGATAATGAAGTCATGCGCAACCAAAGGGGGAGGAACCATGCATAAATGGCACAGTGCGATATTCAACGACTTGTGCCATGTGCAATAGGGGAGCAAGCGGAAGTTGCACCATAGTGGAAATGAGGCAAAATAAAAAGGAGCAAGGGAGAGGCGCAAGAATGCTACAGGGAAGCCACATGTGTCAGAAGCATAGGCAGACAGACAGGGCAGGAGGCACAAACAGGGCAGGCCAGGGAAAGGGCAGTCTGAACAGCCAGGCACAGGAAGATGTGGGAGACCACACAGCACAGAGGCCAGCACAGGCAGGGTACCCAGTGCAGGGGAGGTAGTAGCCAGGACAGCGGGGGGAATACAGCAACAGCTGCCGGGGGGGGTGAACACAAGCCAGGGACATGGCCAGTGCCACCTTCCACATGGAGGCCGTAATGAGGGGGGTGAGAAGGCAGGCGGCAGGGAGGCATGGCCATGGAAGGACCTGTTGGCGGTACGCCCCCAACAGGCAGTACCGAACCCACACCAGCTTTGAGCTGTACACTGATACTGAGATTGTGGGCTGGTACCACCTGAATAGGGCAATTCTGAGGCAGCTCTGTGAGCTGTGCAGTGATGTGATGCAGGCACCCACACAACAGAGCCATGCCCTGTCAGTGGAGACTAAGGTAACAGCCTGCATGTGCTTGCTCACCATGGGTGCCTTCCAGAGATCAACTGGGGACACCACAGGCATAACCCAGTCGGCCACGTCATGCCACCTCACCCAATTCCTCAGTGCACTGCTGCCACATGCTGTGGAGTACATCCATTTCCCCAGCACAGTGGCGGAGCACACAGCAAACATACAGGAGTTCCACAGGGTAGCACGTATGCCTGGCTTGCTAGGGGCAATAGACTGCACCCATGTGGCCATACGCACACCACCTGGCCCCGAGGGGGCCACATACATAAATCGCAAGGGCTATGCCAGCATCAACTGCCAGGTGGTGTGCGATGCCAGGGAGCACATCATCAATGTCTGTGCCACGTGCCCTGGGGGAGCACATGATTCTTTCATCTGGCACCAGTCAGCACTGTGCCACAGATTCAAGAGTGGGGACATCCCCACTGGCCACCTAGTGGGTGAGTATGCAAACCACATGGACAATCATAGGGCCTGGGGGGGCATGGCCAGAGGTGGCATGTGTAGTGGCCTACATGGCCTGGGGCAGGGCGATGCTGATCACAAAAATAACCTCCACCCTCTACACACAGGTGACAGGGGATATCCACTCCATCCCTGGCTGCTCACACCCTACCAGCGGCCCGTGACCCCATCACAGCAATGCTACAATGAGGCTCACACCACCACTCATAATGTCATTGAGCTGGTGTTTGGGATGCTGAAGACACGGTTCTGTTGCCTGGACACCTCTGGCGGTGCCCTACAATACAGCCCCTCAAAGGTCTACGGGCTATTCCTGGCCTGTTGCATCCTGCACAACATGGCCAATGAATGTGGGATAGCCGTACAGGTCAAAGAGAGGGACAGTGATGGCGACGATGGGGACGCCAGTGACGATGGTGATGGGCAGCCCCGCTTATTGTGCCGACCCCCTGACTGCTCCGGCTGGCACAGCAGCACAGGACACCATCATGGAGGAGCACTTCAGCCAACCCAGGGGAGAGTCATGGGGCCATGCACAACCACCAGTGGCTAAGGCACAACCCACAAACATGCATGGACACACACCAGGGGTGCATGCCGTCAAGGAAAGTGGCAGGGCACAGAAGCACACACACACAACCAGGGATGGTGAGGATTAACATGCTACACCAAAGGACACACACACACACTCACACACAACACAACAAACGTACACAGAGGGCAGGAGGCACACCAACCCAGAATGCACACCCTAACAACACACATGTCCACAGGCCACCACGCCCACTGCCTGTCCATGTGCGTGTGTCAGATGCTGAGCACCATTGCACATCGGTGTACAGCGCAATGCAGGCATCATCATGCACACGCAACTGCGGACAGCAGCCGGGAGGGTGTGCAGGTGGACTGTGTGTCCGTGTGCAGAGCTGGGTACCCACCCGTACTGCCCACAAACACACAGTGCACACAGGGCGGCACCAGACAGTAGCAGCTGGGGAGACAGGTCGTCACGTGACACAGTGCCACGGCCACCACGGATGCATGGGTGGCCCCGCTGAGACCTGCCAGCACTGACAGGCTGACCACTGGCCTCATGGGGTGGCACCGATGGTCCCCCAGGGGTTCCACTGTGTGAACGCGACCGTGCTCACGCAGGGGTCTGCAGCACACCGAACATACCTGCACCAGGAGTGCTCGGGATGCCCACAGCTGAACGCAGTGTCAACAGGGTGGGAGTCGCATGACGCCAGGAATGGCGGGTGGATAGTGCACTGCGTGGTGTCCGCGATGCATGGGCATCTGACTGTGTGCCCATTGTGGCCATGACAGCAATGAACGCCTGTGCATGCCTGTCAATGGCAGCGGTCACATCCTCCCGCAAATGGTCCATCCCTGCCAGGATCAGTGCAGTGTTCCTGCTGCGACACTCCTCTGCCCACTCCAGAGCCACACGCAGTGCATCCACGGACGTCACAAGCCGCATCTGCTGCTGGACCGATGCTTGCAGTAGGCAGGTGTGCTCGTCCAAGAGGTCATCAGCCTCCTTGGCATCCTGTCCCTCAGGGTGTGCATGGCCCCGATGTTCAGCACCCCTTGAGGGTGGGTGCTGCACACCAGGACCAGGTCTGGGCATGTTCACAGGTGGTGCACAGACGCTGCCACTGAACCCTGTACCCCCAAGCCCATTGGGTGACTGTTGATGCTGCCCCTCTGGCTGCCGCTCCCCAGGGCTCAGTGGAGCTGCCGCAGTGGCCGCAACAGTCCCACTGTCCTGAACAGACACCAGTGCTGCCCCACTGGTGCTGACAGGCACAGCCTGGGACTGTGCTGACACGCAGGCCTCTATGGTGGCATCACCCACAGCCATGGGCGCGAATTGCCCTGCTGTGTGGCCATCCCGTGGCACACACGTGTCACTGCCCATGATGGTCGTGTCATCATCACAGGTGACGGACTCTGCACCGGCCACAGCTACAGCATGCTGGCATCCATGGACGCCAGCACGCTGGGACACAGGCAGGGCTTCCTCCACACCTGTTACAATGACATCAGTGTGGACAGCCAGGTGGCCCCACTGTCGCAATGATCCACATATACCTGTGGAGGTGGATGGCCCTTCCTCCAACTCCAGCCGACTGTCCGCAGTGGACAGGCTCACCACCGCTGACCCATGCAGATGCTCAGGATCTGCAAGGGAAAGCAACGTCGCGTTAGTGCGTGTGACCTACCCTGCCCTCCCCCCCATAGACAGACCATGACTTACCATGCAGTGATGGGCCACCACCCATCTGGAAGCCACCACCCGCAACACCCTCAATGGCACTGCGCTGCATGCTTCCAGCAAGCCTCTCCTCCTGTGGGGTCAGCTGTACCACCTCCGGCTGTCTCCCACCTGTTGCAGCATGTGCTGCCCTGATGGCAGCCACTTTCTCCTTTACCCTCCTCCTGTCCATGCCCATCTTTTTCTTACACTCCTGCACGGAGCGCTGGTGGCTGCCATGCAGGTTTACTGCACGTGCCACCTCCTCCCATGCAGCAGCACGGGCTTGAGGTGTTCCCCGCCGTCCACTGAGAAGTGGCTCCTGATCCAGGTAGGCCTCGAACAGGGCCTCGGTTTTGGCCTTTGTAAAGTTCGGCCTCCTCCTCCTCTCACCACTGTTTTCCTCCTCTCCAACAACCTGCTCGGTCATTATGTAGCCTGTAAGAATGGCAGTTGTTACCTGTGACTGTGCAGTCCCATGCGTGTCCCCGAATCCACAGTCCACACTCCCAAACAGCATGCAACTCACCAATAAACTGCAGTAACCGACTATGGCCACTGCAGCACATTGTCGCACTTTAATAGCGCAATCCATGCAAATGAGGCGAGGAGCAACTTTAAGTAGATGCAAATTGCAGTGCTGCACCATTGAATGGCTGATTAGATGATTTGCATATGACGGCTGAATATCGCGCTGTTGCGCTTTGCGCAATTGTGTTGAATGTGCTGAGCCAATGGCACAGTTCTGTAACATGCATAGTACACCTCACTGCGCATGCCCGGGTTGCTGACTCAGGTGTCTGCCACGCTGATGACGTGCTGTGCATGGTAGGCAATGCAGGGCACAGCCACCATTGTGCCAGTGGCACTATAGCAATGGTCACTACATGGCGCTGTGGCACTGGGCCATCATAGGTGCAATGGCCCAACTGCTCGGTAGTCTGCTATGGCGCTGGCACACATGCAGCCAATCATGCTACATGCATTGTCTTCCAATGGCACTGTTTGTGGCCATGCGCCAGAGACCCTTGACCCTGTGCCCGACCTTTGCCCCCTAGGCACCATGCGTCAGGCATGGGCGCACTTCTATCGCGTTGTTCATTTAATAGTGCAATAGGGAATGGCAGCGCTGTACCACCAGCATCTGCACATGGAGTGCCACGCTGCAGAGTGCCACATTGCCTACTATAGCTGTTAGGATGGCACACAGATGAGCAGCGCAGTGGACAGCCATTGAGTTAGCCAATCTGGTGGCAATTGTTGAGCCACACCATGGGTCTCTCTTTGGGAGGCGCCCCTGGACAGGGCCAGGATCCAGGTGTGGCAGGAGGTGGCCACTGTCCTGGAGGAGGCCACTGGACGGGAGGAGCACGGAGCAGTGCAGGCACAGCTATGGGGACCTGCAGAGGAGGGAGCCGGAGCTACTGGCATGACTGCGGGCACGTGCCAGGAGGGGCACGGTGCCACATCCAGGTAGGGGTTCCGTCAACACACTTTTATCATCCATATGGGTCACAGTGTTGTATGTGTCCAGCACATAGGGGAGGGACCATCTGGGGTTGGCCGTGGCGGTGTTCACAGGGGTGTGTGGTGGGTGGGTCTGGCTGGGTGGGAGGCACACACTGGGGCAGGGGACTTTGCTTGAGGATTGTACTGATGTTCTTCTTTCCTTGTTTTCCCCACAGGACTGGACGAATGACGCAGGTTGAGGGAGAAGCGGTGGAGGGAGGAGGACGGTGCAGCCAGGTGGGGCGAGGGCCATCACCGCCCACCTGACCGGCCCGATGAGGGTGAGTGCCATACATCCATGATTACTATTGCATGCTGTATGACAGGGTGGGCAGCAGGGCATGGTCACCATTCATCGATACCCTTGTTACAGTCAACACTGTCCAGTGGCAATGCATGTCTGGGAGTGCATCAATGGTGGTCCATGCGTGCACCAGGTGCATGGTTGTGCCACTGCCTTTGCACCACATAGCCATGTCACTAAACGGCAGGGACCCTGGTTTTCCATTTTTACTGGTAACACCGGTAACAATCACAGAATCCTGCTTGGTTTGCGGATTTTGAATTCGTGTACCGGTGCCTCACGGAAATTGCATGTCACTGCACAGAATCTCTAAGATTTCAGTATCTTTTTAAATTTTTTTTATTTTCTCTTTCTATATCCCCTTCTCACAGCATCGGTATCCCATAGCTTCACCCCCAGGTAATGCTCAGGAGCTCCTGTGGGCCTGCCCCTATCCTGCCTGGATTGTACCCCCCCAGGTGGGAAGGGAGGGAACCATATGTCACCCCTTCACACTCCTTTAGTGCATGTCAGGCAGCCCAGTGGGTCCCTTGTGGAGCTTGGTTATGAAGTCTGGGGCACCTGGGTCCATTCTGCCAATGGCCGATGTGGGGTGATTGTTCCTGGTTTTCTGGTCTCTGTCCCTGAAGGCACCAGCACTAGAGATCCAAGGAGGTAGGTCACATAGAAACATGCCACTGCTCCAGATCCTGGCTAGTGTCCTCCCTTCCTGATCACTCTGCAGCACCATTGCACCACCACCCATGGTCACACCGTTGATGGTAAAGAAGCAGGACCTGCAGCCCACCCTCCCTGGAGGAGGACAGCAGTCCCCCAGGTGCTCGATCCTATTCCCCTGACCAGACCTCCAGCAACTCAAGTTTGCTTCTGACCCTGGGTCACTGGCATTGCAAGCAATAGTGCTACTGCAGCACCAGCGGGCCAACCCAGATTTCAGCATCTTAAAATGAATGCTGCTGTGCTTTGCATTCTTTCTGCTTTGCTGCATACAGAAACAGTAAGGAAATCACCCGCACTGATTTTTGTAATTGGCCATTCGGTTTAACCACCCATGCCTAGTGGTTAGAGTAACAAATGATGATTCAACTGGGTACATCCAGCAGACTTGGGTTTGAGTCCCACAACCTCTACTTGCATCCAGGCAAGTCAGTTAACCTCCCAAATGCTTCTAGGTCACTCCTTAAAACAGACAGTTCTGTTTAGTGGGCCTTACCTGCTTTACAAAGAATATATAAAAAAAATACCAATCTATGTTTACTACATCATAGAATAATAGTCAGAGTACGATGTAATTTACTTGAGTTTTACTTGGGCTGCAATGAATTTGTATAGGTAAAGATACATATTCAGATACATTTATTAAGCTTGTTTTTAGATTTTGGTCAGATTTTTATTGTATTCTTTGCAAATAAACATCTAGGTTGTAGATTGCTAAATGCAGGATCACTGTTACCAACTAACTTATTCAAGTTTATAATCAGTAGGGCCATCCCAAATCCTCAGTTGTTTGAATGAAAACTAGTCTGAATGAAAGTATGTTCACGAAGAAGAAACTGCCTTACTACTTATGAAAAGACTTCACAGTTAGCACCCCATTTAGGTAAATTGGATCATATGCACCTTTTCTTCCACTTGCTGGTTCTGTCTCCATGACAACAAAATGTTTTCTGATAGACTGCTTCAAAAAAAAGCAAATATTAAGTATTTAAGAGTATTTGACAAGGTAAGAGCCCAGGGGCTGTATGATGCTGGTGGGCAGATTGGTGCTCAATTCATGTCTGAACAAAGACATGAAAACTGGGACACACCTTTTTCATGGACACCAAGTAGAAAAAAAAAAGCATCCATGTGTCTGGGAGATGCATGAATCCATTTGAATGTCCTCCACTAATCACTTGTGGATTTTTTAGGTGAAAACACTTTATTTCAAAGAAGCAAATTCAAGCAGTTTTTTTTTTTTGCTCCTCCTACCCCCTGGCCTTCCACTCCTTCAGGCCTGCCAAGGCCCCCTACCACCACTGCAGAGTCCCAACCACTATCTGCTGACCCTTACTGCTGTGCTACCAGGTAACCCAAAGTAACCCTTCACTGAGTGGGCCCCTACCCCTGTGGGAGACTACCAGGATAGGAGAGAAGAATTGCCCCAAAGAGCTTCCTGTGTATCTTGGGCATGTCGGGGGTCAGAACAGACACATGTCTGGGGCTTCTGGTGTATGGCAGGACCAGCAGCCATCCTTCAGTTGGCCAGCGGGTGTTTCCCATTTTCTTGGGAGCGTGACAGGCTACATGATGTCAAGGCACAAGTCGACATCCGTCACACTCCTCTCTCAGTGAGGACTGACGTGTTGTCGTGCCTCTGGCCTCCACCATGGGCCGCATATGCTGAGCCGTGAACCCACCCTCCCTCTCAGGAGAAGGAGAGGTCATTGGACACCCAAGCCTTCACTCACCAGCTGGCCCTCCAACACCTAAGTCTGTTCCCCAACCCTGGTCAGCGGTGTCACAGGCAGATATCCAATTCAGGCAATTAAATTATAGATAGAAAAACAAAGGTAGTCCACCTTAGCAGTGATGGTTCAGATTAATTCACATCTGAGTTCTAACAAGCAAAGAGACCAAGTCATTTGTACCTTGTGCATGTGGGGTGTGAGTGTTGAAAGGGGATCATAGTGCTGTCACTACTGCCATCACACCAGAGGGATGTGTACAGCATTGTTGCTACTGCCATCACACCAAAGGGGTGGGGGCTGTAGTGCTTCTGCCATCACCACTGGTGGATGGGGAATGTAGGCCTGCTGCCATTCCACCTGAGGGATGGGGGCCATAGTGCTGATACTGCCATCACACATGAGGAATGATGACCATAGTACTGCTGCCATCACATCTAAGGGATGGGGGCTATAGTGCTGCTGCTTCTGTCACACTAGAGGGATGGGGGCCGTTGAGCTGCTTCCATCACACCTTAGGGACGGGGCTGTAGTGTTGCTGCTGCTATCACATCTTGTACTTAAAATAACTTCAAATTGGTACAAGGATGGAAGGATGTGTAATAGTGGATGTCAAAATTGCTAAAATGCATGTTAGCAGAGTTAAAAATTGTTAAATAAAGTACATAAAACCAAACACCGGTAAAACCGGATTTTGGCTTAGCAGACACCGGTGACAATACCGTTTTTTACAATGTGCAAAACGGAATATGCCCTTTCTCAATCCTGGTAAACCAGTGTCCCTGCTAAACGGCAATGGTGGTGCTGTGCATGACTTGGCCAGTGGGTGTGTGCAGCATTCCGCATGGCTGTATGCACCTGGATGGGCAGGTCCTGTGGACATGATCACTCCAGGTGGTCACACACCATCACAGTAGTATGTCCCATGGCCGTATGCCATGCACAGTGGGTGGGCTGTATGGGGTTGTGCATTCACACCTATTGACTGTGCTCCCTTGTCCTAGGTACCCGCCATCTAAGGGACATCAGGGAGGCTGTGCAGGAACTTCTACTGCTGGCCTGGGAATCCCTGGAAATCCTCCAGAGATTGGATACAACTGGGGTACTGAGGAGGCACAGAGGCCGGAGGTCGCACAGCACAGAACGGCATTCCCGCTAGGGATCCCTCAGTCCCTGAATTACCCTACCCCCGGACCCACCCTCACACCCCTCCTATCCCGTCCCAATTATCCACCCCTGCCCCTCCCACCCCCCACCTTGTTTGTGCCCCCCAACCTTGTATATAATTTTGTATTCTTGTAAATAGTTGAATAATATATTTTTGCAATACATTTGATTTTGATATGAATACTGTGGTGGTCTCTGATTTGCAGCGGGCTACAGGTGCTCAGCTGCAGTGGTGTGCATGGCATCAGGGGTGGTGCTGTCATGGGTGTGTGTGTCTGTCCGTGTGGAGGTAACTATGGTGTGGGGGTAGCTATAAGTCAGTGTCTGTGGTGTGTGTGTTGTGCCCTGTGCACTGGATGACTGTGTGCAGTGGTCCATGGCGCATGCTCTGTGTCCATGGCGCACTCATCGGCCCATCCATGGCTTTTGCAGCTGACACACATGCATGTCTGTGACCTGCACGGTCCTCTGGCATGTCAGTGGTGGCAGTCCCTGGAGGGTGGCCACTGTACCTGTCACTTTGCTGGGTTGCCCCTGTCACTGGTGTGGTGCATGCCTGGCTCAGGTGGCACTGTGGGCACCACAGTCATTGTCCCACCTCCATGCTGTGCCTTGTGTGTGTTGCAGGGGATGTGCCCCCACTGTCTGTGACTTGTGCTCCGGGCGACTGCTGGTGGTGTACAGGTCCACAGTGCCTGCGCAGGGTGGCTGGCACCCAGTGCCATGGAGGACTGGGGTTGTGTGTACCACAGCTACATGGGCCCACAATGGGGCTTGCTGCCCCACCACTGCGTCCCTGTGTTGGTGTGCCCTGGGTATGGGTGGGTGTCTGTCCATACACTGTGTGGCATCCGGTGTGGTGCATGCTTCATGCACCACTGTGGGTGTCTGTGCTGGCTGTTGTGGCCAGTGGTGGGTCAGGGTGTGTCACTGGAATACTGTGCAGGGTGCTGTACCACTGGTGGTGGTGTCAAGGCACGCCCTGTCAGTGTGGGGTACCTCTTGTGCCGGCGCATGGTGGTCGGTCTCCTCAGCAGTACCTCGGGGATGTGCATGGTGGCAACATGTCTGCCATTGTTGCATTGTTGTGTGCTGCCACCCACTGATGGGTGCTCGTGGTGGGGCTGGCTTGCATGGTTCTGTGGTGCACAGGATTGCATTGTCACAGAGGGGTGGTGGCATGCATGGGGTTTCCTGCAGTGGTGGTCACTGCTCATGGAGGGGTGTCTGGGGTCACGTGTGGGGTGTGCTCTGCACTGGGGGATGGTGTGTGCACGGGGTGGTCTGCCCTCCTTGTGTGCCAGTCACAGCTTGCCGGTAGGTGTGATGGGGCACCATGGCCCGGCTGTGGGTTGTTTGCTTGTCTCCATGGGCCAGTGGTTATTCCAGCCCTCCGCCAGCTGTGCTGTGCTTGGGGTGTGGGGAGATGATGTCTGTTCTGCTGTGTGTTCCTGTGCCCATCTGTGGCATGGGTGGTGGGCCCCTACCTCCCTGGTTGTGCAGTTACATTGCTCTGCTACTGGGGAGCTCCCTGGTTGTGCTATGGCGCCTCTGGACTGCTCAGCTGAACATCCCTTGTTGTGCTATGGTGCATCAGATCTGCTCAGCTTCCCCTCCCTAGTTGTGCTATGGCACAGGTGGTGCAATATTCAGTCATTGGCTGTAGGCGCAATTTGAGCTGCTCGGCTTTTGAATATCGTGTCTCTTGCGCACGGGCGCAATAGATTTGCGCTTGCTCCTGCTATTGAGCACTTTTTGGGCACAGTTTGAATATATGGGCCAGAATGTTTACTGGATTATATTTATTTCTAAGCTGGATAGTTAAAAGTTTTTGCACCTTGGGGCCTGACTCTGCATATCTATTTTTTATCTTTTTAATTGAAAAGATGACTTCCTTTTTTAATAATTCATTATATTCATTTTTAGCCTTTAACCACTCTTTCCACTTTTCTTCTGACTTATTAGGTTGGAGCTGAATTTCAATATTATGTAGGACTTTCATTTTTTTCAGAAATCTGGAATGATTGTTCTTTTTTTCCTTTTTGAAGCTATACTGATAAAAACACCCCCAAGGACACATTTTAAGGTCTCCCAGTTGGTTGCCCAGGATATGTTACTAGGATCATTAACATCTAAAAAGTGTTTAATTTCTGAAGAGATCTTTTCCTTTACCTCACTGTGATCAAGCAGGGATGTGTTAAGATGCCACCTTTTTGGACCAGTGAATTTTACTTGATTGACAACATAGACATAGACAGGAGCATAATCTAATATAACAATGGGGTGCATCTCAATCCTTTCAATGCTAGAAATTAAGGCATTAGGAATAACAATCTGATCAATTCTGGACCATGTTTTATGTACCCATGATTATAATGAATATGCTTTAACATTTGTGTGGATAATCCCTCCATGCATCTTTTTAATTTAAGGTGTCAATCAAACATTTTTAATCCTTGTCAGCTTTGGTTAATCTGTATTGTTTATTAGATCTGTTCAGTATTGGATCCATAATACCATTTGAATCACCCGCTATGATAACATTAAAATCCAGAAATTTATTTAGGCAATCCAACATTATGGAACATTTTGGGTGGTTATTTTTGTTTGGTTCATATATGTTGACCAAGGCAGTTGGACTTGAGTTGAGAATCCCTTTGATAATCTTAAAATGCCCTTCCTTATCAGCAATGATCTCCTCAGAAGTAAAATTAATTTTTTATGTATCAAAATCACCACCCCAGCATTACTGTTACTGTCCACCAATGGACTGTCACACCGATTCCCTCCTCATAAACTCCACATCTTGTTGCCTGAGGTACATCTCTTGCAAGAATATTATCTCCGGCTTTAAGTTTTTTAAGATGTCTAAGCACTTTGAACCTCTTAACCTTTTTGCTGAGGCCCCTAACATTCCATGTAACAAACTTCACTTTACCACTTATTAAGTAAGAAAGTAAGTGCACCTATAATTTTATATATATATATCTATATATATAGATATATATCTATATATATATATAGATATATATATATATATATATATACATACACACCCAGGATGAAGCCCTGGGGGACACGTGGAGACAGGCATGTCGGCGGAGAAGGCAGCTCTGAGATATATATATATGTATGTGTATATATATATATATATATTCATGGCAAAAACTCTCATTCAATGCATCAGTTAGGGTTGTTCCACAGCGACAAAAGTGAGGAAATTCAATGTTAGTTGTTCCCCCACCAACAGGCATCAGGGTGGCATTGTCGGTTCAACTCCTCACCCCATCCCATGTGCAAACAAGCTGAGGTGGTGCAGTATAGGAGAATGGGGTGAGAGTTAGGACTGATGACCCCAACGCACTCCCCGATGCCTGTTGGTGGGGGCAGGGTTAGAGTGGGGTGCAAGGGGGGAGGGAACCTTAACATTGAATTTCCTCACTTTTGTCACTGTGGAACAACCGTAACTGATGCATTAAACTGATTTTTTTGCCATTAATTTCCCTTCTTTTTGAGAATGTGCACTATAAATAGTGAAGTAACGGCAACGCAAACGCTAGCACAAAAGCTAACGCACATGGTGACGCAAACGTAAATGATAACGCAAACGGTAATACAAACACAAGCGCAAATGTTAATGAAAACAGAAATGCAAATGCAAGCACTTACGTAAATGTAAACCGTAATGCACTCTGGCACGGTAACGTAATTGGAAACGTAGACACTTACGGTAACAGCAATGATGACACCAAAGGAAACACAAACAGAAATGCAAACAGAAGTGCGTACGCAAATGCAAATGGTAATGCACAAGGTGATGCAAAACAAAACGCAAACAAAACCAGTAATGGAGACACAAATGTTAACAGTAACACAAATGCAAGTGCAAATGAAAACACAAAGGGTAACGCACAGGGCGGCATAGACGGGAACGGTAATGCAAATGGAAATACAAACACAAGTGTGTATGGAAATGCAAATGGTAACACGCATGGTCATGGTACCGCAATAGAAAATGCAAATGCTAATGGTAACAGCAATGATGATGCCAAAGGAAACGCAAATGCAAATGGAGGCACGTACGCAAACGCAAATGGAAATACACACGGTGACGCAAAATGAAATGCAAACAAAAACAGTAATGGGAACACAAATGTTAACAGTAATGCAAATGCAAGTGCAAATGAAAACACAAAGGGTAACGCTCACGGTGGCATACACAGGAGTGGTAACACAAATGCAAGCATGTACAGAAACGCAAATGGTAATGCGCACGGTCATGGTACTGTAATAGGAAATGCAAATGCTAACAGTAACAGCAATGATGACACCAAAGGAAACGCAAATGGAAGTGTGTACGCAAACACAAATGGTAATGCACACGGTGATGCAAAATGAAATGCAAACAGAAACAGTAATGGAAACGCAAATAGTAACAGTAACGCAAACGTACGTGCAAACAAAAATGCAAAGGGTAACACACACAGTGGTGTAGACGGGGCAGCTATTGCAACGGTTATGGGTGAAGTGGGAGCTAACTGTGACTTGATAAGACGCACACCCTTTTTTCTGCAACACTGCATAGAAACACAGTGAATACAAAGAATGTATGCATAATAATGGGCCTCGGAGCAGAAAATGAGCACTTGGAATAATTGCTTATATCTCAGGAACCGTACAACGTAGAACAAAAATTTAAATTTCATATAAAGTATGACTTTCCTGGCTAGTTTTGCACTTAGCCTCCTAGTAGGGGTCCAAGCATTTTTCTGACGAGCAGTCTGTATCTCGAAGCGTTTCCGAGATACGGGCCCCGAAAGGTGCGGCGGACGCTGTAATGTTAGTCTATGGGAAAATGCATCAACTTCGGAGTACCGTAACTTTGCATCCCTGTAATATATTGTCACCAAATCATCACAAGGCACATCTGTGGGATGTTGGCTTTCTTCCTTCAAATTTCAGCCCAAAATACCAAACTGTTCTTTTGTAGCAGGGTGGCAAAGAATTCCTGTTATTTTGGCCATAGTGTCGCAAAGTAGTGTTGCAAATCATGACACTTTCGCAAAAGAAATCATGAAAGTGTCGCAAGTGCGACACTATGTTGTGACACTACAGTTTACAAAAAATTAAAAAACATATTTCTGGGGTGTTCCCCCCCCAAAAAAAGACATGGCTAGCATGCTCAGGGTCCGACTAGGTGAACACAAAATAATTGTGTCCCTAGAAGGTCCCAAATTTAAATGCCAAGCATTTCTGTGACAGATGTGCCTTTTGGTGGTTTGGTGACAAAATATTGCATGGATGGAAAGTTACAGTGCTCCAAAGTTGACGCTTTTTCCCATAGACTAGCATTGCGGCATCCACCGAGCCTTTCGGGGCCCGTATCCAGTCAGAAAAATGCTTTGCCCCCCACTATGGGGCTAAGTGCAAAACTAGCCAGGAAAGTCATAATTTTTATGAAATTTTAATTTTTTTCCTATGTCATACAGTTCTTGAGATATAAGCAATTTAGTATTCCAAGTGCTCATTTTCTGCTCCGAGGTTCATTATTATGCATACATTCTTTGTGTTCACTGTGTTTCTCTATGCAGCTGCTGGTGAAAAAAGGATGTGCACTTTCGTTACTGTCACAGTTACTGTTCCTACTTGCGTTTCCGTAACTGTTAGCGTTCCCATCTACACCACCGTGTGCGTTACCCTTTGCCTTTTTGTTTGCACTTGCATTTGTGTTACTGTTACCATTTGTGTTTCCATTACTGTTTCTGTTTGCATTTCATTTTGCATCACCATGTGCATTACCATTTGCGTTTGTGTTCACGCTTCCATTTGCATTTCCTTTGGTATCATCATTGCTGTTACCGTAACTGTCTGCATTTCCAATTACGTTACCGTGCCCGTGTGTGTTATGGTTTGTGTTTCTGTACATGCTTTGCATTTGTGTTTCTGTTTTCATTAACATTTGCGCTTGTGTTTGTATTCCTGTTTGCGTTATCATTTATGTTTGCGTCACCATGTGCGTTAGCGTTTGTGCTTGCATTTCGTTGCCGTTACTTCACATTTATAGTGCACATTCTCAAAAAGAAGGGAAATTCATGGCACAAAACTCCATTTAATGCATCAGTTAGGGTTGTTCCACAGCGACAAAAGTGAGGAAATTCGATGTTAGGGTTCCCACACCCCTTGCACCCCACCCCCACACCGCCCCCACCAACAGGCATTGGGGTGTGCATTGGGTTGTCTCCCCCATCCCATGTGTAAACAAGCTGAGGTGGTGCAGTATAGGAGAATGGGGTGAGAGTTAGGATTGACGACCCCAACGCACACCCCAATGCCTGTTGGTGGGGGTAAGGTGGGGGTGAGGTGCAAGGGGGGTGGGAACCCTAGCATCCAATTTCCTTGCTTTTGTCACTGTGGAACAACCCTAACTGATGCAATAAACAGAGTTTTTTGCCATGAATATATATATATACATATTCATGGCAAAAAACTCCAACAGGAGATGTGTCAAAGATCCCCCCTGAAAATTCCCAAATGTGAGCAGTAGAAGGTTGGCTGTGAGCACTTTGCCACCGCCCTGACAATCAATAGTAAAAAGGGAAACTGAACAGGTTATCCAAAAATCCCTTCCTTCTAGATTGAGATCAATTAATTTAGATCACCACTAGCAGAACTCTTGTAAACAGCATGTTATACAATTTTCCAATCTAAAAAAAATAGTTTTATAAGTCCTATCAGTCTATAAAGAATGCACTGTTTTCTAAAGGTAAGTAAAATTTTAAGAGTATGTTTTGAGTAAAATATTTGCCTTAGATTTCATCTATAAAGGAGATCCCTTCAGGCAAAGTGGATTCCAGTTCATGTACTGAGGTGAAAAGTAATTTAATTAATATTAAAAAAAAATAAAGAAAAGTAAGCTAACAATAAGTATAACAACTTTGATCCTTTTCAGCAGTTTATCCTCCATTTTGATTAAGACTGACATGTGCAAATGACTCCCTCTCATAATGCCATAGAATATGAGGTTAACCAATTGATTGAGGTTTCTGGTTATTGTGAGGCCTAGATATTATGATGTTTATGAATTCCAAGAGGAGTCTGAATGGTAACTGAAGTTTAAAAAACCCTCTGACAGAGAATGGTGGAAAATAAAAAATTTGAAAAAAGACCACGGTGGACCAGGGTGATTCTACCTACTCCTGGTGAGTGTAGAAGAGGTTTCCACTCTAAAGCAATTACAATGCAGAATGTAAGACCTCGGCATTGCACTGCTTATGCTCATGAACAACCACAAAATTAAAAATTACATGAGAGATTTGATTTCGTATTAGTGCATTCCATTCTTATTTGTAAGTTACAACCCATTGAACATATACTGGTATCATTGATATTTTGACAATAGTCTTCAGAATTTAGCTAGTCCACAAACCCCCAATTAGGTATAGCGTGTTACTTACGCCCCAGTGCCATTGAATCACCACTAGAGAATTGGAGCTGTGAAACCAACCCCTTCTGGCTGTGCTTTACATAATTAATCTATATCTGAAATACACCAAAGGTGAATCAGGTCAGTGATGAGTTGGAGTGAAATGGGGTACCCTTCAGCAGGAATGACCGAGTAATTCAATACCCTTCTAACCAGCAGGCAGAGACCCCACCACGGAGCCCCCTCTGTACGTGTAATGGTATATTTTAACTCCGTCACAAAAGAAAGGGGGTATAATATAACTTGGCTTAATGGCTAATTCTGGGCAGTGAGAATGGATGCAGGGGGGCTAAATTATCAAGAATAGATGAGTTATATTAAATAGAAATCAATGGGGAATAGCAAACAAGCAAAAGACACTAAAATTAGACTAGGCTATTTGATAGTTTAAAATTTAGAGACGTCAAAAGTTTGAAACAAGGCAGACAAGTCTTTTCTTAGACCCACTTTCACTGCTTTTAAGCTGGGCTACAATTTAATTTGCTCTGGGGCCACCATCTTAAAAATGGTGGTGTGGAGGAGATTATCTTAAACCAGAGTCTTTAAGTTATTTCTTGATTCTGTAATAAAGCCTCCCTTTTCTTCAGCAGTTCATATGGTGAGCCACTGAAAACATTTGGCTTGACGCCTCGGTATTCCAGAAATGTTTTTTCATGGACAGCCCTCTGGAAAAAGGTTTTCTTTTGGAAATTTAAAAAGTGGACAATAATGGGTCTCAGTTTCTCTCCTTTGTTTGGTATAGGCTTTAACAATTTGTGCATCCTTTCTAGGATGCAACTGTTATAGTCAGGAGGGGGTCCAGCTAGGTGAAGTAGTATGGTGGATAGTAAAGATATTTTGTTGGTGTCTTCCCAGCCCTCTGGGATCCTTATAATCCTGAGATTGTTTCTCCTGTTTCTGGCTTCTTGGTCATCTCTTCTGTCCTATAATTTAGCGATCAGGCAGGTGTTGTTGATAATTTCTCTGGAGTCCTTGCTCACTCTGTCCACTATATTCTAAATTCTTACTTCCGCATCTGAGATCTCATTGTATTATTTTTGACCTCTTGACTTCTTTAAATGAGGATATCAGGTCAGCCATCATATTGTGCAGCGAATCCGTTTGTTGTGTTAACTTGTCCATGTGCGAGTGGGATACTGCACAGACCGTATCAGTAGCAACTACATTTGTTTCTGTAATGCCAGCCTCTTTCATTGATCACTTATTGCCTCTTGCAATGTGTGTGTCGACTTGAGTAGAAATGTCCATCTCCATTTCTTTTTCCTCAGCCATCGCTAGAGCTTTGATTGGGGAGAGACCAGCAATTACTCACTCAACTGAAAACGCCACCGCAGTTTGGCTGACAGGGTCAACATAAGTTTCTTCTTTGAAAAATGCTGGTAAATTCATTTTAAAAATCAAAGATGAATAAAATTTATTGTTTTAATGGTAGGAGACACAGTTTTGGAGATTGGTACTAGCGGGGGGGGGAGGGTAGCCATGGAGCTCAGCTTGATGAGATCAACTGCTTTGTCTACATTCAATTGAATCACCTGATATTCTCCCTGGTAGTCTTATGGAACCCCTCCTTCTAATCACCCATTTTTTTAATGAGTATAATTTCCCTGGTAGTCCAATGGACCCCCATCCCTGACCGAGTGTCATCCCCCACCTCCCCAACCACTGAAGACCCTCTGCCCCATCCCCCTCTACCTGGTGTCTGGCAAAATTGCCAACTATGGGCAACCAGAACAGCCCTCTGCTCATCTCCTCAGCTGACTGCTGTCTGACAGTCAATGAGCATGATTGCAAGTACTGTTGTTTCTACAGTACTTGCGATCGCACTCATTGACTGTCAGATGGCAGTCAGGCAAGGAGGTGAGTGGAGGGCTGTGACAGTCACCCATCATTGGCAGGCATATTAGAGACCTGGATAAAAGGGGTTGTGGGGATGGCGGTCCTCAGCAGATGGGTGGGGGATGGTGCTCGGTGGGGGGGTCAACTGGACTAACAGGGAAGTTACATTATTTTAAAACATGGATGATCAGGGGAGGGAGGTCAACTGGACACATGAAAAAGAGCTCATTTTGCTCACTATGCCTTTTAATATAACAAATAAATTAAATGAAATAAAATGAAATGTAAAACATGGGCGATTGGGGAGAGAGGCCTGCTAGACTGCCAGGGGGAATGTTAGGTATTAAAACAGGGGTGATCGGGGGAAGTAGGTGCCCAGCCATAGTGCCAAGTTAAGGCCAAGGTTTCAGTGGTGGTAAACAGAGGCTGTTTAGTAGCGCCAAAACTTACGAATGTACTGCTGCACCCTTTATGCATGAAGGATCCCTCATTTGCATAGGTGCAGTGATATATTTTGCATGATCATGCTGCCAGGAAAGTTTGGGGCTCTGTGGGCCCCTGAACATGGCCCCACCCAAAGCATTGTCGCTCTTCACAGTTAGTGCAGCACTAATTTGGTTAGATGCTGTGCTAACCTTTTGAATATGGGGCCTGAGAGAATGAAAGATAAGTAAAGAAGTACAGAATTTCCTGTAATATTAAACTCATTACAGAGTAAGAGGGGATAGCCATTATTTGTTGGAACTATTGCTCCAATACCAATTGGGGAGACTAGCATTAAGACTTTACTTTTTTTTCATTCTCTCAGGACCCTTTAGCTCCTAGCCTCTGACAATGGCATGTTTCTGCTGCCACCAGCAGCCTGATGGCTCTTCGACTACCGCTGGCTACCTCCTTGTTTCTGGTCTGGTGTGCAAAGGAAGCCCCTAGCCCCTGACAAGGATGTGCTCCTGCTGCCACTAGCAGCCCAGTGGCTCTTCGACTACCACCGGCTACCTCCTTGTTCCCAGTCTGGTGTGCAAAAGGAAGCACCTAGCCCCTGACAAGGGCATGCTCCTGCTGTTGCCAGCAGCCCAGCGGCTCTCTGACTACCGCCGGCTGCTTCCTTGTTCCCAGTCTGGTGCGCAAAGGAAGGTACAGAGAATTTTCAAACTTCTGGCACCTACACACCGATTGGCTGATTCCTTTCTGCTCTGCCTGGCCATTGGCTACTCCGACTTCTCCTACAAGCAGATCAGATTTATTATTTCCCCTAACTAATTCTTGCTAATTCATGTGTGCTAGCAGCTTTTACTCAGGCAGATTTTCATTCTTAGCAGCAGCATGCTAACAGTTGTGTAAAAATAATTTGCTCTGTATACGAGTGGTGGCTCATGTTTAAATCCATTGTGAATCTGTTTTTAGAATGCTAGTTTGTAGGAATTGTAAACCTGACCAAGTAATTAGTGGTTTTAGGAATTGTAATTCTGTACATATAGTGATTTAGCTCTCTTGTGCTAATGTCTTTCTTTTTTCTTTTTCTCTCTGTCCCTGCTCCAAATTCCCTCTACTTCTTTCACCTAGCCTCCCTGAACCCACCTGAGCTGACTCCTGCTGTGAGGCATCTCGGCATAGGTTACAGGTCGTATTCTTAGTCTGTACCCATGAATCCCTCTATTGTTTTCCACCTCCTCACTGGCACCATTTTTCCTTAGTGATATAAATTATTTGCTGTGGGGTGCTTCTTGCTGAGACCACTGCCCACTCCCACCCCCACTGTCAGGCTACTTCCCCTGCTCTGAATCCCTCCCACCGATTAAGTTCGTCCTCACCTCTGCATTTACTTAACACAGTCTTTCTCTCCTCTCTCCCTTTAGCTCCTGGCCCTTGACAAGGGCGTGCTCCTGCTGCCGCCAGCGGCCTGTCAGCTCTCCGACTACCACCAGCTGCCTCCTCGTTCCTGGTCCAGTGCACAAAGGAAGGTACGGAGAATTTTCAAACTTCTGGCACCTACACAATGACTGGCTGATTCCTTTCTGCTCTGCCTGGCCATTGGCTACTCTGACTTCTTCTCCTACAAGCAGATCGGATTTATTTCCGCTAACTAATTCTTGCTAATTCATGTGTGTTAGCAGCTTTTACTCAGGCAGATTCCCCCACCCCAGCCTTAATTAAATATGCCTGTGCTCCTCCCCTTCGTACCCTACTTCCCTCTTATTGGCTGCAGGACTTGGCACACTGCAAACTTGGTAGGGGAATCCATAATTTACAGTACATGATCTAGCAAGGACTAGACTGTGCCTTGGGCATTGCTTCTACCCCTGGATAGTTTTACGTTCTCTCCTTATCTCGTTTCTACCTGCTCACCCTCATTGCTCCCATTTCTGCCTTTCGAATTTGCTGCTATCCCCTTTCTACCCCTCCTGATTTTCTTCCTCCTAATTATATGTCAGACATTATAATAATGGCCTAACCTTCTTCCGTACACATCCTCTCTACGTCTTGCTGCTCATTACTTCATATCCCTGATCCTAACTTCATTCTCAGCAGCATAGCAAGCCTGTCTTCCCACTTATTGTGACTCACGTACCCCTACATGTGCACCCCCTTGTACCTTGTCTCCCTAAATGAGACGCTTCATATCTTGGATGTTGGTTCTTTAGAAGGCTACTAATGGCTGATATTGAGACCACATCCATAAAGTGTCATCTCCTGCTGCTCTGGTCCCCTGGACATATTCAGGCCAGGTGAGATATTGAATTTTTTTTTTTTGTTGTTCTTGAATTCGGCGGCAAGCCCGACCCCCCCCCCGCCTTTTGCATAATAGCTAATTGTAGCTCCTGAACTAGTTAGAATTCAGTGCCAAGCCTACAACCCCCTTCCCTTGTCTCTCTGCTATCCAACACTCGCCCAAGTAACTAATCTTCTAATCCCTGCCCCCCATTAAGTGCTCAGCCTATCTTTGTCCACATAGTATAACTTAACTTCTGGTTTGTTCTCTCCCCCCAAGGCTAATTTCCCCACAGGGCCATCCCTGTCTCCTGGAATGGACAGGGATGCCACTGGCCTGACTGATAGCCCGCCCACATGAAAATTCCCCGGCTCTGCAACCACACAGGTAATTGCCCTGCAGGGCCATCCCTGTCTCCTGGCATGGACAGTGGACGCCGCCAGCCTGACTGACCACCCCCCCACATGAAGAATTCCCCGGTTCTGCAATCGCAAGGATAATTGCCCCACAGGGCCACTCCTGTCTCCTGGAATGGACAGGGGATGCCGCTGGCCTGATCGCCTGTCACCCGCTGCCCACATGAAGAATTCCCGGCTCTGCAACCGCATGGTATGGCACCTCCAACCTGGCTTCTAAGCTGCTGATGCAACTGGTTCCTTTGCCTCTGGGAGAGAGAGGCATATTGGTTTCTTCAGCTGCAGCCTAACCATAGTTGGCTGCTGCATCTTCTATCTCTCTTCTCTTTGGCATTTTTCTTGTGGTGCTCGGACCCACTTTGCTTGGACTCAGAATTTGTGTCTCGAGCTGAAATTGCTGGGTGTTTTTTTTCTCTGGGTGGGTAATGTGGCTTGAAATTAATTCCTGAAGTGGGCTTCTTGTAAGTTAAAATGGGTAACCTCAGAGTTCAGTGAGGACTTCATGTAGATACTTCAAATTTCACTGTAAACCTGTGTATGTTTTGATGTTTATCTGTTGCGATTTGAATTTAATTCATTGTGTGAGCTTCGTGTAAGCAAAGCTGTGAAACCTCTGAGTTCAGTGATTTCTATGTTTGTACGATTTAAAGTTCACTGTAAACCTGTGTGGGTTTTTGTAATAATTTGTTTCTGTGGGATTGTAACAACTTGCAGCCAGAGCACCTTGACACCGTGCAGCTAGGTTAGAATTAGTGTAAACCTAAGCGGCAGGTATCCAGTGCAGCTAAATTAAATCTTTCAAATAGTGGAGCAGTAATCTCTATTCCCTGTTGGACTGTGTTGCCTGCTTATGCTATTCTACTGCCTGACTTACCCCCTCTACTGTAACTATAAACTGCATAGACTAATCACTCAAACCCATTCCTCTCTATCTCTGCTATCTTCCTGACCTGTGATCTTAATTTTTTTTTCTCCACTCTGGTCCCCTGGACATATTCAGGCCAGGTGAGATACTGATTTTTTTGGTTGTTGAATTTTGCGCCAAGCCTGACACCCTCCTGTCTCTTGCCCATATAGCTAATTGTAGCTCCTGAACTAGTTAGAATTCAGCGGCAAGCCTACAACCCCCAGCTGTGCTGATACAACCCCCTCTCCTTGTATCTCTGCTATCCACCACTTGCCCAAGTAGCTAATCTTCTAATCCCCACCCCCCGATTAAGTGCTCAGCTTGTCTTTGTCCCCAGAGTATAACTTGACTTCTGGTTTGTTCTCTCTTCCCAAGGCTAATTGCCCCACAGGGCCATCCCTGTCTCCTGGAATGGATAGGGAACACTGCAGACCTGACCGACCGCCCGCACGAAGAATTCCTCAGCTCTGCAACCACAAGGTATGGCACCACCAACCCAGCTTCTAAGCTGCTGATGCAATTGGCTCCTTTGCCTCTGGGAGAGAGAGAGGTACATTGGCTCCTTCAGATGTAGCCTAACCATGGTTGGCTGCTGCATCTGCTATCTCTCTTCTCCATGGCATTTTCTTGTGGCACTCGGACTCACTTTGCTTGGACTCAGAATTTCTGTGTCTTGAGCTGAAATTGCTGGGTGTTTTTTTTCTCCTGTCCCACCACCCCCCTCCCAGGCCTCCTTTAAATACATCTTAGTCCCGCCCACCATCCCATGATGAACTCTCCATTGGTTCTGTAATCTTGACACCGGTACTCTGCTGATAGGCCAATCACTCTCCTGGCTCACCAGCCTGAATACTGACAAGTCTATATTCCAGCCTGCATAACCTAGGATTCAATATATATTACCCTGTCCAAAACTACTCTCTAAGCTTACTTCATTGACATAAAGTGGATCTAATCCCCAGGCTGTGAAAGCTAAGCTAGGAATTTCCCTCTTCATCAGTCTGGACTCCTTATAGTCGCACTGCATTATTGTTGCTATTTTCAACATGCTGTGGAATTTAATCCCTTGACTCCCAGCTTAATTTATCTTTTTCCCATTGAATACAATTACTGATTTTCTCTGGGCTCCCACTCCCTGCCTTAGAGCAACCCTGGCTCTCCCTTGGCTTACTACTGTCTCTTCCCTGTCAAAAGAAGCTCAGTTTCACCCTCTGTTTAAAGAAGTTAGCCAACCTCTCTCCTGCCCTTCCCTACGGTTACTTGCTACTACTCTTCTCCACCCTGGGTCCAGATCTGAACTTGCCAGACTACCTCTGTTAGCTCTGTACATTAGGCTAACACCACTAGTCCAGTGTCCTCCAGGGATAATCCACCCCACTCTACAGGCTACATCTAACAGCTCTCATGGTCACACCATGGCTTGTAGCTATGGGGGGGGGGCCCTTGTAATTTTTTTTCTTGTACTCTGCTTAGATAGGATTGCACTATCTCCACTGAATGAGGTTGAATCAAATAAATCCAGGACTGAGACCTATGACTTTACCTTCACCAACCTTATTGCTGATAATAAAATGATACTTCAAAGTAATCTCTTTCTATACATAAAGGGCTGTCCCTACCTTTCACTATATGTGCATAATAAATTGCAGAAGAGGTGCGCGATTCACACTGCTATTCAAAGTGTAAGACTATGGTTCCTAGTCATCATTGCTATTCTCCTATCTGGGATGTAGAGCTGAATCCAGGGCCACTTGCAGCTCATTTCTCCTCGGATGGCATACATGGGATCTCTAAGAATGGGCTACTTATTGCACACATGAATATTAGAAGCTTAACTTGCCACCTTGGGGAACTTGGGACATGGATCAAACTGTACAGTCCTGACATTCTCTGCCTCACTGAGACATGGCTAAAACTAGTAGTATCTGACTCCCTTTGCTCCCTGCCAAATTACTCCCTAATTCACAGAGATTGGACATCCCACAAGCATGGTGGTGGTGTTGCTCTGTTCTACAAAAAAATCTCAATGTCACTCTACTTCCTGCACCAGTCGCTCTCTGTGTGTGAATACTTGCATGCTACCCTTGCTCTGTTGGGAGCTAAGAAACTACATATTATCTGTGCCTATGACCCTCTGTCTGGGGAGACAGTGGCTCTACAGTATCTGCTGGAGACTACCTCTCAAATTTACAATCGTAATGAGGTAATCATCTTAGGAGACCTTAACCGAAACTGGCTTGGGATAGCTCTCAGTTCTCTTCTATCACTAACTCAAAGCTACAACCTGCACCAACTGTTGACAGTGCTGACCAGAAGTATATCTTCGCCACTTTCTGGCACACTCTTGGACTGGGTGCTGGTAAACCATCTGTGGGCTTCCCAAGCTGCTCCTGTAGCCTTGTCTCTCTCCAAGCAGGCCACAGCTAACAGACCACCTGACTGACCCCCGGACAGATTCAGACAGCCCATCTGTGGGCTTCCCAAGCTGCTCCTGTGGCCTTGGCTCTCTCTGAGCAGGCCACAGCTAACAGACCACCTGACTGAACCCCGGACAGATTCAGACAGCCCATCTGTGGGCTTCCCAAGCTGCTTCTGTGGCCTTGGCTCTCTCTGAGCAGGCCACAGCTAACAGACCACCCGACTGACCCCTGACAGATTCAGACAGCCCATCTGTGGGCTTCCCAAGCTGCTCCTGTGGCCTTGGCTCTCTCTGAGCAGGCCAGAGCTAACAGACCACCCGACTGACCCCCGGACAGATTCAGACAGCCCATCTGTGGGCTTCCCAAGCTGCTCCTGTGGCCTTGGCTCTCTCCAAGCAGGCCAGAGCTAACAGACCACCTGACTGATCTCCCGGACAGATTCAGACAGCCCATCTGTGGGCTTCCCAAGCTGCTCCTGTGGTCTTGGCTCTCTCCGAGCAGGCCACAGCTAACAGACCACCTGACTGACCCCCGGACAGATTCAGACAGCCCATCTGTGGGCTTCCCAAGCTGCTCCTGTGGTCTTGGCTCTCTCCGAGCAGGCCACAGCTAACAGACCACCTGACTGACCCCCGGACAGATTCAGACAGCCCATCTGTGGGCTTCCCAAGCTGCTCCTGTGGCCTTGGCTCTCTCCGAGCAGGCCACAGCTAACAGACCACCCGACTGACCCCTGGACAGATTCAGCTGAGGAACTGCCACCCAGCCTCCCGGCTCCTAAGCCACGGGATTCCCGGCTACCGGGTGGTCGGCGCCCCTCTAGCCGACGCTCAAGACTGCAGACATGGACCCAAGGTCCCACAAGGTAACTGCAACTGCTGCAACCAACTGATTGTGAGCGCCCTCTCACACCACACTCTGATTGGTCCCTGATGGAAGCCGGCTTCTGCTCTTTGATTTTAAACCCCAAAAATGTTTATGTTGGGACAAATGTTAAAAGCTGAAGTGTTAACCCAGTCTGTAATTGAAAGGACTTGAATTGTGGCTTGGGAAAGAAATCTAGTGTCTACAGCCCTTTCCCTGCATACGTGCACTGGCCCTAGACACTTTTGGGTGCCAAAGTAATACAGTCCTTTGTTCTGCAAATTTTGGACTCCCGCTGTTCTGTCTAACCCTTTATGTGAATCCCTTTATTAACCCTCACTCTCCTTTCTCTCTCAGCCGAGGAACTGTGCCCAGGCTCCCAGCTCCTAAGCCGCGAGATTCCCGGCTACCGGGCGGTCGGCGCCCCTCTAGCCGGCGCTTGAGACCGCAGACATGGACCCAAGGCCCTACAAGGTACGGCAACTGCTGCAACTTTTTCGACCGCCGCCCCCACCTCCGCTGATTATTAAATACAGTACCGCCTGCCAAAATATTAGTCCACGTCCCCTGGTGCAGTGCCCCACCAATAGAGACTTAGCTCGTGATCCCCCTCTTCTCTGTCCAGCCTACGGGATCCAACTCTCAGGGCCTCGCCTTACTAAAATACATAGGCTCTCCTTGGCTGTGCCTTCACCACTAAATATTTTTAATGCTATCAAATTTGGGTCGACCTGGATCGGAAAGCTACTGATAAGCTGCATTAATCCAGCAATCCCACTGACCCCTGGGCTAATTGAGTGGCTCCTTTTTTGAGGTACCATCATGTCGGGCCCTATATGGCTCCTTGTACTGCCCCTTCTTCTGCTGATACCAGCTGCCCAGCATTGGACACCTGAACTACCATCATGTTTGGTCTACAACAGCACCTTGTGCTGTATACCACATGGCAATTTATCCTTTAATTGCCTCCGTGATTCCAAGTACCAATACCTCGAACCCTGCTCTTGGACCACACATACCAGTAGTACCTATAACACTCCCCCACCACAAGGCCCACCTCCCACCACACAGACCTCTATCTCCTCCCCGCCTATTGTGGTAGGAGTACTAGCTCTTGCTACAACAGATCAGCTCTTCAATGGTGGCAACTTTCCAGTCCCTAAAAACATCAGATCTACTAGATGGGAGAAAGGCAGGAATTACAAGCTTATAATTAGCGCTCTTAGAAAAATCCTACTTATCCTCCTGCTATGTTCAGGCAATGTAGAACTCAACCCTGGCCCCCAGAAGCTATTGCTTTGCCAGCAGAACTAGCAAATTTTAAAGGAATAAGCTTCTTGCATATTAACGATGTAGCCTCCTTAAAAGATAACCTTAATACAAACCTGGTAATCATACCTCCTGACATACTTGTGATTTCCAAAACTTGGCTTAGACTCAGCACCACTGATAGAGAAGTAAACATACCCAACTATGTCTTGTTCAGAGCTGATAGGCATGCCAGAGGAGGAGGGGTAGCTATCTATGTTAAAGACAAATTTTCTGCCTTCTGCTTATCCTCGGCATCTGTCGCCAGCGAATTCGAATGCCTAATTCTCAAAGGGGAAATTACACAGACTACTGCACTCTGCGTAATAGGATGCTACAGACCACCGTCTGCTGGCCTACAGCTTGTGTCATATCTATGTGACAAGTTGGGATGGGGCTGACAGAAAGTATTATTTTAGGAGACCTCAGCTTTGACTGGCTCTCTAACACAGCTGCCCCCCTTGCATCCTTCTGTGATGAACATGGGCTGACGCAACTTATTACTGAACCAACATGCCCAAACGTGAAGAACCCCAGTAAAAGTGCACTTTTGGATGTGCTAATGGTGAGCAAACCTCATCTCTTCTCCCACGCTGATGTCTTCTTCTCAGACGCCAGCGACCATTGTTTTATTGCGGGAGTAAGATCCACCAACAACCCAGCACCCATCAGCAAGTTCTCTATGAAGAGATCCAGGCGCAACTTCAATGAACATGCCTACCTAAACGAGCTTAAGTACTCCCCTGAGTGGCAAGATTTCTACCTGGCCAAAACGATCACGTCAGCTTACAATATCCTCCACAACATTCTATCAAGGGCCCTTAATAAGTATGCTCCCCTGATTAAAGTTCGAACTAGGACCAAAACCTGTAAATGGTTCACCCCTCAGATCAAGTCCTTGCTTCTAGAAAGAGATAAGCTCTGGAAAAAGCGTGCAGACTGAACACTGCAGAGGATTGGAACCAGTTCAGGAGACTACAAAATTTATGTACCAAAACAATCAGAGAATCGAAGACCACCTTCTTCAAATCCGAACTCGACTCTGCCACAAAGAGCCCAATCAAGCTCTGGAACACAATCAATGATCTGCTAGGCCACTCCCCAGGAAATTCACTCCCGACCAAGATTACCTCTGGCAACTTGATTATAACCGAAAAGATGGATATACTTGTTGCATTCAATAACCACTTTGCTACTGCAGGCATGGCATTTGATAACTCCCCTGCAAACATACTTCGCTCCCAGACTGCCAGCCAACTGCCTGAAACTCCAATAGTTTCACTGCCTTTCTCGCTTCAACCTGCCCCACTGAAAGAGGTAGAGGACCTCTTGCTTCAGTTGGATACTAGAAAAAGTGCTGGGTCCGACACCCTTGACCCTTACTTCCTAAAAATTGCCTACCACATACTAGCAATACCCGTCACCCACCTTTTTAACTTATCCCTGTCTCAGGGCACCTTACCACCTATATGGAAAACAGCACATGTCATACCACTGTTCAAATCAGGTGACCCTGGCGATCTCAATAACTACAGGCCAATTTCCTCCTTCCGGTCCTGTCCAAGCTCCTAGAGAAAATTGTAAATGCACAGCTGAGGACTCACCTTGAGTCTAGGGAACTGCTGAATCCTATGCAGTCCAGATTCAGAGCTAAACATAGCACTATCTCAGCCCTCGCCAAATTTACTAATGACTGGCAGCGTAATCTTGAGAGCAAAAACTTTATTTGTGCTGTTTTCCTTGATCTAAGCAAGGCTTTTGACACCGTCGACCATAGTCTGCTCCTCTCCTCCCTTCAAACCATAGGTGTGGACCCCTTCTCTCTGCGTTGGTTTACTGACTATCTTACAGGGCGCCTTCAACAAGTTAAAGCCGAAGGAGGCCTGTCCCCCTTAAAAACTCTGCAAAGAGGGGTACCTCAAGATTCTATATTACGGCCCTTACTTTTTGCAATCTACATTAATAACATCGACTACTGTATAAAAGAAGCCAACATCCATCTGTTTGCAGATGATACAGTTCTCTACATGAGTCGCCCAATACCTGAAGCTGCCTGCAATGACCTACAGTCAGAATTCAACCTTTTGCAAAGGCAACTCCTCCAAAAAAAGCTACTCCTTAATGCCAAAAAAGCTAAAGCGATGGTCCTCTCCCCTTTTATCCATACAGCTAACCCTGTGTCCAGTGGGACAGTTCCCCAAATTACCACAGTTCTAGGTGAAAAACTAGAATTTGTTACAAAATTCAAGTATCTGGGAGTTTGGATAGACCAAAGACTCTCCTTCATTGAACATATTGAGGACTTGCTAAAACGACTTCGGCAAAGGCATGGATTGTTTTTTAGAATCAACCAATTTCTCACCAGAGATGCCAAGAAACAACTGGTCCAATCCATTTTCCTATCATTGGTTGATTACACTGACTTCCTCTACAGCCAATGCCCCAGCTCTTAGATGGCTAAACTGGACACACTCTACCATCAAGCACTGAGGTTTATAACGGGAGTCCCCTTCGACACGCATCACTGCACCCTATATGCGGCAGTGGGGTGGACATCACTAAAGTTCAGGCGCCACAGAAACGCCTCTCTCTGGACCTATAGAGCCATCTCTAATAAGCTGCCTTACTATATCTCCTGCTGTCTTACCCTGAGTATGATTGGGAAATACGTGTTAAGAAGTTACCCAGCTATTACACTTAAAGTACCCAAAGCAAAATCCCGCTTCGGCAGGGCAGCCATAAGCTTCGTGCTACCTACCTTATGGAATGATCTACAAAAAACCCTCAAATTAAGCACTCTAATTGGTATAAATGCCTTCAAGATGCTTTATTTCCATACAATCAGAGAAGTATGTAACTGCTTCACCCACTCAGACCCAGTACCGGTGTCTGCACTGGTAAATAGCCACGCCTAGACCCAATTTTTAGTACTGACCCCCCGGCTTGCTCCTCACCAGCCTAATTGTTCTCTCTCTCTCTCTCTCTCTCTCTTATCCCCCTGTCTTATCAACACTAGGCCCGTCCATCCCCTTATTCTTCCTTTCCCAACCTCGGATAGGAGCTCACTACCCTGGGTTGTGACATCCTAACATGCCCGTGCTTTATAGCATTCAATCCGGGCTCACACATACTCCTTTTCTCTATCCACCTTCTCTACATCCCGTTTTACCAACTCCTTTCTGTGCACCGTGCCCTTCAAGCCTTTCTCTCCCTACCTCGCTCCCTTCCCCCCTACCTTCACCTCTACCTGGTGTATATTTTTATTTTTTTCTTCCTCCTGCAACCTTAGATAACCTGCTTTATCTTCCTATAGACACTTCTATGTATGTAAATACTGTGTTATCTGTACAATATCTGTATAATTCTATGTACATATGAACTTCTTTTTCTTCCTCTCTGTAAAGAGTATTATCTGTATTGCCTTGTAAATACCTGTGTTGACCTGTATATACAATTGTTCATGCTCCACCCAGGTCCATCTTGCAAATGAGCTTCTGCTCAACGATGAACGCCTGGTTAAATAAAGACTTGATTGATTGATTGATTGAAACCAAATGGAGCATGTATCAACTGCTAGTAGTCTGGTTGATGCCATAACGGATCACTCTCCAACCTTCTGGATCTTGTCTATAGGTGCGCCTCCATCTCCCCCACCATGTTTTGTCATGCTCAACAACTTTGCTCACCTAGACCAAGAAGCGTTTCTATATAATGTTTCCAGAATTGACTGGTCTGGGATCTATCTCTCCTACAGTGCTGAGGATGCCCTAAATACCTTTATGAGTGAATTTCTTGCTGTGCAATACAAGCATGCCCCAAGGATCACCTAGAGAGTTCAGGGTAAACAAACAAGATGGCTCAACAAAGATCTGCTTAAAAATCTTCTCCTCAGAGATCGGCTCTGGAAGCTCTACAAAATAGCAGGTCAGCCAGCTGATTTCAACGCCTACAGAACCTTAAGGAATTATTGTAAAAAACAAGTTAGAGTTGCAAAGAGCAAATACTATAAGGACCTACTACTTACCTCGGCCCGTGACCCTAGGAAATTTTGGACACATGTCAAAACCTTCCTTGGGGCTTTGCAATTGACTACCGCTGGGGACATGATAATAAATGACGTGCATTGTAGCGACTCTAGGACCATAGCAAATTCTTTCAATCATCATTTCTCTGATCTGACCCAATATACCTCATCCTTCAATCCCACTGCAATGCACTATCAGCCCTTATAGGCTACCTGTCTGGACAAACTGGATGCGCTGTCTCCTGTGCCTCCACATACTCCTCCTACTTTAAAGCCATAACAAGGGAGGAGGTTCTGAAACTTCTAAGGTCCATCTCTGCTAATACTAGTTCTGGCTCAGACTCCCTTTGACCCCATCTCTTGAAACTTGCTGCTCCTTTCATTGCCCTACCGCTGGCAAAAATTTAAACGCTATCAGTTTCTGGTAGTAAGGTCCCTGATCTCTGGAAATCTGCTCGGATTATGCCTGTATTTAAAAAAGATGACCCTAAGTCATCACTAACTACAGACCGATTGCCATTCTCTCGACGCTGTGCAAAATCCTGGAGAAAATTGTTGCGACACAAACTACTGACTATCTAATTAAATTCAACCTGCTCTTAGATACCCACCATGGCTTCGGGAAAGAACATACTGTAGCATGACTACTGCACTCCTCAAACTCACCACTGACACTTTTTCTAAAATGGATACTGGCAATCTTACTGGGGCTGTTTTTATTGACCTCACAAAGGCCTTCGACCTTGTTGACCATACATTGCTTCTCGCCACGCTTCGACACCTACACTTCTCCTCCTCTGTTGTTGACTGGTTTAGCAGCTACATGTCAAATAGAAATAGTGAAATTTAACTCCTCTCTATCTAATAGTACCACCATACACACTGGAGTGCCCCAGGACTCCATCCTTGGGCCCCTTCTCTTCTCACTTTACATTAATAGCATTGGTGATGCTCTAAAATTCTGTTCTGCTATTCTATATGCTGACGTTCTTGTCATATATACAAGATCTACTAGTATAGCCTGTATTAATGCATTAATGCAACACTTTCATCTAACTTTAATAATGTCTCAAACTGGTTAAAGGTCCACAAGCTAGTATTCAATGCAAACAAAACAAAAGCCATGCTGCTTGGGTCAGCTCCGAAGCTCCATGCCTGCACAACAGCACTGGAGATTCAGAACTCAGGAGGCTCACTGTTGGAATATGTGACTTCTTTCAATTACCTGGGCATCATGCTTAATCAGTCCCTAGATTTCAATCACCATGTGCAGTCAGCTTGCAGAGCTGTCAATTCCAAACTGGGTGTAGCATATAAGACTAACTATATGCTCACACCCTCAGCTAAACTAGCCATTGCTAGGGGAATTCTGCCCCCTACCCTAACCTATGGGGCTCCCATACTTGCTGCTGCTCATAAAATCTCCCTACTTAAATGGGATGTTACGTATAAAAACATATGTTGCTACACCTCCTCTGCTCCTCGGCTTAAACACCACTGTCAACTCTACAGTGACCTTGGTTGGCTCTTTCCCTCTGCAAGCAGGAAATACTACCTTGGCTCAATCACTGATTCTATCATTCAGGATCAGACCCCACTATCACTCGTGGTGATGCTTGTTCCTCAAGTAATGTCTCATGGTCTGCGATCAGCTGATAAATCTTTATTGAATGTACTTAGGTACTAGTAAAGGAACTGGTGCATTTGTGCATACTGCTCCACAGCTGTGGAATGCCCTGCCCCTCAACATTAGACTATTCAACACACACCATTGCTTTAAGAGAGAGCTGCACCTAAGTCTATTGCTTGCAGATGTGTGTTCCTGCTTTGACCCTACCTGATGACCGTTGGTCCGGTTACAAACAGAATCCTAACTTCTCCTTAACCCACTTACTGCCATCTTCTTGTCCCAGCTCCTTTTCCCTACTTTCCCACAAGCTAAACCCAAATAGTCATCTCCTTCCACATACATACACCTTGACTTAATTGCCAGCTCGCCCCTTTCTTCCTCCCCTGCTGACCCTACTGCATTCCACTGTCACTTGCTACACTCCTTCACAATTCCTGTCTGTATGTTTTTGCTTACTGTTTTTGATTTCTACTACATTGTACTATTCAAATGCTTTTGCAAACTTGATTGTCTTATGTACTATATCTTCTCAACTCAATGTAGGTTAGGCACCTAGGAACTCATGAATTGTTTACTCTATATGATATGTTCTTATGTTACTCTGGATGTTCTTATGTACTATATCTTCTCAAATCAATGTACGTAATGCACTTCTGAATTGTTACTCTGTATGTTCTACATGTCTGTACTCTCCTGGGTTGTGACAGAAAATAGTCATTTTATGACTAGTGCACTAGCCCGGTTAATAAAAACTAAATAAAAAAATCAGGTACCTACTTCTAGCTCTTCTCCTCTTAACCCTATCGGTGATGTCAAGCTCAGTCCTGGCCCAACTACTCCTTGCCTAACCCTCATCCCCCCCACCATCAACACACCTACTACCTAAAGGGATGAAATCAGCACATCTGAATGCTCAGAGTATCAGACTCAAAATGACAGAGCTTGAAGCCTGGATCAACCAACAGTCCCCGGATATCCTGGGTATCTCTGAGACATGGCTGAAGCCTTGCATTCAGTTACATGAGGTGGCACTATCTGGCTATAAGTGCTTCTGAAAGGACAGGCAGGAAAAAAGAAGAGATGGTATCATCCTGTATGCCAAGGGTAACCTAGATATGGCTGAAATCCCAATGCCTGACCCTGGACTCACCTCAGCTGAAACCATATTCCTTTCCCTTACCCTTGGCACTGTTAAGAAACTCCTGGTCGGATGTGTTTACCTACCCCCCAAGGTAGCTACTTCCAGTCTTCCCCCCTTGATATCCTCCCTCACAAATCTTCCTCGCCACGACCTAATAATGTACGGGGACTTTAATATAGACTGGCTTAGCCCTGGCTCCCACAGAATGGGTTCCACACTTGCTGATTCCAACCTAGTCCAACTTATTGAGGACTCAACTAGAATCAATAACAAGTCTAGTAATCACACCCTACTTGACAGGATGGTCACTAACTGTCCCACCAAGATTACCGCAGTGGGTGTGCTTCCTGACAGCATAAGTGACCATTTTCCTATGCTTTGCATATGGCGCAACAATTTCCCAAGCATTCCACCCAGAGTTATCCAGGTATAGGATATGAGTAGGTTCGACTCCACTACCTTCTCCACCACAATCTGTGACACTGATTAGAGCCCTATAAATACACTGAGGGATGTCAATCAAGCCCTTGATTTTTTGGTGTCCAAATTCACCAAAATTGTTAATTGTCATGCTCCCATTGAGTCATGCCGGATAAAGGATTCTAAAGCACCTTGGCTATCGAAGGACTTAAGGAAGCTCATGTCTACTCGTGATAAAGCTTGGCAGACATACAAGGCCAGCGGGCTTCAATCATATTGGCAGTTATATAGGCAGCTAAGAAACCACTGCAAGAATGCCATCCAGAAAGCCAAATGACAGCATTATAAGAATCTCCAAGCAGATCATCTTAGCAACCCTAAGGAATTCTGGAAGTAGGTTAATTCCCTCCTAAAGGCCATACCTCAGAAACCCCTAGCTCCATCGAAGTCCCATACACTGTGCTCAACAACCTCTCTTCCATTGCAGATGGCTTTAACAAATTTTTTACTGATCTGCATAAATCACTCTTTCCTAGTGCTTCTCCTCCTCCCTGTCCTGACCCCCCTCATCCATTTATTCCTTAGCCCGCCTTCCTTTCATCTGAAACTCGCTACTCTTAATGAGGTGTGTTGGCTTCTCAAAAACCTGAAGGCAGATAGTTCACCTGGTCTCAATACACTCAACCTAGCTTGTCCCATTCATGACCTTCTAAATCACTTATTGCTATCTGGTGCTGTCTCTGAGAAATGGAAGGTAGCAGTGATTGTACCTGTAAATAAGGGCGGTTCCAATACAACTGCTGAAAATTATCGTCCAATCTCGATTCTTTGTCCCTTAGCCAAAATCCAAGAGCAAATACTTTACGGACATCTGCAGGATTATCTAGAACACCACCATCTCCTCTCAAATTCCCAGCATGGATTCAGGAAAACTTACAGCACACTCACAGCCCTAACTAAAGTTACATCAGACATATTCCAAGGAATGGACCATGGTAAATCCACTGGAGCAATCTTTGTGGACTTGACTAAGGCCTTTGACCTGGTCAATCACAGTCTTCTGTTACAGCAGCTGCTCCTCGTTGGCCTTGATGCTGGTGCTCTTACTTGGACTCAATTCTACCTTCAAGGCTGCACCCAAAGAGTAAAGTGGGCGAGATCACTATCTGACCCTCGAGCCATTACCCATGGCATCCCCCAGGGATCTATTCTGGGACTGTTACTTTTTTCACTCTTAATCAATGACCTCCCAGATAACTGTGGAGGAGCCACTGTTCTTCTGTATGCAGATGATGCTATCCTTTACCATTCTTCGGCCAACCTAGGATGGATTAACTCCGTGCTAACCTTTGACTTCCACAAGCTCCAAGACTGGTTTCTGCAAAAACAGCTCATACTTAATACTAAAAAAACAAAGTGTATGGCATTTTCCAAGCTTACCTCGAGCCCTCTCCCCCTCTGGTCATTCCCTCTCGAACTGGGTCTGTTCTCGAAATGGTTAAGTCCTTTAAATACTTGGGTGTCACCCTAGATTCCTCTCTTTCTCTTAACATGCATTTATCAGTCCTCACCAAAATCCTAAACCAAAAACTTGGTGTATTATACCGAATTCATTGCTTCCTTACTCTGTCCTCCTGTCGCAAGATAGCGTTCACCACCTTCCTTCCTCTCTTAACTTATGTGGCCCTCTTACTTCTCTCTACCTCCTCCACCATCATGTCTCACCTCACTCAGGTCTACCATAGAGTGGGTAGGTTTGCTTTGGGGGTCAATGTGCGACATCACCACTGTGATGTGCTATCTTCCTTAGGATGGCTACCTTATGATTCAAAACTACGGTATCCTATTGGAACTCACCCCCCCAGCCATTCTGGGTATCATATCTCTTCCTCTTTTTCAGGGGTCTCTGCTACCTTTCCTTGCTGCCACACAATGCAACTGTTTTCACTGACTCCTGGAGTCTGTTATCTCCATCCTGCCATCCTGTATTTCCTTGATAAATTTTGCTCTAGCTTATCTAATGCCTGGTTACCCATCCTGCCAGTTATATTTGCTAATTGTGTTTAGTGTATGATCTTTAGTGAAAGCCTGACTTAACCTGTGATTCATGCACAGGGTATCTGTATTCTCTACAGCCTGTTTTTGAATTTGCTATTACTGTATTTGCTCTAATTTACTGTATTATTTGTTCCAAATGTATCCTGCATCTGCATTGTTTATTTGTTAACTTGTGCTGTTTTTACCAAGGTGTTATAGTGAATGTATTGTTCTCAATGCAAGGCACTGTCAGTGTACTACATTTCCCGGGTTGCCCCTGAAAAAGGGACTGGCTTGTCTAAGTGGGCCCACCCGGTTACCAAAATTCAATAAATAAATAAAGAGTATATTCAACAGAGAATTCAAATTCTTAAAGGGGCATTGTACAGAGCATTTATAGTGTTATTAGCTTAGGTTATACATTAAAGGGGAACAATTAGGAACAGTGGGCATCACTGTTGGAAAGCCCATGAAAAGTTATTTTAAATGGGGTATAACGTTTACCTGTAGCAGGCAGCAGTCCAGAGATATTCCTAATAGGGGTGTGTGAGTAATGAATATTAATTCAGGCTTCCTGAACATTCATCTGAATAACGAAGAGTGTTCACTTCATATTCAGTGATAAGAATTCAAGAATTAATACAAGCAAAAAGGCTTTCCTCCTCCCCCGGTGACCAGGACTAGTCTCCTGGGCACTCTCCCTCCTGGTTCCAAGCTTTTATCAACAATCTGTCCCTTCACCCAGAGTCCCACACTGATAAGAAAATGATGGCCAGCTCATGGCATCTTGTCAGAAGCTAACAGTGTCTTTAGAATGAAACATGCCAGCCAGTCCGGTAGTGCAGAGGGCTGAGACCCTAGCACCTTGCCTCATGCTACACTGGCAACCTGGGTTCGGGAATGACCTTGAGTCACCAGGGTGCTGGCTTGGGGGGGAGGGCTGGCGCTGGATTGAGCTATGGCTCTCCCCTCCAATGTGGTGGATGCCTGCTGTCCGTAGTCCCGCTCCCACCTGGTGGAGGTCCAGTGGGCATGTAGGCAGTAATGGGTGGCAACAAAAGTCAGGGGAGGGGCAGAAGGGACCACCGGATCCTGGTGTGTATGTGTGCCCACACGTGCATACACTCATGTGTACGCCATGGTCCCGGGGGGAGTAGGGAGTAAAAGGAAAAGAAAAACATTGCATATAGAAAAAAAAAGAATGAAACATGCCTCCTTAGGCCAACTACCCTATGATAACAATTGTATATTTCAGGTCTGTGCCTATACCCTTTGACCTCAATCCTTTATTTAAAGAGGGAGACTAGTATCAACATCCTGGCTATCCTCAGTTGTAATCTGTTCCTGGCTCAACTAATCTCTTTTTGTAAAATAAAGCTTTCTCACGTGCCTCCACACCCCCCCCCCCACCAGCTTCTACTTATGTCCCCATGTTTTTGACTTACCATTACTGCTGAAAAGTTCCTTGCAAACTAAGACATTCTGGAGGATTGTTAGAAAGGGAACAATGAACTACCAGGACGAAATGGATGCTAACATAGAAGCACATATATGGGTAAAGTATTTTAGAAAGCTCTTCTTTAATGATAAAAAGGAATACAATGCAAAATTGGAAAAAATTAGGGGAGGACTGGAGTGGATCCAATTAAAAGAACTAATTGCATAAAATGAGATACTGTAATCACAGCATTAGACTCATTTTTGGCACAGAAAGCACCTGGTCCTGATGGGGCACCCTTGGATGTGATATGGAAAATTAAAGAATTATGGATTACATTTCTATACCAATTATCTCAATTTATAATTGAAACAGGAAAGGTTCCCTGTAGCTGGAAAACAAACATAATAGTCCCTAAATGTGAAAAAGGGGAAAGAAAGGATCCAAGTTGTTACCCGACAATAACTGTAATAGATTGTACAGAAAAAGTCTTTACCCAAATTTTAAACAGTAGAATTGTGGAACAGGTTAATGAAAATAATGTACTGGATGAGGCCTAGGCACGTTTTAAAGCACATTATTCGACAATAGATCAATGCTTCGTACAAGCACATTTAGTCCATACGGTAAGTATAAGGTAATAAAAAAAACAGAAATTCTATTGTAACTTTATTGACCTGAAAGCAGCATTCAATGAGGTTAACAGACTGAAATTATGGGAAAGATTGGAACAGTTGAAATTAAATAAGGCCATAATAAATATTATAATACAACGTCTTTATAGTGATAATTATATTTATATAAGATTCAACAAGAATGGTGATTTAAGTGAAAAATATTGTACTAACGTGAGGGTCAAACAAGGTTGTACCCTTTTGCCTATATTATTTAATATATTTTTTGACACTGTATTGTGGTCAATGTATGATCTTAATTTTCGTATGCCAAGACAGGAGATGGGCTGTGCCTTTATCTGGCATACACGGATGACGTTGCCCTTCTTTATACTAGTGCCATTGGTTTAAAAAGAATGTTAAATATGTTTCAAAAGGAATGTGATAAAACCAATTTGCATATTAACTATGAGAAAACAAAAGTATTGGTATTTAGAGGAAACAATAACAAATATAGTTATTTTGTTAACAATCAAAAGTTGGAGGTAGTGAAAGAGTTCTGTTATCTGGGATTATACCATGGACCTCGGACACCAACCAATGAGAACGGCAGGCTGGCACCTTACCTTTGTTGTAAATCCTGTGATAATCACCACAAAAGGTGCCAGCCTGCCGCATCTCTGACAAATCATCCGACCTGGGAAATTCAAACTGCAGATCCGCCATGTTGGAATGCTCGCTAAGCGGCGGTCTCCGACTCCCATCATGGCCAACTCACCAAAGCACACAGCGTGACTAGCACAACCCCCCAACAAAGTGAATCCACATTAAAAAAAAAAACAGACCAGCATGGATTTAACCGTAACCGCCAAAAGTGCACCCACCTCACCTCAGTCTCCATCTCCACTCCCGTGCGGTCTGCCCTCCATCATGCCATGAGATTCCCGCTCTACACTAGCTCTGTCTCTGGTCCACTCAGTGTCTCACCTCATTAATGTAGCAGCCTCCATTTAAAAAAAATATATAGATTGAAGGAAAATGCAACCCCGGTCACTTCCTACTGCTTCGTAGAACACAGAAGCAGTTCGCACCACAAACCTAACTGAAACCACATGCTGTGCTGTGTGACAGCAGTCCATTAGTGCAACACACATAAACAGAAATTTTCCACCTAGCAACAGAGAACTCTTTTTTCTCATGGCATAAGAAAATTAATACAAATAATAAAAACTCTAAAAAAACTTTTATTAAACTTTATTTTTTTGTCATAAAAAATAAAAACAGAGTATAATCACAATAAGCCACTTTCGGGGATGTGTGGTTATCGAGGGAATTACCACGGCTGGTGAGGATTTACCCACTTGGCCATGCCTTGTGGGCAAACCACTCCAGCCGTGGTAAATCCCCAGATAACCCACACACCCTTGTGACTTATTGCTTAATTAACAGTTACTCAGGAAGGAACATGGAATAGACATGTACTAGAGATGGGATTAAAAGCAAAAAGACTTATACCAGTAATGAACTCATTCTCATAAAAATATGGGGGAAAATCTGTGAAGGGTAATATAAAATTAATTAATGCTATGATCAGGAGCCAATTGCTATATGGGGTGGAGATATAGGAGTATAAATTATGAACACTGAAGTATGTTTAAATACATTTTATAAAAAGCTATTATGGCTACCGAGTGGAAGCCCATCAGCACTAGTAAGAGTAGAATTATGTCACGTACTGGTGGAATTGCAGATTAAAAAAGAATGGTTAATTATTGGCTTAAGGCATATGGGATGGGAGAGAAAAAAGGCTTCCCAGGAAATGTATTGAAGAAGCAATTAATTATTTAACACAAAATAAAATGTTCCCTAGTATTTTAGTAGTAAAAAAGATTATAAGACCCTTTGGCCTGTTAGATTGTGTAACAGAAATGTTTAGGATGCAATTGTTTTGTGTTGCAAACGAAGTAAGAAGAAGAGTGAGAGATATATACATTCAAAAAGACAGTGTAACCCCCACCCAGGTATGCCGTTTCTATCTTGACAGCTTTACCTGGTGGGCTGGGTTCGGGGAGGAATATGTCACTCAGCACATTGGTTAGGTTTGGCTACTCTGCAACAGGGGCACCCAAGTAACTCTGGACAAAGGAAGCAATAACTGTAATGTCCAATACCAGAACTGGGATTCCAAAGTGTGGCGTTTATTCACATCCAACAGAATAAACAAAGCATAGATGGACCCCACTGGGCTACACTCCTGGTAATGCAGATTTAATGAGGCCAGAACACATCCTCATCACTTTAGCCCTCAGGCTCTGAAACACACTGGGCACACAGCCCAAACTTGTATGCTGCTCTGGGTTTTCCTGGCTCGGCTCCCTTGCCAGCCACTTGGACACTTTCCATATAGCATGGAAACATTTACTGGTGGCTCCCTAAACCACCTCTGAGCACTTCTGCTCCATAAGGGAATCTTCCTCATCAATCCCACATCTGGGTACTTTCCTCAGGCACTGGCCAAGTACCTGAGAGAAAGCAACAGGTGTCCCAGAGCAAATCCATAGAGGTGAATTTGGTTACTACTGATGGGGGGTCTCCCACCTCTCGCTCCCATAATTCATACCCGGCCATTTCTCTGGACTGTAACACCTCATCCTTTAAAACACTTTGCTGTATAGATTCTTTTTAAATGTATTCACATTCAATCTACTGTCTTTACATCCCATTTGTGCTGAACTTGAACATACTTAATAAGAGGCTGTGTCCATTACTCTAGACCCCCCACAAAGTTAAGCAGTCCAATCCACATATTCCAAACTGTACTTGGCTGTCTTTTCCTGACCCCACAGTAACAGTCCCTTTAATTTCATCTTGATTCAGGTGAAAACACATGGCCCTTTAGCAGAGTGAACTCAACCCTTGGTTGCAGGTGCCCCACAGGAGATTTCTCCTCAAAGAACTCTCATCCAGAGCTTCCGGTGCCTCAGCATGAACTTAAATCAGGCAGCTTCTTTTCTCTAGCCGGACCAGGGGATTGCCCCTGGAAGCAGGCTGATTCCTTCCCCCCATCCCCGCAGGGATGGGGTCCTGAACCACTGAAAGTGGTCTCCACCACTTCAATGTGCTCTTCTCGTGTTCAGGTGAGAACACACACCTATACAACAAAAAATAGCTCTTTGACAGAGCTTAGAGCTCTGAGGGCCTGCTTACAGCAGAGCACCTCTTCTACTACAGACTGCACAGACTCTACTTCACTCACTGACTGACTTCAAATTCTCCAACGTTCTACTCTAACCTCCAACTGCAACATTCCAGTGTGGCTTATGCAGCTGTGACAGTTCTAAATGATGTCATCCCTCAGTCTCAGCTGAGACTGAGAACAGAGTGAGACAGTGTGAAATCCCTTTAACTGGAGTTTCACAAGCTGTCTTCCCTGCCTATCACTAGGTCTTACTGGGATTCTAGTAACCCAGGGTAACAGGGGGATTATACATGGAAACAGTATAAAGCAAGTAAATGGATGGTTAAAAAGAAAAGAGATCATAAATTAGAACCCTGTCTACTGGTAATAAAAAATACAAATAGTAGGAAATTGATCATGAGATTCAGATGTGAATGCTCTACAAGCAATTGGAGAAATTAATTATTCAACAAGAGAAAAGAAAGGGGTAACTGTATCAGCAGATGTAAATGTGTATTAGGTAAGGATGATTTGGTCCATTTTTTGACACTGTGCCCTTTGTATAAAACATTATCAGAGAAATATACTTGTGAGCTTTTGAAAGATCTGGAATATGAACCATACCATTAGTGACACATACATGTTGAAATAAAAAAATGAACAAGTGTTGAACCCTGTGGCCTCCCTCCTGAGGATAATATACATAAAGAAGTTACATAGTAGAAGAGAAACTGTTGTAATAATGAATGTTAATACAGTACAAACAAATGTTCTGAATATACAATTAGATTGTGCAATAGCCTATCTTACTTTTAAGTCTGAATAGACATCAGTCCAATTTAGGAATAGGGAGTACAGATTAAAATACACTATGGGAAATGTAGGTAACCAGACCAGAATCCGATAGAGTTCTGTTTACACTTGGATAGGAACCGAGTTAGCTAAGTAACATAGACTCTTGCACGATTTAAAAAATTTAAGGTGCAATAGCTTATTAGTGCAATATTTAAGATTTTACATCTTTTGTAACAAAATTATTATGGGGAGTTATTCATGTATGATAATGTGTTTGTTTTTTTATCTGATGTTTTCTTAATGTGAAGATATATTGTAATAACTTTTTATAAGTTGATCAATAAAAATTTTTGAACCTCACAGTTTACCTTGTTCATTTCATTCAGGAACTTAAAGGTCTCTGTCACATCACCTCTCACCCTTCTGGCCTCCAGCTAGTGCATGTTCAGAGCCCTAAGTGGATCTTCATAGAATTTGCCCCATTGGCCCTGAATCATAATGGTTACCCTATGTTGCACCATCTCCAGCCTGTCTACAGTATTCCAGATGGGTCATCATCAGTGATCTGCTGTATAGAGAGGTTGTGTAACCACATTCCTCCTGACATAGAAATCCTTCCCAATATACCCCAACATTCTGGCTGTCTTGCTGTAGACCTTGGTACATTGGCTAGGTTGTTTTAGGGAGTCACTTATGATGACTCTCAGGTCCCTTTCCTCCGATGTAGTGCCCAGATTAACCCCTCCAATCCAATATTCCACCATGGAGTTCAATTTCCTATATGCATCACCTTGCACTTTCTGGCATTGAATTTTAACTGGTAAACCCTAGACCACCTCTCTAACCTTTGCAGGTCCCTCTGCAACTCCCTCACCCCCACCTCGCTGTCTATCCTGCCAAATGTGAAGAGACACATCTTGCCTTGTGTTTCTTCTCCTACATCAGTGATGCAGAAGAAGCAGATGAAATCTGTAGGGAACAATGATCCTGTCTCCATACACATGAAGCATGTAATAAAGAAGCTGACAAAAAAAATTGAGACCTGGGCTGGAGGAAAAAGTCACAAACTGGGTGGAGAGCTGGCACAGGGGAAGAACACAAAGGATGGTAGTCAAAAGGGAGTTTTCAGAGATAATTTTATTTATTTATTTAAAATTTGTTAATTGGGAAAGGCATGCTGAGCCTAGGCTCATTTCCAGGTGTGACCCAGGGGGTAAATACACAGAAAAGAGGTACAGGCAGTGGTACATTCAAAAAATAAAATTACAATACAATAGCAAAAAAAAAAAAAAAAAAAGGCAGTGCAGTACACAAGAAAATAAAGTACAAAGCAATAAAATACTCTAGTAAAGTACAAGCAAATCCAGTGAAAACTACTGTACACGGTGTACCATGCATGGTAGACTCCAGAACTATGTAAAGAAAACCAGAAGTTAGGTCAAGAACTGCATATATAGAGTTTGTTATTTTCATAGATAAGGAAAATAACAAACAGAGTACCTCAGGGGTTGGTGTTAAGCCTGGTTCTCTTCAATATATTCATATAATATACTCATTCATCAGCACTGGAGACCCTCAAGGATCGGTTGTTGTTCTGATACTCTTCTCCATTTTGCTAAACTATTTACCTACTGTCTGCACCTCCACTGACATACACATGTACGTGGATGATACTGTTTTATTTGCCTCCGGCACCTCCCCCCTCTGATGTGGTGACCAGCCTCCAGCTGGATTTCAATAATATCCAACGCTGGTTTCACTCTAATAAGCTATCACTCAATGCCAAGAAGATAGTCTCTATGACCTTTGGCACTAGGCAACAGCTTGCAAGGCTAACTGCCACCCCTTCCTTCCATACCCTCGAGGGATCCTTATTAGAGGATATATCCTACTTCAAATACCTTGGGCTGTGGCTCAACAGGAACCTCGACTTTGTTGGGCATGTGGATGCTATACATAAAAAGTTGCATCCCAAACTAGATGCACTGTACAAACACCGTAGCTGCACCCCCCTTCCGGCCCATCACGAAACCATCCAAAAGATGATCCTCCCAATTTTTGACTTTGGAGACATAGTCTATGGTGTTGCCTCCAAGACTACACTCACCAGACTGGACACTTGTTTCAACTCCTTCCGTCATTTTGCTCTAGATTGTCTGCCTTGTACTCACCACTGTGACCTATACACTGCTCTGTCTTTCCCCACTCTTGGGGCAAGATGCCTTGCCTGCAGTGCCTCATTAGTTGGTAAGTTCTGGCTTGGTTCCCTTCCACCCTATCTCCATGCACTCCTTACAACCCTGTCTACTTCTAACTATGCTCTCCACAACTCCTCCTTCAGGGCCCTTGCCCTTCCTGCCCATTCTTCCAATTCTGGACAATCTGCCTTCTCCTCCTACTTTCCAAATATTTGGAACTCCCTCCCCTTAGATATCTGCTCAGCCCCATCCACTCGTTAGCTATTCTATCTTCTTCGAAACAACTTTTTTCCATCCTGCAACTGCATCTAACCTTTTCTTTAGTTTTTCCTCTGTTCTCTTATTACTTTCTCTTACCTTAATTTTTTCTGCTCTTGCTTACTCTAACCCAAAGGGAAATTCCTGTAAAATTATTGTCTATACTGCTAGACTGTTCCCACAAAATATGCTTGGCATAGCCTTATTGTCTCAGTTGCATAATGTTCACTTGTACTGCGGTGTTTTGTTTTATTACTTCTGTAGTTTCTGTCTCAAGTTGTATCTTGTGATTGTCCTGTTTTTATATTTATGGATATTGGTTGCAATGTCTTTCCTTCTTCCCCTTCCCCCAGGATGCATCTGGAAATGAGCTACAGTAGCTCAGTATGCCTTTTCCAGTGAAACTTTTTCAAATAAATATATAAATGTGTGCAATTGGTGAGGGCATCAAGGGAAATATCTACCTCTTAGAAGTTGACACAAAGATCTGTGCAAGGGTAGACATGGAAGGGAGAAGAGAATTTAGGGGGATCTGGATAAGTTGGAGAGCTGGTGAAAGATCTGGTAGCTGGCCTTCAGAGTTAAAAAATGTAAAGTGCTGCACACTGGGAAAAGGAGCCCAAGAGTACAATATGAAATTGCGGAGTGGTGCTGGATAGTACCATGGAAGAAAAGAATCTAGGGTAATGATACTGGAGAGCCAAAAAGTGACTGCACACTGCAACAGGGTGGTGGGCAAAGCAAACAAAATGCAGGGATGCATAGGGAGGGGGATAAGCAGTAGAAGGCCAGAGGTGATCCTCCCATTGTACAGGTCTCTGTTGTGACTACACTTGGATACTGTACAAAGTGCTGGAGTCCACACTTGAGAAAAGATTGTAACAAGGAGGAGGCAGAACCGTGTAGAGCAACCAGGATGGTCCATGGCCTTGGGAATGAGACATACCAAGGGAGGCTGCAGGACGTTAAACACGTACACATTTGAAAAAAAGGAGGGGAAATGGAAACATTATAGAGGCTTAGAAGTACCTGCACGGTACAAATAGGGTAGATGTCAAAGAATACTTCCCCTTGAGTTAAAATACAGAGATTAGGGGGAATTCACCAATGCTTGCAAAAGAGGAGATTCAAAAAGGATATCTGTAAGCACTTCTTCGTGGAAAGAGAGGTGCACAAGTGGAAAAGAAGTCCATCTTCTTCCAAGTTGTGTACAGGGTGTGCTTGGAAACAACTGAGAAGCTGCATGGGATATACTATTTTGGACTAAATATCTGTAACTAATCTCTCTCTCTCTCTCTCTTGCTTACATCTGAGAGAAGTTTTCCTCACTTTTAAAGTAGTATTGCTTTGTGTTTGTTTTAGTTTTTAATTCAGGAAGGGTTTTTAAAACTGCTTATCTTCTGCATATTTGATTTTCCTTTGTGGCTAACTGGACTGATTACTAGAATTCTGTGAGAATCTGCATCAATATATTTTGCAACTTTTGGTGGGGTTGTGTGATTCAAAATAGCAAAAGCTGCAGTTTGTAATTGGATGCCAGACATAGCATGAGGTGGGGGTAATTGTCTTCAGAAGTCAGAGGTCTGCATCACAGCCATTTGTCTAGCTAGACCATTTCAGCATTGTTCAATTACTATAAACTAGTGGTGTGATCCTGTTTGAGGCAGAAGTCCATCTTCTTCCAAGTTGTGTACAGGGTGTGCTTGGAAACAACTGAGAAACTGCGTGGGATATACTATTTTGGACTAAATATCTGTAACTAATCTCTCTCTCTCTCTCTTGCTTACATCTGAGAGAAGTTTTCCTCACTTTTAAAGTGGTATTGCTTTGTGTTTGTTTTAGTTTTTAATTCAGGAAGGTTTTTTTTAAAACTGCTTATCTTGTCAGCATCCTCAGAAGAGCTGAAATAACTGCATATTTGATTTTCCATTGTGGCTAACAAACCACCAGGCTGTTTTGGGGCTGGAGAGGTTTACCTGTGTCTGACTTGGATGTCTGGATTTTTCTCTGTTTGATTAGCAGGGTACTTTCTCTGGCAAATTGTTGTGTAGGGTATCTTGCTGACAGGAAGGCACTCATCGCAGCGGTGGGTGAGAGCTTTTAGTTGATTGTTTTGTGAGGGCACAGTTTAGGCCCAATCCTTCCCACCCTCACCCCACCCACCCCTGGAAATAGTTCCTTTATACCTGAGGTTCTGACATCATTTCCTCGAGTGCAAGGTGCATTTCACTGTCATATCCTCTCTAGCACACTGCACTGACAATATAAGCATACACATTGTATAATATATATATTTCTATATAACAAATCACACACGCATGCACACACACACACACAAATACAAAAAAACAACTAGATAAACATGTGGGGAGTAGTGCAATGTAATGGCTGTGGGGCAGCAGTCTTCCGGGAGTCTTTCTCGAGGCTGAGATGCTGCCCTATTTGCAGACAACTATCTGCCCTGAGGGAGGAAGTTGACTGTCTTCAGGCTGCACTGGACAGTAGTAAGGAAACCTTCCCCCAGGCCACACTGGACAGTAGGAAGGGAACCTCCCCCATCCAGGGAGCACTAGTGCCACCACCACCTCAGAGGTTGTGAAGAAAGCACAGCAGTTGGACCACAGTGGGCTCAGGGAGGGTGAGGAGGGTGGAACAGAGGCACACCCAGTCAATTGTTCCACTCCACAATCCATACACCATTCTGGGGGAGCATAGCTCCCCTATGGATGTACCCACAGAGAAGACTGATGACAACTGTCACAAGGGAGGCCCACAGGAAGGAGGCAGAGGACACCACAGGGAAAGGAAACAGCTCCTGGTGGGGACTCAGTTATTAGGTATAGAACTAGGGGAGCTGGGAAAACTGGAAGTAAGGTGCCTGCCTGGTGCCATGGCTTGGAGGGACAGGAAGCGCATCCTCAGGATCACGAGAACAGCTGCAAGGATTCTGAGCTGGACCTAATTGTCCACCTAGGGACAAATGACTTGGCTCATCATGAGATTAGAGCAGTGCAGGAGGACATTGCAGAGTTGGGGAGGGACCTAAGACAAGTAGCACACACAGTATCCTTCTCAGAGGTGCTGCCTGTCAAAGTCATGGGGGAGGCGAGGGTAAATAGCACCATGCAGTTTAATGAATGGTTGAAAAAATGGTGTGGAGCACAGGGTTTGGCTTCATTGGGGACTGGGGTTCCACCTGGAGGGACACCAGCCTATACTAGCAGGATGGTCTGCATCTGTCCAGGAAGGGAACAAGTCTTTTGAGCAATCAGTTTAAATGCTTCATTTGCAAGCTTTTAAACTAGTCAAAGGGGGAGGCCCTGACAAGCAGCAGGAAAATCCCAGCCTCTCCCTACAAAACAGGGTACTAAATGAGAAAAAGTCCGAGGTAGAACAGTCAGTGAAGGATGCTGCAACAGAAGGTAAAGCCATCAAAAAATGGAGAGCAATGAGTACCAATGCCCGTAGTCTGGGTAACAAGCTTCCTGAATTAGTGGCCTTGATGGAGGAGGAACATCTGGATATCGTGGCAGTCACAGAAACATGGTACACACAAAACCATGACTGGGACATAAATATACCAGGATACACTGTCTACAGGAGGGACAGGAGGACAGGTGGGTAAAAGAGGAGGAGGGAGTTCTTTACATAAGGGAAGGAATAAAAGCAACAGAACAAAAGGGTAAACAGGGAGGAGAAGAAGCACTGTGGTAAATTTGGAGACAGGCAATGGCACCACAATACAATCGGGTTAGATGGCAGACCTCTTCTCAGGGGGAGGAAATGGACAGGGAAATGATAGAAAGTATACTTAGAATGGCAGAAAAAGGGAGATATTGCTGATGGGTGATCTGAATATGCCAGATGTTAACTGGAGTGCAGTTGCAGCTGCCACTTCGAAGAGTGCAGTTATTTTAGATGCCCTACAGAGGGCATGCCTTAGACAACTAGTACTGGAGCCCACTCGAGAGGAGCAATATTAGACTTGATTCTCTCAAATGGAGATGGAGAGGATCACAGATGTAGAAGTGGGTAGCCATCTGAGAACTAGCGACCATCTAACAGTATGGTTCACAATAAACACAGCAATAGAGGTCAAGCCATACAAAGACAAAAGTACTGGACTTTAGGAGGCTGATATTGCCAAATGGGGTGAGTGCTAAGGAATGCACTAGCAAATGGGCAGGAAGGAGGGTGGAAGAACAATGGGGAATAATAAAACTGCCATCACAGAGGTAATGAGCCTTTGTGTGAAGCAAATAAACAAAACAAGACGATGTAAGAAACCACTATGGTTCTCAAAGGAAGTGGCAGTGAAGGTTCAAGAGAAAAGAAAGCATTCAGGAAGTACAAGGAATCGCAGAAGGAGCAGGACAGAGAACTGTATCAGTTAAAGCAAAAGGAGGCTGGAAGGCAGTCAGAACAGCAAAGGCCCAAACCAAGGAAAAGATAGCTAACTCAGTTAAGAAGGGGATAAAACCTTTATAGGTACATCAGGAGCAAAGGAAGACCAAGGGAGGGATAGTGAGGCTTAATAAAGGGAGGGAGGGTGGGCAGAGGGAGACTGTGAAAAGGCAGAGATACTAAACAAATATTTTTGCTCAGTATTTACAAATGAAGAGGAGGAGGTACATAAAACAAACAGTAGTAACACTCTGGATACAGAAGTTGATACCAGCCCATTTACAGAAGAAAAGGCTCTGAAAGAACTCTTAAAACTGAAGGTGGACAAAGCAATGGGGCCTGATGGGATTCATCCCAGAATTCTAAAAGAGCTGAGGGTAGAACTAGTGACACCACTGACTACCCTTTTTAACAAATCATGGGAGGATGGGGTGGTACCCGAGGACTGGAGGAGGGCAGATGTGATTCCCCTTCACAAAAGTGGGAGCAAGGCAGAAGCAGGAAACTACAGACCTGTTAGTTTAACCTCAATGATAGAGAAAATGATGGAATCACTTCTGAAGGAAAGAATTGTCGAGTATCTAGAGGCCAGAGGGGCACAGGACCCTAGGCAGCATGGATTCACAGCGGGAAGGTCATGCCAGACAAATCTGATAGATTTCTTTGACTGGGTGACCAAAGTAGTAGATCAGGGAGGGGCTGTGGTCATGGCCTACCTGGACTTTAGCAAGGCATTTGACACAGTCCCACACAAAAGATTAATATACAAGTTAGCCAGCCTGGGAGTGGGTCCCAAGATGACAGCCTGGGTAGAGAATTGGCTAGAGAATAGGACACAGAGAGTAATAGTAAATGGAGTCCACTCAGAAGAAAGGAGGGTTACTAGTGGGGTACCGCAGGGTTCAGTATTAGGACCGGTCCTCTTCAATGTCTTTATAAGCGACATTGTGGAAGGACTGGAAGGAAAAGTATGTCTCTTTGCAGATGACACTAAGATCTGCAACAGAGTTGATGCACAGGGTGGGGTGGAAAGGATGAGAAGGGACTTGGCAAGGTTAGAGGAATGGTCAGATGTATGGCAGCTTAGATTCATGCTAAGAAGTGCAAGGTAATGCACTTGGGAAACAAAACCCAGGGGAAGAGTACACAATGGGGGGTGAGATACTAACAACAACAAAAATGGAAAGGGACCTGGGGGTAGTCATATCAGATGACCTAAAAGTGGGCAAGCAATGTGAGAGGGCAGCAAGGAGGGCTGGGAGGATACTGGGATGCATAGGGAGAGGCATCACCAGTAGAAAACAGGAAGTTATTATCCCTCTGTACAGACAGCTGGTGAGATCCCATCTGGAGTACTGTGTGCAGTTCTGGAGACCCAATTTCTGCAAAGACATAGACAGGATGGAAGCTGTCCAGAGGAGGGCAACTAAAATGGTGCAGGGTCTGCACCGGAAGACATATGAAGAGAGACTTAAGGAGCTTAATATGTATAGCCTCGAGGAAAGGAGGGAGAGGGGGGACATGATAGAAACTTTCAAGTACCTCAAGGGAATCAACAAAGTCCAAGAGGGTAGCATCTTTCAAAAAAAGGCTTGTGCAAGAACAAGAGGGCACAATTTGAAGATAGAGGAGGGGCGGTTCAGAGGTAATTTAAGGAAGTATTTTTTCACAGAGAGGGTTGTGGATGCATGGAACAGCCTTCCGGAGGAGGTTGTGGAGTCAAAATCAGTGGTGGAATTTAAGCATGCATGGGACAGTCATAAGGCAATTCTGGGGGGTGGGGGTAAGAAGAAGTAGGGTGCTGGTTAACTAGGATCTGCAGCTTATCCAGTAGGTAGGGAAATGGGCAGACTGGGTGGGCCAAGCGGTCCTTATCTGCCATCAAATTCTATGTTTCTATGTTTCTATGAATAAGCTGCCAGATGAAGTGGCACAGTTGGAATTAGTCAGCGGCAGAATCACATACAGTTCTATCCTCAGGTTTATGCTGAGTGTCCCTTTTAGAACTCATCTTTGTCCACTTTTAAAAAAAGCCTAATTGTTTATCCCTTGATAACAGGATTTCTCTTAGAATGGGTGTTTTTCTGTTTAAGGGGATCATTGGTTTCCTCCCACCATCTTTCTATTTATTATTTCCTAGATCCACCAATTTATGTGGCACCAGATCACAAAGTAGATTTTCCTTTAAATTGTCTTTTTTTTCAAGTATCTTGACAAAGATCATTACTTTATAGAGCTCTGCTCTTTTTCAACACTTTACCATCTGAAATCACAAACTGCAAAACAGTTTGCAGCTCTAAAATAAGACTGTGATCATGTTTATATGACATGCAGAAATGTACTTGCACATTTTAGTAAATTGTGCATTTGATTTGTTTCTTTTTAATATGTTTGTCAATTGTTTGTATGAATTGTTTGATGTATTTTGTTAAAACTTGTTGATTGTGAAAAGGGGCAGTATTGCTCACGTGGCTTACAAGTATAAAAAATAAAATGAAATGAAAATGAAAAGCTGCAAACAGGGATAGGACAGGCATATGGGATTACTTAGAAATGGGCTGGGCAGTAACTGAAGGTGAGGTGTACCACTAGGGCAAGTACAGAGTAGTTACGTAGGGTGGGCAGACAGGATAGGCCAAAGATCCTTTTTTTTTTGTAAAAGTTTTTATCCTCAAGGCCTGAGCAGACAGGCTATCTGCCCTTCCCTGCCAATCCCCAACCAGCAGCCACCTACCCCGAGGACTGGCCTGCTGATTACCCCATGGATTTACCTCCCATGGCATGGCCAGGACACACACACACACACACACACACACACACACACACACACACACACACACACACACACACACACTATATCAGATTGCAGCTCCTCCCTTTATGCTTTCCTGCTTGCTCTGCAATCAGTCTTCCATTGAGTGGCAGTCTACAGTGGAGCAACAAGGCCCCTCTTCCCCAGGAGAGGAGAGCAGTCACTGGGATGCTCGATCCTTTTCTCCATGGATGACCCCCAGGGACCCAAGTTATTTCCTGAACCCAGGTCACCAGCATGGCAGCAAGAGAGGTGCACAGCGCTTCAGCCCTCTGCTCTACTGGCCCAGCTCAAAATGCCTTTTTCCTGCCATCAGTGTCTATGTATCTATGTAGAACAAAGGAAGAGAAATGCAGATTGCAGACCATATGGAAACTATAAGATAGACTGTATCTAATTATTATGTTTCTCAACATTTTCAAAAAACCAAACTCCCTTTAAGGTTGAAAGAATACCATAAAACTCATATGAAAGCTTAGACTATAGAATCCAGTTAAGGTGAACGGAGGATATTAAACCACTGCTGTTTGTCTTCTGGTGTAACAGTGGCTAGAACTAAAGGAAAAAAATGTGTGTTCACTTTAAACAAGCTTTGTAAGTGCCAAGTACTATACAGTTTATTGGTGTGCATTGCGGTAAATATCTTTGCAACACAGTGGGCTAGAGGTTCCTATGTTTTAATGAAAATGTGGATTTTCTAAAATATGGGTCATCCTTGGCAATAGCTAAACATCTAAGTGAACTCATACCACCTCCACTCCAGTGACACACAGCAGCTACAACTACCATCAGCCATTTTCACATGAATAACCTCCTATCAACCGTAGGAAACTTGACAAATCTTGGTTATTTTAAGAGGTCGAGAAAATACAATCTAGAAGCCGTCTTTGCCTGTACCTGTTGGAATCCATTTCTCATTTTAATCCTGACATGTCTTCTTAATTTGTACTGTACCTGACAGGTATCCAGTGACCTATATTACGGTGGTAGTTATGGAAAAGTTGACAGCAGTTGCTGCGTAATTCAGCTACAGTGCGATATTTGCACACTGAATAACATGCAGGATTTTTTTTACTGCAACTGCACTGTACTGCAACACTGGTCAACTTTTGTGTCAAACCACTGCCATGTGATATTATTTGCCATGCAACCTGTACTGAGCCTCGGGAGGACAGCAGGACTAGCAACCAGCAGATCCGAGCTTTAAAAGCTGTAGTAGCAGTGTTTCAAGTGCTGGTAGGGGTCAACAACAAGAGGCTATGATTGCAAGCTGGGGGATGGGATTCAGGAAGGATGTGAGGAAATAGTTCTTCACAGACAGAGTAGTTGAAAAGTGAAACTGCTTGTTAGGTGAGGTGAGCTTGTCAACAGAAAGATGGTAACTGGATTCAAAAGGGAGTGGGATTGACACAAGGCGTGGTGAGGGTACATGCAGAGGTGGAAGATGGGGGTCAGTCAGAAAAGAAGAAACAGTTGCCAATAGGATACTCGACCTAAACTAAACCTGTCAAAGACTGATCTAACATAGATAAGAGCTGGCAGACTTGATGGACCACTAGTCTATTTTTGCTTGTACAACTTTATGTTCATAGAATTGGACATAATTAAATCCTGCACTGCTGCAACTTGTCTTTGACGGAAGTTGCAGGGGCTTCTGGGATGTTGTCAGAGCTGCATGTAGTACAAAATTTCTGGGTGGTAGGATGGCAGGATCAATCAGATAAACAAGAATCTTCCTTAATGAGCATTTGTCAATGCTGAATGTTTTCTTGCTGGTATTGGCATTGGTAGTGCAAGAGTTAGAGAGATATATAATAGGAATGGCAGTGAAGTATGGAAGTTACAGCAACCCTCACTCCCACCCTGCAGAGACTGACAGGCGTTGGAGATGTACCTTTGGGCCGTCGGCCATAAGACTCACGCCATTCCACCTCACCCTACCCTGCAGACACCGACAGGTGTTGCAGTGTGTCTTGAGGTCTTTGGCACTTATGCTCACCCCATTCCATAAGGAAATAAGCTGAGATGAGTGAAGTATAGGAGAATGGGGTGAGCGTTATGGCTGAAGACCCCAAGGGACACCTTGATGCCTGTCAGTCTGTATAGGGTGGGTGTTATGGTTGGAAATCCTAATGCCCCAGGCATTTGTTGGTATTTTTGCTTCACATTTTCAACATGGGCTTTTTGGGACCCCACCTCATGAACAATGGCAGTATCATTTTGTTACTCAGTCCTAAAAGGTGATGTCACACAGTAAATGTGCTATTCGGTGCCACAAGTGCAAAAACACATTTCGGGCAGGATGTGAAAAATGACAGCTATGTTGTTTTTGAGGAGGTGTGGAAAAATGACAATGTTGAAAATCTGGAGTGAAAATATGAAAAATTGCCACAGTTACGAGTGTGCATAGAATATGTGCAACGTATGCTCACAACGCAGTCAGTTTTATGTTTGCTTGCGCGCATGCACAAGAAACATTTTGTCATAGCTTAGGAGAGAAGCGGGGTTTTGGAGGTGCAGCACTGTGGGAGACAATGGCACCAGTGCCTTTTGAGGCTTGGCCTGCTTTCCCCAATGTGGTGGCACACTGCTGCTGACACTAGTTCAGCCAGTGTGCCACCACCTTGAAACGAATCTGCCGCTGCAATGAGGGAGTGACCCATCATTGCAGGGTGGTACCTTGCCATCCCAGACCCAGTTCATTTGCCGATGGGAAGCCCACTCCCCGTCAGCATACTGTAACCCCCTTCCCCATTTGTTGTGTGCCAAGAGGGTGCCCAATCCCCCTTGGCATCATGTGCCCACCCAACAGTCTTTCTTTGCTGACAGGGTCCCAATCCCTGTCAGCTTCAGTACCCCCCCTTCTCAGTTCAATTTGCTGATGGGGAACCCATTCCTCATTGGCATAATGTCCCCCCCAATTTGTTGTGTGCCGAGGGGGTGCCCAATCCTCAGTCAGCTACAGCCCCCCCAAAGAAACACTCAGGTGGCATGCTGGGAGCCCACCCCAGTGTGCCAAATGTCCCGGTACAAAAAAAAATCCTGCAATTTATTTTTTTGAACCTGTAAAACAGAAAATGGTCACTCGTTGAGTTCAGTGGCCCCTCCCCCAACCTGCACCTGCCCTATGCACACCCTGCCTCCCCCACACACACCCTCACCCCATACTTACCTCCAGAGCCCAGCATGACAATCTTCGGTGGACCGGGAACACGTCTGCACTCTTCAAAGCTGACTGTGAACTGAAGAAATGCTGGTAAGCTGTATAATGGCATAAATAGGGGTTTTTCAACTTTGGTGCATATCTCAGGCATTTTTGGGAATTTTGGCACCACGTTTTCAACATGAGGTTATTGAGACCCCTCCTCATGATTTCAGTCACTATCATGGCATTATTTGGTCCCGAAAGGTGATTTCGTGGTCACTGCATGGAACCACTTTTTGGGACTGGATAATGAAATGACAGTGCCAGTGTTCATGAGGTGGGCTCTCAAACAGTCTATGTTGCAAATTTGATGGAAAAAATCAAAAAAATGACAGTTTTCAGAATGTGCATTGTGCAGTTTTCATGCATGCTCATACCTTCATGAATCTGTAATATTTTCACTCCAGATTTTCAATATTGGCATTTTTCCACACCTCCTTATGAACAGTACAGCTGTCATTTTTCACATCCTGACCGAAATGTGTTTTCGAACTTTCAGCACAGAATAGTGCGGTCACTGTTGGAAATCAGTGTTTGGAACACAGTAAGAAAATCACAGTGACACTGTTCATGAGCAGAGGTCCTAAAATGCCTAAGTTGAAAATCTGGTGATGAAAGTCCATAAAATGACTGTGTTACAGTCATGTGTTGTGCAGTTTCCATGTATGCTCGGAAGTGCCCAAATTTGTAATATTTTCACTCCAGATTTTCAACATTGGCATTTTGTCACACCTCTTTATGAACAGTACAGCTGTCATTATTCATATCCTGCCCGAAATATACGTTTGCACATCTGGCGCACAATGGCACGGTCGCTTTGGGAAATTAATGTTTAGGACAGATTAAGAAAATCATAGTGACAGTGTTTGAGAGCAGAGGTCACAAAATGCCTATGTTGAAAATCTGGTGAAATAATTCCACTAAATGACTGCAGTACAAGCATGTGTTTCACAGTTTCCACGTATGCTCGGAAATTCGAGCATTTTTAATATTTTCACTACAGATTTTCAACATTGCCATCTCTTTACACCTCCCTATGGATGGTACAGCTGTCATTCTTCACATCCTGCCTGACCTGTGTTTTCGCAAATCTGGTGCCGAATGGCACGATCCCTGTGGAAACTCAAAGTTCGACACACGTTCACAAAATTACACTGCCACTGTTCATGAGAAGAGGTCCCAATGCTTTCAGGAGGTGGGTGTCACAAAAAGGCCATGTTGAAAATTTGTAGTGCAAATACCAACACACGCCCAGGGCATTAGGGTTTCTAACCATAGCGCCACACCCTGTACAGACTGACAGGCATCAGAGGTGTAACTTTGGATCACCGTCTGTAATGCTCATGCCATCCCACCCCCACCCTGAAGCCAGTGACAGGCATCGAGGTGTGCCTTGCTCTCTTTAGCCCCAGAGTTCACCCCATTTTCCTGTACTGCCCCCATTTCAGTGTATGTCCTTATGAAATGGGGTGACTGTGAAGCCGAACACCCCAAGGCACACCTCAACACTTGTCGGTGTCTACAGGATAGGGTGAGGAGAAATGCAGTGAGCATTATGGGCAATGACCTACAGACACACCCCCAATGCCTGTCAATCTCTGCAGGGTGGAGGTGGGACTGGTGTGAGTTCAGTACTTCACTGCCTCTCCTATTCTGCATCTGTCTAACTCCTGCATGTCCAATGCTAATATCAGCAAGCAAACATTCGGCATTGACAAATGCTTGTTTGAAATGTTTTCACCAAATTTTCAACATGGCCTTTTTGGGTCTTCCCCTCATGAACAGTGGCACTGTGATTTAATTAATCTGTCCCGAAAGTTGATTTTGCACAGCAACTGTGCAATTCTGGACTGCAGGTGCAAAAACACACTTTGGGAAGGATGCAAAAAATGACAGCTGTACCATTCATAAGGGGGTGTGTAAAATGGCTATGTTGGAAATTTGGAGTGAAAATATAAAAAAATTTATGAAGTTATGAGTCTGCATAGAAACTGCACAATGGAAACTCGGAATGCAGTCATTTTTTTGCTTTTTTTTCACCAAATTTGCAAGAAGGGCTTTTTGGGACCCCACCTCATGAACAGTGACACTGTCATTTCATTAATTGGTCCCAAAAAGGTGATTCTGCGCAGCGATCGTGAAATCTCCTTTTGGGACCGAGAAATGGAATGACAGTGCCAGTGTTCATGACGTGGGGACCCAAGAACCCCAGTTTGAAAATTTGGGACCAAAACTCAAAAAATTGGCTGAGATATCAACCTAAGTTGAAACCCCCTAGTGACTGCTATTATAGGGCTTACCGTCATTTATTCAGTTCCCGGTTGGTTATTGAAGAGTGCAGACATATTACCTGGTCCACAGAAAATGGCTGTTCCCAGCCTCTGGAGGTAAGTATGGATGAAGGGAGTTGCAGGGAAGGGGGTACGCAGAAGGAGGGTGTGGGTTGGAAGAGGGGGCTGGTGGGAATGACGAGGGACCATTTTCTTTTTTTTTTTCAGGTTTAAAAAAGTCGGGGGACTGTTTTCTTTTTTTACAGGTGAAATAGTAACAAAACAGATTTTGACACACTGAGGTAGGCTCCCAGTGTGCCAGAGTACTGGAAGGGGAATCAATGCTGACCCGGGGATCAGGTACCCCGAGGTCAACTGAGAACATAGGGGTGTGTGACAGAACGCTTCTGCCACTCTTGAGGACTGACCTTTCTTAAATCTGGTACAACAGTTCTTTTGTTTCATAGTCTAATCTATCCTTTAGAATTTCTAGTCCATAAGGTTGGCCACCTATTGGCACCCCTTCCCTTTCTTGACTATGCTATAGTGACCTGTTTAATTTTCCTTTTCCCTCTAAGGACCTTGTACAGGGAGGTTATTGTGGTGACCTCCAAGTGTATGTAAAACAGGCTGTGTTTATCATTGTTGGATTTAGTATGTAATATCACTATGTGATAAAATACCTTGATGTATATACCTTATGTTTATGAAACCTGTAAATGTTGAAAATACCATGGCACTAGGTGTTTTGGATAATGGTAAAAAGTACTAGGTGACTATTATAGAAATTAAGTTGGTTGTGCTATTTAAAATGCATGTAAATTGCTGTAAACTGAACAAGGCTGAAATGTCATGGTGATTTGCATGTATCCAATGATGCTTTGCATTATGGAAGTATGTATGATGTTGTATTTCTTTGAAACTTGATTTGTTGCCAATGCCCTTTGGGGTAACCCTTTTTTCAGTGATTCTGCATTGATATTATTTGTCTACAGCTTGTTTTGTTTTTTGAGCTCCATTACCCAAGCAAACTAGGCCCGCATAGGGATAAAGGGTTTTTACTAAAAATGTTTAGATCAGAGATCAGTGTCAGTACATGTTGGCTAAATGTAGAGAAAGGACATTCATGGTCTGTTGCTGCAAACTGATGTACTGAAGAAGGAATATGCCATTGCTGAAGGTTATTTACTATATTTTGAATAAACATCGCACAGAGATTGTGTGTTGAACTTGAAGTTCAGTGCCTGGTCCATCTGTTATCCCACAACCCCTCTACAGGCTTGGTGTCAGAAGTAGGATAACTTGCTGGAAGCATCTGGACTGGCCGAAGAGGGATGTTTTCTGGTGGATATCGCTCAGATATGCTAGGTGGACTGATGCAGCAGGAGTTGCCAGAGTAGAAACCCGGAGAAGAAAGTCAGTGGAGTTCTGACCACAACCATGGCCAACAGACAGACAGAAGCTGTTGCCTGGACTGGACCTGGGAGCTCGGAGGAAGGCCCAGCCTGAAGACAATGAAGAGATGCAGGTTGAGGCAGACTGAAGGTGCGAAAGACAACATCCTGGAGGTGGAGACCCCGATGGGGATGATCCACTGGATGAGTAGGCAATGGCTGGAGGCAGACCAACTACACAGAGAGGTGGAACACTGGTGCTAGGTGCTCGAGAGATTCCTGCCAGAGAGTTTGGATAAACAGTCAAAGGAGGATTTTTCATCCGCTCAGTTTGAGGAGGACCCTGTGACTGAGCAGGATATTCTTTTTGTTTCCTGTGTTCCCAGGATGTTACCTGTTGGAGGTTGGAGATGCAAGTATGGAACTTGAATGCGAGACCCCAGGTAAGACTGTGCCTAGTGATATTATGCTGGAGTTGAAGACTCCAAGCAAGCAAGAAGAAGCCTATGCGGCTGAAGGGACTTTCTTTTGTATTGATGCAGCTAAATCTATTAACAGTATTGACTGGGGTATACGGCAGGCTAAAGATGCTAATATTGCCAACATTTTACAGTATGTTATGATCAAGGAGGTGGTACATGATTTTATTTTTTTTTATGAAAAACCTACAAAGGAGGAGGTGAGTGGAAAATGGATTGGAACCTGTGTTGGGGTAACACCAAAAGAGTGTCTACCCTCAGGTATCTGTATCTGTAGCAAGTAAAATGAATGAATCAAGAGACATAGTGAGTTTATATAGACAGGTTGAACCTTGGACTTGGCCTCTGTTTAAAACTGACATGTCTGGTGGGGTTGAAGCAGGTAATTACTCACCCCAGAGAAACTGTTTCTATTGTACTGGACTTTACAGCCATCCAGAATTTTTGGTTAAGAAATATGACGTACTTTCCCTTAAAAGAGATAGTTCAGTAAAGGTACTGTTTGCCTCTGTTGAGAAATGTGTTACTGCTCAGGGTAAAGAATAATGATATCCACTATGTTTATGATGGAATGTTTATCATTAATAGGGACCCTGAGACGTAGCTTCTGAAGACGGATGGGTGGAACTCCATCCCTTCCTGGGACAGGAAGGTGGTAAGCAGTCTGCAATAACTGCTTCCCTCTTAAGGTAAGGGATATGTGACAGGGAGCTCCTGCCACTCTTGAGGACCAACCTTTCTTAAATCTGATGCAACAGTTCTTCTGTTTCATAGCCTTGTCATAGGTGAGGTAGTAAAAGATCACTCAGACAAAATACAAATACGGTTGAACACACCACAGGTGTGTCTGGAATTATTAAATCCCACACAAAAAAAAATTAAAATAAATCAAAACGTATAACTTTCTTTAAATTCAGCAAGTTCAACAGTTCAGATATTCAGCTGGTTCAGTAATTCAGCAGCAAGTTAGTTCAGCAAGATCAGCAGTTCAGCAGTATAGGTTAATTACTTGCACTAACGATAAAAGAAATCAAAACAAAAGGCACAGCTCAGGGAGTTAAAGTAACTGACTCCCCGACATGGGTCTGTGCTTGCTCTCACTCTCAGAAATCCAACTCCAGGGAGACCTCACCAGGTTCAAGCTCTAACTTGAACTGCCTGAGAGGTCCCTTTACCCATCTTAAATAACCAGCTTGCTGCTCTCTTGCAGGCTGTATACACCCCAATACTCTAAATTCCTACATTACACTTTAGATTATTGGTACACAAACTACTGGAACAACAGACCAGATAGCCTTTTATAAATGATCAGTTCCTAATATTTGTTTTTATTTCCACAGGCAATACTCTTTAAAAGAAACCTTAATATGTGAAAAAAGGGAGTTAAATGAGACATGGCTCCTCCCCCACAAGGGTGACAGACAGCCAAGGTCTCTACAAAAGGTGCAGCTTTGGTGTTGCTGTCTCCCTACAGGACACCCAAAGCACCCAGCTAGGAGGAAGCATATGATTGGTAAGTGCAACACTTTGAGACAGAAATGACTCTTTAGTTATTGTTTACCTTCTGTCTTAAATTCTAACATTTCTACATATTTTTACACTCAGTTATATCCCAGATCAGCCTTATCTATAACCACTAGTCTTTTATTTCTATTGCTTTGATTTGTATGCATACTGGCTTAATGTTTTAAGCAATAGCAGTTCATTATTTTCTGTCATAACACAGTAAAGAGGTGGAGAACTAGCAGGCTCAATTTACATTCATACTTTATCACACAGGATTACCTGTCTCCCTATACACTTTTATATTTCCTACATGTTTTTTTCTGCTAACAGTGACTCGCTACCTCCTATCCTACTCCTTGGGGGGGAGGGGTTGAACTAGCTGCAGAAGCCTCTACTATGGCTTCTTCTATTTCCCACTGTTTTATTATCCTTTCGTTAGGGCTGCAATACGGGCTTTTTTTTGTAATATCTTTTTACCTCCTACGATGCTCTGGCGTCTGCCTCTCCTTCAGGACTTCCTGGCATCTCCACTCCCCAGCCATCCTCTTCCCGAGCGCTGCCCTCATACTGCATATCACAGCCAGGCCTCTGAGTCATCCCAGAGTAACCCTATCTCTGGGTGGGTCCCCCTCCTCTGAGGGGGAAGGCACTGGGGCAAGGGGGAACCCCAGCACTCTATATTTTCTACTGACTCGAGGTGCTGCTGTGGAGGAGCAGGCTCCCGGAGGTTCTGGAGATGTGGAGAATGCGGAGGTGAAGGAATATGCCATTGTTAAAGGTTATTTCCTGTATTTTGAATAAACACTCCACAGAGATTGTGTGTTGAACTTGAAGTTCGGTGTCTGGTCCATCTGTTATCCCACAACCCCTCCACAGGGCATGGGGGGGTGGCACATCAGACACCGAGAGTGGGCATCCCTGTGTTGGAAACATCAAAGAAGTATTTTTTGGCACACTGGGGTGGGCTCCCAGTGTGCCACATTAATGGGGGGGAGGGGGGTATATGGTGACATGGGGATTGAGCATCCCGATGTCGGCAGGGGACAGAGAACAGAGGGTGCAGGGTGGACAGCAGCAGTGGGAGGGAGCTAACATTTAAATTTGTTGTCCTGCTGTGTGTCTGTTTGGGAGGGAGAGAGGAGCTGATGCTGCAATGATGAAACTGCCCCTGATTGCAACAGCAGATTTCTTTCAAGTGCAGTGCTCACTCTGAAACTGCCATCATCGGCAGCTTCAACATTAATTGGTAGCCAAGGGATGTGCCCATTAAAGCATCCACTGCATTGGCCACAACAATGCCACACCTTTGCAATGCTCTACTGTCTCAATATGTTTCTTGTGCTCTGCATGTGCAAGCAAGCATAAAAAGCAGAATGTAAAATGTTCATACTGCACAAACTGTGCAAGTCAGGGGCAACCCCATGCTTAGGTGCAGGGCTTGTAATCATGTACATTCCCCTTTAAGATCATATTTATAATTTAGGTTGTTTATACATTTTTTTAACCCTTTGATTCATTCACCTGTTTGTCTACTGATATTCACCCTCACCTCAGTCGTGGGGTGGTGGCAGGGCACCATGGTCAGGAAAGATTAACTTGAAAGCTGTGATTTTTTGGGGTTGGGTTTATGACATACCTCCCCATCCTACCCTTGCAACAGTGCCATTAGTGGTGTAGGCTATATGAGCAGAAAGTTACCATGTCAGACATCGAGAGTAGAAAATCTGAGTCATGCTGACAGCTCATTTCCCTCTTTCTCCTGGGTCTGATACTGTAGAAGTGAGCAGCCCTCGCTCCCAGAGACCTCATGTGTTCCCTCAGAGACTGCATTCACTCTTTTGTTGGCCGGTTTGAATTCCAAGATTGGGAACCGAACCTGCAGCACCGGTATGATAAGTGGAAGTACTTATCATTAGGTCATAAGTCTAGCCCTGCATTAAGATAATTAAGTTTAAAAGTATGTGCAGTTATGATTGCATTTCAAATCAGGAGAAAATAGACATATTAACAAGCACCTTCCTCACAAATGGTGATTACTAAGACATTTCTGTTATTCAGAGACATGTCAGGTCAGGATTTCAGATGAACTGTTTTTTTTTTCCATTGGAGAAGTACAATGATTCTACAGATCAAGATTTGGAAGTAATAACTGTTTCTTTGTGGATGTAAAACATTTTGGGCCCCATATTCAGAGTTGGCCAGATGAGCAGTGCAAAGAGATGCGCTGCAGAAAGAAATGGTCTGGCCAACTCTGACGGGATATTCAAACAGAATGCGTGATCGCAATGAATCATGCAACCTGTTTGAATATCGGACCATGGATGCACAGCACAAAGCGGGCAGCTGCCATACTTGGCGCAGTGCATCCAGGGTTTGGGGCTGAAGACTGCTGATGGGGGAATAAGTGGCACATTCTTGGATACGCTGTGTCCCCCAAGGGTGATATTCAGCCAAAAAATGATAATGAGATCATCAGGCATGCATAACGCAACCAGACCCCATGCAAGCTTATTATGTGCTCATTAGCATGGTTCCACCCGGCTGAATGCACTAGACCAGCCCCCTCACAACCTCAAGCAAAAGGAAAAATAAACAAATCCCTGGAAGCCTCGGTAGTCCTGTGGTACCCCCCTCCCATCCCCGAGCTGCAATGTATAACATCAGCATCCCCCTCCATTTTCCATAGTGCAGGGTCCCCCCATGCCTGATCCCCAATCACAATAAATATATGCCCCGATAATTTTCCATAGTGTAGTGGCACCCCTGCACTCATGCCTGATCCACAATCACAATAAATATATGCCCCGATCATTGTCCATAGTATAGTGGTACCCCCACCCATCCCCAATCCTCGATCAAAATATAAATATGCCCTGAACATTTCTCATAGTAGAGTGGCACCCCCTTCCTGTCACTGTTCCCCAGTTGAAATGAAGATAAACCCCGAACCCTTTCTGTAGTGTAGTGGGCCCCTCTCCCATGCCCAATCCCAGATCAAAACACAATCCCAACCGAACCCATTTCCATAGTGTAGGATCCCCTCTCCCATGCCTGTTCCTTGATGTCATGAATAAAAGAACAGTCCCCACATATTTCCATACTGTAGTGGCCCCACCTCCACCCCATCAGGATTGGACCCCCCCACTCCCCCCAACCCAACTGGAGCTGGCAGCTGGCTCAGCCCTCTGCACACCACCATGGCCAGCTGTCAACTGAACTGTGAATGAACATGTACTATACATAGTACATGCTTATTTGTTGATCGGGGAAGGGAGGGTGGTTGCGACTGGGGATTGGGCATGGGTGGGGAATCTTGCACTATGGAAAATGGAGGGGGATGCTAATATTATACATTGGGGCTGGGGGATGGGGGGTATCACTAGACTACCAGGGTTGGCAGGCTGCTGTGCACCTGTCTGCACTTCCACAGCGTGCCTGTGGGTGGCTGGCTGATTTAGGCATGCCTTTTCTATGCCTGACTTTGGGCGGCTCATTTCTGAGAGGCACCGCAGATACGCCACACAGTTTTGTTGAATATTGTGGTGTGCGGCATATTCATGGAACCTCCCCTTTTATTTGCGCTGCATACATTATTTCTGTGCTATGGCACATTTGAAGATGCATGATGCATCCCTCCCTTTTGAATATTGCGCTTCTGCGCATTTTCTGAGATGTGCCACACATCTCCATTTTGAGCTGAGATGTGCCACATATCTCCTTTGAAAATGTGGGCCTCAATCATAAAGTAGAAGCAGGTAGTTAGTCAAATGATTACAATGGGTCAATTATGGACCTTTTTTCAGAATACAGCACTTCTAAAATTACTGTATGTAAATTAAAGCTCTGTAATCAGGTAGAGGAGGGAGTAAAATGAATGGCATGACAATTCACCTTCCCTGCCATGAAAGATCTTTAGAAGTCATAATATCTGTTTTGGAAATCAACAGCATAAACTCACGAGTCCATAATCCCAGTTCTTGAGCATACTGTGCATTGCTGAAAATATACAACAGATAATTTTTGTGAAAAAAATGTTTTTTTTTCCTAAATCTGGAGCCACTAAAATTTTAACAGATTGTGTATATGAAATATAAAACAGTAGAATCAGTATATAGTATGCCTTTTTGCAGTACTGTACTGTGATTTCGACAGACAGTGTTTAACTGAGGCTTATTACCCTGCTATTTAAGAAGTGATCTCTAGTAGCACACAGCTAATTTAGTAGCCACTGATGCACAATTATTTTAAATGAAGCAGCATTCATTTAGACTGGTAAGGTGTTTTTGTCTGCCCAGTGAATGTTGTTCCCTTAGCTGCAACTGGATAATGAGTAATCAATACAGCAAACAGCCATGTTCAATACTGCTATTACTTAACAGTGGCTTTCTGTGGGATTTTGAGAAATGGACTAGACTGTCTTTTATAAAGAAGGTCCCATATTTCAGTGCTGCCGTAAAGATGACCTTTTAAGAAAGCTGAATGACGATGTGTCGAATGTCAGTCTTTGTTACTGATAAATGCACTTTAGTAAATGGCAGGTGAAATTTAAGGTTCCTGAAATGGTCAGTAACTATTGCTTAATAGAGAAAGAAGACAGATAACAGTAATACCTGGTAGAACTAAAAAGGTTTTCCTCCTTTTAAAAACAAAATATGACAAGTATTACTTTTATATCATTGTTGGAAGAGTCTTGTAGTGCTCTCCATACCAGATCACCCAGCGTTAGCCCTCCCTCTGAAGGTCAGGCACAAATAGTATGGCTTTACATCAGAAAAGTAGGACGACGACAGTCTAAAAGGGAAAAACTGGGATGAGCTAGCATGCATGATGCCCCTACCTTCCCCCATGATCTACCGGTCATCTGACCATCCTTGGAAATACCCATCCCATGCTTGCTCCTGGAGTGAGTTGAAGGCCCACTGTGGGGGCTAAGCCACAGAGACCAAAGGGTTGGTATCTGAAGGAGGCCCAAGGCGTTGGAGTGGGGATCAAGAGCAAGTGGCTGAGGGTAAGCCAGCTCAACAGGGATAAACAAATAGGTAAAACAAAGAAACAAACAAAACCGGCTCATTTGTGATAGACATGAGGGTATCTTAAGGTAAAGGAGGAGGGAAGGAGAAAGACCCAGAGATCAATTAGGGTCTGTGGTGATACTGTAGGTAGGGAAAAATGGGCAGACTGGGTAGACCAAGCTGTCCTTATCTGCTGTCAGATTTTAATGTTTCTATGTTTCTGTTTATGTTATGCAGCAATCTCCCCAGCCTACCTACTGTCAACATTTATAAGTAGGCATGGGCTACCTGATGGGTAGCTGGGTCAGGTAGTGGGGGTATTGACTATTTTTGACCGGGTTGGGTAATTCGGGTAATGTACTACCCTACCCGACATAACAGTGTAATTCTCAGGTCAGGTAGTTTGAGACGGGTAATACATAAAGGACCTCCAGGCTGGAAACAGACATTAAAAGGGCAACCTGTGGGGTCCTTCATGGAGCTTACAGCAGAATAGGAGCACATGACCCATGGATGACACCTGATTGGTCAGTGGTGTCTAAAGGGCTGTGCTCCATCTGCTGTGAGCCTGTGTGGCACAGATACAGCAGTTTGAAAGCAGCTCTGTGGGTGCTCACAGCAGTAAAGACTTGTGTTTTGAATCAACAGTTGAAAAAACTACCCTAAACAAACTAGGAATCAGACAAAAGCAAAATTAAGTGAAAAATAGTGGGGGATTATAATCGTCTCAGGGGAGGGATGAAATGATCTCAGGGGGAGGAGGATCAGCCTCAGTAGAGCAAGTGGTGCTGCGGAGAGAACAGAGGATCAAGGTGCAGGGGAAAAGCTGACAAAAACACAGAAGGCAACTGGTTTTAAATTAAAAGTTGAAAAACTTGAAACTTTATTACTCTCTTTGTTAGGTACCCCTGAGCCCTGTTATTTATTATTGTGACATAGTCAGCTACACTGTCTGTTTCTGCGGCATAGTGAAATCCTTTCATGGCTGTATTACACTGTTTGTTAGGTGCCCCTAAGGCCCGAGCCCTGTCACTTATCACTGTGGCATAGCTACACTGTCTGTCTCTGCAGCATATTGAAAGCATTTCATGGTTGTATTACACTGTTTGTGAGGTGCCCCTGAGGCCCGAGCCCTGTCATTTATTACTGTGACATAGTCAGTTACACTTTCTGTCTCTGCAGCATACTGGAATCCTTGTATAGCTGTATAATACTGTTTGTTAGGTGCTCTTGAGGCCCAAGCCCTGTCATTTATTACTGTGGCAGTCAGTTACACTGTCTGTCTCTGTAGCAGTTAATAAATCATTTCATGGCTATATCACACTGGTTGTTAGTTGCCCCCAGGCCCTGTCATTTATTGCTGTAGCATAGTCAACTTCAGCTATACTGGCTGTCTCTGCAGCAGTTAGTGAAACAATATAATTTCATGGCTGTTTCTACTATGTCTCATATTTCCCAGCCTAAGTCTACTAAAAGGGAAGCACAGTGCTGCTGCATGTGCAGCTGTTAATGATGTGGACAATATGGATCATACCACCAATAAAGAACATAGCGGCAATAATAATAACATCATCATCATGACTGGCACTAAATGTCCTGAACAACAAAAGCATGTTAGCAATGAAATCATAGTAGAGTTTTGGAAAGAATTGACTGGAATTATTCATAGAGGTACTGAACATTTTGCCACATGTGCCTGGATACTTCCAGCTGCTGAAGCAGCATGCAAGGAGGCCTCCTCCTCAGATATAAGCTCAGATAGTGAGGCAGCTAATGCTGAATGAGATGGTGATAGTGGGGAATGAGAATGGGATAGCCCAGGCTATGTCCCACATAACTGTAACCCAGATGCCATGTCCCAGTGGGATATGACCCCTGCCTTGTAGGCCCAACCAGGGTTGAGGGACCTGGGTCCTATTTCTGATGTTACTTGGGTCCTTTCCCAAGATAACCATAAGTCGCAAAGTTCTTCCATCCAGAGCAAAATGACAAGTGGGTCTGATTTCTAGCACTACAACCCCCTAGAGTGCTGTACCTACCCACTACCCTATGCAGTCACCCCACACATGTATTACCATTAACCAGAAACCACATTTTCAATAACCTACAATTTTTTTACTTAAGCTAATGATATGCTCACATGGGGTACAAATTAAATGCTCACACTTATTTTTGTAAAACAATTGGTTAACCAATAATTTTATTTATCGGGGGGGTAGGAATGGGAACCTGGATGTAGAAATTAAACCATATTTGCATTTTGGCATTGTCATCAGGAACAATCATTTCACTTTCAATTTCAAACATCTTTCAATGCTGGCCACCCATCAACCTTTTTCTGGATTTGAGTTAACTTACTAGCTATTTAGCTGCCTTAGATTGGTAACCAAACCCCAGCTAGTACCAGTCCCCAGTGCAGATAAGAACCTCACAGTTCTATCCCTGAGTACCCAGTACTAAACCATGCAGGCCTGGAAGTGGTGCAGCTGGTTAGCTGGCATTGGCATGCTTAAATTAAAACAGACTGTTAACTCTTTTCATAGATGCATGATTACTTAATAAAATGTAATGCTGTAACTAGGCAGGTAATAACATTTTGACTTTGATACTGAACTTGACAAACCCTTGAAGCAACTATTTACAGTTCCTTGGGTGCACAGCAATTCCTGCTTTACTTACTGTCTTACATACAGTCCCTTGCAAATGCAGCAAAAGGCTTATAGACAGTAGATCTGAGGTAGACACAATTTGTGGAACTTGACTTTGCTGAGATAGTGCAGGAAGGGCTTGCAGCAGCCTCCCTCTTCCAGATAGCAGGCTCTTGCAGCTTTAGCAGGCTGGAGCTTCTCTCAGCTCCCATAACAGTTAGGCATCTGGTTAGAATTGAAGTCACATCTGCACCTGTGCCGGCACACCTCAGACCCCCACATCTAGGCATGACCCCTCGGGGGAGGCACAATGACGGTACCTAGCTGGTGACACTGCCAGGCTGATTCCCCAAGCTGAACCTCATGGAAGTCTTTTTCCTCTCTCAGATAATTAGTCACATTTAGCTCTCTGGGCATTTCAACTACACTGCCAGCATAGCAGCCATGGCCCTTTCGCATTCAGAACACAGTCTCTGGAATTTTTCACTGGGAACACAAGTTCAAAGACTCAGGCGCATCTAATTGGCTTCAGAGAAGACCATTAAACCTATACTGAAGCACATACCTTCTGCTCAACAAGTCCCATGATAATAGACACGGTCCTCACCATGCAGGTACTCACAAACAGAGGAAGATCTCTCGTCTCACTTCTGGAGATACACACTGGAGATTAAGGGAAGTCTCCCTACCAAACTAAGCACTTCTCCCATTGTAGCTCATACACTTTACACTTTAACTTACATAAGCTGAGACATAGGCGAACAATTCCTCTTAGCAGACATGGCTCTGCAGCCCCAAGCAGGACATCAGACTTCTTCAAGGCAATCACTAGTGAGCTTCTTTCCCCAAGGAGACTCCCATACCATTTCTGAAAACAAGACCATCCATCGCCATTCCTTCAGCCAGACATCCTCCTTTTTGGCATTGAGTGAACGCAGGGTGACAGACAGAATTGAGAAACCTCCTGGAACTAGTGGCTACTCGGCCCCCAAGCAGGTCTCCCTCTTACTTGAACTTCACAGTAGGCTTTCTCACTCAGAAACATTCTAGGCAGCACTATCACTGCTGAAGTGTAGCTTTTTCACAGCCTTCTCACAGCTGAAGTTGCAGGTCAGTAGAGCACTCTCACCACATACATTGCAGGCCCTTGCAACTCTCTCACAACTGCAGTGGCAGGATTCTTAAAGCTCTCTCACAGCTGAAGTCGCAAATCAGGATTCTTCAGATAAATTCCTTCAAATGTGGAAAGGTGCATGCAGGCCCTGGGGGACAGGTAGCTGGCAATCCCCAGGCATGCCACTCTTAATCCTTGCAACCACATTTCTTTAGTAAGGGGCCAGACCCCCCCCTTCCCTGTGGAGGGGCTCCCACCGAACTGGATTCAAAATCAAAAGTCTCTTGGGTTTTGGGAGCTCCAGACAGCTCTCTATTGGCTAAAACATTTGTCCTTTTGAAAAATTAATATTCATCAGGCTCCTTCAACACCTGATTGATTCTTCAAATGGGCTCCAAACATTAACCCTGTATTTTCTCCCATGATTCTTTTGAATTCTTATTGGATATTAATATCAAACTTACAAGCCTGAGTTAGCAAAATTCAACATAGGCTCATAACTTTGTTTTCTTTATATATCTTTACATCAGACTTCCAACATAGCCTTCTTATGACCCCACCTCATGAACAAGGGCAGAGAAAATTTTCAACACCTGGCCAAAAGGCAATTTCACACAGGGACTGCAAAATGACCTTTTGGGATGTTAAAAAAACATATTGGCCAGGATTGGAAAAATGACAAGCTGTCACATTCATGAGGTGCTGTAAAGATATGGCTATGTTGTAAATCTGGGGTAAAATATTGAAAAGTACCAAAGTTACCAGCCTGCATTAGCAAAATTCTACATAGGCTCATAACCTGGTCATTTTATAAATATTTTTACACTAAATTTTCAACATAGCCTTCTTATGACCCCACCTCATAAACAAGGGCAGAGAAAAGTTTCAACTCCTGCCTGAAAGATGACCTTGTGCAGGGACAATGACATCACCTTTTGGGATATAAAAAAAAAATTTTCCCCAGTATTTGAGAAATGACGGCTAACACATTCATGAGGTGCTATAAAGATGTAGCTATGTTGTAAATTTGGAGTACAAATATTGAAAAGTAGCAAAATATGAGCCTGCAATCACAAAATTCAATGTAGGTTCATAACTTTGTTGTTTTTCAATATTTTTACACCAAATTTTCAACATAACCTTCTTGTGACACCTCATGAACAAGGGTGGAGAAACATTTCAACTCCTGTCCAAAAGGTGATTACATGCAAGGACCACAAAATCACCTTTTGGGACAGATCTGCATAATGACAGTGCCATTGTTCATGAGGTGGGGACCCAAAGACGGCATGTTGAAAATTTGGGCCAGAAATCTGTAAAAATGCACACAAGTTATGGCACTAAGTTCAAAACCCCATTGAAATACATTGAACTGCATATCTATGGTTTAATAAATCATGAAAGGTTGCACTCCTGAAGAAATCATGAAACATTTCAAGTATTCAGTTCAAAAGTTATTTTATTTGGCAAATGCCAATAAGGCTGCTAGCCAGTCACCTCAGTGAATAAAAAGTTGGTCTTCACCCTAGCACTTCACCTGCAAATGAGGCTTTGTCAGGGGTGTCGATGGCCATTTTTGGTTTTGCAGGTGAAAAACAAAACTGGACCAAGGATTCCTGATCATGACACTGGGGTATTGGGCACCCTGTGTCATAGTTATGTTCTGGGGCGGGGAGGTGGGTGCTGAGAGGAAGGGTCGGGTTGGGGGAAGAAAAATTCTTATTTAAAGAAAAAAGGACCGGCATCAGGAAAGAACACAATCGTGGCACTGAGCAATTGGACACACCCAGTGTCATTGCTATGTTTCTGAGAGGTTGTGGAGTAGTGGGTGCTGAGAGGGAGGGTCAGGTGGGGGGGAATTTTATAATAAAAATAAATAAAATAGGCAGTCATGGAAGAACATGGCCCACTCTGCCATGACCAAGATGGCCGCTGCATGCTGCTGTGCATGCACGACTGCTAGCGCATGCGCAGTAGAGTGTGGTGGCAATCTTGGACATGATGGAGTGTGCCATGTTCAAGGGGCAGTGTGGTTGGTATTGGCATTAGTGGAGATGGTGGTGGCAGTGACCATAGTGACAATGAACTGGAAGCAGGAAGTGACGTTGAATTGATGTGTCCTTGTAGTCTTCCTAGACAAACATAGATTGTTTTCTGACACAATCAAGTACTGGAAAATCCCAAAGTAGTACTCCACGTGAAAAAGGTGTGAGAAATGAATTCCCTAAAAATTCAAAGTATCTCATCAACTAACATTAAAAGAAAATGAGAGAAGATCAAAATTTGCCTGCCAGCATCCAACATGCCAGCTGTTAAAGTAATTTGCAGAGCTGTTGGCTGATTGTCAGCTCCCTTTTGTTTTTGTTGCCCAAAAAGGTTTCCTCAAGTTCATGAACTGGACTGAACCATGTTACATCATCCCTGTCAAACATATTTCTCAAAAAACTCTGTTCCATAGTTGTATGACTTAGTGTGTACTGAAGTAATTAAGCAGTTGAAACTCTCTGAGGTGAAGTGGGTTCACATAACTACAGATACAGTATATGGACCAGCAACCAAACAATTGACTACATAACTGTTACAGCTCATTGGGAAAGTTTTCAGTCAGAAAGTAATAATCCCTGACCCCCTGTAAGCAGTAGGAAGCAGGCTGTATTACGTGTCATCACTTTTGAGGAAAACCACACTGCTGTGAACATTTTGCAGGAGTTAGAAAAACAATTCCAGAAATGACTTACTCCATATTCGTTATTTCCAGGGTTCATAGCATTAGAAAATGGTGTCAATATAGTCAAAGCTGTTAGAGATGGCATATTGTTTAAATCTTCTCATCCATAGTTTGTTAAATTGAAACAGACATTTTGAAAACCTGCTTGGTCTTGCCAGGAAAATATGTGGGCATTTCAGATAGTCTGTAAAAGCACACAAAAATCCTGAAGGTGCTGCAGAGGTCAAACAAATTTACTACTGAATACATTAAAGCAGGAAGTTCCAACCCAGTACAATTCAACATTTTACATGTTAGAAAGGCTTTTTGAACAGAGAAGAGCTGTACATGACTACACCATGCTGAATCAAATAGGTAAAGCAGACATCATGCTTAGTTCCAGCATTTGGACTCTTTTTAAATCTTTGGTCACCTCACTGGAGCTGTTTGAGACTGTCGCAAGTGATGTCAGTGTGCATAGTACAACTCTGAGTCAACTTCTTCCTCAAATAAGATTTCTTCACATTTTCCTTTATGACATAAAGACTTTCAGTCAAAAGGCACCACTGCTATTATGCTGACAGATGACCTGAATCTCAGACTGTTGACTGATCAGAGAATAAATACCTTGTTTAAGAATGACACCTATGTGTTGGCTACATTGCTAGATCCCCACTTTAAAGGGAACATTGAAGTCATCCTTTCTGCAGGGGAAGACACTGAGGCCCGGATATTCAAACTGCACCATTCTGAGGCGCAAGCCCTTGCGCTGCTCAAAATAGTCGCGCAGGGGTGTGGCCGGGGTGATATTCAAAGGAGTTGCTGTTGAGCAACTCCTTTGGTCTCACCCCCAGCCAAGCCACTGTGCATGGTGCAGTGAACTTGCGCCACCACGTTGTCAGAGTTGAGCATTAAACTTGCGGTGGTGCAAGTACCATTGCGCCATGTGCAAATTTCTGATATTCAAAAGGTGACATGCAAATGGGGCCATAATTCATGCAAGGCGCGGGGAGGGCCATTTGCATCTGATTATGGCCCCATTTGCATGCCATTAGCATGTAGGTGCGCCGATCCCCGAGGACTTGCGCCTGGCCACCCTGCCAGGCAGCAGCCATCGGGGACCGATGCACCCTGCAGCCCAATCGCGGGCACAACGTGAAAACAACCCTCCCGCCCATCATCTCCCAATGCCCGATCGCGGGCAGAACGTATCATGACAACACCCCCCCCCCAAACAGCTCCCAATGCCTGATCGCTGGCAGAACGTATCATGACAACACCCCCTGCCCAAACAGCTCCCAATGCCCGATCGCTGGCAGAACGTGAAACAACTCCCCTAGTGCCCGATCACGGCAGAATGTAAAAAGATCCCAACCCGAATATCTCCCTGGTGGTCCAGTGGACGTAATGCCCGATCGCGGGCATAATGTCAATGACAACCCCCAAACATCTGCCTGGTGTCTAGTGTCCCCACTCCCAACCCACCCACGAAGCCCCACCACTGGCCCCTGGCAGCGGTGGGCAGAGCATCCCACCCACCTGCCGCCCGCCACCTGCCAACTGACTGTCGGTAGGGCTGAACCCATTCACAAATCTGGACTGTCATGTACGGTATGGGCTGCATGCCCATTGGCTCTAGATCTGCACCAATGGGCATGCAGCCCTACTGACAGTCAGTCGGCGGGCGGCGGGTGGCAGGCGGGTGGGATGCTGCCATCCGCCGCCGCCGGGGGAGCGTGGTGGGGTTTTGGTGGGTGGGTGGTGGGGACACTAGACACCAGGGAGATGTTTGGGGGTTGTCACTGACATTCTGCCCGCGATCGGGCATTATGGTCCACTGGACCACCAGGGAGATATTCGGGTTGGGGGGTCTTTACATTCTGCCCACGATCGGGCACTGGGGTTGTCATGATATCGCCTGCCCACCATCGGGCATTGGGAGCTGTTTGACGGGGGAGGTTGTTTACGCTCTGCCCGCGATCGTGGCTGGTGGGGGGGCACAGGACTGAGCTGGGGCCAGCCATGGGTGGCAGCTGCTGTGTTGCCCTGTAATACAGCAGCTCACCTGTGGGTGGCCCTCAACTTGATCCTTTTTTTGGCTCAAAGTGTGCAGGCGCAAGAGGTTGGGGTTGCGCTTGCATTATCTCTGCACAACCCGACTGAATATCGGGTTGCGCAGTTTATGCATGGTTCCTCCCCCTCCTGTTGAGCATGCATTCATTTGCATTGCGCTGTTGCTCAACCTGTTTTCAGTGGCGCAACTGCCTCCTGCTGAATATCGCAGAATGGCGCAATGTAGGACTTGCGCATGCGCAACCCTGTTGCGCATGGCGCAACCCTTTTGAATATCTGGGCCTGAGTATTGAAGAAATCTTCTGTTAACCAAATGTGACATTGTCCCACCAACACTGTTAACTGATGAACAGCAGTCAAACTCTGCCAAACCATCGGAGTGCACCTCTGGTGCAGACAATAGCACATCTATAAGTTCTTCACAATCACTGGTGTCATCAGCGAGGGAAAGGACATGGACTGGTATCCTGTAAAGAAATTACAGCTGGTTCATCTGCTAGACTGGTAACCATCTCACACAGCACAATGATCCAAGAGTATTTTGCAGATCCTACTGTGATTGGTCTCGAGGAAGATCCATTACTCTATTGGAAACAAAGGAGAACAACATGGTCAGATCTAGCAAATCTTGCAGTAATGTACCTCAGCTGTTCACCTTCAAGCGTATATTCAGAATGCATATTTAGTGCAGCTGAAGGAAAAGTCACTGACCAAAGAACACTGCTAAGTCCTGTAAATGTGGAATGGCTTACATTTCTGAAAATGAATGCTGACAATTTCCCAATTGTCTCAAACACTGAATTATGCAATTCTGACCCTGAACAGGAACATCAGCCTGCAAACAGTGATATTGAATATGATGGCTAGGTTGTGTATGGAATTAATAGAAAATCCAGTGTGTAGTAGCATGCTGCCAAATTTGGTAACTCAACATTGCTAACACATCTCTCTGTCTCTCTCTCAGCAGTTGCAACTGTCCCTCTGAAATAAATCCTGCTGTGGTCACAGGCAGTTTATGAACAGATAGGCATGTTTGTCCTTTTTCTGACAATGTTGTCACCATTATTTAAATCTGAATTCACCTCCCTTTTTTTATTTTTCACATTTTCGTATCAAACATGTCCCACATGTCACATACTGTTCCAGTCCTGTCTATATGAACACTACACAAATTCTGGAAGGACCGTTGCTAATAACTCAAAAGCCTTATATCATAGTTGTTACTGCAGTTTCTTCCATTGGCATCACTTTCCCTCAGTTTTACTGTCATTCTTTTTAGATATGTACTACTTACCAAATATGCCATCACCACTGCCACCATGCCAGCCAAATGTACCATACTACTCTTAGTTTTGTCAGTCATTACTTTATTATGCTTCAATCCTACCATGGGTATAGTTTTTGGAAACAGCAGCAGCCTCACTCAGAGCAGCTGTGCCTCTCGTATCTACCTCATCAATGCCTGCCATGGATATAATTTTTGGAAACAGTAGCAGGCTCACTCAGAGCAGCTGCACCTCCCACATTTGCCTCATCAATGCCCGCCATGGGTATAAGTTTTGGAATCAGTAGCAGGCTTAGACAGAGCAGTTGTGCCTCTTGTACCTACCTCAGCAATGCCTGCTATGGCCATAATTTTTTGAAACAGCAGGCTCACTCACAGGAGCTATGCCTCTCGTACCTATCTCAGAAATGCCCACCATGGATATAATTTTTGGAAACAGCAGCAGTCTCAGTCACAGCAGCTGCACCTCTCATACCTGCCTCAGCAATGTCCGCCATGGGTATAATTTTTTAAAATAGCAGTAGGCTCACTCACAGCAGCTGCACCCCTTGTTCCTGTCTCAGCAATGCCCACCATGGGTATAATTTTTGGAAACAGCAGCAGGCTCAGTCATAGCTGCTGCACCTCTCATTCCTGCCTCAGCAATGTCTGCCATGGGTATAATTTTTTTAAATAGCAGCAGGCTCACTCACAGCAGCTGCACCCCTTGTACCTGTCTCAGCAATGCCCACCATGGGTATAATTTTTTGAAACAGCAGCAGACTTAACTACAGCTGCACCTCTTGTACCTGTCTCAGCAATGCCTGCCATGGGTATAACTTTTGGAATCCTAACAAACAGTGTAATACAACAGTCTTTCACATTTATGTTATGGTCAGGGTAGGGTAATATGGTAGTAGAATGGGGTCTACCTGACTCTAACCAACTACTCATTTTGCATTAGGTATTTTTAGGGTAATTTAGGGTAGTTTGGAGATATCCATGGGTGGTGTTTAGGGCAAGGTATTTTATTACCCACCCATACCTCTTTATAAGTGCATGCTTACTTTTTCATTTTGAAGAAGGACTCTGTGAAGTATACTTGGAGTCAAATAAGAGATGCTGGATGTACTGTACAGGCTATGCACTGGAGTTTGACCAAGGATATCAGAACTATTTTTGTGGATATTTAGACAATAGTGTTAGGCTATAGTGTGATGAGTTTTAACAGATTACCACTCAAGGATGAATCCATTTTTTTACAACGTTGAGGTAAAACAATTGTTTGATGAAAGAGAAAGAGCGAGAGAAAGAGAAAAAACCTCTTTAAAGAGCAACAGACACTGCTCTTGGAAGAATGTCTGCCTGGTCATTGCGAAAATCATAATAAAAAGTTTTTTGTCTTCCAATAACTATGCTGTACAGCTGAGTACCACTGCAAAAAAAACTTCTAGTAGTAGCTCAAGGACAAGTGCTGAAGTTTGAGATTATGCACAACAAATTTTAAAGGCCTTTTTGATATGTTTCTGCAAAGCTACTCTATGAAAATGTAACTTCTTTAGATGAAGTGGCAGTAATAATTAAGTATAAAACTATGTGTTTCAGGACAATTCCGTAGGTCATTTGGACTCTATGGAACAGTGTGAAATTAAAAGGGTCACAGACGTGAAGCTGAATTTGATAGGAGTCCTCATGCAAAAAAAAAAATGGATAGAGCTACTGCCAACTGTTTTGTATGAAATATCTGGCACTGAATGAGAACCCTTGGAGATTTAAATAACTTATTCACAATAAAGGGGTTTTGTTGCATAAAAGCCTGATTTAACTATAAAGCAGACATGGCTTATGAGTGGAGAACAGAGGAGGTATTAATCTTAAAAGATCCCATTTGTTTTTCTATTCTCCTGGCTACTATGAAGAAGGGACAAATGAGGAACCAGTTAGCCTGTTTGTATTACATCTCAGATTACATTGCTCTGAGACAGATATTTCCTATTATTTAAGAACAGAGGAAATGCTAGGAAAAAATCAACTGAGAGAGATGGAGTCAGCCAGTTCATCTCACCGTCTGCCAGAGATTTAGATGAGAAATGTAGCATTGTAACAAGAAAGCATTCAGCAGAAGGTGCACAGAGGGCAACCTGGATTTTTTTTTTTTTATCACGGAGGCATCATTTGAACAGGATTAGGCTGCATATTGCAGTTACTTCTTTGAATGAATAATTGTGCCATTCAGCCTAATAACTGACCTTCAGCAGTTATGAAACTCAAGGAGGCGTGGGATGTGTATGTGGTGTGCACTGGTTCATTAAAGTTCTGGGGCCCAAACCCTCCATGGTAGTGTTTTAACACAAGACCTGAGTTCCTGTGACTGACAGTCTTAGAAAAGAATACAATATTGTATATAACTTCATGAACCAGAATATGCTGCAACCATCTGGCTCTGGACCAGAATATACTGCAACCATCTGGCTGTACAGTGTGCCACAGAAGTGCTACTTACTGAGCAGATAAAACCTGTTATTGTTGTACTCACACCAGCTTTACTGTGGCTGTTGATCTGACACCAGTGTTTCCATAGCACATTTACATAAACTCTGTACTCACTGTTCTATCCCATTAGGCAATTCCTAATCTAATTATTTGCCCAGTTCTAGCCCAAGTATGCTACCCTCTTAAGTCTTTGGCTTCTTATCACTGCTGTGGGATCAAGAAGTAGACATAAACCATGTGTGATATCTTGCATAGAATGTAATCAATAAACGGTATTATATGTTTCAACCATCCTACATTTCAATGGACATCCCTGATTTTACCACTCAGAATTGCTCCTCCTCATATGAAAAAGAGGCTGTCCCACATAATGAAGGTGTTGTCTTGCACTGCAAACTAAGACTCTGAAGTAGAAATTCAAGCCTGGCCACTTGACACTGTCTTGTGGTGCACTTCATTGTGATTTTGGAGGACTGGGTTAGGGACCCCAGCTCCACTCTCCCTCCCTGGTGTGCTGGGGTCTGGGGATCACATGCTGACCCCTGTAGGAGGAGGATGACGAGAATTTCACCCTCTTAGAACCTCATCTGGTGGGACGTGGTTCTGGCATTGATGCACTGGGTGACCACGCTGCACTGAAACATAGAACTTGTTGACAGAAAAGAACTGGCAGGCCAATCTAGTCTGCCCTATTTTTCCTTACTTATTATTACACCACAGATCCTATTTGGTTACTGGTGTCCCTTCTTCCACCCTTTCCTCTGCTTACTATGCTCATGTTCCCATCCCACCCATGCTTGAAGCTCCCCACTGCCTTTGCCCCCATCACCTCTTCTGGCAGGTTGTTCCAGGCATCCACCACCCTTTCTGTGAAGAAGTATTTCCTCCCATCTCCCTTAAACTCCCCCCCAAGTTTCATTGCATGCCGCTGTGTTCTGTGCTCCTCCTTCTCTGAAAGAGACTCCCCATCTGCACCTTGTTCACCTCTGTGAGATACTTATAGGTCTCAATCATGTTTCATCTCACTCTCCTCACCTCCAGGGAGTACCTGTTGTGCTTCCACCACCTCTCCTTGTATGGTTTCTCATGCAACCCTTGCACTGTTTTAGTAGCCCTCTTCTGGACCATGTTCACCCTGTCAATGTCCTTGTGGAGGTGCAGCCCACAGAACTGAACACAGTACTCCAGATGGGGTCTCACCAGTGAGTGATACAGTGGCAACACCACTTCCCTTCTCCTGCTAGAAATCCCCCTCACTATGCATCCTGGCATCCCACTAACCTTGCCTATTGCCTTGTCCCACTGTCTGCCACCTTGAGATCATCAGTTATGATTACTCCAAGGTCCCTTTCTTGCTTAGTGACTGTAAGTACCTCTCATCTTATACACAGCTCCCAGGTGTCCATGCCCAGGTGCATGACTCAGATAGGCCATCACCCTCCAAGTGGGGGGTACTGCAGGATGCTATTGGCTGGAGTCAAAGGTGGAGCAAAAGTTGTAGAAAATCCACTGGCAACAAGAATGATGATGCTGAGGGCCCTCCCACCCAAAAACCACAAATCAGCCCCAATGCCTCCTTCATGTTTGCATCTTGGCTGTGTAGTTCCCCAAGGAAATTGGGAGCACCACAGAAAATAGGGGATCCTCAGAGATATGAGGGGTCAGACAGTTATGGTTATGGGGACCCTGGCAGCTTAATGGGAAACCCTTGAAAAGCTTTGGTGACCCTCTGAAACACCGAACAGGCCCAACTCCAGCAGACAGTCCTAGTAGTCTAAATTCAGGGTTTTAAAAGAAAACACATTTTTTTTCTTTCCTCCCCCTTCCCCCTGCTCAAGACCAACACCCAGCCAGCTAAACCTGTTGGGCAACATTCCTGTCCCCAGTGGAGAATGAAGCCAGGCTGAGCCCTCTCAGCCAATTTCTGTGGCCAGGGTAGATTCAAATATGGAGACTTTTTTTTTAAGCCACTGACCCAGCTTTAGGAGGCTGACCTCTGGATGAAGGAGCCAATCCTCTGGCAGGACTGTCCCAGCCTAGAGGAGGCTCTTCACAGACTGGAGAGAGGCAAGAAAGAGTTTGACCAGGGAGGGTGAAGGACAGCAAGACAATGGATGTTGGCTTCCCTGTTAGGAGGTTGAAGTGAATCCCCTGGGTCCCTTTGGTGTAACTCCCTCCAGAAGATCCCCAGTAGCAGCCTCAGTCATTTTTTGCAGAAATCTGCCATCTAGTTGGATATCTCAGTGTGTCGAGTCAGTTCATTTAGCCAGGAAACAGCCCCAGTGAACCTTCCATGCAGCAGTCTCCAGGAGAAGAAGCCTTATCACTCCTTCTTGGTTGTACATTCCCCAAAGGACAGAAATCTTGGTTGAACTCCAGGGATGAGTAGGCTGTTGGCCAGCATTTCCTTTAATAATTAGCCCTAGCTAGACCTGCTTCAGCCAGGGGAAGGATTGTTTGTTTAGCAATTGTATTGTTGCACTGTGTAATTATTGTTTAAAATTGTTAAATTGCTTCCATTGTACCCCCCGGTGGAGGAAGGTGCTACCTTGTCCAATTGTACAGAGACAGAGGGAGAGAGAGAAATGAGAACCAAAAAGGCAGAAGCTAGAAGGGTTCAAACCAAATCATTGTTAGACCAAGATTAAAGGTGTTTGTGAACTCCTCTCTTGAAAGAATCTCTGCTAGTTTAACTTATTCTAGGCAGTCTGTGGTCCATATAGAGAGACTTGGGCACTCCCTCTTAGCCAAGAATCAAAGAAGTGCTAGGTAAAGCCAGGTCAAATAATTATTGGTGAGAATGTGCATTTTCTGCTGAATTTCTAATTGTTTAGTTGTAAGAAGCTAATTACTAAAAGCCTGGCAGAGCCTTATTGCATGCTTTGCTGAGTTCTAGGGTAATCTATGCCCAAGTAATGGAAAAACTTAGTCCTTTGTCCATGTAGTAGAAGGGCGTGGCAGCCCATAGGTGGGACAGAAACACTAGGTACCCTGGCCTCCATATTCAGAAGAGGGGGTGGGTCATCAAACTGTCTCAATGCCCATGAAGCAAACTGTATTTTCTTTATCCGCCTGCAATTTCCTGTTGCTTGCCTACCCCTCAGCTGTTCCTGATTTTCAGGGATGTCTCTGATTTTGCCTCAGAAATTTCTTCTGTCCCTCCTAAATCTGGCATTTCTGGCACTAAAGAGTAGGGATTGGGATCATAGAATAATGCCAGCCATTGATGTTACAGTCTCATTCTCATTAAGAAAATGCTATTCACACTAAGAAACGTGGTATACAGCGGCTGGGACTAATATTACTGTTTTATCTGATGTGTTCCTGATTTTGGTCAGTTGTCCTTGCCCTGTGATGAGGGAGGTTAAGAGGTATGGTTGCCTGGACCCACTGCTTGCTGTGTCTGAACTACTGTATTCAATCAAACTGTTTTAAATTGTTGAACTGCTTGCTATGACTGAACTGCTATATTCAATTGAGGAGTTTAAATGACTGCACTGCCTTATTTTCTCAATTCTCCTGTGTGACTGCACTGCCTTGAGGAATTGATTACTGCACTTGCCTACTGCTACTGCCTCTGAAGACATTTTTGGCCACCCCAACCCAAATGGCAGGGCTCTCAGTCATACAAGGGGGGAGATTGCCATTCAGGTTTTTAATTTTTGTTCTGTTCCAGGCTCCTGCACACACCTCACACCTCATCCAGAAGTCCTCCAGTGTCTCTTCTTTGACCCAGGAAAGGTTCCCGGGAAGCCCAGTATCACCTGCACCCACTTCCAATGACCTCCAACAACTCCAAGTGTTCACCATGACACCCCAGGTTCGAGTTGTGGGTCGTATGTGGTAGCCAGCTGGTAGCTAGGGCCCACCAAAGTGAGTCAGATTAGGGGCTGCCCCGGCTCTAGCTTAAGGGACTTAAGTTGTCCGCTGAACTCAGAGTCACGTTGCCCATTCTCCTGAAAAGACATTGTCCTAAGGTGACAACAGTACCGGTGGCCTATACCAAGGCCTTGCCGAGGATTGCCAGGCTCTGTGCCCCATTTCCTGGGGTGCCATAAGTACCAGTGGCCCATGCAAGAGGCCACCCCAAGGGTCACCACACTCTTGATTGTACTGCCCATAGGTTGTTCATGTTCCAGTGATGCATCAATAGATCACACTGAAGATTGTTGGATTCTGAAGCTGCAAGGGTGAGGTGGTAAGGGTTCCAGAGACCTGCCCAGAGGTCGTCCAGTGGATCATCGCACCCAGCATCCTTTCCTTGACTGGAGATCACTTGCCCGAGGTCACTGCAGCCAACATCCCCAGAGGAGTTTCTCTTCCCCTACAATCTGGCGTCAACACCCATCTTCGACTGGGTTCTGCCCTGTCGACGTTGCCTCAGCGACACCAGGAGTCACCTTCTTCCCAGGGCCAGGAGGCCTACAGTGTTTTACTTGGTTTTTGGTTCACTGGGGGATGCCCCATTTTATGGCCTGTGTAGGAAGCATTTCCTTAGGTTCACCCTCAGCAGTCAGCCAACCAAAATACTAGAAACCCAAGCTTGGTGCATTGGATCACTACACCTTTAAGACTTGAATAACCTGGACTTTTGTAGGACATTAGTGAAACATAGAAACATAGAACATAGACTTTGATGACAGATAAGGACCATTTGGCCCACCTAGTCTCCCCATTTCCCTACCAACAGGATAGGCCGCAGATCCTAGTTAACCAACAGCCTATTTCTTCCTACCACTCACTAGAACTGCCTTATGTCTGTCCCATACATTCTTGAATTGTCCCACAGTTTTAGACCCCACCACCTCCTCAGGAAGGCTCTTCCATGCATCCACTACCCTCTCTGTGAAAAAATACTTCCTCATATTGCCCCGGAACCGCTCCCCCATCTTTAAATTGTGTCCCCTTGTTCTTGCATGTCTCTTTTTCTGAAAGATGCTACCCTCTTGGACTTTGTTCATTCCACTGAGGTACTTAAAAGTTTCTATCATGTCCCCCCTCTCCCTTCTTTCCTCAAGGGTATACATATTAAGCTCCTCTAGTCTCTCCTCATAAGGCTTCTTTGCAGACCCTGCACCATTTTAGTTGCCCTCCTCTGGACTGCCTCTATCCTGTCTATGTCCTTGGAGATGGGGTCTCCAGAACTGGACGTAGTACTCCAGATGGGGTCTCACCAACTGTCTGTACAGAGGATAACAACTTCCTGTTTTCTGCTGGTGATGCCTCTCCTATGCATCCCAGTGTCTCCCCAGCCTCCTACTGCCTTCTCACATTGCTTGCTAACCTTAAGGTCATCTGACATGATTACCCCAGGTCCCTTTCCTTTTTGTTGTTGTTACTATCTCCCCCCATTATGTAATCTCCCCTGGTTCTTGTTTCTCAGGTGCATTATTTTGCACTTCTTTGCATTGAATCCTAGCTGCCATACTTCTGACCATTCCTCGAACCTTGCCAAGTCCCTTCTCATCCTTTCCACGCCTCCTTGTGTACCAACCCTGTTGCAGATCTTTGTGTCATCTGCAAAGAGGCATACTTTTCCTTCCAGTCCCTCTGCAATGTCACTTATAAAGACATTAAAAAGGACTGAACCCAGTACTGAACCCTGTGGTACCCCACTAGTAACCCCTCTTTCTTCAGAGTGGACTCCATTTACAATTACCTTCTGTGTCCTGTTGTCCAGCCAATGTTTTACCCAGGCTACCACCCTGGGACCCACTCCCAGGCTGGTTAATTTGACTATTAATCTTTTGTGTGGGACTGTGTCAAATGCCTTGCTAAAGTCTAGGTAGGCCATATCCACAGCCCCTCCCTGGTCTACTACTTTGGTCAACCAGTCAAAGAAATCTATTAGATTCATCTGACATGACCGTTCCACTGTGTACCCATGCTGCCTTGGGTCCTGTGCCCCATTGGCCTCAACGTACTCAACAATTCTTTCCTTCAGAAGTGACTCCATCACTTTCCCTACTACTAGTGGGGCCAGTTTGTGGTCCCAGTAACCTTTTTCTCTCTTTCTTATGTGCATAGTGTTAGTGAATGCTAAGTCTTTTCTGTGTGCTCCAACTGTGGCTAATAAACCTTGCATCTTGGCTCTAGAGTACGTCTCCAGCCTCTCCTTCCAGATTTATCTGGCATCACCCTAAACTATAGGGATACGAACCACCACAGCTCATCCACCACAGCTGCTCCTTGGTGCTCAGCAATGCACTGACCAAGTATCTGGGCCCTACCAAGTGGGGGGGGGACTTTGTAATCCCTGGGGTAATGGAAGCAGGTACTCAAGAACGCATCAGTAGGGTAAAAGTGTGTGTGTGTTTGGGGGGGCAAGCAAGTCACGGTTCTGTTAGATTGTAACATGTTGTTCAGTGAAATAAAAAGAACAGTCTGAAGCAGAATTTTTATAAATCTCAGGGTCCCTGAATTCCATGTTTCCATGGTTGCATAATCTTCCAGAGAAAATGCACACCACTGAAGAGTGTAGCTAGTGCCTCAGAATTCAGCAGCAGACAGTAGTATGCAGAATGGATAATAGGGTGGGTGGAGGCTTCCTATACACTAGTACATGGTTGCCCATCATAATTGTTCATCCCTGCTAAGGAAGTGTGTGTGGGGGGGGGGCTGATGGATCTTGAGTCCCTGCCAACCTTAAATTGCTGTTACTGTGTTACCAGTGATTTATTTATTTAGTTTTTATTACACTGGTATAGAGTTTTCTGGGTCTGTTAGCAAGGCTAACCCATTGATTGAATATAACTCTGCAGCAGGAAGAATGGGACAATCATGCCCAAATATTGGAGTCTTCTGATGTCTGATAATCTCTTGAGATAGGTGCTTGGAGAAAAGCTGAGGATTTCATTTCAGAGAGCCCCCCAATTTAAGGGACAAAACAGTGCAAAGCAGATTCAGTGCTTCTGAGACACATCAGAGTGACAATAATTGATTACCACACTTCCCCATAGGGTGTATTTCCATGCAAAAATTTAATATCTGTAGATATTATAATACAACTAAAAGTTTTCAGGATCCTGCAGGTGGTGCCAAACACTAGATGAAAGAATGTATAACTTGAAGCACAACATTTGTTGTGTATGGGATCTTATGTGGTTGTAACAAAATTTACATTTGACGCACTGTGAGAATGTTTGAAACACGAATTCAGGAGCATATGCCTGATATTGCTCTGGTGAGGGTTGAAACACCATTGGGTCTGCATTTTAAAAATGTGCATAATGGGAGACCAAATGGGATTCGATGCTTTGGCGCCGAACATGAAATGCCACATCCACAGGGAGGTGATAGACAGAGAACCCTGTCACAGAGAGAAGCAGAATGGATTTTCCATTTAGAGAGCCTCAAACTGAGGGAGCATAAAGATGAACTGGACCTGAATTGCTTTTTGTATTGAATTTAAATGTTTAGTACCAATAGATATGTGTCCACCACTTTATTCTGTTGTTTCTCTCCCACTGCTGTATAGATGATGATCTGTGGTTTGCTGCTGTTGTCAGATTTTTAATTCTTGCATCTTTGATTTTTTTTGAGGTTGTGATTTAATTATGTTGGAATCCTGGTACTGGCTGTGACTAAAAGCTTAAAGAAGGACCCTGTGACAAAATGTTATTGACAAGCTGGAATTTAATAGATGTTGGAAGAGTTGAACTAAAGATTGTTCCTTCATTGTGAACAAGATCATAAATAATGAACTGTTTGCTTTATATTTTATATACTCATGCTTATATATAGCATAGCCTTGAACCCAGGAGCTGTACAAGTATTTATACATGATGCCTGGTTATTATATACCTTAATCTGTGTATTTCTATTGATTGTGTTGGTAACTGCATACTTTTTGTGTTTGCACTTGCACCTCAAGTGTGTTCATGAGGTGGGGTTACTATGCTTACCTGGTATTATTTAAAGAGCTGAGGGATGGGCCATAGCCATGCCCCCTGATGAAGTTTGTGAGGAATGAAGTGCTGGGGCTTGGAGAAGCAGTGCAAATTTGGCTGACTTTATCATCAGATTTGTGGTATCTGTACCTATGCATTTAATTGCTGTATTGCACCTTATAGTCTTTTGCCTTTATTTATGATCAATTTATGCATAGCAATATGAAGCGAGACATCTTTTCTCCTCTGTATACTATACTACTCTTAAGATATCCGTGCAATATAATGGCTTAGCTACAGTATCTTTGCTTTTTTTGCACTGTGATGGATATTATTTTGGAGATTAGTGGATTTTTTTTCAGTTGTAATTTCTGCTCCTCCGCAGAGCCTACTGGTGGCTAAGGCCCTTACATCAGAAGGCTCTTCCTCTGGTTCTGGTCATAGCTGCTGACCCTCCACAATTCCCCCACAGATATCCCCCCATGTTTGGGCCAGGGTGAGGAGCACCGGCACCCCCCCCAGGAGCACAAATCCAGATTTGGAGGCAGCACTGTGGGGGAATGACAGGGCCATCATAGGTCCTGTTGGCTCCTGGCTTTTTTCCTCCATTTTCTCCCTGAGCCCACATCTGTGCAATGAGTGGGTTGGCTGTCCCCACCTCCATGGTGGCAACCTAGCACCCTGGATGTGGGCCCTCCCCATACATGGCTGTGCACCTGTGCCAACTCCTAGCCACCACTGGGTGCCATTCTACAGTGCACAGCACTAGTCCCCCCTCCCGGAGGAAGGAGAGCTGCCCAGGGATGCTCAATCCTTCCTCCCTGGCCAACCCCCAAGCAACTCAAGTCCATTCCCAAACCCGTGTCACCTGCGTGGTGAGAGGTGTGACGTCCAGCGCCTCAACCCTCAGCATTACCAGGCCTCAGACATTAGTGGATTTTAACTGTCCCTTTAATAGGGTTGTCTTGTTTGCATAGGATTCAGCATCCAGTGTGTTTTAATTTTAAAAGCCAAAAATCTCAGTTGTGTGTGGACACATTTTGGTGGTGTGAGGTATGCACTTAACTAGGGGCATTAGCCAGCCCTGATCTTCTGCACTGTCTCTGCATTAAATTGTTGAGCTCACGGTTAATCACATTATTGGACCATATACTGCATACCATTGCCAAGTGGTTACTATTTTCAGGTACCTGTTCTCCTCTGAGTGCTTCACGAAGATTAACTTACACATTGCTCTCTTCCTCATGTACTTCCATGGGAGTGGGTTTGCAAGGATTCTGGTGGCCTCCTTTGAGAGGAAGACCACACTACTCCTTGATGTCTGTCAGGTCAGATGGTGGTACTGCCCCTCAGGGCAAGGTAACTCAGGTTCTCCCTCTGCAGTTGGTCTCTGGAGAGTCCCTCACCATGTCAGGAAGGGGTGAGGATTAACAAGGATCCCTCTAAACTTCTCTTTCAACTCCTAGATGTTGCTGGTGCTCTCTCTAGAACTCAGGATTTCCTGCTTCTGCACTCTCAGCTAGCTAGTGGGGATGGGAGGGTCAAGTACATTTATGCCTGGACTCCTAGCTGGCTGAGCCTTGAAGCACAGAATATAAACTCCAGACAATCTGTCTTCTAGCCAGAAACCTTCTGAGTGCTTCCTAGTAACCTGCCTTAAACTTGGAAAAAGAGAAAGAGGCTGGTTACACTTATGAAGTCGGGGGAAGGGGTGGCTTGATGGACTTTGAGTCTTTTCCAACCTTAAATTACTACAGTATGCCATTATATTACTACTGTATGTACAGTATGGTACTACGTAATTCATTATTTTGGGCAATTTTTCCTAAAAATTAACTGTCTTCCTCCTAGTGCCTGGTTCACTTCCTCTCTTTGTTCATCTTGAAGCCCCTCCTCCATGCTCAGCATCTGATGTGATCAGTGACATCACGTGATCCCCTAGCCTGTGTTTGAACTGTGTTGTAACACAGTAATGATTACTCAGTACTGCAGAAATTAGCAAACTCCTTCAGCAAAGGTTAGGAGCCCTGACACAAAAATTAATGAGTGCTATTTAGAACTTGGGGTCCTGATTATGATCTATGAATCTAAACAAAATTAAACTTTGTATAAATAAAAGCTGTAGGTGCCACAGAAATCTGAGCCTGTGCTTCCATGTCTGGTGATGCATCTTACATTTTGAGAGTCAGTGTCCCACATTTCATTGACAAAAAGTTAAGAGCAATGCCCACACATTAAGGTACAACAACATTATTATCGTATACTATGCAGCCTTCAGACTCATCGTTTTTTTAGGTGTTTTACTCTCACAGTGGGCCAAGGGCCAGAACAATTGATTCTGAAGCCTAGATCTGACCTGAAGCACCTCAAAATGCAATTAATCAGACAGACGTGACCAAAATGTGTTGCTGCCAGATGATTGCAAAGACAAGATAGTGGCCTAACCAGGTAAGAGGACTTCAGTTCATAACATTTGACCCACAAAACTAATGGAAAGCAGTGTGATCTACTGGTTACGGCACAGGCTTGAGAACCAGAAAATCCCAGGTTCAACTTGCACTACAGCAATTTGGGACCTAGAGCAAGTCACATGACTTCCTTATACTTTAGTAATACACGATGTAAGTGTAACCCGCCCTCCAAGCTGGGGCTTATATGACTCAACCAGACCCAGGACCCAGACTGCTGCCACCCTCCATTTGCCTTCTCTGGCCCCGGGACCTGAACTCCACAGATGGGGGAATGGCAGGAGCATGCAAGACATGGCAGAAGCCTCCTCCGTCATGTAAAACCCATGTGGGTGCAGTTTGCAGCTGCACTTGAAAGGCAGGCAGAAGCCACCAACAGAGTGAACCTCCAACTGCTGCAAGGCTGCAACCAGAGGACACTACTAACTAGGGCTGGGCTGACTGTTCCATTTGAAATCCGAAGCCCTGGATTGAAACTTGAATCCACAGACTCGGATAAATATGGACTTCAGCACAGAAGTCCAGTTCCGGGTCTGTGGAAAGCAGGGCTTTTTTTTCTGCATGCCTGGTGTCCCACAGAGGAGGGCAATAATATTAATAGGGTTGAGGGGGACTTAGGATTTTATTCCTCTTTCTGCCCTGGGCTTCCCCCTAAGATGTCATACCATTGCCTGGAGGAATGGACAGCACCAGGCAGACCAAAGACAGAGGAGAGTAGGGTGGAGCTGAGCCCATGAGCAGAAGACCCACACAACATAGTCACATGGAGTGTGGTGGAGATTTGAGCATGTGCTGCTGCTGTGGTTTGTCGGATGTGTTGTTGGTTTTGTTCTCCATGATTTTTTGAATCGTCCATCATGGAGGAGACACGTCGATGACAACAGAGTGGAGTGGAGATCGAGTAAGTACCTGACAAACTGCCTGACTAGTCTGTGCAGTGTCCTAGGTGAACCTGAAATGGTCAGTAATTTGAGATGTGCCCCTATATCCTGACTCCTGGCTAGTGACTACTATAGTGTGGAACGCCTGACCTACCTACACTGACTTCAACTTAGTGATACAGGGCCCCAGAAAATAGCTCTCCTGTAGCCTTACTATTGGGAATAACATACTGAATGAATATCAGAAAGAGGGGAGTGAAGAGTTGTGTAGTTTTGTACAGGGCAAGGGCAGGCTGGCAAAATAAATTGTTGACTTGTCCATCCAGAGGAGAGAAAGAAAGAAAGAGGGAGAGGGAGAGAGAGAGAGATAGAGAGAGGGAGGGAGGGAGAGAGACACTACTGGGGGCCAAAGAGAAATTGTATAGTCACAGAAATCACAAATAAAGTTTATTATTGGTCTCATTGTGGCTGTCTATGTACAGGACAAGGGCAGGCTAGCAAAATAAATCTTTGATTTGTGCCATCCGGGGGGGGGGAGAGAGACAGAGACAGAGACACAGAGACAGAGACACTACTGGGGGCCAAAGAGAAATTTTATAGTCACAGGAATCACAAATAAAGAAATTAATCTTGGCCTCAGTGTGGCTGTACAGTGTGTGTACACATATTGTACAGGGCAGGCAAAATAGTGCTTGCATCTGTCTGTCTCTCTCCCAGCACATTCACGTCACGGGCCCGAGCAGAATATGCCACCAGTACAGCCCAACCATGAAGCAGCTAGCAGTTACTGCTTTTATTTAGCAGTTTTACGATAATTTTTATACAAATCATGCATTAAATTGCTTCCTTTGGGCCTCTGTGTTAAATGTGACTGACTTTGGCCACTTTTATGCATTTTATCACATTTTTTTCAAATATTTATAAATAATCAGAACTCATCAGGACAAATCAGAACTTCACCATGTTCTGGTTCTTATTTAATAAGGGTTAGAACTTCACCGAGTTCTCCCAACCCTACTACCAACCCCGGCCACCTAAACCAGAGGGGTGGGAACTGAAAACGAGGGCAGGAGCCCTTACTGAGCATATTATTAGGATCCGTTCCCCAGGACTGCATGGCTTTCACCATCTTGATGACCCCTGACCCCTAAGATGGTATATCAGATGGCTAGAAATCCTTAGCAAGCTCCTGGAGACAACTGGGAGAGAGCAGGACAGTGGATTCTGGAGTCTTTTTCTGGACCTGTGAGGCACCAAGAATTGTGAGTGACGGTAACTGAAGGCAATGGGAGCTATTCCTGGTATAGTGCTAATAGGGGGACTGTACTGGAGGCTTGCAGAACTGCAGAGATCTAGGTAAGAGCTGGATCTGCATGCCCAGGGTAAGTTTTGAGATGCAACATCATCTGACTGCATGTTTGACTAATGAACTGCCAGCTGTTGACAATTCTGGTGAAGAGTGAGAGGCAAACGTGCGCTAGCCAGCATGACAATGATGTTGAAACAGCATGGAGACAGAAAAGGAACCCAGAGCTGCTGGTCTCAGTAACATAGCAGGCACATTAACCAGGTGTTGGGCTGTTGCCGCCCTCAGAGTCTAGAAGCCCAGACGTATGCGTCAGCACCAGGCCTCAACACCTGAGGGTGTGAGAGAGTGAGAGCCAGCTGAACCTCTGGGAGGAAGTCAAGACCCCATCAGTAGCCTGGGAGTGAGAAAGAGTTGTCCAAAGAAGGAACCCTGCTGAGACAGAGACATCCAGTTAACAGTAGAGATTCAGAAGCCCGCACAGCAAGGAGAATCCAACATCTCACAGGAACCATTAGTATGCTGCTGGATGGTCCGGTTTAATGTGAAAACCTTTTTTTCATTTGGGAGTTTATTTCAAGTTGGCAATCCAGCCAGAGTACAAGTACCCCACATTGTAGGGTTCCAGTACCATTTTAGCATTTGCATGGCCTGTTGGGGAGTTGCTATTCTGAACATTCTGTACTACTATTTAAAGTAGAGCAACACCAGACAACCCATGGGACATTAGGGCTGCTGTAATCCAGACATGTATGGGAGAACTCCATGTATAATAAATAAAATCTGGTACTGGGCAGAAGAGGGTAGTGGCCTCCAGTACAGGAGGTCCAGGAGGAGTTATTGTGCCTAGGTGAGTTTTCTTCAAATGAGCCATAATATGAATACTGTAGTCTAAACCAATCAGCTGGTATGGCATCCAGGAGGTTTCTGCTTCACACACACACACACACACACACCTGCTAGGGCAACTGGGAAGGGTTCCACCTTAAAGTGATAGCATTAATCTGCTTTCCCTTTTAGGGCCAGTTCCTGAAGGAAAGTTATGTTTTTGTTGTTCAGACCTGTTCTCATTATTACTGTTATACCAATGTAGGTACTAATCAGGGGGCACTGTTGTATTTAGTTGTGTACTTGTGGAAGTACTGTATGACCACACAGTGGGGAGTGGACTGGTACAGCATCCCCAGGGAGTTATACTGCCACATCATCAGGCCCACATAAATCTTTCTCTAGGTGGAGGTACTGCTACTTCTTTCTTTACTGGACACAAACTCCCTGCACTGTTGAGTGAAAAAAGAACCCCGGAGTCACCAACAACATTTACGGCAGTCTAGTGGCTGTGTAAGATGGTGGCATCCTATACCAGTAGTCAACCTGGAAGCATGCTTCCTCTACAGAAGCCTGACATCTGGCGGCAACTTCTCCAAAACTACACCTATCTAACTGGACTCAGTTTGACTCACTTTGCTGTTTTTTGCTTCATTGCTTGTCCTGGACTCATCACTGAGTTCTGTATGATCATCTGCACTTGTCTTCACTGGATAACAGATTCTTAAATATTGGTCGGGTAAACTCCCTAGCTACCTAAATTATTTACTTGTCCCTGCTACCAAAAGTACCTACTACCTATGCCCCCAGTCTGGTAAGTGATTCCCCATCCCGAGGTGTAAAAACAATGCTGGTCAAGTCACATTCCAGTACAAACTCCCTCATATCTGGAATAACCTTCCCTCTGCCATCACCAAGCTCACCTGTCTTTTCCCAGCCAAACATCCTCAAACAGTACTTTTCTTCTGTCTTTGCCTATCTGCTGTCAACCCCTCTCCCAGATGCTTCATTGGGGTATTTGCAGTTTTAGGTAGCTCTTGTCTTCCTGTATACAGTACTGTATATGCTGTATTGCCTTGCTAGATTGTATAGTATTTAAAATGTAATGTATTGATAATTTACTTGCTCTCCCTTCTCTCCTTGTAGCTCCTCGCTATAGGTATTTATGTTTATTTCTGCATGTTTATCTGATAATACAGTTTCAAATCAATAAATAAATCCTATGAGATCTCTGTCTGTCTGCCTGTCTGATTCTCTCACATATCTGGACAGAATTTTTCTCATAGGAACAGTGCATATTCACCAGACTATGAATCAATATGCTTAATAAAAAAAATCACTACTAATTATCCAGGTATGACAATGGATCCCCCTTCTCAAATGGTGGTGGTGGGGGGCTTACCTCACAGTCCCCAGTCCCCAGTCCAGGAGCACTGTGCCTGTCTTCCCAATACAGGCAATTACATTTTAGAATAGGGACCCAGCTGAAGGGTAGTCCACCATGACATTTGGTAGTTGGGCAACTTCACAGCAGAGCTCTGATATACACATCAAAAGCCCCCCACCCCCACTGGAGATAAAATAAATAAGTAGCCAATTCAGGAAGAAAGAATATTATATTTGAAAGGTTTGCCATGGGGGGGTGCATTGAATTCTCTGTTTCAGCTGATATATACCATAAAGCAGTAATACCCCTAATGAAAAAAGCTATTTAAAGTTTGTGAAAGAGTAAGGGTTGAGCTGACAGGTTTGTGTTTGTTTAATACTGGGGAGATGTATGGCTCTCTCTCTGTTACAGGCTCACCACTAGTTACCAATACGATGGCTTGGGATTGCACCTTAATTAAAGGAAGCCAATTTAGGCAGTGCACCTTATATAAAAGAAGCTAATTTAGACAGTTACATTTTAGAATAGGGACCCAGCTGATGGATGATCCACTGTGACATTTGGTGGCTGGGGAAATTTCACAACAGAGTCCTGATATGAACACCAAAATACCCCCACTCCCATTGGAGATACAATAAGTAAATAGTCAATTCAGGCAGAAAGAATATTATATTTGAAAAGATGTGCCATGGGAGGAGGGTGTGCACTGTATTCTTTGTTTTAATCCTCTCCTCTCCTCTCCTCTCTCTCTCTCTCCTCTCCTCTCCTCTCCTCTCTCTCCTCAGAACCACAAGTCTATCACCTCAGCAGAACCTTCCCCTGCTTCTGATTCCTGACTGGACTGCAGTAGGTAACTGGCCAGCAAGCATGCAGGGCTTCTGGCTTCTTTGTGCCTGATAGTGTACTTGATCACCACAACCAGGCTGCTGACATTGCACCCTGCTATGCTTCGGCACACAGAAACTAGTGAGGGGGGACCTGGAGACTGGCTACATTTTAAGGATGAAATTAAACAGGCTGGCTCCTTACCATTGATATAGCAGGGAACATGGAAAGGAAACCACACACAGGAGATAGAACGCCAAATGGAGCTTCTGTATGCTCCTGCTGCTGACCAACCTCAAATGGCCATCAGAGGGATCAGACAGATATGGGAACAGAACCAGAGTGTTCAGTCAGAAATCCAGAAGCATATCTGAGCTGGATGAGCCACAACAGAGACACTGTTATTTAAAAGAGCCACCGACACCACCAGTTGAACTTTGAAAAACATAATATTTGGACACAATTCACCTCACATTTCACATTGGTTCTCTGTTTCTTCTCCCTATAATTTATTATCAAGGTCATATTCATTGAAGCAGAATCTTTGTTCCTGGAGAGTTCAGCAGCTCCTGTTTCATTTTCTTCACCTGATGGCATAATATTGTGCATGTGCCATCACAATTATTCCCATGGAAACAGACTGTGATGTCACAACTGAGGATTATGGACTTGATTCACAAAGGTTGGTGCAAGCTGCTCTGAAGGCAACTTGCACTGACTGCCAGTGCACCAGGGACCTTGCACCCAATTCACGATCAGGTAGGGTCCCGGTGGCAAAGTCCCACAGCTTGCGACAACTGTGGCCGTGCGCCAAACAGATGGCGCACCTATGAGGTTCATTTATTTATTTATTATACTTGTAAGCTGCTGAGTAATTTTGCCAGTTTTCACAAGTGACAAGTTTTTTTAAAAGCCATATAACATGAATACAGTACAGTACAGACACCAAAAAACACAGCATAAAAATTATGTCAAATACTAATCAAACAAACAACAAAGAGTAAGCGCATGTACATTCATTCCTTAATAACAACCAATGTTTAAGTTTAGTATTGAATGTTCTAATGTGTGTGCAATTGGCAATTTCATTGGGTATAGAGTTATAAAATCTAGATGTCCTATATAACACGGACATTTGCCCAATGACCTTTTTAAAAAAGGGAATTTTATACACATATTTACTTTGGGATCTAGTCCCTTGCAAATTCATAGCTCTGGGAAACAATGATAGGACTGTCTGAGGTAACTGAACTAATGTTCCTTTATGTAACATGGTATCCATCTTTAAATTGGCTTTATTTTCAAGTGATAAACAACCAGCATCCTTTAACAATTTACAGTGTTGAGTCCTATTTGGCTAATTAGTCATAAATCTTAGAGCACTATTATATGCAACTTTTAACTTATCAAACATTTTGTTGCTAGTGGCCGAATACACACTCAACCTATAATCAAAAAACACTAAATAAAAAACTGCGTGCTAATAGTCTACGAGACTCTGGGACAAGATGGGTTCATACTCTAATCAAAAGCCCTAATCTCTGATGAACCAGTTTGATAACATTTTTGACGTGAAGTTCAAAGGATAGGTTATTGTCCAAAATAATCCCCAAATATTTAAAACTTTCAACTACTTCAATAGGTTCTCCTTTTAAATCTACTATCAAAGGATTCAGTTCTTTTTTTTTTTTACGTGGTCCAGAAAAGACCATGGCCTTTGTTTTTTTAGTGTTTAACACCATTCACCTCAACAGAAGCCATTCCTGATAATAATTTAATTCATTCTGCACAGTCCTCAGAGCATTCTCGGACTGTGTTGCAGCATTAAAAATGACTGCATCATCTGCATATAGGGTCATCTCAGATTCTTTATAAGTAGGGGGGCAGAATTCATAAATAATGAAAAAAGAAGAGGGCCCAAAATTGAGCCCTGTGGCACCCCACATTTAATCTGCAGAGAATCTGAGTTGCTTTCTAAGATTTTTGTTCTGTGCCTTCTGTTACCCAAATAGTTATTAAACCACTCTATAACATAATTCGGAAAATTTAATTCCAAAAGAGAGTCAAATAATAAGCCATGATCTACAAGGCCGAAGGCCTTGGAGAGGTCCAGAAATACTGCTACAATGGAGCGCCTCTTATCAATGGCACTCTGCACACAACTTGTGAACCTCACCAAGGCTGTCTCTGTGTTATACTTTGATTTAAAACCATGTTGTGAACTTGTCATTAAATCATATTTTTCCAAGTAGTCAATTATTTGATCAAAAATAATCCTCTCCAGAATTTTTGATAAAGGATCCAGTATTGAAATCGGATGGTAGTTGGAAACACATTCCCTATTGCCAGATTTAAATGTGGGCTTTATAGTTGCAAGTTTCCAATCTTTGGGGAAAAACCCCTTTGCACAAAGAGTAATTAAATAAATATTCTATAGGGGAGGCCACTTAATTCCCAACTTAATAAGCCTAAAATCTATATTATCAGGACCAATACAGGGATGGGGTTATATTTTAAAACATAGTCTCTAACTAAATCAGGTGTAACAATCCAAAAATAGAATTTAGGGTGATTAGTATTGCTGTTTCTAAGGGGGTCAACAATTGGACTTTTATGTTGAAATTGGTCCTAAAACTGTCCAAATCACCAGAATAATTATTAAATATCCAGCCACAATAGGGATCACTAATCAGATTGTTTCCATCAAGCAATGCAATACTATCTTCATTTGATTTCCTCCCTAATAGGCAGTTTAACATTTGCCAGGTTTTTTTGGATCCCCAAGGGAATTAAACTGTTCAGACATAAAAAACTATTTTTTAGCCTTTCTAACTTCAGTTTTACGCTTATTTTGTAGGGATTTGTAATTCTCTAATGTATCTGAATCCCTGTCCACCTTTTATTTTTTCCACATTCTATCTCTTTGGCTCTTCAGTTACAAGAGCTCAGAAATAACCCATTTGTTTTTATTGGCTCTAATTCTCATTTTCTTTTTTGGGCCAACTTTATCAATTACCTGAGTGAGCAGTCTACCAAATTTGTCCAATATATCATCAATATCATTAAATGTCTCCAAACAGGACCAGTTATTTTCTCTACAGCCCTCATTCATTATCTGAGTATTAACTCTTTTTAAATTTCTGGTTCCTATATAATGAGGAGGACTTCCCGCTAGTTTAGTTGTCCACTTACAAAATAACGGGCAGTGGTCACTAATTGAATCTGTTAGGACCCCACACTCAGTGATCTTATTAGGATGAGTTACCACAATCCAGTCCAATGTGGTACCCCTACCAGTTTTGTAATTGACTCTAATAGTGTCTGTAATTAACTGCAGGATGCCTAACTCTAGAAATAGATCCTTAACATTATCAATTTGCTCGTTTCCCCAGTTACATTTAAAATCCCCAAGTAAAATCCATTCCCTATTTAGTGGCAATTTATTTTTTACTTCAGTTACTAGTTGCAATCACCTATCAATTAAGCCAGCAGAAATGTATACAGATGTGACTGTGATGTGTTTTTCAGACCCTAATAATATATCAGCAGGTACAAAGTCACAATCTGATGGTCCTAATGAGCAGTCAATCTCCTGTGCTTTAAATTTGGAATTAACATAAATCATAACACCTCCTCCCCTCTTCCCCACCCTGTCCTGCCTGTAAATATTAAATCCTTCCAAATGAATTTCACTATTGTTGATTTTGTTATTTAGCCAAGTTTCAGACAATGTTATTATATCAAATTTATGTTGTTCCATCCAAGCTTCGAATTGATCTCATTTTGCTGAAAGACTTTGTGTGTGTGTGTGTATATATATATATATATATATATATATATATATTCAGGACAAAAAACTCTGTTTAATGCATCAGTTAAGGTTGTTTCACAGTGACAAAAGTAAGGAAATTCGATGTAAGGGTTGAAAGCCCCCTTGCACCTTCCACCCCGCCACCCCAACTGGCATCGGGATGTGCGTTGGTGTTGTTGGCCCTAACTCTCACCCCATTCCATGTGTAAACAAGCTGAGGTGGTGAAGTATAGGAGAATGGGGTGAGAGTTAGGACCGACGACCCCAATGCACACCCCAATGCTGTTAAGGGGGCGGGGTTGGGGTGCAAGGGGGGGTTTTCAACCCTAACATCGAATTTCTTCATTTTTGTCGCTGTGGAACAACCCTAACTGATGCATTAAACAGAGTTTTTTGCCATGAATTTCCCTTCTTTTTGAGAATGAGGACTATAAATAGTGAATGGAATGCGGTGGTGGGATCATGGGCCCTTCAGGCCCTGTGCTTCCACCACATGATTTTGTGTGCCATAGTAACAGTAAGTGCATCTCAAATGCAAATGAAAATGGTTACGCACATGGTGACACAAACTTAAATGGTAATGCAAACGATAATAGAAATGCAAGCGCAAAGTGACGCCAAAGCGAACAGTGATGGAAATGGAGATCCAACGGAAACGTGTACAGAATGCAACTGGTAATGCGCACATTGATGGTACCACAATTGGAAATGCAAATGCTAATGGTAACAGCAACAATAACGCCAATGGAGACAGAAATGCAAACACAAAAGCAAGCGCGTTCCGAAACGCAAACCGTAATGCGCACGGTCATAGTACCGCAATTGGAAATACAAATGGTAATGGTAACAGCAACAATAATGCCAAAGGAAACAGAAATGGAAATGCAAATGCAAGCGGATACGGAAACGCAAACCATAATGCGCACGGTCCCGGTACTGCAATTGTAAATGCAAATAGTAATGGTAACAGCAACAATAATGCCAAAGTAAACAGAAACACAAATGCAAGCATGTGCAAAAACACAAACCGTAACACGCATGATCATGGAACTGCAACTGTAAATGCAAATGGTAATGGTAACAGCAACAATAACGCCATAGGAAAGAGAAATGCAAACGCAAATGCAAGCGCGTACAGAAACGCAAACCGTTACACGCACGGTCATGGTACCACAATTGTAAATGCAAATGGTAATGGTAAAAGCAACAATAATGCCAAAGGAAACAGAAACGCAAACACAATCGCAAGCATGTACGGAAATGCAAACTGTAACGCGCACGGGCATGGTACCGCAATTGCAAATGCAAATGGTAACGGTAACAGCAACAATAACACCAAATGAAACAGAAATGGAAATGCAAATTCAAGAGCAAACGAAAACACAAACTGTAACACACACAGTGGCGTAGATGGGAACAGTGCCGCGAATGGAAACACAACTAGAAACGTTGACTGGCACAGTAACGAAAGGGCACACCCTTCTTTTCCCCAAAACGTGCATTGAAAAACACAGTGAAAACAAAGAATGTATGTATAACAATGGGCCTCGGAGCAGAAAATGAGGACTTGGAATACTAAATTGCTTATATCTCAGGAACCATACAACGTAGAAAAAAATGTAAATTTCATGTGAATTATGACTTTCCTGGTTAGTTTTATACTTAGCACCCTAGTAGGGGGCTAAGCATTTTTGTGACGAAAAGTCCATATCTCACACCGGTTCCGACACGGGCCCAAAGGAGCGGTCATTGATGCCGAATGTTATCCTATGGAAAAGTGTCAAATCGGAGTGCCACTGTGCCCCCCTGTAATATTTTTTCACCAAACCACCAAAAGACACATCTGTGGTATGTTGGCTTTCTTCCCTCCAAATTTCAGCCCAAAAGACCAAAGCATTATTTTGCAGCAGGGTGGCAAAGAATTCTTGTAATGTGGCGGATGCCGTAATGTTATCCTATGGGAAAAAGTGTAAACTTCAGAGTGCCGTAACTTTGCAGCCCTCCAATATTTTTTCACCAAACTACCAAAAGGCACATCTGTGGCATGTTGGTCATCTTCCTTCCAGATTTCAGCCCAATAGACCAAACTGTTCTTTTGCAGCAGGGTGGCAAAGAATTCCTGTTATTTTGGGCATACTGTTGCAAAATAGTGTCACAAATCACGACACTTCGCAAATGAAATCACGCAAGTGTCGTGAGTGCGACATTACTTTTTCCAGAAATTTAAAAAAACATATTTCTTGGGTGTTTAACCCCAAAATAAAGTCATGGCTAGCATCCTGAAGGTCCGACTAGGTGAACACAAAAAGAATTGTGTTCCTAGAGGGTCCCAATTTTAAATGCCAAGCATTTTTCTGATCACCAACTGAAAACAAAATGGCAGATTTGTGACACTACTAGGGCCATTTGCGACACTGAAAAGTGCATTTGCAACACTGTCAAACTTTTTGTTAACTTTCCTCACTGACTTATAATAGGAACTTGTTTTTTTGAATAACTTTCAATATTTTTTCACGAAATCTTCAAAAGGCACATCAGGGACCTCCGCAGTACATTTCCTGAAGTTTTCAGACCAGTCACACAAACCGTGCAACCTGTAGGTGCGAGCAAAGAATTTGCAAATAACGTAAACGTGTGCTCAGATCTCACTTAATAACTCCGCAGCCGTATATCTGACCACTACGAAAGTTGGCATATCCCAAGATATATGGTTTTTGACTGTGCATTCCAAATTTCAGGCAAATCCATTGAACGGTGTGAAAGTTATTAAGGTACAAAATTTGACCCTTTAGGAGGAACTCTCTCCGGCAACCCCCTAACCTGCTCTCTAGCTCCCGCTCTGACAACCTCATCTGCTCCCCTCACACAGACCAGCTACTCCCCCAGGTCTAAACCCCCATGGGGAAGGGCCACCCTATCCTCCCAAGGCACTCTATCTACAATGTTGAGTGCCGGCCAGAATGTGGGGCACAGGGAGTGTAAGTTGCCCAGCGTTGGGAGTGTGGTGAAGGTGGTGGTGCCATCGCCTATCCACCAGAGGAGGGTTTTTCTGTTTTACATCCCTTGTCCCACCCTCCCCCAGAGTTTGGTTGTGCAATGACATCTCGAGACATCCACTGCAACTCTGCCCCTATATTTAGTGCCCAGATGTGAGCACGTCCTCCGGTCTCCACCGGGGGACGCTGTTGCACTGTGCAGTCCCTGGATCCCTCCCACAGAGAGGACAGCAGTCTACAGACACTCAATCCTCCCTCTCCCGTGCTGACCCCCGACGACCTGGGCTTATTCCCGAACACAGGTCACCAGCATGGCGCGAGGTGTGATGTCCAGTGCCTCAATCCTCAGCGCCACCGGGCCGGCCCAGATTTTGTATATTTAAATGGACAATCTTTAGTGTGGAATTTCTTGGTGTCGGATTACTCAGTTCATATGACTGGGGAAGGATCTCTTCATTAAATAAGTTTTGAGGACCTGGGTTGGGATCAACTGAACCTGAAATCAGTAGCAGAAGAACAATCATTTTCCTGAATAAAACCTGATTGTAATAATATATTTCTGTTTTTGTACTCAGCTTAAATAAGAAACTGTTTTTGCAAGACAGAAAGTTTTCCAAACTTAAATAATTGAGTATAGAGCTTTTTGTTGTCCAAGCTTGCCCCCAAAAGTCCCATTTTAAACATTTACCACCTAGCAATCCATGACCACAATGTACTTCATCCTTCGGTGAGGTTTGTTCCCTGTCCTGTTGACTAACATTATGAGATGTAGTTAACAAACCGATAAAGACAAAGTATAAAAACATCCTAGTATAAAACAATTACAACCAACACTAAAGAGCAACCAAACTAGAATATTGGTTAAGTCTATCCTACCACAGAACAGAATAAAAATACCCACTACTCTAACAATTGTCAGCAAAATAATAAAATTAAATCTCCTTATCTCTTACCTAAGGAGAAGGCACTAAATGAAGCAGACTGAACCCCACAAACTGCCACCACTGACGTGTCAAATTTAACCTCCTTGTCTCTTACCCAAGGACAAAGCACTAATTGGAATAAATAAATAAAAAAGCCAAATCCAGAGGAAATGGTGGACTGCTGAGGTCCAGAGTCATAGAGTGTGTTAAATACCTGAGGTGATGAACCGTGGCCTGGGCATATGCAGGATGTGAAAACTGTGTCTGTATGTTTTCTTTGTTCTTCAAAATGGTTGTTGGATAGCCCCTAGAGACAAGTACATTTAAAGCTGATTTCAGATGAAAATGCTAATACCTGGTGGTAAGTCAAAGCCCGAAGAAATGGTGAACTGCTGAGGTCCAGAAACACAGAAAGTGTTAAAATTCCTGAAGGTGATAAACTGTGCCTGTGCATATGCAGGATGTGAAATCCTGTGAAGTCTGTATGTATCCTTTGTTCTTCAAAGAGGTTGCTGAATAGCTCATATCCAGTTACTTTAGGAGCAGATCAGATGAAAATGTGGATTCAGAGCAGGACCCAGGATCACTCAGTTTGTCAGATTTAGGTTTGCAGCAAGCTGTGGGGTGGTCGGGTGGCAGCTACACCCTTGGACAGTGACTGATGGTCTAGCGGACCTACCTGATCCCGGATGTCCCCCATAAATACTTATATATCATTCCCTGGTGGTCTAGTGGACCCCATCCCTGATGTCCCCATTAAAATTCACATGCCTTTCCCTGATGGTCTAGAGGATCCCCCTGATCCTCAATGTTCCCCATAAATATTTATATATCATTCCCTGGTAGTCTAGTGGACCCCCCTGCAGGTAGTGCCTCACCACCCCATTTCCCCCAATGTCCTATCCCTGAGCGGGCGACTGGCACAGCCCTCCGCCCTCCATCACGGCCAGCCACCGACTAAGCTGTCAGGGAGCATGTACTATATACAGTATGTGCTCCTTGGCAGCTCAGTCAGAGGTCAGCCATGGTGGGGAGTGGAGGGCTGTGCCAGTCACCAGCTCAGGGATGGGATGGAGGGAGCTGGGTGTCCACTAGACCACCAGGGCAAGATATATAAATAGTTATGGGGTAGATGTGGGATGGGGGGTCCACTAGACCACTAGGGAATGATACATAAATATTTATGGGAGACATCAGGGATCAGAGAGTTAGCAAGACCACCAGGGAAATATATATGCATTTTAATGGGGGACATCAGGGATCAGTGAGGTCTGCTAGACCACCAGGGAATGTTGTATAAATATTTATAGGAAACAATGGGGCTCTGGGGGGTCTGCTAGACCACCAGGGAGGTGTGTACTAAACAGTGGATCGGGACTGGGGGGAACCAAGGCACAAGTTCCTTCTCATCCAGGGAGGGCTCTGGGGGTGGTGCATGGTCTCTAACTTCCCCAGAGGACACACTTCTAAGTACCCATAGATCAGCCCTGGCTGCTCTAACAATACTTAGAATTTTGCCCTCTGGGAGGGGCTAATAAATCCCAATTTAGGGGATATGGCTTGCATTTCCCACAAGCCCCTAGTGCCATGCCACAGCCCATTTTGTTGTTCATGGCCCTTGCACACACAGCTCATGCTTGATGTAGGGCTGCTTTTTGCACTGCTCCTGTTGCATCTTTAGCACGTTTCGCACCTTGCGCCATTCAGGGGAGCTTTTTGAATCGGGGCCAATGACTTTGAGTTGGGAATAAGCTGTAGGGACAAATAATCATCAATGAAAATCCTATTTTTATTAAAAGTTCCTGTGTAATAAAAAGTAGGAGGAGAAATCTATGAAAGATATATGAAATACAAGCTGAATATTGTCTAAATATTAGGTTTGTCAAGTTTTCCCAGAGGTGTCAGTAGCTCTTTTAAAATAAAGTACTGCCCTGAGAAGCCGTGGCAGCAGCAATTTTCATTTTCCTCAGGACCACAAGACTGTGAGAAGGGCCATAGGTCAGCACAGCAGCCTGCCTGCCAATCAGGGATATTCCCTGCAAAACGAGGGACAGTAGCATGTACAGATGTATTAAGTTATATAGCACCAAAAAGAGACCAATGAGAGAGCTTCTTTTGCTCTTCAAAGTTCCAATCTGTGAGGGAGGTCAGCTAGTTTCTCACAGATCTGCTGCCAGGCATTGTCATGGCAGAGGGCCTGTCACCTGAGCCTTGTATGACTGCCTGCCTTCGAGTGGGGGAAGAAAAGTCCACCCATGGATTAAAGAGGATCGTCAAAGGGCTGTGCCATCAGCAAGGTTTCCTCACAGCTTGCACTGTTGAAATGCCAGAAATGCAGTTACTGTAGCCCCCCAGTCCAAGTTTTAGCCCATCTGCCAACTGGTATCACTGAGGAGGAAGCTCCAGAGTGGCATCAGCTGCTGATATCTACATTGTAAGTAGCCAGATCAAGGCTCTGCCCCATAATGCAGTATAGTTAGCTTAGGGATAATTAGAGTAGCATTATCTGGGCATTCCTGCATGTATGTATGTAGCCCAGGTGCCATGTGCCAGTGGGCTACTACCCCTGCCTGTTGTCCGTCTAACTGATTAAGGGACCTGGGTCCTGCTACAGTGGTGTTCGGAGGTCCTATCCCAAAGATAATAAAAATAGCATGGTGTCTCCACCCAGAGAGAATTAGAAGTGGATCAGGTGACTGGCAGGTACAGCCCCCGGGATGCTGCACCTACCCACCCTCCTATCAACCACCCCACACACTGGATACCCAGTAATTCAGTACAACCATAAACCATGAACAGTAATGCTTTGACAGACTCAAAAAATTCCTGCACACACAATTTCAAACAGTGAACCACAGCTTTATTGGGGGAATCAGATTAGGGAAGGGGGTACCAGGACCAAGGATGGCTGTGAATAGAAAAAAACTGGTTAATGATATAGCAACACACCAAACATTGGGTCCCGCAGACTGAACCCACCCCCCCACTGGTACCAGTGTTTCCCAGATGTTCTTAGGGTACCCAGCTAGGTGCAGGCCTAGTACAGTGCCACGGGCTGGCCGGCTGTTGGGGCCCTGAAATATTTTAGACACTTAAAAATATGTTTAACAAGCAAGTCCCTTTTTTCCCTCCCAGGAACCAGGTTCTGGGTACTCACAGTTTGAAGCTGTCAGCACCAAGGGAAAATGGAGCTCCTTGGAGTTGTGCAGCAAATCGAGAAGCAGACCAGTCGGGATCCCTCCGTCTGGATGGAACTTGCTCGAGGATCTTGCAGCTGGTCACCTTGATTGTAGTTCAGGCCGCTTGTCACCTTTAGCCACTTCTGGCCCGCTGCAGAGCACTGTGTCAGGACAACACCAGCCCCAGAAGGCCCAGACCGGGAGTGGCTCCACAGCCCAGCTCCCTGATTGGAGCACCCTAGCACTTGGGTGCAAGACCCCGTGACCTTATGAGACAGTGAGTCCCACTTGGGAGGAGTTGGCAAGCTCCCTCCCTGGCTCTGGATGAGGACTCCAGAATGGTGGTGGTCCTTCTGCAGTCCCTGCACCGAGCTCTCAACAAGCAAGATTTTCCAGGCACCTACTCCAATAAAGTCCAGTGCCAATTTTGGTGGGTGCTAGCCTCTGTTTCAATTGGTGCCAGTGCAATCCAGCAGGGGGAAAACTCAGCAGCAACAGCCCCCATACACACCAATCCACATTTTCAGTTTAGCAGTGTCCAACTCCTTTCCTCGGCTGCAACAAGACCTCAGCTGTCAGCCACTTTAACCAATTCACTCAGGACACACAATTCCCGCTAGCACCCCCATGACCAGAGACGCTCTGACTCTTCCAGAAAAATGCAGTTGTAGTCCATACAAGCAAACGACCTTCCAGCAGCAACTGTAGCACTCCGCTAATCTGCTCAGTCCTTTTGTCTAGCTCAATTTCCCAGTGCAGGGTGTCCGCAACATTTAGTCTCTCCCATGAATAGCAAGCAACTCTTCCATACCTGGGGAATCAGTAGCAAAGTTCAGTCTCTTTCTCTCTTTCCCATTCTCACTATGTTTCTGCCACACAGCAGTCTCCAATTTCAGCAATCTCCAATTTAGCAGTACAGCAATCTCCACTCAGGGCTAGGGTAGGCCCCTCATGTCCAAAGTCCACTCTCACAAGGTACTCCTGACTCATACAGAGCTCAGGAACAGACTGACAAAATCCCAGAAAGTCCACACAGTAGCACTCGAAAACGCAGCATCCTGATTGGCTGTTGAAGCCTTTCAATAATCAATATCCATAGTGATCCGTATTTCCTGCTCATTTATTGGAGCATGATTTCAGCACCAGAGTTAGTCCCCTCCTTTTCTCAGGAGACTCTCTGTGTCCCATTTTGGGTGCCTAAATCACTGATTGGCTGCAGCACTGAGGTCAGGTGTCACAAATACGTTGGTTCCCCTCTGTTTACAAAGAGTCCCATTCAGTTCTATGCAATCTCTCCCCTTCCCAGGTCTGCTGCAGCCCAACCCAGCACTTTATTAAAACACACACCCCACTACATTCTAGCCCTAACTGCCCCCTGTTAAACGAGCCCACTCTTGTATGGTTACTCCCAATAGGTCAGCTGTCACTACTGCTGCAACACTATACCCCCAGGTGGCAGGTAGCACCCTCATTAGTATTCATGAGGGATCATGGCTCATGCCCCAACTCAGTCTTTATTTTTAAACCCTTAATAGGGCTTTTTGCCCAACTACCTCAGATCTCCGGTCCCCATTTAGCACAAGGAGGGGCACCGGGACCACAGACACACTCCTGTTCTGACCACCACTGGTGGTCGGCACATGAAAGGCATCACTGTGCACCTGCACGATCGCTGCAAGCTCTGAGGAGCATGGTCACAGTGGCGATTGAATTTTCCAGATTTTTAAGCCCAGCAGGGGCTGAAATCAATGCTGGGGTCTCCCGGGGAGGGATTTATGGGCAGCAGAGGGCTAGGGGAGTAGGGAAAGGCAACCAGTAGCAGGAAGAAGATGGGAAATGGGAAAGAACATGGGGCTGTACGGTAAGCTCCCAAAGAAGGGTTACGTGTAGAACTCCACCCAGCAGATAGCTTATCCACCTGAGAGCAGCTGTATAATGGCTGTTGTGTTAAATATTATTTTCTGATCCCCATAGCTAGCATACATTGATACTGCACCATTCCAACTACCATTAGATGCACAACGTCAGTTGCCTGTGTGTACGCTTAAAAGACACCTAGGAGGGTCACAAGTGGGGTCCCACAGAGATCTGTTCTGGGTCCACTGCTATTTAATGCTTTCATAGCGGACATTGTGGAGGGAGCTGCGAGTAAATTGAGCCTGTTCACTGATGACTCTAAACAGGAGCGGTGGTGGACAGTAAGGAGTGGAGAAGGATACTCCAGGAAGATCTGGAAAGACTGGAAAAGTGGTCAAACACATAGCAGTTGGGGTTCAACACTAGGAAGTGTAGTGTACTGCATTTATGGGCTAGGAATCCAGGGTACAGCTACCATTTGGGGAGGGGAACAGTTATCCACCTCTGAGTGTCACCGGGTGTGAGATTTCAAGTAACACACAAACAGGCAGCCAACTTCAAGTGCGTAAAAAATGCACGGATGCATTTATTATTTTATTTTCTTTTTCAGAAAATCAAAAATAACAAAATAAATACTTACAGAAAGGAAAATAAAAGGTGTTAATGCAGCACACCAAACAAACAGGCTTCCTTCAACTACTTCCTTAGACACCTTCCTATGTCCTTTTTCAGCACAGAATTCGGCACAGTGTGTAAACCTGCACACCTTCTTCCTTCGTAGCCAGCAGCTAAATGTCAAAAAACCGGAAGCCCTGCTTTTTGGTACCAGGTACCTAGGCACTTACAGATAGGACTTACTCAAGTTACCCACCCTCATTGGGTCAAAGGAGGAAGTGGTTATCACTGTAAAATACCTAGGGGTTCACCAAGACCAGGATCTCACCCTCAAACCACATGTTAATGCAGTCACTAGATCTATGCACTAAAGGATTAGTCCGCTGTACAGGCTCAATGCCTGTCTCACCAAGGAGGTACAACTGGCCATTGCCACCAGTTCTCTTTTGTCCACCTTGACACACTGTGCTCCCCTATTGTACTCCTGTGAGAAGCCAAGCTGAGCAGTGTCCGCATCCTGTACAATAGTGTCACTCGGTTTGTGGCTGGTGCCCACCCCAGGGACTGTCACTGCACAGTTTTCTTGACTTTGAAGTGGCCTTCCCTAAAGACTGGCCTACCTACTACTCTGCCTTGCCTACAAAGTTGCAATGAATATTCCTGCCCAGTCTTAAAAGGCTTCTAAATCTGGTACCCCAAAGACAGATCCTCTGCTCCTCGAGCTGTCCCCTGCTTGAAGTGCCTAGATCTATGCCGTGTTCCTGAGCGAGGTCATTCCCAGTCTCTAGCTTGTCCACTCAGAACAAATTTCCATCTGAAATTCAAAACAGCTCATCCCTGGCTATGTTTAAGTCTAACTGCAAGGCCCACCAACTTGTAGACTCTTGGTGCCTCTGAAACTGCTGACCGAACCAATATTTATGTGCAAGTTCTAAATTATCTAAATGATTGTTTAGTGGGTAGGCTAAAACAGTTCCACTGAGCAGCCAGACAGAATTAGCTGGCAATTCTGAGAGTTAAAAATCAAAAGTCAGCTAATTACTTCAGCTATTATGTTCCCCATCTCTGGAACTCCTTACCAGTTAGATTTTGGGTGATCTGGAACAGGAAGCACCCCCCAATGAAAGTATTGTCACACTGGTTTCAAAACACTATCCCCTTATTTGGTCCTTGTTGTTCAAGGGATAATGGTGTAATGTAGTAAACTATGATACTAATTATAAGCTAATCTTGCCCCAAAAATCATTGTATTGTTTTTAACGTTATTACTTGTGTATTATATATTTGTTCTGTATTGATGTTTTATTTACCTTTATTTTCTCCTTTTTAACATAATCATTGCAACCTGATACTGTTGACATTGAAATGTAAAACTGAGAAAGGCAGAATGGCAGATGTAAGGAAGAATGGAAATAAAAACAGGAGGGGAAAGGAGGCCAGGCATGGGGATAGGAGGGGTGCTACCAGAAGGGGAGGTTGCAAAACGTGGAAGGCCATGTGCCCGAATACCAGCAGCCTGGGAAATAAAATCCTGGACCTAGTGGCCTTGATGCAGAGACAGACCTGGACATTGTTGCTGTTACTGAGACATGATACACGAGGAACCATGAATGGGATATAGCCGTACCAGGTTACACTCTATTTTGAAAAGACAGGGTGAGAAAAAAGGTGGAGGGGTGGTTATCTACGTCAGCGAGGGAATTAAAGCAACTGAAGTACAGGGAATGCAGGAGGGGGTGGAAGCACTGTGGGTTATGCTGGGGACCGGAAATGGCACTGCCAGTTGCACTGGCATGATCTACAAACCTCCAGCACAAGGGGAGGAGATGGACGGGGTACTAGTGGAAGCCATCCACAAAATGACAGCCAAAGGTGAAGTACTGCTAGTGGGAGACTTAAATTTGCCTGATGTGGATTGGAGCACCCAGGCTACAGCCACAGCCAGAAACAGAGGCATCCTGGATGCTCTGCAGGGGGTGTGCCTCAAGCAGCTTGCAATGGAATCCACGAGAGAAGTAGCAATATCTGTATATGTATAAGATTTGATGCTTAATTTTTGATTTTGATTTGATTTGATTCTGAAAAGGTCTGTGGGCAAAGCCCATTTTCACAGACGTCCAGTTTCAATACATTAAATACAAAACATTACAAAATACAAACACTTTAACATATAAAAAACAAAGCCAGGAGAAACATTTGCTACAAAATTAGAGCTTATTAAAACACCTGCAAACAGACTTTATCAATAAATTTCTTCTAAGAACTGTCTTAAATAAAGATATTTTTTGACATCCAACAGCATGACAAGGTAAATCATTGTAATGTTTAGGTGCAGAATATGTCAGAGACTTCTGAGCAAAAGCAGTTTGACAGAATGGAATCTGAAATGAATATTTACTCTGCAAAGGAGTGTTAGTTATCATGAGAATAGCTGGAAACAAACTTATAATACTATTGGGAAGAAGTTTCAACTTAATATTATGCAAAAATGTGAGTGACCGGTTATTAAATCTCCCAATTAATGAGAGACATCTAAAAGAGCTATATAACATGCAATGATGAGTAGTTCCAGCCTGACCAGTGGTAAAACGTATAGCAGAATGGTATGTTGCCTGAAGTTTGTTAAGTATCCTAACAAATGAATAAGAATAAACTAATAACCCATAATCTATTATTGAAAACAAGAGACTATGTGTAAACATAGTCCTAATTTCTATATTAAGATGCTTTCTAATCTGGTAAAGAATTAAATTTAAATGAAACATATACAGTATGTTTCTTTATGGATATGTTATCCTTGATGGATTAGTTTGTTGATTTATTTTTATCCTGTCACATTATGTATTCACATGATGTATTTTATCCGTGGATCACACTATTTAAATGCATGTCATTTACTTTGACTCCACCCCCTGAGGAAGACAGTTTGATCTGTCAAAGAGCTGGGGCCTGTTTGTTTGTAGTAACCATAGTGAAGTATTTCAATTGGAGTTTTTTGTGTTGCACTGCTCTTCTTTGTGTTTTCAAGTAGTAATATTGGACCTGGTACTCACCAACAGGGACTGAGTCACCAATGTAATGGTGGGTAGCCACCTTGGGTCCAGTGAGCATTGTATGATGTGGTTCAATGTGAGAATTGTGGAGGAGTCAAACCACACAAAAGCAAGGCTCACGGATTTCAGATGGGTCGACTTTGCAAAAATGGGGGAATGCCCCCAAGGAAGCACTGGCAGAGGAAGAAGAAGGGGGGATGTAGATAAACAATGGGCTAATGTTAAGGGAGCCATAGCAGAAGTAACAAGCCTTTGTGTTAGGCAACTAAGCAAAACAAAGAAAAAGAAAAAAACACTATGGTTCTCAAATGATGTGGCCGTGAAGGTAAGAGGGAAAAAGCTAGCTTTCAGGAGGTACAAGAAAATGCAGAGGGGGGAAGACAGAGAACTGTATCTGGAAAAGCAGAGGGAGGCGGTGGAAGCAGTCAGGAGTGCAATGTCATAAATGTAGGAAAAATAGCTTAGGCAATTAAGAAACGAGACAAGACCTTTTTCAGGTACATTAGTGAAAGAAAGAATACCAGGGGTGGGATTGTGAGGTTAAAAAGGGAGGGAGGAGTGTGCAGAGGGTGACCTAGAAAAAGCAACAATCCTGAACAAATATTTTCGTTCCATATTCACAGAAGAAAGGAAGGAGAAGGACCACTATTGGGTGATACGAGCACCAGTGGGAGAGAGAATCTGAAAGGGGACAAGGCTATGGGGCCGGATGGAATACGGTCCAGAATCTTCAAAGAACTTAGAGAGGTACTGGCAATGCCACTAACAGCCCCATTCAACAAATTGATAGAGACAGGGGTGGTTCCAGGGGACTGGAGGGTGAATGTAGTCCCTCTCCACAAAGTGGGAACACAGAGGAGGCCTGCAACTACAGGCCAGTCAACCTGACCTCGGTGGTGGGGAAATTAATGGAGTCACTACTGAAGGAAAAGATTGTGATATTTTTTGAATCCAGTGGAGCACAGGATCTGTGGCAGCATGGATTCACAGCGGGAAGGTCTTGTCAAACAAATCTGATAGATTTCTTTGACTGGGTGACCAGGGAGGTAGATCAGGGAGGGGCAGAGGATGTGGCCTATCTAGATTTCAGCAAAGCCTTTGACACTGTCCCACATAGGAGGTTGATAAATACATTGGGCAGCCAAGGAGTGGGCCCCAAGATGGTAAACTGGGTCAGAAACTGGTTGAGTGACAGGACACAAAGGGTGGTGGTAAATGGCTTTCAATCCAAGGAGAGGGCGGTGAGCAGTGGGGTGCCACAGGAATCTGTTCTGGGGCCAGTCCTCTTTAATGTCTTCAAGAGACATTGCAGAGGGGCTGGAGGGGAAGGTATGCTTCTTTGCAGGTGACACTAAGATCTGCAACGAGGTCAACACTCCACAGGGAGGCAGCTAAGATTCAATGCAAAGAGGTGCAAAATCATGCATTTGGGGCACAGAAGTCCAAGAGAGGAGTACAAGATGTGGGGAGAGGTACTGATGGTCACCAGTCAAGAAAGGGACCTGGGAGTAATCGTATCTGATAACTTAAAGGTAATTAAACAATGTGAGAAGGCTGTGGGGCGAGCCAGTGGGATGCTAAGGTACATAGGGAGAGGTACCACCAGCAGAAAAAAGGAGGTGGTTATGTCACTGTACAGATCTTTAGTGAGACCTCATCTGGAGTACTGTGTCCAGTTTTGGAGGCTGCATCTGTGAAAGGACATAGACAGAATAGCGGCAGTCAAGAGAAGGGCAACACAAATGGTGTAAGGACTGCACCAAAAGTCATATGAGGAAAGACTGGCGGACTTCAGTGTGTATTTCCTGGAGGAGATGAGAGAGAGGGGATGTGATAGAGACTTTCAAGTGCATCAGGATCATAAACAAGGTACATGAGGGTAGCATCTTTCAGAAAAGAGGGTGTACAAGAACACGTGGGCATGATATGAGGCTGGGGGTAGGCTCAGGGACAATGTGAGGAAGTTGTTTTTCATAGAAAGAGTAGTGGATGCTTGAAACAGCCTCCCTGGGGGCCAAAATGGTAGGGGAATTCAAGAATGCATGGGATAGACATAAGAGTACTCTCACAACAGGGAAGAGAGGGTAAGCCAAAGATCAACTAGGGTCTGCGGTAATGCATTAGGCAGGGAAAAAGGCAGACTAGGTGGGCCCACACGGTCCTTATCTGGTGTCACCTTCTATATATCGATGCACAATGCCTGAGGGATACCATTGTAAATGAGCTTGCCTAAATGGATAATTCCCTGAATAAACTGAAACTGGAATTCAATATTAGAAACATAGAATTTGACGGCAGATAAGGACCGCTTGGCCCACCTAGTCTGTCCATTTCCATACCTAACGGATAAGCTGAAGATCCCAGTTAACCAACAGCCTACTTCCTCCTACCCCCACTAGAATTGCCTTATGTCTGTCCCATGCATTCTTGAATTCCCCACTGTTTTCGACTCTACAATCTCCTCAGGAAGGCTGTTCCATGTATCCACAGCCCTCTCTGTGAAGAAATACTTCCTCACATTACCTCTGAGCCGTCCCCCTCTATCTTCAAATTGTGCCCCCATGTTTTTGCACATCTCTTTTCTGAAAGATGCTACCCTCTTGGACTTTGTTGATTCCCTTGAGGTATTTGAAAGTTTCTATCATGTCCCCCCTCTCCCTCCTTTCCTCGAGGCTATACATCTTTAGTTCCTTTAGTCTTTCTTCATATGTCTTCTGATGCAGACCCTGCATCATTTTGGTTGCCCTCATCTGGACAGCCTCCACCCTGTCTATGTCTTTGCGGAGATCGGGTTTCCAGAACTGTATCCAGTACTCCAGATGTGGTCTTACCAACTGTCTGTACAGATCGCCAACAACTTCCTGTTTTCTATTGGTGATGCCTCTCCCTATGCATCCCAATATCCCCCCAACCCTTCTTACTGCCTTCTCACATTGCTGGCCCACCTTTATGTCGTCTGATATGACTACCCCCAGGACCCTTTCCATTTTTGTTGTTGTCAGTATCTCACCCCCCATTGTGTACTCTTTCCCTGGGTTTTTGTTTCCCAGGTGCATTACTTTGGCACTTCTTTGCATTGAATCTAAGCTGCCATACATTTGAGCATTCCTCCAACCTTGCCAAGTCCCTTGTCATCCTTTCCACCCCACCTTGTGTAGCAACCCTGTTGCAGATCTTTGTGTCATCTGCAAAGAGACATACTTTCCCTTCCAGTCCCTCTGCAATGCTACTTATAAAGACATTAAGAAGGACCGGCCCCAGTACTGAACCCTGTGGTACTCAACTAGTAACCCTCCTTTCTTCACTGTGGACTCCATTTACTATTACCCGCTGTGTCCTGTTGTCCAACCAGTGTTTTACCCAGGCTTCCACCCTAGGACCCGCTCCCAGGCTGGCTAATTTGTTTATTAATCTTTTGTGCCGGACTGTGTCAAATGCCTTGCTAAAGTCTAGGTAGGCCATGTCCACAGCCCCTCCCTGGTCTACTGCTTTGGTCACCCAGTCAAAGAAATCAATCAAATTTGTCTGACATGACCTTCCTGCTGTGAATCCATGCTGCCTTGGGTCCAGTGCCCCACTGGCCTCTAGGTACTCAACAGTTCTTTCCTTCAGAAGTGATTCCATCATTTTCCCTACCACTGAGGTCAAACTGACAGGTCTGTAGTTTCCTGCCTCTGTCTTGCTCCCACTTTTGAGAAGGGGAATCACATCTGCCCTCCTCCAGTCCTCAGGTACCACACCATCCTCCCATGATTTATTAAAAAAGGTAATCAGTGGTGTTACTAGTTCTTCCCTTAGTTCTTTTAAAACTCTGGGGTGAATCCCATCAGGCACCATTGCTTTATCCACCTTCAGTTTTAAGAGTTCTTTCAGAACCCTTTCTTCTGTGAAAGGACTAATATCAAACCCCCTATCCAGAGTGCTTCTATTGACGGATTAGGTATTTCCCCCTGCTTTTCCATTGTGAATACTGAGCAGAAGTATTCATTCAGTATCCCTGCTTTTTCACTGTCGCTGTCTGCCCAACCACCTTCCTCTTTGTTCAGCCTCAGTATCCCTGCCTTAGTCTTTCTTTGCTCCCTAATGTATCTATAAAAGGTTTTATCCCCCTTCTTAACTGAGTTGGCTATCTTTTCCTCAGTTTGGGCCTTTGCTATTCTGACTGCCTTACTCACTTCCTTCTGCTTTAACTGGTACAGTTCTCTGTCCTGCTCCTTCTGTGTTTCCTTATATTTCCTGAATGCTATCTTTTTTTCCCTTACCTTCCCCACCACTTCTTTTGAGAATCATAGTGTATTTTTTTTTTCATTTTGATTTGTTTATTTGCTTCACACAAAGACTTGTTGCCTCTGTGATGGCGGTTTTGATGTTTCCACATTGTTGCTCCATCCCACCTTCTTGCCTGTTTGCTAGTGCTTTTCTGAGGCACTCTCCCATTTTGACAAAATCAGCCTTCCTGAAGTCCTGTACCTTCTCTTTTGTGTGGCTTGACTCTACAGCTAAGTTTATCGTGAACCACACTGTTTGGTGGTCGCTTGTTCCCAGATGGCTACCCACTTCAAGATCAGAGATCCTCTCTCCATCCCCATTTGAAAGCACCAGGTCCAAGATTGCTCTCTCCTGAGTGGGTTCCAAAATTAGCTGTCTGAGGCATGCCCCCTGTAGGGTATCAAGAATGGCCCTGCTCTTGGATGTGGCTGCAGCAAAGATGCTCCAGTCAACATCTGGCATATTCAGGTCCCCCATCAGCAATATCTCCCCTTTCCCTGCCATCCCAAGGATGCCTTCTATCATATTGGAGTTCTTATTTGGTATAACAGCCACCCCACATGAACAGTGAGTGTATGGTGCATGGAGATCACTGCCTCTGTAATACCAGTCACAGTAAATTGCATTTGGAATTGCATGCTTGATCAGATTGTGTTTTGAAACCCTTAAAATTTTGATCAGAAGGTGGAGCTTAATCATGCTTGGTGACCGGTATAGAAATTTCTGACACTGGGCACTTGATCACTACCGATCACATGACTTCCCTATCAAGTTTTAATGAGCTAAATTCACCGTATTTCTTTTCTGCTGTTGCAGCAAAAACAAACAAAAAAGGGAACTGACACTGTAGCAAAATGTATCATGTTTATCACGGAGTGCTCAATGTCAGAAATGCCTGCACCGGTTGTCAATTGTGATTGTACTCTACCCTCTGGTCGAAATTTTTAATTATAACGGTTTTAAACACGTTCTGATCAAGCATGCAATTACAAGGGCAATTTACTATCAAAAGCATGCTGACTGGTATTAACAATCAGATGAGACCGGCACCTTTATACAGCTACAGCTGCCTGCTAATGACATGGGGAATATTAGTTTCAAACAAGCTTTATGAGGCAAGGAACTGTCTGCTTCAGTGCTGAACAGAGCCACTGGCAGTCTTTTGAATAGTGAAGATGCCTTTTTTAACACTAAACTTGTGCTTTTAACAATTCGGCAACATCATTGCCATAAAACACTGCTTGCTTGTTTCAAACAGCGCTCAGTCGAGATTGGGGGAAAAACAGACTGTTTCAGTGACCTACATGTCACTGAAACCTGCTAATACATTCAGTAACAAGCCAAGTATGCCCAAGACACATGCCAAGTTTGATAAAGTAGGTCTTTATTTGTTTAACTAACCCAAACATGGATCAATTTTAAATTCAACATAATTGATGATTGCCATTGATCTTTAAGCAATAAACTAGATTAGCTGTATTAGTTGCCGTAGGTTCCAGACATAGAATGCTGGGAAGGTAACTAGGATCTTAAATTTTCAAATCAATGCTTATGAAATCAGGCTCTACAAGTATATTAATAAGGATATTAATGTAGGGCTCTCAGAATACTGACAACCAATCAGATTGCAGCATGTCTGAGACCATTTTAATAATATCTATTATCTTCTTTTCAGAACTTGGGAAGCCAGACTGGTTTGTCAATGCCTACCTCAATCCACACAGACCACCAGTGCCACTGAGTACACATAACAGCACAGCTAAATGGATGGGACCCCCCACCAGCAGCATAACATAAGGTAAGGAAACTGTGAGAAACAAGGGTGGGAAGGGGGTCCTACAAGTCTACTGTGTGTGGAACTGGGTGGAGGGGGAGGTTTTAATATGAATTCGGATGCAGAATAGAAATTAGATTCAATTTCTGAAACTGACATTTTTTTTGGAATCATGATTTTTGGCCTTGAATACCAAAAATACAAATTCTGAAATAAGAATTGAAATCCTATGAATATGTCTCAGTGAATCAAATCATTATTGTTCCTGTTACTGTTAGCTTAAAACACCTTACAGGAACCTTTAGCAAATGAAATAGATGAGTCTCTAATTCCTTAGAATTAATCAAACAATTCTTGTTTTTTACCCTAGCTGAAGAAAACCCATAACACCAGTTCCTTTGTGTTATTTTCCCCCCAAACCCCAACAGACAAAAGATTTTGGAGCTCCTTTTTGAAAATTATATAAAATAAAGAGAGACGAACAACTAAAATAAAACAAGAAGATGGTCATGAGGGACAGTTGCATTGACCACACCAGGCGAACAAGTGCTGATGGGGAGTGGACCTTATACATATGAAGGTTCAGGTAGTGGGAATGCTATTACTCTAAATGACCAGGAATGTTAGTTAATACATACTAAAGTGCTAGCTCGAGGTTCCTCCTCTTTGAGATCGGGGGACCAGGGACTGCTGCAGGTTCATTGCTGGTACTGTAGCCTACAGTTGGAGTAGGTAATATCGGCAGATTGTTTGGGGTTATTTTTGTGGTCCTCTCTCTGTAAAATTTTTATGAGTATCTTTAGGTTGTACAGAGGGTTTATTGACTAGTGCATTCTTAATCGCTTGTTCTGCCTCTTTGGGTGATGCAGATATACTCAGGCAACCCTGGATGTGTGGCTGTAGGTAAATACGGCACTGGAAAGTTCAGAACAGGAAAGTTTTCCACAGGAAAATTCGGTACAGGAAAGTTTGGCACAGAAAAATTAAACAGCCAGGAATTTGATCCATGCGACCATGGATCACCACTCCAGTGAAATTTCAGGTTTTATGGATTTACTATTACAACACCACACCGCCATGGATCACTACTCCAGTATAATGTGTGACCAGATTTCCAGCTGTTTAATTTTTCTGTGCCGAACTTTCCTGTACTGAACTTTCCTGTGGCAAACTTTCCTGTTCCAAACTTTCCAGTGCCGTATTCCAGAGACCATAGTCTTGCTTATCTCAGCAGGTGAATTCTTTGTTTTAGGTGACTTTAACCTCAATTGGTTGTTCTTGGCCTTAAATAAAACCCAAAATGATTTAGCAGCACCAAATCTATCACAATTGATTCATGAGCCTACCTGGCTAAATCATAAAACCCTTAACCATACTCTCATTGACTGGGCTCTTACCACTCACCCTCACTGGGTCATTCAATCAGGTCTTCTCCCTGATGCTCTAAGTGATCACCACATGATCTATTTGGCTCATAAAATACACAGACCTAAGGCCCCACCCAAATTACTATATACTAGATCCTTTAAATCTTTAGATCTCTCCCCCCTCCTTTACGACCTAACGCACACTGACTGGTCTCCTATCTCTGTAGCCAGTACCATGGACAATGCTCTCTCCTGTTTCAACAGTAATTTCCTTCATGTCTGGAATAATCATGCCCCCTTTAGGTGCTCCAGGGTTAGAGGAAATCACCTTCCATGTGTGTCACTCCTGAATTGTTGGCTTGCCAGCACGCTCATGAAAAGACCTGGAAGATGCACAAAGCCTCTCAATTACCTAACAACATACAAACATATCGTATGCTTTGTAATGCCTGCACCAAGGCCATTAGACTGGTTAAAGCAGAGTACTTTCAATCTACTTTCCAGGCAAATATAAACAAACCCTCAAAATTCTGGAAAGTAGTCCACATCCTGTTCTCCCCTCCTTCCACTCCTCCTATCCCTCTTCTGAACGTAAATGGCTCTCTAATATCTGACCCACAGCCTATAGCCACAGAATTTAACAGCTACTTCACTTCCTGCACTTCCTTGCTCCTATCTACACTTCCCCCTGCACCCTCTCCTCCTCCTCCTCATCCCTACTCCTCCACTTCTCCTCCCTGTAGCAACAACACTAACCGTGACATCTTCTCTTTCTCTCTAGTCTCACCTGCTGAAACCTTAGCAGCCCTCCTCGAGATCAACCCTGCCAAAGATAACTCACCAGATGGGCTTGATCCTAAACTCTTATTCTTATCTGCCCCAGCAATCTTCTATCCATTAGCAGATTTATTAAATTTATCCTTCACGACGGCTACTGTACCAACTGCCTGGAAGTACGCCATTGTCCTCCCATTGCCTAAGGGAGGTGATCCCACTTCCCATGGTAATTATCATTCAATCTCTCTCCTCCGTATTCTTGCTAAGTTACAGGAGTACATGGTACACTCTCAACTCACTTCATTTCTCTCTGAATCCTCCTTCTTCACACCTTTCCAACCTGGGTTCCAGAAGGATCACTCCACTGCCACCTCTCTGCTTAGGCTCACTGACTCCATCTTCCATCTCTTCAGAGATGGATTATGGTCTAATCACTTCTGCCATCTTTGTCAACCTTGCTAAGGCCTTTGACACAGTATCTCACCCTCTCCTTCTAAATAACCTCTCTACTGCAGGCCTATTGGACTCCACTGTAAATTGATTCAGTGCCTACCTAGCGGGTAGGTGCCAGTCACAATTGCAGACTCTACTCCCTCCCCCCGCTCCCTATAAATACTGGTGTGCCTCAAGGCTCAGTATTAGGCCCTATACTTTTCTCCATCTTCCTAAATGACCTCCTTAAGGTATACAATTCTTCCTCTATCCATATGTACGCTGACAACACTGTCTTGTTTACTTCAGGGCAGTCTCCCATAGATGCAACTACCAGACTTCAAGCTAACTTTGACAATGTTCAGCACTGGTTTAGAACACATCAGCTCTTTATCAATGCCAAGAAGACTGTCTCTATGACCTTTGGCACTGGGCAGAGACTCTCAAGGCTTCCTTCCCTACCCCATTTCCACACCCTTGATGGTACTACACTAGAGGATTCTACCTCTTTTCGCTACATTGGTGTGTGGCTTGACCAACACCTTAACTTTTCTGTACATGTGGATGTTATCCTGAAAAAACTGTGCCCCAAGTTGGGTGCCTTATACAGGAACCATAGCTATCACTTCCGGTAAGGCGTGAATTCGTCCAGAAAATGATTCTCCCCATTTTTGACTACTGTGACGCAGTCTATAGTGCTGCTCCCAAGTCCTCCCTGACCAGATTGGACACCATCTTTAATTCCTTCTGTCGCTTTAGCCTGGATTCTCCTCTTAACACTCACCACTGCACCTTATATCATGCTCTAGCCTTCCTGTCTCTTGACAATCGGTGCCTCTCCCACAGTGCTAAATTAATTTTCAAATATTGGTTTGGCTGTCTCCCACCTTATCTCGGATCCTCTATTAGCACTCCTCCCCCACTCCCTTAGATCACATGACACTCGTACCTTGGCCATCCCTCGCCATTCTACATCAGCTGGCCAATCTGCATTCTCGTACTGATTCCCAAAACTCTGGAACCAACTACCTCATCAAATTAGACACTCCTCTAGCCCTCATTCTCTCTTTTCTTCGCTATGTAACTTCCTCTCTCCCAACTGTACCTGCTTTGAGCACTGACACCTCCCCTTCTCTATCCTTTCACCTAATTTTGACTATGCTCCCTGCTTTATGACTCTCTCCCAAATGTTGCACCTCCGTGCACCTGACTCTTCCTTCCTTCATCCTTCACCTAACGTTGACTGCACTCATTAACTGTCCCAGCACTTATTATATTTAGCACTTTATTCGTTTATGTCAATAGGGCATTTGTCAAACAACATTCGTAGTAATCCTTGCATTTATTGTTGTAATCACATAATGTCTGTTTGCTTTGCTTACCGTGTACTGCTATGTTGTTTCTTTTCCTGTACCCCCTCCCCCCAGGACGCACCGGGAGACAAGCAATTGTATTGTTTAAAGTGCCTTTACTGGTTAAACTTTGCAATAAATAAATACAAATTTGTCAAGCCCCAGACATGCACACACAGTCTCGCTGGAGGCAGCATTGTGAATCATATTTTGGTTATGCAAGAACTCTTTGCTTGCCCTAAAGATTTTCCTTTTATGCAGAACTTCCAAGAGGAAGTCAGAATATGCCTGTATAGAAAAGCCCTGAATGCTTAACCCTTTACACAGCTCTGATAAGGGGAGGGGGCAGTGTTGTTTTGGATGTTGATAAATATGAACAGGAGATTCTGAGACAGCTTGCTAGCAGACAGTGTTGTATACCACTAGCACATGCTCACACAACGACTTTCAAGACAGACACTGATACCTGTACTGACAAAGCTATGGCAAATCATGTGATCTGCAAGCAGACAGGCACAGTAGTTTCCTTAACTCATTCACGCCACAAGAGCTCTTTGAGACTTCCACCACTTGTGCCCTGTATACTCTTAGCACTGCATCCTGGGCCTTTCTAAGCAAAATCAAGCCATAATCAGTATGCCACAAACAAATGTGAATACCTCTTGAACCGTAAGTGCTACACACAAAGTACGAGTGGCAAAGTTGTTCAGCACAACATTACCTTCCCAATGGTGCTATGCAATCAATTGTAATTAATTTAGTTTTTATTTTATACTAGCTGAAATACCAAACAACTGATTTTTTTTCTGATTTTTTTTCAAGGTGATTAGGTGAGGCATGAGAGACAAATGTCAGCCATGCACACCATGCCTTAAACAAATGCAAATAACTCCGGAAGTATAGATGGTAGACACAAAGCATCAGTGGCAGAATTGTTCAGCACAAAATTACCTTTCTAACGCTGCTATGCAATCAGTTGTAATCCATTTAATTTTTATTTTATAGTAGCCGAAATACCGAACCACTGTGTTTTGTTTTCAGATTTATTCAAGGTACTTAGGTGAGGCTTGAGAGACAAATGTCAGCCGTGCACACCATACTTTAAACAAATGCGAATAACTCCTAAAGTATACATGATAGACACAAAGTATCAGCAGCAAAATTGTTCAGCACAAAATTAACTTTCTAACGGTGCTATGCAATCAATTCTAAGCAATTTGGTTTGTTTAATATTTAGGTAAAAAACTGACTTCCTCAGAGGTTTCTAGGCCTGAGTGAAAGTCAGCTGAGTACGTCTACAGGAGTTATTGTCCTGAGTGGCTGTGCTTTCAGATGCCACCTACAGGCATATCTAGGCCTGAATGGGTTAAAGTGGCAATCCCAGTAAGGGCAACTATATACACTCTGCCTAAAATGCAGAAGAGTACAGATGATCCACCTAGTAGACCCATTATCTCCAGTACTGGGTCATTAACTGATTCTGTGTCCCAATTTGTGGGTGCCCACATTAAAAAAAAGAATTTGCATGTGGAAAAAGATCATATGTGAGGGACACCACTGACATTCTGAATGTATTTAGAGATATAAAGGTTGAACTAGAATAGACACTAGTTTACAGTGATGTAGAATCACCTTACACCAGCATACCAAACTATAAAGGCTCCTAGAACTGCCTGAGGCACTTCAGACCATGAGTAACTACCCCAAGGAATTGATAAAATTCATAATTTTGCTGAGAAAGAAGACAGTACGCTATATTGCTTTTCAGTTTCTAGGCAACTACTACTTAGAAGTAAACAGAACTCCCATGGGTGCTACATTGGCACTTCACACGCCAATATATACAATACAGTTCACATTACACTTATTATGAAACCAGTTAACACCCCGGCTATCCTTCACATTGTTAAGACTCTGCATAGGAAATCTCTTCATAACTGATCCTGGGTTGTGAGCTGATTTGTGCCGCGTGCTGAATGAGCAGTCTGAGTATACTTTTAGCTGAAAACCACATTCAGCAGCTGTGTGGAAGAGGAAACAAACCAACTAAGTGGCAATTGATTGCAGTCACATGAAAGGAACATGTTGCTAACTGGTTGCACAATAAATTTAACGTGAACTGTACTGTACAAGGGCATTTAACAAAAATATTCTGTAAATGACAGAAAGAAATCCATACTTTGATAAGACTGATTTGTAAAGGTTTTATATTGATGAAGTGTTCATGATATGGTGGGGCATGGAGGAGAAATTTCATGGTTTTGTAACTAACCTGGAATCCAACCTGAGGTTCACTGTTACCAGTATTAGGTAGGCTGTAATTTTTTTGATTTCAAAACAACCAAAAATCAACAGAATGAGATTGTCACTGATCAGGAGCCATGGCCGACTGGCATTCAAGGTGGCTCCTTGAGTGTTCATAATTTTGGGACCACCAGGAGCCCACCCCCAGTTGCTGTTCTTGCTCCCCTCAACCCTGATTCCAAAACCATGAGCCCACCAGCGTTTGGGGTGGTGGACAATTGATCTGTTCACTGAAAGATCATCAGTGGTGGCTTCGACTTCCAAATCTGATTCTATAACTAGGAGCCTACTCCAGTGGTAGGGGATTTTTACAAATAATGTTTTCTGCCTCTGTTACTCTCCCCTGCCCCCCCCAAATTCTAACACTGGAAGCCCAACTCGTTGTTGATAAATATTTTAAAACAAAAGCAAGCACTGATTTCAGTCCCTCACAGTCCCCACACTTGTGGTTGTTGGCCCTCAGGATCCATCCCCAGTGCTAACTAATGACACAACCCCCACCTACCTAACCCCCTCCGGCTTTTTAATTCTGGCACTGGGCAGATGCTAGCACTGGAGAGCCATTTCCAGTGCCAGTCAAATTCAGGAACTTTCCTTCCCACTCATACCTGCATCTTGATACTAGCTCTAGAAGCCCACTCCCAAAAGATTGCTAACCCCATGACCCCCTCCCCCCCAACACACACACAGCTAGTGGCTGGCAACTACTCTTTTCTCACCTCAGGAGCTGGCTGCTGTGTAGAAATTATTTTTCCATTTTAGCAATATCATGACTACGTACAGTAGCTCTGTGTACTGTATTTGTGAAATGGTAAATTTGCAATCAGATTCACTATAGTGATATAATTGGGGCACTGAGCACTAGAGATATCTGGAGTAGGGCAGAGTATGGGAAAGGCATACCACTGGACACAAGGGATACTTGGTATGATGCACGGTGTGAAGGGTTAGCCACTGGATGCTAATGATACTTGGAATGTGGAGGGAGTGCCACTGGAGACTAGGGATATGTGGATTGGGGCAGGGTGTAGTAGGAAGTGCCACTAGATATCAGGGATGTTTGGATCAAGGGTGGGTGGTGCCTCAGAAAACCAGGGATGCGTGGATTGGGGCATGGTGTTGTAAGGGATGCATTGGATGCTGTGGATGCTTGGATTAGGGTAGGGTATAGTATAGTATGGGGAGGTACAACTGGATGCCAGGGATACTTGCATTGGGGCAGGATGAGGGAAGGGGTGCTACTAAACACCGAGGATTGCTTGACACGTCAGCAGGGTGAAACAAGTGGTGTCACTATAACCTGGGGAGTGATTGCCATTAAAACTATTGACAATGCTTGCTGAAGGCTGACAATTTCCATACAAAGCAGTGTACAGCTATTGTTACATATATTTTTAAAAAGTAAGGAAATTATTGCAAACATCTACATTTAGGCATTAGTTATGGTGGAAGCTTAATGCCACAAAAAAGATGGAAATGCAGTGTTAGGGTAAAAAAAAGTCCACTGGACTTTGTTGAATCTGCAGTGTGGTATTATTTGGAGATGGCATGATGCAGCATTGGCATTGCCCCAACTCTGGCACTGTCTTTCCAGGTATAGAAAGTACTCACACACCAATGCTTAGATAGAGGGTGCTGAGGTTACGGCAACACCAAGTCTGCGTTGCACAATAGTTCAGACCCAAGAAACATCATGCTGCAGATTCTTCAAGGCTCAGGGGACTTTTTATGGCTGCAGTGGGTGGAGCCCTGCAGCCATTTTGAGAAAATTCAGAAAAAGGAGCTGACCGGATACCGTCTGACCATTTTTCTTTGGACTTCTGGTAGTGGAGGCGGACGACGCGCATCCACCACACTACTTTATTCGGTGTCTGGAACATAGCACTGTCTGCCGTGTCCATTATTGCCAGTGGTGCTTGCTGTGCATGCGTGTGTTCCTGCGCATGTGCAGATAGCTCTGGTGACCATAATGGACACGGCTGCACTATCTTGTTTTACTTGCATGATTCTACTTGGAGGACCGCTTGTTTCTTCTCCAGGTAACAACTTATTTCAATGTATATTATTTCTTTACTGAATTATGCCCCTTTGGGCATCTGCTGAAGGCTATTTTGCTGTGTGGGCTCTCCTAGCCCAAATGCTCTCTCTCTCTCTCTCTCTCTGTTCTCCCCCCTTTCACATTTACAGCTCCTTGGGGCCTGCGAAGTAGCCGTGGTGCGGCTCATCTGTGTATCCCCTTGGGGAGTGCTCCATCATTGCCTGCACTCTACAGGCTTTAACAAATTAATTATATAGCTCTCCAGTCATTACCAGAAGCCTCGGTGCGGCTTCTGATGTGCGGCACCTACCACTCAGCTGCTGCTGCCTCCTCTTGCTAACCTTTCCCTGGCTTTTGCATTGCTGCAGGAGTGGCTTGCACACTGGCAGTTCCTGCCACCCTGTGCATTCACTGTCACTGCTTCACATTTGCCACGGGAGTTGCTTCTCTAGAACAGCAGATCATTTGCTGCTCCTGAGCTCCTTGAGCCTCTGAGCCCCTAAGGGCATAAATACTTTGCCACCGGAGTGGCAATTCGGGAAGGTGGGGTGAGGCAATTTCATTACTGCCTCCTCCACCTCTTGTTGGCTCTATTCTGCTTCTCCTCTCCCACTCATGCAGAGTAGGCCACAGCCTGAGCTTCATGCAGGCTGGTAGTGAGGAGTACCTGTAGGCACTCTGCTTTAGCATGATCATGCTAGCTGATGGCTGCAACTGTAGCCCAGACCGGTCTTCCTACTGCCAGTGACATCAATAAGCCCTCACAATATCAGGGCTCAAGTTGCTCCCATAGACACCAGGGAAGGGTATTCATTTATTTAAAGAACAGTGGCGTCAGCCAGCAAGGAGCTAGCCCACTAGATCACCAGGGCTTCTTTACATTGTGGCCTCCCCAGGGCATTTCCCTAGCCCACAGGACCATCAATGCCTCTCTTATTTTTTCAAAAGGGTTACTAGCCCCCAGGAGCCTTCTTTAGCCCACTTGGGCTACAACGTAAAATACTGTACACATGACCACCAATGGGCACAGCCATCCCCCCAAACATACTTCCCTTCCTGTGTTTCTGCTCCGCTACTGTTTTCCATCCAACTAACCTATCTTCTCTTTTTATTCTGTTGGTCTGACATAACATGGACTCCTACCCCATCTGATAAGTATAATTTTATGTCTATCCTGTCCTTTCTGCCATATTTATCTCACTAAGAGCTGCAGATCTTTTGTGACCCCCTTTTCTATTCTTTTTTACAGGAGTGGTGGATGACATCTCCCCAGACCTACCCCTTGGCACCCTGGCACTCAGGTAAGTCTATTTTACATATACTTGGTGGGTGAACTATAATGGGGTGGCTGTGCCTGTAATAGGTAAAACTAACTTGAATTAAATTGATTGCTGCTTTGGAAATATTTCATTGGCAAGGATTTCAAAACACTGAAAGCCGAAGAACCAGTATGTGCTCTGTAGCGTAGGTTGTTATCCATGGCTAGGAATATTTGGTCAAAAGGTATGCATCTAATATGGCCTAGCTGCTCCCCTGTGGGCATGTAGTGTTGAGCATGTCCTGTGTTAAGAGTGCGAACATCTCAGGTATACATCTGACTATTAACACAAGTCCTGAGTCTTGACAGACTCAGAACAGAACAGTGAAAGAAGTGAGTTATGTGAATTTCCTCTACTTTCTTGAAACAGAGTATTTTAAATCACAAGTGGAATAGTGGTACTAATAATCTAGTTAATCGGAGGTGAAATCAGGGGCTCGCTTGCACTTTATGTTGCAGGTGTCATGGCGGACACCTTGCAGAGGAAGTGGTATGGCGGATGAAAGTCTCGCGTTGCTCAAGAATACTGCTCGGGATTACTCATGTGTTGCTCGGATTATCATATACCATGTAAAACTATGAGATGAGAGGTGGAGGCTGTCTCAGCAGCTTGGCTCATTTAGCGTAGTGAGTAGGGTGGTAGACTGTGGGCGAGGTAGGAGAGGTGACTAGGATTTGATTCCCATGGTCTTCAACTGTGTTCTGTGTGACCAGTTACATAAGTGACTGAATTACCAAAATCTCCATGGCACCCCGTACACTGAATTCCTGTTTTTGTAATGTCTTTTTTTTTCCAAAAACTATTGTGTGACCTCGGAGTTGATTATATTTATTCACAGGGGGTGGACGCAGCCCCCCACAAAAACACATTGACCGACTTTTGTTTTATACTAAAGTTACCTTTGTTTCTAACTTAAAAGTTTGAATTTGGAGGGGCTAGCAGCTGAGGTAAATGGCTGCTTGAGAGACTAGCTCCAGGAACCCTGTACTTTATTCGAAGATTTCTCCTACCATTCTGCACATAAGCAGGTCAGAGTTAACAGGACTACACATAAAGAGCTTACCTGTTCATTGACTCCAAAATCAGACCTGTAGCTGAGGGCAAACTGGAGAACGGCTGTCTGAGTGTGGTAAATCCAACTGAGGCCTGAGCACATGAGCTGATCCCCACCATGGAGTTACAGCTGCCTCCACCGCAGAATGTTCATGGTCATTTTGGCTAAAATGGATCATATGGACATCAAAACGAAATTAAACAGAACACAGTGGATATTATTCAACTGTCTCAGAGGGCTGGCATTACTGAACACTGACTAGCAGAGATAGATAACGGCCAGTAGGCTATGGAATAATGACTCTGGGAGCTGGACTGCATAATACAGTTGCTGTGGACCAGGGTCAAAGATCTCAAAAATTGCAGCCACCGGAATAACCTCCATTTCGTTGGGTTTCCAAAGGGCTGTGAAGGGAAGGACACCTTGCTATTTTTACAACACACATGCCTTTACTTCTGGGCTGGCACAGAGGGGACCCCCGGGAAATTGACAGAGCTCACAGGATACTGGCACCCACTCCATCCCCAGGGAGTCACCACAGTACAGTCCTTGTCCACTTCCTCAGGTTGCAAGACAGGGAAGCTATCACTAGAGCTGCAAGGCAGCTGAAAGAGGTGAAGGGGACACAAAATCGAAATTTTTCCCGACTACTCCCAGGAGATATCAGAGTGGAGGAGGGCCTTCATGGGGACAAGGAAGACCTGTGAGGATCTTGGGCTGGAGTACTCCCTCCACTATCCAGCCAGCCTCTGTATCTTGGTGAATAGAGCCTTTAAAACCCTTGTTACACCAGAAGCTGTGGAATCCTTCCTGGCGACCTATGCACCAAAGTTAACCTGGGTCAAACATAGAGAGTTGGGAGGAAAGTCGATCATCCGCCCCAGGGCCACCACAATGGACACTGCACCAGCCAAACAAAGCTCCGTGAAAGCAACCTTCTTACTGGAGAAGAGCACTCCCTACCATCCCATCCAGGAGGAGCCTCAGATCACCACCTCAGAAGGTAAGAGGAAGAACAGAAGGAGAGCTAGAGCAGAAGGGGTCCACATCGACAGAACCCCTCGGTTCCACTCCAGGAGCCACAGTGACAGCCCCAACTCAGAGGCTTCTTCAGGCTAGTAGACCCTGCTTTGGAAAATAACAGATTTGCGGCCTTAAGGAACCTCTCGGAGGAGGGTCTGCTGCTTCTCCCACCACTGCCGCCCAGATGCTTGGGTGATGATCTGGGAAGGGCTGGAAAAGGTACGGCCCCTTCCTGGGCTGAAGAACTCGAAACTGCTGCACCACAGGGCCTGAGTGGGGCTGGTGACCATGAGGCTACGGAGCTCCCATTAGGGGGCCTTCCCACTGCAGCTGAGGGGAGCTGACCAGGAGGGCTGATGTTAAGCAGTAACACTTATTTGTGGTTCTATTCTTTTTTAGTACCCTTTAGGTCTCCCTCAACACCTTCCAGAAGAGACTATATGTGTATGTGTGTATGTATGTATATATATATATATATATTTAGTATGTTTACTGCTTTATAGCTTCTTTATGTGTTAAATTTTGGAAAGGGGGAAGGGCCGGTAGTTTAAAGAGGACATACCCGAGTATGGGGAGTGGCCCAACTGTAAGTACTCAGTGGCTGATCTAACTGTTTGAGCTATGTAAGGGGTATGTACATATGGTGACTTGGTGTGCTCGTAGATATTGGAGGCACTGATCATTATTTCTCCTGGTTCCTATTTCTGCACCCAATCCCTGCAAGCTTGATGACAGTGGCAATTATCCTCACAGGACCATTGCGGTAAGGGGTATGATTTCACTGATGGGAGCCGGGGGGTAATATGACACCTGCCCTGCAGTTTGGGGTATATGGAAATCTGGAACCCACTGGGACTTAACAGGATGTGACCTACATGGTCACTGCAGAGGTTGGGGACCCCCCCGCCCCCCCGGCCTGTGGCCTGGGCAGGTTGCCCATGGTGTATGTGGGGGGGAGGTGAGATGGCTCCCTCGTGGCTATTTCTGGAACACTTCGCCTTTAGGTCTGCTTCTTGCTGTGATCAGTTGGAGGGGTTGGGTAAGGTTGTCCTGGCAAAGGGTGGTGCTTGGGTATACTTGGGGCACTGTGATCCTGATAGAAGGGCCCCCCCCACACTGTACAGCCAATTGGAGGGTCCATGAAGAGCCCAATGCTGCAGCTAAGATTTTTAGAAAGGTAAACTGCAGAATTGATTAAGGCATGACAGGATGAGAGCTGAGGGAAGGGAACACTTGGATGTCTCAGAGTCGGGAAAATGCCCCACTAGAGCACCCCCAGTAACCACTGTGGAGGTCTGGGCTGCAGGCCAGCCGACTACAGCCACAGAAACTGGTCACCTAGGAGGGCAACAGACAAGGAGGAGGGAAGGGGGGAGGGCAGGAGCAAGGTCACATTCAAGATTTGGACCGTTACTGTTATTTCTGTTTTTGTTTATGTTCTACAGTTACTGTGTTCAACTGTTGCTATAGGTAGCATGTTCAATTGTACAGGCAACCAAATGTGTTTTGGAAAGGGAGGAGGGACAGGAGGGCAAGAGGCTAAAAGCATCAAGCCAGGCAACCCCAAAGGCCAGAGGGCACCAGATTGGAGGGTTAGAACTTATCCCACTCAGATTATACTTCTACCCCTGCATAATGGAGACTAAACTAATATCTTGGAATGTTAGGGGACTCAACTCACAAATCAAAAGAAAGAAAGTCCTTACACAGCTTAACAGGTTGAGTCCCCTAATAGCATTCCTCCAAGAGACCAAACTCTTCCCAGCAGAGGCAAGAAAACTGCATCAAGGTTGGGTGGGGGAAGAAATTCACTGCACTGCCTCTTCCCACAAGAGGGGATTATCGATTCTACTCCATAACAACCTGGGCTGGAAGTCGGCCTGGCATGTTAAGGATAAGGAAGGAAGGTGGGTTATTGCGGAAATGGAGATGCTGCAGGGACCTATGATCTTGGTCAACGTATACTCCCATAATCAGGACTGCCCAGAGTTCTTTCACAGCTTGACCCAGGCGCTCACTGAGCTTAACACCAGCAAGGCCCAGTGCTGATGGGGGTGACTTCAATCTCACCCTAGACCACACACTGGATAGGTGCACATGGAGTCCAGAGCCTCATAGACAAGCGGCAAAGGCAGTCTGCAGACTGATGGAGGAGCGTGCATTGGTAGATGTCTGGAGACCCCAACACCTGGGAGGGCAAGACTACATATGCTTCTCACAAACTCACGGATCGTCCAGAAGGATTGATTTGTGGCTGATGTCCAGCTCAGTATACGAGGGGGGTCACTAAGATGCAGGTGCACCCGATAGTTATTTCGGACCGTGCTGCTCTAACAGGGGTGCCGACAGGGCGGGACAGCCAGGACAACTGTCCCAGGCCCAGTTGGCTCAGGGGGGATCAAATTTACAGATTTATATGTCTTGGAGATGGGAGGGGGCCCCAGACCTAAAGGTGTGTCCCGGATCTGGAAATTTCTATTGGCACCCCTGCACTATAGAGCTGGAGATCAGGAGGGGGGAAGACCTACCAAAGTCATCCATCTGGAGACTAGACACCCTCCTCCTAGATAGAGGATGAACAGTTCTGGGAGTGGCTGGGGCTGGAAGTTGAGGACTACTGGTGGAACATGATAACGGGGAGGTCTTGGACTCTACCCTGTGGGAGGCCTTCAAGGCCACTTTGAGGGGACGGATTATTGCCCTTGCCACCGCTATATGTAGATGGAGAGAGGCAGAACAATGAGCCCTAGAGCAGCAACTAGCTGACCTGGAGGCCTAGTACAAAAATATTAAATCTAGAGACCCTCCCCGTACCTCACTGGAGCAACTCTCCAGCACTAGGGTCTCACTCAATGCTCACCTTATCTGCCAGGTGGAGCTAACCTTGAGGAGATTAAGACACTCCAATTGGGAAGGTGGGGAGGGGGAGGGCAGCAAATTACTGGCATATAGACCCAAGAGGAGGCAAATGGCTAGGAATATCCTGGCCCTGGTGAATGTAGCAGGGAGTAAATGCTTCACACAGAAAGAGATTAACACAATTATGGCCCAATTCTATGGGAAGTTATATGCTTCCCCCACACCAGACCCTTGCAGGACAACTAATTTCCTGGCTAAGCTTCCAATCCCAATGGTAGTGGAGGCAGAGGCAAGGGACCTGGTGGCCCAATAACTGTAGGAGAATTCCAGGAGGCGATCCAGGCCATGAACCCAGACAAACAGCCAGGTAAAGATGGTCTACCTATCGACCTCTACCAGGTTAAGGGGTGCACTTAGCTAAATATCTGGTCAGAGTATATGAGGACTCACTGGGGAAAGGGGTTCTACCACCCTCAATGAGAGAAGCTACCATCACGGTGCTCCCAAAGAAGGACAAAAACCCATTAAATCCTGGCTGTTACTGCCCCATCTTCCTTATCAACGCCAATGCCACAATTTTGGCAAATATGCTGGAGGGGCACCTAGAAAAGCTCCTTCCAGGTCTCATCCATTCTGCCCAAACAGCCTTTGTCAAAGGTAGGCTCAGGTTGGACCATCATAGAACCCTCATCACTTTAATGCACAAGGTCAGAATCTCCAAAATCCCCACAGCAGCCCTAGCCATTGACTTTGAGAAGGCCTTTGACTCTGTCGAACGGCCTTATCTGATACAGACCCTGGCAACCATGGGGTTAGGTCCCAGCTTCATCACATGGGTACAGCTTCTGTATACTTCATCCCTAGTATTGGTTCTTACCAATTGCCTGTTATCCCCGTCATTTCACCTCCAGAAAGGTATGAGACAGGGATGTCCTTTGTTGCCACTGCTGTTCAGCCTAGCCATTGAATCACTGGCCATTACTATACAGTAATCCAGAGAGATCCTGTGAGTGCAACTTGGCAAGTCCATCTTCTATATGTACATGACCTGTTGGTAGCCACTGTATACACACCATCAGTAGTCCGGAAGATCCTGGACATACTGTCAGACCTTTCACAGGGCTCTGGCCTATGGGTGAATCAATCCAAGACCGAGGTGCTCCTACTGAATTCAGTGTGCTCGAAGCAAGCCTTCACTGTGCAAGGGCTCAAATGGTCTCCAGGGGGGATCAAGTACCTGGGCATAATAATGCACCCCAACCTGACTAAAATGATTTCGACCAACTTTAAAATCATTTTAGATTCCCTGAGGAGTGATGTAGACAGATGAAAAGCCCTGAGGACCCATGTAGACAGATGGAAAGTGCTGAAATTATCCCTGGCGGGAAAAATAGATTTGATCAACATGATGGCAGCCCCTCAGCTGCTATACCTGCTAGAGCACCTACCGATGCAGATACCGCAGAAGTGGTTCCAGAAAGTTGAGGCGTAGATAGAAAGTTTCATATATGAAGGACACCCCCCCCAGGGTCAGTAGACTAAAACTGCAGCAACACTGGAGCAGAGGCGGTTGGGGTCTCCCCTGGTTCCAAGAGTATCACATGGCCTTCATTTCAGCACAGGTAGTACAGTGGTCTAAACGGGTGGGACACACCTCTCCAACCTGGGTACCTCTAGAAGCAGCTCTAACAGGATCCCCTTCACCAGCATAGGTGTTATACTGGGAGAAATGTCATCTCATCCCTCTGCCCCCCCCCCCAATAGATATAGCTGTTAAATATTGGCGTAGAGCCCTGACCTTACTTAAACTAACCCCGACTCCATGGAAACACATGCTGTTATGGGTGAATACTGCCCTTACGGTGGGGAGGGACCACATTCACTGGTGGTTTTGGGAGGCTCAAGGCATATCCTATGTCCAGAATGTGCTCATACCAGGCACTAACTTAATTGACTCCTTTGAATCTCTGAAGGTCAGATACCACCTCCCAGCCAATCACTTCTGGAGGTATTTACAAATAAGGGATGGCATCAACCATGCACCCAACATGCCAGTGAATAAAGAGATTCCCCCAGAGCTGCACACTCTTGGGGCATGGAAGGGGATGCCTAAAAGCTGAGCAAGTAACATAGAAACATAGAAACATAGAAGTTGACGGCAGATAAGGACTGCAAGGCCCATCCAGTCTGCCCATTTCTTTTTCTACCTTATAAATGTGCCATCGGCCTTTGCTCTGTCAGTGACCTATCTATTCATAGTCATTTGTATTGCTCCCTTATGCCTATCCCATGCCTGTTTGAAGCCCTGCACTGTATTCATAGCCACCACTTCTTGTGGTAAGCCATTCCATGCATCTACCACCCTTTCTGTGAAAAGAATTTCCTCACATTTCCCTTAATCGGCCTCCCTCTAATCTCATGCTGTGTCCTCTTGTCCTGCTATTTTTCTTATATTTAAACATGTTAGACTCTTTCACCTTGTTTATGCCCTTAAGGTGTTTAAATGTCTCGATCATATCACCTCTCTCCTCCTTTGCTCAAGGGTATACATATTGAGCTCCGTTAATCTGTCCTCATATGTCTTCTGATACAGTCCCTGCACCATTTGGTTTGCCCTTCTCTGGACTGCCTCAATTTGGTTAATGTCCTTGTGAAGGTGTGGCCTCCAATACTGCACGCAGTACTCCAGATGAGGCCTAACCAATGTCTTGTACAGAGGATTATTACCTCCTCTTACGACTTGTGATACCCCTACTAATACACCCTAACACCCCTAGCCTTACCTACTGCTTTAGAGGTCTGCTTGGATGATTTTAGGTCATCAGTGATGATGATGCCCAAGTCTCTTTCTTCCTTTGTGACTGCTAGCCACTCCTCCCAGCCTATAAGTGGCTTCAGGGTTTCTCTTCCCTATGTGCATGATTTTGCACTCTTTTGCATTAAATCCCAGTTGCCACTCTTCTGACCATTCTGCTAGTTTATCCAGATCTCTTCTCATTCTGCCCACCCTATCTGGATCATCTACTCTGTTGCAGATCTTGGTGTCATCTGCAAACAGACAAGCCTTACCCTCTAGTCCATCTGCGAGGTCACTAATGAAGATGTTGAATAGGACTGGCCCCAGGACTGATCCCTGAGATACCCCACTTGTGACTTGCATCTCTTCTGACTGTATACCATTTACCACCACTCTCTGTTTTCTGCCAGTCAACCAGTTTGCCACCCAGTTGACCAACTTCTGACCCACCCCGAGCCTACCTAGCTTATTTATCAATCTTCTATGTGGAACAGTGTCAAAGCTTTGCTGAAGTCAAGGTAGGCAACATCAACTGCTCCCCTTGGTCCACCACTCTGGTTACCCAGTCAAAGAAATCTATGAGATTAGTTTGACAGGACCTTCCTTTGTAAACCCATGCTGTCTTGGATCCTGTGCCCCTATGGATTCCAGGTGTTGCACTATCCTTTCCTTAAGGAGTGCCTCCATAATCTTGCCCACTACTGAGGTAAGACTGACCGGTCTGTAGTTCCCCACCTCCTCCTGCTACCACTCTTGTGGAGTGGGATCACATGAGCCTCCTCCAGTCTTCTGGGACCTCTCCTGTGCTCAGAGATCACTAAACAATTCTGCTAATGGCTCTGCTAGTTCCTCCTTTAGCTCCTTAAGTACCCTGGGATGTATGCCATCAGGTCCCATTGCCTTATCCACCCTGAGCTTAAGCTCTTGTAGGACCCTTTCTATTGTGAAGGGAGTAGTGCTCACCTCCTCCCCTGTGTCCATGATGCTGAGCTGTGGCCCTGCCCTACCTTCTCTTCAGTAAATACTGAGCAAAAGTATCTATTTAGGATAGATGCCTTTACAGGGTCCTCCTCTCACATGCTCCCTTTTCTCCATTAAGCTTAGCATTACCCCTCTGGACTTTCTCCTTTCACTAATGTATCTATAGAAAGTCTTGTCACCTTCTTTACTGTTCGTGCTAGTGTTTCCTCAGTTTGGGACTTTGCCTGCCTTACTGCCTTACCTGCTTCCCTTAGGGCAGTTTGGTATGCCTCCCTATCTTCATCCCGCTGTATTCCTTATATTTTCTGAAGGCCAGCCTTTTGGCTCTGACCTTTTCTGCTACTGTATTTGAGAACCAAAGTGGTTTCCTTCTTCTTTGCACTTCCTTTTCTGTCTAACACAATGGGATGTTGCTTCAAGTATTGTATCCTTAATGCTTGCCCACTTTGCCTGTACCTCCTCACCTGTGTTTCTTTTTGCCAGGGCTAGCTTAACTCTGTTGGCCATCTTATCAAAGTCAGCTCCTCTGAAGTCCCATATTAGAATATATACTTCAATCTGGGATGCTGTCCCAGATCCAACTCAATTGGCAAGGGCACAATGGGAGTTAGAACTGCAATCCCCAATCTCTGAGCAGCAATGGGCTCCACTCCACCTGTAGAGATGGACACATTTGATTGATAATGAATGAGACCCTGCTGCGATGGTACTATACCCTGGCAAAACTTAAAAGCCAGGGACTAGTATCCCATGTCAACTGCTAGTGGTGCAGTCAAGCAGAGGTCCATCTCTACCATGTGCTATGGGACTGCCCGGGCCTCCATGCATTCTGGGCAGGGGTGAAAGACATCTGCCGAGAAGTGCACCCAGAGGTGCCCCCAGAACCTCCTCTGCTATTGGGGTGCGAGAGGTCAGACCTCCCCAAAAACAGCCCTGGGCAGCAGCCAAAAGATTGATACTGATGAAGTGGCTTACTCTGAGTACTCCAGCTATCTCAGAGCTGGTCCAATCAATAACCCAGGTAGCCAACTTTGAGAGACTCTCGAGCTTTGTGGGAGGCACCATGGGTGCATATGCAGGCTGCTGGCAACATTTCTTGAATTCCAGATACTGCCACGATGCCCAGTCAACCCAGGATGAATGGGTGCTACAGTAATGGGTCTATACCCCCCTGAGTGCCCCCGGAACACCCTCTACCTTTCCCACCTCCGGCATTACTATGCCTCAGTTACAAGGATTACCTGGATGTAAATAGTTTTGTTGTTTAGGATGTAAAAAGTAGGGTTAGAGCACAGAGCCAAGACCCATGGATGTAGAATACTTTTTGAATGCTTGGCTTGTACAGGTTAAGAAGGCCATCAGGTGAAGGCAGATGGAGGCAGGTGGGACCCTCTTCCCACCCCCCCCTTTGAGTTAGGTAACGGCACCATGTGCGCATGGAGAGGGTCAGGTTGCCCACTGTCTCACCCCTCTGTTACAGAGGTACAGGTATGTCCAGATCAGGTGCTAGCCATGGTATAGCATATGGTAGATAAGAGCATTATCTGTACAGGCCTGGGTTATCCAGAGCTTTATTTTTCACCCCAGGATCACCAAATGTTGTGGTGCCCCTGGGGCTGTATGTATGTTGCTGTGTGCAAAGTTGGAATAAAAATCTTTAACCACAAGAAAGTTTGAATTCGTGTTTCCAATGCAAAACAGACATAGATGCAGTTATGGCACTGACGGTTCCTGTTCCCAACGGTATTCCCATTGGACATGCTGTTTCCTATCCACCATGACACCTGCAGCATAAAGTGCAACTGCTCGTTAACTGGTGTAGTACCTGTTTAATGGTAGGAAATAGCCATGGGTTTCTTATCACTTTCAGAATACTCAGAATTGTTCAAAAATGGTCGAGTTTTAGCAGTTGTGCACCTGTGCAGAATTTTGTCTCTGAAGATGTGAGATGAGGGCTGTCTTGTTTTTTTAATAATTGCTGGTTGAGGCTACTTACAAAAATTAGGAAAGAAGGAACTCGCCACATGGCTACCCATATTTTGTTTGATATCTGTTATTATTAGTATTAAATATATCTGTTGCCTAGTTTTGAGAGGGAAGTCATGCAACATACAATTAATGCAGAGAGGCAGCAGTGTTGATAAACTGCCAATTGTGCTGTTTAGTATGGAGCATGTGTGAGTGAAAAAGGGATTGATGAACTGATGCTTTCATGAATCGCACCTGTGGCGTGAGCAGGAACACCCACTCAAGCTAACAGGCTGAGGCCTGCAATGTGTAGTGAGGAGGAGGAGGATAAAGTTTAAAACAATGCACAGGCAGCAGACCTGAGTGATATATATGGCTTGTGAGGATCAGAAGGGTTGTTTGGAAAAAAAAGGCTGTAATATAGTGCCTGTTATTATGCAAACCCAGGGTATTACAGCGCTTGAAAACACTGACAAAATGTGCATAATAAAGGGCTACCAGTAATTATATCTAGAAAAAAGTGATAGCCAACTGTGACTTATGTAAGGAATGATTCATGGTTGGGTGTGCGGCAGTATTGTAATAACTGAGTGACCTGGGTAGGTTGTGAGGCCAAAGGTGCAGCCAAGGGCATTCAGCCACCCAGGAAGTGAGGTTTTCACACCCTTGATACACACCTGGAATGGATTGTTACACTTACATAAGTGTTATTAAAGTTGATAACACAATTTAGGGGTTTATGGAACATAAAAAAAACAAACTTTTGTGAAGCTCAAGGGGTTTACTTGTTTCGTAAACACCAGTTTTGAATTATCACCTTGGAGTTCACAAGCTGACTGTTTTTTCTTGTAAATTTTATATGGCTAATCCAGGGTCCCCATAGCCTGCAGACATGGGGCAGTGGCTGTGGTATTGGGGGTCGATGGTATATTAGTCCTTGGGCCTCCTACAAACACTGTACATGTACATGAGTAGTTTTAAGTAAGGTTTAGAGCACTGGTATTATAACAAGGGTAGTAGTGCAGTAAAGGATGGCAGTAAAAGGCAATTTTAGAGGCTTTTATTAAAAATGATTGCTCATTGCTACAAATGTAGGGTGGTGGTAAAAATATAGGGCAGTGGTACATATGTGGAACACTGGCTCTTCCATCCAGTTTGTTAAAAACAAAGTTTGTGCTGGGTGCCTCAGTGGTGCCTTGCTGATAGAGCTGCCACTGATCCTGCTTTTCACCCATTTGTAGTGGGTCCTTTGGCGCTGCTATGACAGGCCACTGCCCATAGCGCTGATCCAGTTCTTCACACAGTCACATGATTTTGGTTGCAGCATTGACCAAGCAACACTGCAAAGACAGGGCAACACAGCAGGAGATGCGCATTGCATGACAGCCAGTGCAGTTTGTTGTTCATACCAGTCAGCGCATGAGCAGTTTGTGGCTTTGCAGCTACTGTTGAGGGACAATGGTGGGTAGAAGACTATGGCAGGGCACATATTCTTGGCCCCTTGGGAGGCATTAGGGCACAGATTTGAAATAACAGTGCTTGTAAGCAAATTTAAAAATGTAAGATGTGCCACTGGAGAGAGCAGGATTTACAGGCCAGCAGTGGAATCTCACACAGGATGGGAGGCACCCAGCTCCTGGGAGGAGTGTTGGTTGGTTGACAGTCACCCCCAAAGTGGGTTGATCATGGAATAGCATTGAAGACAGAGGTGAAAGCAGCAGCCACTTGCATACCCTAACTGCTGGAGGAAAGGTGCAGCCATGGTAATCCCATCCTTAGGGTAGAGGGACAGGTAGAACCAATGGAAAAACTTGGGAAAGAAAGAATAAGAAAATCTAGGGAACAAAGAATGGGAAAAATGGAGGAAAACAGTTGAAAAAACTAGGGGAAATAGGAAAACTAGGAACAACTGGGGAAAAATGGGGAAAGACTAGGGGAAAGGGAACAAACTAGGGAAAACAGAATAGGACAAATGAGTGAAAAAAGAACAGGAAAAAAATAGGTGTTCGGACCCCAGGAATGCCTCACTTATGCTTGCCAACTGCAATCATACATCTGGAATGAGCTGCCCTGGAGCTTAGAATTTTATGCTGTTTAGAGAAAGTTAGAATTAAATTTAAAACTCTGTTGTGTGGTCATGCTCACCCCTGCATTCTAACAGCATATATATTTCTCTGCCTGAAGAAAGCAGTCTCCCAGAAGTCTTCTCTTCACTTTATTTTGATTATTTCTTGAAAAGTATACCTTTTAGTTATATTCTGATGAATCTGCATTAGTTAGGGTGTCTATTTGTATATATCTGTAACTTCAATTTCCTAACCGGTTCCCAGGAACCGGGAAAGCCATTTTGTAGTGCAGTTCCCGCTTTTAAGGAACTGTATAAATTTATTTATAAAGAGGGTGTAAAGTGTTTTAAAAAAAGAGTACCACTTTGCAGTATTTTGATTTTCTTTTCTCTCATTTTGGGATCATTGAGAGAAAGGAGCTGACCGGATACTGTCTACTCCTTTTTCTTTGGCTTTCCGGTAGTGGAGGCAGACATGTGTCCATCCCACTTCCTTGTTCGGCCGCCAGAACACAGCACTGTCTGTCGTATCCTAGATGACCACTGGTGCTTACTGCACATGCATGAATTCCTGCGCATGCACAGATAACTTGGGTGGCCATCTTGGGCATGGCAGCAGAGTCCACCGTGAACAGTATGGTCACTGGTGCTTGCTGCTGCCAGCGCTCTGGAGTTGCTGGACAGTGCTGGGTTCCATTTGTCCCATTAGCTGCAGCCGTGCTGGCTCTGGACAGAATTTGTTTTTACCTTAGTGTCACATTTTGATTCTTTTCAGTAATTAAACATCTTCTCTTACTGGTGCCTAAAGATATTTTTTTAATAATAATAGATCTACATCTGCCTGCCTGTCTATCCATCTGTCTGTCTGTCCAGAATAACATACCCAAGGGTGTCCGGTTGAGCTGAGAAATATGGACAATTCCAATGTGTTATAAAGAATTAGGTAAAGTGCTGGGCATCCAGCAGCCTACAAGGGCAGCTCCTCCACTCCTGGAAGCGGCGTTGTGGGGACCCTTCAGCCATCGCCCTGCCACTGCCACCCAGCCTGCTTTCCAGCAAAGCCTCTGCCCCTGACAAGGGCAGCTCCTCCGATCCTGGAAGCGGCATGGCAGGGACTCTTCAGCGCCACCCTGCCACCGCTGCCCAGCCTGCATTCCAGCAAAGCCTCCACCCCTGACAAGGGCAACTCCTGGAAGCGACACGGTGGGGACCCTTCAGCTGCTACCCTGCCACCTCCGCTTGACCTGCATTCCAGCAAAACCTCTGCCCCTGACAAAGGCAGCTCCTCCACTCCTGGAAGAGGCATGGCAGGGACCCTTTAACCACCACCCAACCACCATCGCCCAGCCTGCATTCCAGCAAAGGTACTGTATGATAAGCCCCAGCTTGAATTCAGGTGCTTTCCACTAGCTAGCCACTGATTGGCTGCTCCTCCTTGTGGGGTTGCACGCCATTGACTGAACTCTTTTCTCCTTCTAGAACTCTCTACTCTAAACCTATTTTCACTGAGAATACCAAACTAAGACTGCATTACTGTATAATTACTGCTAACCTTCTTTTGTCAGCCTTGTTGGGTAAAATTTGTAACTGCTAGACTGAATTTTAATGCAAGAAAGTGTACAGCTCTTTCGTGCCAGTTAGCCTAATTGTGCTTTAGTTTACTGTTTCCCTCTCCCTAACCCACCATCTCCTCTTCTGTCCTCTCCGGCTCTCTGCCCCTCACTTTCAGCCAGTTTTCCACTCCCCCCATCTTGGCTGCCTTACCCTCCTCTAATTTTCCCTCCCCCTCTACTCTAACTACTTGGCTCACTATTGTTTCCTGAGTCCACCCCCCCATTAGCCAATTTTTGGCCTGTATAACTAGCCTCTCTCTCTCTCTTGCTTTATCCCCTTCTAGCCTCCACCCCTGACAAGAGCAGCTCCTTCACTTATTCCTGCCGGTGCTGTGCGCCGGCTCCCCACCCACCCGTCCTATCTGGACACTTATTTATATAGTTGCATGCAGTCGCATAGTTGTTCCCTTGTGAATTACTTTATTTATTTATTTATTTATTTAACCAGGAGAGATGCACTAAACTGAAGCTTGTTTACAGGTGCAACCTGGGAGCACAAGGAAGTTAATTGACTTGCTCAGGATCACACAGTATGCAAGTACGGGCTGTGGGATTCAAACCCAGGACTCCAGGTTTGCAGTTCAGAGTCTTAAACCACTGTGCCATGCTGCCTCCTTACTAAGTACCAAGTTCCTCACTTGCAAGTTATACCACCTGCCAACTAGAGGGCTTCAATTTACCATTCTAGTCATCCCACTTTCTCTCTCTAATACTGCAGTGCTTCAGCCACCCAAATTTTCCTGCCCTATTTTTTTCTCCCTTTCCTGACTATGATCCCTCACCTACTCCCCAAAATGTCTACTCCCTCCTCCTCTATCCCACTTCACCTGCTTCTCTTTCTCATTCTACATATTCCTGTATGTCAACCTTCATAGCCTAAAAATCTGGTTACGCCCTTTACCACGCCCATCTCAACCTATACCCCTATTCTTGCTTTAACCCCGACCCCCTCCCCCTCGAACTCTGGTCATACTACTCTCACCAACCGACGGCTGACTTTCTCTCAGTTCCCAGCTACTTTGCTTTCCTTTGCCTCCTTATCTCCTTCACGCCTAGCCCCCCTTCACTTCCATCTTCTCATAAATCCCCTCCCCATCACAAATGCCCTAAGCCCCACTTCCTCATAATTGCCCTTCTCCTACTCTCATCAAGCAACATTCACCCTAACCCAGGCCCAACTGCTTTCAACTCCCCCTATGCACCCTCCACTACCTACGTGCCTAAGTCCCAAGCACCCCCTACCCTCCCAAATGGACTGAAATTCATACACCTAAATATTTTCAGTCTTATTGCTAAGATTGATCTCCTGCAAACAATGGCAGTCTCTCTTAAACCTGGTATATTTATCATAACGGAAATCTGACTCACTGATAAGATCCCTGACCACTCTGTCTCCATTCCAGACTACTCCATCACTAGGCAGGACTGGGTCGCCAGAGGTGGTGGTGTAGCTATGTATATCCTGTCCCCACTAAAATACTCCACCATTTTTGCAGCCTCTCTCCCTGCTACTTATGAAGCTATTGCCATCAGAATTGTCCTCCAGTTCTCTGTCCTGATATTTATCGCAGGCATCTACTGCTATCTTGGCATCCAACCCATAGCCACCACTAAACTAACTACATCCTTAAATTCCCTCTCCCACATAGGTGAGCTATTCCTACTAGGAGACTTCAATTTAAACTGTCTGTCTCCATCCACATCTAAAACACGTAACAACATTTCAGCCCTAAACCTTGTCCAAATCATCCAAGAACCCACTCACCTGAACCACAAAACTCAAAACCATTCCCTGATCGATTGGGCACTTACCTCCCACCCCCACAGAGCTATCAAATCTGGTATCCTCCCTGATGCCCTCAGTGATCACCACCCTATCATCCTGGTAAGGAAGTTCCAGAGACCCAAATCCCCTCACAAAATCCAACAACTTCAATCCTACAACTCCTTGAACCTTGAACCTCTCCTACAAGATCTTGCCCTCTTTGATTAGGCCCCTCTAACCTCTGCTCCTTCTGTACACCATGCTCTCGCATATTTCAAAGGCAAATTCCTAGCAACATGGAATATTTATACCCCTTTCAAACCACCTAGAGTTTGCGGTAACCTGCTCCCCTGGATCACCCCTAAACTGCAAGCCTGCCTCAGGGTGCATGATAAAGCCTAGAAAAAGCACAAGACCTCCCAGCTCCCCTCAGATTACACAGCTTACTACGGACTACGTAATGCGTGCACCAAAGCTACTAGACTAGCTAAATTTGAATATTTTAGTTCTGCCTTCCTCACCAATATCAACACACCCTCTAAATTCTGCAAAGTGGTCCAAGGTCTTCTCCTCCCCATCTCATCCATCCCCCCCATGTTAAATATTAACAACTCCCTTTTCTCTGAACCCTGCTTTGTGGCTAAGTAATTTAACTCCTATTACACCACATGCATCTCAGTTCTTCTAAAATCCCCCCACTCTTTCATCCCCAGCACTCAATCCCCCACACATCCCTTCTCCTTCTCAGCAGTCTCCCCTGATGAAACTCTAACTGCCTTGTTCTTACTAAACCCTTCTGAAGATTCTTCGCCAGATGATATCGACCCTAAGCTCTTGTATCTCTCAACCCCAGCTATAGCTTTTCCGCTATCTCTCATCCTCAACCTCTCTTTCTTGTCCTCTACCATCCCTTCCCCCTTGAAACATGCAGTGGTCCTCCCTCTTCCCAAGAGCGGTGACCCTACTTCTCCTGCAAACATTTGTCCAATCTCTCTCCTCCCGACTCTCACTAAGCTTCAAGAACACTTGTTCCTCTCCCAGCTGACCTCCTTCTTCACTGACTCCTTTTTCACCCCATTCCTATCTGACTTTTGGAAAAATCACTTCACCACCACCTCCCTACTCAGGCTCACTGACCATCCTTACCGGGATGGATAATGGCCTCATTACCCCGGCCATCTTTGTCGACCTCACTAAGGTTTTCGACACTGTCTACCATGCACTCCTCATAGACTCCCTCACGACAACTGGCCTATCTACATCTGCTACCAACTGGTTTAGTGCCTACCTCACAAGTAGAACCCAATCTGTCAAGGTCCAAGAATCCATCCCCCCCATCACAATTGGAGTTCCCAGGGCTCAGTGCTTGGTCCCATTCTATTCTCAATTTTTCTCAATGACCTTCCTCTAGTCTGTTCCCCCTACTCCTCCATACACATGTATGCCAATGATATGGTCTTGTACAACTCTGGCAAATGTCCAGCTGATGTTGCTACCACTCTGCAGCATGACTTCCACCAGGTTCAGTTCTGGTCTGCCTCCCACCAGCTCTTCTTCAATGCCAAGAAGACAGTCTCCATGACCTTTGGCACAAGGCAGAGACTCTCAAGGCTGCCCAGTCTACCCTCCTTCCACACCCTGGACAGGACAACCTTAGAGGACACTTCCTCATTCAGATACCTTGGGGTCTGGTTGGACAAACACCTCAACTTTTCTAGACATATTGATGCCATCCTGAAAAAACTGCACCCCAAGCTTGACATCTTATACAGGAACTATAGTTGCATCCCTCCCACAGCCAGGTGTGAACTTGTCCAGAAGATGATACTCCTGATATTCGACTACTGTGACGTAGTTTATGGTGCTGCCCCCAAGTCCTCCCTGGCCAGATTGGACACTCTCTTTAACTCATTCTGCCACTTTGCTCTTGGTGCTCCATCACAGACCCATGTGAGCTCTATCATGCCCTGTCCCCCCCCCCATATGCTAACAGATGCCTTTCTCACTGTGCCAAATTTACCTCAAAATACTGATTGGGTGAACTCCCTCCTTACCTCCTCACCTCTCTATTAACCCCACTCCCACCTCCCTATTCCCTCAGATCTTCAGGATCTCATACTCTGGTGGTCCCCAATCGCGCCCCACTTATCGGAAAGTCTGCCTTTTCCTATCGCTTCCTTAAAGCCTGGAACTCTCTCTCCCCACACATACACCACTCCTCCTCCTCTTTCTCCTACTCCCTCAGAGCAGCCCTACACAACTACCTCTCCTCTAACTGCTCCTGCTACAATCCCCCTTAATTATCCTCCTCCTACCTCCCCTTTTACTCAGATCATATCTCCATTACCTCTACTACCATCACCTTTATTCTCTCTCCATTCCCTTACTTATTTTCTTCTCTCCTTATCTTAATCCTATGCCTTCTTACCACCCCTCCCTCTTCCCCACTCACTGCCTACTACATACTTCCCTCCTGATGTGCCTATTCCCCCTCACTGCCTACTACCTGCTTCCCTCCTGATGTGCTGTACCTCTGCCTTGTGCAGGCAGGGCGCTCAACATGTTGGAGGGGACATACAATGGCATATCTCTCTCCTCCTCCATCTACCTTCCTTTCCTCCTCCATTGCCTGTCCCGACTCCCGATTGAGTTCTCTGCCCTCTAGGGTTTTAACTCTTGGCAAGCCTTGACCTCTCTCCCCCACTTCTCTACTACCCTCTCCACCTACCTCCTTCTTCTCTCCACTACTAGGCTCTAAAGCCACCCTTTTCCTTGCCTGCTTCATCCCCTGGCAGGGTTCTTAGTATCCTGAAGGGGCCAGAACTGATTAAGCCTCCCATCTCCCCAGTCCTCCTCTCATCCACCCCTTTCTTTGCCTCTCTTCTCCCCATCTCCCTACTTTGCACTCGTCCCTTCCTCTATCCTTGCCCTGAATCGACTCCTGGCTGGGTTCTTGTATCCTGATAGGGTTGAAACTTGCTATGCCTCCTTCTCCCCTTCTCCCTCCCCCCCTTCTTTCTCCCCTCCATTACTCAGCTCTATTTATGGCTGCCCTAAATCACTATTGCAGTTGTAGACTATTTGCACTTCCGGTATACCTTAGCTAACTTGTACTGTCTGTGTTACTCCTCATGAACTTGATCTAAATCAAACTACTAATGGTCCATTCAGTCATTTCCTATACAGTTAGGAGTCACTTAGTGCTTACATTCTATTGTAAATTTTGTGCTATTGTATTTATTTCAATTGTTTATCATCCAGCTCCTTAGTTCAATATTGTTAGTATTCTGCTAGTTCATTGCTCACTGTACAGTCTATTCGCTTTTATTTGTATGTATTCATATGTAAATGTTATGATATCTTATGTTATTGTACCAAGTCTCTGTATTCAGTCCTCATGTTCCCCATACACAGGTCGCACCAGAAGATGAGCAACTTGTTGTTCAGTGTGCCTTCCTAGTGAAACATTTCAATAAATAAATATTGTGTCAGCTTTGGTGTATTCAACTTTGGATTCTGCACTCGCAGTCTGTCTTCTAGTGAGTTTATCACTGAGCACTACACTGACAGCCTTTGTGTGCATAGCGGTAGTCTGCCTTGGCCTGTCTTGCTGCAGATACTACAGAGCTGCTTGTGCCTGAAAAAGTCCTGAGGCTGCCAATCTGCTCAGCTGAGACCCAAGGGAGGTGACAGACTTTGACCTGACTCTCTCTCTTGAGGAAAGTGATTGTCCCAGGTAGACATGACTTTGGAGTGGAAGTAGTTACACACACTGAGAACATTTGATGATGCTGAGATGGAAGTGTGGCAGGCAGGAAGGTTCCCTGACAATATCAGGACAAGACAGATGAATCTGGAAGAGAGGCAGGAAGCTTACCCAGTGATCAAGATGTAAAAGGTTTATTTACTAGGGGCAATAAAAACAAGATAACTGTTCTCTACAAGGCTACAGGATAATAGAAATAACTAACAAAACAATATGATCAGGACCAACAATTGGTTTAACCAAGAATAGGAGGTTAACCTCTTTTAGTCCAAGTCCTGCGTGCACTTGGCTGAGATGATGAAACATCTGGCCAACTAAGCTTGGGCTTTCCTATGCACTGGCTGATCAGCAGGAGGACATTGACCCCACAAAGTGCTTATTATGAACAGGCCATAATGAGGCATCCCCTGGATGAACAAAACACAAGGGGGAACACTGCTAGCTGGACAAGGAGGAATGTGGTGATTCTCTGTGGCTCTGGACAAGAAGCTGAAAACTTCTGGTTGTCCGATGGTTCTCTGGATGATCCGCAGCAATGACCACTGGCAGGTCCTTGGCACCCAGGACATCTCCCAAGAAGAAGACTGCTGGCGATGCGACTCTCTGGCAGCATTAATGGAGCAACATGGGCACACGCACACTTACAGATGGCTGACAAAATAAGAAAAGGTCATTCACGATGTTAACTGTGATACCTCATGCTTGAGCCAGGGTGGCTCCTAAGCTGACTCACTACTGGATACCTCACTAGTGGCTCTCTATCACTTACCATCATGGGGCTGATGCTAGAACAGTTGTGGCGGACCTTCAGAACAGGCTGATGTCACTGGAGGTGGTTCTGCTGCAGATGATGAGTGGGCCAGGGACCTCCCTGGGTTAGCATCAGGCTCTGGCGAAGCTGGTCCATGCAACAGAGGTGAAGCTGGACGTCAGGTACACTAAGGCGCAATGCAATAACACAATTCAGTAGCAAACCAACAGTTCAGATTTTTACAGACAGTTCAGTTTTTTCGCGGGAAATACAGTCTCTGGAAGTGCTAGGCAGGCAGCAGAACAGTTCAGTTAAGGTGGTGCTCAAAAAACCTTTATCATGGACAACCCAGGGCCACTTGACCACTCCCCCCTTCCCAAAGGGTGCTGCACCTGTAAGGTTGTTTTTTTGCTTGGGCTATTCCTGTGGAACCAACTCCCTTTCCTAATAGTCATAACCAACCCTGTAGCAGGGCCTATGGGGCTCCCCATCCTGAACCCACCTCCCTCATTATTGCCAACTGTGCCACTGCACTTGTGTAGGGCCTTGTTCACCCCTGCCCACTAACTGACTTCTTTATAAGCCTAGGCCTCATGTCCAGCCCCTCCCTTCCCGGGGATGGCTCTGGGCCTCTGTCTCTGGCCTTGCCCCTGGTGTAGGATGGCACCATGACAGAACAAAGGCTGGCCACGCACCTCTCTCTCCTCAGGGGGCTGCTACCAAGCAGTGCCCCCCCAGCACCAGCAATGCTCTGAATTTGTAAATTAGGCTTATGGCCCATGTTCCCCCCATTCTCCTGTCCATTTCTTCACCCTTCCCACTCCTGGCTGGAAATTCACCTAGGGAGCCCACTGTGCGCCCCCCTTTCCTCATTAGGGTGCTGACCCTTTAACAATTCTTTTAGATCACTCTGTCCCTTTAGCTTTCTGTTCCCTTCCCTCCTCACTTCCCTAGTTCCCGAGATGTGAGTATAATTAAAAACTGGGCACTTGGTCCACTCACTGCCACAGCTCAGGACATCAGTGCTGCTGGAGGGAGGCAGGAAACCTAACCAGGGAGCCACGTTCCTACTCAACTTCTCTATGGGCACTGTGGTGGCTGCTGGGTGGAATTGGACAGTCTGGGGTGTGTTTTCTGGCCAGACTGGTTTTCTGCTGCACCACCTGGTCCGCTGGCACTTGTCTTCCCCCCTTTCTCTTTGGGGCTCTGCCTGGGGGGGGGCAGGTCACATTGGGGAGCAAAACTCCACCCGACCGACCCTGCTGCTGCCACCGCCACAGATGGACTGAAGCTGGAGGGGAGCGATGCCAGGGGAGCCATGGACCTAATGCAGGTGCTTTCCATTTTATTCCATCCGTGCTCCCCACATCCTCCACCCTCCTGACTATGCTGCCAACCTATCCCGTTGACCACTCCCTGGCCTTTTTGTAGGGCTGGGGAGGTCCTGGCTTCTGGCCAGAGGATTAGGTGGCACAAGCCCTGCAGGGCAGGTCTCCTGCCCCTGACCCCCTTTCCCAGTGCCGAACGGCACAAACTCAGACAAAGGGACTGGGAGGGGTCGGTGAGACTACAGGCAAGGAAGGAACCAGAAGAGGAGGAAGGGAAAGAGAAAAAAAAAATGATGACATGGAGAGATACCCCAGTTCTTTGCAGTGCCCCCAACTTCAGGGTAGTACAGGAGAACCCATCCACTGTATATTGTTTAGGTCAGCTATCAGGGAGGCTGGGTGTGAGGACCTGAATGATTGATAGAGGATGATCTTGGGGGGGGTTTAACTACTGTACTGTTCCCACTGTCCCATCCCCCCCTTAACCTGAGTGATGTAGGCACTGGCAAATTGATTCTAGTATGCTGCTTATGGATATAGATCCCACTGTGCTCCCTTATTACCTGAGAACAATTACTCTGTTGTCAGGCAGCTTGATACTGTATGTATTTTGTGTTTGATGTATTAAATGCCTTTGTATTATGTAATTGCTCTTTGTATTTTGTAACTTGTGATTTATTGTGCCTTTTATTATGTGTACAAGAGCATTCTTATGCAATGGTACTATGCTAATAAATTAAAACTGAGCAGCTGGTCATTTGATCAAGGCCAAGGTTCTTGCTTCCTCACAGCATGGCTTTATGAGGCAATCATCATGCCAAACCCACCTGATCACTTTATTTGAGGGGTTGGCCAGGGAGGCAGACAGCAGCTGGATTTTAGACATGCAGTGTTCTACTGGGACTGCAGCGAAGCCTTTTCAACTGTGGCCGATGACAAGCTTCTTGCAAAAGTTGGCCAATGTGGTACACAGCAGACACATGCAAGGTAGTTTGCTAACAGGCTTTGGGACTGGAATCAGAGGGTTATGGTGGACAGGCACTGTTCCAAGGGAAGGGGGTTACTCAGTGATGTACCACAGGGATCAGTGCTTGGGCACTATTGCTCAACCTCTTCATCAGTGATCTAGCAGCTGAGGTCTCTAGCAGGCTAGGTTACGTTCCATGATGACATTAAGTGGGATAGTGTGGTGGACTCCAGTGAGGCTGAGAACAAGTTAGGGGACTAGAATGAGGCTGTGAACAAGCTAGGGGACTGGTCCAACCTACACAATGTGTGCGGCTCATCCTGCAGCAATTGAGGAGGAAAATAACCTGGTCATCAAAGACGAGGGGTTGAGCAAAACAAGCTGTTCTCCTCTGCTGCTAAAAGGGTCAGCTAAATACTGGGTTGCATTAAAAGAGGAGTGACCAGCAGAGCAGAGGAAGTAATCCTAACACCTTACAATGTCCTGGTCAGACTGCACCAAGAGTACTGTGTGCAGTTTGGGGCTCCTCAGTACCAAAAGGACATTGAGGCCATTGAGAGGGTGAATTGCAAGGCAATCAAAATGATGAGGGGTATATGGGACAGAAGCTATAAGGAGAGCTTGGAGATAATTACGTGTTTATCCTAGCGAAAAGGATAGTGGGGTTGGGGGAGGTGGGGGGCATGATCTCATACTCAGTGGTATAGAAAATATTTACCAGATGGAGATGTTTGATCTGGTAGGCTTCAGAAGGATACTCAGATGTAGGTAGGTAGGTAGGTATTTTTTTATTTATATTACACATATGAGCAGGAGACTCAATTGAGTAGAGCTCATTTCCATTGAGGTCCTTTGCATAGATGCTAAACAGTAAGTTGCAATAAATAACTTTAGAAAGCATAACATAATAAAATGCAGAGAATACAAAGTAATAACAGATAATACAAACTACAAATGGTAAGTATAATTAAGACATAAACCATTTAAAACACAAGGCTTCAACCAGTATCCCAACTGGGACAGCATACCCAGTTCTGATTAGCCTGGCTACACATCCATTTACAAATGTCACTTCTCAGGATCTTGCCTACCTGTGGTCTTACATTAGGGGGTAAATTGTTCCATAGATTGGGGCCCATTATGAAAAAGTGGGATCTTCTTATTTCAAAATGACACTTTACTGGATAATATTCTAGCCCAGATGCTGTTCTCAGGCATGATTTTATATTTCTACGTGTGAGATACTCTAATGCATAACCAGGTACAAGTTCTTTAGAGCACTTGTACATAAGCATAAGAAAAAAAATTGGGGTGACATTAGGAGACCCTTCTTCTTCCATAGAGTGGTAAACTGTGAAACATCTTACCACTGTAGACAGGGGATTTGAAGACAGAACAAGCCTTCTAGGTTAGCCTATATACAATTCTAATTACCAAGGGAATCACCTGGTGCCCTGGACAGTAGAATGGGTGGGTTATTCCTGTAAAGTACTACATGTTTGCACGCCATATTTTTTAATCCCTGTTTATGAAGTGGTGGGTGGACTTCATGGACCTAGAGTCCCTTCCAACCCTAAATTATTATTTTACTATAACATAGTGTTAACCCCGAGGTGGCCAGATTCCTAGGTTGTGTTTCATGTTTCTGTAGGCGAATGAGCTCACTGTTCCAACCTACAGCACAGAACCAGCAGGAGCAACTAGGAGTGTACAAGTCCTAACTACTGTTAATTCCCAAATACAGGGGTTAATATGGTACTCTGTACTTCAATCCAAGTACCAAGTATTTCCTCCTGTTTGGGTATTTGTGAAAAATATTTGCGGAGCCTGAAAAAAAGGATTTATTTATTCATTTGCTAACTGGGTTTGTGCACTGGTCCAAGGACCTTTTTCAGGCACGGCCAGAGGCTGGTACAATTAATAGAAAAAATACAGTAACAGCAGTGAATCATAGTATCATAGTAATGTGTCAGCAGAAATGGACCATCCTGGCCCATCCAATCTGCCCATCCCCCCCCCCAACTTGTCACCAGTGCACAAGGAGCCTATCCTCTGTCCTCTAACCAATCCCATATGTCTGTCTCACACTTTCTTGAATCGCGTCACCGTTTTGACACCTACCACCTCCTCAGGTAATCTGTTTTAGGGTTCAGCCACCCTCTCAGTGAAATAACACCTCCCTTACATTACCTTTAAATCTTCCTCTTTCCAATCTTAAAGTATGACCTCTTGTTTTAACTCTGACTTTCCTTTTAAATAGACTTCCTTCCCTCACTTTATTTATCCCCTTCATGTACTTGAATGTCTCTATCATGTCTCCTCTCTCTCTCTTCTAAACTCCAATGGACACAGATTCAATTCTCTCAGTCTTGTCTCGTATGGTTTCCCTTGCATACCCTGCATCATCTTTGTTCCTCTTCTCTCAATCTTTTCTATTACATCTATGTCCTTTCTTACATGAGGTTACCAGAACTGTACCCCGTACTGTAGGTGTGGTCTAACCATGGTCTTATATAATGGCATCAGCACCTCCCTCTTCCTACTAATTATACCCCTTCCTATGCATGCCATCATTCTATTAGCTTTGCCAACCACCTTACTACACTGGTCACTTACCCTAAAGTTGTTTGATATTATAATCCCCAGATCCCTTTCCTGTTCTGTTTGCTTTATCTGCTGTACTCCCAGTGAGTACTTGGCTAGTCAGTTTTTATACCCTATATGCATCACCACACACTTCTTTGTATTGAACTTCAGCTGCCATGTTTCTGACCATTTCTCTAGTATACTTAAAACCCTCCTCATGGCCTCAACCCCTCCTTCAGTGTTAATCCTATTCCATAACTTTGCATCACCTGCAAACAGACACATTTTCCCTGCAATTCCCTCTGATATATCACTAATATATATGTTAAAAAGTATTGGTTCTAGCACAGATCCTTGAGGAACCCCACTTGTAACCTTCCTTACCCCAGAATGTACACCATACCACCACCCTCTGACTTCTATCCTTAAGCCAGTTTTCCACCCATCTAGTTACTTTCTGTCCCACCCCCCAGGCTCTCTGTCTTGTTTACCAGCCTGCAGTGAGGGACAGAGTCAAAAGCCTCACTGAAGTCCTGGGAGGGAACATCAGCTGCCCCTCCTTGATCAACCACCTTTATTATCCCATCAAACAATTCTATCATATTTCTTTGGCAAGATCTCCCACTAGAGAATCCATGTTGCTTTTCATCTAATAGTTTGTTGTCCATTAAGTATTTTACCACTCTTTCCTTTATTAGTACCTCCATCACCTTGCCCACCACTGATGTGAGGCAGACAGGTCTATAATTCCTTGCCTCCCTTGTGCAGTGGTACTACATCTGCCATCCTCCAGTCACTCGGAACACACCCTGTATCTAGGGACAAGTTAAATACTTCACTAAATGTGTGCATGCATCATACAAGAAAATATAAACACAAAACAAAAATACAGGGCTAGGTAATAAAATCCACTAACAAATAAGTCAGAAACAACAGCAGAGCTACACGCATCAAGTAATATACAGTGTCCAAGGCAAATAAGTTAACAGGTAGAGACTCAGCTGACAACTGGGATAAGAGAAGGTGACCAGTTATCTAGTTTCAGGGCAGTAGAGGAAGGCACCTAGTGGGGGTGGGTAAAAGAGGTCAGCTTGAGAGGCACAGCAGTGCCAGTGGCCAGAGAACAGATGCAGGTCAAGGAGGACAGAAAATGGATTTTTTAGTAGAGCATTCAGAGTTAGATGGGGGTCGGAGGAATGCAGTGAAGGGGGGAGGTTGTTCTGTAGCGAGGGTCCACCAATGGAGAAGGCTGTTTGACCCATCCTGGTGGTTATTCTTGGATGGACAAGTTGGAGGTGGGAGGACTGGTGGAGATTGTGACTGTAAGTTCTGGGCTGAATCAGAAGGGAAAAAGGGGAATAATTCTGACTATGTAAAGTGTCCCCGAGTGTCTGGGCCAGCAAGTAGGATATACTGTGTATCTCTCTCTCTCTCTATATATATATATATGTATATGTGTGTGTGTATATATATATATCCCAATTGACCAGGGCTAGTCCCTTGGGCATCCCACTTCATAATCCCAGACATATCCTGCCCTCTATTTTTAAATAATGCTGACTCCAGGGACTGTACCAAGAGCTGATCTCATCTTTTTGCACTCACACCTCACACCTCTCCCTAGCCTGATCCCACTAGTCCCCAAAACAGCATAATTTATCAGTGACCTGATCCATGATTTGGGGTGCCACTAATAGTCCAAAACCAAGTTCGTTCATTTATTCATTCATTCAATCATCCCTTCCTCACTAACCTCCAGTGTGCAATCCCCATTCAGCTAATACATTCTTCTGATTGCATTAGTGAATGGGGTGCAGGACCTGGAGGGATGGAAGGTAAAGCAGACTGCAACATTGATGACACTAGGCAGACTGATCTGTCTGTCAGTCGAGCATCTTCAGCACTGCACTCCACGTCAACACCCCCTGTCACATGCCCCACTCACCAATACAGTTAAGCAGCTGTATGTGTTGTGGGGTAGGGAGTGAAATGACTGAGCTGGATGGGTTTTGAACTGCTATTGGTCCCCTCCCAAGACATGGTTTGAGGACGAGGGGACCACTGGTGAATGAAGCAATTTTGGGGATGGGGAAGCTGAGCTAGAGAGTGGTGTGTGTATGTGTATGTGTATGTGTGTGTGTGTTTAAAAAGTTATGGATGACTCATGGCATAGTGCTTGGTACTGGCATTTTTAAAACTTGTAGGAGAACCGGGGATAGGAGGTGGAGGGCAAGAAATAACTGGGATTGGGGAGGGGTGGCACATAGACAAACCCTGGCTACCAGGAGAGGAATATAGCTTCTTTTTTTTTTTTTAAATATGTTTTTTCCTCCTGATTACTGATTAATGAGTATATAGTACGAGTATCAGCATGTTGTGAGTACAAATACTCCGTGAGTATCCCAGCCATTGTTCTTTCACACCCTTGTTAGATGGCTAGACAGAGCCCATGCTGAATGACTATGCTGATATGCACCATCAGAACAACCATTCTGTGCACAAAGCCTAACGCAGATTCTTTGAATATTGAGCTGTCACATTGCAAAAAAACTCACTGTGGTTATTGGAGAAATAATGCTGTTTGAGAGGGTAGCCAAACACGTCATACACTGGGGTCTAGGGAAGAGGATTTGTTTATTTATTTGGTTTTTTGTTGACTGGGACAGAAGCGGAGACAATACCATTTATTTTCAGCCTTGCTTGGGCAGGGGGATACAAATGCAAACCAACTGAAACTGAACCAGATTAAGCTGTTTGCGATGGTAGGAGAGAGATGAATTCAGTGGTAAAGACGTTTGGCAAAGAAACTGTGGAATATGCTGCAAAGAAAGTAGCTGTCAAATGACAATAAAGATAGGTCTAATAAAAGTCTTGAACAAATGTCAGTTTGCTATCTAAGCAAAGCAAACACATTTAAAACAAAACAAAAGAAAACAAGAAATCTGCCAGCAGTGCATGTTATAGTGAGCACTGTGATCTATACTTTTCTATTCTACTTAAGATTATCCCTCATCTCCTCTCTTGTAAGACACACTCCCCTTCATTTTCAGTCAGCTGTAGCACTTATTTACATGAAATAATAAGGGAGCCCTCTTTTTAATATAGCTATCAATGTGTTTTTATCATTATTTTCAAATGTTTTTGAACACACACATTGCCCCATAAAGTCAGGAGCAGTGTCTGTCCGAACTACGGTAGTTTATTTTAGTCACCAGAAAAGAGATGTTAAACAATGCTTGTTCAAATACAACAGAGAATAATGATGAAACCCTAGGGAGAGCCACATTAAAAGGAGCGCTCTGTACTTCAAGTGTAAAAATTATGCTAAAGCAGACACAATAATGGGTAACAAATGGTATCTGACAAGACAGGAGATATAGGGCAATCTGAAAGAGAATGAACAAGTATATGTCGACATGTTCACCATTACGATGCAGTGTTGCTTTAAGAGTTTATCCACTGATTTATTACTGGAAGATCTGCACCCATTGAAAGTTTACTCCTGGTTTTCCGATTCTGTCAGGTCTCGGGTGCCTCTATCTCAATTCTGAACTGTCAGCAAGTGTCTGATGGAGGGGGCACGTCCTCTATTCTCAAGCATCCCATACTGTGCTACATTTTGTTAGGGTGTCTGATGCCCTTGACTGTTACAATTGCTTTGCATTCTTCACGTGAGCCTTATCCACAAGGGGAAAGTGACTGTTGCAATCTATGGAGCAGTGACAGCAGTGTGGGGGCTGACTACTCCCAAAACTCATCTATTCTGAAAGTCCCCTGAGACGCCGGAGAATGTTGAAGTCTCACAGCAGACAGAGTCCTCTGACTGCCTACGCATAAAAAATCAAACAGTTGTGCTGGCTGCAGTGAACTATTAATGCTATTTTTGAGACAGGTAGAGAGATTCTCCTGGTGACATGACATGACATGACATGACACTGGCCATCCACGTCTGAAGAATCAGTAGCTGAAAATGTTTACTCCCATATGTGTAGAACAGTGGGACCTTGGAGAGAAGAGCATTGACTAGGTTCAGAGGTTAGATGGGGAGTCTTTTCATGTAGTCCAACGTGTGAGCCAGGATTGGATTTCCAAACTCATTTCAGATTTCAGTGCTGAAACAATCAGTTGAATGAGAAAAAGTTAATCCAGGCATTACTGTAGTTTTAGACAGTTTATCCATCTGAGAAAAAAACATCCCACCATTCATACTTTCTGTATTATGCGAGACAATAGGGAAGGCAAGGCTGAGTGACTTTTCTTGGGTACTGTACCTGATGTAAGCTGAGACTTAGCCTTGATCTAAGAAAGTCTATCTGCCCCACATTCAAGTGAGTTCACTTTACTTTATGAAGGGGGGTTCATCTAAGAGTTTTTTCTTGACATTTGTGAATTAAATAGTGCTATATTCAGCTCAGTTAAAAAAAACAAAGAAACTGCATGCACACTGCAGATTCACCTTCTGTGTTTGCAGGCCAGCTTTAAGGAGGCATGTGAGGCAAAACTGCCAGTACGATCAGTCTGCCTCTTCAATGCAAATCCTTGGAGTGTACTCAAATTAGACTCTTTTCAAACAATATAGTTCTATAGACTTTTTCCTTTAAAATTCTATTGCTTCATAGCCAGTTATTTATTAAATGTTCACACATTTAGAGCAATACTCCTCCATTCAAGGCAGCACCCATGCATCCCCTTCTTGTTTTGTACACTATATTCTGTATTTTGTTTTGTTTCAAGCAGTGACCCAGAAGTTTGATGGGCCCGAGAGTCCCAAGTGAAGCTCAAGTCTATCTTCCATATCTCCCTAACCCTCCCTCAGTAAGCGTACCCTCTTCGGCATGGTGCCCGTGAGTGGTGCGGTTGACATCAGGAGTGTCCGCAATGTCAAACCACTCACATCACCTGCAGAAGGAGGTGATACTGCAATGGGATTGTGACTTGAGTACCCTCATCAGGAGTCTAAGAACACACTTCCTGTAGCATTCACAAAACTCCTCTGGTTCAGGGATGGAAGTCAGATTTGCAGTGTAAGGGCTCCCACATGGTAATGTGATGCAATACCCCTATCATCACTGGGTGGTGCTACCTCAAGTTTTGTTTTCTTAAAGGAAATGTATATGCAAACATGCAAACTGTAATGCTGAAAAGTTTAGTGCTCGTCTCTAGAAAGAAGGAAGCAAAGAGCTCAGATTTTTGCCAGTTAAGTTCCTTTCCAAGGTATTCTCATGGGTGTACTATTGTATCATTTTAGTTTGATTTTAAAGTGTTCATGCTCCTGGATGCACCCTTTCAAACTGTGCATGATGCTACGCATTTACACTAGTTTGTATTCACACCACACAAAACAGATACAACAAATGCAGTGGTGCAACTGTTGAATTCTCTAATGCTCACTTGAAATTGTATTCCCAGATGGATAAATTCCTTCCCTTGTATGGAATACCAGCAGATACTAAAACTCTTCACATTTGTGGAAACCCACAGGTTGTGAAGGCAGGCAGTTCAGCAGTTGTCCAGTTTGTTCACAAAACTAGCTATGTAAAACTTCTTCTTCCACTGGCATCCCTCCTGAACATGATTCATGGAAACATAGAGGTTGACGGCAGGTAAGGACCACAAGGCCCATCCAGTCTGCCCATTTTTTCTACCTTATGAATGTGCCACACACCTTTACACTGTCAATGACCTATCTATCCATATTTGTCTGTATTGCTCCCTTATGCCTATCCCATGCCTGTTTGAAGTCCTGCACTGTATTCATAGACACCACTTCCTGAGGTAGCTGTTCCATGCATCCACCACTCTTTCTGTGAAAAAGAATTTCCTCACATTCCCTCTTAATTGGCCTCCTTCTATTCTCATGCTGTGTCCTCTTGTCCTGCAATTTTTTTTTTTTTTTTTAGTTTTTGTTGACTGGGTAAGTGCACTAGACAAATCCTGCCTATTTTCAGGCACGACCCGGGGGAGGGGGATACAGATGAATGCCAACTGACCTTGAACCAGATTAAGCTGTTGGTGGTATTTTTAGTGCATGAGGGAAATTTGGCCAGGACACCGGGGAAATTCCCCTACTCTTCAGAGGGGGATCCTCTGTCCAAGATGGCGGATACACCTTTGCCTGTTGTGGAGGAAGCTATGGAGGTGGGAGACTTGGTCTCGGCTCCTGCCTCTGATTTTGTGGAGACCTCGACTGAAATTAAGGATGTTCTGCAGATTGCTGTTACTGCTTCAGGATCTGAAATATATATATATACAGGACGCAGTGCCTGAACCTCTGCTATCTCATAGTGAAATGGATTTTCAATCTTCCTTACCTACTGTTGGAATAATGGAGGATCTTTCCTACTCTGACCCTGATGTTGCTTGCTCTGCAGAAAAGGAGATCCAGGAACATTTGGCTACGGCAGAACACCGTTTTGTGATTACCAAAATGAAGTTACACCAAGAACTGAAATGGCTACGAGCTGATAATTCTGGTGTGTGCACTACTTCTCCTCCTGCTGTGTCTGGCAGTTCTAGAGGACAGACCATGGTGATACCTCTATCTACTGCTGTTCTAACCTGTCCGGAAGCTCCTAGTGTGTCTACTTCTGCTGTTTTGCCACCCGCCTCCCAGCTGACCACCGTGAGTACCATTTCTGCTGTGACTGCTGCGACATTGTCTCCCTCTACATTAGAACCCCAAGTTTTGAATCCACTTGCAGCGCCTACCTGGACTGTAGATTTGGCGTTGCGAGGTACTGGCTGGGTACAGGAGCCCATTGCTGGGCAATGGATCTCGGGACAGTCTCCAATGCTGTCCCCCTGCCCCGAAGACTTCCCTGAGCTGCAGTGTGAATCTGGCAGATCTGCAGTTTCTCCTGACCCCTTGTGTTTACCAAAGGAATTGGAGTTAACACAGAACCCTGTTTTGGACCATTTGCAGGGTTCTCCACTTCGGGCTTCTTCTTCTGCTATATCCCTGGGGACTTTGGCTCCAGTTTCACCACAGCAACCCCCTAAGAAGGCTGAGCCGAGTCATTCTTTTTCCTCTCTGTTTAAATTCTCGATCCAGGCTGCTAAGAGGCATAATGCTGTTTGCTTATCTTACATGAGGGGCTTACCTGAGCCTCCGGATTGTGTGTATGTAGCGCGTACACTTATAAAGGATTCCTTAAAATTTTTTTCTCATGAAATATATGCCATGATTCACATCTCAGGTGAATCCACTTTTGATATAAGCTTTCAAACGTCTCATGGCTTGGAGCGTTTTTGGTCAAAGTATCATGCTTTGAGGAACACTACTCTATGGACCCCATTTCAGGCTATTCCCCTTTCCAAACCAGCTTTTAAGACTATTACTATTTTTGTTTCTGAATGAGGCTGTTGATATGGTTGATGTTGTTTACTGGCTGAAACAGCGCTGTAATGTTCAGGGTCAGCCTGAGACTATTTTGGACACAGAGAATATCTGGACTGGGGGCTGGAAGGTTAAGGTCTTGCTGAACACTAATGACTCTGGTCCTGTACACTTACCTAACTCTTTCTTCATAGATCGTGATAGGGGGGTCCTGTTTTACCCAGGCCAGCCTAAGGCTTGTTACCGGTGTGGTGACCCCTCTCATCTTAGCAATGTGTGTGACAAGATGAAATGTAATATCTGCGGTGAATTGGGTCATGTGGGGGCTCACTGTCTGAATGAGTGTAAATGTAACCTTTGTGACGAGCTGGGGCGTACGTTTCAGAATTGTCAGTGGGCTGCCATAGTCAGGATTTTCATGATGGTGGGGTGGATCAGCGCTTTATTATTAATCAAGCGCAGAAGGTTCATATCCGTGCCACCTCAGTTGCACTACCTCCTGTAGTCCCACAGTCCCTACCGCAGGTCTCTGTATCTGTTGTAGTCCCAGGTGTAGAGCCTCCGGTGGTTTCTTTCCCTGAGAGTTCCATAGTTGTGACTTCTCCTACCCGTGCACCTGCCCAGTCTGTTCTGCCTGTCCCTGACCCTGTTCCAGGTCCAAGTACTATGCCACCCCCCAGAGTGCCCGCCAGTATTGCTCGTCAGAGGTCGATGAGGAGTAGCTCTCGGGTATTACCCTCCCCTCCATTGGTTCTGGAACTCCCTCCTGTGCCCCTGTCTAATTCCTTTGAGCTTCTCCAACCTGTCTCAGATGATGCTGGAGGTGAGTCTGACTCTTCCTCCATTGCTTCTTCTCTCCCTGATGGAACCACTGACTCTGACTTTCAACTTGGTACTGGTCTTTCTCAGAAGCAGAAAGTCAGAGTGAAGCTTAAGGGGAAAAAGGTGGTTGGGAAATGGAAATCGTGATGTGGTTCTCTGCCCTGTTTAAGTGCTATGTCTCGCTTTGCTTGCCATACTATTAATGTAAATAGTGTGAAGCATACGTCAAAAAGGTGATTGTTTTTTTCCTTTTTGCGGCTTTTGCGCTTGGGGATTTTTTTGTTGCAGGATACTAGATTTCATACCACACAAGAGATCCAACAAGCACAGAAGGACTGGTTATTGAGCCCTTATTTTTTGGTCTCTAGGTCAGGACTCCTGTTCGGGACTGGGGATTTTAATTAATGTCCCTGAGTTCCACTTGCTTAAATTGTTTGATGTGGCCCCTGGTAGAGCACTCATTTTAGATTTTGTACTTGGGCCCTGTCCCTATCGGGTGATTAATGTTTATGCCCCTCAGACTAAGACTGCACATATAGCTTTATTTTCTTTACTTCACCCTTACTTGCACACCTCTTTTCAAGTCTTATTTTCTGGTGACTTTAATTGTGGTTTGAGTCTTCGTGATAAGAGCTCCTTCGCTACTACTAAAAAGTTGTTTTGTGATTCTCATGTACTGGGGAAATTGGTCTGCACCACTCATTTAACTGATGCCTATTTCTCTTTTACTAAACAACATGCTCCTACATTTCAAAGGGATAAATTGGCTACTTGAATTGATTTTGTTTTTTTGTCTTGTACCTTATCTGTTACTTCTGCCTTAGTATAGGCTGTTGCGTTTTTCTGACCATAAACTGCTTTCTGTTGGTCTTGGATCTGCTGTCCCTTTCCATAAAGGCCCTGGACTTTGGAAATTCAACACATCTTTGTTACAAGTCCCGACTTTCATGCAGTCTCTCTTGTCCTTTCTTCAGGCCCGTAAATCTGTCTTTATATGTTATGAGGACCCTATTCAGTGGTGGACTGATACAAAGCATGATTTGTTCATTTTTTTGAAAAATTATTGTTGCCAGAAATGTCGGAGGGAATATTTGGACTATTTGCAGAAGAGGGTACATTTTCAGTTACTGTTAACAATAGCATATATGATGGGGCAAGACCTTTCTCAGCAATTACAATTAATACAGGGCGATATGTTGAATTTCCAATCTCAGCAATTGTAACAATTTTATCAGCAGCACAAATTTAGTATTGGGGGAACACGTGATGTTGTTTGCCCTTTTGAGTCTAATTCCCATCAAATTGCCCAGAAAACTATGTCGTGCCTTGCTAATTCTACAGGTACCTTATGTACCTCTCAGCCTGATATTTGTCAGATTGTGACAGACTATACGTCAGCCCTTTTTTCTCCTCTCCCAGCAGTAGCTGGTGACCCTGCGATCTTGTATTGTGACCTTGATATCCCAGCCCCTTCACAGCTGAGTCTGGACCAGGCATGTTTACCAATAACAGAGCAGGACCTGAAAATGGCTATTTCTTCCTTACCCTTACAGAGGACTCCTGGTCTGGATGGTCTCCCTGCTGCCTTGTGTAAAGTGCTGGGTTACCACTTGGTTCCAGAACTTACATCTGTGTTTAATTCCCTGTTGACATGTGAATTTATTTCCTTGGAATTTGTGAAGGGTACTTTGATTTATATATACAAGCAGAAAGGAGATGTTCACTTTCTTAAGAATTGGTGCCCTTTATGTATGTTAAATACTGATTTTAAGTTATTGATGAAAATTATTGTGAAGCATTTGGTGGTGATTGCAGAGGTGGTTTTGCATCCTGCGCAGTCATGTTCTGTGCCCAATAGGAGAATCTCTGATCATTTGATTCTCCTTCGAGAGTTATTTTCTCATGGTTATGAGGACATGGTTTCAGGGCTGGTTGTTTCTGTAGACCAGAAGGCGGCCTTTGACTCTGTTAGTCATGATTTTTCATGGGAAGCACTTCGTTTTTTGCATGTACCGGCTGTAAGTATTCGATGGATTCGTGCTTTTTATAGGACAGCTACTGTTGTGCCAGTAGTGAATGGTTGGGTGGGACCAATGATCCCCATCAAGAGAGGGGTTCGTCAAGGCTGTCCTTTGAGCTCTTTGTTGTATGTATTTTTTCTGGATGTTTTGCTCCGACGTTTGAATGCCCATCCTCAGATTCATGCTATCTCTAGTTCTGCCCTGCTCTCGCCTTATACGGCTATTGCGTATGCAGATGATGTTTGCTTCCTTGTAGCTGATGAGCCTTCTGTGGTTGTTTCTCTTCTGCTGTGTTCCACATTTGGTGATTTTTCCAGTGCAGTTTTAAATTTTGATAAATGTTTGGGTATTCAGTTAAGTTCTACATTAGCCCCCTTGGACCGTATCGGTCCTTTCATTTTGTTGTGGACCCTATTCGTATTTTTGGGGGGGGTTGGGATTCTGGATTCTGATCTTTTTAACTGGGATGCTAAACTGCAACAGGGTAAAATTAAGGTGGCCTATTGGAATAGGGGGCAGACTGGGAAAAAGAAAAGTGTTTTTTGATTAAATCCTATTTGATTCTGAGCTTTCTCTATTTGAGCTATATATTCCCTATCCCTAAACAACTGGAAACTGCAGTTTTTAGCCTGTTTTTTCAGGCTCTTTGGGGGAGCAGGTTAAGTCTGGTAAAGCGGAATGTCACTTACTTACCAATCGCTGCAGGTGGTGTTCACACGATTAATCCTCTGTTATTTTTTACATGTATTTTTCTCACTGCAGACCTCAGGCCTTTGTTGATTAATACTCAGAGGGGTTGGAAACCTTGTTTCTATGACTCGTGCAGGTTATGGTTTCATCAGTGGGAATGCAGTTCACTAACTGTGCTACGACACACTGCTGGTATACCGATTTACATTAAACATATGTTTCGTCTGAAACAATGGAAGATATCTGCTCAGATGTTATTAAATCATTCTCAAAAGTTTTATATAATAATCACTCTTGACAGTTTGTGCTATACAGTTGCCCTTTGAAAAGTGCCCTAGCCAACACCTTTCTTCCCTCTTGTTTCTTTTAAGATGTTAGGGGGTGCCTGCCCATATGTGGGATTTTCACTGGCTGTCCTGCCATGAAAGGATTAATGTAAAGGCAAATCACAAACATAAGCAGTCCCAAGACCGAATGTGTTCTAGACTATTGTGTATTACTGAACCCAAAACTATTTCTCATTTATTTTTGATTGTTCTTTTATTTGGAATTGGTGGTCTTTTTTGGCACAGGCTTGGGCTACTCCCTTGTTTCAGGCGGTTTCTTATACGAATCTTTTGTATGGAGTTTTTCCCCCAAGTGGTAGCTTTGGCACATGGATACCCTGAACCTTGTTTTTTGTCATTATTAAATGGAATATCTGGATGGTACGCCATCTGTTTACTTTACAGCAAAAAGACTGCTCTTACTTAGAGCTTGAGAAAAAAATTGTACAGGACCTAAAGAACATTTATGTGCATGAAAGTACTTTATTATCTGAGGTGACACTTTTGGAACTTTGGAAGGCCCTTCCTTGGATTACAGACTCAGAGTTTGCAGTTACTTGATTGGCTGAATACTAGTGTCCTTTTTCTAAGTTTTCTTCGTTTTAGTTTTCTTTTTCTGATTTTTTTGTTGTTTCCTTTTTTAGTATCATGTTTTGTTTACTGCTGTATGATTTTATGTTTCAATAAAACTTTCCCCTACTTTTTTCGATAAGTGCCATGGGATCTTTAACATCCACCTGAACTACCACCAATCCAGGCAGATGGGACCTCGGTTTAACGTCTCATCCAAAACATTAAACATGTTAGACTCTTTTACCTTGTTAATGCCCTTAAGGTGTTTGAATGTTTCGATCATATCACCTCTCTTCCTCCTTTGCTCAAGGGTATACATATTGAGCTCCGTTAATCTGTCCTCATATGTCTTCTGATGCAGTCCCTGCACCATTTTGGTTGCCCTTCTCTGGACCGCCTCAATTTGGTTAATGTCCTTGTGAAGGTGTGGCCTCCAGTACTGCACACAGTACTCCAGATGGGGCCTATAAGAAAATTAAGTGACTTGCTCAAGGTCACACAATAATGCAAGTGGGGACTGTGGGATTCAAACCCAAATTTTCAGGTTTGCGGCTCGGAGCCTTAAACCACTGCACTATTCTTGGTTTATTCTCTATTGCACCCGTCAGCATTTTTATCACCAAATAGAATCAGACAGTTGCTTCAACTAATGTTCCCTATCACCCCTGCAATCCTATTAACATCAGTCATAAAGGTTACTGGGCTAATATCCTTTGATTTCCTAGTCTTTGATACAAGGTTTGTCCTGTCCTTTTGCCTTGCCTCATTCAAAGCTTGGTGTACAATTTCTATCCCATACCCTTGTTCTGAAAAACGTCTGCTTAAGGTCTGTAGCCTTATACTGAAAGTCTTTTATGCCAGTTTGAAGGAATAAGTATTATTTTTTTATTAATCTTTAAGCACTCTCAAAAAGTAATTACTTTGTGGTACAATATGGCAGCTCCCTCTGGGGAAGCTGTTAAAACATGTATTTTCTAGGTTCCAGATTACATTTGAAACACAAACACATAGACATTGTGGACAGAAAAAGGCTCTCCAGCCCATTGAGTAGCCGCTGCCTTATCAGCCCCACATGTCTCTCTCCCAGTGTTTGACTCTCTTCACTAATTTTACATAGACTAGTTCCCTTGACAGTCTATTCCATCCCTCCAGCACCATCTCTGTAAAGAAGTACTTTCTTTTTTTTTTATAGTTAATCATTTTATTGAAACTTTTTTTAAACTTACAAAACCAAAAGAGAAACACAACATTGTTCTATTAGATGAAAGAGAATATCAGAGTTGTAAATATTGAAATGCCCATTTCAGAATACGTTACATTACATTCATGTGGACCACCAAATATTCTGTAAACAATGCTGTACTCAGGTTCACTAACCACAATAAGCCAGTTAAGGGGGGATGAACTTGTATCTAGGAGGGAGGGTGATGGACCCTGACATAAGGCCCAGCAGGCCTTGCATGTGTGACTAATCTCTTGGTGGGGAGTCACCATCTGATCATTGATCCACTACTTTGTAGTTCCTTCTGTAATAGGAGCAGTGGAAGATGTCACAGCGCACCCAACACATTTTAATGAGTGGTCCTTATAATGCCCTTGGTCAGGTACACAGGGGATAGCCTGATCACTCCACAATGTCTCCTGGTGCCCAGGCACTAGCAATGATCTCATCGCCATGTCAGAGGGGAGTTAAAAGAAATAAATATTTTCCGATATCCCTCTTAAATCTCCACCCCCCTCCCCCGGCTTCACCGAGTTTCTTCTGGGGCTTGTGTTTCCACTCAGTGTGAACTACTCTCTGCTATCAACTGTAATAATTCTGTATAGTTATTTGCATTTCATGTCTCAACAATCTGAGCACCACTGTGGAGGAAAGGGACCTAGGAGTTATCATTACTGATTCCTGAAAACAATCAAGCCAGTGTAACAAGGCTTATAGTAAGGCAAACAAGATGCTGGGATGTATCAGGAGGGGTATTTACAGCTGAAGAAAAGAGGTATTATTGCCTCTCTATAGATCATTGGCACGGTTCCTAGAATTCTGCAATTCTGCAGTTGCAGAAGTTTCTGCAGAATTTGCATCATGACGCAGAATGTATATAGTGCTGCAGAATTCACTGTTTTTGGTGAATTTTTATTCAAATATACTGTTTTTCCATAGTGCCAGGCTTTCTTTCCCATTTCATTTATCCTGAAGCCCCTCCTCTATGCTTGGCATATGATGTCATTAATTACATCACATCATATTTAACCAATGGCAGGACTGCGTTCTGTCAGAGAAATGAATAAATCATGCCACAGAAATCAGAAAATTCTGCCGCAGAGCACTAGGGGCCTTGATCATTGGTGAGGCTGAATCTGGAGTACTGTGCCAAGTACTGGTGTCCTCACCTAAGGAGCTACAAGGACAGGCTGTAGATTGTGCAATGGAGGGTGATAAAAATGATTTCGGGCCAGCAGGGCAGCTCTTATGAGGATTGGCTCAAGGCACTGAACATGTTCTCACTGGAGGCAGGTGAGAGAGCTTCAAATTCCTGAAAGTAATAAACAAGGTCAACTGTGAGGAACTATTTAGCATGATTAGGAGTTCCAAAATACTGTGGTACAAATGGAAACTGTTGGGGGTTGGGGTTCAAGAGAGATGTGAAGAAGATTTATTTTACAGAAATGGTGACTGAGTCATGAAACAGTCTTCCAGCTGATGTGGTGGGTGCCAAAGCCGTAAATGTATTCAAGCACAGCTGGGATAAGGTAATAGGGTTAGTGGTTGAGACCAAATAGGGTCCAACATTGCATTGAAATTCAATGCAAAGAAGTGCAAGATAATGCATATGGAGCACAAAAACCCTGGCACAATATATCAGTTGGGGGGTGAGGATATAGCATGCACCAAGCAGGAAAGGGATCTTGGGGTTGTCATCTCTGATGACCTCAAGGTAGGGAAACAGTGTGACAAGGCATCAGGTAAAGCAAATAGGATGCTGGGATGTATAGGCAGGGGCATCACCAGCAGGAAAGGGAGGTCATAATTCCGCTATACAAGACACTAGTGAGGCCCCACCTGGAGTACAGTGTACAGTTCTGGAGACCATACCTACGTAAGGACATAGACAGGTAGAGAAGGTTCAGAGGAGGGCAACAAAGATGGTGCATGGGTTGCATCACAAGTCCTATGAAGACAGGTTGAAGGAACTGAACATGTACTCCCTGGAGGAGAGGAGGAGAGGATATGATAGAGACATACAAGTATCTTACAGGGAGGAACAGGGTGCAGGAAAACACTATTTTAAGCGAAAAAGATGTTTCAGGACTAGAGGCATGGGATGAAGTTGGAGGAGGCGATTCAGAGGAAACATGAGAAAGAATTTCTTCACAGAACGGTGGTGGACAAGTGGAACACCCTGCCAGAGGAAGTGGTGGGGGCTGAAACAATCACGGGATTTAAGAATGCATGGGATAGACATAAAGGAATTCTAGAGGTCAGGGGTAAGGGGAAATAGACTTCTAGGAAAACAAACTGAACTTACAAGCTCAAATGGGCAGACTAGGTGGGCCATAGGCTCTTATCTGCCGACACTGTCTATGTATCTATGTAACATACTAGTAGGCTGGAAGTAAGTGCAGACTAGATGGTCTTTTTCTTCTGACAGATTGTGTTTCTGTGTCTCTATGTTTCTGGTATAAAAGGAGCTTCAGACCAGCTGAGCAAAAACTATATACCTCAGCAGGTACTGGAATACAGAGATGTCAGAGGTGTCATTACAGAGAGTGTTTGATTCACTATGAAATAGTTAAATCTTTTCTATTCTGTAATACCCAGCATTGTTTGCACAAGCATATGTAGTAACTGCATACTTAATTTAAATACACAAACATATGAAAAACACCAACAGAAAAAGGCCTTACAGTCTACCAAGTCTGCTTGGTTTGTGCAGCTAGCAGTCCCTATTTTGCAGCTGCCCCTCCCTTGCTTGCCCCCTCTCCCTTGACCCTTCCTCTTGCTCTGTTCCATCCCCTCTTGAATCCCCCCACCGTTATACTGGCTACTATCTTAGCCGGCAGTGCGTTCAACTCGGCCACCACCCTTTCTGTAAAAAAGTGTCTCCTCATCTCCCTTCTGAACCTCCCCCCCCCAGTCTCATATTGTGTCCCTTCCCTCCCTTAGTTTGAAAAGCCCCTCCACATGAGACTTGTTTATTCCTGTCATATACTTGAAGGTTTCAATCATATCCCCCCTCTCTCCTCTCCTCCAGGGAGTACATGTTCAGCTCCTGAGTCTGCTCTCATATGATATGTCCCCCAGACCTTCGATCATCCTAGTTGCCCTGAGTTGCACCCCCTCCGGCAGCTTAATGTCCTTCTTCAGGTACGGGTGCCAAAACTGAACGCAGTACTCTAGGTGTGGCCTACCAGCGATTTGTATAGTGGCAGAATCGCCTCTCTCCTCCTGGAGGATATACCCCTAGCAGTACAACCTGGAATTCTGTTGACCTTTGCAGCTGCCTTTCTACACTGTGCTGAGTTGTTCATTGCGCCCATAATGAGCACCCCCAGATCCTTCTCCTCCTCTATCACAGCCAAGTGCACACCTCCCAGATGGTAGCTCCTCCTTGGGTTTTTAGCTCCAAAATGCAGCACCTTGCACTTACTGGCATTGAATCCCAGCTGCCAGGTGTCCAACTGGGATTCCAGCCTTGACAGATCCTCCTGTAGCCCCTGCCAGCCCTTCAGGTCATCTACCACCACTCCCATCATGGTGTCATCAGCAAACAGGCTGATTCTGCTCTTGATGCAAACTGAAATGTCTGCAACGAGTTCCCCAAACAGCACCGGTCCCAACACTGAGCCCTGCAGAACTCCACTCATTACCGCCCTTGGGGATGATAGCTTCCCACCCAGCACTACACTCTGTTGCCTCCCCTGCAGCCAGTTCCCTACCCAGCCCACCATCTTTCCCCCTGCCCCTGTAGCTTACTTCCTAGTCTCCCATGTAGCATCGAGTTGAATGCCTTACTGAAGTCCAGGTACAGGACATCCACTGCTTGGCCCTTGTCCAGTTATCTAGTTACCCCATCATAGTATTCCACCAGGTTGGTCTGGCATGATCTGCCAGTGACAAAGCCATGCTGTTTACTGTCCTGTAGCCTATGGGTCTCCAGAAGGGTCACCAGTCTCTCCTTCAGCATTGCCTCCATCAGCTTTCCCATGATGGATGTGAGGCTCACTGGTCTCTAGTTCCACGGCTTATCTTTGGGGCCAATCTTATGAAGAGGCACCATGTGAGCCATCCTCCAAGCCTGTGGTGCACACCCTGAATCTAGTGAGGCATTGAATAGGTCTGCCAGAGGCCCCCACAAATTCCACTGCCTGTTTCTTCAGTACACTGGGATGAATGCAATCTGGCCCTGGTGCCTTGTCCACCCTCAGTGCCCCTTAATCCCTCCAGTACCCTTTTCTCTGTGATTTCCCCATGTGTCATGCTACCTTCCTCCTTACCTGCCTTCATTCCTCCCCTTGGTATCTTCCCCCCTTTCCTTAGTAAATACAGAGCAGAAGTAGTCGTTTAGTGCTTCTGCCATTGCCCCACTTCCACTCATCCCCCATCTCTCTTAATCCTTACAATATTGACCTTATAGCCCCTTTCCTTCCTGATGCACTTGAATAATTCTTTCTCTCCCTCCTTAATGCCCTGTGCCAGCCTGAGCTCCCTTGCTGTCTTTGCTGCCCTAACTAACAATACCAGGACTGGGAGTTGATTGTCCCGGGGGTACAGGATATTTAGAAAGGATAGGACCAAGAGGAGAGGGAGGGTGGTGATCTATGTAGAGGAGGGGATAAGGTGTGCAAGGAATGAGGGGAAAGAGGACAGGACAGAGGCCCTATTGATGCATTTTCAGGACTCAAAAGGCAGGACACTGATGATGGGGGTAGTTTATAGACCAACAGCTCAACTAGAGGACCTGGACAGGGAGTTAGCTGAACAAATCCAAAGGGTCTGCAGGAAGGGTAACATGGTGGTGGTGGGAGGATGTCAATCTACCTGGGGTGGATTGGAGTACCCCAACCACCACAAGTGCAAGGGGGCAACCCCCATTAGAGGCATTTCAGGACAACTTCTTGATGCAGTTGGTCCACGAGCCAACTTGTAAGGCAAATGCACTGGACCTTGTACTGTCCAATGATGAGATGGTAAGGGATCTGGGGGTGGAGGACCCACTGGCGGGGAGTGATCACAACTCAGTGTTGTTCACACTCAACAAGGGGGGGGACCTGGGGGTATAGGTACCAAGGTGACTGACTTTAGGCGGGTGGACTTTAAAAACATGGGGGAAAATTCTGGCGGGGCACCTGGAGGGGATTCAACCAGGCTGAGACACAAGTCAGAAGTGGGATGTCATAAAAAAGGGGCTAGTGGAGGCAATGGGGACGTGCATTAGAACACAAAAGCAAGAAAGGGAGGGCAAAGAAGCCAAGTTGGATGACTCAGGAGGTCAGGGAGGGGGTGAGGTCCAAGAGAGAGGTGTTCTGGAGGTTAAAAAAGTCAGGGATGAGAGTGGGGTGCTGCTGAGCTGCAATTCTTCTGGATGCGTTTGTTTGGAACTCCGCTGTATTAAGTGAAGTTTTCATCCAAAAATTCTTACTTACATAAACAAGCTAACCATTATGAGGACCTTATATGTGGCTGATTCTTCACTTTATTGATATGGATAAATTTGTTTCCCCTAATGTTACTGGGAGAGGTGTGGCAGCCCAAGGGCTTGATGGCCCTCACAGATTGGTTGGAGCAGGAGCCTACCCTGTTACAGTGGCACATCCAGAAGGGAGCGGGAAGTCTAAAGCATCTCAAAAACTTACCCTTGCTTCTATTCAAGCTACGCTGACAGAGTTTCATGCCGATGTTAAGTTGTCTTTTGCTCGACTGGAAAATTCCCTTACAGAAATTAACTCACGGTGTGTAGCAATAGAAGTGTGAGTGGAAAGCACAGAAAAGGTCATTAAGAATAATGAAACAGAAATAAAAGCTGTCTCTACGAGAACTCTCATTTTGGAAGGTGCTACAAATGCAACACTGCATGAGCAATTGGCACAAATGTCCCTATTAGAAAATCTGGAAAATCAAATGTTAACAAGCATTTGTCAATGCCAAATGTTGATTGCATTGGTGTGTTGAGCTCACTCACTGCCCCTCTGTTACTTGCTCAGTCTGTGTCTCCCGGTGCTTCAGGCTGCTCTTTTGTACTGGGCTCCTGCCTGCGTTGGCACCTTGTTCTGCCCACTAAGAAATCCGCAGCTGTCCCAACAGAGCTCCGTTGAGGTGGCTCACTCCCCCTCTCTCACTCGCTCATTCCAGTTCTCCTGGCGCTGCAGGCTGCCCTTTTGTACTGGGCTCCTGCTTCTGTTGGTCGCTTTTTCTGCCCACAAAGAAATCTGCAGCAGTCCTGACACAGGTCTGTTGAGCCTGCTGATTCCCCCTCTCTCACTCGCTCATTCCGTTTCTGCCAGCACTGCAGGCTGTCCTTTTCTATTGGGCTCCTGCTTGCGTTGCCACCTTCGTCTGCCCACAAAGAAATTTGCAGCAGTTACAATAGAGTTCCATTGAGCTCGCTCACTCTCCTGCTCTCACTCACCCATTCTGGTTTTCCCACCACTGTAGGCTGCCCTTTTGTACTGGGCCCCTGTGTGCATTGCTGCCCTTTTCTGCCCACAAACAAATCTGCAGCAGTCAGACCAGAGCTCTGTTGAGCTCACTCACTCCCTCCCCCTCCCTCACTGGCTCATTCTGTGTCTCCTGATGCAGCAGGCTGCCCTTTTGTACTGGGCTCCTGCCTGCACTGGCGGCTTGTTCCAGCCAGAAATAAATCTGAAGCAGTCCTGACACAGCTCTATTGAGCTCGCTCACTCCCCCTCTTTCATACACTCATTCTGTTTCTGCTGGCGCTGCAAGCTGACCTGCTGTACTGGGCTCCTGCCTGCGTTGCCGCATTTTCTGCCCACAAAGAAATCCACAACAGTCACAATACAGCTCCGTTGAGTTCGCACACTACCGCACTGTCACTCACTCATTCTGTTTCTCTTGGCACTGCAGGTGTACGGGGCTCCTGACTGTGTTGGCACCTTTGTCTCTCTACAAAGAAATCCGCAGCTGTCCCAACAGAGCTCCATTGAGGTCGCTCAGTCTCCCTCTGTCATGCACTCATTCTGTTTGCCCTGGTGCTGCAAGCGACCCTTTTGTACAGAGCTCCTGCCTGGATTGGTGCCTTTTTCTGCCCACAAAGAAATCAGCAGCAGTCCTAATAGAGCTCTGTTGTGCTTGCTCAGTCCCCCTGTGTCACTCACTCATACTGCTTCTTCCGCTGCTGCAGGCTGGCCTTTTCTACTAGGCCCCTGCCTGCTTTGATGCCTTTTTCTGCCGACAAAGAAATCTGCAGCAGTCCTGACAATGCTCTGGTGAGTTCGCTCACTCCCCCTCCCTCACTCACTCTCTTGTTCTGTTTCTCCCAGTGCCAGTGCTGCAGGCTGCCATTTTGTACTGGGCTGTTGCGTTGGGGCCTTTTTCTGCCTGCAAACAAATCTGCAGCAGTCCCGACAGAGCTCAGTTGAGCTCGGTCACACCATCCTCTCACTCATTCGATCTTAATCTGTCCCAAACACTGATTTCCCACGGTGACCGTGCTATTCTCCGGCAAGAGTGCAAAAAACATATTTTAGCCAGGATGTGAAAAATGACATCTGTACTGTTCATAAGGAGATGTGAAAAACTGCCACTGCTGAAATTGTAGCGTGAAAATACTACAAGTTTGCGAAGTTACAAGGGTGCATGGAAACAGTGCAACGCACGCTTGTAACACAGTCATGTTATGGAGTTTCGTCACCAAATTTTCAACATAGCCATTTCAGGACCTCTACTCATGAACAGTGCCACTGTCATTTTCTTAATCTGTCCCGAACACTGATTTCTCCCAGTGACCGGCGCTATTCTGTGCCGTAAGTGTGAAAACACATTTCCACCAGGATGTCAACAATGACAGCTGTACTGTTCACAAGGAGGTGTGACAAAATGCCAATGTTGAAAATCTGGCATGAAAATATTGCAAATTCATGAAGTTACAAGCATGCGTAACAACTGCATAGCACATGCTCGTAAAACAGTAATTTTTTGGATTTTTTTCCACCAAATTTGCAGCATAGGCTTTTTAAGAGCCCTCCTCATGAACACTGGCACTGTCATTTCGTTAATTGGCCCCGAAAGGTGATTCTGCACAGTGACTGTGAAATCACCTTTCGGGGCTGATTAATGCCATGACAGTTCAAGAATTCATGAGGAGGGGTCACAAAAACCCCATGTTAAAAATTTGGTGCAACAATTCCAAAAATGCCCGAGATATGCACTAAAGTTGAAAAACCCTATTTATTCCACTATACAGCTTACCAGCATTTCCTCAGTTCATGGTCAGCTTTGAAGAGTGCAGGCGTGTTCCTGGCACACGAGATCGTCGCACCGAGCTCCGAGAGGTAAGTATGGGGTGAGGGGGTATGGGAAGCAGGTGCACAGTGGGTGGGTGAGGGTTAGGGCAGGGATACTATGAGGGACTGTTTCCTTTTTGCAGGGAAAAAAACAAAAGATGTCAGCTGGGACCATTTTTCCTCTTACAGGGCATGTGGCATGCTGGGGTGGGGTCCCAGCATGCCACCAGAGCTTTCTTTTGGGGTCCAGCAGTAGCCGACAGGATTGGGCACCCCATCGGCACACACAAGGGGAGGTTATCATTATGCCGATGGGGATTGGGCACCCCATCAGCAGGAATAAAAGCGGGGGGGGGGGTGTTATAGAATGCCAACGGGGATTGGGGCCCCTGTCAGCAAATAAACATGGTGGATGGGTTATATTGTTTGTGAACACGGTGGCAAGCTGCTGCCATGTTCACAAACAATATCGGTCTTTCTAGATCCTGTCCTGCAATGACGGGTCACTCCCTCATTGCAGCGGATGGCTGATGCTGCAATGACGAGGTGGCCCCTGATTGCAGCAGCAAAATTGTCATACGTTGGTGCCAAGGTTCCAAACTTGTGTCAGCAGCAGTGTTCAAGGGGATTGTTGGACGCGGGACATGCCTTTGTAGGCCGTGGGGGCATTGGCCACAACAGTGCCGCGCCTCCACAGCCTGCTTCTGAGAAAGCTGCCGCAATATATTTCTTGCGCTGTGCGCAATCAACATAAAAAGGAACCTGAGGCTTATAGGGTTTCCTGGAACTGTCTCCAATATGGACTTAAAGGAAACCGTAGAAAATGCACTTTCAGCTGTCTTTTCAATTATCCCTTTGCTCATGTTAGGATCTGTTTTTCGCCCTCCCTCATGCCAGGTTAAGGATTTAACTACAGAAATGCAGCAGTTTGGAGCACGATACATTATTGTAACCTTCAATACATTGGCTGAAAGAAATAAATTTCTCTAGATGGCTAGGCAGAAAAAAAATGTTTATACGAGAGGCATTGCATCCATTTGTACCCAAATTTCTGCCTTCAGACGCAACGCAGACAAAAGAGATTTTTACCAATTCTCTCGGAATTCAAGGAAGTTGTGGTGTCAGCTACACTACTTGCACCATCACGTTTGAGGATTCAGTTCCAGGGTAAAATGTACCATTTTGAGGATCTAGATGTGGCTCAAAACCTCTTTGAAAATAATGTTAAAATACTGGAGGACATTGGTTCCGATTTAGAAGTAGAAGCAGAAATGACTGAATACCATCCAGTATACCTTGATGGACTGTGCTCTTTTGATTCTGCAAATGATCTTTCTGTAATGGATTGTTCTTTTCTTTGTTAAACTAAACGAAGATGTGGAACTTTAAAAGGGTTATGATGCTTAAATTAAGTGTAATTCTTTTTGTTGGGATGTAAAAGCTTGGAGCACAAGCGACATTACTATTTATTTGATGATAGTAAAACTCTAGTATTAATATTTTTTAATAGATGTTCCTTAAACCCCTCTAAAATAATTAAAAATATTTGTTGGGCTTTATTTAGTTACATAAAACAGAGTATTAATAACTTCAAAATGTATTTCCTTTATTTGCAACTAAATATAACCTGTCCTTTTCTTTATGAATAAAAAAATAAAGTATAATAAAAAGTCAGGTAGGGGAGAAGACAAGGAGATGTACATGAAGAAATCCAGAGAGCCCACCAAACTAGTCAGAGCAGCCAAGGCTTCCAGGGAGCTGAAGCAGGCGCAGTGTATTAAAAATGGAGAAAAGGATTTCTTCAGATACATAAGGGAAAGAAGGAACAAGGACCAAATAGTGAGGATAAAAAAGGACAGGGGGCAGGGTGGAGAGAGGGGAGGATCAGGAAGAGGCATTAAATGACTACTTCTGTTCTGTATATATGCAAGAGAAAGTGGGGCAGGTACCACAGGGGAGGTGTGGTGTAGTCGGGGGGGGGGGAGAGGGGGTAACAGATGTGAGGATTACTGAGGACAGGGTACTAGAAGGACTGAGGGCACTGACAGTGAACAAGACACCTGGGCCAGATGGCATTCACCCTAGGGTACTCAAGGAGATGGCTGAGGTTCTGGCAGGGCCGCTGGCTGACCTGTTCAATACCTCCCTGGACACAGGATACATACCACAGGACTGGAGGATGGCCCATGTGGTGCCCATCCACAAAGGTGGCCCAAAGGATAAACCAGGAAACTACAGGTCAGGAGCCTCACATCAATCGTAGGGAAGCTCATGGAGACAATCCTGAAAGAAAGGCTGGTGATCTTTTTGGAGGACAATGGACTCCAGGATGGGCGTCAGCACGAGTTTGTCTTGGGCAGAGCCTGACAGATCAACCTCATTGAGTACTATGATTGGGTGACAAGGGAACTAGACAAGGGCCATGCAGTGGATGTCCTGTATTTGGATTTCAGCAAGGTCTTTGACTCTGTGCTGCATGGGAGGCTGGGGGGAAATCTGGAAGCTGTGGGGGCAGGATCGAAGATGGTGACATGGATAACAAATTAGCTAAGCGGTAGGCAGCATAGGGTGGTAGTGGGAGGGGAACTCTCAGCACTGAGGGCAGTGATGAGTGGGGTGCCACAGGGATCGGTGCTGGGCCCGGTGTTGTTCAGCTTATTCATAGTTGATATCTCACATGGGATCTGAAGTGAGATCAGTCTGCTTACAGATGACACCAAAATGGGGGTGGTGGTTGAATACATTGAGGGAAGGAAGGGGCTACAGTATGACCAAACAAAACTGTAGGAATGGTCAGAAACATGGCAGCTGGGGTTCAATGCCAAGAAGTTCAAAGTAATGCACTTTGGAACAAAGAACTAGGGGAGGGACTATCAGCAGGGAAAGGCACAGTTGGGTAGCACCATGGAGAAAAAGGACCTGGGGTACTTATAACAGGGAGCATGAACAACTCTGCTTGGTTTAGGAAGGTGGCAGTGAAGGGCAACAAGATGCTGGGGTGCATAGCGAGGGGAATCTCCTCCAGAAGTAGCTAGGTAGTCTCCCCCTGTCCCACTGGTCAGGCCGTACCTGGAGTACTGTGTGCAGTTCTGGTGCCCATACCTGAGGAGGGATGTCAGATTGTTTGGAGGGATGCAGCATAGAGTGACAAAAATGATCCAGGGGTTAGAGGGCAAGCCCTACGAGGAAAAGTTGAGCGAGCTAGATATGTATTTAGTGGAGGAGAGGAGGGATTGGGGGACATGATTGAGACTTTTAATTACTTGAAAGGGATGAGCAAGACTCAAATAGAGGGGATCTTCTAATTAAGAAGAGGAAGGGACATGAGAGGGCACAGTCTCAAACTAGAGGTGGGGAAGATTCAAGAGGGAGGTAAGGAGACAGTTGTTTATGGAAAGGGTGGTGTGCAAGTGGAACACTCTACCACAGAGGTGGTGGCCTGTAAGATGGTGGGCAATTTCAAGAGGGGATGGGACAGGGTAAGGGGAAGGGTAAATCTAAGGAGGGGAGGAGTGGGAGGGACAACTGCAAGATGAGGGGCTAGGGGCTAGTTAAACAATCGAGCATACTCGACAGACCATAGGTCCTATTTCTGCTGCCATTTTCATATGTTCGTAATTGTCCTTGTCACCTCCTTTGCTTCCTTCAGGTTCTCCTCTTTGTCCTCTCTCCCCCCTCCCTGTCCTCTTGTGCCTCCTAAAGGCAGCTCTCTTCCGCCTTATCTTTTCCATGACTCCATTGTGTACCTTTGTGGTGGGGACACTGTGTTGCTATTGCCTTTCTCCATTGCAGGTCTACTGTTTACTCTCTGAACTCCAACTACACACTGACACACTGTTGCAGGCTGCTCTGGGACTTCCCAGTGATCCAGAATGGACAAAATGAAGATCTCAGGATGATTGACTACTGTGCCAGGAGAAGCAGGGCAGTGGTGGTCAATCCTGTTTGATGATGTTGAGCAGGGAGCTAAATCCCCAGGCGGGTCTTTTGTCTGATGTAACCCTGTGGTGTGAGTGGCAGTCTGGGCTGAGATGGTAAGGTCCAGACCAGGTGAATGATTTCGGCCAGACACAGCCTTCCTGCTGATTCCCCTGCACTACTATGCAGGAGCAGCTGCTTGAATATCTCGAGCTGTTTACTCTCTGAACTCCAACTACACACTGACACACTGCTGCAGTCTGCTCTGGGACTTCCCAGTGATCCAGTTTACTGACTACCATGTGTGGGAGATGGTGCCACCTATCAGCAATTTTGTGCTTTCTATGCAGTCCCAAATTGTGCAACAACACACAGTCTTCTGGCAACAACTCTTGGGCCTTTACTTGCCTGTCATGTCTCTCTTTGTTAGCGAGGTTTCTTTTTGTAGACATGGTTTGGGCCAGTTGGTATGCATGGTTTAACTGAGCTTTCAGCAGTTGTACATATTGTAAATAATTTTCAGCATGGACCTCATCTAGGGACACTCCGAAGCAGACATCCACAGCAAGGTTTCTGTGCCCTCACCCTCTTACTTCTAGTCTTGATGCAGGTCTTAGTTGCCTCCACTATATCCATCTTTATGATCTCCCACCTCTGGTTAGTGTCCATACTAGCGTCAATCATGGCCACATACTCCCTTACCATTTCCCCCATCCTCCCAAAGTCGGTCCTCCTGAAGTCCAACACCCTTGTGTCCGACACTACTCCTTCCCTACCCATAATAGGGACATTGTGAAACATTCATAAAAATCATGTGAAATGTATACTGATGTAACCCCTAGGTGGCACTATCCCAAGGGATACTACCCCTGCCTTGATGACTAAGCACAGGTTGAGGGGCCTGAGTTCTGTGAATGGGTGCCTCCACCCAGAGGATTGGTTTAAGGGTAGTGTAGTTGCTCTGGGTACAGCCCACCGGGACACTGATAACCCCTCTAACCCCTCTAGTGGCCTATACTGGTCAGCAATTGGACAGTTACAATGAACCCCAGGCTGCAATGTTATACCCACACTTGGCACACTTACCACCAGTGCTGGATCAGCTGCACTGGCCCTGAAGACCCCCTGCAAAACAAGACCTGCAATGGAGAAAGGCAATAGCAACACAGTATCCCCACCACAAAGGTATACAATAGCCAGTGTAAATGCAAAAAGATTTAGATCTGATTTATTGGGGGACGTGAACAAGGGAGGGGCAGTAATCTGGTGTTTGATTCTGGATGTGATTTAATCACCCTAAGCAGGCATGCCTCTAAGAGTCCCTCTAACACAGTCACACACACTCTGGGTACCCAGTTGGTATGCAGGCTAGCCTATAGCATTGCCCAGTGTAAGCCGGTGTTGCAGCTAATGTTGGGGCCCTTAGGAAAAAAAAAACACAACATGCACTTTAACCCACAATTTGTATTTCGGAACTGGATGGCTCATTTTGTAATGATTAACCAAATCAGATGACACACTCTGATTTGTGCTCTGTTGCAGGGAGCTAGCCTGATGTTTACTCATGCTACCCAGACCAGGAGGCAGAATGGACGAATTGAAGACCTCAGGATGATTGACTGCTGTGCCAGGAGAAGCAGAGCAGTGGTGGTCAATCCTGTTTGATGATGTTGAGCAGGAAGCTGAATCCCCAGGCGGGTCTTTAGTCTGATATAACTCTGTGGCATGAGGGGCAATCTGGGCCGAGATGGTAAGGCCCAGACCAGGTGAATGATTTCAGCCAGACACAGCCTTCCCACCGATTCCCCTGCGCTACTACGCAGGAGCAGCTGCTTGAATATCTCAAGCTGTTTACTCTCTGAACTCCAATTACACACTGACAAACTGCTGCAGGCTGGTCTGGGACTTCCCAGTGATTCAAAAGGTTTGGTTGGTTGATCCACCTGTCTGTCACAGCAAAGGCTCACCCTCCAGGTTCATTTAGGCGCCAAACAGTAAAAATTACAATTCCTACAGAAATTCACTCCCACAAGACCCCTGGGAACAGTCTCCATTTTAGGGTCCCCAAGGGTACTGATTGGTCCAAACTGGCAGTCCAGAACCAAGATGGTGGTACAAAACAGAAAGTCCATGCTGCAAAGGAAGGCAGGTTAGACAAACTACTATATTATTATAATTAAAGCAGAAAATAAGCAAACAATCACACATTTTAGGAGGGCTTCCTCTGCGCAATTAACAATGGCAGAATGAAGCAGCTGTATTGCAGCCTGGGCAGGACTTGAGCCTGAAACCACTTGGCCCCCCACCCAGAATAATTATAACCCACAAAAATGATGCGTCTTAAAGAGACAGGCACAGTGGTTAATGGGGCACTCTCATGCAAGCACTTTTAAAACTGTTAGAACACAGAACACCAGCCTAGCAGTGGGCATTTAGGCAAGCCCAGGAAGACATTTTAGGAACCCCCATTTGTAGGGGGGTTACACCCTTCCCTGCCTGGAAAGAACTTGGCGTCTGCATCAAGTCTATACTCACAATATAGTTATAGAACAACATTATGCTATACGAGACATTTGTTCCATCATTATACGAGACAGAAAGTAAAGACTGATGCATTAGTAAACGTAAACTTACAACATTACTATACTTATTCATGATACTCTATAGATATTCTATAATAACAACAGTTATGCATTTTCCTACATGTTACTACTTTACTGTAATTCACACAATTATATTACTGAACTTATTCAGGTAATTGTTTCCTGCACTCTAAATAACATACATGAGAGCCCTTCCCTATCAGCTAACTTGGGGCTAGATGGGGCAGGGGCACCATGGTCTGAAGGATGAACAATTAGCTTGGAAGTGGTAGACAGGCTCAGTTTGGGCAGTGAGCTTTCAGAGATATAGACACCTTTGTGGACAACATTTAGGGGGAGGTCCACGAGCCTCCCAGAGGAGTCATAGCTGAGACAAATTACTGGTTTAACAGCTCTTTTAGACTTTCTTGTGGGAACAGACACAGGCTCTGGGGTATCAGCATCGGCATTAGTCTCTTCTCCAATAGGGAGGGGTGCCTCTACATTGGGTGAAGACTCCAGTAATGGAACATTGTCAGCTCCTTGTTCAGTTGATTCTGTCTCTACCATGTTATACATATCATTGCACTCTGTAGAAGGCCCAGATTTGTAATCCAGGGAAAACTCTGAAATGTTTGAACTTTGTGGCACTGGAGTGGTACTTTCATCACTACAGGATGCCTTAGGGTCATCCAGCACAACAAGGTTTTGATCATTAATTTTGCACTGCTCATCGAGTTGTGGTATGTCACCAGGCAGATTTACAACATCAGACTCCTCCTCAGACAGTTCAAACAGTTCCACTAAGCACAAAGAATCAGATACTTCAAACGTTATACTTTGTACCTCACTCTCTGGGGGCATTGGTGCTAGGGAGGAAGCTGGATGGTTAGGAAGTCCTGAAGGTCCAGCTTCATCCCTATAGTTACACACAGGGTTACCTTGAAACAACTGACTCAGTTCATAAGTGGGGTAATACGGAGTCTCACACTCACTACTATCAGATTGAGTGTCACTGTCATGTTGGGCCTGCCGGGAGGAAGGCCTAGATTCTTGAACAATTGGCGAAGGTTGACTCTGCCTCTTTTTAGCAGCAGCACGAGTCACCAGCCCGGGAGGGGCAGCATCTGACAGTTCAGCATCAATAATCACTTGACCAATAGGCAGCAGGTGGTTCCTGTGCATAGTTTTAAGAGAGAGTCATTTTCAGGACGCACTCTATACACAGGTAGGTCATCCAGTTTACTGACTACTATGTGTGGGAGATGGTGCCCCCTATCAGCAATTTTGTGCTTTCTATGCAGTCTCAAATTGTGCAACAACACACAGTCTTCTGACAACAACTCTTGGGCCTTTACCTGCCTGTCATGTCTCTCTTTGTTAGCGAGGTTTCTTTTCGCAGCCATAGTTTGGGCCAGTTGGTATGCATGGTTTAACTGAGCTTTTAGTTTTTGTACATATTGTAAATAGTTTTCAGCATGGACCTCATCCAGGGACACTCCAAAGCAGACATACACTGGCAACTGGGCTTCCCTGCCGAACATGAGACGATAGGGGGGAACCTGGTAGCATCACTTTTGGTGCAATTGTAGGCATGTACCAAGGTGCTAATCTGCTGACTCCACTTAGGTTTATCTTTAGGGTGAAGCATGCCCAACATGTCCAGGAGGATCCTGTTAAAACGTTCAGGCTGAGAACCCCCCCCCGGGGGTGGAAACGAATGGTTCTAGACTTCTGGGGTGAACCATAATGAAAAAGAATTTCTCTACAAGCACCTTGGCCATGGTAGAGTCCTTTTGATCTTTTGTGGGATGGGCCTGAGCATAACGTGTGAAATGATCTGTCACCACTAGCACACTCCCAATATTTTTCTGGCCAGGCTCCAGGCACAGAAAGTCGATGCAGGCCAATTCCATGGGGGCACTGGTGGAGATATTGACTAGGGGACCCGCTTTTTGGGGTAAAGCTTTTCTTTGAAGGCAATGACTGCAGGTTCTAATATGCGTTTCAACATCCACCCCCATTTTTGGCCAGTAGAACCAAGAGCACACCAAGTCAAGTGTCCGGTCATAACCGAGATGCCCCATGTGATTGTGAAGAGACTGAAGAACTAGTTGTTTGAAACCTGTGGGTAACACCAACTGCTGCCTGTCCAGCTGGCCTTGCTGATTCACTGTCTTGCTATACAACAGTTGGTCACGTAGTTTAAGGCTGGGGCCTTCCTTGAGCAATAAAGCAGTTCTTAAATCAGAAGAACGGAGTTTGGATACATCTTTTCCAGCATGCAGAGCATTGAACGCAGGTTGGATCATTGGGTCTTGGGATGGAGCCTACTGGATGCTGTCATTATCAAACTGAAGTAAGGCACTGATGTCTAATGCTGAAAAATGACAGTAGGCTGCAGGGACGCAGGTGTCAGGGGGCCCCAAACAGTCTACCAGGCAATCAACGGTGTCTGCAGAAGGCCGGTCATCTTAATCAAATTTCTGACATAATTCTTTGATGGAATATTCAGATACCCTCACCCAGGTTTCAGTGGGGTTTAGACGTCTTGAGGGGGCGTCTGCGACTATATGATTCAAACCAGGTTGGTACTCTACCGCATAGTCATATGTTGACAAGGCAGAAAGCCACCTGTGCATGGTGGCATCTAATTTTGTTGAAATCTGGACATAAGTCAATGGATTATTATCAGTCTTCACTAGAATTTTAGCCCCATAGAGATATTTATGGAACTGGTCCACCACATCCCACTCGAGGGGGAGAAATTCAAGTTTATGGACAGGGTAGCTGCACTCAGATGGTGTTAGACTCCTACTTGCGAAAGCCACAGGTCACAGGCCCTCCTCATGCTCTTGATATAACATAGCCCCTAGTCCTTTAAAACTGGCATCTCTATGTAGGACGTCAGGTTTGGTAGGGTCGGCATAAGCAAGCAGTAGTGCATGAGTGAGTTGATGAATGATCTCAAAGAAGGCAGACTCACACTCAGGACCACTGAGCCCTGAATGGCTCATTGGCTTTGAAATACACTTCTCTTCCTCTTTAATGAGACTCTTATACTTTCCAGATTAGTAGGAGGATAGCCTTGGGTAAGATTAAGTAGGGGGCGGATAACTTTTAAATAGTCTTTAATAAATCAGCAGTAATAGCCGCAGAACCCCAAGAAGTGCTGTAACTTTTTCAGATTATTTGGTTGGGGCCAGGTGGTCAATGACTCCACTTTGCTGGGGTCTGTTTGAATTCCATCAGTCAGCACTATATGCCCAACGTACTTTACAGATGTTTGAAAAAACTGGCACTTGTCTATAGACAGTTTCAGACCCAAATCCTCCAAATGGACAAACACTTTGAACAACCGGGCCTCATGCTCTTCCAAAGTATGCCCAAGTACAATGATGTCATCCAGATACACCAGACACTCCAATAAATTCATGTCTCCCACAGCACGTTCCATCAGCCACTGGAAGGTAGCGGGTGCACCCGAAATACCTTGGGGCATCCGCAGGAACTCATAAAACTCCAAGGGACAAATGAATGCTGTCTTCTCACGGTCCTCTGGAGCCATCGGGATCTGGTAATATACCTGCTCCTTAAATCAAGCACTGATAACCACTGGCTCCCATTTAGGCAGTCAAGGGCATCCTGGATTTGAGGCATAGTATACTGGTCTGGTACAGTTCTCTGGTTCAAAGTCTGATAATCTATGCACATTCTCACCAATCCACTCTTTTTGCATACCACCACCATCAGGGAGGCGTAGGGGCTTTTTGACTCCTGGATAATCCCAGCTGCCAACACCTCCTGCAAACGTCTCCAGACATCATCTATATCAGCCGATGCAAGACAACGGGACCACTCTCGGAATGGTCTATCATCATGAAGCCGAATATGGTGCTAAGCCCCAGTGATGCATCCCACATCTCATTCTTTTAGTGAAAACACTTGGTTATTTTGGGATTGCTTCCTACTGATCCTGGTCTTCCACTCAGCAGGCAATAGGGACTCTCCAAAATCAAACAGGTCCAGGGTCACTTCCTGTTGCTTATCAGAGTATTTTCTGCTGGGCAGCACTGCAGGGTCCACGTGGTGCACCATGGCTAAGGTACATCCCCGGTTTACCCAAACCTCTCTATCAGACACATTCTGGATTTGCACTACCACTCACCAGGCATAGGCATGGGCTCAAGCTGGTAAAAATACTGGGATTGACCAATAACCCTTCCAGCAAATTCCCCTCTTCTGGGGCATCCAGCATGAGGATTTTGTTTTTTACATCTTTCTTGAGCCGCACTTCACCATGAAAGATATACTGAGCACTGGGGGGCAATACCAAGGAGTCAGAGTCTTTCTTCCACACTCTCCCCACAGACTCATTCTTCTCCTTCTCACTGTTCCATCTCTGTAACTCATAAGCCTGCTTCACTAAGGCTGGAATATGCATGACCCATCCAGTTCGCTGTCCCTGTTTCTCTTGACACAGTTGGGCCAGCCTCCCATACTAATGAGCATTGGTACCAGTGAGTAAGTGCACACCATCATACAGTCCCATAGTGGGACACACCAAGGCCAATGTCTCTACTTGCTCATTTATTCCAGCTGCAGCCATGGGAAAAGACAACCAGATCCAGACATACCCCAGATAAGGGTATGACTTCTCACTCAGTCCCCACACATGCAAACCCTCCAAAGGTTGTAAGGGCATATCAGGTAAGTATTTGTTGTATCAATCTTGAAACACAATGGTTACTTATGATCCGCTGTCCAGTACAGCCCGAGCAGAAACACCATTCACAGTCACAGTAGTCTCCATTGATGGGCCCACCACTTCAGACCAGTCGGGTGAGGTTGGTTTAGTAGTCCGACTCACAGCAGTCTTAGAGGAATAGGACTTTTTCACAGGCCCTGTCTGGGGTTCTATGTTGCTCCACTGAACTAGAACCAGCAGCCAGGAAGTGACTTTTTGCAAATTCTCAGGGAGGGTGCAGTTCGGTCTAGTGTGTCCATCTTCTCCACAGCTATAACAAAATACTGGTTTCTTTGAATCTCTGGGGGAAAAAGGATCATCTCTCACTTTAGGTGGACTAGGAAGACCCAGAGAGTCCTCTTTGGGTCGGGACTCACTTTCCCTCTGCTCCTGTCTTCTCCAAGAATCTGTTACCTGAGTGGCCCGGATGAGGTCTCCTACCAGGGCTCTCAGCTCTCTCACTTTCTCCATCAACTTAGTTTCAACCCAAGGTTCAGGGACAATGATGTGAACCCCACCCCCCAGGTGAAGCTTCACTTCTAATCTCAGGGGAAGTCTGACAGGAGGAGGAGGAACTTTTAACCATCTCAGCAGCTTGTTGACTGGCTCTTGTTTCTTTCAACTCCCTAATTAGCTCTCTCATTTGTAAGAGCTTGGACTCATCATTCCATTCATCAGGTCAGTCAGAGACTTGACTGGTTCAGGCAACCCTGGCATAGAGCTCCCAACCCTCTTCATCGTTCTTGGCTTCCCAGATTTCTTTCATCAGCTAGCAATACTCAGTTGGATTTGGCTTACAATCTTGTAATTTCAGTTTAAACATCAGCACACTAGAGTACATGGTGGATTTCAAAATATGTTCTAATCAGACTCAATTTAGGTCATGGGCAGGCACCCCTCCTTTCCTGTGAGATCTCTGCAAAGCCCTCTCGATTCGGGTGACAAACACAGACAATTTTTCATTTTTCCATTGTTTGGCAGATTTAAGTTAAGAAGGGGGATAAAACCTTTTATAGGTACAAAGGAGACCCACAGAAGGGTAGCAGGGGACCCCACAGGGGAAGGAAACAACTCCTGGTGGGGGACTCCATTGTTAGGAAGGTAGAACTGGGGGAGGAAGGGGAGAGGGAGGTAAGGTGCCTGCCTGGCACCATGGCTTGGAGGGACAGGGAGCGAATCCTCAGGATTGCTGGAGCAGCTGCACAGGGGAGGGAGCTGGATGTCATTGTCCACCTAGGGACAAATGACCTGGCTAAGAAAGGGATTAGAGAAGTGCAGGAAGAGTTTGTTGAACTGGAGAGGGGCCTTAGACTAGTAGCACACACGGTAACCTTCTCGGAGGTGCTGCCCATCTATGGCGTAGGAGAGGATAGCCAAGGGGGGAGGCACTGGAAAGGAGCAGGGAAATCCTAGCCCTCCCAAAAAAATCACGGTAGTAAGTGCGGTAAACACCAACATAGAGGTGTTGATAGGGAGAAGGGCAGGGGTAAATGGAGAAAGTGACAAAGGCAAGAAGGACAGGGATGGAGCAAAAAGAAGTAAGGCCATCAGGAAATGGAGGGTGATGAGTACCAATGCCCATAGTCTGGGCAACAAGCTATGGAAGAGGGATGCCTGGATATCACAGCAGTCACAGAAACATGGTACACAGAGAACCATGACTGGAATGTTAACATACTAAGGTACATAACCTACAGGAGAGACAGGCAGGGGAGAAGAGGGGGAGGAGTAGCTCTCTATGTAAAGGAAGGGATAAAAGCAACTGAACAAAAGAGTAAACAGGGAGGAGAGGAGGCACTGTGGGTCACCTTGGAGACTGGAAAGGGCACCACAATCCGCACAGGGGTTGTGTACAGACCCCCATGTCAGGGGGAGGGAATGGACAAGGATATGATAGAAGGCATTCTTAGAATGGGAGAGAAAGGGGAGATACTGTTGATGGGAGACCTGAATATGCCAGATGTTAACTGGAGCACATTTGCTGCAGCCACATCCAAGAGCAGGGCCATTCTTGATGCCCTACAGGTGGCAGGCCTCAGACAGCTAGTTTCGGAACCCACTTGAGACGGAGCAATCTTAGACCTCGTACTCTCAAATGGAGGCAGTGAGAGGATCTCAGATCTAGAAGTGGGTTGCCATCTGGGAACAAGTGACCATCAAACAGTGTGGTTCACGTTAAACTCAGCTACAGAGTCAAGCCATACAAAAGGGAGGGTACTGGACTTCAGGAGGGCTGACTTTGGCAAGATGGGAAAGTGCCTCAGAAAAGCACTAGCAAACAGGCTAGAAGGAGGAGTGGAGCAAAAATGGGGAATCGTCAAAAACTGCCATCACAGAGGCAACAAGCCTTTGTGTGAAGCAAATAAACAAATCAAAATGAAAGAAAAAGCCACTATGGTTCTCAAAAGAGGTGGCTGTGAAAATCAGGAAGAAAAAGATAGCATTCCGGAAGTATAAGGAAACACAGAAAGAGCAGGACAGAGAGCTGTACCAATTAAGGCAGAAGAAAGCAGGGAGGGAAGTCAGAATACAAAGGCGCAAACTGAGGAGAAGATAGCCAACTCAGTTAAGAAGGAGGATAAAACCTTTTATAGGTACATCAGCGAGCGTAGAAAGATAAAGGGAGGGATAGTGAGGCTGAATAGAATGAACGGTGGGTGGGTAGAGGGGGACAGTGAAAAAGCAGGAACACTGAACAAATATTTCTGCTCAGTATTCACAAAAGAGGAGGGGGAAGTGCCTAATCCAATTAACAGAAGCACTCTTGATAGGGGGGTCGATCCCAGTCCTTTCACAGTAGAAAGGGTTCTGCAAGAACTCCTAAAACTGAAGGTGGACAAAGCAATGGGGCCTGATGGAATTCACCCCAGAATTCTAAAAGAATTAAAGGAGGAACTAGTGAAACCACTGACAACTCTTTTTAATAAATCATGGGAGGATGGTGTGGTGCCCGAGGACTGGAGGAAGGCGGATGTGATTCCTCTTCACAAAAATGGGACCAAGACAGAGGCAGGAAACTACAGACCTGCCAGTCTGACCTCTGTGGTAGGGAAAGTGATGGAGTCACTTCTGAACGAAAGAATAGTTGAGTACCTAGAGGCCAGTGGGGCACGGGACCCAAGGCAGCATGGGTTCACAGTGGGAAGGTCATGTCAGACAAATCTAATTGATTTCTTTGACTGGATGACCAAAGTAGTAGACCAGGGAGGGGCTGTGGACATGGCCTACCTAGACTTTAGCAAGGCATTTGACATAGTCCCACACAAAAGATTAAGAGTCAAATTAACCAGCCTGGGAGTGGGTCCCAGGGTGGTAGCCTGGGTAAAACACTGGCTGGACAACAGGACACAGAAGGTAATTGTAAATGGAGTCCACTCTGAAGAAAGAGAGGTTACTAGTGGGGTACCGCAGGGTTCAGTATTGGGTCCAGTCCTTTTTAATGTCTTCATAATTGACCTTGCAGAGGGACTGGAAGAAAAAGTATGCCTTTTTGCAGATGACACAAAGATCTGCAACAGGGTTGATACACAAGGAGGTGTGGAAAGGATGAGAAGGGACTTGGCAAGGTTGGGGAATGGTCAGAAGTATGGCAGCTAGGATTCAATGCAGAGAAGTGCAAAATAATGCACCTGGGAAACAAGAACCCATGGGGAAGAATACACAATGGGGGGGGGGGTAATAACAACAACAAAAAAGGAAAGGGATCTGGGGGTAATCATATCAGATGACCTTATGGTTAGCAAGCAATGTGAGAAGGCAATAGGGAGGGCTGGGGTATACTAGGATGCATAGGGAGAGGCATCAGCAGCAGAACAGACAGTTGGTGAGACCCCATCTGGAGTACTGTGTCCAGTTCTGGAGACCCCATCTCCGCAAGGACATAAACAGGATAGAGGCAGTCCAGAGGAGGGCAACTAAAATGGTGCAGGGTCTACAAGAGAAGCCATATGAGGAGAGACTAAAGGAGCTTAACATGTATACCCTTGAGGAAAGAAGGGAGAGGGGGGACATGATAGAAACTTTTAAGTACCTCAGTGGAATCAACAAAGTCCAAGAGGGTAGCATCTTTCAGAAAAAGAGATGTGCAAGAACAAGGGGACACAATTTAAAGATGGGGGGCGGTTCAGGGGCAATGTGAGGAAGTATTATTTCACAGAAAGGGTAGTGGATGCATGGAACAGCCTTCCTGAGGAGGTTGTGGGTTCTAAAACTGTGGGAGAATTCAAGAATGCATGGGATAGACATAAGGCAATTCTTGTGGGGGGTAGGAAGAAATAGGCTGTTGGTTAACTAGGATCTGCGGCCTATCCTGTAGGTAGCATACCTCTCAACCTCCCTCATCACAAATCAGGGACAAGGCTTAAAATGATCAGGGACAAATGACCAAAATCAGGGACACATCTGAAAAAATAGTAATATCAGTTCCAGAAGCTGTGTAAAACATGCTTCTTAGTATGAATAGCATTTTCTTAATGAGAACTAGACTGTAACACCAATGGCTAGCATTATTTTGTGATTCAGATCCCCATTCTTCAGTGACAGAAATGCCAAATATAGGAGGGACAGAAGAAATTTTAGAGGCAAAATCAGGGACATCCCTGAAAATCAGGGACACTTGAGAGGTATGGTAGGTAGGGAAATGGGCAGACTAGATGGGCCAAGCGGTCCTCATCTGCCATCAAAGTCTATGTTTCTATGTTAAATTTCCACATAAAGTCACCTACTGATTCAGTGCTGCCGAACAACCTCTCCAGGGCAGAGAGGTACTCGGCTGCAGTCACCTCTGGGCTAGTGGAACGGAAGAAGTGGATAGCCTCCAGTACAGGGCCCTTTAAGCTCTCCTTAAGTCTCTTCCTTTTCTCATCCTCAGAGCATTGCCACTCCTGGACTAAGGGGGTGGTATAGTCCATTCAGGTTTCCAGATCATCCTCCCCCACAGGCACTGGGACTGTGCCCGAAAACAGTCTGAGCCTACGGTAAGAGTCCAGGTGTATGGAGGGTATCACAGTGGGGGAGGTTACCAGGGGAGACACTCTGGGGGTAGCAGGAGAAGCTATAGGAGACTCTATAGGGGTCAGGGTCGGACTGAGAAGCAAAGGGCCCACCTGGAAGTGGGGTCACAGGGGCCCTGGTACCTGCTGCATTATACCCTCATATACAAACTGTTGCACAGTTTTACCATCAATGGTATGCCCTAGCATACAAACTGTATCCTGTATATTCAACCATAAAGTAACAGCATGTATCCTATTTGGAAGAAAACTATTCCCTGCACCAGTTATAAAGACTTAAAGGGAAATGTCCACTTGAAATCGGGCTCCACCTCAGTATGATTTAGGGCCTGATTAGCATTTTCAAACAATCTAATTTTTTAACTTACACATAGTTTAGTTATTTATATTGTATCTGGTTGATCCTGCCATCCCCCCACCCACCAGCATTTTGACAGCAAGCACCTCTAGCAGCACATCACAACCTCCTGCAGCTGTTCCGAGAATGGCATATGAGCCAGGGAGCAGCTGCGGAGATGCATGGGGTCCTGTATATTTGGAGCTATTAATGGCTCCAGTTTGTACTAGTAGATGTCTCAGTTCTATGTCAAGCTCAAGTATAGATTAGCAATTCACTGCTTTCAGTGGCAACAGGATCAACCAGATAAAATCTAAATAACTAATCTCAGTGCAAGTTAAAAAAAACTGTTTATGAAAATGCTAACTGGGCCCTGCCTCACACTAAGGTGGGGCCTGATGTTAGGTGGACAATTCCTTCAAGTAATAATGTAAGGTTTATCTCAACTGGTGATGTTAAAATAAATAGAAAGTAAGACAGTAAAAGAAATGCATACCATTGATATCCCTGCCACCCCAGGTGGGTGATTGCAGTGGGTCCTGATGCCCTCCTCCCCAGAGAAGGTGAGCAACCACGCAGATTTTCTTTGTAGATGATCCCCGCCCAGACAGTCTCAGACCCCTCACACCACCAAACAAGACAAAGATTCCCCACCAACAGCAGATAATGCCCAACCCCAGCACCAGACTCTGGTTCAATGCCCCCGACACACACACACACACACACACACACACACACACACACACTGCAGACAGTCTCAGACTCCTCACACCACTAAATGAGACAAATATTCCCTGACAACAGCAGATGCAGATGATCCCCAACCCCATCACCAGATTTCGGTTCAACCCCCCCCTTCAAACAAAAATACACACTGCAGTCTTGGTTCCCCTCTCACTTCCCACCAGCAGCAGATGTTGATCCCCAACCAAGCACCAGACTCTGGTTCAATGCTGCACAGTGGAGGACAGTCTCAAACCCCCATACACACAGACAAAGATTCCCCAGCACCAGCAGCAGATGATCCCCAGCCCCAGTACCAGACTCTGATTCTGCCCCAAGCGGTGGACAGTCACAAGCTCAAGCACATGCACATGCACACACACACACACACACACAAACACACACACCCATACCAGACAGATTCCCCACCAACAGCAGACGCTGACAATCCCAAACCGCCAGAACCAGACTCTGGTTCAACACCCCCAGTGATGGACAGTCTCTCAATACCCCCCCAACATGCACAGCAGACAGTTTCAGCCCACTATCACCACCAAACCAGACATTCCTTGTCAAAAGCAGTCGACAGATGATCCCCAACCCAGTACCAGACTTTGGTTCTACCCCAACAGCAGTGAAAGTCTCAAGCCCCCACCTACACAATCACACTGCAGTCTCAGTCCCCCCTCTCACCCCCAAGCAGACTCAGACAGATTCCCCACCAACAGCAGACTATCTCCAAACCCAGCACCAGACTCTGCTCATCCCCACCTCACAATGGTTGATAGTTTCAAGCCCCTATATATGTTTTAAAACCTTCTACTAGTTGCACTACCAGCAGCAGCCTCTTACACCAAGCGGAATCCCCTCAGCACATAGCTTCTATGGCATCACTCCACCCATCCCCAGTCATGACCACCATCCACCAGCACAAAGCTCAACCACAGCCTTGAGCCTCACCTCTAACCTGATATAAGCTGGCTGTGACTACAGCCAAGTGCCATCGATCCGCAGCCTGCTTTGGTTTTTGACCTGCAGGAAAGGAGCCTGTGCATGACTCAGTCAAGCGCCTGCTGCTGCAGCTCGATTCCACCAGAAACCATCTGCTGCTGTTTCCATGCACAATCAGTAGGTACAAATACAATCCGATCCCCAACAGCTCAATAGTTCACTATATGAGGCGCCTCCCACCCTTTTTGCCTACCAATTGGCCGCCGGCCAACACAACTCTGACTCACCCCTTCCAAGTCCCTGTCCCTCCAGTCTCAAATTTTATATGCATTGCAGAGTACCTGTAAAATTGAAATGGTCCGGGCAATGGCCCATCACTGGCAGCAGAGAGAGGGAAAGTGACAGCGAACATTTTTTCCATTTAGTTAGAAAAACTCACTCGAGAGACCCGGGGTGTGAGCCGCATGTTGCGCCGTGGCGTGCGCCCTTGTGCCGAAATGAAAGAAGGATTTCAACAAATAGAATCGGACCCAGGAATCAGACACAGGTAAACCTGGTATTTTGAAGAGGCAAGAGCCGCCCTGCCACCAGTGCTTACACTCCCCTCACCAGTTGACCAATTACAATTAGCTGAGCGGCAACTGGGCAAAGTCATGCAGGGAAGGCGCCAGGGTTTGTCAGTGTCTGAGTTCATGTCTTAATCCTTCCTTTGTTTTTTCTCTGCTCTGGGCTACTCCTAAATTGTGTTTAATTACGCTAAGTCATTTAGCGTGAAGAAGATCAAAGGCAGAGGGGCACTGTCACACTTACTTGCTGTACCGGACGTTTCTTTTGATCTCGGTCTCCCTCGTTCTGCACTGTTTACTGACAGTTCCAGTCTCACTCTCACAGTCACAGCGTACATGAAGGGGCCTGGCTCTGAACAGTTTCTGTTCTGACAGCTGCCCCCTCCATATACGCATTGCTATATGTGAAGTACGCACGGCAGGGGGGCCCACCCGGAAATTTCCGGGTATCCGGCCAGGCCAGTCCGACCCTGATAGGGGTGGTCTCTTCAGAGATATCTAACATTTTCACTAAGTCTTCAGCAGTTCGCCCCTCAGCAGCCAATAATCTGAGCAATTTGTCTTTGAACCATTCTACTTTCGGGGAACCCCCAGGAGTGGATGGGTCACTGTGTAGATGAATAACCAGCCACCCCTTCTCGGATCCCTCAGGCAGGACAATGGGGGCATTCTCTCATGGTCTATGGGGAGGCTGCAGGAGAGAAGGGCCACCATGGTCTGGTCAAACAGGTCCGATTCGCTCCCCTTCACTTCAACCATCCATAAGCTCTTTATCTGTTCTACAGTCTCTATAATAGTAGCCTTATCAGTCCCTAAAGGGATATCCAGCAATAGTATGGCATGCTGGGGGTCTACTCCCTCAGCCTCGCTCCACCCCATCATGCGATGCACAACCAGCTTCTGGGCTTGTGGAGGGCAATCTTAATTTTAGGCGTAGCGAGCGCCTCCATGTTTTGATAAGTTCCAAGTATTTGGATCATAGGTCCCACTTCTGACCACTAAAGGGAGCAAATCCCTGCAATGCCTCCAAGATATAACCCCTAGGTGGCGCTATCCCAAGGGATACTACCCCTGCCTGCATGACTAAGAGCAAGTTGAGGGACCTGAGTTCCATGAATGGGTGCCTCCACCTGGAGGATTGGTTTAAGGGTAGCATAGCTGCACTGGGTACAGCCCTCCTGGACACTGATACCCCCCCAATCCCTCTAGTGGCCTATACTGGTCAGCAATTAGACAGTTACAATGAACACCAGAATGCAATGTTATACCCACACTTGGCACACTTACCACCAATGCTGGAACAGCTGCACTGGCCCTGAAGACCCCCTGTAAAACAAGACCTGCAATGGAGAAAGGCAATAGCAACACAGTATCTCCACCACAAAGGTACACAATAGCCAGTGTAAATGCAAAAAGATTTATATCTGATTTATTGGGGGATGTGAACAAGGGAGGGGCAGTAATCTGGTGTTTGATTCTGGATCTGATTCAATCAGGCTAAGCAGGCATGCCTCTAAGAGTCCCTCTAACACAGTCACACACACTCTGGGTACCCAGTTGGTATGCAGGCTAGCCTACAGCATTGCCCATGGTAGGCCGGCATTGCAGCTGTTGTTAGGGCCCTTAGGAAAGAAAAACACAACATGTACTTTAACCCACAATTTGTATTCCGGTGCCAGATGGCTCAGTTTGTAATGATTAACTAAACAATTAAATCAGATGACACACTTTGATTTGAGTTCTGTTGCTGGGAGCTACCATGATGTTTACTCACGCTACCCAGACCAGGAGGCAGGATGGATGAAATGAAGACTTCAGGATGATTGACTGCTGTGCCAGGAGAAGCAGGGCCCACATGATGCACCATGGTGGTCGATCCTGTTCAATGGTTTTGAGCAGGGAGATGAATCCCCAGGCCGGGCTTTTGTTGGATGTAACCTTACAGCATGAGCGGCAATCTGGGCCAAGATGGTAAGGCTCAGACCTGGTGAATGATTTCGGATACAGTCCGGTAGGTTTTGCTGAATGCAGCCTCCAGCCAGCGTGACACATTTGGTAATGTGGGGAACCAAATCGCGACCCACACTTCACATTCAGCACAACTATAGTAAAGACAAGTAAATACCACAGTTCGGATGACAGTCCGGTTGCAATTAATAGTGTCTCTGTGCAAACCGTACGCTCTGCGGTTGTCTCAAGTCCTGACAGGCCGATCGCACCGAGGCAAATCTTCGGTCCATACCAGACAAATTTTACTTTGTCACAATTCGGGATTCCAGTCACAATCACAGCAAATTCGAATAAAGTCTGAGATATTAATGCATACTTCTTCACTCGAGAAGATGGTAGCAGGCAGGCCAGCCACAGCCTTCCCGCTGATTCCCCTGCACTACTACGCAGGAGCAGCTGCTTGGATGTCTCGAGCTGTTCACTCTCTCAACTCCAACTACACACTGACACACTGCTGTGATCCAAAAGGTTCGGTTGGTTGATCCATTTGTCTATCACAGCAAGGGCTCCCCTTCCAGGTTCATTTAGGTGCCAAACAGTAAAAACTGCAATTCCTACAGAAATTCACTCCTACAAGACTCCTGGGAACAGCCTCCATTTTAGGGTCCCCAAATGTACTGATTGGTCCAAACTTGCAGTCCAGAACTAAAATGGTGGTGCAAAACAGAAAGTCCATGCTGCAAAGGAAGGCAGGTTAGGCAAATTACTATATTATTACTATTAAAGCAGATAATCAGCAAACAGTCACAGATTGGCTATCAGGGTTATAGGGTGTTACAGGCCTCCATCTGCTGGGTCCCAGCTCCTGTCTCACCTATTGACTATTGTGGGACATGAGACCCTCAAAACTATTATTCTAGGGGATCTCAATTATGACTGGTTATCCAAGGCTTCCTTGCCCCTCAAATCCTTCTGTGACTCTCTTGGGCTCACACAACTCATTGAAGAACCTACGCGTCCTAACAGGAAAAAAAACAGGAATAGCACCCTATTGGATGTCTTTCTTACAAGCAAGCCACAGTCCTTTTCCTACACTGGAATATTTTTCTCAGATGTCAGTGATCACTGCTTCATCTCCGGTGTAAGATCTGACTCCAATCCCCCTTCACAGCTAAGTTCTCCACCCGAAGGTCCAGACGCAACTTTGACCCATTTGCTTACATTGTTGAGCTAAAATCATCTGTACACTGGCAGAACTGTTACCTAGCCAAATCGGTCAGCATGGCATATAACATTTTTAATGAAATAATGTGTTGTGCCATAAATAATCATGCTCCCTTGGGAAAGTCCGCGTAAAGACCAGAACTTGCCGTTGGTTCTCTGCTGAACTCAAGGCTGCATTACTAGCGAGAGATAAACTCTGGAAAAAAGCCCACAAATCAAAAACTGCTGAGGATTGGTGCCACTTCAGGAAGGCTAGGGACTCCTGCACTGAACTGATTAGAGAGGCTAAGGCCAACTTCTACCATTCTGAGCTTGACTCTGCTTTAAGGTGCCCAGCTAAATTTTGGTCCACAATCAAAGAGCTGTCTGGTCATACAGTTGGAAATGTACTTCCCTCGAAAATCATCTCTGACAATGTTACTATCAACAATAGCAAGGAGATTCTCCAGGCTGTCAACAACCACTTTGCTACGGCAGGCCTAGCATTCAATAATTCACCAGCATCCGTGTTACATTTTCAGGTTAGTGCACAGATTCCTGAACCTAGCACCACTAATGCAGTCTTCTCATTGCTTCCTGCTTTGTTGAAAGAGGTCGAAGATCTCCTTTTACAGTTAGACACTAGGACAAGCGCTGATGCTGACTCTCTCAACCCCTACTTCTTAAAGATTGCATACCACATCCTAGCTGTACCAATCACACATCTGTTTAACTTGTCCTTGTCCCAGGGGACTCTTCTACACTTATGGAAAATCGCCCATGTCATTCCTCTGTTTAAATCAGGGGATCCCTGTGACCTAAATAATTACATGTCGATATCTCTCCTACCAATATTGTCTAAACTGCTGGAAAGAATTGTGAATGCTCAGTTTTGAACCTACCTAGATAACAAGAACCTTCTAAACCCTATGCAGTCTGGTTTCAGAGCCAAGCACAGCACCATTACGGCTCTGGCCAAAGTGACTGATGACTGGCAACAAGAGCAGGAAAACAAAAAATTTGTATGTGCCGTGTTCCTGGACCTTAGCAAGGCCTTCAACACTGTCAACCACTGCCTGCTTCTTTCCACCCTAAAAGTGATAGGTCTGGACCTGACCTCTCTGTGCTGGTTCAATAATTACCTTATAGATAGGCTTCAGCAGGTCAAGGCCGAAGGGGAGCTCTCTCCACTCAAACCACTAAAAAGAAGCGTTCCACAGGGATCCATCCTGGGGCCTCTATTGTTTGCCATTTATATAAACAATGCTGATGCTGGCATCAAGGAGGTCAATATTCACCTTTTCACTGATGAAATGGTGTTGTACCAAAGCCGCCCAACTCCTGAAGCCACCTGTGGAGATTTACAAACATAATTCAACTTTTTGCAGAATCAGCTCCTGAATAAAAAACTCTTACTCAATGCCAAAAAAACAAAAGCTATGCTGTTCTCTCCAGCTACTCAATCGGCGAACCCTGCTGTCTCTGACTCCTTATCTCCCATAAACACTTTACTAGGAGAGAGGTTGGAATTTGTTACGAAATTCAAGTACCTAGGGGTCTGGCTAGACCACAGACTCTCCTTCGTGGAGCATGTTGAGGATCTGCAGAAAAAGTTGAGGCAGAGGCTTGGTTTCTTCTTTAGAATAAACCGCCTCCTGACCAAAGATGTCAAGATGCAGTTAGTTCAGTCCACGTTTCTATCCCTAACTGATTATGCCAATTTAATCTATAGTCAGTGTAATGCCTCCTGTCTTACTAAACTGGACACCTTATACCACAGAGCCTTGAGATTCATAACTGGCCTACCTATCACCACCCACCACTGCTCCTTTATATGCACTGTGGGGTGGACCTCCCTTCATTACAGAAAGAATAGAAATGCAGCTCTCTGGCCTTACAGAGCTATTACCAATAAATTACCCCAATACATTTCCGACTGTTTGCCGTTATACGTGTTAGGCAACTACGCACTGAGAAGCTATTCTCTGCTTCTACTGAAGGTACTTAGGGCCAATACACACTTTGGGAGAGTGGCCATAGGCTTTGTGTTGCCCTCACTCTAGAACAAACTACAGAAATCTATGAAACTGAGTCTCCCCTGTTAGTCTTACCACCTTCAAGACATTGTATGCCAAGGCTGTTAAGGAGCTATGCAGCTGTTTCTGGCACTCTTAGCGTGCTAGGGTGCCTACTGCTTACCTGCCCACTACATCTCCACCTAACCTGGTCCATTGATTGTCTCCAGCTATAACTCCCCTTTTTTTTCTGCTAATTCACTGCCTTTCTCACCCTCAGACTCCTAACATATATGTCCCCAGCCCATCTACCGTAGCACCCCACCTAAAACAGCTGCAGTCCTGTACCCCTCCATATCGGCCCCTTAAGTTTGTATATGTCCTGACCAGTGATATGCCGTACTGTTTGAAAATGTTTTAATATGCTGGCTGTTTCAGAATGTTTTAATTCCCCTTTTCATACCATTCTCCCTGACCTTGTTAACCCTATACCTGAAATACTTGTTATTGCTCTGTGTATTTTTTTTTCTGTATAATTATGTCTATTTATTATCTGTACGTAAAAGTGTTATTCTTGACCTTGTGTAATGCAGGTCCACCTTGTAAATGAGCCTGCTCAATGGTGTTCACCTGGATAAATAAAGACTTGATTGATTGATTGATAGATTCTGGGAGAGCTTCCTCTGCGCAATTAGCGATGGCAAAATGAAGCAGCTGTATTGCAGCCCGGGCAGGACTCGAGCTTGAAACCACTCTGCCCCCACCCAGAATAAGTATAACCCACGAAAATGATGCCTCTTAAAGAGACAGGCATGGAAGCTAACAGGGCACTCGCATGCAAGCACTTTTAAAACTGTTAGAACACAGAACACCAGCCTGGCAGTGGGCAGTTACGCAAGCCCAGGAAGACAGTTTAGGAACCAGAACCCCCATTTGTAGGAGGGTTACACCAACATATATATCACTTCATTTTGGGACTGAGATAGCTTATGCTTGTGATTCAGATAAGCACAACTCTAATAAGGAGACACATACAGTAATAGTAATAGCAGTAGCAATTTTAAGTGCCCATTCCCAAGGGCTTTGTGCACTTTATAGACATGGAGCTCATACAAAAGGCAATTTAGCAACACATTCTAAAATATATATTACAAACAACTTGAAAAATAAAAATTAAAAGTAAAATAAATACCAATAAAATGTAATCTGGATTGAAACAATTATTAGTGGCATTCCAAACTAGAGGTGTCTACACTAAGACAAACGCCTCCCTGAAGAGGAAGGTTTTAGGGCCCCTCTTAAAGGCCTTCACTGAGGGAGCCTCCAAGGATCTTACTAGTATGTTCTGAAGTGTGGGGCAGCTACCTCAAAGGAGCAATGTCCTGAAGACTTCAACCTCACCCTAGGAAGAACTAGGAGGACCACCTTGAAGGAGCGGAAGGGCAAGAGGTACGATAATGGGTCAAGAAGTTTCTCAGGTAGCCAGGACCCAGTCCATGCAGGACTTTATAGGTCAGCAAACCAACCTTGAAGATGATGCACCATTTTACTGGCAGCCAGTGCAGGTCACGCAAAACTGGGGTCACGTGACAGGACCTAAGAATGCCCGTTAGTTACCTGGCTACTGCATTTTGCACTAGCTGCAGGCATTATAGCACACTTCCTCCCCATACCTCTCAACTGTACCACATTATGAGGAACGTTCCTCATTTTACTTCATAAAAGCTCCCTGTACCACATTGTGAGGACTTGTTCCACATTCAGTATTAACATTTTAAAGCAAAAATCTATAGTAAATGATGCAAAAAATATATAATTCAATTAAGAACAGACTTTCTGAACAGAAATGCAAACCTTTTAACAGTGTTCTGAGCCTCCTAGGTTAAGATTTGATTAAGTGTTCCACATTTTGCTCATTTGTTCCACATTTTGAGAGGCAATGTTCCACATTTGGGGGACAAAAGGTTAAGAGGTATGTTCCTCCCACTCTGAGGTAAAGAATGTTACAGCAGTCTAGTCTGGAAGTCATGAATGTGTGTACTAAGCATGGCAGGTCTTTTGGGGGGAATTAAGGCTTTGATCTAGGTGATGTTTCTGAGATGGTAAAAGCCAATCTGGACTACTGCCAACACCTGAGCCTCAAGTGTCAGCCATTCATCCAGAATGACTCCCAGATTCTTGACCTTGGGGGAGGATACCAACCCCTAAAAATTATTTGCCCGTTATAATGGACTTCGGTCTTTAGAAAGGTCTGTACTAACCTATTTAACCTATGTAACCACATTAGGTGTCCCGGTTACAGATTAAGAGATAAAGTTGGGTATTATTTGCCTAGCAGTGAAAACTCAACCCACACCTTCTGATGATCTCTCCCAGGGGTAGCATGTACACTGTGAACAGCATAGATAAGAGGACTGACCCCTGTGGTACATCAGAGAGCAGGGTCTTCAGAAGGTTGGAGAAATTCCCAATCACCCCCTCTACATCCTGTATCTGAGGAAGGACTCAGACCAGCTGATGACAGTGCTGGTTAATCCCCTGTACTCCCTGAGCCAACAACAACCCATGATCCACGGTGCCAAAGGCTGATGAGAGATAGGGTAGAACGAGAACTGACTGTTCCTCTCTGTCTCTTACCCTGAGAAGGTCATTGTGCATCCTGACCAGTGAGTGTGCTTTGACCTAAATCTGGACTGGAGGGGCTCATAGATGTCAGAGGCCATGAGGTGTGCCTCAAGCTGCAGAGCCACCACCTTCTCAATAACCTTGCCCAAAAAGAACAGGTTAGAGACAGGCCTAACATTTGCCAGGCAGTCTGGCTCCAATAATGGTGTCTTCAGGAGGGGCCTCACCAGTGCTTCTTTCAAAGCTCTTGGAAAGGACTCCTCTGAGAGGGAGCACTGGACTGACTCAGTGAACACTGTACCCAGAACCCCCATAAACCTTACTGGAAGGCATGTTGGGCCTGGGTCAGGTTCACAACAGGTAGACCACAGATCCAAGATTACCCCACAAGCCTCATCCACTTAAACTGACCTGAACTGTCCCCAGACAGGAAAAGTGCACCTGTTGACAACCAGCTCACCTCTTCTGGGTCACAACAGCCCAGCTGGGGAGATACCAGTCCAAATAGAAGACATTCATTCAGAGAAGAACTGAGCAAGCTCATCACACTTAGTAGATGACAAGGTTCTAACAGGCTGCAGACAGACCAGATGGAGTAGCCTGTCTACAGTCTAGAAGAGCTGAGCCAGTCTCTTCTTCCCTGCCACAGTCTCCCTGGACAGACATGCTGCCTTCTTATGGGTGCCCACCCTTTGATACTTACCACAGTGAGTACTCAAAGCCACTTTGCCCTCCTCAGCCCTTCATCTCCCCCAACAGTGATCCAATCTCCAACCCCTAGACTTCATGTTCCTGAGCTCCCTGTCAAACTACAGGGACCTCAAGTGTGATGTCCGAGTTCATATACACACCCCTGCAACAGAATTAAAGGCAAAATAAGGGCCCTACTATAGGCCACCTCCACCTCCTCAGATCCCATCCCACAAGCAGCTATCACACCTGAGAGGTCCATCACTGCTTGCAGTCCTTCTGTGGATAACCTCTTCAAAGGGTAGTATTGGCCCATCTCCAAAGGAGGCTGACTATGGGGGGGGGGCCCCGCATGTGAAATTCACTGTGTTGTGATCTGACCGACTGACCAGATCAACCTCAAGATTGTTGGTCTTGAGCCCCAGTATGAACACCAGGTCCAAGGTATATCTGTGTTGGTGGATTGCAGAAGTAGCTACTAGACCCAGTGAATTCATAAGCTGAAGGAAATCCTGACCAAAACGCGAAAGTTCAATGTTGACCCAAGAGTTGAAGTCACTCTGAACAAACCATCAGGGCAACTCCAACACCCTTCCAGTAATGAAGTCTGTGATTTCCTGCAGGTAATCCCTCTTGTGCCACAGAGGCCACACAAGAAGGATACTGTAGCCTGCACCTGGACCCCCATGAATAAACGCCGAAGTGTCTCCCAATGAGTGCACAGTAAAGTTCAACTTGGATCTAAAACACATGGCCACCCTGCTTCCTCTGCAGTCATTCTGTGGGCAGTGAACCACAGAGAATCCAACTAAGACCACTGCGTCCAGAACTAGACCAGTGTTGTCACTCAGCCAAATACAATCCAGATCAGTGGAGGAAATCAAGCCTGCCATAACTGCAGTCTTGTCCCTGATCAGTCTGGGATGGATGGAAGTAGCTGGTCTATTGGCTACCTGCCCATTCACTCTGGTGGGAGCCCTGGGTTTGGGAACTAACCACGTCTGGCTTCTTTCTTGGTCCCATTTCATGCCCAGGGTGCCTCCTGGTCCTTTCTGTACTCAGTCAAAATGTTGAGAGCACATTTGTACTATCAAAAACTGCACGGGCATAAATGTGTGCACAGTCCTGGGGTTTGTATGTATAATCAAGTATGGTTTTGGACCGTGCTTAGATTACAGGGACTGTGCTGAGTGAATTTTGCCCTTGATGTTTGTTACTTTCGAAGAATTGACCCAGTGCCATCCTTTCCACCACAATAATACCCCTCATCAGCACTCCCCATTCTCCACCACCAAACATCCTAACTTTTTTGTGCTGTCCACCTCCCTGCAGCACCTATATGCCACTGCTGGCAGGGGGGGTCAACATAGGGGCAGAGGTCAAGCAGCTGGGATGGGGAGTAACTAACCTTAGGACACCAAAACTGCGATTCGTAATGCTGCTAATTATTAACTCATTCTATCTTGTGCGACCATTTTGGGTTGGGTTAAGCAACGGATGATTCCGACGCCATGCGGTGCTATTGGTATGATTGGTTAAACAATTGCCCACAGCAAACTCCCCAAACCCTCATAAACCTTATAAATATAATCACACTCCACCTAGACCCTTATCACACATTCAAAAACTCTCTGAAGACTAGTCCAAATTAAATCCTACTCTTACACACCCATTGATCCCAACCAACCTTGAGCTTCTGGGTGCTCATCCATGTCCCAGATGGAAATCAGGAATCTAGCAATGCAACTGATCTGATCCACCGAGCTTGGTTGGCCTTTGTGAGCTCCACATGCTGATTGCGCAGTAATTGTTTTTAAAGCCCTTTTAGGGATTTTCAGAGCAAGATGAATTGTGCTATTTTAAACAAGTTTTAGTTATTTGTTAGTGGTAGCTTTGCATATAGTGTAGTTAGCATTCATAGTTGGATAGAGCTAGGAGCTAGTGAGTTTTATTTCTGAGGAGGGAAAGTGGTGGTGCAAGTAGGGCTATAAGAACCTCTAAAAGTTCTACCTTGCAAACTTTGAGATTCAAACCGTAAAAAGTTTTACCAGGTAGCACTGATAGAGCCAGGTTCTACCTATTTCAGGGCACACAAGTGCCCTTCCCTCCAGCCCCACTGAGGGGGTCCACACCCACTTCCCTCCATCCTGCCCCTCCCCAGCTGGTGACTGGAGCAACCTCTCAGCTTGTTTTCACCCTGACAGAGCTCAAAAGCTCAGTGATTGGGGGTGATCTGGCAATAAATGAACACATGCTTGTGCAAGTATGCACTCTTTCATTGACAGCTCAGTCAGGTGGCTGGCATGGTGGAGAGGGAAGGCTGTGCTGGTCTCCAGCTCAGGGTTGGGGTGAAGGAGCGGGGTGGGGGGCACTACCTACTAGAGTGGGGGTTGAGGGAACTACTGGACACCAGGGAATTTAATTGTTTATTGAGCTGGTGCTCTTTTGGGGGGGGACCAATATACACCAGAGAATTTAATACAATGGGCTGGCGATCAGCTATCAGCGGCAGTGGGGGCCACTAGACACCAGGAAATTAAATTTAATTTGTTAATTGGGCTGGCAATCAATGGGAGGGGGGGCTACCATTAGACACCAGGAAAGTGATCAGCTATCAGCCGGGGACCACTAGACACCAAGGAATTAAGAGCAAACCAAAGTTCACAAAAACAACAAAGAGTTTGAGGGTGTTGTTGAGCCTTCAAACAAATGGGGTTAGAATTGTTTTGTATTAAAGGGAGAGTTTTTAGTGTGTTTATTGTACTTGTAATGTGTCATCCTGTGTAGACCCCTAGATTCAGTTACTCTCTATCTTTGCTGTGGGATTAGCACCCCTTCTATGATGCCCCCCCACACCTAGTGTGGCATATTGCAACTGCAGAAACATAGAAACATAGAAGCTGATGGCAGAAGGAGACCACCAAGTCCATCTAGTCTGCCTACTGGCTTTTAGCCTAGCCTTCTAACTGCCCTTGGGTTTGAGGGCTCCATTGTATCAGTCCCAAGCATTCTTGAAACCTGCCACTGTGCCTGCCTCCACCACCTCTGCAGGCAGGCTGTTCCAGGCATTCACCACTCTCTGTGAAGAAACACTTCCTGGTGTTGGTGGAGAACTGCCCTCCTTGCAGCCTTAGATCATGCCCCGATTCTGCTGCCCTTCTTAAATTGGAAGAGATCATCTATCTGCACCTGGTTTATGCCTTTTAAGTTCTTGAATGTTTCGATCATGTCACCCCTCTCTCGTCTCTGTTCCAGAGAATATATGTTCAGTTTTTTCAGTCTAGCCCCATAGGACATCTCATGCAGTTCATGAATCATTTTTCTTGCCCTTCTCTGCACCGTCTCCACTTGGCCAGTGTCCTCTTTGAGGTGGGGCCTCCAACATTGAATACTGTACTCTATGTGAGGCCTAACCAGTGATCTGTATAGTGGCAGGATCACTTCCCTCTTCTTGCTTGTGATTCCCCTCCCAATGCATCCCAGCATACCACTGGCCTTTAATGCTGCCTTCTTGCACTGTTTACCTAACTTCAAATTGTCTGAGATAATGATTCCCAAATCGCACTCTTGGTGGATGCAGCTAGTCTTTCCCCTCCAAGGTAATATGCCTAATTTGGATTTCTTTTTCCTATGTGCATGACTTTGCACTTTTTGGTGTTGAATCTCTACTGCCATGCTCCTGAACATTCTTCCAGTTTCTTGAGGTCAGCTTCCATATTGTCCACTCCCTGCTCAGTGTCAACCCTGTTGCATATTTTGATGTCATCTGCGAACAGACACACCTTTCCCTGTAGTTCATTAGCTATGTCTGATATGAAAATAATGAAGAGCAGGGCCCCAGTACTGAACTCTGAGGCACACTGCTGGTTACCCTACCTTCTGATGGCAGTGCTTCGTTTACCTGCACTTTCTGGATTCTACCCTGTAACCAGTTTTTAACCTATCTAACTACTTCTGATCTAACTCCTGTGTGGTTTAACTTCTTTACCAGCCTTTTGTGTGGAATTGAGTCAAAGGCCTTGCTAAAGTCTAAGTCGACCATATCTACTGCCCTGTCTTGATTTATAACCTTCGTAACACAATCAAAATACTCAACCAGGTTTGTCTGGCATGACCTACCTGCTGTGAAACCATGCTGCTTGGGGTCCCGATGGCTGCTAGCCCCCAGGAATGCCATGATTCTCTGTTTGAGCAGTGTCTCCATTAACTTCCACACTATGGATGTGAGGTTTACCAGCAGGTAATTTCCAGAGTCCTCCCTGCTGCCCGATTTGTGGAGTGGGACTACGATTGCCCTTTTCTAATCCTTGGGTACCTCCCCACTGTTAAGGGATTTGGTGAATAATTTAGCCAGTGCGGCAGCCAACTCTAATCTCAGTTCTTTTAAGATCAAGGGGTGCATTCCATCTGGCCCCATGGCCTTGTCAACTTGCAGTTTAGTTAGTGCCTCCAGTACTTCGGTCTCTGTAAAGGGGCTAGTATCAACCCCCTGTCAAGAGGTGTTGTGTTTTGCCATTTCTGAGCCATTGCCTGGGTCCTCCTCAGTTAATACTGAGCAGAAGTACTTGTTCAGGATTTCTGCTTTTTCTGGGTCGCCTTCTGTTGTTTTCCCTTCTTGAGTTGTAATCTTGACTATTCCCCTGTTGCCTTCCTTCTTTCCCGGGAGTATCTAAAGAATGATTTGTCTCCTCTTTTTGCCCTCTCTGCTATATTTGCTTCTGTCTGTGCTTTTGCCTGTCTTACTTTTTTGCTGGCTTCTTTCATTTTCTCTTTGTACGACACCCAGTTCCTTATTTGTTCACTGGTATAGTTTGAACGCCTGCTGTTTTCTTTCACAATTTTAGCCGCTACCTTTGAAAACCATAAGGGGTTTCATTTTCTTTTTGCTTTGGTAACCCTTCTGGTGCATTGGTCAGTGACTGTCTGAATTGCTTTCTTAAGTCTCTCCCACATGATATTGACCTTGTCCACTTGTAGACTAACTAAGTTATTTCTTATGTTGGTCTTCATTAGGTTCAAGTCCACCTTTTTAAAATTTAGTACTTTTATTTTTCATGGTACGTGTCCTCATTTATGTTCACCTTGAAGCTAACCATGCAATGGTCACTGTTACCCATATGGTATCCTACATTGAGTTCCTTGACCCTCTCAGTGTTTGTGAGGACCAGGTCAAGTATGGCATCTCCTCTCATTGGTGTTTTGATCAGTTGACTTAGTCCTGCTCCCTGTAGTGCCAAAAAAGAAATCCCCGCTTCTTGTTGTTGCCGCTGTTAGTGTACTCCAGTTGATATCTGGAAGGTTGAAGTCCCCCACTAGTATCACCTCTCCTCTCTGAGTCATTTTGTGTATTTCTTCTATCAGGTCTTTGTCCCCTTTCTGTCCTTGATTTGGAGGTCTGTAAATGATGCCAATCCTGAAGGTTTTTCTGTTTTCTGTATCTATAGTAAACCACAGTGACTCAGTGCGCCCAGGTTGACTCTGCACCTCTGTTGCTTTTACGTCTTCTTGAATGTAAATAGCTACTCCTCCCCCTCATTGCCCCTGCCTATACTTTCCAAACAGATTGTATCTGGATATAGCTGTGTCCCATCTGTGGTTTTCTGTGAACCACATTTCTGTCACAGCAACCCAGTCCAATCCTTCTACTACCATGATGGCTGAGAGTTCAGGTAGTCTGGTTGCAAGGCTTCTAGCGTTTGTAACCATCACCTTCTGGGAATGTACACCCCCTTTGGTATAACACTGCATTCTCTTCTCGGACAGTGCCGACTTGTTGTTTGCTCCTGAGTGATTTTTGAGGTTGCCATTTTGTTGCGGAATACTAATCCTCAAGACCTCTGTGGTCGAGATGCTCGGGTGCTGCATTTCTCTTTCTGGGTGTGTACACCCAGTATGTGTATGTGTATGTGCTCCCTTGGATTTATGGAGAGTGGTGACAAACCCACCGATGGTGGTGTTGCGAGCTGTCACCATAGCCTTCCAATCACAGCCTTCCCCTCCGCTATAACCTCAGTACCATCCTCCTTTTCTGTGTCTGTGTCTGCCTCTCCTGTGCTTTACATGAGGTCCCTCCTTTATTACCTATGGTCGCTCCTTGCTCATGGCCATGCCTGTTTCCTTTAGTCCAATGTTGGGGGATTCCTTTCCATTCACCAATCCCTTTACCTTCCTATCTTTCTGCTGTGTCCTCATTTAGGTCTTCTTCTCTGTGCTGGAGACCTCCCACTTTAAACCCTCCAGGAAGACCTACAACATCTGCCTTAGTGCTCGCGGTCCTTCTCCAGTGAGATGCAGACCATCATGCTTGAAGAGCTTCCTGTCCCAGAAGGTTCCCCAGTCTCCAGTGTAGCGCATCCCATTGTCTGCACACCAACCCTGAAGCCACTAGTTGAATTCCCTGATCTCTTCATTCGTGATCTTGTCCTCACATCCGCCCTTCCTCCAAACTGGCAACACCTCCGAGAAGGCCAGATGTGTTGTGCACTCCCTTATGCTCTCCCCTAGGTTCTTCATGTCTGCCTTGGCTTCTTGCACAGTCCTATTTGGTATGTCACTTGCACCAAGGTGGACAATGATTCCTGCAAAATCCTGAAATTCCTGCAGGAAGGTGGGAATTAGTAGGATGAGGTGTGGAGAAGGGGCATGGGGCTTGGGGAGTACTTACAATGGGTAATTAGGATGGTCAGGACCATGAGATGCCCTGAGACCAAATGGGGATTTGGAGAGGGGGCCAGATGTGTTTAATCCCCATACTCAGGAAACCCACCAGACCTAGTGGGCAGGTAGCCAATGGGTCGGCTGCCGCTATGCGTCCTCTTTGGAAAGTGCCATGCCATGCCATATCGATGAGAAATAAGACATCTATTAAAGTGGATTCCTAAAGGGCATAAATAGAGTGCCCCACACATAGCTATTCAATAGATGCATCAGCTCACCACCTCAACAACACGAGGGCATGAATGGAAACTGCGTGGAGGTTGAGATTCAGGAGGGATGTGAGGAAGTACTACTTTACTGAAAGGGTGGATAAGCCATATAGCAGTCTGCCTGTTGAGGTGGTGGGTGCAAAGACTGTGGAGGGTTTCAGACAGGGTGGGACAGAGTAAGGGCACAAAAAGCAAGCTACGCTCCCAGTGCAGGGTTACAGGGTGGATGAGCAGAAGGGGAGAGGGTAGGTCCCCAAACTGACACTAGGTTCCAGGAAACTTTATGGGCAGACTCAATGGACCTCACAATCGTTTTCTGCTGTCACATTCTATATATTTATTTTAAACTTCAATTTTTAATATCTTTACATCATTTAAACATTTTTATACTTAAAGCAGCAGTATTTGTTGATGAAAAAATTCAACATATATTTTTTTTAGCAAAAATGTATTTCTGATAACCTAAGATTCATGCTCAGTATATTTTTTGTTTTCTCAGATGAGTCAGAACTTTTTTATAGCTGATTTTGTAATTAATGACTCACATCATTAAAGATGGCAGCCATTCGCCATTTAAAAAAAAATCTCTTCCCCTGGTGTTACTTGTTAGATGTACATGCTAGATCCATGCTGTAGTTGCACTAAGATGGTTCTTCCACATGTTTCTGATAGTAAACAGCACAAAATATTGAATTTTTTTCATAGTGGGTGTGGCATGGGTGTGGCATGGGCGTGGGAACTTATAAAAACTTCAAGACCCCATATCATGGTTCAGGTATGAAAGAAAATGAAAAGAAAAATGTGTATCTTGATATTTTTGCTAGAAAAACCTTACTACTGAAAAATGTGTATGGTTACTAACAAATACTGCTGCTTTAACATAGCAATATTACCTAGTATTAATTGTAATGTTGCATTCTATATTTCTATGGTTCTATGTTATATCTTATCCCTTAGTTGTACTGGCATGCTTCACAGAGACCTAGCCTGATGATGATGATGATGGTGGTCTGATTTTTGAGGCAGTCATCCCGTCTGGGTTCTCCATGTTTCACTGTCAAGGAAAGATCACAGGGGAAGGGGGCGGCATCTTTTTCAGATCTGAACTGAACCTGTTGGTGCACCTGGTGGGGGATACCTCATCATTTAAACATTTGTATGAAAGGCTGCGCATGGAGGTCCAAGTGCAGGTGGCAGGATCCTCCTCGTTTACCGGCCTCCAGGATGCAAGGACGATTTTCTGTGGGAAATCACAGACTTTGTCATGGATAGGGTGTTGAAGTCACCTAGATAACTCGCTCTTGGTGACGTTAATGCTTGGGTTGATGACAAACTCTTGCATTTTGGACAGGATTTCTTCTGAGGAATGGAATCCCTGGGCTTCACACAAGCTGTTGCTTCTGCAACCCACCAACATCATATCTTATTGCAGCACTGGACACCTTGGGTATGCTGAGAACATGCAGCGTAAGAAGGCAGAATTCCTGTGCGGGGAGATTGCTGCTAGAAGAAATTGACCAGCTCAGTTTTTCCAGATGATGGATAGACTTCTCAATCCTGCCTGTTTGGAATCCATGTAGGCTGTTTTATTTTCTAAATGTGAGGAGTTTGCTCGGTTCTTTTCAGACAGAGTGTCCTCTGCTTGGGCTGGGATCTCACCAAGTGGGCCATTGCAGCCAACAGTGGCAAGCCAGTGGGACACAGTAGCATTCCGTGGTATTGGGGAAAGTTTTTGCTAGTGATGATGGGTAAGGTTGGTGAGGTGATCTCAGATTTGTGGGGACATTTTGCGAACTAGATCCAAACCCAACCCAGCTACTAGGGAGTTGTGTTGGGCAACTGGGCCTAGTGTTCGCTGAGATTGTCTGGTGCTCCTTGTCAGAAGAGATTTTCACAACTGTGTTTATAAATGTATTGGTGAAGCCCCTCTTGATGAAGCCATCGTTGGATCCAGACAACTCGGTGAATTACCTGCCTGCCACTAACCTGCTCTTTTTGGGCAAGGTTATTGAGAAGGTAGTTGCATTGCAGCTTGAGGCACACCTCATGGACTCTGATATCTACTGCATGAGCCTCTCCAGTCTGACTTTAGATTGAGGCACAGCACAGAGACCAAATTGGTCAGTTTGCATGATTACCTGCTCAAGGCGAGAGACAGCGGAGAAGTCGACTCTTGTCCTCCTTGATCTCTCTTCAGCATTTGACACCATGGACCATGAGTTTCTATTGGATTCACTCATGGAGTACATAGGACTCACCGACAAAGTCATCTGCTGGTTTGAGTCTTATCTCATGGGCAGGACACAGAGGATAGTTATGGGAAGTTTTTCCTCACTCCAGATTGACCTGCACTTTTGTGTACCCTAGCAGTCGGTACTTTTACCCATGTTGTTTGCAGTGTACATGCTGCCCCTGGGTAGGATCATTGGACAGTAAAGCATTGGGTTTCATTGCTATGCAGCTGATACTCAGTTCTATCTGTCTTTTGCACCTGAGACACCTGGTGTGGTGAATGTGCTGAATAAGTGCCTCGCTGAGATCCAAGACTGGATGTCGTCAAGCTGTCTGAGACTTAACTTGGATAAAACAGAAGTACTGGTGATTGAGCTGGGTCAGACGGGGGAGCTGTAGCTGCCAAGAGAGAGATGAGCTTCAGTTCAGCAGCTCTAGGCTTGTGGCTGCTGCAAAGCTGAAAAATCCTGAAATCATTCTGGATGACGGGCTAACATTTGAGACTCAGGTGTTGAGAGTATTCTGGGATGGCTTTTACTATCTCAGGAACATCAGCCGGATTAGATCCCTTATCCTCCTGGATGACTTGCCCACACTGATATATGCTTTTGTGACCTCGCAATTTGACTACCCTAATGCTGTATACCTTGGAGTCAGTGGGCATACTGTATATTGTGGTGCCTGCAGTTGGTGCAGAATGCAGCTGCTACGTCGATTGTTGACCAGCCTTTCAAGGCCGAATCGTATGTCCCTGGCACTGCATGAACTGCACTGGATGCCAGTTAAGTGGCGCATCTCCTATAAAGTTGGGTTCTTAACTTACAGTATAAGGCTCTACATGGGCTGGGTCTGGGTTATCTGAGTGTATTTCTGCATTCTTACATGTCCTCACACCCTCTCCGCTCCACTGAGGAGGGCCTCCTGATCATTCATAGGGCCAGTCTTAAAACCTTGGGGGAACGGACCTTTGAGGTTGCTGGTCCAGTCCCTTGGGAGAGAATTCCACTGATGGAGGCCCTCTCGGTAGAGGCCTTCTAGAGGGGTCTTAAGAGCCATCTTTTTGAACTGGTTTACGGGGAATGAGAATCACTAAATACCATCCCAGTGTGATTTTGTATAGTTACCGAAATATTAAATTATAGTATACCGAGTTCTTATTTAAAATGGCTGTTTATTTAATCAGGAAGGGTGGGCACCCATGTGCAAGGACTGCCTTATATGTGCTGCTCTGTTTGTTGTAATGGTGCTCTGAGCTGGAAGGCAAGGATGCCCACAAAGAAATAAAATCTACTACTGTACCACTAATACACCTTCCCACCCTCTTCAAATAATTGAAAACACTTAAACTAAATTAAAGGAGAATCCACAGCGATCGCAAATTAAAGGTGCAGTTTATTATTGAATGCTAATGGGGAGGGATAGTAAGGCTTAGGAGGGAAGGTGGGATATGAGTGGAGGAGGACCTGGAAAAAGCGGTTATCCTGAACAAACACTTTTGTTCAGTGTTCACAGAGGAATGGGAAGGTGAGGGACCAAAGATAAATGCCAAGAGCATTGAAGGAAGGGAGGTGGACACTAGTCCATTTATAGAGGAAAGAGTCCTGAAGGAACTCGCAAATCTGAGTGGACAAGGCACTGGGGCCAGACAGGGTACCTCCAAGGATATTGAGGGAGCTCAGAGAGGTGCTGGCTGCACCTCTGACAGCCCTGTTCAACCATTCACTGAAGACGGAAGTGGTTTTGGAGGACTGGAGTAGGGCAGATTTAGTTCCACTTCACAAAAGTGGGAGCAGGGAGGTGGCTGTGCAATTACAGGCCAGTCAGCCTGACTTTTGTAGTGGGGAAATTAATGGTATCACTCCTGATGGAAAGGATTGTGGAATATCTTGAATCCAGTGACTTACAAGATCTTAGGCAGCATGGATTCACTGGAGGGAGGACCTGTCAAATGAATCTGATAGTTTTCTTTGACTGGGTGACCAGGGAATTAGATCGAGGTGGTGCAGTAGATGTGGCCTACCTAGATTTTAGTAAGGCCTTCAACACCGTTCCTCATAGAAGACTCATAAACAAGCTAGGCTACCTACAAGTGGGACCAAAGATGGTAAACTGGGTAAAGAATAGGTTAGAGGACAGGGGACAGAAGGTAGTGGTAAATGGAGTTCACTCTGAGGAAGGGAGGGTGATCAGTGGGGTGCCACAGGGATCAGTACTGGGACTGGTCCTCTTTAATGTCCTTATTAGTGACACTACAGAGGGACTAGAAAAGAAGGCAAGCCTTTTAGTGAATGACAATAAAATCTGAAATAGGGTAGACACCCTGAGGGTGCTTTGAAAAAAATCAATGGAGATCTAAGAAAGCTAGAGGAGTGATCATGGGTGTGGCAGCTGAGTTTCAATGTGAAGAAGTGCAAAATCATGCACTTAGGGCCAGAAACCCAGGGGCAGAGTACAAAGGGGGGTGTAGTATTAATGACCACCAAGCAGGAAAGAGACCTGGAGGTAATCATATCTGATGACCTAAAGGTGGCCAGACAGTGTGACAAAGCAGTGGGGAGAGTTAGTGGGATGCTGGGGTGCATAGGAAGGGGTATCACCAGCAGAAAAAGAGAGGTGGTGTTACCTCTGTATAGATCAGTGGTGAGACCTCACCTGGAGTACTGTGTTCGGTTCTGGAGATCATATCTCTGGAAGGACATAGACAGAGTAGAGGTGGTCCAGGGGAGGGCAATTAAAATGGTGCAGGGTCTGCATCAAAAGCCCTATGAGAAGAGACTAAAGGACCTCAATATGCACACCCTCAGACCAAACCAGCAATCTTTTGTTAAAAACTCATTATTTCTACAGCAGTTGGCAGTTTCCCTTGACAGATTTGCATGCGTTGAATGAAGCTGAGCAGATCAATATGAAATTCGGTACTATGGGGAAACATATGTGAGGTGGCCAAGTGCCCAAAGAAGCATGACTGAGGACTGACAAGGCCCTTAGCAGCTCCCCATCATCGACTTCCACCCCAATGGCCGAGGCTGTGCAGCCTACAAATGCAGCTCTGTTTCAAATGATCCAATCTATGGATACCAGTATAGAATCCCTGGTTGGCAAAGTTACCACTTTGGATGTTACAGTGCTCAGGGTTCAAGGAGAAGTTAAAAATGTTTCTGAATCTGTTGCTAAAGCCCTTAAAACAGCAGTGGGCCTCATTAAAGAAAACTCGGTGCTCCGGCTATGCCTTGACCATTTGGAAAATCAGGCAAGGTCCATGCATGTACGAACTGTGGGGATGCCAGAGGATGCCAGAGAAGAGAATTTTAACGTTTTTAATCATTAATGGCTAATTTATCATCTGCATTTCCAGGAATTAATTATTAAAAAACTTTATAGAATTACTCCTCAATGGTTTTTGAGTGCTGATCCTCCTCCTCCTCGGACCGTGATGAGTGTCCTTGCGGACAAAGTTGAAGGTGATGAGATGCTACATGCCGCCAGAGCTGAAGCTGTGGAGTGGCATGGCAAAGCCATCCACCTTTTCCTGGACCTCAGTTACTCCACCCGGTCCAGACAGAAGGCGTTCAAAGGAGTACGACAATAGCCCTGTGCATTGGGAGTTCATCATGTCCTGATGCTTCTTTCCACACTGAAGATTGTGTACGGAGGCAGGACCTACACTTACACGTAGCAAGCGCCAGAGTTTGTGCCGTAAGATTTTCTTTGAATAAACATCATCATGTTTGAAATTTGAAATCTTTTGCAGCGTGATTTATGCTGCTACTGTCTGAGTGTCACACCTTTTGTACTTACTTAGGACCTACATCTATACTGCTCCAAAGGATGCAGGTAAAATTGTTGCCTGTATTGGCCAAGAATTTGCTGCCTGAGGAACTGATTCAGAAGACAACTCCTAAGGAGCTTTGCCTGGAATTCTCCACTATGGAGGGTAAGAGATCGGGAGTTGGGTCTGGTTTGAGAAGGGCCAAATGACTTTAAATGGATATATAGGGCCCAATTCTAGATAGCATACGCCAAAGTGTAACGCAGATTCACCAATGGAAATGACGCAAGTTGCAATACATCCAGCAAATGCACCAAATGCAATTCTACATTGCGACATGTGCATTGACACAATGCAGTATGCCAGTTCCGACTTACGCTGCAGTTGCAACAAACCCGCAGGTACGCCAATGCACAACTGAACATATGCCAAGCAAAGGGAAGAGATATGCCAGGGCGAGATTCTAGAAGCAGCAGTGCCACAACTTACACCAAGACCAGCCGGCGTAACATACACCAGTTGGGAGCAGGTGTAACTTACACAGCATATAAAGGAGCAGAGACAGACAGGCTGGAGACACAGTAGCACAGCACTGTGACAGAGAGAGAGGAGAGAGACAACATGGAAGGACCAGTAGCAATGCTAGGTATGCTACTACTGGAGCACTGGGACAGGCACAGGAGGTGACCCAATGCCCAGAACCAGAGGCACAGGCAGCAACCAGGATGGCACAGACCTGGCAGACGCAATGCACCATGGCTGTACAGGGTGAGGAAGACATACCAGGACCTGGTGGAGGAACAGTGTAGTACACACTACCGACTGCTCCAGGACTTCATAGACATGATATATGATGACCTCCGTGCAGACCTGTGCAGTGTCACCTGCAGGGGGAAGCCAGTCCCTGTGGAGGCGAAGGTGACTGCAGCACTATGCTTCCTGGCAACAGGGACATTCCAGACACCAACAGGTGACACTGTAGGAATATCACAGCCGGCCATGTCCAGGTGCATACACCAGTTCCTGAATGCCATGGTGGCCCGCATGGACCAGTACATCACCTTCCCCCGGGAAGCACAGCAGCAGCAGGCAGTGATGCAGGGTTTCTGTGCCATCGTCCATTTCCCATATGTCATGGGTGCAATAGACTATATCCATGTTGCCATATGTGCACCAGTGGTCAACGGTGATGTGTACATGAATCGGAAGTGCCACCACTCCATGAGCATGCAGGTGGTGTGTGACAGTCATGGCCGCATACTAGATGTGGTTGCCCAGTACCCTGGTTCCACACATGATGCCTACATCCTGTGAAACAATGGGCTACACGGGGGCTACCAGAGGGGCCAGCTCATAGGAGGATGGCTAGTAGTAGGTAAATGAACACAGCACAGAGCACTACATACCTGAATGCCTGCACACCATGCAGACATAGGTCCATAGGCCACACAGACTTATGATGTACCATCTATCCAACAGGGGACAGTGGTTATCCACAGCTGCCATGGGTGATGACACCACTGCACCACACACACACAGCAGCATAGACATGCTACAATGAGGTGCACAGCCAGACCAGGTGCATTATAGAGTGCACCTTTGGGGTCCTGAAGGCACGATTCAGGTGCATTGATAGATTGGCAGGGGGTGTTACAGTACAGTACAGTACAGAGAAACCTGAAATATATTCCTTGTCTGCTGCAAACTGCACAACATTGCAGTGCAACACCGTGTGCCACCCCCGGACTAGCTGGAGGACGGGGACGAAGAGGACCAGGAGTGGAATGGCAGGGCACACAGACATGTGAGGCACCACCAGACAGATGCTGCGCAGGCACAGGCAGGCCAACGTGCATAATGCAACCTCATAGAGAGGCACTTCACCTGAAAGACGCCATGGAACAACAGTGACAGCCACCAAACACCAGGCGGCGTTCCCCAACAAAACATCACATGGGCATGCCGCCTGCTGCAGTGCACAGGCCACAGTGACACTGGATGATGGCAACAGGTCCCGTGGACTGTGACCACATTGGGCAGTGCACACACAGCTGTGGACATGGAACAGTGTGGGAACTGAGAGATGGCATGGAGCAATGTAAGAAGACCAGCACAACAGGTAGATGGTGATAGGTACAGCACTGTCACCTGGGGGGTTGATATGGCCATGCAGAGGGCAGCACAAAGCATGCATGGCACCACACAACAAGGCACACAGTAGGGTGGCTCAATGGGCAGGGGCAGGCAATGCACCATGGGGGCACACACCTTTGAGGCCTGCAGACACATGGCACAACCTGTAGACACTGACACACACGAACAGAGTGGAACCACTGCCATGCAGTGGCCCATGCAAGCCGCACATAGCAACATAACATGGGAGATATGACAGACAGATTGTGTGAGCAAGGCAGGCACACAGCATCAGTGTGGCACAGGGTACAAAGGGTGCACAGAGGCCACAGGCACAATGCTGGGATGATAGTGCCACCAGGCACAATGCCCCTACCATAGCTACTGATACATGTAAACAGTGCAACCACAAAGGGACACAGCACCAGTTGGCACAGACCGGTGGACAAATGGTGGTGAGACACACCAATGTCCATGCCAGTGGTGCCACCTGCAGGGAACATTGGTACCCTGAGGTGGGAGGGAGCAGCACAGGCACCATGTCACCACACAGCTGGGAGGTACAATGTGGGGTGGTATGGCCACGACAGCATGCATGGTGACCTGCAGCACACAGGACACCACGAAGATGTGGCCAGGGGACAGTGCCATGGACTGTGAGCAGCACAATCAGCACACTGACCAGATTCACAGGGAGGATACACTGGAGACAGCAGGCACCACCACCAGTGTGCACCCCTGTGCATGGCGACACACACTCACACAGCCATGTATACCTGGAACAGACACACAGACACAGTGATGATGACAAAAGGTTTAATGCAAACAACAGGAACAGGGATACAGGGTAACAAAGAAAGGGGGATGGGGATGAACAACAGGCAACAATAATATACACAAACATAACAGGATACCCACACCCAAACAGCAACCCACATCAATCCCCAAACACCAACCCGCACCCACAAACAACCCAATACATTTCCAACAACAACACAATCCCACCCACAACAAATAACTGGAACAAGTAGCCATGCCCTCCCGAGGACAACACACAACACCCATATGTACAGTCCCACCCACCAATAGCAACCACCTCTATATACACACCCATCCACAAACACAGCACCACCCACGTCTGGCTGATGCAGACCCATGGGACCTAGGTCTGCTGCAGTTCTGTGAGGAGGGTGCCCACTGACATATGGAGGCACCCAATGTTTTGCAGAATGACCGACACCAGGGCCACAAGATGCTCCCGGTCCAGGCCCCCACCCTGCATAGGTTCAGCACCATGCTCCTCAGCCACAACAGGTATCACTTCTCCCTGCTACATCCCTGGCATGGCAGCATCCTGCTTTGGACTGGAGTCCCATGCTGCAGGGGCAGCAGTGCATGGCGTGGTGACAGGCAGTGGGGCATCTTCACCTGCCCGTGCTGCATCACACCCCTCTGTGTTCTCAGACGATGCTGCAGCCATAGCCTGGTCCCCATCTGCTGTATCAGCACCCTCTGTGACCAGGCTGGGTGACTGTGGACGGTCAGGCCCCTAGCGCCCAACATCTGTGGGGTCCCTCGGATCTGGTTGTGGATCCAGGGTGGCCATGACCCCATCAGACGCCACTGCTGTGGAGGAGGTGGAGGAGGTTGTGGCAGTAGCCTGGCCCTCCACTGCCTGCACTGGGTGCGCTGCTGGTACTCAGCAGCATTGCAGGCCTTTACCTCAACCATGGCCCTCAGCAGGGCTCTCTGCCACTGTGGCAGCCTGCTATGGACAACTGTAGGGATGTAAAGGATGTGGTCAGTGCTGGGCCTGGTCAGGGTGCACACACATAGGAAATCAATGTGAGGGTGCAGCATGAGCCACAGTGTGGCAGACTGACATAGCCATGGCACAAGGGGACCACTGTATGTACTTACCTGACCTCCAGTGAGGCGCCTCTTGCCTGAGGTTGCTGATTCTGCTCTGCTGCATGCCGTGGGATGTGCCAGTGGAACCTGTGGGGGGAAGGGACAGGTGAGTGAGTGTGTGTGAGGCACCATGTGCCATGGCCACCATGCCAGCACTGCTGTAACAGATGAACAGCTGTAGGTATACATACCATCTCCCGGGACCTGCCCAGACCACATGCGTGCATCCCTGTGCTGTGCCATGCTCAGCACCCTGTGCAGGATACCAGCCTCCTTCCATGACAGGTCCTGCCAGCAGTGTGTCAGCTGGTGGACTGTCCAGCATGTCCCGGTTGCTTCTGCCATGTGGGTACTGATGGCATTCCATGCCCGCTCCCCTCTGAGGCACTGCTCCTCTGGCACCCAGATGGCAGTAGCATCCTGCCCCACTGCTGTACACAGCTGACCAGTATTGCTTATTCCAGAGGTGTGAAGTTTGGGGCATGCCCGCTTAGGCTGAGGGAGGACCCTGAGGACATACTGTAACACTGCGTGACACCTGTAGCAGGGGAAGAAATGGCACACGCATCACTACACAATGTCAGTATGTATGTGCTGACCACCCCCACCCACCATGTGCAAAACTGGCCTCTGGCCGTGGGACATGGGACAGGGCCGGCCCATAGGACTGCAAGCATGGGTCACCACCACAGGAGGTGCACCCTGCACCAATGACATGCACAGCATGAGGTGTGAAAAGGCCGAGCAGTACCATGCAGGGGACAGGCACACAGTGCTGCACACAGAGACCACAGTGCACCAACACGCCACCCGTCCCCTGCAGAGGCATGTTGCAGCCCATCCCTGCACAGTGTGGGCATGGAGCACTGCATGCAGCCCTGCCACACATCCACACCACCACCCCCTTGTGGAGCAGCATGCAGCCACAACCACCTGGTGCCCATGGGGCAGTCCCAAAGCCAACCGTGGATGACAGAATGGAGAATGACAGATACCTACCTGGACTGTGCACTGTAGTGACCAGAGTGGATGGTGCTGATGGCTCTGGTGGCACACCTAGATGGGGGAAAGAGCAGGGCATCATAAGCCTGTGGCACAGTCAGTGACCACCAGAGTTGCTGTGGTGTGGTAGCATGAACCTACTTGGTCCTGTGCAGTGGTGCTGAATCTTACACAGGGGTCAGTGAACAACAATGTCAGGTACACAGTGCTGTACAGCCATTGGAACAGTGCATGTTGAGCAATGGCATATACTCATTGAAGACCCATACGTGTCCACTGTGGTGTTAGGGAGGGAATGGACATGGGTTAGCACACAGTCATAGGTGCCACCATGGCCAGCTGCCTGTGGGTACTGCAACCCCCCCAACTGTCACCAACCCACAAGTATGTCCCCGCACATGGCCCAGGACAGCCCCCCAGGACACCCTGCCATGCCTGACATTGCACAGGGTGGATGTGGCCAGGTGCATGCCTGCAATGACAATGGGTGGCATTGCAGACAGGTTATATGAACAAAAAACACAGCACCAACACTTCTTTTTATAAATAATGCTGTATTAAACTCACATGTGAAGAGATAAAATACAGGGGTGCCATACAAGGTGACAACAGTTCCCAGAAGACAAACAGCCTGACCGATTTCATGCCAAAAGTGCCTCCTCAGGGACTAATTTTTTTAATTACAATAACCCTTTAAATAGAAAATACCACTTAAAGTGACAGTGCAATAATTATATCAATAATACCACAATAATATAATAAAATGAAAGAAATTACACCACTAATACCAAATAAAGTTCATTCTAGTATGCATATAATGACCTCAAAGTCCAAAATTAATGCCCATAATTTAAATTTTATAATAATAAATAGACATATTACTATAGGTCAAAAATACAGTACTACATTAGTAAACATTTCTCTTAATGGGCAAAAAACAATCAGGAAGAACAGAAATTGCAGGTACACAATATACCAAGATTGCTGAGGTAACTTCAACCTGAAAAAAGGGAACACACTATAAATAACACATAATATTACATTTATATCTTAATTTTTCATTATTTAAAATATTTAGACCTTAAGAAAGGTGCGATATCAAAAGTGTCATTTAATCCTGGGTACTTCAAAGTACCCAGGGTATAGATCCAAAAAGACTCTCTGCACAAGATTCTATTCTCCAAATCCCCTCCATGTGGGCCTACACAGACTCTCTCAATACCACAAAATGTAAAGGTACAGACAATACCATCATGGCATTGCTGCAGATGTTGTGCCAAGGCATTTTTATCATTATGACATCTAATGTCACTCGTGTTCACAAACCCTCAATTTGAATGCCCTTGAGGTTTTGCCTACATAAAAGGCACCACAGGAACAAGTAGCCAAGTATACCACCCCTGTAGTGGAACAGTTAATAAACTATCTCACTTCAAACTGTTTGTTGACATTAACACAAGAAAACTGTTTTTCTGGTCCATGATGTTACAAAACTTACAATGGCCACAACAGAAAAAGCCCAAGGGTGGCGGAGGTAGCCAATTAGTACTAGATCTATTCACTGGTTGGTATGAGTGTACCAACAAGTACGAAATATTCCTCCCTTTTCTATAAACCATCCTTGGTCTGGATTTAACTTCATTTTTCAGTGCAGCATCTGTACTTAACATAGGCCAGTGTCTGTCTATGATATCCTTAACTTCTGCTGTATTCTTACCAAAAGTGGTGATAAAATTAAGATGTTCATTATCTACTACCTTAAGTTTATATTCTAGCAGTTCTCTCCTAGGCATATTTCGAACTACATCCTTTGAATTTTGTAACACATCAGTGGCATAACCTCTATCCTAGAATCTCTCTGCCATTGCACTCATACAGATCTCAAAGTCTCCCAGTTCACTGCAGTTACGCTTGGCCCTAATGAATTGAGATTTTTGAATATTTCTGATGGTGTGGCAGGGATCACAGCTGGAAGCATGCAGAACTGAATTTTTATATGTAGGTTCACGAAAAATAGAGGTACGAATAGTACCATCCTGTAATTTAACAATATCCAAATCCAAAAAGCTTATCTGTCTAAGATCTGCCTGTACTGAAACTCTTAAGTGCGGATTTGACAAATGCAAATATTCTACAAATCTTTCCAACTCATCATAGGTTCCCCGCCACACCATCAGAACATCATCAATAAAATGTCTCCAGAGGTCAATTTTATCATAGAAAGGATTCTTGGCATAGTCATAAACCACCTCCCTTTCCCACTGTCCCAAATAAAGGTTAGCATAATTGGGAGCGAATGTAGCTCCCGTAGCTGTCCCCTTAATTTGGTGATAATATTTCCCTTGAAAACTGAAGACATTAAATGTAAGCACAAATTTAGAGAGCTGAACCAGAAAATCTTTTTCACAGTCATCCAGATTAGTAGACAGGTCTAACCATGCAAGCACTGCCTCCAGTCCTCCCTGGTGAGGAATATTTGTATATAAGGATTCAATATCCATCGATACTAATAGCCAGGACTGCTCAATTTGTAAGTTCTCCAGGATACCCGAAGTTTGTGTAGTGTCCCTCAAAAAGGAGGACAATGACCCCACTATCTGCCGTATGTGTGCATCTACATATTGGGAAAGTGGTTCAGTAAGTGAACCAATGCCCGAAACAATGGGTCTTCCTGGAGGACTTTGGAGACTTTTATGGACTTTTGGCAAAACGTACATGGTAGCGCGCACTGGACGTTGTACTGTAAGAAAATCAAGGGAATTTTTAGAGATCATACCATCTTGAAATGCCTGAAGAAGAAAGGTATCAATTTCTTTCTTAAAATTCAACGTAGGCTCTTTTTCCAAAGGTCTGTAAAAAGTGCCATTGTCCAAGTGATGCTGTACTTCCTATATATAGTCCTTGGTATTGAGAATCAGCACAGCTCCCCCTTTGTCCGCTGGCTTGATAGTAATCAAGGGATTATTCTCCAGTTCAGTTAATGGTTTCTTTTCATCATTACTTAAATTACAAAAAAAATATCTGTTCTGTTTCTCAAAGAGGGAATCTATGTCATTCAAACATGCAGTTTCAAAAACCATAATTGTAGCTGAAGGTGGCGGATTAAAAGTAGATGGACTTTTAAAATGCTGACGATGTCCCTCCTGCTGTTGCACCAGAGTCAACACTGTTTCAATCTCTTGCATTTGTTCAGCCATGTAATTACTGCTACGTTTATTGAAAAAAGATTTAATACTAAGTTTACGAGTAAACTTCTTGATGTCCAAGAAGATGTTAAACTTAGATGTGCAGCACGTAGGAATAAATTTAAGTCCCTTGCCCAAAACAGAGACTTGATTCTCAGTCAGTGAAACATTTGACAGATTCATAACATTTATTGCATCGACCTCCCTCTGTACTTCTGTGGAGTTCTCTGTGCCATTGTTGGATACCGCGTGCCTCCAGTGGCTTTTGTTCTTACATCTCCTTCTCCCACCTCTCCGTGTCTTTGATCCACGTCAAACTGTACCAGTCATTTGGAGCAGCGCGGTTGGCTGTTGTTCACTGTGCTGTCTTCTTCTAAAGGGTCCTCAGATGATTCTGATGTAGAATGGAAACTGGTGTCAATGCTATTATTATTGCTGATGCGTAAAATCGATTTATTATGTTGCTGCTTCTTCTTAGCTATACCAAGTTTATGCTTTCCAGCAAACTCAGACCCCTTCCATGTAAAAACTCTGTTTAAAGCATAATCCTGATGGTCTCACTCAAACTTTTTTTATTTTTATGGTTTTAATACGGGCATCCTGTTTAGTTATTGCCAGTCGTAGCTTTTTTTCAAGTTCTATAAAATCTGAATCAGCGCTATAGTTAGCAAAAACAGATTCCTTTTCTTTAACAAGGGGCTCAATTTGAATCTTCTGTGCATGATAGTCTCTTATAATACACTCCTGGAAAAGCATAGAGGCTGCCTGCATCTGATTAATCCAGTCCTCTTTAAAGCCTTGTCGATCCAGACCGTATCCAGGCCATTTAATTACTCTGAGACCCCTCGGGACTCGATTCACCTGTACATATCCCTCTAGGCTAGTGAGGTTCCAATAAAGGCGCCTTGCTTTTAATGCTAGCTTTTCCAGTTCAAAATATGCAGTGAATATACTGGCTACTGGCTCACGATTTAGAGATTCACATTCAGCTGTATTATTAGGTTGAATTACGGCAGTGTCAGGATCCGAACTCAGAAACGGATTTGGTGTCCCAATGCCTGAAAAGACAGAAATTTACTAAAAGTCTGGGAGCCATCTCCACCTGCATGTAAATCCTCTATATTAGAGGACATAGCTAAAGAAGTGCAGGCTGTAAAACACAGACCACCAAAAAAGACCATAGTATTGATTAGATAAAGCCGGTCACATATATTCTTTCCAGCTCCAACAAAGAAGTCGATCTGAGCCTGCTTGAAACAATACATAGAAACACAAGAAAAGCGGCTCCAGCTCAAGTTGTGCTAGTGTAAGTTAGTAACCATATGAACAAAAAACACAGCACCAACACTTCTTTTTATAAATAACGCATATTAAACTCACATGTGAAGAGATAAAATACAGTGGCGCCATACAGTGTGACAACAGCTTCCAGGACACAAACAGCCCGACAGGTTTCACGCCAAAAGCGCCTCCTCAGGGACTAATTTGGTAATTACAATAACCTTTTAAATAGAAAATACCACTTAAAGTGACAGTGTAATAATTATATCAATAATACCACAATAATATAATAAAATGAAAGAAATTACACCACTAATACCAAATAAACTTCATTCTAGTATGCATATAATGACCGCAATTTCCAAAATTAATGCCCATAATTTAAATTTTATAATAATAAATGGACATATTACTATAGGTCAAAAATACAGTACTATATTAGTAAACATTTCTCTTAATGGATAAAAACAATCAGGAAGAATAGAAATTGAAGGTACACTCTATACCAAGATTGCTGAGGTAACTTCAACCTGAAGAAAAGGGAACACACTGTAAATAACACATAATATCACATTTGTATCTTAATTTTTCACTATTTAAAATATTTAGACCTTAAGAAAGGAGCAATATCAAAAGTGTCATTTAATCCTGGGTACTTCAAAGCACCCATGGTATAGATCCAAAAAGACTCTCTGCACAAGATTCTACTCTCCAAATCCCCTCCATGTGGGCTTAGTCAGACTCTCTCAATACCACAAAATGTAAAGGTATGGACAATACCATCATGGCATTGTTGCAGATGTTGTGCCAAGGCATTCTTATCATTATGACATCTAATGTCACTCATGTGTTCACAAACCCTCAATTTGAATGCCCTTGAAGTTTTGCCTACATAAAAGGCACCACAGTTACAAGTAGCCAAGTATACCACCCCTGTAGTGGAACAGTTAATAAACTGTCTCACTTCAAACTGTTTGTTGACATTAACAGAAGAAAACTGTTTTTTCTTGTCCACGGTGTTACAAAACTTACAATGACCACAACAGAAAAAACCCAGGGGTGGCGGAGGTAGCCAATTAGTACTAGATCTATTCACTGGTTGGTATGAGTGTACCAACAAGTCTGAAATATTCCTCCCTTTTCTATAAGCCATCCTTGGTCTGGATTTAACTTTCTTTTTCAGTGTAGCATCTGTACTTAATATAGGCCAGTGTCTGTCTATGATATCCTTAACTTCTGCTGTATTCTTACCAAAAGTGGTGATAAAATTAAGATGTTCATTATCTACTACTTTAACTTTATATTCTAGCAGTTCTCTCCTAGGCATATTTCGAACTACATCCTTTGAAATTTGTAACACATCAGTGGCATAACCTCTATCCTAGAATCTCTCTGCCATTGCACTCATACAGATCTCAAAGTCTCCCAGTTCACTGCAGTTACGCTTGGCCCTCATGAATTGAGATTTGGAATATTTCTGATGGTGTAGCGGGAATGACAGCTGGAAGCATGCAGAACTGAATTTTTATCTGTAGGTTTACGAAAAATAGAGGTACGAATAGTACCATCCTGTAATTTAACAATATCCAAATCCAAAAAGCTTATCTGTCTAAGATCTGCCTGTACTGAAACTCTTAAGTGCGGATTTGATAAATGCAAATATTCTACAAATCTTTCCAACTCATCATAGGTTCCCTGCCACACCATCAGAACATCATCAATAAAACGTCTCTGGAGGTCAGTTTATCATAGAAAGGATTCTTGGCATAATCATAAACCACTTCCCTTTCCCATTGTCCCAAATAAAGGTTAGCATAGTTGGAAGCAAACGTAGCTCTCATAGCTGTCCCCTTAATTTGGTGATAATATTTCCCTTGGAAAAAGAGGAGACATTAAATTTAAGCACAGATTCAGAGAGCTGAACCAGAAAATCTTTTTCACAGTCATCCAGATTAGTAGACAGGTCTAACCATGCACGCACTGCCTCCAGTCCACCCTGGTGAGGAATATTTGTATATAAGGATTCAATATCCATCAATACTAATAGCCAGGACTGCTCAATTTGTAAGTTCTCCAGGATACACGAAGTTTGTGTAGTGTCCCTCAAAAAGGAGGGCAATGACCCCACTATCTGCCGTATGTGCGCATCTACATATTGGGAAAGTGGTTCAGTAAGTGAACCAATGTCCGAAACAATGGGTCTTCCTGGAGGACTTTGCAGACTTTTATGGACTTTTGGCAAAATGTACATGGTAGCCCGCACTGGATGTTGTACTGTAAGAAAATCAAGGGAATTTTTAGAGATCATACCATCTTGAAATGCCTGAAGAAGAAAGGTATCAATTTCTTTCTTAAAATTCAATGTGGGATCTTTTTCCAAAGGTCTGTAAAAAGTGCAATTGACCAAGTGATGCTGTACTTCCTGTATATAGTCCTTGGTATTGAGAATCAGCACAGCTCCCCCTTTATCCGCTGGCTTGATAATAATCAAGGAATTATTCTCCAGTTCAGTTAATGCTTTCTTTTCATCATTACTTACATTACGAAAAAAAATATCTGTTCTGTTTCTCAAAGAGGGAATCTATGTCATTCAAACATGCAGTTTCAAAAACCATAATTGCAGCTGAAGGTGATGGATTAAAAGTAGATGGACTTTTAAAATGCTGAAAATGTCCCTCCTGCTGTAGCATCGGAGTCAACACTGTTTCAATCTCTTGCACTTGTTCAGCCATGTAATTACTTCTACGTTTACTGAAAAAAGATTTAATACTTGGCTACTTGTATCTGTGGTGCCTTTTATGTAGGCAGAACTTCAAGGGCATTCAAATTGAGGGTTTGTGAACACGAGTGACATTAGATGTCATAATGATAAGAATGCCTTGGCACAACATCTGCAACAATGCCATGATGGTATTGTCCATACCTTTATATTTTGTGGTATTGAGAGAGTCTGTATAGGCCCACGTGGAGGGGATTTGGAGAACAGAATCTTGTGCAGAGGGTATTTTGGATCTATACCCTGGGTGCTTTGAAGTACCCAGGATTAAATGTTACTTTGATATTTCTCCTTTCTTAAGGTCTAAATATTTTAAATAATGAAAAATTAAGATATAAATGTGATATTATGTGTTATTTACAGTGTGTTACCTTTTTACAGGTTGAAGTTACCTCAGCAATCTTGGTATATAGTGTACCTCAATTTCTATTCTTCCTGATTGTTTTATCCATTAAGAGAAGTTTACTAATATAGTACTGTATTTTTGACCTATAGTAATATGTCCATTTATTATTATAAAATTTAAATTATGGGCATTAATTTTGGACTTACGGTCATTATATGCATACTAGAATGAAGTTTATTTGGTATTAGTGGTGTAATTTCTTTCATTTTATTATATTATTGTGGTATTATTGATATAATTATTACACTGTCACTTTAAGTGGTATTTTCTATTTAAAAGGTTATTGTAATTACCAAATTAGTCCCTGAGGAGGCGCTTTTGGTGTGAAACCGGTCGGGCTGTTTGTGTTCTGGGAGCTGTTGTCACCTTTTATGGAGCCACTGTATTTTATCTCTTCACATGAGAGTTTAATATAGCATTATTTATAAAAAGAAGTGTTGGTGCTGTGTTTTTTGTTCACATGGTTACTAACCTACACTAGCACAACTTGAGCTGGAGCCACTTTTCTTGTGTCACTATGTATTGTTTCAAACAGACTCAGCTCGACTTTGTTGGCGCTGGAAAGAATATATGTGACCGGTTTTATCTAATCAGTATTATAGTCCTTTTTTGTGGTCTGTGTTTTACAGCCTGCATTTCTTTAGCTATGTCCTCTAATATAGAGGATTTACATGCAGGTGGTGATGGCTCCCAGACTTTTAGTAAATTTCTGTCTTTTCAGGCATTGGGACACCAAATCTGTTTCTGAGTTTGGATCCTGACACTGCCATAATTCAGCCTAATAATACAGCTGAATGTGAATCTCTAAATCGTGAGCCAGTAGCCAGTATATTTACTGCATATTTTGAACTGAAAAAGCTAGCATTAAAAGCAAGGCGTCTTTATTGGAACCTCACTAGCCTAGAGGGATATGTACAGGTGAATCGAATCCCGAGGGGACTCAGAGTAATTAAATGGCCTGGATATGGTCTGGATCGACAAGGCTTTAAAGAAGACTGAATTAATCAGATGCAGGCAGCCTCTATGCTTTTCCAGGAGTGTATTATAAGAGACTATCGTGCACAGAAGATTAAATTGAGCTCCTTGTTAAAGAAAAAGAATCTGTTTTTGCTAGCTATAGTGCTGATTCAGATTTTATAGAACTTGAAAAAAAGCTACGAATGGCAATAACTAAACAGGATGCTGTTATTATAACCATAAAAATAAAAAAGTTTGAGTGAGACCGTCAGGATTATGCTTTAAACAGAGTTTTTACATGGAAGGGGTCCGAGTTTGCTGGAAAGCATAAACGTGGTATTGCTAAGAAGAAGCAGCAACATAATAAATCAATTTTACGCACCAGCACTAATAATAGCATTGACGCCAGTTTCCATTCTACATCAAAATCATCTGAGGACCCTTTAGAAGAAGATGGCACAGTGAACAACAGCCAACCGTGCCACTTCAAACGACTAGTACAGTTCGACGTGGATCAAAGACACGAAGAGGTGGGAGAAGGAGATGTAAGAACAAAAGCCATTGGAGGCAAGCGGTATCCAACAATGGCACAGAGAACTCCACAGAAGTACAGAGGGAGGTCGATGCAATAAATGTTAAGAATCTGTCAGATGTTTCACTGTCTGAGAATCAAGTCTCTGTTTTGGGCAAGGGACTTAAATTTATTCCTACGTGCTGCACATCTAAGTTTAACATCTTTTTGGACATCAAGAAGTTTACTCGTAAACTTAGTATTAAATCTTTTTTCAATAAACGTAGCAGTAATTACATGGCTGAACAAGTGCAAGAGATTGAAACAGTGTTGACTCCGATGCTACAGCAGGAGGGACATCTTCAGCATTTTAAAAGTCCATCTACTTTTAATCTGCCGCCTTCAGCTGCAATTATGGTTTTTGAAACTGCATGTTTGAATGACATAGATTCCCTCTTTGAGAAACAGAACAGATATTTTTTTTGTAATTTAAGCAATGATGAAAAGAAAGCATTAACTGGACTGGAGAATAATCCCTTGATTACTATCAAGCCAGTGGACAAAGGGTGAGCTGTGCTGATTCTCAATACCAAGGACTATACATAGGAAGTACAGCGTCACTTGGACAATGGCACTTTTTACAGACCTTTGGAAAAAGATCCCACATTGAATTTTAAGAAAGAAATTGATACCTTTCTTCTTCAGGCATTTCAAGATGGTATGGTCTCTAAAAATTCCCTTGATTTTCTTACAGTACAACATCCAGTGCGGGCTACCATGTACGTTTTGCCAAAAGTCCATAAAAGTTTGCAAAGTCCTCCAGGAAGACCCATTGTTTTGGGCATTGGTTTACTTACTGAACCACTTTCCCAATATGTAGATGCACACATATGGGAGATAGTGGGGTCATTGTCCTCCTTTTTGAGGGACACTACACAAACTTTGGGTATCCTGGAGAACTTACAAATTGAGCAGTCCTGGCTATTAGTATTGATGGATATTGAATCCTTATATACAAATATTCCTCACCAGGGTGGACTGGAGGCAGTGCATGCATGGTTAGACCTGTCTACTAATCTGGATGACTGTGAAAAAGATTTTCTGGTTCAGCTCTCTGAATTTGTGCTTAAATTTAATGTCTTCAGTTTTCAAGGGAAATATTATCACCAAATTAAGGGGACAGCTATGGGAGCTACATTCGCTCCCAATTATGCTAACCTTTATTTGGGACAGTGGGAAAGGGAGGTGGTTTATGACTATGCCAAGAATCCTTTCTGTGATAAAATTGACCTCTGGAGATGTATTATTGATGATGTTCTGATGGTGTGGCGGGGAACCTATGATGAGTTGGAAAGATTTGTAGAATATTTGCATTTATCAAATCCGCCTTAAGAGTTTCAGTACAGGCAGATCTTAGACAGATAAGCTTTTTGGATTTGGATATTGTTAAATTACAGGATGGTACTATTTGTGCCTCTATTTTCAGTAAACCTACATATAAAAATCCAGTTCTGCATGCTTCCAGCTGTCATCCCCGCCACATCATCAGAAATATTCCAAAATCTCAATTCATGAGGGCCAAGCTTAACTGCAGTGAACTGGGAGACTTTGAGATCTGTATGAGTGCAATGGCAGAGAGATTCCAGGATAGAGGTTATACCACTGATGTGTTACAAAATTCAATGGATGTAGTTCGAAATATGCCTAGGAGAGAACTGTTAGAATATAAAGTTAAAGTAGTAGATAATGAACATCTTAATTTTATCACCACTTTTGGTAAGAATACAGCAGAAGTTAAGGATATCATAGACAGACACTGGCCTATATTAAGTACAGATGCTACACTGAAAAATGAAGTTAAATCCAGACCAAGGATGGTTTATAGAAAAGGGAGGAATATTTCGGACTTGTTGGTGCACTCATAGCAACCAGTGAATAGATCTAATACTAATTGGCTACCTCTGCCACCCTTGGGCTTTTTCTGTTGTGGCCATTGTAAGTTTTGTAACATCATGGACCAGAAAAAAACAGTTTTCTTCTGTTAATGTCAACAAACAGTTTGAAGTGAGACAGTTTATTAACTGTTCCACTACAGGGGTGGTATACTTGGCTACTTGTTCCTGTGGTGCCTTTTATGTAGGCAAAACTTCAAGGGCATTCAAATTGAGAGTTTGTGAGCACATGAGTGACATTAGATGTCATAATGATAAGAATGCCTTGGCACAACATCTGAAACAATGCCATGATGGTATTGTCCATACCTTTACATTTTGTGGTATTGAGAGAGTCTGTGTAGGCCCACGTGGAGGGGATTTGGAGAATAGAATCTTGTGCAGAGAGTCTCTTTGGATCTATACCCTGGGTGCTTTGAAGTACCCAGGATTAAATGGCACTTTTGATATTGCACCTTTCTTAAGGTCTAAATATTTTAAATAATGAAAAATTTAGATATAAATGTGATATTATGTGTTATTTATAGTGTGTTCCCTTTTTTTCAGGTTGAAGTTACCTCAGCAATCTTGGTATATAGTGATCCTGCAATTTCTATTCTTCCTGATTGTTTTTTGCCCATTATGAGAAATGTTTGCTAATATAGTACTATATTTTTGACCTATAGTAATATGTCCATTTATTATTATAAAATTTAAATTATGGGCATTAATTTGGGACTTTGTGGTCATTGTATGCATACTAGAATGAAGTTTATTTGGTATTAGTGGTGTAATTTCTTTCATTTTATTATATTAATGTGGTATTATTGATATAATTATTGCACTCTCACTTTAAGTGGTATTTTATATTTAAAGGGTTATTGTAATTACCAAATTAGTCCCTGAGGAGGCGCGTTTGGCGTGAAACCGGTCAGGCTGTTTGTGTTCTGGGAGCTGTTGTCACCTTGTATGGCGCCCCTGTATTTTATTTCTTCACATGTGAGTTTAATACAGCATTATTTATAAAAAGAAGTGTTGGTGCTGTGTTTTTTGTTCATATGGTTACTAACTTACACTAGCACAACTCGAGCTGGAGCCGCTTTTCTTGTGTTACATTGCAGAATTGCTGCCAGTGCATTTCAGACAAGCATGCCATGTAGGGCATGGTACAGGGACAGTGGTACACAGCCTGCCAGTCAGGCAGCCGTGCACCTGTGTGTCAGACACTGGCAATGGCCTGTGTTGTCCCTCCTGCACAGTCTGAAGGAACGTGTGGCAACACCCGATCTGTGAGGCACAGGACAGCTGGGACATGGGCAGCCATGTGCTGCACACAGGCATGGATGGTGCTACATGGAATTGCGAAGCATCAGGACTGGATACAGCACACAAGCCAGCATGTGGTGCAGCTCACCAATGCAGTGACACACCCCCACCAAACAGACATTCATCCCTGTCGCAGAGGCACAGTGACAGTGTGACAGGGCCATGGCCCCATCTGTATAGGGTGCACTTGTCAGAGGTACAGTGTAGGTACATACACTGTCCTGGAGGTGCCCATGTCACACCAAGCCAGGTACCTCCCTGGGCATGGGTGTGTGTGGCCATGGCCCATGGACACCATGGTGTACCACAGTCCCAGGGTGGGGCAGCACACAGGTGCTGGTGTGCACCCAGTGGCCAAGGCACACACCAGTGCCACATGCCCCCCCATACCGACCTGCCCTGGGGCCGGCAACATGGTCATAGGTCACTGGCACTATCTCCACACCCCATGGGCAGGTCGGTCATACAGCACCTGGGCCATGGTGTGTGGGCTGGTGTGCACACCAGAGCAACTGTGGGCAGTCATGCATGGGGGGGCAGCAGCCAGTAGCATGTGCAGACTGCATGACTGAGCCATGGTACTTGGTACCGTCCACAGCCTACAGCACAGAGACACCCTGTTCCATGATGTGTGGCACTGGCCCACAGGCAGCACTGCACATGCATTGGAATGTGCATGTTTACAGTAGATGGTGACACTGTGTGCATATGCATGGCTTGCCGAGCAATGGAGCGGATCCGCACACATCATGACAGTGGGCCGCCCCAGGCATTGATGTGGATAGGTGTACCCATGTGGAGCGGCAGGCACACAGTGTGATAGGTGATGTACCACACCCTGGGACCGATGTATATGGGGCACACCCATGGTGGACAGTGTACTACGACAGTAAGGTAAAGCCACACAGACAGGCCCATACCCTCACCCACCCACAGCACATCCCAGGGACAGGGCGGCCAACACCATGGTTCCAGCTGCAAGAACAGTGTTATCTGTTCCAGGACCTGCGCACACCATGCTTCTGGGTGTGCCCAGCAGTACCTTGATGAGGACTACACGGCCACTCCCATAGCTTGCATGGTGGTGTGGGTCCTATCCCCATCCTGCCATGGCAGCTGTGTGAACCACATGAGGGACTGCTTGGATAGCTGCGACAGCAACAGGGACAGCCCTGTACCACAGGGGACATAGAGGGGTATGGGCTGGGCCTTTGTCAAGCAGGTATGATGGTCTGTGCCATAGATAGTACTACAGAGAGGCCCAGAGGTATGGGGGCATACCTCCTGGTGTCCCTCAGCATGGGGGCCAACCCACCCCCTACCCAGTGCCCTGACCCACTGCCGCCCCTCATGGGCAGTGTGCTGCACACACAGCTACTGTGCTGCGACTGCATGCCACAGCCCAGATACCATGTACACAACTTACCCAACACTGTACTGCATGGTGTACATCACAACACCATGGTGGTCACTGTGGTCTGAACCTGTATCCCAATGCAAGGGGCAGTGACCCCCATCCTGAGGGTCTGTGTCCCTCAGTGTCCCCACAAATAGGAGGGGGTCTGTCAGCACCATCCAGGTGTGAACACAACCATAGGATGACTGCCACCAATGCAGGCATGGGGCAGTAATGCTGGGCCTACCTGCATGGGATAGTGATGTACCACTAAGGTAACATGTTACCATCCATACATGTGGCCAGTCCAGTATACTGACTGCCATACTGTGGTGTGTGGATGTAACATGCCCCCCATAACCTTGGAAACCATGCCAGATCACAGCTCTGGGATAATGTACACATCCATTGCACATAACATAACAGAACCCCTGAATGTCCACCATTGGGAGGGTCCATACCTGTTCCTGTCCCTCAGGTCAGTGACAGATGGAGTAGGGATATCTATGGGGGGGGACCTGCTGTGGCCCAGTACTCACCTGTCTGCAGTTTGTCTGTCCCTGTCCTGTTCCTGTTGGCAATGTTCCTGTTGGCAATGCAGTGTTGTTGCTCTGTCCTACACCCAGCACTCCAGCTCCTGTAACCCTACACTGTGCTAGGGCCTATCTACTCGCTACCGTACATGCAACACGTGCACGTCGCATGTGCATTGCAGATCGCAAATCGTATGTGCGCAATTGCGGCCTGTGTGGTGGCATATGCGATATGCAATAGCAATGTGTGTCTTGGCTTCTGCGATGTGGGGTTGTGCTTGCCTGATGTCACTCAATTGCGTGTGCTACCTGCAGCCACAACACAGATGCGAAATGGGTATGATGGGTACACTTGCATGGGTAGCACCAGAGTCTGCAAGATCCTGCGTGTGTGTGTGTGTGTGTCCTGGGGTGGTCAGAGGCAGGATGCTGCTGACCAACAGTTGGCCACACAGAGGGGCGGGACTGCACGGCACTGCCCACAACCATGGTGTAGCACTGGCACAGTCCTTGTACATGGGTGCCCACCCTGCCATTGGCAGGCCTGTGTCCCCTGTAGAGGTGGGGGGTGCATGGTCCCAAGGGATACCTGCAGCATGGGCCACCAAGTGAGTGGTAGGGTTCCCATGTGCAAATGCACCTGTCGGACAGCGGGGAGGGATGCATGACTGTATGCCTTGGTGGCAGCGAGGGCCGAAGACTGTCACAGTGTGCAGTGCTGGCAGGGTGTTAGATGTCACCACACTGTACTCATGCTAGTTTGCACCTATTGCCATGGTACTGTGGTGGCACGACCTGGCGCCACTGTGCTGAGTGTGCCACTCCACGCAGACAACTGTGGTGTGTCACACGCCACCCCATGGTGTACTCCACTGTGTGGTGCAGCAGGCACAATGCATGGCTGTATGGCATACACAGTGCCCAGTGCTGGCACCGCACAGGGCATGGTGAACACATGGGTGTAGGCTGGCATACCCCAGGCACTCCATGGTGTGCAGGTGTAGTGAAGGGGGTGGCAAATAGGCTCTGCACTGCAGCTGGTTGCCTGTGTGTGGACCGATGTCACATGCAGCATCATGCCTCTGACCGCCACAGGGCACATACACAAGGTTCTGCAGGCTCAGATGCTACACATGCAGGTATTCCCATACCCACACTACAAATGCCAACATGCACAACAATATGACATATCGCAACTGCTTCCACATGCTGCAATTGCTCATTGCCAAGTGCTGTACTGCAGGCCACAATTGCGCTCATGTGATGTGCAATGCACATTCTGCGTGCACATGTGGCATCTACGGTAGCGAGTAGCTAGGTCCTCACACAGTCTACAGTACCAGAAGCTGGAGAGCTGGATGTAGGAGTGGAGGACAACTGTGCTACAGCCCACCAGAGCAGGACATGGACAGACAGACAGACGTCAGACTGGTGAGTACTGGGCCACAGCAGGCCCCCCGATGCATACCTCTACACCATTAGACACTGCATTGAGGCACAGGGTCTAGTATGGATACACACATTGGGGGCCAGTGAGGGGCCCAGACCCTCAGGATGGGGGTCACGGCCACACACACATAGGGATACATGCTCAGACTACTGTGGTCACCATAGTGTATACATGTACAGCATGTATCATGGTGTTAGGTGTTGCTATACACATGGAGTAGGCAGGCATACTCCATGCACCACACGTGCAATCGATGTTGGGGGTAGTATAGGTTTGGCCTGCGTCCATCTGCCATTGCCACAGACAAAGGCAATACTGGACCATTCTGTAGACATAAACATATGGGTCGACACTAGAGGACCTGGCCATGAATACTGTCATTGCATCCCAAGGGCAATAACAGTGGACAGGCAGTGGGCTGGTATGTGGGCACCTTAGGGACCAATGCATGGTGGCCATACAGACCCATGCATGGCACAACATCACTGTCATGGATTGCATATGTTGTTAGTCATGTGCCACTTGGGCCAACATACACGGTCCAGGGGTACAGTTGTACATTGTCCGGCTCCCTCCCCCAGGGGAGAACACCATGGCATGCAGGTCGGGTTGCCATGCATCCTGTCAGACAGTGTGGGGGCACCAATGCCATTGCCAGTGCCTGACACATGGGTGCACAGCTGTCTGACTGGCTGGCTGTCCACCACTATCCCTGTACCATGCCCCACATGGTATGCCTGTCTGAAATGCACTGGCGGCCTGTCTGCAATGCCATCCGCCATCATTGCAGGCATGCTCCAGCCAACATCCACCCTGTGCTGGGTTGCTCATGGTAGTGGGCCAAGGGACCTTCCTGGGCCAAGTTTGGGAGCATATCCATAGGCTGGTGTCAGGTGGGGGTGCGCATTGCCCACATGCAGCAGTCCACGTTTGCACTTACGGCAGTGTACTAATCCATGTCCATACCCCTCCCTAGCACCATTGCGGACACATACGGGTCCTCAGTGGGTATTATTCATTGTTCAGCAAGCACTGTTCCATTGTGCGTTCAGCACTGTATACCTGACATTGTTGTACACTGTCCCCTGTGTAGGCATTCACACCACCGCACAGGTCCAGTTAGGTTCACGCTGCCACACCACTGCAGCTCCAGAGGTCACTGACTGTGCCACTGGCTAATGATGTCCTGCTCATTCTCCATCCAGGTGTGCCACCAATTCCATCAGAACAACCCACTCCAGTTGCCACAGTGCTCTGTCCAGGTATGCATGTCACAGTCTCCAGTCTGTCACCACGGTTGACCTTGGGACTGCCCCATGGGCACCTGCTGGCTGTGGCCACATGCTGCTCCACGTGGGGGAGGTGGTGCTGTCATGTGGCAGGGCTGCATGCGGCACTCTATGCCCACACTGTGCAGGGTCAGGCTGCGACATGCCTCTGCAGGGGACAGGTGGCATGTCAGTGCACTGTGGTCACTGTGTGCAGCACTGTGTGTCTGGCCCCTGCATGGCACAGCTCTGCCTTTCCACACCTCATGTTGTGCATGTCTTTGGTGCGGGGTGCACCCCCTGTGGTGGTGGCCCACGCTTGCAGTCCTGTGCCCCGGACCTGACCCATGTACCATGGCCAGATGCCAGTGTTGCGCATGGTGGGTGTGGGTGGTCTACACTTCCATGGAGCCTCTGTGTAGTGATGTATGTGTCATTCCTTCCCCCATTACAGGTCTCACACCAGCATATATATGTCATCGGGATCATGTCTGGACCTCAGTGGGTGTTCCCCAAACTTCATGCCGCTTGAAACCGCCATGCTGGTGAACTGTGTGCAGCAGTGGGGCAGGACACTACTGCCCCCTGGGTGCCGTAGAAGCAGTGCCACAGAGCGGGAGTGGGCATTGGCATGCCATCAGTGCCCGCATGGCACAGTCCACTGGCACCTGCAGGACTGTGCAGCAACTCAGACACTGCTGGCAGGACCTATCATGGAGAGAGACCGAGATCTTGCATCGCATGATCAGCATTGCGAGGCAGTGGGACACGGATATGCAGTCTGGGCAGGCCATGGGTGGAGGTATGTATAGCTACGGTTGTTTATCTGTTGCAGCAGTGCTGGCATGGTGGTCATGGCGCGTGCTGCCTCACACACACTCACTCACCTGTCCCTTCCCCCCACAGGTTCCACTGGCACAGCAGGGCTGCATCATCAGCCTCAGGCAGGAGGAACGCACTGGCGCCAGGTGAGTACATACGGTGGTCCCCTTGTGCTGTGGCTTTGCCGGACTGCTACATGGTGGCTCACGCTGTACCCACATACTGCCTATGTGTGTGTGTGTGTGTGTGTGTGTTTGCACCTGACTGGGCCTAGCACTGACCACATCCCTTGCATCCCTACAGGTGTCCACAGTAGGCTGTCACAGAGGCAGAGTGCTCTGCTGAGGGCAATGGTAGGCGTGAAAGCCAGTGATGCTGAGGTGTACTGGCAGCGCACACAGCACCAGCAGCAGAGGGCCAGGGTCCTTTCCCCAACCTCCTCATCCACCTCTTCCTCCACCTCCTCTGGGAGTGGTCATGCCTGTCGCAGGGGATGACCCGGGTGCTGGGCCCATGCAGGGTAGGGGCCTGGAGCAGGAGCAACTTGTGAGTCTGGTGTTGGCCATCCTTGAGGACATTGGGCATCTCCATGGGTCAATGGGCTCCTCAGCTTACAGAACTGCACCATTCCTAGTTTCCATGGGACTCTGTGTTCCATCCATGAGTGGGTCACTGTTTGGGTGGGTGTATATAGGGATGGTTGCATTGTTTGGGTGGGTATGTATATATGGGTGGGGTGGGATATACTGGTGGGCATGTCAATTGGTAGTGATATCTGTTGTTGGTGGAGTGTGTATTTGTTGTTGGGCGTGTTCCTTTGTGGGTGTGGGGTGTTTGTGGGTGTTGTGGGTTACTGTTTGGGTGTGGTTGCCCTGTTGTGTTCCAATGTTACGCTGTTGCCTGCTGTTGATCCCCATCCCCCTTACTATGTTACTCTGTGTCCCTGTTTCAGTTGCTACAATTAAACCGTTTGCCATCAGCACTGTGTCTGTGTGTCTGTTTCAGGTCTGTGCATGTATGTGTCGCCCTGTGCAGGGGTGCACACTGGTGGTGGTGCCTGCTGTCCCCTGTGTTTCCTCACTGTGCATCTGGTCACTGTGCCACATGTGCTGCTCATGGCCCAAGGCTCTGTATACTGGCCACCTCTGCATGGTGACCTGTGTGCTGTGGGTCGCCATGCATGCTGTGGCATCCATGACACCACACATTGTACCCCAGCTGTGCAGTGGCATGGTGCCTGTGCTGCACCCATCCACCTCAGGATACCAATGTTCCCTGCAGGTGGCACCACTGGCATGGACATTGGTGTGTCTCGCCACCATATATCCACGGGTCTGTGCTCCCTGGTGCTGTGTCCCTGTTGTGGTTGCACTGTTGACATGAATCAGTGGCCATGGCAGGGGCATTGTGCCTGGTGGTGCCATTGTACCAGCATTGTGCCTGTGGGCTCTGTGAACCTGTTACACCCCGTACCACACTGTCGCTGTGTGCCTGCCTTGCTCGCATTATCTGTCTGTCATGGCTCCCATGGTGTGTTGCTGTGTGCTGCTTGCATGGGACACTGCATGGCACTGGTCCAGCCCTGTTCAAGTGTGTTGGTGGCTCTGGGATGTGCCATGTGCCTGCAGGCCTACAGGTGTGTGCCCCCCCATGGTGTGCTGCCTGCCCCGGCATTGCTACTGGTCCTTCCGCATGTCTCTCCCCATATGTTGGGATAGGTATGCATTACATTGTTTTACATATCACTGTCTGATACACATGTAACGCCTCTTCTCACAGGATGTTATACCGGTGTACTGGATGCTAGGACACCTGTGTCCTTGTATTGTTTATGATGTATATGTTGGCATTGCCACCGTTGGGTGGATTGTGCTACTACACTGTCATATGTAGAACTGTACCCCTTAGATTCACAAATCGATGTCTACTACCGACCTGGGCGATATCATGGACTGTGGGTCCACCTCTTATGTGGCCAATAGGGCTCATCCTTGTACCCAATATTGTTTCTATCATACAGTAACCATTGTACGTATCATAGGTACCTGATGTGGGTCATTACATCTTCCACCTCGGTGACCCGAGTGACACTGAAATTCCTCGTGGCATAGGGACTGCTAATGATTGGCTCCCAGTTCGTACTGGTAGGTACTGCTTAGGGCGACTGTGACTTTCCTGTCTGGTGGTGTTGGACAGGTGTACCACTGCTTTGCAATGTGTCTGTGATACCATCCATTCCCAGTCTAGCCAACTACCTGGGAGAGAGGTCTGAGACCCAACAGCTGGAAGTGGTGGTGGGGAACGATCAGGCCAGCAGACAGTGGTGGTGCCAGGACAGTGGCCAGGGGCTGGTAGGGGTGGGACTTGGCCGAGGGGAATGGGATGGGTGTGAGGCGTGTGACCAGGCCCGATACAGATGGTACATCTGGGCGGGGACAGTATGGCCCATGGGGTGGGAGGACACCAGGCACAGCCACAGTGTGACTCACCCATCGAGCGGGCCCATGTGACTGGTAAGCCCTAGTCGTGTGGCAGTATGGCATGGTATTATGTATGTGTGTCTACTATGTACCTGCTGTGCATGACAGCTGTGTTGCCTGTGCACTGCAGTGTGCTGTGTCCCCATCCACCCCCCCTGCAGGGCACCACCAAACACTGCACTGGCTGTGGCCATGCCTGGCAATGTATCACACTGCTGCACCCTGTTCCCCAGGCTTGGTACATGGGCATTAGGACCCATGCCACAGTCATGCCCTGTGCCTGTGCTGGACAGTGCAGCTGTCCTGTTGTGGGCTGACTGTACACATGGTGTGTGGCCTACCTGGGCTACCTGTCTGGGCTTGTTCCGCCCCTGCACCCCTACCCCTGGCCAATGTGCTACCCTCCCGGGCACCTGCTGGCCATGGCTTGTGACATCCGGTGTTCAGCTACACCCTCGGCATTCAGTCCCCATGGACCGTGCGACAGGACTCCACTGTCCTGGTACCCTGTGCCAGTTGCCCGGTCCCACTGCTGCAGTGCTGTGACACCTGTCCCATCGATGGCCTGACCCATGACCTGCGATGGCTTTCACCTGCCTACCCCAAACAATGGGTCTTCCTGGAGGACTTTGTAGACTTTTATGGACTTTGCAAAATGTTACATGGTAGCCCGCACTGGATGTTGTACTGTAAGAAAATCATGGAATTTTTAGAGATCATACCATCTTGAAATGCCTGAAGAAGAAAGGTATCAATTTCTTTCTTAAAATTCAATGTGGATCTTTTTCCAAAGGTCTGTAAAAGTGCAATTGACCAAGTGATGCTGTACTTCCTGTATATAGTCCTTGGTATTGAGAATCAGCACAGCTCCCTTTATCCGCTGGCTTGATAATAATCAAGGAATTATTCTCCAGTTCAGTTAATGCTTTTCATCATTACTACATTACGAAAAAAATATCTGTTCTGTTTCTCAAAGAGGAATCTATGTCATTCAAACATGCAGTTCAAAAACCATAATTGCAGCTGAAGGTGATGGATTAAAAGTAGATGGACTTTAAAATGCTGAAAATGTCCCTCCTGCTGTAGCATCGGAGTCAACACTGTTTCAATCTCTTGCACTTGTTCAGCCATGTAATTACTTCTACGCTACTGAAAAGATTTAATACTTGGCTACTTGTATCTGTGGTGCCTTTATGTAGGCAGAACTTCAAGGGCATTCAAATTGAGGGTTTGTGAACACGAGTGACATAGATGTCATAATGATAAGAATGCCTTTGGCACAACATCTGCAATAATGCCATGATGGTATTGTCCATACCTTTATATTTTGTGGTATTGAGAGAGTCTGTATAGGCCCACGTGGAGGGGATTTGGAGAACAGAATCTTGTGCAGAGGGTATTTTTGGATCTATACCCTGGGTGCTTTGAAGTACCCAGGATTAAATGACACTTTTGATATTTCTCCTTTCTTAAGGTCTAAATATTTTAAATAATGAAAAATTAAGATATAAATGTGATATTATGTGTTATTTACAGTGTGTTACCTTTTTTACAGGTTGAAGTTACCTCAGCAATCTTGGTATATAGTGTACCTGCAATTTCTATTCTTCCTGATTGTTTTTATCCATTAAGAGAAATGTTTACTAATATAGTACTGTATTTTTGACCTATAGTAATATGTCCATTTATTATTATAAAATTTAAATTATGGGCATTAATTTTGGACTTTACGGTCATTATATGCATACTAGAATGAAGTTTATTTGGTATTAGTGGTGTAATTTCTTTCATTTTATTATATTATTGTGGTATTATTGATATAATTATTACACTGTCACTTTAAGTGGTATTTTCTATTTAAAAGGTTATTGTAATTACCAAATTAGTCCTGAGGAGGCGCTTTTGTGTGAAACCGGTCGGGTTGTTTGTGTTCTGGGAGCTGTTGTCACCTTTATGGAGCCACTGTATTTTATCTCTTCACATGAGAGTTTAATATAGCATTATTTATAAAAAGAAGTGTTGGTGCTGTGTTTTTGTTCACATGGTTACTAACCCACACTAGCACAACTTGAGCTGGAGCCACTTTTCTTGTGTCACTATGTATTGTTTTAAACAGACTCAGCTCGACTTTGTTGACGCTTGGAAAGAATATATGTGACCGGTTTTATCTAATCAGTATTATAGTCCTTTTTGTGGTCTGTGTTTACAGCCTGCATTTCTTAGCTATGTCCTCTAATATAGAGGATTTACATGCAGGTGGTGATGGCTCCCAGACTTTAGTAAATTTCTGTCTTTTCAGGCATTGGGACACCAAATCTGTTTCGAGTTTGGATCCTGACACTGCCATAATTCAGCCTAATAATACAGCTGAATGTGAATTCTAAATCGTGAGCCAGTAGCCAGTATATTTACTGCATATTTTGAACTGAAAAAGCTAGCATTAAAAGCAAGTATGCCTTTATTGGAACCTCACTAGCCTAGAGGGATATGTACAGGTGAATCAATCGAGGGGACTCAGAGTAATTAATGGCCTGGATATGGTCTGATCGACAAGGCTTTTAAAGAAGACTGAATTAATCAGATGCAGGCAGCCTCTATGCTTTTCCAGGAGTGTATTATAAGAGACTATCGTGCACAGAAGATTAAATTGAGCTCTTGTTAAAGAAAAGAATCTGTTTTTGCTAGCTATAGTGCTGATTCAGATTTTATAGAACTTGAAAAAGCTACGAATGGCAATAACTAAACAGGATGCTGTTATTATAACCATAAAATAAAAAGTTTGAGTGAGACCGCCAGGATTATGCTTTAAACAGAGTTTTTACATGGAAGGGGTCCGAGGTTTGCTGGAAAGCATAAGCGGTATTGCTAAGAAGAAGCAGCAACATAATAAATCAATTTTACGCACCAGCACTAATAATAGCATTGACGCCAGTTTCCATTCTACATCAAAATCATCTGAGGATCCTTTAGAAGAAGATGGCACAGTGAACAACAGCCAACCGTGCTACTTCAAACGACTAATACAGTTCAGACGTGGATCAAAGACACGAAGAGGTGGGAGAAGGAGATGGAAGAACAAAAGCCATTGAGGCAAGCGGTATCCAAAATGGCACAGAGAACTCCACAGAAGTACAGAGGGAGGTCGATGCAATAAATGTTAAGAATCTGTCAGATGTTCTACTGTCTGAGAATCAAGTCTCTGTTTTGGGGCAAGGGACTTAAATTTATTCCTACGTGCTGTACACTCTAAGTTTAACATCTTTTTGGACATCAAGAAGTTTACTCGTAAACTTAGTATTAAATCTTTTTTCAATAAACGTAGCAGTAATTACATGGCTGAACAAGTGCAAGAGATTGAAACAGTGTTGACTCCGATGCTACAGCAGGAGGGACATCTTCAGCATTTTAAAAGTCCATCTACTTTTTAATCTAGCCTTCAGCTGCAATTATGGTTTTGAAACCGCATGTTTGAATGACATAGATTCCTCTTGAGAAACAGAACAGATATTTTTTTGTAATTTAAGCAATGATGAAAAAGAAAGCATTAACTGGACTGGAGAATAATCCCTTGATTACTATCAAGCCAGTGGACAAAGGGTGAGCTGTGCTGATTCTCAATACCAAGGACTATACATAGGAAGTACAGCGTCACTTGGACAATGGCACTTTTTACAGACCTTGGAAAAGATCCCACATTGAATTTTAAGAAAGAAATTGATACCTTTCTTCTAGGCATTTCAAGATGGTATGGTCTCTAAAATTCCTTGATTTTCTTACAGTACAACATCCAGTGCGGGCTACCATATGCTTTGCCAAAGTCCATAAAAGTTTGCAAAGTCCTCCAGGAAGACCCATTGTTGGGCATTGGTTTACTTACTGAACCACTTTCCCAATATGTAGATGCACACATATGGGAGATAGTGGGTCATTGTCCTCCTTTGAGGGACACTACACAAACTTTGGGTATCCGGAGAACTTACAAATTGAGCAGTCCTGGCTATTAGTATTGATGGATATTGAACTTTATATACAAATATTCCTCACCAGGGTGGACTGGAGGCAGTGCATGCATGGTTAGACCTGTCTCACTAATCTGGATGACTGTGAAAAAGATTTTCTGGTTCAGCTCTCTGAATTTGTGCTTAAATTTAATGTCTTCAGTTTTCAAGGGAAATATTATCACCAAATTATGGGACAGCTATGGGAGCTACATCGCCTCCCAATTATGCTAACCTTTATTTGGGACAGTGGAAAGGGAGGTGGTTTATGACTATGCCAAGAATCCTTTCTGTGATAAAATTGACCTCTGGAGATGTATTATTGATGATGTTCTGATGGTGTGGCGGGGAACCTATGATGAGTTGGAAAGATTTGTAGAATATTTGCATTTATCAAATCCGCACTTAAGAGTTTCAGTACAGGCAGATCTTAGACAGATAAGCTTTTTGGATTTGGATATTGTTAAATTACAGGATGGTACTATTTGTGCCTCTATTTTTCGTAAACCTACATATAAAAATCCAGTTCTGCATGCTTCCAGCTGTCATCCCCGCCACATCATCAGAAATATTCCAAAATCTCAATTCATGAGGGCCAAGCTTAACTGCAGTGAACTGGGAGACTTTGAGATCTGTATGGAGTGCAATGGCAGAGAGATTCCAGGATAGAGGTTATACACTGATGTGTTACAAAATTCAATGGATGTAGTCTAAATATGCCTAGGAGAGAACTGTTAGAATATAAAGTTAAAGTAGTAGATAATGAACATCTTAATTTTATCACCACTTTTGGTAAGAATACAGCAGAAGTTAAGGATATCATAGACAGACACTGGCCTATATTAAGTACAGATGCTACACTGAAAAATGAAGTTAAATCCAGACCAAGGATGGTTTATAGAAAAGGGAGGAATATTTCGGACTTGTTGGTGCACTCATAGCAACCAGTGAATAGATCTAATACTAATTGGCTACCTCTGCCACCCTTGGGCTTTTTCTGTTGTGGCCATTGTAAGTTTTGTAACATCATGGACCAGAAAAAAACAGTTTTCTTCTGTTAATGTCAACAAACAGTTTGAAGTGAGACAGTTTATTAACTGTTCCACTACAGGGTGGTATATTGGCTACTTGTTCCTGTGGTGCCTTTTATGTAGGCAAAACTTCAAGGGCATTCAAATTGAGAGTTTGTGAGCACATGAGTGACATTAGATGTCATAATGATAAGAATGCTCGGCACAACATCTGAAACAATGCCATGATGGTATTGTCCATACCTTACATTTTGTGGTATTGAGAGAGTCTGTGTAGGCCAACTGGAGGGGATTTGGAGAATAGAATCTGTGCAGAGAGTCTTTGATCTATACCCTGGGTGCTTGAAGTACCAGGATTAAATGGCACTTTGATATTGCACCTTTCTAAGGTCTAAATATTTTAAATAATGAAAATTTAGATATAAATGTGATATTATGTGTTATTTATAGTGTGTTCCCTTTTTCAGGTTGAAGTTACCTCAGCAATCTTGGTATATAGTGATCCTGCAACTTCTATTCTTCCTGATTGTTTTTTGCCCATTATGAGAAATGTTTGCTAATATAGTACTATATTTTTGACCTATAGTAATATGTCCATTTATTATTATAAAATTTAAATTATGGGCATTAATTTGGGACTTTGTGGTCATTGTATGCATACTAGAATGAAGTTTATTTGGTATTAGTGGTGTAATTTCTTTCATTTTATTATATTATTGTGGTATTATTGATATAATTATTGCACTCTCACTTTAAGTGGTTTTTATATTTAAGGGTTATTGTAATTACCAAATAGTCCCTGAGGGGCGCATGGTGACGTGAAAACCGGTCAGGCTGTTTGTGTTCTGGGAGCTGTTGTCACCTTGTATGGCGCCCTGTATTTTATTTCTTCACATGTGAGTTTAATACAGCATTATTTATAAAAAGAAGTGTTGGTGCTGTGTTTTTTTGTTCATATGGTTACTAACTTACACTAGCACAACTCGAGCTGGAGCCGCTTTTGTGTTACATTGCAGAATTGCTGCCAGTGCATTTGGTGACAAGCATGCCATGTAGGGCATGGTACAGGGACAGTGGTACACAGCCTGCCAGTCAGGCAGCCGTGCACCTGTGTGTCAGACACTGGCAATGGCCTGTGTTGTCCCTCCTGCACAGTCTGAAGGAACGTGTGGCAACACCCGATCTGTGAGGCACAGGACAGCTGGGACATGGGCAGCCATGTGCTGCACACAGGCATGGATGGTGCTACATGGAATTAGAAGCATCAGGACTGGATACAGCACACAAGCCAGCATGTGGTGCAGCTCACCAATGCAGTGACACACCCCCACCAAACAGACATTCATCCCCGTCGCAGAGGCACAGTGACAGTGTGACAGGGCCATGGCCCCATCTGTATAGGGTGCACTTGTCAGAGGTACAGTGTAGGTACATACACCGTCCTGAGGTGCCCATGTCACACTAAGCCAGGCACCTCCTGGGCATGGGTGTGTGTGGCCATGGCCCATGGACACCATGGTGTACCACAGTCCCAGGGTGGGGCAGCACACAGGTGCTGGTGTGCACCCAGTGGCCAAGGCACACACCAGTGCCACATGCCCCCCCATACCGACCTGCCCTGGGGCCGGCAACATGGTCATAGGTCACTGGCACTATCTCCACACCCCATGGGCAGGTCGGTCATACAGCACCTGGGCCATGGTGTGTGGGCTGGTGTGCACACCAGAGCAACTGTGGGCAGTCATGCATGGGGGGGCAGCAGCCAGTAGCATGTGCAGACTGCATGACTGAGCCATGGTACTTGGTACCGTCCACAGCCTACAGCACAGAGACACCCTGTTCCATGATGTGTGGCACTGGCCCACAGGCAGCACTGTACATGCATTGGAATGTGCATGTTTACAGTAGATGGTGACACTGTGTGCATATGCATGGCTTGCCTGAGCAATGGAACGGATCCGCACACATCATGACAGTGGGCCACGCCCCCAGGCATTGATGTGGATAGGTGTACCCCATGTGGAGCGGCAGGCACACAGTGTGATAGGTGATGTACCACACCCTGGGACCGATGTATATGGGGCACACCCATGGTGGACAGTGTACTACGCACAGTAAGGTTGTGCCACACAGACAGGCCCATACCCCTCACCCACCCACAGCACATCCCAGGGACAGGGCGGCCAACACCATGGTTCCAGCTGCAAGAACAGTGTTATCTGTTCCAGGACCTGCGCACACCATGCTTCTGGGTGTGCCCAGCAGTACCTTGATGAGGACTACACGGCCACTCCCATAGCTTGCATGGTGGTGTGGGTCCTATCCCCATCCTGCCATGGCAGCTGTGTGAACCACATGAGGGACTGCTTGGATAGGCTGCGACAGCAACAGGGACAGCCCTGTACCACAGGGGACATAGAGGGGTATGGGCTGGGCCTTTGTCAAGCAGGTATGATGGTCTGTGCCATAGATAGTACTACAGAGAGGCCCAGAGGTATGGGGGCATACCTCCTGGTGTCCCTCAGCATGGGGGCCAACCCACCCCCTACCCAGTGCCCTGACCCACTGCCGCCCCTCATGGGCAGTGTGCTGCACACACAGCTACTGTGCTGCGACTGCATGCCACAGCCCAGATACCATGTACACAACTTACCCAACACTGTACTGCATGGTGTACATCACAACACCATGGTGGTCACTGTGGTCTGAACCTGTATCCCAATGCAAGGGGCAGTGACCCCCATCCTGAGGGTCTGTGTCCCTCAGTGTCCCCACAAATAGGAGGGGGTCTGTCAGCACCATCCAGGTGTGAACACAACCATAGGATGACTGCCACCAATGCAGGCATGGGGCAGTAATGCTGGGCCTACCTGCATGGGATAGTGATGTACCACTAAGGTAACATGTTACCATCCATACATGTGGCCAGTCCAGTATACTGACTGCCATACTGTGGTGTGTGGATGTAACATGCCCCCCATAACCTTGGAAACCATGCCAGATCACAGCTCTGGGATAATGTACACATCCATTGCACATAACATAACAGAACCCTGAATGTCCACCATTGGGAGGGTCCATACCTGTTCCTGTCCCTCAGGTCAGTGACAGATGGAGTAGGGATATCTATGGGGGGGACCTGCTGTGGCCCAGTACTCACCTGTCTGCAGTTTGTCTGTCCCTGTCCTGTTCCTGTTGGCAATGTTCCTGTTGGCAATGCAGTGTTGTTGCTCTGTCCTACACCCAGCACTCCAGCTCCTGTAACCCTACACTGTGCTAGGGCCTATCTACTCGCTACCGTACATGCAACACGTGCACGTCGCATGTGCATTGCAGATCGCAAATCGTATGTGCGCAATTGCGGCCTGTGTGGTGGTATATGCGACATGCACATAATGTGTGTCTTGGCTTCTGTGATGTGGGGTTGTGCTTGCCTGATGTCACTCAATTATGTGCTACCTGCAGCCACAACACAGATGCGAAATGGGATAGGCACACTTGCATGGGTAGCACCAGAGTCTGCAAGATCCTGCGTGTGTGTGTGTGTGTCCTGGGGTGGTCAGAGGCAGGATGCTGCTGACCAACAGTTGGCCACACAGAGGGGCGGGACTGCACGGCACTGCCCACAACCATGGTGTAGCACTGGCACAGTCCTTGTACATGGGTGCCCACCCTGCCATTGGCAGGCCTGTGTCCCCTGTAGAGGTGGGGGGTGCATGGTCCCATGGGATACCTGGCAGCATGGGCCACCAAGTGAGTGGCAGGGTTCCCATGTGCGCAATGCACCTGTCGACGGCGGGGGAGGGATGCATGACTGTATGCCTTGGTGGCAGCGAGGCCGAAGACTGTCACAGTGTGCAGTGCTGGCAGGGTGCCAGATGTCACCACACTGTACCATGCTAGTTTGCACCTATTGCCATGGTACTGTGTGGTGGCACTTACCTGGCGCCACTGTGCTGAGTGTGCCACTCCACGCAGACAACTGTGGTGTGTCACACGCCACCCCATGGTGTACTCCACTGTGTGGTGCAGCAGGCACAATGCATGGCTGTATGGCATACACAGTGCCCAGTGCTGGCACCGCACAGGGCATGGTGAACACATGGGTGTAGGCTGGCATACCCCAGGCACTCCATGGTGTGCAGGTGTAGTGAAGGGGGTGGCAAATAGGCTCTGCACTGCAGCTGGTTGCCTGTGTGTGGACCGATGTCACATGCAGCATCATGCCTCTGACCGCCACAGGGCACATACACAAGGTTCTGCAGGCTCAGATGCTACACATGCAGGTATTCCCATACCCACACTACAAATGCCAACATGCACAACAATATGACATATCGCAACTGCTTCCACATGCTGCAATTGCTCATTGCCAAGTGCTGTACTGCAGGCCACAATTGCGCTCATGTGATGTGCAATGCACATTCTGCGTGCACATGTGGCATCTACGGTAGCGAGTAGCTAGGTCCTCACACAGTCTACAGTACCAGAAGCTGGAGAGCTGGATGTAGGAGTGGAGGACAACTGTGCTACAGCCCACCAGAGCAGGACATGGACAGACAGACAGACGCCAGACTGGTGAGTACTGGCCACAGCAGGCCCCCCGATGCATACCTCTACACCATTAGACACTGCATTGAGGCACAGGGTCTAGTATGGATACACACATTGGGGGCCAGTGAGGGGCCCAGACCCTCAGGATGGGGCGGTCACGGCCACACACACATAGGGATACATGCTCAGACTACTGTGGTCACCATAGTGTATACATGTACAGCATGTATCATGGTGTTAGGTGTGTTGCTATACACATGGGAGTAGGCAGGCATACTCCATGCACTACACGGTGTGCAATCGTATGTTGGGGGTAGTGTATAGGCTCTGGCCTGCGTCCATCTGCCATGACCACAGACAAAGGCAATACTGGACCATTCTGTAGACATAAACATATGGGTCGACACTAGAGGACCTGGCCATGAATACTGTCATTGCATCCCAAGGGCAATAACAGTGGACAGGCAGTGGGCTGGTATGTGGGCACCTTAGGGACCAATGCATGGTGGCCATACAGACCCATGCATGGCACAACATCACTGTCATGGATTGCATATGTTGTTAGTCATGTGCCACTTGGGCCAACATACACGGTCCAGGGGTACAGTTGTACATTGTCCGGCTCCCTCCCCAAGGGGAGAACACCATGGCATGCAGGTCGGGTGTTGCCATGCATCCTGTCAGACAGTGTGGGGGGGCACCACATGCCATTGCCAGTGCCTGACACATGGGTGCACAGCTGTCTGACTGGCTGGCTGTCCACCACTATCCCTGTACCATGCCCTACATGGTATGCCTGTCTGAAATGCACTGGCGGCCTGTCTGCAATGCCATCCGCCATCATTGCAGGCATGCTCCAGCCAACATCCACCCTGTGCTGGGTTGCTCATGGCAGGGTGGCCAAGGGACCTTCCTGGGCCAAGTTTGGGAGCATATCCATAGGCTGGTGTCAGGTGGGGGGGTGCGCATTGCCCACATGCAGCAGTCCACGTTTGCACTTACGGCAGTGTACTAATCCATGTCCATACCCCTCCCTAGCACCATTGCGGACACATACGGGTCCTCAGTGGGTATTATTCATTGTTCAGCAAGCACTGTTCCATTGTGCGTTCAGCACTGTATACCTGACATTGTTGTACACTGTCCCCTGTGTAGGCATTCACACCACCGCACAGGTCCAGTTAGGTTCACGCGCCACACCACTGCAGCTCCAGAGGTCACTGACTGTGCCACTGCTAATGATGTCCTGCTCATTCTCCATCCAGGTGTGCCACCAATTCCATCAGAACAACCCACTCCAGTTGCCACAGTGCTCTGTCCAGGTATGCATGTCACAGTCTCCAGTCTGTCACCACGGTTGACCTTGGGACTGCCCCATGGGCACCTGCTGGCTGTGGCCACATGCTGCTCCACGTGGGGGAGGTGGTGCTGTCATGTGGCAGGGCTGCATGCGGCACTCTATGCCCACACTGTGCAGGGTCAGGCTGCGACATGCCTCTGCAGGGGACAGGTGGCATGTCAGTGCACTGTGGTCACTGTGTGCAGCACTGTGTGTCTGGCCCCTGCATGGCACAGCTCTGCCTTTCCACACCTCATGTTGTGCATGTCTTTGGTGCGGGGTGCACCCCCTGTGGTGGTGGCCCACGCTTGCAGTCCTGTGCCCCGGACCTGACCCATGTACCATGGCCAGATGCCAGTGTTGCGCATGGGGGTGTGGGTGGTCTACACTTCCATGGAGCCTCTGTGTAGTGATGTATGTGTCATTCCTTCCCCCATTACAGGTCTCACACCAGCATATATATGTCATCGGGATCATGTCTGGACCTCAGTGGGTGTTCCCCAAACTTCATGCCGCTTGAAACCGCCATGCTGGTGAACTGTGTGCAGCAGTGGGGCAGGACACTACTGCCCCTTGGGTGCCGTAGAAGCAGTGCCACAGAGCGGGAGTGGGCATTGGCATGCCATCAGTGCCCGCATGGCACAGTCCACTGGCACCTGCAGGACTGTGCAGCAACCTCGACACTGCTGGCAGGACCTATCATGGAGAGACGAGATCTGCATCGCATGATCAGCATTGCGAGGCAGTGGGACACGGATATGCAGTCTGGGCAGGCCATGGGTGGAGGTATGTATAGCTACGGTTGTTTATCTGTTGCAGCAGTGCTGGCATGGTGGTCATGGCGCGTGCTGCCTCACACACACTCACTCACCTGTCCCTTCCCCCCACAGGTTCCACTGGCACAGCAGGGCTGCATCATCAGCCTCAGGCAGGAGGAACGCACTGGCGTCCAGGTGAGTACATACGGTGGTCCCCTTGTGCTGTGGCCTTGCCGGACTGCCACATGGTGGCTCACGCTGTACCCACATATTGCCTATATGTGTGTGTGTGTGTGTGTGTGTGTTTGCACCTGACTGGGCCTAGCACTGACCACATCCCTTGCATCCCTACAGGTGTCCACAGTAGGCTGTCACAGAGGCAGAGTGCTCTGCTGAGGGCAATGGTAGGCGTGAAAGCCAGTGATGCTGAGGTGTACTGGCAGCGCACACAGCACCAGCAGCAGAGGGCCAGGGTCCTTTCCCCAACCTCCTCATCCACCTCTTCCTCCACCTCCTCTGGGAGTGGTCATGCCTGTCGCAGGGGATGACCCGGGTGCTGGGCCCATGCAGGGTAGGGGCCTGGAGCAGGAGCAACTTGTGAGTCTGGTGTTGGCCATCCTTGAGGACATTGGGCATCTCCATGGGTCAATGGGCTCCCTGCTTACAGAACTGCACCATTCCTAGTTTCCATGGGACTCTGTGTTCCATCCATGAGTGGGTCACTGTTTGGGTGGGTGTGTATATAGGGATGGTTGCATTGTTTGGGTGGGTATGTATATATGGGTGGGGTGGGATATACTGGTGGGCATGTCAATGTGGTAGTGATATCTGTTGTTGGTGGGAGTGTGTATTTGTTGTTGGGCCTGTGTTCCTTTGTGGGTGTGGGGTGGTGTTTGTGGGTGTTGTGGGTTACTGTTTGGGTGTGGTTGCCCTGTTGTGTTCCAATGTTACGCTGTTGCCTGCTGTTGATCCCATCCCCTTACTATGTTACTCTGTGTCCCTGTTTCAGTTGCTACAATTAAACCGCTTGCCATCAGCACTGTGTCTGTGTGTCTGTTTCCAGGTCTGTGCATGTATGTGTCGCCCTGTGCAGGGGTGCACACTGGTGGTGGTGCCTGCTGTCCCCTGTGTTTCCTCACTGTGCATCTGGTCACTGTGCCACATGTGCTGCTCATGGCCCAAGGCTCTGTATACTGGCCACCTCTGCATGGTGACCTGTGTGCTGTGGGTCGCCATGCATGCTGTGGCATCCATGACACCACACATTGTACCTCCCAGCTGTGCAGTGGCATGGTGCCTGTGCTGCACCCATCCACCTCAGGATACCAATGTTCCCTGCAGGTGGCACCACTGGCATGGACATTGGTGTGTCTCGCCACCATATATCCACGGGTCTGTGCTCCCTGGTGCTGTGTCCCTGTTGTGGTTGCACTGTTGACATGAATCAGTGGCCATGGCAGGGGCATTGTGCCTGGTGGTGCCATTGTACCAGCATTGTGCCTGTGGGCTCTGTGAACCTGTTACACCCCGTACCACACTGTCGCTGTGTGCCTGCCTTGCTCGCATTATCTGTCTGTCATGGCTCCCATGGTGTGTTGCTGTGTGCTGCTTGCATGGGACACTGCATGGCACTGGTCCAGCCCTGTTCAAGTGTGTTGGTGGCTCTGGGATGTGCCATGTGCCTGCAGGCCTACAGGTGTGTGCCCCCCCATGGTGTGCTGCCTGCCCCTGGCATTGCTACTGGTCCTTCCGCTATGTCTCTCTCCTCTATATGTTGGGATAGGTATGCATTACATTGTTTTACATATCACTGTCTGATACACATATGTACGTCCTTCTCACAGGATGTTATACCGGTGTACTGGATGCTAGGACACCTGTGTCCTTGTATTGTTTATGATGTATATGTTGGCATTGCCACCGTTGGGTGGATTGTGCTACTACACTGTCATATGTAGAACTGTACCCCTTAGATTCACAAATCGATGTCTACTACCGACCTGTATGATATCATGGACTGTGGGTCCACCTCTTATGTGGCCAATAGGGCTCATCCTTGTACCCAATATTGTTTCTATCATACAGTAACCATTGTACGTATCATAGGTACCTGATGTGGGTCATTACATCTTCCACCTCGGTGACCCGAGTGACACTGAAATTCCTCGTGGCATAGGGACTGCTAATGATTGGCTCCCAGTTCGTACTGGTAGGTACTGCTTAGGGCGACTGTGACTTTCCTGTCTGGTGGTGTTGGACAGGTGTACCACTGCTTTGCAATGTGTCTGTGATACCATCCATTCCCAGTCTAGCCAACTACCTGGGAGTGAGGTCTAGACCCCCTAACAGCTGGAAGTGGTGGTGGGGGGCCGTCAGGCCAGCAGACGGGTGGTGGTGCCAGGGACTGAATGGCCCAGGGGGCTGGTAGGGGTGGGACTGTGGCCGAGGGGATGGGATGGGTGTGGGGGGCGTGTGACCAGGCCCGATACAGATGGTACATCTGAGGCAGGGGACAGTATGGCCCATGGGGGTGGGAGGGACACCAGGCACAGCCCACAGTGTGGGCTCCTTACATCAAGCGGGCCCATGTGACTGGTAGGCCTAGTCGTGTGGCAGTATGGCATGGTAGTATGTGTGTCTACTATGTACCTGCTGTGCATGACAGCTGTGTTGCCTGTGCACTGCAGTGTGCTGTGTCCCCATCCACCCCCCCTGCAGGGCACCACCAAACACTGCACTGGCTGTGGCCATGCCTGGCAATGTATCACACTGCTGCACCCTGTTCCCCAGGCTTGGTACATGGGCATTAGGACCCATGCCACAGTCATGCCCTGTGCCTGTGCTGGACAGTGCAGCTGTCCTGTTGTGGGCTGACTGTACACATGGTGTGTGGCCTACCTGGGCTACCTGTCTGGGCTTGTTCCGCCCTTCGGCACCCCTACCACCCCTGGCCAATGTGCTACCCTTCCCGTGGCACCTGCTGGCCATGGCTTGTGACATCCCGGTGTTCAGCTACACCCCTCGCACCAGTCCCCATGGACTGCGACAGCACTCCACTGTCCTGTACCCTGTGCCAGTTGCCTGGCCCTACTGCTGCAGTGCTGTGACACCTTGTCCCATCGATGGCCTGACCCATGACCTGCGCTGGCTTTCACCTGCCTACCTGCACAAGCCCTCCCAGGGCTGTGTCTGGCACTGGTGGACATCTGATGTTACCTGGGGAGCTACACAACACACCATGTGTACAGTGGACCTACACAGGTCATTGTTGCGAATGGGAGTTACACCCTAACCAACATGTATCCAGTATAGCACTACCTTTGAACTGACGACAAATGAACAACACAAAGTAGGGATGGGGTGCAAAGATTTATGTACAAGGTGCATTTTAAACAACAGGTGCACATATCACAGTGCTCCCCAGTCCTTCCCATCACGCGTGCCCCCACACTCACCCATGCACACAGTCATACATACACACACCCCCCCCTTGTGAACTGCACAGTGCCCCCCCATATACATGTGACTCCCTGCCATGCTATTGGCCCTGCCTCCCCATTGCAGCCCCACCCAACCATTCTCTATCTGCACAAGACACCTGGGCGTGTCACCCCTCCGGTGCCAGGTGCTGGTCTGTGGGAGGCCCTGCCGTTCTGGTGGGTTGTGTGGTGCCCTGGTGGCCCACCCTTGGCATTGCACCCTGTGGGCCTGTGTGTGCCACCTCAGTGGCACACCTGTGCCTCCGCAAGCCTACATTCCTCGGTGCCACATGTGGCTGCAACTGTACCAGTGCTGTACTATGTGATCCCCCATCATGTGTTGATTGTCTCAATCCCTGTGCAGCCTGTGGAGCACCTGCCTCAGTATGCCTGCCCCCCTGTGTGTGCCCTGTTCCAGTGGGCCTGTGTGTGGGGCTCGGCCTGGCATGTGCCTGTGCTGCTGGCATGGCTGTGTGGGTCACTGTAGCTGCAACATGGTGCCGACCTGTGCCAGGGTCAGCATGGGCACTGCCTGGCTGGGCTTGTGGCTCCGGCAGCATGACTGGCAGGGGGGGTGCAAATGACACCTGGGGTGGGGGTGGGGGTGGGGGTGACACTGGTTCTGGTGGCTCTGTCTGGGTGCTGGAGTGTGCAGTGGCTGGGGGTGCCATCCACTGGGCCAGGTATTGCAGGTGGTGCAGCTTCTGCAGTGCACATGCTATGGCCTGCATGGTTGTGGCCATGGCTGTATCGTGGCACTGCTGGTGTGCCAACATGTTTTCCAAGCCTGGCATTCAGCACAGTGCCAGATGCCCTGTATGGCATCCCCCAGGCCAGCCATGTATGCTGATGTGTCCCTGGTGAATGCATGCAGACAGCTGGCAACGCTGGACAGCTGCAGCTCCATGCTGGTGTGGTGTTCCTGCATGCCCTGCCATATATTCCCCAGCTCCTGCCTGACATCCCCCTGGCTGGCCAGCACTGACTGGCAATAGTCCCCAATGTAGGCCAGTGGGGACAGCTGGTCCTGCAGCTCATGGATGGCCTCGTCCAATTGGTCCTCCAGTCCACGGGTGCTCAGTGGGCTCAGCAACCCTATGGCAGTGTCCTCTGCTGCTGGCTGTTCTTGCTCAGTCACTTCCTGGTCAGCCACAGGTGTCTGCACCGCCTCCACAGGTGTGGCGTCACTGCTGGTGGTGTTCTCCATGGTCCCCTGCTGCTCCTGTGGTGGTCCTGCTGTGTCCTTCTCACCGCTGTCATCCATGGGGCTGTCACCATCACCACTCCCCTCAGGCTCCATCATGGGTTCCGATGTTCCGGCCACAGGTGCATCTGAGGTGCCTCCATTGAACATGGTGCTGCTACCAGCATCTGACACTGTGCCGGTGGACTGGGCCATGCCAGCACTATCCTGGCCCTGCTGCTGCTGCTCCCGCCTTCCAGCTCCGCTGGGATCACCTGCGCCAGCTGCCACAGCACCTGTTGGATGGGCAACAAGTTAGTGTGTCTCCACATCACTGTGTGCCCTCACCTGCCTGATCAGTGTTACCCTTACAGGTCTGCTTCAGCATTGCGCTATGACATTGCACCTACCACACATCTGTGCAGTCCCTCCTGGTGTATGCCACCACTGTTCTTGCCTTCTGTGCTGATGGCGTGGTCCCCCCACCATTGCTGCCCATGCTGTGCTGTCCAGCCTGGTACATCTTATCCAGCTGTCACACTGCTGCCCTCTTCAGCTCCCCACTGCACAGTGACACCATGCACGGCCATGCCATGGGGCACCACTGCTCTGGAGGGGCCAGCACCACTGGGTGACTACGTTGTCCCTGCCATCCATGCACATCTCCTGCAGCCCTCATCCTCACTCTGTGAGCACTGAGACAGGGACCCATGCCCCCTCCCTACAGCACAGCCCATGCCTGTGCATGGCCCCCCCCAGTAAACAGAGCATGTCACTGCAACTCCCAGTGAAGCATAGCCCATTCCTGTGCTGTACCTCCCCACCAGTACCCAGTGCATGTCACAGCAACTCCCTGTGCAGCACAGCCCATACCTGTGCTCTACCCCCCACCAGTACACAGTGCATGTCACAGCAACACCCTGTGCAGCACAGCCCATACCTGGGCACTGCCTCCCTCTACTGGTTTCATGTGTATGTGCCAGGCCCTTCACAGATGGACATGGCACATTCCTTTGCACAGCAGCACATGTCAGCTGCACACATGCTTGTCCCTGGCCTGCCCCATGCCATTGTCTGGTTCCCTAGGCCCACTCTGTGGCCGGCTGTGGCCATGTGGCATTCCTGTGGCATGCCACTCCACCGCTACATCTGCCTACACATTGTCACACCACCCAACCCACCTTTGCTGTTTGCTGCAGTGCTGTTGCCATGTCAGACCTGTCATGTACATTGCTGTGTTTGTCCCCACCTGTGGCAGTGTGCTGTCTAAAGCTGTCCAGCTGTGTGACTCCAGCAGTGCTCTGCTGGCTGAGGTGTGCCACAATCCTCCTCTCCATGCTGCTGAGTGGCTGATGCTGGGTGGGTCCACCCCCTGTGCCCTGTGCACTCTGCCTGTTTTGTGCCACCTTGTGCTTCACCAGGTGTTTGAGGTCATTGTACTTTTTCAGGACATCCTGGACAATCCACCACTGTGCAGCAATGGCATTGACTCTGCTTGTCACCCTGTCCCATGCCTTCTTCTGTTTTTCCCTCTTCTTGACATCCCCTCCATGACTCATGAAGAGTGCATGGTGCTTATCTATTTGATCTACCAGTGTGTTCACCTCCTCATGATTGAAGTTTCTCTACCTCCTCTGTCTCTCTACTGCAGTTTCCGCCATGGCTCTGGCATATCTGCTGGCATATGTTAGGCTACAGCTGCATGTTATGCCCTTTTATATGGTGTATCTTGCATGTTGCTACTTGCACAGTTGTGTTTGGTGTATCTCTCGCATGTTCTAGAAAAGGCCGTATATCGCATGTCGCAATTGTGGTTGTGTATCTTGCGCATGTGCATTACTTGTGTATGGCGTAATTTCCTTTGTTGAATCAGGCCCATAATCTTTAATGCTGCTGAGTTCTACTGTCCGCTAAATGTTTAATTGTTTATTATACATACAGTTAATAGTTTTCTATATCATAGATAGTTTAGTGTCTCAGCATGTGTAGTTTCTTTTTCTACTTAAAATGGCACCTTTCTGCCACTACAGTACTCCCGTGCAGAAGTCTTCCATTTTGGCACCATATATTGGCATTTTGATTATTGTCACTATGTTGCTTTCAGCCAGCGAGGACTCCATTTCATCCTTTTGCTGAATGAATGTATTGACTCTGTTTGCAGTTGTTCTTTAAAAATGTGGGCTACAAACATGTTTGCCAGTAAAACTGGCTTATTTACTTTGTGTCATGTTGCCCTATTTTTACACAATGGGCTGCTAATGTTGTGTATGCTGTCTTAGATCTAACATTAGAACTCTTGCTGTTATTTTTCATCTGGTAGGTTAGGAGCTGTAATACATGCAATAATTGTTTTTTCTCATACTATAGTCAATAGAGGACACTCAGTCCAGGGCATGGTTGGTACAATATTTAATACAGTTCTCTAGTCACGGACTGTCCTTGTTCTTGGCAGCGTTAGCTCATCCTGTTAGAACTATTGCTTGTTCCATATAAAGATATTAACCCTCATATGATGTAACATGCAGGAACAGATTATCAAGTTGTGGTACCCTGGACAGTTTTGAATTGTGGGGCCCCCTGTGACTCAACCAGTAGGCCAGGGGTTCGGAAGACGCCTAGGCCTCCGAAAGCTGAACAATTTTGATGCCTTTAAATGCATTTGGATGGTTTTCCAGCTACTCTGAATGCCATTCTTGTGATGACAATCGAAGGCTAGTGTTGTGTAGGAGGCTCAGCTGCAGGCTGCAGTATCCAGCCACTCTAGGGGATGCTACTGGTTACACTGTATGCAGCTGCTGTGGGAAGACTGTAGGCTTTACTGTATCCAGCAGCTGTGGGGAGGTTAAAGGTGAGGCAGCACAGCATCCATTTATGGTAGGGACACTACTGGCTAAACTGTGAGAAGGCTACACTGTATCCAGACATGGGGGGTGCAAGGTGCACCATATTCTGTTATTACTGGAAGGCTGAGGCACAGTAGCACCATATACAGCTGCTGTGTGGAAGCTGTATGCATGCTGCACTATCTGGCTGATGGGGGGGGGCTACAGGGTGCACTGTATCTTGCTGCTGTTGGGAGGATGCAAGGTGCAATATAGCCAGCTGCTGCTGGTCCAGCCTCTTTTGGACAGCCTGAGCATTACTAGCATTTTGCAATACAGCTGTTTGCTGTAAAAGTTTAAGTGTGACAGCTGCAGTTGGAACATGGGACCTTTGCTGTAAAAGGCAAGGGTCAAAAGACTGTTGTGACCACAGTCAGCAAGAGACCTGAGTAACTGTGGTTGCCTTGCAGATCTTCAGTGACTGCCCTTGTGGCAAAATGACAAACAAAGCACTGGGGGAAGATTAAGAAGTGAGAGAAGCTCACTGGCGCAATAAGAGGCTGAATTTCTCCCCCTCCCTCTTTTACTATATACTCTCTTCTCACAAGTCACATCATTTTATTTAGTATTTTTTTAAAGGCTTTTGAGGGAAGAGGTTGATCTGGTTTGATTTTATTATTTCATCAAGCTGTTTGATGTGATGTATTTTATTGGTTTGTACTGTAATGTTTTATCTTGATGTGATTTTATAATCTGTTCTGCGCCTTGATTTTTGAAAGGCGCACTAAAAATAAAGATTATTATTATTGTTATTAAATAACATTATTAACTTTTTTTTACCTGATAAATAAGACAAAGTCAAGAAGAAAGATGCAAAGGCAAACAGGGCTAGGCAGAACAGCTGGTGGTGATTTGGGTCCGCTCAGACAGCCTCTGCTGACTGCTCAAGCTCCTCACCAGTGGCTCCTACTACTCAACAGTCAATCTGACATAAGGTGGCAGAGGGCGCATTCTGCTGTTTTCTGCACTGCTTTACTAGACAGACGACGGTCTCTCTTACATGAGGCAACAGCGAGCGTGTTCTGCACTGCCCAACTGAGATAATTAAATTCTGCTGTTTTCTGGGCCTCTCGAGACCCGACGACCAAGTCGACAGTCAGGCTAGACAGTGGGCCTAGTGACAAGCCACAGGCAGCAGCAGCACAGACATCAGCAGTAGTCACATTGTGAAAACAAGTCATGGAAGAAGCCACTCCATGGGTGGAGTGAGCATGGATGGGACCAGGAAGCTGCTTACTGTACTTCTGGCAACAGACAGTAATGCAACAGGCCAACCATTTTAAAAGGCCCTGCTTAGCAAATAGGGAGCCCACCATTTCGGTGGTGAAAGCCACAAACAGCCGAGAGGATTTCCTATAATCCTTAGTGCTATCAAGATACCAACACAATGTCTGACAGTTGTTAAGTGAGTGAGACAACATTCCCCATGATCCATGTGTGATGAAAAGTAAACCAGAAGGTCTATATCCTGAATCAGTGTTCCCTCAGAAATTACCTTTGGCAGAAAATGAGAACTGTTATGCAAGTTAACACAATCCTTCTGGAAAACAAGATAAGGCTTTCCCGCAAATGCTTGCAACTTGGCACTACAGATAGCAGATATCATAGCCATGAGGGACAATGTCTTCCAAGAGAAGAAGCACAGCTCATTAACAGCAGATTGAAAGGGGGGCACAGTAAGGGTCTCCAAAACCAGATTAAAGTCCCACACTGGAACCAGATCACAGACCATGGGTCACAGAAGCAAAATACCTGTGGGGAACCTGCAAGAAATCCCAAGCTGGGCCACCATCATGCTGTCAGTGAAGGCACAAAAAGTCAACACTACAGCCAAGTGAACCTTTATTGAGTAATACCCGAGGCCCATGTCCATAAGGGACAGAAGGTAAGCCATAACTTGATTGACTGGACACATAAAGGTGCCCAGTAGATGGGTAGTACAACAAATTGAAAAACATTTCCATCTTGGTGAGTAGGAGTACCTAGCAGATGGCTTATGAGTTGCCAGCAGAACAGCTGCAACTGCCTGGGAAACCTCTAAGCAGGACAGTTTTATGTCCTCAGAAGCCAGACATGGAAGTGCAGGGACTGAAGAACTAGATGCCTCAGAGAGCCTTGTTCCTGTGATATAAGTCCTGCTGTAGAGGGAAGGAGACAACAGGTTCACTGCCAATTGCTGAAACAGAGGAAACCAGTTTTGCCTGGGCCAGTATGGAGCCACCAGAATAAGGGTGGCTGACTCAGCTTGAAACTTGACCAGAACCTTCTGTTTGCATACAGAAATCTCCCTTTCCAAGAGAGAGACAATGCATCTTGTCAAAAAACTCCAGGGCCTGGAAGAAGTGAGCAGAAAAGCAGCAGTTTCACATTGTATGGTGATACAAAGCAGTCAAGAGGGAAAGTAGAGGAGGCAAGCTGTGGTAGGCATCAGAATGTAGCACCAGGTGGCCATCTGCAAACATGTTAGCTTTGTACTATGCATCACTGACCTTGATTCCATGTATTTTGTGATGTGCATATATAGCAACAGCTAAGGGCTCAATGGCCAGCACAAATAACATAATAATAAGTTAACTTACCAAAATCACTCTGCCTATTCCATTCACTGCTACAGATACTCAGGAAACAGAACTAATTTGCAATGTGTCACCTCCTCTGCATCCCACCAGCAAGACAGACGGACAAATGACAAATCAGTAAGGCTTGTACCTCTTAACAAACTCCCACCATGTCAGCTATAAGTGCTGCTCCTGTCACTTGCGAGGTGAAGTTTGGAAGCCATGACAACAGCTACTGCTGATTACAGCTGAGCACAAGCTGCTTTGCTAGTCCATTCTGCAATACTATTGTTTTGACATCAGGTTGATAGTATTATGGATTCATGATGTCAGAATGATGGTATTATGACTCTTAGTCAAGCTCACTGTCCAATTAAAAACAAACTCTGGCTATAGCCGATAGGGCTGCAGGTGATGAATTTGGGGTAAAAGTATTGAAAATTACTTAAGTTATGAGCCTGCATTCGCAAAATGTAACACAGGCTCAAACATTTGTTGTTTTGTAATATTTTTTCACCAAATTTTCAACATAGCCTTGTTATGACACTGCCTTACGAAGAAGGGCAGAGAAAATGTTCAACTCCTGGCCTGAAAGTGACTTCATGCAAGGACTGTGAAATCAACTTTTGGGATGGAAAAAGACATTTTGGGCAGGAGTTGAAAAATGAAAGCTGTCACAGTCACTAGGTGCTGTAAAGAAATGGCTATGTTGAAATGCTGGGGTAACAATATTGAATTTGAGCAAACTTACAAGCTTGCATTTACAAAACTCAACATAGCCTCAGTCATAACTTTTTTATGGCTAGAGTTACATTTTGTTATATGTCAGATTCATGCTGTCTGTTGGGGCTAAAATGAGTGCAGCAACACTACTACATGTCAGTTCACAAAATGAGTTTTTCACTGCCTGCAAAATTAGCACTTGAGGAATTTGTCACTGTGAGGTTCTTTTCACAGCATGGAGAAATTACAAAACAACAACAATTGCTCTTCATTATTCTAATGTGAGAATATGTTACATGGCAAATGCTTTTCTGAACTCGGTCTAGTAATCATTAACTATTTGCATCCAGAGATAATGAAGTCTTTGTCATTTCAAGCAATAAACCATTTTTCAATAATAGTGGACAAGTCAGACTACTTTTTTGTTTGCCATCATGACTCAGTCCAATATTACATTTTTCTCTGGTGTTGAAAAAATTGATTTGATGTATTTTGTTAACCAGGTTAGCTCACTTGAATATAAATTACTGTTACCTGCTGGAGAAGGTCCTGAGGAGGGCTACAAAGATGATAGCAGGTCAGCAGGGTAAGGCATGTGAGGAGAGACTGAGGGCACTGAACATGTTCTCCCTGGAGGAAAGGAAAGAGATAGAGAGGGTGCATGATTGGGACCTTCAAGTACTTGAAAGGGATAAATAAGGTTGATAAGGAGGGTCTCTTTAAGCTGAGTGGCAACCATAACACAAGGGGGCACAGTCTTAAGCTGAAGGGTGGGTTAGGAGGGAGATGAGGAAGCACTTTTTCATAGAAAGCTGTATTATTAAGACTTAACATTTACTGTTAATTTCATTTTATAAATTAAAATTCAACTTCTGGCTATGTAACTGGACCCATAGTTATGCTAAGTACCAATCTGTATGAAGTTTTTGAATGTTTTTTTTTTTATAAAATTAATAAATGGTGCATAGCACTTTAAATATGAAGAAATAAATGTTCCTAATGTCTGGATGCACTTTAGATACACTCCCTAAGGAAGACCCAGATTGGGGTCGAGGTGCAGGAGCTTTAGTTTCTGCTTGGCAATCGACTGAATTTAATGAGCACTTTGGGCTTATAAATGTGAACTCTTGAGTGCAGGAGTTTTTCTTTTTGTGTTTTCATAGAGAGGGTGGTGGATACTTGGAATGCACTGTGACTCTCCCTATTACTTTGAGTATGGGCGTAAATTATGGTTCCCTGATGTTCTTTTTTTATTGTAAATTTTCTCATGTACTTTAGATTGTTAAAGAACACTCTTTCTGATTAATCCCTGGTTAACTCCGTAGAAAAAATGTTGAGAAACTTCGGGTGTTATATTCCACTTTAAGGTACATAATTTGAGTGAGGGTAAAGTTTCGCTTGGGGAATCACTGCTATTTTGTGACTTGACTGAACACAGCCCAGTGGCCACTTAAGGTAGGAATGCATCATGATGGTACTGTAGGTAGATGTGGTTAATGTAGTACCTTAAATTAAGTATAAAACTTTGGGTTTTAACAGAAACAACTTAGATGCACATTCACTGTTTTTAGAAATGTATTGGAATGTTGAATTATCTCTATTAATTTAGATAATTTTCACTGGGAGCTTGCCTGATAAACTAAACTTAAAAGTCAAAATGAAACACAAATATCCATTCTCACATGCTGAAAACTTTATTTTATAAAATCCTCACTGATGTCAGCTGCTTGTGTAGAAGGGTTGTTGTCTCTGAATTTTGAAACTCACTCTGATTTGTTTCTAAATGAATGCCCACATAATTCAGCTTTGGGCTCTGGAGTCGACTGAGTTAGGAATGTCATGCTAAGTTGGTACAGGGTGTCCCTGACTGCAGGATTAGTTCTATTCAAGAGGTGCATCAAAACTCATTTGTCAGTGGGGAACCCTCCTCCTGTCCCGGCTCTTCAAGTAGGTTGCTGATACCTCAGATCTTGCTCCAACTGCTGCCACCCGATACCATGGAGTTTGTTCCAGCAGGGACTTCTAATGTGATTGAAGAAGAAAATGAGACAGTGAAAAGGGGGGTCAAATTCTTTTTGACTACAGCTTGTATTAGTTTACTTTTTGTTGGCCGATTTATTTATGATGGCTCAGTTGAGATGCAACATCCACTGAGATTCTGGTTGTACTCATTTTAGAAGTGGGCAGACTGGAGCAGTGGGAGGGCAGACAATTTGCCAAGGGTCACTTCTTAAGGATTTAGGTTTAGTGGGGGTTTGGACCTGTTATGCCCTGGTCTCTAGTCCGGTGTTCTAACGACCAGACCACACCACCGCCTCTACTTTTTGATCTTGAGTTGGGTACAGTTGTATTGCTCCCACTTCTGAATTAATACTCTTTGAAAAAAGATGCATAAGATCAGGGCTTTGATATAGTTTAGGCTATTTTTCCTTACAGATGGTGTAATCCCGAATGTTAATGAAAAATCAAAGCAATGAAAAAAGCTTGTGCAGGTATATATAAACTACTACATTATAAACACATCTGAGCAAATTGGTGCCACTATTTCTTATTGTTAAAATATTTTTTTTCAAGAATTATACAATTTGGGCCAGATAAAAGACCAGCAAGACAGGATATTGGATGGTTGGACCAAATGTGAGCAAAGTGTGTGTCCGGATCCTTCTGCTGCCATGATATCCCTGGGTCCATAACAGCATGGATTTCGTGGGGTGATTCAAGGGGGAAGTAAAAAATATTATTTTGAATATCCTCATACAGTAAGTTTCATGCTGACAGCTTATATTTATTTGTTTATCTATTTATGTTATTTTACTTTGTAATTTATTTACTCGGGATACCAAACTGAGATGCAAAATTTTGTTTACAGGGTGATTCTGATTCTACTAATTTCTGCAGCTGGGGAACTGGAACTCTGGGAGTTCAGATGATTTGTTCAGGGTCATACGGGAAGTATTTGGCTGGAGCTGAACTTGAACCTGTGAACTGCATAGTTTCCATGCGGGTACTCCAGTTACCAGACCACACTGCCACTTAAGATCTTACAACAAGAACACTTGTTCTTAAGATCTTTTTTTTTTCAACAGTTATGCAATCTGGGTCAGATAAAAGGCAGACAAGACAGGATATTGGACCAAATGTGAGCAAAGTGTGTGTCTGGATCCCTCTGCTGCCTGGATATCCCTGGGTCCATAACAGCAAGGATTTTGAAGGTGATTCAAGAGAGGAAAAAATATAAAAAGTATCTTCATACAGTAAGTTTCATGTTGACAGCTTGCATTCATTTGTTTATTTATTATTTTGCAATTTATTTACACAGGATGCCCAACTGAGATGCAAAAATCTCATTTCCAGGGGGATTCTTTTCTGCAGCTGTGGAACCAGAGCACTGGGAGGTCAGATGATTTGCCCAGGGGCATAGGGGAAGTATTTGGCTCTAGTGGAGCTTGAACCTGTGAACTCCATGGTTTCCATGCTGGTGCTCTAACTACCAGACCACACTGCTGCCTCTATGATTTGATCTGAGTTTTGTACAGTTGTACTGGTCACACTTCTGAAGTAATGCTCTTTGAATATCTAAAGTTGGGGCTTTGATATTTGTAAAGTTATTTTTCATTTTAGATAGTTTAATCCCAACTGTTAAAGAAAAATTAAGATGATTAAAAGAAACATGAAACATACAAAGTGTATAAATATTGCTGCATTGTAAACACATCAGTGCAAATAAATGCCTCCATTTCTTGTTTTTAAAGAATTATGCAATTTGGATCAGAAAAAAGGCAGACAAGATGGTATATTGGGTCAAACATGAGCAAAGTATGTGTCTGGATCCTACTGTTGCCCCTATACCCCTGGGTCTGTGACAGCAAAGACTTCAAAAGTGGTCCAAGCAGAAAGTAAAAGTAAAAAAAAAGGTATTTCAAATGCTTATCATACAGTAAGTTTCATGTTAACAGTGTGTATTTTTTGAATGTAATTTATTTACCCAGGATAGCACTCTTGCGATGCAGCATCTCTTTCCCAGTGGTCCTGGTACTACTCACTTCTGCAGCTGGGGGACTGGAGACTTGGGAGCTAAGTCCCGCTTCCAGTATCAGTCAATGACAGTAATGCATGAGCAACCGGGGCTCTTTTCGGAGCTTAAAAACCTTCCAGCCTCAGTCAGCACACTCCCTATATACTGCCAATGTTTTCATTGCACTTTAGTTGTTGAAATGTTGCAGCAAAGGCAGCAGACCTATATATAGATGCTGAACACTAGCAAGCGCCCTGTAATTTCAGCACAGATTGAGTGACAGGGAGTGTTTGGCTGTAGCGAGTTTGAACCTGTGATCTGGTTCCCAAGCTGTTGCTCTAGCCACTAGACCGCACTGGTGCCTCTGTGATTCGATTGATTTGAAGATGAGAATCAATGTATTGTTTGTATTTCTGAAATAATACTCTTTGAAAAAAATATCTGTCTAAATTTGGGGCTTTTGAATAGTTTTTTTTTTCTGTGCAGATGGTAAAAAAAATATACTGTACTTTTTTATTTTTATTTTATTTATTTATTACATCACGTCTGTGTGAATCAATGCCAGGATTTCTCATTGTTAAAAAAGTTCTGTTTAAGAATTATGCAATTTGTGTCACATAAAAGGCAGGCACTACAGGATACTTATTTATTTATTTAAATGTTTTACCATGAAAACATACTGAGCAGGCAAGTGTTCATTTCCAGATGTGTCCTGGGGGGAAGGAAACATTGGGAAAATTCCGTAAGTATACAAAAATTGTGCAAGTAAAATATGGGCAGCAATTAATACAGCAATGTGTTATCATATAATTCAGTGCAGATCAAATACAATAAAATACAATACATATAAACAATACAAATAGTGACAAAATACAGCAACTAAAATAGCACAGCAGAATTCCAACATTATGCTGCCAAGGTGACACAGGTCTGGTAGCCCAATCTAAGCAGGTATGCGAGAGCTAGGACATAGTTCAGCAGCAAGGTTAGGAGCAGGAGCAGGTGGTGTGGAAGTGGTCTTTAAGGAGACTGTTGAGATGAGAAGGGGAAGGGGTGTGGCAAATGGTAGCGGAGAGAGAATTCCACAATTTAGGCAACCAATAGGAGAAGGCAGCCTGGCCTGCAGAGGTGGACATGCGAGGGACCAACAAGGACTGGGAGTTGAAGTGCCTGAGGGCATGGGAGGGAGGAGGAGTAGGCAGAGGAGAGATAAGCGGTCAGGGCCTGTGACCGGTATTTAGCTGTAAGACTAGTGCAGTGCACCTGCCTCCTGTCCAGTAGGGCTGGGAGGGACAAGGACTGGTAGAGGAGACAGTGGTGGGTACTGGGCAGACAGTCCAGGACAAAATGGCAGAAGGAGTGGTAGAGGGTGTCCAGTCTGGTTATGGATGTTTTGGGAGCGGCACTGTAGACTACATCCCCGTAGTTGAAAATAGGGAGAAGCATTTTCTGTACTATTGCATGGTGGGACAGTGGCGGGATGCACCCACAGTTGCGATACAGGGTGCTCAGTTTGGGGCACAGTTTCTTGTGGATGGCCTCAATATGTACAGAAAAGTTGAGGCACTGGTTGAGCCAGACCCCGAGGTATCTAAAAGAGGAGCAGCCCTCCAGCTTTGTCCCATCCAGGGTGTGGAAAGTGGAGAGGAAAGAGAGTTGAGAGAGTCTCTGTCTTATGCCAAAGGTCATGGAGACTGTTTTCTCGGCATTCAGGAAGAGCTGATTTGTGTGAAACAAGTGCTGGACTTCCTCAAAGTTGCACTGAAGTCTGGCTGCCACACCAGAAGTTGAGGGGCCAGATGTAAGCAGGACGGTGTCATCCGCATACATGTAGATGGATGTGTGTATGGGGAAGCAGAGGGCAGGTAATTTAGAAAGCTGAAGAACAGCAGTGGGCTAAGGACCAAGCCTTGAGAAACACTGGTAGTGATAGGGAGGGAGGAGGAGATGGAGTTTACAATCCTGACGAATTGAGTCCTATCCACAAGGTAGGAGTGGAACCAAATATGGCAGAGGTGATGAGGCCCTGATCCATGCCAGTATGGGTAGATTCAGTGAGCCTCAGTAGGGGAGGTAGTGGTGGAGTGGGACTGCCTGAACCCAGACTGGTAAGGTGTGAAGACAGAGGTGGAGTCAAGGAATGCAGAGAGCTAAGAGAGGACAAAACATTCCTGTAGTTTTGCCAGAATGGGGAGGAGGGAGATAGGGTGATAATTCTCAGTGGAGGAGGGGTTGCCACCTTTCGGGAGGGGGATAATGGTGGCATGTTTCCATTATGATGGGATGGAAGAGAAAGAGAGAGAAAAAGAGGTTGAATAGAGAGGCAAGGGGGGAGGTGATGGCGGGGGCAGCCAGGAAAAGCATTTTGGAGTCCAGCCTGGAGGGACATTTGCCCTTTGAGGTGTTTAGCGCGAGAAGGGCCGCATATACTTCAGCCGGTGTAATGTGGTGGAAGGAGAAAGAGGGGAGTGGGGCTTGGGCAGGTAGAGGTGGGGGTTGATGAGGCAAGGCCATGGGAGGCTGGGGGGGGGGAGAGGCCAGAAGTAAAGCAGTACAAGAAGTAAAAAAGGAATTAAATTCAGTTGCCACAGCAAGTGGGCTGATTAATGAGATACTGCCTGCTTTAATGATGGGGGTAGGGGTCTGGGATTGGGGGTGGAAGAGGGATCGTACCACCTTCCAGAATTTGGAGGGGTGATTTAAGTTAGTAAGGAAGGTGGATTTAAAGTAGTTTGCCTTGGCCAGATGGATTGTTCTTGTAAAGGCATTTCGAAGAGTATGGTAATACTGGTAGTCCGACTCGGAGTCAGTGGCTTTGTGAATTTTCCATGCCTGATCCCTTGCCCATAGGCAGGCCATGAGCTCTGAGATGATCTAAGGCAGGTGGAAGCCCTGTACATGGATCTATCTGAGTGGGGCATAGGTGTCCCAAATTGAGAGGAACTTGGATTTGAAAAAGTCTAGAGTGGTGTCGATAGAGGTGGCGTGTGGGATGTATGACCAGTCAGTGGAGGCCAAATCATTTGGGAGAGAGGTCAAGGTCCAGAGACTTGTATGACTCAGCCAACAGCGTTTTATGGGGAGGGGCTTTGGGCCTGTGGATTTTCTGGACTGTGTAAATTAGATGATGATCACTTCTGGAGTTGGGAAGAAGACCTGCAGTGATTATCCTGTGTGGGTGAGAGGTGAGTGCCCAATTGATCAGAGAGTGATTTAGAGTTTTGGTGTTTAGACGGGAGGGTTCACTGATTAGCTGCGACAGGTTGAGAGCAGCTATGTCATTTCAAATTTTTGAATGGGAGGAGGAGAGCCAGTTCACATTGAAGTCTCCTAGGACATGAAGCTCACCAACTGATGAGTGTGATTGAAGGGCTGCTAGGAGGTCAGTGATGGTAGACATGGGGGAGCTGGGGCAACAATATGCGCCAGCAATAAAAATGGGAATGGAGTGGGGGAGGGAGATTTGTACCATCAGTGATTCAACAGACTGTGGTAGATGTAATATAGGTACAGGGGAGAACTGGAGGGAGGAAGAGATGTACATGGCAATACCACCACCTTTTTTCATACCGGGACAGTCATTTCAGATGACTGAGTAGCCTGGGATGGAGATACAGGCATCGTGGATGTCCAGCTTTAACCATGACTCAGTTATGATCAGGACATTGGGATTGAGGAATATGGCAATTGGTTGGAACAAGGAGATTTTGGGGAGAAGGCTTCTGATGTTAAAGTGAGACAATTTTGGGCCCTGAGGGAGTTGAAGGGGAGGGTAGGGGGTAGACCAGAGTTGGCCTCAATGTCCCCTGCCATCAGCAGCAAGAGTGTTACCAAGGGTCTCGACAAGGCCACCATGGATTTATGGTGGAAGAAAGGAGGTGGGTGGGAGAGATTAGGAGGAGACCCAGTGGGGACCTTGAGGGCAGTTAAACCAGCATGAAAATGGGGGGGGGAAGACTGGAAGGTCCAGAATGCCATGTATTTGGGGGCAAATGGGTATTCAGTGGGAGGGGAAGGAGGTAGCGAAGGGGGAGGTGGTAAGAGGAAGGGAAGGCTGATGGGTAGGACTGAACAGCAGCCCTGGGTAAGAAGAGAGTGGAAGGGACACCAAAGGTGCAAGAAGGATGAGGAATGACATAGTGACTAGGAGCATGGTGGAAACTTAGAGGGAGAGAATGGTTTGCCAGTGAGCCAGAGAGTTTAGCAGTTTCTAGGATGGGGCTGTGAGCTACTGGAGAGTAGCAGCCCAGAGGATGCACCACAGGGTAAGTGTGGTAAGCAAGCAATGGCCGTGGGCTTAGAGATAGTGGCCACAGGGCTATGTCAAGGGGAAATAGTTAATAGTGGTTGTTAGAGGCGCTGGCACAGATTTTGAACACCACTGCAGAAGTTGAGAACTTGTGAAGTTGCAAAAGCCACAGGGCTTAGGGCAGGGTACGACTAGGTGAGGACCACTGTTGCAATGTAAACTGAAGAGTAGTGAAGGCCTCATGGTTTAGGGAAAACAGGTGCATTTGAGCAGATGGTGGGAAGTGCAGGTACAGCTAGGCGAGAAACACTGCTGGAGTTGGAAATATGAGGAGAGGTGGCATCTAGCGCCAAGCGATTATAAGCTGCAGAGGGAAATGTAGACTGTTAGAGAAAAACAGGGGCAGGCACAAGGCTGGACAGGGTGTGGCCACAGGACTGTAAAAGAGAGAGAGACTGCCAAGGGTGGTGGTGGGGTAGCCACCGTGGAATGGCAGTGGGGTTAAATCAGAGAGAGACCAGGAAGGCCATGGTACCATAAAGCAGTGGGTGGATCAATGGCTCAGGGAGGGCAGGATCCACACAAATTGGTGCCCTCACGACCCTCTTGCTGGGAGCTGTGGAAAGAAGGAAACAGGGTCAGAAATGCATCAGGAGATAAACGAGGAAAGGAGATGGGGGACAGACATGTACAGGAAAGGAGGAAGAGGGACAGGCAGGGGAAGGGGGAGTTTAGCAGAGAGAGAGGAAAGAAAGCAAAATCAGGCTCACATTTACATGAGGATTGTGGTGCAACTGTAGATCAGATTTAAATAACTGAATTAAAGCAGACACATGCACCTCTTAGATAAGCAGAGATACTGGGGCTACTCTGAGCACAGTGGACCTGAGTGCGTGTAGTTTGTCTAAGTCGTGAGCCTGCAGAATTGCATTTAGGTCATAGAGTCCTGACTCACCCCGTAGTTAAGCTAGACTGTCTTGCTCCTCATACAGATGAATTAACTTGAGTGTGTCTGGCCGTTTATGTGCTTTTTATAGTAACTGGGTATGTGTCTTTATTTTTTTCATTGTAAATAATTTTCGGTATACAAGCTGCATGAACAGTACTGGTACTAGTCTGGCACCTTTCTAAATAAAAAGCAGTTCTGTACAGACATTGCATTACACATTATGAGTAGCAGCACTCTGAGTTTGCACAGAACACAATGACAGTTGGACCGTGTTCAGAAATGGTATACTGCTAGTTTCTTCACATCGATTTATGTATATTCTCATGAATATTAGTGTCACTTACTGTCAAAGGTGTAACGCACTCATCAATTACTTTGATCTTACACATCTGGACCAATAAAAAAAATAAGCATTTCTCACTCAAGCTGACACTGTCTTTAGTTAGTCTGATTCATTTACAAATGGAAAGACAGACTCCAATTTATTTTGTGGAAACAAAAAAAAATTCATCTTGCTGAACGGATCCATTCTACTGAGAAGACTTTCATGCCTAGTGTAGGGTAGTAATGTGCTGTTTTACAGAAAATTGGGAGTCCAGACTTACTCTATTGCTGTTTACCATGATAAATCATTCAGACTTGATTCACCAGAAACAGATGACTGCTGTGTTACTTCTGTAATACTGGGCTCAGTACTGTCTATCTCGTGTTCATATTGATATGGGAGAATACTGAAGATTTGGTAAGTATTCTCGGTATCGGTCATAACACCAACAACACTCTCCTCATTTAAATTGCCCACTAGGGATTAGGAGACAGTAGAAAAACTGTTACCCGCATTTTTTGCGCTGCTATTAGAGCCGCTGGTCATTATGAAATGACCAGTGATCAGTGCAGGGAGCATGACCTTCAGCTGCACTCTGAGAAGAAAGCTCCCTATACTGACATCACTGTTAAGTGCTGCACAGACACAGAAATGGGTTAGCAAGGGGACACTGAGGCTAAGGGATGAAAATAAAACTTTAAAATGCATCAGAAAAATGAAACAAGAGCACCAAGTAATAACGCTTACTTTCATTATGCAGCTGTTTCTACTCTATGCATTCACGAAGCAACACCCAGGATTGGTTCTGTTTAAGCAAAAAATAGTGCAGTGTGAGCGAGTGCTCCAGGCAACATGCTTCACATAATTTTAGGGTTGTTTTTGATAAAAAGAACTGCAAACATGTATACAGGGTACTGACCATGAAGAGGTAGGAAGTGTACAGCTCGCAGGGGAAATCAAGATATCTTTATAATCAGACACAAAATTAGAAACAGAACTGGGGGGGGGGCGGTGCTGAACAGGGCAAGACAACAGGTATGAAAGTGATGTTACACTTAAAAAATGCACAGCTTTTGGTATTATCTACTCTCTGTTATTGCATGCATTTCCTCTGCTCTCCCCACAGCCTGTCTACCTCTCTTACAGTCTTTCACCGGAAGGGCAGGACCATGAATACTCATTCTGGCTTTTCCCACTTCTAGCTGAGTCAGGTCACGCACAGCACAAACACTCAGAAATCCTGTCTCATAGAAACATACAATTTAACAGCAGATAAGGAGTGCGTGGCCTACCCAGTTTGCCCATTTTTCCCTACCAACAGTTTCACCACAGACACTACTTGGTCTCCAGCTCTTTCTCCCCCTTCCTTTCCCCTACGATTTCCTTATGCCTATCCATGTATTGTTGAACCCCGCCACTATTTTTGCCCCCACCACCACCATGACTGGAAGGCTGTTCCAGGAATCCGCCACTCTTTCTGTGGAGAAGTACTTGCTCACACCTCTCCTGAATTTTCCCCTTCCAGCTTCATTGTATGTCCCCATGTCATTGAGCACCTTTTTATGAAAAATACTTCCCTCCTGTACCTTGTTTACCCCCCGTCAGGTATTTAATGGTCTTTATCATATCCCCCCCTTCCGGGGTGTACATATCAAGGTCCTTTAGTCTTTTATCATAGGGCTTTGATGCTAACCCTGCACCATTTTACCTGCCCTCCTCTGGGCTGCCTCCACTCTATGTCCTTCCAGAAATGTGGCTTCTGGAACTGGACACAGTACTCTAGGTCAAGTTTTACCAGTGAACTATACAGAGATAACACCACCTTCCTCTTTCTGCTGGTGATACCCCTCTCTATGCACCCCAACATCCCACTAGCCCTCCCAATTGCCTTGTCACACTGCCTGGCAACCTCTAGGTCATCAGATATGATTACTCCCAGGTCTGTTTCCTGCTTGGTGGTCATCAATACCACTCCCCTCATTTTGTGCTAAACCCCTGGGACTCTGTGCCCTAAGTGCATTATTTTGCACTTTTTTGTATTGAAACCCTTTTACATTCCTTCCACCTGTACCTTGAGCACCTTCTGAATCATAGCAGTAGTAAAAATGTTTATTTTTAGTCAGGAAAGTTTGAAGGTACACCGTTAGGGCAACAATACCCTGTTTACAAGGTGGTCCTCAATTCACAAATTAAGACTAGTTACAGCAAAAATCCATAATACAATATCCAAAGGAAATCTGTACAAACATAAGGAAATGATCTGAAAAAGTAATTTCCCAAAATCTATTTTTCTGTGCCAATTCTATGTATTCTCTTTGTCTGTTAGTTCTCCAACTATATTTATGTTTAGTTTTACTAAGTTTTTCTATCAACCAAATTAGTTTATTATATAGCTTAAATGTATTTACTTGATTGGCCAAAATTAACTCTTTTACTCTCCAGTGAGAACTAGCCCAGAGCCTCATACATTTGGCAATAATGCATTCTAAAGTTAGAGGACTCAATTTTCAGAGCCCTGAAATTGATGCAAGGTGCCTCCACCAATCAGAACTGATGCAAAGGGAACTTTGCGCAATACCTGTGGCACCTCAAGTTTCCAACCTACCTTGTGCTAGGAGGGGAACCACCTGTACAGAGTCACCTGCATCACCCCTCCACCTGTGTCATGATAGTAGGGGGCTTGTGGTGGAATCAAGCTGCAGTATCTCCATTGTCAGGATTTCCAGTGCTCACTGGACCCGCCAGGCCTTAGACTGGCCAGTGTCTTGTCTAACTCCCTGTGCGCCACTACTGTTTGGTGCTGCGTGATAGGACTCCTGGTGAAAAGTGATGCCCAGTGAGCCAGCTGCCCTTCCAGGGGACAGGCACTGGACATCCAGGCAGAAGGGACACCCATCAATGTGCTGCATCCCACTGTGTGACTGACTGATGTGCTGGATGACCATACTGGGCATGTCTAATGGATACCAGCAGAGCACCTGTGGGGACGCCGAACCATGTGACAGGACTGCACATGTACCTCCCCGCTAGACTTCTCCTGTGCCCACCTCAGTACCCACAGGGGTCCATAAAGTGGCCCACAAAGGTGTGTCGATGTCCACTGCTGTGGCCAGCCTCTGTCAAATGCCTCCTGTGTGCCCTACATTTAACACATGGGAGCAGCTGCCACAAACTGTGGGTGTTAGGCACCAGAAGCCCTCCCATGTGGGAACTGAGTACAGGGTCCATGGTGCACCAGTGCTGCAGCTTGTGAGGATCCTAGGGTGGCTCTGAAAATCTGGCCCCAAAAATAAAACAGACCTGGCAAGTCTATTATAAGGACTTCAACTTTTTTTCAATGTGACATATGCAGAATATCCATAAATATGACTACCATAATCCAAGACTGGCCTGAGTAATTGTTGTGCTGTGGTGTGTCACATATTATTATTTAAACAATAAGATGTATGCCTAAAAGCACCAAGTTTATTGTTGAAGTTCTTGGTAGTTATTTCAGCATGACAGTCAAATTTCTAATTTTGATCCACCTGGGCTCTCAGATATTTATATTCAGAGACTTGGGCAAGTTGAACTTCTTCAACAGTTTTATTCTAAACTTTGGGCCAATGCCCCACCTGCTAGTAGAAATGGACTGAAAGCCATAACCTGGGATTTTTTACTCTTCAGTGCTAACTTGGAAGCCGCAAACCATTTATGCAGAATTGTGAAGTCAATTTGCAATTTTCTTTCAACTTGTTCAGTCACTACCGGATGTAACCAATATGGTGTCATTCATGTAGAGTTGAATTTCTGAATTACATATGCAATCTGTCAGTCTAGTCATATAAATTAAAAACAATAAAGGTCCCAGTATGGATCCTTGGGGTACACCCCTAAAAACGTTATTCCAATTTGACAATATAAACATGTTGGGTCCTCGCAGCAATATATGAACCACACCATCTATGGACATCTGATGACATGCCACTTTCCTTTAGCCTTTCCAAAAGAATCTAGTGAGCAACAAGATCAAAGGCTTTTTTTTTTATTCAGTATACTTTAATAACACTATAATGTTACAAGAAAATTGTGACCTTAAACAGGCCAATACATGAGAATCAACAGGCATTTATCTTTAGCATCTGTTTGTTAAGGCGATAGCTATGTAAGTTGACAGTTACAACAAATATCTGTTAACATGCCTACATCAAACTCCTTTTATCCAATCCCCCCACAAGTCCCTAATCCCCCTTCCCCTCAGCATTTACATGTAGAAAGAACCACAGGAATTCCTTGTAAAAGACTCAGGAGATGCCTCAGCAAAGGAAGGACTTTACCGCATTGGGATGATTAAGTTTTCCAGGTGACTAAAACTGCATCTAGGAGGCCCCATTTAGTACTATAAGATTGTACCCTGTTGTTCATTTTGGCTATGTGTAGTTCCAACTGTAATGCTAACATAATTTATTTGTACCATTCGACCACTGAGGGTGTTGTTACATCCCTCCAATGTCTAAGGATAACCACCTTAGCAGCAGCAGAGATAATAGCCATATGCTCCTTCTTCTGATTACTCATATCTCTGGGAAAGTTATTTAACAAACAAATTTCAGGTGTGAAAAAAGGCTCTAGACCAACGATAGGTTGTATCGAAACTCGAACTGCATTCCAAAATGACTGAATCTTGGAGCATGCCCATATTACATGGTATAAGTCCCCATTACCAGCCTTGCATCTACCACAATTAGGTGATGCTAATTTACCCATCCTATATAACTTAGCGGGAGTGTAGTGCAAATTGTGCATGATGTTGAATTGTTGTAACTTATATCTATCTTGCCTTATGTATTTATAATTATTTTCCCAGATTTGGTCCCATACTCTCGCGTCTTCATCTATCTCTAGTCTCTGCCTCCAGTAAAGGCAAACATTGGAGGGCAATCCTCCATCTGTCCTCTGTATTTCGTGATATAATTTGGAAACAGAGTGACCTTGATCTGCTATCTTAAACTACAAAGACAATTCAACCCTATTTTCGACCCATACTTTTACCTTCCGTAGATGGGCTTTTATTGAGTCACCGATTTGCCAGAATTTGAACATATTCCCTCTTGCCCCTGGTATCTGGGAACAAACTTGTTCATGCGACAATAACTTCCCCTGTGGGGCTAGATCCCCCAGGTGTAGCCCAACTAATGGTTCCCAGAATGTAAGAGGGATCGGGCCTTTTTGAATTTGGAAGTGTGTGTTGTGTGTCAAGGGCTGCTCTAGTGAATTCTGCCAATTCACCTTTAGAAACTTCTGGGCCTGGTGTAGGGCTTTTATTGACCATCCAATAGGTGTATTTTTGAGTGATTTAGGGAGGAGTCTAAAAGTAATATAAGCAATTGAGTTTAAAGTTAGTGAGTGTTTGGACACCAGATCCTTCTCTATGTGGACCCAGGGAGGCACATAGGGGTTGGGGTCCCCTAGGGATATCGGCCGATTCCAGAGAGCTAATTTACTGATATGCGATGCTATATAGTATTTAAAAAAGGAGGGGAGTGCAAGGCCCCCTAGTTTCTTTGGACCTGTGAGTTTCAAGTATGCTCTTCTGACATTTTTCCCTTTCCATATGAAATTATTAAGTAATTTTTGCAAGGTCCCAAACCAAGTTTTTGGTAAATAAGGTCCCAGCATGTTTAAGGAGTAAAAAATCCTTGGCAATATGTTCATTTTCACCGTTTCTATTCTAGCCCACAATGACAGCGGTAATAAACTCCATCTGACCAGGTCTTGCTTAATTATTTTAACCAAATTATTGAGATTTTCCTTAATTATCATGGCCATTTCCTTAGTAATTTTGATGCCAAGATACATTAAAACCTTTGGTTCCCAGTTAAACCCCAGTTCCCTTGCTACACCCAGGAGACATCTAGCATTTAACGTTAAGAGCTTCATCTTGGATATGTTAAGTTTGTAGTTCGAGACTTTAGAGAACTGTGCAATTTCTTGCAAGACTATGGGTATGCATGTTTCTGGATCTTCAATGTGCAAAAGCAGGTCATCTGCATAGACTGAGATTAAATATCTCCTATTACCTATCTGCAATCCCTTAATCTCCTGGGCTATGAGTAGTCTACGGATCAGGGGTTCCAGATATAAATTAAACAGGAGTGGGGAAAGCAGACAGCCCTGCCTTGTGCCGCAAGAGAGAGGAAAAGGATCTGACAGCATACCATTACACCAAACCCGTGCCTTGGGAGATCTGTATAATAGTCTGACCCAGTTCAAAAAGCCATCTGGTAAACCAAACCTGGACAATGCAGCAAATAGAAAGTCCCAGGAGACCCAATCGAATGCTTTCTCAGCGTCCAACGCTATCAGGGCTGCCGGGGTCTGTATATTGCGTGCATGTACTATTAAATGATGAAGTTTGCATATATGATCACTGGACGCTCTACCGTTCATAAAGTCTACCTGCACATCACTTACCATCCTACTCATTAACGGGCTTAGTCGGTTGGCTAGGACCTTGGCAAGCACCTTAACATCCACGTTCAGACGTGATATCGGACGGTAGTTGCCAGGGCACACAGGGTCTCGCTCCAGTTTGGGGATAAGAGTTATGAGGGCATCTAAAAAACCCTCTTCCGAAAACCCCTCAAAATACCAAGAATTATATACTTTGGTCAGAACGGGGCAAATTTCCTCTATGAAGGCTTTAAACATATTGGTAGTAAGACCATCAGGTCCTGGGGATTTGTCCAGGGTAAGTTGGGCCACAGCCTGCTTCACCTTCCATTCTTGTATAGGTAGTTCCAGTTTGACTGCCTCCATGTTAGTGGTCTTAGGGAGGATTACTGAGTCTAAGAAGCCATGAATCTCTTCTGACTTCGCTCTGTCTGTAGTAGGGATGGAATATACCTTGTGGAAATATTCTCTGAACGTTGCTGCAATTTCTCTAGGATCTTTAATAATATAATCCCCCTGATTATTTTGTATAGCTGCAATAAATCTATTTGAATCTAACTGTCTGAGCTTTAAAGCTAAAAGTTTACCTGCTCTTTCACCAGATTCAAGATACTTAATCTTAGTTCTCCGGAGGGCAAGTTCTGCTTTTTGCAGCATTATTGAGGCGTACTGAGTTTGTAACTGGTGTAATTTAGCCCAATCTGCTTCAGATGAGCCTTGGGTAATGTTATTCTCAGTGGCCCTAATAGCATTAGTAATGTCACTTAACCGTAACCTGTCTTTTTTGGCTTTGGTGGAGGTGATTCGGATACACTACCCCCTCACCGCACACTTCAGGGCTGCCCAGGCAATATCAATTTTAGGGACTGAGCCTACGTTTTGATCAAGAAAGTGAGATATGAAACCCTTCAGGTGTTCATTAATGTAGGAATCCTGTAAAAGCTGATTATTAAATCTCCACATGAAGTCTCTCTTGAGTCCAGGATTAGGTTTAAATAGGATAGATACTGGGGAATGGTACGAAATGACCCTAGCGTGTATCCTCGCATCTAGATAGAAGCGAGTGATTTAGTGCTAATTAAAAAATAATCAATTCTGGAGCATGTCCTATGCGGTGCTGAGAAGAAGGTATATTGCCTGACCCCTGCATTATTAAGTCTCCAGATATCCACAAGACTTAATCCCTCCATTAGTTCCTTTAGTGCTCTCTGGGCAGGAGATAACCCCATTCGTCTATTATCAGATCTGTCAAGTTGAAGTTGTGGTGTTATATTCCAATCCCCCCCCAAATAAGAGTATCCTAGATGTATAAGTGTTTAATTTGTCTAGCAGTTGAGTGAAGAATTGTGGGGAGTCCACGTTTGGGCCGTAGATCAACGCTATAATTACCTGTTGTGCCACTAGAGTACCAATCCAAAAAGAGATATTGACTGTGTATATCCCATATTTCCTTTCCAGCTGAAAATATATTCTTTTATTGAATAAGATGACGACTCCACCCTTATTCAAAGAGACCCCTGCACCAAATACTTGACCCACCCAGTATTTACGGAACATATGAATATCCTTCCTTTTAAGATGAGTTTCTTGTAAACAGACCACATCACAATTAAGAGCAGATAGATGTCTTAACACTATTTGCCTTTTGCATCTGTACCGAGCCCCTTTAATATTCCAGCTTAATATATTAAGAACTCCTGATGTCGCCATTCAAGCTGGAGTGATAGGTCGCTTTGTGGGTGATGAATCGTGCATACTCCATCAAGATCAAAGGCTTTAAACAAGACCACAAACACCGTACCCACTGCTAGACCTTCCTTTAAGAGGTTGGCACCCAAATCTAACAGGTCAGTGAGTGCAGTATTTTTTGGAGTGTCCTCTTTGAAACCCAGATTGATATTTAGTTATGATACCATAAGTTTTCAAGCAGTCACAGAGCTAATTATGTACAAGCTTTTCTAAACTTTTGGATAGTACTGCCAGGAAGGCAACTGGCTGAATGGTTAACAGATTAGTGGACTCACCATTAACAGTATTTGTTAGTTGGCAAAAAAAAAACATCATCATATAATTTTTCAGCATAAATATGTTTCTGACACCCTTACATTCCTCCTCAGTGTATTTTTAGTTTTCTCAGATAATGTTAAAACAGTTTTTACGGCTAATTTTGTAATTAATGACTCGTCATTAAAGATGGTCACCAATCACAATTGTAAAAATCTCTTTCACCGAGGTTACTTGTTGAATGTAAATGCTAAATGCACACAGTAGATGTATTAGGATGGTGCTACCACATGTTTCTGATGGTAAACAGCACAGCACTGTAAGAGATATTAAATGTTTTTCATGACTGGCATGGTACAGGAGTAGGAATGTTTAATAACTTCAAAATCATGTATCTTGGTTCAGGAATAATAAAAATATATATATATATATATATATATATATATCTTGAAATTTTTGCCAGAGGAACACTATTACTGAAAATAAATTATATGGTTACTAACAAATACTGCTGTTTTGAAGATCGGTACTTACAAGAAACAGTTTTAAACTTGAATTTAGGAATGTCCATCTTAATGAGTTTGATATTTTTGTGGGCACCTTGGGCTAGATTCACAAAAGTTTTCCCAGACACAAATTCAGTTTTGCGGGCTCAAATCTGGCTGTAACTGGGGAAAAGTATGAAGGGGGCCACAATGCAAATGAGGGGGAGAGGAAAACTGTATAAAGCTAATTCGGGAAACCAAGTCCAACTTCTATGGCTTTGAACTCGACACGGCCTCCGACTGCCCTATCAAGTTCTGGTCCACAATAAAAGAACTTTCTGGTAATACCACAGGAAACACTCTCCCCTCAAAAATTATTTCTGACAATGTAACTATCAACAACAATAAAGAGATACTACAAGCCTTCAACAATCACTTTGCTACTGCAGGGCTAGCTTTTGATAACTCACCTGCATGTAACCTATGCTCCCAACTTACCATGCAACCTTGAGAATCTAGTCCCTCAGATGCAGTCTTTTCATTCTCTCCTGCCTCACTAAAAGAGGTCGAAGATCTCCTCCAGTTGGACACCAGAAAAAGTGCTGGTGTTGACACCTTCGATCCATACTACCTAAAGATTGCTTATTATGTCTTGGCCATACCTATTACGCATCTATTTAACTTGTCCCTTTCTCAAGGGACCCCCCCAAACTGTGGAAGACCGCACATGTTATTCCGTTGTTAAAATCTGGAGACCCCTGTGATCTAAACAACTACAGGCCCATCTCCCAACTCCCTTCTCCCGGTACTATCAAAACTTCTGGAAAAAATCATGAATGCCCAGCTGAAATCTTTCATAGATGATACTAACCTGCTAAACCCAATGCAACCTGGTTTCAGAACTGAACATAGTACAATCACGGCCCTGGCCAAGGTGACAAATGACTGGCAGCTCGAGCTAGACCTAAGTAAGGCCTTCGACACTGTCGACCACAGCCTCTGTCTTTCTTCATTAAAAGCTATTGGTCTAGATTCTACCTCCTTGCATTGGTTCCACAACTACCTTTCTGATAGGCACCAACAGGTCAAGGCCGAAGGTGAACTCTCCCCCTCAAATCTGTTAAAAAGAGGCATCCCGCAGGGATCAATCCTGGGCCCACTCCTATTTGCCATCTATATCAACAATATAGACTCAGGCATCAATGAGGTGAAAATTCATCTGTTCGCAGATGATACAGTAATCTACGGAAGCCGTACAACTCTTGAAGCTGCCTGTAGTGACCTGCAAGCTTACTTCAACATATTTCAATACCAGCTCCTTAGTAAAAAATTGCTACTTAACGCCAAAAAGACAAAGGCGATGCTATTTTCACCTAGTAACCATGCAGCCTACCCTACTCTACCCCCATCACCACCCTCCTAGGAGAAACCCTGGAATTTGTGCTGAAATTCAAATACCTGGGGGTCTGGCTAGACTTCAAACTCTCCTTTGCAGACCACCTGGAGGATTTGTTAAAAAAACTGAGGCAGAGACTAGGTCTCTTCTTCAGGTTAAACCACCTACTAACTACAGAGGCCAAGAGACAGCTAGTTCAGTCTACGTTCCTTTCCCTAACTGATTATGCCGACTTTATATACAGCCAATGTGCTACTTCATACCTCAGTAAATTGGACGTACTTTACCACAGAGCCCTGCGCTTCATCACTGGTCTCCCCTTCTCCATCCATCACTGCTCTTTATATGCGGCCTTAGGTTGGACCTCCCTACACTACAGACGAAATAAAAATGTGGCTCTCTGGACATACAGAGGTATCACTGGCAAACTTCTGCAGTACATTGTTGATTGCCTGACTCTCAATATGCCTGGAACCTATGTCCTAAGAAGCTGTTCACTGATTTCTCTGAAAGTGCCCAAAGCCCTAATGCATTTTGGGAGAGCTGCCATAGGATTCATTCTACCGTCACTCTGGAATATGCTACAGAAATCACTGAAACTGAGGACTTCTGTTAGTATTACTGGGTTTAAGACCTTATACTCAAAATACATTGCAGAAGCCTGCAACTGCTTGTGTTTGTCTGTGTCTGTAGCTTAGTTTTTTATGGATTTACATGTTTTTCTGCTTGTGGTAACTATACCATTCTTGCTCACTACATCCGTGAAAGTCTCCTGGACTGGATTTCTGCAAAAAAATCATCATCAGGTATCTTTATTTTCATTTTAAAATCAACTTTTTTGGAAGCTATCCCAAGCAAAACACAAGTGAAGCAACTACATCTGACAAACTTGGTGACTCTGGGTCCTGCTGGAATCCACATTTTCATCTGACCTGCTCCATGATCTGTATGTGGGCTTTTCAGCAACCTGTTTGAATGACAAAGAAGCATACAGACAAAGGGATTTCACATCCTGCATATGTGCAGGCACAGTTAATCACCTTCAGGAATTTTAACATTTCAGTGACTCTGGACCTCAGCTGTTGATCATTCTTTTGGCTTTTGACTTAACCACCAGATACCTATCTGCAAGCGACTGGGTGCAACTGACAAGCTACAACAAGGATAAATGGGCATATCATCCTCTATTACTAACAATCTCCTTGCTCTGGGTCCCTAGATGCCTGCACTGGTCCAAGCCGCATAAGCCTCAGAAGTGTAATTCAATTGACTACAAAGTACAGCAACTGTCTCTTAAACTCCTACTCTTCCTCCTCTTGATATCAGGAAGTGTCCACTCAAATCCTTGGCCCTGTCTCCTACAGTACAATAAAGCCTGCCAAAATGGAGGGAGGGCTCAAAATTGCTACCTTAAACATCTGCAGTCTCCTCCCAAAACTGGCCTCCTTCAAATCTTTGCCAGCCAACACAACCGGATATCCTTGCCATCATCGAAACTTGGCTGACACCTAATACTCCGGATCATGCCATCTCTATACAAGGCTACAAGATATTCAGGCTGGATAGGACCTCAAAAAGGGGTGGTGGATGTGCAATCTACATAAAGGACTACCTCACCTGTCTTCCTGGTTCTTATCCCACCACAGAAACCTCAGTGCAACTCCTCCCTATCAAGATACTACTTGGTGCCCAAAACAAAGTCCTCACGATTGCTGCTGTCTATATCCCACCAAAAGATCCTGATTCCGGCCTACAGGCTGTCCTCGAGTTCATAAGTACACAACCTTCTGACATCGAACTCCTTCTCCTTGGGGACTTTAATATAAATTGGCTTGCTCCTGATGCAGGGTCAAACAAAGATGCCATCCTAGCAGCAAATTTAACATAAGTGGTAAACTCCCCTACCAGGAAAAACTACAAATCAGGGACCAGCACCCTCATTGACTGGATCCTTACCAGCCACCCTACCCAGTATAACCAATGTAAGTGTTCTCCTGACTCGCTCAGTGATCACTCTCCAATAATATGTACCTGGACAAATAAGTTTTGTAAGCCGCCTCCAAAAACCATCTATAGCAGAGTCCTACCTTATGGCAACCTTACTCATCTCAAGACCTGTCTTAGGCAGATAGACTGGTCCTTGATTTACAAAACTCAAGATGTTGACCTAGCCCTTGATTACTTTATTACTACTTTCAACACTGCCTGTGACACCTATGCACCAGTAAAAAAGCACAAAATCAAAGCACTCACAAATCCGTGGCTCACGGCAAAGCTATTGGCACAACTCAAAAGTAGGGATCACCTCTGGGCCACTGCAAGAGCTACTGGCACTCTGTCAGACATTCAAAAGTATAAACAGGCTCACAACCACTGTACTAAACAGATCCGCTTGATGAAGAGCTCCTACTTCAAGAATGCCCTCTCCAACTCCTGGGGCGAAGGGAAATCCTTCTGGGACAACATAAAGAATATCATGGGTCAGCAGTCCAAATCCTCTCCTACAATAATGAATGTGGATGGAACCACTACATTAGACCCAGAGATCATTGCAAGCACCCTAAATGATACCTTCACGGACCTTAGTGGTGTCCTCTCATCTGATTTCTTTACTGATGCTGACCCTCCAATTTCTACTTCTACTACTGCCTCTCCAACCAAACCACCCTTCCATTTCAAACTAGTAAAGGCACATGAAGTCTATAAATATGTAAAGAAGGCCATTTCTAAGTCCCGAGCAAGCAGCGACACTACTGACCTTAAACTTCTGTCCCTCACTCTGGAGGAAGTACTGCTCCCCCTCACAAAAATTTTCAATCTCTCCCTCTGCTACAGCCAATTCCCTAGGAAATGGAAGGCTGCAGTTGTTACTCAGTGCACAAAGTGGTGATAAGTCGGCTGCCTGGTAACTATCGCCCGATATCAATACTACCACCTTCTCTAAGGACCTTGAATGCTTGGTGGCGGACCAACTTTCAGACTACCTGGAAAAGCACAACATCCTATGCACTCAGCAGCATGGATTTAGGAAAGGGCACAGCACATCGACTGCCCTACTTGAATTCTTAGGAGCAATCCACAATGCCATGGACAAAGGAAACCTAACTGGAGCAGTCTACATTGACTTAACCAAGGCATTTTATACAGTTCACCATGGCCTACTTATCAAATAACTTCTATCCCTAGGATTCTCACAGGGTCCTGGTGACTAGGTAAAAAATTACCTTGCTCAGCACTCTCAATCTGTAAAAGTAGCTGGAGTTCTCGCAGACTCAAAAACGGTTCGCTCAGCAGTTCCCCAGGGATCCATCCTGGGCCCCCTCCTTTTCAGCCTTTTCCTAAACTCCCTCCCCAAATCCTGCCCTGAACAATTAATCCTCTATGCCAATGATGCCATGATTCTTGCCACTCATAAAGATCCAGACCTCTTACGTCTCAACCTTCAGCATGCTTTTTCCAAAGTTGAGATGTGGTTCCTTGAACATAAGCTGGTTCTAAACCACAAAAACTAAATCCATGCTCTTCTAACCCACAAAACAAGAAACAGCAAGTCCCACTCACCATTAATACATACCTGGGAAATACCTTGAACAAGTGCCAATTTTCAAATATCTTGGAATCAGCTTTGATCAAGGCCTAACCTTGCAACTCACATTGATAGTACAGCAAAAACTATTAATCAGCGATTGGGATTCTGTATCGGAACCGACAGCTTCTACCCATTCTGCACTGAGGATTGCCATCCAATCTTCTATCATCTCAGTCGTTGACTATGGCTAGTTATATATGGATCTGCCACTACTACAGCGCTAATTCACATTACAACATCCCTAACAAGGCCTGTCGGCTGCTCACTGGTGCACATCGACGTACCCACACATGTGAACTCTATGCTGACTCAGGTTGGTTGCAACTCTCAAACCGGATAAAGTATCTTACCTGCCTGATGGTGAAAAATCCACTCTGGGCCTCACCCACCCTGTATCCAAGACCTGTTATGCCCGAGGCTAGCACCCATTTTACCAGAAGATCAGAACACCAGCCTCTCAAGTCCCCGATGCCAGACTTCTCAGGGACAAATATCATTTGCCTATCGTGCCCCCAGCTGGCTAAATGCCCTCAGCACTCATATTACTGCCTCCACCTCTCTAGGTATTTTCAAATCAAGGCTTTTCTCTCACCTTGCCACCTCCAGCTCCTCGACGGCTGCCTGATTAAACCTCCTATTTTCTCACTACCCACCCTGTTCCGTTATCTGACAAAGACATGTTTGGGAAACCTTTTCTCCTGCTATTGTCTGCTCCCACACCTTTCACTTAACCTCTCTGTTCTGGACTTTTCCCTATTTGTTTCTCCTAATCTGGCATGACTTCTTTCTTGTAATAATAGTGTGATTATTGATATCTCATGTCCTTTTGCACAAGTGATTTGATATGTATTTGTATGTGTTTTCTTGCTCTTGACACAACACAAATTGTTGTGTTATGTATGTAACCTTTTGTACTGTACCTAATTGACGTGGAACCTTTGTAAAAGAGCCTCTGGCTCAAAGGTAGTAATTCCTAGAACAATAAACTAAACTAAACTAAACTAAACGATCCTAGCTCTGGAATGTGCTACAGAAATCACTGAAACTGAGGACTCCTGTTAGTCTCACTGTGTTTAAGACCTTATACTCAAAATACATTACAGAAACCTGCAACTGCTTCCAATGATCCTAGCTTACTTACACCCCCCTTCCACATCCTCCCAGCTTTTCCCATCCTCCTTCCTTCTTGTATCAGAGCATGACTTGTCCCTGAGCCACCTACTTATCTACCACCCTAAATCTCACCCTCCCTCAACCACCTATTCCTTGTATACCCAGAGCATCTCATTCCTTCGCTCCTAGTATTATCCCAGTTCCAGACCCCCCCCCATTGGCTCCCCATTTCTCCCGACACATGTCTCCCCCTTGATACGCCTGGGTCTTTTTAAACTGACTATGTATGTCTCTTTGCTCTTAGCATCCACTTCCACTAATCTCTTCACTGGACTATAATGCCTTTACCTTACTGGAATACTAAACCATGTATGTTGTTGTATCTGGTATAAATTTTTACTGACTTGCTATCCTATTGTTATGTATACCCTTACCGACTATCTTTTATCTGAACCCAAATGTATTTTTACTTATACTGTCTATTGCAGGCCTACCTGTACTGTTGTACTCTTGCATCTACTGTTTATTTGTCTGCATATAAATGCATTGTTACTTGACTTATGTAATGCAGGTCCACCTAGTAAATGAGCTTGCTCAATGGTGTTCGCCTGGATAAATAAAGAATTTGATTGATTGATTTGATTGATTGATTGATTGACCTGCTTATCAGTGCAGTCCCATTGACAAAGCATTTGCTCCATGCAAGGGCCTTTTGTGGGATTCCTTTGCGCAAAGCAAATACTGGCGACCAAGACTTTGCTTTAATCCTGTGCAACCCTAGTGGTTGGCAGATATACTGCGGTCTCCCCCCCTCCCCGTGTATGTCTCCCCTGCTGATCGTCAGCCTGAGTTGTAAAAGACATGTCCCTGGTGCCAGTGTTCCCCCTGCCATTCACCGGCCTAGTGGAAAATATAAAACTTTTCTGACAGTAGTGATCCCTCTCATGTTATCGCTGATCACTGGACTGATGGAAAGAAATTAATGCCCAAGGTGGGCTCCCCCCCACCCCCATGATCACCATCCTGAGTTAAAAAATGAATATTCCCTGTTGACACTAAAGCCAATATATAGGAATTACTAAACACATTGAGAGTCCTTTTAGACTACTAGGTAGAACAAGAATAAAGTTTCAATAAACATCTGCATGGTGTAATGCATTTGAATGACTGAGCCTCTCTAATTCTGACATCAGTCTGCTTTGTTTCCAGCCTGGGAGCTGATACAGACTATCTTTATGAATCTTTGGAAAAACACTATTAACAGAGACTATGTGGCTGAGAGCGATCATCATTAATGACAATCAGAGAATTAAATCTATCCCTTTAAATTTTTGTGACACCGGTAGCAGCCATCGAAGTTCTGACTTTTTCAAAGCTTTCTAAATCTTTTTAATTTCCTAGCATCACAAACATAAATGATTAATGCTTTGCCCATGACAAAGAAGGGTTCAGTTTAATCTTTAAGCACTGCCCTGACGGTTTACAAATGCAGAGCCTTGGGGCAGAAAGCACCCACCATGTCATTGGTGGTGGTGTGTTTACAGTTACTGGGTGACCCTGCCTTCATTGGATTGGTCCTCTGTTCCACCTGTCCATCCAGGAAATATCTGCAGTTCCACTCCTTGGCCTGCTTCACTACTGTATATAAACAACCCTGCATCTAAGTACACTGTAGCAGACTGGAGTAGACACTACATACAGCACTTGTGGAGGTAAGAGCAGCCAGCATTTTGTATCAAATTGAGCAACTTTTTTGCACCATTGAGAAAGTTTATTATCATACATGAGGCCTAACAATTGTGTTTTTGTACAAGTAGAGTCTGACTTGTAAACTTAACAGCTGCAAACAGACCCAGAATGAGGTGATGCAGCAAACAAACTGTGAGTTTCAAATCAGAATGAAGCAAAAAAAATAGAATTGGTTAAGAACAGGTTTTAAAGATTTCAAACAACTATAAGCATTGGTTTATTATTTCTGTTTATGCAACTACAAAGGACAAGAAATGGCCCAAAATGGCTTGAGTTGCCCTGAGGGCACATAAGTGCTTTATTGCAAAGGTAGATTATATACAATGCCACTAAAGTCTGCTGAATCTTTTTTGATAAGTAAAATTAAGGATATGTGCACTTTTTGAATATGGTTATATTGTGTTACAGGATGAATAGAAACAAATTAAACTATAAAGTGGGATTATGTAACTAAATTGTGACAAACAGATTTGTATGCCATTTAATGTAAGAAAAAAAAAATACCAAGCAAAATACTGTAGGGGCAATCTGGTATGAGCTGCTAACTTTACCCATTTTTTCTGATTTATACCATCGCAAAACAGAGGCCTCCAGCCCTGCACAGCACAGTCTGTAGTACCTTCACTATATAAATGATGAATTGAGGTACGTGGGTAATTCTCCACTTGGAAACATTTGATTAGATAAAACTTATATGATTCTAGAAGGTTTTTGCTAAATAAGGCTCAGTATAAAGAGTGATTAAAATAAATAATAAGGTAGGCATATAAAAAATTACTTGAGGCTAACACCGGAGCGTCTCAGGGGGTTGGACACGACCCCTAGCCCAAGTAGTAACCAACTGTTGAAGTTATTGTAATGTAAATAAGAGTGACTAAGGCATGTTTATAATACCTTTGAAGATAAGCATTGCGTGGCAGACTATGGCAGTTGTACTCTGTGGACATGTACTAAAATAGATTATATTTTATTAATATGGAAGTGTGATATGTTCAGTGACTACAGTATATACTAAAAACAGTTTATGTATTGATTATAATTAGATCCTTCCCCTGAAGAAGCCTGTTGAGATGAAACATTGGGATACTAGTGTAACCCCTCGGTGGCACAATCCCAAGGGCTAATACCCCTGCCTGCGTAACTGCTAACAGGTTGAGGGGCCGCGCTCCAATGATGAACGCCTCCACCCAGAGGTCAGGGTTTGCAGTAGTTAAACTAACTTGGTCACAGCCCTCTGGGACACTGTAACCCCCCCTTTCTTCCCACTAGTGGCCCACACAATGCATTAGGAATATCTACACAATGTACACTTACCCCCAGGACTGGCTCTGTCGACTGGATGCTGGGGCCCCCTGTAAAACAAGATGATACAGTGCAAAAGCCACAGTACAATACTTTAACATAAATGAATACCTCAGACAGTGTAACTTTGCTGAAACAAACAGATCTGATTTATTTAAGGAGCTGTAACAAGGAAGGGGGAAATCAGGTTAATTAGGTTAAACACATTAATAATCACAGTACTGCGCGCATATTTAGAGTCCCAAATTGTCACTTTCACTGGGTACCCAGGATGGGGGGGGGGCTAACCAGGACTGGTGCAGCTGGTTGGGGCCCTGTGATGGAAAAAAACACTTGCACAGTACCCAATTGTAATCCTCAGCCGGATGGCTCAGTTCGTGAAGAAATGAAGAACAACAATTAGATGACACACTTGCAATTCGATAAACAGATGGCAGGGAGCTACCCTGCTCGTACTCACAAACTCAATGCTGAGAACTAGATGGAAGGCAGATTGTCCTAGATTGCCAGGAGGAGCAGAACATGAGAATAAGGCCCTTGTGAATGGACCCCACTGCAGTTTATAGCAAATGGAATATAGTCCATATTAGGCTGGGTTTACTTTCAGCTTCATGCACTCAATTCAATGTACAGGGGATTTGAAACGCGATCCCCCACAAGCACTACATACATTTATATATAAAAGGAAAGTACTATACCAGGCAGGCTGCTTCTTGATCCCGACCGCAATTACTGCACGATACCCGGGAGAACACACAGCAGCTTCAGTTCCTGACAGACCGAGCGCGATTCAGCAATTTCTCCAGTCTTCTACAGAGTGAGCCTGGTTTCTACTCTTCAGATCTCCTTTCTTCTCCTGTAGGTCAGATTCAGTCCGAATGGGTGCTTGCACAGGCTGCAGACTGAAACTCAGGGCCTTACATGCACTTCCCACGTGAAACTATACAGTGCAGAAGCTCACAGCTCCTTCTCTCTTCACTGTCTCAACTCATCTGATCTTTCCAGTAGACAGAGCCGGGGATTTCCTTTGAGTTCCTCCCAGTTCAGTTGGCTGGTTTGGCTGTCACTCACAATCAGACTCCCCCTGTTGGTGCAAAAAGGCACCGAAGTCCAAACTACAATTCCCAGAGGCATCTGCCATACAGTCCCATTGTGGCTGGTTCAACTTAAGAGTCCAAGTTCTGATTTGCCAGCAGCAGGCTCCATTTTAAAGGTCCCCCATGCTGATTGGTCCAGTTCAGCAGTTCAATTCCAACATAGAGGGGAAACACACACAGAGTCCCAGCTGCAATAAAACAGGTTAGATAAACTGCAATCTCACAAATGCTGCTAAATGATTACAGGCAAACAGTTCCATCTCTGAAGAGTGCTCCTTCTGCCCACTTAGCGAGGGCAGAAACGAAGTGACATGGCAGTAGCTCGAGCAGGACTCGAGCAGGGAAATACACAGACCCCCATCCCAATTAATTATGTCTGCAGGCAGACAGCTCTTAAAGAGACAGTACCAGAGGCTCTAAAAGCACTCACAGATAAATGGCTTAGACGCCGAACACCATCCAGGCTTGGAGCAGTCAAGCAAGCTCCTGGAGACTTTTGGGAACCCCCATTTGCAAGGGGGTTACACTAGGATCTATAGTCAAGAATATTAAGTAATATATTTATTTATTTTTATTTAGTTTTTGTTGACCGGTTAAGTGCACTAGACAAATTCTGCCTATTTTCAGGCACGACCCGGGGGAAGGTATACAGATGAATGCCAACTGACTTTTTGAAACAGATTAAGCTGTTGGTGGTATTTTTAGTGAATGTATATAGACAATAAAGAACTTTTGCTGAAAAAGTTAATAGGCATGGCTGGCCATTTTTTTGATTGCCAGCCCGTATTGTAATAAAAAAACTCCCTGGTGCTAGTGCCCGCCCCCCGACTGCCACTCTGAAATGTACAAATAAAGTTTCCTGGTGCTAGTGGTCCCCCAGTCATCTGATCGCCAGCCCATACTGTACAAATAAAACTCCCTGGTGCTTGTGTTTCCTTCCCCCCTCTGATTGCCAGCCCATACTGGACAAATAAAATTCCCTAGTGTTAGTGGTCCACCCCCTGATTGCCAGCCTGTACTATACAAATAAAACTCCCTGGTGCTAGTGGTCCCCCTCTCTGATTGTCAGCCTATAATGTACAAATAAAACTCCCTGGTGCTAGTGGTCCCCCCTCTGATCATCAGCCTGTAATGTAATAAAAAAAATCACTGGTACTAGTGGTCTACTCTCTCTTCCTTCTGATTGCCAGCCCATAGTAAAAAGGAAAACCTGCCCTGGTGTCCAATGGCCCCCTCAGCACCAATCCATGGTACCACCACATGCAATGCCATAATCCCTGGCATCTAGTACCCCCCTGTGTCACCAAGCACCCACCCCCCCAGACACCTTACCAGCACCCTCAGTGCCACAGTGCAAATGGCAACTGGTGCAGCCCTCCTCATACCTCCTCGACTGGCTATCATATGTTCAGGCAGGGAGCGTGCCTCTTATTTATAGGAGAGGGTGACGCCCTTCTAGCTCTGGTACCAGGTGACTGAGGAAAGCACTTTCCAAGGTTGATCAGTACCAGAATTACAAGCACAAACATGTGCTGTATATCTTTTAATATTTTTTGACAACTGTATTGGTACATAGGAGACCCCCACAGCTTAGCCCTTCAGTCACATACTCAGGTGTGTCCTCAAAGGGCTTGCCATGGGGGACTCTGAAACAATAATGGTGGGTGAAGGGTCACAGGATCAACCAGATAAAATACAAATTGAAGCATCGTAAGTTATTTAAAAACATTGGGCCCGATTCCAAGTCGATTGTCACAACTCGCCATCATATGCGAGTTGCGACATTCGCCACTACACCAGAGACCCTGTGCTGCATTTCAAGAGTGGCAGGGTCCCAGCACTTGCAACATGCAGGATGTGCCATGCGGAGGCTAATGCCATGGGCATGGTGTAAAAGCCCCACATAGTGCAAGTCTCGGCCTACTACTGGTGGCCCACCCACCCTGGAACACCATGGCACACACCAGGGAGCATAGGGGGAAGGACAGGTGGCACAGATGTCTGGGAAGGGTGCACTGCATCACAGACCCCAAGGGGTCCCCAAAAATTTGAGGGTGGGGGGCATGGATGTGGTCATGGGGGCATCAGGGGTGCAATGGTGCCATTGCTGCCATACTGAGAAGTAGACATCCAATGGATGGCACTGTCAGATGCCCCTTAGAGTAGCTCCAAGCTGCTCTAACTTCACTCCACCAGCACAGCTCCTAGAATCACCACAGCAGGTTACAGCAGTCGCCCTCTTGGAATAGGGCACTATTGCTGTCATAACCCGGACTTGCGCCATGTCGTTGCAAACTGTGGCATAGTGGGTGGCATAACCCATGGTTGGCATAGCCCACAGCTGACAAGGTGTATGTCACCTCCTGAAATCAGGGCTGGTATACCGCTTGACGTAAGCCACCAGATATGCCAAGGGATTTACATATCTCGGCTTATGCCGGCATATGCCGACTTGGAATTGGCCCCATTACCACTAGTGCATTTTACATAATCAGAACCTATAGGCTCCATATTTTTGCATGGAGAATGCTGACAGTTCCCCTTTAATTTCTGCACTAACAAGCATTCTATACAATCAATCAATCAGCAGAACCTGAAAATGAAGTTTTAGTGGGATCTGTTTCCCAATTAGTAAAAAGTAATACACCCCTTGTCTCCATCTATCAAATCTATGAACACAGTAAGGTCTATGTGATAATGGCGATCGCCATTGCTGCGAATGTACATTACTGAAAACAACAACAGCGATGTACATTCCTAGTGCCAGACATGACTTTAGTTTTTTTTTATGTGGGGGGCTTCACCCCACCACACCCCCTAACTAAAGTAACTTTCTCTGGGGGGTTGCATGTCAGGGAGGGGGCAGAACTATGATGCAGAAGGAAAAAACAAAATGGCACGACAAAGCACAAAACTGTTGTGCTTACCCCTGAGCCCTGAACCCTGCACCCTCCTCACTGAAGCCAGCCTCCCTATCCACAACACCACTAGGCTAGCTCAGTGGCTGCCCCTATCGCCACCCTCCCCCCACAAACCTCACCGGATACCTTTTGGTATCCTGTCCTCTTGCCCTGCCCTTTCCTATCACTGCCCTTGCAGGGCAGCCCATGACAGAGGCGTTGAGACTGAGTCACTCATATCTGAGTTTCTCAGTCTCAGTTGCCCTTTTGACAGGATACCACACAGTAATCTTCCATTTCAAATTCATGACTTGAAATTGTATAATTTAACCAGGTCTCAGTGAGAGCAATGGCTTGTAGTAGTTCCAAACTAATCTAAGATTTAAATAAGTAAATTGTACTTTAGCTATGAGCACTGTCATGAATTATTTTAATAGACACATTTCCTTATATTCCCACTTAGGATCAGGGCCAAGCATAATGAGTACCTATTAGTAGTCAGGCAACACGTCTAAATTGCAAGTTAGAATTACTGACTACGTGCCTAATTAATGAGTTAATGAACATGTTTCTATTCTTTACTTTATTAACTTTTCCTAATGACTGTAACTGCTTAGGTCCCCTATCTTCAGTGCATTTCTAACTGATTGTTTGCTCACAGACACTTGCAGACAGCAAACCAAAATAACAATAGCAAATAGCAGAAATGGAAAGCTTGGTTTAAGCAACTTCATTCTACACCTTGCAATTAGCTCTATCACTTTGCTAATTAGTCGCAAACCTGACTATATGACTTATAATTATCTTAAAAATGTATGCTACAGACCTACAAACAATAAGTATACAGTATTTTAGGTGAGCAAATTGATTCCTCTATTGGCCCTGCTTTTCAAGAGCATTTGCATAAATTTAACCTATATGTGAAATGAAGTGCACGTGCAGTCAGCTTATTTGATTATAAATGCAACAGAGTCCATATTCAATCTAAAATAAAACAAAATAAAGTATAAATATGAAAATATAAAACAAAAATATATAAAATAAAAATAAACAAAATCCTCCTGGTAGCCTCCCACAGATGGACTCACCTAGGATGGCTCACACGAGAGGACTCATAGCACTCCTGTGTGAGTCACTCATACGTACAGCTGCTTCATGGGCAGCTGCTAGACTGGCTACACTTTTAAAGCTGTACCCCCCCAGTGATGTCACTCACAGGCACCACCTCTAACCCCAGTATCCCCCACCCCCTTGTCACTGAGAACTATGGTGGGATTGTGGCTGGTGAGCAGTCCAGGCCTCAAAGCTTGGAAAGTGTCCCAGGACTTTTATGCTTAACTTGATTTTTTTTGTATTCAGTTATCCCCCATTGCATCTTACCTATCCTACCACATCACCCAAGTCCTACCTCTAAAGAAAAAAACAAACTGTGTTTAATAAAATGTTTTGTTTTTCAATAATGCAATGCCCCTGTGATTGCTGTGTGGTATTAAAGGGACACTGTTAACCCCTTTAGCCCTTAAAGTGTCTCTTGTATTAAAAAAAACTGTTATGATTGGTCACATACTGTAAAGATTGCTGTTTTTCTTTTCAAAAGTGAAAAACTGACTGCCCACCATACTGATGTTACCACACAAAAACTTGCTTGCTTGCAGTCTTTCATCCACTCCTGTTACATCTTTCCTGGACTTGGAAACACCCCAAACACAGTCTAGACACTCAAGATGCAGAGGGAGGGGGGGAGACTATTGCATCATGAGTGACTGCACCTTTGTCAGGGTGTTCCTAAATATTTAGGAAGTATGCAATAAGAGTAAATCAAGGATATGAAACAAAACAAGGTTAGTTATAATCACACAGTTAGCATGCATTTAACTACTACTAAGAAGGGAAGCAGAAAAAAAAAATACCCCACCCGGCAGCATCAATGAATTTTAGAGAAGCTAAACAATCATAAAATGTGGTTTTCAACTAGAAGTAATATGTTGTAAAAGGGATTGACGCTGTCCCTTTAAACGTGTGTGTGTGTGTGTGGGGGGGGCAAGGAGTAACATAAGCACAGTGTGAAAATAAAAAAAACTTACAGTGGCTGAGTAGTTCATTTTGATAATAAATGTAATAATTATTCATTTATGAGGAAAAAAAAAAAAGATGTCCAGAAAACAGCAAATCCATGTGAGTAGCAAGGGCAACTCTCTATTCCTATTGGCTGTCTCCCCAACTACTGAGCCATCTCCATGACTACTGGGCATACTGTAGCAAATGGCTGGCATGTCTATGCATTATTGCCATGGTAACGACTGTCATCATGGTGATTAAGAGAACAAAAAACAAGCATTTGTCAATGCCGAATGTTTGCTTGCTGGCATTGGCATTGGTAGTGTAGGAGTTACAGAGCTGTATAATAGGAATGGCAGTGAAGTATTGAACTGAAGCCAACCCCATCACCACCCTGCAGATAGTGACAGGCATTGGGGTGTGCCTTTGGGTCATCAGGCATAATGGCCATGCCATTTCACCACACCCTACTGTGCAGACACTGATAAGTTGTCATGGTGTGCCTTGGGGTCTTTGGCCCTTATGCGTACCCCATTCCATCAAGAAATATTGTGAGATGGGTGCAGTATAGGAGAATGGGGTGAACTTTGGGGCCGAAGAGTCCAAGGCACACCTTAATGCCTCTCAGTGGCTGCAGGGTGTGGGTGGGTGTGGAATGGTATGAGCATTGCAGATGACAATCCCAAGTCACAGCCCAGATGCCTGTCATTCTCTACAGGGTGGGGTGTTATGATCGGAAACCAAAATGCCTCAGGCATTCGTTAGTATTTTCACTCCAAATTTTCAACATGGGTTTTTTGTGATCCCCACTTCATGAACAGTGGCAATATCAGTTTGTTAGCCGAAAGCTACTTTTGCACAGTGACTACGGCATTTGTCACCACAGGTGCAAAAACACATTTTGAACAGGATGTGAAAAATGACAGCTGTACTGTTCATGGGGAGGTGCACAAGGGAAGTCACAGAGTTTGGAACTGTCTGATTTTGAAAGCAGCACAAGGGAAGTCACAGAGTTTGGAACTGTTTGATTCTGAAAGCAGCACAAGGGAAGTCACAGAGTTTGGAACTGTTTGATTCTGAAAGCAGCACAGGGGAAGTCACAGAGTTTGGAATTCTGATTTTGAAAGCAGCACAAGGGAAGTCACAGAGTTTGGAATTCTGATTTTGAAAGCAGCACAAGGGAAATCACAGAGTTTGGAACTGTTTGATTTTGAAAGCAGCACATGGGAAGTCAAAGAGTTTGGAATTCTGATTTTGAAAGCAGCACAAGGGGAAATCACAGAGTTTGGAACTGTCTGATTTTGAAAGCAGCACAAGGGAAATTACAGAGTTTGGAACTCAGTGCTTTGGCTTCTCAGAAGGAACTAGAAGGGGGACAGGATCAGATCTACAGTACAGTAGCTTATTGTTGTTTTACATTGTGTCTTGTGGATTCTACTTGGTAGAAGGTTATTTCTTTTCTTTCTTACTACTAAGGGGCTAGCAGGGTATTGTTTGGGGCTGTTGGAATTTTGAAACCTGTTTTGGTAGCTATAAGTGGACTCATTTGTTTGATTCACTGTGTGGCAGGCTGCATTTGTAGAGACCTATTTCTTCTGTTTTAAAACATAATTTGGTGTGATTTAACTGGGTCTGTTTCTTTGAATTGGAGACATATATCTTCTAATTCCAAGTCTATTTTGTTGTGTTGTTGGTGAAGCTGTTTGAATTGGAGTCCTGTTTCTTTGGGTAGCAAACCTATTTTGGGGGCTTTGAGTAGAATTGTGATTCATTGTTGCTGGCTTCACTAGCTGCAAAGTTTGAGTGCAGATTGGGGGAAGGGTGCTAATGGTCTGACCAGAGGCCTCAGCTACCTGATTGTTTCTGGAAGACTTGGGCTGGTCCCACCTTTGGTCCATTATTTCCTTTATACCAGGGGTTCTGACATCACTTCCTCAAACAGGCAAAAGAATATGCACCTGTCATAGCAAAAGCAGACATCCAGGAAAGGAACAGCAGCAAGTGAAGAGGTGACTGCTCTCTCAGTGGAAGGGAAGTAAATGCAAATTTAGGAGCTTTCATTATTACTTCTTCACACTGATATTGCATTGGGGAAAGGAAGAGTAGGAGTTTGAAGAAGGTTGTGCAATAGCTGCTTAAAGTCTGTTTTTGAGTGTGGATAGGAAGGATAGGCATATAAAAAGCAGTTGCTCAATATATCTAAACGTGTACAACAAAGGAGGTAAGGGAAATAAAGAAAATGTTTTGCACTGATAGAGGAGGGAGAGGGGAGACTTGGGGGAGTGTTTGGTATCCTGCATCTGGAAGGGTGGGGGGTCGCTGGTGGGCAACGACAGCAATGGGTAGGGTGGTAGGCTGCAACAACTGTGGTGCACCAATCTTTCTAAAAATTGCCTGGAGTGTGGGAGGATGTTTAGTGTGCAACCACATAGAAAAACTTAGAAAGGAGATTGAGGGTCTGCAGGAGGAACTAAGACAGGCAAGGCAGATTGGGGGTGGGTTTAGCCCAATACTGGAGGGAGGAAGAAGGGGAGATGAGGGAGGGTGATTTAAGCCAACAGTGGTGAGGAGGGGGTCAGAAGAAGAGAAGCAGAGACAAAGGGGCCCAGGCCAGGAAGAACAATTGCCGGGGAAACTAGGTCAGGAGACAAAAGACAAATGGAAGGAGGAGATAGGGACTTGTGAGGGGAGGCGAAGAAGTGGCAAAAGACATGGAGTGGAAAGGAGAGAACAGGTTACTATGAAGAGAGAGGGAGCGGGCATTTGTGAAGGGTCTTCAGAAAATAGTTTTGCACTGCTAGAGGGGAAGAAGGTGGAGGAGGGAAATGATGAAATTAGAGGAGTAACTGATAAATGCCTGGACCAAACTGGAGCGGGGGGAAGTTCTGCTGGGAGAATTTCAACAAGGGTAAAAGGGGGAAATAATGTGCAGGAGGAAGAAGAGGAGCTGGAAATGAGAGAGGCAGATGAATGGAAGCAAGCGGGGAGTATGAGGGGTGGGATCTTAATGCTGGGGGACTCAATACTAAGAGGAGTTAGGTGGGGTGATAAGGGGGAGAGGCATAGTCGCATTTGGGTGGAGGCCATGCCAGGAATGACAGCGGAAAGGGTGGGACAGTCTGTTCTGAAATATGCTAGAAGGGGTAGGGACAAGCCTCATTTAATTATACATCTTGGGACAAATGACCTGGCTGACAAGACAGTAGATACAGTCCAGAGGAGGTTTGAGGAACTAGCACAATTATGTGAGGGGCAGGAAGATCAGTAACTTTTTCAGAGATACTTTCTGTGCCAAAGGCAAGCACAACAAGAAAGCTGAGAATAGAGAATTTAACGGATGGCTAAGAACCTGGTGTTGTGCTAAAGGGTATGGGCTGTTGGGGGGGTGGGAGGGACCTAGGAGGACAGTAGTCTCTATGCCAAGGACAGACTACAACTTGAGTGAGGAGGAAAGAAAGTGTTGAAACAGAGGATGGAGGTACATAGAGGAAGTTGGGAATTTATACTAGGAGTGGGGGTGGCAGTTGGGGAAGAGATATGCAGAGACCACAGGTTGGGAAACCATATGAGCTTACCCCCATAACAGTGACAAAGGACAAATGGCAAGTACTGTTGGTGATGCTAGAAAGGAGGGCAGGATGGGGTGGGGAAGGTGGAAGGTTACCCTTAATGCTAGGAGCCTTGGGAGGAAAACTGCAGAGTTACAGGTTCTCATGGCAGAGGGAGAGGTGAACATTGCAGCATTATGGAAACATGGGCCACCCAATACAATGACTGGGACCTGTCTGTACCAGGGTATAGGTTATTTCGTAGGGACAGGGTGATTGGGAAAGGTGAGGGGGTGGCACTATATGTGAAGGAAGGACTGAAGTGTGTAAAGGAGGAAGGGGAGGAGGGTAGTATGGAGTCACTTTGGATGCAAATCCAGGATTCCAAGAATAGGATTCTTAGAATGGGAGTGGTGTACAGGCCACCATCTCAGACGGAGGAGTTAGACAGAGAACTAGCAGGACAGATCAGGAGGACCTGCGAGAAGGGTAGTGTGGTGATTGTGGGGGACTTCAACATGCCAGGAGTGGACTGGAGCACCCCAACAACCAGGAACAGAAGGGAGAAGGTACTGCTGGATGCCTTCCAGGACAGCTTCCTGCTGCAAATGGTCAGTGAACCAACCAGGTTAGGAAATACCCTTGACCTTGTGCTGGCAAATGGGGACTTTGTGAGAGAACTTACAATGGAGGAACCGCTGTCAGGGAGTGACCACCGCTCAGTATGGCTCACATTGGATATGGGCAAGGAAGGAGTGGAATCTGGCACAATAGTGCTGGACTTCAGGAGAGCCGACTTTGGGAGGATGGGGGAAGTGGTAAAAGGGTACCTGGCCAGAATTCAGTCTATTATGGACACTAACCAGAGGTGGGAGCTCATAAAGCTGGGGATAGTGGAGGCAACCAAAACCTGCTGCAAAGCCCAGAGCAAGAAGGCTAAGGCTAAGAAACTGATCTGGTTGAACAAGGAGGTCATGGAAAAGGTAAAGAGGAAAAGAGCTGCCTTTAGGAAGTACAAGAAAACAGGGAGGGGGTAGGACAGGGAGGAGTACTTGACAGAATCGAAGGAGGTGACAAGGGCAGTAAGGGGAGCCAAAGCATCTACGAAACTCAGGCTGGCACAAGGCATTAAGAAGGGAGAAGGACTTCTTTAAGTACATCAGGGAGAAAAGGAGCTGTAAGGACCACATAGTAAGGATTAGGAAGGAGGGGGGTTGGGTGGAAGCAGGGTGCGATAAGGTGGAAGCACTAAATGAGTACTTCTGCTCAGTATTTACTAAAAAGAGAAGGGGGTGACACCCAAGGTGGGAGAAATGGCAGAAGCAGGGGGGGAAGTGGTGACAGATGGGGAAATCATGGAGAGCAGAGTTCGAGAGGGTTTGAAGGCACTGAGGGTGGACAAGGCGCCAGGCCCAGATGGCATCCACCCCAAGGTACTGAAGGAGCTGGCAGGGTCCTTGCAGGACCTTGGCAGACCTATTTAATGCCTCACTACATTGGGTATGTACCTCAGGACTGGAGGATGGCTCATGTGGTGCCCCTCCACAAGAGTGGCCCCGAGGATGAACCGGGAAACTATAGACCAGTGAGCCTCACATCCATCGTGGGTAAGCTAATGGAGACTATCCTGAAGGAGAGGCTGGTGGCCCTCCTAGAAGTCAAAGGACTACAGGACAGCAGACAGCATGGCTTCATACATGGCAGATCCTGCCAAACCAACCTGGTAGAGTTCTATGACTGGGTAACTAGGCAACTGGACAGGGACCATGCAGTGGATGTCCTGTATCTGGACTTCAGTAAGGCATTTGACTCAGTGCCACATGGAAGGCTGGGAAGGAAGTTAGTAGGCACAGGGGCGGGTGCAAAGCTGGTGAGATGGGTAGGAAACTGGCTGCAGGGAAGGCAACGGAGGGTGGAGGTGGGTGGGGAGTTCTCACCCCCAATGGCAGTGATGAGCGGTGTTCCATAGGGCTCAGTGTTGGGACCAGTGTTGTTTGGGATATTCATTGCAGACATATCATGGGACATCAAGAGCAAGATCAGTCTGTTTGCTGATGATACCAAGGTAGGCGTGGTGGTGGATGACCTAGGGGGTTGGAAGGGGTTGCAGGATGATCTGGCAAAGCTTGAAACCTGGTCAGACACCTGGCAACTGGCCTTTAATGCCAAAAAGTGCAAGGTGCTGCATTTTGGGATGAAGAACCCAAGGAGGAGTTACCAGCTGGGGGAGTGCAGCTAGCCCAGACAGAGGAGGAGAAGGATCTGGGTGTGCTCATTACAGGGTCAATGAACAACTCGGCATAATGTAGGCAGGCAGCTGCAAAGGCCAACAAAATGCTGGGTTGTATTGCAAGGGGTATATCCTCGAGGAGGGAGGAGGTGATTCTGCCACTGTATAGGTCATTAGTTAGACCACACCTGGAGTACTGTGTGCAGTACTGGCATCCGTATCTGAAGAGGGACATTAAGTTACTGGAGGGGGTGCAGCGCAGAGTGACAAAGATGATCAAGGAGCTGGGGGACTTATCATACGAGAGGAGGTTGAAGGAATTGAACATGTACCCACTGGAGGAGAGGAGAGACAGGGGTGACATGATTGAAACCTTTAAATACGTGAAAGGAATAAACAAGACGGGTACAGAGGGGCTGTTCAAAGTAAGGGAGGGGAGGGCCACCAGGGGCCATGATATGAGACTGGAGCGAGGAAGGTTCAGGAGGGAGATGAGGAGACACTTTTTTACAGAGAGGGTGGTGGCTGGGTGGAATGCGTTACCTGCTGAAGTGGTATGCAGTAGAACAGTGGACTGCTTCAAACAAGGATGGGGCAGGACAAGGGGAGGGTTAATGAAGGGAAGGGTGGAAGGGAGGGGCAGCTGCAGAATAAGGGGTGCTAGCTGCACATTCAAGCAGACTTGATAGACCTCTAGGCCTTTATCTGCTGGCAAATTTCAGTATGTTCAGAAAAAATGGCAATGTTGAAAATCTGCAGTGAAAATGTTAAAAACTGGTGAAGTCACAGCGTGCATAGAAACTGTGCAACGTGCACCGTAATGTAATTAGTTTGGGAATTGTTTACAGCAGATTGTCAACACAGGCATTTTGGGACCTCCGGTCATGAACAGTGTCACTGTGATTTTCTTTATCTGTCCTGAACAATGATTTCCCACAGCAACCACGCATTTCTGTGCTGAAAGTGTGAAACACATTTCGGCCATGTTGTGAAAATGACAGCTGTACTGTTCATAAGGAAGTGTGGAAAAATGCCACTGGTGAAAATCTGGACTGAAAATATTACAAATTCATGAACTTACGAGGGTGCGTGGAAACTGCGCAATGCTCACTCGTAACAGTCATTTTTAGGAATTTTTTCACCAGATTTTCAAAATAGCCATTTTAAGACCTCTGCTCATGAACAGTGTCACTGTGATTTTCTTAATGTGTCCCATACATTGATTTCGCACACCGACTGCGCCATTGTGCGCTACATGGCAGAAACAGGTTTTGGGTGAGATGTGGAAAATGACAGCTATACTGCTCATAAGGAGGTGTGGTAAAATGGCAATGTTGAAAATCTGGAGTGAAAATATAGAAAATATGCGAACTTATGAGCGTGCGTAGGATCAGCGCAACAAACGCTCATAAAACAGTCATTTTTGGGAATTTTTCACCAAATTTTTAACATAGCCATTTTAACACTTCTGCTCATGAACAATGTGATTGATTTTCTTAATGTGTCCCATACATTGAGTTTGCACACCGCCTGCGCCATTATGCGCTACATGCGCAGAAACACATTTTGGAGGAGAAGTGAGAAATGACAGCTGTACTGCTCATAAGGAGGTGTGGTAAAATGGCAATGTTGAAAATCTGGAGTCAAAATATTGAAAATTCATGAACTTACGAGCGTGCATAGGAACAGCGCAAAGCATGCTCGTAAAATAGTCATTTTTGGGAATTTTTTCACCCAATTTTTAACATAGCCATTTTTACACCTCTGCTCATGAACAGTGTCACTGTGATTTTCTTAATGTGTCCTGAACATTGATTTCGCCCACCAACTGCGCCATTGTGCACTACATGCACGGAAACACATTTTGGGCGAGATGTGAAAAATGACAGCTATACTACTCATAAGGAAGTGTGGTCAAATGGCAATGTTGAAAATCCGGAGTGAAAATATTGAAAATTCTGAAACCCTCTGGCGTCGCGTAGGAACAGCACAACACACTCAGTAAAACAGTCATTTTAGGAATTTTTTCACCAAATTTTCAACATAGGCTTTTTGAGAGCCCACCTTATGAACACTGGCACTGTCATTTCGTTAATCAGTCCCAAAAGGTGATTTCGCGCAGTGACCGCGAAATCACCCTTTGGGCCAGATTAACGCCATGACAGTGACAGAACTCATGAGGAGGGGTCCCAAAAACCCCATGTTGAAAATTTGGTGCCAAAATTCCAAAAAATGCCTGAGATATGCAGCAAAGTTGAAAAAACCCTATTCATTACATTATACAGCTTACCGGCATTTCCTCAGTTCGCGGTCGGCTTTGAAGAGTGCAGACGTGTTCCTGGTCCACTGAAGATCGTCGGACCAAGCTCCAGAGGTAAGTATGGAGTAAGGTGGGGGTGTGGGGAGGCAGGGTGAGCAGTGGGTGGGCACGGGGAGAGGGGTGAAGACAGCAGTGAGGGAAGGTTTTTTCCCTCAGGTTTTTTTTTTTTATTTGAACTACGCGGGACGTTTGCCACGCTGGGGTGGGCTCCCAGAGTGGCAGCTGGAAAGCTGTTGGGGGGGCAGTGGAGCTGATGGGGGATTGGGCAACCCCGTTGGCCATAGGACCTGTTGTCACACTGGGGTGGGCACCCAGTGTGGCACCCGATAGTCTGGGGCGGGAACAGTAGAGCTGACATGGGATTGGGCACCCCTGTCGGCCATACAGACTGCAGGTGGGGAACAGTAGAGCTGATGGGGGATTGGGCACCCCCGTCAGCCATACAGTGTGTGCGTGGGGGAGGTAGGAGCACATGAGCATGCAATGTGCGTGTGTGTGTGGGGAGGGGGAGCGCTGCTCACTCAAGTGGTGCTCTCCCTTTCAACTGTACAGCACTGCATTTTGGATCATCGCACTATGTTTCTTGCACATGCGTGCAAGCAAACATAAAAAGGAGAGACTGCCAGAATCTGCAGTGGTGAGTTAAACTGACAAAAAGCTCAGTGGTGAAATTGGCAAAACTTGAACTGCACAAACTGAAAGTTGAAACCAGGTATTTATGATAGAAGTCATGGTGGTGAGTGAAATTATCAAAAAGCAAACTGACAAAGAGCTCAGCAGTGAAATGAACAAAACTGAACTGCACAAACTGAAAGCTCATTAAAAATCATGTATTACAAAAACAGTGTATGGTAATCCATCTGTTACTGCGCGGAAACACCATCTCGGGGTTCCATGACATCAAGCACCTCTTGAGGTGGGTGACGTCATGGAACCCCTGATAGCTTTACACTATCATGACGTATGGATTACTACACTCTAATTCTATTTTTTACCAGCTTTTGAGTAAGCCTTACATTAATATTCTCAAATGAAGCCACCGTGGCTATCTGCAGCCACTAGCACAATTTTCTGTGGACACAGAGCTCTTTAGAGTCCCAGTTAGGAAGGTAATACAAGAATTTCTTTCCTTTAAAACACATGCAGATACACTTCAAATATAAGCACATCCGGGACTTGAGTTATTGTACTGCACACAGTGTGAAAACAAATTAGTTGCATAGCGAGGTTTGGAGTGACAAAATAAGACGAGAGGCTGCCAATAAGTACTGGTGACCGCATCGTAAGGCACTTTGAACCACCAGGATTTGGGGCTTGAGAACCACTGCTTTAAATGATGCACACTCTTTATTGGTTATGACTTTCTGTTCCAGTCATTTTTTAAGCATTTCACATTGTCAGTTCCTCTTGCTCTGTGCTGATTAGTTAGCACTGTTGAACAGTGTTAACTGACATAGTGTCTAGGAAACCTAGAAACAGATGATGGAAACACTGAAGGGGTGACATGAAACGCACACTCTGTTGCAGTAAATGAAGTATAAATCAAGTTAAATCATGTTCAAGTGTATATTATCATCTGCCATCAGCAAGGAATGAAGCAAGGGACAGATTCTTTCAGCGAACGTTGCCTCCAGGGAAGCCCTGCCTCGGAGGCAGCACTTTACTAGTGCATATACATTATTCTTTCTCACATTTAAGTCCCTTTTTCTTTATATAGATACATAGATGTTGTTGGCCGATAAGGGTCTTGTGGCCCATCCAGTCTTCCCTATCCCTCCTTCTAATGATTAAGGTACCCTAGATGCTACAAGCACCCCTATATTTACTATTCTAACACCACGCCACCATGGATCACCACTCCAGTGAAATTCTGTCAAAAGAAAACTGAGGGGATCCTATCTGCATTCAAACTCACAATCACTTGTTTATCAGGCTGTACACCTTTCCATTATACCACTAAGATGTCACAGCAGCGAAGCTCAGCTCTATAACTGTAGAGGTTAAAGCCTTGATTGGGAGGCAGCTCTATCCACAAACTCTGCCTTCAAGGCTGTGCTGCCTCAAAGGCAGGGCTACCCTATGGCTGCCCTGGAGGCAACATTCGTTGAAAGAATGTATCCCTTGCAGGGATGAACAGTACTAATACAATAATCTAAAAATCAGTGTTGCAAACGCATTAAAAACACACCCCATTTTATAAACTAAAAACAGCCAAAGTGTATCAGAAGACTGAATATGAGTAAAAGAGAGATGCAAGAAATCATTTGACTGTACAAAGTTTTATAACTGGTTTTGCCTCACTTTTTCTAGCTCAGTCTAATTGGGGAATGTTGCTGGTCAGGGCTGGCATACTGTACAGCCTAAATCCTGAAAGTGTCTCTCAAAGGCCAGGAGTGAACACTGGTTACACTATCGTACACAGAAAAAGAAAAGTGTGATAAATATATAGCAAACATTGCCTTCCAAAGACTTGGATGGAATACTGTTCATCAGGCAAGAACATAAACATTATACACTGATAATACATATTTATGCATTCAAAACTTAACCTCCTAAGCAGCCAATAACTGTGTTTACACACACCTAGTGAGTTTACGCATACTGTACCTGACACCACATTATACATCACCATCCTGCTGTACACTACAGAGTTTACATGTGTCACCTTGGTACCCCATGTCTCAGGTGAGGGTTTCTGAGGCCAAGGTTTTTGTTTATGCAAAGGATCCCTTCCATCTCACAGTGAGGGGTGGAGGCTCAAGGTGTCAGGGGACCCTGTGTGATGCAGTCATTTAATCACTTATGCTTTACTGCTTCTCAGCATTATGGCTGTTCTGCTGGCCCAGTGGAGTGCTGAAACCTGGCTTTAAAGATGACATGGAGGCACATCTATTCTCTGCTGAAACACAGGGGCAGCCCTTACATTTATTTCAACACAACTGTTCTTCTGGCAAACCTGGCAGTTTTATAGCTGGTGCAGTACAGAGCAGAGGAAGTTTACAACATCACCCCAGAGGTGTTCGATTTACCAGAGCAAATATTACATATGAAGAAAGAGCCGGAATCCTATTTACAAGCGTGCCTCCTCACAGGTAGACAAGTCCTAAGCATTCAGAGTGTTCCAAGCAAATGCAGGTTGAATAAAACTTGTCCATTGCCAACCAGGCCTGCATTTTGCAGTTGAAGGTAAGCTGGGTAAGGGGTCCATGTTAAAGGGATACCATGAGTCTTAATTACCAGCATCTCTCCCTGTGGGCACAGACAACCCATGGTTGGTCTCACTCAAACACACAGTGACACTCTTACTCAGACCCTGAAGAATTCAGAATGTCAGGAATGAATCCGTTTTTTATTCAGTTGTTTATCTTCTTCAGCCTCTCTGACAGACTCCCATCTGGACCAGTCCTTCAGGCCCTGTCACCCAATTTCTCTGTGATGTACTTATTTCTGTAGTATCCTCTGCCATAGGACTTACTGAAAGATCTCAGTCATCGATGTGGGGTCTGTGAAGGACCAGGCCATTACTCACTATGGCCTGAAGGGTTTTCCTCCATTTTCACCCTTGGGGCCCACATTCATGCAATGATGCAATGTGCATACTCTGCCTCCACGGACATGTACCTGGCATCTGGGCATGGGGAACCCTCTTCTTGTGGTTCCATGATGCTATCATCTGGATTATTCCCTGTGGCAGATGACCTGCTGGACATGAATTCCCTTCCTCCAAGGGAGGAGAGCTGTCCTTGGGATGCTCAATCCTCTGTCCCTCCCTCGGCCAGCCTCCAAGTGATCTGAGACTGTTACTGAACCCGGGTGACCAGTGTGGTAGGTAATAAGGCAACCAGTGCCACAGTCTGCCATGCCACTGGGCCAACAATAAGCACATCAAGTTACTTTGGGATCACAATCCTGGAACCAGTCTTGGGTTCCAAGCCCTCAACATTCATGAGCTAGGCACAGTTTCAGTGGCCACCAGGCATCTGCCTGAGCATCATATGGAAGGTTTCTTGCCACGGCCAAAGAAGACCTTGACAAATTGGTTGGCTGCTGCACAGCTGAGGTGGCTGCTGCAGAACAGAAACTTCTCACTGTCGATCTAGGCCTGCTGTCCCAAGTAAAAATGGGCATGCAAAAATCCCTGACGATACTGGCAACTGCAGTCAGGCACGACTGCTCCCTCTTCATGGGGCAGTGACTCTAGTCTCCTGCTTCCTCTAGTCCACTCATCAAAAGGGGCCTGAATTCTATGCCATCACTTGAAAGAGTGGGCTCACAGAAAAAATCCTGGGCCTTCTCATTACCCTTCCATTTCTCTGATCACTGGCGATCCAGGTTATCCCCTGAAGGGATGGAATGTCAAGAAGCCCTGAGACCTGGTGCCCCAGGCTTTTATACTGTGTCTCCAAATGCTTCCTGTGCCTGAGGTGAGACTGGCCAGTAAACAAGCTTTAAGATGGCACCCAACTTGTAGTACATTGGTGGGTAAATAATGTAATTGATACGTCTTAAAATTCAACCAGGAATTTAATAAAAGCATTTGAAAATGGACCTAATTTCTCTGCTTTGTTTGCTGATACAGATTAGAGGAAGAATTAAATTTTTTTTACTGTTCAAAGTTTGGTAAGCTCAGCTGGAATGTGGCATCTCATTTGCAGTGGAATCTTGCTTCTACCCATTTATTTGTACAGCTGGTTGGACAGGAGCACTGGGATGTTAAATGACTTGATCAAGATCACTCCATGAGTTTTCATCTTTAGTGAGGTTTCAATCTGTGATCTCCTGGTCTCCAAAATGGTGGTCTAACCAGTAGGCTACACTGCCACAAATTAATGTTTTTACAAAGAATATGTTATCCTTCTTTAAAAAAATATCATTCTCCGTTTTTCTGAATATCAACAGCATGTGAACCACTCACAAAATCCTGATGGTGATGGAATTCACTGAGACTTGCAACTGGTGTTTGTTTCTAACAAGTGAAGAAAATTACAAAGAACATTAAACATGATTCAATTTGAACACTATATAGAGGATCGGTTTCTTAACCGTGTTGTAATCACCTCAAGCCGTTGCCATGCTGACCATGTAAACCTCGAGAGCGCAGTCTTTTATAGTATCTGGGGAAAAAGCAAGTATTGAGAATGGCTGTCCCTATTAATGTTTAAATACCACTGCCACAATCACGTTTGTCTCTTACCATGCGGAACCAAACAAGACACAGTTGGGATAATTGCCAGCTTTGTTTATTTATGAACAACAACCGCCAACACAAAAAAAACTTAAAAACTACTAATTTCTAGTTTAGATAAAATTATCCGCAGATAAGAAAAAGTGAACTGATCACTTTATTGAATGCATTAAACAGAAGCATTTCTGGAATAAAATGCAGTTGGTCAACTGTGATCATGTGCTTGCTGAACACTGGGTAATGTTGTCGACATCGTCTTGAGGAGCTGTGGGAAACAACATCTGAGGAGAGAGCAGACATGTCATGAGGAACAAAGTAAGAAACCTGGAGAGGGGCATTAAAAACAAAGATTTTACTTAAACTGCCGCTATGGAATGTTTGTTTGAAGTAGGCACATGCAAATGTGAATGCTGTTCTGTAATTAGTTTACTATTAGCTGCTGTCTTGTAATCCCACTGATCTGACATACACAAGCAAGGTTTATAAGTATATGACATCAGAACAATGGGATTATAAAATAAAAAAGAGATAGCAGACAGGGAGCAATAAGGGCTCCCCATATATTACATCAATATAAACATAAAACGTGAGATGCGAAGCTAGTTGTTAAAACTTTTCTGTAACTCTATTTTAACTTTATGTAACTACATACAAAGCCTCAAGTTAACTTTGTAGTGTAGCACAGAGTATCATACTCTCCATGTATAATGACCTTAGGTGAACTCCTCCCATTGTGAGGCATTCGATGCACCCATCCCTAGTGGGTGCTAAGTACTGGTCAGGCAAACTTGCTAGATACCACTCAGATTTCTTCACCCCACCTCAGCAAAGCCCACCTACATATTCAGATAAGTGAATGGATGCTGACTCCAAATCCCATGATGCAGGCGCAAGCTAGGGCAAGTCTCCATCAGCTACTTGCTTCCCAGCATATGGAACAGCCTCCCTGCCAAAATCAGCTCATCTCCTTCCTCCTATGTGAGTAAGAAATTAATCAAGGCTCACTGCTTCTCTATGATGTTCTGCACCAACTGCTGGTGGTGTGCAAGTAACCAATAGTATATCCCGAATACCATGAATGATGCACTAATCATGCCTCTTCCTATTCAGGAAACACCAACAAAAATAAAAGAAACAGCCCTTCACCTGCTCAGCCCAATCCTTCAAAAATACTACCCCATCTTCCCACCCTCTGCCACAATTCCAATCTCACCCTCCTTCCCCCAGCACCCACAATTTCATGTTTTAAAGAAAAAAAACTCCCATGCTGGGTGACCTGCACAATCCAACCACCTCCACAGCTGGCTGCCATCTTTAGCATGTTTATTTTTCTTTAAAAAATTGCTTTCATTCAGTAGAAGGTGGCTGACCATTGAAGAGGGTGGGCTGTGTTGGTCGCATTCGATGTCATACCTGGGGCCTCCATTTAAAAGAAAATATGGGTGCTAGAGGGGGTGGGAATTGGGAACTGCCAGAGAGGGAGGGGGATGGTGGAAAAGAAATACTGATTTTTTTTTTTTAAGAAACGCAAGCGCACTAAAGATGGCGGTTGGCCTTGGAGGTGGGCAGATTGTGCTGGTCACCCAGCGTGGGAGTTTTTTTCTTTAAAGCATGACATTGTTAGTGCTTGGGGGAGGAGGGGGAGATTGGGATTCTAGCAGAGGGTGGGTGGATGGGGTTGCAGTTTAAAGGAGACTGAGCAGGGGAGGAGGTTGGGGTCTGTTTGTTTTACTTTTTCTTCCACAGGATCACAAATAACAAACATAAATACTATCTGATTAATTTGGTGCCACAAATATGAATATTTGGTTGAATATTTGAGATAAGTTATTTGCTGACCCTTACCAACTGCTCCAGACACAATTCCATTCCTTTCAAATGAAGTAGTCCCTGTTACCATATCTCAAGGTTGTCTGTGCTGCACTTTGTATCTACCTAATCCTGTAGTCAGTCAGTAGGTCTTGATGTAACCTCATCTATTTGCACAATGTAAACTACACCCTTTGGATTTGTACCTGTATTTAAAGAATTATGGATGTGAATGTACCCAGCAAATCTTCTGGACTGTGCTTGTTTACCTGGTAAAATGTTTTAAATAAAATACTGTAGTGTCACTTACTGCACATGTAATCATGTCATTGTGAGCAGTTTTAGTTCCTGGGGAATGCTACACCAGTCTGATGTGTCTCTGGTGCATCCACACCTGTCATAGTATGCTGTGTTTTTTTTTAAACTTATTTCTTATGGATATTGTCATAAAATAAAGGCAATACAAAAGGTACAGCAACTGTGGAACTCGCAGGTACCAAATTATTTCTACAAGCACTTGAACCAATTATGTTTATTTGGCCAAAGAGGGTGACGGGGTTTTTCAAAAGGAAACTTTCAACAAGAAATGCTGCAGACACTGGGTAGGCTAGCATCTCCTATAAGCCAGCATGAAAATTATCTACATTCCACCCCTTTCCCATTTATACAGTATACCCCAGTCACCTCTTTTTGTACTTCCCAGTCCAAAATGTTACTTAATAGTCTATCTTCTTTTATTTACAGGTCTTGGTGGATGTCCCCCCATCTCTCATTACACACATATCATTAATCTACAGCCTCACAGGGTCTGCTAGAGAGTTCCTGTAACACACAGTTATCTGTAACCTGAGACCACTTGGCTCTGAGTGCTCCTTAGAGGAGCGGCAACTAATTGGTAAGCCATATGCCTAACGGTACTCCACATCACCTACTAGGTTTGGAACCTGTGCTGAGGATCCTTCCCCAGGAGAAGTAAACATTTTAAATCCTGAAAATCCCTGGGTTCTAGTTAAAGTAAAGGAATCTTGCCTGTTACACAGTGTACCAGCTCCTGAGGTTGCTAAAATACTATACTGCACTTGGCTTGTTTATGAACCGAAGTGCCACTTAGAAAAGCCAAAATACACAGCATTAAATCAATGCACTGGAGCACTGGTACAAACCAAATCCAATTTGTGCTGCATTTAATAGACTTGCTGCGTTGCATCAGTGTGTTAACATGGATTAGCCGATTAGTAAGCGGCCATGTAAAGCATCTAGACCATATAAATCAAGTGTCCAATAATGAGTGTACACTGGGACTCATTTTCAACACCTAAAACACTGATCCATAGACCACACCACATCAGTATTTATGAGCTCCATTATGATTAACACAAGCTATCGAAATCTCAAAGCTTACCATAGGCTCAGCGCATTCAATCATATGGTTCCATTTATTTTAAAAACTCCAGGGGAATATGCAATGACTTAATTGGAATATTAGATTGAAAGCACTTCTAAAAATTGCCTGAGCAGGTGTGGAAACAATTGTATAAGTGCTTAATAAACAAGAAAAGATGTGAGTGCCATCTAGATAGATGGGCAACCTAAACACCCCTGCACAAGGTTCCCACTGTGCAAAAAACAAAGTGGTTAGAATAAAGTAGATCACTTAGTAGCTTTCAAGTCTACGCTTAGCAAAGTACAAGGTACTATAAATATAGCAAAGCTATTGAAGTGCTTAATTAAACAGGATAGTAATGCACCAAAGTTAAACTTTAGACTAGGGTCTTCCTTAAAAAATTCATGCAAGGGTGGGAGGAGGACTTCAAGCCATCATGACAAACACTTTCATACTCAGATGCAGAGTTTGTTAAAATGATGGGCTTATGGGCCCAGATATTGAGAAATGCACCAAAGTCTGATGCAGGTCTGTCGAAGCACAAATCTGATGTGCCATGGCGCAACTGGAGCTATGTTTAGAGGTTGCACAGGCTGAACTGTGCCAGCACACCTCGGCTGAATATGGCAGAGTTGTGCCATGGAGCAAACAGAGATACTCCAGCACAACTGTGGGAGCAGAGCAGCAGAGCAACAGAGGGGGGCACAGCACAGAGAACAGACCCAGGGACAGAGCCATGGAAGCACAGTGACAGGCTACAGGAGGCCACCACCAACAGGGCACAGCAGGGCACACACAGGCACCCAGACACCTGGTCCCAAAACACAACAGAAGGACAGATAGCAGGCAACAAGAGGTGCCAATGGCCAATGAAGGGCCACCAAGGGAGCCCCCCCACAGGCCGCTGGCCATGCTTCTTCCCATACCATAGCGGGCCACACCCAGAACCATGCAGCCAAGCACACACAAACCACATAGGCACACAGAAAGCCCACAAAGTAGGCACTAAACATGCCAGGTGGCAGGCAGCATGGCAGACCACATGGGACAGACTGCACAATGCCAAGCAGGGCCCCATCACAGTGTGCAGACAGTACCCAACCAATGACTATGGCTGTGTGCCACCACCACACACACCCACCACACACCCGTGACAGTTGCCCCATGGGCACCCTAAGGCACAGCCACCAACCCAGGGGATGGACACCACCATGGTGGGACACACCACAGAAGCACACAGCAGTGAACCACAGAAGCACAACATGTGCCCCGTCTCATGCACACTACATGGACAGACACTGGGCCACTGCAGCATGGCTCCTCATGCCACCTGTAATGCAAACACAGACACAGGCAGGTATATCAGAAAAAATATGTATTGAACTATAAACTATTTACAGAGAAACAGGGGCTGGGAAAGGGTAGGTACAGTGAGGGAAGGGGACAGGGAACAGGGACTGCACAGTGGGAGGGGGGACTGTAGGGGATGGTGAAACAGGGGAGACAGGGGAAATTGTTGCAAACTCAGTGCCGGCCCCATCCTGCCAACCTTGCAATCCTCTGCTCCCGCTTCTAGATTGCCATCATACGTGACATTGCCAAAACAACCTCCAGTATAGTAGACACGATGAGGAGAGTCTCCCTCATTAGGTGGCTGAGCATAGTCCTTGGTGGTCTGTGCCACCAGACAACTATAACAAGGGACAGGACAGGTGATCAGTGCAATGGCCCAAGGAACCATGCCCACCCACAGTGCGTAATGGGCAGCAGGAACACACACCCCTGGAGGGCCTGTAACGGCCACCTGCAGGGGGTGGGTCAACACCAGTCAGCAACTCAGCGCACCACAACATTGCTCAGAGGTGGTCCCTGCCACACAATGGCCACATGACTGCGCAATGACAGTCACATGGCACAGTGCACTGGCAGCACCACCACAACAACAGTAGCAGCTGGGTGCATGCCCACCCCACCAACAGCCAGCACATCGGTCCAATGGATCGCCACAGTGGCATGCACCACGTCAGTGCAACACACACAGCTGCCATGGCATGGCATATGGCACGGGGGCCATGCCGCTCGCCTCCCCTGCCACCCCATGTACTGTGCGAAAACAATAACATTGCTTACCTCCCCCCTGCAGCCCTGCTGATGCCAGCCCAGCGCCGTCATGGCGCACTGGTCCCTGCTGTACTGCTGCAGCCCTGGCCCGCTGTCAATCCTCCAGTCCTGGGAAGGGAAAAAAAGACAGGTGCACATCAGTAACCAACCACAGCAGCTGCCCCCCTGACCGCTGTGCACAGGGTGTGCCCCAGCCCGACACTTCCCACACGCCTGCATGGCTGCATCACAATGCAAGAGGAAGCTGGCAATGCCACTCCATGATGTGCATGATGACAGTGTACCCCTCTGCAGGGCATGGCAGGCAGCCAGGCCAACACCACAGTACAGCACCAGGGCAGACATGCAACATGGGATGACTTACCTGGCTGTGGCACAGCTCCATGCCTGGCATGTGCCTGAAGCCTCCTCAGTGTATTTGGGTCCTGCCGCATAGTGGTGCCTGCATTGCTCCCCAGTCCTGGGCACCCCGGTTCTATGCTCCAGGCCGGCAGCAATCCCCTGCCACACAGCACCCCTGGCCTGATGCAGGGGCGCCTGCCCAAAGAGCTGGGGGGCGTGGAGATCCATGCAGGCCACAAGGTTGGCCAGCTCCACCTGTGTCCAGTTAGGGTCATGTCTGCCTCTTCTATGCGCCATGTTCATGGTAGAGAGTTGGGTGGTAAAAATGGTGGGAGAAGGTGCACGTGTCTGCAACATGCACCTGATTCACAATGCATGGGAGCATGCACAGTGGCTGCCCATTGTGCAGTGCCAGAGATGCATGGAGTGGGCATGGCTAAGTGGGATCACGGTGTCAGAGGCCTGACCCAGGGGTCAGGGGTCACCAACCAGTGCGCATTGTGCACGTACACAATAGGGCATGGTACCCCATGCACTACCATGCATGGCGCTGGCCATGCACATCATGTGCAATGCCACTGCATTGCGCTGTCCATGCGCAGTGCACGAATGACACCATGATAGCATGATGCGCATGCATGCGCATTGCACCAGGACTTGCTCTGGCGCAATCTCATTGTGCATGGCGAAATATCTCGATATTCAGACACCACATGCAAATGAGCTCATCAGCCAGTGTGTGATGCAGTGGGTGCATTAGCATGTCATTACTGTTGCGCCCAACCTTATTTGCATGTGTTGCGCCTTATAGGTGCCATGGAACAGCACAGGCCATGGACCTGTATTGCAACCTTGATAAGTAAATGGTGCATGCCGCTGCAGCACACTGGGAGCAGACAGCATTGCAGGGTGGGACAGACCAGGGAGATGCTCCCACTGATACACTGTGCTGTCTATGTCCACAGGCGACAACATGTTGGCACATGAGGGCAAGGAGCATGCCGGGGGCCTGCATGGAAATGCATGCCCAACTTCACAAAGGCCGAGACTGATGCCCCGTTTGAGGCCTACCTGGACAAGGAGCCCCTGTTGAGTGGTGACACGGGCACAGCACAGGCCAGGGCTGGTGCATGTGAGGAGGTGGCAACCTATGTGAACCAGCATGGCAGCAACCAGCGGTTGGCACAGGAGTGCCACAAAGAGATGGTAACAGATAAGCAGCAGATTAAGGAGAAGGTGGCAGCAATCTGGGCATCCCGTACAGCCACCAGAGGAGGGCCAGCAGATGCACCCACACTAATGTCGCAGGAGGAGTTGGTGGCAGCCACTATGCACTGCACCATGGTGGAGGGTGTGCCTGGAGGAGGATTCCAGATGGGTAGCAGCCCATCACTGCATGGTATGTATGTATGTTAGACACACACAGCTGGTGGCATGGAGGGTGCATACACAGGCATGCTGGTGTGCATGTGGCCGGCATACATGTCATGTGATGCATGCACAGCCATGTGCATGCTGTGCTGCAGGACACATGCAATGGCAATGTATGGGGGGGCACATGTGGGCATTGCATCGCTGACATGCCATATTTCTCTTGCAGCACCAGCACACCTCTGTGCAGAGGATGGGGTGCTGGCAGTGGCAGCACTAGTGGATGCCAGTACAGCCATGGAGGACCAGCCGTGCACATCCACCAGCATCTAGGGGCCCAACAGGCTGCAGCTCAGCACCATGGTGCAGGCAGATGTCCTGGACCTGGGGTCAGATGAGGTCCTCGATGTGATCCTGCAGGATGTCAACCTTGGTGTCCTGTGTGTGGAGACACAGATCAGGGTGGGGTCCGACTCCAATGAGGAATACTCTCAGGTCCTGGACAGCATGGGTGACATTGTGGGTGTGTCGCCCCTGCTGGCATCTGACACAGACACCATGCCCAGTGCTCTGCCAGCAGCAGAACAGCTGCCTGCTACCACTGCGGGTGCAGTGGTGTGCTGCCATGGCTGTGCCCTGCAGTTTTGGTGGTGCGGCCGTGCAGGGTGGCATATAGTGGCCGGACAGGCGATGGCAGTAGGCTACAGGTGCCACCAGGCAGCCAGACACATAGTCCACCGCCGGTGCACTTGCTGTGCCCATTTCCCCCTGCAGACCCCATTGTGCAGCATCCACCAGAGAGCGGGGCTGTGCAACATGGCCGGTCACCACAAGAGGATCAGCATCCTGCCCAGGATCCCCAGGACGCTGACCATCTGGCTGAGCAAACCCGGCTGCTGTGGGTGTCCATTCAGCAACAGGAGCTGCTTGCCACTGGGGGGCATGCACTGTGTGTAGAGGTGTGCCAGTTAGCTGAGCAGCAGGAAAGGATCACTGTGCAGATCCTGGCCGGGATGCAATGCATGTAGGAGGCCACAACTGAGTCCTTGGATTGCATTGCCAGTGTGATCATGGATGGCTTTGCGTTGTGGCTGTCACAGGGTGTGGCTGTGCACAGGTGACCCCCTGCAGTGCACTGTCCACCCCATGGACCTAGTGTTGGGTGACCCCAACACAGTCGACTCCAGGCTCTGATGTAGGCAACCCAGACATGCCCAGAGCTGGCCTGTTTGGGTGCCTGCACACCCCCACAAGGACACAGTCACGGTCCCACCCCTGGGGGCTGTTGCAAACCCCCTCCTGCTGATGCACAGCCTGTGGCTGCCTATTAGCCCCCAGCCTGGCTGCCCCCATGGCCATGGTTGCCATGGTACCATGCAGCAGCCCTGATCTGTGGGCTGCCCTGACCGCAGTCTGCTGCTGATGACCTGTGCGCACATGGGTGGTGTGTGTGTGTGTGCCTATCACTGGTGTTATGCCACATGCAGCTTGTGTGTGCTTGCCCAGCTGCTGGACCATGTGGCATGGGCATGATAAGGGCAGTCTAGCACCAGTTGCACCAGTGCACTGGTGCAATGTGTCTGATCTAAGTCATATACCAACGCCTGTGTGTGTGTGTGTGTGTGTGTGTGTGTGTGTGCGTTGCTGTGTGTGGTTGTGTGCCACTGACTCTCCTACCCCTGCATCATGCCTCTGTGTGTGCATGGCCATTGCCATGCATGCCCCTGCACATGTGCTCTACCTGTTTGTGTTACCCATGCATGTGTACAGCACCACCTACCTGTGTGTTCCATAGTGCTCCTGTGCCATGGTCTTAAAGTGGCATTGCACCAGCTGGAGCAGCTGGGGGTTCCTCTACTCAGGGGATGGCTGTCCACCACCCTCTGTCCCATTGCCTCCGTCGTCCCCACTACTGTCGCCATCATCAGCCTCACCAGCTATCTCACGGTCAGTGGCCATGTTGTGCAGTATGCAGCAGACCAGGAATAGGCCACAGGCTTTTGAGAGGCTGTACTGTAGGACACTGCCTGACCTGTCTAAGCAATGGAACCATGCCTTCAGCATGCCAATGACATGCCCGATGTTGCGCATACTGGTGTGTGCCTTGTTGTACCATTCCTCTGCTGGGAACGATGGACACTGGTAGGGGATGAGCAGCCAGGACCTCAGTGAGTATGTGCTGTCACCTGTGTGGAGAATGACATGGTTAACCCTCTGCTATTCTGTGCTGTGCCCCTGGTGCCCACGCCACCATGCACACCCTGCCCACCCCCATCCCCAGGTCTGCTCTGACTATTTCCCCCTTGCCCATGCTATACTCACCCACTAGGTGGCCCATGGGGGTGTACCCACATTCAAACCTGTGGCACAGCACAGAGTTGTGCCAGATGAATGCATCATGTGCACTCCCAGGGTGTGTGGTGCACATTGGTGATGCGCTCCATGGCATCGCACACCACCTGGCAGTTGGCACTCGGGCTCCCTTTCCTGTTGATATATAATCAATACCTTCAGGGTTAGGTGGTATGCAGATGCCCATGTGGGTGCAGTCAATGGTCCCAATCATGCCAGGCATGTGTGCCACCCTGTGGAAGTCCTGCATAGTTGTTGCATGCTCCATCTGTGTGCTGGGGAAATGGATATATTCCAAAGCATGTTGCAGCAGTGCATTGAGGAACTGTGTGAGGAGGTGGGATGTGGCTGACTGGGTGATGCCTGTGGTGTCCCCTGCTGGTGATTGGAATGTGCCCATGGTGAGCAAGCACATGATGGCAGTCACCTTCGTCTCCACGGACATGGCGTGGCTCCATCTGGTGGATGCCTGCATCTCCTCACTGCACAGCTCACAGAGCTGCCTCATAATGACTCTGTTCAGGCGGTAGCAGCCCACGATCTCCATGTCACTGTAGTTCTCAAAGGTGATGCTGGCATGGTACCACCTGTGTCGGGCATACCGCCAACGGCCCTTCCTCGGATATGTCACTGTTCTTGCTGCCACCTCGCACCCCTCATTATTGCCTCTATCAAGAATTGCGCAGTATCCTTGGTCCTTGCTGTTCACTGTCCCCCTGGGCAGTTGGCTGCTGGCTGTGTGCCACCCTGGTGCACGAGTTGTGTATGTGTATGTGTGTGTGTGTGTCTCTCTCTCTCTCTGTCCCTCTCTCCCTCTCCCAGGCCACCTCTCTGTCTCTGTCCCTCTGTGTATGGCCTTTGTCTGTCTGTCTGTCTGTGTCTCTGTCTGTCTCTGTCTCTCCCTCTCATTCTCACCCCTGGCGCAAGTGCTGTCTGTGTGTTTGTGCCCTGTATTTATAGGAACAAGTCTGCTCGGAGCAACTTCGATTTGCTCCACACTTGCGCCATGGTTTCACAGTTGAATATGCCACTGTGCTGGATATTCCCGAGAACGCCCCTGCACTTGCACCTGCATTCATTATAGCTGCACATTGGTGCAATTGATTTTGTGCTGAACATGGCTCCTTGGTGCAATTTTGCACTTGTGCCGGCACAACTCAGTGCAACTGCTATGAATATCTGGGCCATGGTCTTTTTTGGTCCTTATCCTATTATGTTTTTAGGACAAAACAAATGCAGTGTATGAACTGTGCTTCAGGCAAACACACTCAGTTACCGACATAGGGTTTTGCTTCTTCTCTTACACAGCTCTCCAGTCTTTGAGTTTTAACTCTGAGTTGCAGTAGGTACTGGGCTACCTTTAAAGATATGTTGGGTATCTCTTGCCACCCTTCACTAGCTGTGAAAAATGTTTGGTGACTTAATTTCTCATTCTCCTGCCTTGAAAATCAGGGATATTGTTTAAAAGAATGAGGGACAAATTACAAAAATAAGGGATATATCTTAAAAAATAGTATCATAGCCTCAAGAATCCTGTTATATTGTATGGGATGGTATGAAAAATATTTTCTGAAGAAGATCTTTCTAATGTCTTGTATTATTTTAGGCTTCAAACCCCTATTCTTCAGTAACAAATAATGTTAAGGTTAAGAGTAAGCCAGGAAATGTTTGAGCTAAAACCAGGAATGCCACTGAAAATATGGGATAGTTGAGAAGTATGGTTGGCAGACCCAGACTATTGGATGCCTGGTGCACATCCAGGCTCTGCCACTGGAATGACCCTTGTCCTGCCTGGACCTCCACTCCTATGGGTCTGGGTGACTAAGGAATGAGGATCTTGCCCACTGTGGAACAGGATCAGAGCACATCAGCGTGTGCCTTCAACATGTAAATTGTGCATAGGCTGACCCTGTTGTGACTCAGATCTTTTTAGAAGTTCTTATGTGCTCACTGGTGTTTCGTGTCAGGTTCATGGTTGTCTAATCATGTCAGTCTGCACCTTTTCACATAAACCAGCAAGGATGGACAGAGTCATAACTGCTAGTTGTGTAATTGCTGTGTGTCTCCTATCATTATGAATAGTCATCACTCAGGGCATCATGGCAATAGTGGCACAACATGACTAGATAAGAAAGACCCTGACACCAAGTCCCACTGTCTCCTAAAGATGACAGTGCAATGGGATGGCTGTTTGCCCTTGTTTTGCACTGCCTCACTTTGTGACTGAATTGGGTTCTAAGTTTTTAGCAAGTTCCTTTTGATCCTATGCTAAGACTACACACTAAACAGAAACAATGAGAACAGAACATCAAAGTGTTTAGGATTTGCTTTAAGGTAGGAAGAGGGAGATACCAATCCTACCATATGGACATCTCCACCATTTAAATGCAAAAAGCAAGCAAATGTGTGAACCGTTAAGGGTCTCATCCATACCCCCTCTAGCCAAAATATACACATTCACATCTAATTTAGGGCTGTCAGAATCCACTGAAGTTGTGGATTCTGGTTCTGGGCAAGAACTTTGCAAGTAGTTCTAGGGTTTTAATCTTCTTTAGAACTTGAACTCTCTTGTGTATAAGACTGACAAGAAAGTAAAGATACAGATACTGAGAGGAGGAAAAAAGACAAATAAATATCCTGCCCTCTCAGCACAGCAGTAATATTGTTTCTCTGTGCAGACAAGAGAAACACATTGTGCCTTTCAAAATGCAAATGCCAAGTGTCACAGTTCCATGTGTTTGGCACATCTGCATATGAGCAGCATGAGTCACTCTGTCTGAAACATGTTAGGATGTCATTCCCAATAATTATTTTGTTTTCCCAGCTGTTTTTGAACCACCCGAACAAACATGTACTTTATTTAGTGTATAGCACCTTTAACAATTAAAACCCATGGGTGTTCTAGTTCTAATTTAGAACTCAAACCCTTAAGTTTTAAAGGGTTCTAATCTTTTTAGAACTAGTTTTGACAACCCTAATCTCAATCATTAGTTTTGTCATCAAGCAGGGGAATGTACTTCTCAAACTTGCAGTTGAGAAATTGCTCCTGGACTAGTGATTAATCTTCCTCCGAGGAATCTGCATCTCTGCCTACGGTAGCCAACTCAGCTTTGATTTTCTGAACCAGCTTCTCTACCTCTTTAGCTTCTGAAAAAAGCATTTGTCAATACCGAATGTTGATTGCTTTGCTCTGTTGAGCTCGCTCAATCAACCTCCCTCACCCGCTCGTTCTGTTTCTCCCGGCGCTGCAGGCTGCCCTTTTGTACTGGGCCCCTGCCTTCATTGGCACCTTTTTCTGGACAGAAAGAAATCCACAGCAGTCCTGACAGTGCTCACTTGAGCTCAGTTACTCCCCCTCTCTCACTCGCTCGATCCTAATCTGTTGCAAACACTGATTTCCGAAAGTGACTGTGGTTTTCTAAGCCAGAAATGCGAAAACACATTTCGGCCAGGATGTGAAAAATGACAGCTGTACTGTTTATAAGGAGCTGTGAAAAAATGCCAGTGCTGAAAATCTGGAGTGAAAATGTTACTAATTTGCAAAGTTACAAGGGTGCATGGAAACTGCACAATGCACACTTGTAACACAGTCACTTTATGGAGTTTCATCACAAAATTTTCAACATAGGCATTTTAGGACCTCTAATTCTGAACAGTGTCACTGTGATTTTTGTAATGCATCCTGAACACTGATTTCCCACAGCGCCGGCACTATTCTGCACCAGAAGTGCGAAAACACATTGATGTGAAAAATGACAGCTGCTCTGTTCATAAGGAGGTGCAGAACAATGGCAATATTGAAAATCTGGAGTGAAAATATTGCAAATTGGTGAAGTTATGAGCGTGTATGGAAACTGTGCAATGCATGCTCGTAACACAGTCATTTTATGGACTTTCGTCACCAAATTTTCAACATGGGCATTTTACGACCTCTGCTAATGAACAGTGTCACTGTGAGTTTCATAATATGTCCCAAACAGTGATTTCCCACAGTGACTGTGCTATTCTGCACTGGAAGTGCGAAAACACATTTTGGCCAGGATGTGGAAAATGACAGCTGTACTGTTCATAAGGAGGTGCGGGAAAATGACAATATTGAAAATCTGGAGTGAAAATATTGCAGATCTGCGAAGTTACAAGCATGCATAGCAACTGCCCAACACATGCTCATAAAACAGTCATTTTGTGAATTTTTTCCACCAAATTTGCAACATAGACTTTTTGAGAGCCCACCTCATGAACACTGGCACTGTCATTTTGTTAATCAGTCCCGAAAGGTGATTCCACATAGTGACCACAAAATCACCTTTTGGGGCCGAATAACACCACGACAGTGGCTAAATTCATGATGAGGGGTCCCAAAAACCCCATGTTGAAAATTTGGTGCCAAAATTCAAAAAAATGCCTGAGATATGCATCAAAGTTGAAAACAACCTATTTATGCCATTATACAGCTTACCGCTATTTCCTCAGTTTGCGGTCAGCTCTGAAGAGTGCAGACATGTTCCTGGTCCACCGAAGATCATCATACTGAACTCTGCATGTAAGTATGGGGTGAGGGGAGGTGTGGGGAGGCAAGGTGCACAGAGGGTGGGAGCAGGTTGTGGGAGGGGCAGGGAGATGGCGAGGGACCGTTTCCTTTTTTTACAGCTTACAAAATACAAAAAAAACCCATTGTGGGATGTTTTATTTTTTTACAGGACCATTTGGCATGCTGGGGTGGGCTCCCAGCATGCTAACAATGTTTTGGGGGCAGCTCTAGTCAATGGAGGATTGGACACCCCATCAGCATAAACAGGGGCACAAGAGCCAAGAGGTTGGGCACCCTACCTTACTTCACTGCGTCTTGTGGGGTAATTATGCCGACAGGGAGTAGGATCCCAGTTGGCAAATGAAACTTTGTGGGGGACATAATACAAATGGGGAGTGGGCTCCCCATTGGCAACATGAACGTTATTGTTACTGGTAATGCAAATGTGAGAGTTGGGGCCCCCTGGCCGGCACAAACACTGTGGTGGGGCACATGCTGCCGAGGGGGATTGGGCACCCCCTCAGCATGGGGAGCTTACTAATATTGTTTTGAACATGGTGGCATGCCACCGCCATGTTCACAAACAATATCACAGTACCAAGGTTCTGCCCAGCAATGACGGGTCGCTCCCTCATTGCAGCAGAATGGCTTACGCTGCAGTGACGAGGCGGCCCCTGATTGCAGCGGCTGAAACCTTACAAGGTTGTGGCATGCTGGATGAACTAATGTCAGCAGCAGAGTGCAACCTCATTATGAAAGGCAGGCCAAGCCTCCAAAAGCTGTGGGAGCATTGGCCACAACAGTGCCGCGCCTCCACAACCTGCTTCTGCAGCAAGCTGCCACAATATGTTTTTTGTGCATGCGTGCAATCAACATAAAAAGGTACTGATGAGCATTCCACACCAAGCGCAGTTTAGCAGGCAACAGCATCTGGTGTTGCAGCTTAAGTTGAGGAAGCCTCCCATGTAAGCCGTCCAACACTGTTCTCCGCTGCCTCATGCTATACAAGAGATCCGGGAATAACAGCAAATAGTCCTCACCTAGCAGGAACGATGTACTGAAATAGGGCAACAAACATTTTCATTAATATTTACTTGGCATGCAGGAAAGTAGTTGCTTTTCTTCTGGGTTTTTGAGGGTGGTTATACCAGTTAAATGCAATTCTTAGAGGTAAAGGGGATCAACAGACCATAGTGGCCACAATGGTAAAAGGTTAACTTGAACGGATCCTCAGCAAGCTCCCCGGTGTCTTTCTCTGGTTGCATGCATTCTGTTTAATACACTATTATCAAGTACTACCCCACAATACGTGTCTACTGGAGGGGTGTCCACATTTATATCCCTTGTAAGGGAATATGATTTGTATTAAGCATGATGTTATCTCCTTGTGTAGCCATTGTAAGGTTTTTCTCTCGCAAATTTAATAAAAATAAATTACAATGAATAAATAAAAGCTTAATAAGGGTTGACTGGAAATGTGTGAACAATTCTGAAACATTTCCTTCTGATGGAACTTTAAATTCTGTTAAGAAATGTGCATTGAAATGAGAAAGAAATGCCACATTATTGTTTTCTGATTACAGTTTATGTTTCAATTGCTTACCAGTGGCTAATACTGCACCAATAACTGATTACTATCATTAAGAAATATGGAAATCCCTGCCCCTCCAGAACTGAAAGGGTTGCTTATTTGCCATGTATGAGGTAATTTAACTGCAGCACATATCTATAGTGGTTAAAATGTTTTACAGTTAATGTCTACATCTTAATCAGCATGGAACTATACTATAAATGTGCCACAGTGAGATTCACTTAAATTACAGACATTAATACTGTTCAAGGAAACACCTTGTTAACTAGCTGGCTGCTAGCTAGCTGAGCTTCAATCTGGGAAATATGGACTTATTCACAGACTCAGGATCTCAGAAGGCATCAGTGTAGAGCAGGGGTTCTCAAATGGTGAGGCCAGCCTCCTTGGGGAGGCCCCAACCTGTTCAAGGGGAGGCTCAAGCAAGTCTTGAAAAGTATTATATATCACTTTTGAACTTTATAGATTTTGTGTGAAGGGATAAGGCAAACTGAAAGAGGATAACAGTAGGTGAATTTATGTAGTTATTCACAAGTCTGTGACCAGGGAAGGTACTGTACACTGAGCCATAGCTATATCAGGTGTACCCTGGGAAGGTAGTGAGAGAATACAGTTCAGAATGTAACTGCAAAACACTCAAGCAATACAAAACGAATAAAAGTGCAAACAAATTAACAATAAACTAACAATGGAGGAACAATTGATCAATTAGACTGGCAGCAGAACTGTCCAAATACAAGAGTTAACCATACAGGTACTAGGAATAAGAGCAGGAGGGAGCAAAATGATCCCTGAGAAGTTGCTTAAGAGCAGGGTGAGAGGGGAGAGGCAGAGGTCATCAGGAAGGTTATTCCAGTTAGAGGGCAAACGGAAAGCAATCTGATCCATGAAGGTATGGCAGTAAGGGGTAACAATGGTTCGAGAGTCAAAATATTGGACCAAGTAGGTTGTCCTGTTGGGAGGGGGGGGTTACAATAAGCTTAACATGAGAGCCAGCTATGCAAAGAGGTTTAAATTTGTTCCTCACATACCTGTGAAAAGTAGGCTATTTTTCTATGGGGAGGCCCAAAAATATTTTAGTATTTTGGGGGAGGCTCAAGATCTTTTCCATGGCTTAGGGGAGGCTCACTATGACAAAGTTTGAGAACTGTTGGTGTAGAGAAATGGTGCCACCTTTCCATCTTAAGGAGATACCAACCTTTGAACTGTGAATAGGGCTAAAAACCTAGGGATCATTGTTGATGAGAAGCTTTTTTTTGTTAGAAAATAAGCTTCACTGCATTTTCAAGAGAGATAAGTTGTTGATAAGCTGACACTGGAATTCCATATGGTGGCAGTCATTCACTGTGGGTTTTTTCCACCTCATAAATATCACCTGGTTAAAGTCCTATCATCAGTTTGAAGGCCTAGTGACTGTGATACATGCCTTCATGCCTCAGCTACTGCAACACTTAGTATCTGTCTGTCTGGAGGTTTGGTGTACTGCCACTAGAAGGTGTAGAACACTGTGGCCAGGCTAATATCTGGTTCAAGCACTTTCAATTATATATATTTGATAGTTTTAAAGGCCCTGCATGGAGAGAGTCCTGGCTACTAATGTTGTTCAGGTAGTGCTTTTAACCATCCTTGTGAGAGCCTATGGATAGTCCATCTATCTGACTGCAAATCCAAGCTCCTACAATATATGACCCCATGCAGACTTTGGATCCAAAGTCAGATAGTAGGATTTGAGGTTGGATCAGAGGCTGGATGTCTGCTTTGGATCCTGGATAGTAACATCAGATAGTTAGTTACTAGGTAACAGGGACCAGTAGTCAGGGTCCAATCACATCCCTCCAGTATCTGAGAAAGTTCGTGGTATCCGATGGTATCCAGTTCTGTCTGATACTATCCAAGCAACACTGTGGGCTACCTTAAAGAACTCCTGCACCCATCTGCATAGGAATGACCTCTATGCTCCACTGGAGAGCATATCCTACAGGTTCCATGAGCTCTCCTGAAGTTGAGGGGTGACCAAGCCTTTGTGGTCTTGTGTAACTCTCTCCTACACCATCTGCAATGTATCTCCTTGGTAGAAATTGAAAAGGCTCTGAAAACTCATTTGTTCTCTTTGGCTTTTCCTTATCCAGTGTAACCACTGATTTCTGTATTTTATTTATGTTATATTGTGCCTTTACTTGCCTTCTGCTATTTTATATTTGTATTATTCTGTGGAGAGCTTTTAGCCCCTGGGATAAGGCACTTTAATGATTGATTGATTAAATTCTCTGCTAAAATGGTAATATTATAAATTACTATTTGCACCACTATTAACATATTAGTATTGTCATATTGATGATAATAATCTTAATAATATTGTAGCTATGTTTGACAACTATTATATGAACACAGTTATTTAAACCATGGGGCTGGAATTTTTAGCAGAAATCCTATAAATGATGGACTCCATGGAAAGAGAAGGGATGGTACTACTCCTGGTTTCTATTACAAGGACATAAAATCAAAAGAAGTGCCGGGATTTTGATAACATTAAACATATAAAGCCTCTGGGTCAGATAGTACAAGATAAAGGTTTACTTAAACTTGCTGTAGGTAGTTTAGTACAACCAGTTATTGATTTAATGAGTCTTTCACTGACTACTGGCAACATTCCTCAGGCTGGAAAGGAGACAATGGTATTACCTGTTCATGATGGAAGAGAGCTACCTTAGGACAAGGCAGGTGCCACCCAGTTTCTCTTTTGTCTATTTCTAAGGTCCATGAATTAAACTGAATATAAACATAGAAACATATAAAAATTACGTCAGGAGACTAAGGGTCCATCAAGTCTGCCCCTGAGTTCTCGAGACCTTCACAGATCCCATGACCTAGTCCCCCTACTGATTTTTGCCTGCTACTGCTCCCACAGATTTTATTCACACTTTCACTCTATCCCACCCCCATTTGAGTGATGTTATGGTCCTTACTTCCACCACCTTTGTGGGCAGCCTATTTCATGGTTCCAGGACCCTTTCCATAAAACTGTATTTCCTAAGCTCCCTCTTGAAGCTTCCTCCCCTCAGTTTCCACTCGTGCCTCTAGCATTGGAGTCGGCAACCCTGCTGAACAGTTCAGAGTAGGGCACCTTGTTTATTCCTCTCAGGCATTTGTACATTTCAGTCATGTCCCCCTTCTCCCTCCTAGTTTCCGGTGAGAACATATTCAGTGCTTCAAGCCACCCCTTGTATGACAGCCCCTGGAGACCCTGGATCATCTTGGTCACCCTTCTCTAGATGGCCTCCAGCCTGGTCTTGTCCTTCTTAAGATACAGACTCCAAAACTAGACACAGCACTCCAGATGGGGCCTTATCAGGGACCTATAGAGTGGGAGTGTCCCCTCCCTGCTCCTGCTGTCCAATCCTGTCCCTATGCACACTAACATTTTGTTGGCCCTGCTGTAAGCTGTGTTGCATTGGCTTACCTGCTTAAAGGGTACCTAAATAAGCATTTTTTGAAACTGTAAACTCCAAAATCTGGCCCAATAGCGAAGTAAAGTAAAAGCTGCTGTTTACATTTATGCTAAAACTGCATTTATGTAAATAACATAAATACAATTTCATAGCTTTCGAAAAATGTAAACATCAGCCTTTCACTTCAAAAAAACAGGCTTGGCTTCTCCCTAAGATGTCTGCCAAGTATGTTAAGTGATGAGTCATGATGACATCATCAGAGCCAGAGACAGATATCCACATATATTTCTCTAGTGCTGACTAGTTCTTCTTTCCCTGTTTATTTTGAATTGTTGTACCAGAACGATCAGCACCATGTATTAAGTCATGGATTATTTTGATCAGTACACATGTTAGGCTATGATTTTGTTCATTTTGTTTACTTTAACTTACGAAAAATGTTTTGCAATTCAGCTGACTGTTTCTTTGGCAAACTGCGTTACAGTACAACACTTCAAATACCTGAAGATCTAGTGGTTATATGATGCACTGAATTTTGTTTTTTTGTTAACCAGGAGAGACACATTAAGCTGAAAGCTTGTTTACAGGTGTGGCCTGGGAGCACAAGGATGTTTAATGACTTGCTCAGGGTCACACAGCAAAGTACAGTCTTGTTCAGTTCCAAAGCTTATGCTCTCTTTTTAATCCACAAATAAGACTTTCTTTTTCCATGTGAACCCCCTGCACCTAGCCTGATGTCTGTTGAACACCCCACCATCCATACCCTGTCCTTAGTAGTGCCTGGGGCTGCATATGAGCTTGAGGTCTCATGAAGAGAATTATCACACCCCAGATTGCAATCTTGTACCTCAGAGAGTTGTGCACACCTATACTGATACGCATCATCAGCTGGCACTGTTAAAAAATGCTTCCCAAATCATGCTCCAGTCCACAATCTCAATGTTTGACTTCTGCTCCCACAGTAAACACTGAGTGGATCACCACCCTTATGCATAGTGAAGGTAGTATGTATAGTTCCCTGTTGTGTTTTTTGCCCACCTCATTAACCAACAACTAGGTCTTCCTGGAGGGCAAAGCAATATGCATCATGACCCACCAGAAAAAACTGCTGTCCATGCCCTCATAAGGGCTGCACTTACAATGGATAACAATATCATTAGCAGGAGAGGCATACTAATACCTTCAGCGAATCCACCTGACTTCCAGTGTCAGTCTGCTCCTTTACCTGTGATCTGCAGAACCCTGCAGAACAGTTCCTAGCAATTCTTCTCCAGTACTTTTCTGTGCTGTACTCCACAATGTGAGTTGACTGGCTACCACCCTTCCAAATCTTGAATGAGCTATACACAACTCCTTCAATACTGTCCTAACAAGCGTCAACATCCCCCACCCAAGGGTAATCTCCCTACACTGAATTCAGGTAACAGTTTAGGTGCAGCCCTGCCACTCTGAGCATTTGTCATCACTGGCTACTCTCATCCACACTCAGGTAGTGATCACAATGTTGGCAGCCCCACATTTCAGATCTCACAGTGATCTGCTCAGTGTTCTCCCTCATGTCTTCAACTAACCTGAATATAGCTGTACCCTGCTGGAATGGCCCATGCAGTCCCTCTCTGGCATTCATTCTTCTCACCTGCTTCCCACACCAAAAACTGATGAGTCCACTACCCTTCTGCATCATTAATCTGTTTAGTACAGTCTCCCGTGTTATATTTACATATTAATTATAAACATGATCTTCTGGTAAACCAGGCTGTTAGCAGCATGGCACAAGTAGACAAACAGACTTTCCTATCCATATAAGATCTATGCCACCTATGATTAGGCACTATTAAATGACGTGCATAATGATGTGCACACCCATAATTTAATAGTGCCTAATCAAAGGTAGCCTAGATCTTTTAAGGATAGGAAAGCCCATCATTCCCCTTGTTCCTGTTGCTATAAGCCTGACTTACTGGAAAGATATGTTTATATTTGATATGTCAATATAAAACAGGGACTGTACTACTTGCATTCATGATGCAGAAGGGTGATGAGCTCATCGGTTTTCAGTGTGAGGAGGAATAGTGAAGAATGAATACTAGAGGGGGACTGAGAAGGCAACTCTTGTAAGGTACTGCTACATTCAGGGAAGGGGGAAGACAGAAAGAGAGAAATATCAGATTAGTGTGAGAAATAAGATGTGGGGCTGCTAGCACCTTGCTCACTTCCTGACCCATTGTCCTGGCTAGCATTCTCCTTTCCATAATACTAGTTCATGCAATTGTCCAAGGCTGTGTGTGGATAATAATGTATGAAATGGCTGCCACTACACATTCGGTCACTTCACCACTGGCCAAGTATTGCTTGTAAAGCACTTTGGGATACAATGTGTATGAAAACCACTATTTAAATGCTGATTATTATTATTATTTCCCATGGGAAAAGAAGACAAGACAAGCATATATTTGAGTTTTGAGAAAGTATGAACTCTAACATTGGACTGCACAATAATTTTGCTACAAAAAAGTGGTGGCTGTAGGGGGTGGTGAAAGGTGTGGCAGCACCCCCATAGTAATGTACTTGCTTGTTGCTGCATTTCACTTTGTTGAGGAAGTCTGATTTACTGATTGTACAAATGCTTGCATTCAAACTATGGATTACATCTGTAGCTTCTGTCAAAAATGTACTAGAAATGAATAATAGCAGAAAATATAACAGTTTAATAAAAATGTTAAAAAGTGCATATTAAGCATATACACCACTATGGCACCCCCATTGTAGCATCCTTGATCCACCATAACCACTAGACCACCAGGCTATTCAAGATTTGTGCTGCACTGTAGTTTGCCACAGAGAAATTCGGTTGGATTAAAATACATTTTCAGCATGTTAAAGTAAACAAAATGAACAAAACCGTAGCATAACGTGCATTATACAAAATAATGCACATGATTTTGACCATTTGGGTGAAACAATTCTATACAAAGGGAAAAAAGAACTAGTTAATACTATAGAGAGCCATATATCTCTCTGACTTTGGCTCCAATGATGTCATCACATAATACATTTGGCTGCCATTTTAGGATGCAGGTAAGACAGTTTTTTGAAATTAGAAGGCTGATTTTACAATTTTCAAATGTTCTGGAACCACATTTAGGTAAATTATCTAAATGTAATTTTAGCATTAATGACTACAGCAGCCTTTCCGTTAGTCACCTACGGAGTCAGACTTTTGAATAGTTTGTTGTCAAAATGTTGTTTAGGTATCCTTTAAGGGTGTCACAAATGATGACTGCTAGATCTTTCTTCCTGTGAGGCACTGAGCTGGACCCTGTTAAGCCAGTATACTGTTCTCAGGTTTCCTTTGCCTAGATGCATCACCTTGCACTTTTTTGCATTGAACCTCAGCTGCTAGACACTAGACCATCTTTCTAGCCACTGCAGGTCTTTTTGTAGGTACCTAACCAACTCCTCACAGTCCACACATCCACCTAGCTTAGTATAGTTCATGAAGAGGGCAATTTTGCCCTGAATACCTATGCTGAGGTCACTGATAAACACGTTTAAAAGAACTGGTCCCAATACTGTGTCTTGTGGCACTCCACAAATGACCTCACCTTCCTCTGACCTCTCCTACAACTTTCTGTTTTCTGTCCTTAAGTAAATTTCCTATCTACCTGACTATGCTCTTGGCTACACTCGGGTCCTCCAACTTTTTCAGCAGGCAGTTGTGCAGCACCGAGTCAAAGACCTTACTGAAATCAAAGTAGAGGAGGTCCACTGGGTGGCTCTTGTCTAATTCCCTAGTCACCCAGTAAAAAAATTTAATTAGGTTTGTCTGGCATGACCTGCCTGCTATGAACTCATGCTGCCTGTCATCTTGAAGTCCATTCTTATCTAGGTACTCTACTAGGTCTTGTTTAATTAAGGCTTCCATTAGTATGTTAATACAGTTAATACCCAACTTGAATAATTATAAAAAGCTGTCTGAACTCCAGTTAGGATTTAGATCTGACCCCTCTACTAAAACATCATTGTTTGGCTGCAATAATTCTATGATCATGGCATTGATGGAGACTATTTGGGACTCTTTTTATAGATCTATTAATTCCAATGTATGCAGTGGATTACTATACAGATACTGATTGGAGTTGAGGAACGCTGTAGGAAAATATTAACTCCAAGGGATGAATTATTGAATGACAATATATTTACTGTTCAAAACCAAATCCTGAGGGCAGTACTACTATAGGAGGTCAATAGTTAATCCCAAGGGGTAAAGATGCAACCACTATATCCTGAAACAGTTCTTGTCAATATCTGTTTTAGTAAACCGTGCCTAAGTTATGCCCCCAGACTAATCCAGTCCCTTTGTTAAAAGAAAATCCCCTGATGTCAGTAGCACCCACCACCTACTCACAGACCCCATGAAAAAAAACATATTTTACCTGTAAGTCCAGTGCCCCCCCCGTGCTGGTATACCTAATACTACCCTTCCCCTGAGATGACAGCTGACACTTATTGTGCCTTCTACTCATCTTCGCTGCTGGCTGCCATCTCACACAAGTACAGTCTCTTGTATTATACTAGTAACTGTGGTATCTAGGGGTTTATTAGGGAATATGAAACAGAATAAAACTGAGAGGCCCATCTGGACTGCCTCCCACTTCTCAGTGATAACTTTCCAAATTTTGCCTGGCCATAATGAAGGGTGTCTAATCTATTTTTGAATGTCTGTTTATTGTTAGAGTCTATGATTGTCTGAAGTAGACTATTCCACATACCCACAGTTCTCTGGGTGAAGAAATGCTTACAACTGTTAGTTTTAAAGTTGGTGGGTTTATTTGTTTTGAGTGTCCCCTAGTAATTGTTCTAAACTGAATATCCAGAGATGACATACGGTTAGTATCATTGACAATATAAAAAGTCAGAAGCATGCCACCCCTGGCTCTTCTTGTCTGTAGTGTCTTCATATTAAGTTGTTGTAGTCTGTTTTCAAAAGTTATATCTTCCACCTCCCACACAAGTTTGGTAGTCTTCCTCTGGACATCCACAATGATTTTCTTTTCCAGTTCTAGAAATGGTGACCAAAATTGGGAGCCACAGCCTTTATGTGGTCTTACCAGATTCCTGTAGAGTGGCAGTATCATCTCCTTGTTTTGAGACAGAAAGAGCCGTTTTATGCAAGCAGATATTTTCCTTGCTTTACTAGCATGCTGATCCAAAGCACAATGGAGGATGTGCATGAATGTGAGCTGGGTAGGTGCAGGAGGTGTGTACCTGGCCAATGCAGCTATGCACCCATGGACAGGCACATGCGGTGCAGCATGCACTAAAGTACGCCACCATGCAGTGCCTGTCTGCAGCCCAACCCCCCCAATGTAAAGGTCTGCTGCTGTGCTGTTGTGTGGGAAGTGGGTTGGGGGACACAGGCAGGCATCCAATTAGATGCCCAACCAGGTCCCATAGTGGATCCCCTGCGCCACACAGAGCAGGGGATTCTGGGACAGTCTGGGGCTTCCTTTTTGTAAAAAGATGGATGAGTGCCCAAATGGCTGCCCCCAGCCCCCCGTCAGCCCAGAGTGCTGCAGCAGCATGGTGGGGTGGGGAGGGGTTCTCATCCTGTTGCAGCCGGTGGGTGTAAACTGAGGGGGTATGCATGCTGCACAGCCAACCACGGGAATCCTGTGCAGAAGGGACATGCATCCCTTTTTTGAATGCATGTAGGGGTAAATGGGACCCCAGGTTTATGGCATTCAGATGTAGGGTTGCCTATCCTAGGCAACCTGCCCTATAGGGGCCATTATTAGAAAAGACACTAGTGATTGTTATTCCCAGGTCCTTTTCCTTTAGTTCCTGCATTTACTACTTCACCCTTTATACAGTATTTAAACCTTATGACCGTATGTATAACATTGCCCTTTTCAGTATTCAGTGACATCCCCCATTTGTCTGCCCATGTTGAGATTTTATTTAAGTCATTTTGTAGCTTAGTGGACATGTCTGGAGTATCGACCCTGTTACTGAGTTTAGAATCATCAGAAATTTTTTAGAACCATCCCTTAACATCCTGCCCCATATCCCCAACAGAGTTTTGAAACAGTAATCATTCCAGCATCGAACCCTGGGTGGTACTACTTGTTACTTTTTTCTCCGTTAAGGTATACTCCTTTAGCCTGAACCTCTGTATCCATCCAGCTAAATCAGCCCTCTACCTATCTAGTAAAGATCATTGATACTGTAGCAGTCTCCCTAAGTTTTTTGCCCACCCTTCCTTGAGGAACTAAGTCAAATGCTTTTGAAAAGTCCAGGAGCTCACTACTGACATGGACTGCTGAGTCAAGGGATTTATTCAATGGTTCATAGAACAACAGCTTTATTGACACATGATGTGCCCATGTGGTAACCATGTTGAGAACTGTCTAAGGCCCTGTGCACACAATCAAGTGCTTTTAAAAATGATTTATAAAATGGCAAGAACAAATCTAGAAATTGAATTGGCTGAGAGATGTCACCTGACTCTAAATCTCTATAAGCGCATAGTCAGGAGTTGAATCTCTTTTTCCTCCTCCAAAAACTACTTAGATCCATTTTATGAGAGTAATAAGCCCCTCCAGGGTGTGCATCATAGGATTTTGATGCACTTCCCAAGGGCGTGAGGACACTTGACCTTCGGCCTTGAGAATTACTACACCCCTGGAGCATGCTTTAAAATCCTGCACTACACACCCAGTCGGGGCTTATTACTTACTTAAAAAACATTTGCTTTCCGTGCTTGAGCAAAGTTGTTGCAGCATCCAGACTGTGTTCTGACACCATGCTTGCCCGAGTGAGCTCCCAGGCATGATTACAGTAGTAGTACAAAGCATTACAGGTACTGCATCGCAGTATGCCATTTCAACAGTGACACCTGCACAGCGAACCCCCTACAGTGAACCCCTGACAGAGGCTATATTTACAGCGATGGGGATTTCACTATGATGGACTTTGCGGTGACAGGGGCATATACAGCATCTAACTCCACTGTCTGTGTGACGTGGGGTTAGATATTTAAAGTACAGGGGATGCGGGGGGGGCACAGCCACCTGCTTGGAGGGGTGTGGGGGTGCAGCCTCCCTACATTGCCATGACTGAGTGTAGCCATCGGTGTCACAGTATTGCAGGGATGCATCAGTGTCGGGGGTGTCAACAGGTTTTTGTTGGTGTCTGGGACTTTGCGGTGTGGGACGTTGCACCAGCATCATGGATCCCTGCATTACATACCAGCATACTCACAATAAGGTGATAGAAAATTCAGGAAACAGATGACAATATTCAGGTCAGTAGCTCACTGTGAGCTTGAAGGATGTTTGTGAGTAATTTTATTTCCTCATTGGCAGCCTAAATAAGGGATTGTAGTGTGGTGACAGTTGCCTTAAACCATATTGCAGCACAAATTGCATCCATACTGCTGTTAACTGCTGTCTAAAACCGTACGCAAACCTACCTCTGAGCAGGATTTGAGCCCCTTTTTTGGAACATAGATTGTAGCATTTTTTTTAACCTGCTACTATGTGGACACAAACCTTTTAAACTATTTATTGGTTTAAAAGCCCTACTGTGGAAAGGGGCCAAAGAGATTGTTGACAGGTGATTTGGGTAAAAAAGGATTCCGTAATTTTACTGAGAAACAAGGTCCAGCTAATCAGATGATAGTTGGAGGCAATGGATTTGTCCACTTTTTAGGGCTGCATTGGGCATAGCCCTGCAGACCTCTTGCTATTGAAAACGCAGTCAACATATTCCTTCTGACTGAACAATATGTTGGAGTTGCAACACAGTCACCTCCATGTCTGTGAGGCACTCTGCTTTCTGTCTCCACTGGCAGTTGCACTGCACTATTTGTTATTCTCTCAGTAGTCATGGCGGGACACAGCACACTCTGCCATATCAAAGATGGCTGCCAAACTGTATTGCACATGGTCATGGCAGACTGTGCTGTGTTTTGCCATGACCAATCTCTATTTTTTTGTAATTATACATCTCCCCATCACCTGACCGTCCTTCTCAGCACCCCCCCAGAAACATAACAGTGACACTGGGGGTTCCCAGTCCCTCAGTGTTGCAATCAGGAATCCTTGAATCCTCCTTCATGTTTTTTATTTTCACCTGTAAAGAGAAAACTATCATCAATGTCTTTTGTGGCCATTCTTGACCCCACCCAACCCTCCCACTCAGCACCCACCACCCTGCACCCCCCCAAGCCCTTACTTACTCATCGAGGGTCCAACTCCATAATCCTCTTCATTCGTCAAAGACGGACCACAAACTGAAGAAACAGGTATGTGGTTCAATGTATTTCAATGGGATTTTGAACTTAGTGGCATAACTTGGACATTTTTGCATATTTTGGTCCAAATTATCAACATACCTTTTTTGGGAACCCACCTCATGAACAATTGCATTGACATTAGGCAAATCTGCTCCGAAAAGTGATTTTGTGGTCCATGTGCAAAATCACTTTTCAGGCAGGAGTTGAAAATGTTCTCTGCCCTTATTCATGAGGTGGGGTCATAAGAAGGTGATGTTGAAAATTTGGTGTAAAAATATTAAACAATGTTATGAGCTTACACTGAATTTTGATAATGCAGGCTCATAACTTTGGTAATTTTCAATATTTTACCCTGAATTTACAACATAGCCATATCTTTACAGCACCTCATGAATGTGATAGCTGTCATTTTTCAGATTCAGGCCAAAATGTTTTTTTACATCCTGAAAGGTGATTCCACACAAGGGCCACAAAATCACCTTTCAGGCAGGAGTTGAACAATTTCTCAGCCCTTGTTTATGAGGAGGGGTAATAAGAAGGCTATGTATGAAATTTGGAGTAAAAATATTAAAATACAAATTTCAATTTTTTTTACCCCAAATTCCTGAGCTGCAGCCATATACTCTCTGTCCAGAATTTATTTAAAGATAGGTATTGACAGTGCTTTCTTCCAGTCACAAGGGATAATTACAGTTGGCAGTGATTTATTAAAGATATGATACAAGTGACACAAGGGAGCACCCACTGCTGGTCCAAATGAGTTCTTTTACAACTGAGAAACATAAATATTTCTTCACCCAATAGGTGCTTGAACTATGGTATAGCCTCCTCCGTATGTAGTTATTAGTAAGGATAATCTGATTTTATGAAAAACCTGGACAGATACACATCTAGGACAACCCAATTATTAGATTACCATTGAACTACAGTAGTAGGAGAGCACTTTTAATGGACACCTAAGCCCCGTTCTACTCTTTCAAACTTTAGTATAACTTACCATTGGTCAGAGGAACAACTTATTCTTCTCAAGTCAATTTTGTAAGATTTGTAGAAATACCATCTGGGCTTGCTGACAGTGTTGACGTGCAAGAGTTATGGGTTTTTAGTATTATAGATACCTCTTCCCTATTTATTTTAAAACTGTTGCCTTCCATAGGGGGTTTTGGGGGAGTGGTGGTTATGTTACTGTAATTACCCTATCAGAATAGACACTCACAAAGTGTGAGTTGAATGGTTCCATGTCATAATGGCGATCACGGAATAGCGATCATCGTTAAGGCAAGTGTACAGCACTGAAAATGAATTCCGGCGATGCACACATGCGGCGAGGAGAAAAAGGGTACCTGAGACCTATGGGTTTTATTTTCAGTGCGGGGGGCTGTGCCCCCCCACACCCTCCTACTTATGGATTCTCAGCTCTGGGGGTGGGAATGCATGTCAGGGGTGTGTGAAAAACTTAACAAATTGAAAGCCGCCTGCCGCCAAAAAATAAAAACATGCCGTGCCAGACCTGAACCCTGCACCTCCCAGCCAACCACCCTCCCCACCATGCTAGTTGACTAGCTCAGCAGCTGGCTGCCACACCCCCTCACACATACCATCCCTCCCCTGTCTTCCTCCCATGTGTGTATACGCGCGTACTTCCCATTGCCATCTGTCACCCACCCCAGTATCTGGTCACCCCCCCTGCTAGGCAGCCCAGAATACAGGTGCCGTAACAGTCGGCATTTTGTAGTCGCCCAGTTGTGGTCACCTTGTTCACGGGATACCATGTTGAATACTTCAGTCATGTTTTGTTCAGCCACTACTAGACTGTCTTGCACCAAAATGGGACTGACATAACTATAGTATTTTTTTTTGTTAACAAAGTTTGAATAGCTAAAGTATTTCCTGGAATTTGTTTTGTTTGCTGTTAGTTTGTGCTTTAATTGGCAAATTTCCCTACAGATATTCTGTTTACTTATTTTCTTCAGTTTCTAATATTTAGCAGTTGCATGGATACAACAGTTTTTATTCATCACCATTTCCTCAGTTCTTAGTATTTTGCTCAATTTGCCTGATAACAAATGAGGCTTTTTACATTTATTATTATAGGCTTTCTTGTACTGTAAGTACATTTCTTTCCTGGAGGTTTTTAACTTGGTGACCATCACCTTCCAAGTTTCTTCGATTTCCATGTTTTTTTTCAGTTCCAAGTTTTGAGGGAATTTGTAATACCTTTGTCTTTGCCTGCCTAAAGTTAAGCAAAAAAGAAATGTCTTTATTCTAGTGATGCTCAAATAGTACTTTTGTGGATCTGACTCCCCTTCATTGGATAGTGCTGCTGTCCGACCTAGGATCTGACCATAAACCTGACCAAAGTTTGATTTTAGATTCAGGGCTGGATTGTGATGGATCCGAGGTCAGATCCAGGGATCCAAGATAGGACATTTCATCCAACCTTGGATATGAATGTTGAATACTTTACAACCCCTTTTTAAGCATTAACATCACAAACATTTATAACTAAAGTCTGTTACATGCTACCACCAAGATAAAGATATACCTTGTGATGGCAGCATGTAATGTTCATGTGTGTTTTAAAAAAATAATTCACTTACATTGTATTAACAGCATCACTTACCTTAAAGAGCTAGTGTACTGCCTAGAATTAATAGTAATTTTCAGATGCAGTCAGCTATCACTTCCTATATTTGAAGTATTTTTTTATTTTCTGTTTGCTAATTAGAAGATTTTCCATCTGGCAGTACTGGGCTGATGTGTAGAGCAGCCCTCTGTTTGGAGGCTAAAAAAAAAGTCAGTTCTGTTTCTCCCACTACATCGTCAGAAATGTGACCAAACACATTGAGGCACCACAATCCTTGCAGTCTGAGAAGTGACTTTCACAAGTTACCAATCAAAATGCAGGAAATTACAATATCACTAGTAACCAAGAAGAGGCAGTCCCTGCTGCTTCTGCTTCATGTGAAAGAGAATAATTGGTTTTACCATGTCAAAACGACAACAGTGTTGTCGAAGTTCGGCATGGTGAGATCTCCAATGTTGATAGGTGAAATTTTGCCTGTCAGACATTGTGTATTTTCTATAGGGGGTCTGCGCCCCACATCCCTGTCTTCTTAAGATAACTAACTCCGAGTTGGAGTTGTTTCGAAGGGGGGGAAGGGAAATGACAGTGAAAGGGTGAAATTTTGCCCTCGGGTCCCTCACAGCAACAGTCTCGAAACCTGTCGAGATTGTCACTGTGAGGGATTTTGCCGTTGTGCGTTCACTGTACGAACACCACACCACAATAATCAGGCAGTGAGAAATGGTTCTATTTGGTTACTAGTGATGTCTTGGTCAGTATGATTTCAGTGTTGATGTAATGGGAGGAACAGAACTGACTTATTTTTAGCCTTCAAACAGAGTGTTCCACTCATCGCCCCAGTACTGCCAGGTGGAAAATCTTCTAAACAGCAAACAGAAAAGAAAAAATACTTCAGATAAAAGAAGTGATAGCTGACCACATCTAAAATTTACAATTAATTCCAGGCAGTACACTAGCTCTTTAAATTACTTTAATGTCTTTATTTGCAGCACTTACGTGGCTGTACTGCCATCAGTGTGTTCACTAAATGATGGAGGATAATTATGAATACATCTCAGTTTGTTCACTGGAAACACAGATGGCAGCAGGGACTAGTGGGTGGTGGTGATGACACAGCAGTAGTCATTTTCAGGCACCGTGATCAATCCTGGTGGTGATGATATTACACACAAATCATTCTCAGTTACTGTTACCAGTATGCAGGCAGATTATGTGCAGATGCAATTGTCTTTCTGCTCCTTATTCAGAAGAATTGCAGTGATAAGGGGTCTGTTGTCCTCCAAGTTTGTTGAACTGTAAAAAAATTTTCCTTTTTCTTCCTAGTTTAAGCTATCACCAGTTCTTCAGCATGAGAAGTAAGTCCATGTGCTGAATTTGACTTGTACACTGCTGCCAGAGGACAGGTTGTGCTGCAGGTGCTTGAGGAGAAGGACAGTTTTCACAGCACTTGGCTTGTACACTGGTGCCAGAGGCCAGTTTGTGTTGCTGGTACTGGAGGAGGGGAGCCTTTATGGCATTTGGCTTCTACATTGGTACCAGAGGCCAGCTTGTGCTGCTGGTGCTTGAGGAGGAGAACAGTCTTCACAGCATTTGGCTTGTACGCTGGTGCCAGATGCCAGGTTGTGCTGCTGGTGCTTGAGGAGGAGGAAGAGACTCTTTACGGCATTTGGCTTTTACACTGATGCCAGAGGCCGGCTTGTGCTGCTGGTGATTGAGGAGGAGGAGGAAGAGGGGGACAGTCTTCACAGAATTTTGGCTTGTTTGCTGCTGCCAGAGGCTGGCTTCTGCTGCTGATGCTTGAGGAAGAGGACGGTCTTTATGGCATCTGGCTTGTACACTGGTGTCAGAGGCTGACTTGTGCTGCAGGTGTTTGAGGAGGAGGAGGAGGACAGTCTTCCCAGTATTTGGCTTGTGTGCTGAAGCCAGATTCTGGGTTCTGCTGCTAGTAATTGAGAAAGAGGAGGAGGGCAGTCTTTATGGCATTTAGTTTGTACGCTGGTGTCAGTGGCTGGCTTGTGCTGCTGGTGCTTGAGGAGGAGGAGGAGGAGAATCTCTATTGCATTTGGCTTGTACACTGAAGCCACAGACTGGCTTGTGCTGGTGATGCTTGAGGAGGAGGAGGAGGAGGAGGACCGGTCTTCATAGCATTTGGCTTGTACGCTGCTGCCAGTGGCTGGCTTGTGCTTCTGATGCTTGAGGAGGAGGAGGAGAAAAGTCTTTACAGCATTTGGCTTGTACACTGGTGCCAGAGGCTGGTTTGTGTTGCTTGTGCTTGAGGATGAAGAGAACAGTCTTCACAACATTTGGCTTGTACGCTGGTGCCAGAGGCCGGGTTTTGTTGCTGGTGCTTGAGGAGGAGGGCGGTCTTTATGGCATTTGTCTTGTATGCTGAAGTCAGAGGCCAGATTGTGCTGCTGGTGCTTGAGAAGGAGGAGGACAATTTATGTGGCATTTGGTCTGTATGCTGGTGTCAGTGGCTGGCTTGAACTACTGATGCTTGAAAAGGAGAAGGAAGAGAGACTCTACTGCATTTGGCTCATACGCTGGTGCTAGAGGCTGGGTTGTGAACTCACGGGAAGAGGAGTCAGGACCGTAGACTATTTATGATGCTGCCTGTTGGATGTGTTAACAGTTTATTGATGCCTGTTAAGACAAAACAAAATAGGGTATTACTTTATGTGCTTGCAGACCTGAGCGGAGTTGAGTCCCAGTGTTGTCAATCACAAACTCCTAGAAAAAAAGCCTAAAGCACCTAATCTCTCCACTTACTTTCACAACCACAAGTTGGGTCCTGTCCACAGAGGTGCTTTTTCATGCTTTAAGCCATTTTAACTCTGTTAACATGGTTTAAAATGTTGCATTCTACTCCAGATTGTAGCACAGTAGAACTGTGCTACAATCTGTGTTCAAAACCCATATTAATAAAACCCTGCTGAAAAGTCCCATAGGATAACATTGCAAATTTAACAAGTCATAACTTCATCAGACTTTGGAGTTAAGGGACAATCTACATACCCAATAAAAGGTCGTAATGGGTACTACAAGAGTAACACACCATAGCCCCAAACAAATTTATGAGGTACTCAAAACACTCTAAAATTACCCTGGAGTCAGAGAGTGGAGTCACTGTTCCCACTGTCTCAGAGTGAGGTAGTTAGTTTCTGTGTTAATACTGTACAAAGGTAAAAATGAGAAGACTGGGTGGGCTACACAATCCTTATCCAGCATCAAATGCTATATTTCAATGTGTCGTACCTTAGTAGCTGAGTGGGATGGCTGTGAGGATGGCACTCAGGTGTGGTGGCCATGATCTGGGCTCCAAGAGGCTAGTACACATGGTTGTTTCCTGACATTACTGCCTATGAGCTAGACATAATGAAATAAAGTGTGTTTTACTAAATTTTAGTTTGCCATGTGCCGATCAGATGATTCTCTAGTGTGTGGCACCCCAATATGCCTCAGTAGAATCTACTTAGGATAACATTGCGAATTTAACAAGCCATAACTCTATCAATCTATGGAGTTAAGGAAAAATCTACATATCCAATAAAAGGTCTCAATGAGTACTACAAGACTAGGAAATACCAACTGAAATAGACATGTACAAAAACATAACAATTAACCCTTAGGCTGCCAACAGAATTAGAACGTATAGGAATTCTGGACTGATGTATCAGTCCATGGCCCTGCAACGGGTAAGAAAAGTCCCATAGGAAGACATTGTGAATTTAACAAGCTGTAATTCTGTCAATCTTTGGAGTTAAGGGACAACCAATATAGCCAAAAAAAGGTATCAATGAGTACTATAAGAGTAACACACAGTACCCCCACAAAAAAAAAAAATATATATAATGGGGTACTCACAGCACCCTGAAATTACCCTTGAGGTGGGGAACAGAGTCACTATTCCCACTGCCTCAGGATCATGTAGTGTGTGTTGATAACTGTATGAAGGTAAAAATGGGTAGAGGGGGTGGGCTAAGCAATCATTATCCAGAGTCAAATGCTATATCTCAATGTGTTTTACCTTGGTAGCTGAGATGGATGGCTATGAAGACAGCACTCAGGCATAATGCCCGTGACACCCATGATGCAGGCTCCAAAAGTCTAGTACACAGTTTATTTTCTGGAATTGCTGCTCTGAGAGAGACATAATGAAATAACGTGTGTTTTATTAAATGGCACTGCAAACCAGTTTGCCAAGTTTGCAAACCTTTTGTGAGTGTGACTGCTGTTACTCTTGGGCAGCTTACTTGACCGGGACAATGTTTGCAATATAGAATTTCCCTGCATAGTGTGTGATAGCGATTGGGGACTGCCGACAGCTGGGGCTAATTCCAACTTAAAAGCCCGTGCAACCCCAAAGGTTTAAATTGCAGTTCTGAGGTGCTGTGAACATCGGAGCCAGTCTGCAGGTGACAGCTGCACAAGTTTCAGTCATCAGAACTTTAAACAGACTGCAAACCTTTTGTGAGTGAGACTGCTGTTATTCTTGGGCAGCTTACTTGACCGGGGCAGTGTTTGCAATATAGAATTTCACTGCGTAGTGTGTGATAGCGATTGGGGACAGCCGACAACTGGGGCTAATTCCAACTTAAAATCCCGTTCCACCCACGGGCGTGAGTGCCATGGCGCGAGCATTGTGAGTGGTGAGAACGCCATTTGGTGAGGGAAAAATTGATAGTAATTTATTTTGAGTCTGAGTAGATTAGTTTTTGGGGAGTGTAACTTTGAACAATGCATTTATTCAGTATTGTAGGGGGATGGGTATTAATGGGACTGTGGTTAATTAGCCCACATTCGTCAGATGTAAATTGTAATAACATATGTAAAGGATCAGTATCTATGATTATGGGGGGGCATGTTCAAGACCATCAATATTTATTTAGGAGGCGAAACTCATTTACAAACTCTCAAAAGTTACGTTTAAGATTATTAAAGTTTAAAAAAGGACCTTTTAACATGGTGGACAATAAAACTATGAGTTTGTTTTATTCTGTCCTCCTAATACAGTGTGGTGATGTTGAAGTAAATCCTGGACCTAAAAAACAATTTGGGATAACAATCATACATGAAAATGTTAGAAGTCTTGTTTGTAAAATGGATGAATACAGGGTTTGGGTATCTGAATCATCTTGTGACATTTTAGCTATCTCTGAGACGTGGTTGCATTCTGGTATTATTAATAAGGAAGTGGAATTAGCAGGATATAATTTGATAAGACAGGATAGAGGTGGGGGGAGTATTGCTTTACTTAAGGAATTTTTTGGGCCCATACCAAACTGTATTTGGGAAAAATGTGGAAGGGATTGATTGTTTGGTTGTAAGGTTGTTGAAATTAAAATTGACAGTAGGAGTTTTCTATGTACCTCCTAAAACCAAAGTAAACAAATTTGATACTCTAGCTGACACCCTTCTGGAGATATTGAAAGATCAAAGTGTGGTGTTAACTGGAGATTTTAATGCAGCCTGGGGACAAACAAGAGGTAAAAACTTAAATCTAACTTTGAAATATGGGATTTACAACAATTGATACATTATCCTACAAGAAGTTTAAATAATAGAACAACTGGAACTATATTAGATTTGTTTTTTGTTTCAGATGATTTGAAGGTTGAGGGCTGTAAAGTGTTACCATTGAATTTGGGGGATCATAACCCTATTCAATGTCATTTGTTAATCCAAAAAATTAGGAGCAATGGAGATTGTGAGTTCTGGGTACGCGATCTAAGGCATTTTAATGAATCATCATTTAGGGATTGTCTTAGAAATTTTGACTGGTCAAGGGTATTTTTGATTCCGGATTTAAATTTGGCTATTCAAGAATTTACGGATTCTTTTTTGCACATAATTCAAATTCATGCCCCTAAAATAAAAAAGAGTAATAATGCTAAAAGCCCATTATGGCTTAACGAAAAATTAAAAACCCATTTGTGTATTAAAAATAGAATATGGAAAAAACCTAAAAAATCGAAATTGAAGGGGGATTGGGATCTTTTTAAAAGATGGTGAAATAAATGTAAACAAAAGGTAAAATTGGCAAAGAAAGAATACTTTCAGAGTTCTTTTATAATACATATGACCCAAATAAATTCTGGAAGGTTATTTCTAATTTAAAAAGTCCAGTGAAAAACTTTTATTAATTTAGTAGTGGGAGAAAATTTGATAGATAATCCTTTAGAAGTAGCTAATTTGTTGAATCACTACTTTAAAGATTTACCAGATATAGAGATACCTAATCTTGGGACCGTTGCCCAGGAACACATACACCCTGTTGCCTCTGTTATAAATAATGGGGGGTTTAATTTGAAAAATATAAGGGTACATGATGTAGTTAAAGAATTAAAAAATGAAAAAATATCAAAACGTGCTGGAATAGATGGTATCGATCCCAAATTCTTGAAATTGGGGTCTGATATCATAGCTCCTATAATCACTTATTTTTATAATTGGAGCATACAATCTTCAATTGTCCCTGATTATTGGAAAATGGGTGAAATTATTCCTATTTACAAAGGTGGTGATCTTACAGCCCCTTCTAATTATAGACCAATTACTTTGCTCCCAATTTTGTCAAAGGTATTGGAAAAGCTGATAAATAATCAGCTTAGGCAATACCTTGATCATTTGGGGTTATTAACAAATTATCAGCATGGATTCGGAGAGGGTAGGTCCACAAATACTGCCCTACTTGATTTTAGTAACCTGGTGGCAACATCTTTGAACCAGGGTAATCAAACTGGGGCAGTGTTTGTGGACCTTAGCAAAGCTTTCGATTCAGTTCATCATGAAACACTTTTGTTTAGATTACAGAATATAGGGATACATAATAATTCTCTGCAGTGGTTTAGATCTTATCTAACGAATCGTAAACAAAGGGTGGTCTGTGGTGCCACTGTCTCGGATCTCCTGGACTTATATCGAGGTGTACCTCAGGGATCAATTTTGGGCCCTATGTTGTTATTTAACATCTATATTAATAGTCTTCCTGATTATGTAGCCAATACTGATGTCAGACTTTACACAGATGACATAGTGTTGGTTGCATTTGTTAATAGTCCAGGAGACCTGAGACAGCGACTCCCAGACAGATTTTTCTAATATTGAAACTTGGATAAGAGATTCTGGACTCTTAATAAGTACTGGGAAGACTCAGAGTATGATTTTTTTCTGTGGGACCTTATACAAAAAAAGGTTTTACTGATTTGAAGATTAGTTTTTTGGATGGGACAAAGATACAAGGGGTTAACACTTATAAATATTTGGGAGTTTTGGTTGATTATCGTTTTTCCTTTTCTGAACATATTTTGTTACAAACAAAAAAAGTGAACCAAAGACTGGGAGCATTAAGAAGGGTGTCAGGATGTTTGACTAGGGACATAAAGATTAAGTTGGTAAAACAATTGTTATTACCTGTTCTAGATTATGGTCTTCCATTATACATGCACTCTTATAAAAAATTCTTACATAAATTGGATCAGAATTACTATAGATTGGGGAATTATATTTTGAATAATAAATCCCGAATCCATCATTGTTTAGTTTATCAGGAACTTGGTTGGTTACATCCGACAGCTCGAAGAGAATATTTATGGCTAATGATATGTCATGGTTTGATACATTCAAAAATGCATTCCTTAAGACACTTGATACGTTTGAACTCAGACTCAAAATATTTAGATATGTTTAGGAGGACAACTAGAAAACTGCCTACGATTCAAATTATAAATCGTATGGGGGATATGGTTTTACAGAATAGTTTAGCAAGGACATGGAATGAATTATCTTGCCAAATGATTGAAATTTCTGATCTGCATATTTTTTAATTTGAATTGTATAATTATTTAAATGTTTGTTGTAGTTGTTTTTAGGTTATTCTGATTTTGTATTGTGTGTATTTTTTTATGTCTCGTTGTTTTTGTAAAATACCACAGGTATTTGTTGTAAATGGGGATTTACTCCCCAACAGATTAACCTGTATAAAAATAAATTTTAAACAAACAAACAAAGTGTCCATCAGATTATGCTCTAATCTGTGGCGCCCCTTCAGGAAATCTGTTGAGACAAGAACAAAACCGCATTTCTCTGTCAGAACAGTAGAGTTTCACTGCATGCAACACCACTGTCTTACCATAGCAGCTGACTATGGACAGCTGTTCAGAATGCTGTTGGCAACAACAGTCCTGTTTTTCCAGTGGTACTTGCTACCTGTAATGGAGACACAAGAAGTGAAAAAAGGTGCAGATTAATAACAGTAAGTACAAAGATATGAAATCATATATCATGGGGTGTATTGTATGCTTGTCTTACCTTTGCTGCAGGTTCTTAACTCAGTTTTAGCACAATAGAGATTAATGTAGTTAACTCCAGGCGGGCAACATGAAACTTCGGTCATCATCTTCCACATTGCAACTCAGTCTGGACTTCAGCATCATTGCTCTGATCACATTTTCATTCAGAAGCCTTAGGCATAACTTTAAACTTTAACAATTTTATATCTTACTGCATAGATATCTCAATGAACAGGTGAAAGCCTTTCATTGCAAACACAGATCTAGCTCATTGTCTAATAAATGGTTCAAAAGTTCCCAAAAAGTTTGCGCTTTGCACTGCCGTGTGTGAGGAATGGGAGTAAGATGCAACATATGACACTAACTTCATTCCAATGTGCAATACAGGTAAGTAAAAACTGCCATTTGGAGAAAACAGACAGCAGTTCCATACACTGGATGCAGGCTTGGGACTCTTAACATATTGGTTATTGCACGTTCTTTGGACTGAGTGAGTTTTAAAAAATACAAACGACAGCAATGGCCACATCACCACAGTTCTTAACTGTACTGTATATGAGAGGAGATCACCAGGCACCGGCTGATGTCCAGATTCGGTTCCATGTCATAACAGTGATCACAAAACAGTGATCGCTATTGTGACAAGTGTATATCACCAAAGAGCAAATCCATGTATACACACTTCAAGGCGACATGACATTTGGAATATTAAAAAGTGTTTATGTGGGGGGGCTATGCCCCCCATTCCCCCTGCACCACCCAGAATTAAGATTTTCAACTCCAGGGGAGTGCCTGAATTAAGATTCTCAACTCCAGCGGGATGCATGTCAGGGAGAGAGCAAAATCTGGATTGCGCAAAAAATTTAGTCCTGCAGTGGCAAAATTTACTCACTCCCGGTCCCAGCCCCGAACCCAGTACCTGCTGTGCCAGAGCTAGCCACCCACACCATCACACAACATGGCTAACTCAGTGGCAGCAGGTACACCAGTTCCCTAAAACCCCTTCCCCTTGCTATTCCCCCATTCCGGTCACCCTTCCCCACAGTCGCTTTTCCTTATGGTTGTTAGTTTGCAGGGTAGCCCAGAATGATAGCACTGAAAATGAGTCACTGTTTTTGTAGTTGCTCATTTTTGGTCACTATTATCACTGGATACCCTAGATTCACAGGAGGCATCAAGACAATATCACCTGCTTGTTTTATGGTAACATCTGACCTGGGTTTCATTTGTTGGAGTGGTGCAATCAAGCAAAGCAAAAGCACCAAAACACACACTGTACTAGTCTATTACTGTACAACATGACAATTGTTTTTTTTTTCTTTTAATTTTTTAAGGGAGGGTCAATGGGGATGGTCACATAACATCACACACATGAACACCAAGACAGATGAGTAACGCATTTAAAAAAAATTGTTTTATATATTTTTGTGGGGGGATGGTTGAAACACACCAACAGTCTCACACTTTGCCCTATGTCCTATCCTTTGTATTTCCTTGAGGGGGTGGGAATACCACTTTATGAAATGACTTTTTTGTTTTGTTTTTCAGGGTGGGGTCAACAAGGTTGGTCAACTTCACACTCATGAACACCAACACAGATAGATAAAAATATTTTTAAATTTTTTTTATATATATTTTTGTGGGTAGGGTTGGAACACACACACACACACACACACACACACACTGCTTTTTGTCTTATCCTGTATAATCATTTTTATTTTCTCGGGGGGGCTACCACTCTTTTTTTTAAGGGTAGGTCAACAGGGTTGGCTAACTTCACACATGGACACCAAGACAGATACATAACACTGTTTATTTTTTTATGTATTTTTGTGAGGAAACACACACTCACAGTGACACACACACACATTGTTCTATGTCCTATTCTGTATAATCATTTCTTTCAGAGGTGGGGGCCACAAACACAGTGGCACAAGCTATCATTTAATCACATTGCTAGGTTCATGAAGCACATTAGGCTCATTAGTGGTTTATGAGCATTGAAGGGGAAAGGCAAGATTAACTATATCTGTACAACCATATATGCATATTTACAGATAGAAAAAAATGTACACTGGTGGAAAACTAGGCAGCATGGTGACTGCTAACATTGTGAAGTCACTTAAAGAGCTAGTGTACTGGCTAAAACTAGTATTAGTTTTTAAAAGCAGTCAACCATTACCATTTCTGCCTAAAGTACTTTTTTTCGTTTCCCTTTAGTTAATTACAAGATTGTTCACTGATGTTAGTAAGTATGGTGTGTGGAATTGCATTCTGTCTGGCAGCTGACATATCTATCTCTGTTCCCCCATTACATATTCAGCATTTTGATCTCACTGACTGTGACATTACTGCTGCTTTGGAACAGCCACTCAGTAGCTGCCAGGTCTGTTGCCTATGATGCCATTGTCAGTGAGATCACAATGCTGATGATGTAGATTGGGGAGGGCAAAGATATGTCAACTGCCAGGCTGAGAACTGTGCCACACATCCAGTACAATATTATCTCTTAGAACATTTTCTAATACGTAAAAGGAAAAATAAAAATACTTCAGAAATCAAAAGTCACAACTGACCATTTCTTAAAATGTGCACCATTTTCCAGTCTGCCTGTTTTGGTTCCACTATCTCTTTAAGAAAGTGAAATGAAAAAATATGTCCTTCAGTTAAGTCACATGTTGGGATAATCACTCACAGCAGGTTGTTTGAAGTCATTTGGTTGTCAATAGCAATCCTAATTATCAAACACTCAGTCCTACATAAGCAAAGCATGAAACAGGGAGTGCAAAACACAAACAGCATAGTGATGCAAGAAATACAGACTCACACACAGTGAAGAGATAAATATTTTCCAAAGCCAGCCATTAAACTGTTTGTCACTGGTTTAATAGTGGGATCAGCAGATTTAAATGCCTTTGAAAGCACATAGCAGCCTGTGATTTCTGAATTTGTTTATGGAATTGTTTTCCTTGGTAGGTAATGCAACGCTGGTATAAGGTCAGGTGTGATATTTGAACAGCACTTGCAGTCGCAGGTGATAGTATGGATTTGTACCTATTTGGTATCAATGACTGTATCAAACTGGCAAATGCATCATCATAAGATAACATCAGATACATATGATCAGGCCAAGTGTGCATGTGGAGACAGCGACAAAATTAATGAACATGTCACAGGAATGCCCTCTTGGTTTTGCCCTGCCTTGCCCTTGCTTTTTTAGGCTTCATCCCAGTGTACATCAAGATCAGGTGGCTTTGAAGGTGTCTCTGCAGGGTCACAGACAAGATCTAGCTCTTGTGAATGCTTTATCTTGAACTCATACAGATTTAACTTTAGGAAGGTTAGCTTGTCCACATTTCCTGGACTCAGGCACATTCTCCAGTCAGTTACGATCACACCAGCAGCACTAAACACCCACTCTGAGTATACTTTTGAGCATGGACAGGAGAGATAGTATACTGTCACAGAATACAGGCCAAGCCTTGTGGTTTTTCTTGCCATGCCAATAGTTCAATGAATCTTCCTCCCTATTGCCACCTGTTGTTTCAACAAAGTATTCATCAATCTGGTCACAGATTGGAAGGCGATGATGCTTGGCTCTGGGTTCCATGGTTGCAGACATCAACTAGGCAGATGAAAGACGATTGAGCAAGGAAGCATCCAGTCTCATGCTAAGGGAATCATCATAATCATCCTCATCAAGGACACCTGTCTGTTCCTCAGCAGATGTTTTGTCTGCTCTTTCTTCTTTTCCACTGACAGAAAATGTCCCTTTGGTGGTCCTTGATTATTCCTCCTATTCATCCTCCTCCTCCTCTACCCTCTCTGCTCATGGAGTCATACTTGCCACCTTGGCGCATAATGCATCCTTCCATTTCTCAAGGTTTGTATCCTCTGGCAAGATGTTCTGCATTTGGGTTTTAAAGCAGGAATCCAGCATACATGACAGCACATACTGTTCCTCCTGGAACATTTTACTAATCCAGTCATCCTCAGATAGTATGTTGTTGTAGCAAGGATTGAGTGATGTTTAAGGCATCAGCATGTTTCTCTTTGTCCCTCTGATAAACATTGAATACTTGCCTTAAAAAGACGTACATGTATCATAACTGCGGCAGTACTATGCTGACACAGGATGCCTCACTGCTGATCTCATGTGTACTGCAAATGCCTCAAATGGCTCCAGTATTCAGACTAGCATACAGACCATTGTCCAATCATGGCCTGATAACATGATGTGTACCTTACTGATTTTGTGATGGAGCAGATAGTCATGCACCGCCAGCTTCTGTTCTTGGAATCTCTGTAGCATATAATACTTTGAGTTCCAAAGGCATGCTCAGGCAGGTGCTTCTCATTCTGAATTCTCTGCAGCTCCTTACAGGCCTTCACAGACTGTGAAAAGTGACTGCAGACTGTTTTTACTGTTCTTCTTAGATCCTTACAATACAGTGGTTGAAATAAAGTTATTGACCACCAAGTTAATGCAGTGGGCAAGGTAGGGCACGTGAGTGAAGCGTCCATCCTTAATGGCCTTGACAATGTTTCTGACATTGTCAGTCACAATTAGCCTGGCTTCAAGATCTTTGCAACCTAGCCAATGGTGGAAGACTTCTTTCAGCTCAGCCAACAGATTTGGAGATATGTGATCAGGTCGAAATCCACTCACGCATAGTGCTGCCTGCATCCTGTACACAGGCTTCACTGAACCAGGCTTCTTAGATGTTGATAAGGTGGAACACTCAGCCTTGAAGAAGATCCAGTGCACTATAATGACCATGTAATCAATGATCTCCCCATGTCCACATATCAGTGGTTACATGAACATTCTTGCAGGATGACCTCTCTGGGCAGGGATGGATCTCTTCACACATGCTGTTGTATAATTTGGGAAGCACTATAAGTGTAAAGAAATAGCAAGAAGGGACATGATAATGGGGTTCCACAACAGACATGATCTTCTGGAATCCAGAGCTACAGGCAAATCATAATGGTAGCAGATTACTGATTATAAGCTTGGTCAATGCTGAATTTATCTCCCTGGCTCAGGTGTGAGAGGGGGTGAGTTGTTTGCTCTTCTCAACAATTTCTTGTAACGTTACCTGGTGCCATGGTGCACAGGGAGCTGCTACCTGACCTTCATTTGTTAGGCTTCTCTTTGGGTGAGGTGCACTTTGACTACCCAAATGACACACCATCCTAGACTGCTGCGAACCTGTAGCATCACCAGTTCCAGACAAGGATCTATCCTTCTCCTCTACATTTAGTGTTGGTGGGGCTGTACTTCATCACTATGTTGTCTGTTCCTGGGCAAAGCCAAACCACTCTTGAGGATGCTTGGAACAAAGATGGTTTAGCATGTCAGATGTACCCAGGGACGTTGTGAGTTTTCCATGGCTCAAACTATCCCCACATAGTGTGCAAATAGCACAAATTACTCCTTCGGGCTCTTCATGAAAAAAAAAAACACACATCTTGTGTGTCATGGCATCATCTCCTTCTGGAGACAGACTTAGTGTGGCCAGATATGGAATCACCCTCCTCCTGCTTCTCCTCTTCTTTTTGCACATTATGGGGACCACCTGTACTGGAGTGCCTAGGTGACACTGGCTTCCTTCTTTCTGGCACTGGCCTTTCCACCTCGAGATTTTGAAGTGGGATGACCATGCTTTGATTACACAGTTTCTTCATCATCACCATCCTCATACTCCTCCTCATTATAGTCTTCATGCCACTCCTCATACAACATTTTCTGTGGGGGAATATAATCCACACCTGTAGTATATACATTATAGGTATCTATGTTTATGGTAGTAAGAAGTACAGGGAACACCATTAGGGTTGTAGTTCATGCATACAGATATTTGTAGTCCTGTCTATGTATAGTTCCTGTCATGCCCAGTGGGCGTTCCTTTGTGTCCAGCAGTGTGTGATCAGTATCTCCTGTGTAGGAATAAAGATGGCCACCGAACTGCTGTGCTGTGTCTGAGCCTGTCTGTCTAGGGCACCAGAATATTAGACTGGCGATGAGGATCACAACAAAAAGAAAACCCATGGGTGCTAGAAAAGTTGAGTAATCTACTGCATGTTAGAGGAGGACATCAGTTAGAGGAGACAAAGACAGAAAGAGACCTCAGAACAGTCATCATGGATGACTTAAAGGTTGGAAAACAGTGTGAAAAGGCAGCACAGGGGGCGAGTGGCATCCTTGGATGCATCGGTAAGGGAATTACAAGCAGAAAGAGCGAGGTTATCATTCCTCTCTACAGGTCCTTGGTGAGGCCACATTTAGAGTACTGTGGTCAGTTTTGAAGGCCCCACCTCAAAAAGGACATGGACCACCTGGAGACAGTACAGAGAAGGGCTACAAAGATGGTGCATGGACTGCATCATGAGCCATATGGCGCAGGACTCAGGGAACTGAATCTGTACAGTCTTGGGCAGAGAAGAAGCAGAGGGGATGTGATCGAAACTTTGAAGTATGTTAAAGGAATCAATAAAACACAAGCAGGAAACCTCTTCTAGCAAAACAGGGATGCACGTATAAGGGGGCACAACTTGTGTCTGGTGGGAGGCAAGTTCAAAAGCAACCTCAGGAAGTACTTCTTTACAGAAAGGGTCATAGACCCATGGAACAGACTACCTCAGGAGGTGGTAGAATCCAAGACAGTACGCATGTTCAAACTCACATGGGACAGACATTGTGGATACATCAGGGTGCAGTCTAAATAGGGAGGGGGTAGAAACATGGGTAGAATAGATGGATCTTGTGGTCCCCATCTGCCAACACAATTACTATATTCCTATATTCCTACGTTCTTTGAGTGCACGAGAAAACCCGTGCTGCCTTGTGTGGGTCCATCATGCTGCTAACAAACCCAACAGCCAAGCTACTTTAAGCACCCTTAACCTGCCAGCTGCAATCTCTTGTTAAAACCACACACACACACACATATATCAAGTTTAACCAACTGCAGTACAACTCTAGGAATTCCAGTCATCTGAAACTGAGGGAGCCATAAATCTCTCACCAGCCACAGCACTGGATTGAGTGGTGAAAATAGCAAGCCTGCACAGCCACAGCATAGTTTTCTGCCCACAGCACCATCTAGGCTGGAGGACTGGAACTGCACCTCTCCAGCACCAAGCAGCACAACATCAGCACCTAGTGGCTGACCTGCATAATTCTGCCAACTCAGTGTAGAATAGCACACCTGAGCACAGTAAGCTCATCAGAATTCCTACTGACATGGCACAAATTGGACGTGTACCAGAATTCAACGAATTGAAAGAAACATTTGATTTATACTTAGAGTGTTTCCAATACTGGCTTAAGGAAAACAAAATCGAAGATGGCAACATGTAGATGTCTTCCTTTCAGTTTTGCCACCTCAGATTTATGCCCTTCTCTAGGATCTCACTGCACCAGATAACATCCTGATCCTGCCATATGTGCAAGTCACTGAGACACTGGCACAGCATTTTAAACCCCAGCCCCTTATCACTGCCAAATGTTACACTTTCATCATCACAGCCAAGAGGAGGGGAGACTATTGCTGACTACATCATTGCATTAAAGCATCTGAAACACACCTGTGTGTTTGGCAAGGCCCTGGATGAGGCCCTCTGGGATCGATTTGTCTACGGTCGCAGAGGGGAAGCTTCTTGCAAAAGTTTTTTGTCAGAAGTAAACGTAAACTTTGTCATATTCTGACATTGGACTCACTATGGAGCTTATCCAAAAAGACTCCTGGGCACGAGCAGGACATTCTGAACATAGAACATAGAAACATAGAAACATAGACTTTGACAGCAGATAAGGACCACTAGGCCCATCTAGTCTGCCCATTTCCCTACCTACAGGATAGGCCGCAAATCCTAGTTAACCAACAGCCTATATCTTCCTGCCCCCTACAAGAATTGCCTTATGTCTGTCCCATGCATTCTTGAACCACAAAGGAGTGGAGTTCACAAGGTCACCCTTACACCAGAACCCAAGGGACATTCCTCACCATGAAGTGGTCCACCACCCATTTTTCAGCAACCACATACATTTCAGAAGATGGCACCACAGGGCACTTCCACAAGGTTGAAACAACTATGTTACAGATGCGTAAGTAACCACCAGCAAGGCTTGATTTCAGCATGAGAAATGCCACAGCTGTGGAAAAGTGGGTCACATACAGAAAGTGTGCAAGACTGCAGCATGGACTGCTCATGCACAGTGTGTCACATATGCCACTCCAGTCAACCAGAACAAAAGATAAGACATTGTTACTGTTCATGGTCTATGCAACACAAGCCAATGGAGAGGAAATGTGCCTCCAAACTGAGTTGGTGGGAAAACCAGTTATCATGCAGCTAGACACTGGAGCATCAGTATCTGTTGTGCCACAGCATGTCTACAGAGAGACACATCAGCAGTTCCCATTGCAACCATCTCATATTCAGATCTTGTCTTACATTGGAGACCAAATCCCTGTGCTAGGGGAGATTTATGTACCAGTCACCTACGAGTGAGGCTTGTGGACCTTGCTTTTGGTGATAGTGGAAGGGGGAAAGACCTGCCTTACTAGGAAGAAACTGACTCAGGAAGATCAAGTTGAACTGGGAAAGGATCTTCAGCTTAAATACTGTGACCAATGCACCACAAGATGCACTGAAGAAAGTATTGGACAAACATGATCCTGTTTTCCAGGACAGCTATGGCACAATCTAGGATTTCAAGGTAAAGATATGAGTGCAACCACGAGCTGCTTCAATTTTCCACAAGCCTCAACCAGTACCTACACCTTAAGGGAAATGATGGAGAAGGAACTGGACTGTCTCAAAAGCCATGGTACCATGTAATGAGTAGAGGGGTACAACTGGGCTGCCCCTATCATTGTGGTACCAAAGGGAGACAAAGCAGTGGGGCTGTGTGGTGACTACAAGTTTACAGTGAACTGTTGTATAGAGCCAGACTCATACCCATTTCCCAATCCGTAGGACTTGTTTGCCACACTAGCATGTGAAAAGTTCTTTAGCAAGTTGGACTTAACTTCTGCATACAAGCAGCTGGCAATGGAACCAGAGTCAGAACCATATCTAACCATCAACACCCACAGGAGACTTTACTGATATCATCACTTGGCCTAAGGAGTTTCCACAGCACCAGCAATTTTCCAGAACACAATGGACCAGGTACTGCATGGACTGGATCATGTAGTCTGCTTTATGGACAATATCTTGGTAACAGCACCACAGTGGAAGAGCTTATACCAATACTGGACCAAATTCTGTCCAGACTGCAATGATATGGACTGAGAGTGAAGCTAGACAAATGCCAATTTCTGCAAAATTATGTTGCGTACCTAGGCTACCAGATCGCCATCCAAGTCCTGCATCCAACAGAGAGCAAGGTGGATGCTATAGTCAAGGCACCTGCACCAACAAATGTGACAGAGTTAAGATCAGTCTTAGGACTCTTGAACATCAATGGATGGTTCCTAGCTCATTTGTCCATATTGTTACAGCCACTGCATGACTTGCTGCAGAAGGAAGCTCAATGGAATTGGTCGCCACAATGTGAGGAAGCATTCCAGAAGTGGTTAGCACACTATGACTCAGCCAAACCTTGACTCTGGCATGCGATGCATCCCCTTATGGAGTGGGGACTGTCATCTGTTATGTGTTATCCTCTGGGGAGAAATACCCAGTTGCTTTTGCTTCCAGGACCTTCCCCCAAGTGAAAGAAACTATGCTCAGATCAAGTTTTTTTAACTGTTGCCCATTGTCATGAACTGTTGCCCACTGCTAAGGAAAAGCCAGCAATAGCTCCTACTAAATAATGTCAAATGACTTGATTTTGTCCAGTCATATGACAGTATTTACTGTGTATCTAAGTTGACCATAGTTGAGGGCTACAGTGAGAAAATACTGACCCAGAGAGAGAACTATTGACTCACAATAGTTACTGTATATTATCCACTTTGGGTAAGGCTGAGGTTAACATGACTATTGGAAGCCAAAAGTTTATTCCGAGGGGTCACAATTTCCCACTGTATCTTGAAACATTCTGTCAATACCCATTTTATTAAACCTTGACTGTAACCCCTATTCAACGCTTCTTAAATTCATGGGTGGGATTTTCAAAGCTCCCTGAATGCTGCATGCCCCGGGTGCACTGAACATATGATGCACGGAGCTTGTGGCATTTTCTATCCTGTGTGCCAACTGCTGTAAGGTAGACCAGCTTTTTGCTGGTCTAGCTTGTGTCAATCCACGGTACCCTTTTTATGAGGTTTGAGACAAATATTTAGTGCAATCTGCCATAAATCAGGTAAACTGTTGCAAGTGGCGCCCAACCTACTACAATCGGGCGCAGTTGCGGAAAGGGGGTTGGCATAGCTACACCAAAAAATAGAGTTGGACACAATTCTTGATGCAAGCCCTGCACCCCCTTTGAAAATCTGGCCCAAGATGTATCTGTTAGGATAACGTTTGTCTATAAATGAACTTTAAATAAAAAAACAACTTAAGTTTAATATATTTGATTAATACAGCTCTGAGTTACAGCTTGGTGTCACAGCACATGTTGGTTCCATTTGTTAGTGTATAGGAATACCATGTTGAGTAATGAATGGAAACATAATTTAGATCTTTATTTTCCATTCAGCAATGGTAAGAGGGGTGATGGGGTTTTAACAACATTTTACTAAAAAAACAAAACAGGAAATCCCAGCATAAAATCAGGAGAATGGTGGTCTTGAGCAGGGCACATGGAAGAAAGCTAAAAAGGAATGCAGAAGCAGACTTAAAACATGACATTACACTGTGGGGGCCGCTCCCAATGTGCACTTCCTCTATGAAAACATTTTGTTTTACTTACTATTTACTGTAGTATAGTAGACTGTATCAGACTAATTTTGATTAGTTGTTGACTGACATCTTCTGTTACTACAAATCCCAGAATTCCCTGCAGCTGTCATCAGAGCAATAGGCAGCAGTGGGAGACTGAATAGCCTGCAGTGCATGTTGAGAGTTTATATAAATTCTGATCTTTTATTTGCTGGTCCCGCTGTCCTCCCTGGACTAAGTACAGTCACAGAGGACTGCACTTAGCCCCTGGAGAAAGCAGACCCAGAAAACATCTGGTCAGAGATTATAAAAGCTCTAACATGCACTGCAGGCTATTCAATCTCCCACTGCTGCCTATTGCTCTGATGTCAGCTGCGGGGAATTCTGGGATTTGTAGTAACAGAAGATGTCAGTCAACAACTAAGCAAAATTAGTCTGATACAGTCTACTATACTACAGTACAGAGTGAGTAAACCAAAATGTTTTTTGCACAAAAAGTGCACACTGGACCCAGCCCCACACTTGAGGGTGGGGCCCTTTGTGTTGACAGTTCCCCTTTAAACAACTGATGTATCTGCAGCTGTTCTTTTAATTTAGTCTGCATGATCAATAATTTTGAAAATCCAAAGCAGCGAGGAAACAAGCCACTTTGTACATTGTCATTCAACTGGACCTGATTAATATTTGGTTGTTCTCATGAGCAGGGATGGGAGGTTCATAAAAATCTTTGGTGTCACTTCAGGAAGCTTTATGTTTGCAAACATGCCTTCAGAAAGCTGCTGGCTCTTGGCACTGTGCCAGAAACAGAGTTCTGAATGCACTTTCACAAATACAGTGCAGCCCTCTTCAATGCACATCCTTGGGACTGCCAAAAAGTATGCCTTTAAAGGGGCTATGCATTTATCAGAGCTTGTATTCTTTTAATGGCAAGTGCAGCTTGCAGTATGTACCAGTGGGCTGGGCAGGGGAAAGAAATGCCAGTAGCTTTTACGTGTTTCTTTAATTGGAGTAAAGTGATTTGTTACATGCTGTGGCATTCTTTTGTCTGAGTTCTGTGTGAGGGAGGGTGGTTCTGTGATTCCTGTAAAGTGCTTTGTGGCATTCTGCGACATTCTTTGGTTTTATTTCTGTGTCAGGAAGGGTGCATCTGCGATTCTGGTAAAGTGCTTCTGTGACACTTTTTTGAGCTGCTTTGCTTTGATTTCAGTGTGAGGGAGGGTGCTCATGAAACTTGGGCTAGATGGTTAGAAGGTTGAAGTAGGTGATTAACACCTCAGTTTAAGTAGGGAAGCCAATTAATAGACAGTTAAGAGCTAATTAATAAGGCAGCTATAGGCAGTGTTCATAAAACTGGACCAGCCAGTCCACACTTAAACAAGAAAACTGAGGGAAAAAGTATACATTTAAAAGGGCTACAGATCTCTTTGACCTATAAAGTCAAAAATTCCTTGCAGTTCTTTATTATCATTCAAGGTACATTGAAATTGTTCATCTGAACAATTTCAGTGCACCTTGAATGAAGAGATGGCAAAATAGGTACAGTCAATTACTTTATTAGCAGGAAGTTCCTCTGGGTAGTTCCTCCCAGAGGTCTACAGGCACAACCACACTGACTAGCAGTTAAAGGACGGGGTAGGCCTATGGGCAGACTAAATGGACTTTATGGTCTCCTTCTGCCATCACTTTCTATGTTTCTGTTTAACAGGTTTGTTTTATACAGGAAGTATAGGAAAAAAATTGGGCCTTGGAAATTCTATACAGTTATGCAGACTATGCGTTTATCAGATATTTGTGTTTAAGTGGGATGCACTGTGCTAACAGCATTCTTGAGAGAGACAGTGTCAGACTTTTACACAACAATTTTTAGGATTGCTTATTTTGTTCCTGTATATTCACTTGCTAGCTACAGAATATGTGCTCACCCAATACTCCAGATAATGTTGGCAGATAGGAGTAATTCACTCACCAGTTTTAAAATATAGTGAGTAAAACAAAATTGGGATGCATACGAGTACTGTAAATCTGGAAAAAAAATGCTCCCTTTGAAACACCAGCTATGTTATGAAGCACTATTCTTTGGTGTGGAGTATTTACAAATGTTACATACAAACATCTGAACATACGAAATTGCCAGCAGAAACCGGCCTCACAGTCTACCGAGTCTGCTCGAGTGTACAGCTAGCACCTCATCTTGCAGCTGTCCCTATCACCCCCTCTTCCCAGTATCACTTCCCCTTACCCTGTCCCAACCCCTCTTGAAACTGCCCACCATCTTACAGGACACTGTCTCATCTGGTAAGGTGTTCCATTTGTCCACCACTCTTTCAGTGAAAAAATGTTTCCTCATCTCCCTCCTGAATCTTCCCCCTTCCAGTCTTAGTCCATGCCCTCTCGTGTCCCTCCCCTTTCTCACCTGGGAAATCCCATCTGTGTTGGTCTTGTTTATCCCCTTTAGATACTTAAAGGTCTCGATCATATCCTCCCATCCCTCCTCTCCTCTAGTGAATACATATTCAACTCTCCCAGCCTGTCTTCATAGAGCTTGCTCTCTAATCCCTGGATCATCTTTGTGGCTCTTCGCTGCACCTCCTCCAATGATCTAATGTTCTTCTTCAGGAATGGGCACCAATACTGCATGCAGTACTCCAGATGGTGCTTGACCAATGACCTATACAGGGGCAAGATAACCTCCCTCCTTCTGGAGGAGATCCCTCTTGCAATACACCTCAGCATTTTGTTGGCTTTTGCTGCCACCTTCCTGCACTGAGCAGAGTTGTTCATGCTCCCCATAATGATAACTCCTAGGTCCTTCTCCTTTGTGGAGCTCCCCAACTGCACCCCATTCAAGTGATAAACCCTCCCCTGGTTCCTGGCTCTGAAGTGCATAACCTTGCACTTCTTGGCATTGAACCCCAACTGCCATGTTTCTGCGCACTCCTGCAGCTTAGTCAGGTCTTCCTGCAGCCCCTTCCACCCCTCCACATCATCACCACAGCTCTGTTGGGTGATTATTGATACTTATTTAACATTTTTTCTGAAGAGTATTTCCTAAAATGAGGCGAGTAAAAGAGGGCAGTACACAACTTATCTGGAGCCCTGTGTCCACCTTTAATTTTGTTTTCTTTGGGTGGCAGCTGTATTAATTTTATTCTTTCAAATTTCTTTTCTCCTTAGGTTTTCACACAGTCTGCTTGAATTGAAAGTGATTTAGACATGGATGTAGTCACACATTGCTCCAACATCCTTTATCTCTTGCTCTGTGCTGGCATATTTTGTTACTGTGAGTGTGTGTCATCCTCTGTGCTTTTGGGGCCCAACCCTCAAAAGTTTTCAAGCCCCTCCATATGCAGATGATCAGGAAAAGCCACAGGGCACACCCATACATGCAGGATGTGCACCACCAGGGCACCCCGTGGAATCCACAACAGGGGATGTATGTCCCCTCTGCACCCAATCCTGTCCACTCCTTGCTACATGGATAGCTGGGATGGGGCGGGCAAGGGGGTTTGGGCAGGCATGTGCCTCATTCTCAGAAGAGTTACTGTGGTGTGGATGGCTGGTAGATGTGGCATAGGCTATGCTACCCTAGGGGCTTCAGTAGCACTTATGCACCCCTTCCATCCTGAGCCAGGACCCTCCCCTGAACCGCTTATGGAGCAGGATTGGCATGTGGACTGCCTCCAGCCCTGTTAGCTGCAAGGGAGGGTTGGGGGACTATACCGGCAATGACTGGTGCAACTTTAGCACATTCATTTTTACTGATGGTATATGGTGATCCTGGAAGATTGCAATATCCCATCAGTCTCTGCACCCTGCGCAGGCAGGAAACCACTGGCAGACCGTTATGGGAATCTGATTGGATGCTTGTGGTCTGGACCTGCTCTACCCACCTCTGTCATCTCCTGCTCAGTTGCGCAACTCTACACCAGTGGACCACAGGGGGAAGAGGTGATGAATGCTGACAGGTCTTCTGGCTCCCACAGCTCAGGGCCAATGCACCCCAGATATATGCAAGTCATGAGTATTTTGGCAAGTTATGACACCCTAGATACATGCAGGTCATGAGTATCACCCCCCAGATACACACAAGCCATGGAGGATCAAGCCCTTTATGAGAAGTGAACACAATTTCAGTAGAAGTGACTGTTGACAGTCTATGTTTCCACCATATTTATAGTTGTGTGTGCTGTTAAGAACTATGCTGCACACGGGTTGAAAGTAAGATGGTAATTACTTTATTAGCAGGAAGTTCCTCTGGGTAGTTCCTCCCAGAGGTGTCACGGTGAACTAAATAGATCGGCTTAGGCACAGCACCACCTATCACCACATTTCCTGTTTCAGGATTGATACACACTTCTACATAAGTTCAAACAGCCTTATACTAACCACTTTCTATTGTACTTTAACTTTTTAAACTATGTTTGAACTGATCTGTTACTGACACCATTGGCTATCAATGAAGGTCAGGGTAAACTGCCCGAACGCTTCCAGCTAAGTGGGAGGCTTATTCTGCATCCAGGTCACTTGCTACAAGATTATTTTAAGACATTCAGTCCTTTTTATTAAGAAATCATCTTTGAGGCTGGTCTGACACCTGTCCTGATTGAGTCATGACACTTTGTCTCATAGCTACTTGTTATGCAACTGGTCAGTGTTTCAGCAACCTCTGTTTTGCTCTCAGTAATGGTACAGGATTTTCTAGTGGTACCATTGTACCTTTTCTGGTCAGTCTTATGGTGGTTCATTTGGTATTTCCCCCTAGAGGCAGTGACAGTGTCCATCTTCTTCTGATCCCTGGCCTTCTCCCTCTCTGGAGTGAAGGTGAACAGAGTAGAGCCTGTTGTGTCAAAACTGTTTCTGTGGACACTGCAGAGGATAGGAATGAAGTGACAACAGTTCTGTGATCTGAGTCGAAATCTGCATGTCCAGGGTCAGATGTGTTCTTCAGGTTCTGTGCAAAATATGAGCTCAGAGTCTTGCATCATATGCTTATTTGCATTTAAAACTTGAAAACTGCTCATGGCCTTGAATTTTCCTTGGTCTGTAAGTTGTGTATTCAGAAGAGATGGCAAAATAGGTACAGTCATTCTCAGTTTTCGGCCCTTCAGCAGTTCTGCTGGACTGTAATCATTGACAAGTGGAGTGACTTGGTAGACAAGTAAAGCTTTGAATGGATTATCATTAGTTTCATTAAGAAGTCTGTTTATTGTTTATACTGCTCTTTCAGCTTCTCCATTGCCTTTCAGACGTATTGTGAGATGTACAAAACAATAGTGTTTTGCAGAATTGTGAAAGGTTGAACAACTGAACTGTGGACCGTTGTCTGATACAAGCATCTTGGGCACTACGTGGTGACAGAAAATTGTTTTCAAATGTCTGATAACATGACTTGAAGGGGTAAAGTTCAGATGGACAATTTCAACGTACTGTACCTTGAATGATAGTGAACAACTGCAAGACATTTTTGACTTTACAGGTCAAAGATCTGTAGCAACTTTTGCCATGGTCTGTCTCGAAATTTAGACAGAATCCATGGCTCTGTTGGATTGCTGCATGGGAAGTTTGGTACAGACTTTGCACATGTCGATCAGGGTTATTAGTCGTGCACCAAGCCCTGGCCACTACACAGTGTGCTGTGCTCTCCTGTGACATTTTTCTCTGCCATGGCATCCTTTGTGGAGGACACTTACGTCTCTGACATAAGGAAGGGTGTCAGGAGTGAGATGAGTCTCTTTGCAGATGACTCAAAACTGGGGGCGGTGGTGGATGGAGAGGAGGGGAGGGTGGCCCTACAGGGGGACCTGGAGGCTCTGGAACATTGGTCTAGAAAGTGGAAGCTGAGGTTCAGTGCAGGGAAATGCAAGGTACTGCACCTGGGAGCCAGAAACTTGGGTCAAATGTACATCCGGGGGGGGGGAATGCTACAAGTCTCGATGGCTGAGAGGGACCTGGGGTGGTGGTGGATGTCAAGATGAACAACTCAGAGACTTGTAGGAGGGCAGCGGCAAAGGCCAACAGGATGCTTGGATGCATCGCTAGGGGGATCACCTCCAGAATGAGGGAAGTGATACTCCCACTGTATAACTGCTTGGTGAGGCCACACCTCAAGTACTGTGTGCAGTTTTGGAGGCCACATTTAAAGAGGGACATTGAACTCCTGGAGAGGGTCCAGAGGGAGGGCAACCAAAATGATTTGGGGCTTGGGGATAGGACCTATGGGGAGAGGCTTGAAGAGCTAAATATGTATGCACTGGAAGAGAGAAGGGACTGGGAGGACATAATAGAGGTCTTCAGGTACATGAAGGGACTAAATAGGGGAGGAGCAGTCAGGGTGCTACAAAGGAAGGAGGGAGCAACTAGGAGGCATGGGTGGAAGCTGGAGGGGGGGAGATTCAGGGGAGACAGGAGGAGGTGCTACTTCACTGAGAGGGTAGTGGAACCATGGAATGCACTGCCCAGGGGGCTGGTGGAGGCAGAGATGGTGGAGGGGTTCAAGAGGGGGTGGGACAGGTACAGGGGAAGGGTTCTGTAAGCAAAAACCAGTGCAGCAAGAATATCCAGGACTGGGAAGGGAGAAGCCAGAGAGGGAGAGGGGGGGGCAGCAAGGTCAGCTCCCAGGGTGGGGGCTGACCAAATGAGCAGACACATAAGACCATTAGGCCTATTCTGCTGGCATTTTAGTATGTTAGTTTCAGGGTAGCATACTGTAGATAGTAAAGAATCACTGTTCTAGTTCCTTTCAGAAGTAAGACATCTTCAACTGTCAAGGTTGGTCATTCATGCCAGAATGGTTTGATAGTGCATGGACCTTGAACCCTCGGTCACCAACTGTGTTAGCAAAATTTCATGACTTCTTGCCATACCTGATCTTTCTGTAGTTGTTGTCTGAGTTGCTCAGGTTTGTTGACTGATGTTGGAAGGATGTCTTGTGTTTGAGCAAGATAGATATTTGTTTTTTTTTCCATGAGGTTTTCATCTCCTTTCATAAGTTGTCCTTTGGAAGACAATTCTGACTGGGGCATCAGCAGTAAGAAAAGACTTGCCCGGAATATGAACAACAGTGTAGGTGTACCTCATCAACTTCATGCAGAAAGTCTATATCCTCAGTGGGAAGGTCATCTAGGTTACTGGTGCCCAATAAATGTACTAGGTATTTGTGATCTGTCCCTAGAATGAAGTGTCCTCCCACAAGGTAACAACTAAAGTGTTTATATGCCCACACTAATTTAGTGCTTCAGAGGTAGGGATCCTACAAAAACAGTCAGGAACTCCTCCCAGGGAATGCAAAAGGACCCCTCAGGGCCTATTAGGAATGGTTAGAGCAAAGAAAGTGTTTGTTTAGGGCACTTTGCTCACTGTAATCACCCCGACAGCCACCCAGTTTAACCAGCATGTTTGCCCAACTGCCTTCCAGTTCAGTCTAGTATCCACAGTTTGGTGCCTGGTAGGGTGCCCCAGCAGACCCCTGGCAAGCAGTCAAAGGTGGCAGAGAAAGGGAGGATAACACAGTGATGGGGACCCAACATACAAACACAGTAAACTGCTGATTACAGTTTTAAAACCATTTTTTCCCTTATAGCAGTTTCTTGTGCCAGAGTATGGCACGAGCCTGTGCAACTTAATTTGTATGTCCAGCTCACACTAAACCATTGGCAGCCCTCCATGTTATAATGAACTCAGTGTCCTGAACATTGGAATGCTATAAAGGTGGTCTGCATGGCGGGAACCAGGGGTCGAGGGCAGTGAAGTTCAGCAGGTGACCATTGAGTGAAGCAGCCACTGGACTGTCTCTGAGCACTCTCAGGTGCTGAAGTGTGGCTGGAGAAAGGACACTAGAAACGACATAGGGAACTCTGTGAGAACAAAGATGGGCTTATCTGAGCAGGTGATCCCTGCGGTCCTTGACTCTGGGGCTTTCCTACATGGTAGTCTCCTCAGGCATCATCAGTCAGGAGGTCCATCACTCACAAGCAGCACCATACCTCTCAACCTTTTGTCACTGAAATGAGGGACATGGACATTTTTGGACACTCAAAATGTGAGACAATGAGGGACACAGACCCTCAGAATAAGGGGACACATCCTCAAACATGGCACTACAAGTGCAAAACACTGTGAAAACCATAGCATTTACTTGTACAAAGTTTATTTTGGATTTCGTATTTTAGAATATTAAGAGTTCCTGCTTTAAAGTCTAAATTTACAGCACATTCGCTGTGTGGGCAGCACCTTTTCCATGAGGGATGGATGAGGGACAGAGCAATTTTAAAGGGCAAAATGAGGGATGTCCCTCGTAATGAGGGACACTTGAGAGGTATGAGCAGCACCAGTGGTGGATGTCATGTGGTGGGGGCTCAGTACAGCCAGATTTGTTTTCTTATTTAAAAAAGTTAAATTGGTCCCTTGTTGGTGGCATCAGCGGGCCATGGTTGTGAGCAGGAAGAGCAGACAGAGTGAGTGGCACCAGATTAAGGCTGCAGAGGACAGTTGGGGGAGCATCAGGTGGAGCAGCAAATCCTGTCTCTTGGACCACCCACAGCCAGCAGCAGAGCCAGCCCACCATTCAAATTCCCTTGCAGTACTACATCTCCCCATGCCAGTGTGGTAAGTCAGTGCACCAGCATTAGGCAGGTGCTCACCACCAGAACAGTCTAAGTAACAAAAAAAATATATATATATTATTGAAAGTGCCGGATGATGCAGGGGCAGTCAGCAGAGGCTGAAAGGGGTGGGCAAGACCCCAGGCTAAAGGACTGCCCTGAGGGCAGAGCAAAGGGCAAGTGGCCCTAATCAAGTAAAAAGAGCTCCCAGAGGGTGTAACAAAGGGTAAGAGGCCCTAATTAAGTAAAAAGAGCTCCCAGAGGGCTGCGTAAAGGGCAGGGTAGCCCCAGTGCAGGAGCCAGAGCCAATGTTTCAGTTTTAATTTATTTAAATAAGTACAGCCAGATGGTGCCAGCAAAATGGCTTAGGCTGTGTGGGTGGGAGGGTACTGTGACTGACCTCAGGACCACCCACAGAAGTGGCTGTGAGTCATACCAGGCCAGCCAAGCCCCTGTGAAGGAACTACCCACAGGGCAAACAAGTAAGGCTCCATAAGAGTCAGCAGAGGCTTTAGGCATCCCAAAGTACCCACAGGGCACACTATCTGTTCCTTGGGAGAGATATTCAATCTGGTTAAGGGCAATTAATGCCATTACTGCTGAATGCTTAAAATATGCCCAGTGAGCTACATCTAAATTGACAGAGTACCTTATGTAAAGAATATTGAACTGTATTTAAAGGTACAAAGCTTTATTACGAGACTGCCTTTGTGGTGCCCCATTTGCCCCAATGAACTCTCTGAACTAGTATGTTGTCTGTCTACCTAACAAACTGCCTTTTGACCTTGTGTGGGGCCCCATTTGCCCTAATGAACTACCTGAACTATTGTGTTGCCAAGTTTGTCCAACAAACTACCAGATCTGGTGCACTGCCCTGTTTGCCTAATGAACTAGAGACAAAGAAGAACTCAGCACTCATGAAACCTGAACTCAGCAGCTTAGTACAATTTTATTGTGTGTCAGGGTGCCAAACAAAAACCCATAGCCCTAGCACTTCAACCCTTCTCCTGGTCTTTCTCAGGGGGCAGGTCTGAGAAAGAAACAAACATGGCAATCATTTAAACAAGTTCATTAAAGTGACACACACCACCAATAGTGATGTTAAAAGTGAAGACAGTTACAAAAGCATACAAATATTTTCAACCGGTCCTTTCTATATTCTAGATTAGAATGATGTCAATTCCAAAAATTATAGTATCACATTTATGTCAGATATTAATCTATTTAGTTTCTAGTAAAGAAGGAAATTTCAGGAGGTTTAGTCATTAAAATAAAAATGAAAGGAGTGAACCAAAGGAACTTTTTTGGGGAAGGAACAAGGTTTTTAACTAAAGAGTTTGGGGAAGGTGGGTTTTTTTAACTTATAAATCAGCCTTTTATTAAGAGCTTATTAAACAGAGAATTCTAGGGAAAAGATACAAAAAAGAAGTAGAGTATTTATGGTATAGGATACACAAAGGAGTTAGGGATAGGATACACAAAGGAGAACATTGAGACATATTACAGGTTTATTGACGACATTATTATAATTTGGAAAGGTGATATAGAAAAGGCACCAGAATTTGTTTCCTACATTAACAGCAATGACATGGGCCTACAATTTATCTATGAACGTAACAAAAATAGTACATTTAGGGCTAATGGAGACATCAGGTGAAGTCATTAAAACTAAGGGTAACAGGAAAGAAACAGCAGCAAACAATATCTTGCTTGCCAATAGTGCTCACCATAGAAAACTGGTGTCCTCCATACCATATGGTGAGCTTATAAGGCTTGATAGAAACTATACAAATGAAGATGTGTTTCTAGAACAGGCAGAGCTACTAAAACAGAAATTACATGGAGGGTATACCAATAAAGTTTTAGATGAGTCACTTGCAAAAGTGCAAACCCTTAGAAGAGAAGACCTTTTGATCTCCAAAAGGGAAAAACTAAAGGGAATGCAGAAGAAAAGTAACAATGTAAATGACAAACACACAGTTACATTTGTAACTGACTTTATTCTGCTAGCAGGGAGAATTGGTGGGCTTGTTCACAAATTTTGGCCACCGTTATTAACAGAGCCAATTCTGAAAAATCAGATTTCAGAAAAAACAAGGGTAACATTCTCTAAAGGAAGAAATACAGGGCATAGGATCACCAAAAGTCACCTTGTTTCCTCCATTAATACACAATCAAGAAATGGATGGCTCCAAACTATACCAAAAGGCCAGCATAAATGTGGCAGGTGTAACATTTGCCAGGATGCTGTACCAGGTAAATCAGTTACTAAGGATGGAAAAGTATTTGAGATCACAGACTTCATTACTTGCACCACACCATTTGTAGTGTATATGTGCTGGTACACCTGTCCCTACTACTACGTAGGGAGGATAACTAGACCTGCTAAACAAAGGATACAAGAGCATCTGGGCTATTATAAATGGAAACATTTATAACACAATAGGGGCACATTTTTTACATACACACAAGGTAAACCTGATTGTTTTAGATTTACTATACTGGAGCATTGGCATAGAGACCCAAGATGTGGGGACAGAGTCACAACTATGTAACAAAAAGAAACTAAATTAATTCTGATGTTGGATACAGTAGTACCATTAGGGCTGAATGAGGAAGTGGATTTTCCTCCTATTTGTGAACAGCAACATCTCACTGTATGTTTCTCTTTTTTTCTTCTTTACAGGAGAACTACCTGGACCCCACAATCTGACACTTGCAACGTGTGTGCTGCACTAAGTGTAAGTCTGCTGAGTACAGATGAGTTCACTGCACACTCTGGACTAAGGGGTAGGTCAATTCTCAGTATAAACCAGTTGACTTCTTTATTTTGCATTATGTGATGAGATTTCCAGCTTTAAGGCTGTCTTTCCCTTGAGAAACATTTACAATTGATCATTACCTATATTGTAGCCTAATTAGATAATAAGTGTTCTCTCTGAGGTTTCAATTGTGCAAATTGTTAAGAAGTTTTCTGTAATAATTTTTTCAAAAGATTAAAAGACTTTGTCTTTCAATAATCTCTCAAATCCTCCCCCCTCCTATATATAAATAAACTCTGGTCAGAGCTGATATGGCCGTGGAGAGCTTTTGGGATGCTTTTACCCATTATTTCTAATAAATTTGCACAATGCAGATCTGCTGAGAGGAAGTTTCAATGTGGTCTTCCTTTTACAGCTTTTTACAATGTATTTTCCTAGAATATGCCTACTGATTGCTATCTATTTAGCCTGGATAGTTCACAGAAGAGATGGCATCTTATTTTCGGGTGGCAGAGCACTGGCAGTAGGATGCTGGAATGTGTCATATATAGGCATGAGCTGTGTGCAGGTGATAATGCCCAGTGACCATACACCTCAGGCACTCGCATGTGGATCCATTGTCCTGGTGTCATTGCACTGCTCCATGCGGGTGACAGCCAATTCTGTACCCACTCACACAGGTCCCAGAACAGGCATGTTACAGCTGACCTCCCATTTATTTGTACAAACAGGGAACCACAGATGTACTCTCCATTGCCTGGAGCGTACACTGCAAATAGCACTGCAGGATACTGCACCCCATGGCACCCAGGATACCTCAGCAGTCCAGAGGGTGGAATGTTACAGAGCGGAACGGGGAGAGTGTGGGTCTGCAGTGGCGTATAACAGCAGGAAGATACAGCATCAGCAAGGCATGCATTGGAGGTATATCAATTCCCTCTTGCAGTTTGCCAGAGACATACACATGGCTGCATACACTGGTGGATCCGCAGCTTGTATAGTGCCCCAGTGCATGGTACAGCCACATGGGTCATTCCAGAGAACAGGTCCCTGGCCCGGGTCCAGTGCAGTTGGTAGCTGTCCATGATAGGGTGTGGAGGGAAGTGCCAGTGTCCACAACAGGTTGGGTATGGGGGAGCAGGAGTGTCTACATACCAAGGTGGTGGGTGGGGGTCCTCTATGCCATGGATATGGACCATGGTTTCCTCTGGTGTGACTGGGCCTGGGGGGGCCCTACACTATGGAGCTTTTTGGGGATGGAATTGGGCCGATCGGGGATAGGAGGGGATATCGCTAGTCCACCAGGGCTGCCAGGCTACTGTGTACCTGGGTGTATTTCAGCAGCCCACCTGTGGGTGGCTGGCTGGGTTAAGCCAGCTATTCATGGTCTAACTGTGGGCTGCGCTGCTCTGGACTATGAGGGTCACATTCCAAGTGAGTATGCCACAGCACAGCATATGCATGGGAACACACCCTTAACTTGTGCAGCATACTATTTGTGTGCACCCTAGCCCATTCCCTTGCTGCCGGTGCATCCCACACATTTGAATATCACGCTGTGTCGCATTGTTGGAGTTGCGTGGCACATCTCCCTTTTCCGCCGGGATGCACCGTGCATCTCCTTTGAATATGGGGGCCCTGGACAAGGTACCCTGAAGAAATACATTACCAAAATGGTAAAATCATGACCCCACTGAAAACAAGATATTGTATCTAATCTGGGACAGCCTGAGTAAATACAGTGCAAAAATGTGTCAATGAAGATCCCTATGATAATGAGATGTAGCATCTCCCTTGCGCTATCCAGGATACAAAATACAAGATAAGAAATATTTAAAGGAAATCTACTCCAAATTGAACTTCACTGTGTTCTCTGACATAAACAGTTTCTTGTTTTATAACATATTAGAGTGCAGTATTTATTTTGAATGTTGTGGCGATGAGGATGGTCTGTGTGCGTGTGTGCGCGTGTGTGTGTGTGTGTGTGTGTGTGTGTGTGTGTGTTTGCTGTAGCTCAATATATTTCTTCCCAAAAAGCATAGTGGAAAATGTCTGCTGATTGCTACATATTTAGTATGGGTAATTCACTGAAGATCTGGCATATGTCTGAGGCAGTACTTATCTGATAGTGTCTTTAGATGTTAAAAAACAGTATAAATTATAGTTTTGCTGGGAAAAGGATGACATTTATGAGGTATGAATCTTTCTTGAAAGACAATACAATCCCAAGTGAAATTAGTAGGAAGAAGCTGTTTAAATGTGCAAGATGTTGCATTCCGAAGGGGGTAAACAAATCTCCAGTTTAATAGGCAACCAATATTTAGCACATATTTAACAAGCTGTTTCAGTTTCCTAATGGCATCTGATTAGCAGCTTGGAGTTATGTCTCCAACATTCTTAACAGAAAGAAGGGAGTATTTCATTTCTGTTGGCATGGAGGGATAAATTGAAAAGTCCAAAACATGTGTTCCATGATACTTCATTTTCCAGCTACAGATAGCAAGATGGCTGTGGGTGGAGCCCACAGCCATAAAAAGAATACCCTTTTATTTTTTTTTAACTTTCAACTCTTTATTAGAGCATTTGTAATTAACATTAAAATTACAAATGGAAAAACTTGCAGAAACAATAAATGTAACCACATCCACACAAGACAATACCTTGCGAATCCAGTGCAAAACTTATTCTTTAAATATATAAAAAAGAGCATATTATAGGCTTAGTACTGAGACCCTGTCTCCCTTGTGTATACTATCCCTAACTGTTTTTCCTTTGAGAGGTATAACATAAATCCTCTACTTCTTTATTGTAACCTTTTCCCTATAATTATCTATTTAATAAGTTATTAACAAAAGGCTGATTTTTAAGTTAAAAAACCCACCCATTCCAAACTCTTTGGTTAAAAAAATCTTGACCCCCCCATTTCCTTTGGTTTACTCCTTTCATTTTTATTTCATAGAAACATAGACTTTGTCGGCAGATAAGGACAGCTTGGCCTACCTAGTCTGCCCATTTCCCTTCCTAGAGGATAAGCTGCAGATCCTATTTAACCAACAGCCTATTTCTTCCTACCCCCCATAAAAATTGCCTTATGTCTGTCCCATGCATTCTTGAATTCTTCCACAGTTTTAGACCCCACAACCTCCTCAGAAAGGCTGTTCCATACGTCCACCACCCTGTCTGTGAAAAAATATTTCCTCACATTGCCCCTGAGCTGTCCCCCCCATCTTCAAATTGTGTCCCCTTGTTCTTGCACATCTCTTTTTCTGAAAGATGCTACCCTCTTGGACTTTGTTGATTCCACTGAGTTACTTAAACATTTCTATCATGTCCCCCCTCTCTCCCTCCTTTCCTCAAGGGTATACATATTAAGCTCCTTTAGTCTCTCCTTGTATGGCTTCTCTTGCAGACCCTGCACCATTTTAGTTGCCCTCTTCTGAACTGCTTCCATCCTGTCTATGTCCTTGCAGAGATGGGGTCTCCAGAATTGGACACAGTACTCCAGATGGGGTCTCACCAACTGTCTGTACAGGGGGATAACAACTTCCTGTTTTCTGCTGGTGATACCTCTCCCTATATATCCCAGTATCCCCCCAGCCCTCCCATCTGCCTTCTCACATTGCTTGCCAACCTTAAGGTCATCTGATATGATTACCCCTAGGTCTCTTTCCATTTTTGTTGTTGTTACTACCTCCCCCCATCGTGTAATCTTCCCCTGGTTTTTTGTTTCCCAGGTGCATTACTTTGCACTTCTTTGCATTGAATCCAAGATGCCATACTTCTGGTCATTCCTCCAACCTTGACAAGTCCCTTCTCATCCTTTCCCACGCCTCCTTGTGTATCAACCCTGTTGCAGATCTTTGTGTCATCTGCAAAGAGACATACTTTTCCTTCCAGTCCCTCTGCAATGTCACTTATAAAGACATTAAAAAGGACTGGACCCAGTACTGAACCCTGCAGTACCCCACTAGTAGCCCTTCTTTCTTCAGAGTGGACTCCATTTACAATTACCTTCTGTGTCCTGTTGTTCAGCCACTGTTTTACCCAGGCTACCACCTTGGGACCCACTCCCAGGCTGGTTAATTTGACTACTAATCTTTTGTGTGGGACTGTGTCAAATGCCTTGCTAAAGTCTAGGTAGGCCATGTCCACAGCCCCTCCCTGGTCTACTACTTTGGTCACCCAGTCAAAGAAATCAATTAGATTCATCTGACATGACCTTCCCACTGTGAACCCATGCTGCCTTGGGTCCTGTGCCCCACTGGCCTCTAGGTACTCAACAATTCTTTCCTTCAGAAATGATTCCATCACTTTCCCTACCACAGAGGTCAAACTGACAGGTTTGTAGTTTCCTGCCTCTGTCTTGGTCCCACTTTTGTGAAGGGGAATCACATCTGCCTTCTTCCAGTCCTCAGGTACCACACCATCCTCCCATGATTTGTTAAAAAGCGTAGTCATTGGTGTTACTAGTTCTCTACTTAATTCTTTTAGAATTCTGGGGTGAATTCCATCTGGCCCCTTTGCTTTGTCCACCTTCAGTTTTAGGAGTTCTTTCAGAACCCTTTCTTCTGAGAAAGGACTGAGATCAACTCCCCTCACCAGAGTGTTTCTGTTAATTGGATTAGGCACCTCCCCCACTTCCTCTTTTGTGAATACTGAACAGAAGTATTCATTCAGTATCCCTGCTTTATCACTGTCACTCTCTGCCCACCCACCATCCATTCTATTCAGCTTCACTATCCCTCCCTTTGTCTTTCTATGCTCCCTGATATACCTATAAAAGGTTTTATGCCCCTTCTTAACCGAGTTAGCTATCTTTTCCTCAGTTTTTACCTTTGCTATTCTGACTACCCTCCCTGCTTCCTTCTGCCTTAGCTGGTACAGTTCTCTGTCCTGCTCCTTCTGTGTTTCCTTATACTTCCTAAATGCTATCTTTTTCTCCCTAACCTTCACTGCCACCTCTTTTGAGAACCATAGTGGCTTTTTCTTTCATTTTGATTTGTTTATTTGCTTCATGCAAAGGCTTGTTGCCTCTGTGATGGCAGTTTTGATATTTGCCCATTGTTGCTCCACCCCTCCTTCTAGCCTGTTTGCTATTGCTTTTCTAAGGCACTCTCCCATCTTGCCAAAGTCAGCCATCCTGAAGTCCCTAACCCTCACTTTTGTATGGCTTGACTCTGTAGCAGAGTTTATTGTGAACCACACTGTTTGGTGGTCACTTGTTCCCAAATGGCAACCCACTTCTAGATCTGAGATCCTGTCACTGTTCCCATTCGAGAGTATGAGGTCTAAGATTGCTCCCTCATGAGTGGGATCCAAAACTAGCTGTCTGAGGCATGCCACCTGAAGGGCATCAAGAATGGCCCTGCTTTTGGATGTGGCTGCCGCAAAGGTGCTTCAGTTAACATCTGGCATGTTAAGGTCCCCCATCAACAGTATCTCCCCTTTCTCTGCCATCCTAAGTATGCCTTCTATCATATCCTTGTCCATTCCCTCCCCCTGACATGGGTGTCTATATACAACCCCTGTGCAGATTGTGGTGCCATTTCCTGTCTCTAAGGTGATCCACAGTGCCTCCTCTCCTCCCTGTTTACTCTTTTGTTCAGTTGCTTTTATCCCTTCCCTTACATGGAGAGCTACTCCCCCCCTCTTCTGCCCTCCCTGTCTCTCCTGTAGGTTGTGTACCCTGGTGTGTTAACATCCCAGTCATGGTTCTCCGTGTACCATGTTTCTGCGACTGCTACAATATCCAGGCATCCCACTTCCATCAAGGCCACCAGTTCAGGGAGTTTGTTGCCCAGACTATGGGCATTGGTACTCATTACCCTCCATTTCTTGATGGCCTTACCCCTTTTTGCCCAATCCCTGTCCTTATTGCATTTGTCACTTTCTCCATTTACCCCTGTGCTTCTCCCTATTGACATCTCTATGTTGGTGTCTACCTCACTTAGTACTCTGATATTTTGGGGGGGGGCTAGGATTTCCCTTCTCCTTTCCAGTGCATCCCCCCCTTGGCTAGTTTAAATACTTGTCAATGAAGTATTTAAACCTATCACCTAGGATCCTGGTTCCCCTCCAGGACAGATGCAGACCATTATGCCAGTATAGGCCTGCATCCCTCCAGGTGGACCCCCAGTCTCCAATGAAGCCAAATCCCTGAGCTCTGCACCAGTTTTTCGACCACTGATTGAATCCCATGGTGTGGAGTTTCATTGAGTAAACCTCCTGAAATTTCCTTTCTTTACTAGAAACTAAGTAAATTAATATCTGATGTAAATGTGATACTGTAATTTTTGAAACTGATATTATTTGAATCTAGTAAATATGGAAAGGACCTGTTGAAAATATTTGAAAACACAAATTGCACATACCCCAATAATGCAAAGCATCATGGGAAGCATATGCAAATGCCCATGAATTAATTTGGAGTGGCTCAACTTTAAGCAGACTTGCATGGTGCCGAAAGGTCTCACAATACAATCAGCAAAGGCTAAGAACAGCAGACACAGACACGTGTTTTGTTCTCATTTGGACTCATCAGTGTGCTATATCTGTATCTCAGCTCAGGGAGAGGGAGCCAGCCACCCTATGGGGGATCTTATTTGGTTGGGTCATGGGCAACCCAAAGTAGAGAGAGAAAAGAACTACAAAATAAATCCAGAGCAAAAGCACTGGGGTATGGGTTATCCCGGAAGATATTGGACTTACAGCCAGATTTTAAAGAAAACACAAATTGCACATAACCCAATAATGCAAAGCATCATGGGCATTTGTATATGCTTCCCATGATGCTTTGCATTATTGGGGTATGTGTAATTTGTGTTTTCTTTAAAATTTGGCTGTAAGGCCAGTATCCTCCGGGATAACCCGTATCCCAGTGCATTTGCTCTGGGATTATTTTGTAGAACATATGTGTATGCTTTTGTAACTGTCTTCACTTTTAACATCACTATTGGTGGTATGTCATGTTAATGAACTTATTTAAATGATTGCCATGTTTGTTCCTTTCTCAGACCTGCCCTCTGAGGAAGACCCAGAGAAGGGTTGAAGCGCTGGGGCTATAGGTTTTTGTTTGGCACCCTGCCACACAATAAAATTGCACTGAGCTGCTGAATTAAAGTTTCACAAATGCTGAATTCTTCTTTGTATCTAGTTCAACCTGACACCTTTTTCTCAGCACCACCGGACCTGTGCACACTTCATTCCTGTACATTTGCCTAATTAACTGCCTTTTGAACTTGTTTGGTACCCCTTGTGCCCCAATGAACTTCCTTAAACCTATACTGTCTATGAAGTAACTGCCTTAAATCTGTAGTACCCTTTCATGAGACTGCTTAGTCTTCCTTGCTAGCTTGCATTGAATCAACTCATTGCATGGTAATCCTACCTCAACTGTAATGATATTTAATACTCTCTACAGCTATCTGCAGACAACCTAGGCATCACCTCTACCTAAGACTGTATCCTGCCTGTTACAGCACCTCCTTGGACAACAACATGAGGTGGTCAGTCTAGTTAGCATTAGTGTGATAGTCAGGACAGGCCCCATTCATTACTTTGACAAAACTATATCTCTACCTCATTAAGAAGAAAAGAAAGCTTAGGAGCCAATTTCCTAGACTTTGAAGAGAAGGTCATTAAGGTGCTGGGATCAGGGAGACTGGGGAAGGAGACTGCAGTCTACCAACAACTTATGGTGACCCCAAGTGCAACATGGTCAGGATGTATCATGACATGCCCAGAGTGAAAAAGTTTACAGCGACAGGGTTCGTATTTTGGAAGGCCACCATAGACAGAAGATACCTCTGAAGGAAGACAACTGTTTAGCTCCACCAGTTTTCTCATAGGGTCCCATGTGGCATATAACCAAGCAATAGACTTAAGAACCCCACAGAGCAGCTAGCATGAATGTAGACCCAGGGATAACGGAACAGTTTGCAGCCCTGATCAGTAAGATGTCAGACGTTTGTTGTAAGATGTGGAGCCTCAAAGAGGATTGGAGGAGAAAACCACTTGGCTATTGGAGTGGGAGACAGAGGGGTATAGTGGCCCACCTCAACACCTGAGAGCATGAAATGGAAGACTCCCCATGGACTAGTTCAGTTCGCAGGGGAGGCCAATATTTCAGAGGTGTGGTATCAGTGACCACATGGAAAGACATTGTGAACAAGCTCCTTCTGTAGCAGTGCATCAATCAGGGATTCTCCAGGAATGAGGACCGATATCTGGGGATCAGTCCTCCAGGAAAGAGGACTGATCCCTGGGGAACACAAGCTTAGGTTCATCAAGCAAGTGGGATCGATCCTGTTTTGTTGGCATGTGCCCAACTGTTTCAAGGTAGATGGCATTGAACTTATGGCCCTCCCTGACACTGGATCTCAAGAAACTACTATGCAAGGACAAAGTTTCCACAAGTATTGGATGCCAGAGAGTCTAAAGCTGCCACCCAAGTCCTGGATCAAGCTAATAGTAAGTAATGGGACAGAGGTTTCATACCTGTGTTACACTGAAGCTGATATATACTGTAGCTGAGGGAGACAACACATGTACAGCAGGGTATTATAATCAGTGATGCTAACAGTGACAATATGCCACCCATCATCCTAGAGTTGAACTTCCTCCAGCATTGTTTTGAGGATCTAGTAAAAGTACTGAGGGATAAAGCCAGAGAACTACCCCGACCTGAAAAGAATGTGCTGCAGCAAACCATTAACTTGCTGCAATGTCACCAATGTTTTGCAAGTTAAGATGGTGAGATTGTCAAGGTCTGGATAACAGATGTAAAACCTATAATCCTGAAGTCAAGAGCAGAAATGACCCTGTGGTGCAAGGCAAAAGTAGGACCCTAAAGCCAAGACTATGATGCGCTAGTAGAATCACATCAGAATGGGACAGAGGATCCAGTCATAATGGCTCGGAGTGTGGTGACAGTGACTAAAGGCCAGAGCCTTGTTTGTGTCCTGAATTATGGCAATCAGGGCTGCACCAGAATAAGCCAATTGCAAAAATTCTGAAGGTGGACTTCTAAGACACTATGGAACCAAGTGACAAAGCAGAGCAGCCAATGGTCCAACACAGTGAGATAGCAGGGTTGGCAGCAATCCCAGATCAGATTACTGATCAAAGCTGGATGGATGAGATTGACTTGGGTACACCTGAGACCTCAGTAGAGCATAGAAAAGATGTTCTACAAGTGATTTAAAAGCAAAGAATGCCTCCAGGTAGCACACTCTGGATTTTGGATAAGCCAAGATAAGATAACAGATGTCAAGCTATCCCTGTACAACATTACATTCCTACAGGACAGCACTCTCATATCAGAGAGTGATTTTGTCCCCTTCCTCCTGTGAAAGACATGTTACATGAATTGAAGGAAGCACAAGTAATCAGGGAAAGTCACAGCCCGAGGGTTGCACCTATGGTACTCGTCAAGAAAAAGGACAGCAAGATAAGGTTCTGTGTTAACTACAGAAAGTTGAACAACATCATGCACAAAGATGGCTATCCTCTTCCATGAACTGAAGATTCTGCAACTGCTCTTAAGTCTGCCTCTCTCTTCTCAACCCATGATTTGACCAGTGGATACTGGCAATTTCCAATTGCACCCAAAGACCAAGAAAATACAGTGCTCATCACTCCTACGGGCCTTTTTGAATTCACAAGAATGCCTTTCAGGCTTTGCAATGTCCCTGAAATGTTCCAAAGACTATTAGAATATTGTTTCAGAAGCTGGAGTTTTGATATCCTACTGCTCTACCTTGACAATATCATAATCTACACAAAGACCCACCAAGAACATCTGCAGCACCTGGATGATGATTTTAAACAGTTAACCAAGTATGGTCTTAAAATCAAACCTTTGAAATGCCATCTGATGAAACCACAAGTTAACCGCCTGGGACATGCAGCAGCTGCAAATGGAGTGTCCCCGATCCGGAATAGATTAGTCATAAAAGAGTGGCCTGTCCCTGTAACCGTAAGAGATGTCTGAAAGTTTATAGGTTTTGTGGGATATTACTGATGATTTGTAAATAACTTTCCTAAGCTTGTTCACCTCTTCATGAGCTACTCAGAGAACGGACAGAGGGATGCACTGCAAAGAGCAGCCCTGTATGATGGAGCATGGCCCAACAAGATGCCTTAGGCAAGTTAAAGAAGATAGTCATGGACGCATCAGTCCTAACCTGTACATATTTAAGAAACCCTTTCAGGTAAACACAGATGTCAGCAATCAGGGCCTAGGAGCAGTGTTGGCTCAGGAACAAGATGGGGTCGAACCTGTGATCTGTTATGCAAGTTATGGCTTGAGAGGTTCAGAACACAATGAAGAGCGATACCGTTCTTTTAAGCTGGAGTTCCTGGTGCTTGTGTGGGCTGTCACAGAGAAATTTCACAATTACCTGGCTGCAACTCCATTCACATTTTTTACAGACAATAACCCATTCAGACTTGAAGCCTTAGAACAGAGGTGAGCGTCAAGGCTACAATTTCACCACTAAGTACCGATCCAGAAAGTCACATGTAAATGCTGATACCTTATCCAGGCTACCTACTCAGACTGAAGCCAAAACTGATGATACTTCCAGAGAAATTGTGCATGCATGTTGCCAAATCAATTCAGAAAACCCTTCCTGAACCAGAACCAGAACTCCCAACCATTCTAGAAGAACAAGGAGACCTATGGGTACAGTCGAAGGATCAGAGTCCAATAACTCGTCAAATAAAAGACCTAATAGCAGAAGGATGGAATCTCACCCCAGAGGCACAAAAAAGGGTTGACCTAGAGCTTGTCAAGTAGTTAAGACATAGTAATCACCTGGCAAATGAGCACTACAAACTGATCGATAAGAGCCAGGATCTAAACACCCAGTGTGAAGTAATTCAACGTGTTGTTTGTCAATATGTACTTTTGTAGGCAGGCACTTTTTATTGTCTTTAATATGTAAAGAAAAGTTTGCTGTTATATACTGGAGTCAGTGTCAAATGTGGTGGTGAGTGCCTGAGCTTTTGGACATTTGTTTGTCAATACAGTACACAAGTGGTCTTTGAGGCATATCATAATCAGCCCGGACATTCTAGGCACAAGAAAACAGAGACCAGTATATACAGACATTTCTATTGGATTGGCATGCAGGAATATGTACAGAAATGGTGCAGGGAATGCCCATCCTGCAGTCTCAAGTGCAATGTTAAATATGACCAAAAAGCCCCACTTCAGACCATCATCAGCAGTACACCACTGGAACTAGTTGCTCTCGACCACTAGGGCTGTGCGAAATCAAACTTCTGCAGGTGGAATTTTGGTGAAAGTCAGAATTTCACTTTCACAAAATTTCAGAATGCACTTTGGCAACATTCATGGGAATTCTGACTTAGAAAGGTAGAATAAATGTATGAATTGTGGATTATTATATTAAACTATGGAAATAAATTCTGCAGACCTGATTTCAGAATTTCTTTCCACAGTTTAATACAATAATTCACAATTCATACATTAATTCCACAGTTCAGAGAGTCACTGAGGAATAAATGTATGAATTGTGGATTAATGAATTACACTGCAGAAAGAAATTCTGCAGAACTGATCACAGAACTGCAGAATGATTGCCTGTATTATGGAATGATCCATTAAACTATGGAATAAAGTTCCTCAGAACTGTCATTCCGCAGTTCATGTGTATTATTCTGCAATTCAGCCAGAAACTTCCGCAGAACAGGATGAAAATTCACCAAACACATTTGGAAAATTCTGATCTCGCGAAAGGTGGGAGTTTGGAAAATTTCGCAAAACTTATGAAATTTTGAGAATGTTCCATGAAAGCAGAATTCACAACTTTTGCCCAGCTCTATCGACCATCTTAAATTGAAATCCAGTATGAATGGCACAACCTATGTACTTACCATAACAGACCACTACTCCAAGTTCATAGTAGCAGTGCCCGTCAAAGACCCCACTAACAGAACTACAGCAGAAATCTTCCAGCATCACTTTGTGTGACTCTACGGGTATCCCACTAAAATCCTGACAAACCAAATACCCTCTTTTGAGTCTCAGTTGTTCCAAAAACTTTGTACCCTATATAGAAGCCAGAAAGTATGAACAACTGCATACCATCCAGAGTCACAGAATTTTCTAAAGGGTAAACCAGATGCTGACTGGAGTATTAAGAGCTGTTCCAGAGCCCCGTCATCTGCATTAGCTCATCATTCTTCAAGAACTCATATAATGTACTTGTATAAAAATACAGTTCATTGTTCTATTGGTTACACTCCATATTACCTCATGTTTGCACATCATTGCAGACTCCATAAGGACTTGGTTTTAGACATCCACCCAGAAGAAACTTCAGCTAAACTACCTACCACAGACTGGTTACAAGAGCTTCCCTGCAGAATGAGACAAACCAGACAGATTGTGGATGAACACATGAGCCAAGCTTGGCACAGACATAAAGCAGCATACAGTGCCAAAGCTCATGCAGCACTATTTCTGATTGGAGAAACAGTACTACTGAAACAAACTCAGAGATGTCACCAACCTTCTTCCAAAAAGGAAACCGATCATTATTGCACCATAGCAATTCCATATCCTGATCTCCCAGTTCACCAGATATAGACTGAATGTAGAAAAGCCACAAAGATCATGCACCACAATCTCCTCAAACCTTGTACCTTCAGGAAAGAATTAAAAGAAAAAATTGTAATTGACTGTACACTGAGGGAGCAGCAGGAGTATCTCAAGGATAGATCCACCAAAATGGGATTCCCTATGCTGTGGTTTGCCAGCTCTTGGGTTCATGTGCCATACATGAATCCCTCAGCAACTAATTTTCCTGAGCCAGTAGTGAATACCTCAGTGACTGATCTTTCTGAACCAGCTTGTTCTTCTGCTGAGTCCCAGGTTCTTCAAATTCACAGATCACAGAAATCCACATTTGGGATGCCACCAAAATGATTCCTGATGGAAGCTTTCTAGATTCAGTCAATGTTTTAGGTACCATGCAAAGCAAGTAAAAGAGGCATAGTCACTTAGTTACAGTGCAAACAGAGAGGTTATAGATGTTTTACAGATGTTATATGCTCTTTACTTTGTATATGTTTTGCTAATAACTCAGATAAGTTTAGAAATGTTAAGAGAATGTTATGAATATTTCTAGAGTTAATAGTTACAGAGAATTAAAAGAGTGAATACATGGTGATATGTATTTTTAGGTAGGTCCGACTCTGTAGTACCCAAGAGTTGGGAGTCCTACAGAATCAGTCAGGAATCCCCCCCCCCCACACACACACAGAAAGCAAATAGAGCACAGTAGATCTTCTGGGACCCCTCAGGGCTCATTTGGAATGGTTAGGGAAAGTGTTTTTTTATTTATTTAAAACTTTGTTAACTGGGTAAAAAAGCACTGGGCCACATGACCCTTTTACAGGCTTGACTCGGATACACAAACAAAATAACATTGCTAACAGACAGGTGCAGTAAAAACACCACCCAACAGTGTAATTTACACACTATATCATTATCATTATCCTTAAGTACACTTACAACCCACCCCTGAATGCAAGTATCTTTTTAAAGATACTTCACAAGAGTTTAATCTTTCAACATTTCTTAAATCATCTGGCAATTTGTTCCAACTATCAGTGGCACAATATTTAAAGGATTTTGGTTTTTTTTAAGTTTTACAAAGAGGAATTTCCAACAAGACAGAGGAACTGGATCTAAGCTGTTTAAAATTAGTTCTTCGAGTAAAAAAAATATTCATAGATTGTATGCAATGCTATAAAGTGATTTATGCACAAAACATAATTTCTGTAAGGTATCTCTTTGCTCCTGGGGTAATCAACCCAACCTACTGTATAAACTACAATGGTGTTCCCTATGTCTGTCCCTCAAAGCAAATCTACATATAATAATAATAATAATAAAATGTATTTAATTAAGCGCCTTTCAAAATTCCAAAGCACTGTACATCAAAAGCAAGCATAAAACAGATACAATACATTCAATAAAACAAATATAAGCATATCTTCCAAAACTGCGAGATAAATTAGAACAAGGAAGGAAACGCCTTCTTCCATAAAAAAGTCTTTAAAGCCTGCTTAAAGCTTCCTACCTTCCTACACTCCCAGAGCTGATGGGGCAGAGAATTCCAGAGGGTAGGTGCAGCAAATCCAAATGCACGGGCACTGGATGACTTCAAATTTACCCTCGGAATCTCCTGCAACCCCTCGTCAGCCGAGCGGAGCTGTCTCAGTGGGGTATAAGGCACCAGGAGCTCTTTCAAGTAGTCGGGACCCAGACCTTGTAGGACTTTGTAGGTCAAAAGACCCACTTTAAAGGTGATCTGCCACTGTGTTGGCAGCCAGTGCAGAAACACACCTTTGAGGTAATGAGAACTTCTTGATGCCCCAGTCAACAAACGTGCTGCCGTATTCTGCACCAGCTGCAAGCGGCGGATGTCAACCCCAGGAAGTCCTAGGTAAAGGGAGTTACAGTAATCAAGGCTAGAAGTCACAAAGGCATGGACCAAAACCGGCAGGTCACTGGGTGGAACAAGGTGCCTAATCCTGGCAATGTTCCTAAGATGAAAGAATGCCAGCTTCACAACTGCAGACACCTGATAATGGAGGGTCAAACTAGTGTCAAGCTCCACTCCCAGGTTACGCACCCATTCAGAGGTGAGGATCTGGTCTGCCCCCAGGATTAATCCAGAGGGGAGACCTGTCCTTGAACCCTCTACCCTGTGACCCAGGTCCACGACCATAACCTCAGTCTTTCCTGGGTTCAACTTTAAACCGCTGAGTTCATCCAGTCATGGATATCTGCGAGGCAGTTGTTCAGCACCAAGATAGCACTAACCTGGTCAGGTGCAAAAGACAGGTAGAGCTGGGTATCATCAGCATAACAGTGAAACCTCAGCTCATACCATCTTACAATGTCTCCGAGGGGTAGCATATATACTGTGAATAACATGGGGGAAGCACCGAACCCTGAGGCACCCCACAAGGCAGAGGGAAGGCCCCAAATGAATGCAAACCTGAGACCACTCTCTCCGTCCTTCCTTCGAGGAACAATGAAAACCATCTGAGGACTGTACTTGATAGCCCACAAATGGACCTCAGGTATTCGAGCAAAACCTCATGATCCACAGTATCAAAAGCTGATGATAGATCAAGGAGAACCAAGATAGAATGGTGTCTCCAATCTCTCGCCATCAGGAGATCACCGAGCACCCGAACCAGAGCAGTCTCGGTACTATGCCTCTTACTAAAACCAGACTGGAGAGGTTCGTATAAACTATGGATGGTCAAATGGTTATCCAATTGGGCTGCCACAACTTTCTCAATAACCTTCCCCACAAAAGGGAGGTTAGAGATTGGCCTGTAGTTTGCTAGGTCATCCGGGTCTAAAGAAGCTTTCTTCAGGAGGGGAGTCACCACCCCTTCCTTCAGAGAGCTAGGAAAAATTCCCATATCTAAAGAACACCGGATAACCTGAGCTAAGACCGGGCCGATGATCTCACTGCAACCCATAATCAGGGAAGTAGGGCCAGGGTCTAAACTACAGCATGTTGAACGCATCTCTTGGACAATCCTCATAGTGTCTCCGAGATCTGGCAGGTCAAAGGTACTCCAGGAAATTCCGGGTTCTGCGACAGGACACCGATCAACTGCAACAACCTTAGAATGAGGTTGGAGGCACTCCCTCCTGATGTCTTCAACCTTATTCGCAAAGAATTGAGCAATCTCCTCACAATCAGTTTGAGTAAAGGCTCAACGGATCTGCTGACAGGCTGGGTTGCGCAGTCTGTCAACAGTTCTTTAGAGCTGAGCTAGTCGATTCCGTGCGACAGAAATTTCCCTGGACAGGAATTCTGCCTTCTTATGGGAAATTGCTGTTTGGTAGAGTTTATAATGCTCTAGCAAAATAAGGTGGTCAGCATCAGAGGCAGTCTTCCTCCAATGATGCACCAACCTACGCGCCAACCTACACCCCAACCTCCACAGCCCTCTCAGAGCCCCATCAAACCATGGAGCAGTGGGACAACGAGGAAGGGGGTGAACATGGACTGGTGCAATCTGATCAAGTGCTACTGATATGGCCCTATTATAGGCCACTACCAGCTGCTCAGGATCAGTGCAAAACTCATTAAACAATGAGAGGTCAATAACCGCCATCAGGTCTTCAGGGATGACATCCCGCAATGGACAGTTCCTGACCAACTCCACAGGGGCCCACCTACCAAGGGGGGCCTCAAAAGTGAATCCAAATGAGTAGTGATTGGACCAACCGACAGGTTCCACCACCAAATCGGAAGCCTCGATCCCCAGGAGGAAGACCAGGTCAAGAGAGTGACCTCCCTTGTGTGTAGCTGAGGAAACAATCTGTGTAAAGCCCAGAGATGTCATCTCCTGGAGGAAATGTTGACCAAAAATGAAGATTCGTCGTCGACCCAAGCATTGAAGTAGCCCAGAACCATCAATCTGGGCGACTCCAAGGCCATGTCGGCGGCAAAATCTGCTATTTCTTGCAGAAAAAGCTTCTCATCACCTGGTGGATGATAAATGAGGGCAATCCTGCACCCTACACCAGCTACCACAGTACACTCAAATGACCTGGCCTCCTCAACTGGTACACCAGTTAGGCCCAATTCGGTCTTGAAACAGACCGCCACCCCCCCGTGATCCAATCTCGGGTGATGTATGATCGAGTACCCGGTGGGAACAGTGGCCTCTAAAAAGGGGGCCGCATTCCCGTCCAACCAGATCTCGGTAATGCAAGCCAGATCTGCCCTTGCAACAAAATCTGCAATAAGACCAGTCTTGTTGCAGACATTGCACAACAACGCCTGAGTTGGATGAGTTTGGCGAGTTGTCCCAACGACTAGTCCTCCGAAACTGGAGGTGCCCTTAGGTGCGGGAACCAGAACAGAATTACCACGTTCAAGTAGCCATTTCACCCCAGGGCATCTTCTGGGCCTAACCACCCCAATGGGAAGGTCCCACTCACTCTGCTGTCCACAACCCCCACCCCCCAATTCCCCTTCCCCCTTCGAGCAATCCCTAATGCCCGACAATGATGATAAATATAAGCAGGCAGGGGGGGCAAGGAGAAGGGGTGGAGGGCATGGAGAGCGGAGGCCGAATAGCATAGGACAGGAGGGGCAAGCAGGCACATCTAGCTGCTCAATTAAAACAATAAATACAATAAAACTACCCGCAAGCTTCTTACGACTAAAAATTATACAACAACCAATTAAGAAAACCAACTAAAATAAAAAAAATAGAACTTAACCAGCTCTCTAACACAAACCTAAATAATAAATTTAATAAATGTAATAAATTTAACCCACAGGTCCTCTCACAGCCTGGGGTCAACCAAAAATTAACCAAAACAATTTTAAATAATTCCCAGGTCCTCTCACTACCTGGTACTTAAAACAATTAAACACTCTCTCAAAGATAATCAAAAAATAATAATAATTAAATCATAATAAAAAGAAACAATAAACAGAGGAAATAATTAGAAAAACACCCTCCTGGACTCTCTCACAGTACCAGGCAAAGGTGGAGTAAAAACTATTATATAGCACTCTCACTGCTCATATTATTTCCTTGAACAAAATATAATTATATAATATATAATTATATAATAACATGTAGAATTGTAGAGGCTATATCTTTGCTGTTTTACCTTTTCTGACCCCCCCCCAATCAACCCTCATAATCCAATATGGGCAGCAGGCATGCTACTGCTACAGTTTTCCTTGTATCATCCGTTAAGGAATCCCTTACTGAGTATAAAACACCAATTCTACTATGTATCTGTTCAGTCTCATTATTTAAATGAGGAATGAAAGAAAGGTGAATATCTATGGTCACACCCAAATAATAAAATCCAGTGACCATATCAAGATAAGATCCTTAGTTATCCATTATTTTAAAATAATCCCTCATCCTCCTTAACTTTGCAGGCATACAAAAAAGCATACCCTTTGTCTTTTGTTTTTTATATAGAACTAATCTATTTACTTTTAGCCATTCTATCATTTTATTATAATCTTTCTCTAAATTTATTCTAATCTTATCAATGTTTTTATCAGCTACATATAATACTGCATCATCTGCATACCAAATTAAGGAGGAATTTTTACATACTGAGGGTAATTCATTTGTATATAGGGAAAACAACAAAGGCCCCAGTATTGATCCCTGTGGTACCCCATAATTAACTTTTCTAAATTCAGACACAGTATCATTTATCCTAACCTGTTGTACTCTCAGAGTCAAGTAATCTTGTATTCATTCAATCACAGGTCCCCCAAATCCCAACCTTTTCAGTTTAGAAATTAATATCTTGTGGTCCACTAAATCGAAGGCCTTGGTCAGGTCCATGAACACCACACTCATATACTTCCCCTGATCCATATTTTCTTGCAAGTCGTTTGTGAACCTGACCAAGGCTATTGCCATTCCACACTCCTTATGGAAGCCATGCTGTGCATCCGTAAGCACCCCATATTTATTTAGATGTTCCACTATTTAGAGATGCAGCAACTTCTCATGTATTTTTTCCCACTATAGACAGCAAAGAAATTGGTCTGTAATTTACCGCAGAATTTGTCTGACCCCCCCCTTGAAAATTGGTATTACTATTGCTTTTTTCCATATAGTTGGAACAATTTTTGTTTCAAGTGATATATTAAAAATTATCTGCAATGGTTTCACTATCTCATTTGCCATTAATTTTAAAATTCTTGACTCTTACTGATCAAACCCAGATCACTTTGTTTCATCCAATTTTGATAGTTCCAGGTAAACTTCTTTCCACGTAATTTTCTTAAAGTAACATTTTGGTGAAATATTACTTTGTTCAGGCATACTGGATCTAACCCTTTCCTCAAATTCTGAAAGATACTCATCTAAATCAGAACATTTTTCACTTAAATAATCTGCCATAGCCTTATTCCCTGTAATGACCTGTTGTTCTTTAACCAAATTAATAATATTATTCTCTTTCTTAGGGGCCAACAGGTTGTTCACATTTCTCCAAAACTGTTTTTTATCATGGAAAGTAGTTACCTGTTCATTTCTATAAAACTCGACCTTAGATCTTTTTATTTCTTTTTTACATCTGTTTCTTACCTGTCTATAGTGATTCCAATCTGATTCTAATCTAGTTTTTCTGTATAATTGAATAACTACATCTCTCTCCTTCATTAATGTAAACAATTTTGAGTTTAGCCATTTATTTCAAGTCCCCCTCACCCTTCTCTTCTTTATTGGATCTTGTTTGTTAATTATTGCATTTAAAGTTTTAGAAAATAGGTCTACTGCTTTAACATCTTTAATACTATTTAATTGGGTCCAACTGACCAGTGATAGATCTTGTTTAATAGTAAACAGATTCTCCTCATTTAAAGTCCGATTTTCCACTATATGATGTTTACCTTTGAAGCTCCCATTCCCCCACAGTAAGTTGGATGGTGATCACTAATTACATCCTCTAATACCCATGAGATACCATTATTTTTTGCATTACTTACAATACCCAATCAATTAAGCTAAATTGCTTTGTTTTATTATTTAATCTCGTTCCATCTGCTATAATTTGTTCAAGATTTACTCCTTGTAACAACTTCCTATATTTATTTACCTCAGTCCCCACCAAGTTAGATTAAAATTCCCAATTACAATTAACTCCTTTTTACTATACCCTTCCAACATTTTAATTAATTCTTCCAATCCCTGAATCTTGAAGTTTGGAGGATTATAAACACATCCCACATTCAACTTCTTTGTTTTACCCAATGTCATTTTTACAAAAGGCACTCACATCCTGAATCCAATACTGGGGTAGATATTTCTTTTTCTTCAAAGTGCTCTTTATAAAAAATTACTACCCCCCCTTTTCCCTGGCCTATCCCTTCGTATAAGATTATAACCCCAAACTCCTATTAAATTATTATCTATTTTAGGTTTCAGCTAGGATTCAGTTAACATTAAATCTGGTTCATGTATCGCAATCCAGGCCTCCAATTCCTGCTTTTTTGACATGAGGCTGCAGATATTTAAATGTACCATTTTAACCCCTTATGCTTTCAATCATTTTGTTTCTAAATTGTCTAAAGGCCCTGGGTTCACTTCAGCATCCCCTGATTCCTGTAATCTTTTTATTATTAAAAAATGCAGGCAATAATATAATTTCCTAGAATTCAAAAAATGCCATAATTTTCCAACTTCCTTTTTTTCCCATAAGACCAAATACCATTTTACAAACCTCGTGTTTATTATGTTTATTCTGAAATTCCAATTGAAGCCGATAGTCATAAATCCCATTTTCTTCTTCCCAATCGATTTCCTGCACCAAACCATCCAAAGAGCAAAACAAAACAGCATACACCACAAAACATATCACCCCTGTATAATACATCATTGAATTACTAAATTATGTAACCCAAATCCAAACAAACCTTTCTTGGGTATCAAATAATTAAAAACTTGAATTAGGGATAATTTAGGACCTTTTAGAAGTATATCCTGTAATCTTACTCTGGCAAAGAACAGACTAATAGCTTTAAAAACTTTTACTTTTAAAAGTGCCTGACTGAGATATGCTAACCTTTAAAACACTTCATTACCTTCTCATTTAACATTAAAGTCCAAGCTATAATAATCAGCTTTTTTCAGTACCGAGTGGCACTTGTGCCACTCACGCTTGCGCTACAGCACTTTCGCTGTAAGCGGCGCACTCCTTTTAAGTCACACTGCCCCTCCTCCTTCAATGATGCTCTCAGCAAGTCCCCTCCTTCCAAATTCAGCTGCTTGAGTGACAAAATAAATCAGGGAAAATTACAGCAGTGGGCACTTTGTCCACTATAATCACCCCAGCAGTCACCCAGACTTGCCAGAATGTTCTCTCAGCAGCCTCCAAGTTCAGTCCAGTATCCCTGATGTGGTGTCCAATGAGGTGCCCCCTAGCAGACCCTGGCAAGCAGTGTAAAGTGGCAGGGAACGAGAGGATGACACAGTAATGAGGCCCCAACATACACACACACAGTAAACTACTGCTTGCAGTTTTAAAACCTTTGTTCTTCCTTTTTAGCCTCTCACAGCAGTTGCCTGCCCCAGAGTATGACACAAGCCTGTGCCAGTCCACTTGAATGTCCAGCTCAAGCTGGATCAGTATTCCCCCTCCACGTTGTCAGGGACTCAGTACCCCAAATATTGGGGGACTATAAAGGTGGCCAGTATGGTGGGAACTGGAGGTCAAGTACAGGTAAATGCAGTGAGTGGTCATTCAGTGAAGTGGTAATTGGTCAGGCTCTGAGTGCTCTTAGGTGTTGATGTGCAACCACTGACAGGACACTGAATGGACAGATGGGACCCTGTGGGAGCAAGGAAGGGCTTAACTGAGCTGACTGTCCCTACTGTCCTTGCCTCTGGGGCCTTCCTGTGTGGCGGTCTCCTCAAGCATTGTCAGTCCAATTGTCACCCCCTCTAGAAGCAGCAGAAGTGTTGGTGGCTGCACAGTGTGGATTCAGTACAGCCCCATTTGTTTTTTTATTTAAAAAAGTCAAGATGGTCCCTCATTGGTGGCATTAGTGGGCCATTGTGGTGAGAAGGAAGAATAGATAGATTGAGTGGCACCAGATTAAGGCAACAGCAGGCAGCAATATGAGTGTCAGGCAGAGCAGCAAGTCCCACCTCCCAGACCACCCACAGCCAGCAGCAGAGCCAGCCCACCATTCAGATTCTCTTGCAGCACTACTTCATCCCAGGCCAGGGCAGTGAGTTGGTGGCAGGACCATTAGGCAGTTGCTGACCACCAGAACAGTCTAATTAAAAAAAATACATATAGATATATATTATTGAAAGCACCAGTTAGTACAGGGGCAATGAACTGAGGCCAAGGAGGGGCAGGTAAGGCTCTAGGCTAAGGGACCACCTAGAGGGAGGAGCAAAGGGCAAGAGGCCTAATCAAGTAAAAAGAGCTCCTGGAGGGTGGAGCAAAGACCAAGATGCCCTAATTAAGTAAAAAGAGCTCCTGGGGAGTGGAGCAAAGGTCAGGGTAGCCCTAATACAGGAGCCAGACTGTAAGTTTCAGTTTTAATTTATTTAAATAAGTAGTGCCAGATGGTGCCAATTGGAACAGCTGAGGCCACGAGGGTGGAAGGAAACTGACCCACCTTAGGACAGCACAGAAGCTGCTGAGAGTCATATCAGGCCAGGCAGGTCCAGTAAAGGAACTGCACACAGGATGGACTAGTTAGGTCCAGTAAAGGAACTGCACACAGGATGGACTAGTTAGGTCTAGTAAAGGAACTGCACACAGGGTGGACTAGTTAGGCTCTGTAGGAGCCAGCAGAGGCTTTAGGCATCACAAAGTACCAACAGGGAACATTGAATACCTCTGTCTGGGAACAGATACAGACAGATTAGGGGCAATTAATGACATGACAGCCAAATGCTTACAATCTACCAAGTGAATTGCATTTAAAGTGACAGTTTACCTTATATTGAACTGTATTTAAAGGTACAGCGCTTCATTACTGAGACTGCCTTTTGACCTTGTGTGATGTCCTAGTTGCCCTAACAAACTACCTTAACTGGTGTGTTGCACTGTTTGCTTAACAAATTTCCTTTTGACCTTGTGTGTTGCCCCATTTGGCCTAGTGAACTACTGTACTTGAATTAGTGTATTGCCATGTTTACCTAATGGACTGTCTTTTGAACCTGTGTATTACCCTGTCTGCCTAACAAACCACCCTTTGAAATTTTGTGGCACCCCACTTGCCCTAATGAACTTCTTGAACTTGTGTGTCGACCTGTTAATGTATGAACTGCCTGAACTTGTGTGGTGCCCCATGTGCCCCAACAAACTTCCTTAAATGTATGCTATGTGTTAAGTAACTGCCTTAAATATGTGGCACCCTTTTGAGAGACTGCGTAGTCTTCTTTATTAGCTTGCATTGAATCAACTCATTGTCTGGCAATCCTGTCTCAGCTATAATGATATTTAGCACACTCTGCAACTACTTACAGACTACCTAGGTGTCACTGTGACCTCAGATTGTATCCTTCCTTTGACACCACCTTCTTGGACAACAACATGGGGTGGTTGACTCAGCTAGCATTAGGGTGATAGTCAGGTCAGGCTCTATTCATTACTCTTCCAAAACTATGTCCCAATCCCATTAAGAGTAAAGGAAGCTTAGGAGACACCCCAGATCACTAGAGAGGGCCTCTGTTGCACAGTGTGGTGAGGTCGAATAATGCGAACTTTGGATATAATTCATACCATAAATGTAAAAAAAAAAAATCCATACCTGATGACTACCAGCAGCACATATGATCCTCTGCAGGCTCCCAGGTTAAGTCCATCAGTGAGTCATGTGGTGCAGTCTGCTCAAGAAGCATTCACATGTCAGTCACTCACCCTGTAAGTTGTGATTGGGTGGAGGAGGAAGGAGACTGTATTTCCATCATCTGTCATAGCAGCATCACAATAGCCCATTGGTAGAGCAGGTTGTGGTACACGTGGTGGGCTGTTTACTTACTTGCTGTGCATTGCCATTTTCTGGCACAGTATGCAAGCGAGTGATGAGAGCAGGAGTGCTGCCTTCTTAAACTGCTTGCCACATGTCATGGTGGTTCACTTAAATAACCACTCTAAATGGTGCTGGCAGTACTAGACAGACTGTAGTATGGCAGAAAAAAAATCAAAAGCAAAGAGAAGGAGGGGAGACTTAGTTGGCATCTAGGACTAGGCAGGGATAAAAAACGTTGTACTTGGTAGGCATCTGGGCTTGGCTTAGGGACAAGGTCTCTTGCTGCTAGCACTGCAGACTGCAGTACATATTAAAAGCTAAAACCAAATGTATCAGACAAAAAAAAAACTTTCTTTTGCTAGGATTTGGAGAAGGGAGGGGAAAAAGGAATAGTACAGCCTCTCTCATCAAAGACAGAGTTATACATGGTGCCTGAGAGAGTGATGCATGGTTTCCAGTATTGTGCCATGCTATTGTGTCTCAGTCTGACAGTCGGTAACTCACGTGTTATCTACAGCACAAAATGGCTGAGGAAAGAAGCTTTTAAAAAAATAGAATTCAAACACAACCAGCAGCAATTAATATATTTTTCAGTCCTTGCAGTGACACATCTCAACTGCTGTTGCTGTTACAGTCAGTAAGGGAGGAGAACTGAGAGAGAGAGAGAGAGAGAGAGAGAGAGAGAGAGTATTATCTCTCAGTCTGCGAGCATGCCCTAGCTGCAGTCTAAACTCCCAACCTTTATTGGATTTTATTTTTTTGTACTGCTTGCATAGCTTTATTCTAGTAATTAATAAATAATTATTCTAGTTAATAATTCCTCACACCCACTATATTAAGTGGTTTTTATTACTCTGTTTTGATTAAACTTCCCTGTGCTTTCAACTAATACTACTGGAGTTGATGCTCCCACTATAATGCATTTCTGATGTATTTGGGAATAAATAATACCTTGCTTTTTCAACTACTTGACATACCCACTAGTGCTACTCTTGATGTGTTTTGGAATAAATTTCCCTGTGTATTCACAAACTTACACAGCCAGCAGTGCTCTACTGACCTATTTAGGAATATATCTCTCTTGTTTTCACTACTGTACTCAATGCAGCCAGCAGTGCTTTACTGACCTGTCTGAGAATAAAGTTCTCTTTTTAGGGCTATGGTGGTGGTGGGGGAGACCTACAGACCTATTGCTTTCAAAAAAGGACTGCATTCCTTGCATTCTTTGTGTTTTAACAACATGTTGAAGTGTCACCACAGTTGCCTCCGCATCTGTGGAGTACTCTGGTCGCAGTGCACTATTTTGTACTTAGAAAAAAAATTAGGTTGTCCTGATTGGGACACTAGGGGATTGGGCACCACAGTGTCACTGTTATGTTTCTAGGGGTGAGGTGGTGGGTGCTGAGAGGGAGGGTTAGGCAGAGGGCATATTCCTAATTAAAACCAAAAAAAACATAAAACGGTGGTCACAGTGGAACATGGAACACTCTGCCATGTCTCACACTCTATTGCACAAGCGCTATCACTAGTGCATGTGCATTGTAGTGCGGTGGCCATCTTGGTCATGGTGGAGTGTGCTAAGCTCCGCCATGACCGCTGTTTTTTTCCTTATCTAAAATGATACATATTCTCCTACCTGACCCTCCCTCTCAGCACCTCTCCAGAAACAAAACAGTGACACTGGAGGTGCCCACTCTCCTAGTGTTTGCCGATTTTTTTTTGTTATGTATACCCCACCCGACCTTCATTCTCGGCACCCACCATTCCACCCCCCAGAAACATAAGTGACACTGGGGGTGCCCAATCCTCTAGTATTCTGATCCTCAGAAACATATGAGAGACATTGGAGGTGCCCAATTCCCTAGTGTTCTGCTCAGGACTTCTCTTTGTTTCCCCTGTATTCCCTCACCTGACCCTCCCTTTCAGCGCCCTCCACCCCACACCACCCCACACCACCCCAGAAACAGAAGAGTGGCACCAGGATGCCCAAACCTCCAGTGTCACAATTTGCAATCCTCAGGTTTCTTTTTTGAAAATAAAACCCTGTAAAAAAAAAAAAACATCTATTGATGTCTTTTGTGGCCATTATATCCCCCCATATGACCCTCCCACTCAGCTTCCACCCCCCGCCTCCCCAGCCCTTACATACCGATTGGGAGTCCAAAGCTGTAATCCTCTCTGGATCGCAGACACGTCTTCACTCTTTAAAGCCAGACAGCGAACTGAAGATACAGGTATGTGGTTCTATGTATTTCAGTGGGGTTTTGCACTTAGTGGCATAACTTGGGCATTTTTGCATATTTTTGTCCCAAATTTTCAACATGCCTTCTTTGGGACCCTCCCTCATGAACAACTGAACTATCATTAGGCAGATCTGTCCCAAAAGGTGATTTTGTGGTCTCTGCATGAAATCACCTTTTGGACAGAAGTTGAAACTTTTCTCTGCCCTTGTTCATGAGGTGGGGTCATGAGAAGGCTATGTTGAAAATGTGGTGTAAAAATATGAAAAAACAACAAAGTTATGAGCCTACATTGAATTTTGGGAATGCAGGCTCATAACTTTGGTAATTTTCAATATTTTCCCCAAAATTCACAACATAACCATATATTTAAAGCACATCATGAGTGTGACAGCTGTCATTTTTCAAATCCTTTCCAATTTTTTTTTTTTTTTTTTACACCCTGAAAGGTAATTTTGTGGTCCCTGCATGAAATCACCTTTCGGGTAGGAGTTGGAAGTTTTCTCTGCCATTTTTCATGAGGTGGGGGTAATAAGACCATGTTGAAAATGTGGTGTAAAAATATTAAAAAACAATAAAGTTATGAGCCTACATTGAATTATGTGAACACAGGCTTGTAACTTTGGTAATTTTCAATATTTCCCCCCCAAATTCATAACATAGTCATGTCTTTACAGCACCTCATGAGTGTGATAGCTGTCACTTTTCAAATCCTGGCCAAAATGTTTTCTTTACATCCCAGAAGGTGATTTGGTGGTCCTTGTGCAAAATCACCTTTTGGGCAGGAGCTGGAAGTTCTCTGCCCTTTTTCTTGAGGCATGGTAATAAGAAGGCTATGTTGAAAATTTAGAGTAAAATAATTAAAAAAAAAACCTATATAATTATGAGCCTACATTGAATTTTGCTAACGCAGGCTCATAACTTTGGTTATGCCAGTAGTTGAAAATTTTCTCTGCTATCAAGGTGGCAGTCATAAGAAGGCTATCTCAATTTGGTGTAAAAATATTTAAAAACAAAGATGTTATCAGGCTGTGTTGAATTTTGCAAATGCAGGCTCCAAAGTTTGATAATATTCAACGTTTTTAAACCAAATTCTCAACATAGCCATTTCTTTACAGCACCTCATGAATGTAACAGATGTCATGTTTCCACTGCTGCCCAAAATTTGTATTTGAATTGCAAACACTGATTTTACAGTACCTGCATGAAATAACCTTTTGGCCAAGATTTGAAAATTTGCTCTGCCCTTCTTCATGAGACAGGGTCATAACAAGGCTATGTTGAAAATTTGGTGTACTAATATTACAAAAACTGGTGCACCCCTGCAGGATGACACCCCGATGGTGAAACACAGAAAAAGACCATTACGGTGACAGTTGCTGTAATGGTCCTTTTTTGGTGCTTCGCTTTCCACCAGTGTTCCACCCCCCCGGAACCAACACTGACCTGGAGTTGATAATCCTAAAGTCCATGTGTGTGTGGAGGCAGAGTCCCCCACATTGGGGGTGTGGGGGGGCACAGCAGCCCCCCAAAGAAAAAATTCACTACATGGGTGGCACAATACTGACATTGGTATTGTGCCATCGCTGTAGGGGAGGTTGGCATTTTCACTGTCAACCTCCCTTGGTGCTTCCACAAAAACATAAAATCTAGGAGCTTATGTTATATTTTGCTAATGAAGGTTCATAACTTTGGTCATTTTCAGTATTTTTACACCACATTTCTCACCTGCAGCCCTATCGGCTCTGGACAGAGTTTGTTTTGCACATGCAGCAGCAACAGCATAGTGCTCTAGCTAATTGTCCTACCTGTGTGATTATTCATCTGTGTTCTTCACACTGACACACCCACTAAGTTCTTCACTGCACTGTTTGGGAATACATTTCCCTGTGTTTTCAGTACTTAACTCAATGCAGTGAGTAGTGCCTTACTGACCTCTTTGGGAATAACTCTCCCTTTGTTTTCGCTAATTAACACAGCAGCAGTACTTTATTGACCAGTTGGATACATTTCCCTGTTTTTGCACACACAGCAGCAGCAAAGTGCTCCAATTAATTGCCCTGCTTGTGTGATTCTTCTGTGTTCTTCACACTTGTTGCACCCACTAAGTGCTTTACTGACCTGTTTGGGAAATAAATTTCCCTGTGTTTTCACTACTTACAGTGGTGCTCATAGAAAAGTTTACCAGTACCCTGGAATGATGCTCGGCATTTTCTCAGTTGCTCGGCATGATGCGCCATGTTTTAAAACAGCTTCTATTTTTAAAGTGGTTATCGCTCCCACCCTCCACTCCCCAGCCCCAATCCCCACTGTACTGTATGATACATTTTGCCTCCATCTTGCTGTTCTGTTTTCACTCTTCCTCTGTTCCCTGTCTCCTGTAAGATTTATTGACCCCATTACCCTGGTGACAAGCAATTTTAATTTCTCTAATGTTGATCACTTGTTTTAAAAAAATGACAATTATTTTTAGTCCTCCAGTTGCCCCTCCTCATTATACTCACTCACAACATTACCTTAGCTTTCTGCAACCAGTCCCCACCCAATAATGTTTTTCAGTAAAGCAAAATTAATAATTGAATCTTTAAAAGTTTTTCTGCCATGTTATGCTATATATACACAGTACAGAGAGATCAAAACATACATGAAATTAAAAGGAAAACCTGATTTGTACAGCTTATGTGACAGCTACTAATTGCGGGGGCTCTGGGTGCATTATGGCAGACATGAGTAGAGACATGCTTAGGTACAGTATACTGGGGTCACAAGATAGCGAAAGGAGGCAAAGACTCACAAAGGCAGCCCCCCCAAAAAAACATGGAGGAAATATAAAAGCAATCAATCAAGGTTGTCAAGTGGTCCCCGATCCCCAATACCCGCTGCAGCCCCTACTGAAAAAAAAAAAAAACTTTCCCTGTTAGTTTACTGCCAAAGAATCAAATATATTGTAAAATGGCAGCCCCAAAATTAAAAACAAGCTCTGCTGTTCTTGCACACCTGTCGGTGAAGAAGATAGTGGGTAGTTATGCTCACTACTATAGAAGGAAGTGTAAACCCCACCTGTTATACACAGGCATAGCAAACATATACTGGATTATTATTTTGTATTTTCCCTAAATAGATTTGCAGTCACACTCCTCTGGCAATCCCATGTCAGGTCCCTGTCAGAGGTCCTGGGATGTTTTATGTTTTGCTCTTTGTATTTATCTAAATCATAAATGCACAAGTTAAAAAATGTAAATCGTAATCATGGTTTGGGTGATTAGTTCAACTTTATGCTATACCAACCTTCTTCTTTATTTTTGTTTTATACTAGACTCACTTTGGCCCGTGAGATACTGCTGTTTATTTCCACCTGAATCTTTTAGTTTTTATAAATTCACTTACTGTGCATCTCAGAAGCAGCTCCACCAATTACAGCCCCAAAGTCATGTTGCCACGTTACCCTCTACATACAGTACAGTGAGCAATAATTTCTTAACATGCAAACTACTGTCTGTTAATGGTGCTGGGGAATGAGGTGGGCATACAGTATACTGTAAGCATGTGTACTGAAATCAGAATTATGTGTGCTGACATTGGGGGGAAAGTCAGTGGCTCCATTAGGGAGCAGATGTGTTCAGGAGGCATAGTGAAAAAAATGAGATACTGTATAATGCCATCAGGTCTGTTTACAAGCCACTCCCCCCCCCCCATTTTTATTTATTAATTGTATTTCATACTGCACATTTTTCCAGGAAGTTCACAAGGATTAAACTACCTGCATGTGCACTGCTAACATATTAGAACTCTTCATCAACAGGCTCTTAGTTGCAATAACAGACACCTCTTTCTGATATTTGTGACATTTACTGGGACAATGTTCGGATAAAATAAATGCATATTAAATGCAGTGGGAGCTGTGAATGCCACTGGTCAGAACTTCTTCTGGTTGAAAATTAATAAACTAACAAGGGCATTCTCCATCCAAATTAATTACATAATAACAAAAAAGTATCTTCCATCTAACTTTTATAAATAATGACAAACAAGTATCTTCCATCTAACTTTTATAAATAACAACAAACAAGTATCTTCCATCTAACTTTTATAAATAGCAACAAAAAAGTATCCACTATTTAATCTTTGTAAATATGAAACAAAAGCATAATCCATGTAACTTACATACATTGTAACAAAAAGGGATCTTCCATCTAATTTTTAGGAATACAGTAGTAACAAACAGGCATCCTTCATCCAACTTTTATAAGCAGTAAAAAATGCATCCTACTGTACATCCAGCTTTTATAAATATGTTCACATCTTTTTCTTGTTTTGTTGCAAGGTGCCCTAAATCAGAAATATTTCCATCATCTGTACTTTTACCTACTGTGCTGACTGAAACACACTACAGCGGTAACTATGAAATTTGATAATATGGCCTGACCTTGCTCGGACCCGCTCTGCCTTGGGGATGAATCCTGCTTGGTGCAGGGACTTTAACATTTAGAATGCCTTCCCTGGCTGAGACCCACTATGAGGGGGAATATTTTCCTACAGGGCTCTCTGGCGCTCAAATTGACAAGCCTGGGTTGCACGGCAGGCGTAACTCTAATTCATTAAAATAAAGAAGATCCACTGTGCCAAATACACTGCATACTAGTACAATAGATTAAAAAAGGTTTCCTTTGAAAATACATACAGATATACTGTATATGACAAAATGTTAACATTTGTTTTGCCACTGAGTGTAATGACAGGGACCAACCCTGTATGACAGAATCCAGCCTGGCCCTTGCTTTCATCACTAAATGGTAGCACAAACTTAGACTGGAGTTGCTGGCTGTACCTCAGAGCATGGCTGTACAGTAAGTCATATCCAGCAAATGATCACCGTTCTGCATGTGACAGCAGAAGAGAATCCTTTTTCTGATATGCTGTATAAGGCAAAATGTTCACATCTGTTTTTTTTCCTGCAAGGTGCCCTAAATCAGAAACAAAAAAAGACACACACCTTTTAAAACAGGATGCCTGAGTTTGCACCAATGAGATGAAAGTGATGGACTGAAAAATGGGCCCTTCCTCAGTGCCCTAACCTTGAAAAATACAGCCACAAGATGAACAGTATAAAACGTTCATAAGCAAAATGATTATACTACAAAATAAATGGAAAAATATTCAGGGCTGTGTTGGTGGTAACTGTGAACCCACAACAGACAAAATGTGGCTAATTTAAAGTAATATGGGGGTCAGATAGATAATAGCTTGTATACAGCATTTCTTAATTCCCTGCTGCTATTATAACTCTGCCCATGTCTCTGATTGACATACAATTAATATCAAAATGTCTGCTGTAGATAAAATGCACAAATGCTGTACATGTATAGAGATAGATTAACAATTTATGGCATTTCCATTGCCTTCCTTGTTTAGGGGCAATTGTTAGTAATTGAACAGACATTAGAAAAATGGTAAAGTGTTATCATATTCAACTGAAGGTGAAGATTATTGGTGGTTTGCTGAGCTGAGCTGATCTAGAAGGCAGATGTGTGTTAGTTCGTCTCCCACTGTCAACCCACAATAATCTAATAACCTGCTATTTTTTTTCCTCAAAGTTTTTCTTCCCAGCTGTTGACCCACAATAGTAGGCTGTTCAAAAATGGTCAGGAATGTTCTGTCTGGGCCTCCTGCATAGCCTTTCTTGAACAACACTGTCTATCAATTATTGAGAGGAAAGCGTTAACCATTTTTTTTCAGGAAAAGTAGCCCATCCCTAATTGGATTAAAATTTTGGCTGATATACAGTAGCTTTCAATTAAACAGCACTGCGTCCCTGACTGAAAAAACCTAATGCTATCATTTTGTGCAATATACATTCGTCATTTTAAAATTACAGTATATTAATTTCTCCTAGTAGGGACCTCATATCACTACACTTTTGCCAGTAGTGCATTTTGGCAATGGAATGTATGTTCCTTGTGAATCTATTATTTAACAGGTTATTAACCTGACAGAAATAAGGAGTGTACATGTGATTGCACCATTGAATTAAGCTATGTTTTTTTTGGGGGGGGGTCTGGAGACAGTATTACTCTATTGAAAGTGTAATGTCTTTGAGAATAGGAGCAATTAGTCACTATTACAACAGATCTTTGCTTTCACAAAGCACAAAGCAGTGTGCCTCTGAGTTAACTGGGTGGGAGGGGCTAATTTAACAATCCCGTTTACCTTTCATGCAGTTGGAGGGGGAAGGGTCAATTGCCGTGACTCACACTTCAGAGTGGGTTGTTACAGTGATAATGAAAACTGAAATCTCTAAACCATTGTGGCAAGCACTTAAATCAGGGCTGCATCTGAAAAAGACGTCGTTCTGGGCTGTCTGTATTTTTGTAACTGCCAATTTTCTGCACCCCGGAATGCTGCTGTCAGTTTGGAAATCTGGAAGCTGATTAGATATTGTCCATTCTGTCCTGACACTGCCACTTGTGACATACCTCTCAGTTCTAGTGTAACTAAGTCTCAAATAACTCTCACTCTGACTCTCTTTCTGTCGCTCAGTCTCTCTTTCTTTCTGTTTCCCTCTTGCTTATAATGAAATATAATGGTACACGGCACAATATGTTTTAATGAATGCAAATAAAACTGTACTAGCAGCTTTGTGTGGTAGATGACAGAAAACCAATCTCCCAAAAACTGCATCATATTATCTGTGTCTGAACTAAATTGGATGTGCTGTAATTAATGGACTGCATCATACTGATGGTCTGTTTGACAAAATATACGCTTCTACTGGATCTAATGGAAAGGATTATGATAACAATGAGATGCTGTTCATCTTCAAATTTTCCCCACTTATTTTAACTGTAGTGATGTGAAAAGTTTGGTAAGCTCGCTTTGTGTAGTAATTCAGTTAGATGTTCAACTTTGTGCAGTGACACAAGAAACAGTTTTCATGATTAGACTTAATTGTGAATATCTACTGTGAAAAGCAAAATATCACAAGGATTCTATTTCTTTTCTGTGGTTCTACTGTTGTTCAACTATTCTACAACAAAAAGTTGGCTGATAGTGCAGTGTGTGCTCTGCACTAGTAGCAGAGTTCTGCGGTGTATGATACACTGACAGTCACCCTTGAAATTAAATCAACTTGTCTGCAATTTAGTCAAATACTTTGCCATATGCATTAGGTCATTGCAGTTTTCACTTTTTTACAAGTCACACTGCCAATTGCATACCCAATAATAGATCACAAGGAAAAGTCATTCCATTGCCAAAATATATAAGGGGAAGCACAAGCAAGCACACTCTTTGCCTTACACGCCTCATTGGCAGCACACATGTTATTAGTTCAGAATGAGAGTTGGAGTGGCCCGACAGGATACTTGTAACTGAACAGAATGGATTGCTGAAGCAGTAGTACAGAGACCAATGCTCCTAAACCTATGCAATTTTAGACATTTTGTTTCAGCATTTCTGGTCGAGTACTAAAAACGTATTTCTTCAGCATTCAAATCTATGTTTGCACATGTGTTCCTTATTTCATGACATTTTTGAGTTTTCCTTGTCTTTCTTAACAATGCCCAATGAGTTTTGAGATTAGTGATGTCATAATTATTGGTCTGAAGCTGGAGAGATCTCTTTTATCCACAGAATATGGGAACCACTACAGCTTCTATCCAGAGCTGTGGAACAACCCCCTCCCCAACATGGGTAACTTATTTCAAACAGATATTTCAGAGTGAGGAGCACTTAGAAAATTCATGTCTTTAAAACAGGGTGTTAGACTTGACATGCCAGCCATTGGCTAACACACTAAACATCAGCTATGGGAGGGGGAGCCTACACTTAAAGATCATGTGCAAAGCTGTTTTGTGCTAAGTCACCAAGATGCATAATAAAGTCTAATCTCTCACCTCTGTGTGTTGTGTGTTTATATTCTTTATTTGTTGTCTGTCTGATGTGTGAGACCGAGATCAATTGCATTTGGGGGGCAGTATCCATTCAGTCTCATCATGAACCTCTGGCCATCCAGTCCACAACCACAGCAGATGCGGACCCATCTGACACCGGCAAGAATTCTGAACATCGTTGAATCTTAATTTTTCTTTATTACTTATTTATTATTTTTTTAATGTTTCATGTCCACTAATGATGGCTGTGCATTCAGGCAAGAAGCAGAATGGTAGTATTCAATTTGTGGATGTTGCCAATGCACCTAGCGCACAGCTGCCAATGTTTGTTTAGATCAAATAGCTCTATTACTATATCATTTGCCACAGATGGCTCATCAGTTTATCTTAGAGTTGCGAAATTTGTAGCCATATGAAGTACTCACATTGTTGTTTTTTAATTGAGTCACACTCATATTTGTATTTTTTATTTTTTTATGACTGGACATTAGCTGCGAGGCATAACACATAGCTGCAATTCCCATTGATATAAAATAGCCATAAAAACTTCCAATAATTCCAGAAATATAGCATAGCCCTTTTGCGGTTTCATGTGCCACAGACTGAACATCAGTATGCTGCTTGTGAGTTCTTAGACTTGTTGCCCGAAGTAGTACTGATACTCGACTGGTTGGTTGTGATCTGTTTAGTGGTCAGCGGTAATATGGTTGGCATGCATACTAGCCACAATAATATCATAACATCTGCAATCAGTGACTGCTTTGGTGTGCACCCTACCACCCTGTCACACTTGAACACCCACGCACACACAAAAAACCCTGATAAGAGCATGGACAGGTTTGATGGTTTGTGACGCCAACCTCTCACTCATGAGGACAGTTGAAGGGTTGTACAAAGCTTCCCATGCCCAGACCACGATGGTTCACTAATTTTTTTATGTGGCATGGTTGCAAGCACTTATGTTGGTGTTGGCACCTTGCTTTGTTGGTATCAGCTGATGGCCCACCTATGCTTAGACATATTCTAGACTGAGGCAATCTTTCATCTGTGTTAACCTTGCCGAAATCCATGACCTGCATGATTAGCACCATCATTTATGGTCGCATCCAAAGGAAGACGCACCTGTACAGTAGCCTCTAGATTGATTCCTTGTGTGCATATGTGCATATATTATATATATATATATATATATATATATATATATATATATATATATACACACACACATACACATATACACACATCTATATATTTGTCCTTATGTGTGCTCCACACTTAGCTATACATTATTTGTTTACCGACGCTTCTGTCCCGTGCACACCGAAGCACTCACTTATTGCAGAGGGGAAGGGGGAATGTTGCAGTACAATACTTACTGTGCCTGCCCCCCCATGCTCGTGGTCTACATGGGCAGTCTGTGGCAAATTACATTTCTAATGGGATATGTTGTATTCTAAGAAATAAGTGCAGCCTCATGGTATTTGACACATGCCTAAATGTCCTCACTTACAGTAGTCACATTCCTTAATCATCTGCAACCCAAAGGGGTACAGACATAACTGTAGCTACTGTTCATTACTGGTGATTTCACACCTTTGCCCAACAAATTTCACTTTTAATTTTTCTACCTGGGCAAGATCACACAGTGCATGCAAATGCATTTTACAAGCAAATGTAGTGACCATATTTGGTGCCAGCCAAATTGCACAGCAACATCAAGACAAAGTCCTGATAAGTGCATGAAAAGTGAATGTTGCCCTGAGAGGAGGATGTGCTGTTATGGGCATCAGGTAGTTCCTATCCTGCCTTCCCACTATTCCACAGATGACTGCAAGGGCAATGACAGCATGTGCGTGCACAGGATAATTAATATTGATGGAGTTCAGCATTTGCGTCCTATACATATTTTGCACAGTTAAATCCATAGTATGTGATCACATTCCATTTGGCCAGAAGTCAATAATAATAGTAATAATAATAAAATAGAGTGCAATAAGGTGCACAAACACTGTAAGGAGATTACATTTGATTTTCCACATCCCCACAAAAGCGTTTTGGTATCAAGTGCACCCTGGCAACATACACTGTATTACTGTATCAAAAATGCCCTTCACAGTCAACTTGAGTGGGCTCATGCAGTGAATGTACAGGTACCAGTACTGCCAGCCATACAGCATATCAACATCCACACACCCTGATAAGTGCATGGCTTGGTTGCATGGTAATGGGACTATAATTACTGGTGAGCAATTTATTAAATGTGCTCACCGAGTTGATATTTGCCGTAATAACCAGTCGGTTATTATGGTATTCATGCTCTCAATCTATAAAAAGGGTGCGCTCCCTCATTGGCTCCCATTTTGTGAGTGGGCGGGCTAAACAGCTCCAAAAACATGGTGGCTCTGTATCCTAGTGAGGAGCTGCCACGGGTAATTCCTCATCTTCCATAACTCATTTTTATTATCTATTTTGTTGACCCTACCTTAATTATCACCATTTTTTTTTAAGTATCTGGTTGATCCTGTGGTTCGCTAGCTTTGGGCAACACACACCATTGGCGGGAATGAGTTTGTGTCTGATTGCCTGACACAGGTAAGTACGATCATAATCACGATCGTGATTTTAGTTTTTAAACTGGGAGCAGAGTGAGCAGGAGGGTGCTGTGGGGCAAGAGACAGGGACTGGGTAGTGCTGCACAGCTCAGCTGGGGAATTTAGAGTGGGATCTGGGGGGGAAGGAAGCTGCTGCTGCATTTGGTGCCCCACAGAACTAGAGTTAAGGTGCCACTGGGATTTTGAGAGAGAGAGAGAGAGAGAGAGAGAGAGAGAGAGAGAGAGAGACTGATGGTTTGTGTGTAAGGGGTGGAGTGGGATCACAGCACTTGGGTTGGAAAAAATTGCTCACCAGCAAATTATATCAAATAAAAGATGGGGAAGTGTGCATATGAGAACCCTCAGTGTTGGATGCTTTGATAAACCCCTTGGGCTTCACCCTCAGGGTTTATGTAGCATCCCACACCTCAGGTGTGAGTTAAATTCTCATATCACACACTTCCTCATCCATTATTCTCTATAACATGCACCTGGTGTTATCTGCTCATCCAAATGAAGGCACAGCTGCCCAGTGCCATATCACTCTAATATATAACTAATATATAACTCAGGTGCCAGTGACCCCAGCGGTTGTGCTACTTCATGTTGTTCAATGATGACTGTGCATCCAGTCATGAATTGGCATACAGGGCATGCAATTTTGCAATGTGTCCAATACGCTGTGCTCACTGCCTGTGTCACATAGTGGTACACACACAGCCATAATCAGTGCCACTGCAACTTACAAATTCTGTCCAGTGGGTGCCCAATAAAAAGCAACCCACGGCATCACATCTCAGCATATGTGAGCATTTTTCAGTGCTCCCAATTTCCGGCAACCGCATGCTACTGCAGAAAACCCATTTTCCTTGTGCTCCTTCATTACCCCCATTCACCTGCCCCTTCACCCTTTCTTTTGAGGTGGTCTTGCCAGCAGTACTGTTCCAGTGTACCTTCCTCCCAGCAGAACATAACACACTATGGCGCAGCCCAGGTACCCACCTGCGTAATGTATAGAGCCTGATTTCAGTAGATTGTGCACTTTGAAGCCCATAATTGACTCTGGTTGAAGTGCACTAAGGCTCATTCACTCTACCTCTCCATCCTCTCTTCTTGAGCTATCATAGTTATTACATCTACTGTATCACCCCACGATGTGGCAACCTTTCCTCTATTAGCCACTTGGCCTGAGCAGACTTCTGATCACGGACTATGGGTCTCAGTGTCACATACTCCTTGTCCATATCATCTTGACAGTTTACACATATCACAGAGTGGCACAGCTGGTGAAGTTCATGACCATAGCAGGGTGGCAGTGGTAACAGTCATGTACTTACGGCAATGTCCACTACGTGGGCCACACAACACTGAAGACAGAAGAATATCTTGCTGTAGTCACACTGGCATAATCTATTGGCCTGGAAATTGTGCTTTTGGGTGTAAATGCACTACACTTAACATTGTTCCAGTTTTGAGCATTGATGTGGAACTCACTAGATGCAAAGGCTCATGATGCCTTGCACATAATTTCCAATAATAAAGGTATTTTTTATAAAAAAGCTGTTTTTGTTGTTCACTGTTCCCTGTTCTGTACTTTCAGACCACAATGCATGGAAGTGGGCAAGGGACACAGAACTGGCGTAGGATTGCAGCAATGCAAGCAATACATAAGCATAATATTCATGTCATCTGCATGCAAAGCAAGCACTCCCCAAAACACCACGGAAAATCACTGTAAGTGCATGTAAAGTGATCAACCAACACTTGCATAACACAGACGCTCCCACAAAAACAACAAAAAAAAAAAAACACGATTTCACAGTACTAATGTACTGGGTTTGACAAGGCAGCATATGTACACACATCTATTTGGTGTTTGTTATATGTGTTCATTGTAGCACTACCTCAATCAAGAATTAATTTCACAGATTAGGAGCTGATAACAGCCTAAGGGACTGTGCCATCATTTTCATTATTACTGCACAATAACTAGACTGAATGCCACAGGGTGATGAACAACCTGTCTCCTGCTTTCTGACCGTTCATGAATTGTGTGATGCGTTCAAGTGTGGTTTTGGCAATTCATGACAAAAACGAGAATAATTTTTATGATTGCATCTGTGTGCATTACTCTGTGGGGTTCTGTCTTTTTGCATGGAACAAATATTGCAACTGATAGTGCGGTCCAGAGGGTTCACAGCTCATATGCCACCAATTGCTAAATTACTGAGTGACTAATACAAGTAAAGTCATATTCAAATAAGTTGCCATGTCATGCTCAGAACATAAATGATGTTGTAGAACAGCGGTCATGAAACCTTTCTTTTATTTTTATTGTAATTATGGGGATGGGGTTGGAGATGGGGGGGGATGCAAGCACTTCCATGGTTTTGGAACACTGTTTTTTTTTTAAATGCAGATTTATGGAGGGTGGTCTCATTGAATGCAAGAAGCCTAGGAAACAAATCCGCTGAGCTACAGGCACTCTTAACAGTGTGGAGGGTGGATATTGTAGCTGTCACAGAAAAACATGGGCAACTGAGCACCAGAACTGGGATCTGGCAATCCCAGGATACAAATTATACAGGAAGGACCATAAGGAGGGAAGGGGGGTGGGGTGAGGTGGCAGTCTATGTGAGGGATGGGATCAAATACACAAGGGATGAGGCAGAAGAAAGGAGAACAGAGGCAATCTGGCTATAGCTCCTAGACTCAAGAGGTAGGAAATTGAGGTTTGGGGTGGTATACAGGCCACCCTCACAGTCTGAGGAGCCTGACAGGGAGTTAGCGGGACAAATCAAAAAGGTATGTAGAAAAGGGAAGGTGGTCATCATGGGGGATTTCAACTTGCCGGGGGTTGACTGGAGCATTCCTGTCACCTCCAATGCTAGGGAGCAAGTGCTCCGGGATGCAATCCAGGAGGGTCTCCTGACACAGTGGGTTACTGCACCTACTAGGCTAAAGAACACTTTAGATCTGGTATTGTTGAATGGGGAGGCAGTGAGGAAAATAAAGGTAGAGGACCCACTAGCCGACAGTGATCACCAAATGGTGTGGTTTAATATCACGATGTGCGGGGAGCCAGAGAAATCAGTTACTTGGGTGATAAACTTCATGGGGGTGGACTTTGGGAGGATGCAGGAAGTACTGAAAGGGAAACTGGAGGGCATAAGGCAGGAGATGGATGTGGAGCAGAAATGAGACATTATTAAACAGGGGGTTACAGAGGCAACAGAAGCCTGCACCAAGGCACAGAGTAAGAGGAGCAGAGCAAGAAAACCATGCTGGTTGAACAGTGAGGTTGTGGAGGTGGTGAGGCCAAAACGAGTGGCACACCAGAGGTTTAGGAGGATGGGAAAGGAAGTGGACAGGGAGGAATATACAAGATGGTCCAGGGAGGTGACCAGAAAAGTGAGAGAAGCCAAGGCCCAGAGGGAGCTGAGATTAACACAGGGAGTTAAAGGGGGGGAGAAAGACTTTTTCAGATACATCAGGGAGAAAAGGAAGTGCAAGGAGACAATAGTGAGGATAAAAAGAGGTGGGGAGTGGACAGAAAAGGGGGAGGAGCAGGCAGAAGGACTGAATGAATACTTTTGCTCAGTGTTCATGGAAGAAGGGGCGCTAACAGCATGGGCTGGGAGGGTGGGGACAGGGAGAGGAGGTGACAGATGGAAGAACTGAGGCAAGTAGAGTCCTAGAGGGACTGAGAGCACTGAAGGAAGACAAGGCGCCAGGGCCAGATGGTATCCACCCCAGGGTGCTGAGGGAGATGGTGGAGCTGATGGCGGAGCTGATGGCGGATCTGTACAGCACCTCACTGGAGTTGGGATGTGTGCCATTGGACTGGAGGACGGCACATGTAGTACCATTACACAAGAGTGGGCCAAGGGATGAATTGGGTAATTATCATCCGGTAAGTCTCACTTCCATAGTGTGCAAACTCATGGAAATGATAGTAAAGGAAAAACTGGTGTCATACCTGGAGGGCAATGGCCTCCAGAATGTGAGGCAGCATGGGTTTGTTTCAGGGAAGTCTTGTCAAACCAACCTCATACAATATTATGACTGAGTGACAGGTGAGCTGGATAAGGGTGATGCGGTGGATGTTCTTTACTTGGACTTCAGCAAGGCCTTTGATTTGATGCCTCATGGGTGGCTTGAGGATAAGCTAACTAGGGTAGGGGTAGGAACAAAAATGATGAACTGGATTACAAGCTGGCTGAGGGGCAAGGCTGCAATGGGTGGTGGTGAGAGGGGAGCTCTCAACTCCAAGGCTGGTGATGAGTGGGGTACCACAGGGCTTTGTGTTGGGTCCAGTATTATTTGGGCTCTTCATATCAGACATTGCACATGGGGTGGTGAGCAAGGTAAGTCTGTTCGCTGATGACACCAAAATCGGAGCAGTGGTGGATGGAGAGGAGGGATGGAAGCAGCTGCAGGGGGGCCTACACAAGTTAGAGGAGTGGTCAGAGAGGTGGCAGCTGGGGTTCAATACAAAGAAGTGTAAGGTTATACACTTTGGGATGAAGAAGCCAAGGAGACAATACTGGCTGGGGGGAAGTTAAGCTGGGGATCACTGAGGAGGAGAAGGACCTAGGGGTAATGATAACAGGGACCATGAACAACACTGACCAGTGCAGGAGAGTGGCTGCAAAAGTGAACAAAATGCTGGAGTGCATAGTGAGGGTTTTTTTGTCCAAGTGAAGAGAGGTGATCTTTCCCCTCTACAAGTCACTGGTAAGGCTGCACTTAGAGTATTGTGTGCAGTTTTGGAGGCCATACCTAAAGCGTGATATCAGGCTACTGGAGGGGGTGCAAAGAAGGGCAACAAAGATGATATGTGGAATGGAGGGAGACACTATGACAGCAGGCTGGGAGACCTGAATATGTACACCCTGGAGGATAGAAGGGACAGGAGGGATATGATAGAGACATTCAAGTATGTGAGGGCATCAATAAGGATGGGGCAGATGGGGTCTTTAAGTTAAGGAGGGAGGGTCACGGGGGCATGGGCTAAGAATAGAGGGGGACGATTTAGGAAGAAATGAGGAGACACTATTTCACAGAGAGGGTGGTAGCAAAATGGAACACCCTACCAGAATGGGTGGTATCATGTAAATCTATGAACAGCTTCAAAAGGGCATGGGACAGGGAACGGGGAGAGTGAGGGTGGGGGAGGTGGAGGGTGGCAGTGGGATGACGAAGGGAAGGGGGTGGGGCAGCTGCAAACTAGGGGTGTTGGCTGTACACTCGAGCAGACTTAGACTGGGTGGTCTGTTTCTGCTGGCATGTTCGTATGTTCGTACACCATGATTACTAATTGACGGCATCTTGCATCTGTTGTTGGGACCAACCACAGTCAGAGGCCACATCATTCACATTGATGCCATTCTGGCAAGTGATGTTGAAATCGGCTACCGGGAATGCAACACATGATGCCTCATACACATTCTTTATAACTCTGGACAGTGTAGAAGGCAAACTACTGGCTGAACAACTTTTGTGTGTGTGTTTTGTTTTAATTGAGCTGACCAAAAGAATACTTAATTCAGAGAGACATAGAAACATAGACGAGACACTATATACAGTATGTTCTCTCTGCATTAGCCTGATCATATTTTTGCTGATTTCTACATTGCTGATTTTTTTATATACTGTTGCTCTACATTAAAATTACAGAATACAGGTTGTTAAATAGAGCATGTTGTCAGTATCCATGCATCAAGGTGTGTGTGTGTGTGTATATACTATGAATCGGGGGGGGGTGCAATTATCAGAACCTGCTACTACAGCGTAGAATGGGTCCATTAATTGAGGAGAGAAATTGGCAAAAAAATCAATGTGTGGATGCTGAAAACAATGCTGTATAATTACCCTTTTTCTGTCATTTAATGTACAGCCATGTAGAGCTATATAAAAAAAATTAGTAATGTAGAAATCAGCCAAAATATGAATAGGCTAATGCAGAGAGAACATATAGTGTCTCGTCTATGTTACTATGTCTCTCTGAATTAGAGAGCTGGTGTATCAAGCCTGTCTAGGCAGTGTAAGCTTACCAGAGAACTTAATTGCTGCGGTTTTAAGTGTTATTTAAATTTTTTTTTTTGATTTTACAACAGTTTTAACACAAAACTCAACCTCCTAGTCCGCAAGCACCAGACAACTAAAAAGGAAGTGACCTTGTAGTGGGAAAGCTGCTTGGTGTTTTTGAATACCTGCACACAGTGACAGGGAATGTGAAAACACGTTTCTAAGCTGGAAATGTAATTTGTAATGGAAGCAGTATGTAACTGCTTGCTTTTGCTTTTTTTTGTGCACACTTAATTGGTGTGTGCGTGTGTGTGTGTGTGAGAGATATATAGATGGATTTTATACAGTTTACATATGTTTGTGGATCAGATGCGAGCAGTACAACCCGCACGGGAAGGCTGTCACTGGAAAGTAACTGGCACATAGGATTACTACAAATCTATTTTGAACATTTACTAAGTCTCTGATCACCCAGCCCCACTGTTTATGTGTGAATATCTCAATGTCTATACCATTCCAACAGTCTGGATGATCGTGCTCCCTCCCCATCAATACCCCACCCAAAACACTAAAAACTGCTGTAATAATTCAATGTGATGTTCTCATTCATCACATTTTTTGTATTTGTGTACTTGGTCCTTGACATTTCTACTAGAGAAAACAAAAAACGGGCTCAGTAGCAATTGGAAATAACACACTTGCAGCTAAAGAATAAATGCTGTGCAAGTTCATTTGAAACGAATGTTTGAGAGTGTGCACTCTCGCCGTGTTTCAAATAAACTTACACAGCATTTAATCATTAGCTGCAAGTGTGTTATTTCCATTCTCTAGTGGGCTTGTATTTTATTTTCTCCTCTTCAGTTTTTACCGTCACTTCAATTTACTGGTGGCTTTTGTTGTACACTCATCAGTATACCAGTTATCTGGCTCACTTTGGTACTGCTAGCTGGACTGGTACTACACACAGTGCTTTTGAAGCTGTAGAAATCTTTGCTAATGTCTCCAAGACTGGGACCACTATACAGGGATAGGCCATAAAATCTCCAGGATCAGGACAACTGGTCAGTGTACTGGGATCAACAGTCCCATATCCACTAGAGGCACTCAACTGCCACCAACTGCACTGATGGCTAACATAATCTGGGAACACAGGTAACTACCCCTGGGCCACATTGAGCAAAGCTATATGGATGGGGAGGGAATGTGTGTACAGTTTTTTTTTGGGGGGGTGCTCTGGGCAGTCAGGAGGAAAACAAAGCAAGGAGGAGGAGGAGGAGGGAGAACTTACATGAGCAGATGCTGTGAAATCAGAAGCCTTAAAAAGAATAATTGTAAAAGCTGAAAGCAGAGTGTGCAGCGACAGAGCTGTAAATCCTTCACAATTGAAATACACGGTGATAGAAAAAAGGCTGTCAGACATTCAAAAGAAATAAACAAAAAATATTAAAGGATTTTTTTGGGGGGGTTGCCCGTGGACCACCTTCCACATGCATGCGTTTTTTTTCTTATAGTATACTCAGTCTGCACTGTGGACTGTGGGGACACCTACTGGAGTATGGAAACTACGGCAGGTAAATTTAACTGCAAACAGTGCCACTTGGTGCTTTAAGCAGATAACTATTGGGATTACATGAATTAAACATCTACCGCACTACCAGCAGTACAACAGTAGTGAGTAATGCATTAATGACGTGTCAGGACCTACCGCTCGGTATTACCGTGCCTGCCGAGGTGTACCGGGGTACTGGTAAACTTTTCTATGAGCAGCACTATAACTCGACACAGCGAGTGTGCTTTACTGCCCTCTTTGGGCATAAATCTCCTTTTGTTTTCATGGCTCAAGTCAATGCATCCAGCAGTGCTTTATTGACCTGCTTGGGAATACGGTTCCCTGTTTTCGCACACACAGCAGCAGCATAGTGCTCCAGTTAATTGCCCTGCTTGTGTATTATTCTGTGTTCACACTTGGTGCACCAACTAATTCCTTCACTAACCTGTTTGGGAATACATTTATCTGTGCTTTTAGTACTCAGAACACCTACTAAGTTATTCACTGCTACCTCGGTCCGCTCCCTCCACTTCTCCGATAGGGGCCTCCTTGCGATTCCCAGGATGAGGTTGAAAACTGCTACTGACAGAGCATTTAGTGTCGCTGGTCCGGTCCTGTGGAATTCGCTTCCACCATCTGTACAGGAGGCCCCTTTGGTCGAAGTGTTTAAAACCCTCTTAGAAAACGGCAAGAAATAATTCTCAACCCTGATTGGCTGACACTGCCTCCAAGCTGGGCATTTATTTCTCAATAGATGCCCAGCTAAGAATAAGTGCCAGCCAAAGTGCCACTTCACAAGGTACCCTGCTGCCAAGCCTACTTCCTTATTGGCTGAAGGCTGCTGATAAAATTTAAAATCACCGCCATGTTTTTCTCTCGCTTAGCAAGAGACTAGTGCCCCCCCAATTTACTTTCCCTCAGTAGCAGCTAGCAGTAAATAAAGTAACATAGATTTTTTGGTCAGGAGAGTGAAAACAGCAGTCTTGTTTTAAAACGGCGCCACTTTCCTGACCGCACTTTCTCAAACTGTACTTGCACAAGGTAGCCGTCCCCGAAACCGTCAATCGCATCAGCTGTATCCTTCACGCACCGTTTTTAAAAAAAAGCAGCAAACCAGTAAATTAAGCACAATACAAATACCCCCACTCTCTCATTTAAAAAAGAAATACGTCCTGTACCTCACAACAGTCCCTCACAGCAAGTGCAGGATCCACTTCAGGCATGGTGAAAGGTCGTGAGGTCAGCATACAGCTTCTCAGTTGTGACTTGTGACCACAATTAAATAAAAGCAGCCCGAAGTAAGCAGTCACCTCCTCGGTCATGCTCAGTCTCCCAAAAGAGCATAATTGCATACCCCAAAGGGACACAAAAAAGAACAATATGTTCAGTCATAAAATTAAATATGCTTTGCTGCCAAATGCAGTCACTTTGTCTTATGCTCTGCTGCTAAAGATGTTCATGCTGTCCTTTCTTCCAGTTGTTATCAGTATGGCAACTGCTGCCAGCCAAAAAACAAAGCACAAATAGTAAACATTGGGGGGTCAGGCATTAAACACAAAGTAAATTAAACACACTCTGCAAAGGGAGGAGGTATAAACAGACTACTGTGGGACCATGGGTGGATGTAACTCCATAGCTCATCCTGGCAGAGGAACTATTTTATTACAAAACTAATCTTAACCTACTAACAATTTTTTTATTGAATTCTTTTTTTTTTTTATAACAGTAGGCATTTTCTAAGTGCAATAATACCCTCCAGGGTGGGCAGTATGGGCAATACCGGACCGTCCAGGGGCTATAAGGCCCTCTACCTGTAGCGTCGGGCCTCATTACACCCTGGGTGGTCTGGTATTGCCCAATACTGCCCACCCTGTCGGGTATTATTGCTTACCTAAAGACCCCCTTGTTTAGCCAGGCCTTCCCAGACACTCTGTATTAGATCTTTCCTTGGGTTGGCCCCTATAACTACAGTTCTTATTTTAAACTCTATTTATTTTCTTATACTGTTCATGTCAATTAGTAATGTAATTTACCGTTTTATTTTTAGTGTTCTTGATTTGTATGGCACCTAGAGCCTCTGGGATTGAGTGCCAGGAAAATAAAATTTGCCTTGCCTTGATTTGCCACTACACTGTTTGGGAATAAATTTCCCTGTGTTTTCACTACTTAACTCAATGCAGCCAGTAGTGCTTTATTGACCTGTTTGGGAATAAATTTCTGTGTTTTTTTGGCCTGTATGGTGGGTTTTCTTTTGCTTGACCAGCTTTTTATGGTACTTGGGTATAATATTGTTTTTTGTTATTGTTTTTTCTGTGTTTATAGATTGTTAGACATTTCACCGCTGGTATTGTGATTTACTTTGTTTGATGTAATCAATTTTTATCCTTTATACTCTTTTGTATGGTTTCGGATATTGTTCTTGTTTGTTTTCTTGTCCTTTCAATAAACAGTTTAATGTAAAAAAAAGTTATCTGTTTTTGCACACACAGCAGCAGTGTAGTGCTCTAGTTAATTGTCCTCCTTGTGTGATTATTCTCCTGCATTCTTCACTCTCGATGCACTCACTGAGTGCTTTATTGACCTGTTTAGGAATAAATTTATCTGTGTTTTCAGTACTCATCGCACCCACTATGTGCTTTACTGATCTGTTTGGGAATAAACTTCTCTGTGTTTTCAGTACTAAACTCAGCCAGTAAGTCTTACTGACCCATTTGGGAATAAATCTCCTTTTGTTTTCACAACTTAACTCAATGCAGCTACAGTAGCAATACTACATTGACCTCTTTGGGAATAAATGTCCCTGTTTTTGCACATGCGTCAGCAGGGTAGTGCTCTACTTAATTGCCCTTCTCATGTGATTATTCTCCTGTGTTCTTCACACTTGATGCACCCATTAAGCATTTTATTGACCTGTTTGGGAATACATTTATTTGTGCTTTCAGTACTCGATGCGCCCACTGAGTGCTTTACTGACCAGTTTGGGAACAAATCTCCCCATATTTACACCTAGAGATGCACCCACTTTAGTTATTCTGTAAAAGCCTGTCAATTGTTGTGGCAGATTCATGTTGAAAATAGCCTCCCTCTCCATCAGATGATACAGTCCGACACAGTGGAATTCCACTTACTATATGATGCAGAGAATGCTTGAACAACAGAAAGCCATCCACCAATACACAGTCTAACATGGCATTAGGAAAGTAGATGTGAATATCAGCCCCAATCAGTGGCATCTGATGGAGAATCTTTGTTGTGTACTTAAACCCTTTGGGGAGACTACCAGAGAGGTAAATCCCAATGATGCTGATCTAAGGCGATACTATCCTTAATTTCGCTCATCAAGCTGAGACTGGAGTGTCTTGAGTCACAGTTTTCCGACAAGGATGAAGCCAATGCCATCACTTGTGGGAAAAATATTAAACACTTCCTGAGTGACCATTGCATTATAAATATGTGCAAAACTGAACACTACATTTTGGCCACATGTTTGGATCCTCTGTTTAAGGGCATAATTGAAACATTCTTCAAATCACATGTCTATAAGGACCTGGAATATTATTGTGAACTATTAATTGAGAAAGTGTTAGCATGCATAGTTGAGGAAAGTACTAAATCATCAGTGTCATTAAGGCCACATTCAGAATCTGCACACAATCTGGTGGACAGGGAGGGAACATTGGCACTGACTATGGGAGGGCTGAGGAGCTGAAGCCCACCTGGGAATTTAAAGTAGGGGTTCTGCCCCCCAGCCAAAATTGTAAGTGTCCATGTATTTTTTTTGTCAGACACTGGGCAGCCAAACAGCAAGAGTTTGGAGGCTAGAGTATGGTGCGGGGGCAGTCGGGTCACCACTGGAACCACAGGTTGGGAGGAGTAGTTTGATCTGTCAGCTGCTGCCTCCAGTGTCACCAACGGGACTCAGACAGTCATGTGGTGGTTCAACCACACATGGCGGTGCCCAGCACAAGCACCAACAGCACCAGTTTTGCTACCAGAAGCTGCCATCCATTTGCTGCTTGGCTCATGCAGACAGTAGTCAGTAGGGGAGCGGGTGCTAGGAGGATGGTCAGTCACACCGCCATGGTCAGTCAGACTCACAGTAGTGCTGAAGGTGAGTGACTGAGCAAGAGAGAGCATCAGGAAGGAGTTGGTCCAACAGAGGACACTGGATCTCATCAAAGCCTGGACTACTTTCAGCAGTGAGGGGCGAGGCCTGGTCCCTGGTGAGCTTAACTTCTTCAAGATGAAAGTTATTTTTATTTAAATACAAGGTTTGATTTTTGCCTATTTTCACAAAACTTCAGTGAGTTTTGTGAAAATGAGAACAAAATCAAACTATTCGATAACTCAATCCTGTTGACATGGTAGAGATTACAGGCCTGAACAGAAAAGAAGTTGAACCAAGACTGAACCCCCTTGCTCCATTAATCCACCGTGACCCTACCTGATTAAATCCCTGAGTCCTTGCCCATGTTTAAGAAAGCAGTGGTGAATATATAATCTAGGCTAGTTCTGATATTTTATTTTTGGAAACTGGAAGGTGAGGTGGGCCGGTGTACAAAGTCTTAACGACTGAACTGAAGTTGTACAGTAGCTGGTTTAAAATGCCTCCAAGCACATTGTGGTCAAAATGTGTGGTAACAGCCATAAACAAGTTCACAATATTATTTGGCAGCTGCCTTGCACAGAGTCACTATGCATGTGCATGTGCAATATCCAGCATTTACATACTACTATCTCTTCGTTTATAAAGGGCACTCATTACTGCTGCTGCATTGTAATGTGAACAGTGTAAACTGTGAAGCTGTGCTTGGATCTTCATTTAATTTCAGCCATAGCTTATACAAGATGTTCCACATAGTGTTTTCAGCAGAAGGTGTAAACGCCTAAACAAGTGCCACGATATCGTCACGAACTGTACTGTACCACTAAAGACAGAGGTACTTAAGAGAGAGAAAAAGATCATTAGATTTTCTTTTTGATGTAAAAGTTAATTTCTTAAGAAGAAAATGAACTACAAACAGTGTATACTACAGTAGTAACTTGAGAGAGGTTTAACCATTAGCATCAACCAACAAAAATATACATTAACACAGAAAATCAAATGAATAGTTTTAGCAACAAAATAGTTTTTTTATGGACGTTCACATATTACATGACTATCAATTAGTGCATAACAGTGGTAGACTCTTACAATGGTTACTATGACTCTAACCAGTTGAAGGAGGGGTGCCAACTTTCATCAAACTTTCCTAAGGGTTTTGTGACTAAATGACTCATTCTCATTTAAGACAATTGTAGATAAGTAAGGGTGCTGTGCTATGGTTTCAATGGTGTTTGTTTATTCTGTGCTATTTCCTATGTAAAACCCTCAAAATGCACCCCAGAACACCAAAAACCCCAGATCTTCTGGGGGCCTTGGTGGCCCAGACCGTGGCCTATTAGTTCAGCTCCCCCACCCCGAGAAAAATTAAAGTCAGCTCCTATGGAAAGTAATACAGCCTGCTGCCACTGCTGCTGCTGCTGTTGCTGCTGCAGGTGCAACCACTACTGATGTTTTTGGCCACTAAACACCAACCATAACTTCTGCCGCTACCATGGTGACTGCTGTTGCACCACAAGAAGACAAACCAGCCACTGTGGGATATGCTGTCAGTCTTTGGGCTTATAAAGACAGCTGGAAAGGCTCTGCCAGCTATTGTGGTACCAGGAGTCCCTGTTATAAAAATGGAGAAGGATTATATGGAGGAGACTGTGCATTTCATCACAGGCGATGAACCATTAATGTATTGGCAACATAAGAAATGAATGTGGCCTTCTTTAACTGTGATTGCAATTAAATATCATTGTTGCCCACCGTCCAGCACATATTCAGATAGAATTTTCAGTGCTGCTGGAGCAATAGTGAATGACAAAAGAACATATCTTTCCACAAAAAAATGTAGAGAAGCTCACTTTTCTAAAAATGAACCTGCCACAATTCAAAACATGTACTGTCCAAAATGTATGCAGGTTGACAGCAACCAGATGGCAAGTCACACAGATGATGATGATATTGCAAAGGATTCTGTTACCACTAACCACTAGCCTTTCCACTTGTCTTTCTTCCTCTGGTGGGTCCTCCTGTCTCCTCCTCCTCCTCCTTAAGTTCCATTAATTTCTCAAACAACCAGCCGTTGCTGGTTCTCTCATGCTCCACTGAGGCCCAACACAGCACAATCTGTTGAAGGGCTTCTATAAACCAGTCAGCTAAAACAATCTTAAATATCTACACATTAGTTTCACACAGTTTTTCAACCATCTGATGTCATTACAGTTTCTGTTAACTGCAGACACAAAATGTATTAGGCTCTTAAAAGAAAAAAAAATGGTATTTCTTCACATCCACATCAGGATTTTATATATATATTTTTTTGCTGCAGTGTACTAATTCCTTCTCTACATCAGTACTGCACTCAAGAACACATCCAAGGCTTTGATCCTAACTGAGACATCCTCCATAAATATATATATATATATATATATATTGTTTTCTATTTTCATCATAACCTGGAAAATGAAAATAAAAGACTAGAATTAAAAAAAAAAAATATATATATATATATATATATATGTTCCTATGTACTGATGGACCATTATGAGAACAACAATAATAAATTCCTGATCTTACTCTAACCCCACAACTCCAATTCCAGACCTCCGGGTCACTCCCGCTTACAAACTTAATCTATCCTCCATTGTTAGATTATTAATCCCACACCTGGACCCATAAAGAAAAATTGCTGATGGTAGACTGTTATATATATATATATATATATTTTTATTATTTTAAGTAAAGATTAATATATCCGGGGTCACCCTTTTCCTCTTTCCAACAAACACACTTTACTGACCCTGCCCTCCTTCAACCAGATGCCCAAGTATACCAACACCTCCCCTTCACCTACCCTTACACATGTCTCTCTCACACTGCTCTCCTTCATGATGTCACATGATCATTTTCCCCAAACACTTACATTTTGAGCAGACTTCTACCAACCTTCTTCACCATTCAATGAATGATACCAAAAAAAGTGACAACTCAATTAGCTCCCTTCCTCCTCCATCCATTCCTCCTTCTATTTCATTGGACACTGTTCCACCTTTTTTGGTTGCACTTGCACCTGATCAGTCTGTCAGAAACATTCTCTTTCTCTCTCTCTCTCTCTCTCTCTCATACATAGAAGTAGTACTTGCTGGCTGTCACTACCTTATGTGATATAAGCCAGGAAAGTTATGTTGTTAGAGAGAGAGGTGGGAAGGTATGTTAGGAGTGGGTGGGACAAATGGGGTTATACTGACATAGTTTTGAGGCTATGCAGAGCAGGGTTCGAGAGTGTACCACAGGGACAGGAGAACGGGGGGGGGGGTAAATATTGATTTTTACTCAAAATAACAGAGAAACACAAAATTGTTGGTGGATGCTAGCCACTCATGCATTTCTTAATGACTCATGGCCACAGCCATAGGGGAACTATCTGTGCTTGGGTAGAACAGTTTGAGGAAGAATTTAAATAATTTTAAGAGGGAGTAGTTCAGTTGGTTAACCCTTTGAGCTGCAACCAGATTTAGAGAACACTAGATGTCAGGGATGATATGCCACACTATTTTACAGCACCTATCAGTTATAACCAGCTTTTACAATGCAAAATCCACACATGTATTTGGCATGTTTGGGAAAGTGCATGCAGTACTAAGAAGGGCATATTTTGCAAAGTTTTGGTGCCTAGGATTCTCTATACACCAAAACTTTGCAAAACATACCCTTCTTAGTACTACAGTACATGTACTTTTCCAAACATGCAAAATACTTGTGTGGATTTTAAATCAAGTAGAACCAGGTAGAACTTTGTTATATACTGTATTGTAGAACCTCGTTATACCTGGTAGAGCCTGGGTATAGCTGGTAGAACCCGGTTCTACCTGACAGAATGAGGTAGAACCTAGCAGAACATTTCCTGTTTCTGCTCAGAAAACTCGCGAGGTAGAACTTTTAGACATTCACACAGCCCTAATTGTGATGGCCTTCTCTAAAGAGAAGATATTGTCAAGCTGTATGCATTCTGCCAATCTGCTGTCTCAGAGCCCCATGACAGTCCAGTCCCAGAGCAGGTCCTCTCATAGGTCCCAATTGTTACAGTGCTCATCTAGGATGTACACTGTTGTAATGAAGTCATCAGTGGGTTCCCCTACTTCCTGCTTGCTTACATTAAATTCGACCCTTTCATAGATAACATTTCTGCAGCCTGTGAATGTACTATTCATTTTAGCTGAACCGTGTTATAGTTTTTTTTTTCTGTGTCTGTTATCGTCATCTCCTTGAGGATATCATGTCTTGTTCCCCTTGCAGTAGATCTGGGTGCTCACCTGATTCTCCTCTGCTGACTTTACCAGGCTGCTTACTTGATGAAACCTTATGAAGTGCCTGAACCATTTTGGAAAGTTGTCTGGGTTGGCAAAATCGAAAGGTTCAGGTGGCTGGATCTGAGAAGTCGCTACTGATGCCATTGCTTAGTCCCAAAATTGCACTGAATAAAGTCATTAGGCTGCATGGTACATTTAAGCAAAATCGGTGACTGTATGTTTAAAATTTTCAGTTCTTCACTTTCATTTTGCAAGCCTGCTTCAGTCCAGTCCAGTTTCACTTTCTCTTGACTCTGTCAGCGAAGTTACTTTTTTTGGTTTTTTGCTTTTAAACAGCCTGCCTTTCTGCACCTCCAGCTCCCAACTGAGAGGGAGGAAGGGAAAATCCAAGAGGGATTAACTGCACTCTCCCCATGGTAGTTAAGCAAAACTGTAATGCAGCAGCCTTACCAGCTGGCTGGGCATCAGTTGTGTTCCTGCTGTACAGCTTTGACTCTGTCTGGGGCTATGTCTTTGCCGTGCTGCTTTTGGTCCTTTCAGCAGGCCGGTGCTCGGGGTCTTGCTTGCCCTCTCCTTTGATGGGTCTCATTCTGGACCATTCTCTACCCATGCAAATGGACTCCGGCTTTGTTTCTTTACAAAACTAATGAAACAGCCTGCAACATGCTCCTGCAGGCACATACTGACTCCCCAACATCAGACTGTTTGACAGAGGGCTCTGGATTACAGATGGGGATTGGTTCTATTCACTTCAGCCACCATATCAGGTGTGCTGTTAAGAACCATGCTGCACACAGGTTGAAGGCAACACTATATTATGAACAGGAAGTTCCTCTGGATAGTTCATCCCACAGGTGACATAGTAAACTAGATAGGCTGGCTTAGCCACAGAGCCACCTATCACTACAGTACATGCTTCCACTGTGTAACGATATATACTGGCTGGTGTAAGTTTGTCAACATGCAGAATATTGGCCAAAAAAATGCATAAAGTCTGAAAATGTTTTGCTTCAGAGCAAATGGCTCCTTAGTACAAGATGCTGACAGTTCATTTAAAATGTGCTGACTACTGTGCAATCTGCTGCTAATAATGTAAGTAATTAAGCTTGCAGCAAGATCTGCAGACAACTTTCTGGGTTCAGTTTTTTATGAAACTAAAATGAAATAGTATCTCTGATTTTACAATTGCAGCCAAAATGGAATAACATTTAACAAACTGGTATGTCAGAAAATCTATGTTATAACTTATTTATTTAGCACCAGCATTCATATTGTAATCCTTTTAACATGCATCATTTAATGTTGCCTGTCCACACTTTTAATTATGCAGACTTTGGCCAGGTGCGAGAAGTCTTTACAATCATACATGCTGCGTATAAAATTGGATGCTAGAGAAGTAAAGTTTTCTTTAAACAAGCGCAGCTTGTTCTATTCTGTAGCCCTCCATATCACAGTAAATTTATTTATTTATTTATTTAGATTTTGTTTACCGGGTAAGCCCACTGAGACCAAAGGTCCCTTTTTCAGGGGCGACCCGGGATTAGTTTCAGAAAGGACACCGAGAACAATAATTACAACAATTAAGTTAGTTACATTTGTTACATCACAGTATAGTGAAGTCATTTGTACAAGGGTAGCAGGAGGGTTCGCATACAGATCCATATTAAAAACAATATGTTAAAATCTCACACATTATATACAGTATGTACATAAGTTCAGCCAGAAATCAGAGACCACATTAGCATTTCAAGTACAGTCAGAGATAGGGATTAACCAGTGAAAGGGCCCAGGGGACTGGTCTAGGGAGCTAGCGGTTACAGCCACAGAGACTAAGATTTAGGATATATAGTTTGAGTCCATTTTTAAACTGAGTGAGAGTGGTTGAAGTTGTCAGACCAGGTGGTAGGGAGTTCCATAGGTGAGGGGCAGCAAATTTGAAGGAGCGTTTGCCATGGGTTGAGCACATTCTAGGGGTGACAAGAGGGTGACTTGCAGATGAGCGCAGGGTTCTGGGTAGTTTTCTGGGGGAAAGAAGTCCTCTGAGATGGGGAGGGGGACCTAAGTAAGTAAGCTTGAAAACTAGGCAGGCAACAGGATAGGCTAGCTTATGCCAGAGAGAGGGCCAATTTAGCTCTTTTAGGGCATCACAGTGATGTTTCCTAGGGGAGGAGTTAGTGGCAAAACGGGCCACACGGTTATAGAGCACAGAGAGCTTATTAAATTCCGTCTCACAGAGGAACTGCAGGAGAGGAGCTCCATATAGGATGGATGGAAGGAGATTGCAGCAAGCAATAGCATGACATGCAGAAGGGGATAAGGAGTTCCCCAGTCGGTGCAGGAGGCCAAGCTTTTGATGGGTGGACCTGGTTATTGAGTCGATGTGGACTTGGTAGGTCATTTCCTGGTCTAGGTGGACCCTGAGGTATTTGAAACTAGGCATGACCTCGACTCTTTTTCCTTGGCTGGTACAGATCTGGAGGAGCTGGCCTCTGTCAGAGCCCAGTCGTCTTGATCCAAACAGTACCGCTTTGGTTTTTGCATCATTAAGTTTAAGGGAGTTCGCGGAGAACCAGGTCTCAAGGGTGGAGAGACTATTCTGCAGCTTAGTTGAGATGACACTGGGTTGTGGGTCACTGCAGTAAATGACAGTGTTGTCAACATACAGAATGAGATTACTGCAGAGTCTGCTTCCCTCAATATTATTCAGAAAGAGAGAGAAAAGCAGGGGTCCCAGGATTGAGCCCTGAGGTATCCCAGCAGTGACCAATTTAAGACGAGACTGTGCGCCCTTCCAGCGGACCTTTTGGGACCGGTCCCTCAGGTAGCTCTTGAACCAAGAGTGAGAGTGGTGATCCAGTCCCAAGGTCTGGAGTTTAGAGAGGAGGAGGTTATGGTTGACCAGGTCAGAGGCCCTAGATAGGTCAATGAAGAGGGCCCCCGTTGGGGAACCTTGGTCCATGTGGAGAGGATGTCCGTGGTAGGTCGGATAAGCGCAGTGTCAGTACCATGGCCCTTTCTAAAACCATGCTGAACATCGCCATGAGAGAGTGCAGCTCAAGGTAGTCTTGGAGTTGATTTGAGACTAGCATTTCCTGAATTTTCCCCAAGGGACTGAGAAGGGAAATTGGTCTATAATTTCCCATTTTGTCTCAGGGACCGCTTTTGTGGACAGGTATAATGGTCGTAACCTTCCACATTTCTGGGACCTTTCCTTTCTGAAGTGACCTATTTATAAGTAAGGTGACAGGATAGGCAATAGCCGGGGCGGCAGCCCTCAGGAGGCGAGGTTCAAGTTGGTCATGCCCTAGCGAGGAAAAGGGTTTAATTTTGCATAGGAGAGGTAGCACCTCTGCCTGTTTGACTAGCTTTAGGTGAAATAGGTTGTATGAATGCAAAAATAGCACAAATAAAGATCACACTTACTATCAGTTAGTTTGTGAATGAGTATACGGGACTGACATGTCTACCACGGCCTGTTCGTTTTCCCCAGCCCACTGCTTATATTTTATCCTGCCCAGCAAAAACATAGGGTGGGGGAATGGCAGGTGTTGAGGGTTTGGCTTCCTGCAAAGTTTAACCAGATCACATGTATTGCTTACATGACATATCAACTCTAAAGAAAAGGGAGGATGGGAGTAGGCAGCGTTGTGCACAGTGTATCAATCTAATTTTTATGTTGGCGCGCGTATGCGCAGCCAAGTGGTAGTAGCAGATTTGGAGGTGCTGTCACTATTGGGCGAATGCAGGGCACGCATCAGTAGGTGCGTCCCTCATTCCCCAATCAGGCAACCTGCAGGTGCCACATCAGCAATTTGGAATGTGGCCACCAGATCTAACAAAAGGTCCACTGCAATGTGAGCGAAGCTGTCATGTAGTGTGACCACAACATGCCTCCCGATGTGCACGCAACACTGCCGCGGCCTCCTGTCAGAATGCTGACAGGGGAGCCCACTCCCTGTCATCATAATAACTCCCCTCCCATGTACAATGTATGCCAAGTGGGTGCCCAATCCCCCTTGACCTCATGTGCACCCCCCACCAGTTTTTATTTGCCAACGGGGGCCCCAATCCCCGTCGGCTTCAGTGTTTAAGGGATGTAGCCAACGAGGGAGCCCACTCCCCGTCGGCATTATGTAACACCCCCCCACTTTTGTTGTGTGCTGACAGGGGTGCCCAATCCCCGTCAGCATAATGTCACCCCCCCACTTTTGTTGTGTGCCGACGGGGGTGTCCAATCCCTGTCGGCATAATGTAACCCCCCCCTTTTGATGTGTGCCGATGGGGTTGCCCAATCCCCCATCGGCTACAGCTGCCTCCCAAAAAAAGAGTCTGTTGGCTCACTGGGAGACCACCCCAGTGTGCCACATGCCCCTGTTAAAAAAAATGATCCTGTGATTTATTTATTTTTTTTACTCTGTCAAAAAAGAAAACTGTCCCTCACGGTCTCCCTGCCCCCCTCCCACAACCCGTGCCCACCCACTGCACACCCTGCCTTCCCACACACCCCCCTCACCCCATACTTACCTCCAGAGTATGGTGCGATGATCTTTGGTGGACCGGGAACACGTCGGCACTCTTCAAATCTGACCGCAAACTGAGGAAATGCCGGTAAGCTGTATAATGGAATAAATAGGTTTTTTTCAACTTTGATGCATATCTCAGGCATTTTTTTGATTTTTGGCACAAAATTTTCAACATGGGGTTTTTTTGGACCCCTCCTCATGGATTCTGGCACTGTCATGGTGTTACTCGGCCGCGAAATGTGATTTCGCGGTCACTGCACGGAATTACCTTTCAGGACTGATTAATGAAATGACAGTGCCAGTGTTCATGAGCTGGGCTCTCAAAAACCCTATGTTGCAAATTTGGTGGAAAGAAACCCAAAAATGACTGTTTTATGAGCGTGCATTGCACAGTTTACATGCACGCTCGTAACTTCGTGAATTTTTAATATTTTCACTCCAGATTTTCAAAATTGGCATTTTTCCACACCTCCTTGTGAACAGTGCAGCTTTCATTTTACATATCCTGGCCAAAATGTGTTTTCGCATGTCTGGCACAGAATAGCACGGTCGCTGCTCGAAATCAGTTTTTGGGATAGTTTCAGGAAATGACAGTGACACTGTTCATGAGCAGAAGTCCTAAAATGCCTATATTGAAAATTTAGTGACAAAATTCCATAAAATGATTGTGTTACAAGTGTGTGTTGCTCAGTTTCCATGCACCCTTGTAACTTTGCAAATTTGTACTATTTTCATGCCAGATTTTCAACACTGGCATTTTCACACCTCCTTATGAACAGTACAGCTGTCATTTTTCACATCCTGCCCTAAATGTGTTTTTGCACCTGTGGCGCACAGTGGTGTGGTCACTGTGCAAAATCAATGTTTCGGACACATTAACAGAATCACAGTGCCACTGTTCATAAGGGGAGGTCCCAAAATGCCTATGTTAAAGATGTGGTTAAAAAAATCCCAAAAATAATTGGGTTACTGATGTGTGTTGTACAGTTTCTAAGCATGCTCATACCTTCACCAATTTTTCATATTTTCACTCCAGATTTTCAGTGTTGCCATTTTTCTACATCTCCTCATGAACAATACAGTTGTCATTTTCCACATCCTGCCCAAAATGTGTTTTTGTCCCTGTGTCACCAAATAACATAGCCGCTGTGCAAAACCACCTTTCAGCTAACAAACTGATAGTGCCGCTTTTCATGATGTGGGCTCACAAAAAGCCCATGTTGAAAATCTGGAGTGAAAATACCAACACACGCCTATGGTGTTAGGGTTTCCAACTGTAGCACCCCACCCTGTTGAGACTGACAGGCATCAGGGGTGTGACTTGGGATTATCGTCTGTAATGCTCTACCCCTACCCCCACCCTGCAGCCAGTGACAGGCATCATGGTGTGCCTTGCACTGTTCGGCCACAAAGTTCACCTCATTCTCCTATACTGCACCTACCTGAGTGAATTTCCTTATGAAATGGGGTAAGTATAACGCCCAAAGACCCCAAAGCACTCCACAACACTTGTCAGTGTCTACAGGGTAGGGTGAGGTGAAATGGCATGAGCGTTATAGCTGATGACCCAAAGGCACATCCCAAAGCCTGTCGATCTCTACAGGATGGGGGTAGGGTTGGCATCATTTTAATATGTCACTGCCATTCCTATTATGCATCTCTAACTCTGGCACTACCAATGCCAATGCCAGCAAGACAACATTCGTCATTGACAAATGCTTGTTATTTATGTATTTATATATGTAGGAGCCCAATATTGCAAAATGTAGCTGGGATTTTTTGGCTGAGGTGATCCGACGGTCAGGTTGTTTTTTTCTTCATATTTTTCAACATTGTATTTATTTAATAAAAGCCCAAGTTTGTTCTTAAGACTCTTCTGGTTGGAGGGGGCTGGATGGGAGTGTGTATGCACTGTAACCAGTTACTGGTTGGATTGGGGTGCACACTGATCAGATTTTAGCCATCTTCATCATTCTCTATCCTGTTCATTATGTTTGGTGGCCAAGGCAATTCAAACATACTGGTAACAGTGTTAGGAGAAATGGAGGCTTAGCTGAACCAGCCATTCAGGGAGCTGCATTTGGGAATTTGACTGTTCTCTTCCAGTCAGCATTTGGGGCTTATGATCCTTAGCCAGTCAGCTTGGGGATAGTTTATTGTGCTACTTTATCACTACTAGTCAGCCTGCACTGTATAACAGAGCAAGCAGTCCATTGTGTGTTTTATGTAAGCTGAAAGCAATATATGTCCTGTCATGTCAATGAATGACTTTTGCAAAGTTACGTGTTGTAGTATTTTTGCATTTCTAATTCTTGAATGTATGCCCTCCGGCTGGAAAATTTTTATTTCAGATTGTTGGCAACATGCACAAGTATTTTTCTATGCACATATGCAATCCAGTGCATGAAAATGTTTATCGGCCTTTCTTCTGTTTTAAGTCCACCACTCCACCTCGTGGACCCTGCTGGCGAACTCCAGGTAGTGACTCCACGCTTGACTTAGCGTTTCAGTGCCATCATTACTCACCCCCAGCAACTGCTCTGCAGGTGTAACTGATTATTTTTTCTGCAGCTATATGTGCACTCAGCGCCAATTCTCAGCACTGATGGACTGAAAAACCCACTCACCCACCACACTCCCTCCCACTCAAGTTAGTGCCCTTTTTATACTCTTCCCACTCAAGCCATTAAAGGCTTACACCTGTCTACTACTTCACTTCTATGTCTTGCAGCTCTGCCCCTGATCTCTTCCAACCTGACTTTCCTGGCCAGCCTTGGTTAACTCCCTCACCTTCATACTATTTCCTCAAATTAATTTACTCCTCACCTCTGCTGCTCTAAGCTCAGCATTTCAGCTCTCCACAAATATCTTCAAGCTTGGCAGTTTTGCTCATAATCTGCATTCTACTCCCCCTCTCCCAATCTTACTTTCCTGCTCCTTCTCTATCACTGGAACTTCACCTCTTCTCCCTCGTATCCTGATATTGGTCCACTCTTCCAATTTCTTCTACTATCATCTACCCTTTACCTTCCTCTCACCTCATCTGTTCCCACCTCATCCTAGCCTCCTCCCTACCCTTCACTATGTATCTCTCCAACTTCCTTCCATTTGTCCTTCTGCTATCCTTCTGCCTGCTTTCTAATATCCCACTCCCACCTGCCTCTATCCTAACCCACCACTATTCTCTCCATCCATCCCTTCTCTCTCCCCTACCCTGTCTCCATCCCCTACCCTCTCCACCTCCTGCCTCACCCCTCTTTCCCACTCCCCTTGGCATCCAGGCACCTTTCTCTTCTATCTGTCTCCTGCTGGGTCTATTTAATGCTCTTTAGACTCTCCCTTCATCCTCAACCTCCTACCCCTTCCTTCATACCGCCTTGCCACCTTCAATGCCCCATTTTCTCAATCAAGCATTTACTTCCCCTCCTACTCCTTATGACCAGTGATGTTGAGCTCAACCCTGGTCCTGTCCATGCCTTCCCACCAATCTTCACAAAGGGCTCTGGGTGGCTCATAACAGCATCTGCAGTGTCCGTCCCAAAATTGATCTGCTTCAGCCTCTCATCACCTCTCTCCTACCAGATGTTCTCATTGTTTCTGAATCCTGGCTCTCCCCCAAAATTCCTGACTCTGCTACCACAATCTATTCACTCTCACCCACCAAGATCACCCCAAAAAAGGGTGGTAGTATTGCTATCTATCTCTCCTCCTCTGTTCAGTTCTCCACAGTGCAATCTGTTTCCTCTCCTACTGCCTACAAACTCCTTGTACTAGAACTCTCTCTTCCTTTCTCTCTCCTGATCTACGTGTCAGGCATCTATTGCTGCCCAGTCCTATCTGCCACTCTAATCTCTGAGCTTCTGACAACCATATCTGCTCTTGCCCCTTTTGGGGAACTTCTCATCCTGAGCAACTTCAATATTAACTGGCTGTTCTCCTCTAATTCAAAATTCTGTCAAAATATAAAATCCCTGCATCTTACCCAACTCATCTCTACCCCGACCTGACTAAACCAGAAATAACAAAGTCACTCCCTCCTGGACGGGGTCCGTGCCAACCATCCGCACTGCTTTATTTATGCCAGTACTCTACCTGATGCACTCAGCAACCACATCATGGTATACTATGTGCGCAAAATTCACCGTCCTAATGCACCCCCTAAAATTATCCACATCTGCTCTTTCCAGTCATTAGATCTATCCTCCCTCCATGCTGATCTACAGTCTACAGATTGGTCCCAAATCTCCAATGCCACTGACATTAACACAGCCCTTAATTACTTCCATTCCAAATGTATACAGATACGATATCAGCATGCCCCCTATGCAAAACCAGGGTCAGAGGCTCCAACCTCCCCTGGATCTCAGTGGAACTTCTGGCTTGCCATCATGCTCATGACCTGGTATGGAAATCCTATAAGGTCTCTGGTTCCCTGCTGACCTACACAGGTATCGCACCCTGAGGAAATCTTGCACCAGGGCCACCAGGTTAGCCAAAGCTGAGTTTTTCTCATCATCTTTTCAGGGGAACTTAAGTTACTCTTCTAAGTTCTGGAAAGTTATTCATGCCCTATTCTCCATTCCAACCCATCCACCCCCCCATACTAAATTTAACAGCCTCCACTGACTCTGACCCTTCATCTGCTTCTCTGCCTGCTGTGCATTTTTTATTATTTCTGGGGACAGCCAATGGGAGCAGTGCATTCCAGGTGCTAAATCTTACTGCCCCTAGAGCTATTAATCTGAGCTATTTCCTGTCTAGTTACCAACTTTTGTTCAAGAAGAATGGATATCCTCTGGGGTCTATGGATATGTTTTCCAGCAAGCTGTCCTGCCCCATCCTGCTACTAAGTTGGATTTGTGTCTGTGAGGTGACTTAAAAAAAGTAAGAACAGTAACTTGTGTATATCATGGCTTTCCTGAGCTGAGACTTTTATGCTTCTCTGCCTGCTGTGTATTTTGACCCTCCCCCATGTATTTTGGCCTTCTCCTCCCCCCACCACTGTGTATTTTGGTCCTGCCTCCCCACCTCCTCCTCCACCATTTATTAAATGCTCTGTGGGTGGGATTGGCAAGCACACTGCTCATGGCTAATCTTTTTCATTGGTCTACTGGGGGGAGGAGGAGCTTAGAGTTGTGTGTTATGGTTGTTTTCTCATAGAATCATAGAACTGTGATGGCAGAATAGGATCCTCTTGGCCCATCGAGTCTGCCTCTCCCCCTGCCCACTGGCCCCCCTCACCCAGAGATCCCACATTCTACTATGTGTTGAAGCCTGTCTGTTATATGCTTCTTCTTGGATGGGGATCACTGTCATGTAGACAAAGCAATTGAAATGTGAAATGGGGAAGTGTTATTAAATGTCTGCAATCTGGGAAAAGATGTAAATGGGCTATTAAGATCAAATGTGGTCCATTACTTATACAGTCCCTGTGGAAACAATCAGCCCACTTTTACTCCCCCGTGACGCTCTTTCCAGTAGTCGTACCCTAGCATTACCTCTGAAATCTGATAGTGGACTGTCCAGTTCCCCACAGTAATTACCACCCCTCCCACAAGACCAAACTGTGTTCTGCCGAGGCAAATACTCAATTCAATTTACCTGAACCTGGCCACACCACAATGAATGCTCCCTTACAGTGAAGCACTCCTTTAGCCCCTTAACCATGCTTACCATCTTACTAATAGCACTACCCTCTACTGACCTTGGAATGAACCACAGAAGCAAAAACTGGAAACAATCTCTAGTAAATTATTCCCCCATGCACAAGGAACTAACAGTTACATCTCCTTCCCTCTTAACTACCCACTAGTGTGGCTGTTATGATACAATGCTGAAAGCATCCCTCCCCTACTCCTCCCACCCAAAATACCCACAATGCAGCGCAAGCACCAGGTGGGAACAGTCAGCAAAAGGAGATGCTTAACAAGCCTCAAACTAATAAGGCTGCAGGCACTGTGGATAACCCTGATGCTTCTATTGATGTCAGAGACCAGTCCCCATAACCCTGACTACCAGTGCCAACTGTCAGCTAACTGCACTACACATGGCACCCTAACCCTGGCATAATTTAATATCTGCAGTCTAAGAGCCACATCTGATGCCCTCCAAGTCTGGGTCACTCAGCACAGACCAGATGTGCTATCAGTTGTTGAGACATGGCTGTCACCAAAGACCCCTGATGCAATAGTTTCACTACATGACTATACCCTATTTAGACATGACAGGCTCACAAAAAAGGGTGGTGGTTGTGCTATCTACCTGAGGGACACTCTCCATGGCCGCGCACTCCCTAACACTGACACAGGAAAAAATACGCAGGCCCTAGTAGTCAAAGTACTGCTGGGAGCCCATAGCAATGTGCTCACCATCATCTCAGTCTATATACCTCCCAGGAGAACAGTCCAGTGGCCTCAACAAGGTCCTCGACTATTTAAGCAACCTCCAGCAAAATGCAGAAGTAGTGGTGTTAGGGACTTCAGTGTCAACTGGCAATCCCATAAAGCAGCCCCATACAATGATACCATCTCCTCCATCAACATTACACTGATGGTAGACAACCCCACCAGATACAACTACTGCACTGGCACAAGCACGGTGCTCGACTGGGTGCTTACCAACCACCCTGAAAGAATCACCAACCTCTCCATCCTCCCCAACTCTATAACTGACCACCCCCCCCCATTTCTGCTAAACTGGTCTAATAAAGCCACTAAACCCCCAGCAAGAACCATCACTGGCTAAGTCCTTAAACAAGGGCCGCTAGAACCCCATAAAACCCACCTCAGATGACACAACTGATCCCAGAGTGATACGTACAAAGATGTGAACAGTGCATTTGATCACTTTATCAGTGCATTCAACGCTGCCTGTGACATCCATGCCCCATTAGAAAATGTAGGCTTAAGGGCATTTGCAATGCATGGATCACCCCGGCCTTCCTCAACCTCATATCCATGAGGGATAACTTATGGCACCGTGCACATGCCCCTGGCAAACAGGCTGACTTTCAGCTATACAAAAGGGCCAGGAATGACTGCACTCATAAAATACTCCTGGCAAAAAATCATTAAGTATGAGCTCACCAAATCCTGGGGTGATGGCAGGACGTTCTGGGGAAACCTGAGAGACCTGACAGTGAAGCCCCAAAAAAGGCTCACCAACCATGCTAGAGGTTAATGGGGTAATCACCCAGAACCTAAAAGAAATAGCAGACACCATTAATAGTGCTTTCACAGACCTTAGTAGTGTCCTGCCCCCCCAACATTTTTGCGAATACTGGTAACTCAGTTAAAGCCTGTAAAGGCGGTTCACCAGCATGCCTTCCCCATTTTCCATTCCAAAGTCATCACCAAAACTGAAGCCAGAAGATATATTCCGCAAGTACTGAGTACAACCACCCTCAGCTATGACTCCCTTGAGCTTAAGCTCTCTAGCTTAAGCTTTAGGGAAGCAGTATAGTGCAGTGGTTTAAGGCTCTGAGCTGCAAATCTGGAGACCTGGGTTTGAATCCCATAGCACCCACTTGCATACTGTGTGACCCTGGGCAAGTCACTTAACTTCCCTGTGCTCCCAGGTCACACCTGTAAACAAGCTTTCAGCTTAGTGTGTCTCTCCTGGTTAAACAATTAAAAAAAAAAAAGCTCATCGCTCTCACCCTGGATGAAATGTTTACTCCCCTGACCAAAATACTTAACCTGTCACTAAGACTTGCCCAATTCCTCCAGAAATGGAAAGCCGCTGTGGTAACTCCGGTCCATAAAAGTGGAGACAGAGCTCTGCAAAGTAACTATCACCTGTATCAGTACTACCCCACCCAAAAAAAACACTCAAGCACATTGTCACAGACCAGCTGATTGAGTACCTGGAAAAGTACCAGATCCAATGCCCTCAACAGCATGGTTTTCGTAAGTCACACAGCACCACCACAGCATTGCTGGAGTTCACTGGTTTCATTCACCATGCGCTTGACTGTGGTCAGATGCCGGGACTAGCCTACATCAACCTCATCAATGCATTTGATACTGTCAATCACTCATTACTACTTGAACAACTCACTGCTGCTAGGCTCTCAGATGAGTTCCTGGGGTGGTTCAATAGCTATCTAGAGAACAGGACTCAACAGCTCAAATTAAATGAGTCCTATCTGACAGCCTCTTCTTTATGTGGATGACACAGTTATCTGTGCCAGTAGTCGGTCCCAGTCACTCTGGAGAAACAACTCCAGAGTAACTTTACTGCAGTCGAAGCTTGGTTCATGAAGCATAAACTCCTCATGAACTATAAAAACACAAAGGTCATGTTGTTTGCAGACCCCACAATAAACCTAAATCACATCAACTAACAATCCGTAATAGTGTCAACACCCCATTAGAAATAGTTCAAACTTTCAAATAACTAGGGCTAACACTAAACTGCTCCCTTTCTTTCACCCACCATATTGACCACGTTGCCAAAGCAGTCAACACTAGAATAGGCCTACTGCACCATTACAAACATTGTCTGACAACTGAGGCACTCCGTTCTGCTGTCAACAGCAGCATAATCTCCATCATAGACTATGGTCTAGTGATCTATATCGCTGCGTCAGACACCACGCTTAAAAGGGTTACCATTGCGCTAAACAAAGTCTGCAGACAAGTCACAGGTGCGCACCGACTTACACATACATGTGACCTATATGCTCAGTCCTGCTGGCTGTACCTTAAAGGCAGGGTAAAATATCTGACCTGTCTGCTAGTCAAAAAAACCTGTCTTGGTCTAACCTGTCCAGCCCTCCAGCATCTCCTCACCCCAGTGTCCAACCCATACAGGACTCTGGGCAAGTTCAGACAGTCATATGAGGTCCCATTCTGCCGTACATCCCAGGGACAAAGGACCTTCACCTACTGTGCCCCAGACTGGCTTAGTGGTCTCCCCTGGGACATCCTTGTTGAACCAAAGATTGGTCCATTTAAACGTAAGCTTCACCAACACCTCACAGCTCTTAATGGCTGTGACTACACTCCATAGTACAACCTCCCACTAGTCACTATCAACACTTACACTGTGCTTGCCCTTGGCCTTGCTCACGTCCCCACCACCCTCACCCACACTGTATCCCCTATTCGCTTCACCCTCCCCCTCCCTCCATGCCCTCATGTTTCTCTCACCCCCACAGCCTTCCTAACCCCAGCAAAACCCCTTGGCTGCCCATAGCTTAGTTACATGTACTAAATTCTATAATTGAAGTGTCACTCACAAACTGACTGTACTACTTCTAGCTCTCTATGTATCCTGCCATTTTTTGTCACATCTTGTCATTATTGTATGTTACCTGTTTTGCTCAGATGTGGAACCTTTGTAAAAGAGCTTTCTGCTCAAAGGTGTTGTGATCCAAGATCTCAATAAATAAATAAATCTGTGGCCGCTGCCTTCAAAACTTACCTAACCACTTTTGCTTCTACCCTCCTGTCCTCTCTTCCTCCTTCTACATCCCTCCCTCATCCTCCCCCCACCTCTTCTCCTCCCTCTTTCTTCTTTTCACCTTTTTCCCCATCCTCCTCTCTGAAAGCCCTTCTAGCCCTCAACTCGTTACAAAGCAGCAGCTCTGATGGGCTTGACCCTAAGCTCCTGCACCTCTCTGCCACTGCCATTGCTTCTCCTATTGCCTCTTTACTAAGTCTCTCCTTCTCTCTTGCCTCCATCCCTGCTTCTTGGAAGCAAGCTACTGTCACCCTCCTTCACAAAGGTGTTGACTCCTCCTCTCCTGGTAACTTCCATCCTACCTATATCCCTCCTCGCTACCCTCTCCAAACTCCAACAGCACATAGTTCTATCCCAACTCTCTCCCTTCCTTGACTCCTCTTCCTTTTTCACCTCTTTCCAGATTGGCTTTTGAAAACTCCACTGCACCACCTCCTCCCTCCTACAACTCACAGATTCCATCCACACAGCTATGGACCAGGTTCTTCTCATTTTCACCATTTTCATCGATCTAGCAAAAGCTTTCGCCACCATCTCTCATTCACTCCTACTCCACAAACTAAGATTAGCTGATCTTTCTGTCTCCGCCACTCATTGGTTCAGCTCCTACCTCACTGATAGATCTCAATCTGTGAGGCTCGGGGGTGCCACATCCTCTCCTCCTCCCTTACCACCTGGTGTCCCCAAAGGCTCCATACTTGGACATCTCTTATTCTCTATATTTTTAAATGACCTTCCATCTCTGCTCATCTGCATCTATACATAAGTATGCAGATGACACAGCCCTGTTTGTCTCTGGATCATCTCCAGCTGAGCTGAGGTTCAAGCTCCAACCTGCTTTCAACTCAGTCCAAGAATCGTTTCAGTTAAATCAGTTATCACTAAATGCCAAAAAGATGGTCTCTATGAGCTTTGGCACTAGACCAAGGCTTTCTAAATTCCTGTTCCTTCCTTCTTTCCACACCCTAGATGGAGTTTCAATTGACAACGTGCCTGCCTTCAAGTACCTAGGTGTCTGGCTTGACCATCACCTCCATTTCTCCCAGCACACAGACGCCATCCACAAAAAGCTGAACCCTAAACTTGGTGCCCTCTTTAGGCATAAAAGCTGCATCTCCCTCCCTGCCCTCTGAGACATCCTTACCAAGATGATTCTCCCCATCTTTGATTACGGTGATATAGTCTATGCTGCTGCCCCTAAGGCCACCCTGGCTAGACTGGATTCCCTCTTCCACTCCTTCTGCCACTTTGCTCTTTACTGCCCTACCCACACCCTTTACTGTACTCTTTGCTCTGCTCTCTCCCACTCTTCCCTGGAGGATTGCCATCTGTCCCACTGTGCCTCCTTCACTTCCAATTGGCTATCCTCCCTACCCCCCCATATTGACTCCCTACTCTCTCCCTCTCCCTACTCCCTCCGAAACTCTGGGTATCACTCCCTCAAGCTCCCTTCCCATAAAACACTTGCTGGTCAATCAGCCTTCTTGTTCTGCTTTCCTAAACTTTGGAATTCTCTCCCCTTAAACATTTGCTCTGCCTCCTCTAAATCCTACCTAATCTCTCTTCTCCAGTCCCACACCGCTCCCTCCTGCCACTGTCCTTAACATGCCTGACCTTGGTTTCTTTCTTCTATACATTGTGACATTTCTCATTTCTTCCTGCTCCCATTCCCATTTGTAGTACACTTTATTGGCTTATAATCGCTCCTCGATTCCTTATCCCAATCCTTTTTTAAAGTGCATTCTGCCCCTTCTGCTATTAGATCCCCAGGTACCTGAACTGCTACTACTATAAATTGTACAACTTATACTGTATATGCCTACCTAATTCTGTCTCGTGTTGCAATCTGTATATTGTATCCACCTCTGTACTTATTATAATCTCTGTATTTTACTTTTGTGCAAATGTATTTATTTTGAGTATGTTCTTAAGCGTATCCCTCTCCCGTTCCCCCCCAGGACACATCTGGAAATGAGTTATTTGAGCTCAGTATGTTTTTTCCTGGTGAAACACTTCAATAAATAAATAAGTCACTGAGAGGCCTTGCTGCTCATGCTGTAGCATACTAATTGGTCTGTCATGCTGTCAATCTCTGTAATTTGAATCCCAACAGACCAACTGGAGAGCTACAGTACAATCTGTTGTCTCTCTTTCTCTCTGTCACCACACCACAACCTTAGTCCAAACTGATGTCATAGTTAACACTTGACATTCAGTGGACACTCACTTTACGGCTAGCTAATCCTATATTTTTATTAAGAGAGCAGCAGCAGAAGAAACTTCTTGGTTCAAACGAATCCACTGAAAATCTTCAAATTAAGTGAGTTTGAACTGCTATTTCTTGTATTTGTTTAAAAAACATTATTTTATTTTATATCGCTATACCAAAAGATGATCTATACTGTGTATGGAGTGGGGGGGGGGGGTGAACAGATCCTAAATGCCATGATACCATACTCAGGATTTATTTCAACCTGGCTTCTTCATTGAAAATTAAAAAAAATTCTGCACTGGCAAAAGAATTACATTTATGACTAACTCTTTCATGCAAGCTATTTAACCGTAACTGCTGTCAGGTGTTGGAGAGAATAAGTCAATTAGGCTAAACTCTGTGGGACAGGGAAGGAATCCTCAACATTGTAAATGGTATAGCCCTGACCACAACTCAAAAAGAGGATTTATTTCAGCATGGCTTATTAAAATGTTAAATGTCACTGAGAATGTATTTCTGTACTGGAAAATCATTTTTAACTACTTATTCAAGCTAAATGAACTTACAGTGGTAGCCAGGGCCATCCATGCCAATAACTAGCCATATCCAGTCATGGCCTTTAATCTATGCAATTAAACTGAACGGCTCTAGCTATGGCTCACCATAAATAATGATGTTACTGACTTCAGTGGCTACAACTGTGCTTCAATATGGATTTTAGATGTTACAGAACTACCATATAAATTGAATTGCATGCCACCCTTGAATATAAACCACAGCTCCCAATCATGTCAGCTAAAGTACTTAGAATGAGCAAACACTTTACATTGAAAATGCTTATTTCTGGCTGCTGTTTACTGGAATCATTCATATGAGGATGAGGTAATAACCAGCACTGATGTTTAGGGAACACTATCAGATTTGTTTTTCATCTGATTACATATTTAGAAGGGACACTGTAACAACACAACTCAAACCAGAGCCTAGCCTGGCTGGAAAAAGTCCCAGATGGATTGTTGGACAGGTTTCAGAGTTCGAAAAAACAACTGGCTTTAGTAAACAAGTAAAAGAAATTGGCTTTTTCAGCACTTTTCATGTAAGACAAACAAAAGCTAGGCTGCAGCAGCACTAATTACTCTAGCTGTATTATACAAAGTCATCCATTGTCCAGTACAGGCCTTGTATGGTCTCTTAAAGTACCCCAATCCCTGAATATCTGGGCCTTATCATCATTACGAGGGCAAATTTCTGTGGTGGTTTGCGGGAGTGGTGGGTGTAGAAATAAGTGTCTGTAATGGGCCGTATTATCAGGCTTTTTCCATCACAATTGTACATCATTTTCTGATGCCTTAAGAATTATGCCCATACCATTATTGTGTTGTTCCTTTGCTTGTATTACTACTTATACTGTTTTTTAAAAATTCTTTGCATTTCTGGTTTTCAGCATGATTGCCTACTACTGTTTCACCCATTGAAGATGCCAAATTGCATATGTATTGTGAGCAGAGTGCATTGCATCTCTTTGTGCTCACACATTTTTTGCCACAACCTTTCCTTGAGTGACCAGTGTGTCCATCCACTACGTGAATACATATTCAATTCTTTAGTGTTGCATTTACTGCTAGAACACGCTGAACCACTCAAGAAAGCTGACATGTCATAATAACGACCACGGTGATTAAAGTAATGAAATTCTGCTTTTAAGACTTGAAATTCCAGGAATTGCACCAGTGATTGTAAGTCTAATTTCTGGATTCTATCTGGATTCTTCAGTCATTCTTTTAGTATGTGTATAAATAATCAGAGTAAAAGAAGGCTTAATATATAGAGCATTAAATGAAGCAACATGAAAGTAGTACAGGAAGCAATTGCAAGAAAAATACAGGTTCTGTAGATTTACTTATCTGGTATAAAATGTCGATCGAATTCCATGAAATTCTTTGTTTTTATCAGTGTGTGCAGGCAGTCCAAATTCTGGAATTTTACTAGGTTTTCCAGTAAAAAATGAAAACCAGTGGCCTTGGTCATAATTAATGCTCAGCTATAATGCAATACTGCACAAATGCTCCTCAATACAGAAATTACTTTGTATTGGGCCATTACTGTGTATTTGCAGTAACCCGTCGCTATAACAAACCTCGATATACTGAATTCTCAGTTATAATGAATGGTTCCTATGGCTCCCAACTGTGATTAATGTAGTTCAGTAGCTGTCATCAGCGCATCATATTAGCACAAATTTCAGTCACACACTGCTTATGTGAGCAAATTAAAAAAACAAGCATACCTTGTTTAATTCACCAAAAGCACTTTAGCTTTATTGTTACTGTGATTTCAAAGTGCTTTTTATTACAGATGGATCAGCAGACATACTGTAGCAACTCAGAACCAGAGTTGCTATGCCTTCTGATCTGACTGTAATAAGAAGCACTTTAAAACTGCGGTAACAATAAAGCAGAAGCGTGTTGGGTGAATTAAACAAGGCATGCTCATTTTTTTTATTTGCTCACATTTGCAGTCTATGCCTAAAATTGGTGTTAGTACAGCGTGCAGGTGCTGGCTACTGAATTGTCTGCAAATTAATGTTCAAATAGCACTGCACTGCTGTCTCCAGGTCCGGCTTCAAGAACTTCTTTGTCTCTATGGTTATGGCTTTGTGTGCAAGATCAAGCTTTATTCCAACAGGTTAGAGATCAGTCTTTTTCTTTTCTCTGTTCTAAGTTCTGAGTTCTGACAGGACATAGTGCTCACAAAGTTAATAAGAATAGTGCCAAACAGAATGCCCCCCAAACACTCTTTGCTAGTCTCTGTCCTGAGTTCTGGCAGTACACAGTGCTTGCCAAGCCATCTAAAACATTCTGCTGAGGGTTCAATAACCAACTATACAACTAACTAAATAACTAAAAAAATGCTGTAATCATGCTTCAGAATAGAGTCCCTCCTATTGCTCGTTGCTCAGACTGTTTTTTAGCGTCCCTCATTATAGCAAATGAGGTACTACAACGAACGGCAGCTAAGGCTCCCAACTCATTTGTTATAATGAGGGGTTAATGTGTTGTGTGTTGGAGCCATGGTAATTGTGGTGGCTGTTTCATTTAGATGACAGCTGGCCAAGGTGGTAAGCACTGGGACTCTGCCGGTCACCATCCGGGGGGCACTGGTGACTAAACTAAGTGGGGCACCGGGGGGGGAAGTGGGCAGTACAAGGAGGGCCTGGTTAGAGTGATCAGGGACAAGGGCACTCTAGACACCAGGGAATACTATATAAGAACAAACACCAAGGACAGTATACAGGCAGCCCTGACAGGCATGGGGAGGCACAAACAACATTTGCTATGGACTTATAATGAGGCCTTAATGGGATGCAAATGACTCCATAGTGCCTTGCTAGTGGTGTGGGTTTATTTGCATAGGTATTTTTTACTAAAATGGCAGATTTCTGTACAGGCACAAGCACCATTTGTCAGCCTTAAAATCCCATTTGTTCCTGCAAGCCACATAGGTCCCTACTGGCCACATACTGTACCATATGTGGCCAGTTGGGAGTTGTGGTTTGTGGGAACAAACAGGTTAGTGCCTATGTCCCTCAGCTAGTATATAGGAACATGCCTTTAGTGCTCACTGTGTGCTTCAAGTGTGCTTCTTCCTGGGTCTCTCATACAGTTTTCCCCCTAAATAATATTATTCCTTCCTATTCCTAGTGCATGATTAAATGGCCCACCCTATTATTTTATTTAAATCTGTCCATCTATAAGTTTAAAATGTATTCTTCATTTCAGCCATTTCCCCCAGCATAGTGTTGTCAGTAAAGTTCTTGAACCATCAGCCCACTTCATCACCTGTATCCATGACATATATTTTAAACAATATTGTTCCCAGTACCAACCCTTGGGGAACCCCACTCAACACTCTCCCCTCTTGCAAATAAATCCCATTTATTTTGATCCTCTGCCTTCTTTCCTGAACACAGTTTGTAATCTACTTTATCATTTCTTTGTCTAACTCATTTTTTTGAAGCTTTGTTCATTTTGCCTTATGGGGGATTTTATTAAAAGCCTTGCTAAAGTCTAAGAAGATAATATCCATGGGTTTATAGTTATCCAAGCTATTGATTAGTGGTTCAGAGCCTATTTGGGGATTTGCAGTGCATATCCTAGCAGATGTAAAACCATGTTGTGTATTGTCTTCCAACCCATAATGTTCTAAATGGTTTGTAATTTGCCCTTCATTAATGACTCTATAACTTTCCCTAAGGTAGAAGTGAGGCTTAAAAACAATAAATTGAAACATTCATTTTGTCCCCTTCTTTTCAGAGCCTACAGCCTTATTGGGATCGGATTGTAGTTCTAAAAATGACTGCTCATTGAACTCCCTTTTTGGATATTTGGAAGTATTCCTCCACAGCTGCAAAATAGTGTACTCCCCCTCTGATTTTTGCTATTTGCTGCTCTATGTTAAAGGCATCTGAAGGGAGAGGGGATGCTACTGTATTGTACCTCTGAATTTCTCAGGATATTAACAAAAAAAAACTTTTGAAACTGCTGTTTGTAGCCCTTCAATTAAACCTTTGCAGGGCTGAAGATTGAGCATCTGTCCAGCTCAGTCTAATAGATTTATTCTATTTCTTTCAGCAGCCTAGGGGTTAACACATTATCTGTTGTACTGGAATTTATTGAGGCTCTGAAACAGTCAGGCAGACTACAGTGTCAGATTACAGACAGTCCAAGCTTTGTTCTACAACTCTCTCATCCCTTACTGACAAACTTAAGTTTTTACCCTTGTTCCTGTCATTTTCTTGTTTTTTTATATATTTCTATTCAACCTTTGTATATTTGCTATCCAGTGCTAGAGAAAAGTGAGGACTTACAACACCTTTGTTTATCCACAAAATCAGGTTCACAGCTGACTTTTCTTCTCAATGCTCACATAAGGTGCAGTTGAGAGCACTAGAAGGTAAACTAAAGCTCTTTGTTTATCCACAGGGACAGGTACTGTGCAGCCCCCCTGACTCACCCACTGTGATGAATTTAATGCTGGTAAAAAGTAGATAAAGCCCTCAGTTTATTCAAAGGTGCAGTATCATGTGGGGCAGGCTCAGTGCAAACTTACCCACACTGTGATGGATTTAGTGCTGGTAAGAGGTAAGAGACTGACACCACTTGGGCTTTAAACCCTTGGATAATCCACAGAGACAGCTACAGTGTGGGGGCAGGGTAAGTGCTTGGTTTCCACACTGTCTGCATTTAGTCCTGGTGAATGGTGAGAGACTGCCAGAACTGGGGACTATAGCATTTTGCTTATCTACAGTGACAGGTTGCATGCTCACACACAAATACACACACACACACACACACACACACACACACACACACACACACACACACACACACGCAGCAGCAGCAGGTATTCTGACTAAATAAATTCAAGAGGACTAAATTAGCAGCATGCCTGTTTTTGATGATTGTGACCGAACAACACTATATGGCACAAACAAGAAAATAATACATTGCTATCTAAAATGTTTATCCAAAATAATATTTGAGTGAAAGTACTAGGAAAAATGTTTTACTAAAATATATTTTCCATATTTGACCATTGCTTCTTAATTGCCATATAATATTATTTCAATATGTAGTGTGCATTTTGAATATTTAACTTGTAAATACTGTTTAGACTTGTTGTTATGACCATGTCATGTACAACAGCAAAAATAGTCTCTTTCAAAATAAAAACTCAAAAAGGAAATGTGTTTGTATCGGAGATAGAGATATTGTCAATTTACAGTTTGCCAGTGATGTTGGTAAAAATCTGGAAATGTCACACTTCTCGAAGCTTTGCAGAGTTCTCCAACCTCATATCAAGTTCGCTACCAATTTGCTACCAATTTCTGAATATTAAGAAATAGCGCATTCGCTTTGTGAAATCACCTTTCAGGACAAGTGAACAAAATGACACTGCCACTCTTCATGAGGAGGGGTCCCAAAAAGGTAAGGTTGAAAATTTGGTGTAATACTTCCAACAAATGGCCAAATTATACACAGGAATTGCATAATTTCTATGCACATTTGTAACTGTTTTCATTTGGTAGCTTTTTACAGCCCTAAAAGCTTAACACACAATAGCTCCTTCCCTCCCTGTAGCAAAAATGGCAAAATGCAGTACAAGAAATGCCTAACACACAGTAGCTCCTTCCCTCCCTGTAGCCAACATGTAGTACACAATAAAAACCCTAACACACAGTAGCCCCTTACTTCCCTGTAGCCAAAATGGCAACGTGCAGTACAAAAAAAGCCTAACAGTTTCCTTCCCTGTAGCTAAAATGCAGTACAGAAAAAGCCTAATACACAGTAGATCCTGCCCTCCCTGTAGCAAAAATGGCAAAACACAGTACAAAAAAGCCTAACACACTGTAGCACCTTCCTTCCTTGTAGCCAAAATGGCAAACTGCAGTACAGAAAAAGCCTAAGTTTCCTTCCCTCTAGCTAAAATGTAGCACGCTCCCTTGCTTACTCAGACTTTTTTTTGTGTGTTTTTTTGTGATGTATACTGCAATCTGACCCCCCCCCCACACCAGTCATGTCACATTGCCCTCCAGTCCGTATGGCAGCTCTACACAGAGGAACAAATGTTGCTGGAAAAATAAGCAGCTTGTGATTTTTTTAAATGTATCGCACTGTGTCACGTGAAGGGTCTGGGTCTCCACTGCAGCACTCACAGCTTTCCTCCTGCCAACCTACTCTATCACTAGTCTGCTCACAGTGGCATCTCTCGGGGGGCTCTGTCACTCCAACAGCAACTCATTGAATCATGTATTTTTTTTAACGAAGAAAAGCACTTGCCAGCACTCAGTTGGTATTCCTTTATTTGCCACTCAATTTCAGTGTTCCCCTTTGCACTGCAGCTCTCCAGTCTCGATACAGTGACAGTTGGTGAAGAGTGGATACTACAGAGGAGAATCACTGTCATTCCATCAACAGAATATCTTCTTTATATAACTTTTTTTATATAACCAAAGCACTTGCCAGCACTATGTCTTCACACTCTCCATCTCTATCACTCCCAAACCAGCAGCAGTTAAAAATTACCAAAACTACAACTACGGAGGCCTATTTAGCACTAAAATCCTAAACTCAAACAAAAATGCATCAACTTCATACAGGTGGAGGGATTATTTTTTGTCAAGACAAATAAAATATTTACTATTAATATGTGTAACTCCTTAATTTCAATGGTAATGTTGATGTAAAATACAGGGTCCCAGTTTATGAACTCCATGGGGATGAAGGCACTTGGCCTATAGCCTTATGCCTTATTATGCCCTGGCTGTGCGTTTAAAGTGTCTTATGCGCACACCTTCATGTCTTGTTTACTCAATCCCTTAAGTTTGTTCTTGACCCTATCCAGTGTTATACTTAGTTATCTTTCTTTCATGGTTATTCATCTCAGGTTTTGATTGTTGCCATCATCCTGTGGCAGATAAACTATTGTCAACACTTTACAGAAGAGATTATTAAAAGCCTCCACCATGTCATCTTCTTGTATAAGGAGCATGTCAAGTCAATCTTTATTTATATAGCGCCTTTCAATGTCAAGGCGCTTTACAGAGTATAAACCACAATGTGTAAACATACAGCAATATACATCTTTTAAAACTCAATCTGGGAAAGCGAGAGAGAATAAATATGTTTTTAACATGGATTTAAAACTGCTGAAGGTCAGGCATTTTCTTAACCAATGAGGTAGAGAATTCCACAGGGTTTGTGCTGCAAAGGAAAAACCACGAGCTCCAGAAGTTCTTAGGTGAACCTTGGGAATCTCTAGCAATCCATCGTCGGCGGATCGGAGAGGATGACTGGGGGTGTAGGGAGTCAGGAGAGCTTTCAGATAGTCATGTCCCAGTTTGTGTAGGGCTTTAAAGGTAAGCAAGCCTACCTTATAGGTGATCCACCACAGAATCATCAGCCAGTGCAGTCCGCGCAGCACAGGCATTATGTAACTGGACCGAGACGTACCAGTCAACAGCCTGGCCACAGCATTCTGCACCAGCTGCAAGTGGCAGATATCAACTGCAAACAGCCCTAGGTAGAGGGCACTGCTGTAGTCAAGATGGGTGGTAATGAAGGCATGAACCAAAGTTGGAAAGTCACCCAGCGGAACCAGGTGTTTCACCGGGCGATACTCCTCAGATGGTAAAATGAAGATTTAACCACGGCTGACACCTGAGATTTCAAGGTCAGACCATCATCAAAAATAACACCCAGGTCCCGCACCCAATCTGAGGTAGTGAGCTGGACACTGTCAAGCCACAGGCCAGACATGTGCCCAGCCCCCAAACCTGCCCCCGGGTGACCCGGGTCCACAACCAACACCTCAGTCTTATCCAGATTTAGTCTCAGCCAACTGGAGCCCATCCAGTCTTTGATCTTGCAAAGGCAATTATTTAGCACAGAGACTGCATCAACCTGTTTGGGCACAAAAGACATATACAGCTGAGTATCATCTGCATAGCAGTGAAAACTCAAGCCGTATCGCCTGATGATATCTCCCAATGGCAGCATATACGCTGCGAACAGCATGGGTGCCAATATGGAGCTCTGCAGCACCCCTCAAGACAGAGGGAGGGCATCAGAGGAATAAATTCCAGTGACCATCCTCTGAGATCTGCCTGCGAGGAACAATTGAAACCATTCGAGGACTGTAAGTGACAGTCCACAAAGTAACCGCAGGGTCTCCAAAAGCACTCCATGGTCCACAGTGTCAAAGGCTGCTGAGAGATCGACAAGGACCAAGATGGTATGAGCCTTTCATTCTCTCACCAGTAGGAGATCATTTAGTACCCAAGCAAGGGCAGTATCCATTCTGTGCCTTTTCCTGAAACCAGACTAAAGGGCTCCATAGACATTGTGGGTTATAAGGTGATCATCCAGCTGCAACACAACCACCTTCTCAATAATGTTCCCCACAAAGAGAAAGCTAGAGATAGGTCGGTAGTTAGCTGGATCATCGGGGTCCAAGGAGGGTTTTTTAAGGAGTGGTCGAATGACCGTCTCCTTCAGGGGTCCAGAAAGATCTCCCTCTCCAAGGATCGCCATACAATTTCAGCTAGAATTGGGCAGATAACATCTACATACCCCACTAAAAGGGGGGGTAAGGCCCGGATCCAAACTACAACAGGTTGGGTGCAAAGTCTGGACGATCTTCACAATGTCCATGAATTCCGGTTGGCTGATGTCCGACCAGACAGACCGGGTGCTCACCACCTCCCATCAACCTCCGCAACACCTCATGAAGAGAGCCGGGCCGATTTCAGACCTGATGCTGGCAACCTTATCTGCGAAAAACCAAGCTAGCTCATCACACTTAATTTGTGAAAAAGCTCTTTCGGACTGGAGACAGATTGTGCAATCCAATCTGTCAATGGTTCAGATAAGTTGAACCGGTTGCTTCTGCACAGCAGAAATCTCCCTGGACATGAACTCTGCCTCCTTACGGGTGATTTCTGATTGATAGCCTTTGTAATGTTCTATCAATCTAAGCCTGTCAGCATCCAAGCTGGACTTTCGCCATGCTTTCTCCAGCCTTCAGCCAACTCACCTCAACTCCTTCAAGGACCTGTCATATCAAGGGGACCTTGGGGTGAAGAGTGAGTGGTCGAACATGAACAGGAGAAATCAAGTCCAGGGCATCTCCCACTGACTTATTATAGGCTAGTACAAGGTCCCCTGGGCTTGTGCTTTCACCCAGCAATCCTGATAGGTTCAGGACCGCTGATAGACCATCTGGGGTAACTCCCCTTAAAGGGCAGTACCGGACCATCTCTGAAGGAGTAGGTTCATTTGGGGGGCACCGAAACTGAACCCTATGGTGTGATGGTCAGACCAACTGACTGGTTCCACCCCCAAATCAGAGATCTCCATTTTATTTATTTATTTATTTATCAAGTCTAGGATTACAAATACCTTTGAGTCATGGCTCTTTTACAAAGGTTCCACGTCAGACAAATACAAATTATGGGGAACATCAAGACAGGCATTACAACAATGTGGACATTGCAAACAGAGTACAGATTAATACAGTTCAAGGATAGCATTGTAACAAGGCAGCCAGCAGCATTTGTCAGAGAAAATAGACAACAGATAAGAAGTGCCAGAGTCATAGGGAGAGGGAAGAGGGTAGGGGGGGGGGAAGGAATGTATGTTCCCCAGGAGGAACAGCAGATCCAATGAGTGACCCCCTACATGGGTAGAGGAGGTAACCACTTGTGTGAGACCCAGCATTGTTATAAGCTGGAGGAGATTTTGACCAAATTGCAAGAATTCGACATCGACCCAGGCATTGAAGTCCCCCAGAATTATCCATCTGGGAGATTCCAATGCCACATCGATGTTGAAGTCTGCAATCTTCTGCAGGAATAAACCCCCATCACCTGGTGGACGGTAAATGAGGAGTATCCTGCAACCTACACCCTCCCCCATAATGCACTCAAAGGATCTGGTGGTCCCCACTGGAACATCCACAAGGCCCAGTTTGGTTTTAAAAAAGATGGCCACACCCCGGCCCCTTCAATCCAACCTCGGGTGGTGAATTACAGAGAACCCCAGCTGGAACTGCAGAGGCCAATACTGGGCCTGCATTTTCATCCAGCCAGGTCTCGGTGATACATGCCAGATCCACCATTTCAACAAGTTCAGCTATAACAGCAGTCTTGTTTTTGATGGGTCTGGCATTACATAACACCGCCCGGGTTGGATGAGATGCTGAGGAAGACCTCGACTCCTGTTCAGCATCAATTGCTGGACCCTTGGGTGTGGAAACAAGAAGTCATCTGATTGTACTGGTCCCACCTATTTTTTAATGAATTAGTATATCTGTAGAATGCTTGGGAACAGTGTTATGTTTTTGGTAGCTTAGTTTTAATTTTCCTTTTTTCTTTCCTAATCACTTTCTTACATTCCCTTTGAAGTGTTTCATATTTCTGTGATGCTTCAATATTGCCTCTTTTCTTCATTTGTAAATGTAAGCCCCCCCCCTTTTGGGAGGGCTTACTATAGTGGCCTCCCTTCCCTCTTCGTCCATTTAAGGGCCTGGGAGGGCTTGATCCCTGCCTTTTGGGTGGAGTTTTTCCCAGGCCCTGGGGGTATATTAGGCCATGTTGGTGACGATCGAAGAGCTCGATGGGAGAGCAACAGCTATAGTTAGTCCGAGTGCTGTCTTGGCACTGCATCATGGGGTCTTAGTCTGCTCAGGAAAGCTGGGTGGTTAACAGGCCTGCAGCCATTGGGAACTGGGTCCAAATATGGGGAGCCGTGGCCTGGGGAGTTGGAGTAATCCCACCTTGTGCACCACAGCACCGGTGTGGGCCAGGGCCTAGTCTTCTTTGGAGGTATTGTTTGGGTAGTCACGGTGGGGACATTACAGTGGTGGCAGCCTGTGGCATGAGCCTGGAGGTGGTGGCAGCTCTCCAGACCCTCTACCTGTGTGGCACTGTGTGCCTGCAGAGTGACACCCTGTGGGGAGAGATTTGGGGAAGCCCACCTTAGCCCTGACATGTTGCCCATGTTTGAGCCTGTCTCTGGGTGTTGCAGCGGCCCCCCTGGCCCTGTGTTGCAGGATGGAAGAACCTGGTGTAGGAAAGCTGCAGCCTGTGCCAGTAAGGCCGGAGTGCAGCACAAGAGCAGTGAAGTGGCTATAGCAGTCTGGGAAAAGTGTGACGTGGCTATAGCAGTGGGAGTATCAGCATTGGGAGAGAATCCTGTGGCCTAAAAGGGTTGCTGCTGCTCTGTTTATGGGCCCCCGGCTCCGGTGAAGTCCAGCTAGTGGGTCAGCTCGGCCCTCAAGTATTGTGCCACAGATTTTCTTGCCTGTCTCAGTTGTGCCCCCAGCTCCTGGGAGCTATTTTCTTTGCTTTTAAAATAAATTAATTTGTTTTTATTTTTTAACGTGAGTGTGTCTCCTCCATTGAATGAATTCAGCTGCCTGCTAACAACGCTTGCTCTCCAGTGGTCCAGGTTCGAGTCTGCTCCAGGGTATTGGTGGGGTCTACCTGCCCTCAAGATCTCAGCTGCTGAACCCTGGTAAATCATCCTTCTAAGGTATGTGCCATCTTACCTATTGTTTCTGGATGGTCCGTTACTGTTTGGGCCCCCCCCCTCTCTAAACTTACACCAGGCCCCAAGACATTAGGTGGAGGGGGTGCTACATAAGTAAGTTTTCTTCTTTCTATTAATGATTTTCCTTGCCTGTCTATTAGATCATTGTGGCATCTCCTTTCTTATTATATCATTCTATTTTGGGAGTGAAGTACTCCTGTGTTTTGTTTTTAATGTTTCCCAAGCTATATTGGAATTGCTACTGCTCAGTTCTGTTTCCCAGTCCCATTCTGCTAATGTATACTGTATGTCTCCTACATCCACCCTTCAATAATCATAATCCTCCATTACTCCTTCTTTCATTTCTTTTTAATGTTCATTTCAAAAGTGAATGGTTCTCCTGCATTACAATTTTGCATTAATTTATTCTTGTTACAAAGGATTAGGTATAGTATATTCCCCTCTCTGGTAGTCTCTGTTACATACTGTGTTAAACCACATCCTTTAATTTCCTGAATGAAGTTTCTTTCTTGTAGTATTTTCTCTGCCATCCTAACCCAGTCTTTACCTGGGTAATTAAAGTTTCCTAGCATAGCTGTATTTGCATTCCTTATGGTTTTCTCACTCTCATACTGTACTCTAGTGCTTTAATCACAAAACCTGTGCTGTAGTTGTAAAGATTTTTTTTACAGGCGTTGAACTGTAAGAAATGCTATTTTTTCATGTACTCCTCCTTTAAAACTGACTGATGAATCCTTTTTTTTTGCAGTGACAGTTTCACCCGTAACACTTTTATAACTTCTTTGTTCTATTTAGTTTTGATTGTGTAATCTCCAATCTCTTGATAAACCATCCTGCTCCCTCACAAGTGATGATAAACTGTATTTTTAGTCAGGACATTGCATATTCCATTGATACAAAACCAGATTATAATATATAACTTTGGAATCTGTTGTCTGTGTGAAGATTAAAGTATTTCTCTTTGATATGAACTGCTCACTTCAGAGCTGCACAGGGCAATTGTGATGTCACAGGTACTATGAAAGCTGCTTATGATTGGTTTATTAGTTCATTGTGATGTACCCAATCTTCAGTATAGTGATTTTATAAAATAGGGAGAGAAGGCTGGCCCGGTAGTGCTGAGGGTTGAGGCACTGGACACCACACCTCACGGGTTTTGGAGTGAGCTTGGGCCGCTGGGGGTTGGCTGGGGGAGATAGGCTAGAGCGTCCGATGATGGCTCACCTTCTCTGGGGAAGGGAGGGTCTTTCAACCCGGCAAGTGGTGACCTCTGGTGGTGCTGGGGGAGCTACGGCAAACTGGAGCCACTTGAGCATGATTGGTCATGGGCGTAGGCTGGGATCAATCGGTCACAGGGGCTGCTCCTTCAACAAAGGAGGGGTAAGAACATTGCCAATGTCAGTATATGCACCATGTAGGATGGGCCTGCAATGTCCCACAGGAACAAAGGGAAAAACACCCCATCAGAGCTGGGAAGACAGAGTGCTGAGTTGGGTCCCGATGTGCTGGTGCTAGCCTACAGCCCCTGGACCCTGACAAGATATGCAAGACTCGGGGGTCTGCCCCAACCCCGACCCCACCCGGGGGTTTCCAAGGCCAGATGGAGGGATTGGAGACTGTCAGGTAAGGCACTGGCAAGGACAGCCTTAATGGGAGACTCCGATGGTGCGGATCTGCTGGGACAGTAGGAGGGGGGAAAAAGAGAAATAAAAAAAATAGGGAGAGAAAATCCAATGTTTTGATTGGTTGTTCCCTGTTCAATGCACAGATAAAAACAAGTCCTTAAAAGCAGGACTGCATAGCAATAACAAAAATCAGTGTGTCGACAGAACACTCGATTTCAAACTCTGCCATTTTTTTCAATGTTAGCAAGGATAATGGGACACAACTAAATGCCTCACTAAGCACATTTGTCAACCATTTTTATTTACAATAAAAATTTCAGTAAACAGATTGTGAGTCCCACAAATGATTTCTTTACCTAAACTGCACATTAACACGAATTGTTTCTTGTCACATCATGTTGCTGCTTCTCTGATTTCCTGCCTGCTACCAGCTGTTAAATTTACACTGCAAAGTATTTCTCTCATGTTGCACCACTGCACTTAACTTTCTGTCAGTCCCCAGCTGCTCTGGCTCTCTCACAGTCATACAAAAATTTTACACAACCTTTTATTTTAAATTAATGTTCAACAGTACAGCATAATTGTCCAGATGTAGAACCACATAGCTAGATTCCCTTGCTTTCTCAATCAGGACACAAATCACTCACTGCAATTGATAAGAAAGGACCTGGCATACAACCAGTAGCAAAAAGGAAAAAAACCTAAGCCAAAATGTTCACAATCAAGTCTCCCACACAGTAGCGAAGGGGGAGGGAGGTTGAACTTTTATCAAAACTATGGATGCCACAGTAGGACAAATGTCCCATGCAAAAAAATACAATGACATCAACAGGCAGCAGGTGGAAGGACTATTTTACCTCACGTTAACATAGTTTCCTCTTTTTAGAAACATAAATATAGTTTTCAATGTGAGAAAAATATTTTAAAATAAGGGACCATTTTATAAGCTCAATAAGAAATGATAGGGTGTGCACTGAACAGACATTACCACACTTCCAGGGGCTGAAGGCACTTGGCTTGCAGCCTTGTACCTCACTACACTCCTGGGCATGCAGTAATACCTGTTCAATGCACACCTTGTTGTGTCTTATTGCTTACATGGCATCCCCACCTTACAAGCTAATGTGTTATCTTGTACACCGGGTGCCAATCTTGAACAATTTATTTTTATACCTGTTGTGTAAACAAATATATCTGTACAAATGCATTCTTACACATATTGTGGCTGTTTTCATGACAGCTGTAATTGATTGAATAATGGATCTGTACTATAAATTCATTATAACATCATGTAAACTCAGCTAGGATGCACCTAACTGATGGCTGGAATTTATTCATTTATTTAAAAGATTTATCAGGAAAGACATACTGAGCCATAAAGCTTGTTTCCAGATGTGTCCTGGAGGAAGGGTGAAGGGGATAATTACATAAGTAAAATGCACAGTAATATGACAATGCAGTAAGACACAGCAATGTACAGTAACACACAGTATTGTATTGGCATAATTAATAATGCAAATTAATTACATCAGGAGTGTGAGGACCAGGCACTCCCAGGCTGTAATATCAAGAACAGAACAAGGTAGGAAAAGATCAATTAAACAGGAGGGGCCACAGAGAGGAGACAAGAGGAGGGAAAGAAGTGAAGCAGGGGAGATGGATTAGGATTGGGACTAGCAAGTATAGAGGAAACGGAGGGGGACAAAGTGATGGGATAGGATAAAGGGAGGGGAGGAGAGTGGAGAAGGTAGAGGGGGAGTAGGAAGTGGATGCAGGAAGAATTGGAATGGGGTAGAGGTATTAGCGGAGGGGAGTGAGGAGGGGGAGGAGATAGGGAGAGGTTGAAGGAATGGAGGGATTTTAAGGGTAGGAGAAGAAGAGGAAGAGAAGATTTAGATAGGGGAGAGGAAGTGTGTAGCGGTTGGAATACATTAGAAGTGGGACATGGGAGGTGCAGAGAGGTGTAGGAGCTTGGGGAACAGGAAGAGTGTAGGGAAGAGGAAAGAGGAGAGGCAGGACATTGGACTATGGGCATTTGCAGGAGGGAGCAATGCGGGCTTTGAGTAGAGAGGAAAGAGAACGTTTTGAGGAGGCAGCACAAATTGTTAGGGGAAAGAGTTCCAAATACTAGGAAAGTGGAACAAGAAAGCATTCTGTCCAGCAATGGATTTACGAGAAGGGAACAGCAGGGAGTGATAGCCTGAGTTATGGAGCGGTAAGCGGAAGGAGGCATAGGGCAGAGAAGTGAGCTGAGGTAAGAGTGAAGCCAGCCAGAATTTAAAAATCAGGGCTGTGCAGTGTATTAGGCAACAATCTACCAAGGGGGGGGAGGATGGGAAATGGCAGAGTATAGAGAACAGTGTCAATTAGGTGTCAGAGTACAAGGAGTGCAAGCCAAATCAAAACAGCAGAAAGAGTGGAAGAGGGGGTCTAGTCTGGTCAAGGTGGACTTAGGAGCAACACAGTAGACAATGTCTCCATAATCAAAGATGGTGAAGATCATCTTAGAGATGATATCTCGGCGAGCAGGTATAGGGATGCAGCTTTTGTTCCTATAAAGGGCACCAAGCATGGGGTGTAGTTTTTGTGAATGGCATCTATGTGTTGAGAGAAGACAAGGTGCCAGCATTTTAATATTAAGTACCAATTGGAAAACGTTAAGGTGGAAACAGGCACTGCTCACACCAGAACTGATTTTTTGAGGGTACCCTAGACTTTGCACTATGGTTAAAGTGTGCCCTATCTGAGACATGTGACTTTGCAACCCCAAGCTCCCCACTGCTAATCTTCAGCCTCGTCTCCTGTTTAGCCCTAACACAAATGGCTTCTCTCTTCTCTCAAAGTTTAGCACAACTGGGACTGCTCTCCTCACCTAGATTTTTACCCATTTCTTGGGTCAGCACTATTAGCACTCATTTCCAATTTGCAGCTACTGGGTGGGAGGGCAGGGGCTGCAATCAACATCCCCTCTGATGGGGGGGGAGGGTCGTCAGATGCCACTGGTCTCTGGGGTATCACATGGCATAGAGAAGATCCCACCCTTGCAGCAGAACTACTGTCTTTCCTATGTTTTGCATTATGACAGGATTTGCCATCACCTTTTACTGGACAATGGGATATGCCTTCCAATGTGGCTGGCTGTTGCGCAGTGGGCTGGGTGGGTTGGGGCTGCTGGGATGGGGGGTCTCCTCCTGGGGCAGGAGGGCAGGCTACGGAGGAACACTCAATTCATCTGTCACATTCATCAGCACCTTCTCAACACCGGTCAGCTATAACGTGGCCCCTTGTTATCTAGTTGTCCTGTTCTCCCTTTGCTCTCCTGCTGCCATGGTAGCTGCCTTGGTACCCAGAAATCTCCTTGGAATCACTGCCTTCCCTCCCCCACCTTGACCTGGGCTATTTACCTGGTTGTTCTTGTCTACAGACAGCCTACTCTTCCCTGAGATCATGCTCTCGTTAATCTGGACAGCCGGAGACTTTGCTATGCTCACTCTTATGACATGTTATTACTGTATCAGAGAGGGAGGAGATTTGCCTGTAGCTAGAGTACCATCACCTCTCTGCCCTTTAAGATTCACAATTGATTGGAGGCTAGGTGAAAGACAATTCTGCCCTTTACCACATCCTCTTTGGTCACACTTCAGTTGCTACAGAGGACCGCAGTGTTTCTGTGAATTTTCCCCATAGGGAGTGTTGATCAACTCCCATATAGGAGAGTTCTTTGTTCTCTCCCTCCCTCCCTTGTAAGCTCTGCTGAGGGAATCCTTCCCTTGCCCTCAGTGCTGGGGATTGGTACACTAACTGTGGCCAGGTTCCTTGACCCCATACTGATTTTGAAAGTTGCTCTCTTTGCCCTGTTGGCACCCGGGTTAAATTGTGATGTTGTTAAATACAGTTGGCTACTTGCCAATGTGCTTATATATCTTTCTGTATCTTCACTTACTCTTTCTATTCTATTTCTCTTCTTTTCTCCTGATCTTCTTTTGCTCTTGAGGTGGAGAGGCTCAACCCATCTCAGCTCTAGTTACCCTTTCCCCTTGCTCAAATGGCTACATTCTCCACAGGTATTTCATGTAATATAAATGGGATTCAAAGTCCCGTTAAGGGGTACTGTCTGCTGCAGCAACTCTAGAGAGATAGGTCAGATGTGCTCCTTTAGGAGACTCATCCCCCTGACTCATAGTATGCAAAATTGACATCTCTGGGCTACCAAATGATAGTTGCCTCCTCCCATTGCTCTGGTCAGAGATGAGAAGTGGTGATCTTAATCCCCAGGGGTGTACCTTTCACCCTGCAGGACCAGATTGCTGACTCCTAGGGTCGTTTTGTCACTGCGATGGGTCAAATGTACAATTCCCTCATCGCCCTAGTTTCCCTATATTTACCCTTGGCATCTAAGAAAGCTACCACCCAACAATTCTTCAACAAATTACTGCTGGTCTTATGAAGCCAGTTAATCATGGGGGGGGAGGGGTGATCTAAATGCTACGCTGTCACCTACATAAGATACCTTCAGTCCTGCCATACATCATGCCTCACCTCTTCAGAAGTACTTATGTCACATCCTGGCCTGTCTGGGGTTCATAGATCTTTGGAGACACGTTTTTCCAACAGGTAAGGAGTTCACAGACTATGCAACTTGAACAGGCACCTTGTCCTATCTCAATTTTATATATATATATATTTTTTTGCTCCTTCCAACTCCAGGCCAGTCTCCTTCAGGCCTTCCTATGCCCCTCGTTGCCACACTGACTCGATGCAGCCACCCATCACCCCATATTGCAGCCCCCCTGATAACCTCGACACAACCTTTCACCGGGTGGGTCCCTCTCCTCCGAGGGAGAAGGCACCGGTGGGGTGGCCAGTGCAATTCTTGGCCCGGGTGCTGCTGGGATGGTCTGTGCACTGCACGGGGTTTCGTGGCAGTGGGAGCTGGTGACCATCATCCAGTCAGCCTTGGTGCTCTTTTTCCATTTGCTTCCTGGGGGCATGGCATGCCACTAATGTCAGGCATATGCCAACATTCATCATGCCCCATTAGTTAGTGGGACCCCATGCATTGCTATGCCCCCAGCCTCCTCCAGGGGTCAGCAAGTGCCGGGTTGCTTTCCCGCCTTCCCCCGAGAGAAAGCAAACAGTCATGTGTGACACTCAAGCTCTCTCTCCCTGTCTGGCCCTCCAGCACCCGGGTCCATTCCTGAACCTGAGTCACTGGCGTCGCAAGCAGAAATCCAACTGCTGCATCTACAGGCCTCGATTATATTTTTAGTACAGTGAAGCATTAACTTTGACTTGTGACCGCTGCCATAGCACATTGCTCCTATTGGATCATTCCCCAGTATACAGTTCTTACATGTTAGGAAGACTTAATTGAATGAGTCACTGGAGGCTGAATCATATGCTCCTCCATGATCCTGAATTTAAACAACTAGTCGAGGATAAAATCTTACAAGTGTGGAGTGACAATAATACCTCAACATCAAGTCCTGCCATGATCTGGGATAACATCAGGGTTATCTTTAGAGGGGAAACCATCTCTTATTTGACTCGGGGAGCTTGCCTGCAGAAACTCTACACTACCTGCAACCCCTCCAGTGGTTTCAATACCAAGGGGATCCTTACGTGACTTCTCATATTCAACATGTCAAAGAGGAGCATCAAAAACTATTGGATGAAATGGTTGAGCAACAGTTGTTATACCTGAAATACCATCACTATGAGGGGGGTCCCAGAGGGGGCATGCAACATGGCCCATAAACTTTGCACATACCACACCCAGACATGTGTCTCACAGCTCTTTGACCTGGATACAGTCTATGTGTTAAAACATCCAATGGCCATCTGCACAGCCCTGGCTAAGTACTATCAGCAGCTTTACACTGCAGATGATCACACTTCCCAAGAACAAATAGGGGCATACCTCCCCAATCTCTCACTACCTAAGTTGTCGTAGGAACAAGCCAAAGGGCCTGCTAACCCCTATAACAAAACCTGAAATCGACGCTATCCTCCATCATTCTGAAACTGAACAGGCACCTGGCCAGGACAGCTATCCAGCTGAATTTTATAAAACATTTTGAGAACCCATTATCCCATTTTTGACCTCTGCTTTTCAGGCACTACAATAAGGTGAAACTCCCCCTACAACCCAGACATATGTGGTCATCTCAGTGATATTGAAACCCCAGAAAGACCCTCGCTACCCTACTTCATACAGACCCATCTCCATGCTCAGCTGTGACTACAAAATCTACATGTCCGTCATTGCCTGATGGCTTGAGAATTTCCTCCCCCATTTAATAGATCCTGACCAAGACGACTTTATTAAGCACTGATAGGCACATGAGAGTGTTGGATGTAACCTCCTATTAATAGACTATACAGTTACAAGCCAAATTTCCCTCATGCTGTTAAGTCTGGATGCTGAAAAAGCATTTGACAGGGTGGTCTGGCTGTACCTCTGGGCCACCCTGTCCCATTTTGGAATCCCATAAAAGTCTGTATGCATGCTGCAGGACATATACGACTCCACTCAGGCTTACCTCAAGTTAGATGGCTCCTTATCCCAGCTGTTTCCCTTAACCAGAGGCACCTGACAGGGTTGTCCACTGTCATTGCTCCTTCTTTACTTAGAGCTCATAACTGCTCCCATTCATAGCAGTCCTGGGGTGGAGGGGATTCCCATGGGGGGCAGACAGTACAAAGTATCATTGTTTGCAAATGATGTGCTATTGACATTAAACTCCCCAGAAGATTCAATCCCAGCAGTCTGGGAACTTTTCCATGACTTCAGTATCTTAGCAAGCTATAAATTAAACACCCTTATGATGGAGGTACTTCTCCATAATTACTTACCCTCTATGCAACTAAAACATAAATTTCTATTTAAATGGCATAAAATGATCATTCAATACCTCAGAGTTAAAATTACAAAAAAACTAGCAGATTTAGAATTATTCAACAACGAGCCCTTGACCCAGCAAATTAACAAAGACATATCTTGCTGGACACATCTCACTCTTGGCCTTTTTTTTTTGTTTGTTTAATATTTTTATTAGCTTTTGAACACATGAACACATTGACAGACATAACACTAAGCAGACAAAAATACAAAGAAACAGCCTAAGCAGATTGGAGCTACTGACAAGAACCAATAAAAACACACATGTACAGACATTCTGTTTTCAGGCTATTTCACTGAGTTGGACAATAAGACAACACGACAAAAAATCAAAAATAATATAAAAAAAAACCTAACAGCTCTACTAACTATTTACATTTATCCACATCCTATCAAAATTTCATGAATTTTACTTCATATATACCGTCTCTTAAGCTGCCATCAACGTTTATAGTCACATTAAGGTTTCAGTCCCTATTTCATAAATGCCACTTTTTTCTGTCATAATTTGATTTAAGTTAAGTTACAACCCCGCCCCCTTCCTTAGGCTCCCAGCTGTAGGATCATCGCTTCTTCCATAGTCATTGCTGCCAGTAGGGGATTCCATGTAGAAATAAAGGACTTTATCCTTCCCTGAATTTGGTAGGCCCTTTTCTCCATTGCCAAGGCGCTAGTGATCATAGCATGCCATTGTTCAATGGAAGGGTCCTTTGCTGACACCCATGTGTTCAGGATAGCCTGTCTAGCCTGTGGCAATACAAGCCTGATCCACTTCCTGTATGGGGCCCATTCTTCTCCTTCCCCCATTTCCACCCCAAATAGGAGATCAACTGGATGGAAAAGGATGCCCACCCCTATCCTCTCCTTCATATGCTGCACCACTTTTTTCCAGAAAATTTGCAGCTGGGAACAAGTCCAGAAACAGTGCAGATATGTGCCTCTTTGTTGTTGATATCTAGTACAAACGTCTGATACCTCTGGCTGATATTTATATATTACCACTGGGGGGTAGAACAGTCTGTGGATGAACTTATAGGCCGACTCTTTATAGCTATTCAACATCAATAGGCCTATATGCATTTCCATTATAATTCCCCAATTAAAGTCAGAGATTGAGAGCCCTAAATCATTCTCCCATCATTCCTTCGTGTTTCCCATCTTTCCTTGCAAACTATCCCGGAGTATGTGTGCCACACCCCCAATCATCCCTTTCGGATCTACCCTAGCTTTACAAATCAGGGCCTCTATCCGCTGCAGAGGAAGGAGTTGGGGCCCACACTTCCTCAGCTTCTTGTAGTAATCCCTGGCATTAAAAAAACCTAAACATATGACTGTTAGGAATCCCTCTACCCTCCATTAACTCCTGGAAGGAACATATGTTTGGCCCATTTAGTAGGTCCCCTACCTTGTGTATCCCCCTATCATTCCATTCTGCAAGTCCCTGATCCTCTAATCCAGGCCGGAAGAAGGGGTTTCTGTTTAGTGGGAGGAGCAGCATTTCTACCTCTGCACCCCACCATCTTCTTAATCTGTTCCCAGCTTTCTAACGTCCAGATCATCATCGGGTTTGAGCACGACTGGGCCAAGTAAGCTTTTTTCCATCCTCTGGCTAAATATGCCGAAAGTCTGCCCTGTCCCTCCATTTCTTCTAGGCCTATCCAGCTAGCTACCTCTGGCTTCGCAATCCAGTCCTTAATCACTCTTGCTTGTGTGGCCAAATAGTAATTCTTTATGTCTGGGAAATTTAGCCCTCCCTCCTTTATGCTCAGTTTTAGCCTACTCAGACTAATCCTAGCCCTTTTCCCCTGCCACAGGAAGTCAGAGAATCCTCTCTTGAGTTTCCTGCTATCTTTCTTAGTCAGACCCATTGGGAGCATCTGCAGCAGGTATAATATCTGTGGCAGTGTATTAATTTTCAAGAGATTCATGCGTCCAATCCAAGATAACGGTAACGCTCTCCACCTTTTCATATCTGCTATCATACTGTCGACCATTGGCCTATAATTTAGCCCATATAGCTCTGAAATATTCCTCCCAATGTTCACTCCCAGATATTTAAAGGAAAATCTGACTTCCCGCAGGCCACACCCTTCATTTTCTCTTAATTTCCCCTTTCCCACATACATTACCTCTGATTTGTCTAGGTTTACTTTGTAGCCTGAAAAGAGTGAAAACCTATCGTGTCCAATATTATAGGAATAGAACTCTCCAGGTTACCCACATATAGGATCATGTCATCTGCATATAGCGACAGTTTATACTGTTGCCCTCCATTCCCCAGTACTCCCACCACCCTTTAATTCTGCCTTATGGCTATGGCTAGAGGTTCAATAGCCAGATTGAACAGAAGTGGGGATAGTGGGCATCCCTGCCTCATCCCCCTATATAAACTAAAACATTGTAACAGCCTGCCATTAACTAACACCACAGCCTGAAGAGAAGTGTATAGGGCCCTAACAATATTTACAAACCTTTCCCCCATGCCGAATCTACTTAGAACCTCAAAAAGGTATCCCCATTCAATGCGATCAAAAGCCTTCTTGGCGTCCAGCGCCAGAACTGCTGTGACTCCTGGACGCCGAGAAGAGCCATGCACCACATTAAGTATCTTCCTTACATTGTAATAAGAGTGTCTCCCCTTCACAAAGCCCGTCTGGTCCAGATGTACCAGACGAGGCATCAATCCTTCCAAGCGGCCGGCTAACACCTTAGCATAGATCTTCACATCCACATTCAATAAGGATATGGGTCGATATACGGCGCATTCTTGGGGGTCCCTTCCATGCTTTGGAATTACACAGATCGTCGCCATCCCCATAGTAGAGGGGAGCAGGTTCCCTTCCCTTGGTTCCTGGAATACCTCCCACAGCAAATCCACCATCTTTTGCACCACTGCCTTATAAAACTCAACAGGAAGACCATCCGGTGCAGATGCCTTACCTGCCTTCATATCCTGTATAGCTCTTTTGATCTCTTCTTTAGAAATTTCTCTATCCAATTCCCCTCTCTGCCGCTCATTGATTTTCCAGAACTTAATCCCTTCCAGAAAAGTTCTCGCTTTCTCCAGTTGGTCCTCGCACTCACTCTCATACAAAGCTCGATAGAATTTCCTAAACCTTTCCCTTATGGCCTGAGGATCTTTCAGCAGCATTCCCCCTTCCCCCTTTATCTCTTGAATTCTCGTCACCCCCCTCCTGCCTTTAATAAGATTGACAAGCATGGGTCAAGGCTTATTACCCCATTCATAAAACCTTTGCTTCACAAGCCATATCTGGCTTCTTGCCTGTTCAGCCAGCATATTGTTGAGTGTCCCTCTCACTGTTGCCAACATCTGGATACTCCCTTCATCCCCCCCACCACCTTACGGTCCAACATCTTGACCTGCTGAAACAGCTCTTCGTACCTTCTATTCTGCTCCTTCTTATACACTGCCACATACCCTATAATAGTCCCTTTTAGATATGCCTTTCCTGCATCCCAAAAGACCTGTGTGGATGGCGCTGAATCCCTATTAAGCTCAACATATCTCTCTACTTGTTCTCTCAAGAAGGTCCTAAACTCCTTCTTCCCCAACAGGTACAAAGGGAACCTCCATGTAACAGGCCTCGTCCTACCCACCTCCATTTCTAATGTCATTGTTACCAAGGCGTGATCCGAGACATGTGTAGGTTCATGTCTCACATCCACCATCTTGTGATACCAAGAGCCTTCTACATATATATGTGGTCTAATCTCGACCATGTTTTGTGGGGGTTAGAGAAGAAAGTGAATTCCTTAAGGTTCGGGTTAGCTGTCCTCCATGCGTCCAATAAGTCCACTTCTACCACGCCCTTCCTCCACTGTTTCATACAACTCCCACCCCTACCCCTCCCTCCAGAGTGATCCATGATTGGGTCCGGTGTGCAATTGAAGTCGCCCCCCATAACCAACCCCTGAAACTGTTCCCTCATTAACAGTTCTAACAGGTTTCTATAAAACATTGGCTCAAATACTGCTGGGGCATATACACTTCCAAATGTTACCTGGGTCCCATATATCTTACCTTCTACGAGCACATATCTCCCTTACTTTTTGTCCTGTACCACTCTTGAAACCTTAAAAGGGAGGTGTTTATGTATTAGTATTGCTACTCCCCTCTTATGTGAGGAGAAGGATGCTGCGTAGCTAGCTCCCACCCAGTTCCTTACCAGCTTCTGATGCTCTGATGGGGTCAAATGCATCTCTTGGAGTAGGGCCACCTGGGACCTCACTCTCATAAGGGCTGTAATTATAGAGGTTCATTTAATCGGGGAAGAGATGCCTCGCACATTCCACGAGACTACCTTCACTCTCTCCTTTTGGTCCATCCGAGTAACCAACCGACCTTTATGACCCACTTAACCCATGTCATCCCTCTTACTCCCTTAGTTTGTGGCATTTCTCTGCTCTTTGGCTCTCTTAGTGTGGACTTAACATATAGCTCTTGAACAACATATAAAACAAAACATTTAAACTCCCTACCCCCCAACTTATTTACAATATGTGATTTTCTCTCCTCTTGCAAAACATACAACATTCTTACAACCAGTATGTTCTCCCCTCTATATTTCGTTACAGGGTTTGATGCAAGAAAAACTCTTGATCAACCTTCTCCCCGGGTTATGTACTACTTCTTACCACCTATCTCCTGCTCTGTAACTTCTTTTGGTTCACACAGCACGACCTGTCTATGTATTTCGTCTTTCGTCCCCCTCCTCCGTGACATAATAAATTCCATCCTCATTTCCCTGTAGTTGTTATCACAGGGTTTCACAGCTTTCAGCGTTACCCCATCCTTTGTCATTGCCCTCTTTTCTTGCCCTGCCCCCCCCAGATGTATTTCATTTACAAACTTCCCTTAAGTCTACCCTTCGTACTACTGTCAAGGGTAGGCCCCGCGAATCCAAGCTAGCACGCAGGCCCTCCTCGCAACATTGTTCTACTCTCTCCCCAACCCCCTCAAGCGTTCAGAAAGCACCCCCCTCCCCACTTCCTCCCATTCAGTCCTCCTTCTTCATACTCATTCCTGAAGATCCTTTAGGCAGTTCAATAACTCGGATCTGCATGTCTCCCTTATCCGGTCCACCAGGATAGGCCACACGAGTCAAAATCAACGCGCAGGCCCCCCTCGCTACCATCGCTTCTCTTCTCCTTTAGACAGTGCCGCCAGAGTCAGAGGTGTGTCACCAAGATCCCTAGGTATGTAGCATAACAGTTACATTCTCAGTGTCCCTCAAAGAGATCTCAGCTGAGCAAAACAGATTGTCATTACAACCACATTGGGGGGGCGGGCGGGGGAGTCCGGGGCGATCTTCCACTAAGACAAGAGAAATGCTCTGCAAGCATTCCAACCTCACCACATGGCTAAAGATCAAATGTCTCAGGGCTTTAAAGTTCTCTCATCGTACCTGTCATCGAGAGCAACTTTGCTTGGAAAATGAGAAATCCTCAACTATTTACAGGGTCTTAAATGCTTAGCATCTCGCTGCAGTACCAGACACCTCCCTTCTGTGAATCTTTAAAGGGGGTTCACTCAATCTTCTTTTGCAACTCCATCACAAATTTATGTGTTTTTTCAGCCTCCCAAAAGCTATACGTAGCCCTCTCAAACTTAATCTTCATAGTAGCCGGGAACACCATATACCACTACACTTTCATCTTCTGGCAAGCAGCTATCACTGCGTTGAATTCTCTTCTCTTTTTCCCTACCCTCGCAGAGTGGTCCTGGGACATATACAGATGCACCCCTTCATATTTCAGCTCCAGCAAGGCCTTATATGCTTTCCACATCTCCTGCCTGTCTCGGAAATTATGAAACCGGAATATCACTTGCCTCGGGGGTTGCCCACTCTGGGGCCGTGGCTGAATTGCACGATGAGCTCTTTCTAGCTTATATCTCCCTCCTTTAGGTTTCAGGCCCATAATTGCTGGCAGAATTTTAGCACAGAACCCCAGGATGTCCGCACTTTCCCTGCCCTCAGGGAGGCCCCGAAGTCGCAAGTTGGACCTTCGTTGGTAGTTCTCCTGATAATCCATTGCCTCATGTCCTGGAGTTGTTTCTCTAGCTCTTCCACTCTCTTTCCCAATGGGTTCAGCATGTCCTCCGCAGCCAAGAAGCGGCCCTCCATCTCCTCCAGCCTTTCGTGCTGCCGTTCAATTTGCACCTCCATTGAAACCAGTCGCCCTTCAATCTTGTTCTCCAGTCTCTCCAACTGCGGAGATAGAGCTTCCATTAATTGATCCTTCAATTCTCGGCCTATCGCTGTCATTTCTGCAGCCAAAAATGAGATGGGGCCAATGTTGTTAGTCTGTCCCGCAGCCGGGGTTTTTTTGTTACTTTTAGCTCCCGATCGCTGCGATTTGCCCGTCGCCGACACAATAAACTCATCCATAGTGTATTCAGACGTTACTAGATCTCTTACTGACAGTAAATTTAATACGGATTCTGGTGGATTTACAACTTATATTCACCCGGGGATTGGAGCTCGAAAAAGGCACGTCCTCATGCCATTAAGCGGTCACGTGACCCCCCTCTTGGCCTTTTTAACCATATAGAGGTGATTCAACAAAATATCCTTCTTAGGTTTCCTCCAAACCTTCACACTTATGCCTAATAAGAGCTATTTCAGGGCCTGGAATAAGCTAATCTCTCACTTTATCTGGCAGGAAAGCCCCCCCCCCCACATTCATTTCTCAGTTTTGCAGTTTCCTAGAGATAAAAGAGGGGTTAACCTGCTCAGTCTAATTTGATATGTGCTGACATGCCATCTCAGAATAGTCTGCCTCTGGCTTACTCCTTCTTACCATTCATATATAAAACAAGTTGAACTTATACAAAATTATATACATGATCATGTCCATTACCTTTTCGGCAATTCACCTGCTTGTACTCCCTTAAGTAAGTTCCACCACCATACCACTGAAACATACCATCAGTGGATACTCATACTAAAACACTTTCTTACCTCAGTTGATAGATTTTATCTCCAGGCCATAGCACATGACATGGCCTCCCCCCCTCAAGAGACTTGATAAAGCATTGCTGTGATGGCATAGATAAAGTATCAGATATGTATTCCAACTAATCAGTCCAACGGGGATCCTATTATTTGTAACCATTCAAGCATCATATCATCTCCTAACAACTGACTTTTATAAATGTTTGCAACTTTGCTCTTAACTATTTCTTAGGGAAGAAACCTTATCTTGAACCGCCGAAAAACCATCACCACTTGTTCACCTAATAAAGTCCTCTTTGATAGTAGACACCTGGGTGCATCTTATCAGTCAATTATAAAAGGCATCACAAGCCTCTACTGCTTCTACCATCTTCATCCTCCATATTTGGAACTGTGAGGCAGACACCACCTACTCTATGGATGTATGGCATAAATATAACACTCCCTCTCACAGAGTAACTTCTGCTTCCTACTGGAGGGAATACTGGAAGTGCCAGCTCCAGTATTTCCTCACGGCAGCTATGACAGCCAAATATGTAGGTCCAGCTGCTGGGCAATGCTGGCACAAATGTGAACAATTTCAGTCAGATCAAACCCATGTCCTGCCTGCCTGTATCTTCCATATTATTGCCACGGCGATGTATGAAAAAAAATCGAGGCTATATTTGGTTGCCCCAGTGTGATTACTCCTTCTTTAATACTTGTATCTGTTCCACCAGAACACTGCACACTAAGTAAAACATCCCTAAAATGGGTCCTTTTATTGATCTTAGTGACCAAAAAGCCATTACAAGTCTATGGCACACTGAGAAACTTCCCACCTGGACAAACTGGTGAGAAATCACACTTGAACTGTATATGTTGGAAAGGATGACAGTGCAAATGGGTTACTCGTGGGGTAACGCAGGGCTCAGTACTGGGTCCAGTCCTTTTTAATGTCTTTATAAGCGACATTGCAGAGGGACTGGAAGGAAAAGTATGCCTCTTTGCAGATGACACAAAGATCTGCAACAGGGTTGATACACAAGGAGGTGTGGAAAGGATGAGAAGGGACTTGGCAAGGTTGGAGGAATGATTAGACGTATGGCAGCTTGGATTCAATGCAAAGAAGTGCAAAATAATGCACCTGGGAAACAAAAACCCAGGGGAAGATTACACAATGGGGGAGGAGGTAGTAACAACAACAAAAATGGAAAGGGACCTGGGGGTAATCATATCAGATGACCTTAAGGTTGGCAAGTAATGTGAGAAGGCGGTAGGGAGGGCTGGGGGATACTGGGATGCAGAGGGAGAGGTATCACCAGTAGAAAACATGAAGTTGTTATCCCCCTGTACAGACAGTTGGTGAGACCCCATCTGGAGTACTACATCCACTTCTGGAGATCCCATCTCTGCAAGGACATAGACAGGATGGAGGCAGTTCAGAGGAGGGCAATTAAAATGGTGCAGGGTCTGCAAGAGAAGCCATACAAGGAGAGACTAAATGAGCTTAATATGCATACCCTTGAGGAAAGAAGGGAGAGGGGGAACATGATAGAAATGTTTAAGTACCTCAGTGGAATCAATAAAGTCCAAGAGGGTAGCATCTTTCAGGAAAAGTGATGGGCAAGAACAAGGGGACACAATTTGAAGATAGAGGGGGGACGGCTCAGGGGCAATGTGAGGTAGTATTTTTTTCACAGAAAGGGTGGTGGATGCATGGAACAGCCTTCCTGAGGTGGTTGTGGAGTCTAAAAATGTGGGAGAATTCAAGAATGCATGGGACAGACATAAGGCAATTTTTGTGGGGGGAAGGAAGAAATAGACTATTGGTTAAATAGGATCTGCAGCTTATCCTCTAGGTAGGGAAATGGGCAGATTAGGTGGGCCAAGCAATCCTTATTTGCCATCAAAGTCTATGTTTCTATGTATCTATGTTTCAATATCAGCAAGATAATCACCCAGATTTTGTCCAGGTCTCTCCCCTCGTCTGTTTTTTCTACTTTGCTTTTATTCTTTTCTGTGGTCCTACAGTGGCGTGAAAAAGTATTTGCCCCCTTCCTGATTTTCTCTATTATTGCATATTTGTCACACTGGATGTTTTCAGGTCTTTAGACAAAATATAATATTAGATAAAGGGAACCCGAGTGAACAAATAACACTTTTTTTTTTTTTACTTATTTCATTTATTTAATGAAAAAAGTTAACCAACACTAACGGGCACTGTGTGAAAAAGTAATTGCCCCCTAGTTAAATCAACCCAATTAAAGGGATAATTAGAGTCAGCTGATTGAACACAGCCAGGCTTGATTACAGCCAGCCCTGCTCAATATAAATCTCACTTATTTTGACCCTTACCATCAGAGTCACATTGCCAGCACAAAGATTTAGCAAGCACATTATGCCATGATCAAAGGAAGTTCCTGAAAAGATCAGAAAAAAATGTGTTGCCCTCTATCAGTCTGGAAAGGGTTACAAAGCTATTTCTAAGGCTCTGGGACTCCATCGAACCACAGTGAGAGCCATAATCTCCAAATGGAGAACACTTGGAACAGTAGTGAATCTTCCCAGGAGTGGGCCTGCCAAAATTACTCCAAGGGCGCAGCGTAAAATCATTCAGGAAGTCTCAAAGGATCCTAAAACAACATCAAAGAACTGCAGGCTTCTCTTGCCTCAGCTAAGGTCAGTGTTCACGACTCCACAATCAGAAAGAGACTGGGCAAAATGGGCTTCATGTGAGAGTAGCAAGCGAAACCACTGCTAACCAAGAAGAACATAAATGCTCATCTCTCATTTGCCAAGAAGCACCTGGATGATCCACAAGCCTTTTGGGAAAATGTTCTATGGACAGATGAGTCCAAAGTGGAACTTTTGGATGACATGGATCCCATAATGTCTCGCGTAAAGCAAACACAGCATTCCACAGTAAGAACACCATACCAACAGTCAAACATGGTGGTGATAGTGTGATGGTGTGGGGATGCTTCTCTAAGGACCTGGATGACTTGCCATAATTAAAGGAACCATGAATTCTGCTCTGTACCAGAAAATTCTTAAGGAGAATGTCCGGTCATCCTTCCGTCAGCTGAAGCTGAAGCGTGAGTTGGGCCATGCAGTAAGACAATGATCAAAACACAAAGCAAGTCCACATCAGAATGGCTAAAGAAGTAAAATGAAAGTTTTGGAGTGGCCTAGTCAAAGTCCAGACTTAAACCCAATAGAGATGCTGTGGGGACCTGAAACGAGCAGGTCATGCTCAAAACCTACCAAATGTTACTGAATTAAAGCAGTTCTGCGAGGAAGAGTGGGTTAAAATTCCTCCACAGCGATGTGAAAGACTGATATTGAATTATAGGAAGTGTTTGGTTGCAGTCATTGCAGCTAAATGTGGCATAACCAGTTATTAAGTGTAAGGGGCAATTACTTTTTCACACAGTGCCAGTTGGTATTGGTTAACTTTTTTTCATTAAATAAGTGAAATTAAAAAAAACAAGTGTTATTTGTTCACTCAGGTTCCCTTTATCTAATATTACATTTTCTCTAAAGACCTGAAAACATCCAGTGTGACAAATATGCAATAATAGAGAAAATCAGGAAGGGGGCAAATACTTTTTCACGCCACTGTATATCTCTTCCTAGTGCTTTCATTCTCCTGACTCCCAGGTTATATATTTCTGTTTATACTGCCTTCTTTCATATCTGTGTAGATATGCATTTTGTTGACTATTCACAACTATCTGGAAGCAATTTTATTTATTGCTTTGATTATGCTGCTAAGATATGGACTTCATATTGAACTGCTGAAAGAAGATATCTTCACAGAATATCCATGGACTTCACTTTTTACTTTTCATGATTGTTTATTCCTCATCAAAGCTATGATCATGCAATGCTGTTTACATGATATGGACATTCCGCAATGTATTGTGTTATTTTCAAGATCTGCATTTGAATATGTGGAATTCCTTTTTATTGCTGTATTTCTCAATAAAAATTAATTATTAAAAAAAGTGTACCCTATCTATTATAGCCTCCTCTGGTTTTCCATTACATAACTCACTGTTTTGTTTCTATTTCGGCAGCTACCTGCAGCAGTAAATGTTTTGTAATCTTTTTCACATTAAAAGTACCTCGAGATCAGTCCTTTGTGCCAGCCTGTCATTTTAACACAGCGCCCTTTACTTTTTTGTGTGTGAAGTTCCATATACTGCTGTGCCCTAGGTGTCACCCCTGTGGAGCTGCCCTTCACTGAAGCTGTTGGGCCTGCTCCTTTAACTGAAGCTGTGTTGGTCCTTGCTCTGACTGTAGTGGTCCCCTTGCTGCAAAAGCTTTCAACCTGATTGACTATGATCTCCTTCAACTCTTCCTGTCTGATCTGCATTTTTCTAATGATACAGTTACATGGTTTGGGAACTACCTCTCCAACAGATCACAAATAACCACCATCGATGGTCACCACTCCTCTGTTTACCCCATTAAATATGGGTTTCCACAGGGCTCTATCCTGGGCTCCCTTCTATTCACACTCTTAATCTCCCTGAAATCTGTTCCAGGACCAAATTGGTTCTCTCTGCCGACACCGTCACCCTATAATATAGTCAAAGATCCAGATGTGATGATCACACACCTTCAAGCAGACTTCTCTAAACTGCACACTTGGATCTATGAAAAAGGCATGGTCCTAAATTCTGAAAAAAAATCCAAACTCATATTGTTCTCTGGTCCTAGGAAATCTTCTTTCCCAGAGACTAAACTCTCTTAGACAACCTTGGGAACAACATCAGACAGGTTACTGACTTTAAATACCTGGGTATCTCTATAGACTCACACCTGTTTTACAGCAATCATGTGGCGCATGTGATCAACAAATTCCATCAGAGGCTTGGGTTGCTTTACCGGACTCAACGGTTCCTAATACCCGAGTTGCATCTTCGTCTGGCCTGCTCCCTCATTTTACCTATTTTATTCCATGGATCCATTATTTATGACCCCCCCGCCACCTCTCAACATTTCTACAAACAAGGATCCTGCTACAACAGTGCAATTTGATTTGTCACAGGGCTTCCATGGAGAACCCATCATTGTTCCCTGTACAAGGTCTTAGACTGGCTCCCACTAGAAGGGCATTTCACTCTCAGACTCTCCTTGGCCTGGTGGTGCTGAGGGTTGAGGAGCTGGACGCCACACCTCGCACCACGCCAGTGACCTGGGTTCAGGAATGAGCCCGGGGTGCCAGGATTTGGCCAGCAAGAAGAAGAATGAAGCACCAGATGGCTGCTCTTCTTCTCTGGGGAGGGTTCACTGCATGCTCCCGTCGCTATACCACCATCTAGGGAAGCCTGGTGGGTAGGTGCGGTAGCTGGAGCAGCAGCATGGGCATTGGCCAGACGTCGACAGGGGGTGGAGCCTTCCAGTTCACTGGCCCCCATTGCATGCCGATGTCTAGGGAGAACAAGGTAAAAACCCCTCGGTCTCTCTCAGGCGATGACACCTCTGCTCATCTCGGGCCCGCAACGGCAGACCACACTGTACAGGATCCGCATCTCAGCATGTTGGCCTTGGGGAGGTGAGTACAGGGGAGTGCCTCCTCACTCTGCCTGGTGGGTTATCTGGGTGCCTTGATTTCTGTATGAATCCATGGTACTCTAGGGGCAGACCACAGCGAGAGCAGGAAGAGCAGTTCAGAGGATGTCTGAGGAAGGGGAGAGATGAGGTAGTCAGGAGCATAAATACTAGGTTAAAAAAAACAAAAACAAAAACAGACTCTCCTCCCTTCACAAAATTCACATGGACAAATTACCTCCCAGCATCTCCACTCTTTTCCCCAAATCATCTCCTTCCCACACAACTAGAGGAGCTGCGACCAATGTTTTTAACACCTCTTACTGTACTGTCACACCTTGCTGGCTCAAAACTTTATCATCTACTCTGGGACCAAACTCTATAACCAACTCCCCCCTCTCTACTTTCCTGCACCTTTTCCAGTGCATTTCAGTGCTCTTTCAGTAGGTACCTTCTCATGAGACCTTCCTGCAACTGCCCTCTCTCCTCTGGCAACAACTGAAGTAATTTCCCTTTTTCTCTCCTTCAAACTCTTACCTCACACCCCCCCCACTCCATGCTCCCACCTTTCCCATTATTCCCTTTCAATTACTCCCTGTGAAATTCCTCTCTCCGCTTTTCCTTCTTACTCCCTTACCCTGGTGTCTCTAATTACACCTCTCTGTTTCCTTTCCTCAATCTCATGGCTACAGGTGTTTCATGAGGCCCTCTTACGTGTGTTGTTTTGGAACTAAATTACTCTTGCTCTGTATAAATTAAATGTGTTCTACTGTATATAGTCATTATATCTATGTCCAAATGCTATGTGTTCAACTGTATACATTACATCTATACTAGTTTCTGTACTTGTTAATGACCTGGTTGTCCTTATCAATTGTACTTGATGTTTCCCTGTATATAATAATGTCCTTTTATAGTAAATGTGTCTATCATTTCATGAATCACCTCTGTATAACAACTCCCGGCATAGTGTTCTGTTCAAAATGTACAATCTTCCTCTACTGTATGTAAATGTAATTGCATAGCTTGCACATTCTTCTTATGATGTATTGAACCACATGTCCCTATCCCCCAGGATGCATCTGGAATCGAGCCGAAACCCACTCAGTATGCTTTCCTGGTAAAACTCTTAAATAAATAAATAACTGTTTAGAAAACTGGCTTTATTAACTGTTTAACCAATCAGGACAGTTTCCCCGTCTGCTCCTTATACAGCTTTTCCACTAGATGGCGCTGTTAAGCTCTGGACACTTTCCATCCCCCTCATTAACATAAGCTGCCCTTTTGTTATTGCTTCCCACCTACAAGCTCTTTCAGAAAGTTCTTACTGCAGCCCTTAGTAATTCCCTGTTTTCCTTTTTGCAATCCTTTCACTAACCCCCTGCAAGTCTTGAACCCATGCCCCTCCAAAGCTCTGCCTCACTGCCAGCTGTTGCTCTTTCCTCTTGGCCATCCTAATAGTGTCACTCTTTTCATGCTTTTGCTGTCATTGAAACTCCACATCTCCCCAGCCTTACCTAGTACCTTCCCTCTATATTCTAGATGCTTAAACACCACTTGTTTGTTGCAAGATCCCTGCACTAGTGGTCTCCCTCGAGCACTACTTTCTCCATAGTCAAAGATGGGGAGGATCATCTCAGAGATGTTCTCAGTGAGCAGGTATAGGGATACAGCTTTTGTTTCTATAAAGGGCACCAAGCACGGGATGGAGTTTTTTGTGAATGGCATCTACGTGTTGAGAGAAGACAAGGTGCCAGCATTTTAATATTAAGTACCAATTGGAAAACGTTAAGGTGGAAACAGGCACTGCTCACACCAGAACTGATTTATTGTGGGTACCCTAGACTTTGCACTATGGTTAAAGTATGCCCTATCTGAGATATGTGACTTTGCAACCTCAAGCTCCCCACTGCTAACCTTTAGCCTCCTCTCCTGTTTAGCCCTAACAAAAATGGCTTCTCTCCTCTCTCAAGGTTTAGCACAACTGGGACTACTCTCCTCACCTAGATTTTTACCCATTTCTTGGGTCAGCATTATTAGCACTCATTTTCAATTTGCAGCTACTGGGTGGGACGGCAGGGGCTGTCAATCAACATCCCCTCTGACAGGGGGGTCGTCGGATGCCACTGGTCTGTCAGGTATCACATGGCACAGAGAAGATCCCATCCTTGCAGCAGAACTACTGTCTTTCCTATGTTTTGCATTATGACAGGATTTGCCATCACCTTTTACTGGACAATGGGGATATGCCTTCCAGTGTGGCTGGCTGTTGCGCAGTGGGCTTGGTGGGTTGGGTCTGCCAGGGTGGGGTTCCCCTCCTGGGGCAGGGGGGCAGGCTACGGAGGAACACTCAATTCATCTGTCACATTCATCAGCACCTTCTCAACACTGGTCAGCTATAACTTGGCCCCTTGTTATCTGGTTGTTCTGTTCTCCCTTTGCTCCCCTGCTCCCATGGTAGCTGCCTTGGTACCCCGACATCTGCTATGAATCACTGCTTTCCCTCCCCCACCTTGACCTGGGCTATTTACCTGGTTGTTCTTGTCTATAGACAGCCTGTCCTTCCCTGAGATCATGCTCTCATTAATCTGGACAGCCGGAGACTTTGCTATGCTCACTCTTATGACATGTTATTACTGTATCAGAGAGGGAGGGTATTTGCCTGAAGCTAGAGTACCATCACCTCTCTCAACTTTAAGATTCACCATTGATTGGAGGCTAGGTGAAAGACAATTCTGCCCTTTACCACATCCTCCTTGGTCTAACTTCAGTTGCTACAGAGGACCGCAGTGTCTCTGTGAATTTTCCCCCATAGGGAGTGTTGATCAGCTCCCATATAGAGGAGTTCTTTGTTCTCTCCCTCCCTTGTGCCTGTAAGCTCTGCTGAGGGAATCCTTCCTTTGCCCTCAGTGCAGTGGATTGGTACACTAACCTTGGCCGGGTTCCTTGACCCAATACTCATTTTGAAAGTTGCTCTCTTTGCCCTGTTGGCACCCCAGGTTAAATTTTGTTGTTGTTAAATACAGTTGGCTACTTGCCAATATGCTTCTTGTACTGCATCTTTCTGTATCTTCACTTGCTCTTTCTATTCTACTTCTCTTCTTTTCTCCTGATCTTCTTTTGCTCTTGAGGTGGAGAGGCTCAACCCATCTCAGCTCTAGTTACCCTTTTCCCCTTGCTCAAATGGCTACATTCTCCACAGGCATTTCATGTAATATAAGTGGGATTCATTGTCCCATTAAGAGGCACTGTCTGCTGCAGCAACTTAAAAGAGATAGGTCAGATGTCATGCTCCTTCAGAAGACTCATCTCCCTGACTCATAGCATGCAAAATTGACATCTCTGGGCTACCAAATGATGGTTGCCTCCTCCCATTGCTCTGGTTGGAGATGAGAAGTGGTGATCTTAATCCCCAGAGGTGTACCTTTCACTCATGCCTCTTATACTCTGCACCCAGACCCGGCACATCCCTTGGGTATAAACCCTCCAAGGAAGGGCCACCCTATCCACCTAGGGTACTCTACAATATTGAGCTCTGGGCCAGGGTGGTGGGCAAGGAGAGGTAAGTGTCCAGCATTGGGAGTGTGGATCTGGGGAAGTGCCTTCACCTATCCCCAGTGGAAGGAGTTTTTCTGCTGTTTTGGTCCCTCCCCCTTGGCTTAGACATGCAATGCGTCCCAGTGCGGGCATGCATGCTTCCGTGCATGCCTACAGAGTCACTGCTGCGTTGATCCTGGTTGTTCTGGATCTTGGGCTTGCTGTGCCCCTAGCCTCTGCCAGGAGTCCCCAGAGCCTGGGATCAAAGTCTCCCTCCCTAGGGGGCAGAAGAGCAGTCCTATGGACGCTCGATCGTGTCCTACCCCTGCCAGCCCCCGATGGCCTGAGTTCACTTATGAACTCAGGTTACCAGCATGGCATGAGGTGTAGCATCCAGCTCTTCAACCCTCAGCACCACCGGGCCAGCTTAGGGGCCAAAGATGTCTTGATGTGGTGAGTTTCATATCGTCAGATGTGAGGGTGCGGAGGTACGCAGTGTCAAAAAACATGTAAATTACTGTTTTTTGTCAAATTCTTCATCATGCCACTGCACAGAAACAGCATGGAATTTGGTCTGCAGTGTACAAAAGACTTGGGTCACAGATATACCCTTTGAAGATTTGGTGAAAAAATATTAATCCGTTCCAAAGTTACAAGTTTCCCATTATTTCCTATGAGAAAAGTGAAATGCTCACCTTGAAAAAGGATTCTTTATCACAAATGAGGAATTCTTTTTCAAAAACGCAGGGGCCCCATTATTCAAACTGCACCCAAAAAGTGCACAATAGCAGGAGCAAGCACGAGTCTATTGCGCCCACACGCAAGAGACGCGATATTCAAAAATGGAGCAGGCCAAACTGCGCCTACAGCTGACAACTGAATATCGCACCACCTGCACCATAGCGCAACTAGGGAGGGGAAGCTGAGCAGATCTGATGCGCCATAGCGCAACAAGGGATGTTCAGCTGAGCAGTCCAGAGGCACCATAGCGCAACCAGGGATGCCCCCCAGCAGGAGCGCAATGTAACTGCACAACCAGGGGAGTAGGGGCCCACCACCCATGCCACAGATGGGCACAGGAACACACAGCAGAACAGACATTGTCCCCCCACACCCCATGCACTGCACAAGTGGGGGAGGGCTGGAATAACCACTGGCCCATGGAGACAAGCAAACAACCCACAGCCAGACCACGGTGCCCTATCACACCTACCGGCAAGCTGTGACTGGCACACAAGGAGGGCTGACCACCCCATGCCACACCATCCCCCCCAATGCAGAGCACACCCTGCACCGTGAACCTCAGACACCCCCCCATGAGCAGTGATCACCACTGCAGGAAACCCCATGCATGCCACCACCCCCACTGTAACACTACAACCCTGTGCACCACAGAACCATGCAAGCCAGCCCCACCACGAGCACCCATCAGTGGGTGGCAGCACACAGCAATGCAACAATGACAGACACAGTGCCACCATGCACAGTCCCCCCCCCCCGAGGTACTGCTGAGAGACCTACCATGCATCAGCACATGAGGTACCCCACATGGGACAAGGCGTGCCCTTGACACCACCACCAGTGGTACAGCACCCTGCACAGTAGTCCAATGACACACCCTGTCCCACCACTGGCCACAACAGCCAGCACAGACACCCACAGTGGTGCGTGGAAGCAGGCACCACACCAGATGCCACAGTGTATGGACAGACACCCACCCATACCCAAGGGCACAACAACACAGGGACGCAGTGGTGGGGCAACCAAGCCCCCATTGTGGGCCCATGTAAACTGTGTACACACAACCCGCAGTCCTCCATGGCACTGGAGTGCCAACCACCCTGTGTAGGCACTGTAGACCCATACACCAACATCAGTCACCCGGAGCACAAGTCACAGACAGTGGGGCACATCCCCTGCAACACACAGCATGGAGGTGGAACAACAACTGTGGTGCCCACAGTGCCACCCAAGGCAGGCATGCATCACACCAGTGACAGGAGGCAACCCAGCAATGTGACGGGTACAGTGGCTGTCCTGCAGAGACTGCCACCACTGACATGCCAGTGGACCGTGCAGATCACAGACATGCATGTGTGTCAGCTGCACAGGCCATGGACGGGCCGATGGTTGTGCCATGGACACAGAGCATGCACCATGGATCACTGCACACAGTCATTCAGTGCACAGGGAACAACACACACACACACACACACACACCACAGACACTGACTGATAGCTACCCCCACAACATAGTCACCTCCACACGGACACACACACACACACACACACACACACACACGACCGCACCACCCCTGCTGCCATGCATACCACTGCGGCTGAGCACCTATAGCCTGCTGCAAATCAGAGACCACCACAGTATTCATATCAAAATTAAATGTATTGAAAAAATATATAACAATCAACTATATTCAATATTACAAGAACTATATACAATATAACATATGAACTATATACAAGGTTGGGGGCCACAAACAAGGTGGGGGTGGGTAGAGGGCAGGGTGGACAAATGGGATGGGGAAGGAGGGGTGTGAGGGTGGGGCAGGGGGAAGGGGAATACTGGGACCAATCTATCCCTAGCGGGAGCGCCTTTCCCCGCTCTGGCTCCTCCGGGCTCTGTGCCTCCTCAGTACCCTGGTTTCATCTATGCGTCGCAGGATGTCCAGCAACACCCTTGCCGCCAAAAAAATCTCCTGCAGTGTCTCCCGGATCTCACGAAGCTGGCGGGTACCTAGGACAAGGGAGCACAGTCAATAGGTGTGAATGCACAACCCCATGCAGCCCGCCCACTGTGCACGGCACAGAGCCGTGGGACATACGTCTGTGATGGTGTGTGACCACCCGCAGTGATCACGTCCACAGGACCTTCCCATCCAGGCGCATACAGCCATGCGGAACGCTGCACACACCCACCGGCCAAGTAATTCACAGCACCACCGTGGCCATTTAGTGACATGGCTATGTGGTGCAAAGGCAGTGGCACAACCATGTACCTTGTGCACGCATGGACCACCATTGACGCACTCCCAGACATGCATTGCCACTGGACAGTGTTGACTGTAACAAGTTGCATGCATGGCAGTGGTGTCGATGGATGGTGGCCATGCCCCACTGCCCACTCTGTCACACAGCATGCAATAGTAATCATGGATGTATGGCACTCACCTTCATCGGGCTGGTCAGGTGGGTGGTGAGGGCCCTCGCCCCACCTGGCTGCACCATTCTCCTCCCGCTGCCGCTCTTCCCGCACACGGCGGCATTCCTCGGGGCCTGTGGGGCACACATGGAGAGAGGAACATCAGTACAATCCTGTAGCAAAGCCCCCCTGCCCCCAGGTGTGTGCCTTCCCACCCAGCCAGACCCACCCACCCCACACCCTGTGAACACCACCACAGCCAACCCCGGACAGTCCCTCCCCTATGTGCTGGACACATACAACACTGTTACCCATATGGATGATAAAAGTGTGTTGATGGAACCCCTACCTGGCCGTGGCACCATGCTCCTCCTGGCACATGCCCGCAGGCATGCCTGTAGCTCCGGCTCCCTCCTCTGCAGGTCCCCGTATCAGTGCCTGCACTGCTCTGCTCTTCTCCCCCATCCAGTGGCCTCCTCAAGGGCAGTGGCCACCTCCTGGCACACCTGGGTCCTGGCCCTGTCCAGGGGCACCTTCCAGAACAGAGGCCCAAGGTGTGGCTCCACAATGGCCACTAGGTTGGCCAATTCAATAGCAGACCACTGGGATGCCCTTCTGCATGCCATTCTCTGTATTCTAGTTGGCAATATGGCACTCTGCAGCTCGGCTCCCCATGTGCAGATGCTGTGCAGTACAGCGCTGCCATTCCCTATCGCGCTGTCACTGAACAGCATGATAGAGGTGCACCCATGCCTGACGCATGGCCCCTAGGGGCCAAAGGTCAGGCACAGAATCAAGGGTCTCTGGCGCATGGACACGCACAGTGCCATTGGAACACAATGCATGTAGTGCAATTGGCTGCCTGTGTGCCAGCGCCATAGCGGCCTACCACGCAGTTGGCCCATTGCGCCTATGATGGCCCAGTGGCACAGCGCCATGTAGTTACTATCACTATAGCACCACTGGCACAATGGTGGCCTTGCCCTGCATTGCCTACCATGCACAGCACATCATCAGCATGGCAGACGCCTGCGTCAGCAACCCGGGCACGTGCAGTGAGGTGTGTACTACACATGTCACAGAACTGTGCCATTAGCTCAGCACGTTCAACACAATTGCGCAAAGCACAACAGCGCGATATTCAGCCATCATATGCAAATCATCGAATCAGCCATTCAATGGCGTAGCACTGCAATTTGCATCTACTTAAAGTTGCTCCTTGCCTCATTTGCATGGGTTGCGCTATAAAAGTGTGACATTGTGCTGTAGTGGCCCTAGTCAGTTACTGCAGTTTATAGGTGAGTTGCATGCTGTTAGTTTGGGAGTGTGGACTGTGGATTTAGGGACATGCATGGGACTGCATTGTCACAGGTAACAACTGTCATTCTTACAGGCTACATAATGACCGAGCAGGTTGTTGGAGAGGAGGAACACAGTGGTGGGAGGAGGAGGAGGCCTAACTTTACAAAGGCCGAAACCAAGGCCCTGTTCGAGGCCTACCTGGATCAGGAGCCACTTCTCAGTGGACGGTGGGGAACACCTCAAGCCCATGCTGCTGCATGGGAGGAGGTGGCACGTGCTGTGAACCTGCATGGCAGCCACCAGCACTCCATGCAGGAGTGTAAGAAAAAGATGGGCACGGACAGGAGGATAAAGGAGAAGGTGGCTGCCATTAGGGCAGCACGTGCTGCAACAGGTGGGGGACAGCCGGAGGTGGTACAGCTGACCCCACAGGAGGAGAGGCTTGCTGGAAGCATGCAGCACAGTGCCATTGAGGGTGTTCTGGGTGGTGGCTTCTATACGGGTGGTGGCCCATCACTGCATGGTAAGTCATGGTCTGTATATGGGGGGGGCAGGGTAGGTCACATGCAGTAATGTGACTTTGCTTTCCCTTACAGATCCTGAGCATCTGTATGGGTCAGCGGTGGTGGTCCTGTCCACTGAGGACAGTCAGCTGGAGTTGGAGGAAGGCCCATCCACCTCTACAGGTATATGTGGAGCATTGCGACAGTGGGGCCGCCTGGCTGTCCACACTGATGTCATTGTAACAGGTGTGGAGAAATCCCTGCCTGTGTCCCAGCATGCTGGCATCCATGGATGCCAGCATGCTGTGACTGTGGCCAGTGCAGAGTCCGTCACCAGTGATGATGATGCTACCATTGTGGACAGTGACACGTGTGTGCCACGGGATGGCCACACAGCAGGCAAATTTGCGCCCATGGCTCTGGGTGGTGCTGCTGTGGAGGCCTGCATGTCAGCACGGTCCCAGCCTGTGCCTGTCAGTACCAGTGGGGCAGCACTGGTGTCTGTTCAGGACAGTGGGACTGTTGCGACCACTGCAGCGGCACCACTGAGCCCTGGGGAGCGGCAGCCAGAGGGGCAGCATCAACAGTCGGCCAATGGGCTTGGGGGTACAGGGTTCTGCGGTGGCATCTGTGCACCACCTGTGGACATGCCCAGACCTGGTCCTGGTGTGCAGCACCCACCCTCAAGGGGTGCTTATCATCAGGGCCATGCACACCCTGAGGGACAGGATGCTGAGGAGGCTGATGACCTCTTGGATGAGCACACCCGCCTACTGCAAGCATCGGTCCAGCAGCAGATGCAGCTTGCGACATCCGTGGATGCACTGCGTGTGGCTCTGGAGTGGGCAGAGGAGCATTGCAGCAGGGACACCGCTCTGATCCTGGCAGGGATGGACCAGTTGTGGGAGGATGTGACCACTGCCATTGACAGGCATGCACAGGCATTCACTGCTGTCATGGCCACAATGGGCACACAGTCAGGTGCCCATGCATCGCAGACACCACGCAGTACACTATCCACCCCTGTTCCTGTCGTCATGTGACTCCCACCCTGTCAAAATCGGGTTCAGCTGTGGGCATCCCGAGCACTCCTGGTGCAGGCATGTTTGGTGTGCTGCAGACCCCTGTGCGAGCACAGTCGCGTTCACACAGTGGAACTCCTGGGGAACCATCGGTGCCATCCCATGAGGCCAGTGGTCAGCCTGTCAGTGCTGGTGGGTCTCGGTGGGGCCACCTACGTATCTGTGGCAGCCGGGCCACTGTGTCATGTGAGTGACCTGTCTCCCAGCCCGGCTACTGTATGGTGCTGCCCTGTGTGCATTGTGTATTTCAGTGGGCAGTGCACGGGTGGGTACATGGCCCTGCACATGGACACAAAGTCCACCTGCACACTCTCCCGGTTGCTGTCCACAGTTGTGTGTGCATGATGATGCCTGCATTGCACTGTACACCAATGTGCAATGGTGCTCAGCATCTGACACACACACATGGACAGGCAGTGGGCGTGGTGGCCTATGAACATGTGTGTTGCTAGGGTTGGCATTATGGGTCAGTGTGCCTCCTGCCCTCTGTGCACGTTTGGTGCATTGTGTGTGTGCGTTTGTGTGTGTCTGTCCATGTGGCATGTTAATCCTCACCCATCCCTGGTTGTGTGTGTGCTTCTGTGCCCTGCCACTTCCCTTGACGGCATGCACCCCCGGTGTGTGTCCATGCATGTTTGTGGGTTGTGCTTTAGCCACTGGTGGTTGCACATGGCCCCATGACTTACCTGGGTTGGCTGAAGTGCTCCTCCGTGATGGTGTCCCAGTGCAGCTGTGCCAGCAGGATCAGTCGGGGGTCCCGTCGGCCAAGGGGGGGCTGCCCATCACCATCATCACTGGCGTCCTCATGGTCCCCATCGCTGTCCCCCTCTTGGACCTGTACCACTATCCCACATTCGTTGGCCATGTTGTGCAGGATGCAACAAGCCAGGAATAGCCCATTGGCCTTTGAGGGGCTGTACTGTAGGGCACCACCAGAGGTGTCCAGGCAATGGAAACATGCCTTCAGCATCCCGAACACCCGCTCAATGACATTACGTGTGGTGGCATGTGCCTCATTGTAGCGTTGCTACGATGGGGTCTTGGACCGCTGGTAGGGTGTGAGCAGCCAGGGACGGAACGGGTATCAACTGTTACCTGTGTGTAGAGGGTGGAGGTTAGTTTAGTGATCAGTATTGCCCTACCCCAGGCCATGTAGGCCACTACCATGTCACCTCTGGCCATGCCCCCCCAGGCCCTATGATTGTCCATGTGGTTTGCATACTCACCCACTAGGTGTCCAGTGGGGATGTCCCCACTCTTGAATCTGTGACAGAGTGCTGACTGGTGCCAGATGAACGAATTGTGTGCTCCCCCAGGGTGCATGGCACAGACATTGATTATGCGCCCCCTGGCATCGCACACCACCTGGCAGTTGATGCTGGCATAGCCCTTGTGATTGATGTATGCAGCCCCCTCGGGGCCAGGTGGTGTGTGTATGGCCACATGAGTGCAGTCTATTGCCCCTAGCATGCCAGGCATATGTGCTACCCTGTGGAACTCCTGCATGTTTGCTGTGCACTCTGCCGCTGTGCTGGGGAAATGGATGTACTCCGCAGCATGTGGCAGCAGTGCACTGAGGAATTGGGTGAGGTGGCATGACATGGCCGACTGGGTTATGCCTGTGGTGTCCCCATTTGGTCTCTGGAAGGTACCTGTGGTGAGCAAGCACATGCAGGCTGTTACCTTAGTCTCAACTGACAGGGCATGGCTCCATCGTTTGGGTGCCTGCATCACATCACTGCACAGCTCACAGAGCCACCTCAGAATTGCCCTATTCAGGCGGTACCGGACCACAATCTCAGTATCAGTGTACAGCTCAAAGCTGGTGTGGGCTCTGTACTGCCTGTTGGGGGCATACCACCGATGGGCCCTTCCACAGCCATGCTCCCCTGCCACCTGCCTTCTCACCCCCCTCATAACAGCCTCCATCTGGAAGGTGGCACTGGCCATGTCCCTGGCTTGTGTCCACCCCCCTGGCAGCTGCTGCTGTATTCCCCCACCTGCCTGTGCTGGCCTCTGTGCTCTGTGGCACTTCCCCCTTCTGCACTAGCTGTGGCTCCCCACACCTTCCCTGTGCCTGGGTGTTCAGAGTGCCCTTTCCCTGGCCTGCCCTGTTTGTGCCTCCTTCCCTGTCTGTCTGCCTATGGTTCTGACTCATGTAGCTTCCCTGTAGTGTTCTTGTGCCTCTCTCTTGCTCCTTTTTATTTTGGCTCATTTCCACTATGGTGCAACTTCCACTTGCTCCCCTATTGCGCATGGCGCAAGTCGTTGAATATCGCACTGCGCCATTTATGCATGGTTCCTCCCCCTTCAGTTGCGCATGCCTTCATTATTATTGTGCTGTTGCTCAGCATGATTTCGGGGGTGCAACTGCCTCCTGCTGAATATTGCAGAATGGCGCAATTTCTGACTTACGCAGGCGCAACCCTATTGCGCATGGCTCAACTCTTTTGAATATCTGGACCAGGATCTTTTGCCACAAATACGGAATCATTTATCGTTCTGCCGCAATCTTGTTTTCAGTTAGCGGTGACAACAAAATTAAATTACTAAAAAAATAAAAATAGAGGGCTTTAATAAACACCAACAGTTGTGTCTATCTAATTGGGTTGGTAGAATTTGATTCTGGGGTTAGTATTTTGATTGCTTACTTAAAAATGTGCTTTTTTACCATGAGGAAAATTCTTTTTCACAAACAGTGGAAAAAAGTTCCATGAAACAGGATCTTTTTCCACAATTGGAGACACAGGATTCTCTTTTGCCACAAATTGTGAAAAAGGAATCATGAAATAGGATCATTTTTTGTAATTTGCGAAAAAGGATTTTTAAGAGAGTTGTTGCTTTTCACTGCACAGTTACAAAACGGTTTGTTATTTTGGTCTGAAATTTTCAGGGTACAAAGGGCTTGTCACACAGATGTGTCTTTTGTGGTTTGGTGAAAATATATTAATTTGCTCTGGAGTTCTGCGGGGTTAAATTTTAATTAATTTCCAAGAGGATAACATTGTAATGGGAGGTGTACTCAATCGTTTTTTTTCACTGTGCTGTGAAGAAATGATTTGCAATTTTGTTCTGAAATATTCAGAGTACAAAGGGCTTACCCCACCAATGTGCCTTTTCCTGGTTTTCTGAAAATATATTAATTTGGTGTTGAGTTATACAGGTTTAAAATGTTCCAGTGTTTTCTATAGGAGAACACTGCAATGTCAGGTGTGCCTTTGGGTCTGCATATTACGAGATGGGGATGCAGGGCCCTGCACTCCCACAGGTAAAGAAGGGTAGCACTACACTATCTCAAAAAATATGCATGGATGGATGGGAGCACAGGGCCAACAAATACAGATATCATTAAGGACTGATGGGAGCCCAGCCAACTGGAAAATAGGGATACGATTACAATATTGCAAAAATTATGAATGGATGGATGGATGATACTGTGCGCTCCCACAGGCAAATATGAATACCATTAAGGAGTGATGGGAGCGCAGGCCTTATGCATACCTGACAGGGCCCTGCTGTCCCACACACAAATACACAGAAGATTATGTAGTGATGGGACAGGGAAAATAAGGATACAATTACAATCTCTCAAAAATTTTGGATAGTTGGGGGCATTAGGCCCTCTTGGCCCTGCACTCCCACAAGCAAATACACCTATGATTATACTGCAGTGAAGCCTGCTAGGATCAAGTGCAGTGTCACAGTTTCCCTGCATGACAAAAGGGATTGACTACCATTGAAACTGCATTTTCCCCTGCAGTAACTCTACTGCAGAATTCTGCAGAGTTGGGCTTCATCCTGGTGAGATTCACTGTATCTCAAAAAGTAAGGAAATTCTCTGCAGAAACATTTGTTAATGCATCACTAGGATTCCAGTGACAAAAGTTGGGAAATGCAGTCTTAGGGTTCCCAACCCTAACACCCCACCCCCACTCTGTATGCAGGAATAGGCATGGTGGGTGTGCCTTGGGGTTGTGAACCCTAATGCTCACCCCATTCACCTATACAGTACCAATTTTAGCTTACTTACTCATGGAATGGGGTGAGCGTTAGGGTTCACAACCCCAAGGCAAACCCCCCTACACCTTAGAACCATAAGACCGCATTTCCCAACTTTTGTCTCTAGAACCTTAATGATGTATTAACAAAGTTTTTTGCAGAGAATTATTTGTTATGCATTGCATTTTAGGATTTGGGAACTGGCACTGTTTACTGTGTCACTTGTTTGGGGGGAGGGACTGTGTGGGCAGTTTATGCATTGTTTTCTGGTGTGATAGACTTGTGTTTCAGTGGCCAGGTACCCCATATCTCTACCCCAGGTTGAGGCACTGCACCATGTTAGACCAGTGTAGCACATTCTTAGGGGACCCAGGCCAGCCTCCTCGGGATAGGTGGACAGGTGAACAGGTGAACCCCAAGGGCCCTGGTACAGTGACCATTTATACAACAGTTGCCTTAGATACAGCTCATTATCCACTTTTATTGCAAAAAAATAACCAGTGTTGGGGTGGGTAGAGAGGCCTTATCTCCATTTGGCACCTGTTTAAAGGAGCACAATCAGTCGGTCTGTGTAAATTGTTCTGCTTCAGCTATCAGGAAAATTAGAAAAGGTGTGCTCCAAGTATCCATCGTGGGACTCTGACTATTTTTTTTTTATATAAATAATCTACTATCAACTGTAACCAATTCCAGTTTGAAAATGTATGCAAACAACATGGTTCATCTTACTCAGGCACTTCTTCAGGATTTCAATAACTTACAGCACTGGTTATTGAGACACAAGCTCATAATTAACATAAAAAAATCCTTAAGCTTTTGGGACTTTGCTAAAGAAAAGAACACCCATCAGCAAAGCTGTAGGGTTACCATACATGATGCCTGTGATCTGGGTTCAGGAACGTGCTTAAGTCATTTGGGGCCAGCCAGGGAGGGAGAATTAAGCAGCCCAGAGACAGCTCTCCTCCCTTGGGGTGGGGGCTCTGTGGGCTATATTAGATCAAGGACAGTTTAGGGGATGTAATGGTGAGGGATCCCTTGGGTTCAAGTGATCACAGGACTGTGTGGGCTGCCATCAAGTTTAATGTCAAGAGGATTGGCTCCAGGACTAAGGTCCTGGACTTTAGGGAAAACTTTGAGGATGAGGGAGATGTTGGGGAATAAAATTAGGAAAGTGGAGGAGGCAGTAGGAACAGTCAGAAAATGGGATCAGATTAAAAGTGGATTACTGGAGGCGACAGACCTCTGTGCAAAAATGGTGGGGGAAGAATAGGATGGGAAAGAAACCACTATGTTTCTCAAAGAGAACTGCAGTGGCAGTAAGGAAACAAAAAGAAGGCATTTATAGGTATAAAAAGAATAAAACTGAGGACAACCGGGGGTCATACAGGAACAAAAAAAAGAGGGTGGCAAACAGGGTAGTGAGACAGACAAAAGTGGAGGCAGAACTAAGGTTAGTAGCACGGGTTAGGGAGGGTGACAAGGCATGTTTCACTACTGTATATACAAAAGCAAACCAAGGGAGGATTGATTAGGCTAAAAGGGAGGTGGGAAGGGTAGGGGACGAGAAAGGTAAGGCAAATTTACTAAATCGTTATTTCTGTTCAGTATTCATTGTGGAAGACAGGGGCTCTCTGCCGGACTACAGCATGACAACCAGCAGGAGATTGCTAGCAGGTGTCAAAGAGACACCCATTATAGAATAGACAGTGCTGAAGGGATTTCAAGTACTAAATGTAAATGACTCAATGGACCCAGATGGATTGTACCTGAAAATGTTAAAGAAGATGGAGCAGGTCCTGCTGTTTGGAACAGAAGGTCTGGAGGTCTGTAGGACACCAAATGTTGTCTCTCTTCATGAAATTGTGAGTTGGGAGGAGCTAGGCAACTGCAGACAAATCTGTAGTGGGCACACTACTGCAGTCTATAATTAAGGAAAGGAAAGTGGAGTTTCTAGAGGCCAGTGACCTGTAGGATTCCAGACAGCATGAATTTACTAGTGATAGGCTATGCCAAAGGATCCTGACTGAAGTCTTCAATTGGGTGACAAAAGCCATGGATATGGACCAGGCAGTTGATGTCTTATACCAAAACTTCAGCAAAGCCTTCAATTCAGTCCTACACAAGACTGATTAAGATGTTGGGTGACCTTGGAGTGGGGGACAAGATTACAGGGTGAGTGAAAATTGTTTGATTGAGAGGACCCAGAGGATCGTCCAAAATGGAGATCCATCAGTGGAAACTGAATTCATGAGCATGGTGCCCCAGGAGTTGGTCCTAGGTCTTGTTCTCTTTAACTTATTTATTTGATATAGGGGAGGGGGTATAGGGAAAAGTATGCCTCTTCTCAGATGACACCAAGATCACTGAAAGAGTGGACATCAAGGGGGGGATAAAGGCCATAAAGAAATAATCTGGAAGTCTGAAGAGGTGGTTGAGGATGTGGCAGATGAAATTTACTGCAAATAGTGCAAAGTAATGCACATAGGGGCCAAGAACACAACAAAGGAATACAGGACGGATGAGGTTGTAGTGGAGAGCATATCACATGAAAGGGGCCTGGTGGTGTTGACAATGAAGAACGTGAAGGTAGCACCACAATGTAGTAGTACTATAGGCAAGGCAAATCAGATGCTGAGGTGCACAGGGAGAGGAATCAGTAGCAGAAGAAGAGCAGTAATGTAGCCCCTATTAAGATCCCTGATTCACCCTCTCTTGGAGTATTGTGCATAGTTTTTGAGCCCACATTTGAAGATGGACAGGTACAGGTTGGAGGTGATACAGAAATGAGCCACCAAAATGATACAAGGGCAACAGGGAAGGTTCTATGAGAAGCAACTGGAGATCTAAACATGCTCACACTGGAGGACAGTAGATAGTGGGGCAACATGATGGAGACATTCAAATACATCTGTGGATTAAACAAGGTGGACAGCAGTAAGCTGTTCATGATGAGTGGAAACATGGGTACCAGGAGTAATTCCCTGAAACTGACAGAAGGAGGTTCAAAAAAGTTGTCAGGAGGTATATTTTTACAGAAAGAGTGATGGCGGACTGGAAAAAAGGTTCAGGAGGTCACGGGACTGAAACAGTGAGAGGGTTCAGAAAGGGATGGGATAGGCACATTGGAAAAGTGTTTAAGGGAGCAGAGTTGGGTTGGAACAGTAGGAAGGATTGACAAAGGCACAGTCCCAAAATGAAACAGTATTGGGCAGATGGGATGGGTCACTAGGCCAGTATTTGCCATCATTTTCTATGTTTCCATGTTTAGTAGCAGGTTTGGATGGGTGCCAGATAAATACAGATGCATTTGATGCCCCTGTAGTCTCTGTTGGACCTTCCCTTTGCACGGACTTTCCAGACAGACTGAGTTTTAGGATTCAGTATACTGCCATGTTGCTTGACCCTATAGTTGTAAGGACATTTACCGTTATGAGGCAGAATAAGGTTTTGGGTGTGTCACAGGTCTCACTCCCAATTTTCCCATTTTTGCTGGTACATGGACTCTATCTAGCCCCTTCTCATGGTTAGAGAGCCCTTTAGTGCCCAACTACCAGGGGTCAGTTACTTATAACTTACAAGTGGTAAAGCCACAAGTGTGTAATGAAGGTTGTACCCTTGCTGTTTGTGATGTGGTTACCATAACATTGATTTTAAAGGTATATCTTGTAAACAAATCTTAACTGAAGATTTATCTTTCTATGGAGACCAACAGCTAAAGCTAAAATGTACCCAGGGCCTTAGTGATATCATAAACATGGTAAAAACTGCTTTCGTGTTAGTTTTCAAATCATCAGTCATGATTCAGTAAATCAGAGTCAGGACTGATGTACACATGAGGATCTATTAAAGCTCTTCTACAAATTCCTGGAGTTTCCTGTTTTCTTCCCACTATTTCAGAAAGAACTGCATGTTTGCCTTCAGTGAGGTACAGTTAAATTGGTTGCTTTGATGACAGTAGTGTAGACCATCAGCTACCACACCAGATTTCCAGAATTTAGCCCAGGAGTTATCCCTTAAAGAGAAGGGTGCCAAAAGCTCTATGAGGATATATGGGTGGTGGTATCCCATGACTTTCAGTGTGAGTGCATGCAGGCTACATATTGTCAAGAACCCACTTCAAAAGAAGATGCAGGCAGACTGTTTCAGAGATAAGGTTTAGGCAACTCTACATCACTTTGTAGAGGTCAGCTGGACATTTTGGTATCATAAAGCTGTCAGTAGGGGTGGCAGCAACTACCCTGGGGGCCATAGGACTGTAGGCGTTTCAGGCACAAGTATGAGTTAGTGTTTACTGAAATTGTGGGAGAGACCTCCAGTGAAAGTCACTCTGTCAGTACCATAGATAAGGAATATTGTTTGTTGTGACATTAAGACAAGTAGGATGGGTAATTGCTGCTATCAGGTTCAAGTTAATTAGTGCTCTTTTATACTTATCCTCCAATGGTTGTAGCCAGTTGACATTAGAGTCCTAAAGGAGACTGGTGTAAAGGTTGAGATTACAAGTGGAAACATGGACTGAGGAGACAATGCCCTTCAAGTCATTGGTCACTTTTCAAGGTCTATATACATGCCACCTGCAATAATACTCTTGTATGCACACTGGGTGGATTTTTTTTTCACCAACCCAGCCACTCTTTGGTTGTGGGAGGTAATGTAGAAGTATGGGATTTTGAGGGTCTAGATGTGTTTCACATGTAAAGAGGTACTCCTCCTTGCTTTGGCCTGTCTAATCAGTGATTGGTATGGTTGGGCTTGGCTATATGGTTGTCTTTTTTTGGTTAGAAATAGGTTTCCAATATACTGCAATTAGAATGTCAGAGCAGTAGGCATTGCCCATGCTCTAATGTCATCATCAGTTTTAGACAGATGTCCATGGACATTAAACACTTGCCAGCTCTTTTGAGTAGGTGAATAGCTGCTCAAGCTATAGGAGTCTTATAATGTGATAATGTCATGGTGACAACTCTTACATGAAACTGCAGAAAGTGGAACTGTTGGAACTCTTGGAAGTGCAAATAAGTAAAACTGCTGACAAATGTTATTAAAAAAAAGATAAATGTGCTGTTTACAAATAACATGAACAAACGTGAAATGTATCCCAATTTTAGCAAATCAAAAGTGCACATTTGTTGCATAAATTGTATAGCTTACTTGGAGTGATGTGCTGTCGTCTGTCTGTCTGTCTGTCTGTCTGTCTGTCTGTCTGTCTGTCTGTCTGTCTGTCTGTCTGTCTGTCTGTCTGTCTGTCTGTCTGTCTGTCTGTCTGTCTGTCTGTCTGTCTGTCTGTCTGTCTGTCTGTCTGTCTGTCTGTCTGTCTGTCTGTCTGTCTGTCTGTCTGTCTGTCTGTCTATCATTTTCAAGACCATTTAAAGTGTCATGAGATACTATTAGATCCAACTAAATGCACATACATAGAAACATAGAATCTGATGGCAGATAAGGACCGTTTGGCCCACCTAGGCTGCCCATTTCTCTACCCAACGGATAAGCTTCAGATCCTAGTTAACCAACAGCCTACTTCCTCCTACCACCCACTACAATCGCCTTATGTCTGTCCCATGCATTCTTGAATTCCCCCACTGTTTTTGATTCTACAACCTCATCAGAAAGGCTGTTCCATGTATCCACAACCCTCTCTGTGAAGAAATACTTCCTCACATTACCTCTGAGCCGTCCCCCCATCTTCAAATTGTGCCCCTGTTTTTGCACATCTCTTTTTCTGAAAGATGCTACCCTCTTGGACTTTGTTGATTCCCTTGAGGTATTTGAAAGTTTCTATCATGTCCCCCCTCTCCCTCCTTTCCTTGAGGCTATACATCTTTAATTCCTTTAGTCTTTCTTCATATGTCTTCTGATGCAGACCCTGCATCATTTTGGTTGCCCTCCTCTGGACAGCCTCCACTCTGTCTATGTCTTTGCGGAGATGGGGTCTCCAGAACTGTACACAGTACTTCAGATGTGGTCTTACCAACTGTCTGTACAGAGGGCCAACAATGTCCGGTTTTCTACTGGTGATGCCTCTCCCTATGCATCCCAGTATCCCCCCAGCCCTCCTTACTGCCTTCTCACATTGCTGGCCCACCTTAGGTCATCTGATACGACTACTCCCAGGTCCCTTTCCATTTTTGTTGTTGTCGTCAGTATCTCACCCCCCATTGTGTACTCTTCCCCTGCGTTTTTATTTCCCAGGTGCATTACTTTGCACTTCTTTGCATTGAATCTAAGCTGCCACACATTTGATCATTCCTCCAACCTTGCCAAGTCCCTTTTCATCCTTTCCACCCCACATTGTGTATCAACCCTGTTGCAGATCTTTGTGTCATCAGCAAAGAGACATGCTTTCCCTTCAGTCCCTCTGCAATGTCACTTATAAAGACATTAAAAAGGACTGGCCCCAGTACTGAACCCTGCAGTACCCCACTAGTAACCCTCATTTCTACACTGTGGACTCCATTTACTATTACCCGCTGAGTCCTGTTGCCCAATCAGTGTTTTACCCAGGCTACCACCCTAGGACCCACTCCCAGGCTGGCTAATTTGTTTATTAATCTTTTGTGCGGGACTGTGTCAAATGCCTTGCTAAAGTCTAGGTAGGCCATGTCCACAGCCCTTCCCCGGTCTACTGCTTTGGTCACCCAATCAAAGAAATCAATTAGATTTGTCTGACATGACCTTCCTGCTGTGAATCCATGCTGCCCCACTGGCGTCTAGATACTCAACAGTTCTTTCCTTCAGAAGTGATTCCATCATTTTACCTACCACTGAGGTCAAACTGATAGGCTGTAGTTTCCTGCCTCTGTTTTGCTCCCACTTTTGTGAAGGGGAATCACATCCACCCTCCTCCAGTCCTCAGGTACACCCCATCCTCCCATGATTTATTAAAAAGGGTAGTCAGTGGTGTTACTAGTTCTTCCCTTAGTTCTTTTAAAATTCTGGGGTGAATCCCATCAGGCCCCATTGCTTTATCCACCTTCAGTTTTAAGAGTTCTTTCAGAACCCTTTCTTCTGTAAAAAGACTAATATCAACCCCCCTATCCAGACTGCTTCTATTGACCAGATTAGGTATTTCTCCCGCTTTTCATTTGTGAATACTGAGCAGAAGTATTTGTTCAGTATCCCTGCTTTTTCACTGTCGCTCTCTGCCCAGCCACCTTCCTCTTTGTTTAGCCTCAGTATCCCTGCCTTAGTCTTTCTTTGCTCCCTAATGTACCTATAAAAGGTTTTATCCCCCTTCTTAACCGAGCTGGCTCTCTTTTCCTTGGTTTGGGCCTTTGCTATTCTGACTGCATTACCCGCTTCCTTCTGCTTTAACTGGTACAGTTCTCTGTCCTGCTCCTTCTGTGTTTCCTTATACTTCCTGAATGCTATCTTTTTTTCCTTACCTTCCCCGCCACATCTCAATGGAATTCACAGCAGAGATGAATAACTGAATATCAGGAAGACTGCTGTTATCTTTTAATATTCCATAGCAAGGAAATAATCAATGAATCACTACCACTTGAATCTCTCTGCCTCTTATGTTGTCTGTTGGTCCACCTGTCCATCTGTTATGCATATCTTATATTATGGTATACTGAAGCTGCCATACTTTTTATTCCCCAACAAACACTCGTGCACACATGGAACGTAGTGTTCCTACTCTGCAGGTCGGGATGTTACAGCAAAGGCTGACAATAACCTGCCATGGTTGTTGGAATTTAAAATAGAAAAACTGTCAGTCCAGATTTGTCAGAACATACACTCACCTTTACTGGAACCATTCAATTTTAGTAGTACATGACAAGAAAAATGCCAGGCAATGCTTTTATACAGTCAAAGCTCACAGTGCTCTATGTAGAACAAATATTTTTCTTCATGCAACTTATTCACTCAGTAGCTGGCATTTTGCAAAGTCAGCTAGTGTACAATAAGTTAATCAATCAGGCATAACTAAATTCAGATATAACTACATGTAATTCCCAGCAGAGAAAATTCACTAAATAGAGGTTTTTTTTAACTCTTGCTATTCCTACAGTAGGACATTACATAACCTATGAATCTTTAATAAAATTTGAGCATTAGCAACTGTCAGTAAGGGAACCTCCAGTTAATTTCCTACCTAGCGGGAAGGATTAGAAGGCCTGATGTGATGCCAGTTGTGAATCGCAGTAAATGCCCACAGCTGGTGGTTACTACTGTGACTTAAAATAAAATTTCTGGGGTACAGGCTGAAAAAAAAAAATTATATCAGCTTCTGATTGCATGATAGCTTTTATTATTTATTTTAAAAGGAGTCCATTTGACCTAGCAGTTATAGTGCAGAGCTGTGAACCTGGAGACCTGGATCCAAATCCTAAATCTGACACTCACTCTGTGACCCTGAGCAAGTAATTTAACCTCCCTGTGCTGAACCTCTGATCAATCTCACTCTTATTGAATGCAGTGCTGTTTGAATCTCCCTGTATGCTGGAAACAGCAGAATCAATCTCTTCCTTCCCTTTCCTGGATTGTACGGACTTTGCAATACACTTGCAGAAAATGTGCTGTCTATAAAAAAGTATATATTTCTTTCCATTATTTTACCAGACCAACATAGAAACTGCACATAGATGTTACACAATACAGACTTTTAGCGTCACGCAGATCACGTTAACTAGTGTCTACCAAATGTTATATATACTGTAGATGCAAAGGAAAATCAAGGTACCCTTTTGTATGATTATATCACAAGTAATTTACATTACGTTAGCCATAGAATGAAAAAAGTGAGGTACTGTAAATGAAAAAGTGTTTATGACTAGAGGGGTACCTTTTTGTCATATGCAATAGACTGTTTTCTTAAAGAACTAAAAAGGTAGGGAGGACAGTAGAAGACAGAACATTTTTTGCTTTTCAGTAACTATGTTTGAGAGGGAGACCTATGTAAAATGTTATACCAACCTTGCTTCAGCAGTGTGGTTTAACTAGTAATTATCAAATTTATATGAGCATGCAGCAGTGTCTGTAGATGAAGAGACTAAATGCACTGACAAATGGATCTTGAGTAAACATACACTTAAATAGAATTATTGCCAGTTTAGTCTAGGGATCACACTGTATAAAAAACACAATATGTAAACCACCCTGAAGATTTAGTATTCATAAATGGGTTTGCAAGCATAATGGTTTTAGAGTGAAAACCTTCAAAGGCTTGTGCATTAATACTATTGTAGCATAGTCCCTTAATTTACCTACAATGGAATGATTTAATAGCTATGAGCTCAGGTTTGAAACATTAAGGCTCTGTTTTCTCAAGACATAATTCATATGATTGAAACATACCCTAAGCAGACATTTCAACACTCTGTACTTCTGGAGTACTCTAAAATTGTAAGTGCGCAGCAATTTAGAAGCACATGACTTTGCTGCCTGGCAAGTCTTGACTTACTGAAAATGTACCCATGCTAGACCTTTCCTTTTGTCATTTATAGATAATATTGTGTGCATATATCTACAGTGTATATTATATAGCAAAAAAAAAAAAAAAACAATGCATCAGTTAGTGCTAAAGTGACAAAAGTGGCGAAATTAGATGTTAGGGTGGAACCCCAAACCCCCTCACCACGCTATCCTCCACAGATCGACAGACACCGGGGTGTGCCATGGGGTCATGAGGCCTAACTCTCACCCCATTCTCCTTTACTGTAATATGTCAATCTGTTTACACATGGAATGGTGGGAGTGTTGTGTCTCACAACCCCATGGCACACCCTGGCATCTGTCGATTTGTGGAGAATGGGGGGGGGGGGTTGGTGTGGTGAGGGGTTAGGGACTCAGCCCTAACATCTCATTTCTCCACTTTTGTCACTTTAATCCTAACTGATGCATTAACAGTTTTTTGCACTGAATATATATATATTTATACAATGGGGTGAGAGCTGTTCCAGTGCAATAAATTGAGATATTCTCATTGTGGTGAGATAAATGCTCACTGCAGTGAGATAAATGCTGATAACATCAGTTTTCCACACTCTGCTAATGACATCACTCACTCACTCAAGCTAGCATTCTAAATGAAAGTGCTTCAAAAATCAGTCTTTGTCTTACTGAAGCCTGCAAACCACTCAGTTAGCATTGCAAAACACTTTCCTGTGTCCCGAAGGCCCTGTCCACAAGACACCGCTCCGGCCCGGTAACTGATGCAATCTGTTACGGCCAGGGAGTGGTGCAGTGCGTCCACACCATGGCGGTGTCTGTTACGGGATTGGCACTGCCGGTCCACACTTTGGGAGACAGGCGACCATGCAGCAGCACCTGATACAATGCAGCTCGTGCTGCGGCTTGAACCCTGGAGACTGTTACCGCCCATCCACACTACCACGGTAATGTTGCAAGGCAGGACCAGTTTCCATAACGTTGTTGAAACCACCTCATATATGGTTTCAACAACGGTTATGAAAATGCCTTCTGTAATGTTACAGGTATAAACGCAAAGCGTTACGGTAATGGTTTGGGCACTCTGTAACATTACAGAGGCATAGTGTGGACAGGGCCGAAGCTTCCAACACTCCTAGCTCATTTCTATGCTAATCTCAGCATAAAAGCAACCTGAATTCAAATGAAACTAATTTACAAAGCAGTTTCTCTTTCTCACTGCAAGCTGCAGCTAACACAATTAGTACAGCCAAACACAATCATCAGTGTTCCACAGTGCTTCTAACAATCCCAGCCCATTCAAAAAACACTTCCACACTCAGACCACAGACAAACAATGCTTTCAGTATATCCTAGAGCTTGGAGTAATGAGCTCTGAACAAGCTTGGTACTGCCAGCAGACCAGGCCTGGGTTTGAGTCTCACAACCTCCACTTGAATACTGTGTAAATCTGAACAAATCACTTACTGTAACTGCCCAGTACTCCTAAAAAACTCATTCGCCTACCAAAAATTAGTTACTAAAGACACACACAAAAAAACAAACATAGATACAGGAAAAAAGACACAGCAAAACATGACACTGCATACGCTCTCACCCCATTTGTATAAATGGCATACATGATGTGCATGTCGTGAGATATGGGAAATATTATCTCTCCTGCAGAGTGAGCTGTGCATTCTCACTTGTGCCTTCGGCACTCGTGAGAGTACAGATCTCACTCCTGCCCAACATGTATCCCACATGTACATATCTTCATTGCAAAAAAGTACGTTAATACATCAGTTAGGGTTTTTATTAAAGCATAAAAAGCTGAGAAATTTGATGTTAGGGTTACCAATCCTACCACCCCACACCCCCACCTTCCACACATCAACAGGCGCCAGGGTGTGCCTTGGAGTCATTGGCCCCAACACTCACCCCTTTCCATGTGTAAATAAGATGCGATGGTACAGTATGTGAGAATGGGGTGAGTGTTAAGCCCAACAACTCCTAGGCACACCCCAACGCCTGTTGGTGTGTGGAGGGTGGGGGGGTGGTGGTAGGGTTGGTAACCCTAACGTCAAATTTCCCAGCTTATTACACTTTAATAAAAACCCTAACTGATGCATTAACGTAGTTTTTTTGGAATGAATTTCCCCTCTTTTTGAGAAAGTGTAATGTAACTGGTATGTGGTTGTGGAGCACAGGCTGTCCAGGTGCTGTGCTCCCCTCATGCTACCCATTGTTGGATAATGATATGCAAAAGTGGGAGCGCAGGCTCTGGGCTCTGCTCTCCCACAAACACATAAGTACAGACACACTGCAACCCTATAGTCAAGAAAAGTAACCCTTGTAACATTAATTTGGCAATATCTCAGTAACCGTAGCAACTATGGAAAAATTCCACTGCAGTTGTAATCATGACTTTGAAACCTCCACAGGTGCTTAGGAGAGCAAAAAAGCCATATCTTAAAATGTTTGAGATATGGGCACTGAAAGACGTCACAGGCACCACAATTCAACAAGCGCACATAACTCGGGCATTTTTAGGATTTGTTTCACCCAATTTTCAACATGGCATTTTGGGGACTCCACCTCATGAACAATGTCACTGTCATTTCGTTAATCTGTCCTGAAAGTTGAGTTCGCAGAGCGAATGCACCATTCTGTGCCACAGGTGCAAAATCATGTTTTGGGCAGGATGTGAAAAATGACAGCTTTATACTGTTCATAAGGAGGTGTGAAAAAGGGTAATGTTGAAAATCAGAAGGATAAATATGAAAAATTAGTGAAGTTATGAGCGCGTGTAGAAACTGCACTATGCACACTCGTAACAAGGCCATTTTTGGGAATTTTATAACCAAATTTTCAACATGAGCTTTCTGGGAAATCTTGTCATGAACACTGGCTCTGTGATTTTGTTAATCCATCCCGAAAGTTGATTTTGCACAGCAACCACGGCATTCTGTGCCAGAGGTGGGAAAACACATTTCAGGCAGAATATGAGAAATGACAGCTGTACTGTTCATGAGGAGGTGTAAAAAAATTGCAATGCTGAAAATCTGGAGTGAACATATTAAAAATTGGTGAAGTTACGAGCGTGCGTAGAAACTGTGCAATGCACGCTTGTAAGATGGCTGTTTGGATTTTTTGCACCAGATTCTCAACATGGACTTTTTGGGCCCTCCCCTCATTAACACTGGGACTGTCATTTTGTTAATCAGTCCCAAAAGGTGATTCCGTGGAGCGACCACAAAAATCACCTTTCAGGGAAGAGTAACGGGATGACAGTGACGTTGTTCATGAGGTGAAGTCCCCAAATGCCTATGTTAAAAATTCGGTGAGAAAATACCAAAAAATGGCTGAGATATCCACTTTTAAACTCTGTTTGCATCAGAGTCATACGAAGTAGGACCTTAGTTTGTATGACGAGATACAAACTAAGATCCTACGTCGTATGACTCACAAAGTAGGATCCTAGTTTGTATTTCATCATACAAACTAAGATCCTACTTTGTATGATGCTGGTACAAACAAAGAATTGAAATGTTAAATAACACACATTTTAAGGGCATTTTCTGAACAGTAAAGTGCGGAATGCACCTAGGGGGTCAGAATAAGCAAGCTACATGTGTTGGTTCCTCCCCAGAATATCATTTTGGGAGGTTTCCAAATTTGAATTTCAGGCAAACTGGAAACAAGATGGCGGCCATATGAAAGAGGAATTTTCTAATACAAAACAGGATTCCTCTTTAGCATCACATAGCTATGTAGACGTTTCTTTAAAGATGGCCGCTGGGCTGGGCGTGCTGCAGTAGCTAGCTTGTGATTCTGTTTGACTTTGCTGGGCTTCTACCTTAATTCTGCCCTAATTTTGTATTTTCTCTTCTGTCATTTTCCCTACGTGTTTGGGAGCCGCTTCGTCTCGGTCCTACTACCGCTTTGTGTGAATAAGTTTTTACGTTTTGGTCATTTCGGACGAACTGAATGAATAAGTTTTTGTGGGCTTTTTGTATTATCTTTTCCCTGGGCTTATCTGGAGCTGTTTTTCATTTGTTTCTGTGACTCAATCTAGGTGGACCAGGAATTGAGAAGTCGTGAGGGGAAAGGTTGTTGAGAGGAGGCGTTTTGCTATGGGAATGTATTGTGGATTTAACCACCAGTGAAGGCTCTACAATGGTGCTTGGTAGGCACAGGAATCTGGATTAATTTGTGGCAGTTCTGTGGGTGGTTCCAACCCTGTGGGGTGTCTGGTGGCTGAGACTCATGGCTGCATGGGGGACTGGGCTTCGGTTTAGTCAGGTAGCCAGCTGACCGGACAGACAGTCCTCTTAGGTTTCTCTGGGGGCCAGCTGGTGGGTTGACACCACCGGAGATCCGTGGTGGTAGTCGTGAGCATTGTCAGCCGTGGTCCCCCCTGATGGGATTTTTTTGGGCCCCGCTCTTTGTAGTATCTGGATTCTGAGAAGAGGATCTTTGTTTTAAATCCTTCCTGCCCAACTCCGAGTAGGGGATTTCTTTTAGATTTTTGTTTAAAATACCTGACCTGACTTTGAGAAGAGGACTTCAGTTTTAAATTTACTCTGTTGGTTACGGTCAGATTTTGAACTCTATTATTCACTTTGCTGATACATTTGTACTTTGGAAGGCAGTGAGAGTGCCTATGTTCAGTCTCCCCATGTAGTGAGAGTGCCTGGGGGCTGAAAAACAAAAAACAAAGCAACTTTGGATAGTAACTTTAACTTGGCACAGGTAGTGAAAGTACCTGTGCTCCACTAGCCACCCTAGGCTGTGAGAGGGCCTTTGGGGGCTGAAGATCTTTATCTTTTTTGTTGATTTATTTCACACTTCTGGACTTAAGTTACAGTTATAGCTTCAAGGAATTTTATCATCTATTTTATGACAGGTTTTCTTTAGCTGACCTATCTACTGTTTTGGATTTTGAGTTTAAGTTATTTATATTTTATGATATGGGGTGGGTGATTGAGGGTATTTATTTTATGGTTTGATTATAGACTTATTTATTGTGGTTTTTATTGTATTTATATTGTTATGTTTATTCTTGCTTAGTAGGTGTAATGAGTTTTGGAATATTGTTTAAATGACAATGGTGTGATTTGGGTGGGTTTCTAGAAGTCCTATTGGGTATATTGTAAATTAGGATAGTCTGGTGGGTTGGGTTTGAAGGGTGTTTTTTTTGGTTTAAGGAAGATTCTGTTTATTTATTGAGCTGCGTGGAATGTGGTGGGTACCTGCCCCCACAACTGTGTGCTATTCACCCTCTACTCTTTGTGCACTCCACCCTTTTCTCACTCCTCCCCTCCAGTTTACAACTTACCAGTGCTGTAGAGCACTGTGTATTGTTCATAGGAGATGGAAAGGGGTGGGGGCTACAAACAGTGGAGGGTGAATGAGGGGGGTTATCGTATCGGGGTAGTAGGATCCAGGAGATGGCCTGGGGTGAAATGGAACCCAGAACATGGTCCCTCATGTCTGCTCTCCATACTCAAGGGCACCACTGATTGTGGTGGGCAGGTGGTTCGGATGGCCCGGGAGGTTCGTCCTACATGGGCGGTGTTGTGCAATGCCAGAAATGGTGGATCTGGCAAGCATCACTGAGACCTGGCTGGATGAGAACTCTGGCCCCATTCTGGAGGCTTTAACTTCAGCTGGGTACTCGGTGATACACCACCCCAGGTTGGAATGCCGGGGGGGGTTGCGGTCTGTTTCAAGACCGAACTGGCCCTCATGAATGTACTAGTTGAGGAGGCTGAGTCATTCAAGTGTGTCATAGTGGCAGGTGTAGGCTATTGGATTGCCCTCATTTATCGTCCACCTGGTGATGAGAAGCAATTTCTCCTGGAAGCGGTGGACTTCATCATCGACATGGCGTTTGAGTCGCCCTGACTGATGGTTCTGGGCGACTTCAACGCTTGGGTTGACGACGAACTCTCGCAATTTGGTCAGCACTTCCTCCAGTTGATGACATCACTTGGCCTTACACAGGTGGTTACCACTTCCGCTCATAAACACGGACACTCCCTTGACTTAGTCTTCCTCCTAGGGATTGAGACATCAGACTTGGGGGTGGAACCAGTTGGGTGGTCTGATCACTACACAGTGGGGTTAAGTTTTAGCACTCCCATTTTTAGGCCTACCCCTGTGGAGATGGTTAGGTACCATCCTTTACGAGATATAAGTTCTCATAGCCTAGCAGCGGTGCTTGACCTATCATCCCTCTTGTTGGCAAGCAGTGATCCAGAGACCCTTGTGATGGCCTAAAATTTGGCTGTCTCAATGGCTCTGGATTCCATTGCTCCAGTCCATGTTCATCCCCTCTTCCTTCACCCTCAATCACCATGGTTTGATGGGATGTTGAGGGAGATACGGAGACTAGGATGAAGGTTAGAGCATTGCTGGCGGAAGTCCGCCCTTGATACCGACTGCCTTAGATTGATGGACCATTATCAAGTCTATCAATCTGCAATCACCCGTAAGAAGGCAGAATTCCTGTCTGGGGAGATTGCGACTGCTCAGAATCAACCACCTCAGCTTTTCCGTACTGTAGACAGGCAGTGCAACCCAGCTTGTCTACACGACCGGAAAGCCTTTTCAATTAGAGTGCGACGAACTTGCTTGATTCTTTGTTAATAAGGTGGCTGATATCAGGGCGGTAATTCAACTGGCACACTCTATGGGTGTTGCTTCTGATCAGTGCACAGTCACTGCATCTCGGTCTTCCTGGAGTACCTTCAGCCAACCGGAGTTCATGGATGTCATGTGGATCATCCAAGGTGTGCATCCTACGTGCTGTAGTTTGGATCCTGGGCCAACTTCCCTAATTTTCAGTTGCATTGATGTCATTGGTCCAGTCCTTGCACAGATAGTCTAGTGCTCCTTGGAATCTGGAGAGTTTCCTAGTTCTCTGAAAGAGGCGGTGGTTACACCGCTCTTGAAGAAGGCACCCTTAGACCCAGACCGCCATGCAAACTACAGACCTATTTCTAACCTTCCCTTTTTAGGGAGGGTGATTGAGAAAGTAGTGGCAGCACAACTGGAGGACCATTTGAGCATTCATGACATCTATGATCCACTCCAGTCCGGTTTTTGAAAAGAGACATAGTACCGAGGCAGTGCTGTTTCGGGTGCTCAATGATCTGCTAATGACTAGAGATCGGAAGAACTGTTCCATCTTGGTTCTTCTGGATCTCTCATCAGTATTTGACACCATGGACCATGGGGTGTTGTTTGCTCACCTGAGGTACATCTATGGACTGTCTGGTATGGTCCTCAGGTGGTTTACATCTTTCCTCATGGGTAGAACACAGAGAGTGGTGTCTGGGGTTTTTTCCTCAGACCCCATCTCTCTGTCATGTGGGGTTCCTCAGTGGTCAGTGTTATCACCCATGTTGTTCGTGGCGTACATGCTACCCCTTGGAGACATTGTAAGAAGGTATGGGCAGAGGTTTCACTGCTATGCTGATGATACCCAGCTCTACCTTTCTTTTGCACCTGATCAGGATGGAGCTCTCTTGGTCTTTAATAACTGTCTGAAAAAAATCCAGGAGTGGATGGATTCCAGTTAGCTGAAGTTGAACTCAGAAAAAACAGAAGTGTTGGTTGTGGATCCAGGTCACTGGAGAGGGGGGTTGGGGGTTGGTTCGCCCTCGGGACTTTCTCGGTGGCATTTCACTCCTGACCTCTGAACAGGTGCATAACCTGGGGGTAATCTTTGATGAAAGACTGACCCTGCATTCACAGGTATTGGCTGTCATCAAATCTTCCTTTTACTATTTTAAGAATATTGCCAGGATTAAGCATCTGGTTCCATCTGGTGACCTTCCTACTTTGGTCCACGCCTTTGTGTCCTCGTGCTTAGATTATTGCAACTCCCTTTACCTAGGGCTTCCTGGGGTGGAAATCCACTGCCTGCAGTTGGTGCAGAATGCGGCAGCCCAGCTTTTGATGGGAGCTGCTCAATCATGTCATATTTCGCCAATGCTGCGTGAACTGTGACAGTGTTCATGAGGTGGGGTCCCAAAAACCCATGTTGCAAATTTGGTGCAAGAATGTTGAAAAATGCCCTCGATATCAACATAAGTTCAAAATGCCATAGACAGCTATTATATGATTCTTCAGTCCGCGGTTCAGTTTTGAAGAGTGCAGACATGTTCCGGTCCAGAGAAGATCGTAGCTACTGACCTCCAGAGGTAAGTATTGGGTAAGGAGGGGAGGTGGGTGTGCATAGGGAGGGTGGTGATGGGGAGGGGGATGGGGTGATGATGAGGGACCATTTTCTTTTTTACAGGATTAAAAAAAAGACGTTGGAGGACTTTTTTTTTTGTTGCAGGTATACAATAATTTAAAAAGCATTTTGTGACACTGGGGGTGGGCTGCCCAGTGTTAATCAGTACTGGTGGCTGGGGAGTATAATATAACTGGGAACACTGGGAGTGGGCTCCCCAGTGTCCCACCTTGGTGGGGTTGACTGCTGATGTGGGCACCCCATTGTCTGGAAATATGGGGGAGAGTTTTCTACTGTTGGGGACACTGGGAGTGGGCTCCCCAGTGTCCCATACTGGGGTGTGGGCATCTAGTGCCGACATGAGGCTTGGGCACCCTGATGTCAACATTAACAGTTCTTTTCAGGATTTTTGTAATATGAAGTAGGATCTTACTTCGTATCTCATCATATGAAGTAGATCCTACTTCGTATTACGTAGGTATGAATGAAGAATTTCAATATGAATAAAGAACATTTTAAGGACATTTTCCAAGCAGTAAAGTGCAGAATTTAATTAAGAATCACAATAAGCAAGCTACGTGTGTTGGTTCTGCCCCAGAATATCATTTTGTAAGGTTTCCAAATTTGAATTTCAGGCAAAACTGTAAACAAGATGGTGGCCAAATGAAGTAGGAATTTTTCCACACAAACCAGGATTCCTACTTCGTTTTCATACAACTATATTGTAGTGTGATTGCACCCCTATGTTTAGGGTTGGGTAGGCACCTTAATGTTAAACTCAACATTTTGCACATTAATAACTTTGCAACTGTTCAATGGATTTGCACAAAAGTTGGTATGCACCTTCGTGTGGGATAGATCTCTTGATCTGGCAAGTAACATTCCAGTCAGATATGTGATCTCTGAGTTACATAGAGGTGAAAACAAAACATGTTTTCACCCATTGACTTTGCTGAGATTTTTCTTTGAACTTGCCTACAGCCCAAATGGTTTGTTTTTTTTAGCTGAAATTTCCAGGGCAGAAAGGGACTGCCCCACAGATGTGCCTTTTGCTAGTCTGGTGAAAAAACAATAAACTGTTTTTAAGTTATTGTTTTTGAAAAAATTGTTTGAGCATATTTAGTAGGCACTTCATTATAGCTGTATGAAACAAAGTAGGAATCCTGGTTTGTATGGAAAAATTCCTACTTCTTGTGGCCGCCTTCTTGTTTACTGTTTTGCCTGAAATTCTAATTAGGAAACCTCCCAAAATGATATTCTGGGGAGGAACCAACACATGTAGCTTGCTTATTGGGACCCTTAAGTGCATTCTGCACTTTACTGCTTGAAATATGCCCTTAAAATGTGTTTTGTTTACTTTTAATTTAGCTTCATGAGCCGAAAATGCAGGGAATATAAATGATTTACTTATTTTTTTAATAATAAACATCTTTTTGCCGACACTGTGGTGCCCAATCTCTGTGTCAGCACTAGATATCAGTGTCCCCAAATAGAAAAAAAAATGCTTCCCACACTGCCGACATGGTGCCCAATCCCCATGTCAGCAGTAGTCCCCCAGGTGGGACACTGAGACCCTCCCAGTGCCACTTTATGTCACACCCCTCTCAACACCACCAGTAATGTCGGACACATGGGAGCCACCCAGGGTCCCAAAATGTTTATTGAATGTACCTAAAAAAAAACCATCCCCGATGTCTTTTTACCTTGAAAGAAGAAAACAGTCCTTGTTGTCTCCCCATCCCTCCCTCCCTGTGCACCCACCTCCCTGCACCCCCTTTACCCTATACTTACATCTGGAGATTGGGCGCTGTCATCTTCTGTGGACCAGGATGCATCTGCACTCTTCAAAGCCAAACCACAAACTGAAGAATCAAGGTAAGTGCCATATAATGGTCATCTATGGCATTTTGAACTTATGTTGATATCTTGGTTATTTTTTGAGATTTTTGCACCAAATTTTCAACATGGGGTTTTTGGGACCCCACCTCATTAACACTGTTACTGTCACCTTGTTACTCGGTCCAGAAAGATGATTTTGAGGTCACTGCATGTATTCACCTTTTGAGACTGATTAATGAAATGACAGTGTCAGTGTTCATGAGGGGAGGTCCCAAAAACCTCATGTTGAAAATCTGGTGCAAAAATTCCCCCAAACAGCCATGTTACAAGTGTGCATTGTGCAGTTTTTGTGCACGCTCATAACTTCACCAGTTTTTTTATATTTTCACTTCAGATTTTCAACATTGCCATTTTCTCACACCTCATGAACAGTACAGCTGTCATTTTTCACATCCTGACTGAAACAAGTTTTCACATCTGTGGCGTAGAATGGCGTGGTTGCTGTGCAAAATCAGATTTTGGGATGGATTAATGGAATCACAATGCCAGTGTTTATGAGGCAGGGTCCCCAAAAGGCCTTGTCGAAATTTTGGTGAGAAAATTCCTGACATGCCTGCGTTATGTGCATCCATTGAATTTATTCTATGCACAAGCATAACTTTGGTACTTTCAATATTTTGCCGCCAAATTTTCAACATAGCCATTTTATCACACCACCTTATGAACAGTACAGCTGTCCTTTTTCACATCCTGGCTAATATGTGTTTTTGCACCTGTGATGCACAATGGCATTGCAGTTGTGCATAATTATGTTCTGCCTTGCATTTCACAATTTCTGTGTACCAGGGTACATGAGGTGGGGTCATAAGATGGCTATGCTGACAATGGGGTCACTGCAGTTAGACACATGGAATGGCAGGGCTCAGAGGGCCATGCATTTCCCACACCTACATACATATGCACATCTATGGAGGAACTGGAGCTCAGGGTCCAATGGACACTGGTCCCACAGTAAAATAAGGACACTATTATACTATCTCAAAAAAAAAAGGGAAATTCATTGTAAAAAACTCTGTTAATGCATCAGTTAGGGTTTCTATTACAGTGACAAAATACTGGAAATTCAGTGTTAGGGTTACAACCCTACCCTCCATACACCAACAGGCATCATCGGGGGGTGCCTCGGGGATGTCGGGCCTAACTCTCACCCCATTCTCTATACTGTAACATCTCGGCTTGTTTACACATGGAATGGGGTGAGAGTTGGGCTCGATGACCCCAAGGCATACCCTAATGATGCCTGTTGATGTGTGAAGGGAAGGGGTAGGGTTAGTAACCCTAACACTGAATTTCCAGTCTTTCATTACTGTAATAGAAACCCTAACTGGTGCATTAACAGAGTTTTTTTTGCAATGAATTTATATTTTTTATTTTATATATATATATTCATTGCAGAAAACTCTTAATGCATCAGTTAGGACTGATGTCACAGTGACAAAAGTTTGGAAATTTGATGTTAGGGTATCCACCCCTGACACCCCACCCTACAGGCACCAACAGGCATTGGGGTGTGCTATGGGGATGCCAGGCCCAACTCTCACCCCATTTCATGTGTAAACAAGCTGACACTCTACAGTATAGGAGAATGGGGTGAGAGTTGAGTCTGATGACCCTGGCACACCCCAATGCCTGCTGCTGGTGAGGTGGGGTGGTGGTGGTAACCTAATATTGAATTTTCAAACTTTTGTCACTGTGACATCAACCCTAACTGATGCATTAATGGAGTTTTTTGCAATGAATTTCCCTTCTTTTTGGGAAAGTGTAATGTAAGTGGTTAGCGATACGAGTTTGTCAGAGCGTGGGCCCTCCGGGCCCTGTGCTCCCTTTATGTTGCCCAGTTTTTGCATAATGGTATGTGGAAGTGTGGGCCCTCCAGGCTCTGCAATCCCACTTACACTTATACAGAGTCATACAGCAGCCCCATAGTGCTGAAAATAACCCTTGTAACACTGATTTGGCAATATCTCAGTAACCATAGCAACTATGGAAAAAATTTCATTGCAGTTATAATCATGACTTCAAAGTCTCCACGCATGCTTTGTTCATAAGCTGCGGGTAGAGAAAAATCCATACCTTGAATCATTTTCAAGATACGGGCACCAAAAGGTGCTACAGGTGCTGCAATGTTATCCTGCGGGAACTTTAGCAACTTCAGAATGCTGTAACTATGGGCGTGTTGAATGTTTTGGGACCAAACCACCAAAAAGCACACCTATGGGACTAGGGCTTGCCACCCTGCAAATTTCAGCCCAAAAGCACAATCCAGCTTGGCACAGTGAAATGACAAAGAAAACAACACATGGGAAAATGTTTAAGAGCATTGTTATCGCAGAAGCAAAAATGTTTTTGGGACACCCCTATACCTTATAATGAAATGCTTTCACACACAAAAAAATGTTGAAGAGGTACTTTTTTTTATCGCAGTCATTGCCGTGACAAAAAATGTTGTGGCAAGAAAATGGCATAATGGCGGAAAAACTTTGAAAAACATATTTCCAGACCACCTGTAGAAAAATTAATGCTAGGGTCATGTTCTTAAGAGAACAATTAGGTAAACACAACTGTTGGTGTTTACCAAAGGGCATTATTTTTCGATTTACATCGTTTGTGTCTCTCACTAACTGAAAACAAGATGGCAGAAGCACAATAACAAAATTCAGGAGCACGACAACAAAAAAGTGATTGCAAACGTTTTCACAATGCACATATAAATTTTCCCATAGGCTAAAATGGGACATGAAAAATCTGCATAACTTTTGAACAGATTAAGATTTTTTCACCAAATCTTTAAAAGGCACCAGTTTAACCCAGGCCACATATAGACATGCAAATCTGAATCCACTCAGACACATTCTTCAGTCTTTTAAGCCTGACCAAAAAATGTGCAAAAGTTGGGTATTTTTCACTTTTTTGACACTCTACAGTTCCTCAACCGTACATCCAACTGGACCGAAACTCAAGATCCAAAGATATATTGCATGCTAAATTTCAAGCAAATCAGACAAATGGTTGCAAAGTTATTAAAGTACAAACTTTGGGGTTTAACAGTAAAGTGGCCTGCCAACTCTAACTATACTGGCCATACATATATATTCATACAGTTTTGGAATTATATTTCCAGAGCTACTGGGGCTCTAAATATTTTGGATCATGGACCATCTGTGGCTGTTTTAAATCAGTGTGTAATGCAAACCAGCATGTCAGATGGAAGGCACACTGCACTAAACGGCACTCACTGGTTTGTGTAGCCCATTTTTTCTTATTAAAAATAAGCATATAATACAAAGCTTTGTGTTGCATTGCTTTTAATGCATTTTCTAAAAGCTATATATTTGAGCAAGGCATGTAATTTATTTGTAAATTAATGTCTGACTAATAATTTTGGGGAGCCAATGCAAAGTGGGGACCACTTCCTGAGCTTGATGAGTGCAAAAAAAAAGTTAAGTATGAACCTTGTTAACCCCCCCCAAAAAAATGCACAATAAAGCTGGAAGTAATAATATAAGGCCTATAAAATGGGTAGAGAAAATCCAAGCTACTGATGCCTTAGACAGGCTGACACCAGGGCATTTATCTCATCATTTGCATAGCATAATGCCATCTGAGGAAAATGTACCAGTGCCAGCCTGCCCCTGGTTCACCACCACAAATATCACACTGCCAGTATAAAATCCACATTTTCAAAAAGATGTCATGTTCCCCACCCAAACCTGGTAGCAAACCAAGGTGAAGAAAATGTGTGTACTGCTGTTTATTCACCAAGTTTCAATCAAATTTCTTCTCATATTACAACATTTTCTAGGGGTGTCTGTTGTGTCTGTGATGCAGTAGTGGAAAATATGATCCAGTGCAACCCCTCATACTACTATAAATAACCTACCTACCTATCACCCATTTTGTAAATGCAACAAGACATGACAGGGTGTCCCATTTGCTGAGATAACTACCCTTCAAGGGAATGTAAGGCCCTCTGCCATCAGCACTGGGTCTTACCAACCCCCCCCCCCCCCAGGCAGCCAGTTGGCCAATTATCTCTCCATACGGCCCACCACCATTGTGTCATGTATTATTGTATGCCGATTCCACACCAGCTCACCAAAACCTTTTCCCCTTATTTCATAACTTTTGAATTCTCTCCCACCACCCCATGTTTTAGACAGGATAAAAAAAATCCAGTCAGGTGCACCACTTCCTATACTTTATTGTATGCTTGAGTGGTTTATAATGAGTTAATAGAGCCCCTGTGGTGTTTCGTATGGTACAAGATAATCAGACTCCTTTCTTGAGGTTCAGGCAGAAGCCAGAACCACTCCACTATGCCTTATGCTCCTCTCACCTAAACCTCATGATTGAAGCCTCTTCTACCATAAGAGACACCCCACAGAGGCCCCAATATTTACAGTATTCAAACCATCATGTTTTACAGTTTCAGTTTTGTAGCTCATTTAAACCGGATTTTTTAAAAACAGCAATGCAATGAAGGGAGGAGCCAGCCAACAAAGCAATATGTGTTTTTTTGGGTAACTGGGTATGGTCCACTAGACACAAGTGCCTATTTTCAGAGGTAACCTGGGAGCAGTGTGGAGGCATACCTCTCAACCTTTTGTCCCCCAGATGTGGAACATTGCCTCTCAAAACGTGGAACAAATGAGCAAAATGTGGAACATGTAATCAAATCATTACGCAAGAAGCTCAGAACACTGTTAAAATGTTTGCATTTATGTTCACAAAGTATGTTATTAATTGAATAATATATTTTTTTGCATCATTTACTATAGATTTTTGCTTTAAAATGTTAACACTGAATGTGGGACAAGTCCTCACAATGTGGAACAGGGAGCTTTTGTGAGGTAAAATGAGGAACGTTCCTAGTAATGTGGTACAGTTGAGGTATGTGTGGAGGTTAAGCGACTTGTTCAGTCACACAGTAGGCAAGTGGAGGACATGGGAATCAAACTCAGCTGAGCTGGATTTACCAAGCTCATTCACAGCTCATTACTCTGCCCTCTAGGCTAGGCTATACTGCCATATTGTAAAACTCTTAACATACTAAACTACTAAAGAGAAAACAAAAATTTTTTTAAAACTATCACAAGTCTTGCTGAACTCAAGTCTATATCCTGCTCTTAGTAAAATGCCATGAACGAATAACCTTATTCCTAGGGGGAAAAAAAATAAAATAGGCAGAATTAGCTAGCCCTCCTTTCATACAGGCACAGGATTTTTTGGCAGATAAGGACTGCTTGGCCCACCTAGTCTGCCCATTTGTTTCTCTGCTGATATTGTTACCACACACCCTACCTGATCTCAGACTACTCCTCCTCCACCAACTGCCACCCCCCTGCAGGGTTGAAGCCACCACTTTCCCAGTCAGGCAAAGTTACATAAAACAAGCTTTTGTCAATGCCGAATGTTTCCTTGCATGGTGTATGTGTCAGGGGTGTATTGTAATAGTTGACTCAAAATTTGAGGTTACTAAACACATCCTCACCTGCTGCAATGGTTTGCAGGCTTTCAAAAATGCTGATGACATTAGAAACATAGACGTTGATGGCAGATAAGGACTGCTTGGCCCACCCAGTCTGCCCATTTCACTACCAATCGGATAAACTGCAGATCCCAATTTTACCAACAACCTACTTCCTTCTACCTCCCACTAGAATTGCCTTATGTCTGTCCCATGCATTCTTAAATTCCCCCAGTGTTTTTGACCCCGTGACCTCCTCAGGAAGGCCATTCCATGAATCCACCACCCTCTCCTTGAAAAAATACTTCCTCACATTGCCCGAGTCGTCCTCCATCTATCTTCAAATTGTGCTCCCTTGTCCTTGCACATCTAGTTTTCTGAAAGATGCTACCCTCTTGGACTTTGTTGATTCCCTTGAGGTACTTGAACGTTTCTATCATGTCCCCCCATTCCATGAGGGTATACATATTAAGCTCTTTTAGTCCCTTTGTTTGGATTCTGGTGCAGACCCTGCACCATTTTTGTTGCCCTGCTCTGGACTGCCTACATCCTGGAATTATGATAGCCTTGCCATGCCTGAAACCAGGTACTGAAACAGTTAAATAATAGCTTCTTTGCTTTTACTTTCTCTGTGCAGATGACACCAATCTGTAATTGGATTGACATTTAGAAGGGGATGGAGAAAATGTATAGAGATCTTGGGAAACTCGAGGAGTGTTCAACAGGATGGCAGTTGGGGTTCAATTCCAAAAAGGGCAAAATCATGCAGTTATGGAATAGGAACCAAGGAACAGAGTATGGGGGGTACTAACAGTCACTAAGCAGGAACGGGACCTCTGATTACCTCATAGTGGCAGGGAAGAGTGTGAGAAAGCAGTGGGGAGGGCCAGTGGGATGCAGGGAGGCATAGGAAGAGGTATCCCCAGCAGCAGGAGGAGGGAGGTTGTGTTCCCACTGTATTGTTCACTTTTGAGACATCATCTGTATTATTGTGTCTTGTTCTAGTGGCCACACATCAGAAAGGGCATAGACAATGTGGAGGCAATTCAGAGAAGGGCAACAAAAATGATGCAGGGGTTGCACCAAAAGCACTACAAGAAGAGACTGAGGGGCCTCAACATGTTCAACCCGGAAGAGAAGACAGTGAGATGTGACATGATAGAGGCCTACAAGTACCTCATAGGGATAAACAGGGTGCAGGAGGCATGTCTCTTTCAAATGAGAATGCATCAGGACAAGAGGGCAATCAGTGAAGCTGGAGAGGGAAGATTAAGAGGGGTGTGAGGAAGTAATAGTTCACTGAAAGAGCTGTAGACACCCGGAACAGACTGCCAACAGAAGTGGTGGAGGCAAAACAGTAAGGGACTCAAGCATGTATGGGACAGACACAGGGGATCTTGCTCACAGTTTTTAGTCATTTTAAATATATCCCTTGAGTATTCACACCATCAGTATTGTCACATAAAGTGCAAAATACACATTTAATCCCATTTATTAGCCATTGATAACTGTATGGTAATATCAGTTATAGCGATGTACTTCCCTCCACCAAAACACTCTCACAACATGGTGCACAAACTAACAAGGACATAGTCCTTAACTTGCAATGATCTTATTTAAAATGGAATTATCTTGAATGCTCGTACCTGTGCTGAAATTAGTGCAACCTGGTTGCTAAGCAGCCATACAGAAACCATGGCTCTTACCTTAGACCACAGGGATCATGGCTGCAGCTCTGAGTAAAAATATAATGCACAATGCTGTCAGAGGGTGGAGGGTGTGGCACTGGGTCAGACTAGTGCCGACAACAATAGTGTGGTCAAGAACCACGCGACAATTTAAGCACTGATTTTTTGGGGGGTCTTTGCCCCCCCGCACTCCCCCACACAGGGAGCTCTGCCACCCACACCCACAGACTGAAGGATTCTCACTCCGGGGGAGGCGGATCACGGGGTAAGTTAAATTTTGTGGGGCTGTGGAATACTGTTTCCATGGCCCCATGAAACAAAAACTAAGTCCACAGTGCAAAAAAAAGTTGGAGACCACGATTAGAACCCTGGTCTCCTATGGCGCTGACAGAGCTGCTTGATGCCCCAACCCTCCACACCATGGAAGCAGCTTGGCCAGCTTCCTGGATCCTAGCGCTCTTGAGGTGCTTAAGCACCATTGACAGCTAGCTGGCCCAGCGGTGCTGAGGGTTGAGGCGCTGGATGCCACACCTTGCGCCACGCCGGCAACCCGGATTCGGGAACAACCTTGGGCAGCCGGGGGTCAGCAGGGGAAGGAGAGGATTGAGTGTCCTTAGGACTGCTCTCCTCTCCTGGGGTGTGGAGGGGTTTCAGTCTACTGCTTTTGGTGCGACCTCCGTTAGATGATGGGGGTAACTCATTGTGGAGACTGTAACAGGGTGTATGGGAGCATCGGTGGACATCCTGTGGGTGGGTGTGGGAGCACACCCATCACGTGCTGGACATAATTGCACATCCAAGCTCCCAGGACCAAGAAAAGTGTGAAAATCCCTGACACCCAGGTAGGCAAAGGCCTGCCTACCCAGCTCTCCCACGCTCACCGTCAGGACTCTCCCATCCAGTCTCCAAGTCCTACAGTCCCCCGGCGGCAACTGGATCCTATAGATAGACCATCAGCAGGAGTTATGGTGGCCCTTACCCAGGGGGCTCAGAGCCAGGTAGTCTATTGCCTTGGAGGAGCGAGGATGATGTCGGAGGTAAGGACAGGGGAGGTCCTAGACCGAGCGGGAATGGTGGCTGGATCTAGGCAGTGCTGGAGAGATACCTAAGAGACCAGCGTTAGGAGGTGTAAAAAGAATACACAAAAAAAAGCACCATGGACAGCAACCAGGAGAGCGTTACTGAACACTGTAAATCCTCTCTCACTGTCCATGTTAGTGCTATAGGGACTAGCGCTCTCTTGACTGGTGCTATTCCTATAGCACTAATCTAACCAGGTACCAGAGGGTGTTTACAGTGGAGCCAAAGTATTTAAACTGATAAAAAGGAATATGCATTTAAAGTGGTTCTGTGTGTATGCGGTGTCAGTGATGTCACACGTAATGATGCCCAGCTAACGTGTGCTGTAGGGGATGGGAACAGAGGGTGACGCTTAAGTTTTTATTGAAAAACAAAATTCACACTGTTGCTTAGCAACTGGAAGTAGTTTGTTATGCAATGTCAACCAATCTGTGCGCGGAATGCCTAGTAAGGACAGCCAATTGGATGTGTGCATCCCAGATGGCAATTTTAAAGCTGGGCTTGGTGTGTTTGTGTATGTCGCTGTCAACCTGTATTCTGGTTTAAGATCTTAGTTATTGCAAACTCTCACTGGGGAACTGAGGGGCTAGTGTTATAAATTACTGCACATTGTCATAGCAGCAGGCTGCTGGTGAGTTGGTCTGAGGCTTGGATGAGCACATACCTATACGCCCATGCAGTTTGTTTAATGGAGTGACCAGCCATGGCGGTGTGTGGGAGGCCATGCTGGCCACCCACCTGGTGACAGAGTATGTTGGGGGGGTGTGGGGGGAAAGCAGTAACCTGCAAGGGTGGTGTAGGGGAGGGGGGTCTACTAGACACCAGGGTTGTAGGCTACCGCATCATGGCTGATTTGGGGGGGACCGGCCATCACATTGTGGCTGGCCACAGGTACGGTGCCTTGGGCACCTTTCGTTGGGCTGGGGTCATGGTCGACACCTTGCTGAGTGGTGCTGTGCACTGCCCACGGGGTTTGGGTGGGTGATATAGATCCATGCCGACATTGTAGTCAGCAATGTGGAGCCTGCTTTGTATTTTGAGGCAATATTTTGTCCGCGGTGTTAGCGCCCAGTACCAACTGCAATCAGTGTTCGATCCCTGCTTTTACTTTTGGGACAGATTTTTATTGTTTGTGGCGCATAGTGCTTTAGTCAGTGTGGGGAGAGAGGGGGTTTTCAATGTGTTGACAAAAAGGTATCAACTACTGCTGAAGACAGTGTTTTTGAATAATGTTTTGCAGGTGTAGTAATTAAAGTGAGGTTAACTTGTATGCACCTTTAAAAACTATCCTGACTACTGCTGCTGAGGAATTTGTCCAAGTGTGCTTAGCCAGCTATGGTCAGACAGTGATCCCAGACAACATTATGAAGCAACATTTTATCACAGAGAGCCCACAGGACCACTGCACCCCTCCCCACAAAGACAGCATGGTGCTTAAAATGTCTGAATGTTAGTGACCAAGCACACTTGGACAAAGAGCATCAGGGACAGAATTTTGCTTTGCACATTGTGCTTTTAAATTAATTTGTAAAGGTGTGCTTTACCAGCTATGGTTGAGCATAATGTTGCCAGGCAACATTTTAAAACAACATTTTGCCAGAATAAAATCACAGGACCACAGCAAACACCCCACCTGACCACCATAAACAAAGACAGCATGGTACTTAAAATGGCCAAATGTTGGTGACCAAACACACTTTGACAAAAAATGGCAAGGACCGAATCTGACTTTGTACACTGTGCTTTTAAATGAATCTGTCCAGGTGTGCTTGGCCAGTTTTGGTTGGACACTGATCCTAGATAACATTATAAAATAGCACTGTATCACAAAAACCCCACAGAACCACTGAAACACCCCCACCACACACAAAGACGACATGGTGCTCAAAATGGCTTGACATCAGTGACCAAACGCACCTTGACAAAGAGTGGCAGGGACAGAATCTCACTTTGCACACTGCACTTTTAAATTAATTTGTCCAAGTGTGCTTGGCCAGCTACAATTAGACATAATGTTGCCAGGTAACACACTTATGACCATCTGTTCAGCCTACAGTCCACCACCAAATAAATATAATCAAGCATTTAAACAAGTGATTTCTGCACTAAAGGCACAATTCAAACAGATATTTATTTGAAAAAACCATGTTTGCTGGAATCTGGCCAAAAATAGTGCCTTTAGTGCAGAAATGTTACATACACAAACATCAAGCAGAGCATGGTAGATACACTCCATATGTCAAGCAGAGCATGGTAGATGCACTCCATATGTAAAGCAGAGCATGGTAGATGCACTCCAGATACCAATCACACCTTATAGTAAATAAACAGACACTATAGTTCCTGGTGTCTGATAATCAGGTTTTGCTTTAAAACAATCATTTGTCCCCCTGAGGTCTGTATTTTAGGAGACATGACTCGGGTTGGTATCCGGTGTAGGAAATATATGGGGTTGATCTCGGCTTCAGTCAAAAAGCTAGTTTTGAGGCATTGGAAAGATAGTATAGAGATTTCATATGGCGAATGGTTGCAGGAATTTTTAGCTAACCTTAGAACGGATAGAACCATTGCAAGCTTGCAATATAAACTCTAAGTTTAATCATACCTGGGGTTCTTTATATACCTTTTTTTCTGTGCCATTGTAATTTGTAATTAGTTTTCCAGTCAGCCTGTAGCTGAGTGCTGTGCAAAAGGTGAGTGGTTGGGAGGGTGGGGTTTTAGGAGGGGTAAGGTCTACATCCGGATACTTTGTCTTGTTTTTGCTGTGTGGCAATTAATTTTGCTGTCATCTTGTTACCTTTCTGGATGTATTCCTTAAAGTTGTTAAATCTTAATAAAAGTTGAATGGAAAAAAAAAAAACAAAAAAACAATCATTTGTCAATGCCAAATGTTCATCGTGTTCACTGGTGGCATTGGGGTGGGGGTGGGGGATGTTTGAAAATTGCTGCAGTGAAGGAAGCAGTGTATTAACATTCAAGAATGCTAATTAGAAGTGATGATGTTAGGTAGTGTAAGTGTCTAGTTTGGTAATATTTATGAGGCATTAGGCTTTCCAACCACAACGCCCCACCCCCACCCTGCAGAGAGTGACAGGTGTTGGGGGTGTCCCTTTGGATCATCGGCCATAATGCTCATGCCATTCCACCCCCACCCCCATCCACACCCTACAGACACTCACAGGCATCACGGTGAGCCTTGGGGTCTTTGGCTCTAATGCACACCCCATTCCATAAAGAAATAGCCTGAGATGGGTGCAGTATAGGGAATGGGGAGAACATTAGGGCCAAAGACTCCAAGGCACACCCCGACGCCTGCCATTGGCTGGAGGTGGAATGGCATGAGCATTACGGCCGATGACCCCAAGGCACACCCCGACACCTGTCAGTCTCTACAGGGTGGGGCGGGGGCGTTATGGTTGGAAACCCTAATGTCCCAGGTGTTTGTTGGTATTTTCACTCCAAATGTTCAACATGGGCTTTTTGGGACCCATCCTCATGAACAGTGGCACTATCATTTCATTACTCAATCCTGAAAGGTGATTTTGCGGAGCGACTGCACCATTCAGTGCCACAGGAGCAAAAACATTTTGGGCAGGATGTGAAAAAGGACAGCTATACTGTTCATGAGGAGGTGTGAAAAAATTTCAATGTTGAAAATCTGGAGTGAAAAATATGAAAAATTGGCGAAGTTATGAGCGGGCGTAAAAACTGCATAACACGCTCCTGTAACGCAGTAATTTTTTTTTGTTTTATCACCAGAGTTTCAACATAGGCTTTTTGGGACCTCCCCTCATGAACAGTGGTACTGTGATTTTGTTACTCTGTCCTGAAAGTTGAATTTGCACAGCAACCATGCCATTCTGCGCCACAGGTGTGAAAACATGTTTTGGGCAGGTTGTGAAAAATGACATCTGTACTGTTCATAAGGACGTGTGAAAAAAATGGCAATGATGAAAATCTTGAGTGAAAATATTAAAAATTGGTGCAGTTATGAGCATGCGTAGAAACTGCTCAATGCACGCTCATAACATAGTCATGTTTGGGAAATTTTTTTCATCAGATTTTCAACATGGGCTTTTTGGAACTCCACCTCATGAACAGTGGTACTGTCGCTTCATGAATCGGTCCCAAAAGGTGATTCCACACAACGACTGCGAATTCACCTTTCAGGACTAAGTAACGAAATGACAGTGACATGTTCACGAGGTGGGGTCCCAAGAACCCCATGCTGAAAATTTAGGCCAAAATTCCTAAACATGGCTGAGATATCAACATAACTTGAAACCCCCATTGACAGCCATTATGTGCGCTTACCTTCGATTCTTCAGTTTGCTGGTTGGCTTTGAAGAGCGTAGACGTGTCCTGGGTCCAGAGAAGAAGACAGCGCCAACTCCCAGAGGTAGTATGGGATCAGGGAGGTAAGGGAAGGTGGGTGCTCAGTTGGAGAGTGGGGATGGGGAAGGGGCTGGGGAGATGACAAGGGACTGTTTTCTTTTTTTCAGGTTCAAAAAAACAAGATGGGGACTTTTTTGATTTACAGGTACAGCAATAAAGAGCTAAATTTGGGCATACTGCGGTGGACTTCCAGTGTGCCACATGAGTTGGGGGGATAAATAATGCCGACACTAGGATTGGGTACCCCCGTCCATAGCCAATAAAAGTAAACGGGGGGGGGGGGCATCTGACACCTGGAGTGGGCATCCCAGTGTCAGACAGAGAGAGAGAGAGAAAAAAAACAATTATCTGGGCACACTGAGGTGGGCTCCCAGTGTGCCACAATAGTGTGGGGGGAATGCTGACACGGGGATTGGGCACCCCGATGTCGGCACGCACTTCAAAGGGATGAGCTGAGCTGCTTCTGCATTGGCTCTATCCTTTGAAATGCTTGACCACTGCAGTGCTTTCTGCCTACATTGCTAACTGCAGAGGAGCTCTCAGCAGCTGACAGACCAGGGATTATCTAGAAATAAAAGGAGTGAGCCTGCACCACTATTGGTTCGGGTCTGTCCTTCGGAATCTTTGCCCGCTCTGCCCCAAAAACTGAACGTGTGTCATCAGCAGCCTGCCTACTGATTCGCTTGCAACAAACCTGCTCCTTGAACAGACTTCTTCACTGGATGCATCCCCCCTCACACCCCTCTGTAGCAACTCTCATATCAACATGTTCATCCGTGTCTGCACGCACGACGAACATAAAAAAAGGATTTGCCCACAGGAAGCCTACTTACCCACTGCTGAAAGAAATGTGGGTTTTAGTAAATCAGTGGCTCAGATGTGATGGTCTTTTCAGTGATGCAGCTGGAATTACACAGATTTTGGTGGCATTCGTAAAATGTCTGGACCCTGTGGCATTTGTAATGTGGGTACCAAGCCAAGACATGATCATTTTGGAATGGAGCGCTGCAGTTATAAAGGGGCTCACAAGTTAAGCAAAGCAGCTTTTATGTTGCAAAATGGAGCCATCCATTCTTGTTACATTACAGGAATCCTGTAGCGTATCTGTGGTGACTGGTCTCAGGAGGGTGGTTCGTCTCTTCTAGTCAAGGAGAGGCAGGCACAACAGTTCCAGGTACAAACAGATAGCTTTTATTGGCAGCAGCCACTGGTTCTACTGGAAAATAATGGGTTAGGTGATTGCAATAGCAGGCAAGGCACTCAAGTGATTGTCATACACAAAACAGCATTTAGAAATAGAAGGCACTATGCAAGTCTAAAGGAAGGGAATGTAGGGATAAACAGTCATACAGTTGATCTCAATATGCAATACTGTATATCTCTAAGAGGGTCACCTAGTACCTATGTCTGCAGATGTCAATAATAAAAACTATCAATACCTAACCACCTTGGCCATGGATAATTAGACAGCACCAGTTATGTCCGACAGCCCAGTTGGAGGAACAGTCTTTCCAGTGCAAAGGTTAGTTAGCTTGAAGGGTTGGTACAGTCCCTTAGTAACCAATCAGTCTTATTGGCCAGCAGAAGGGGTGAGGACACAAGATGAAGATGAAGAAGATGAAGGAGATGAAGGAGATGAAGGAGATGAAGACGCTGCAGGCTGGTCCAGAGCTGAAGATGCAGGTGATGAGAGTGTGGAAGATGGTAGAGGCGATGTCCTTCTGTGGTGATGGCAGGTCCTCTGGAAGGTTCTTGATGAGATGCAGCCCAGCCAGGGAAGGGAGCTATGGCCACCTCGAAACAGCAAAACAAAAACAGGGTAATTTCCTATTCACATACTGTGGAGGGAACCTCACTATCATGAGCCAGGGTGGCTCCTAAGCTGACTACACTGGGGGGGAACTGACTACCACTATGCTGGCTAATGCAGTCTTTCGTCATCTTTGGGAGTTGCTGGCAGGTTGGGCGGGAGGCACTAGATGCTTGGCCAGCAACAGGCGGATGACCCCTGAACTCAGGGGTGCAGACAATTGCAGTCTTTGTAGGGCAATTAGTTTAGATGGTGGGACTACCACAGTTGAACAGTCTGTCCCCCCCATGGCAACAGCTCAGACTGGGGGAGGAGAGAGAACTGCCATGGCTCGATGCAGTTGGTGGTAGAGCAGGCAGTTTGAGCCCCTTCTGGGACAGTTCAGGAATCAACTGGTTGAGGTGCCGGGCAAGCAAGTTCAGTCCTGGGGTGGATAGGTGGGTTTGGTGGGTGAAGGGAAGGCATTTCAGGCCCTGTTGCAGTTTTGGTCAGACCCCTATGCCAACAGTTTAGTCAGTTGGGGTCAATAACGTCCCAGGGTGCAACCCGGGAAGACACTAAAAACAGCAATTACACAATAATCATGATTCCTGTACCAGGTACTGGGTTTATCTACGTCTAGGTTCTGGGTGGCAGGCAGCACTGTATAGACCTGACCATTTCTTCAGTTCACAGGCACACTGGCTAGTAGCTAGTAGTCCAGAGGAATGGGAGCAGCAGACAGGGGGTATTCGGGGCCACACTGAAGAGGCTGGGCCTCTGGGGTGGCCTCCCTGTGGAATAGGATGCTGGCCCCTTAAATTTCTAAGGAACCTCCTTTCTTTCTCTCCAGCAGGCCCGGTGGGGGAGCTGAGGTTACCTAGGCCCGGCTCCCACTCTTTGCATGTGTATGAAGGGGGTGGCATCTGGGCTGTACAGTGGGCCAAGGCTTCGCTTCCCCCCTACTAAATATTTCCCATTAGGCTATTCCTTACTCCTTTTAGCTACTCAAGATAACCCCCTTCTGCTGTCCCTCCAGCTGCCTCTCCTTTTGTGGGGTGCCGTTCTGGCACCAAATCTAGACCCTGGCGCTTATGCAATGTGGTGCTCCTTATTTTTCTTAGTGGGTGCTCTGCCCACTTCCCAACAAATATCCCCCTTTTTTGTGGTCCTGGCACCTGTGGAGCTAAATATAATACATTTTTGGGCTAATTGCCCACCTACCTGGCTGGGTCCTCGCCCCTCCGGCGAGTCGGTGGTGTCGGTGGTTAGGGCTGGGGAGTCGCACTCATGCCCAGTGCTTTTCCTTTGGTTTCAGGCTGCAAGGTGGAACACTGCATGTCCAGGTGCTCGTTTCCACCTGGACATAAAATACTGTGTGAACAGGCGTGGGAAGTGATAAGCCAGACACAGACGTTCTTTATAACACACAAGACTTTGTGTGAAATTTGTTTACAAAAAAAACTCAAAATAAACTTTTCAGAAATTAACTGTAAAGAAAATAAAGCCAACAACATGAAAAAAATGGCTTTCTCTCAACTTGAGACTATCAGTACTTTTAACAGCTTGAGTTCTGCCACAGAGTAGATGAGCTTAGCCCAGCACATCTACTATCCTCTGTGCTCCTATACTATCTGCTCTCTTGCACAAATCTCCACCTTATATAGGTGAACACTCTGACATCATTGATCAGCTGATCCACCCCTATTCTAATACATTTAATCTCTACCCTAATACATTAAGTAGGGGATCAGCCTGACCATAAAAAAATACATTGATTGGGCTTGATTATACCCAGAATGAACCACCTCTTAATTAGTTTCACAAGACAGAAACAAAGCATAATTAAAACTCAAGGTTTAACCCTCCTTCTGGTGCTGACTTGCCGCACCTGTACCCTATAAATATATGTTAGGAGCTGCCACTGGCTTCTTAGAGTGCAGTACCTGCAGCAAGTGAGACAGCAAGTGGACCAGGTAAGGGCTTCATTTCTTACATAAACACATAAGGAAAATAACTATTTAACCTTATATTTCTTGTAAGGTACCTCATTTTATTATTTAACTACAGCATGACTATATGCTGAGATGCTTGCTTGTTTTGAACCTAATTGGGGCTGCTTATTTTATTACCATTCCTGTTTACAATGGTAATCTTACATTTCAAAACACAGGCACCACAGGGACAACAGAGAACATTAGAGGGGTAGAATAGAAGAGATACCATGATGGGAGGCCACCCTTCATGGTAGAAATGTGAAATAAGACAAAGGACAGTGGAGAAATTACTACTGCAGTAGATTTGAGAGAATATAAGGGTAAAGAGGAGAGGAATGTCCCGTGGTGCTGGGGGTTCAACTATCACATACTGCTGTACACTGTATACAGGCTACAGCTGCATCAGGTAGCTTGTGGGAGGGACTGCCGGGCAAGGGGAGGGTGGAAATTTCTTCACTACCACTGCTCCCACAAACAGAGGGTCATGCAAGTTCTGGGAGTCAGCCCACGACCAGGAGCCAGTCCAGAGGACTAGAGGGCAGAGGCAAAAGTCAACTCGGAGGGGCACTACCAAAATAATGGCCGCAAATGAAATGGAGAGAACTTCTCCTCCCAAATAAACAATGAAAGAGGACTACAACCCACTTGCCAAGGGGCAGCTGGAGAGGGGACAGATGGCAGGACTGCACAGGCAGCCCAATTAGGGTGCAGCCCAGGGCACCCAGCACAGGACCCTACAGATCCTACCTGGGGGGGGACCCCTCAACCGTGGGCAGAGGACTCAAGGAAATGTACCCTATGGGGCTGCTGCTGCTGCTGCTGGATGTCAGAAGGACTGATGGACCCCTTTGGGCAGGGAGAATGACTGCTGCTGCTGCTAAAGACCCTGGAGGACTCCTGGCTACAGAGGAGAAGCCACCAAGGAGCTACGGACATGACCTTCAAGTAAGCCTCCAGGTGTCCGTACTCTGGTGCTCTCCACTCTGTCAGCCACCCAGTCCAGAACTGCCCTCTGGCTAGCAGGGGAGATCCTTTTCTAGCCTGGGGTGGACTTGGCTTTTGGTCAGTCGATTGGGTCCCTGGGGCTTGGATCAGCCCCTTGGGCTGATTTATGGCCCCTTTAGGCATTGGCCGGAGCCCTGGCCTAGCCAGAACAAAGGCCGAAGCCCTGGAAAAGTGCAGGAGGGGGAGGGGGAGAGGGGGACCAGGACAAGAAGTGGTCAGTCCAGCTGGCTGTGTATGGGGTGGGTGGGGGTTAACTCTTTCCCTCCCTGAGGTCTTTCCTGCTGGACTGTGTAGCAACCATCAGGGTGCTGCATATCTAAGCCACATACGAGATCCCGGTCATAATGTTTGCACATCCACAAATTGTGAACACATCCTAGAGGGGGGATCAAAGGTCAATCATGCTGACTCAGGGGAGAAGCATAAATTTGGCTAACACCCTCAATATTGCCAAATGGAATGGGAAGAGGACAAAAGAAAAGCAGGCTGGAAAACAGGAATAAGGTGCACAGTGACTGTTTGGGAAGCCTGCAGTTTCAGACACCACACATTAGAAGAAATATTATGAGGAAAAAACAATCTGTCAGTTTGCAATGGGTAATAAATTAGTGAAAAAAATCAATGAATAATGAAAGAAACAGCACAGCATGATATGACTGACCATTTTAATGAAAGGACACATTAAAAAAATACATAAAACATACTTATAATCTGTGTGTATTTCCATGTAATTTTTCAACTGTGTAAAACTGCAGCGTAAGAAGTAGACAGTCAAATAATAAAAAAAGTGTTTGTGCTGTTAGTGTAAATTTTTTTTATTCTTACATGGGATAAGCTTCAAAACAGTGTCAAAATAATTTGGTGGACAGCTTTTATTTAATTATCACATGCTGCAGAAATTTTTCACTGCATCGGTACCTCCTTTTCATGAACATAAAATTCTACTCCTACACACCATAGTATAGGATTGATGCAAAAAAAAAAAATGTATTAAGCAAGGACTGTGACAAGAGTGCACACTCAGAATGCAATAATGTTTCCTGAACTCTATGCTTCCTCAGGGGAAGGGGGTTGCTACAAAAGACTACAGAGGATACTCACTAACCATTACAGTATTCTATGTATTTACTTCATTTTTGCTTTTATTTATGTAATTTTGATTGTCTGGGAAAGTAAGGTTATTAAACATTTTCTGTTTTCAGCCTCATCCTGAGGGGAGGGGATACAGATGCAAACCGATTGATATGAAACCTGATTAATCTTTTGGTGGATTAGTGATTATTATAGCAATAATGCGAGACTCAGCTGTGCATCAAAACCAAACTCTTGGAGTCTGGCTTGTTTGGCTCGTCCTAGAGTATGGAGACAAACAGTAGCCTTTTATGGCTTTGCTAGCATTTCTGCAAAGACATGGCCAAATCTTAGTTAGTTATGCCAATTACTCAGCCTATATATTTTTTTTTTTTAACATTGATGACTTATTTTAAGCAGCCATTAACATAAGGCAGCTCCCTGGTGTACCACATAGTGCTAATAATTGTGCAAGACGTGGCACAGAAGTGAGCATGGCTGCTCTTCTTGCATATAAACAGCTCAGTCTGGGGAGTCAGCTAACACTGACAGGCATGGTTCTGCTCCTTGATTCCAACAACAAAAACTTCAATATAAAACTTTTTTCTTTATGGATTGCCCAGATGAGATGCAATATCTTGGTTTCACTAGAGTCTGCCATTTACCCATTTTTAGAGTTGTGTGGACTGAAGCACTGAGAGGTTACGTGACTCACTAAGGATTGCAAAGTAAGCAACTGATTGTGGTGGGATTTGAACCAGGGTTAACTGTCACGCAAGCCTGTGCTCTATTCATTAAATCACATTGCTTTTAAAAAGCCTATAATACTCTTCAAAGGCTTTTCACAGATAAGGGCATGCACATGGCCACCTATAGTTTATATTCTTTGCAAAAAACTCTGTTAATGCAACATTTAAGGTTCAGGCTAAAGCGACAAAAGTAGGGAAATGTGTCTTTAGAGTTTCCAACCCTAAAACCCCAACCCCACCCTAAAGCAAATTAGGGATGGACTCTTTCTAGGGGTTGTTAGCCCTAAAGCTCACCCATTCTATACACTCCGGAAACATACATTCCTAATGGGGTGAGCTTTAGGGCTGACAACCCCTAGGAAGAGTCCACCCCGATTTCCTTTAGGGATGGGGTTGGGGTTTTAGGGTTGGAAACCCTAAAGCCACATTTCCCTACTTTTGTCGCTTTAGCCTAAACCCTAAATGTTGCATTAAGGGAGTTTTTTTCCAAAGAATTTCCTTACTTTTTGAGACAGTATAATTGTATCCTTATTTGTCTGTGCTCCCATCCATCCATAGTTTTTCAGATACTATAATTGTATCCTTATTTGCCTCTGAGAGCACAGGGCCCAGGCCCTGCACTCCCATCCCTCCATAGATGGGTATATGTATGTTGATGTGGAAGCACAGGGCTCAGAGGCCCTGAACTTCCATTTGTAGCACAACAGCAACCAAATTGTCAGCATAGCCTTGTTATTACCCAGCCTCATGAACCCATTTGTGAAACTTTTCAAATCCCCACCAAAACATCATTCTGCACTGCCGTAATGTCATTCCACACCAGAGGCATGAAAGCACATTTTGGCAAAGATCTAAAAAATGACATCTGTCACATTCACAAGTTGGTGTAAAGAAATGGCCATGTTTAATATCTGTGGTGAAAACATTGAAAATTACAAAAGTTACGAGCAAGTGTAGCTTAATTTCAATGAATGTGCATAACGTCACCATTGTGACATATTTTTACCCCATATTTTGAATATATCCCATATTTTGAACATATCCTTCTTATGACCCCACCTCATGAACAAGGGTGGTGGAAATGTTCAAATCCTGCCAGAAAGCTGGTTTTGCCAAGCAACGGTGAAATTACCTTTTGGGACAGATTTGCATTATTCCACTAACATTGTTCATGAGGTGGGGTCTCAGAAATGCCATGTTGAACATTTGGTGTCAAAATATGCAAAAATGGCAGTTATGCACCAAAGTTGAAACCCCCATTGAAATGTATTGAGCCACATTACCTTATTTCTTATGTAGTAGCCACTGATTCCAGCAGCATGACGTGTCCTTGATCGTAGAGTGGATCCTCACCCTGACACCTGTTTAGGTGAGTGATGGTATGTGTGTGTGTGTGTGTGGGGGGGTCTGAGGATGTGTGGGGTGGTGGGTGCTCAGCTGGAGGTCAAAGTGGCTTGTATGCATCACTGAGGGACCATTTTATTTTTTACAGGAAAAAACAAGACATTGAGGTACTGTTTTCTTTATTTCAGGGACTACGGAGGTTGGGGGAAATAACAATTATGAATGGGGAGAGCAATCAAAGGGTGGAGATGCCACTAGACACCAGGGACAATGTAATGTAATTATGGAGATGGTGATGGAAAGGTGGGTGGTGCCACTAAACCCCAGGGAAATAACTAATAAATATAGGGATTCAGGGACTACAGGGGGTGAGGGGGTGTCACTAGACACCTGGTCATGAAAAAAAAATAATGGAAATGGTGATTGGAGGTTGGGGGGGGGGTGCCACTAGACACCAGGGAAATCACTAACAAATATAGGGATGATGATCAGAGGGTGGGGGTGCCACTGGACACCAGGGAAAACAGTTTCTCCTCATGAAAAAGGAACTTATTTCACCAGTCATGATACTGCCACTAACAAGGCTCAACTAAGTGCAACCACACTTTCCTGCTGTCACTTGTCAATACATCTTCAGATACTGCAATGGCCCTACTATACTGAAGACTACTACCCTCTCTCTCTTGGTACCAAGATTTTGCTTTAAACATGATGGGAGCTCCTTTATGGCAGTCCCTGGATACCCAGTGTTGAATGCTGCAGGCCCATACATATTTCTGCAGACTGACCAACACTAGGGCACGTACATTTAAACACAAATTGTTTAATTTCCCTAAATCACAGAGGCAATGCAATTGCTTAAATGGCTTTAAGACCTCTAAAAAAGAGGTATTTGTAATCCAGCTCAAACCCCAACTTGCAAACAAACTCCCAACAACAGTATTTTTCCTGAGGCAGGACAAGCCTAGCGGTTACTCCTGGTTCCTAACCTGAATGACTCTTACTGTCTCTGCAGGCTGCTGGCACTCCAATCTACCGTGGCACCTGTGGCTCAGAATAGCTCCCTCCTTTGTTTCCCTTCACCTTTCCCCGCGGCTGACTTCTTAGCTTTTGGCAAGACAGATCACTGGCTCTTCTGCCATCTCTTTCTGGCTCCCAACTGCTGAGGTCCAGCAAACATCCTGATTTCCAAACCCTTAGGCCAATGGTTGCCTGAAAGCTGGCAATAGTGCCTCCTCTGGGACCTGGATCAGCAGCTCTGGAGTTTAGGCTTTTGCTCTAGATCTTTGGTGTGGCACTCATGCCAGCTTGCAAGCAGTTGACACTCTCTTCCTCCTCAAGAACTTTAGATTTTTCCCCCTAGGCTCAAGGTCTACCATAGTACAGCTCAGCCTCTATCATAAGCAACATGTCCTGTCTCCTTGAGATCCTGCTATGAACTGCCAGCATCCAGCACAGGCTTCCCTTTATTAGCCACTTTAAGCTCAGCTCCCATTGGTCCATTCTGCTGTCATTCTCCACCTGCAATGCCCTACTGGTCCACACAAGAGCACCAGAATGATAATTTGTTCCTTCTCACAGAACTCATCCAGAACTTGCTGTAAGCCCCAGACCCCCTTATTGGTTGTCCGATGGGACAGGGGTCACCACAATGGTGGCATTCATGAAGTGTGGGAGCACTGATCTATAACTGTTGCCCCAAGTGGGTCTTCTTCCCTGTTCAGCATGCCCTCCCCCTGATACAGATGACAGGGGTGGGCTATGTCTTCCAGTGGTGACTGGGTGGTTACCCACACATTTCTCCATCTGAGGCGGTTGACTGCCGTCTTAATCCGAGCCATGGCTTTGTGGTGGCCCAGTTAGCACAGAACAAATCTACCCTCCAAGCTCTGCTCCAGTCCCCCTGCAGTGTGTTTGTGGTCCTGGGGGCTGGATGCAGTGCAGAGACACCTGCAAGCAGTGTAGTTGGTGCCAAGGGCATCACCAAGGTAAACCCCAATTTTGGGGGGGGGGAGTTTACATAAGAGTGGAGGCATATCAAACTAGGTTTGCCATGGCCAAGTCTTTCACCACAAAAATTACATTTTAAAGCTCAGTTTAAATAGTCAGTCTTAACCTCCTTGAGTCATAAAGTTCCTCTGTAAATGAAGGTACCTGGTCCTTTGGTGAAGGTTGCTATGCAGTAGAGCTGGTTTTGTCTAGAACTGATGTTGATAATGATGGTAGGTGATGCTGAAATTCACTGCTAAGGATGAGATGGTAGATAAAGTTCCTCTTGTGTTTTTCTCTTCATTGTTCTCCTCTTTATTCACTTGACTCAAAGAACAGGTTAACAAGAGCCTAAAACTAGACCTACTTGTCTTACTGCAGTTCAAGCTCAAGTTCAAGTTTATTGCAGGAAAACTCCGTTGAGCAAGCTCATTTACAAGGAGGTCCTGGAGCATGTATACAGACAAGGTAATACGTAGGATACAAAAAAGCATCACAGTAGATAAAATAAAATAAAGTTTATGGTACATCATGCTCAACTTGGGGCATAACAAGGTAGATATAAACTACATTTACCTTGTACAACATTAGTAGTCGAGGGTTACATTCAAGGGGAGAGAGTAATTACATAGGAGCAAGGGTTTGAGGAAAAGCAGCCAGGGGAATAGAAAAAGGGATAGAGGGAGTGAGGGGGTAAGATTAGGTGGAGAGTATAAGGGTAGAGAGGAGTTTTAGGAAAAGAATAGAGAAGGGAGGGCAGGTGAGATCATTGATAAGGGTAAGGGTAGAGGAGAGTCTTAGATCAGCTAAAGAGATCGTTATGATTTGCCAGTTCTAGTAGGATTCCAACAGGACTAAAACAGGTACCAGTACATTGGGAGGTCATAGAGAAACATATACAGTGGCGTGAAAAAGTATTTGCCCCCTTCCTGATTTTCTCTATTATTGCATATTTGTCACACTGGATGTTTTCAGGTCTTTAGACAAAATATAATATTAGATAAAGGGAACCTAAGTGAACAAATAACACTTTTTTTTACTTATTTCATTTATTTAATGAAAAATGTTAACCAACACCAACTGGCACTGTGTGAAAAAGTAATTGCCCCTAGTTAAATCAACCCAATTAAAGGGATAATTAGAGTCAGCTGATTGAACACAGCCAGGCTTGATTACAGCCAGCCCTGCTCAATATAAACCTCACTTATTTTGGCCCTTACCGTCAGAGTCACGCTTGCCAGCACAAAGATTCAACAAGCACATTATGCCATGATCAAAGGAAGTTCCTGAAAAGATCAGAAAAAATTTGTTGCCCTCTATCAGTCTGGAAAGGGTTACAAAGCTATTTCTAAGGCTCTGGGACTCCATCAAACCACAGTGAGAGCCATAATCTCCAAATGGAGAACACTTGGAACAGTAGTGAACCTTCCCAGGAGTGGGCCTGCCAAAATTACCCCAAGGGCGCAGTGTAAAATCATCCAAGAAGTCTCAAAAGGATCCTAAACAACATCCAAGAACTGCAGGCTTCTCTTGCCTCAGCTAAGGTCAGTGTTCATGACTCACAATCAGAAGAGACTGGGCAAAAATGGGCTTCATGTGAGAGTAGCAAGGCGGAAACCACTGCTAACCAAGAAGAACATAAATGCTCATCTCTCATTTGCCAAGAAGCACCTGGATGATCCACAAGCCTTTTGGGAAAATGTTCTATGGACAGATGAGGTCCAAGTGGAACTTTTGGACAACATGGATCCCATAATGTCTCGCGTAAAGCAAACACAGCATTCACAGTAAGAACACCATACCAACAGTCAAACATGGTGGTGGTAGTGTGATGGTGTGGGGATGCTTTGCTGCCTAAGGACCTGGATGACTTGCCATAATTAAGGAACCATGAATTCTGCTCTGTACCGGAAAATTCTTAAGGAGAATGTCCAGTCATCCTTCTGTCAGCTGAAGCTGAAGCGTAGTTGGTCATGCAGCAAGACAATGATCCAAAACACAAAAGCAAGTCCACATCAGAATGGCTAAAAGAAGTAAAATTAAAGTTTTGGAGTGGTCTAGTCAAAGTCCAGACTTAAATCCAATAGAGATGCTGTGGCAGGACCTGAAACGAGCAGTTCATGCTAAAACCTACAAATGTTACTGAATTAAAGCAGTTCTGCGAGGAAGAGTGGGTTAAAATTCCTCCACAGCGATGTGAAAGACTGATATTGAATTATAGGAAGTGTTTGGTTGCAGTCATTGCAGCTAAATGTGGCATAACCAGTTATTAAGTGTAAGGGGGCAATTACTTTTTCACACAGTGCCAGTTGGTGTTGGTTAACTTTTTTTCATTAAATAAGTGAAATTAAAAAAAAAAACAAGTGTTATTTGTTCACTCAGGTTCCCTTTATCTAATATTACATTTTCTCTAAAGACCTGAAAACATCCAGTGTGACAAATATGCAATAATAGAGAAAATCAGGAAGGGGGCAAATACTTTTTCACGCCACTGTAGGTAGGGAAGAGACTTAATAACAGTTACAACTATTTCTAAATTTAGATGTAGTTAGCTTTTTACAAAAGTTAACGGAGACAGTACTAGATAGTTTCAGTGTGGCTTGAAGCTGATTCCAAATGGTTGGGAGAACATATGATATGGCCCGTTTGCCAAAGGTGGTGAGAGTCCTAGGTACATCAAGAGCGATAAAAATCAGATTTCCTAAGCGAGTATACACTGCGGGAGATGTGGATAAGAGATGAAATATAGCTTGGAAGCTTATTCAGGGTTATTTTAAGGTCCAAGCACCAGCATGGAGCAGACATCGAGTGGTAAGTGACGTCCAACCAATGGCTGCATACAGGTCACAATGGTGGGTTTGGTATGGACAGTTTGTAATGAACCACAGAGCACGGTGGTAAAGGACATCCAATTTATTTAGGCTTGAGGTTGCAGCTGATGTGTAAATTAGGTCCCCATAGTCAAGTAGAGGAAGGAATGTGGCTTGTACCAGCGTGGTTCTAGTCTCTATCGGAAAGAGGGCCCTGTTTCGGAAGAAAAAGCCTAACCTGATTTTTAGTCTTCTGGAAAGGTCATCAAGATGGTCATTAAAGGACAGCTTATTATCTAACCAAAGGCCAAGATACTTGAATTTGGAGGTGACTTCCAATGGTTTACCTAGGGATGTGACAATAAAGTGTTAGGTAAATCAAGGGGGGGGGGCGGAAGGGGTAGTATCAAGAGTGAAAAGCATTGCTTTGGTTTTCTTGGCATTGAGAAAGAGTTTAGCATTAATAAGATTACGTTCAAGTTGAGCAAAGTCAGCTTGAAGCATGTCCCTTAATTCAGACACTGATCTGCCAGAGGCATACAGTACTGTGTCATCTGCAAAGAAATGCAGTTTGGAGTTAATTATATGTGAGTCCAGATCATTGATATACAGGGAGAAAAGGATAGAGCCAAGGGTGGAGCCTTGCGAGACTTCCCAGGCAATTGGCAGGGAGGTTGAGAATAGGCCATCAGCTTTAATTTTCTGTGTCCTTCCTGTAAGATAACTGGTGAACCACTGGGCGGTGGAGGGAGTGGCACCTAATTTAGTGAGGCTAGTAACTAGCAGTTTATGGTCAATGGTATCAAACACTTTACTGAGGTCGAGGAAGACTGCACCAGTGATCTTCTTGGAGTCCATAGCAGATACCCAGAGATAGTGCTATGATTGGTGCGAAAGCCAGATTGTGCAGGGTTAAAAAGTGAATACGTTTCAATGTGGTGTTTTAATTGAGTATGAATCAGTTTCTCAAAGACTTTAGAGAGAACAGGCAGAATTGAGATGGGCCTATAATTGTTTAGGTTGCATGGGTCCCCTGATTTAAATAAGGGAAGGATATGGGCGGATTTCCAGCTAGAAGGAACTGTGGCAGTGTTGCTAGAGAGATTGAATATATGTAGAATTGGGGCAGTGAGATGTGAGTACCCTAATTTTAAGAAAAAAGGATCAAGACCATCATCCCAGGCACTTTTCTTGGCATCTAGGTTGACGAGCAAGTCTTCAACTTCTTTATAGTTGAGTGGGAGGAGCTGAAAGGGACAAGTTGTGATTTAAGGGGTGGAAAGTGGGCTGGTTTGATAGTTGTCACGGCTTGCATGTGGTGATGAGTTGAAGGCTAGGCCCGCGGTGACAAAATAGGAGTTAAGTTCTTCTAGGATTTGGTAATTACTTTCTACTACCCTACCATTACTGTGGATCTTGGTTGGAATGGAGGGAGCAACAGGCCATCCTTCGATGGACTTAATTGTCCTCCAGATTTTATGGGGATTCCCGTTTACTTGTTCCAAGGTGGAAACATAGTAGCCTGCTTTGGCAGCGCGAATGCATTTGACGCAGGCATTCCTAACTGTTCTAAAAGCCTGCAAGTCTGCCAGACTCTTAGTTCTCCTAGCCTGAGTTCACTTGCTACCCTAACTGAACTAGTCTAATCAGTGAGGCCCCACCTAGCCCTATACTCCCCTAGGCCTGAGGAAGGATAAAAAGCTCTGAACTCTGAGCCTATTTCCCCTAAGCTGCAGCTTCCCCAATATTAAACTCCCCAAATTGTGCTGTGCAGCCCCATTTAACCCACCTTGAAACTTGGATTCCACATCTAATTGGATGGAAGAGATTATGTCACTTCCGCCAGTCCTTGGGCTAGAATATACCTGTTCTCCACCCTTTGGATTCATGCAACAGCATAAGCCACAAAGACATGATTGCTCAGAATGCTCCTTCAATTGCAGCTGTCAATTACATTGCAAACTTTTTACAGATCAGTTTTCACTATTTTTAAACCAGCATAAAGCTACTTTTAGTTAAGTTAATGAACTAGCCACATGTGTGAGCTTATAGCCCAGACTCATAGCTTTGCGCTGAACATTTTTTTTAAATAATTGGACCTATCCATGACCAGATTACTGTTGTCAAAGGTGAGTCCCCCCTAAACTTCACTGACTGGAACCGACTGATTTGATTTTTGGTTATTTGTACTGACTTGGTCACCCTTGAAAATGGGCACTTGTTGCTCAAGTGCCTTCCTCTATGTAAATTAATCAAACAATCAATCAATCATAGATTATCTGAAATAATCAACAATAAAAAAGTAAACATTTATTTGATTCAAAACTTCTCCATGCAAACTTCCTTAAAATAACCACCTTAATACTTTAGGTTGTTTATCAAAGTTTTTGAAACATTTTACTAGTCCTTTAGGTGACCTCAAACTTGAGCTCCATAGGGCATGGTGGTAATCACCCCCCCCCAGACAGGAAGCTCTTCTTCTGGGTTAGTTTGTCTGGCTGCAGACCAAGCAGACTGCCCTCAGAGGTAGTTCCACTCCAAACTCCTCCATCACATGCTTCTTCTTCCTGCCTGTAGCCATTAAAATAGTATCTGTGTGACGAGTGCTCTGTATTTAATTTTACATATAAAAACACACAGGCACCTAGCATTGTTGCCAGCACCTTCAGGAGCCTGTTGATCCCCCCAATGACTTGCTCGCCTAGTCACCAATTAATAATTAGTTGATTTTATTTTCCCCTCAGCAAGAATAGCTGGCCTCAACATATTTTATTTAAAAAAAAAAAAGAAAAAAGAAAACCTTAAGCCTTTTCAATTCAATTTCAATTTAATTTATTCAGAAATAACAACTGAGGTGTATCTCATTTATAATGGTGTCCTTGCCACAGCACAGTCATAAACATAAAAACATTCCAATACAGAAGATATAAATAGTACAAAATTACCAATGGTTGTAAATACTTCCGTAATTTAAAATGTCAGTTATTGCATCGTCCCAGAATACTATGGGCCAGATATTCAGAGGAGTTGCACATGTGCAACCACAGAAATACGCCCTGGAGCCATATTCAACCAGCGTGAATGCACAACGCAATATCCATTGTGCTGATGCGCAACAGTAATGTATGCAGTGCAAGTACATGGGGGCGTGCCCATGAATAAGCTGCACAATGGCATATTCAGCCAAAAACACGGCGCAAATGAGGAGCAAGTCAGAGAATGTGCCATACAGAACTGAGCATATAAAATGAGGCTCAAACACACACCCAGCAGATGTGCAAGCCATAGCAGTACATCACCATGGATGCAGGTCCATTCTTGATGGATCAGGTAATTGGGGTGGTGAGGAGGAAGGAGGATCACCAACGTGACCGAGGCATGGCCAGTCGGTGGTATGCCCAACACAGACAGTACTGTGCATGCCTCATGTTTGAGGACTTTGGGAACACAGAGATCATGGGCTGGTACCATCTGAACAGGGCAATTCTGAGGCAGTTATGTGAGCTGTGCCATGACGAGCTGCAGGCACTCACCAGAAGGAGTCATGCCATGACAGTGAAGACAAAGGTGGCATAAGCAATGTGCCTGCTCACCACGGGCACCTTCCAGAGACCAGTGGGGGCAACCACTGGCATAACACAGTCAGCCACGTCCCGCCTCCTCACACAGTTCCTCAAGGCCCTGCTGCCACATGCTTCAGAGTATATAAGATTCCCAAGCACACCGGCACAGCGTACAGCAACCATGTAGGAATTCCACAGGGTGCCACGCGTGCCTGGCGTGATTGAGGCCATTGACTGCACCCATGTGGCTATACGCACACCACCTGTCCCAGAAGGGGCCATCTACATGAACAGAAAGGGCTACCCCTCTGTCAACTGCCAGGTGGTGTGCAATGCCACTGGGCGTATCATCAATGTGTGCACCACACACCCTGGGAGTACACATGACGTGTTCATCTGGCACCACTCCATCCTGTGCCAGTGATTTGAGTGTTGGGAGATCCCCACTGGTCACCTGATAGGTGAGCACGACATGGAACGGGGTAACAGAGTGGCCATGTAGGCATGTACAGGCCCAAGGCACACATGGAGGGGGCTGTCTGGGCCGTTGTATGCAGCATGGGGGAGGACATGGGAACTGCACTAACCAGTTTGTGTTACCCCCACAGGTGACAGTGTGTACTCCCTGCGACCCTGCTGCTCATCCCATCTGGTGCGCATCCAGTGCTGTGGAGGAGTGATATAATGAGGCACACAATGCAACATGCAACATCATTGATCGTGTCTTTGGCATGCTCAAGATGCAATTCCGTTGCCGAGACAGGTCCGGTGGTGCCCTACAGTACAGCCCTGTGAAAACCTGTGGCCTGTTCCCTACCTGCTGCATACTGCACAACATGGCCATTGACCATGGGATAGTTGTCCAGGTGGATGAGGGCAACAGCAGTGATGAGGATGGGGAGGATGAGCCAGATGGGAGTGCGCAGCCACCCATGCAGAGGAGGGACCCCAGGCTGCCTGCCCGTGACAGGAGGCACCGCAACACTATCATAGAGGAGCATTTTGGGAACCACAGGTGAGTACCAGACATGAGAGCCGTGCATGCATGGAACAACACACAGAGATAGTGGCACGCGGCCACACAGGGATGCATGCAGAGACACAGGCACACACACACACAGCACGCTCAGGGAACACACAGACACATAGCCACATGCACACAACACAGTGGACATGCACATACACATGGGCCCTGCGCTGGACACAGAGGTGGCCATTCTCTGCCCTGCACATGCACCACCATCACCATTATGCTGGGCACAGTGGGGCATGTGGGTGGCACAGTCAGGAGCTGTGGGCGATGTGGCAACACACACACCTGTACAGCAGGACATGGCATGGATAAGAGTGAAAGCACTGGAACACAGGCAATGCCGGCACAGTGCTGCTCTCATCACATCCACACCACAAGGCCCAACAGCACTGCATGCACACATGCAGGACGTGCCACATGCCACATGTATGTGACAGCACATGCACATGGGCGTGCCCAGCCAAGTGTGCACCAGCCAACAGCAGCGGTTAGCAGGATGGGACAGCACACCTAGCAGACCTACTGTGTGGTGCCACTGCAGCCATGGCCATGTGGGTGGCCACACCTGGGCTATGTGGCAACCACTGGTTGCTCAAAAGCCACAGGAGATGTAGCTAACACACTCACGGGGGTAGAGGCCTGAGAATGCGACCAGGTCCTCGTGGGTGTGAATAGACTGGCAAAGAGAGTACTGCCAGGTGTGTCAGGGATGGGCACATAGGATCACAGCATCAGCCATGCTGGGGTCAGCAGTCACTGTGACTGTGGTGTTGACGTTGGACTATGGGGAGTCTGTCGTGCCCTGCCGTACCCAGTGGATGCCAGTAATGCAAATCTGACAACAATGGTACCGGCAATGTGGTCCAGTGATGTGGTCATGGCCTCCTGCAGCTGCTGGAGCTCACCTATCAGCTGGGCATGTCCAATGTCCCTGTGCTTGGCCAGTTGATGCACCTCCACCCACAGTGCATGTATCTCATCCCCGAGTATTGCCTGGTTATCCACAGATGCCAGCAGCATCCTGGTGTGGCTTGTCCAGCATGTCAGCACCTTACGCATCATGAGGTTGACACTGACCTGTTGGGGGTGTGGCAGCATGCCGTGCAGCATCCCTCACCAGGGGATACTGCACAGGCAACCGTGCAGGTGGCAAGGATTGTGTGGGTACCCCATTGGCGGCCTCTGCGGCGTGCTGCATAGTGGCCACTGCAACCTGCTGCCGTAGCCCATTAGCCTGCTGGGCCAGCACCATGGCACCGGCAACTGCAACAGCGCCTCACCCATGGCCAGTGACAGCAGCGGCGCCACATGCCACTGTGCAGCCATGGTCAGGTGGTGCCTGTGCAGGTGCTGTACTGCCAGTGCTGACATCCACTGACTGTGTATGGCTCCACCCCCTGAGTGGCGTGTCCAGGCGAGTGCCACCCAGGATCAGTGTAAGGTCATCATGACTGTCCAATGATGCCCCCTCCTGTGTCCTAGGTACAAGCACCAGTAGGGCATCCAGTAGCAGGGGGTCTGCCAGGGGGTCATTGTCACCCAGACCTAGGAACTCATGCAGCCTCCTTGGGTCCCATGTTGTCCTGCAACACACCCCTGAGGTAAGATGTCACTGGAAGACAGAAAGAACATTATCAGTGATGAATGTGGTACTCTGCATGCAGTGCTGTGGCCAGTGTGATTGGGGCATGTGCACCACCACCATGCTGGCCCACAACAGGGGATGCCTGTGTAGCACCACATGCCAGGGCAGTCATGCCACAAGCGGTGCACAAGGCAGACCAGCCATGGTGAGTAGCTGCAGCACATGATGTTGCACCACCACACGGCTGACATGCATGCCTCCCCCCCCCAGCCACACCCCAAGGGCGACGTCAACAGTGGTGTGCTGCACAGTTGCCAGTGACTGCTGTGGCCCATGTTGTGCCACCAGCACATGCTGTGCAGGCAGCGCTGATGGGAAGCCATGCACCAATACACACCCTGGACCATGACCCATGGCCACAGTACAGTGCCCATGCTGCAATCCCACTGCGCACAGGTGGCCAATGCCATGTACTGTGGGCCCATGCATGGCATGGGCCACAGCATGCCACACTGACCATGGGTATGCAGCACTGCTGCAGTCATGCTGGCATGGTGCTGGCATGCACACACCCCCATAGCCATCGCATACATACTCACGGTGCTGTAATGGGCTACCACCCATCTAGAATCCACCTCCTGGGACACCTTCAATGGCCACACAGCTGATGGTTGCTGCCACCAGCTCCTCACCCATCAGTATGGGTGCAATTCCCGGTCCCCAACCCGTCCTACTACGTGATGCCCTGATGGAGGCCGCCTTCTCCTTAATGCACCTACGGTATGTTTCCATCTTCTTCTTGCACTCCTGTTGTGTCTGCTGTGGGCATTCATGTATTTGGCCACCTCCTCCCACCTGGTGGCACAGTCCTGTGGGGTACAGTGGCCCACTCAGCAGTGTCTCCCTGTCAAGGTAGGCCTCAAACAGGGCCTGCTGTTCATCTTTCATAAGGTTGGGCCTGTGCTTCTGTGCAGGCACCTGCTCCTCATCTCCCTCTGTCTCCAACATGGTGCTACCTGTGGACAGTCAGACATTGGCTTGATAAGCAGCTTGGCAGCACAACATGGAACAGTGCAGCACTGACAACATGCACAACAATATCATTACACAACACAGTGTGGTGGATCTTACCTCAATGGCTGCAATACCATCAGTGATCTGTGCTGTCTTGTGGCGCCTTTATGGCTCAACTCATGCAAATGAGCAATGGTGCAATTGTAATGATATGCTAATGTGCGCAACTGCACCTGGCATTGGCTCATGAGGCTATTTGAGTATGCTCTCTGAATATTTCAGAATTGCACCTTGCGCATTACATATGCACCAGAGCAATTCGCTGGTGCATTCCCAGCACATTCACGTTGCATGTCTGCACACCTGCCATGCGCACCATAGGCAGCACATCATGTGTGGCCTATCGCACACCTGTGCATGCTACGCATCATTCCTCTATTGCACATGTGGCTATGTATGCTTGCTGCGCATGCAGCCCTGATGCACTGTATGTCCTCATTGCACAAGGGTGTCAGATGTGCCATACCACTAACCGCATCTTGCCCGCAGATGTGTGATTGGTGCACACGTCGTGGTGCAGCATCATGCAGTGCACCTATGTGGGTCATGGCCATGACCCCGTACTCCCACCTTAACTTCTGGTGAAGCACATGTGCAATAGTGCGTGATAGGCCTCTGTAGCATTTGTCTATTGCGCGTGTTCATGATGTGCAGCTGTAGTCCATTTGTCCCAGTCGCACATCAGGCACTGCGCAGTTCCACGTCACACTTTGCTGGCCACAGTACAGGCGGTTGCATAGACTACAGCAGGCTGTTGAAATGGTGGGTTCTGTGGGTTGCATGTGACAGGCACACAATTGGAGTGACATGGAGATGGCCAACCTGGTGGCCCTGGTGGAGCCACTGGCAGACCAGCTGTTTGGTGCGGCTGATTTGCAGAAGACACATTCCCAGGTTTGGGACAGGATTGCAGTGGGTCTGGAGAGGAGGACAGGGGTGGTGCAGACTGGGGAGCAGTGCTGCCACAGGTATGGGGACCTTCAGAAGTGAGATCTGTGTGGCTACGCTGGCTACAGGACCAAACACGTTGGGGGTCAGTGCCACAGCCTGGTAGGTGTCCCCTTGCACTGAGCAGGCTTCCTTTGCCAGTTCTTATGCTATTATGTGCACTGCCTGTGTGGCTGCATGGGGAGGGGGCAGCACTGATGGGTGATGCATGCCCTGCGTTGCTGCACCACGTACTTGTGCGGTGTGCTGTGACATAGGCCCAGACACCAAACCCCACTCGCAGGCCAGTGTCCCTGCCCATCATGTGTCAGCACTGTGCATTGTGTCCAGGCTGGGGGGGGGTGTCTGTGCATGGCATGCCGCTCATGTCCATTTTTCTCTCTGTTCCATCCAAAGGACCATCAGAACTGCAGGAGGGCCAGGGAGGCCGCAGACAGGGACAGACAGCGCGCTGATGGGGGTGGTGCTGCTGCTGCATCAACACAAGGATGGGCAGGTGAGTGTGTGCAGCATGGTTTACAGGGCATGATTGGGACTGGGATGGGTGGTGTGGCACAGCCAAGGGCATGGCCGCCATGTGTGGCCACTGCTTGGGAAGGTACATGGCTCCACTGCCTGTGTCGTGTTGTGCTGTGTGTGGTGGGTCTGTGCACATGGCCTCTGTGTGGTGGCATCCCATCACTGTCCCTGGTAGGGTGGGGGTGTGTGTGTGTGTCCCATGGTGTCTAACTGCTGCTGGGGGACTACTGTCCTACCTGTGGGGGCATTGCACCAGCACTGTGGGGTACACTGCACAGGTATAGGTGCATGCCATTCACTGGCATCCATGCAGTCTGGCTGTGGGGCACGGCTAGGTCAGCTGTTGCTGTGCATTGTGCACATGCCATTGCTGGTTCTGTTCAGTGGTGGGTGCATCAGCTGTCCTGTGTGCACACATGGGGGAGCTTGGGCTCCTTGTGGCCCACCACTTATTGCCTGTTCTGTGTCCCCTCTCTTAGGTCAGGCTGGGCCCTGGGCCCCCAGAAGATGGCCAGCATTGATCGGCAGTGGTCTCCTCCATCTGCATTGCCTCATCCAGCACCACATTGCTTGGACCAATGTACACATCACAGATTGGCCGATGACATCTGGCAGCTACCAGGGACCTGTTTTGGGAGGTGCGCCAGCTGCGTGTGGTGATTCAGCATCAGCACCACTGACCCCGTGCCCCCCTCCCATCACTGCTATGGACTTCCCCTACCCTCATCTGCTTTGGTTACATTTGGCTTTCCTTCTCCTCCAAGTTTGCTTCCAGACCCATTCCCTTTTTGCCCACATTGCTCCTCACTGCATTTATCCTTTCCCTGTTTCTTGTTGTTTGTCTTGTTGGTACCCCATTGTGTATGTTTAACATTGTTGTATTAAAATATGTATATTTTTGCACATCTGTGTCTGTATCTCCTTCCAGTGCTGGCTACTGCAATGTGCTGCCATTGTTCTGTGGTGCTCTTAGGCATGTCCCCTTCATTCCCAGTGCTGTGCCCTTTGTTTGGTACTGTTGTGTGCACAGGATCCTGTGTGCCGTGTCCCTCTGTGTCACGGGCCCTTGGGCTTTGGCTGTGCACCTACCCTGTGTGTGGTACACTGCCTTGTGTCCCTGTTTGCCTGTGCGGGCCTGCTCACTACCTGCCATGTTGCCCTTGCCAGTGCTGCTCTGCTATGCAGTGCTATGTCCTGTGTCCCTGCATGTTGGCATGGCTTGTGCCCCTTGTTGCCTGTTGCATGTGTGTCTCTTTTACATTAGCTGCTGTACATGCCTGGTGCCCTCACACCATGGTTGTGGCTTTGTCCTATACGGTGTTGCCTGTCAGGGTGGTGGTGGTGCGGTGCCATGGGCCTGCCAGCATCCATTCCATCTGGTTGGGTGGCTTGATGTCTTTGGTGACCAGTGTTTACATTGTGCACCTGGCATTCTCAGTGACCCTCTGGCCATGTGCCTCTGCTGTGCCTCCTGGGCACTGTCCCCTTGTGGTTTGGGTCTGCCATGCCTGTCTTGTCACTCTGCTGTTGTGCTGCCGTGCCTGTGTTCACCTTTGCCTGTTGTGCTTGCTCAGCATGCTGGTTGCTGCATAGTGTCACGCTCTAGTGCAATTATGGTTGCTCCGGCGCATGTCTGGTTGTGCAGTGGTGCATCTTTGCTATATTCAGTGTGGTTTGCACCTGCGCATGTCTATGGCACATCTTTTGAATATGGCATTGTTTTCTTATGGTGCAACTGTATTGTGCTGTGCATTGCATTGCGCACATTCTGGGTGCACTTTTGAATATCTACGCCCATATGTGAAGTATGTTGTACCTTTTGCTTCTGCATAGCAGGTGTCATATACAGATAATGCACACTTGAACCAGTTTATGGGAGAATTCACTGCTGGCTTCCTCCCACAAATAACTTTAAATTCCATGGGTAAGGAGTTCCTCAAATGGGGGCAAAATGAATAAAAAATATGTTGCTTCTTGAGTTTTGGTTCTTGGGAGAACCAGTTCAAACAGTCCTGCAGTTCTCGAGGAAGCTGTTTTTCTTTTTGGAGTCAACTGGTCAGTTAAACACTGGGGTGCTAACCCATATACACTTTGCACTACAAAAATGATCTTGTGCAGTTTCCTATGATTCTGTAGAGGCAGCCATCCTAAGCGCTTATAAAATCTGCAGTGGTGTGTAAGGTTTGGGCAGTCTAGAGTCATCCATGCCAATCTATTGTACAGCACATCTAGCTTGTTTAGCCTTTCCTGAGCAGTATGATCATAGATTATGTCTGAATAATCAAGCAAAAGTAACATTTAGGTTTCATCAAAACTGAGGAAAAACAGTTTTTATACCAAGACAGCCAGCCAATTCTCATTGCAATGTTTTGGACAGAATGTTAACATGTGTACTGCAATCACTGCTGGACTTAACCCAAACCCCCAGATATTTATAACTGTTTACCAGGTCTAGAGGCCAACCATCCAAATAACGGATGGTAAATGAAATGTGTTTGACCTTTATAAACTTAGCGGGTGATGCAAAAAGTATCATCTTAGTTTTTCCTGTATTGAGTTTTAATTTAGAAAAATTGTTGTGGGGTAGACTAAGACTCAAGAACTTCTGTAATGTTTGGAAAGTAATATTTTTAATTTTTAGTATTCAAAATTTGCAACCAATAGTCTATAACCAGCATTTCATGGCCAAGGAAAGTGTTGCTGCACACTATACAGGAATACGTGAATTTTAAAGTTGTATCTTACATTCTGCTGTAGTCTCCCTGTTACCCATTCCTCTAGTTGTACCAGGAAAAGTGCTTTGGCTCAGTGTGCTTTTACTGGATAACAATTCAGGGCTGCATTGAGCAACAATTGTTAAAGTGGTATCTTTGTCACTGTGTATACGGTATACAACTTTCGTAGTGAAGCTTAGAGGTTAACTGTAAAGAAAGGTTTGACTCTGAGGAACAATTAGATAATGATTGCAATGAAATCCAAAACTGACACTCTCAAGTGTGATGAATTACTTTGGCAATACTCTTCATCCAGAGTTTGGAGGATCCAGCCTCGACAAAGTCCGAATAAGCTCCAGTAACCATGCTCACTCAATCCAGTGTCTCTCTGGAACACAGATTTTCAGTCATGCAGAATCATACCAAACTACAGTGTGTATGAGGCTTTTTCAAATTGTGGGCATAAAGGAAGCAGACAGTAGCAGATGCATCATTTCCATTCTAGTCAACTTAGATGTTGCCACCAGCATTGCCTAAATGAGAGAAATCTAGCAGAATTAGAATAAGGAACGTACATAAGACTTGTTTTTCACAGAGGCGGGGTTATACAGGTTGGCAACCTCTACGTATGTGTACATTAGTGTACTAAATCCCATAAAGCAGAACAACAAGCACCATTTAGCATGACTAAGCAGGTTACGGACAATGTCACTCTTTATGACTGCAGGAAATATCCATATGAAACCTTGTATATTTCATAGTGTAGGAAATCATCATTACATTATATTGTACATATTTTACATACTTTTTAAATGCAAGATGATTTTTCTTTTCTGTTAGCTGTAAGAACTCATTTCTATGTTTTAATAATTCACCAGTACCTCAAGAAAATGTTTGAAAAACAATATTCAGACACAAAGCAGCTTATTTCTCATTAGCTCTGTATTTCTTATCCCCACTATTTATCACTTAGGTCATATGCTTGCAAACAGGATAGTTGTTCCTTGGGGGTTCATCAGCTCCTGTTGCTTCACGTCAATCTGAAGTCAAAATACTCTGCCTGTGATGTCATAGTCATTCCAGTGGCAGCAGACTGTGATGTCACAGTAGAGCATTAATGACTAAATAGGGAATAAATGATAGAGGCAAATTAACTCTATTGGATACAAATCATGTTTTGTGGGGATTTCTTCAGTAATAAGTAATGTAGACAAGTAATCTGCTCAAGCTACATGAACTGCACATTGAATTGTGTCCGAATATTATGTTTTCTAAAATGTTCCCAAATGTGTTAGCTGCTCTTTAAGCTTTACTACACACAGGAATAAGTACTATATGCTTCAAAATTGCACTGATAGTGTGTCCCAGGAGGCTGTCAGAGTAATTACTATAGAAAAATGTTCAGACACTTAAATCCAACCAAAGTAACTAATAACAGATACTGTATTCAAAAGGTTAGTACCAGGCGAAGTGTGACTGGTATGGCTGACAGCCTGTTAACATGACCACTGCTATATTAAGACAAACACAAAGCATGGCATCAGTTTGTTAGCAATAGGGTTGGGCCAAAATTTCAAATCCCGATGGAACTGGATTCTGCAGAATTTCATAGAGTTCAGTCTAATTGCATGGAATTCCATCAGTGGCAGAATTCCAAAATTTCGGAAGTGAATGTTTTTCTCTGGCTCACATACAACAACGGATTATTTCACAAAGACCATATAATTTCATTCTGTATGGTATGTAATTTGGGGAAAGTTAATCCATGGTTTACAGAGAAATGCTGCTCAGACTTCCATGGCATTCAAAATGAAATTCTGAGAAGCATTTTGGAAGTGCAAGTGTCATTCCGTATGAATTCCACCAATGAAATGCCACATTCTGTACAACTCATGTTAGTGCCTTAGTGCTAACTGATACCATGTGCTTGTGCAAATAAATACATACAGGACACAGTGGTATATTCAAGGGTTCCTGGTAATGTTAACTGACTGCAAATGCATTGCTAGTTAATGCTGCCAGGACTAACCATGGTGTGCTAGTAAAACATTGACCCTGTCACATCTCCTGTAGCACCCAATCCCAGTACTATGAATGCAAATATACAGACACTGATGTGTGAGGCTGGTCCCAATGTGCACTTTGTGTGCAGAAACATTTTGGTTTACTTACTTTTTACTGTAGGGTCCGGGGGGGAGGGGGCAGAGCAGCAAAATGGCCACTCCACTTCACACCTTACATGAATCTGCAGCTGTGTTTTTTTTTTTTTAGTGCACTGTTTTTTAATTTATTTCAGACCTTTAAGCCTTTTAATTTTCTTTTGCTTTTAATGATATTTATAGCGGGATATATTGCAGTCTGTCAGAAAGCACCCTATTTTCAGATGGCGAGCGTGGTTTGACTGGTGTTCAGGATGGGGGTACAACAAAATTTTCTTTGTATCTATTAGTGGCGGCCAGAGATCTAAACTCTTGATATATATTAACCTAGTAGCAGACCATTTTATTGCTTTACAGTTCAAAGGTGTTAAGTGTGTTAAAATAGCCGCATTACTGCCTTGCTTTATAGACCTGCTCTCGCGCACTCTAATAATTTTAGCAGGTGACTGCCCGTGATTATCCATTTGGAACAACGTGCTATTGAAGTGCTAGAAATCAATATTTGTAGTGAGATTGGGTTTGGGGTTTGAGGTTTGAAAGCCTTTAAAACTGGACTTAAATACAAATGCAAACCCTGTGCAAATCCTGGAAATTGTTGAAACTGTAAAAGCACTAGTTCTAAAGGAGGTGAGCATTTGCTCAAGATCCTTGTAGGGAGGACGACAGGTAGTGCAGCTTTCGCTTTCTTCCTGGCTGAAATAGGCTGGTGGCAGAGACTGGATTTGAGTGGGAGACAGCCCTATGAAGCCCTATGAAACTGCAAGAGTTTTCACCCTACAGAGCGGTTTTGAGCGAGTTCTAAAATTCCACAGGTATGCTAACATTGCCAGGGGAGTTGGGACCTGAATCTTACTGTTGCTACTATTTACTGCTCTTAGAGAGTGATTTTTTTGTCCCACTTACAGGTGTATGGACAACAGCATTGGGTGAGGGGAAGTTGGAAACATAGAAACATAGAATTTGACGGCAGATAAGGACCGCTTGGCCCACCCAGTCTGCCCATTTCCCTACCTGATGGATAAGCTGCAGATCCTAGTTAACCAGCAGCCTACTTCTTCCTACCCCAACCCCCTAGAATTGCCTTATGACTGTCCCATGCATGCTTGAATTCCACTATTGTTTGTGACTCCACAACCTCCTCTGGAAGGCCGTTCCATACATCCACCACCCTCTCTGTAAAAAAATACTTCCTTAAATTACCTCTGAGCCGCCCCTTCTATCTTCAAATTGTGCCCCCTTGTTCTTGCACACCTCTTTTTTTGAAAGATGCTACCATCTTGGACTTTGTTGATTCCCTTGAGGTACTTGAAAGTTTCTATCATGTCCCCCCTCTCCCTCCTTTCCTCGAGGCTATACATATTAAGCTCCTTAAGTCTCTCTTCATTTGTCTTCTGGTGCAGACCCTGCACCATTTTAGTTGCCCTCCTCTGGACAGCTTCCATCCTGTCTATGTCTTTGCGGAGATTGGGTCTCCAGAACTGCACGCAGTACTCCAGATGGGGTCTCACTAGCTGTCTGTACAGAGGGATAATAACTTCCTGTTTTCTACTGGTGATGCCTCTCCCTATGCATCCCAGTATCCCCCCAGCCCTCCTTGCTGCCCTCTCACATTGCTTGCCCACCTTTAGGTCATCTGATATGACTACCCCCAGGTCCCTTTCCATTTTTGGTGTTGTTAGTTGGAGAGCAGGAATAAAAGTTGGCTAGAAAATTTCTAAAGCTGGATGACCCAAACTGTAAAATTATTGTACCAGAACTTTAATAAACATTGAACCTGGGAGAAAAGTGATATCACAGCTTTTCTTTGGGCACAATTATGGTGACCAAAGGATACAAAGGTGGTACTGTTTTACTATATCTGTATTGTTGGGTGCCATGCAAGACCTTTCAAATGAGGTTATTGGAATTTACTCTGTGCTAATTTGGACCATTATGGGCCTGTATTGTATGATCCGACTGCTACCTACTGATGCTAAAAACTATTGCTGTAAGTTCATGGTCTGAATATATTCAGCTCTTTCCCAGTGGGGAAATAGCTCAGAGCTCAGAGCACAGAGCTTGAACTCTATTCAAGCCTGTTTGAGGTTATTGCAACACTCAGAGGTGATAAGGAAAATGAAAGGCCTGTACGACAGTTGGACTACAATGCAACCACTTCCTCAGACTACTTTTTCCAGTCCTCATAGAGATATCCATGCTCCACCTGACAGAAAGTCTTCTGAGTATGCTGCATTTGTTAGTAAATGTTATCTTATACATAGCTTTTTGCCAAAGTAGCTGGATGCTCTGAAACTTATTTGGACAATCATCCAACAGCCCGGGTTTGGTGTGTCACAATGATTATTTTAATCCTATGCTTCAAAAAACCTAAACAGCAGGACTCCCTATAAAGGAATGCTGATGCACTCTTTTTGTCTTAATGGCATACTAGTGCATTCAATGGGAGTGATAAAAAGATAGTTTTTTTACCTTTTATTGTGTGCTTTTTGGCAGCTGGACTCCTTATATTAAGTGCTGTTGTTGCTTTGTTTCATCGTTTTATTTCAAGATTCTTAGACATTTAAAGAAAATATAGCAATCTGTTTCAATATGTAGCAAATATTTGTATTTTCTGAATGTGTTCGTACCTTCATTTTTGTTTAATATTAGTCAGAATCCAAACTTTTTGATCAAAAATTCTGAGTAAAAATTTGGGTCTCTGTAAGCTCATATGTGGCCACTAGGTAGCTGGTAATTCTGGGCTTTAATTGGCTGCAAAGTCTTCTCATGTGAGAATAGTTTACATGTGCCTGGGTCATGCTTTAATTTTGCTCCGGCCAAGGGAAGGAGTTTTTGTTGGATATGCACGTTACTGATTATGAAGTGTGAAATCTAGAAATTCTGTGGCAAAACAATGTGATCAGAGTTTTCCTATGCCCACACAGCCTCTGGGCTACTCAATGTCCTAATTTCCTAATGCCGGTGGTTCAGGACCATAAATGACCTATTAGAAAGCCTTACTGGGAAGTCTGCCCAGGAGAGTCTCATAGGATGGTCTAATTGGTATGGACTCCACAAGGATTTTAACGGACTAGGAGAGTTTACCTTTTTGGCATACCTTGAGCCCTCTTATTAAAGGGAGCTATGGTATTGTACTAAATGCTCTTAAGTATAGTATGCTCGGGGAAAGTAACAGAAAGCCAACTGTAGTATTGTTACATAAGAGTATTCGCTGAAGTCTCTTTATTGGAATACAGTACTGGGCATTTTTCTGGTGTAATTAGTGTGGTCCAGGATAACTTCCCCCATTGGTTAGACTGAAACAGATGTATGAGTATAGCTTGCCAGTTGCATTAAGTGGGCAGAGGAAATCTATTTAAGTAGCATGTACTTCAAAAGATCAATAGAGTTTGCACTGTCTAATTTATTTACAAACAAAAATGGTGGGAAAGAATAATAAATAGTTATCCGCATTATTAGATTTTTAGCAGGTATTTCTTCGCTGCTTTTGTAATTATTGTTTGCATATTTGTTAGTATTTGTTTTTCTATTGTGTAACTATGTTAATTATGCATAATTTTTAATGACTTATAAAGTCAAACAAATAAACAAACTGAACTAAACTACAAATATCCGGTATATCCCCATGCCTTGGTGCCAGTGATACCCTATCCTGGCTTATGAAAAAATATATACCCATTTCCTGGTGCCAGTGGTCTTCCCAATCTAACCCAGTCCTGGTAGTAACCATTGAAACCCTCCCTGGTAGTCTAGTGGTCCACCCTCATGAAGTGCTGTAATCCTTTGGCGAGGCCAGCCTCCGCTCCTCAGCTCTGAGAAGGCAGATGGCACTTGCACTTGGCTCACCTCTGCTGCCAGATGAAAACTAATTCATGCAAATGCACTCCGGTTATAAACATAAGTCAATGAATCAATATTGTACTCATGCAAGTAATAATACAATATGGCTACATTGACTTGTATTCAAAATGGAATTTGCTTAAGTGGATTTGATGGTGGTTGGCAGTGGAGGTGATCAGAGAGTAAGTGCTGACCACCATCTCAGAGATGAGGGGGTGGAGGATAGGCATTGCCAAAGGATACCTGCACCAGGAGGGGGCAGGGCTACTAGACTTCCAGTTAGGGTTTCAATGGTTAATACCAGGATCAGGTGAAGTGAGAGGAAGCAAGCATTTGTTTTTTTTTGTGTTATTATGACACACAACACAAGAGATGTCTACAGGGCTCACAGACTGCAAGAAGGACAGCACTCCATACAATCCAAGCAGCAAGCATTTGTGCCTCACTAGATATAGGCTATAGTGACATATAAATAATTACTTAGTCCCCCTGCATTGTTGGAGATAACATGCATGACAGCTTTCAAATATAGCAAGTTAATGCAAGAGTGCTAACCAGTGTCAGTGGCTCAGCAGGTAGCACTCTCGCCTCTGAGGCCGGGAGATCAGAAGACTGTGGGTTCTATCCTCATACCAGGCACTTGGGTTAAATCCCAATACTGACACTGTAGTACAGCATGAGGGGGAAGCTGCACTCCTGAGGTGCCGTCTTTTGGATGAGACGTTAAACCGAGGTCCCATCTGCCTGTTCTGGTAGTAGTTCAGGAGGATGTTAATGGCACTTCTCGAAAAGAGTAGGGGAATGTTTTATCAGAATAACATAAAAAAAACATCCATTTACAATCGTATCAACTTTCAAGAACTACAGCATAAGAAATAAAAAATATTGTCCCTTTAAGTATTGCCTAAGAAATACAATGGAAAAAAGAAAGGTAAAGGAAGGGGTACAGAAGACTAAAATTAAACAATAGGCTTAAAGTTTTTACATATATATCTGTGATATCATTCTACTACTGGTATTTACATAAGTTGTTTTAAAACAGTTTACTCCTCATTTATATTTAATAAACTTTGAGAATCCCTTCCACCATCTAAATGTTTTATTTAACTCATTCTGAGCTTTATCTTTCAGATATACCGTGCTCATAGCTTGAGACAACAGAATACTGAATGTTTCATTCGTCATTATTTTCTGGTATAAAACCTGTTGACATCTTGCTTACCATAGGTAGACTTTTCAAACAACAGAAAAGGACCACTAATTTTCCTTCAAAATATTTAGAGCATAATTGGGTGTAATGATGTAATATTAAGGATTCATAGTTAAGGCTATTGAACCACTGAAGTTTCCATTTTTTTTCAAGAAAAGGCCACAGAGCTTTTGCATAAGAGCATTGAAAACAAAAGTGGTCCATAGACTCTTAATGTGCTATGCAGGCATTATAAGGGCAATTCCTTTCCTCTTGTGTCTTATGCTTACAGTTCCCTCTAATGTTCAGTCTGCCGTACATGGACAGTCAAAGCACTTCCCACATATGAGGAGGAATTCTATCATTATTCAGGGTTTTTGGTGTCCTATCTTTAAGGTGTGGTGGACAATTTTCAAAGTCTGGTTCCTCTGGATATATTTTTGTTAATACTAACTTATACAGTTTGGGGCCAGAAACTGAAAGAACCCGTGATTTTGTTAGGCCCCACTTATACAATATCTGGGCAATGGGTTTAAAATATTCTGGAATGAATATTCTGGGGGAGACTTTCGGGGGTGCATTGTCCCAACCATGGAAGTATCAAGAGAGGTTATTCTAGATCCACTTATAGTGTAGTGACTCAGAGGGAGAAGGCCAATTTTCACCATTTGAGAAATAAAAAGTGTATGAAAAAAGTAACCGGCTCCACCATCGCTAGGCCCCCTTATGATTTTGACAGGTAGGTGTAACATCTTTTTATGGGGTAAAGCCTGTTACTCCATAACACAGAGAAGAAACAATTGTAAATGCAAGTTTCTAGACAGGCAGATAGGGGGAATATCATAGCTATATACAGTGTAGTAATATTGGGATTAAAAACCCTTTTACAATTTGAATCCTTCTGATTTTAGATAACTTCCAATTCTTCCACCTTTGTATCTTTCCTTCTGCAGTCTGCAAAGTTTTATCCCAATTATGTAAAGTGGGGTTCTGGTGTCCAAACATTACCCCAAGAATTTTAATGGGATTGGAAGTAATATGACTACCTGAGACTTTCATATGGGGGGGGGGGGTAACTTGACAAAAAAATCCTTTACTTTTCTCATGCTTTATTTTAGACTTTGTTACCCTGTTATAAGCATCAAAGTTCAGTACTCCAAAGCTCTATGAAAGTGTGATCAGAAAGGAATAAGCATATGTCATCTGCATAGGCTTGTATTTTAGTAGAGTTCCCCCTTCCATTTCTTTTGAGTCCTGGCCACGCCGTTGAATCAATTATTTGCCTAATAAGTAGATCAAGGGAGAAAACATGCAAAGGGGGGCTCAGAGGGCATCCCTGCCTTACCCCTATTATTACCTTAATATTGTGGGTTATGTGACCTTTTATTACAGGAATTACTGAGGCTGTCGTATATAGTTTTTGAAGCCATTTTATAAAATCCTCTGGAATCCCATAGTATTGCATGCTCTGAAATAAAAAAGGGCGATATACCCTATGAAAGACTTTGGATTGGTCCACAGACACTATACATCCGGTTTTGACTTGAAGGGTGATGTTATATAGCGCATCGCTGATTATCATAAGGCCATGTTGAATTTTCCTATTGAAATGCCACAGTATTGAGCAGGGGAAATAAGAGAATCAACTGCTTTTCTTGATCTGTTATTCAGAACCTGAGACAAAATTTTAAAATCTGAATTCAGTAGGGAGATAGGTCTCCAAATTCCAATCTGGCATTTATCACCTGTTTTATATAGGTAGACTAGATAACCTGCCATGAAGAAAGGGGGGATTTCATTTAGCTGTTAAGAAGAAGTTAAACACCAACTCTACACATTGTGCAAATTCCATAGAGAAGGCCTTATATAATTCATATGAAAACCCATCAGGTCCTGGCAAAATTCCTTGTTTAAGAGTTTTTATGACTGCTTCAATTTCAGCAGCTTTAATAGGCTGTGATAAGTCTTGGTTTCCTATCGGGAGGGTGGGTTTCTGTATTTTTTGTAGATCGTTTTTAACTGTAAAAAGATCGGGGGGGGGCTACCATGTTGTGGGAGTGTAATTGATTCTGAATGATCTGATGAATGCCTTCTATTGTTTCTGACTTATTTCCATTTGAGTCCAATAAGGAGTTTAAGGCGGTAATATCATTTATTTTCTTGCAGGCTTCATAAGGGTCACCTACCGGGAATTTTTGTGTTTTTACTGAAGCACTGCCCTTACTGTTTTGGTACTATCATAGTGGACTTCCTGCATTTCTCTTTTTATGTCTTCTATCTGCTGGGAATAATTATTTTTTTGTGAATATGACAATGTACACAAATACTGTAACTCATTCCTAAGTTGAAGGCATTTAAAGAAATTTCTGCTTTCCCTTTTTTTCCCATACTTCTGAAACCAATTTCTAAGGTCCGACTTTGTGTCCTCCCACCACTTTCCTATGTCTTCATATAGGAACTTTACTGAGTTCCTTGCCCATAATAAGTTTGATATTTCCCTTAATATTAAGGAGTCTGACAGATTTTTCATATTTCATTTCCATCTCACATCTGGTCTGTTATTTTTAATGTTTGAGAAGGATATCTTTAGAAAAGAGTGGTCTGAAAACTCTACTGGTAAAAATGACATGGCAGGTACTGGAAGATGTTTACAAATAAAAAAAAAATGATCTACGGTGGAGGTGAATTTTCCACATTTAAATGTAAATTTGTAGCCTGACTCAGACAAAATGTTGCAATGAGTGAGATTTGGTAACTGAATGCATTTTTGTTGGGAATTTGAGTCACAGTAAATTTTCTTTGAGACATCCTCATTTACAGGTAGGTCACAGTTGAAGTCTCCACCTAAAATTATGCTGGTATTTGTTATCAAGAATGGCTGAATTGCTGATATGAGACCCACTCTCTCTGCCTTTGTTTGAGGTCCATATACTGTAATAATTCTGTATGGATCACCTTTCCATTTCCCATCTAAAATTTAAAGTCTTCCTGGAATAAAATCAATTAGCTTAACCGTCTTTCAGATGAGACATTAAACCGAGGTCCCATCTGCCTGGATTGGTGGTAGTTCAGGTGGATGTTAAAGATCCCATGGCACTTATCGAAAAAAGTAGAGGAATTTCCCCGGTGTCCTGTCCAAATTTCCCTCATTCACTCAAAATACCACCAACAGCTTAACCTGGTTCAAGGTCAGTTGGCATTCATCTGTATCCCCCTCCCCCAGGTAGTGCCTGAAAATAGGCAGGATTTGTCTAGTGCACTTACCCGGTCAACAAAAACTAAAAAAAAAAAAAAAGGAATAGGAATTAAATAGGATTCTTATCCCATCTGCCTTGTCTGGGCCAAAGGACCAATAAGACAGACCCCAGGTCCATTTGGATTGAAATATATGGACCTGGTCTGATGAATACACCCAAGTTTCCTGTAGAAGGCAAATGTTTAATTGTGTTTGTAAATAAAGGAAAAGACAGCTTGCCTTTTTCAAGGATTTAAAGGCTATGGACGTTCAAGGACCTAATAAATAAGGAAACCATAAGAGTTTATATAATAGACCTTTTTTTTCCCCCTTTGTACCCCACTATATCGTTACTAGTGGAGATCTCATCCTGATCCTGTGATTCAGCCTCCCCTACATCCCTGTCGGTGTCCCCCCAGGCTGGTGCTAAAATGGTGAAGGGGTTCTGTGATTCTAAATCCAATTTTCTGGATTTTTTTTGAGAGGGTTGGTTTCAAACTCCTCATAGATCTTCTTCTTGGGAGTGGGGCAGGGACTGGCTGTTTTTTGGGAGGAAGTGTTGGGATCATCACTAGGCCCTTCTGACTGTTGTTGATAGCAAACCAGGGTGAGAAATTCTGCCTGTGATGCATTAGTTCCTTCAAAATCCTTCCCGATAGAGGGTTCTTCCTGAGTATTCAAGGTAAGCCTTTTGTGACTCCCCCTAGATGAAGTGAGGAAGGGAGGGGCAGGAGGGTCCATAGTCAGGGGATTTTGTCTAGAGACTTCCATCGCATCCTGTGCTTGTTGTATTAATAATTCAGGGCTGTTACAAGAGGCTTTGTTTTTCGCAGCCCAGGGACGCTCAAATAAACATGGTCTGTCTCTTCACAAAGGTCACATTTGGTGTGATTTGTGCATTGATGGCTTGTGTGATCAATTTCTCCACAGTTTTTAAATCTAGGCCTATCACAAACACTAGACAAATGTGTTCTAGCCCTACATCGGTAACATGCCTGGGGTTGCCCCACATAAAAACAAACCCCTCTGTCTCTTCCCAATATGAATGAGTTTGAAACATTCTGTATGCCAGACTCTGTTTGATTCAGTTTTACTTTGTACTTCCACCCTCCCATCCAAAATCGTTCTGAGTCCAGTATAGCTTCAGGGGTACTGAGAACCTAGCATTTCTGGGACAACCAATCGGTAATATCATCTACATGAACCCCTCATTCCTAAACATGATGGTAATAAATTTAATTAGTGGCTTTGTGAGAGGAATTACCAAGAATGGGGACCACAGGGGGGAAATTTTAATCTGATTCTACCTTTTCCAAAATAAATCTAATGCATATGAAGACCTAAAACTGACATCATAATTATCTTCCCCCCCAAGATGTTGTTGAAGGCAAATACATCTCTGGGTGAGAAATGTAGAGTGTCCTTTAATAGGGTTTTCCCTACGAAGTGTCTGTCCAGCCTGGATTCTAGGCCCCCTTTGTATCTAATCTGGGCTGCATTCCTCCGTGGAGCTGCTTCTTTATATATTCTTTGGAATAGCTCGGGTAACAGAGGTTTTTGAGGTAAAGGTTCTTTTTGTTAGATGTTTGTTGTAATATTGTCACTGTCCTCTGATGGGGCCACCTTTTCAGTAGAACTCAAGGTGTCAATTGCCTGGGGGGGGGGGTCTTTACCCTGACCTCTGAAGATTCCTGTTGTATCCCCAATGTATTGGGGTTTTTGTCGCTATGTATTTCATTAGACTTTGTAGGTAGGAGTATTCCCATCTTCTAGGTTTATTTATTTAGGTCCTGGAACAATAGGATGCCATTCAGGGCTCGTTTGAGAAAAGTTTGTGCTGGGGTCCCATCCTGGGTCAGGGAGCCAGCTACCATCTGGCATTCAGTTCCATCCAGCTTCAGATAGTGCTTTTTCTGTTGACCATTTAGCAAAGGGATCCAAGTTTACAGGACAGAGAAAAAGAAGTTTGGAGAGCTGCTGATGAAGTTTTGGGTTGCAACTCTGCCTGAGGGCTTCATTTTATATTGCTGTGTTCAGCTGTTATATTCCTGTTTGCTAATATTAAAGCAGAACATTTTGTTTTCAGTCATCTCTTGTGGTTGTTTTAAATGGGGCCCCCTTGCAGTAAAAGAAAATATGGTAGCATCAGGATGACTGTGAGAGCTTGTTTGGAAAATTATGTTGTTGTCTGATTTAGTGTCCTGTATCCCCAGAGAATCACTTATCATCGTTTCTATAGGACCAGAATTTAGATCAGTTTCAGACACCTGTGCCATAGGGGGTCAAGATATATCTTTCTTTATCACAGTCTGTTTGTCTCTAGCTTCAGGGAAAACCCACTTTGATGATTGGGCCAGAACCTGAATGCCAACTGTTTGTTCCCCACCACTAACCTTCTCTGACGGCTTTTGGCACGTGCTACTCTCAGCGCTTCCACTGCCAGCTGTAATCTGACAAGGATTTTTAGGGTGAGGAGAGGTAATTACCTGCGGTGCTGTAGTGAGTGAAGTGTTGGACCTGGTGGCATCCTTTGTTGTAGGTGCATCATCAGGCTCACTCAGAGGCCTGCCAGAAAGACCACACCCTAAGTCAAAACCGGACTTTGGCGCTAGTTGCTGCATTCATTCTTGGAGCATATCTTTAGCATATTTGTGTCTCAATTCTTCTGCCAGGAGTTGTTGCAATAAATTTTTCCTCCAGTCCTTATTTTCACCACTTGGAACTCCTAACTTGTCAGGGCTCTCAATTGTACTTAAGTCCTCTGTAGAGATGAAAATCTCTCCATCTTCCTCAAGTTTTGAAGTGCTGTGAGCATTTTCTGTTTCTTCTTCATTTCTCATGACCTCTTGAGGAGCCAGATCAGGGGAGGAGGTTGACTCCCCTGTCTGCGAGACATCCATCTCCACCAACAGCCCAGGCAAAATGGCCATCCTGTGACAGCCAGCAATTCCCTTACAGGAGAGTAGGGGAAATGTTGATTAAGATTCAAAAACAATCATACAAATAATACATCAAAGCTGGATGAAATAAACAAATAATGTACAAAACAAAAGGAATAATCACAGAAAACCTCAAAGATTTCCTGTGCATTTAAAAGAACACTGGAAAAAAATCACCACTCCCCCAGAAACTGAAATCCTATCCACCCAAAAATCGAAAACCAAAATATACTGTATAATCCTAATATAACATACTTCTTATACACAATTAGTACATATCACTTCCTTTTGTTCATTAAGAAATAAAACCCCCAGAAAGTTGATACCGTAATATTTATAGAAAAATCATCCCACCCAGTGTATGCCTTCCCATAAATAATCACATGCATCTTCACCCAAAGTCCTTTTCTCATAGAGATATATTTTGTCTAATTCTGCTTGAAGGTTAAAAAATATATGGAGAGGTACCTCCTCATTTCATAATACCCTCTGACACCAAGACTGCCAGATTGTCCACTTAATACAAGCTAGAATAACATGTACTGTACCCTTCTGCCATTTCCTCCAATTAGGCAATATTTGGCCTTGTACCAAAATTTCATAAGTCATAGTAGAAAAGAAAGCTTCCTTCCACATAGATGCTAATAGAGACCAAAGACCAGTAACGCAGACGCAGTCAAAATACATATGCTTTATAGTTTCAATTGTGTCCTGGCAACCCCTTTCAGTACATAACCTTTCCTCTAGACTTTTATGCTTCTGGTTTCCTTTAACATTAAGCTCACCATGCCCACAGAGCCAAACAATATCCTGCATTTTCAATGGTATTCTATTTTCTGTCACACTATCAAGCAATTGGGCACAACCAAGTCCGGGTGCAAGTAAAAAAATAGACTCTTCAAAGTAACATTTTTCCACCACTGCTTTATAAAATTGTTTTTTTGTCATATTCAAAAACCATGTTAACTCTATTTTCCACATACGGACATAACGCAATGTGGTCTGTACATAAAATGATAAAAGTCTGTCTGTAACATGCCATTTGCCTCTTCCCCAAGATGTCAAAAAATCTGCACCGCAATCCTGCATCCAACTGTTACCTGCATCTGCACATCCCACTAGTAATGGCTTTATGTTTGAGTAAAAAAAATTAATAAAAAAAATACACCAGGGGTTGTAATATATTAAGCCCCCCTTGTTTCCATGTTCTGTATATGTGCGCTTTCTTTACTGGGTTGAATCTGCTTTCCAATAGTAATAAGATAATAACTCCTAAGATTTGCATATGCATGTCAAAAGGCAACGGGTATATGTGAGATATATATAAAAATATTGGACTTATATACGCCCTGATAAGATGTACTCATTTCTTTCTGGTCATTTTCCATGATTTCCATGTCTGTACTTTCTGTAAGGCTGTATTATATGCCAATTCCCAATTATGCCTTCCTGCTTCTTTTGTCCCAAAATCAATTCCAAAAATTCTTAAAGGTCCTTCTGCAGCAGGGATTATGGACTCAGGGTCCACATGTGTAGCACCAATGGCCAGCACAGTGCTTTTTGAATAATTTATGCATATTCCTGTATCTACTGAAACTTTTTCTATCAGATGTAAAGCTTTCTGTCCATCCTGCAAAGTGGCTACTGTCAGAACACAATCATCTGTGTATGCCATAATTTTTCTACACACTGCTCCAGTTTTACTCCATATTGGCATAGTTTCAGCTGTATTCTCTATCAAACTCAGTATAGGATCTAATCCAAAGACATATATAAAAAGTGGACTTAATGGGCACCCCTGTTGCACCCCCTTCCTCACATATAGTGGTATACCTAAGTGCCCGTTAACCAGGGGCATTGTCTGTACGGCCTTCCTTCATACTCCTACACAATCTATATTCATGCTGTATCACCTCATATACTGTTCCTAGCCCTACCGGGTCAAAATATTGCACGCTTAATAGCTTACAACATTATGGCTAACCCGATACAGTGTAGTATGCAACCGCTACTGGTGCAATACCACGTATACTGCTGTACATGGTATTGCACCAGTAGTGCTTTCCCAGGCAGAGGATAAGACATCTGCTGGGAGCGGGTTCCGACGAGCAGCTGCCATGGCTCACAGGACTGAGCCACAGCAGCAGGAACCCAGGTGCTGCGTCTGGGACTGGATTTTATTCCCGGTCCCAGAAGCTTTAATTTTTTTCATGACTTATGTGCTCCCCTAGTTGGACCCCGAGTTGAGAATCTTTAGTAGGGGGGATCCGGGGGTGTGTGGGGAGCAAAGCCCCCCACAGAAAAAAGACATCCCTCATGGCAGAAATCGTACTGTGTTGGCAGCGTGATTTTGCCATGCAGCATAATGTCTTGCGACATTATGACCCTGTGCAATTCCCAGCACAGGTGCCAGCTGTTCTATAAAAGCTTATAAAAATCATTTGGTATGCCATCTATTCCAGGAGTTGTATTAGTTGATAGTTTTTCAATAGTTAATTTAATTTCTTCAATGGTTATTGGTGGAAGCAAATATGTTTCCTCGATTCAAGTAAGAGACGGGATATCCAAATTATTATACACATTACCCTTCAAGACAGTAGTATCCTTATTTTGGAATGTGCTAATTATATGTTGTTGTACAATATGTTGAATAATACCATTATCAGTCACTGTTGTTCCTGTTCCATCTTTCAAGGCTGAGATGGTGGTTCTCTTTACACCTTGTAATTCCTTATCATAGGGATTTATTATCTCTTTTCTCCCTTTTGTCATGAATTTTTGATTTACTGCCATGGTGTGCTCCTGCTCCTTCAGGTATGCACACATATCTTCTTTTATGGCATGCAATTTTACCGACATATCTTTCCCTGTTTGCATCAGTTGGGTGACAACCTTCAGATATTTTGCTCTTAGTCCCAGGTATTTAATATATTTATTTTTGGCTGTCTTACTTGTCATTGAAATAATAAGTTCCTTAATATCCCTTTTTGTATCCTTCCACCAGTCTATCGGACTGTCATAAAGAAACTTAATCTCAGCTCTAGCTGTAAGTAGCACCTGTATTTCTGTAGTACATTAGGTATCCTGTGGGGTAGAAGTGTTCAGCTTCCAATACCCTCTCCCTATTGTGAGTTTATGATGTGACCCCATGTCCATCTTAATAGCCAAGTGATCTGATGTTTCTAATAGGAGAACTTGTACTGCCTTACTAGTAATCCTATCAGTAATAAACCAAAACTCATTCCTAGTGGACAACTTTCCCTTATAGAGGGTGTGTCTCGGGTTTACCTCCCCAAAGCTCATAAATGTCCTGCAAGCAATTTCTTTTAAGGATATCCATTAAGGTGTTAGTGTCACAAAACACTCTGTCTGTTCTATGTCCCCAATCCCTATGACTAAGGCCACAGTTAAAATTCCCTCCCCATAAAATCATCTTCAAGGTTTTTAAGTAGGGTTCTATTTTCCTTAACAGACTTGCCCTATCTGCCTTAGACTGAGGGGCGTATGTATTTATTAACCGGTATACAACCTCATTTATGCATACGTCAATCATCATAGCTCGCCCAGGCTGAATGTCTAATACTTTAAGGACTTTAGATTCTACTTGTGTAAACAAAATACCTACACCTGAACAGGTGTCTTCCCCTGTAGACCACAAAGTGGGTCCCCATCTCCAATCCCATTGTGCTTGTGTAATTTCGTGGGTGCTATGTAACCTGGTGTCCTGCACAAAGTAAATCTGCCCACCTCCCACTTTTAAACTGGCAAAAGTAATTAAATGCTTTTCCTGTGATTTTAAACTATTGACATTTGATGTAATACACATAATGGTAGCATGCATGTTAAGTTAGGTTTATTCCTCATTTTCTCTTTTTCCTCTTTTTTGACTTTGGTTTTTCTCCTCCTGTAATCTCTCCAGAATTATCCGGTTGAGATGATGCCAAAGAGGAGACATCAGAGTCACTTCAAATGTTTTCCTCCTCTGTAACCACCAGGACCTCATATGTGTTTTGTGTGTGTAAGGGTTCTTTTTCCTGCAAGTTACTCTGCCTCATAGAAGGTTTGTGGCCAGCCTTCAACCTTGTAACCCTTTGAAAGAAGAGATCCACAGTGGTTTCTGGGGGTGGCCTATCATCCTCCATTCTGTCTTCTACTGGAGAGATAGCAGATGGTTCCATTGGCTTAGATGTTTTTCCTGTACTGAGCTCTGCCTTAGGCCTTACTTGCTGTTCTGACTCCAAAATGGGGTGTTTTGGAGATTCCCATGGGTGTTCTGGTATATCCATACTCTATTTAGTATTTTGTACAATGGTAACCTCTGGTACATCCTTGGGGTGAGTTAGGTGCCCCATGTCTTCCTTTTTTCTCCTAGTTTCTCTTTGTGGCTGTGGGACAGCATCCTCTGTTTATAATGTTAAATCCTGAAGTCTCACTTTTTCCTTTTGTGCAGTTTCCACATGTATGTTTTGCTGTACCTGCAAGGTTTGGTCTATGCTACTGTGCGATGTCCACACACAATTCCTGAAAGTGTGTCAATTTTCATCACACAGATTGCACTTAGGGGGCTGGCGTCAATGTGCTCCTATGTGGCCTAGTTCTCCAAAGAGCCCACATCATTGTTTTTCACATATGTTCCTGAGATGCCCCACATCCCCACATTTATTATTTTTTTTTTCAAATCAAATTTTATTGATTTCACACAAAAAAGAACAGATCCAAGTGGGATAGTCATCATTGTACACATAACCATCAATGAGCTTACAGTATAAACCTTGGAGCTGTTCTCCCCCATACCCACTCCCCCCTCCATACAAACTATCCCATCCCAATCAGCACAGCTCAAACTAATCAGATGGTGATCCATCCAGAACTACGAAACCGCCTTGGCATCAGCTAAGTGACAAGGCAGCATCCCCACATTTATAACATGCCCTCGGTTGTACTAGGTAAAAGATCTCCCCTCAGTCTCTGCCCCCCCCAAAAAAAACAGTTGGGGAGGTGCTTCGTGATCCCATTGTCTTGCTTCAGGGTGATTTTATACTTCCAGTCCCCCCCGTCCAGATATTTTCCTCATCCAGTATGGGTTTAGGGTATCCCATAACCGTGCAATGCGGTTTCACCCAGTATGCAACGTCAGCTAGATTTATCCCTTCATTCTGGAAGGGGACTGTGATTTTTTTAAAGCTAGGTTTTGTCAGAGGTATTGCTAAAAAAGCCCTCCATAGGAATATATTTTTCAAAGCCTGATATTGCTTCCAGAACCTTTCCAATCTGGCTGGGTGATTAAAACTGATGTCATACATTGTATCCCCAGGCATATGAATCAAAGCATAGATTTTATATGCATAGTATTTCATACTTGTCTTCAATAATGCTCTTCCCACAAAAATCCTGTCTGGAATGTCATTCATGTCTTCCCTATATCTAAGACGGACTGCATTCCGTCGTGCTGTTGACTGAGTTCTGGTATGCCTATCATCTGGAAATAATCGATCCCGAACATTTGTATTCCACACATTACGGGGTGTCTTGTCTTCGAGTCTCAAATCCTCATTTGTGCCATTCTGTTTAGTGTTGGGTTCAATATTTATTGTGGGGCAGGTATGTCATTCTCAGTGACTTGGATGTCATCATTTCTGGGGGGGTGGGGCAGGTGAAAGCTGTTCCTGTAACTCCTGTACATCTGGAGTCTGTATTTCTCCTTCCAACTTTTTTATAGCTGTAAATAAGTCAGGATTACCTTTGTCTGATAAATCATGTGAGCCTATGGAAGTCACTTGTTCTGGCATGATGATGTCTGAAGGGATCATACTCCTATTTCCAGTTTTCCCCAAGTTCATCTTGGGGGCCTGTATACCTCCAAAGATAACTTGTGGGTTAGCATCCCACCCTGAACCATCCAAATTTTGCACCCATCCTGCACCCTGGAGCGCCTCTGTAACCCATACTGGTGTGCTTAAGGTAGGATCAGTAGAAGCATGGGGAGTGTTAGTAAGTCCCACACCTTCCTATGGATTAGGCCCTTCCTTCTGTATCCCTCACCCCTTTTTCCCTTTAGTCACAGCATCTTTTAGTATATTCTTTTTAACTGTGCCCCCCGTTGAAACACCAATCGTAAAGGTTATGCTTTTTTTCTGTAATAAGGGTATATCTGCTAATTCAGGCTTTTCCTCCAGCCCAGTACCCCCTTCATGAGACATATCTATAATGTCTGGCATCACATTCTGGTGACTAACCTGTGTGCTCCCATCTGAATCCTCTACTAGGAAAATAATTGGTACCTGTATCCTCGGAGAGCCGATGTCAGATTGCCAAATCACTTCATCATTCTCCTGCATGCCGTTCGTATCTTTGTCTGAAAAAAGCTCTGGTTTCTCATTGATCACTTTCTCCTCATAGACTGGCCTGTCTGCTTTCTTTCTTTGCTCCCATTCCTTCAAAACCCTTTCCAAATAGTTCCTATGTTCCAAAAAACATTGTTTCTCTAACTGCAAGCACTCACGAATCATTTTCTCCGAATCCTCCAGCTGGATATCCCCCCCGCCTGATTCCTGATATTATCCGCATCGGCTGCATGGTGAGTGCTGTCAATATCCATCCCAGCTAAGTTGCAAGAACAAAAGTTTCCTCACCAACGATCGATTCCTCCTCCAGAATTTCGGTCTCTAATGGCAAGTAGGCCAGGGAGACCTGCTCCTCGGCCTTGTCAACATCCTTCCTCCACTGTGATTCAGGGAGACTGGCCATCACAGCACCAGTCACAGAGCCCTCTAGTGTTGAAGAGGGGAATTTCCCTGGTGTACTGGCCAAATTTCCCCCCCATTCACTAAAAATTCTACCAACAGCTTAATCTTTCAAGGTCAGTTGGCATTCATCTGTATCACCCTCCCCCCAGGTCGTGCCTGAAAATAGGCAGAATTTGTCTATTGCACTTACCGGGTCAACAAAAACTAAATAAATAATAAAATCAAAATTTGGAACACCCTAATTGCTTTGGCTCCTTGACAGTCTATGCTCAGTATAGGCACTTAATTTTATTGATTGAATGTTTTGTTTGTATTATGTTTGTTTGTTAATTTTTTTGTGTGTTTTTTAGTTTTAAACTTGTCTCCAATGAAAACGGACAGTTTGCTCATTTGGATTTACAAGTATAAAAAATAAAAATGAAAAAATAAAAATGAAAATACCTCTATTTGACCAGTGGGGGTTGTGCTTTGTGTCAGATGAACCTGTCAGTGCCTTAGTTAAGGATGAACTTTAGGGGGCTATATTCAAATAAGTTTAGGGCACTCACACTTGTTTGAACTTAGAAAACTGGCTTTTTATTTGGAGGCATCTGATTGGCTAGTGCTCCTTCAACAGGGGTACATTAACTTTCAATAGATGCCCACTAAATAAAAAGCACCAGTCCAAAACTGCCATATGCCAAACCATGTATCCTTGTGCCCAGCCTGCTACTTCATTGGTTGAAACACTAGGCAAAACATTTCAAACTGCCGCCATTTTTTTTTTGCCAGTTAGCGAGACAGTAAGCCCCACCAGAAACACACACAAACAAGTTTAAAAAAAAAAACAAAAAAAAAAACTACTTGGCTGCACAGCACCGACAAAGCGTATTTATTTTTGTCAAATGTACCAGTATTGCAGCTTCTAAGAGGAACGCTCTTCACCGCTCGCTCCTCAAAGCTGTCTCCTCAATCACTGCTTTCTTTCATCTCAGCCCCACCCCCGTTTCGGCCTGGTACTGCAACAGTTCCACGGCATTTACTTGCGTCTTCCAAAAAATAAAAAAAAAATATCACTTATTTTTGTACCTGATCTCCCAGTCTCAGTCACAGTGCGAGTCTCTTCTTTCAGCATTATCATGCATGAGGGTGGGATGGATAGCGGCGGGCAGGCAGGATCGTAATGTCAGCGTAACTCCGAAACCCTTCATCAGTTGACATGGGCAGCTGTCCATGGAGAGGGAAGATAGTCCAGGGAGACAGGACTCACGTAATTAAAAACCAATATGGGTGCTCAGACTTTACTTTAAACTAAATATGGGGGCGGGTGGTACGAGAACTGAATAGAAGTACCACTGAGGGAACAAAAATAAACTGTCAAACGCTGCAGAGGGAATTCCTCAAAGACTTTTTCCAAAGGGCTAGCCTCCTGTTGCAGCACCCTTTACTGGCATCTGTACTAGGCAGGCAAGGCAACTGTGTCAGGAAGGAACTATTTTACCATTAAACTTTTTGTTTTGTATTTTAAGGTTTTATTTTTCAATGTTGTACCTATTTGTTAACTACTGGAAAAAATCTAAGCTGATGCCCATTTTCTAAGCACAATAATACCCTCCAGGGTGGGCGGTATCGGGAATACTGGACCTTCCAGGGACTATAAGGCCCTCCGCCTGTGGTGTCGTGCCTCATTACACCCCTGGGCGGTCTGGTATTGCCCAATACCGCCCTCCCTGTCGGGTATTATTGCTTGCATAGAACATGTAGGCATTGAGCTAATTTGCACTCTGGATAGGGACTCTGCACAGTACAAACTCAGACCTTTGAATATAGGGCCCCGTATTTTGCAAGAAATGAAGTGTGCATCATTCCTAGGTGTACTCCGGTTGCATGTTCAAGAACTGTAGTAGGACCAAAATAATCAAACTGATACTAACCATAATTGTCCTGCATTTTTACTGTGACCAACAGAGAAATTCTTAAAAAAGATATCTAAATACATTTAGTATAAAACTGTGTCAAGATGAACAAAGCAGCATGCCTGCTAATTATTTGTTGTTGATGATACACTGAAAATACATCTTTAAAGTACACGTTTGTGGTATAATTTCTACTGGACTCAACATATACAGACAGATTATAGAAAGACGAGGCATATGCTTCTGTATTTTGGAGCTCATCAGAATAATTCAACCATGCTGCGCCTCATAAAAGTTTCATGTGTGTGCAGATTCCAGAGAGAAAAGCATGTAAGCTCTGGTGAATGGCAGCTTAATGAAGGAATCATCAAAACATTCAGATAATGTTAGTTTATTATAGATTATAGAGCAGATCCCTTGCTAAAGGACTTCAACATAGTAAATGATTTGCAAATTAACAACTGTAATGGGGGAAGGGGCAGATCTGCTGAATAAGAAGAATGGGCTAGCTAGCTGCTCCAATCTTCTCTGGGAGCAATGGGAACTCTGAATCTCACAATGTAACCTACTCACCCCTGGCTGGTGTAATTATTTAAGTTTTCTTTTCCAGTGTGCTCCTAATGAGTAACTCACCTCAAGCAACAAACAAAATCCAGTGTGCTCCATCCAGCTACATTCCCCAAAAGGCATGTAATCCATGTTTTCTTCTTTATCTAATTCGTATTCCTTCCATCATGCTTAGTTATCAAAGATCTGCTGAGGATCGAATAAGCCAAACCATCATTTCATGGTGACTCCCATAGGTCAAGAGCTACACTATACCGTTCACATTGTTATACTTACCTCAGTGACAAGAGTTAAGGTGCTTTTGTCTAATTTTCTTTCTCTGCAAAGGCTCCAGTTCAGCTTCCTTGTCTCACATAAACTCAGAGAAGCCTGAATGATGTTCCCAGGTGGCTGGGGGTGCTGCTTACAAGGAAAGAGTTGTGACTTACCCATGTTGTATTAAAATTCACAAAGTAACCTGCTCAGTTCTGGCTAGTTTAATCCATTTTATTATACAGTATATTCATGGGTGATCCTGGAGAGTAGCTAATGGCAATCAATAAACACAATCCATTTTGCCCTCAAATACTGCCCAAACAGGCCAATAATTAAGATTATTTTCTTTATGTACTGAATCTAATTCTTCCTATCATGCTTTAAACAGGGGTTCGTAACTATCAAAGCTCTGTGGAGATTTGAATAAGCCTAACCACCATTACATGGTGACCCTCTCAGGTCAAGTTATACATTGTACCAATCTGATTTTTACATTTGCCTCACTGATAAGAGTCAAGGTACTGCTGTTTCATGCTCTTTCTCTGCAAAGGTGCCTTACTTGACTTTGCTTTTCACCTTAATTCTTTTTGCAAACTGGTCAACTCTCAACTGAATCTTGCCTATAGAGTCATGCATTTTCTTACTACCAAAGCTCATCTAGTGACTGACCATGGTATCCTTCTACCCCACTTGCACTACGGTTTATTTGCCACATTTTTAATACCTCCAAAGGAAACATGTCTAAACTGGACATGGCATATGCTAATGTATGTTGTTTTGTCCTCATGGCTAACTGCATTACACACCGTTGTTTTACACAGTAACATAGTATTTGATGGCAGATAAGGACAGCTAGGCCCACCCAGTCTGCCAGTATTCCCTGCCTCAACAGTAGTCAGTGACCCTACTTGGTCATTGGCTTTAGCCTTTCCTACCCACCTCTTGGGTTCCCTTCTGCCTATCCCATGCATGTTTGAATCCCTCCACTGTGCTAGCACCCATTACTTCCTGGGGTAGGCTATTCCATTCAACTACCACCCTTTCTGTGAGGAAAAACTTCCTCACATTCCCCTTTATCCTGTCTCCTTCCAGTCTCATATCATGCCTCCTCATTCTTGTACACCTCCTGTACTAAAAGATGTCACCCACTTGCCCTTTGTTCATGTCCTTAAGATACTTGTAGGTTTCAATCATATCTCCCCATTCCTGCCTCTCTTCCAGTGTATACATATTGAGGTATTTTAATCTCTCCTTGTATGTCTCCTGGTGCAAGCCCTGCACCGTCTTTGTTGCCCTTCTCTGAACTGTCTCCATCCTGTCTATGTCCTTGCAAGATGTGGCCTCCAGAACTGTACGCTGTACTCCAGATGAGGCCTCACCAGCCTTTTGTACAGTGGCATTACCATCTCCCTTCTTCTGCTAGTGATATCCCTTCCTATGCACCCCAACATGCTACTGGCCCTCCTCACAGCCTTGGTACACTGTTTGGATACCATTAGGTCATCTGAGATGATTATCCCCAAATCCCTTTCTTTCCTGTTAACTGTCAGTAACTTCCCCCTCATCCTGTAACTCTCCGCAGGGTTCCTGCACCCCAGGTGCATGATTTTGCACTTCTTTGCATTACATTTTAATTGCCATACATTGAACCAATTTTCCAGCATTCCTAGGTCCCTCCTCATTTTCTCAACTGCCCGTGCCCCCGGAGTGTCTACCCTGTTGCAGATCTTGGTATTATCTGCAAATAGGCAAACCTTCCCCTCCAGCCCTTTAGCAAAGTTACTAATGTAGACATTAAAAAGGTCTAGCCCCAGGACTGATCCTTAAGGTACCCCACTGGCCACCCCCTTCCCTCAGATTAGATCCCGTTAACCATCACCCTCTGCTTTCTGTCCCCCAATGGGAGGTCTTTAAGCCCGAGGTTCGATGGGCAGAACAACGTCACTCCCCCATTGGGTCACTCATCCTGGACCCCGCCAGGATTCATTTTTTGTTGCAGCTGGAGGCCACGTTGGCTGCACCATCTCCTGTTCTGTTCTCTGATTGTTTGGCCTCCGGCTGCTCCTGCTTGCTTCCCAGGCTCATTCATCTTCCCAGCACTCCCTCCACTGTCTCCCCTTCTTTGTCCCCATTGCCCTGCTCCCGCATCTCGCTTGCCTCTGCCTTGCTTGTCAGAGGCTGCTACTCTGGCCATTCCCCCTGGTGTCAGAGCAACACCTGGGGTAGTCGGTCCCCTGCTCTGTCTTTCCCGTAGCGCTTTGGTTTTTCCATGCTTGATTTTTCCCAGCATCCTTGGAGCTGGTTCCCTGCTCTCCTGACCTCTCCCGTTCCCTTCTTCCTCGCCAGCTTTTGTGGAGCTTGTAGCTTATTTTTCTGAACCATTCACTTACTGCTCTCAGGCAACCTTGGTCCGACTGACTTTGTCATCAGCCGCTGTAGCACAAGCTCTCCTTTAACCTTGGCAGGCAATGGCATTCTTTTACCTGTTTTCAACCACTTGGCCTGCTTTCAACACTGCCGACTTGGCAGGCACTCCTGCCTCCCTCCCTCAGCTCTGCGGCTTTCTTTCTGCAGCTACCACTGCTTCGTGTGCACCTCTCTTGCCTAGCACTGCTTCGGTAGCTTAGTGTGTGGCTCACTTCTTGTTGTTCTGGTGTACTCACTGCTTGCCTTGTGCTCACTCACACTCCTGCTCTGCATCAGTCACCTCTGAGTCATCAGCAAACCATCACTTACTCTTCTGCTGCACTTTTTGGGGATCTTTGCAGTCCTTCTGCCTAACTGATTGCTGACTCCCATGTTTTCAACCTCATTAGCATGGACACTGAGGTCCTGCTTTGGCATGCAGATTTAGTGCCACGGCATGGGGCGCAGTATGACCATTGTTCATTTTCTTCACCTCATTCAGGCAATAAGCAGTATAAGGAGTTTTCTGCAATTGGCTGCACAATCTGCACTGAGTCTCTGCCACTTCCTTCTGCATCTCCTAGTGCAGATTGTTGAATGGGGCTGCTGTGCTGTGGATGTGGATGGCTTACGCTTCTGGGAAGGGAGTATTTCTTCTTTGTCAGCCTCAATTCTTGTGGCTTCAGATGGTGTCTGGTCAGTTGTCTAATCAGAGTTCGCTCAGTTGTTATGCCTTTGTTGTACTCAATTAATGACAAAATCAATGCAAAAACATAAAAAACTGCTTCTTTTGGGGTTTGCTGCACTCGCTCCTGCTGCTTGGACTATTTGTGGCCACACAGCCTATTTATTCATCGACCTCAGTTGCTTGCCTCTTTCCTTCTTGCTACCTTTCTACACCACATCAGGGGTGTCAACCCCATCACCTCCACTGTTGCCCAGGTTGGCTATCATAGACCTGGCCTATCATAGAACTGAGGCCTTCCTGCCACTTCTATTCAGATTCCTGACTACCATCTTCTCACCAGTTATCTCTCACCGGTTATCCAGGTTCCCCTCCGATCCAGGCCTACATTCGATATTCTTGGCTTCTCTCCATCATCGTCAAGCTCCATCTGGCCTGCTCTCGTTCTTTCTTTTGGGCATACCTATCATGGTTCATATGCCTCTATACCTCCTCATCTGACTCACCCTCCTGCAGTTCTCATCCCGTACCGGCTGGGTCCTACAGTACCCCTTTGACCTCCCTACCATCCTTCATCCATTCATTTCTCGCTTTCTCGTACCAGCCTCTATGGCTTCGATCCATCATTGTACCTCATCTGTTTCCTATTTTACCTTTCTCGTCCTAGCATCTTTTCTCATCCCTGCCAGCGTGGATTCACTCCACTTATAGCTTCACTCCTCATTGTACATCGTTCGTTGTTGCTCATCTTGATTGCACAACCTGAGTGTACCCTCTGGTTCCAGACATGCCTTCTCAGCCTCGGAGTCTACCTCCATTCGAGGAGCCTTTTTCCATCGCTCTATCGAGCATACTACCTTCATGCAAGTTCCTTTTCATGTTCATTCCTGCCTTCTTTTATTCACATTCCATACCTGCCATCAAGGATTCACTCCATTCGAGGCATGTAAATGATATTTCTTTTGGCTGTACCTATCATGACTCCTATGCCACCTCTTCGACCTGCAGCCATCCTGCCACACATATCAGGTCCATAACTCCGGTCATCATTCATTCATCATTACCTCAAGGTTTATCTATTTACATTGCTTACTCAAGCATTCCTATCATTGAATCTTATGCTACCTCATCGACTCTGACCTCAGGGTCTAATAGTTCACATCGCATACTCCAGCTTGTCTTATCGGCCTCAGTATCTACTTGCATCGCTCAATCAAGCATACCTCTCATTGGGTCTTATGCTACCTCATCGACCTGCCGCTCTTCTGTGGCGATCATCATCATCAGTCTTCATTGTTGTCTCATGTTGCTTATTTGATTTGTGCTTCTTGTTCCCTTTTTGATCTGCACTTTCTTTGGGGGTTTTTCCTATCCTGTCATCATCCTCCCTACTCATATCCTTCTTGTTAATGAACCCTTCTCTTCAACGACATGCATCCTCAAATCAAACGTCATCAGCCTGGAGGGAAGGCTACCAAGGCCTTGGATCCCCAGAGGTTTCCTCCTCAAAGGGTATTTTTCCTCTCCTCCATGCCAATGGTCATAATATTAGTTAGAGTTAGTGCTTTATTCAGTTAATTAGTTAGGTTCTGCTGCTGGATGGAGGTGGATGATGGCCCCAGCTTTCCCCTCTCTCTTTAGGAAGTCAGCGCTCATCATCTTCTCAGAATTCATTCATTCATCATCCTCGCCTCTTTGATGCTCGACACCTTTGGGTATTCTTTTTGGGCTTCTTCCTAACCTACCTTTAGCCAATGCCATTATTCCCATGGCACCTGTAGGGGTGAACCCGCCTTTAGGGTTTCTTGCGTCGTAACCCTGAAGGGTGGTATATCCCATGGATAGAGAGGCGGAAAGCCACAAAGCAAATCAAGTTACACAAGCATTATCTCATCCAGTTGCATAAGCACATTGAACCAATTTCTAACCCATTTCTCCATTTTGTGGCCCGCCCCCAGGCAACCCAACTTGTTAATCAGTCTTCTGTGTGGGGTGTCGAAGGCCTTGCTAAAATCAAGGTAGATGATAGCCACCACTCCCCCGATCCACCTCCTTTGTCACCTAGTCAAAAAAGCCTATCAGATTTGTTTGACATGACCTTCCTGCGTGAATCCGTGCTGCCTTGGATCCTGTGCTCTGCTGGATTCCAAGTGTTCCACAATCCTTTCCTTAAGCAGCACCTCCATAATCTTGTCCACTACTGAGCTGAGGCTCACTGGCCTATGGTTTCCTGCGTCCTCCCTGTTTCCACTCTTGTGTAGAGGGACTACATGTGCCCTCTTCCAGTCCTTTGGAACCACTCCTGTACTGAAGAACTCACTAAACAGGGCTGCTAGCAGTGCCACTAGCACCATCTGTAGTTCCTTTAATATCCTAGAGTATATACCATTTGGTCCCATTCTTTGTTCACCCTCAGTTTTGTGAGTTCTTGGATTCTCCCTTCTGTAAATGGACTGCTGTTCACTTCCCTCCCTACGTTGTTTTTGATGCCCAGGTGTGGTCCCTGTCCCTCCCCCACTTCAGTGAATACTGAACAGAAGTATTTATTCAGTACTGATGCTTTTTCTGCGTCTCCCTCTACACAACCCTTCCTCCCCTCTGAGCCTCACAATCCCAGCCCTGGCCTTCCTTTTTTTCACTAATGTATCTATAGAATATCTTGACCCCTTTCCTTACTGTCTGTGCTAATCTTTCCTCACTTTGAGCCTTTGTGCTCCTAACTGCTTTCCCAGCTTCCGTCTGTTTATCTAGGTTCACCAACCTATCCCCTTCCTTCTGTGTCTCCTTCTATGTATGTTCTATGTGTTTTCTATGTACTGGTTTGTGTAGTCATCACCACTAATACTTGTAAGCACAGTTTTATGCTTGGTTGCCTCATAGATAAAATACTCCAGTCTCAGGTACCATTCTACTTGGCTGAATTGCTCCATTGCCTTTCTAGTACTTCCCCATACCCCCCCAGATAATTGAATATGTCTGCTCCCAAATTCTCCACCAGCTTGGAGCAGCAGGTCCTCTCCTAGTTTGCTCCTCATTTCCAGAATGCTCTACCCTTGGATCTGTGAACCATGCCTACTTACCAATAATATAGACCCTAGTTCAGGGAGTAGCTGTTGTCCGCATATCTGTGCCTGTAACTGAAACTTCTGTGAGTGATTAATTTATGTCATGTGCATCACTGTACTCTGATTCCTTGTTTCTGTTTAGTATTCTTGCTTCTACCATACTCTGAGGCCATTGTTATAGCGCACTATTACACTAAGTTCTGGTAGCAATAATTTTTACCACCATTTATTTCACTGTATGTTGTAAATTACTGCTTATTGACTGTAATATGTTTTGCTTTTTGTTATGTTGTATTACGTCACTATTTACTTATTGCATGTTGCAACTGTCTTGACCTACTGTTTGTTTTGTACTCGCCCAGGTCATGTCTGAAACTATTCCACCTACTGGTTAGCAAAAACTAATAAATAAAGACCCCCTCTCCTTTGTCAACTCTGCCAGTGCATTTGAAGCACCCACTCTCAAGAGAAATTTTAGGCCAATTGTATACTTCAATGGACTGAAACACATGTTTGAATTTATGAGTGATATGATGATTACTAGTTTCTGTTTTTCAGCAAAACCAAATTGTGTACTAGTTGAAAAACATGACAACTGTATTCCTTTTACCTTAGGATCACCAAGAAAACAAGATGGTGCATCTCATTCACATTATCCTGCAGAAAGAATCTTAAATGAAAAATAAACAGGAAAATGAAGACACTGGGCCCGATTCTCAAACACCGCCGAGAACAGTGCAAGTTGTGGCAAATCCTGGCTTGCGGCAAACCCCAGGTGCGCTTGGGACACTGCACAGGATTCAATAAAAAATGGGGTCTTCTTTTTTGCTCTAACCACTTTCCTGACCCTAACTGAGAACAATAGTGACCTCTTAAACCTGCTGTTACTCTGCACTGTACTATTTCCAACCTATCTCTGTCCTTTTTGAGGTGGGGGCTCCGGGAACTGGATGCAGTACTCCAGGTGAGGCCTCACCAGGGATCTGTATAGGGGAAGTATTACTTCTGTTCTTCCATTAGCGATACCTCTCCCGATACATCCCAACATCCTGTTAGCCTTGCTATAGGCCTTGTTGCACTGGGTCATTTGTTTAAGGGAGTTACTGATGTTAATTCTTAGATCCTGTTTCTCTTCTGTAGTGCTAAGTCTCACCCACCCATCCAGTACTCCATCTTGAGGTTCCTTTTCCCGAGGTGCATTATCTTGCACTGAGTTTTAACTGCCAGACCTTCGATGACCCCTCTGGTTTTTGGAGGTCCCTCTGCATATCCCTTATTCCCTCATCACTGTCCATCTTCCACATAGTTTTGTCTCATCTGTGAAGAAACACAGCCTGCCCTGGATTCCCTCACCAATGTCACTAATGAACATGTTGAAGAGGACTGGACCCAGGGCAGATCCCTGTGGAACCCCACTCATAACCTCCCTTTCCTCTGATTTAACCCCATTGACCACCACCCTCTGCTGCCTCCCATCTAGCCAACTACCCACCCGTTTCACAATGGTTTTAGCTGCTCCCAGGTCTTCCATCTTTTTGAGCAACTTTTTGTGCAGTACTGAATCAAAAGCCTTGCTGAAGTTAAAGTACAGCAGATTCACAGCATGGCCCTTGTCTACTTCTTTAGTCACCCAGTCAAAGAAAAAAAAACAGGTTATTCTGACAAGACCTTCCTGCCACAAAATCATGTTTTTTCTATTCTGGAGCCCATTGCTCTCTAGGTAGCTCACAAGGTCCTCTTTGATTAGTGATTCCATCAGCTTCCCCACAATGGAGGTCAGACTGACAGGCCTGCAGTTCTCTAGTTGCTCCCTATCCCCCTTTATGAAGCAGTACACCATCTGCCATTCTCCAGTCTTTTGTAACTTCTCTGGACCTAAGTGAACTGTTAAACAGCCCAGCCAGTGGTTTAGCCAGTTATGCTGCTAATTCCCTAAGTATACTTAAATGCAAGCCATCTGGTCCTGACACCTTATCTGTCTTAAGGGCTGTTAGCTCTTTCAGGACCCTCTTGCTAGTAAGTGTTGGCTGCCTCATTTCCAGGACTACCTTAGTGGCTACTTTGATGTCACTTTCTGCCATGGACCCGCAGTCCTCTTTAGTAAATACTGAGCAAAAGTAGTCATTCAGGATGGTGGCCTTTTGCTCATCCTTCTCTATCATCCTACCCCCCCAACTAGCTGTGATGTCCCCTATTTTTATCTTTTCTCATTGATCTATCTAAAAAACTGTTTTTCCTCTGTTCTTGACCCCCTCACGATACACAGCTCCATGTCTGCTTGCGCCTCCTTGATGGCCCTCTTTGCCTCACTATATTTCTGTAGATAATCCTCCCATTCTGCCTTCCCCTGCATTTCATTTTATTCATAGAAGGCCTTCTGCTTTGCTCTTACCACTTCCCTGACCGTAGCTGAGAACAGTAGTGGTCTCTTAAACCTGCTTTTTTTAGGTACTGTTCTTATGCTTGCCTTTTATTCCTCAGGGATGGCTCCCTTTATTGCCCCATCTCTCCTCTACCCCCTTAAGTCCTCCACCCCTACTAACGTATACCTAACCAGTTCCCTCAGCCTATCGAAGTCCTCCCTTCCAAAGTCAAGGACTTTGGTTCTTGAATGTGGGTTGCTGGCCCCGAGGGCCATTTCAAACCACATGGAGTTGTGGTTGCTGTTCCCTTGTGGCTCCCCTACTCCTACAGCACCCACCATCTCTGAGCTGGTGTACACCACATCAAGGATTGCATTCTGCCTAGTAGGCTCCTTAACAAGCTGCACCAGTAGGCAGTCTTGGAAGGTGTCCAATCATGTCTGACTCCTGGCAGTCTTGGCCAATGGGACCTCCCCTAATTGACATCAGGCAGGTTCAGGTCATCCACCACCACAACTTCTCCCTTTGCAGCCCCTCTTTAAATTCCTCCTTGAGTTTTCTGTCCCAAAAATTGCAGGCAATTTTTGTACACATTTATCCCCATTTCCCACTGTGGCAGGCTGCTGCAGAATGCAGCTTTGATGCTTTTATATGCACAAGCCTATGACAGCAGGGAATGGAGCTGCATGTGAATTGACCTTTTCAGAGACAATGTTCATACTTTTTATGCTATTTACACTTCCTAGCGCAAAAAACACATAACTAAATTTTCCCCAAAATTGGCATGTCTCAAAATCATGGGGCCCCAAATGAGTGCTTTGTGAGTTCATGGTCACATGTCAAAAAAGTGTTGAGAAATAAATGGCTAAAACTTGGAGTCTTGACTGGAAGTGCCTTCTCAACCCTAGCTATAGTACTGCTTCCAGACCACTATAATACTACTAAACACAGTTAGGTCTGATATTCGGAGCCACCTGACTGTGTGCGCACACAGGTGTGCTGCACGATAAAATAGGGTGGTGTGGCTCTAACGCCATATTCAAACACATAGCATGATCCAAACTGACCATGTTATCTGTCTGAATATCGGGCCATGGTGCATGGCAAGTGGTCGCCATGGTTTGTGCCATGCTACCAGAGTGCTGGACCAAACACCACCCGTGAGGTAAACCACGGCACGCACTGGTTAGCCCTGCAGCCCCCATGGGTGATATTCAGCCCAAACATACAGATGAGACCATTGGGCATGCACAGCACTAAGGGTCCATTTGCATACCCATTATTGGCTCATCTGCATGTTAGTGCTTTGACTGAGTGCACCAGGCCAGGTTCCCCCAAAGCCCGGATCCCTGTCCATGTAAAAATACAGACTTCATTGGTGGTCCAGTGGTCTCCTTAGCCCTGATCCCAATCCACGTAAGAGAAAAGTAAATCCTTGGTGGTCCAGCGGTCCCTTCCTAACCCCAATCCCCTCTGTTATTAGACAATAAAAAAAAAATTCCTGCTGGTCTAATGGTCCCTCCACAGCCCTGATCCCTTGGCATAATACAAATAAACCAATTCCTGGTGGTCTAGTGGTCCCTCCCCTGTTCTTCTATCACCGTTCCGAGTAAAACATAAATGTCCCTGATAGTCTAGTGTTCCCTCTCCTGTTCTCTGATCACCACCCTGAGTAAAATAGAAATGTCCCTAGTAGTCTAGTGGTGTCTCCCCCCTCATTCTCTGATCACCATCCCGAGTAAAATAATAAATGTCCCTGGTAGCGTAGTGATCCTTCCACCTTCCCCCATTCTCCAGTCACCATCCTTACTAAAACATACATTTCTCTGGTATTCTAGTGGCCCCCCACCCCGGCAGGTAGTGACCTACCACTTCACTCCCACCCATCCCGACCCGAGCCACCGACCAGCACAGCCCTCCTCTCACCACCACAGCCAGCCGCCGACTAAACTGTCACTGAGCATGTACTGTATACAGTATGAGCTCATTGTCAGCCAATGAGCATGTACTATATACTGTTCACACTCAGTGATAGTTCAGTCATCAGCTGGCCGTGGCGGTGAGAGAGGGCTGTGTCAGTTGCCGACTTGGGTCGGGGGGGAGTGGATTGGTGGGTCACTACCTGCCAGTGTGGATGGTGGGGGCCACTAGACTACCAGGGAAATGTATGTTTTAGTCGGGATGGCAATCAGTGAACGGGGAGGGGCGGTATCACTAGACTACCAGGGGCATTTATATTTTACTCAGGATGGCGATCTGAGAATGGGGAGGGGAGGGACCACTAAACCACCAGGACTTCATTTAGTTGTATTATATTAAGGAATCAGGGCTGGGAAGGGACTGCTAGACCACCAGGGATTTTTTTTTGTCTACTAACGGAGGGGATTGGGGCTAGGGAGGGACTGCTGGACCACCAAGGATTTATTTTTCTCTCACATGGATGAGGATTGGGGCTAGGGAGGGATTGCTGGACCACTAATCATAGAATCGTAGAAGCTTGATGGCAGAAAAGGACCATACCAGACTAGTCTGCCCTTTTTTCTCTCCTACACCTCCCCTTCCCTGCAGCCCCCGCCCTCCCCCTGATACTCAGCCCCATATGCTTGTCCCATGCCTCTTCAATTCTCCCACCGATTTAGCCCCCACCACTCCATCTGGTAGTCTGGTCCAGGGCTCCACCACCCTCTCCATGAAGAAACACCCTTTCACATTGCCCCTGTATCTTTTTCCTTGCAGTCTGAGGTTGTGCCCTCTAATTGTGACCCCTCCTTCCTCATAAGCAAACCCTCTTCTCCCACTTTATTGAGCCAATTTACATATTAAAAGTTTCAATCATGTCTCTCCTTTCCCTCCTTGTCTCCAGTGTGTACAGATCCAGCTCCTTACTTCTCTGCTTGTATGACTTTCCCTGCATACCCTGCACCATCTTGGTTGCCCTTCTCTGAACCCTCTCTAATGCATCTATATCCTTGCGGAGATGTGGCCTCCAGAACTGAACCCCATACTCCAGGTTCGGCCTCACCATGACTTTGTAAAGGGGCATTATTACCTCCCTCTTTCTGCTAGTGATGCCCCTGCCTATGCATGCCAACATTCCATTGACCTTTCCCGCTGCCCTGCTACATTGGATTCCTACCTTAGGGTTCCAAGAGACTATGATCCCCAGATCCTGCCCCTGTTCTGTTACTTTAATTTCCTCCCCACCTAGGGTGTACCCTGTTCTTCTGTTCCTACTCCCCAAGTGCATCACAGCGCACTTCTTGGCATTAAATTTCAGCTGGCATGTCCCAGACCATTTTTCAAGCATCTTTAAGTCCTCCCTCATGTTCTCAACCCCCCCCCCAGGTGTCCACCCTATTGCATATTTTCATATCATCAACAAATAGGCACACCCTGCCCCTCAACCCCTCAGTAATATCACTGATGTAGATGTTGAAGAGAAGCAGACCAAAAACTGACCCCTGTTGCACTCCACTCTTCACCCTTGCTGTCCCAGAGTGCACCCCATTTAGCACTACCCTCTGAGTTCTTTCTGACTGCCAGGCTTCCACCCAGCTTGTTATTTTCCCACCCAACCCAACGCTTTCCATCTTGCTCACCAGACTCCTATGGGGGACAGTGTCAAAGGCCTTACTGAAGTCCAGATAGGCCACATCACCCATGATGTGTTTGTTTTTACATGGATGGGGATCGGGACATGGAGGGGCCCCTGGACCAGCAGGGAACCAGGCCCTTGACGGTGCATCGGCAGGGTGTGGGGCACCCACCTCCTCTGCCCACTGTTAAGCGCTGGGTTTCAGAAATGTTAAACTGCACCACTGCTGGCTGCCATTTAGCACTTCTGAAAACATTCAATATTGTGCTTCACTGCATATGCATGAGGGATCCCTCATTTGCATGGGCGCAGCACAATATTGTGCAAGACAGCTCTGTCTGGGGTGTGCCATGCATAGGTGGCCTTTGAACATGGCCACGCCCCCAAAGGCTGGAGCTATTCCAGGTTAGCATGGCACAAATCTGGTTTGTGCCACATTAACCTTTTGAAAATGGGGCCCTTATTCACCCAAGATTATTAGACTAGCACACTAAAAGATAACATTCATCTAGCCATCAAACACTGGGGCAAAGATTTGATCCAACACAGTGGGCCCGCTTCTCAAAGATCCCAGCACAGCACAAGGGGCTTGCACAACAATGAATGGTGCAAAGTGCCCTTTGTGCCAAACTGTGCACCAGGTGCGATTGTCAAAGGCAGCCTGTGTCAACCAGAGGCTGCCTGCACCAAATTAGGCTTGCGCTGCTCGTGCACCACAAAATGGGCTGTGGCATTGCACAAGGGAGCATAAGGCAGATACAAACTACTACATCCTCGAAAGCTGGATTCTCACAACTCTCCCAAAGGGAGAAATTCTAAGTACCATTAGACCAGCCAGGGCTGGTCTAACGGAACTTAGAAATATCCCTCTGGTAGAGTTTAGCACACTGTGGCAATGTATCATGGTCCCCCCCAAGCCCTGATCTCCCAATCCAGTCAATTAATGTTCCTGGTGATCTAGCAGACCCCCCTCCGTACTGATCTCCAGTTTTGCTGGTATATTTAATTCATAAAAACACCCCTTCCCTGGTGGTCTAGCAGTCACCCTCCCCATCCCTGATTTCACCTGTATATTTAATGAATAAAAATGCCCCTTCCCTGGTGGTCTAGTGGACCCCTACCCCCACCCCAGCAGGTAGTGCCCTCATCCCTGCTCCCCCCATTGTGAACCCTAAGCTGACAACTGGCAGGTCTAAGAGACCACTATGGTTCTTAGCCAGGGTCAAGGAAGCAGTTACAGCAAAAAAAAGGCCTTCTATGAATACAAGGAAAAGCAGGGAGAGGCAGAATGAGAGGGTTATCTACAGAAAAATAGATGATCAAAGACAGCCATCAGGGAGGCAAAAGCAGACATGGAGCTGTGCATCGCGAGGGGGTCAAGAACAGAGAAAAACATTTTTTTAGATATATCACTGAAAAAAGGGGGGACATCACACAGCTAGTTAAGGGAGGGTAGGGTAATAGAGGAGGATGAGCACAGGGCCGCCGTCCTGAATGACTACTTTTGCTCAGTATTCACTAAGGAGGACTGCGGATGGTTCTATGTAATCTGGGTGAATAAAAAACAGCGAGCACCACGACAACGAGAACAAAAATGTCAACGGCAACTACAGCGCTACCACTAACACTGATGGATTGCAACGTTCTCTGTGGTGGGTAATTTCTACCTTATGTTTTATGTGGGGGTCAGCCTTCTGCACCCCTCTAAATTTAAACAACCAACTCCTTGGGGGGGGTTATGGATACAGGGGAAAGGAGGGGGGCTACCCGGGGAGGGGGGACCTGCTGGCGGGAGAGAGTGGGGAAACGGGACATAAAAAAACATAAATATATACAGTATTGTACAAAAAAAATCATCTCCACAGCTAGACCTGAACTCCGGTCCACTGGATGCACAGGCAGTGACTTAAACCACTGCACCAAACAGCCAGCTGGAAATTGCCTGGCCAAACACAGTCCTATAACCTACTACAGCAAGGTACTTCACTGAGACACTTGCTGTATACTACCATCGCTATTGTGTCACACTCGCTATTGCTGTAGGTGCTCAAACTGAGTCACTCAAACTGAGTCTCTCAATCTGACTCATCCATATTACGGGATACCCTGTGGGTCCATGCCAGAAAGTGGCATCAAAGCGGCCACTAAGGAAGTCCTGGAAATGAGGCAGCCAATACTCACAGTACTAGTAAGAGGGTCCTGAAAGGGCTGGCAGCCCTTAAGACAGATAAGGCCGCAGGATCAGATGGGTTGCATTTAAGGATACTTAGGGAATTAGCATTATAACTGGTTGAACCACTCGCTGGGCTGTTCTACAACTCACTTATGTCCAACGAAGTTCCAAAGGACTGGAGAATGGCAGACGGTGTACCACTTCATACGGGGGGATAGGGAGCAGCCAGGGAACTACAGGCCTGTCAGTCTGACCTCCATCGTGGGGCAGCTGATGGAATCACTAATCAAAGAGGACCTTATGGGCTACCTAGATAGCAATGGGCTCCACGATAGTAAACAACACAATTTTGTGGTGGGAAGGACTTGTCAGAATACCCTGATTTTTTTTCTTTGTCTGGGTGACCAAGGAAATAGACAAGGGCCATGCTGTGACTCTACTGTACTTTGACTTCAGCAAGGCTTTTGATTTAGTACTGCACAAAAGGTTGCTCAAAAAGATGGAAGACCTGGGTGCGGCTAAAACAGTCATGAAGCGGGTGGATAGTTGGCTAGATGGGATGCAGCAGAGGGTGATGGTCAATGGAGTTAAATCAGAGGAAAGGAAGGTTATGAGTGGGGTTCCACAAGGATCTGCCCTGGGTCCAGTCCTCTTCAACATGCTCATTAGTGACATCGGTGAGGGAATCCAGGGCAGGCTGTGTCTCTTCAAAGATGACATAAAATTATGTGGGAGGATGGATTGTGATGAGGGAATACAGGATATGCAGAGAGACCTCCAAAAAGAGAGGGGTCATCGAAGGTCTGGCAGTTAAAACTCAATGCAAGAAAGTGCAAGGTAATTCACATAGGGAAAAGGAACCCCAAGACTGAGTACTGGACGGGTGGGGTGAGACTTAGCACTTCAGAAGAGAAACAGGATCTAAGAATTATCATCAGTAACTCCCTTAAACAAATGACCCAATGCAACAAGGCCTATAGCAAGGATAACAGGATGCTGGGATGTATCGGGAGAGGTATCGCTAGCGGAAGAAAAGAGGGAATACTTCCCCTATACAGATCCCTGGTGAGGCCTCACCTAGAGTACTGCATCCAGTTCTGGAGCCCCCACCTCAGAAAGGACAGGGATACGTTGGAAACAGTGCAGTGCTGTGTAACAAAAATGATGCAAGGACAGCAGGGCAGATCCTATGAGGAGCACCTCAAGGCACTGAATATGTATTCACTGGAGACCAGAAGAGAGAGGCGAGCTATGATAGAGACCTTCAAATTCCTTAAAGGAATTAACAAGGTAAACTGTGGGGAATTATTTACCCTGAATACTGAATACCAACTCAGGGTCACTTGGTCATGAGTGGAAATTAACAGGAGGGAGGTTCAGGAGGGACGTGAGGAAGTACTTTTTCACGGAATAGGTAATGGAACCTTGGAACAGTGTCAACGGAGGTAGTGGGTGCAAACACAGTCAGGGGATTCAAGCAGGCATGGGATAGAATGAAAGGAATAGTAGTCACCTGGGATGACAAGACCAGGATGGAGAATGGGGATAGGATGGGAAGGGTTAGTACCATGGAGGAACAATAGGTTCCAAGGAAGATCCCAGGGATTATAGGAAATATGGGCAGACTGGATGGACCTCTGATCTTTTTCTGCTGTCATGGTCTATTTCTCTATGGTTATATAATCAGAAAGCCTACAAATACATTTCAGTGAGGTCTGTGATACACACATTATTCTTGGTGAGACCAGCTGATGCATTTTCTAAACATCTGTCCAGTAACAAAACAAAGTCCAAGAATAAGATTAGGAAGTGGTACCTAAGTCATTAATTATATTAACAGACAATACTGGGTTGCGGGCACAGGTTGCTGGACTCTGGGCCAAACTAGCAAGCGTACAGCGTACCTTCTGCCCCATCCAGTGGCCACCAAGTCTACCACCACTCCTCCAGAGGATACCTAGATAGAGGCTGAGTGGATGGACCTTGTTGGGCTCTGGGAGGGTGGGGGTGGCTGAATGTGTACATTCCTCCACCTATACCACTGTAGAACACCTTCCCCTTATTGGAAGAAAGGGACAACAGAGAAGAGTTATCCATTGCAATGGGAAGGGAGGAGGTGGTGGTCTTCAGTAGTGGAGGCCCCAAGGAGAGAGGGAGAGGCCCCTTTTCAAGGAGGAAGTAGATGTTAGTAGAAGATACAACTGTGAAGGGGATAGAGTTGGGATTGGGGGAGAGGATATGGAGCTGAGGTGCCAGTGGGGTGCTTTATCTGGAAGGGATGGAAAGCAGAGCCTGAGGATCACTAGAGCAGCTGGTACTGGCAGGGAACTGGACAACATTGTCCATATTGGGACAAATGACCTAGCTTGGAAAAAGGTGGAAGTAGTAAAAGAAAATTTTAGGTAGCTGGGGAGGGGCCTCAAGCAGGTAGCACACATGGCGGAATTTCCTGAGGTACTACCTGTGTACAGTCAGGGAGAGGCAAAGAAACTTCACACCAGGGATCCTAATAAACAGTTGAAGGCATGGTGCATGGAAGAAGGATTTGGGTATATATCAGGGTGTAGGTCCAGCCTTGGAGGATATAGGACTCTATGGGGGAAAGACAACTGCAGTCCTTGATGACAGGTTTAAAAGATACTTACAGTAGATGATCATTTAAACCAGCAAGGAGGGGGAGACAAAAAACTCAAGGGAGGCAATAATTGCCCCTTCTTGGATGATTAAGTGTCAGGGATGGAGGGACCAATGGAAGAAAACTCTCCTAAGGCAGAAGTGCAGAAGGCAGGGGCAGGAACAGAAAAGAAGAGAAGAGGAACATATCTCAGGTATGGGAGAGTAGAGGTTTGAAGGAGGGCAGGAGTGATGAAATTAAAAAGGGTTAGTGTGAGTCAGTATGGGAGAGAGAGAATAACAGAGGTCGAAATGGAAGGGTGAAGCAGGGTAACACACATGGAGGAAAAAAGGTGAGGAGAGCCATGTGCACTAGGAGCATTGGTAAAAACTCCAGGCTTGGAAGCAATTATAACTGAGGCTAGCCTGGATTTAATGGCCATAATGGAGTCATGGTGTATGGAGCACCACAGCTGGGACATGGCCATACCTGCTACTCTATGCAGACAGTACAGGGTGGGGAGAAGGAGTTGTATTATAGGTGAAGAATGGCATTAATGCCACAGAGGTACAGGGGCACTGAGAGGGGAAATAAGGGGCTAGAAGTGCTGTGGGTCAAATTGGAGTCAGACTCAGTGACCACTATCTGTACTGTGGTAAAGTACAGATCTCCGTCACATGATGAGAAGATCCATAAGGCACTTGGGGAAACCATCATCAGAATGGAAACAAAAGAGAAGGGGCTGCTAGTTGGTGACTTTAGTTTACCAGTGAAGCCTTCCTGCTGTGGCTGTGGCAATGAGAGGGGTCATTCTTGAGGCCTTACAAGGGGCCTTTCTCAGGCAGCTAGTCAAAGAACCCACTAGAGGCAGGGCAGTACTGGACCTGGTGCTTACAAACAGGGACAGCACTGAAGATGTTACAGTGGGCAGTTCCCTGATTATCAGTGATAACTGAACAGTGTGATTCAACATAAAGACAGGCATACAGGAAAATCACACAAGGATGAGGCTCCTGGACTTTAGAAGAACACATTTTACAGAAATGGGGGAATGCTTCAAAAATTGCTGAAAAGGGTGCGGGGTAGCCAATAAGGTATCAAGGCACAGTGGAGAAAAATAAGGGAATGCATAACTAAAGTAACCAACCTATGCATGGAGGAAGTGAACAAAAGCAGAAGGAAAAAGAGACCTTCATGGTTTTCCAAGGAAGTGGCAAAGGTGGCTAAAGAAAAAAGGTTTGCATTCAAGGGGTCTCAGAAAATGAACAGAAAGATGGAAAGGGAGTTATACCTAATAAAGCAAAAGGAAGCAGGCAAGGCAGTGAGGAGAACAAAGGCACAAACAGAGGAAAGGATTGCCAAAGGGGTCACTAAGAGGGATTAGGCTTTCTTCAAGTAGAAAAGTGAGAAGAGCAAAGCAAGGGGAGGGATAGTAAGGATTAGAAAGAAAGAGGAAACTGTGCAGAAGGGGATCAAGAGAAGGTTGACATCTTCAACAGGTACTGTTGCTCAGTCTCGACAGTGGAGGGATGGGGGGATGGACCAGCAGGAAGAAGCAGGAATAGGGGAGTAGAAGTGCACACAAGTCCATTTTCAGAGGAGAGAGTCCTGAAAGGATTTACAGCTCTGAAGGTGGACAGGTTATGGGACCAGATTGGATTCACCCCTGGTTACTAAAAGAACAAAGGGAGGTTCTAGTTGTGTACTGACAGCCTTGTTCAACAAAGCACTTGAAACAGGTGTGATTCTAGGGGAGTGGGAAAAAGGCTGATGTGGTCCCAATACATAAGAGTGGCAGCATGGAGAAGGGGGAACTATAGACCAATCATGCTTCAGTGGTGGGGAAATTAATGAAAACTCTACTGGAAGAAAGACTGGTAGAGCATCTTGAATCTAGTGGTCTACAAGATCCCAAACAAGACGGATTCATGGGGGGGGGGGTCAGGTTATGCCAAACTAATCTAATAGATTTCTTTGACTGGATGACCAGGGAAATTAAACAGGGGAGGGCAATAGACATGGCCTATCTGGACATTAGCAAGGCCTTTTAGATGGTGCTACAAAGGAGACTGATGAGGAAGTATACATGCCTAGGAGAGGGATCTAATGTAGTAAATTGGATTAGAAACTGGTTAACAGATAGGAGGTAGAGAGTAGTGGTTAATGGCTCTCATTCTGAGTAAGGAAGAGTGACCAGTGGGGTACCACAGGGCTCAGTTCTGGGACAAGTCCTCTTCAATGTCTTCATAAGGGACATTGCAGAAGAACTGGAAGGGAAGGTGTGCATTTTTGCCAATGATACCAAAAGGTATCCAGTGATAACAGTGATGTAAAGTCAGCGATTGAAAGAATAGCCACTACACAGTGAATAATGTGTAGTGGCTGAGAAGAGCGAATACTACTGAATGGAACATATGCACATGGGTGCACCGTCATATGGGTGCACCATCATAACAGCGACCTGTCAAAATGGTGACTAGTCAAATGGGCAACTAGTCAAATGGGTGAATCCTGAAATGGTGACCACATACCCACGCATGCATGCACACTCCCGTGCAAGTTCTCAACTGCTGACAGGTGAGACGCATACACCATGGAACACTGGATCCCCCCCTGCTGAGCACACCATTATCTGGAACCCCCCCCACCTGAGCAAGCTACTGCCTGGAACCCCTCCTGGCCTGAGCACACCACAGCCTGTTAAAGCAGTGCCCGACGGTGCTCCCAGCATCATGCCGTCATGTCATACACAGTTAGGCATGTGTTAGGCAGGTAGTCAAGCAGCTGACACTGCTACAGGTCAGTGGTTCAAGGACCCGCAGCTGCAACTCTACAAACAAAACATGCACACAAGTTGGGAATACTGATTGTATCAAAGCACTGACCTGTCCATTGTAACAGCATTGCACAACGCACCAGCCACCCTCAGCTCAGCGTACAGCTCCACAACATGCCGCCCCGCCTGCCCATGCAACACTGCTGCCTCTCCATGAGTTTGATTTTGCATAGCAAAACCTGCACTATTGTACGCGCATATCCATTTGTGTGCACACCGCACATGGTGGGCATTTCCATGGTGCAAAGCCCCACAGGTGGACCCCACCACATGACCGAACCAGAAAGGGATAAAAGCAGGCCACAGACCACAAACGGCATTTCACACCAATGGCGAATGGAATGATGGAAGAACCAAAGTTCCTAAAGAGCCAGAAGGGGAGACTCCTACTATCCTTAGTGGGGTATCTCTATAGGAGCGAAACAGACATTTGCAGTAAGATGTACTGACGCTGTGGCTAGTACCACACATACCAGTGCCCTGCCTGCTTGCACACAGTGGCAGACCATGTTGTGTACCAGGGCCATCCACACAACCATGTCCCTGATGCTGGGGAAATAGGTGTGAGGACAGTTGTGGGTGATGTCCGGGACAGGGACAGGTCCACTATGGAGAGCATAGCCCAGGTGATCATCCAGTGCACCTCCTGGGTGTTGGATGCTGTGGTGGGTAGGCTGCCCACCCTGCCACTGCCCAAGAGAACAGTGCAGCAAGTGCATCAGGCTGTGAATGGCTGTCCTGCAACTCCAGCCACTGTCCAAGATCTTGTAATACAACCTGAGTATCGGGTCACTGGGGTGAGGGAGCCCTTCCTCCTGCACAATAGTGGACCGTCTCCTGACAGGGTGCTGGTCTTTGCAAGACAGCGGCCCTTACACTTTCTTGGTGACAGAGAAGATTAGTTCTTTGGTGGCACCTTTTACACCTTACCACCCATCTTCGGGCAACTATACATGGTACATGGTATGTGCGCTTGCATCATGGTGCCCGCTGTGTACGTCCTGATGTGTGGCCATCGGGAGCAGGCATATGCTCGGGTGTTCACCAAGGTGCAGTGACTGGTGGGGGACTGTACACTGAAGATGGCCCTGATGGATTCTGAAAGGGCAACCTGGTATGGTTTCATTGCTGTCTTTCAGGGGGTGGCCATTAGGGGATTTATTTTCACTTTTGTCAGGTGGTGTGGCACCACATTCAGCATGCCCCCCAGGTGCTCCTCCACTACGCCGCAGATAAGGAGTTCACTCTACAGCTCAGGATGGTGGTCACCCTCGACTTTATGCCTGTGGGGATGTGATTGAAGTATATGATACCCTCTGTGACATGGCATTCTACATGGAGCATGAGGCACTATTGCAGCCGTTACTCGACTATGTCGAGCATACCTGGCTTGGCAAGGCTATCATCTGGACCACTAGGCAGCACCCTCTGTTCCCACTGGAGGCATGGAACATGTACGATGCCATGCACATGGCTGGAACATACAAATAATGGGGTTGAGGGCTGGCACCAGGGCTTCAACACCTCCTCAGTGCCACCCATCCAAGCATTTGGTGGTTTATTGACTGTCTCCACGAGGAACAGTGGCTCACATGGAGCAGATTGTCTCTGGGTCTGGTACTGCCTCCAAATACAAACATTACAAGGACCTGTCCTGTAGAATAGAGACCATTGTCTGGAAGTACTGTAAGCGCAGCATGGCTGACTACCTGTTGGGGGCTTGCCTATAACTTTCAGCTCCAGTTGTAGCCAGCCGTTGCTACATGCTGCACCCCTGCCCCTACCGTGTGCTGAGTGATGCTTACCAGGCAGGTTTCCATGCTGACCACTGTCCCCTATTCTTCCAACCACAGCAGCTCATGCACATGGCTGCGATGTATGTGTGCACCATTGCAGCAACTGACTCCCATGCATGCCTGTGTGTGGTTCCATTGCCTCCTGTGCCGGTAACTATGTCTTGCTGTCTGCACTGTGCACGTCCACCCCGTCACTACCTGTCCCTGGTGTCCATTTGCGTTTTCAGCCAGCCTCACCCCACTCCACATTTTGCTGCCCGGTCTTGTGCCCCGCACCCCCAGGGTCCACCTGTTACCAGCCTTGTCATGTTTAGATCATGTATGGTCACGGTTGTGTCGGCATTTGCACTCTTGGGTGTTCTTCCACCCCCCCCCCCCCCACATCTGTGGTCCTTTTCGTTCTTTGCAATTCCTTGGTGCTGGTGGTGATGGTCACTTTTTTTTTTTTTTTTACATTGGACCATCTGCTGTTTGACAGTCGCTGATCTCAACAGTGTACCAATTGGGCAAGCAATCACTTTCCTGCACCCCTATGTCAGTTGCCCATCCTGGTTCACTGTAATGACATGAAATCATACCAAAATCTGCAACTGGGTGGGCAATCAGAAGGGGCTGGAGAGAACGCACAGAGTTTCTGAGAAACTTGAGAAGTGGTCAAAAGTATGGAAGTTGGGGTTCAATGACAAAAATGGCAAAATCATGCACCTAGTGCTGAGTATAGGATGGGGAGTGGCACTGACAGTCACAAGGCAGGAAAGGGACCGTATCACATTACCCTGCCACTTTGAGGTTATCAGATATGAGAACCCCAAGGTCCTTTTCCTGCTTAATGACTGACAGTACCTCCCCCATCCTCAGTGGCATAGATTATGTGGGGGGGCTGGGGCAGTCTGCCCCCCCTCAGAACTTCAGCGCTCTCAGAGTGGGTCTTTTAAAGCTCTGAGACTGAATTTTTTTGTGTACGTGCAGTCCTGGTCAGGATTCAGGACTGAGTCATAGCATGAGTTGGAGGAGGGAGTTGTTATAGATATCCCCAGATTCCCCACGCATGGATCTCTCCACCACCCCCGTCAATTGTTAGATTGTCAGTCCCTGGGGAGCTGGCACACTTGCGCATTGCCAGATGATGACATTTAGTTTAGCCAAAGTTGCGGCGGGGGATTTAGCGAAACTTGTGGAGGGGGATGCAATGTCTCTAACGGTTTGCGAGAGCACTCAGAGCAGATGAGATGGTTAGTCACACAGAAATATTGCTCAAACTCCTTACTCCCTAAATGTAGAAGTAAATTTACTTCATAAAACAACTCTGAAGAAATTAGCAGTTCTGGTGCAATGTGTCATGGTACCAGGTTTGGGTCGAGACTTAGGAGCTAAAGAGAAATGATTAGTTTCTGAGTGAGGTGGCTCGACTATAACTGCTGAAAATATGTATACCTACCCTTACAAAAATATGTGTGCTGCATACATGCACAATGCATGCCACATGCTCAATTATGCAATGTTGCATGTGGTTTGCATATACAAAGTGAACCTATGCAAACCAGGTTTAAAAAGCACATCAGGTTTACATGCTGCAAGCTTGACATGTGTGCAGCAGGTAAACTGGTGTGAACATCCTCTAAAAAAAAAAAAATCACATCAGGTTCACATGTTGCATGCTTGACATGAGTGCAGCGGTTAAGCTGGTGTGGACATCATTTAAAAATCACATCAGGTTCACATGTTGCATGCTTGGCATGTGTGCAGCAAACTAAGCGGGTGCAAATCTCATTTAAAAAACACATCAGTTTCTAATTCTCATATTACTGCTAGCAATTACAGCCATTAAACTACCTTTTGTCATTGATATCCCATTAAAATAAAGTAAACTCATTATTTGTGATCCTTTTGCAAGCTGTTTAATAGCTTTTTATTTTTGTCATTAAATTTCCATTAATTTGTAAAGTATTGCTTGCTTACTGCAATAAATGCCCAGGATACAGTCAGCCAACACCCCCCATTCCAGATGTACAAAGAGGGGCCTCTGTGTTATTAAGCCTGCCCTTTTTGTTTTGGGCCATGCAAATCCCCTTATGCATATTTAGTGCTACAAATGTGTTTCTCCATGACTCTTATGGCTCACTTACTTTCCCTTTGTCTTTCTGTATGGCACGTATACACTATGGCCATGCTCAGCACTCTTTCTGCTGAGTAGGGCCTTGGAAGCATGATCCATACCTCACATTTTGTCACTGAAGGGCCAGCCTTAGCATGCTGTGAACTGTGCTTTTGTACAGGGTCCCAGCAGCAGACGGGCCCCCCAAAAGCATCAGCTGTTCATTTGGCTTCCTTTTTTCCTTGGTCCTCTATGTTCCAATTCAAGTAAAGTGCAAAAGTGACACAAAACTGGCTGAAAATGAAGATATAGGGAGGCCATGGTAGGGATGAGGATGCTCCTGGGGACTTTGTGACTTCTGATATGGGGTCCCAGCAAGGAGGTTCACACAGGGCCCCCGGGTTAGCTAGAGCCAGTGCATGAACACTCACAATGAGGGACACTAACCCTCATGATGATCAGGACACATCCTGAATCATGGAGATACAGTACCTCAGAATACAGTGGAAACCATTATATTTATTTGTACTGATCTTAGTCCCTGAGAACTAATTTCTACCATAAAGCAGGGGTGCCATTTAGGTATGGCAGAGGAAGGCAGTTGCCCCTCCCCCGCATTTGTGCCTATGCTGTTCTTATGGTGTGGCAATAATGGCATTACATTTGGATTTAATCATTTGCACAATAAGTGCCCCCTTGGCCTGTGTTGCGCTCATGCTGCAAGTACACTCCTGACTTGACTGTGTTTGTATTGTGTTGTCCACTCTCTCCACCTATTAGAGGTGGTACCATCACACGTGACGTGGAGGAGCTCCAGCCAAGCAAGAGCACATGAGTCATGCAAGTGGGACACTGTCTTTCCTGCCACAGAGTAGACAGGCTGCACACTACAGCTTGGAGGAGTTCATGAGCACTGAACTCTCAATTACAGTGTTGTAGCAGCATATTTTTGTTGGTCCACTCTTAGGAAGTCTCCATCTCCCTTGGTGGCTGAAGGGGCTGGGGGTAAGCTAGAAGCTAACTCAAGACTAGGCTACCTATTTACTCTACTAGACTCACCTCACGAAAGAAAAAACAGCACAAGACCCACTGTGGCAGCAAGCTAGGCCTAGCAGCAGCAGTGACAGTGGTGTGGGCAGCCTTCATAGGCCTTGATCAGTGCAGTGTGTCAGCAGCCACAGCAGTAGCCAAGCAAGAAGCAAGCAATACAGTTTGAGTGGGTTCGGTTGGTGAGGTGACTTGGTCGCAGACCACGCTGGGGACCTGGGATGATCAGTTCTAGCATCCAGCTTCTAGGAGAACAGAGGAGGAGAGGACTGAAAACTGGGCTGTTTGCACACTGGGCTAGGCCACAGGTTCTGGCCAAATGGCCGGGTAAGTAAAAATAAATAATTTTTTTACAGGGGGATTGGTGAAGGAGAAAAGACTGAAATATTGATGTGTTTTTCATGTTTCTGTGCCTTTGGTCACCTTTAAGACCCATATGGGATGGGTATTGAATGGAATGGAGCTGGGGAGAGAAACTGGGACAAAGTTATTTTGGGGGGGGGGTTCAGAACTTCAGCCAGAAAAATACTAGGTTAGTAACTGGGTGGGTTTAGGCCCAAAACTGATGCACTGTTCTGTGGTTTAGACAGATGAATCTTATACATTTGAATTTTTCCTAATTTGCATATCACTTTTTAGTCACAACAGATAAGTTTTACCTTTTAGAGATGTTCCAGACATTCCAGAGCTTGCTGCCTATGGGCTAACTAGCACTTGGCCTCCACTGGTTGTTGACTCCCCCATGCTGAAATGTGAAATGGCACCCCTGCCATAAAGCCTAAATTTACAGGACATCCTCTGTGTGAGCAGCATGTTTTTCATAAGGGACGAATATGGGGCAGAGCAATTTTCAGGGGTAAAATGAGGACTGTCCCTTGCATTCAGGGACAGTTGAGCGGTATGGTATGAACAGATTATTGCAGCCCCACTATAGTCAGGCTTATGCCCCCCCCAGTGAAGCTGACCTCCACATCCCCACATTCAGGCACATTATGACATAGGGCATGGAAGAGTGCAGAGGTGTGCCCCATTGAAATGAATGAGGGTATTTTTTTATTACTATTTTAGACATTATTGATTGAGAGTTGGAGATTAATGAAGGCCACCACTCAACTAACAGGGGCCTTTTTTGTAGAACAGTGGCCTTCATTATTCTCCCACTCACCATTCTAATGTATGAAATAGTAATAAAAAATAACTCCATTTATTTCAAGGGGTACACCCCCGTTCTCTGACCCATGGACATCATCTCTTAAAGACACCTACCTCTGGCCCCCTAGTACTCAGGTAATAGACTCTCAACTTATATCTATACTTGGTGGGTTGTCTGTAGCAGCGTGGCCACACCCACTACAGTGTGTGTGCATGGGGGGGGACTGGCTGTGTGGGTGGGGTGTCGAGTTATTGCTATTTTGTGTTTGCCCCTTAAAGTCTGTTTGCATGGAAGCATTCAAAACAATGGAGAGAAAATAGTGTGAGTACAGGACAGACAAAAGTAATTAAGTAGTTTTGTGGGTAAATGTGAGTATTGGGGGTTGGAAGAACCAGATTTGATTCTATTGGTATTTGTGCTACAGTTCAGCCATGCTGCTGAGATGAGGGGAGACAAGAAAACTAAAAAGTATATCAGTGGCAATAAGCAAGCTGCATGCGTGCAGATGTATGCAGATTTGTATTGAAGTACAAGTGAACTATATGTATGCAGGCAGTATAGCTTAGTGGTTAAAGGCACTGAACTGCAACCAGGAAGCCTGGAGACCTAAAGATCTGAGTTTTAATCTCATCAACCCCCATTTGTATACTGTATGATCCCGAGAAAGCCACTTAACTTTTATGTGTGCAGTTATCAGTGACCACTTGCTTTTTGCATGTGTGCCACATGCATGCAATCAGTTCCAGTTTAACATTTAAATCATGCTTGCAGCCTGCATATCACAGGGGTAGTTTTATGTGCGCAGCATGAAAACATTTCATATAATTAGAGGCTAGAATGGGAAGGAATCAATTTCATTTCAGGGACGTAACTACTCATTGCTGATTTTATTGCTTCTTTTGCTGTTTATTGTTGATTTCACTTGGCAGCAGGTTGCTTTTTGGCTTCTTTTGGAAAGGTTCCTGCTTGGGGTTTTTTGCTGGTATAGCTCATTGTTTCTGTTTTTTTTTTTTTTTTTTTGCAGGTGTAGCTGATTGTTGCTGGTGGTCCGGAAGTAGTAATCAGACTCATTTCAGAGCAGCACCTGCTCATTGCTGATTTTATTTCTTCTTTTACTGCTTATTGCTGATCTCACTTGGGCTACTGTTCTGCTTATCTTGTTTTGGTTTTTCTCCATTAACATTACAGTGCAGGCACTGATTTTTGTCTGGTCCTGTAGTTTGGGGGAGGGGTGCTAATTGTCTGGCCTGGGGCCTCAGCTATTTTATAACTGGAGGCAGGGCTGAGTCGGATTGATGGTAGCAGGTTATTTTTGGCTTCTCATAAGAGGCTAGAATGGGAAGGAATCAGTTTCATTTCAGGGAAGTAACTGCTCATTGCTGATTTTATTGCTTCTTTTGCTGCTTATTGTTTATTTCACTTGGTAGCAGGTTGCTTTTTGACTTCTTTTGGAAAGGTTCCTGCTTGTTTTTTTTTGCTGGTATAGCTGATTGTTTCTGGTAGTCCGGAGGGGCCCAAGTCATCCTCCCCACACCCACCCCTAGCTCATCACTTCCTTTATACCCATACCCTGTAACATCATATGGTACCAGCTGACTGCATATACATACTGTTAGCCTTCAAATTTCAGTACACAACATAGCCAGACACTGTCTCATGATACGCTGATATCCATTTATGTGGGTTCATGTTGTATGTGATGTAATGTACTTTAGAATTAAGACACTGTCCCTTTAACAGGTAACTACAAAATAACTGATATTTCTATAAAGGCTAGTGTGGATCTGTTATATTTCAAGATAAGAGAGACAGGTATATGACCCCTGGAAGGCATAACACATCACACAGTGGCTTTCCATGACAGGGCAGGAGTAATGTAATGACCTGGGGTCAGAGGTTAAGCCAAATGCATGGACCAGATGTCACTGAGATTGACATGGAACCACAGTGACACTTACAGGGAAAAGGTAAATTGTTGCACCCTAATATCTGTATTGTCCTGGAATCATTAATCCCACCCCAGAGGAAAAGATAAAGTAGGTGTGTCCTAAAATGACCCTCCAGTAAGTCATCAGACTTGCACTTTGAATGCAGAGCAGTTGAATAGTGTTTATGTTTTAAGGCAGAATAGTCTGTCCAACCGACATAAACTTTTACACCAGAAAGTATATGTATAGACCTGGAAAAATATTTAAAGCCAGACCTGAGTGTGTGGGAATTAGACTCTTCTCATACTGAACAGAAAATTCTGATTTTTAAGTCAGAATTTTGGAAACCAGGACTTTTCAACAAGGACAGCACCTGGAGTCTTTTAAAAGGACATCCAGAGACTTGGATCAAGGACTTGCTACAAATTCTATTGCCTAATGAACTGTCATCTCTACCAGGACATTTGAAATCTTGCCTGAACTTTCACATCTAAACAAGGTATAGGTTAGAATACAGCATCTAGTGTTTTCTGTAAACCATCCAGTTTTGCTTTTGTTATTGTCTGCATTTCAAAGTTCTTCCAAACTGTAGACTTTTCTGTATTGCTTTTATGTTAAGTAAACTTTTATGATTTTCTTATCAACTCTGCCTGGGGTTTAATTGTGTGATTTAACATTTTAAACAGAAGGGTTTTAAAAAGTCTGTGTGCCTAAAAAGATAGAACTGCTCGGCTATCATATAAAACTACCTAGGCAAGATGTAGCCAGTGGCCATGGTGGGATTCTAATACTGAAAGTAGTGCAGAGTCAAGGGAACTCAGAACTAAAGAATTCACCCTCCCACTGGGAAAAGGAAGGTTGGGAAGTCTTCCTGAACCCTTACTCCTGCTCATGAGTTTCTGAATAGGGGAACCCTCTGTGCAAACAGAAGGTCCTACCGGGCTGCCTGAGGTTAGGGGCCAGGGGCGCGTGACACACACCACACCATGACGTAAATCTACATACCTTTATAAATTATACCACTAATGATTATTGACCGTACATAGCTGTAAAGTAAACAGGGAATTAGAAGGAAGAAAAAAACGGCAAACAAGTAAGGGAAAGAGTAAGCTAAGGAAAATGATGGACGTCATGCAATGCAGTGGTTGCAGGGAAGCAGTGGCCAGGAGAACCTTCTAGGCACTATGGTGCTGCCCTATCTGCAGACAACTGTCTTTGTTGAGGGAAGAGGTTGCAGGACTCCTGAAAAAGTTAGCGAGGATCTGGGTAACCTTCCCCACCCACACAGGAGCCACCACATTTACCTCCACTCACTCAGACAATACCAGTAAGGAGGGATGGATGGACTACAGAGGGGTCAGGGAGGGTGAGGGAGGTGGGACAGAGGCATATCCCCCAGCCAATGCCACTTCAAAACTCATACGCCATCATGGAAGAGCAGGATAATTACACTGCATCTCCAGAAGTGGACACTAAGGATGATGAATGGAGCATCCATGATGGAGACCTGAGAGCAAAGTGAAAGAGAATGCACAGGAGAAGGAAACAAATTCTGTTCAGAGACTCCATCATTAGAGGGATAGAGCTGGGAGTGGGCAGCAATGGGAAGAGGGAGGTGGTGTGTCTGCCTGGTGGCACAGTTCGGAGGGAGAGCAGGCTGGTTCCTAGGGATCACTAGGGTGGTGGCAAGGAGGGGGAACTGGACATCATTGTCCACATGGGGACAAATGATCTGGCAGGTGAGGGGACAGATGGAGGAAAAGTGCAGGAGGAATTTAGGGAACTGGGGGGTGTCTTGGGCAAGTAGCTCATGCTGTTACCTTCTTGGAGGTTCTACTTGTCCAAGACAAGGGAGAGGATCAAGACTTGTGCACCATGGAATTCAACACATGGCTGAAGAAATGGTGCAGAGAGGAAGGGTATGGCTTCATTGGTGACTGGGATCTCATCTGGAGGGATGAAGTACTGTATTCACAGACTGCCTACATCTATCCGGGGGGTCAAAGGTATCCTCACTGAAAAGTTCAAATGCTTCCTCCATGAGTATTTAAACTAGCCAAGGGAGGAGGCAAAAGAAGTCAGGGGGATAAAGGTAGCCCCCCCAAACATAATAGATTTGAAATAAGGGAGAATCCAATTAGTACAAGGGCACAATCAAACCCGATAAATAAATTAGATACAATTGTGGGAAAGACAGAAGATGGAACCCAAAAACATCACAGGGCTGAAAAAAGGGAAAAGGAGGGTGGGTGCACAAGCTGGAAAGTAATGTGCACAAATGCCTGCTGTCTGGGGAACAAAATCCCAGACCCAATGGCATTAATGGAAGATGTAAACCAGGACCTATTACAGAAACATGGTACACGGGAAACCATGACTGGGATATAGTCATACCAGGATATACTTTTTAGGAAGGATAAGAAAGGGAGAAGGGAAGGGGGTAGCTATGTAAGTGAAGAAGGGGATTAAAGCAACAGAGGCTCAAGGTTACAAGAAGGAGCAGAAGCACTGTGGGTCACCCTGGAGGTGGGAAAAGGACAGCCATTCACACTGGAGTGAATTACAGGCCTCAGGCGCAGGAGAAGGAATCAGAAGAAGCTCTTGTGGAAATCATCCACAAAATGGCAGGCAAAGGGAAACTGCTACTAATAGGTGACTTCAACCTGCCTGAGGTAGATTGGAGCACTCAGACAGCAAGTACAACAAGGGGCAGGGACTTCATGACTGCCCTGAATGGGGAAAACTTAAGACAGCTTGTAGCAGAACCGACCTGCAAGGATGCTATACTGGATTTGGTCCTGACCAATGGGGACAGGATCACAGATGTGGAGGTGGGCAGTCTCCTTGGTACCAGGGACCACAGAACACTGTGGTTTAAGGTACCCACAATGGAGGAGGCAAGCCATGCAAGGATACAGGTCCTAAATCTCAGGAAGGCTAACTTTAAGGAGATGGGTAGAAATCTCAAAAGAGCCCTTGCAGTGGAAGCTACAGGGGGAGATGTGGAAAAACAGTGGTCTAGACTCAAGAGAGTCATAACAGAAGTAACAGGTCACTGTGTCAAAATGCATAGCAAGAGTAAAAGAAAGAAAAGGCCATTATGGTTCTCAAAGGTAGTGGTCGAGAAAGTAAGGGAAAAGAAAAGAGCCTTCAGGAGATACAAGAAAACACAAAAGGATGAGGACAGAGAACAATATCTGGAGAAGCGGAGGGAATCTGGGAAAACAATTAGAAGGGCTAAAGCACAGACAGAGGAAGGTATAGCCCTGGCTATTAAGAAAGGTGACAAGACCTTCTTTAGATACATTAGTGACAGGAAAAAGGCTAGAAATGGGATTGTTAGGCTGAAGAAGGATGGAGGAGAAAGGGTGGAGGACGACCAAGAAAAGGCTCGGATACTGAACTTTTGCTCAGTATTCACCAGGAAAGAGGAGGGTGAGGGACTGAGACTCATTGAGAGGGGTATTTAGTGGAAAGAGGTAGACACCAGCCCATTCACGGTGCAAAGATTCCTAGAAGAACTCTGGAAAATAAAAGCAGATAAGGCAATGGGGCCAGAAAGGATCCACCCCAGAGTACTAAAGGAAATCAGGGAAGTGCTGGTGGAACCACTGGCTGCCCTTTTCAATGCATCACTAGAGATGGGGACAGTACCTGAGGGCTGGAGGAGGGCAGATGTGGTCCCTCATCACAAGAATGGAAGCTGAGAGGAGGCATGCAATTACAGGCCTGTAAGCCTGACCTCTGTAGTGGGGAAACTAATGGAGTCCTTACTTAAGGAGAGGACTGTAAATTTTCTGGAGGATAGTGGGACGCAGGATCCAAGGCAGCATGGATTCTCAGTGGGAAGGTCCTGTCAGATGAACCTTATAGATTTCTTTGACTGGGTAACCAGGGTGGTAGATCAGCAAGGCCTTCGACACCGTCCTGCACAGGAGATTGCTAAATGAATTGAGGAGCCTGGGAGTGGGTCCTATGGTGGTAAAGTGGGTTGGGAACTGGCTAAGGGACAGGACTCAGAGGGTGGTGATAAATGGCATGAAATCTGAGGACAGGAATGTGACCAGCAGGGTGCCACAGGGGTCGGTGCTGGGGCCAGTCCTATTCAATGTGTTCATTAGCGACATTGCAAAGCGTCAGGAGAGAAGGGTGTGCCTCTTTGCAGATGGCACCAAGATCTGCAACAGAGAGGACACACACCGGAGGGGGTGGAAAAAATGAGAAAGGACCTAAGCCCATTAGAGGAGTGGTCGGGTGTCTGCCATTTGAGTTTCAATGCTAAAAAGTGCAAAATCATGCACCTGGGTGGGTCACAGGAATCCAAGGGAGGAGTATAGGATAGGTGGGGAATTTCTGGCCACCACAAGTCAGGAGAGAGAGACCTGGGGGTTATCATATCTGATGACCTGAAGGTGACCAAACAGTGTGAAAAGGTGGTGGGGAGAGCAAACAGAATGTTGGGGAGCATAGGAAGGGGCATAAAAAGCAGGAGGAAAGAGGTGGTGATGCCACTGTAGAGATCACTGGTGAGGTCTCAGCTGGAGTACTGTGTCCAATTCTGGAGACCACATCTCCAGAAGGACATTGACAAAATAGAGACAGTCCAGAGAAGGGCAACAAAGATGGTACATGGACTGTACCAGAAGTCCTACGAGGAAAGACTTAAGAACTTTATCTATTCACTGGAGGAAAGAAGGGAGAGGGGAGATATGATAGAGACTTTCAAGTACCTTAGGGGAATAAACAGGGTACAGGTGTAAACCATATTTCAGAGAAAAGTCTGCATAAGAACAAGGGGACATGATAGGAGGCTGAAGGGTGGAAGGCTCAGTGGTAATGTTAGGAAGTACTTTTTGACTGAGAGGGTGGTGGAGCCATGGAACAGCCTTCCAGTAGATGTGGTGGGGGCAAAACAATACGGGGGTTCAAGAGTGCATGGGATCGACATAAGGGTACCCTGGAGATGTGCTGAGCAGGAGAGCAGCAGATCAAATAGGATCTGGGGCTGCAGCAGTGAGTAGGGAATTGAGCAGACTAGGTGGGCCGTATGGTCCTTATCTGCCGACAGAGTCTATATTTCTATGTAATTACTTCTGTAAGGGATACCTCCTTATTTTTGTCAAGTAAGCTCTAGTTATAACTGTTTTATGAAAGGAGTCAGGACATGGATTTTACATTTCATATTGGAGCATGAAGTCTGGGTCTGGGATACTGATAAGCAATAAAGTGGGGTTCATTTTGATATTGGTGGAACTTAGGTTATAGTTGGTGTGTGTAACTAACAACCGGTGTCTGGCATGCAACTTATTCCATAAATGTCAAGGAACAACTTTCTTGGCAATCATCAGCTGCAGCAAATCATGACATCTAGTCATCATTTCACAACTGCCCCAGAATTTTGTCAGCCTAATAAGAAAAAGAAAATATTAACAAATGTCTTTATTTTGACCAGCATTAACTCAAACATATTCAGCAAGGATTCTGTTGCTGACTTGCTGAGCCAAAATGTAGTCTACAATGCCATTAGTAAATGACTCATATTAGCTGATATGGACAAGGTTACATTATTGCCTTAACTTTTCTTGTATACTGTACATATGTGCAGTGCTGGGCTAAACAGGACTGAGTTATTGCTTACATAAATGCTTTTTACGGTAAATGTGTGTAACTCCTAGGCGGCACTATTCCAAGGGCTACTACCCCTGCCTGTCCTTCTAAAACAAGGTTAAGGGGCCTGGGTTCCAAATTAACAATTACCGGGATTCCCTTACCTTCAGTAAACACAATGATTTGGCGCCTCCACCCAGAGTAAAGTATGTGGGTGTGTCTATTCAATCAGATATAGCCCTCTGGGAAGCTATAACCACCCACCAGCCCCCCTAGTGACCAAGTACCTTCGCAACGGATACAACCCTTTTCAGCAGGGAACACACAATTGGCCATGAACATTAATATTATGCTCACACCCCTTGCACTTACCACCAGAGTTTGGTTTTCTGGCAAACACCCTGGAGCCCCCTGTAAAGCAATATCACATGCAAGCATACACTTTCAAATGCTTTTACCCAAGTCACAGTGAAGTTTAACCAGACAATAATTTGCTCCTGAGTCTGCTTAACAGTGAAACAATGGATTTGATGTATTGATGGAATGTGAACAAGGGAAGGGTGCAAATCTGGATAACTGATTGCTAAGCTGGTATTAGCCAGGATATTTTGCATTCAGTTTCTTTAGTCCCTTAAGTACAGTCTTGCAACTGCTGGGTACCCAGAGTGTGATGCTGGCTAGCCAGAATGGTGCACAGGGTTGCAGCTGCTGTTGTTGTGGCCCTTGATGGGAAGAAAAGATGATTAAACATGCAAAAAGACCTTGACTAATTGTATCCTTGGCTGGTTGGCCTAGTCCACTGAAACCCTATAAAACACACTGAGTGAAATCAGATGGTACCACAGAATAATTTAAGAGCTTGTTGTAGGGAACTACCCTGGGTTTACTCACATCAACAGCAGGTAGAAGATGGCCTGGTGAAATGAAGACCTGCTGCAGAGCATTGAAGAGCATAGGGAAGCTAGGCCAACATGACTCACCTCCGCTTCACGGCCTTTCCCTCCAGGTGGCCGCAAGCTATGATACCTTGCCATGCAGGGACTGGATCCCCAACCTGGTCTCGTGCCAAGAAAACTGTAACTGGTGCAGGAATAGATGGCTTGGGACAAGGTTGGATAAAACACTATTGGCAAAGTTCAGTTCATTTGGCTGGTGAAAGCCTCCAGCTGGCTGACAACTTGGCCAAACAAGGCAACTGGCTCCTGGGGGCAAGCAGGCATCCCTGCCTTGGCCCACCTCTAGCATTCAGCACATTAAATGGAAACAGCATCCACTCATCCACTTCTCAGTTCGACTTTAGGCCAGTTTGCAATTACAGCTGCTCTGCTGAGCAAACCTTTCAGCCTGCAGAAGGCAGTCTCTGGTGATCGATTTCTGAACTTGGGACTGCAGACACATGCCAGAAGAAACTAGGCCTTTCCTGGGCCAGAACCCTACAAGCTTGAGCAGGGTCCTACTCTGTGGAGTCTTGGGATGAACTGCTCACAGTTTGAAATCAGTTCTTGGATTAGTCTGTTTTTCTTGCATTCCAATTGGTCAGGGGGAGATGTCAATCACAATCTTGCTCCCATTGATTCCTTTAGGCGCCAAACCTTAGAGTTCACAATTTCTACCACAAGACACCTGAACTAAGGACCCCTCAAGGTCCCCTGTGTTTCAATTGGTCCAGTTCCTTGAAGTCCAGGATCAAACATGGTGGCTCCCATTTGGATGCATAAGCTGCAAGAAGGTAGGTTAAAATGAGCACTCTAATTTAAATACAACAGCAAATTAGAAGTAAATATTTACAATACCAGTTAGGGCTCCCTCTGCTCAAACAGCGACAGCAGAGTGGAGCAAATCAGGTTGATGCCCAGCTGGTTGCAAGCTCTGAAGCACTGGGACCCCCAGTCCAGGCCATTTATAGCACACTGGCAATGTCACTTAAAGGGACAGGCACAGAGGCACATCGTGGCATTCTCACGCAGATCAATAGGGTCACCAAACAACCATGGATTTATGGATTTATTGTTTCCAACAGACATCTGCCTGGCAGTGGGCATTGCTGGAGCCTTGGGAGACACTTAAGGTAAGCTCCAAATTGGTGGCGGGCTACATGGGGAAGCTTTATAATACAGCGCTTAGTCATTGGTAGAAATAGGATGAAACAAAAATGTTTTTTTTTTTTTTATTCATTCAGAATTTGAAAACTGTATACATGTTCAGCAAGGACATTGTCACTGTCTAGAAGAATCTGGTGCTGTTGCCGTAAAGTCTCAAAATTAATTAAGTTTGTTGGTCTGGGGCAACATTGGCTTTTAGCAAAACATAGAAACATAGAATTTGACGGCAGATAAGGACTGCCAGGCACATCTAGTCTGCCCATTTTCCCTACCTGAAGAAAATGTTTATGACTGTACTTAGTCAATTGACTGTTCACTCTCTCCCCATCTCTATTACTCCCTTGTGCCTATCCCATGCCCTCTTGAAGCCCTGCACTGTGCTCAATTCCACCACCTCTTGTGGCAGGCCATTCCATGCATCCACTACCCACTCCGTGAAAAAGAACATTCTCACATTTTCCCTTAGCCTCCTTCTAATCTCATATCATGACCTCTTGTCCTACTATTCTTTTTATGTTAAAACATATTTGATCCTTTTACCTTGCTAATGCCCTTAATGTATTTGAATGTTTCAATCATTTCTCCCCGTTCACTTCTTTGCTGTAGGGTATACCTATTGAGATCCTTTAATCTGTTCTCATATGTTTTATGCTGCAGTCCCTGCACCATCTTGGCTGCCCTTCTCTGGACTCTGGAAAGATCTGGTGGGAAGGGGCATAAAAGATGCAGTGCTGAACTAAATGTGTTAATCATACAATGATTATTTTTGAGAGTTCCACAATTGGAACTTATTGAAGTGGAACATATATATTTTGGAGCTCTGGTCACCACAGTACATAAGAACATACAGAAGGGGAAAGTTGGGAGTAGACAGTAAGCCCTTTGAGGCCAGCCCTGCTGCTCAGTGGTGATACTGGACCCTTATATGTATTATGCAGCTTCATATGTTTATCTACTTGATTTCTGAAGGTGTGTGAAGCTGAACAGTTGCCTACTGTACATGGTCTGGCAAGCTGTTCCTGTACAGAAGGGACATTAACAACATGAAGGAGGTCCAACACAGGGCTACCCACCTGATTTGTTGTTTAGATGGCAAGAGCTATAGGAAAGACAGAATGGATAGGCAAGGAGAAATGTCAGCATGGCTCAGTAGCAGAACTCTCTTATCTGGAACAGTATGCCATTGGTTTAAGTTCTTCTGTATACTTCAAATTTAGGTTCTGACACAATATTGGTATTTGCACGACAGTGCAGTACCAGGGGTGTACTCTGAAGTACTTGAGGTGCAACACTTAACATGAAATACTGTATGAAACCAAGGTATCCATCACCCATCTTCAGTGATTGTCCTTGTGGATGCTAATTCTAGGAACGGGTCTGCCCATTGTCTTCATGTAAATATCACTGTCCCTATTTAAAATGGATTTCTCCTAGTCTATGCTAAAAATACTTATGTGAGGTGCAAAATTACACCTTGAATGCACCAGAACACATCTTATTTCCTAGGGCTTCTGAGGGGCTAGGCAACCCCCAGACCATTGGTCTATTGTTTGGTTTGATATATGAAAACAAGGACTTTTTAGTGCTTTGCTCCCAGTAAAAAAAACTAGCTACGCCCCTGCCCATCCTATACTCAGTTCCTGGGTTCCTATGCCCTAGGTACATGATTTCGCAATTTTTGTCTTATCATATCCTGCTAAAATTATTTCTAAGTGGTTTAAAATGTGTGCTCTTGTAGTTAAGGTGGGACTTTAGATCTTGGAGAACTTAAGATCTCATAGCCTGGTAGGGTTTTGTTTTAGTAATACAGTTATTAGCGGCAATTCACTAATGGGCAGATTGCCTATGCACTGCATAAAGGAGGCACATAGGCAACCTTATGAGGGAAGGCCACACAGCAGACCGCACCCGGCAATTACCAGTGGTGCACTGGAGCAGTTACCTGCTAGGGGCGGGCCAGGGGGTGCGTCCTGCACTGTGCCCATGCACAAGGGCACTGTGCACCATTCTGGGACTGTAACATGTTCGTGGGGAGGAACTTGGCATACCTTGATAAGCGCCCCCCCCCCCACAAGTCAATGGCTGGGTGCAGCAGCCACAGAAACCCCCTGCACACAGCTGCCACATCTGGCTGGGCCACCTGGGAGAGCCAGAGGTAGCTGTTCAGTCAAATGCTTGCTGGTTGTACATTGGATGGTGCCCGCATGTGGATGGGGATCTACTATGGGACCCAAGCTGGGCATCCAATTGGATGCCAGTCTGGGTCCACTGCTCTGCACCCGACCACCTCCCATGACCATACACACTGGGTGGGGGGGCAGGGCAACAGACAGGAAGCTAGCGATGGTGACTGCCAGCTGCAGCACACCTGTCTATGGGTGCTGAGCTTCACGGTCAGGATACGTGCATTTCACACGTGAAACCTGTGCCACAGTGAATTGCAGCTATTGTGTGAGGACACTACTCTTCAATGTTTCTAGCAAACCAGGAGGGAAGGTCATAGATCTTCTATAAGGCTTTTACACATGGATAGACAACCCACTGTAATGGTATCAAGCATGTTAAGATAGTGGCTGAGTGCAGGTGCTGTATGGACTGTATTACAAGGTACACTGCTATCTTGTACCTTTAACATTACAGCTGAGGCATTTGGAACCTGCATATGCCCCTGATGATTGATACAGCAGTGAGTCATACAGTATGTTCTTGGGCAGTGTTTGGTGCCCCTGCACTAGCTACACCATCTAACTCATGCAGATTCACAACTTTTTTCCATGCTACTCTGCTACTTGTTGCCCTGCAAAGGGCCAGTAGAGCAAAGCACAATTGAGAGAGGGTGGAGGAGAGCTGCAATCACAAATTAAAAAGTATGACTAGTCCAGCTGCAGCCTGATTGTTTTCAGGCCCCTTGCCACCAAGTAGTCTCTTCAAGTAGCTGACTGGCACTATTCCAGTCCATAGAAAGGATTCCAATGGAGCTGTGGGAGGTGGGCTGATAGATGTCCTGCCCACTCCCCTTGGTGGTCCTGTGTGACTGACAGCTGGTGAACCATCCAGCTGGTGCAACTGCTGGGGCTAGTAGTCACAAAGTTTAATAACACGCATTATGTCCAGCTGCAACCTGACTGCCTGCAGCTTCCACATCTTCAAGCAGCCTCTCCAAGTGGCTGACTGGTATTATTCAGTCCAGGAAGGGATTCAAAAAAAATTGTGTGGAGGGGGTGCCTACTCCCCTCTGTGGACCTGTGTAATCAGCATCTGTCTGATCTCCTGACTATGACTTCAAGTTGTGGACAACTGCCTTTATTATTTTGCTGCAAAAAATTAGTATGTGTGAAACCCGAGAGATGCACCTCTCCAGAGTTCAGAGATTTCAGAGACATGAATCTATACAACAATTGTCCTCCCAGTCAGCTCGACTATCCTCCTAGGGAGTGCAGATTATAAAAAAGCACCCAGTATGGAGCTCAGGGTAGTATGTTAGCACTCTGTGGTAAAGAAAGAACCAGAAAAGGCGGCTAGAGTTTTGGCATAAAGATGCTTCCAAACAGGCAGCATGGAACATGAAACAAAAGCAGAAGTAGGTGTGTGAGAGGGTCTAGCAATGTTGGAAGGCCTGGCATTGCATGCTGTGGTTTAATTGGCAAAGTGGCAACAGGAGGCTGGGCACAGTTTTTCACAGGCAGACAGATGCGCACACACTACATGAGTAAGGAAACAACGGATTGCAACTGAGTGCAGAGATAAAGACAACTGCATTGTTAGTGAAAAAATACGTTTTTCAGACTTTTTAATCCAATTTCAAAACTAGACATACATGCTCAGGAACAGTTTGTCAGGCTCATGCAATGAGTGCTGGACAGGGAAATACACTGAGTGGTTCTTGGAAATGCCCCTGTCCTAGGAAAGATTGAACTCAAACCCTCCTTGTAAGAATAGGGTTAGAGGGGGAGCAATGTCAGGCCACAACATCTATGTAGGTTGTGCACTAGTCCATGTCTTGCCCAGGATGGCTGAAGTCTGTGAACCCTTGCCTGCTGATGTCTGGTCAAAACCGTGACAGCAAATATGTACTGTCAAAAAAAGCGCAATCATAACAGCGCCGTGAGGTTCCGGAGTTGGCACATCTAATCTAGCTTGATTTTGGACTGCACAGTTTTGTACTGAACACATGTCATAGTTATTGATCATGCTGTTTTTGACCACGTGGTCTTGACATAGCACCTTGCCTGCTCCCGACCAGTGGAGTGCCCGCTTCCCTGAGTCGTCCCTCATTGTCAGCACTGAATTTCTGGGCAGCTGGAGACTCAAGAGATTTATGACACGGAAAGACTTCCAGGTACAGCAGCAACCCGCACCTGGTCTTTGAGAAAGTGCTCCAGGAGCCCTGACCAGCAAAGGAGCCTGTGATAGTGATTCGGACTATGTAACCCTGAACAGTGTTGCTGTAAAAAACACTGTTGCTAGAGTGCAAGCAGTGTCACTGGCAGACATAACCATGTACCTACAGACGAGCACCATTTTTTTAATTCTATAAAATTGTTTAGCCCTTTGACTGTCACCTACTCCTTCCTTTGGGTCCTTGCCGATCCCCAGCCATGACTGCCGTCCCCTCCAACACACACATGGAGTGAGGCCTGAGTATTGAGGAGACCATCATTCTTGACAGTTGAGACACATACTTTTTTCTGTTTTTCTCCTTCCTCCCTGGCCCCTCCCACCACCCCCCTGATGTCAGATTAGCCAGTGTCAGCCTTGGCCTCAGCAGTGCATACTGGGATGATGCTAACCCCTTCCCCCATGAGGGCAGAGAGGGAAACTGAGGCAAACTGAATAGAAAGGTTAAGGGAGGAGACCCTGAAACAAGTGCTGTGAGAGTCATGTGCCTAGAACTTGGACAAGTACCTTACCCCACTCCCCATCCAGTAACCAGCATCACAGTGACATAGACAACTGGCTGCATTATAAGAAAGAATGCAGCAGTGTGTAATGATGTCAAGGAGTGTAAGAAGATCCATTTCATCAGAGTGCCTTGGCCTGAACAGAAGTTCATTGCCAAACCTCTTTCTGACAAGTACAGCTGAGAAAGTGAGTGGTAGTCAAGCCACTCCTGGAGCAGGAGCTTCAGTCTGTTTTGCCTATTCCCTGTTGGGGTTGTTGATGTTTTTTCCATTTCAGGGTGACAGTTTGTGTTGAATAGAAGGAACGTTGAGATGTCTGGCAGCTGTCGCCAGCATTTTATTGTTCACACGGTCTCAAGGTTTCCTGGTCCCAAAGGTCACCAAGCCAAGTAGGGTTAGTAAACAGTTCTGCACCCTCCCAGGGGTTCGGAGAGGAGGAGAAGTCTGGAGTTCCCTTCATGGAGTTTGGTGACTGTATACATTTCTTTTAGCCTACTCTTTTTTATTCTCCTAGATATGTGTAGCCCCTAGGTGGTGCTATCCCAAGGGCTACTACCCCTGCCTGCTTGGCTAGGAGCAGGTTAAGGGGCCTGAGTTCTGAAACGGGTGCCTCCACCCGGAGGTCAGGGTTGGAAGTGGTCAAGCTAACCTGGGCACAGCCCTCCAGGACTCTGTAACTCCCATCTTTCCTTACCAGTGGCCAGAACAATACACAATAATCACTTTCACAATTCCCGTGTTACACCACATAAGTATCCACACTGTTTGCACTTACCACCAGGGCTTTCCTCTGGCATGATTCTGGGAACCCCCTGTAAAACAAGGTTATATACAGCAAATAACAGCAGTACAGTACTCTTGCACAAACTGGAACCACAGTCAGGGTAAATGCAAAAAAGCGTTAGATCTGATTTATTTAAGGGATTTGAACAAGGGAGATGCGTAATCAGGTTAATTTGCTTAAAGGCTGTATCAATCAAACAGTTATGCATGCACTTCAGCGTTCATAAACAGTCACACATTCTGGATACCCAGGTGAAGAAAAGGTGGGCTAGCCAGGATCATTGCCCAGGGTAGGCCAGCGTCGCAGCTGGTTGGTGCCCTGTGATGGAAGAAAACATGCACCACACACACTAATTGTAATCCGGAGCCAGAGGGCTCAGTTTGTGAAAGAAAAGAAACAACAAGACAATCAGGTGAAACACTTAGACTAAGCTGTTGTTGCAGAGAGCTACCCTGATGGTTACACATGATACCCAAGACTAGACACAGGCTGGACAAAAAGTGAGACTGCAGGTGGTTGATCTGGAGTGCCAGGAGAAGCAGGGCCCACACAATTTGCCGAGGCATCGTTTTTGTTCAAGCGTGGAGCAGGGGGCTGATCCCCAGGCAGGTCTCTCGTCGATGGTTTTCTTTGTGCAGTGGAGTAGTCAGGCGGGGCCAGTGTGGCAAGGCCCAGGCCGTATGGAGATGAACGCGGATTCAGTCCGGTCGAGCTGGATACAGATTCCAGCAAGCAGAACACAATTCACACAGTGGGGAACCAAATAATGACCCATTATAAACACACAGCACATTTACATGTAAGGGATTCTACTATGCCAGGGAAACCGCTCTCCAGTCACAATCGCAAAGTCTCTGCACACACTGGGAGTTTAGAGGTAGCTGGAAATCCTGACAGGCCGATGAATTCAGTAAATCTTCAGTCTTCTTCAGGTTGATCCTGGTCACAACTCAGTGGCTTACTTCGTTCTCACAAACACAGATTCAGTCCGAACTGATCCTCTTCTCCCTCTCAGGGGCAGCAGGCAGTCATGCAGGCCCAAACTCAGGCCTTTCCACAGAGACTGTCTCGAGCTGTTGCTTCTTCAGCTCCCAACTTAGATCTGACTCAACTGCCAGCAAGCCTGGGAATTGCCCCAAGATCCAAAAGGTTTGGTTGGCTGATTCATCTGTCAGTCACAACAGGAGCTCTCCCTTCAGGTGCAAAAAAGGCGCCAAAAGCCCAAAACTACAATTCCTACAGATTTTGACTCCAGACAGCTCCTGTAGTCCGGCTCTATTTTAGGTCCCATCAGTACTGATTGGTCCAATTTGGCTGTCCAGGACCAAGATAGTAGAGATAAACAAAACAGTCCTTGCCGCAAAGAAGGCAGGTTAGACAAACTACATTATTATTATCACTCTAAATGATTTTGAGCAAATAGTTACATCTTTCAACAGAGCTCCCTCTCAGATTGCTTATGACTGCAATCCAGGCAGCTCTTAAAGAGACAGTACACAGAGGCTATACAGGCACTCTCTGGCAATCACATTTAAACTGCTAAAACACAGGACTCCAGCCTGGCAGTGAGCATTTAGGCAAGGTCAAGGAGGACTTTTCGGGAACCCCCATTTGTAGGGGGGTTACACTTGTACTCTTTTATTAATTCTTTTATCCTTGTACTTTTTTATTAATTATTTTATCCTTGTACTCTTTTATAGATTCTTTTTACCCTTATAGCATTTAGTTGAAGATTTATTTTTTTTTATCCATGGATTCTAGGGGCTGGATTTTAGAAGGTTGTGTCCAGCCCTGCATCCAACCCTTGCACCAGTGCTACTACAGCACTGATGACAGCCGCTACTGTATCCAATTTTATAATCTGTGGCACAGTTGTGACAATCGACCAAATTTACAGCAGCTTTCACCAAACCTCAGATGTAAGCTGCCGCCTGCAAAGGTTCCCTGGTTCTGACACAAGCTATACAAAAAGGTGGTCTAGTGAGCATCTTTTTGATGAAAGGGACAGAAAATCCCTTTAGACTGCCACAAGCCTGGTGTACCATATCTTTGGCACATCTGGGGCTTGTGGTGATTCTGATCATTATAAAATCTGGAGTACGCACAAAGTCTTTCAGCAGTTCAGCTCTTGCAGGTTCCAAATCTAAGGAACAACACAGACGCTGTGTTGATACTAAATCACATTTTATTGTTTAAAACTCAGCAGGCTGATACTGGAAGCACCCTCCCGTGGCAGCCAAATGTTTTCTCCCTCTCCCAGCTCTTTGCCAAGAACCTTGACAAAGTCCTGAGAGAGGGCAGAAATGTTTGACTGCTATGGGAGGGTGCTTCCAGTATCCGACTGCTGGAGCTTTAAACAACAAGCATTTGTCAATGCCGAATGTTTGCTTGCTGGCATTAGCAGTGGAAGTGCAGGAGTTAGATAGACACAGTATAGGAATGGCATTGAAGTATTGAACTGATGCCAACTCCACCCTCACCCTGCAGAGATGGACAGGCATTGGGGTGTGCCTTTGGGTTGTCGCCCATGAAGGTCATGACATTTCACCTCACCATAACCTTCAGACACTGACAAGTGTCAAGATGTGCCTTGGGGTGTTTGGGCTTTACATTCATCTCATTCCATAAGGAAATACATTGAAATGGGTGCAGTATAGGAGAATGGGGTGAACTCTGGGGGCAAAGGGTTTAAGGCGCACCTCGATGCCTGTCACTGGCTGCAGGGTATGGGTGGGGTGGAATGGCATGAGCATTACTGTATACAATCCCAAGTCACACCCCTGATGCCTGTCATTCCCTACAGGGTAGGGCTTTATGGCTGAAAACCCTAATGCCCTGGGCATTTCTTGGTATTTTTACTCCACATTTTCCACATGGGCTTTTTGTGATCCCACCGCATGAGCAGTGACACTATCAGTTTGTTAGGCGAAAGGTGATTTTGCACAGCGACTGCTCCATTTGGTGCCACGGGTGCGAAAACATGTTTTGAACAGGATGTGAAAAGTGATAGGTGTACTGTTCATGAGGAGGTGTAAAAAATGGCACTGTTGAAAATCTAGAGTAAAAATATACAAAAACTGGCGAAGTCACGAACTGTGTGTAGAAACTGCGCAATGTACACCTGTAATGTAATTAGTTTGGGGATTTTTTTACAGCAGATTTTCAACATAGGCATTTTGGGACCTCTGCTCATGAACAGTGCCACTATGATTTTCTTAATCTGTCCCGAACACTAATTTCCCACAGTGACTGTGCTATTCTGCACTGGAAGTGCGAAAACACATTTCGGCCAGGGTGTGAAAAATGACAGCTGTACTGTTCATAAGGAGGTATGCAAAAATGTCAATGATGAAAATCTGGACTGAAAATATTACAAATTCATGTACTTATGAGGGTGTGTGGAAACTGCACAATGCATACTCGTAACAGAGTCATTTTATGGACTTTTGTCACCATATTTTCAACATAGCCATTTTAATACCTCTGCTCATGAACAATGTCACTGTGATTTTCTTAATGTGTCCTAGAACATTAATTTTGCACACCGACCCGGCGTAATGTGTGTTGCATCTGTGAAATACATTTTGGTCGAGATGTGAAAAATGCCAGCTGTACTGTTCATACGGAGGTATGGTAAAATGGCAATGTTGAAAATCTGGAGTGAAAATAATAAAAATTCTCAAAGTTATAAGCATGGTTAGGAACTGCGCAATGCACGCTCGTAAAACAGTCATTTTTGGGAATTTTTGCACAAAATTTTCAACATAGGGTTTTTGGGGGCCTACCTCATTAAATGTGACACTGCCATTTAGTTAATCAGTCCCAAAAGGTGGTTCCACACAGTGACCATGAAATCACCTTTCGGGACTGAATAAACAAAATGACAGTGACTGAGTTCATGAGGTAGGGTCCCAAGAATCCCATGTTAAAAATTTGGTGAAAAAAGTCCCAAAAATGGCTGAGATATGCACCAAAGTTGAAAAAAACCAAAACATTTATGCCATTATACAGCTTGTCGGCATTTCTTCAGTTCGTGGTTGGCTTTGAAGAGTGCAGATGTGTTCCCCATCCACCGAAGATCACCGTGCTGGGCTCCAGAGGTAAGTATGGGGGTCAGGGTTGTGTGAGGAGCTGGGTGCGCAGAGGTGGTGCAGGTTGGGGAAGGGGGGTAAGACAGTCAATGAGGGACCGTTTTATTCTTACAGGTGTTTTTTTCTTTTTACACGAAGACGACGCAGGACTTTTGCCATGCTGGGGTGGGCTCCCAGTGTGGCAGCTGGAACTTTGTTTTGGGGGCAATGAGCCGATGGGGACTTTTGCCATGCTGGGGTGGGCTCCTAGTGTGGCAGCTGGAAGTTTGTTTGGGGGGCAGTGGAGCCGATGGGGATTGGGATCCCCCATCAGCCATGCAGACTTTTGCCATGCTGGGGTGGGCTCCCAGTGTGGCACCTGGAAGTCTGGGGGCTCAGTAGAGCCAATGGGGGATTGGGCACCCCTGTTGGCCATACAGTGTGGGGCCGCATGGCATGCTGGTGGAGTTCCAACATGCTACTTGGAGTTTTGTTGGGGGGCACCAAGAAACAAATGAAACTGTCTATGACAGCTGTTCAGTGCAGTGCTGGCGTGTAGCATTTGCATACCGTCGATGGCAGTATGCAAATTGCTCACATTACCCACCGATTGTAGCGGCCTTTTTCTTTTGAACTGTACGCCACTGCATCTGAACTTTTGTCATAGACAGCTTGGCTATTTATTGGTGCAGTGAGGCCGTGCCTGCAAGAAAAGGAGCAGGGCACTGGAAGTGGGGTGGCACACCTAAGAAAATTCATATGGTGGCACTATGTTTCTTGCACATGTGTGCAAGCAAACATAATAAAATGTGATTTATCCTGAACACAGCATCCTTGTTGTTCCTTGGGTGTGGAGACTGTAGGAGGTGAGCTGCTAAGAGACTTTGTGTGTACTGTTTTTGTTGTGGTCCCAATCCGGAGCTGTTTACTAGTCACCTCATAGCTGACTGGTTATAAAATCTGGCCCCATGACTCAAGTTATTAAATGTGTCCTCTAAAAAAAAAAAAGAATGAAAGAAAGCAAAACATGTAACAAAATGTGTTTTCTAGTCATAACAGTGAATGTTATAAACAGTTTATAGTATAGAAGTTTTGAAATCATGGAGCAGTGCATTTATCGTTCCTTTAAAAGTGTGTGTGGGGGTGGGGGGGGGCAAAGGAGCTACCCCAAGTAAATAATATTTCTTGCTGGAGAACTGGATGCTTGTCTTTATTTTAATTGCAGGAATCTCAAATGTGAGGGAAGCAAGAGAAAATGATTAATATGGCTTGACAATGAATGTCTATAGCTAAATAATCGAAAGAGAAAGAGGTTAATATAGCTTGACAATGAATGTCTACAGCTAAACCTGAACTGATAGAAAGAGATTAATAAAGTTTGACACTGTAGCGTGTTGAAATAGTAATTATGCTTGGAATATCTTATACAGTAGGTAAAAATGATGGTTCATGATAGATCCTGTTTAGCGTCCAATTAAAGTGACTAATGAATGAGCATGATCAAAGTGTATTTGCACACGGTCCAGAGCAAGATGCTCTATTGTTAAATATCCTGTCTTTACCATACCTACCTCAGGTTCCCACCAATCTGCAGCCCCAGTTCAATTTTCTTTTCCAAGTCCCCCTGTCTGGAGGGCTTGCCAATTCAGAGAATGGGTGACACATTTGCATTCGAGCCTCCACTTGGGCTGGCCATAGGTAAAAGGTTATGGCCATGCCTTAGACTTATATGCCAGTGATCTGTCCATTAATGCCTCCCTGAAACTTGCTGCGGACTACAAGTATTTCTGGATGGGGAGCATCTAACCCTTCTGCCACCAGGATGCAGTGTACGATCCAGGTTCCTCATTCTGAATGTGGTCACCATGGGGTTAACATTCAGGCCAATTGAGGCCAGAGCCAGCTGCTAGCCATGAAATTTCTGCAGTGTATATAGGGTGTAGAGTCAGAGATAGGAGTGACAAGGAGTGTTGTGGAAAAGCCGTAGGGATGCCCCCCTCAAGAAGATCCTCGATGGACCCTTGCAGGCCTGACATGATTCTGCGGATTAGGGAAAAAGTGGAGGATATGAATAGGTGTATGTCTGTCATCTGAGGAAACCTAGAATTAGGTTGAAGGAGCTCCACCTTATCAGTGCTGAAAGGTCCCCAACTTCAGATGAGTGAAAGGACTTTATATGTGTGACCACCTCGTTACCTGGGGTTACTAGAATCTCAGTAAGACCTAGTGGTAGGCAGTGAAGGCAGCTTGTGAAACTCCAGTTAAATGGGTTTCACACTGTCTCACTCTGTTCTCAGTCTCAGCTGAGACTGAGGGATGACATCACCAATAGAACTATCGCAGTTGCATGAGCCACATTGGAATCTGCAGCAAGGGAGTTGGAATAGAATGTTGGGAGGTTTGAACAGAGTCTGTAGTCAGTTGGTGTTGGGAACTTGCTGAGGAAGCAGCACAGCAGCTCAGAGTAGGCTCTTGGAGCCTCAGCCCTGACAGAGGGCTACTTTTAGGCAAAAAGGGTGTGTGTCTCCACCAAAAGAGAGACACAGAAGATAATTGAAGTGGTGGAGACCGCTGTTTCAGGTCTCAGTGCCCCTTCCCTCTGGGGATGGGGGCAGGAAAGGGTTTCCTGCAAATTCCTGGGGCAACCCCCTAGTTCTACTATTAAGGGATAAGCTACCTATTTGTTCCAGAGTTTTTTTCTTGGGGAACAAGAAGACTTGTGAGTCACCTGTGGGGCACCTGCAACCGGAGGGTGAGTATCTGCTCTTCCTGAAAGGGCCTATGTTTTTCACCCTGGGACTTGTGTGACAATGTGGGGATTGAACTACTGAGAGAGAGTGGGAGGCCTAGAGTAATAGGCTTAGCCAACAATTAAAAGTAGGTGGGATCAAAATGATATGTAGAGGAGATGTGACATACATCTACCCAGGAATCTACATTTGTAAGTTTTCAGTAAAGGAATTGTTTAGTTTCCAGAGAAATGGCCGGGTATGGGCTGTGGGAGCTGGAGGTGGGAGACCCCCCATCTTTAGTGACCAGGTCCACCTCTATAGATTTTCTCTGTGTATTTCTACTTTGCCTCAGGCACTTGGCCAGTGATGAGGGAAGTACCCAGATGTGGGATTGGAAGGAAAATTCCCTCTAGGAGTTGAAGGCTCTAGTGTGGTTTGGGGAGCCACAACAGGATAATTGGTTCATTTCCCAAAATGGACCACGGATCAAATGGCCAGCGGGGGAGCCAGGCCAGTGGGGAAAACCCAAGTAGTGTACAAGTCGGGCTGTGTACCCAAAGCTGCATGCAAGTCCGGGCTGTGTGCCTGGTGGGTTCTGAGCCTGAGGGCTGGAAATAGTGATAGTGTTCTGTTGTCTCTAATCTGCATTACCAGGAATGTAGCCCTGTGGGGGTCCGTCTATGCTTTGTTTGTTCAGCTTGGATGTGAATAAAAGCCATACTGTAGAATCCCATTCCTGGTTCTGGACATTAGTTATTGCTTCCTGTGTTCAGATTTACTTGGGTGCCCCTGTGCAGAATAGCCAAACCTAGGTCCCCTGTGCCGAGTAACCTCATCCTCCCAGAAACCAGTCCCCACCAGGTACTGCTGTCAGCTTCAACAGCATGCCGCCTGTCGTTTTGCTAAAAAGGCAGGGGTGAGGGGTTACATATGGAAGTATAACTTGGAACATACAGGTTCACTGAGGTGTGGTTCCCTATATCATTAGGTACAGTGTAGTGCCCTGTTTGGAACTAGGTGCTGTGGAAGGGTCATGTGTCTGAGGGCCCTGAGCCAGGATCATAAATGGTTCCCATCTTTCTGGCTTCCAATCTGGGATCCTAAGTCCCAGTGGTCTCCAGAGAAAGTGGGGTACTGTGATAGACAGAATGTGAAAGGTTATGGAGGTCGAGACCCTCCTCCAGAGTCTGTTTAATTTATTTAGCTTTTGTTTACCAGGTAAGCACACTAGACAGTCATGTGCCTATTTCAGGTGCGACCCAGGAGAGTTACAGAGATACAAGCAATAACAGTACAGAGGCTAGCATCAAGTTACACAAAGGTACAGTCAGAATACAAGCAAGAAGGACCAGCTGAAACAAAGTACAAAGGCTTGGGTCCAACTGTCAGACAAGGTACAGACAGGTATAAGCAATCATCTACAGTAAGGTAACAGGCAGAGAACAATTTTAGTGCAGTTCAGTATGAGGCAGAACAACCCAGGGAGGGCAGCCAGGAAAAATTAGAGCCAGTGTCAGCAACAACGATATTTGTGAATATTGCTTATTTGTTATTTATTTTTGGAATAAGTGCACGCCCACAGCCAGGTATTTTTTTTATTTTTTTATTTCTGGTACTTCAAAGAGATAGGGAGGGACTACAGGGGACAGAGGCAGCTTGAGGCTTGTTTTAGGTAATCCCAAAGGGAGGACCTGAAACAACTGTGTGTGGGGGCTGTTCTTACGTGACGAGGTTCCAGGTTTTTGGTGCAAAAGCTGCAAATGCTCGATCTCCCACAAAGGAGTGAGTCTTCGGAACCATCAGCGCCTGGGATTCAGTGGACCTCAACTGATAGCCAGAGGGGACAGGCTGGAGGAGGTCAGCAAATGCTGGAGGAGTAGATGATCGGATGATGTTATCCGTAAAGTTGCCCATAACGAATGAGCAATGGTTGCTTGGGGAAAGCCAACCCAGTCTAGAGTAAAGTAGACACTGATGGGTGAGACGAGGGGCTGATAGGGCAAACCAACATATGTTGTTATACGAGGTGTCCCATTTGGAAAGCCAGGCTTTGGGGGCATTAGTGAAGGAGGTAAGCCCATAACAAAGCGAGGGGAGGAAGACCCCTTTTTCCAGGGCAAGTCTGGAAGCTGGGATGAGGCAACTTTTTGGTCTGTATGCAAGTCCTAGTTTGCAGTTGATTGCCTTACAGAAGTTAAGTATGTGCAGGGTGAGATCCATTTGTGGGTCAGGAGTCACCCCAAGTACTAGAATGATTCCACCACCTTCAAAGGGGTGCCATCAGTGCCATTGACTCTGAACACAGCCGGGCACACTCTCACCTTGGGAAGGGAGCTGAATAACATTGCCTGCATCTTCTGAAGGTTGATGACCAGCTTACTTGCCTTGAGCCAGGATTGGATGTGACCGAAATCCAAGTTGAGTCCATAGTTAATGCCATCAATACTTTGTGAACTGGCAAGGAGCACCATATCATTGGCATATAGAGTAACTTGTCCAAAGGTTGGGATTGAGAGCAACTGGTTTATAAAGAGGGAAAACAGGAGGGAACCAAGGACCAACCCCTGAGGTACCCCACAGGCTACTGGTGATAGGATGGATATGGCATTTTGGAACCTCATGTTCCGTTTCCTACCCGAGAGATAGTTAGAGAACCAGGCTAGGACGGGAGGGGAGAGACCAAAAGACTGGAGAGCAGAGCCCAGGAAGGTGTGATCGACCAAATTGAAGGCCTTGGACAGGTCTATGAAGACAGCCTCCATGAGTTTGCATTGATCAGTCACAGTTCTAATGTTGGAGATGACCTGTGCTAGGGCAGTGGAGGTGCTATGTCCTTTTTGGAACCCATGCTGCTCAGGGGACAGAAGGCCATAGGTTTGGAGGAAGAGGGCAATCTGAGAGGCCACTACTTTCTTGAGCAGTTTGTTGACTGCAGATAGAATCGCTATAGGTCGATAGCTCTTAAGTAATTTGGATTGCCATGCCTGAGGACAGGGGTCACATAGGCCACCTTCCAAATGGGAGGGACAGACCCAATCATTAGTGAGGAGTTTAGAATATGGGAGATCGGGCAGGCCAGCTGTCGTGCCCAGCACTGGAGTAAGGGGAGAGACCTACTAGAAGCTTCTGGGTTTCTTTGAAGGAGACAGACTTAAAGTAAAAGGGAGGAAGGGGAGGATCTGGTGGAGCACCAGGAGTAGGACCCATATCCTTAGAAATTAAAGGCATAGAGGTATAATCAGATATGTTCCGAGAACAGGTCATTGAATGCGTTAGCTATCGTTTGGGGATTATTGCAACTGACTCCGTTTATTTGCAGGTCAGGGATCTGCTGGCAGGCTGGACCATTTACCGTGTGTTTTATAGTGCGCCAGAAACTCCTCGGGTTCTTGGCGGACACTTTGAGGGATGCTTTGCAGAAATCACTCTTTGCTGAGCGGATTGCCCACTTGCATGAATTTCTAAGCTCCCTGTAGACCTCAAAGTCTGATCTGTTCCCAGAGGCTTTGTATGTTAGCCAACTTTTGTCCCTGAGCTTCATCAGAGCAAACAGTTTCCCTTGTAACCATTTAGTGAGTGTGCCCTCACTCTTCTTTTAATGAGTGGAGCATGTCTGTCTTGTAGTGAGGTGAATATGGTCAGGAAGCTGTCTAGAGCAACCGAGGGGTCCGGGTCTGCATATACCAGGGACCAGTCTGTCAGGCTGAGGTCAGTATGGAAGTTGTTTAGATCAAAGTTTGAGTAATCTTTCATCTGTAAGACTTTTGGCAGGACCCTGGAATTTTGAACCTTCCAGATGCAGTATGTAGGGCAATGGCCTGAGATCGAATCGGGGAGGAGGCCTGAGGTGATAATTCGGGGAGGAGGCCTGAGGCTGTAATTCGGTCAGGCCTATTACACAGCATCCAGTCAAGCAGAGAGCCATTTTCCCCAGAGGAGGAGGGTCTTGTGGATTTGGTGATAAGTTGGCTGAGGGCAAGGCCAGATAGAAGGGGTTCAGATTTTTGCATTCCCACTCAGCCAGTTAAGGTTGAAGTCCCCAAACATTACGAGTTCGCTAGTCCTCACCTTGGGGCTAAGACAGTCAAGTAGGTAGGAGAGCCCACAAACACCACCTTTTGGGGGGTTGTATACACAGGCGAGGTGAAGCTTCTTAGTGTTACCTAATAGGAGGAGGGCATGTATAAACTCACAACAGGGGAAGGGGGAGGGTGAGGTATGTCAGTCACTTTTAGATGAGATTTGTAATAGATCACCAACCCACCACCATGCTTTTTGCCCGCCCTGTCCTGTCTAATCGCAAGGTAGCCAGGGAGAGCACAGACAGAGTCGGGATGCGCAGGTTTGAGCCAGGTTTCGGAGACCCCAAGGATGTCAGGTTTATAGTAGGTGACCCATGCCGTTAGATCTGAGTGATTGGCAAGGATGCTTCCCATATTGAGGTGGGCAAATCTTTAGACCCTTTACCTCTTCCCACTGTGGGGGCAGCATGATGAGTTATACATATGAGGGGGTTGGAAGTAGGTTTCGGGCTGTAACCTCAGCACCAGTCAACTAGCTTAGGAAGCAAGTGTGCTAAGTGAGAATCACCCAGCAAATTTAGCTGTAGTTGATTTGGTCGGATAATGTGCTGGGAGACTGCAGGCAGGGATCAGGTTAAGAATGGGGATAAGTATATTCAGTATTGTTTGGTCACTGCTGGGGGTTCAGAGGAGAGTGAAGCAGGCTGAGCACAGTATGATTTAGGTTTAGAGCAGTTTGTTGCCATGAGCCCCCAATCTAGACAGGGCAGGGCCACAGCGAGTTATGCTTGTTTTGCAAGAGTTGTTTTGCAGGCTTTTCCTACCACCTGCTCTGGCACTACAGAAACTCTAGCCAGAAATGTGAAGGGACAAAATGTCCTGCCTATTGAGCCAGCTGATGTGGGTTAGTGAACAAGAGATGTGAGATGCGCCGACTAGTGGAGGAAACTGAGAACCTGCAAATGGTAAAGTGAGCTGATAGGTTCCGCAGCTCACGTGATCTCAGCTACAGTGGCGTGAAAAAGTATTTGCCCCCTTCCTGATTTTCTCTATTATTGCATATTTGTCACACTGGATGTTTTCAGGTCTTTAGACAAAATATAATATTAGATAAAGGGAACCTGAGTGAACAAATAACGCTTTTTTTTTACTTATTTCATTTATTTAATGAAAAGTTAACTAACACCAACGGGCACTGTGTGAAAATAATTGCCCCTAGTTAAATCAATCCAATTAAAAGGATAATTAGAGTCAGCTGCTTGAACACAGCCAGGCTTGATTACAGCCAGCCCTGCTCAATATAATTCTCACTTATTTTGACCCTTACCATCAGAGTCACGTTGCCAGCACAAAGATTCAACAAGCACATTATGCCATGATCAAAGGAAGTTCCTGAAAAGATCAGAAAAAAATGTGTTGCCCTCTATCAGTCTGGAAAGGGTTACAAAGCTATTTCTAAGGCTCTGGGACTCCATCGAACCACAGTGAGAGCCATAATCTCCAAATGGAGAACACTTGGAACAGTAGTGAATCTTCCCAGGAGTGGGCGGCCTGCCAAAATTACTCCAAGGGCATGAAAATCATTCAGGAAGTCTCAAAGGATCCTAAAACAACATCCCAAGAACTGCAGGCTTCTCTTGCCTCAGCTAAGGTCCAGTGTTCACGACTCCACAATCAGAAAGAGACTGGGCAAAATGGGCTTCATGTGAGAGTAGCAAGCAGGAAACAACTGCTAACCAAGAAGAACATAAATGCTCGTCTCTCATTTGCCAAGAAGCACCTGGATGATCCACAAGCCTTTTGGGAAAATGTTCTATGGACAGAGGAGTCCAAAGTGGAACTTTTGGATGACATGGATCCATAATGTCTCATAAAGCAAACACAGCATGCCACAGTAAGAACACCATACCAACAGTCAAACATGGTGGTGGTAGTGTGATGGTGTGGGGATGCTTTGCTGCCTAAGGACCTGGATGACTTGCCATAATTAAAGGAACCATGAATTCTGCTCTGTACCAGAAAATTCTTAAGGAAAATGTCGGTCATCCTTCCGTCAGCTGAAGCTGAAGCGTAGTTGGGCCATGCAGCAAGACAATGATCCAAAACACAAAAGCAAGTCCACATCAGAATGGCTAAAAGAAGTAAAATTAAAGTTTTGGAGTGGCCTAGTCAAAGTCCAGACTTAAACCCAATAGAGATGCTGTGGCAGGACCTGAAACGGCAGGTCATGCTCGAAACCTACCAAATGTTACTGAATTAAAGCAGTTCTGCGAGGAAGAGTGGGTTAAAATTCCTCCACAGCGATGTGAAAGACTGATATTGAATTATAGGAAGTGTTTGGTTGCAGTCATTGCAGCTAAATGTGGCATAACCAGTTATTAAGTGTAAGGGCAATTACTTTTCACACAGGGCCAGTTTGTGTTGGTTAACTTTTTTTCATTAAATAAGTGAAATTAAAAAAAAAAACAAGTGTTATTTGTTCACTCAGGTTCCCTTTAGCTAATATTACATTTTCTCTAAAGACCTGAAAACAACCAGTGTGACAAATATGCAATAATAGAGAAAATCAGGAAGGGGGCAAATACTTTTTCACGCCACTGTATATAAGTAGATGCTCACCAAGGGCGGTGGTGGGGATCCAGCGCACTGCGCCGGTGGAGCCTCCACTGGCAGCAGTCCACCGAAGTAGGTAGGCGCGGCTGAGCTCCTTGTGTGCATACCTGTTTCTTTTTTCCCTGCGGGGAGACGAGTCTGAAAGGGTCCAGCAAGGGGGTGAGGGCAAAGCAACTGTGGGAAGAAAGAGAAAAAAGCACTGTATTTATCCACAAGCAAGCAGAGGGAGGGGCAGTCTGAAATTCCTGTGCAAATTAATTACAAGCACCTGGGGCACAATGGAGACTTTTGCAACTTAGTAAGGCAGTTAACTATGATTTCTTATGCTGTGCAGTTTAAAATTAAGGCACCAGAAGCCACCGGAGGGTTTTACTGGCTGAAATTCTTGTGCAAATTAGTTACAAGCACCTGGGGCACAATGGAGACTGTAAATAGCCTGGCTAGAATAAGCTGCCAGTAATTGATACCAACAAGAAAAAAAAATACATTCAACAGCTGGAAGAGAATGTATTTAGTTTGGGATCCCATGCCTATGATCCATATGGCTTTTGTGTTGTTATCTGGGAGCAGCTCCAAAGTGTTCACAGCAAGTGATAACTGTGCCGATTTATTCACTATGACAGTATGCCCATTCCTGCATGTTGAATCAAGCTGCAAATAAATGGCAGCGCTGCTCTGACCATGATTTCTGGTTGTGAACAGTGACAGTTTTACCCTGCTGCTAGAAATAAGTGTGAAACCTGAGTGAGGCACTGCCCTCACATTCAGCGATTTCTGAGACCTGAAGTCACATGATAACTGGCCTCCCACTGAGCTAGAATAATCCCCTTAAGGAGAGCTCGTTACACATACAGTACTTCACTTAATGCAACTCATTATGGGAACTACTATATATGCAACCCATTGGTGGCAGAATGATCTAAACAGTGGTAGGGCCAAGGATATATGGGGTGAATCCCCCTTTTAAGTGAGTTCACCCACAGCCTCATTTTTTACCCATCCAAATTTGTAGTCTGTGGAGTAACTCCCACATTAACCGACAGCAGCTTCCCATGCGTCCTTGATACCCACCTGAATGCCCGACCCTTCTTTTTTATTTTTAAAGTTTGATCACTGTGCCTTTAACTCAGAAGGCCATAGACACAGCCCACCCCATCAACACTACTCAGACCTTTACTTTCCAAAATTCTGCTGATACCCTGCAAGTCATGATGAGAGTGATTCGAAAGTAACACTGCTTACTGCACATGCTGCATTTCAAAGGCAGAATCATTACAAGCAATATAGTAACAGCACTGCAACAACTGCTAGGACCAGCCCTTCCATTTATGAAAGTAATAGGGCCATGGCCATAGTACCCCAACCCCCCGTTCTGGCACCAGTGATGCAACCAGCTAAGAGGCTACCTTAAATTTCAGCAGGACTGAAAGTTTCACTAGGCTTTACAAACAATCCTCAGAGGCTGAAAGCCACAATTATGAAATGGGTTGGAAAAATAATGACAGCAAGCACAAAGTCCCCACGGGAAATCACCACATGAAGCATCTTATGTCATGGAGTTGGTCTTAGAGAAGAATCCAGTACATCAATGATCTGACTAATAACCTGGCTAGGGATCAGTCAGCAATAGTTCAGGAGGAGTTCTGGGAACTGGGAAGGGATTCTAGGCAGGTAGCATGATCTGTGACCTTCTCGGAGGTGCTACCTGTCTATGACAGGGGAGAGGACAGGATTCTCCACACCAGGAATTTCAACGCATGGTTGAAGGAATGGTGCGGAGAGGAGGGAATTGGATTCATTGGGGAATGGAGCACCACCTGAGGGATAAAGGCCTCTACAGGGATGACAGCCTGCATCTATCGAGGAGGGGAGCCATGATCCTCAGTGAGTGGTTTATATGCTACACTGGTGAGCATTTAAACTAGCCGAGGGGGAGGCATAATGAGGCAGGAAGTCATAAACCGTCATTACCACAGACTTACAAGGTCAGTAGTGGGAATCTGGAGAGAAAGAAATCCCAAAAGGAACCAATTAACATAAGAATCCAGGGGGTAGAAGGAAAAGAAGATAGTAAGAAGAATAGTGGAGGAAATAAGAAATGGTAAATGGGTAAAATGAGAGAGGCTGGCAGTACAATCTGGAGAGCCATGTATGCAAATGCTCAGTCTGGTCAATAAGACTACAGACCTAAAGGCCACCATGGCAGAAGCAGACCTGGACATAGTCACAGTTATTGAGTCCTGGTGCAATTGAAACCAGGACTGGGATGTAGCCATACCAGGTTATGCTCTATTCAGAAGGGACAGAGTAGATAAAAAGGGGGAGGAGTGGCTCTTTTTGTGAGGGGAAAACATAAAAGCTATGGAAAAATAGGAAGAGTAGGGAGGAGCAGAGGCACTGTGGGGCACCCTGGAGACATGGAAGGGGGCCACTATCCATGCAGCAGTGATCTACAGATCTCCAGCAAAGGGTGGTGGTGGTGAGGTGGATAAGGATATGTTGGAAACAATACAAAGGATGGCAAGCAAAGGGGGAGATATTGCTGGTGGTGGACTTCAATCTACCGAACATGGATTGGAGTCTCCCAGCTGTAGCAACAGCTAGAAGTGGGGACATCCTGGACTCCTTGCAAGGGCGTTCCTCAGGCACCTAGTTAAGGAACCCACTTGTGGGGGGTAATACTGAACCTGGTACTGACAAACGGGGACAGTGTTGCTGACGTCATGGTGGGTTGCCACCTGGGGACCAGTGATTATTGTATGGTGTGGTTCATTACAAGAATTGGGCCAGAATCAAACCACACTAAAACAAGGGTCCTGGACTTCAGGAGGGCTGATTTTAAGAAAATGGGAAAATGCCTCAGGGACACCCTAGCAGGAATAGGGGAACTGGGTGGAGTTGAGGAACAGTGGGCAAGAATAACAGAGGACATTGAGAAGACAACACACCTATGTGTTAGGCAGGTTAACAAGGGCAAAAGAAAAAAGAAACCACTATGGTTCTCCAAAGAAGCAGTGGAGAAAGTAAGAGCAAAAAAGCAAGCATTTAGGAGGTACACGGCAAAACAGAAGAAGGAGGATAGGGAGAGATATCAGGATAAACAAAGGGAGGCAGGGAAAGCAGTTAGGAGAGCAAAGGCGTAAACAGAGGAGACTATTGCTCATTTAGCAAGAAAGGGGGATAAAACATTCTTTAGGTAAATAAGGGAAAAGGGGAAGACCAAAGGAGGGAATAGTAAAGCTAAAAGGTGAAGAAGGGGTATGTGTGGAAGAGGACATAAAAAAACCCAGACATATTGAACAAATACTTTTGTTCAGTATTTACGGAAGAAGGAATAGATGATGGGCCACAGATAAAGGACGAGGGCATTAAAGGAAGGGAGGTGGACACTAGTCCTTTTACAGAGGAGAGAGCCCTCAAGGAACTAACACAACTAAAAGTGGACAAGGCAATAGATCCTGATGAGGTACACCCTAGGATACTGAGGGAGCTCAAGGAGGTGCTGGCTGTACCTCTGACAGCCCTGTTCAACCTATCACTAGATACAGAGGAAGTTCCAGGGAACTGGAGGAGGGCAGATGTGGTCTCACTTCACAAAGGTGGTAACAGGAAGGAGGCAGGAAATTACAGACCTGTCAGCCTGACTTCAGTGGTGGGTAAAGTAATGGAATCACTACTGAAGGAAAGGATTGAGGAATACCTTGTGACCAGTGGATTACAGGATCTGAGGCAGCATGGTTTCATGGAGGAGAACTTGCCAGACAAACCTGATCGAGTTCTTAGTCTGGGTGACCAGGGAAGCAGATCAGGGTGGAGTGGTGGATCTGGCCTACCTGGATTTCAGTAAGGCCTTTAACACTGTACCACACAGAAGACTGGTGAGCAAGCTAGACAGCCTAGCAGTGGGTCCAAAAGTAGTGAAATGGTAATGAAGCTGGCTAAGCAACAAGACTAGGGGTGATGGTAATGGTGTTTACTCTGAAGAAGGAGACCAGTGTGGTGCAACATGGGTCAGTACAAGGTCCAGGCCTCTTCAATGTCTTTATTAGTGACATCGCAGGAGGGCTGGAAGGGAAAGTATGCCTGTTTGCGGATTACACAAAAATCTGCAACAGAGTGGACACACTAAATCAATCAATCAATCAATCAATCAATCACTCAATCAATCAAATTCTTTATTTATCCAGTCGAACACCATTGAGCAAGCTCATTTACAAGGTGGACCTGCATTACACAAGTCAAGTAACAATGCATTTATATACGGACAGACAGTAGATGCAAGAGTACAACAGTACAGGTAGGCCTGCAATAGACAGGATAAGTAAATGAGGGACGATCTGAAAAAGCTAAAAGACTGGTCATAGAAACATAGACTTTGACAGCAGATAAGGACCGCTTGGCCCACATAGTCTGCCCATTTCCCTACCTACAGGATAAGCTGCAGATCCTAGTTAACCAACAGCCTATTTCTTCCTACCCCCCCATAAGAATTGCCTTATGTCTATCCCATGCATTCTTGAATTCTCCCACAGTTTTAGACCCCACAACCTCCTCAGGAAGGCTGTTCCATGCATCCACCACCCTCTCTATAAAAAAAACTTCCTCACATTGCCCCTGAGACGTTTCCCCTCAATCTTCAAATTGTGTCCCCTTGTTCTTGCACATCTCTTTTTCTGAAAGATGCTACCCTCTTAGACTTTGTTGACTCCAATGAGGTACTTAAAAGTTTCTATCATGTCCCCCCCTCTCCCTCCATTCCTCAAGGGCATACATATTAAGCTCCTTTAGTTTCTCCTCATATGGCTTCTTTTGCAGACCCTGCACCATTTTAGTTGCCCTCCTCTGGACTGCCTCCATCCTGTCTATGTCCTTGCGGAGATGGGGTCTCCAGAACTGGACGTAGTACTCCAGATGGGGTCTCACCAACTGTCTGTACAGAGGGATAACATCTTCCTGTTTTCTGCTGGTGATGCCTCTCCCTATACATCCCAGTATCTCCCTAGCACTCCCTGCTGCCTTCTCACATTGCTTGCTAACCTTAAGGTCATCTGATATGAATCCCACCAGGTCCCTTTCCATTTTTGTTGTTGTTACTACTCCGCCCCCCATTGTGTAATCTTCACCTGGGTTTTTGTTTCCCAGGTGCATTATTTTGCACTTCTTTGTATTGAATACAAGCTGCCATACATCTGACCATTCCTCCAACCTTGCCAAGTCCCTTCTCATCCTTTCCACGCCTCCTTGTGTATCAACCCTGTTGCAGATCTTTGTGTCATCTGCAAAGAGGCATACTTTTCCTTCCAGTCCCTCTGCAATGTCACTTATAAAGACATTAAAAAAGGAATGGACCCAGTACTGAACCCTGCGGTACCTCACTAGTATCCCCTCTTACTTCAGAGTGGACTCCATTTACAATTACCTTCTGTGACCTGTTGTCCAGCCAATGTTTTACCCAGGCTGCCACCCTGGGACCCACTCCCAGGCTGGTTAATTTGATTATTAATCTTTTGTGTGGGACTGTGTCAAATGCCTTGCTAAAGCCTAGTAGGCCATGTCCACAGCCCCTCCCTGGTCTACTACTTTGGTCACCCAGTCAAAGAAATCAATTAGATTTGTTTGACATGACCTTCCCACTGTGAAGCCATGCTGCCTTGGGTCCTGTGCACCACTGGCCTCTAGGTACTCAACAATTCTTTCCTTCAGAAGTGATTCCATTACTTTCCCTACCATAGAGGTCAAACTGACAGGTTTGTAGTTTCCTGCCTCTGTCTTGCTCCCACTTTTGTGAAGGGGAATCACATCTGCCTTCCTTCAGTCTTCAGGTACCACACCATCCTCCCATGATTTGTTAAAAAGGCTAGTCAGTGGTGTCACTAGTTCTCCCCCTAATTCTTTTAGAATTCTAGGGTGAATTCCGTTAGGTACCATTGCTTTGTCCACCATCAGTTTTAGGAGTTCTTTCAGAATCCTTTCTTCTGTGAAATGACTGGGATTTACCCCCCCCCCCCATCCAGACTGCTTCTGTTAATTGGATTAGGCACCTCCCCCTCCTCCTCTTTTGTGAATACTGAGCAGAAGTATTTGTTCAGTATCCCTGCTTTTCACTGTCCCTCTCTGCCCACCACCATCCATTCTATTCAGCTTCACTATCCCTCCCTTTGTTTTTCTATGCTCCCTGATGTACCTATAAAATATTTTATCCCCCTTCTTAATTAAGTTGTCTATCTTTTCCTCAGTTTGGGCCTTTGCAATTCTGACTTCCCTCCCTGCTTCCTTCTGCCTTAACTGGTACAGTTCTCTGTCCTGCTCCTTCTGTGTTTCCTTATACTTCCTAAATGCTATCAAGGGTCAAGGCTTTGACAACCAGGTTTCAATGCAAAAAAAGTGCAAAATCATGCACTTGGGGCACAGAAACCTGGGGGCAACATACCAATTAGGCGGAGAGGTACTGGCAACCACAAAACAGGAAAGGGACCTGGGGGTAATAATTTCTGATGACCTGAGGGTAGCAAAGCTCTGTAATAAGGCAGTGGGGAAAGCTAGCTGGATGCTCAGGTGCATAGAGAGGAAGGGGTATCACCAACAGAAAGAGGGAGGTAGCATTACCCTTGTGTCTAGATTGATGGTAAGACCCCACCTCAAGTACTGTGTCCAGTTCTGGAGGACCCATCTCCAAAAGGACAGAGATAGGGTGGAGGCAGAGCAGAAAAGGGCAACCAAAATAGTGCAGGGCCTACATCAAATGTCTTATCAGGAAAGATTCAGAGAATTAAATATGTACTCTCTAGAGGAAAGAAGAGAAAGGGGGAACGTGGTAGAAACATTCAAATACCTAACTGGTATTAATAAGGTACATGAAGGTAGCATTTTACATAGAAAAAATGCTTGAGAACAAGAGGTTACACTATGAATCTGGAGGGGGCTCAGAGGAGATATAAGAAAATACTTCACACAGAAAGGGTGGTGGATGCCTGTAACAGCCTCCCAATGGAGGTGGCGGGTGCTAACACAGTAACAGGATTCAAGACACAAGGGGACCTTAGAAATAAGCCGGGGGGGGGAGACAAGAGATCAAGTAGGGTCTACGGTGGCACAGTAGCTAGGGAAAATAGGGCAGACTAAGTGGGCCAAGAGGTCCTTATCTGCTGACAACTTCTATGTTATCAAAAACAAGAAGTTGGCCACTCTAAGCCCCAAAGTGCCCAGGCACACACATTGGCACACTGTTTTTTCTTTATTTATCGTGCCCTAAAACATTTTACCACTATTTATATGACTTCTTCAGAGGGACTCTAAGACTTAATATAAGAGATAACCTAGAATAAGTGTAATGCAATATTTACAGCAATTCAAAGTAACAGACTAAAATCCAATTCCAGTGTTCCTTTCTGTATTTCCTTCTTAGACTTGTTTTGATTCATCTTGATTACTTAAACCTCAAATGGTTTATTACTGTAAGGCATAAAATTAGACTTATGGGGCCGGATATTCAAACTGCGCCGTTCACTTATTTGGAACTGTCTAGTACAGTATGCTCTGCAAGCCATTGGTCCATACTGTGAACCAATGGGCTTACAGCCCATACTGCACCTGTCATACGGCGGGCGGCCCAGCAGTATGTGGACCGGTTGCAGCCACCCGCCGATGATGGGGGGGGAGCTGGGTGGGCAAGGGGTCCTGTGTTGGTGGGAGGGTTGGGGGTGCCACTGAATCACCAGGGAATTTACATAGGGTGATTTACCACGATCACGGCAATGGGTGGTGGGGGGGGAGTACCACTAGACTACCAGGGAGTTTGTAAGGTATTCACTGGCAATCGTGGCAATGGGAGGGGGGTACCACTAGACTACCAGGGATATGTGGGTGCTTGTGGACGGCGTTCTGGGTGGGCGGGTGGCCACCCATGGCTGGCGGCTGCTGTGTTGCACCCTGCAATACAGCAGCCCACCTGTGGGTGGCCAGAAGTTGTTCCACCGATTCACGGGCTCAACTTTGAGCCCCACTATGCAGTGCAGTGCAGGGTTGTGCCAGTACCTGCACTGCACATCCTAGATTGAATATCGGTATGTGCCGCGCCAACCGCACGACACCCTGCATCCTGCGCCGCATACACCTACATTGTGCCCCAGTGCATGGGGATTTGTGCTGCACGAGGCAGCATTTTCAATTTCTCACTGGGGCGCAATGCGCGGTTGCACATGCGCAACTCTGTTGCGCCATGTGCAACCTCTTTGAATATCCAGGCCATAGATTTTTACTATGGTACTGGCAACTAACCACCACACGAAATGTGCCACTGCATTCTGTTCTCAAACAGTACACCCAAAAGTAGTGCAACACACATCTCATAACCAGCCTCTATGGCCCAACGTCAAAAGATCCACATTGTTGCAAAAATAACAAAACCTGATTGATCAAGAAGCTCAGAACTCAGTGTTGATATTCCAGCACAACAGCACTGGAAGAAATACAATCCTGATCTCCTTTTCAGTGGGATCACTACACTGGCACAACTTCAAACCAAAACACTCACACTGGACATGGCTGCCCTGGCATCATTTTCTTTCCAACACAGTTTGAAACAGCCTCCCTCCCAAACAGCACATAACATAGTCTCAGCTTTCTTTACCAGACTACTGCAGCCCTGTACCATGGCTCTTCAGTCACCCAACCCCACAGTTTGCTATTAGGTAGTGAAACTGCTGATCACAACTGACTCTGCTCTCCATAACAGCTGCTGACTGTGACTCAGTCTCACTCCTAGTCTCAGACAACCATGCTTCCTAACAACCATGAATAAAGGTAACTTTCAACTGATGGCCGATTACCAGGAAAAGATGCCCATTCATTTCAAATGCAAAACTGCAGCCACTGCTGCTGAATTACATTTTTTAAAATTCTCCAGCGAACCTCCCTGTGACAGTCAAAAGCCACCCATTAGTTTTTAATGCAACACTGCGTCCGTCTAACATCACACTCTCAGCACAACACAAAAGAATTACTGGGAACCCTGAACATTTTTTATTAAATGATCCAGCAAAGCTCCCCATGACAACAGACTACCAGGGCTGAGTAACCACAAAACAGTTTTTTTGCAGTTATTACAAATGCTGATAACATACCCTCTAGTGAAGCTGATGCTTGCCCTCTACTGTTGCCCTTTCTGCAGTTAGACAAATATAGCTGTAAATACACAGCACTACCGCCATCTACTGGCAAGGCACAGTAAAATGTATCAGAAAGATGGATGAAATGGGTCCATTTTGTTTTTTAGCTTAGAATGAATAAACACTCCTTTACAATGGCAAATTATGCCATGGGTTTCCTTAGGGAAAAAAACAAGAGCCAGTTATTATTGCTTAATTATAAATGGGTTGGGGAAATCCTGTGCTGTGATTGGTGGAATTTGATCACATGACAGTGTATTATTCCAGCCCAAAAGCACAGGTCAGAAATTCTGAACTTTCTGAACCTCATGACATGGTTCTAAAATTAAAAATCGGGGAGGCCATTTTAGAGTCACAGTAAGGCACACCAGGGTGTACGTCATTGTCAGGTAACGACATTTCTTGGATGTGTAAATCACATGGCTTTGCATTGTGACTTACTTAACAAGGTATGGCATTATCCTACATTAGAAAATGGTAATCAAAATCCTAGTGATCTAATTTGGATACTAGGATTCCATATCCATACACCTGTGTTTCAATAGAGCCTTAAAAACAAGTGCCAACTGCATGGCACAAAGGTAAACTTGGATCCTTGTGCCAGTTGAAAATCCAAAGTGAAGTAGCAGCCTTTTTTTCCCCCCACTTGCTAAGTGGACAAGTGGCCAAGGAAGGCCCCCCTGAATGAGAGAAGTCACATCCCTCACAACCCCATATAGCCAAACCACCAATAAAAGAAACAAAACAATAACATGTTCTTAAAATAAATGTTTTCAAACCACAGCATGCTTTCATAAAGAGAGCACAGTTACTTGTGGCTCCCAATGTCTCAAAAACCAGCCATTGTATAAATTGGACCTAGCCAGCAAAGAGTCTGTATGTCCGGGCAGCCAAATCTAACAGAGTGCCACCTCCACTCCTCAGTCCACGCTCCTTTCCTGCCACTACCAGTACCAACCCTTTTCATCTACCTCCTCTGTCCATACACAATTCACCCCAATGACATTAAAAACACACTTCCCCACATATCTTTACACAAGGCCAAAATACTTCCTTTATTTTTAATACCAGAATAACTTTCCCAGTCTCACCTGCAACTGACAATGTTCACTCTCCCACCCATGGACATCATTCAAGACCGCACTTTCTTCTCCCAGTAGCAATCACATTAGCCCCTCATCATACTGTTAAAACAAATGACCATAAGAAAAATACATAATTAGTCACTCATAAAGTATGCTCTGCTGTTGACCACACTCACTCTCTCTTTCTTCCCATCCCTACCACTATGGTAACAGTTGCCAATTAAAAAAAAAATAGCAAACTTCAATTGTCATTGGCGGGGGAGACAATGAACAAAAGAAAATTAAACAATAAGTGGAATGGAGAAACAAATGTGCTGCTTGTTTACAGGTGTGAGGGGTTCTGAATCAATAAACATTAACAGACTGCGATGGGGGGGGTGGGGGGTGTAACTACACGCAGCCCCCTTTCTTTCTAATCATTTTAATCCAGGTGATGAACTACTATGTTACAAAACTTACGGTAAACTAATTTTTTATTAATTTTTTATTGAACTTTTTTTTTACAGTGCCATTTTCTAAGTGCAATAATACCTCCCAGAGTGGGTGGTATTGGGGAATACTAAACTTTCTAAGGGCGGCGTCGGGCCTCATTATGCCCCTGGGCAGTCCGGTATTCCCCAATACCACCCACCCTGTCTGATATTATTGTTTACATATCACACACCCTGCCATGCCTTATTTATTAAAAAACATATACTATATGTGCTTTGCCCTTTTCAGCATTCATCCTTGTGATATACATGTTATCTTACCCCAGCACATGTGGTTAAACAGCAAATGGGAACTGATTTTTGAGTAATAGTCTTCTACATTTTGAGTGAAGAAGAATCTGAATATTCCTATTATCTGGCAGAAACCTGAAAGTCCATGACCAATGGCTAGTTTCAGTCATCAAACCATTTCAGTGAGACAAATTACTGTGGTGGAAACTCACAAATATTTATACACCAAGAAAGATTACAAAATGTGTAAATGTTAACTGCTAACAGCTATAGTAAATACTTTTAAACTGACAGGCACAAATTTGCATGAATACTTAGGATGCTCTTTCCCATGACACTGAAATGATCAAATGCAGGCTAGATAAATATAAAAAAGATTTTAAATCATTACAAACACTTTTCAATATACACAAAAATATTCACAGTTTACTTACAAACAATAGATACACTGAGACTCTGTTCATTAGACTTACTGAGACAAAGCATTTGGTAGAGACAGTTCATTTTCTAGCCAATCAACTTCAGTCTTTAGAATAAATAACAAAGATTGCTCCTGATTTCTCCTTCCACTGGAAAACAAATCTGATTGAACTATTCAACACTGTTCCCTCGTAGGTCAATGAAGAATCAGACATGCCTGAACATAGGCATAAATAAATGCTTGTTCTGTGGGAGGGTTCAAATGTTTGAAGATAATGCCATGGTCCAACTGACCAATCTTTCAATATATATATATATATATATATATATATATATATATATATATTTTTTTCAATATCCCACTATTATGTTTCCTCATAAGGCTGACCTAATAGCAAAATATTCCCAAAGTAAGTTCAGAGATCAAACATTAGGAAGGCTTATCTTTACAAAATTACAGAATTAATCATGTAACAGCAGCAATATCATTAATTTCCCAATAAACATTATCCCAAGCCCCCCATGTACTGATTTTGCTTATGGTTATGACATGCAAAGAACATTTCTTTGCATTTATCAACATACAATGATTAAAATCTTATCCACCATTCAACTGCCTATCTTTCCACCCTATAAAGTTTATCCTCGAGCCTCCTAGGTACCCTTGCTTTATCCATGCACTGGTCTATCCTATTTGTCATCTGCAGATTTTGCTACCGAGCTTCTAATTCCCTGACGCAGGTCTCTTCTACAGAGATTAAATAAGATGGACCCAATTACTAAGCTCCATGGCATTCCTCTCTATACAGCCCTCCAGTTTAAAATCTTCTCTCTTATACCTAATCTCTGTTTTCCATTTTTTCTGACCATCCTTACACCCGGTGGATAACTATTTCATGAGTTACAATCCCCTTTATTTCTGAATTAATTTCCCATGTGGTACCACATAAATTGCCTTGCTAATGTCCAGGTGAAATACATCAACTGTTCAAACTACTAGAAACCTTTTAAATAAAAAAAAAAAAAAAGTTTCACCTGGTGTAGCCTTCCCTTCTGGATCCCATGCTGACTTCTATCCAGTAAACCCAGCTCTTCTATAAATGAATAAATTGTTTTGTAAAATGCCCTCTCATATGTATCAAGCTACATGCATTAGGATGTCTCTAGTAGCAGTAGAAGTAGTAATAATTTTATTTGATTTGGTGCCCTTCCACTGAGGCTGAGGGTGTCATACATTCAAGATACACAGTTCAACACAATAAATAAAATAATTATGTAATGAAATAAAACTTATCATATACTCTATAAAAATCATGATACAATGCAGCATTTAATCTGATCCTATTAATAAAGAAACACAACAAACCCAGGGGCCATATAAAGTGTAAAAAAGGCCACCTGAAATAAGTGTAACTTGAGGAGCCTCGTAAAGGCCTCCACTGTTGAAGCGATTCTTAGAGCCCCACGAAATTCTTTTTATTTTTCTGTAATTTTGTGTTATTTCTTTTTACTCTTTGACAATGCAGTTTTATTTCTTGTTTTCACATTTACATTCATAAAATACCTCAAAATGACCATATACAGACTAGAAATCACATTCCTAGTATACTGCATTGTATTATGAAGCATTATGCTATGGTCTTGAAAAGTTTTGTTAATCAGACAATTCCACTGCTGCTTCCTTGCAGGCCATCTCTGTGATAACAGCACCTAAACAACAACTGCTGCAAGCATTTATTTAGTTTTTGTCAAAAAAACAAGCATTTTTTTTAACTTTTTTTCATGTGTTTGTTTTTGTTTTATTTCTTTTTATACCTCAAATTTCTTGTTATTTGTTATTTCTTATTTAAGAGAAACACAGGTCTCTAGCCATACTGAGGTCCATCGAGAGTGAGTTCCACAAAACCAGGCTGCAACAGTGAACACCTGGTCTCCAGAGGACTTTAACCTTGTCCTCAATATCACCAGGAGCCCTTCATCAGCAGAAAGGTGAGGGCAACATGGGGAATGAAGAGACAGAAGGTCAACCAGGTAGCCTGGGCTGGTAATTGAACCCTGAAGGCTATATGTAAGCAATAAGACACAATGGGGTGTGTATTATGGTGTGATAACCACACTCCTAGGGGTATAGTTAGGCATGAGGCCAAAGGCCAAGTGCTGGTTGCCCATAGGAGTGCGGTTATCACACCATAATGCACACTCTGGAGTGTGTTATTGCACTTATAAAATAGCCTAGGTAAATAAATTACACATCACAATAGTTTATGCAGTTAATAAATTAAGTTTATTTTAAGCATGGAGGAAAAAAAGTCTCACAACTTGTGGGTAGATTAGGCAAAATAATAAAATGGAAGTAAACAGAGTGTTACATATCACTTGCTGCCTTTCACCTCTTGAGTGAGGGGCAGGTAGATATTTCACTGCCATGGACTTGTGTGTCTGCCCCCAGCATTATTTCCCCTGCTATTTCTTCTCTGAAATCTGCTGAAAGTCACCAACAAGATCAAGAGCAAGAGCCTGGGTGAGAGACTGGTATCCTGCTTCATTTTGACTGCAAAAGCATTCAATTCGGTATTTTTTCTCAGTGAGCTGGGGGCTCGGGGAGTCAGCTGCTGAGGTAATTGGAGGGGTGGAGTTAGTGCCTTTAATATTCTGTGCCACTCATAAGCATGAGCGTTAGCGCGGGTGTTTACTGAGTGGCATGAGCTTCACTCCAGCTGGAAAATTTGTTGAAAAGTTTGGAGGTATTGTAATTTTTGTATAGGAAGGAACAGGTAATATTTTAAACTAGTTATAGGATTTAGTTTGTTAGGGTTTTGTTCTTAATTGTGATAGTAATAAAATTGAAAAGGGGAACCCACTGTTGAAAGGATTTGTAGGTTTACCCCTTTTATAGCTATTCTGTAAATCTATCTTTGTTTAAATCTAAATGTCTGATTTCAAATCGAAGCTCTGTTTTATTAGGACAGTATGATCTGTTTGAGACTTGTGGTATGTTTTGTATTATGTGTGGGGGGAGGTACCACTGCAATAAAAAAATGAATTAGCAGAGCACAGAATGCTCTGCTGGTCCACCATTAAATTTATAGGAAATCATACAATTTTAGAGGGAAATGCTAACCTCAGGAGAAATAGATTTTCTGGAAACTGGAGTAAATTTTGTAAGGCCAGTAAATATGTAAAGTCTGATATGCAATGCTTATCTAGCGGATTGCAAAAAAGATATGTGATTTATACATTACTTTTAATTATGGAAGGGGACATTGAGACAAATCCAGGGCCTGCACATATTAAGGAACAAAGTATAAGAATTGTACATGATAACATAGGGAATCTGGCAACTAAGATGAGTATATTGACGGCTATGGAATCAGAATTAAAGCCAGATGTAATACGTTTTTCTGAAACCTGGCTAAATCAAAGGGTGGACAATACTGAGATTATGGTGCCTGGTTTCCAACTCCTGAGGTCTGATTGGAAAGGGAGGGGTGGTTTTATATTTGAAACATACTTTAGGGCCTAGTCAGATATTATTAAAAGGAAGTGAAAATAGCATTGAATATTTGCTGATTTATATGCCAAAAGTGAATGTTGCAATATCCATTGTCTATTCCCCACCTAGTACTCAGATCAATAAAATTGAATCTGTTTTGAATAGCATTATGGACAGTTTTGGAGACAAACCAATAATAATGGTGGGCAATTTTAATTGTGATTGGGAACAGGCTAGTGGGAAAAAATTAAAGGAGATAGTTTCCCCCCTAGGAGTAAAACAATACATTAAAACTCCTACCAGATATACAAATGTACTGGCTAAAGGAACACTTCTGCATCTATTGTTAGTACCCCCACAAGTTTTGGTGCAGGAAGTCAAAGTTAAAGCACCTTACTTTAGTGATCATAATTTAATATGTGTAACTTTAACCTGTAAGCAACAGGGGTATGTTAATGTGGAAAAGGGGTGGTCTAGGAACATAAAGCACTTTATAGCAGAAAGATTTATATTGGATGTACAAAGGGAATGCTGGGATAGGTGTAGATTAATTCCAGATTTGGATCAAATTGTTAGCTATTTTACTGATGCTTTCCTTTCAATTTGTAATAAACACGCCCCACTAACTAAAAGACGTATAAATGTTGCTAGATCACATTGGGTGACAGAAAAATTACTTAAAATAATTTGGATTAACAATAGGCTATGGAAAGCAGCTAAAAAAACTAAAACCTATACCAATTGGGTGAAATTTAAAGTTAAGAGAAATGAATGTAAGAAATTAATAAAAAGGGCAAGGGAAAACTATTTTAAGTTTAAAGCAACAGGAAATGGTAATCCCAGACTTTTTTGGAAAAATGTAAATATAATTAATCCAGGGAAAAACACTTAACATATGATGCAACACATGAAATGTGGAGATAAGCAGGTGCATGGTTCTTCTGAAATATCAGACCTGTTAAATGACTACTTTATTGACCTTCCAGGTGTAATAGTAGACAATAATAAAGATTTGAATATGATGGATGATATAGTAGGTAGGGGAAAACATTTCCCCTTTTAGGTTCAAAAAATTGACCATTAACCAAATAAGAAAGGGTTTAAGAGGCATTAAGACATATAAAGCACCAGGTCTAGATGGCCTTGAGGGTAGATTTTTGAAATTAACAGAGGAATACATTGCACCTACTTTAACATATATATTTAACTGGAGCTTGTGTTCTGGAAGCTTTCCTACAGCATGGAAACAAAGTAAAATAATTCCTATTTTCAAAGGGGGAGGGAACGGATGATCCAGGAAATTATCGCCCTATTGCTTTGTTAACAATTTTGTCCAAATGCTTAGAAAAACAGGTTCACTTACAAATTATGGAATATTTGGAAAAAAATATAATATTCTGACACCTTTGCAATCAGGATTTAGAACAGGATACTCTACAACATCAGCACTGATTGAATTCAGTGACTTGGTATCCACCTCTTTAGATGCTGGACTTGAGACTGCCATGATATTTGTAGACTTGTCAAAAACCTTCGACCTGGTGAACCACTCCTTATTACTAAAGCAGATAAAAAATATGGGTATTACAGATGGACCTGGGGAGTGGGTTAAATCTTACCTGAAAGGAAGATCTCAGAAGGTTTTAATATCTCAAACACTATCCCAGAGTAAAGAACTAAAGTGTAGGGTACCCCAGGGATCTATATTAGGTCCCATGTTGTTTTTGATGTTTATAAATGATCTCCCCAAAAAAGTAAAACACTCTACCCTTGGACTTTATGCCGTCGATACGGCATTGATAGCCACTGGGGAAAACAAGAGTGAACTTGTACAGAGGCTACAGATAGACTTCGGTGTTATTGAGGAGTGGTTCACTAGGTCGAGGCTGCAAAGGAACATAAAGAAAACTAAGGTTCTTTATTTTGGAGCAAAAGAAGAAATGTCACTGAATATAACTACTTCTAAAGGTTTAAATTTGGAATAAGTTACCAACTATTGTTATTTGGGTATATTATTTGATGCAAAACTAAAATTTATGCAACATGTTATGAATTTGTTAAAAATTACAAACAAAAAACTAGGAGCTTTGAGAAGTACATCATGGTGTCTGGACTTAAAGACCCATTGGATCTTGGTAGAACAGCAGATTATGCCAGTGTTAGAGTATGGAAATATTATTTATTGGGTGACAAATAAAAGTATGCTAGCCAAATTGGACAAGCTTTATTATAGGCTGGCAAGGTTTATATTGGGATGTAGCTTTCACACACATCATTGTAAATTACTGAGTGACTTAAATTGGTATACTTTAGAGGTAAGAAATTATATGGTCTGGCTTAAATTGCTGCATAAATACATTACAAAATATCCTGTACATTATATTTCCACTAATGTAAAGTTGTGTCCTCATGCTGAAAGAGTATTGACTAGGTCGGTACATGAAAATAAGATGGTAGCTCCCAGGCAAAGAACAAAATTTACGGTAAAAACTTTAAAATATCAAGCTTCAGTAAGATGGAATAGACTGCCCCATTCAATGCATATTTTAACATCACATTATGAATTTAATAGGAATTTGAAATCTATCTTTACTATTAAATGTCGATGTTGATTTGTATGTTAAATGTAATATGATTTAGAATGTGTATTTGTATTGTAGTATGAGTGTGTTATGTGTTAACGTTTGTCGTAACTTATAAGTATGGGCTAACATCTAACAGGACTGTCTTGAAAACAGGGTATTTAACCCTTATGACATGTATTTTCTCTTCCTGTATAAAAATAAATGGTTTTACTACTACTAACTCACTTCCATTGTCTCTTTTGTTTTGTTGGTATGTAGCTAATATTAATTTTTGAAAATGACAGAACTTGAAAAGATCAAGATTGTATTTACCTTCCTGCTGCCTGAACGTTCTAAGCTACAGATGCTGAAAGAAATAGATAGTGTATGCCTAAAGTGCTAGATTCTGTACATGGTGGAAATAAATAAAAAAAAAAACACTGGTGTTGCTGTATTGCAATACATGGGTCAGGCTGGATATAGAAATGGCTAGTGGTACAGTAATTTTGCTGAGCACAAAGATTGCTGTGTTATATTGCTGGCAGCATGCGTTTAACTGTTGTAGTGTCTCTTGCTAAACTATCACTGCTGTGTGTGCTGTCAGCTTTGTACATTGATGTGAGAAGCAAGTTTCTACTTAAGTGTTTGCCAGAGAGCAGCGGCAAAGTACAACAGCTTGGGACCATCCAAGGAGTGTGTTTATTTTTCTGAAAGCAAACATTCAAAGTTGCAGCTTGTCACAGACTAGGAGGATGGAGATCTAGCTGGGAGGTGGCAGTGATAAGAGTGCAGTGGCACGACAGCTCAGAAAAATACCACTACTGTACAAAACCAGATTTACACCCAGTGTTAATCAGTGAGCAGGGGTGAAGTACAGCACTTTTGCACTGTCCAAAAAGCAAGACTGTGTGTGTGTGTGTGTGTGTGTGTGTGTGTGTGTCACCACCCCCAAAAAAATGATGAGTTGCAGTTTGACATGGACTAGGAGGCTGGAGACATAGCTCAGATGTGGGAAAGATGTGTCCGGTGGTACGCTTGTTTCGGTGGTGCAGGAATTCAGGAAACTACTGCTGCTGTGCCGGATGCCTGCCATATACATGGGGTGGTAATCTATGGGAGAAGTCAAGAAAGGGTGACATTTTTTATGTGCAATATTTGTGGTCTTTTTACACTGACTTCAGAATGTTTCTTGCCATTTGGTGATTGTGAGTTACACTCATAATGAATGTATTTCATCAGCAAAAATAGAAACACTGGTGGGCCACAGAAAGAGAAAAAATGGTGGCTTGAAACTTTTAAAAAATTCTACACAGAATGCTGTAATTGAGAATCAATGAGCCATCAAACTCTTCTTTCCATGTTATTGGATGTAGTTATTTATAGTGCAACATTTTCCCATATTGCACTATAAACAACCAATCACATTACTGTATTAACTTCTGCTATTTTATAAGCCACAATGCCAGTAGCCAGTGCAGTTCATACAACACTGGAGTCATATGACATGTTCAGTAACTTGGCTGCTGCATTCTGCACCAGCTACAAGCAACATACCAAGCCTCCAGCTACACTTGAGGTATACAGCATTGCAGTATTCAAGCTTGGATGCACTTAATACTGTGAGAGAGCAGAGTACTACCCGGTGGCTGGAAAGTCCTTCATTTTTTGTTTTTTTTAGTTACTGGGTATTGTACCTCTCCTGGCTCTAACACTGTAGTAACAAATTCTAGTCAGATCCACCATGGTTGCATAATGAAGTTAGTGAGATTGTGTTGAATTGTGAAGGATACATGGAGAAACAACACAATGCTTTTTAACTAGTAAGATTTGTTTTATTTTCTATTCTAAGGAAGGCAGACACAATATTAGGAAAATATATGGAGGTGTTGATTTTAATGGAAGGAATGGTAAGCAATAAAGGTTTTGTGTAAAGATCATATACTCATAGCAATAGAAACAGACTGATTCAGAACCCTGGAACCCCACCATCAGAATCAATTAGGAATGCACATTTCATTGTTCATATTGAGGCCAATCAAACCAGACATCATGACTCAGTTGGTCTATACTTCTATGGCATGGCTAACCCCAGTTCTGCAGATGCAGTCCCTGTTCTCTACATTAAGATGCAGCATTTTATCTATGGACTACTGATTGCTACTTTTGTGATTGACAACAGGACTGCGACACTTTCCTCTATGCACAATTAGAACAAAAAAAAAATATTTAGGATAATACATTTTTCCCAGATAACACATGGGTGCTCCTATTTTACATAGCAACACTTATTCCAGTTTCTGTTATACACAGACTTGTGCCTAGGAATTACAGAGTTTGGATCAGTCCAATTTCAGATATTAGGTTACTGCTATTTAATATATGACAATGCATATGTCACCTTGGGAATATTTCTATATTGTCCTTTTTTGGGGGGGGGATTTTGCATAGAACATACAGTGACACTCATGATATCAATCACAAAATTAGTATTCCATACTTATTACACCAAGCTGTTCCATCTTACTGTTCAGAATAGAAACTGCATCTGTGAAGTGGGGGTTGACCATACCATGCAAAGATACCTCAACTCATCGTCATGATGGTTGCCAAGAGACCAGAAGGAAAAGTATGCCTCTTTACAGACACAAAGATCTGCAACAGGGTTGATACACAGGGGAAGGTGGAAAGGATGAGAAGGGACTTGGCAAGGTTGGAGGAATGGTCAGAAGTATGGTAGCTTGAATTCAATGCAAAGAAGTGCAAAGTAATGCAACTGGGAAATAAAAACCCAGGGGAAGAGTACACAATGGGGGGGGGAGTAGTAACAACAACAAAAATGGAAAGGGACCGGGGGGTACTCACATCAGATGACCTTAAGGTTAGCAAGCAATGTAAGAAGTCAGTAGGGATGGCTAGGGGATATGGGGATGTATAGGGAGAGGCATCACCAGTAGAAGACAGGAAGTTGTTATCCTTCTGTACAGATAATTTGTGAGACCCCATCTGGAGTACTGCATCCAGTTTTGGAGACCCCATCTTCGCAAGGACATAGACAGATGGAGACAGTCCAGAGGAAGGCAACTAAAATATTGCAGGGTCTGCAAGAGAATAAAGGAGCTTAATATATATATCATTGAGGAAAGGAGGGAGAGGGGAGACATGATAGAAACGTTTAAGTACCTCAAGGGAATCAACAAAGTCCAAGAGGGTGGTATCTTTCAGAAAAAGAGATGTGCAAGAACAAGGGGACACAATCTGAAGATGGGGGGATGGCTCAGGGGTAATGTGAGGAAGTATTTTTTCACAGAGATGGTGGTGGATGCATGGAACAGCCTTCATGAGGAGGTTGTGGGGTCAAAAATAGTGGGGGAATTCAAGAATGCATGGGACAGACATAAGACAATTCTTGTGAGGGGGTAGGAAGAAATAGACTGTTGGTTAACTAGGATCTGCAGCTTATCCAGTATGTAGGGATATTGGCAGACTAGGTGGGCCAAGCGGTCCTTATCTACCATCAAAGTCTATGTTTCTATGATTTTTGTGTTGCATCTTTTTTTTTTTTTACTATGCTTCATGAAATGTGCATTCCCTATTGATTCAGATGGTGGGGTTAAAGGGTTTCACATCTTTGTGTTTCTTTCATACCATTATATGACTGGATGTGAAAAGAACTTAAAACTATTTTTGAGTTTACTTTCAGTACATTACAAGTTGTTTTACAGGTCCTGTACTATTCTACAGTACATAGCAGACTACATGAATTTTAATTTATTCATTTTTATACTTGTCATTCTTTAAATCACAGTTGGAGCGCTTAGTAGCTGTGTACAATAGTAAGATAGGCCCTATGATTTTCATAAAATACATGCATCATAAAATAACTCGGATCATAAAAAACAAAAAATGGGAATTTCTAGATACTGAACCAAGTCTGTATAATGTGATAGCAGCATGACCACAATTAACATTTAAACAAACCAGTACTGTACAAGATACCCTTGAGGTTCAATGCAGGGAAATGCAAGGTACTGCACCTGGGGGCCAGAAACCCGGGCCAAGTGTACACCCTGGGGGGGGAATGCTACAAGTCTCGATGGCTGAGAGGGACCTGGGGGTGGTGGTGGATGTCAAGATGAACAACTCAGAGACTTGTAGGAGGGCAGCAGCCAAGGCCAACAGGATGCTGGGATGCATCGCTAGGGGGATCACCTCCAGAAGGAGGGAAGTGATACTCCCTCTGTATAACTACTTGGTGAGGCTGCACCTCGAGTACTGCATGCAGTTTTGGAGGCCACACTTAAAGAGGGACATTAAACTCCTGGAGAGGGTCCAGAGGAGGGCAACCAAAATGATTTGGGGCTTGGGGGACAGGACCTATGGGGAGAGGCTCGAAGAGCTAAATATGTACACATTGGAAGAGAGAAGGGACCAGGGGGACATGATAGAGGTCTTCAGGTACATGAAGGGGTTAAATAGGGGAGGAGCAGTCAGGCTGCTTTGAAGGAAGGAGGAGGGGGCAACTAGAGAGCATGGGTGGAAGCTGGAAGGGGGAAGAGTCAGGGGAGAAAGGAGGAGGTGCTACTTCACTGAGAGGGTGGTGGAGCCATGGAATGCACTGCCCAGGGGGCTGGTGGAGGCAGAGACAGTGGAGGGGTTCAAGAGGGGGTGGGACAGGTACAAGGGAAGCATTCTGGAAGCAAAATCCAGTGCAGCGAGAATATCCGGAACTGGGAAGGGAGAAGCCAGCGAAGGCGAGGGGGTAGCAAGGTCAGCTCCCAGGGTGGGGGCTGACCAAACAAGCATACATGAAAGACCATTAGGCCTATTCTGCTGGCATTTTAGTATGTTAGTATGTTAAATCTATATTTATAACAGTAACATTTAATCTGAGAACAACTTGAATGCCTGACAGTCCACACTGAAGAAATGATTTTGACAGCTTGAGAGGAGACATGCAAAGGGGATAGCTTCAGTGAGAATCTTACTGGATTTATGAATGTCACAGTTTGCAGCCAAGAGGTTTAAATGAAGATATCAGCCTGCATAGTTATTTATAGTGTTTGCATTTTTCAGAACTGTAACTTGTTTAGTGAAAAAAATTATTTTCCAGGAACTGGGAGGAATCAGTATATATTTTCATTGGTTTTACTGTGTATATGATGTATTTTTTATATGTCATTACTTGTAAGATATGTGTTTTGCACCCTTGTTTCTATGGTTACAAGCTTCATAAAACTACACACACAAAAAAAAGGCAAAGAAAACCAAGTTATGTTTAGCATCTTGTTTACAAGGGGGTCTTCAGAAATCAATGTGATCATTATAAAGAAACTGAGAAGTTATAGGTATTGAACCTTGTTATTCAAAGGGCAAAAAAATTACAATTAAAAACTGATAAAGGTGTAAAGCTGTAAATAAGAGTGAAACAACCATGCTGGTATGCACACCACATAAAGTAGTTCTTGAAAGGATACAGATTGGGGACGGCTCAATTAACACTGCAAGTCCAGAAAAAAATATACATTGTCACCTCTTGATGTACTGAAATGATACAGCTGATGCAAAATACAAAGCAAGGTGGCGGGGCCGAGGTTGGAGGATGGGTGTGGATAACACCATATACCCAGCAGGAGGGACTTTACCTCTCTCGGAATTTATTTGTGAAAATGAGTGATCAAGATACAAATGTAAGCTGAGCCAAGGCTGGTTAAAAAAAAAGTTGCTTAACTTGTAGACTTGAAATAATCATATGTCTTCCTTTCTGTAACATCTTTCCATGCACAAACAGGCTTTGGCTTTGAAGCTAACTTGCTTAATTGTGTTTGGTAGATTTTACTTCTGATTTCTGTTTATGACGGGCAGTAAACATTACTGCATGAAAAGGCTTTACAATTGAAGTGCCTATAAAGTGAGGAACTACACAGTGACATAAAAACATCACTTTATAGGAGCTTCAAAGGCAAAGTCTGTTCCAGGAATATTAACTGCCAGTCATGAAAAGAAGTCAGGAGTCAAAACTACAAAAAACAGTTAAGTAACTCACAGTTGCACTAGCAAATATGATTTACACTTTTACAAACATTTATCAAGTAAAAAGACATGCTTCAACTTATTCTAAAAACACAGAAGCAAAACACAGTAACCACACAGGCTCAGTACACACTGCATTTCCAACAAAACACTGGCCTGCTGTAGGGGCTATTAGACATCAAACCAAAGGGCACTCTGGGAAGACTATTCTGGACAAGATGCAATAAAACAAACCTGAATGGCAGCCCCCAGAGGTCATAAAACACCCAGGGAAAGCAGGGAAAGTTAGAAAAAAACTCCTCTGACAGCCTAGGCAGAAACAAAACACTGGGATGAAGTAAGAACTCAAAACTGGTAGTAATACATGTATTTTCCTTTTTTTAACATATGTATTTCTAAATGCATTACTAACACGAATGCTGTCAAAGTTTTGAAACTATTAAGAAGACAAACTATACATATATATATATATATATATATATATATATATATATATGCATCTATAGTATACAAATATTGTTAATCCCAAATGCTGAACTTCATGTTTTTAGTATATAAATGTTTGAGAAAAACCTGAGGCTTTTTCATCTTGAATTAGAATGCTGTGTCTATTATTTTCCTTGGGAGCTGTAGTTTCAGGCACTCCTTAATTAATCTTTCCTTCTAAGTCCCCGGGTGGCTCTGATAATCATTTGTTCCTAGGGTGTTTAAGTCAATTTGAAGGCATTATGTATCTTCTGTTCTCCTAGTCCTCAATAAAATGCAGGGGCTCCACAACTCGATCATTCCACAGACTTGTTCTGTTGCTTGCTCCAGGTCCCAAACCAGTGTGTCTTGTTCCAACATGATAGATCCACCTCATGCCCCTCCCACATGAATAAAAAAGGCGGGGTGGATCTTTAGGAGCTTCTCAGGTGGTGGTGGGGGTGAATCTTACTCCCCCCCCAAAAAAGAATGCTGCCTTCCTCTACTGAGGTTCCAGTTCTTGTACCGCCCATTTAAGAAAGAAAATAGTACCCTGCAACCATTGACTAACATGAAAGCATATTTATTTGAGGGTGGAAAACATTTCTTGGAGGAGGGTAAGGCGGAGGAGAATATTTACACCTTCAGTCAGTTCCAAGGACAGAAAACATGACACCACTCCTTTTGTACATGCAAAATGTCTGCAGGATCCACCTACTGCAGCCGTAAAAACGTTGTTACTGAGCATAACATCTGTTCTGCTACAATACACTTGTTTCCTTAGAATCTTTGGATGTAGTCTATCTGGCACCAGAGGCTTGTTCATTCTCAACCAGTTCTTTTCTGCTTCTCCCCTATAGATTTTAATCTCTTCATTCAAACTGGTCATATCCCACTCCCTATCATCTGCCTTGTCTTAATTGTTTTTTATTTGTTGGTAACCTGGTAAGGCCCATTGAGCACAAGGCCCATTTACAGGGATGATCTGGGAGCACAGTGTCACCCAGTGAGCTAATGGATCCTGTGGGACTCAAATCCAGGTCTGCTGGATGCACCAAATTCATTCACAGCTCATTGCTCTAACCTCATGGCTATACTGTACTGTACTGTTGTCCAGCCAATGTTTTACCCAGGCTACCACCCTGGGACTCTGTTCCAGGCTAGCTAATTTGTTTATTAATCTTTTGTGTGGGACTGTGTCAAATGCCTTGCTAAAGTCTAGGTAGGCCATGTCCACAGCCCCTCCCTGGTCTACTACTTTGGTTACCCAGTCAAAGAAATTGATTAGATTCATCTGACATGACCTTCCTACTGTGAATCCATGCTGCCTTGGGTCCTGTGCTCTATTGGCCTCTAGGTACTCAACAATTCTTTCCTTCAGAAGTGATTCCATCATTTTCTCTACCACAGAGGTCAAACTGACAGGTCTGTAGTTTCCTGCCTCTGTCTTGCTCCTACTTTTGTGAAGGGAAATCACATCCACCTTCCTTCAGTCCTCAGGTACCATCCCATCCTCCCATGATTTGTTAAAAAGGGTAGTCAGTGGTGTCACCGGTTCTCCCCTTAATTCTTTTAGAATTCTGGGGTAAATCCCATCAGGCTCCATTGCTTTGTCCACCTTCAGTTTTAGGAGTTCTTTCAGAACCCTTTCTTCTGTGAAAGGACTGAGATCGACCCCTCTATCCAGAGCGCTTCTGTTAACTGGATTAGGTACCATCCCTACTCCTCTTTTGTGAATATTGAGCAGAAGTATTTGTTCAGTATCCCTGCTTTTTCACTGTCCCTCTCTGCCCACCCACTGTCCATTCTGTTCAGCCTCACTATCCCTCCCTTTGTCTTTCTATTCTCCCTAATGTACCTATAAAAGGTTTTATCCCCCTTCTTAACCGAGTTGGCTATCTTTTCCTCAGTTTGGGCCTTTGCTATTCTGACTGCCTTCCCTGCTTCCTTCTGCTTTATTTATTTATTAGAACATCAGTTTAACAACCTTTGAGCCAGAGGCTCATTTACAAAGGTACCTCGTCACAGAGAGGACAAAACAGTGCAAGCAACAAACATCAGGGCAGACAAAAAAATCAGAGTACATTTAGGAATCAGGCAAAAATACAGGCATATGTCAAACACAGTATACAACAGGCTTACATGTGAGCTTTACAGAGTAGACAATATACAGTAGTTACATGGAGATTGATTCAGTGGGCAGATAAAGGTAAGGCTGGGTGGAAGACATCAGAAGAGGAGTGTGGGAAGATAGTAGCAAGTAAAGGTAGAGCTGGACAGAAGGTCAGAGAAGCGACTCAGTGAGCTTTGTCTGGAAGGATAGGAGGAGGCTTAGAGGCAGGTACAGCTGTGTGTTGAGAGCAGGTGATTTCTAAGGCTAGTTTTAAAATAAGATAACGAGGCGGCATCAGTGATTCTGGTGGGAAGGGCGTTATACCAACAGGGGGCTCTGTAGGGGTAAGCCCTTTGACCTTGCGAGGTTCTCGCCCTCGGTATAACCAGTGCAGTTTTGCGGGATATATGGGTATGCACTGTAGGGTTTGCCCAGTGGATAACTGGTACAGTTCTCTATTCTGCTCCTTTTGTGTTTCCTTATGCTTCCTAAATGCTATCTTTTTCTCCCTAACCTTTCTCACCACCTCTTTTGAGAACCATAGTGGCTTTTTCTTTCATTTTAATTTGTTTATTTGCTTCACACAAAGGCTTGTTGCCTCTGTGATGGCAGTTTTGATGTTTCCCATTGTTGCTCCACCCCTCCTTCTTGCCTGTTTGCTAGTGCTTTTCTAAGGCACTCTCCCATTTTAACAAATTCAGCCCTCCTGAAGTCCTGTACCCTCACTTTTGTATGGCTTGACTCTGCAGGTGAGTTTATCATGAAGCACACTGTTTGGTGGTCACTTGTTCCCAGATGGCTACCCACTTCTAGATCTGAGATCCTCTCACTGTCCCCATTAGAGAGTATGAGGTCTAAGATTGCTCCCTCCCAAGTGGGTTCCAACACTAGCTGTCTGAGGCATGCCCCCTGTACAGCATCAATTATGGCCCTGCTCTTGGATGTGGCTGCAGCAAAGGTGCTCCAGTTAACATCTGGCATATTCGGGTCCCCCATCAACAATATCTCCCCTTTCTCTGCCATCCTAGGTATGCCTTCTATCATATCCTTGCCTTTTCCCTCCCCTTGAGATGGGGGTCTGTATACAACCCCTGTGTGGACTGTGGTGCCATTTCTAGTCTCTACGGTGACCCACAGTGCCTCCTCTCTTCCCTGTTTACTCTTTTCTTCCATTGTTTTTATCCCTTCCCTTACATAGAGAGCTACTCCTCCACCTCTTCTACCCTCCCTCTCTCTCCTGTAGATTGTGTACCCTGGTATGTTAACATCCCATTCATGGTTCTCTGTGTACCATGTTTCTGTGACTGCCATGATATCCAGGCATCCCTCTTCCATCAAGGCCACCAGTTCAGGGAGCTTGTTGCCCAGACTACAGGCATTGGTACTCATTACCCTCCATTTCCTGATGGCCTTACCCCTATTTGTAACTTCACTGTTCTTACTGCCTTTGTTGTTTTCTCCATTTACCCCTGCTCTTCTCCCTATCAATTTCTCTATCTTGGTGTTTACCTCCCTAACTACCCTGATTTTTTGGGGGGGCTAGGAATTCCCTGCTCCTTTCCCATGCCTCACCCCTTGGCTAGTTTAAATGCTTGCCGATGAAGCATTTAAACCTATCACCTAGGACCCTGGTTCCCCTCCTGGACAGATGCAGACCATCACTCCAGTATAGGCCTGCATCACTCCAGGTGGACTCCCAGCCCCCAATGATGCCAAACCCCTAAGCTCTGCACCAGTTTTTCAACCACTGATTGAATCCCATGGTGTGGAGCACCCTAGCCTCACCCATGCCATAGACAGGCAGCACCTCTGAGAAAGTTACCATGCATGCTACTTGTCTTAGGCCCCTTCCCAACACCACAAACTCCTCCTGCACTGTTCTGATCCCTTTCCAAGCCAGGTCATTTGTCTTTAGGTGGACAATGACATCCAGCTCCCTCCCTCGTGCAGCTGCTCCCACGATCCTGAGGATTCACTCCCTGTCCCTCCAAACCATGGCACCTGGCAGGCACCTTACCTCCCTCTCCCCCCCTCCTCCCATAGTTCTATTCTTAAGGTCATCTGATATGATATGCTCCTTTGAATGAATAAATGTGGTGTATCTATACTGGAAGTGGGGAAGTAGTGCCAGCCGGGTGGTGGGACGAGGCAGTGACTTGTCTAATATGTTCATAAATACATAGTGATATGTCTACTGTATACATAAATACTGATAAGTCTACGGTGTACATACATGAAATTTGTATACACAGTAGCTCAAATAACAGCATTTATGTAGTGGCTTTCTTGTCCATGCCCATTGCATAAATATTCATATGGGGAGGTGCTGCCGGTGGGGGACATCAACCTGTCACATGTAGACTGGAGCCTCCCAGCAGTGGCTTCAGCTACAAATGGGGACATCTTGGACACTTTGCAGGGGGCATTCCTCAGGCAACTAGTCAGAACCCACCTGTGATGGGGTAGTACTCAACCTGGGTACTCACTAACAGGTGCAGTGTTGCAGACATCAAGGTTGGAGGCCACCTGGGGGCCAGTGATCACTGTACAGTGTGGTTCAATATAAGAATGGCTGCAGAATCAAATTACATAAGGTTGAGGGCCCTGACTTCAGGAAGGCAGATTTTATAAAGATGGGCAAATCCCTCAGGGTGGCCTCATTGGGGGGGCATGACCTGGGTGGGGTGGAGGAGCAATGGGTGAAGCTAAAAGGAAACATAGTAAAAGCAACAAACCTCTGCATCAAACAAGTGAGCAAAAGCAATAGGAAAAATAAACTGCTATTTTAAGGTAAAGGCTAAAAGGATAGCACTCAGGAGGTGTTAGGAGATGCAGAGGGATGATTACAGGGAGGTATATCAGGGAAATAGAGGGAACCAAGCTGAAGAGGGAATAGCCCAGGAGGTAATGAAAGGGGACAATACATTTTTCAGGTATGTAAATGAAAGTGAAAAGAGGAAGACCAGGGGTGGGACTGTAAGGTTAAAAAGAGAAGGGTGGACTGTGCAGAGGGAGACCAGGAAAAGGCAGATATCCTGAACAAATACTTTTGTTCAGTGTTCACAAAGGAAGGAGAAGTGGAGGGGCCACAAAAAAAGGAATAGAAGCTCTGGAGGGAGGGATGTGAGCACTAGTCCTTTTTCAGGGGAGAGAGGACTGGGACCAGATGGTTTGCATCTGAGGATATTGAGGGAGCTCAGGTAGATCCTGGCTGCACCTCTGACAGGCCTATTTTACAGCTCATTGGAAATAGAAGTGGTTCCAGAAGAGTGCAGAATGGTGGATGTAGTCCCTCTACACAAAAGTGGTAGCAAGGAGGAGGCTGGCAACTATATGCCAATCAGCCTGATATCATTGCTGGGAAAGTAAATAGAATCACTGCTAAAGGAAAGGATTGTGGAATATCTTGAATCCAGTGGGTTACAAGACCCAAGGCAGCGTGGCTTCACAGAGGGGATGTCATATCAAATGGCACTGATAGATTTCTTTGACTGGGTGACAAAGGAATTAGATTAGGGTGGAGTGGTGGATCTGGCCTGCCTAGATTTTGGTAAGTCTTTCAACACCATTCCACATAGGAGACTAGTAAGCAAGCTGGGTAGCTTAGATGTGAGTCTAAACATGGTGATCTGGATAAGAAATTGGGGACAGGCGACAGGCAACAGAGGGTAGTGGTAAACAGAGTTCACGCTGAGGAAGGGAAAGTGACCATGGGGTGCCTGAGGGATCAGTGCTGGGACCAGTCCTCTTTAATGTCTTTATAAGTGATACTGCACATGAGCTGGAAGGGAAGGTCAGCCTCTTTGTGGGTGACACCAAAATCTGTAATATGGTGAACACTACGGGGGAGGGTGGAAGGGATGAGCAGAGACCTAAGAAAACAAGAGGAGTGGTCAGATGTATGGCAACTTGGTCTCATTGCAAAAAAGTGCAAAATAATCCCCTCATTTTTTTTATTTAAAAACTGGTAATCGGGAAAGGCAAACTGAGCTAAGGCTCATTTCCAGGTGTGACCCAGGACTTTTTTTATTAAAAAAAATGTAGGGCACAGAAACCCGGGGCAGAGCACACATGGATGGAGTGTTATTGATAACTACCACACAGGAAAGAGACTGAGGGTAATCATGTCTGATGACCTAAAGGTGGCCAGACAGTGTGACAAGGCAGTCAGGAGGGCTAGTGGGATGCTGGGGTGCATAGAGAGGGGTATCACCAGCATAAACAGGGAGGTTTTGTTGACTCTGTATAGATCGCAGGGAAGACCTAACAGAGTACTGTGTCCTGTTCTGGAAATCACATCTCTTTGGAAGGACATAAACAGAGTGGAGGTGGTCCACAGGAGGGCAACTAAAATGGTGCAGGGTCTGCATCAAAAACCCCATGAGGAAAAAATAAATAACCTCAATATGTACATACTAGAAGAGAGGCGGAAGGGGGGGATATGCAGAAACCTTTACATACCTCACAGCGCTAAATAAGGTACAGGAGGAAAATATTTTTCAGGAAAAGGCATTCAAGAACAAGGGGACATGCTATGAAACTGGAGGGGGTAGATTCTTAAGAATGTAAAAAGTACTTCTTAGCTGGCCGGTGGCACTGAGGGTTAGCGCTGGATGTCACACCTACAGCGCTACGCGGCGACCCGGTTCAGGAACAGACCCGGGTCATTGGGGGTCGGCCGGGGGAGGGAGGATGGAGCATCCCAACGGATGCTCTCCTCCCTTGGGGTGGGATGCCAGGGGCGCGCTTGGAGTGCCTGACGTCCTGAAAGGGTCACTGGATGCACCGACTCCTGAAAGGACACGGTGGCTCCGTCTAGCGGAGCCGGGAAGGGGGGATGCTGTTAGGCACTTGAGAGGAGCGTGCGTCAGCACGCAGACTCTCTGCGCTGGTGTCTCAGAGGGCGGGGTTAAGGGGGGAAACAAGACAACTCTGAGGAAAAATGCCCTCTGATCACCTACATGAAGTTCTCCGGAGCCGGCCTTGCCACCCTCCGACCAGGGGTAGACCCCAATGTGCAGCTGCCGCAGGGGGAAGGGGAGAAAAAGGGGGCCTCTCCTCACCCCGCCCGGGGGGTAATCCGGGCCATCAAGGTGCCCCCAATGGCAGTGTGGAACTCTAGGGGCAGACCAAGCTGGTCGGCAGAGGTGGGAGCCATCACTCCGTGTAGGATGGAAGGAGTGGTGATTGGAAGGGACAGTAAGGAGTGGATAAAAAATAAGTAGAAAAAAAAAAGTACTTCTTTACAGAAAGAGTGGTGGATTCTTGGAACAGCCTTCCAGCAGAGGTTGTAAGGGCAAAAACAGTGGTGGGGTTCAAGAATGATTGGATAAGTTCAAGGCAATCATAAAGGAAGGGGGGAGCTGTAGATCAAGTATGGTCCACAGTAATAATGTAGGTAGGTAAAAATGGGAAAACTGGGTGGGCCAAGCTGTCCTCATCTGCCATCATATTCTATATTTCTATTTACGAAATACATGGTTGGCTCTTCCCCCATATGAACCATTATCATATATTTTCCTGTACACCTCCCAATTACAGCTGTATACTTACAGCTGTATACCTCCCAATTAGTGCTGTATACCTTGGGAGGTATACAGCTATTCAACTCCCAGTTAAGGCTGTACCTGTATATCATGGAGAAAAACTCCCCTCCCCCAATGCAGAAGCATTCCCTCCCCAACACTTAAAACCTAACAGCCACTGTGGGGAAAATAAAACTCATTTCCCCCAGTCCATGAGCACCCCTCCAACACTCAAAGCCTAACAGCCATGTTTGCAGGCAACCCTCTTCCTGCCTCACCTCCCCCCACCTGAAACTCTCCACATAAAGTTTGAGGCTGGCTGCAAGGAACACATAAGATCCTCTCATATGTAGCAGCTGCCTCTCCCTCCAAGCTCCAGCTCTCTCACATGTTGCCACAGCTAAAGCCACTTACTCCACTGGCTCCATGGGCCCTGATGACACACATCATTCCCTGACCATGAACCATCCTCCCATGACCCCACTAACTATCTAAAGGATGACCAGCCTGGATGTGCCACTTCCCTTACAGAAATAATTTTATAAAAATGTTTTCATGCTGCACACATAAAACTACCCATGTGATATGCATGCTGCAAGCATGCTTTAAATGTTAAACTGGAACTGATTGCATGCACATGGCATGCACACAGCAAGTAAGTGTGGAAAGCATGCTTTTTATGTTAAATTAGAACAGACTGCATGCATGTGGCATGCATGCAAAATGTAAGTGGTCAATGATAACTGCATACATAAAAATTAAATGACTTTCTCAGGCTCACACAGTGTACAAGTGGGGGTTGAGATTCAAACCCAGGTCTTCAGGTCTCCAGGTCTTCTGGTTTGCAGTTCAGTGCCTTTACCCACTAAACTCTACTGCCTGCATACATATGGCTCACTTGTACTTCAGTACAAGTCTGCATACATCTGTAAGCATGTGGCATACTTATAGTCACTGATATACTTTTTAGTTGTCTTGCCCCCCCATCTCAGCTGCAAAGCTGAACTGTAGCACACATACCAATGGAAACACATGAGGTTCTTCCCACCCCAGTACACACACTTACCCACAAAACTACTTAATTACTTCTGTTTGGCCTGTACTCCTACTATTTTCTCTCCATAGTTCTGAAAGCTTCTACACAAAGACTTTAAGGGGCAAACACAAAAGTAGTAATAACTCGACACCCCACCCACATGGCCAGCGCCCCCATGCAAGCACACTGTAGCAGGTGTGGCTACACTGCTACAGACAACCCACCAAGTATGGATATAAGTTGAGAGTCTCTTACTGTACCTGAGTACTAGGGAGCAAGAGGTAGAAGTCTTTAAGAGATGATGTCCATGGGTCAGAGTGCTGGGGTGTATCCCCTTGAAATGAATGATGTAATTTTTTTATTACTATTTTATACATTATGATGGTGAGTTGGAGAATAATGAAGGACACTGTTCTACAAACAAGGCCCTTGTTAGTTGAGCTGTGGCCTTCATTAATCTCTAACTCTCCATCACAAATGTATAAAATAGTAATAAAAAAATCCTCATTCATTTCAATGGTACATGCCCCTGCACTCTCCCTTGCTCTATGCAATAATGTGCCTGAGCATGAGGATGCGGATGTCAGCTTCACAGGCTGGGGGGAGCATATCAACCAGGGGAGGCCAGTTGCTAGTTAGCCCTTGGGGGCAAGCTCTGGAATGTCTGGAATGTCTCTAAAAGGTAAAACTTATTTGCTGTGACTGAAAAGTGATATGCAAATTAGGAAAAATTCAAATGTATAAGATTCATCTGTCTACACCCCGGAACAATGCATCAGATTTGGGCTTAAACCCACTCACTTACTAACCAATTTTTTTCCTGGCTGAAGTTCTGAACTCCCACCCCCCAAAAAATAAAACTTTGATTCAGTGTCTCTTCCCAATTCCATTTCAATCAATGCCCATCCAACATGGGTTGTGAAGCCGCCCAAAGGTGCAGAAACATGAAAAACACATTAATATTTTAGTCCTTCCTCCTTTCTTAATCCCCCTGCAAAAAAAAATACTTTTACTCACCTGACTATCTGGCCAAAACCTGTGGCCTAGCTTAGTGTGCCACCTTCCCAGTTTTCATTCTGCTCCTCCCCTGTCCTTCTGCCAGAAGCTGGATGCTAGAACTGACTATCTCAGGTCCCCAACATGGTCTGTGACCAAGTCACCCCCCAACTGAACTCACCCAACCTGTGTCACTTGCTTCTTGCTTGGCTTCTGCCATGGCTGCTGCCACATTGCACTGATCAAGGCCTATGAGGGCTACCCACACCACTGTCACTGATGCTGCAAGGCCTAGCTTGCTGCCGTAGGGGGCCTACACTGTTTTTTTTGTGAGTCGAGCCTAGTAGAGTAAGTAGGTAGCCTAGTCATGAGTTAGCTTCTAGCTCAACCCCAGCTCCTTCAGCCACCAAGGGAAACAGAGACTCACTAAGAAAAGACCAACAAAAATATGCCACCACAACACTGCTATTGAGAGTCTAGTGCTCACTGACTCCTCCAAGCTGTAGTGTGTAGCCTGTCTACTCTGTGGCGGGAAGGACAGTGTCCCACTCACATGACTCATGTGCTCTTGCTTGGCTGGAGCTCCTCCATGTCATGTGTGATGGCGCCTCCGCTAAAAGGTGGAGAGAGTGGACAACACAATACAGACACAGTCGAGTCAGGAGTGCACCTGCAGCATGAGAGCAACACAGGCCAAGGAGGCACTTATTGTGCAAAAGATTAAATCCAAGTTTAATGGCATTATTGCCACACCATAAGAACAACCTAGGCACAAATGCGGGGGGGAGGGATCTTCCCCCTCTGCTCTACCTAAATGGCACCCCTGCTTTATGGTAGAAATTAATTCTCAGGGGTTAACATCAGTACAACTAAATACAATGGTTTTCACTTTGTTCTGAGGTACTGCATCTCCATGTTTCAGGATGTGTCCTGAACATTGTGAGGGTTTGTGTCCCTCATTGTCCCTCATTTGGATGCCCATGTCCCTCATTTCAGTGACAAAATGTGAGGTATGGTGCATGCTTCCAAGACCCTACTCAGCACAAATAGTGCTAAGCATGGCCTTAGTGTATATGCTCAATACAGAATGACAAAGGGAAAGTACTGTAAGTGAGCCATAACAGTCATGGAGAAACACATATGGAACACTAAATATGCATAAGGGGATTTGCAAAGCCCAAAACAAAAAGGTCAGGCTTCACGACACAGAGGCCCCTCTTCCCACATCTAGAATGGGGGATGTTGGCTGACTATATCCTGGGCATTTAATGCAGTAAGCAAACAATACTTTACAAATGAATGGCAATTTAATGACAAAAATCAAAAGCCATTAAACAACCTGCAAAAGGATCAGAATTAATGAGTTTACCTAATTTTGATTGGGAATCAATGAAAAAGGTATTTTATTGACTCTAATTGCTAGCAGTAGTATGATAAATAGAAACTGATGTGTTTTTTTATGAGATTTGCACCAGCTTAGTTGCTGCATGCATGGCAAGCATGCAACACGTGAACCAGATGTGATTTTTAAATGATGTTCACACCAGCTTAACTGCTGCACTCATGTCAAACGTGCAATACGTGAACCTGATGTTATTTTTTTAGAATATATTTGCACCAGCTTACCTGCTGCACATATCAAGCTTGCAGCATGCGAACCTGATGTGTATTTTAGACTGTTTTGCATAGGTTCACTTTGTGTATGTGAACCACATGCAAACTTTGCACAATTATGCATGTGGCATTCATTCCGCATGTATGTAGCATACTTATATTTCTGTAAGGGTTTATAAAGGGAACCCTACACTACAGAAAAAAGAAAGAGAGGAAAAGTAGCCCTTTACCAAAACTTCGCTACACTACAGAAATATATGTGGCCAAACAAGGCAAACCTGAAAATGACCCCAAACTGACCTGACCTAATCTGATACAAGGTAAATAAAGTTACAAAAAATGGGGACTTCTGGTGGTGTCACGGCAATGACAACAGGTTGAACCCATGAGCTCTGTCGGCCATTTGTTTCAGTTGATTAAAATCCACATTCAAATCAGCTTAATATCAGCAAAATTAATAAAAGCAAGTGTCTTACGATGACTAGTAAAACATCCAAACTAAAATATGAAAAGGCGAACACTCTGACTCATTCAAACTGAAATCTGGAAAGGCAAACACTCTGACTGGCAAACTCAAACAATTGTTGGTGGACACCAGGTTGAAGGGATTCACAGGCTGTGCTGCAGGATTGAACACTCTGACTGGCAAACTCAAACAATTGTTGGTGGACACCAGGTTGAAGGGATTCACAGGCTGTGCTGCAGGATCGCATGGCAGCTCACCATCAGTCTCACTCATAGGCCTGGATGTAGAGGAAGAGGAACGACTGAGCAGGTTGGAGAGAGAAATACAAAAGATCCTTAAGCAAATGAACAAAACTGAATTGTCCATCACAAACTTAAGAATGGACTTGAGAAGTATCAAAAGGAAACAGGCTGAAATGGAGGTGAAGGTGACTCAAGATCAGGTGTCCTTTGTTGAAACAGGACTGGGATACACAGGCAAGACATGAATGCACAGATTGTTTCTGCCTGACCTGTTTTCAGCATCCTTCAGTCTTGCCTGTGTATTCCCGTCCTGTTTCAACAAACAGCACCTGTTCTTGAGCAGGAAGAAATGCAGGTGAGGGGGGTACAGGCAAAGTGGGCAAGCGTTAAGGATGCAATACTTGAAGCAACATCCCATTGTGTTAGGGAGAAAAGCAAGAGCAAAAGAAGGAGGAAACCACTTTGGTTCTCAAAGACAGTAGCAGAAAAAATTAAAGCCAAAAGATTAGCCTTCAGGAAATGTAAGGGAACACAGCGAGATGAAGATAGGGAGGCATACCAAACTTCCCTAAGGGAAGCAGGGAAGGCAGTAAGGCAGGCAAAGGCCCAAACCGAGGAAACACCAGCACAAACAGTAAAAGAAGGGGACAAGACTTTCTAGAGATACATTAGTGAAAGGAGAAAGTCCAGAGGGGGTATTGCTAAGATCAAAGGGGATAAGGGGAGAGTGTGGAGGAGGACCAAGGAAAAACATCTATCCCAAATAGATACTTCTTCTCAGTATTTACTGAGGAGAAGGTAGGGCAGGGTCCACAGCTCAGCACCATGGACGAGAGGGGAGTAAGAGACACACAAGTCCCTTCACAATAGAAAGGGTCCTACAAGAGCTCACTAAGCTCAGGGTGGACAAGACAATAGAACCTGATGGCATACACCCCAGGGTACTAAAGGAGCTGAGGGGTGGAACTAGCAGAGCCATTATCAGAACTGTTTAGTGAGTCACTAAGCACAAGAGAGGTCCCAGAAGACTGGAGAAGGGCTCATATGATCCCACTCCACAAGAGTGGCAGCAGGGAGGAGGTAGGAAACTACAGACCTGTTAGTCTTTCCTCAGTAGTGCACAAGATTATGGAGGCACTCCTTAAGGAAAGGACAGTGCAACACCTGGAATCCATAGGAGCATAGGATCCAAGATAGCATGGGTTTACAAAAGGAAGGTCCTGTCAAACTAATCTCATAGATTTCTTTGACTGGGTAACCAGAGTGGTGGACCAAGGGGGTGCAGTTGATGTCACCTACCTTGACTTCAGCAAAGCTTTTGATACTGTTCCACATAGAAGATTGATTAATAAGCTTGGTAGGCTCGGGGTGAGTCAGAGGTTGGTCAACTGGGTTGCAAGCTGGTTGGTGGGAAGAAAACAGATAGTGATAGTAAACAGTATACAGTCAGAAGAGATGCAAATCACAAGTGGGGTATCTCAGGGATCAGTTCTTGGGCCAGTCCTTTTCAATATCTTCATCAGTGACATTGCAGATGGACCGGAGGGTAAGGTTTGTCTGTTTGCAGATGACACCAAGATCTGCAAGAGTAGATGATCCAGATGGGGTGGGCAGAATGAGGAGATATCTGGATAAACTGGCAAAATGGTCGGAAAAGTGGCAACTGGGGTTTAACGCAAAGAAGTGCAAGATCATGCACATAGGGAAGAGAAACGTTGAAGCTACCTATAGGTTAGGAGGGAGTTGCTGGCAATCACAAGGGAAGAAACAGACTTGGGCATCATTATCACAGATGACATGAAATCATCCAAGCAGACCACTAAAGCAGTAGGTAAGGCTAGAGGGATATTGGGGTATATTAGTAGGGGTATCACAAGTCGTAAGAAGGAGGTAATAATCCCTCTTTACAAGACACTGGTTAGGCCCCATCTGGAGTACTGCATGCAGTACTGGAGGCCGCACCTGCACAAGGACATTAACAAAATGGAAGCAGTTCAGAGAAGGGCAACCAAAATGGTGCAGGGACTGCATCAGAAAACATATGAGGACAGATTAATGGAGCTCAATATGTATATCCTACAGCAAAGGAGGGAAAGAGGTGATATAATCGAAACAGTCAAACATCTTAAGGGCATTAACAAGGTGAATGAGTCTAACATGTTTCAATATAAGAAAAATAGCAGGACAAGAAAAGACAGCATGAGATTAGAGGGAGGCCGATTAAGGGGTAATGTGAGAAAGTTCTTTTTCACAGAAAGGGTGGTGGATGCATGGAATGGCCTACCTCAGGAAGTGGTGGATATGAATACAGTGCAGGGCTTCAAACAGGCATAGGATAGGCATAAGGGAGCAATACAGATGAGTATGAATAGATAGGCCATTGACAGAGTAAAGGCCTATGGCACATTCATAAGGTAGAACAAATGGGCAGACTGGATGGGCCCTGTGGTTATCTGCCGTCAACTTCTATGTTTCTGTGTTTCTATAAACAAACAAATAAATATTCGTTTTCGATTGTAAAACTGCCCAGGTTCCAGACAATAGAGAACATGCTGTCAGAAGCCTGGCATCAAGGACATTTAAATTCTATAAGCAAAGAATATTTTTTGATCGTGACTTCACCTCTGAACTGCAAACTAAGAGACAATTGGTACATACAGTGGCCAAGTAAAAGAAAAAACTGGAATTAAAGCCCAGCTCAAGTTTCCCAGCAAAACAAACTGCACCTTGATTCTGGTGTTAAAATCTACGATTCCCTACTTGATGCAGCTCTGAAACTTAAACAGCTCAAAATTGCCATGCCAGATCTATTCATGGAGAATTTAGAGCAAAGTTACTTTGCGTTGCCTGAGGAGTTGTGGGCCATAACAGGTAGAGATGATAGACAGAGGTCACCTTACCCAAACATCTAGCACTGGAGATAGCAGGCATTATAGAGAGAATAATGCATAGGTGACTGTTATGAAGTTTTTTTTTTTACACCTGAGGTGTGTGATGACTCATAAAACTTGAGAGCAAAGCTCAAGAGGTTTGTTAGGTCATCACACACTGAGGGTCTGCAAAAAAACTTCATAGACACACAGCTGATTATGCTTTATTTTTTATAATTACTGGTACAAGGAGTGAATGCTTTTATTCTGTACACACACACACACACGCATGCATGCACACTAGGGACATTCTTTTGTTTTGTTATTTTCTTTGTAAACTGTACCTGCAGAACCATGGATAACTAGTAGCACAAGAAGCGAGTGAACCCTTGTCCCATTACCAATTGGAGTCACTGTCTCCGGAACCCATTGCACAGCAGGATCAACTGATAAATACTGAAAAAAAAGAATGATGAGAAGTAGAGACTTACAAGAGGGAAATGATCATTTGAAGTAGCAGCTTGTTGCTGAGCGACAAACGGAGCCACCATGTTTGCAGAACTCTTCTGCCCACCCACACAGAGAATGAGAGACAATCAAGTAGTGTGCTACAAGGAACTGAAGTGAGAGTGGAACAAATGGCCATGAAAACCTGGTAACCCAGTTATTATGGCATTTCAAAAACTATGTCAAACTGTTCATTAAAAAGGGTCACCAGTAATTATAAAATTATAATAACCGTGTTCTATTTTTTCCCATAGAGAAACCGTGGCATAATTTGCCATTATAAAGGAATGTTTATAATGGCAAACATGAGCCACTTTCCCTATGAGAAAAGCACGAGCCAACATTACCCTGGAGACAAATCTCCTGTGCCACTATCTCCCATAAAACAGTATTTTCCCCTTGAGCAGTTACTTCAGAACCAGCAGTGCAGAGACCAGTAAATCTTCTGTACCCTAAAACAAAAAGAAAATGTCAGTTCATTTTACAGTCCAAAGTACTTCTGAAAGACTAAGCTTCATACAAGACCAACAAAACAAAAATACTGTTCGGAAGACAGAAAGTGACCTCAGTCTCTTCAGAACGTTTCTCATGGCAGTAGGAGACAGCACAGATTTTGTATTATTTGAACCCAAAAAGTTATACAGTAAAATCGCAGACTTTCTCTATGTGTTAAAAAGACAAGATGGCACTGATTACGAGCCGGGCACAATAAGGAGCATTGTAGCGAGCATCGACAGAGAACTATCTGTAAAAAAGTACCCATTTTCAATATTCAAAGGTCCAGACACAACATTTATCAAAACTAAAAAAACACTAGCAGTCAAACAAATTCAGTTAAAAAAGGCAGGCAAGGGCAACCGCCCAAATAAAGAGCAACCCTTTTCTGACGAAGATGTGGAATAATTATATCTCTCTGGCGCACTGTCCATGTCTAATCCAGCTGGGCTACTGAATTTTTTATTCTTTAACTTTGGCATTTAGTATGTCTTACGTACCAAAGAACAGTATGCCCTTCAATGGGAGGACATAAGGAAGGGAGTTGATATGAATGGAAACAGCTACCTAGAATACTGTGAACACTAGAGAAAAAACACAAACAGGGGAAAACCCCTGTGATGTCCGCCCTGTAAACCCACATATTTACGCCAACACTGAAAATCCAGACAGAGATATTGTGAGGGCATATGATCTATTCAAGGCACAAAGACCCCCAGAAATGTTGCAAGCAGAAGCACCCTTTTATATTGCCCCGAACACCAACAGGAAACTATCCTCATTCTGGTACTGCAATATGAATACTAGAATTAATAAAATGAGAAAAATTATGCTTCAATGAAGTTTGAATCTGGCCTTCCAGACAATAGAAGAATCACCAATCACAGCACTCGAAAAACAAGTATTCAGTGGCTAATTGATCATGACATTCCCCCTACAGAAGTCCAGCAAACCTCTGGCCACAGAAACATACAATCTAGTAACTACTACTCCATCCTCTCTGAAAGGAAGCAGCAGCACATCAGTCACCTCCTTATGTACTCCATGTGCCAAGAAATGGTATCCACATCAGAAAGAGCGAGTCTAGCCATCCCTACAACAAGCAGCAACGTACTTGCAGAGCCTGGCACTAGCAATACACTCATCTCCATATTCGGAAGCAGCTGCATTTTCTACAGTGAAGTAAAAGTAAACATCTACCACTCTGCACCACCAGAAAAATTAAGAAGAGTGCAAGTAATCCATGACTCCGACAGCTCGGATTAAGGTATGTAAATGTTGATGCCCCCCTCTCAGAACTTCCTCTCTTTTCCACCAAGCTGAAATGACATCTTTCTGTTTCCCCTCGCTCTGCAGGTCACATGTTGCTGTATCCACAGTAACCGACAGAGCTCAGCAATACCACCCAGCGACTGAAAGAGGACACCCTAGCAATGGACTTTCTTCTCCTTACTACAATTTAATTTTTCTTAGAAGCTTTCAATAAACTAAAAATTTGATAAGTTCACCTAACATTTAGCATTTAATATTTTACTTCATACTAACCCGTTCCAGTTCCTACAGAGAAAACCAACTAAAGACTTTGTTGAATTGACGTTTTCATACTGGTAGTTTAATAGTTAAACTAAAATAAAAAACCTTCCTCTTTGACAAATAAAGACTTCAAGCAAAAAAACAAGGTAAGACTACTCCTACATTTAATTACTGTAGTCCAGAATATGTTCGCTTCCCTTAAAGTTCACTGGACCTGCTGCCAACACTTGTTCATGGCTGACAATGTTCACTATGCGCTACCATTTTTATAATAGGATATTAATAGCAGTAATATTAGCTTTCAGAAATGTTCGCTTATTTCTTAAAATCACAAACATAGTGAAAATAATACTCAAGCGAACATTTTCTGGAATACAGTATTCTTCACAGCCACTTTATACTCTCATTCACAAAATTTGCAAATTATTTTATATTATACCACGGACCTCACCGACTGACCAATCACAGACGCAGCCTGGCACTTTACCTTCATTGATTATTCACTGATAATCACTGCAAAAGGTGCCAGCCTGCCACTGTCTGTGCCACCCTATCACATAAATCCCTCTGACACCCAAAACAACATAAAAGCGCCGCCATATTTGCTCGCAGTAAAGTCGCTCGCTAATGACGAAACTAACAAAACCAAAAAAATGGACACATCATTCGAATTAATAGACAACAAAGAGCTAAATGCAATCTTCAATATGCTCAAACAGCAATACAGACCCATACCCAAAGCAAATCTACTTTTCCATGACTTACATGCTCCGGTAGTCCCTCTGTCTTCAGTGGCCGAAACTGCTGGCATCTCCACTGGCAGTGTGCCTGTCACAGCATCACCATCCCCCGCAGTGCAGAACTCAAAATCTGCAGTCCTCACTGTCGTCGTCCAACCAGCCAATCCTGAGGGGAAAAAAAGACAACGTCACCAGGAAGTAACAGATGAAGAAATATTACACCTAGAAAGAGAAAGGCATGAGATAGTAACACAAAAGCAAACTCAATGGGCAATAAACGTTTTTTTTGACTGGTGTGCACAAAAAGGTAAAGAAATACACTTAAGCACCATAACTGCATCACAATTAAATAACATACTTTGAGAGTTCTACAGTACAGTCCGTAACAGTGATGGCAATGAATACTGTCTCACTAGTTACACATGCCTAAGAGCTGGACTAAATCAATATCTAAACAACCCTCCCCTAAGTCGAAGCTTTAATCTAATGGCTGACACAGAATTCAGCACCGCTAACAACATCTTTAAAGGTGTAGTAAAGCGCTTCAGAAAATAAGGTAAAGACAAAACTCAGCATCACCCTCCATTAGCAATCAATCAGCTCACTCAACTCAGAAATTCTCCAGCCTTAACACCAGACACAGCCGCAGGTCTTGTAAAAAAAGTCTGGTTAGACATAGTTTTACATTTTGCTCACAGAGGAAACGAAGGCATAAGACAGCTGACAACTCAATCCTTCGAAATAAAAACCACAGAAAATGGTGAAGAATATCTAACTAAAAGTTTCAACGAACAAAGTAAAAACCATAAAGAATTAAATGACCCCACAAAACAATTTACAAGAGGATGTATGTTCGCACAACCAAACAATTCTCTCTGCCCACTCAGTAGTTATAAAAAATACCTTTCCAAACTACCTACAAATGCAACTTCTCTATTTATTCATCCAAAAAAATGTGATCAAGCACTCCTCAACGACATGCCAGTGTGGTACATAGCAGAACCCATGGGAGTTAACTTCCTAGCCAACATGCTGCCTCATATCTGAAAAGAAGCACATTTAGACACTATCTTCACTAACCACTCACTCTGCGCCACTGCAGTCACTCTTTTAAGCAATTCTGGCATGGAAGCCAGACAAATAATGACTATTACAAGACACAAAAGCGAAGCTTCACTAAGGAGCTATTGGCGCCCAAATCTCCAAGAGTTCAAAAAATGGGGTGAAATCATCCGTGGAGAAAGCAGCAACGAATATCTATACCCTCAACCCGAACCACACTGTAGCAAACAAATTAATACTGCACAAACAAGTATACCTCTGCCATCTCCAACCACTTCTGGTAGACCACAAACAAGCATGATAACTACAAGCAAAATCAACCAAGAAGAAAAAAACGAAGATCTTCCAGCACTTCCTCACCCACCTCAACAAGCTGCGCATCTTTCCACAGCCACCGGAAACAACGAATCAGATGACCAGCCACGTCCGAAAATACCCTCCATAGAAAAGCTCGTAAATTATGGAACTATAAATTTCATCTGCAAATAGCAAGTAAGGCAGCACACCTTTCGAAAAAACTGCTCCTCCATTTAAAAAAAAAAATAAATGACCACTCTTTCTTTTTCCTCCTCTCCAACAGGTCACACCACACACGTACAACATCGACAGCATTTAAAGCAACAGAGCCTGCACTTGAAAACCCACAAATTCTGCTTACAAGTTATGAACTTTTACAAAATAAAGACTGCAATTATAACAGTTTGTCAGTTCTCAGTTAAAATACCTAAATGTTCATCTGTGTTCCACTTTCCAATAACAAAGGAGTGCACTCACAACCTTCCTCTCTTAAAATCTCTTTAACTGTGCACCTATGTATTCCTTGTCACAATAAATTATTTTTTCTATTGCAACCAATGGACTACTTTTCTGTAGGGGATGAATATCTCCTCTATAAAAATAATTTTTTTAATAAAACTAAACAAAAATCTCAACAATTGCCTAAATCTAAAACAATTTACCATGGTATAATCGCAATAAGCCGCATGGGCAAACCACCCCAGCCGTGGTAAATCCCCTGATAACCCACACCCCCTCGTAGCTTATTGCTTAATTATTGCTGAGGCAAAAAAAAAAACGCAACCCAGCAAATATATAAAATAAAATATGGGGTACTGTGTGTGTAATGTCGAAGTTTACACACACCCTCGGGGTTAGATGCTTGCATAAACCCCTCAAGTGTGTGTAAACTTCTCATTACACATACCACTCCACATAGGAGCTGGGTTTGTTAAATTTTTGTTGGGGCCCAGGGGTCAGGGGTCAAAGCCCCACCCCCTGGCCCAGGGGTTAGAGGTCAACCACCACAGGGGCATAAGGGTCAGGGGTCAGTTGTCTACCCACCACTACCACTAGGGGTCTATGGGAGCAGAGTACCTTGTATAATGTGGTGGTCTGGGGGTTAAGCTCCTGGCCTCAGATATGTGAAAAGAATTGAAACATTATTTAAAAGGCTTGTTTTTAAACTTTAACAGGAAGAAACATTTTTGGGGGGAGGGCATTTTGGGGGGTGGTGATTACACTTAAAAACCTGCTATTTCATTTGATGCTGTATGTGAATGTTAATAAATATTGTACTACAGTGTGGTGTCTTACTGTCTTCTGGTCTTTCTTTGTTGTTTTGGCTATGACCGAGGTCATGGCCTGGGTGCAGGTGGGTGAGGGAACACAAGACACCAGGGAAGAGATTAGGGAACCATTCGCACTGGGAAGGGGGGTGGTATCAGAGACACATGTTCCTCTTTATAAGGGGTTGGGATCAGATCGGGGAGGGATGGATGCACCACTACACAACAGCAACACATTCCCTACTGTCCTGGAGCAGGCTTGGAGGGGAGGGGATCAACTGTACACCAGAGAGGGAGTACTGTGTGACATGCGTGGAAGGGTGGGTGGCCCACCCTGACTCAGGCACACTTCCACCATCAACTGCTTCAGTTGCAAAGTCAAGCATGTTTACCATCAGAAACACGGCAACGCCATCCAAATACATCCACAGTATGAATGTAGCATATACATTTCACAGGTAACCTCAGCGACCAGAAATCTTTAATAATTGCGTGTGGTCAGTGGAGGCCATCTTTAATGACATGAGTCATTAATTACTACATGACCCTCAAAAGGTCTGAGAAAACCACAAATAAACTAAGCATTATCATAGGATGTGAGAAATAGATTGTTGCTAAAAGTCCATATGATGATTTTTTTGCCAGCAAACATACTGACACAGCAAGAATATTGGTAACAGGCCTTTCGTTTCCAAATACACCATACTTTTCCTCAAAAAAAAAAAAGACACATCCTCTATTTCACAATTCCATTAAATGCATTTTCAGTTTACAACTTGTAAATGAATTTAGGTTTTATAATGTGATATAAGCCACTTGCCTTTGAATGAACATTAATAATTAGTCAAGCTGTCACAAGTTAGAAGACCATAAATTTGGAGAGACACACACTATGCAACTAAGAGACTAAGTAGGGGGCCGGCCCGGTGGTGCAGAGGGTTGAGGCACTGGACGCCACACCTTGTGTCACACCAGTGACCCAGGTTCGGGAATGAACCCGGGCAGCAGTTCGTCAGTGGGGAAGGGGAAGAGATTGAGCATCCAGAGGACTGCTCTCTCTTCCCTGGGGAGGGCTGAGGTAACAGCCGCTCATCCAGCAACCTCTGGTGGAGGCTGGGGGTAGCCGAAACAGAGTCATGGTGTATGCCAGGGGGTGGAGCCGCAGCATGCATTGCCTTAGCAGGCAGGCTCCACAGGGGCTTCACTAACTAAGAAAATACCTCCCTCCGATAGGCGAAGGTGCCTTCCACCCAAGGACCACACTCCCAATAGTCAGGCACGACTGTCTCCTTACCCCGCCTCCTCCCCTGCCTGGTTTCAACCCTATGAGAAAGAGTGCCCTGGACGGGGGCGGCCTTCCCTGGAGGTACCCAGGATTCCAGTGCCAGGGGTTGAGGAGAGAGATAAGCCGTGTCATGCCGGAGGTAGAGTCCTGGACTGGGTGGTCGCTGAAGAGAGTTCGTAAGGGCTCCAGTAGGAAGAAAAAATTGAGTTTGAAAAAAAAAAATTAGACTAAGTAGGGATGTCATGTCAACATATTAAGTTCACAAATTTAAGAGAACTAGTTAGCCGACACTCCCACCCCCCACCCCTGAAGCCTGACCACCCAAGTAGACTTCAGAAAACAAACAAATGAAAAAAAAAACATTGTGCCCACACACTTACTCACAGTGATGGTCATCCTATTAAACTTCACCAGCTGGCAGCATACTAGGCGCTGCTGCACGGTTCCATCTCGTGATGGTGTGCATTGACGCACACTACTCTCTCACATGCTTCATGAGCGAGCAGTGCGGTGCCACACAGTAACATTAGAGGGCACCGCACTGCATCCACCAAGTTGCCTAGCAACAGAGTTTACGAGTGGGACTGTCAATAAGTGCAGGCACTTGAAAGTTTTTTCATACAAAAAGCCTAGTTGGATAGTCAGGCTTCAGGAGGTGGGGACTGGGGAGAATCACTTATACCCTTTAACATCCTTCCCCACTCCCCGCTCAGCCACCAGCCTGCACAATCACTTCACCCGCCAGACAAAGTCCCAGTAGTACTGCCCAACCCCTGCTAACAACCACTTGGGATGCACTATATAAACTGTACAACATAAATAAAAAAAATAATATGGGAGTAACCATAATGTCACAAGCAGTGCATGATGATCTCGAGTAGAGAGAAAGCAACAAGAATACATGAACTCTTCAGGAGCAAATATCCTGTTTTCATGCAAATGGACTCAGTTAAAAATAATGTGGAGAAGAAATAAAGAACTAGTGCCCAGTTCTAAAACGTATGCGAGTTGCGACATGTGCCGCTATGCGGGGGACCCTGCACCCTATTCCAGAACAGGCAGGGCCCCCAGCACTTATGCCCTGTGACTGGTGGCAGCCACAGGGCTGCACCATGAGAAGGGCACACCCGACACAGGTGCCACTAGCTGCTGCCTGCAGGGCACAATTGGCGCAAGGCATGGCCCCCCCAGAGCCCCACATCCCAACAGCATGGCACTGCCCCACAGGGCTGGGGGCCACAGACCATCCTAGGGCACCTGGCATGCGGGGGAACAAGAACTGCCCCTGGGGGCACAGCACAGGGTTGGGGGCAAGGGGGTGCCAGCGACCCACAGTGGGCAGCCCTGTCACAAGGGGTGTGGTGGGCACCCATGGGGGACCATGGGGGGGTCAGCTGGAGGGGTGGCTGGCTCGCTGTTATGTTCCTCGTGGACGTAGGTACGGATATACCAGCTAGTAGCTGGTCTAACTGTACTCACACCATGGTCCACCGGGTCCCAATTGGAATTACGATTTGCGATTCCGCCAGCTGCCCTCTTGGAATACCGGTGTGATCGTTGCCGGAATCCCCCTTGCGCCATGTTGCAGGGGGTTGCTGGCATAGTGGGTGGTGTAACCCACATTTGGTGCAGGTGGCCTGCACAATGTCGCAGGCAGCCTCTTGTAATTGCACTGGGCGTAATGCATGTCATAAGATGCGATTTGCACCATAGGGTTTGGCGCACATCACCTTGCGACATGCTTAACCCCTTCTGCAAAAGGGCCCCTAATGTGAAATATGAGCTATCTGGACCTGTGTCTATTTGTCTAAATTTGTTGTGTTCAAGTTCTCCTGAATCCATCAGCTGCTCTTTAAAATTGCTAAGGCACACACCGTTTACGGAAAGGAGCACAGTACCCAGTTCAAAGACAGTCTAGTCACCTACAGAAGGAAATTCACTATAAACTGTAGGGTAGAATCTTGCTCGAGGTGGAACTATATCTGTCGAACATTGTACCACAGTACCTAGCTATGTCAGCTACTTTTTTGTTATGCTGCACTAGACTGTAGCCATAGCTACTGCAGCACACCAGTATTGAACACTTTCAGGCAGACATGGCACATAAACCTCCACTCTTCTTGAAAAAAACAGCCACGGCAGTGAGAGCAAACCTAGGAAGAGATCGGCAGACTGGTGATGAGAAAAAAAAAAAGAAAACAATTCAGTAGGGGCAAAGTCCTCTGTATTGACAAAGTGGACCATACTGTAAAAGACTATGTATGCCTCATCACAACCTTTTGTTCTGGAAAATGTTTTTCTCTGAAATATGGTACCCTCTTGTAACTTCTTTATGCTCTTATATCTGTCCACCCCTACCCGTCTCTCAGTGGTGGTTAGTATTCCCCCCTTCCCAGCCATGGGCCCATGGCACCCCACCCCAAGGGTCTAGTAGAACATGTCTGGGCACATCATGTGCTAGTACTGGGCTGGTAGTCAGTCACCCTAGGACCTCCCCTCCTAATTTTCAAGAAATCCATGGCGGGTGGGACCGTGGGTCCCTGTGTCAACTTTCCATCCCCCCACCACCTCAGTCCATCCCTGGAGGGTAGTGCTCATCACCACAGGGGAGTCAGTTTAACATCCCCACAACACTTGCACAACCAGGATCGGAGAGAAGGTGATCACCCAGGCTTTCTCTTTCCTCACCCCCAAACCCCACATCAATCAGGCAAGTCCCAATTTAAGAGCTTTAAAAGCATGTGCATGTGTGAGGACAAAAAGTTAGTCTAGAAAATCCCTCCAGATACTGTCATTTACTGCTCCCCTTTAATTACCCAACCTGTGGTATATCCTTCAGGATCATGAAAAACTGTGTGGCCCAGCAGTGTCCCGGCACCCAAACTTACATGGTGGCATTTGACCACACATGCTCTTTTAATAACACAATGCACAAGGCCTGCTGAAACACCTACACAGCAGATTAAGGTAATGCTGCGGGTCAGGGATGTTTCTCGTTTAGCCATATGGACCACAATCATTTCCTCCCCACTAAGTTCTGCCCCCCCAACACTTCAAAGTAGCTGATAGTTCTGTTGCTTTGCTTTGGCTGGAGACTGGGCACCCCATTAACCAGTTACCAGTGAAAAAAGTTCAAAACACAGAAGAAAACACCAGGTTTTGTAAACTGTAGGCTAGTAGAGAGATGAAAGAAGCCCCCCTACCCAACACCCTGGGGTCTCCCACATAATGTCACAGTCACACATAATTTCTGAGCATGGTGCACCCCATGCCTGGCTACTCTATGTGATTAGCAGAGGCCAAGGTCAGGAGAGAGTGTCTGTGGCAAAAATGGAGTCAGGTACTGCATCATTTCACTGCATATGCCATTATCAGTAAGTTACAGATATGGAGAGTCGGAGAGATACTTCTAAATATATTTTTTTTTGGACATGGCCATGGCCACATAGAAGCCACTCAAAGTAAAACCCATGCAGCAGCACATTAAGGTAAGTTCACCATCACCAAAACATTATTACAACACAAACATGACTCATGGGGTGTGGCCAGTGGACGAGACTGGACAAAGCAAGGTGCTGCAGCATGCTAAGGATAAACTCATCACCAAAGACTTCCATGGTGGGACCGTGCTTGCTTGCACCCATCCATGCCAGCTGCCCACACACAGTCTAAATATGCAAATGTCCTTGAAACTGGACAGGAAGAGGGCAAGAAGCACAATTCCACCTTGGAGTCAAAACTTATCTGCTGGCTGCCTGCAGACCTTGACTCTTTCCCTTGTCTCTTTAATTCCTTCGCCCATACAGATCCATACAATCCTTCACTGACAAGCTGTGGCACTATTGTGTACTTTCCAGCTTCCGCAATACAGTCATACAACTTTCCATTCCATTCCTTCCCTTTCCCTTTGAAGCCTGCCAGACCATAGACCCCATTTTCTTCACTCCAGCAGTCGACCTTGACTAAGTTGGTAAGAGAGAGGAAGGCTAAGGCTTCTGTTCTGGAGTGGCTACTGGCTAGTTGCTTGCTTGAAGCTTCCCCCATGCATCAGACAGTCAGCATCCCATCCCCACCACACCTTGCCTGGTTAGTGCTGGACCTGGGACTTCGGGACTTAGTGAAACTCCGGCTGTTAAGGCAATGCTGGGAATGGGATGGATCTCTTGGGGCCTTTGCCTTGCCCTGAGGGTGGGTGTACGTTACCACCCAGGCTGGTGCTGCTAGCCTGCTGCTCTCGACTACTCTCTCTGATGCTGCTGGCTGTCGGTGGCTCACTCCTGCTGGCTGTTGCTGCTGGGCTGCCTGCTCAGAGCTGCTCTGCTCCTCAGCTCCTGCTTTTCTTCTGTTCTGCTGTCGGACCGACAAGAACCGTAGCCCGGCATGCTGTGATATGACCCCAGACCCGCTGCAGACTAAGAGCGCACTTTCCCCTGAGGCCTGGACCTGCCCATGATCCTTCCTGCTCCTCCTCTCATCGCTGCAACCAAAGACCACCTCTGCAGGCTTCACCACATGGTCCACACTTCTCTACTTTGCTCTGTTGTGCCACTGCCCACTGGCCTGAGTCTTCACCGCCAGTGGCCGCTGCCCGGTCCAGAGTCCCACTACCCTCTACTCCTCACTGACTCCAGCTACGCTGGCTGCTTGTGTTGGCTCTTGGGTGGGTGGCTGTCTGATGGCACTACTGCTTTCTTCTTCCTCGGCTCCCCGTGTACTTTGCTTCCCTCCCAGTCTTCTTCTTCACTTGGCTTAGTTTCTTTCTTCCTTCCTTGGCTGGATCTCTAGCTGATTGTTCTTCTTCTCCCCCATGAAACCATTGCTGACACAGTCACTATCTCCTAGATGGCCCATCGTTGCACGCCTCAATATAAGCCCTCCCCCTGCCCAATCACAATGCCGCTGTGTGACTTTTGCCACCGAACCACCAATGATCTGATGAGGATGAGGATAGGGATCGCCGTGGAGGGCAGGTTGGACTCTGAATGGCCTGCGCCAAAAGTGCCAATTTAAAATAATGCCAGTCAGGTGAACACCACCAGCCCACCAATCAAAGAGGTCGAAGAGGAACGGGGGGGGGCCTGGGAGCCACGGTCACACAGAGAGGACGGTACACAGTTGGGCACGCGCCCAAGTCACATGCCCCATTATAGAATGGCGAGAAACCATTGTAAAAAAAAAAAAATGGTATAAAAAATATGGGTGGGGCTCTACCCAGGTCACAGAATATTGCTGGGGCCCATGCCCCATGGGCCCATACAACCTGACACCTATGCCACTCCATACATTATTCTATATGTAATAGAGATCACACACCAAGGCAGAGTCATCACAGAAAAGCGCTGGAGCCACGGTAGACTGAAAAGGAACAGTGGACAGCTTCAAACTTTTTTACTTTCTACAGTTCCTCAGTTGTTGGCTGAAAATGATTGCTAAACTTCAACTTAACTGGATTTCATACTAACACTCGAGTAGGTGTGTGTGTGTGGGGGGGGGGGTTCCAAGGATCAGGGGAGATTGGAGACCACAGGTGCAGACAGGATTTGTTTAGGGGGCACAGAGACCAGGACCACCTTAAAGATATATGAGGTGCATTGCTTCACACATTGCTCACAGCTCAAAATTGTGGACTGGGAAGGCTCTCACTCTTCTTTGTAAATTGCAGTCACAACAGGGCAGCTGCAGGAACTGTGCTGGAAGGGGGGGAGGCTCTAAGCCTGAGACTACTCTGTAAAGGGAAGGAAAAAGGTTTCCTTTATAGTGCCAGCAGCCATATTGGTAATAGGTGTTCCCTATGGTGCCCCATAATCCAATACATCCTGAAACTAATTTTGGCCTGAAACTTTTAGGAATGACAGGTAGGGAATGAGCGTAACATGGACACTGCCATAGGACCATGCAGAGATGCCTAGAAAGGCAAGCTGAGAGACTGAGCAGATGCAGGTGGGAGACATACTGCAGTAGGGCAAATGGCATGGTGGTGTTGGAGCGGCAACCCTCCAAGTGTCTCTCTGTGCACTGAGCCAAACACTACACATCAGATGAAGCCAATACTCACTAGTCCAGATGATGAGCCTGCATAGCTACTGGCTGTCTGTCCACTTTTGGGAGGCTGATGCTCAGGGAGTGGACATGGAGGACTAGTTTATCATAGATGGCTGTGTGATGGATTGCCAAGTTTCTGTTGGATGGTGGATCTTGACGATCAAGGAATGTCTCACGGGGGAGATAGGTACAGAGTCTGGGACATGGGAGTCCTCTCCCTCGGCAGCTGTTAGTACATAAGGAATGGTGGGTTGAGGTGCCATGGCCTTGATACATGCAGGACTATGCGTGGTGCAGTGCAGCTTTAGGTGGTTGACCCCAAACCAAACAGGGTGGTTGTGGTGTGCTTGCTCTCCCTCTTGGTTAAAGGACACTTTGGGACTGGTTGCAGTCACTTGGTCTGACAATCCTGCCCTGAGGTTCAGTTTCAGAGCCCCCTGAAAGAGGCCTGACCCTAAGGAGATAGTACAGTTTCATCCTTTGGGAGGGGTTACCTCAGAAGGCCCAATGACGGAGCTGGACTTCTCGGGATTGCCAATGGATAGCACTGACCAAGGGTCCCTAGTGCTAGCCTATAACAGGGCAGTTATGGGGGCCCTGGATGTCATTGCTCCATCCCGTATTTGCCCCTGTACTCTTCACCTGGGGGGTTCATGGTTTACCAGGGAGATCCATGGGTTGAAGAGACAGGGTCGAAGATTGGAGAGACGCTGGCGGAAAACTCGCCTGGAGATGGACAAGCTTAGACTGCTGGATCATTATAAGATCTATCAGTTAGCAATTTCCCATAAGAAGGCAGAGTTCCAGTCCAGGGAAATTGCTACAGCAAGGAATAGACTGGCCCAGCTCTTCCGGACTGTGGACAGACAGTGCAATCCAGCCTGTCTTCAAGCTGGTCGAGCTTTGTCACAGTTACAATGTGAGGAGTTTGCAATGTTCTTCACTGATAAGGTGTCCACCATCTGGGATGAGATCAGCCAGCGCCTCCCCACTGGGTCTTGCACTGATCAACCGATTGACACTAATGCCCAATTGACTTGGTTCACCTTTAGTCGGCAGTCATATATATAGTGTGGATTATCCAGACTTTGCATCCAACCTACTGTTGTTTGGATCCGGGCCTTACTCACCTATTGGTGGGGTGTGTAGAGGTTATTGGCCCAATCCTTACTGGGATAGTGGTGGTATCATTGGAGAGAGGGATCTTTCCAGATCCCTTGAAGGAGGCAGTGGTGCACCCCCTTTTGAAAAAGCCCTCCCTTGATCCTGAGTGCCTAGAAAACTACAGACCAGTCTCGAACCTCCCCTTTTTGGGGAAAGTTATTGAGAAGGTGGACACTTTGCAGCTGGAGGATCATTTAACCAGCAACACTATCTATGACCCTCTCCAGTCTTGCTTCAGGAAACGGCATAGCACTGAGACGGCTCTTGTACGGGTACTGAATGATCTCCTGATCTCCTGGCGAGAGATCGGAGAGCTTGTTCCATTTTGTTTCTCCTTGATCTCTCAGCAGCATTTGACATCGTAGATCATGGGGTGTTGCTCGAACACCTGTGGTTTCTCTGTGGACTAAGGGGGATGGTCCACAGTTGGTTTCAATCTTTCCTGCAGGGTAGGACTCAGAGAGTAGTGTCGGGGATTTATTCCTCGGCCTCTCACTACCTGTGCTGTGGGTGCCAAGGGTTCGTGTTTCAAGTTATTTATGTGTATATACTCCCATTGGGGGACATTATAAGACAGTATGGGTTGAGTTTTCATTGTTATGCTGATGACTTTCAGCTCTACATGTCTTTCGTGCCCAAGCAAGGGTCCGATTCAAGCATATTGTATAACAACTGCCTGCTGGAGGTACAGAACTGGATGAGTACCAACTAGCTAAAGTTGAACCCAGGAAAAACAGAGGTATTGGTAGTGGAGCCAGGGATGAGGATGTTAAGTTCGTGGGTGGGGAAACCCTCAGGTTTATTTCTGGGGAGGACCCCGCTTATGGCATCTGGCCAGGTGCATAACCTTGGTGTTATGTTTGATGAGGGCTTGACCCTGAGGGCACAGGAGTCGGCCATAGTCAAACCATCCTTTTTCCATCTAAGGAATATAGCACAGGTGAAACACTTGGTCCCACCTGAGGATCTTCCCACCCTGGTCCATGCCTTAGTTGCCAGTCATCTTGATTACTGCAATACCCTTTATCTAGGGCTGCCGGGAGTGGATATCCGCCGCTTGCAGCTGGTGCAAAATGTGGCGGCTAGGTTGTTGACTGGAATCCCGAGATCCAACCACATAACACCTGTGCTGCGCAAATTGCACTGGCAGCCTGTATAGTGGCGGATCACTTTCAAGGTCACATTACTGACCTATAAGGCCCTACATGGGTTGAGATCCCACTACCTGAAAGAACTCCTGACTTCTTACTGTCCTCCCACTCCCCCCAATCCTCTGGCGAGGGATTGCTAGAGATTCCCAGGGTAACCCTGAAAACATCTGGTGGAAGAACTTTTACCTTTATGGCACCTACCGTGTGGAATTCTCTACCTTGCCAGATATGAAATAGCCTGACTGTAGAAGGGTTTAAAAAAGCTCTTAAAACCTTCCTATTTAAACAGGCATTTTTGGAAATGTAAATTCTGCTATGCATAAAATGTTTTAATTGTTGTGGAGTTTAATATTGTATGGTGAAATTTTGTAAAGGTGCCCTGAGCTTAAGAAGGGCAGCTTATATAAATAAATTTTACCTTACCTTACCTTTACCTTACTTCCTTCAGGTCTGTCCTGATCCTCAGTGTTGCCTGGTTGGGGGGGGGGGTTGCACACCCTCATCACAAATACTGTGATCAGCCGTGGGAGCAGAAGCCATAATAGTGGCCTAGTTTATCTGCTTTCACACCTGTGGCATATCTAATAATGTTCCTCTTCAGCAGAGAGTGGAAAGTATTGCTCCTAATTAGATCAGGAGCCAATTGTCGGATTGCGTTCATCAATTTCATGGGCAGAATTACTAACCTAAGTGGTACCTGACAGGTACACATCTAGGAAGGTGTTTAAAGACTACTCAGTTTGTTTCTCCTTAACCAGCAAGTTAATCACAGGGCTCTGTCATGTTTAATACTTTCTGTGCCAACAGTTTCTAATGGCACAGCTTGTTTCGTGGTTATGGTTGAGGTTCATCTTTCATGGGTGCATAAGCCATAGATTAGGGGTCTTGCAGGATTTATTCAGTGCTCTTAGTTGGTTCCCCCCTGAATACAATATGGGATCATTAAATTAGTCTCTTGTAATGTTAAAGTGGTGAACTCCCCTATTAAAACAACAAAAATTCTATCTGACCTTAAACAGCTCAGTAGTGACATCTCATTTTTTTACAAGAAACACACTTGTCTACAGCATAACTCATGAAACTTTGTAGAAGGTGAGTAGGAGAGGTATTTGCAACATCACATCCCAGGGACCAAAAGGCAGGGATGGCCATCTTAAATAAAAGATGGCATCTACTCAAAATTGTTCCAGCTGAGACAAGTTTGGAAGGCTAGCTGATTATAATGATGGGTACGGTGCAAGGCGAGTTAACGTACTACATTTAGTTAACATATGTGCTCTGAATGAGAGGTCTGATCCCTTTTTTTAAGGACATCTGTGGTAAAATAGCCAAGTTACAGTGGGGGGTGGGTAGATCATTGTGTGGGTAGATTTCAGTTGCGCCCTATCACTGGCAGAGGACTGCTCCTCGGGACATCTGGGAACAAACATGCTTGCAGCCAAAACACATAAAGCAATAATGGAAGAACTTGGGATGGTGGTCATTTGGAGGCAGTTGCATAAGGGGGAACGGACTTTACTTTCTGTTCTCATCCACAAGCATCATATTCTAGAACTGATCTGTTTTTTTTACGTAGAAGGCTCTCTTATACAATATTGAAAGGTCAGACATTCACAACATAATGGCTCTGACAATTCTCCAATCACTTTTCTGCTATAGTTGGGCAGTCAGGAGAGACACTTGGTTTATTTATTTATTTGTACAATCAGATTTGCAACCTTTGAGCCAGAGGTTTGTTTACAAAGGTACCTCATCACAGAGAGGACAACAGTGTCACAATATTACAGTATGTTGACATACAGATTTACACAGATTTTACATAGTAGTATACAGACATTGTTACATATATTTTGTACATTTCATAAAACAGTAGTTACATAAATACAGATATCTGGCGGGGGGGGAATAAAGGAAACCAGGTGGGAGGAGGGGGGGGGAGGCGGAGGAGGCAATCCGTAGGACTTTGTTGAAGTACACTTAGTGATATGCGGGCAGCCTGTTAGTGACAGGAACAGCAGTGGGTGTTGAACAGGTGTCGAAATAAAAAATAAATAAGTCATGCCACTGCCATGAATAGAGTACACAAGGCAAAGCAAAGCAAACATCTAAGCAGCATTAGGGAATTAACAGAAATTGCACAAAGCTAACCTGGGCAATGTCCACCTTCAGGCAGCTCTGACCCAGGCCAGTCAGAAACTTAGAGACCAGGCTGGCCCGCTGACACAGGGTTTGGATTTCCACCTGCGACACTGACACCCTGGGTTCAAATCTGGACTGGAGATGTTGGAGGGCCAGCTGGGGAGGAGAACTGAGCATCCTGTGGACTGCTCCCCTCCTCTGGGGAAGGGTGTGTGATTGGCATGTGATTAACCCCTGGCGGAAGCCAGGGGAAATACAGCTGCTAGTGCCTGTTTCTGTGGGGGGGGGGGGCAGATGTCATCACTTCTGTCTTGGACGTCCTTGCACGTCCCACCTCTCAGGGGTCTTTCTCTGAAAAACCCTTGGGATTCCATCAGCGAGATGACATCCTTCCTGACCCTGGACTCTATACTGCAACCCACATCCCCTTGCCTCAGGGTGCATTCCAGTACCATAGTAGGAGTTCTATCAGGGAACTGGTGGCCCCACCCTGCAGAGAAAGCCAGGGTGCTTGAGGGGTGGAGGCGTGTCCCGGGATCGTGGGTGTTGGGGAAGAGCTGTGGGGATTGCAGGAGAGGACCAACGGTGGCTGGCGATGCCCCAACACCAAAAGTATAGTTAATTTAAAAAAAATAGAAACTTAAAGAGGCCAAAGACAGAAAACTGAAGGGACTGCTCAGGTATGCAAACCACAGATATTATGAAGTGGGGGAAGCAACCAAGCTGTTAGCATTCAGGTTGAAAAAAAATAACAGCAGATAGTGGTTCCAGGTATCTGGGTTAGGCACAGCCCCGCTCAGTTTTGGGTTACCCCTAATAAGATCACTCAGAGCTTTAGGGAATTTTACGAGGGCCTCTGTGATGACACAAAAAAGCCAGAAGAAGTCTGAGAATGCATGGCTAGGTTTTTAGAAGGGAGTCAAATTAGTTCTCTGTCAGAGGAAGTTAGTAGTAACCTTGAAAGGCCCATCTCAGATGAAGAGATCAATGCAGCAATTCTTGAGTCTAAAACTAGTAAGGCTCCAGGGCCTAATGGTTTTAATGCAGATTTTCACAAGCTGTTGAGGGAGAAGCTCACTCCAGTTTTACAAAAGGTTTATAATACTTGCATGGCAGGAAGTAAAATGCTACAGTACATACATTCAAGAAGTACTAATAACCATTCTTCCTAAGCCAAGGAAGGGCAAGGACATGTGCTGCATATAAACCAGCCTTTTTCCGAGTCCTGAACCAGCCCATAAAACTGTTCACCAAAGTACAGTATTGGCCAACAAGCTCAAGAATTGCATAGGCACTCTGATACACTCAGATCAGATGGTATGTATCCTAAAATACATTTACATAATAACATCAGACGCTTGTTAGATGTAATGGCCCATCACAGTAACACCAAAACTCTACCACTAAAATTGTTTGTGGATGCAGGAAAAGCATTTGATAGCTTGAACTGGCCATATTTGCAGGGAATGATGCAGACCATGGGTTTTGGGGAGAGATTCATGTCCTGGGTAGCAATTATATATGCCCAGACAGTGGGAAAAGTCTAAGTTAATGGCTTTATCTCAGAAGAGTTCAAGATAAGGAGGGGTAGGGATGTCCCTTGTCTCCGCTGCTCTTCGCACTCAGCATGAAGCTACTGGCTGCAGCTGTGTGACAGGCAGAGGCATTTCTGGGCATCAGAGTATATGACCAGGGTAAAAGAATATCCCTGTATAAGGATGATACACTTGATATATGTAGAGGAGCCAAAGAAATCTATCCCTAACTATCTTAGCATACTAGACCGCTTTGGTGCAGCCTCTCGCTTCAGAGCTAGTATAGACAAAATAGAAACCCTTTTCAGTGACTTTTTGGCAGAACACATGAAGGCACAGCTCTTATTTAAATGGGTGAGAGACAAAGTTTGCTATCTGGGTATTCAGATTTCTACCAGATTACACAAGCTTTATAGTGCCAATTATGGACCTCTTAAACAAAATATATTTGAAACCAAGATAGATGGAGTTCCCTACCCTATTTGTTCTCTGACAGGCTGGAAATGGTCAAAATGAACATCCTCCCCATGTATTTATTTTTGTACTGTTCACCCTGATAAGTGCCACCAGCAGGGCTAATTATTACATCTCTCCATGGTTTCTGTATCTCAGTTGTAGAACCTGTGGTGCAACACTTCTGTATGTAGACACTTCAGTAGTGAAGCAATGTATGTATAAGTATGCATGATTCTCATTAATTCCAAAAAGGTTTCCTCATTTCTCTCTCTGGAATGCAAGGGGAAATAATTTTGTGCATGTGTATCTAAGACCTTTCCTGCCCTCTGCATTGTGACTACATTACAATACTACGACTAAGTAAGAGTGAAATGCATATCTGTACATCAGCTGTGCTCTGTTTATTTATTTATTTAGTTTTTGTTGACTGGGTAAGTGCACTAGACAAATCCTGCCTATTTTCAGGCACGACCCGGGGGAGGGGGATACAGATGAATGCCAACTGACCTTGAACCAGACGAAACTGTTGGTGGTATTTTTAGTGAATGAGGGAAATTTGGCCAGGACACTGGGGAAATTTCCCTACTGTGTTGCTGGTGGTAGGGGGAGCTGCTGGCGCTAGTCTGCAGAATGGCAGACTGTGTTCAACCCTTCATGGAGATTGATGTCATGCCTGAAGCTGGCATGGAGATCATTAGTGTTCAGCCGGAGTTGGCTTTGTCTCGGGATATTGCTACTGAAAAGGCATTATCTTTGGAGACTCTTGAGGATGTGCATGGCATTAACCGTGCAGCGGGAGTCTCTGATGTGACTTTATGTCCAGATTTGCCCTCTGGAGAGAAGATTTCAGTTGCTTCTTTGGCACAGACTTTTCCTCCCAATGCAACAAATGGAGAAGACAGCTATTCTGCACTGGTTCCTTTAATTATGACAGCAACTCACTAGCCTCATTGTTCTGCTACTGTGACTCACCTGCCGGACGTCTCCTGTGCTGGAATGTGGAAATCAAGTGCTGCTGACGGCTCCTTTCCCTCGGCTGACTGGAGCAAGGATTCGGCCTTGTCGGATGCAGGTTGGATTTTCCAGGACGGTCACTGGAAACCAGATTCAGCATGGATATCTTTCATGCCCGATGTGCCTCTAACTTCTGGGGATTCAGTTCTTTCTCATGAAGCGGCAGCTCCGGATCCACGTCCTTCAGGTGACTGTTTAAAACCTTTTTTTTCTTCTGATTAAGCGGCTGATGATGGGGCTGGAACTGAGTTTCCCCACACTTCTCCCCCCCTTCCCCTCAATGTGAACAGTTTCGTTCAGGCCCCCGATTCTCTGATCTGTTTAGAAACAATAGGCTTGAACAGGCCCCCAGGAGGAATTCCGTTCATTTACGGTATGGGGGGGTCTTCAGGATCACCCGGACCATTTTTATGTGGTAAGGAGGCTGCTTAAAAATTCAATGAACTTTGAGGCCTCCGATATATATGCCCTCATCAACATCAGAGGGGAGGACACATTTGATGTCAGTTTTTAGTCATTTACAGGCCTTGATAAATTTTGGCAAAAGTATGAAACTTTGAAGACCGCTCCACTTTGGACTCCATTTTGGGTGATTCCCATTACGAAGCCATTGTTTAAAACAAGTAATATAATGTTCAGAAATTAAGGTGTTAATGTGGGGGATATACTTTATTGGTTAGAGAGTAAATGTACTGTGCTTGGCCTTCCTAAACCTATCATAGATGGGGAGGGAATTTGGACTGGGAGCTGGAAATTTAAAATCAAATTACACGTTGTGGGGGATAATGTACAATATATTCCAAACAGCTTTTTCCTAGGAAAAGATAGGGGGGGTATGTTTTTCTCCAGGCCAGCCGAAGGCCTGCTACAAGTGTGGCAGTACCCGACATTTGAGCAGCGCATGCGACAAGATTAAATGCACTTTGTGGGGAGTTGGACCATGATAGTGGGTCCTGCCGCAATGTTTTCCATTGCAACCTATGCGATGCACAAGGCCATGCATATCACCAGTGCCCATATGCTGGGCAAAATAATCAAGGGGGCCTTGATAAGGAAACTCTGATCTCTGAAGCCCAAGATTGGTTCAAGCCTAGCTCTGAGGATGCTACTGCCTTCAAGACAGACCCTCCCACTGCAGGCCCTTTGGGGGCTTCTAACCCAAGTCCTCTGATTCAAATCCCAGCTCTGATACATATGTTGAGAAGCAGCCTGCTGTGGCTCCAGATCCTTCCCAATCCACTGCATCTGGTATGCCCCCCCACTCCGAGTTTCAGAAACCTCACCCTAAAAGAGTTACGAGGTTCCATGCTAAGAAACTTGCTCAAACATCTACTCCTTTTACGCACAACACTTTTCAGGTTTTGCAGGACCAAGAGGGGGACTCAGAGTCCGATGTATCAGTTAAATCTGGGCTACTTCTGGCATGGATTGCGATGATGAAGGAGGTCCCGACTTATTGGAATCTAAGAAAAAAACAGGGTGTAAACGTAAAAGGGACAAAATTTAATACGTCCTTCTGGCTTCCTTGACTATAATCTCACTTAACACCTGCAGCATAAAAAATTCTAGGAAGTGTTTAGAGCTTTTGCACTTTTGTAAATCACAAACTGGTGACATTCTGTTTTTGCAAGAAACCTGATTTACTTCCTTATTTGATGTTACTTACACCAAAAAATTATGGGTTCAAGGGCCTTCCTTCTGGTCCTTCGGTCCTGATGCTGCAGACGGAGTCGGGATACTCTTTTACCATACTCATGTTCAGGTACTTCGGATGGTGGCTATTGTTCCAGGTAGGGCTCTGCTCCTGGACTGTTTATGTAAAGGGTATCCTCTTCGCCTTATTAACACCTATGCTCCTCAAATTAAATCAGCCAGGATTGAACTTTTCCATGATATTGAACATTATCTTTTTACTCCTAAACATATCATTTGGGGGGGTGATTTTAACTGCGGTTTGGATTTGAAATTCAAGAATTATGTACAACAGAAGGTGTACTGTGACTCCCATGCTCTTCACAAACTCCTTTTGAAAGCCTCTTTATTGGACACATATAGGGTTCTTCATCATGGCCCTGGACCTAGCTATAGACATAGCAGTTTCATTACTAGAATTGACTTTGTTTTTTCCCTCCCATTATTTATTACCCGCTGCTTTTCATTTGTTCCAATGTGAATTTTCTGACCACGTTATTGAAGGTTTGTTTCAATCTTTCCCAAATTCCTCCCCACTTTCCTGCCATGCCAACTAGATGGAAGCTGAACCCTGCTTTGCTTGCTCAGGTTCAGTTTCAGACTACCCTTGCAAAAGTGCTTGAACAACAGCAGTCGGTAGCTGTGCTTCATGATTCCTGGGGAGATTGGTGGGTGGCCACTAAACTCGAATTTCAGCATTTCTCCATGACTTTTCATAGAACAACTCAGACAGAGGATTAAATCACTTATTTAGGTCACAGGGCCCAGTTTTATAAATTGTTGTCCCTTCCCACTTCCTCAGATGTCCGAATCCAGGAGCAGATTGGTTCGCTTAAAACTAGAATGAGGCAATTCTATTACAGGAAAGCATGTCATATACATGATATCTTATCCTATGGTCTTAAGTCCACCCCTGTCTCTTACCCCTTCTCAGCCTGTAAACAGGCATTGGAGAGGAAACTTATGTATGGTCTGTTTAAATCTGAAGGCATTCTAAAGTCCACTGATGTCGAAATGTTACACATAGTCCAAAGAGTTTTACAGGGCCAGCATGGGCAGGCCTTCCAACCATCCAGTACTTGGGATATGCTTTTTGCTTTTTCCCCCCTAAACTGACTCCTCATCAGTCTCAGGAACTAGATTTACCCATATCCCAGACCGAGGTCAGGTTAGAAATTACCCGTCTGAAGATAGGGATTTCACCAGGTCTGGATGGCCTCATAAACAAATTCTATTAAATGTTTCTGGATGATGTTAGTCTAATATTGACCCATGTTTATAATGAAATACTAACCACCAATACTTTACCTTCAGGCTTCTCCAATGCCTTAACAATTTTTTTGTTTAAAAAAGGGGATAAACATGACATTGGTAATTGGCAGCCAATTAGCCTATTAAATTCAGACTATAAAATGTTCTCAGCTATTCTGTGTCACAGGCTCCACAAAGTCGCCACAACACTTATTCATCCTGTGCAAACCTGTTCTATCCCTGGTCACAACATTCAGCAAAATGTAACTTTACTGAGGAATGTATGTGAATGCAGTCGGTTGCAGAAGCGTACAGGGTGTTTATTATCCCTAGATCAAGCTAAAGCTTTCAACAGCATCTCCCACAATTTTTTATTTCAAGTTTTACATTGCTTTGGCTTTTCTTCAAAACTCAGGGCATTGGTTCATCTTTTATATGATTTGGTTAATGACTTAATGGGGGCTGGCATACAATTTTGTAGGGGAGTATGTCAGGAGTGCCCTGTGAGCCCTTTATTGTATACCTTTGTCTTGGACCCTTTAATTTGGGAACTCTTTCATCATCAAAATATCATGGGTCTTACTCCAGCTATAGAAGTTCCCGCTCAGTCATTGGCAGTTTATGCTGATGATATGTGTCTCTTGTTACGAGATAAGGCTTCTGGTCTGCTTGCCTTGGATATCTTGTCTCGGTTTGGTTCAATTGCTGGCACCATAGTAAATTATGAGAAGAGTGCAGGCATTTTTTTGGGGAAGGGGCCTTTTGATTCCTCCATTGGGCGGATATCTATTACCTCTGGCCCCCTTTAAATAATGGGGTGTTTCTTTGGTAATGGGGATCTGGCCGACCTCAACTGGAAACCTCGCATTGAACTGGGTGAAAGCAAGGTCCAATTATGGAAATCTTGGTCTTTTTCAAAGCAAAGACGAATTATGATTATTAAGAAATTTCTTCTTCCTATGTTTTTGTATTTCAGTTCTGTATTTCCCCAGCCAAAACAATACGATACTCGTTTATATAGTATTTTTTTCCAAATGCTATGGGGAAGTTGGTTAAACCCTGTTAAGTGTGATTTTACCTATCTACAGAGCAAAGCGGGTGGCCTTGGCATGATTAATCCTTTGTTTTTTTATTTTTCTTTCTTCATTAAATCTACTTTCAAGGAACCTGCGCAATATACATTGCATCCTTGGGATCATGGATGTTTTTTTTTGATCTAGGATTTTCTGACCAGGTGGTCTATTGAGGCCCCTATTATTAAGTCTACTTCTGGTGCTCCTTGGTTTATATATTTGGTAGCAACTAAATTAGGGACGTGGAAACTAGCTCAATCAGAGGTGCACCGACTTTCCCGAAAAGCTTTGTATATCGAAATAATGACTAGACATGTTTTAGTTGTAGTTGATTTCCCGAAATGCTTCCCCTCTAAAACATATCTGGCTTTATGGGTACTAAATGATAAATGAATTCCCTCAAAAATATGGGATGTTACTTGGCTCAGCTGCCATAGGAGACTGGAGTCAAGGGCAATTTAAAACATAAAGCTGTATCTGAAAGGCAATGTATCCGTTATGAATGCATTGGATTGGAAGAAACTATGGATCACTTTTTTCTTTCCTGTCATTATGCCAAGATCTTCTGGTCTGTTTTACTTACTAAGTGGGGTTGGGGTGCTTCGTGTCATGTTTCATATGAGTGCTTGGTCCTTGGGGATTATTCTTTTTTTTTCACATTAGTGTCCTAGCATCCTAGATGTAATTTTTTCATGCATCAAGTTTTATATGTGGCAGGCACGATGCTTGTTTTCCTTGCAGTATACTTATACACTGCCTTCAGTTGTGCTGCATCACATTGAATCTGCTTTGTTAGACCAGAAAACTTTTGAATCGGGACATTTGCCAGCTCATAAGTTCCATGAATATTGGAAACACGTTTATTGGATTTGAATCTTCCTAGAGACATTGTTACAGGAAGCTAAGCTGCTTTGTTTTTTCATTTGGTGTTTCTTTTTCTTGACATTTTCTTCAGTTTGAAGAGTTTCTTTTTCTTTTTCTGGGCATGTCTTCTTTTTTTTCTTTTGATTTTATTTGAGATGTTTGTAATGATGTTTTTTGTTTTCTTGCAATAAAAAATGCCCCTACTCTTTTCGATAAGTGCCATGGGATCTTTAACATCCACCTGAACTACCACCAGTCCAGGCAGATGGGACCTCGGTTTAACGTCTTATCTGAAAGACAGCACCTCAGAAGTGAAGCACACCTCTCATGCTGCACTACAGTGTCGGTACTGGGATATCAACCCAAGTGCCAGATGTGGGAACTGAACCCACAGCCCTCTGATCTATGTGATTTATGTGGTCTATGAAAAAAAACACAGTATAGCAGCAGAGAATGCATCAGTTGGTTCCATTATACTTGAGCACTTTGGGCCAGATACAGAAACCTTGTACATGCGGTGGGCCAGAAAGCCATGGAGTGCCCCACCCATGCCTGATGCGCACCTTCCATATGAACATGGTGGGGGGGCAGTTTCTTTAATTTGTAAACACTTTTACTTTTTACTGAATCCAAAATTTGAGATATTTATTTATTTGGTTTTTGTTTACCAGGTAAGTACACTAGACAACAATGTTGCCTATATTCAGGCACGACCCGGTTAGAGTACAGACATGGGAGACCAGAGTCAACATTAAAGAGTATTTCATGATGCAGCATGAGGTGAGAACAAACATTTGAACAGTATACAGCCAGGTATAGTCATTATCAGTGATGACAAAGAGAAACAGATAACATTACATTAATTATTTTCATCTGATGATACATCAATGACTAAATTGAAACGACAAACAGCAAACAAAACTTAAATGAAGTAGCATTATAACAATAGGATTTCTGCTGGGTGTGGGAAACTTTCAGATTTTGGAGACCAGCAGGAAATCAGTAAGTGCCATAGGGAGGAGAAAATGCTAGGAGAGAGGCTCAAGTTACAGCACAAGAGCAGCAGTTGGATTCTAATAGGTGTGCCTGAAGACCCAGTTTAAAGGCCTTGTGGGATTTGGAGAGTTTGATGTGGGAGGGAATGGAGTTCCAGGAGGGGGGGGCAGATATGGAGAAGGATCGTTCTCCTTTTTTGTGAGATATCTGGGAATTTCAAGTTGGGTTTGAGCAGATGCCCTGAGGAGGTATGCTTGGGAGGGCTGAGTTAATAGTTTGGCAAGGTATTTAGGGGACCCTGTTCTGATCATATTATCAATTGTACAGCCCGCAGAATAGTGTCTGAGCGAGTCTGAGGAGAGCCAATTTAGTTTTGAGTAGAGCAGGCAATGATGGGTAAGTCTGTGAGCAGAGATAGCAAATTTGCATATACTGTTATAGCAGATATGGCAGGCCTTGGAGGACTGTCATATCTCACAATTCCCTGCTCCATGCAGCACAGGGGATCCACTTTGGTGGCAGGCCATGCATCTGATTGAATACACACTGCCCTGCCCCACTCTGCTCCCAACATGCCTCCTCTGACCTTTCTGTACTGGTGTCCATAAGTGGGATGGAACCTGGTGTCCAAGTAGTAGTAGTATCTTTATTTCTTAGGCACCCAATGCCAGAGGCTTTGGGTGTCTTACAAAAAACATTAATAACAAAATATAGCAGCACTACCAATCAGTACATCTGCAAAATTTAACACTGGTACAGTATTTAGATATAAAAGTTTTAAGAGGGGAATGACATTAAAAATAGAATAATGTTTCAATCCTTGTTTAAGTGATTTGACAGAGGAGACCTCTCCAAGCTCACTGGGCAGCTGATTCGAAAAGGTAGGTGCTGCCATTGCAAATGCACAGTTTCCAGACAATTTAAAACATGATCTGGGAACCCTCAGAAGACCCAGCTCAGAACAATGGAGGGAGTGGTCAGAAGCATATGGATATAGGAGCTCTTTTAGGTAGCATGACCCAGATCAGGTAGGACTTTGTATGTTAACAAACCTATCTTGAAGGAGATGCACCACCTCACAGCGAGCCAGTGTGATGTTCCCAGATAGGAGAGATATGCTCAGAGCTAGACACCCTAGCAATCAGTTGAGCTGCAGCATTCTGCCTTGGCTACAAGGAGCACATCAAACCTCCATGTAGTCAGTGATGCAGAGCATTACAATAGCCCAGTCTGGATATCACTAAAGTATGCACCAGAGTCTTTAGGTCCTGAGACCTAAACACAGGTACACCCTGGGAGGGGAGGCGCTGGAAGCCTCAATAGGGGAAAAAGACCTAGGGGTCATGGTGGATACATGTATGAATAACTCTGAGCAGTGCAGGAGAGCAGCTAGCAAGGCAAACAGGATGTTGGGATGCATCGTAAGGGGGATCACCTCTAGGAGCAAGGAAGTGATTCTGCTGCTGTATAATGGACTGGTTAGACCACACCTTGAGTACTGTGTACAGTACTGGAGACCACACTTGAAGAGGGACATACAGCTCCTGGAGAGGGTACAGAGGAGGGCAACAAGGATGATACGAGGGCTAGGGGATTTGACTTATGAGGACAGACTTGAGGAGCTCTGCCTGTTTTCATTGGAGGAGAGGAGAGACAGGGGGGACATGATTGAGGTCTTCAAGTACCTCAAGGGAATAAATAGGGTAAACATGGAGGGGATCTTTAGACTAAAGCAGGAAGGCATCACCAGAGGGCATGGTTTGAAGTTGGAAGGTGGAAGGGTGAGGGGGGAAAAAGGAGGAGGTTTTTCACTGAGAGAGTGGTGGACCCTTGGAATGCACTGCCTGGTGAGCTGGTTCAGAGATCCACAGTGGAGGGTTTTAAGAGAGGGTGGGACAGACACAGAAAGGGGATGTATCAGACTATGGCCTGTCCCGGGGGTGGTGGGGATGGATGATAGGGGTTTCTGGAGCACAAGGGATGGGAGGGTCTCGGCACCCAACTAAGGATCTAGGTTCGAGCAGACTCAATAGACCATAAGGCCTAATCTGCTGGCAAATAGTATGTTAGTATGTTAGTATGTATGGGGCAAAACCTGACAATGGAGGTTGGGGGCTGTGGTTCAGGTTGAAAATGGCTAATTAATTAGAGCATGGTCAATATCCATGCAGGGAACACAGTGCGACACATAACAGCACTTAGTAAAAATAGGTATAGTACAAACAGCGCACAGTGGGGGAACAGTAACAGCCACATGTTGGCACCTATACCAAAAATAAAAATTCACACTCCCACATACCCGACTACAATATTTTTTTGAAAGCACTGCACCTGGTGGTGGGTCAATGTTGGGGGGGGGGTGCAACTATGGGGAGGGATTGGAGGATGTTAGTTGGACAATGGGCGAAGTCGAAGTTTCCCAGGTCTGGGGAAACTTTGTGAAGCTCTGCGAAGTGCAGATTTTTGGCACTTCACAAAAACTTTGCTGTCGAAGTTTTACTTTGCCACATGTCTAGGGACATGTTTAGGAGGGGAGCATCACCTGCCACATTCCCCGTGCTTTATATAATTAACTACAATGGGGGGGGCAACACTGGGGGGGAGTTGGGATGCAGGCAGATGTTCACATTTCCACAAGATATAAAAAAAACTTAAAAAAAACAGATAGTTCGAAGTCAAACCACTGTCAGCTTGAGGTGCACTTACTCTCAGAGGCTGTCACACTAGCCTCTGAGCCACACAGGCAGTTCGGTTCTCCTGCTAACAGCTGTGGTTCTTGAGTTTTCGGTGTGAGTAATCACAGCTACAGGTACTGCGCTGTAATGTACCACGCTATTATTACCCTGTAGCTTTCATTACTCATGCTGTTTTCCCTGCACGGTTTTTACTGGGCTCTTTTTCATTAGCAGTTTTGACTGGCTACTGGGGGATGCAACTTGTACTTGTGGCATGCCAATCCAGAGGTGTGGGACTTCCTCACCTATATATGCATCTTTGTCATATATCTGGACCATCTTTGTGGATCTGGCCCTTTATCATAATTTTCAGTCATTTTTTTTTACCTGGGGACATTTCCAGTACAGAGCATGATGACAGAGCAGTACAGAGCACGATGTTGCTGAGTTTCACAAAAGGAAAGATCCTCGGTAACCGTGCTGCCTGACTCCAACAGTGACCATTCTCCTGCAACCTGTGTCTGGGATGCCTCCCTTCCCTCATGTCTATGGCTTTTTTAACTGATCTCCAGCAGGTCTACTGGTCTCCCCTATTCACTACTGACTCAGGGAATTCTAAAAGAACTAAAGGGAGAACCAGTGACACCATTGACTACCCTTTTTAACAAATCATGGGAGGATGGTGTGGTACCTGAGGACTGGAGGAGGGTGGATGTGAGTCCCCTTCAAAAAAGTGAGAGCAAGACAGAGGCAGAAAGACCTTAGTGGTAGGGAAGATGATAGAATCACTTCTGAAAGAAAGAATATTTGAGTACCTAGAGGCCAGTGGGGCAGAGGACCCAAGGCAGCATGGATTCACAGCAGGAGTGTCATGTCAGATGAATCTCGTAGATTTCTTTGACTGGGTAACCAAAGTTGTAGACCAGAGAGGGGCTGTGGACATGGCCTACCTAGACTTTAGCAAGGCATTTGACACAGCCCCACACAAAAGATTAATAAAGAAGTTAGCCAGCCTGGGAGTGGGTCCCAGGGTGGTAGCCTGGTTAAAAAATTGGCTGGCCAACAGGACACAGAGGGTAATAGTAAAAGGAGTCCACTCCAAAGAAAGGGGGGTTACTAATGGGGTACCTCAGCGTTCAGTATAAGTGACATTCCGGAGGGACTGGAAGGAAAGGTATGCCTCTTTGCAGATGACACAAAGATCTGCAACAGGGTTGCTACACAAGGGGGGGATGTAAGGGATGAGAAGGAACTTGGCAAGGTTTGAGGAATGGTCAAACATATGGCAGCTTAGATTCAATGCAAAGAAGTGCAAAGTAATGCACCTGGGAAACAAAAACCCAGGGGAACAGTATACGATGTGGGGGGGGGGGGAGAGAGGTACTAACAACAACAGAAATGGAAAGGGACCTGGGGATAGTCATATCAGATGACCTACAGATAGGCAAGCAATGTGAGAAGGCAGTAAGGAGGGCTGGGGGATACTGGAATGCATAGAGAGAGGCACCACCAGTAGAAAAACAGGAGGTTGTTATCCCTCTGTACAGACATTTGGTGAGACCCCATCCGGAGTACTGCATGCAGTTCTGGAGACCCCATCTCTGCAAGGACATAGACAGGATGGAGGCAGTCCAGAGGAGGGCAGCTAAAATGGAACAGGATCTGCACCAGAAGCCATAGGAAGAGAGACTAAAGGAGCTTAATATGTATACCTTCAAGGAAAGAAGGGAGAGGGAGGACATGATAGAAACTTTCAAGTATCTCAAGGGAATCAACAAAGTCCAAGAGGGTAGCATATTTCAGAAAAAGAGATGTGCAACAACAAGGTGGCACAATTTGAAGACAGAGGGGGGATGGTTCAGGGGCAAAATGAGGAAGTATTTTTTCATGGAGAGGGTGGTGGACGCATGGAACGGCCTTCCTGAGGAGGTCGTGGGGTCAAAAACATTGGGGGGAATTTAAGAATGCATGGGACAGACATAAGGCAATTCTGGTGGGGGGAAGGAGGAAGTAGGCTGTTGGTTAACTAGGATCTGCAGCTTATCCAAAAGGTAGAGAAATGGGCAGACTGGGTGGGCCAAGCGGTCCTTATCTGTCGTCAAAGTCTATGTTTCTATGTTCTATGCTTCTGTGTTTCTGAGAACATTTATTTGTCTGTGGAATATTTCACAAACTCCATGCGCTCCCTGCAGTCGAAGCACATTCCTACCATTAGGCACAGGGTTTGTGGTTTGCCCACTAAATGGTTAACTACCCTTCTTCTACATATGTTTAAATCACTAGACAAACTTTTGTCCAAATAGAAAGCATCCTCCCTTCATTATGACTTTGTTGACTATCGCTCCCTATAGCATTCATGTAAGAGAGAGATTTTTGCTGCCAAAAGCAACTATTATAGTGGTTTTCTCCAGGCCTTTCTCGCAACCCAAAAAGGTATTGGACACAAATCAACCACATAATAGGTCACAACCTTCCCCAAACACCCCCCCAAGACATGCTAGTTGACAATGTCTCCTATAACAACCCTAATACTATTGCAAACACATTCAACTCACTCTTTACCGCCATCTTTAGCTCTGCCTCCATTGTGCCAATCCCAACTGTTCCCCCACACCTCTACCACACCCCATCCCTTCCACTCCTAGTTCTCAGCCCGGTCAGAAGATCAGACATCCTACTTGTCCTCCGCGTCATGTCTCCTCATGGCAGTACAGGCCCTGATGGGTTGGAACCCAGAATTCTCAAGCTAGGTGTTTTCCTCCTTACTACCTCTGTCACACACTTGTTCAACCTCTCCATTTGCTCACGCATGGTACCCCTTTTCTAGAAAAATGCTAGGGTTATCCTGGTCTTCAAAAAGGGTGATCCCAAAAGCCTAATTAACTACTGCCCGATAGCACTCTTGCCGGCCCTCAGTAAACTTTTGGAGGAGCTTATTCATCACCAGGTGTCTGACTTCATAGCCATATTTAACCTGCTGTCCCCCACTCAGCATAGCTACTGGGCAGGCCACAGCACTACGTAGGCCCTAGTGCAATTCATCAATGACATCAAGGCCAACATGGATAGAGGACAACTCACAGGGCTGTTTTTATTGACCTGTCTAAAGCATTCAATTCGGTCAACCACCCTCTTCTCCTACATCAGTTAGGCTCACTGGGCACCTCCCGATCCACCACTGCCTGGTTCTCCAGCTATCTGCAGAACTGCTCCCAATCAGTCTCCTATCAGAAAGTCCTCTCCTCCCCAGTCTCACGTAACTCTGGAGTCCCACAAGGCTCTATACTTGGACCCCTGCTCTTTTCTATATTCGTGAGCAACATACCTGCTATTCCCGCCCACTGCCGCACCTTACTCTATGTTGATGACTTGATTCTCTATGTTTCCTCTAGCTCAATTACTGAGATTAACTCTCACCTCTCCTCAGATCTGCACCAAATCCCACCACCTAGTACTAAATGTTGCCAAGGCCCAGGCAATGCTCTTCAGATCCTGTTGGAAGTCCAGCGCTATGACCCCCTCACTTCAGGTTTCCTACTGTACCTTGATGGCTCCCCTGTACAGGCTACCCCATCTTTCAAATACCTAGGGGTCACTCTTGATCCCTCTCTTAATTTCTCCCTTCACATTAATGCAGCTTGCAAGTTCATCAATGCTAAAATCGGACTGGCTTACCACATCAGACATGCCCTGACCCACACTGCCAGGATCTCTGTCACACAAGGACTTCTGCTCCCTGGTCTTTGCTTTGCTCTGCTGATCTTCACTTAGGGTCAGTCCAACATAATACAACCATGGTATATTGCCTACAACTATATCTGTAGGTTTGTTCTATCTGTCCCTCGTCTTAAGCACCACTGTACACTTTACTCTGACCTCCACTGGTTATCCCCTTCTTCCCGATGATCCTATTCCTTAAACTGTTTGACAGACAACATAATTCATTCTTCTACTGCCCCCTTCCTTGTAGCTATGTTCTCTCTGGCTGTCTGCCCCTGACCCCTCCGATCCATAACTTCAGCCCTGCTCTCTGTCCCAAATCGATCCACCAGAATGGGTGAACTTGCCTACTCCTTCTATGCCCCCAAATTCTGGAACACCCTACCTCTTGACCTCAGAGCCTTCAAATCCCACCCGGCCTTCAAGAATTCCCTTTCAGTTACCTCATCTCTCTTGACACATGTAAATGCCCTTAGCATCATGGACTTATGCCTGTATACCTTGTCTAGCACTTATATCTCCACACCAACTCTGACCCTACCTCTTAGCCCAGTTTATCTGTACTGTTAATATACATTTAGGCTACTATGCTTCTGCCCAAGTACCTGACTCCTTGCTAAACTTAACTAACACGACTTTAGGTTTGTATTTATTCATCCTCTAGTGCCCCTACTCTTGCCTTGTTTTGCTGCCTCGTACATTGTGTAATGTATACCTTCCATTTATGTGTTATATAACTTTGCTGCTCTGAACAGCTGTCGAATCTCTTTATGTACTGCAATTGCATTGTTTATCCTTGTATCTCTGCCTTGTACCTTGCTTTGATTTGTACTCTCCCGGGTCATACCTGAAAATAGGCAGTATTGTCTAGTGTGCTTACCCGGTTACCAAAAGCAAATAAATAAATAAATAAGATTAAACCCATGTAAACATATTTAGCAATGATTATCATAGGAACCCCAGTTTTGAAATGTATCAGTTTAGCTCCTGGCCATTGATAAAGAAAGAGCCCTTTAAACTTTTATTTTCAACTATGCTTTACTCCCCATGGGACAGCTGCCTACTGTCGCTTCAGCTCACCCTCTTTTCCTGACACCAGTATAGTTTTTTGGGGAACTTCACAGTGCTTTCTCTAGGGGCACTGCCCAGATATTGCTCCCCCTACACCACTACAGCTTTCCCCTGAAGCAGGGCACTGCTTACTTCACATGGAACCAGCAGCCCTGGTGAAGTTAGCAGATGATTTGGATGTGTGAGGGCTGAAGGAGTCATTCTGCCATCCCAGTCCCAGATTTTCACCTCAGTAGTTCCTCCCTACTCCATCCAGATCTCAAAGACAGTCACTGCAATACCAGTCCTGATGGCATGGGGTTGGGATGTGCAGCACATGCTGTGTGGTGACCCGTGAGCCTCATGTATCACCCACAATCCATTGCAAGGGGCAGTAGGACAATCTAAAGACCAGAATCCAGTGTGGCCTTGCTTGTAATGAAAAACTCTATGGGCAGGAGTCTGCTTTAAAGAAACCCTGAAACAGCTTTGCTAATTTGGAGAAATGACTTGTTCACCAAAGGCAGTAATTTATCATTATTTATTCCATGTGGCACAAGTCCTGCCAATACAAAAATCGAGCCACCAGCATTTTATGGAAATTAATCTTCTTCTTCAGGGCTTGCAGTTACTGTACCATATGGCCTTGTGTATCAGACAACTGTTTATATTTAATTTCTTTTTTGCTTTTGTCCCTCTGTTTTACTTTTTCACAACTTGGTTGACATGTCCAAGGAGCTGTACATTCTCACTGATATTCACCCCATGTTAGGTTTGTGATAGGGCTGCGTCCTGCTTGCCAAATTATATGAGCATGTGAGTTGGCAAACAGAATGCAGTGTAATCACAAACTCAACACTGGGTGGATAGCAGTGCAGACATACAGATTCTTGGCCATGCCAACCAAGCTGTGAAAAGCTAAAACGGAGAAAAGTGAATAAGAAATTAAACATAAACAATCACCTGATACACAAGGCCCTATGGTACAGTAACTGTAAGCCCTGAGGAAGAGGGTTAATTTTCTTGAAACACTGGTGGCTTGATCTCTGTATTGGCAGGACTGGCAGCATGTGGATTAAATAATGATAAATTACTGTCTTTGGTAAGTGAGCGGGGCAAACTAACACTCCTCGAAGTCTCCTCAGTCCTAGGGATGGGAGTCAGGTTAGTGGCCTAAACCTGTGTCTACCCCTGTGCCGCAGGGCCCTTCATACCTAATGCATCACAATGTGCATGACATATATTTAAAAAAAGACTAAAAGCATTAGTACATAGAACTGAAAGAAAAACAAACTACTAAAATAGTAAAAAATAAAGCTAAACACATACAATAAATTATCGAGTGCAAGGTAGGACAAATATGCCTTGAATAAAGACTTAAAGTGCTTGCATGGAAGGCATTGCTTAACTTGTCTGGTAAGTACATTTAACCATTTGGAAGTACAGGATAAATGAAAGACTGGATAATAACTGAATCAGTCTTTTGCAACTTTCTAGCACCTTTATAAGCACGCAATAAACTGAAGGTTTACTGACCCCCACATTCTATTGTAGTAGAACGTGAATCATCAGAATGCAGGAAAAGATGGGTTCTGTAAAGAAACCAAATGCTAATGCAGTACATTTTGTGTAATTGTAATTGTACTGCTTAATATGGACTCTAATGTTCCCTGCTGTCTCTATATACCAAGTATTAAGCTATCATAATGTCGGTGTGTTTGGTTCTCATGCATGATAATAAGCATCCTCCCGAAGGGGTGCTTTAATGGATCACTAATGGTTCCACATCTGTTCTCCCACCAGTCTCTCCATAGCAAAATGATTTTCTATCTTTGAGATGACAGTATTTGTTGTGTCACAATAAAACATTCTACATGTAGCTGCACAGTGCTATTACCACACATAGGGAATTTGTTGCATAGCACTCATTTACAAATTCAACCCAGTCTGGCCACCTGGTGCTCAGTGGTCTAAAACCAGCTGTTACCTTGAAACATCCAAAGCAGCTGCATGTATTTCATTTAAGATGAAGGATGACCTGCACCTTAACAGGTGGGGAATCAGTGTTTTAGTGCAAAAGCTGGATGTAACAGGAACACACAACGTTAGCTATCCCCCATCAAACACAGGACATAAGAAAACGGGAAAGAAGGTAAGGGAAATTGTGGAAAATGTAGAAATTTCCAAATGTTGCAAGGCTAAGAGGAATGAAGGTGAGATCAAGGGTAAATGGAGAATACTTTATACAAATGCATAAAGATTGGATAATAAAATGAATGAATTGTATGTGATGATGGCCACAGGAAATTTGGATCTGCAGTAGCAACAATAGAACATGGGCAAATCCAACAATAGCTGGGACCTAAGTATCCATAGCTACATTTTATTTAGGAAGGACAAGCAGGGTGCCAAGGGAAGGGAGTGGGTAACAGTGGACAGCGTATTCAAAGCTTGAGCAAAGCTTCGGCAATGTCCACTACCTGCGTGCAAATCAGGTTGATGTGCTCAGGGCGGTGTATTTGAACATACACAAAGCAAAGTTTGTCTGTGCAAATGATGTTTAAATATACTCATTTGTGAGCACAGTGCAATGAATTGCAAACTGTAGGCAAATGCCCCAGCAGACCAATCAAGGGTATACAGCTTGGGACACTGAATAGGTACTCCTCACATGCACAAGAGTATACAATCTCTTTGCACGGGGCAAAGCTGTTTGTACCTGACAGCCATAGCACTATAATGGAATGTTACCATGCATATGACCTCTTTGCATAAACAGGGCACTAAGAGGTAATTTGCCTCTCATTATGGCCTAATTTCCGAGTGAGACACAAGCATGTGCTTCATCGGTTGTATGGAGGGCTCTTCCTCCTGTGGTATTGGATCCTGTCCCTTCCCCTAAAGCAAGTGTCACAGGGCCAGGTCCAGTAGTTCCTCCCATTCATTGTGAAAACATATGGCATCTACCAGTCCCACCGATTCTCATGCACTTCGATCATTTATAGTCTTTGGTACCTAGTGGTTCCCACAATTCACATGCATTTTGTTAATTTATACTCTCTGGCATCTAACTGCCCTCCCACTCTCAATGCCAGTCTATTGTACTGCAGTAATGTTTTCCGCTGTCCAATGGCATCCTCGCAAGTGTCCTCTACCTATGTGGCCCTGTGGTCAGCATAACCATCTGCTGCTCTCCACATCCAGCCACCATCTGCCCTGGAAGTCAGTTATTGATAGACTGTATTACTCATGCATGATAATAAGGACTTGCAGGACAGCCCTTCACACTCATGGAAAATGAGTTTGAAGGGCTGCTCTCCAAGCCATATATTGATAGACTGTATGTACAAGTGATACAGTCTATCAAGAACAGACTCACAAGGAAGACAGCAGCCAGCTACACAGGTGAGGGCAAGGTTGAGGTGGCTGTTAGCCCAAGTTTTGTGGGGACACCTGGGTGGGGGGGCACTGGATACCAGGGAATATTACTGCTAAACAACATACTGGCATACTGGCACTGGGAATGGAGGCCCACTAGACCTAAGGAAATATATGTTCTGACAGTGCATGGAAATGGGGTGGGGAACCAGAGGACACCAGTGGTTGCAAAAATTACAAAGTGCATGGAAATCAGGTGGACCACTGGGCACAAGGGATTTTAAGTTAATGGGAATAGGGGATAATGACTGCAAAATACCATCCACCTCCATCTGATTCCTGGGGGATTGGGTGAAGGTGGAGGGTGCTTTGTACTGTGTTAAAAGGTGCTTTTTTGGGGGAGGGGGTAATAGGTGCTCCTCAAGCAGGCTATTAGTGGGAGTAAAAAGCTTACAGTTTACTACTGTGACCATATTCATAGCTCTGCATCTAATTTGCATGCACTTCTGGGGTGCTTTTGTGCTGGCCTGCAAACAGCTTTGGCCCATGCAAAGTGAGGCTTCCAATATGGTAAGTGCAGCACTAACTGTAAGAAATCTCACTTTGTGACAGCAATCCCTGTTTCCACAGTGTAAGATGCTGCTCAGTGTATGTAAAAGAAGCCACAAGAGTCTCAGTGGAAAAACCTATCTTAGAGGGGGATGGTTTTGAGTCATTATGGCACAAAATAACAGATAAAATGGTAACATACAGCAATAATACCCGACAGGGTGGGCGGTATTGTGCTATACCAAACCACCCAGGGCCTTATAGCCCCTGGAAGATCCGGTGTAAACACAATACTGCCCAATCTGGAGGGTATTGTTGCACTTAAAAATAAAGAATACTGTACTGGATTGGCAATCATGCAGAACCAGTGTGTTCTGCCACAGAGGGGATATGATTCCCTGTGACCTCAAGAGCGAAGCTTGAGAGGTCCTTGAGAATCAGATCCCGAGGTGGTAGAACACATTGGTTCTACATGGGGTTGCCCATCCCTTATTTTATATAGTGTATGGTGGCCCTCTAATTAGTTTAATACTTTTTTCTGCTTTCTACTTACTAAGAAGTTTATGCCTCCGGTTCGTTTGTTCACTCCCTAAGTGAGACATCTGGTTGCCATGTTTTTTTTATAAATCCCTCCCACACAAGAGCAACAACCAATGGGAATCTGTGCTGCTAACGTAGGGCTGCTGAGTCTCTAGCAACCACACAACTCGCCATAGGAACAAGCTGTAGCTCCTGAAATACTAAATGGGAGATGACAATTTATTTTTCCATGAAAAAAATATATTGGTAATTGGTCAGCCAATGAGTGCATACTATCTACTGTATGTGCTCTGGTACTGATCAGTCAGCAGCTGGCCATGGCAGGGTGAGAGGGCTGTGCTAGGTACTGGCACAGGTTAGGATGGAGTTGCATGGTGGTAGGTCAAAGTCTAACAGGGTGGGGGCCCTTTGACTACCGGGGACAGTTGTATTTTCCTATGGTTTGGGGCTGGGGATTCATTATTTTAACTGTGATCGGGGCTGAGGTAGCAACTAGACCACCAGGGAATTGGGATCAGGGATGGCCAGTATGTTAACAGTGATCATGGCTTGGGGAGATTTTTGTTTCATTATTATACCAGAGATCGGGGCTGGGGGGTGGGACACTATACTATGGAAATGGAGTTTGGTTCATCTATTTATTTTAAACACAATCTTAAAAGAGTAAGACTGCAGTCTAATAGTCCATAAAAATCTTGAATAGTCTTTATTCTTCTTATAAATTCTCACCATGCATAATCAACCAGCTACAGTTTTGTAGTTTCACACCACTTCTTCAGGCCAGATGTATAATACAGTGCTGATTCTAAACATAAACAAAGAATGAAATCTAAATTTTGCATTGATATTCTTTTTTTCTCTTAAACTTAGTTAATACACAGTTTCAAAGATACCACACTATCACTGTACAACAGAATCCTGCTCTTAATAATACTCCGGTTACTATCAAAAACTTTAATCTTTCCCAATTAAATAATTGTTTTTTAATTTATTAATTATCATTTATTTTTACTTTAAACCATATTTCTCATTGCTCTAACAACACTTCTATTCAGTGTATGATCTGCATACCTGTTTATGATAATTCTTTTTCACTGTTAGATTCACATTGTGCATTCAAAGTTCAATGCTATGTTGATAATAAAAACAGACTATGTTATAATTCAATTCCTTATATAATCTTTGTTTGTTATGCTAATGTGTAATTTGGTACTTACTGTCCCATCATTTAATTCTGATGTGTATTGGTTGGGTAATGATTTACTAGCTTTTCCCAAAATATTCCTCTAGATCTTAATGATACTGTAAGCCCCTGTAATCAAATACAAAAGGTTTTTTATAGATCTAAATTCTGATTTTAATTCCAGTTTCTAGTATAAAATAAAACTCATTTATGATATTTTTTACCTTTTTATATGCTTATATAGGCTGGTCTTCTATAATTCACTCTTTAGTATTCCACTGAGACATTATTACTCTCTCTAAAAATGAACAAAACAGTTTCTTATAATTACTGTATAAACAGAATATTGTATGTTATTATCTTGTGTATGTCAATTATAGGTTCCTTCGTTAATATTAACCATTGTTTTTTGCTTGTTTTAGTTTGTTTTACAATTATGCTTCATATTCTAATTACCCAGTAGCGTTTTCAAGTAATGTAGTTAAAAGTTTTACCTACTTATTTTATTGCTTCATTTCTCCCGTTCTGCAATGGTTATAAGCTACAATGAAATGAAATAAATGCACTATGAATTGATATGTTAGAACAATCGTGTCTTGTTTCTTTCTCTATGGGATATCTTGAAATAGTGGTAGTTTCAGTTAGAATCAAGTTTTACAAAATTCCTACCTGGCTAGTATGCCATTCTGTGACCGTCTTCTATAAAGAAAGGAGTGATCTGAGCCTTTGATTGTGTGTGGTTTAAAAAGCCCTCAAAATTGGCAGGGGGAACAAATGTCACCTCTGACATCACACCTAGTACACTGATGGTAGCCAGCTGCAAAGAGTACTGCATCATGACCCTACTTCCTAGCTACAGCTGGATCTTGACAATATTCAGTATTGGTTCTGGTCTAACCAACTGTATCTCAATGCCTCAAAAACAGTTTCCATGACTTCTGGCGCCTAACAGAGACTCATCAGTCTCACCTCCATCCCATTATTCCACCCCCTTGATGCTTCTGCAATGGAGGATGCATCCTCCTTTAAGTACATTGGGATCTGGTAAGACCAACATCTTCATTTCTCTGTGCACGTGGATGCCATACACTATAAGCTCCACCCCAACTTTAATGCATTCCATGGGAACAAAGTGAGTATCCTGTTTCCTGCCCACCATGAGATTGTTTTAAGGATGATTTTCCCTATTTTTAACATAGTTTATGATGGAGCTTCCAAATCCTCCTTCATTTGCCAGGCTGGACCCCTTTTGTTACTCTTGTCATTTTGCCTTAGACTTTCCCCCTTGTACCCACCACTCCTTGCTCTACTCTGCCCTTTTCCACCTTGCTTGATGAAAGGTGCATTTCCCATTATATGACCATTATGTCCAAATTTTGGTTTGGTTCCCATGCCTCCTACATTAACTTACTACTATATTCCCTCCCCCCTTTTTCTTATCCTCTCTGCAGCAGTGTTTCCCATTCCTTCTATTCCATCTAGGAAATCTATTGTTGGTCAACATGCCTTCTCATATCACTTTCCTAAACTCTGATCCACCCATTCCTGTTTCAGTTGGCTCTGCCTCTTCTCCCTTCTTCCGTAAAGAGCACCTTTTCTGGAGCTCACTCCAGAAACTGTAAAGGACCCTTATCTGCCTCCAAATTGATTACTGCATAAACTTTCATATTCAGTTGCCTCTGTTTAAGAAGGGAAGGGATCCTATTATGGCTCCATTGAGCTGCACCGCCAATCCCTTCCACTTCCTTGTCCCAAGTGCCATCCCCACACTAGCACAGTTTGTGGTGTAATTATATGGAAAGCATGGGGGTGCACTCCATAGACAGTAATGGGGCCATTTTTTTAACTTTGTTTTTTATATTTTAAAGGCCCATTCCAAACAAATCAAGGACACCCCTCAACTAACAAGGCCCTTGTTAGTTTATGGGTGGCCTTGAGTTGTTCAGAATGGGCATCTAAATATAACAAAAAGTTAAAAAATAGCCGTTATGTCTAGAGGCCACTCCCATCTCCATATAATTACATCACAAAATATGCTAATGCAGGTAGTACTTGGGACAAAAAAGTGGAAAGGTAGGAGGCTTGGCTCCACAGAGCCAAAATACGATCTCTTTCTTTCCTAAATGGAGGCATCAGAAAATTAAAGGTTATACAGTAATCAATTCTGGGGAGGTAAGGGCCATTTACTGTTTCTGGGGGTGATTTTAATCCATGAAAGATGCTCTCTAAGTTTCTTCTTTGAGACTTCTCTACTCCCACCTGCAACTGTCCCTGACACCTACCTCTATAGAAATATAGAAACATAGAAGATGACAGTAGAAGGAGACCATAGATCCATCTAGTCTGCCCAAGGGTTACTGAGGCCTTCTATGAGTCCCAGGACCTAGCCCTCCTACCCTCTCTATCTTGTTGAGCTCTTACTCTGTTCCATCCTCTCTTGAAAGCTGCCATGGCTTTAATGCCCACCACCTTCACGGGCAGTCTATTCCACCATTCAATGACTCTTTCTGTGGTGTAATACTTCCTCAGATCCCTTTTGAAGCTCCCACCCTGTAGCTTCCATTCATGTCCCCTGGTGGCTGAGCCTTCTGTCCTGTTAAAAATTTCTGAATAGGGCATTTTATTAATGCTCATCATGAGTTTGAATTTCTGAATCATATCACCCCTCTCCCAGGTCTCACCAGGGACCTGTATATAGGGAGGATCACTTCCCTGTCCCTACTGTTGAAACCTCTCCCTATACACCCCAGCATTTTATTTGCTTTTCCCATAAGCTTTGTTGCATTGGCTTGACTGCTTAAGGATGTCACATATGATGACCCTGAGATCCCTTTCCTCATGTGGGGTGCTGAATTGGTCCCCACTGAGCCAGTACTCTGCTCCAGGGTTCCCCTTACCCATATGCAACACCTTGTACTTTTATGCATGGAACTGGAGCTGCCAAACCTTGGAACATCTCTCCAATTGTTTCAGGTCTTTCTGCAGCTCCTTCACTGCCTCAGTGTTGTCAACCTTTCCACCTAACTTAGTGTCTTCTACAAAGATAGCTATTTTGCCCTGGATGCCTTCTCCAGTGTCACTAATGAACATATTAAAAAGGACCGGTCCCAAGACCAATTCCTGTGGCACCCCACAAGTGATCTCCCTTCTTACCTGACCTCATCCTGTTGACCACCACTCTCTGCTGCCTGTCCTTCAGCCAGTTTCCCACCCACCAGATTATGCTCCCAGTAGTGCCTAGGTCCTCTAACTTCTTTAATAGGCATTTATGTGACATCCAATCAAATACCTTACTAAAACTGAAGTGTAGGAGATCCACTGGGTGGCCTTTATCTAATTCCTTTCTCACCCGGTCAAAGAACATAATGAGGTTTGACTAACTTGACCTCCCTGCTATAAAACCGTGTTCTCTCCCATCCTGAAGTCTGTTCTTTTCCAGGTATTCTACTAGATCCTGTTTAATTAATGTTTCCATTAATTTCCTGACTATAGATGTGAGACTCACCGGCCTGTAATTGCCAGTCTCCTCCCTACTCTCTCTCTTGTGGAGAGGTACCACATCTGCTCTTCTCCAGTCCCTAGGCATGGCTCCTGTCTCTAGTAAGCAGTTGAACAAATGTGCCAGGGGGTCTGCCAATTCCTCAGCAAGTTCCCCCAGCATCCTCTGGTCCAGGTGCTTTGTCCACTTTAAGATGCTCCAGTGCTTCCCTGACCCTGTCTGTGGTGAATGTTGCTGTCACCATCCTTGAGATCCCCTTTCCTCAGCCTTTATGCCACAGTCCAGAATGGGCCTATTACGCTACTTGGTGAATACCAAACAGAAGATGTTTTTCAGAGCAGATGCCTTCTGTTCATCATCCTTGATGATCTTATCACCATCTAAGAACCAAAGTATCTCCTCTCTCTTTTTTCTCTTCTTCTGAATATATTGAAAGATGTGTTTGTCCCCTGTTTTGACCCCCACTGTGCTGAAGCTCAGTTGCCACTTTTGCCAGTCTCACTACCCTCTTAGCGTCTTTGCTTTTTTGAGTGTAGTTGTTCCAGTCCCTGTCCCTTTTGTTTGTCTTATATTTGTGAAAATCTTCTCTTCTGCACCTAATTGCTTCCCTGGCCTGGCCCATGACCCAAATGAGTCTCTTGTGCCTGTTCCTTTTTGTCACAGTCCTTATGTGTAGTTTGGTGGCCCCTAGAATGGCTTGTTTAACCTGCTCCTAGATTACTTCTACCTCCATTTTCTCATGGATCCCTGACAGTTTTCCCCCGACTAGCTGTTTCAACCAATCGAAGTTAGTTCCTCTGAAGTTCAAGACCTCCATACTGGATTCAGATTTAACTACCTCTAGGGACAACTTGAACCAGACAGAGTTGTGTTCACTTCTAGCTAGTGGTTCTCCAACCTTAACAGCACCAACCATCTCTGAGCTGGTGAGGGTCACATCGAGGATGGCGTCAGGCCTAGTTGGCATATTTACTAGTTGGATCAGTAGGCAGTCTTGTAAGGCCTCGACCACCTTTTCATTTTTGAGGATCTAGCCAAGGGGATACCCCATCAACGTTTGGCATGTTCAGTCACCTACCATCACTGTTTCCCCTTTTTGTGTCACGCCCCTAATCTCTTCCAGCAGTACCTCATCTTTTTCCTCTGCTTGCCCTGGTGGCCTATATATGATCATGAAGAAGATCTTTTTTCCTAATGCTGAGCTGATTTGCACCCACATGATTCTGCCCCTTCTTTCTCGCTGATGTTGAGTGTCGTGGCACTCACCCCTTTCTGAACATAAAGTGTTACCACTCCCCCATTGGCTCCCTTCCTGTCCCCTTCTATAACGTGAATAGCCCAGTATCAAGAGGTCCCAATCATTGTTGTCCATAGCCATTAATCATTTTCCAAGTCCGAATACTGTCAAAATAGGCAAATCTAGCTTTCAGTGAAAACCAGTCCAATCTCTAATACAAATCACAATAATGACAATCCCTTTTCACATCTAACACAAAGTGATGTATTCTGTTACATATAGTTCACCATTTTGTACACCTCAGGTTCCACCATCTCCAGTGCTTTCCAAAAATTGCAACAAGGATTTAATATCTTTCAACCTTACTTGGCCATTTCAAACCTCATCATGTACTCTGATAAATCAAAATTGATATTTTGTGGCACACATGTGAAGCTAAGGGATATAGGCTCCCATATTCAGAGCTGGCCTTGTGTACGACACCCCTATTAATGCTGTGCATGAAATAGGATAGCCAGCTTATGGTCAAAATTCAGACAGCGGGCTCTGACTGGAGCACGCCAACTGTCTGAATATGCGGCTGTGTTGGTGTAGTGCATTGTGACCATGCACTATGAAAATGCAACCCCCTATTGGAATATGACCAACACGAATCAAATGGAAATGGCACATCCCAAACAGGATAGTGAGAGTGCTTCCATGAGTCATATTCAGTCAGATTATGCTAATAAGCCTCTAGAGCATGCAAAGTGCTGAGCGGCCATTTGTATACCCATTATGGCCTTATTAGCACACAGTGGTATTGTTGGGAGCTGTGCCATCCCACCTTTCGCTGATACAGCCATTCAGAAAATGTATAAAACTCCATTGGTGTCCAATGGTCTCCCCACTACTCCTATCACTGATTCAGCCATTCTGAATATGAGAAACAGCCCTACTGGTGTCCAGTGGTCCCTAAGCTCCCTGATTCCCATCCCCAAAAGGCTGTCCACCCTCCCACCCACCATCAGGACCCTCCACCCCACGTGCTACTCACCAAAGCCACCACCTGGAACCGGTGACAGTGACTGGTATAGCCCCACCACTCACCACAACAGCTGGCCCAAAATCTGAGTGAAAGGAAGCATGCACGTGTGTAATAAAGTAGTTGTGCATACACTCCCTTTCATTCAGACAGCAGCTGCTCGAGGTGGTGAGTGGTGGCACTGCACCAGCATAGACAGTAGGAGTAGAAAGGTGACCAACATCACCCTGTGAACCATACTCCTTGCTTATAACCTTCACTCTGCTGCTGTATTTCTGTCTCCCTGTTACACTGAAGTGTCCATTGCACACAGTTCTGTCATATGAGCCAAATGTGCTCTTCCTTGTCAAAATCTTGTTCAAAGCAAAACCTGATCAGTAATCTCTGCTGCTCAAGGTGAGAGTTGACTAACTTCTACTTAATGAAACATCACCTTGTGCAAAATAAACCAGGCACGGGTCAAACCCTTGTTCACCAGCACCATCACCATCAGGCATACCCCTGGTGTAATTGACACCTGATCAGATCATCTCACTGCTTTTTGAATCTTTCGCACAAGTCTCATGTAGTATGTTTGCATGGCCAGCGATATCAAGGTCTTATTAGGGGTAGTGCTGGAGTTTAATGATTACAGCACCTGCTTGGGAATCTGAAGATCACAGGTCCATACCTTGCTAGAACCAAATACTCAGTGCATGACTGGGCAAGTCATTTAATCTCTCAATGTTCCAGCCCACCCAGCTGCATAAATGAGTAGAAGCAGGACCCCACTTGAAATAATGGGCTGGATTTTCAAAGAGGCCAGACTGCCGCGGGCCCTGGGTGTGTCAACGATAGGTGCACTGGACTTGCGACAATCTGATGGAATTTTCCATCCCGTGTGGCAACTGCCACAAGTTGGACCAGCTTTTTGTGGTCAAGCTTGCATCAATTCTGGGGACCCTTTTTACAGTGCTTGTGCCAAATATTTGGTGCAAGCTGCTGTAAGTCAGGTAAAGTGTCACAGCGGCGTCCACACTAATAACATTGGATGCAGTTGCAACAAAAGCATTTGGCACACTGCCAGATTCAAAATGTTGTGGCACAGGGCTTGACACAATCCATGTGCCACCCTCTGAAAATCCAGCCGAGTGTGTTACTGTATACCGCAGCTGAGCTATTCTGGATACATGAATTATAAACAAAAACATTTAAACATTAGTATACTGAAAATCCAGCCGAGTGTGTTACTGTATACCACAGCTGGGCTATTCTGGATACATGAATTATAAATAAAAACATTTAAACTTTAGTATACTGAAAATCCAGCCGAGTGTGTTACTGTATACCGCAGCTGAGCTATTCTGGATACATGAATTATAAACAAAAACATTTAAACATTAGTATACTGAAAATCCAGCCGAGTGTGTTACTGTATCCCACAGCTGGGCTATTCTGGATACATGAATTATGAATAAAAACATTTAAAATTTAGTATACTGAAAATCCAGCCGAGTGTGTTATTGTATACCACAGCTGAGCTATTCTGGATGCATGAATTATAAATAAAAACATTTAAACATTAGTATACTGAAAATCCAGCCAAGTGTGTTACTGTATACCTCAGCTGGGCTATTCTGGATACATGAATTATAAATAAAAACAGTTAAACATTAGTATACTGAAAATCCAGCCGAGTGTGTTACTGTATACCTCAGCTGGGCTATTCTGGATACATGAATTATAAATAAAAACATTTAAACATTAGTATACTGAAAATCCAGCCGAGTGTGTTACTGTATACCTCAGCTGGGCTATTCTGGATACATGAATTATAAATAAAAACATTTAAACATCAGTATACTGAAAATCCAGCTGAGTGTGTTACTGTATACATCAGCTGGGCTATTCTGGATACATGAATTATAAATAAAAACATTTAAACATTAGTATACTGAAAATCCAGCCGAGTGTGTTACTGTATACCTCAGCTGGGCTATTCTGGATACATGAATTATAAATAAAAACAGTTAAACATTAGTATACTGAAAATCCAGCTGAGTGTGTTACTGTATACATCAGCTGGGCTATTCTGGATACATGAATTATAAACAAAAACATTTAAACATTAGTATACTGAAAATCCAGCCGAGTGTGTTACTGTATCCCTCAGCTAGGCTATTCTGGATACATGAATTATAAACAAAAACATTTAAACATTAGTATACTGAAAATCCAGCCGAGTGTGTTACTGTATACCACAGCTGGGCTATTCTGGATACATGAATTATAAATAAAAACATTTAAACATTAGTATACTGAAAATCCAGCCGAGTGTGTTACTGTATATCTCAGCTGGGCTATTCTGGATACATGAATTATAAATAAAAACATTTAAACATTAGTATACTGAAAAGCCAGCCTAGTGTGTTACTGTACACCTCAGCAGGGCTATTCTGGATAAATGAATTATAAATAAAAACATTTAAACATTAGTATACTGAAAAGGATGGCAATATTCCAAATAACACAGCTGGGGCATTTCAGTAGTATTCTGAACACTAGAGGAATATTGAGCCACTTAAGTGCAGAATGTTTTTTTAAAGCATGGATAAGAACATTCTAGCCACCTAACTGCCTAAAAGACAATTGCAAGACTGTAGTAATAGGGTCATAATTACACTCCTGTACTTGTTTACAGGTTTTGCTATAATATCAATACACCTGAACTGGAACAATGTTTTTGTCTTCTGCTCATATGTGATACAGAAAACAATATGTTCTTGTTAAAAATCATAAAAATACTTGCTTTAAAAAAAGTAGAAACCAGCTGTAAGTGTTCAGCAATGTGTAATTATGGTCAACAACTGCACTTTCCTCTTTTGAGTTTAAAAGCACTCAGCACAAACATTTCACACTTGACGACACCTTCGAGGTGTGCAATTACTCTGTAGTTACACACCCTGCAGTGTCTTATTGTAGACATGGGACAAGCACTCTATCAAAGTCTTCATGCATTAAAAAAATAGTATTGAGCAACAGCATGCATAAGGTTATGCTTACAGTGTTCTGAATACTGAGTTACACATAGAAGAAGAATATAAGAATATGAGAAACAACAGCTGCCTAATGGAGTTCCAATCAGCTGGAACCTTGTTGTACCACAGAAGGGTACAGCCACGTTCCACGACCTTTGAACTGTGGTACAACAAGGTTTCAGCTGGCATGGAAAGCCATGCAGAACAAACCCTCACTACATACCATATTGCAGTAGTCAGAATACTGAGACCATGTTACAACAGTGAATGAGAGGCAAGGTACTAGAATTTTCCATTTGTTAGTTATTGCAAATAATTAATGTACTAGCAGTAGCTCAAGCAACCAACTGGTTGCTTGTATGTCTGTGGGTATCATTTGTTTACTTTGTTGCTGTCCTTTGCATAACAGAATCCCGAGCATCCTTTATTTCCTAGTCTGTCTTTAATCACCAGCAATAGACCTGGGAAAAGTACATGGTGGAATTTAAGGCAACTCCTTGAGGGAAGCCCATGGTGGGGGAATGGAGTTTATGTGACTAAACACTGTCTGTTGTATGCTACGAGTCCCAATGGGGCACAACCAGTGGGCCAAGGGGGCCTGTAGTGGATCTCTAGCACCTGTTTTAGTGGACCCATATCTGCCATTTGTAAATCATGCTAAAGACCTGCATATAAAGCAGGTATCGGGGGGAAGGGGGGAGTGGCACCCAAAAGGGCACCTGTAAGAGAGGAGGAAGCAATCCTCTGGGAACAGTTGCTGTTCAGAAACCTGGCCAAGAGAATTTGTCCCTCAGTCTCCGAGAAAGACTTTCAGTTGAAGTTAGGTGGGATTTGTTTTCTTTGAATTGATATTCCAAAGCTAAATATGTCTCATCACATCAGTTTTTTGTTTCACCTCCTTTGCCCATCCAGCACCGCATTCATTCAGTCCTTCAGTGACTGCTGGATTCACCTCCCACTACAACTTGTCACCATCTGGCTTCCTGGGTGTTCTGACTATTCCAGACTGTAGCATTCCCTGCACCCCCCCACCGCTGTTACTAGGGAAGGGGAAATAATTCAGACCATGAGTGATAGATGGGTGGGGTGGGATGGGCAAAAGTGGTGTGCTGTGTGGCTATTTGGTATGGGTGGAGCACAGAAGCCATCATACTGCATGCTTAAGTCACAAGTGTCTGTTCCTTTCCACTCCTCATTGTGTATGAGCATGCCTGCTGTTGCATCCTGGGGGTGTCCAGCATGGCAGTAAGTGGTGAGCCATGTCACCTAGTGCACCTCCACCAAGCCACCACCAGGAGCTGGTCCCGAGTAGTGAAGCCTTCAGCATCAGATTCAAGCTACTAGCTACAACAGCAATCTCTGCAGAATGTGCACAATCATAACATGTGTTTTTCAAACTAGAGACACTTTGAGACCTAAGTGGGTTGACAATGTCCATTTAAAGACACTATCTGTATAAAAAACAGGCTCACTGCCCCTTAGTCTTCATCTGTTCCCACTGCCTTTCTTGCCCCGAAATCATAGTCCCCTGGCCATGATATTAGAATCCTTTCCATGGCTACAAGTTAAGATGACATCAGCAGAGGACCATGACCCCACAACAGGCACTGCAGCACTCATGGACTGAGCAAACAGAGCAACTTGGAGCCCTGATCCCAGGTTCAATTACATTTTATATAATCCTCAGGCTGTTTCTTGATTGGCAGAAGATGCATGAGGAACACATTCAAAGCTGTTATAGAGTCAGGCTCTGGAAAATCCTGAGCTCATTATAAACTGGTACATTTATTGGCAAAGCTGTGTGTGGACTCGCACCCCTTTTCCAGCAGTCCCTGGAGGTTAGAGGGTACTTGCAGCAGGGGCAACTGTGACAGCGCTGAATAAGATCCTATCCCAATGGTTATGCAGAAAGCAAGGATCTTTTCTGTCCTCTCCTTTTCTGTCTTTTGTCTGTCTGAGTGCACAATCAAATTTTCATGTGAAATACAGGACTTGATCACTCTGACGGTTCCGCGTTCCACCCCACTATCTCCCTGCCTTTGTTTCTTGCTGTCTCCACATTGCTTATTTATGGTTATAAAAATATGTGTGAATCTTTATGTGAAAAAGGGTTCCCTGGTTTCAAATGTATATAGTATATAACAAACTGTAGCAGAGAGTTTGCCCTTTTTGACTCCGGCTTTTGTAAACTGTCAGCAGCCGGCCAGCTTGGTTCACAATGTGTTATTTTGCAGGAAGGAAACCAATCAATGAATTCTGTACAAGCAACAGGCACCTTGTGTACAACAGAAGAAAGCAATTAACCTGCTTACAAAAAATTATATAAGAGGAGTGAGAGCTGAATAGTTTAGTTTTTATTTTGGGTTTTGTTTTGAGCTCAGAAAGCGGACTTATGTTTGGACTTCCTATGTCTGAAAGCATTCTGTACATTTTTGTAATTTTTCTTCTATTGTTATTGATAACAATAAAACACTACTTGAGAATGTTATAACTTTTCCTGGTCTACAGGTTTCCCAACCTAAGCCTCGACAACAGCAACACCATCTATGTTTACATTATAGTTGCCCTTCACTTGGTTACATCTGCATTATTTTGCTGTTTCTTATTGTTTGTTTGTTTTGTTTTGTTGAATTTTGTTGACCCGGTAAGCCCACTGGACCTAAAGTCCCTTTTTCAGGAGCGACCGTTGGGGGGGGGAATAGATGGTAAGCAACTGAAACTGAACCAGATTAAGCTGTTGGTGGTATTTATTTTTTTTAGTGTATGAAGGAAATTTGGCCAGGACACTGGGGACATTCCCCTACTCTGCTGGTGCTGGGAGGCCAGTAGGGGCGTGCAAGGGTCAGTCATGGCCACTGCAGTGCAGGAGGAGGAGGAGGAGGAGGAGGTGGCGTTGGTTGGCGTCTCAGAGGAGAGACGTTTGATTGCAGTAAACGAGCAGTTTGAATCCAAAATGGTAACAGAATCAAGCAATAGTTCTGCACTTTATGTTACATCGGAAAAGAGTGAGAACTTGGAGTCCATGGAGTCGGGGAGACTTAATTTTGTTATGGAAGCGGAGTTCCCTGAGGATGATTGTAAAATGTTGGCGGTGCCTTTAAATCAGGCGGAGGAATGAAATATAGCATCCGACCGGACGGAAGAGCGTGGAACCAGGAAGAAGGTTGAACAGCTTACGTGCTTGGCGTTAGAAGCAGTAGAAGCTGTAGGCTGTTTACGGCGAACAAAGCAACTAATGAGCTGGAAGCAGAGATTACTGACCGGCAGTCGGAAGGAGAGTGCACATAGTTCAGAAGAGGGGACCTCAGTTAGCAGCACCGGGGTAAGCAGTATGCCTCTTAAGGTGCCTACAAGTAATGAACAAAACTATACTAAATTTGCTACTTTTAAGTTACAGAAGGAGTCTGGGTTTGTGTTTAAACTGCATACTCCTGGTCTTGGGGTTGCAAACTCCAATGACACAGTGGTGTACCAGACTAAGGGAGGTTCCCAAGAAGGTGTAACTGATTTTTCTTTTAATGATAAACTCCAGGATTGCAAAACCTCCAAGATTACAAGGGAAGCAAGGGACAGTAACTTTGTGAACTTTTCTCCACTTTCCCAGGTGAAACATGATGACAATTGGTCCCCTCAGGCAGCTTTAACAGCTGCAGGGTGGAAACCTTTGGGAAAAGGGATTTGGACACCAGACTCTGAATGGGATAGCTCTTTTGATATTAATAAAAATGTGCCCGAATGGCAACCAGGGGGTAATGATGTACAGGCTTTAACTGGAAATGATACTGTTATTAATGTTGCTTTGAGGGGAGAAACAGAGGGGGAAAACAGTAAACGAAATGAGTTATCAGTACAATCAAACTTAAATGAGCAAGACAAGGTTGAAGGGAACAAGATGGAAAAAACCCTTATGTCAAGTCTTTTTTCACAGTGCAAAAGAGAAGCAGCTCCTAGGAGAAATGCTGTTCGCATCAGGTACAAGGGTGGGTTACAGAAAAAACCGAATAGGTATTATGTAGGCAAATTATTGTTGAAAGAATCTTTAAAGTTTTTACCCCGGGATGTATTCGCTTTTATTAACATCTCAGGAGAGGACAACTTTGATGTTAGTTTTTGTTCCCCAGCTTTATTAGACCTTTTTTGGGACAGATATAATCAAGTCAAGTTTCCCCCCCTATGGTCACCCTTTTTAGTTATACCTTTATCTAAGCCCCTAATTAAATACGCAACTGTTATGTTCAGGAATGAAAGTGTGCATGTTGAGGACATTATTTTTTGGTTAGCTCAAAAATGTGAAATTCAAAGTGAGCCAGAACCAATTTTGGATTCTGAGCAATTCTGGACGGGGGGGTAGAAATTTAAAGTAAAATTGCGTCAAACAACTTCTGGTATTGAGCACATACCTAACTCGTTTATGTTGGGAAGGGATAGGGGAGTGGTGTTTTACAGTGGTCAGCCAAGAGCATGTTATAGGTGTGGAGCCAAAAACACACTTATCAAGTTCATGCGACCAGCCAAAATGCGATAACTGTGGTGAAGTTGGGCATGTTACCATGTATTGCAACAACCCAATTAAGTGTGACCTATGCGAGGAGCAAAATCATGCCTTTAGGGACTGTCCATGGGCTGCACAAAATAAAAATGTAAATGGCAAGTCAGAATTCTTTATACAGAAAGCACAAGAGGCCATGAAAGACCAGGACTTAGGACAATCTGTAATAGGCCCTCCCATAATGCCACAGAGTCCTGCAGTCACATTACCAGGTGTAGATACTCCCTGATAAAGTTACAGGCCTTGTGGATTCTAAGAGGAATGGAATGGAGAAAAATATCTCTGAATTATTACAGCCAGTTTGTTATACTGATTTGAAGGGTGAAATATTAGATAAAGGTGCTGTTACTTTAAAACCTCCGCCAATTCTTAGGAGATCAAGCAGGTCTCTAAAACCACTGGTGATTCCAGAACCTGAAGGGATAGATACTAAAAATACTTATGAGGCACTAAGTTGGGGAGATTCAGAGGTCGAAATGGCTGATACAGACTCACAGGTTTCAGTCCAAGAAGGCCTGGTGACGACTAGAGAAGATTACAAAGGAAAAAAAAAGAAAAGGAGAAAAAAATAATACAAGTTGCTAGATATTTGGTTAAGCAAGTATGGAGTTAAATTTTTCCTGGGCCACCTTAAATACTCATAGTCTTTTAAAAACTAAGAAGAGACAGGCAGTTTTTCACATGATTCATGATTTAAAAATTTCAATTATATTTCTACAAGAAACTTGGATGTTTGATAAGAATCAGTGTTCTGTCTTTTCTAAAGACTGGCCGTGGGGACCATCTTATTGGTCTTTTGGGGAAGATAAAGCAGATGGGGTAGGTATCCTTTTTAACTCATTTAATTTTACTTTACATAAATTGATTGATTTATGTCCTGGGAGAATGCTAATATTAGAGGGAAAATGGTTTTCATATACCCTTCGTCTAATAAACATATATAACCCCCAAACCAAGGCTGGAAGAGTAACATGCATGAGACAAATCCAACCCTTCTTAGTGACCACTATCCCTATCTTTTGGGAAGGGGATTTTAACTGTGGGACAGAGTTTAACAAAAAAGAATCTGAGAATAACAAAAAGATGTATTGCGATTCAGCATGTTTAACAGACATCATTAAAACTGCTGATTTATTATCTTGCATGGACAAAAAGGTAGTTGGACCGAAAGGTACTTTTTATAAACATGGGAAAGGGTATACCATAGATTACCTTTTTGTTTCAAAAAAAATCTTATTTAACCAACTACAAATTATTCCAGTAGAATTCTCAGACCTTGCCCTATTGCAGGTTAACATTGGTCTCACGAGCAATAGTAGAAGACAAAAGGTAAGATGGAAACTTAATTCTTCTATGTTGCAAGAGACGTTGGTCCTGAACTCCATAAAATTAATATTACAAGCTAGATTATCAGTAAGCTTTTTATACCAGGATATGGGGAAATGGTGGCAGGAAACTAAAGATGATTGTATTAAATGGCTTAAGAATCATGGTAAAATATGTCAAAAGAATAAGTTTTTCCATTATCTAAAATTAAGGAATCAGTTACAAATATTATCAAGAGCTAACACCTCAAGAGACAATTATACATTACAAATTGATGAAATTAAAGCAAAAATGAAAATCTTTCAATATAACCGAGCCAAAACACTGCAAGCTGTTATTCCAAATCATATGAGAAAGTCAGTATTTGGGGATCCATTTGAATTATGTAAAGAGGTCAAAGAGCATGGGTCTTTAATTTCATTAAATAAAGGTACTAGGAAAGTTACTTCGACTAAAGAGTTAGGGGAATTAATACATAATCATTTTAAGGACTTAGAGTCTCTTCAGATTCTATCCCCAGTCCAGATCAACAAAGTGTTAGGACCCCCCATAGAGAATGCCCTAGAGCCAGATTTACTTAAGGTTCTCAATCAACCCTTCTCTCAAGAGGAAATTATGATGGTTCTAAAGTCTTTAAAATCCAATGTGGCCCCAGGACCAGACGGCCTTTCTAATTCATTTTACAAATCCTTTCAAATAGAACTTAGTTCTATTCTAGAAATTGTATTGAATTTCTTTTTGGAAAAGGAATTAGTATAGTTTCCTTTTCAGATGGCCTACAAATTTATATTCACAAATCAGGTGATAAGGGGGTCTTTCAAAATTGGAGACCGATAACTTTACTGAACTCTGATTATAAGATTCTGATGTCATTAATCAATAATAGACTGAAAAAATTAGCAAAACATAGTTTTACTCAAATTCAGCACTGTGGCATTCCTGACTGAAGTATTCAGTCTACCCTATGTTTGATTACAGACTTAATTGAAAAGATCAATGAATTAGGGGAAAGTGTTTTTTTATTATCCTTAGATTTAGAAAAGGCCTTCAACAGAGTGAGCCACGTTTTTTTGTTTGCGGCCTTAGATTTTTTTAAAGTACCCCCGAAATTACAAAATTTAATCAAAAAATCTTTATTGTTCAGGAAAGGTTTTTCCTTGTATTAATGGAAAATTGGCAAGAGGTTTCCAAGTAAAGTGTGGGGTAAGACAGGGTTACCCGTTAAGTCCTCTATTGTATAATTTTTCATTAGAACCTTTTTTAAGGGCCATGAGTATGGTCCCCCTATGGCAAGGAGTACGGATTCCAGACTCTAATTCAAAAATCACCATCCAAGCATATGCAGATGATGTATGTCTGTTTTTTACAGATATCACACATCTTGAATTGTTTTTTTCCAAATTTGAGGAGTATGCATTAGTAGCCAATGCTAAGATTAATTTATTTAAAACTAAGGGTTTACTTATAGGAGGGAATTATCAAAATCCAAGAGTATGGAACTCTATTAATATAACGGCTGAACCTATAACAATATTAGGGGTAAAATTTGGTCCGCAAAACTGCCCTGAGGATAATTGGAACCTAGTGTTAAATAAAATTGCGAAGAAAGTTAATAGATGGAAAAGGTTTAGATTTACTAAAATGAAAAGAATTCAGGTTTTGAAGCAATTTATACTACCCTGTCTTCAATATATTGCAGCAGTGTTCCCTTTACCAGTCAAATTAGAGACCAGATTATACAGTATTTGTTTTCAGTTACTCTGGGATAGTAGACTAAACCCGGTCAAAAGGTGTTACACATACCTTGAGAAGAAAAGAGGAGGATTGGGAATGGTAGACCCAGTTTGTTTTTGTTTTGCAATTTTTTTCTAGTTCGTTGAAAGATTGTTTAGGTGGAGCTAATAGACAGGAGGCACCTTTCTTTATCAGCTTAATGAGTCGTTACCTCACTGCCTGGATACATTGTGCTCCAAAATTGTCTAGTCATTTTGCCTTGCCAAATTTTTTTAAACCGGCTGCACAGAAATTATTTAAGTGGCAGGTCACAAAACACCAAATTTCAAGATGCTCATCAAAAGCATTATATAGAGAATTAATGGCGGCAATCTACTCGAAGTCCCATGTTTTAGGAATTGTCCTAGTAATCGTAATGGGGACATTTTGAATCAATTAAATAACCCAAGATTACCAGAATATATGTGGGAAACACAATGGCTTACTTTATATGGTAAATTAAATGTGAGAGGAACAGCCAAATATAAAGCCAAAACTGAGAGAATTTGTCCTTACACTGAATGCACATATCAAGAAGAAACAATGGAACATTTTTTTCTTCAATGCTCAGTGGCTATCAAAATTTGGGATTACTTGGCTAAAGTTTGGAATTTTCCATGGTTAGCAAAACTTACCTACGATATTTTGGTAATAGGTTCCTTTCCTGTTAGTTTACAGAAATTCAATAAAGGGACTTTACAGATCTTCATTGCTAGTTTAAGATACTGTTTATGGCAAACAAGATGCCAATGGGTTCTATATCAAAAGAAGCCTTCAGTTCAAGGATATAGAACATATGTGACGAATGTATTAAACAATATATTTCTTTCAGAATCACAACAGTATAATGCAAAAAAAGTTAGAATGTGGTGGAAAGGTTTCTCCCACATCATTAAATTTAAATAAGGTTGTTTGGTTTTCTCTATTTATTATTTAAAACTTATTAGAAGATAATTTTAACTTATGGATAACTAAGAGGTTACATTTTTTTTTCATCCAAAGAATTGACTTACATGGATAGGGGGGAGTCGGTTTTCTGTTAGATATTGTTGCTTCAGGTTATGCTTTTTTTTTCTTCTCTCCTCTCCCTTACAAGTTAAATGATTTATTTTTTGAGCACAATGTTAATTATGTCCTTCTTAGAAGATTACTTTTTCATATCATGATTGTTTCAGTATTTTCTTATGTGTTATGATTGCCATGTGTTTATTTCAATAAAAATTGCCCCTACTCTTTTCGATAAGCGCCATGGAATCTTTAATATCCACCTGAGCTACCACCAAACCAGGTAGATGGGACCTCGGTTTAATGTCTCATCCAAAAGACAGCACCTCAGAAGTGCAGGGAGGGCTTTAGCTAGTTTTTCTTGGCCCTGCTGCCTGCCCTGGGTTCAGGACCATGGGCATGCAACCCAGTCTATCTCTACTCCTACTCTGCATGGGAGCAGTGGCATAGCTTAGTGGATCATGCGGGCATACTGTACATACTGTATATACATTAATGGTGTTGCTGTACTGCACTGCTGTGCCTATGCCACTGATGTCTTCCCTGCTCAAACCTGGTCCCCCAGTACAAGTACCAGGATGGAGATAGGGTGAAGACAGTATGCTGCTGCTACTGGTGTAGTGCTGGAGCCCCAAGGAGCCCTAACAATACTTCCCCATTCAGGGGGCTGCACCTACACACTCCGACTGCCAAACCCTTCCTGTCTCCATCAAGATGTCCATTCTATCTACTTCAATAGCATAATAACTACTATATATACAAAGTGATTTCTAACACCTGATTCATAACTAATCAGAATGATATTAAACATATATACATGTCAGGCCATATCTACCTAGATAAATGATGCCTATCTACTCATTACTAAACAATATTAAAAGTATAACATTCATGCAGACACATTTTCCCACACTTCTTTGAGTGTAGACCATTGGGATGTAAGGTTCCACATCATAACGGCGATTGCAGAATAACAATCGCCATTAAGCCTGTGTACATCGCTGAAAATGAATTTCGGCAATGCACACTTGCGGTGAGGAGAAACAGGGCACCTGAGGCCTATGGGCTGTTTTTTCAATGCAAGGGGCTGGGCCCCCCACCTCCCCACTTAAGGATTCTCAACTCCAGGGGGGTGCATGTTAATGAGTGGGGTGAAAAACTTAAAAAAGTGAATGCTACCTGCCAACAAAAAAAAAAGTGCCACGCGGGACCCGAACCCTGCACCATCCACCTCCCAACTGACCACGCTAGTGGATCAGCTCTGCAGCTGCCCACTATACAGCCTCCCACATAGCATCCCTCTCCTGCTTCTCCCCCCCTCGCATGTGTGCATGCCTACATCCCATCATCGTATGTCGCCCACCCCAGTATCCGGTTGTCCCTCTGCCAGGTAGCCCTGAACACAGGCGTCGTAATTGGGTCACTATTTTTGTAGGTGCCCAATTGCGGTCATCTTGTTCACGGGTTACCGGTATGTAACACTGGGACTAGAGTTTTGAGAACATATACATACATGTATTAGTGAAGACACCATGGAAGTCATAGGACAATCTGAGGACAGGCTTGTGCTTATATTTAGAGCATATGGGTAACACTTATTCTTCCTCAGAAATACTGTACAGTAGATTGTCATGTCCATTTTCAGACTGTATTCTGCACTGGAGCACTGTCAGGAATACACATATAGTATTTGACTGCAGAAAAAGGCTGCTTAGCCTACCAAGTCTGCTCAAATGTTCCCTATGTATTCTGTTTTTGCAGTCCCTATCTGGTCTTTGTCGACCCTGTCCCTCCCTACCTACAGTATATCCTATCTCATTTACCCCATATCTAGCACATGCACGTTTGATGCCCCCTTGCTTTTGGCTTCCAACACATCTGCTGGCAATAGAAACATAGAAACACAGAATCTGATGGCAGTTAAGGACAGCTTGGCCCACCTAGTCTGCCCATTTCCCTACCTGATGGATAAGCTGCAGATTCTGGTTAACCAACAGCTTACTTCCTCCGACACGCCCACTAGAATTGCTTTATGTCTGTCCCATGTATTCTTGAATTCTCCCACTGTTCTTGACTCCACAACCTCCTCAGAAAGGCTGTTCAATGCACCCACAACCCTCTCCATGAAAAAATTCGTTCTAACAGTATCTCTGAGCCATCCCCCTTCTATCTTCAAATTGTGCCACCTTGTTCTTGCACATCTCTTTTTCTGAAAGATGCTACTCTCTTGGATTTTGTTAATTCCCTTGAGGTACTTGAAAGTTTTTATCATGTCCTCCCCTCTCCCTTCTTTCCTCGAGAGTATACATATTAAGCTGCTTTAGTCTCTCTTCATATGACTTCTGGTGCAGACCCTGCACCATTTTAGTTGCCCTCCTCTGAACAGCCTCCACTCTGTCTATGTCTTCGCGGAGATGGGGTCTCCAGAACTGCATGCAGTACTCCAGCTGGGGTCTCACCAACTGTCTGTACAGAGGGACAACAACTTCCTGTTTTCTACTGTTGATGCCTCTCCCTATGCATCCCAGTATCCCCCTGCCCTCCTTCATGCCTTCTCCCATTGCTTGCCCACCTGTAGGTCATCTGATATAATTACTCCCAGCACCCTTTGATTTTTGTTATTGTTAGTATCTCCCCCCCATTGTATACTCTTCCACTGGGTTTTTGTTTCCCAGGTGCATTACCTTGCACTTCTTAGCATTAAATCTAAGCTGCCATACATTTGACCATTTCTCCAGCCATACCAAGTCCCTTTTCATCCTTTCCACCCAACCTTGTGTATCAACCCTGTTGCAGATCTTTATGTCATCTGCTAAGAGACATACTTTTCCTTTCAGATGCTCTCCAATGTCACTTATAAAGACATTAAAGAGGACCAGTCCCAGCACTGAACACTGTGGTACCCCACTAGTTACCCTCCTTTCTTCACTGTGGACTCCGTTTACTATTACCCTCTGCATCCTGTTGTCCAGTCAATTTTTATCCAGGCTATCACCTTGGGACCCACTCCAAGGCTGGCTAACTTGTATATTAATCTTTTGTGTGGGACTGTGTCAAATGCCTTGCTAAAATCTAGGTAGGCCATATCTACACATCCCCTCCCTGGTCTACTACTTTGGTCACCCAGTCAAAGAAATTTATTAGATTCATCTGACATGACCTTCCTGCTGTGAATCCATGCTGCCTTAGGTCCTGTGTGCCACTGGCCTCTAGGTACTCAACAGTTCTTTCCTTCAGAAGTGATTACATCATTTTCCCTACCACTGAGGTCAAACTAACTGGTCTGTAGTTTCCTACCTCTGCCCTGTTCCCACCTTTGTGAAGTGGAATCACATCTGCCCTACTCCAGTCCTCAGGTACCACCCCATCCTCCCATGATTTGTTAAAGAGAGTAGTCAGTGGTGTCACTAGTTCTATCCTTAGTTCTTTTAGAATTCTGGGGTGAATCCCATCAGGCCCCATTGCTTTGTCCACCCTCAGTTTCAAGAGTTCTTTCAAAACCCTTTCTTTTGTGAATGGACTTGTATCGACCCCCCCATCCAGAGTGTTTCCCTTGTTTGTTTTAGGTACCTCCCCCTCCTCTTCCGTTGTGAAAACTGAGCAGAAATATTCATTCAGTAACCCTGCTTTTTCACTATCACCCTCTGCCCACATTTCCTCCCCTTTATTAAGTCTCTGTATCCCTTCCTTGGTCTTTTTTTTGCTCCCTAATGTACCTATAAAAGGTTTTATTCCCCTTCATAACAGAATTTGCTATATTTTCCTTGGTTTGGGCATTTGCTGTTCTGACTGCCTTCCCTGCCTCCTTCTGCTTTAACTGATAAAATTCTCTGTCCTGCTGTTTCTGTGTTTCCTTATATTTCCTGAATGCTATCCTTTTTTCCTTAACCTTCGCTGCCACCTCTTTTAAGAACCATGTTATTTTTTTCTTTCATTTTGTTTTATTGATTCGCTTCACACAAAGGCTTGTTGCCTCTGTGATGGCTGTTTTGATCATTGTTCCTCCACTCCTCCTTCTTGCCCATTTGCTAGTGCTTTTCTGAGGCACTCTCACATTTTCCCAAAGTCAGCCCTCCTAAAGTCCAATACTCTTGCTTTTGTATGGCTTGACTCTATGGCTGTGTTTATTGTGAACCGCACTGTTTGGTGGTCACTTGTTCCCAGATGGCTAGCCACTTCTAAATCCGAGATCCTTTCTCCATCTCCATTTGAGAGTACCAACATAGAAACATAGAATTTGATTGCAGATAAGGACCGCTTGGCCCATCTAGTCTACCAGGTCTAAGATTGCTCCCTCTTGAGTGGGTTCTAACACTAGCTGTCTGAGGCATGCTCCTTGTAGGGCATCAAGAATGACCCTGCTCCTGGATGTGCCTTCAGCAAAGGTACTCCAGTTAACAACTGAAATATTCGGATCCCCCATCAACAATATCTCCCCTTTTTCTGCCATTTTAAGGATACCTTCTATCATTTTCATTGTCCATTCCTTCCCCCTGAGATGGGGGTCTGTACACAACTCCCATGCAGATTTGGGTGCCATTTCCTGTCTCCAGGTTGACCCATAGTGATTCATCTACTTCATGTTTACTCTTTAGTTCTGTTGCTTTTATCCCTTCCCTTACATAGAGAGCTACTCCTCCTCCTCTTTTACCCTCCCTGTCCCTCCTGTAGATTGTGTATCCTGGTATGTTGACATCCCAGTCATGGTTCTTTGTATACCATGTTTCAGTGACTGCCACAATATCCAGGCATCCCTCTTCCATCAAAGCCACTAGTTCAGGGAGCTTGTTACACAGACTATGGGCATTGGTACTCATCACCCTCCATTTTTTGATGGCCTTACCCCTTTTAGCCCTATCCCTGTCCTTACTGTCTTTGCCTTTTTTTGCATTTACCCCTGTCCTGCTCCCTACTGACTTCTCTACCCTGGTGTTTACCTCGCTAATTACCGTGTTTTGTGGGGGGAGGCTGGGATTTCTCTGCTTTTTTCAGTGCCTTCCCCCCTTAGCTAGTTTAAATGCTTGCCAATGAAGCATTTAAAACTGTCACCTAGGATCCTGGTCCCCCCCCTCGGACAGATGCACACCATCACACCAGTATAGGCCTGCATCCCTCCAGATGGTTCCCCAGTCCCCAATGAAGCCAAAACCCTGAGCTCCACACCAGTTTTTCAACCAATCATTGAATCCCATGTTGTGGAGTACCATACCATCATCCTTGCCATAGACAGGCAGCACCTCCAAGAAGGTTACCGTACATGCTACTTGTCTAAGGCCCCTCCCCAGTTCTACAAACTCCTGTTGCACTGTTCTGATCCCATTCCCAGCCAGGTCATTTGTCCCTAGGTGGACAATGACATCCAGCTCCCTCCCTCATGCAGCTGCTCCCACGATCCTGAGGATTCGCTTCCTGTCCCTCTGAACTGTGGTGCCAGGCAGGCACCTTACCTCCCTCTCCCCTTCCTCTCCCACTTCTACACCCCTAATTATTGAGTCCCCCACCGGGAGTTGTTTCCTTCCCCTGTGGGGTCTTGTGCCACCCTCCTGTGGGTCTCCTTTGTGGAGGTTCCCAGCATCCTCCTTGTTCTCCACTGTAGGTGCTTCCATAGAGAAACCACTCTTTGCAAGAACAGCATATGAACTGTGGAAAGGTACAGCTGGAGGAATGCACCTCTATTCCACCACCCTCTCCCTCCCAGAGCCCACTTTGGTCCAACCACTCCTCTTTCTTGGCAACCTCTGAGGTAGTGGTGGTGGCCCTGGTGGTCCCTAGGTGGGGGAAATGGTTTCATGAATCCTAGCCAGGTCATTCTGGAGATGGGCAACTTTCTCCCTCAGACCAGAGAGGTGCCTGCAAATGCGGCCACATCACAGCCTCCAGAATATCTCCCAGAACACTGCTGTCCCACAGCCATTGCACTGCACCACTCCCATCATGACTTGTTCCTATTCCTGGCTGGGCTTGCTCTCATTTGAAAGGGACGTTCCATCTCTACCCTATTCACTCCTTCCTATCATATCCCCTCCCTCTCCTTTCTTCAAGGGTATACATGTTGAGGGTTCCATGTCATAAATAAGTGATCACTGTTACAGCAAGTGTACATCGCTGAAAAGAAAATTGGCGATGTACACTTGTGGGTGACAAGACATTTGGCAACTTAAAATAGTACATAACCAACTCCAGAGGAGTGCATGTTGGGGAGGATGAGGAGGAGACTGTCTGACATAAAACCAAAAAACCACGGCAGCAGTAAAATTTTTCCCAGTCCCCAGCCCCAAGCCCAGTACCTGCTTCACTGAAGCTAGCCACCCTCACCACCACACCATATGGCTAGCTCTGTGGCAGCATGGCACACTGCCCCACACAAATCCTCTTCCCTATCCCTCCCCTTCAGGTAACCCTCCCTTGTTCATTCCTACTGTTGCTTTCATATTCTGTGGCTACCCTTACAAGGTAACTCAAAAGGGTAGCGGTGTAAATTAGTCACTGTTTTGACAGTCGCTAATTTATAGTTGCTGTCATCACTGGATACCCAAGTTGAGATCCTGCAATTTCTCATTGTAGGGCTTCTTGTGCAAACCATGAACCATTTTAGTTTGCCTCCTCTGGACCACCTCCACTCTATGTGCTTTCTGAGGTGCGGTCTCCAAAATTGAACACAGTATTCCAGATGTGGCTGCTCCGTCAAATGATATAATGGCAGAACCACCTCCCTTTTCTTGCTGGAAATTCTGTTTTGTATGCAACCCAACATTCCAATGTCTTTACTCCCTTCCTTGTCACACTGCCCTGCTAAGGTCCTCAGATATGATCATCCATAGATCCCTTTCTTGCTTGGTGTCTGTTAGTACAAATCCAAACCCTCATCTTACACTCAGCACCAGGAGTTTTATATCCTAGGGGCCTTACTTCACACTTTTTGGCATTGAACCTTAACTGCCATGCTTTTGATCATTCCTTGGGTTTTTCAAGATCCCACCAAATTTTTTTCTACCCCTTGCTGAGTGTCCATCCTATTGCAGATATTGGTATCATCTGCACAAAGGCACACCTTCCTGCAATGTCTCCTATAAAGAAATTGAAGAGGACTAGACCTCTGATCTAGCTAATCAATAGATCCCTACTGGAAGGAACTGTTCCTCACCAATGGAAGCAGGCTGATGTTGCTCCTATTCATAAGAGTGGGCCTAGGGAACTTATCAGCAATTCCCGGCCCATCTCCCTGCTTTCCACTCTTGCTAAATTGCAAGAAAGGCTAGTTTATGAGCAGCTGAGGGACTACCTGGAGGCCCACCAGCTCCTTGCCCCCTCTCAGCAAGCCATGGCACTGACTCTGCACTAACCATTCTAACAGTGGATGTACTCAGTGCATCTGACACAGGTAAGCCTACGGGCGCTATCTTTATTGAACTGTCCAAGGCTTTCAACCTCGTGGACTATAACCCCCTACTAGCAAAGCTTGAAAAAATAGGTCTTGATCCCCATGCCTACCAGTGGTTCAAGAGCTACCTATCAGATCGCTCTCAGAGGGTCATCTGGAAGGGTGAGCATCAGATGTAGTAGGCAGTTCTATAGGGCTATTTTCTTACATGTAAACATTTTATAAGATTGCTCTCTTCCATCCCGGATGAATTGTAACTTCTACTAGCTTTGTGTATTTAGCCACTGTTAACATAAAATTTAGGGTATATATGGGATATTTCAGGGTTGTGTCTCTTCACCCTGACAAAGGACCATATGGTTAATCACACTGGGGTATAATTTTTGTTCCTTTGAAAGTTTGTTCAAGTTTTTCAAGTTTTTCTTTTTAAAACAGGACAAGGCGAAAAATCAACCAGCCGAGTCAGAGTTAGTTAGCAATGGCCTCTTGAAATTGTTACAATAAAATTATATACAAAATACCATACATTATAGTCCATTACCATGCAAAAAAGTAAATAGAAATATGGAGACACAGAAGATCATGGCAGCAAAAGACCAATGGACTATCCAGTCTGCCTATGGGTCTCTATGTAACCCTGTGACATGGTGTCAGTTGGGGTCTTGCCCCTCCCCAATAGTTATTCTATTCCTTTACCATCCTTGTCCCTGCCAGTGATGACTATCCCCTTTGTTCTATCCCAAGCACGTCTGAAACCACCTACAGTTCCAGCTGCCACCATCTTGGCCAGCAGATAGTTCCACAGTTCTACCACACTTTTCGTAAAGTAATACTTTCTCATTTCCCTCTTGAACCTCCCCTGTCAGTTCCAGTCATGCCCCCTTGTTGTCAAGCTGGTGTTCCTTATAAACAGTTCCATGGAATCCACATTGTTTATTCCTTTTAGGAATTTGAATGTCTGTATTATATCCTCCCTCTCTCTTTTCTAGTCACCAACACATACATATTCAGTGCCCTAAGTCATTCCTCATAGGACTTCCTCTGCTGACCCTGAATTGTCTTTGTTACCCTCTGCTGTATTGCCTCCAGCCTATCTTCATCCATTCTAAGGTGAGGGCTCCAAAACTGGACACAGTACTCCAAACGTGGTCTCACTAGGGATCTAGGGATCTGTAGTGGGGGAGTATCACTTCCTTCCTTCCTTCTACTGCTAATACCCCTCCCTATACATATCAGCATCTTGTTAGCCTTACTGCAAGCCTGTCACATTGGCTAGCCTGCTTAAGTGTGTCACTAATAATCACTCCAAGGTCACATTCCTCTGTTGTAGTACTGAATTTTACCCCACCCATCCAGCATTCTGTCCTGGGGTTCTCTTTCACCAGGTGCATTACCTTACACCTTTTGGCATTGAAATTCAACTGCTAGATCTTTAACCATCTCTCTCGCCTCTGCAGGTCATCTTGTTGCTCACTAATTGCTTCAGCACTATTCACTCTTCCACAGAGCTTAGTGTCATCTGAAAAGAGACCTAGCCTACCCCAGATCCCTTCTTCAATGTCACTGGTGAACATGTTGAAAAGGATCCGATCCAAGACAGACCTCTGCAGTACCCCACTTGTGAGCTCACTCTCTTCCGATTTGATACTGTTTAACAGTACCTGCTGCCATCTCTGTTTTGTCCAAATCTCCACCCATCTGACTATATCCTAGCCACCCCAAGGTCCTCCAACTTCTTCAGCAGGTGTCTGTGAGGTACAGAGTCAAAAGCCTTGCTGAAGTCAAAATATAGCAAATCCATGGCATGGCCTTTATGCTGTTCCTTTGTAACCGAATCAAAAAAGACTAACAAGTTTGTCTGACACAACCTCCCTGACACAAAACTGTGTTGTTTACTATCCTGGAGACCATTACCCTCCTGATAGTCCACAAGGACCACTTTGATTAGAAACTCCATCAACTTTCTAACAATAGAGGTTAGACTGATGGGTCTATAGTTGCCTGCTTGTTCCCTGGCCTCCCTTTATGAAGCAGAACCACAGCTGCCACTCTCTAGTCCCCTGAGACAACCCCTGTTTAAAGCCAGCTATTGAAAAGGCATGCCAGAGGTTCAGTCAATTCATTTGACAGTTCCTTGAGTACCCTCAGATGGATCTAATCTGGATCTAGGGCCTTGACTGTCTTGAGGGCTGCTAGACCCTTTTGTACTCTATCCCCAGTAAATGCTGGTCTCCCCATCTCCTGGATCCCTTTCACAGCTGCTTTAATACCACTCTCAGGTAGGGCACCACTGGCCTCCCCTTGTGAAGATGGCTCAAAAGTAATCATAGCCTTTTGCTCATTGTCCTCTATCACATAGCCCCCCTCCCTCAGTCTAACTACACCTCCACCCCTCCTTTTGTTTTCTCTTACATAGCAGAAAAAAATGCTTTTCTCCGTGTTTGACCCCCTCAGCTAGTCACAGCTCTGTGTCTACCTTTGCCTCCCTTATCACCTTCTTTGCCTCCCTGGTCTTCTGGAAATATTCTTCCCTTTCTGCATCCATCTGCCTATTTTTGTATTTGTGGAAGGTCATTCTTTTGGCCCTTACTACTTTCCTGACCCTTGCTGAAAACCAAAAGCGATTTCTTGAATTTATTTCTTTTGGTTACTTTCCTCAAGCAAGCTGTGAAGCTTCAGGCATGGCTCCTTTAATTATCCTCCATCTCTCCTCAACCCTCCTGCCCCCTCATTCTACCCCTTTAGTTTATTTCAGACCATCTCTCTGAGTTTGTTTAAGTCCGCCCCTCTAAAATCCCCAGACCACTGCACTATAGTGCTTTTTCTTAGGCTCGAGGGCAACTTCAAACTATACTGAATTTTGGTCACTCTTTGTAAGAGGGTCCCCAACTACTAGTGGTCTAACTGAATCTGTGTTAGTGAGCAGCAAATCTATGACAGTATCCTGTCTTGTGGGTTGCATTACAAGTTGCACTAGTAGACAATTTTGAAAGACAACAAGCAAAGCTTTACTTTTTTGCTTCTGACTACTGGAATGTCCCAGTTTACATCAGGTAAGTTAAAGTCCCCCACTATCACAACATCTCCTTTTGATGTTCACCTTCTCGTTTCTTAGCTGAGCTCTCTATCCTGTACCTCTCCTTGGCTTGTTGGTCTATAGCGTACCCCCCAGGCATAGCCATTTTCCAGAGTTGAACCACAGATACTCAGTCTTCCCTGAGTGGCAACTAATATTCCTGTCCTCTGATACCTCAATACCCTCTCTGACATAGATGCCTATGCCATATTAATGTATAAACTTTCTACACACATATAGTATAACAGTACACAAATGACAAACAACATATGACAGAGTATCTAGACTTACAAAATCACACAAGATTCACATTCATCTCAACAGTTATTTTTAAACCATTGTTTTAAAGTGCAGAGTGTTGCTAAATTGTCAGTGTATTTCAGTAATGCTCAGGGAAGGGTGTTCCAAAATTTAGGACCTTTAAATGAAGAGTTCACCTATATGGGTGTTGACTCTAGGGACATTAAATTCAGAAACATTTGTTGACCTTAACCCAACCTTTAATGGAGGTTAACAAAACAATTCCATAACAAAGTGGTAGGAAAGGTGAATAGAATGCCGGCGTGCATTGGGAGGGGCATAACGAGCAGATGGAGGGAGGTACTGGTGCCTGTCTATAAAACCATGGTGAGGACTTACCTGGAGTATGAGGTCCAGTTCTGGAGACCACACCTTCACAAGGACATAGAGGGAATAGAGAGGGTTCAGAGAAGGGCAACCAAGATGATGCACGGTATGCAAGGGAAATCATATGAGGAGATACTGAGAGAGGTTGAGGAACATTACCCTGCTACCAGCTAAAATTGTGGCAAATAACACCTCCTACACAGATAGGTCTGAGATCCTCGATCAACTCAATAACCACTTCGCCACTGCAGGCCTCGCATTTGACACGTCACCTGTTAGTAAACTGAGCACCACAAGCACCACCAGCATAGCTACTAGACCAACCATACCACCCCCTACCAACCGCCCCCTCTTCAAGTTCCAGCCAGTCTCCTACAAACAGGTGGAGGACCTGCTTCTCTCACTGGACACCAAAAAGAGCACTAGTGCTGATTCACTTGAACCCTTCTTCTTAAAAGCAGGTTCTTATTATCTGGCAGCCCTAATTGCCCATCTCTTTAACAGCTCATTATTCCAAGGGGAATTGCCGCCTAGTTGGAAAACCGTGTACATTATCCCCCTGTTCAAGTCAGGAGACCCCACTGACTTGAACAACTATAGGCCTATTTTGTTGCTCCCTGTTTTATCCATGCTACTTGAAAAAATTGTAAACTCTTAATTAAGGGAGTACTTGGATCGTGAGAAAATCCTCAATCCAGTCCAATCAGGTTTCAGACCTAAGCACAGTACTGTGTCTGCTCTTGCCAAAGTGTCAAATGTATGGCTAAAAGCCCTTGACAGTAAACAGCACATCTATGCACTCTTCCTTGACCTCAGCAAGGCAATTGATATGGTTGATCGTTTCATACTTCTTGATTCCCTGAGTAGCAGCGGTCTAACCTCTGCTTCAGTAAAGTGGTTCCACTGCTACCTTACAAATTGTAAACAGCAAATTAAAGCCCAAGGGGAATTCTCCCCACTAAAACTACTGCCCTGAGGTGTTCTGCAAGGTTCCATTTTGGGACCTATCTTCTTCGCCCTTTACATCAACCGCATCGACTCTGGCCTGATTGCTGGAAAAGTTCACCTCTACGCAGATGACACAGTCCTCTACACGACCAACCCCTTCTTGGACATTGCATACAAGGAGCTACAGCAGGATTTTATCATCCTTCAGCACAACCTGCTGAATCTAAAGCTCTTGTAAAATGCAAAAAAACAAAAGCTATGATTAGCTCTCCATCCCACAATACGGGGATGCCTGGGACCTCACAGATTATTACCCTCCTTATTGAACAACTAGAGCTAGTGGATACATTTACATATCTGGGAGTCTGGTTGGATAACAAACTCACCTTTGGTGTCCATCTAAGCGAGTTAACAAAAAAGCTAAGGCAACGCCTCAGTATTTTCTACCACAAAAAATGCCTACTCACCCTGGAAGCTAGAAAGCGGCTGGTTCAAACAACCTTTTTCCTGTGACTGACTACGCCAAATTCCTATACAGCCATTGCCCCCAGTATGATCTCCAAAAGCTGGCTACACTCTATCATAGCACATTGAGATTTGTTCTTGACTTGCCTTGCAGACTCATCACTGCTCATTGCACCAAGCATTAGATTGGCCATCCCTCTCCATGAGGAAGCAAATAAACACCCTCATGTGGCTGTTCCAGGCTTTATCCAACAAATTACCACCCTGTATCTGTGACCTGTTTGAACGTTCAAAGGGTGCCTATGGACTAAGGAACTCCTTCTTTGTCCTCCTTAAGTTACCACGAACAAGGACATGTCTTGGCTCAACTGCCATTAGCTCCTTTTTACCAGTGCTTTGGAATAACATGCAAAAATTACTTAAAATCTCCCTGCTACCCAGCCATTTTATATTTAAGGGGCTGCTCTATAGAGGCCTGAAAATGGCATGTGATTGTTTCAGGTAAAGCCTTACCCCACTCAACTGAGTCCCTTAACCTCTGTAATCCTGGGCCACCTATTTCCCGTTTTGGCCAGCATCCCTTTAGGGCAACCATCTCTCCCATCTCCTACCTTCTCCCACTCATTAATTAGCTTTGCAGGGGGTCTCAGTCTATTAGGCTGCCCTATTTTCCCTCTCTGCTATGTGTCTGATATCCTTTCTTCCCATTGCCCTTCTCTATGTTCCTCCTCCCTCTCCTCACTTGTACTCTATAAGCTACAACCTGTATATGCTGCACTTAAATGCCTGTATTTGCACTTGCTTTACATGTCTGATTTGTCCAAGTACTGAGTTTGTACATTGTAACTGCCTGTACCGATATCTACTTTTGTAGGAAGTGTTGTCTACTGTAAGCAAAAGTGTCCTCTGTGTCCAGGACCATCTTGAAAATGAGCTTGCTCAATGATGTAACTACTAGTTAAATGAAGTTTGATTGACTTGATTGATTAGGAGAGGTGGAGGGAATTAGATCTGTACCTATTGGAGATCAGAAAAGAGAGGGGGACAAGACAGAGACATTTAGGTATGTGAAGGGAATTAATAAGGTGAGGGAGGGGAGCTTGTTCTCAAGGAAAGTGGGGGCTAAAACTAGAGGGCATAGTCTAAGATTGGATGGAGGAAGATGCAGAGGAAAAGTGAGGGGGTGTTTCTTCACAGAGAGGGTGGAGGAGGCCTGGAATAAACTACCAAAGGAAGTGATGGAGGCTGAAATGGTGGAGTTATTCAAGAGGGCTTAGGACAGACATAAAGGGTTGGTGAGTGGGGGAAAGGGGATGTCCCAGGACATAGGGGATGAGTGTGGGGGAGAGGGTGAAATGGGCAGACTCGATGGGCCAGAGGGGTCCTTTTCTGCAGTCAAAATTCCATGAGTCTCTGATTCTATGAACGTACATGAAAATTTTTTGTTTGATACACTTCCACATGAAAGTCAAAATATGAAATTGTCCACTTGGTCCAGGGACAGCCAATCAAGGGATTTAAGAAGGGCAGAGCGGTGTGTCTTTTTAGGTGCAAATAGAACAAAGTGACAGCAAGCCAATTTATAACATGAAGTATCTAACCTTAAGGAATGAACTTTTAATAGTCCAGCATAAATGTTATCACCATAATCAAATAAAGGCAATATCATTGTCCACACAATTTTCTGACTCACATGCTTGAGAAAGAAGATTTATTCTAATATATAAAGCTAATCCTGAAATTCGCCTTTTTTCTAGGCCTCTTAGTCTCATTTTAAATTTTTGTCTAGACATAAGCCTAGATAATTACACTTTGGGACATTTTGCAAGTTTCTTTGGCTGGACTACATTTTCTGGATCCAATACAATATGGTGGATGAGAATTTCAGTCAATGATATCCTTACATGTGATTACAGCATCAGCATAATGATTCAAGAATACTAAGTGCATCACAATAATCACAGATTTGAGGGTAAGTGGCTTATTCATGTTGATCTTATTACCTTAATGAGAGGGGGTGCAGGGGGCACAGTTCCTCAATGTAGAACATGTAAGTAGGTCTTTGATGTGTGAGATGGGGAGGTTGGGGGATGCGGGGGGGGGGCGCATAGCCCCAGGAGGAAAACATTCCAGCAAGTACAAAATGTTAGATGTTCCTGCAAATTGGGATTGCGGGAGGAGTAGTTCCCCCCCTGATATACAACATGTAAGTAGGTATTTGAATTTACAGTAGCGATATGCAAGGGGGGAGGCGGGGGGTGCAGGAGGGCATAGCCCCCCCAGGAAAATCATCCAAGTACAAAATGTTAAATGTTCCTACAAATACCTCTAAATATGTCCAATTCACAAGAAAAAAAGGTAGTGCAGACTTACCTCATGTTCTATAAGTATTTTCATTGATGGCTTTATGTTTTATAGATTCATGATTTTTTTTATTATACCAGTAATTTCTATGTCCGTTATTTACATTATTTGTGAAAGTACACACTTTTTCTTGTTTTTAATACTGATGGTCATGCTACACTAAGTCTGCAAGTGGTATTCTTTTCTCTGTGGGGTATAGCCTGCTAATTAATTTTAGAAAAAAGATAATAAATTTGTCATCAGATGGATTTAAATGTTTCTTTCTTTTACAATACTCAGTGAAATATGAAGTGTATAACTGCTCTTGAGTGCTGTATTTTGGTAACGACCTCTTAAGCACATGCTAGGATGACTTGATTGTCAATCCCCAAACTGGGGCTCACACTAACACAAAGTCTTGCGAGTGATTCACTTTCTGGTGGATGTAGCCCAGTGTTGACAAATATTCATAAGCTTTTCAGCAGTCTAATACAAGTGTTGTGCCCGGCAGTATGTGCTGTTGAAATAAGAGTATCAGTGTTTCCATGTTTCTCCTCTCAACAATTAAAAAAAAAAACAGCATTTTTAGACTCTCTCTCTCTATGCCACCAAAAATCCACACACCATCTAGTCTTTTTCCACTATAAAATTTGTGTTTTCCCAACTACAGTTCATTGATTTCTACTGGCATCACTGGTCCACCATTTGTCTCATTCTCTAAGTCAATGGTATCTATATAAACATTCCAGCAGAAATTAAAACAGTTTACTAAGATGTGATCACTGCTGACCCCTAGCTGGAGCTACACATATTCTTGTGGGAGCTGGTAGCACCAATAGTAGGTGAGTTTTAAAATGACTTGTATTAATAGGTGTGAAGTTTGCAAACCAGCTTCCAGTTCTCAATGATAGTTTCCTGTTGCAGGTATAAAACAGACATATTTACTCCCTTCCTTCATGTGTTCTGATTGTTTCACACAATTGCATGATTCCTGTCCAGCATTTTGTGCATCTGTATTGTTTGAGTAGGTTGTGACTACAGAGTCACCTGAAAAATCCATTAATATTTGAGCAGATAAGAACAGTTGTACATTCTGCAGATTACATTCTGTGTCTCTCCCTCTCTCTCTCTGTCTCTCTCTTGTCAAAGGATAGCAGTCAGAGCTCTGTTGTACACACACCTACATGGGGGCTTGGAGGTAGTTCATTGCTTCCATACAAAACTTCCCACCCATAATACTAAACCTGTCCCAAAGGCATGAAACCTGCTCCTTCTCCCCAATACTAAACCTACTCCTTAACACACCTCAAAAATGATTTTATTTTTTTTACGTACAAAGGCTACATTTGAAAAAAAGATGAGTTAATACCTGTAGATTAAAGAAGCATGTATACAACCATTACTGGATATGGGGGCTCAGGGACAGTACTGGCAACAAAATGAAACCAGTACTACTGATGGCAGTAAAGCATAAAATAGTTACAGCACATTTATAAATGACATCACTGTATAGCAGGTGGAAGGAATACTTTATCATAAATTGTCATAAAAACTGTTTTATTTACATATTACATGATTTTTCTGACTGTAAAAATAAAAAAATGTAGCCCATTTTATAAGTGCAATTAGACACTCTGGGGTGTGCATTGAACAGATATTACTGCACTGCCAGGGACTGAAGGCATTCGGCCTGAGACCTCATGCCTCACTACACCCCTGGGCATGCAGTAATATCTGTTCAATGCACACCCCATTGTGTCTTATTGCTTACATGTAATATGTAGATAAAACAGAGTTTCTCATGACAGTTTATGATAAAGTAGTCCTTCCGCCTGCTATACAATGATGTAATTTATAAATGTGCTGTACCTATTTTATCCTTTACTGTCATCAGTAGTACTGGTTTCATTTTGTTGCCAGCACTACCCCTGAGCCCACATATCATGTAATGGTTGCATATAAGCAATAAATTACCTCCAAGCCCCCATGTAGGTGTGCATGATGGAGCTCCTGCTGCTATCCTTTGACAGGAGAGACAGAGAGAGAGAGAATGTAATCTGCAGAATTTACAACTATTCTTTTTTTTTTTAAATGAACATGTACCAATTGCAGCACAGCAACACAAACACACACACACACAGTGAGCAGCTATAGCAGAGGTACAGTCTGTAGTTCATTTCAACCCCCGCCTCCATCAGAAATTAGAAAGATGATGGGGGTAAGGTCAATTTAAAAAAAAGAGAGGCAATGACTATTTTGCTTAAACCATGGGATTGTCAGCACGATGGCCACAGCAGGAGAGGACCTGACTATGGGAAGGACAGAGAAAAATTGGATGGTGAAAATGCAGTTTGCACTACATTTCTGCAGTGGTTACATCAGATATTAAAAGTTGGCAGCTATGTTTATTACAGGGCTTATATGTTCCACAGAGTAAAATATCAATGTACTGTGAAATGCTTGAAAAAATATGTCGGCATTTGAAACACTGAATGTTCTAGTGGCACACTGATATTTTTATGTTTTTGTACTGTGGTCATACTTTTCAGTACTTGCTTTTACCTGTGCATTGAACTGATTTGATACACAGGTAAGAACCAATCAAAATGCAAGATTTTCTCTCCCCTTTTGATAATGAGTCAGTTTTAGGCCACAAATTTCTTATGTTGCAATGCACAATAGTTAACTTGTACGTGTTCAAAACCTCTGCAGTATTGATTACTGGTACAAAATGTTTCAGACTGGGCTCTGGGTGGACATCACTGCAGAAGAGCAAAAAGCTACTTAGCAGAAACAGCAATTTTTATCTACCTTTACAAAATTACAGGTTAGCATACCTGGGGCCAGATATTCAAAACTTAACTCCAGGGCTAAATTAGCACTGCCCGGCATGCTAAATTAGCCCTGAACCAGTAACAAGCTATATTCAAAGGAATAGCCCCAGGGCTAAACCTGCTGAATATAGCATGCAAAGGAAGCAGTGCAAACAGGGCTGTGAGTGCAGTGCTAAAATAGCCCCGGAAACAAGACAGCTCTGAATATAATGACAGGGAAGTACAAAATGCAACAGCAGCTCAGTGGACACAGAGGTGGAGTAAGGCAGATTTGAAGTTGGTGGACAATATGTGTGACAGCAATGAAGTGTTGCACAACAACTGCAAACAATAATGCAGGCCGCACACTGCAGAACTGTGCTATGCTTTTGAGAGGTTTGCCCAGGGCTAACTCAATTGTACAGTGCTAACACATTAGCCTGGTGCAAACATGTTAGACTGGGGCAAAAGTTTGCTATATTCAAAGATCCTATGGAATCAGTGGGCAAGCAGTCACATTTGCATCTCATTATGGTCTGCTTTGCATGCACTCCCATGTATTGTGCCTGGCACTATTGCTTACAGCTCACAGCAGCCCCCTGTTGGTCAGAATAGAAGTACAAACTGGAAGCTGCAGGCCATGGTGTGCTCACAGCAACCCCCTTTTGGTCGGAATAGAAGTACAGGCTGGATGCTGCAGGAAATGGGTGTTTGCAGGCACATTCAGTGCATACCACTCACCCATGCAGCACTGCAAAGAGGGACACAGATATGCTGACTGAGGGGCAATGAGGGACACCGACTCTCACGATGAGGGGCATAGCATCAAACATGGAGATACAAGCTCAGAACACAGTGGGACCATAGTCTTTACTTGTGCAAAGTGTACATCATCCTGTAGCAGTGTAGAATATTAATTGCTACCATGAAGTATGAATGTACAGCACAGTCTCTGTGTGTACAGCGCCTTGTCCATGATGGACAGATAAGGGACAGGGCAATTTAGAGGGTTAAAATGAGGGATGTCCCTCATAATGAGGGACACTTGGGGAGGTATGCTTTCATTCTGTACATAGTCCACTAAGTCCCTGGTAGTCTAGTGGCCCCCACATACCTCTCAACTGTCCCTGATTATCAGGGATGTCCCTGATTTTGCCTCACAGTGACTGCTGTCTGAGTGAAAAAAACAACATTTCAGATGTGACCCTGATTTGGGGTCTTTGTCCTTGATTGTTTATAGGCATTGTCCCCAATTTATGAGGACATAGGTCGAGCGGTATGGCCCCCCACTCCCCATCATGCTCCCAGATTCCTGTTCTGTCAATATAAGCATATTGCCCTGGTAGTCTAACAGTCCCCATTCTGTAAAGTTTTATAAATTTCTCTGGTAGTCTAGTGGCCCCCCCATTACGATCCCTGACTCCCGTTCTGTACAGTTTATTAAATTTCCCTGGTAGTCTAGTGGCCCTCCCCCCCATCTTGATCCCCGAATCCTGTTCTGTAAATCTTTGTAAATTTCCTATGGTAGTCTAGTGGCCCCCAACTCCCATTATTATCCCATAGTCTGTAGATTTCAATACACACCTTAATTCCCTGTTAGTCTAGTGGTCCCCCCACCCCATCACTATCCCCGAGTCCATAATTTACATAAGCCACCATAATTCCCTGGTAGTCCAGAGGCCCCCACCTGGCAGTGCCAACCCCCCACCCACCCACTCATCCCCCTGGAGCTGCTGACTGGCTCAACCCTCCACTCACCTCTGCGGCCAGCCACCAACTGCCCAATGAATGAGTGCATACTCCAGTGAGTAGTAATGAATGGGTACGTGCTATTGCTATTTTTTATAACTGTGGGTGGAGCCTTCAGCCATTTTGCAATCACTCTAAAAATGATCGATCATGTCACAGCTTCCATTGGATGGTATCCCACCAAAAGCCCAACAGATCTTGAAACAATCTACCACAGTCACTTGCTATAGAGCTATGATCGAACTGTTTCAGCCACTACTTCTGGATTGTGGACTCAAACTGCGCATGCATGTGTAGTTTTGCTGGTGCCACCTTCTTGGGAATGGCAGTATGCCATTCAACACAATTGCGCATGCATGAGTGCCACACATGCGTAGTTTCATCGCTGCCATCATCTTGTGGATGGCTTTCGGTGGCACTCATCATATAGAGCTTTTCAAGCTTGCCACAGCCATAGCAGCTCTGGCTAGAGTTTGTTTTCCTACAGTGCCTCCTGTTCCATGTGACAGTGCTGCATCCATGACCATTGATTCAGTGAGTGATAGCTGCTGCAGCAGCCACCTGCTGTTAGGAGCCTGGTGTTCTGGCTTCAGCTAAATAATTCTTTCTAATCCAGTCTTTTTGTTTTCTTGGTATGTGTCTAGGTCTAGCCAGTAAGAGTAAATGTTTAGTTCTTAAAGCTTTTCGTTTAATCAAACTGCACAGCCATAACCAAGCACACAAATCACCCCACGTCATCAGTGCAATAATTAATAGTTACTGTTTTCTTACAGAATAGCCAACTCATGTCCCTCAAGTAATTGAAAAACAGTGAATGTAGCCTTTAGTGGTGTTCACTGGATAAGGGGAGGCACTTGAAATTACAGCTCTACTGCTGTAAACTTGACATTAAACCAGCACTTGCTGAATCAAAGGTCACATATGCATCACTGTCTCATGTGACAGGAGGCATTATAAGAAAAAGAAAAGTAATAAAAAACTGAAACATGAAGATCCCTAGGAGCCATAAAATTAGTAGGTATATTTAGAAAAAACCTGACCACAAACAAAGGAATGGGTACACTATGGCTACACCCACACATCAAAACACCCTGCAAAACACATTTTTGTGTAAACTGTTACTGCAGTTCCCATTTAAAGGAAAACTACACCCTCATGTCATGTAAATGTTAATTGTTTCCTTGTTATTTGTTTCAACAGACAACTCTTTTTGTGTAGCTGTTAGGGGTATATGTGATTGATTCAGATTATTTTCACTGTTCATACTAGACTCTGTAAGTATCCTGGGGAACTCCATTTTCTGGCTGTTGAGATCCTATTGTCCCTCAGAGCTGCATTAGCATATGAGAACATTATTTGTTAGCACCCTTTAGACTCCACAGTATGCCTGTCTTCTTACTTAGAATTACTTGTTGCTTAGAAATTAACAAAACAAGTTGCAGCAAGGTGTGAAATACCTCATTTACCTTCAGTTAGCTTTGAAAACTGTCTTAGATGTAATGCAAGTTTTTTTCCCTTTAAACTGCATTCAGAGAGTTTTTTTTCAGATTATGTGTACTTTCAGAATACAGATATATAGTGTAAATGGGTGCTGTGGCATCTTGTTCTTATATGTTAATGCAGTTCACAGGAACAGTGAGATTTCAACAACCAGAAAAAGGAGGCCCCCAGGATAGTTACAGGGGCTTGTATGAACAGTACAAATAAATGGTAGAAAATATATATATCCCCAACTGCTATAGAAAAAGAGTTGTATGTTGTGAAAGAAACAAATAACATTTACAAGATATGAGGGTGTAGTACTCTTTTAAAAATGAATGGTAGGCATTGTTATAGTCTGTGTGCCCAGATCATATTCAATGGACAGCAGTAGCATCCCTTGCACTATTCCAAGCTAGAATCCATAGTATTATTGCTGTGGCTATAGAGTATACATGATTGCTGTCCCTTTTCTCCCACTTACCACCCACTCTATTTCTGTTGTATCTCTTCTCTTACACCTCTCCTTAATAAATCTGATTTTTCTTCATCTAATAATTCTCTTATTAGGTATCATTGCTTGGGCATTGTCATTGTATTGTTTACACTGACTGTGTGGGATGGGGCATCCTATTTACTGGGGTGGGAGGGTAATAGCACTTAGTGTTAGCCATCAAGTACCCCCTATTGCTACCAAGGGGGAGGCACCATGTCCATAGAAGTATTCAGCACCTAAACAGACACTATCATTCCAGCCCAGGCTGGCCCCCTCAGAGCATGGAGTGGAATCCTTTGGAGAGCCCTAGGTAGCAGCTACTGATGCATGTATAAATTGCCAAATAATAACAGTTACCCTTCTTATGAATTTACCATGTATATTTTATTTTCAGAGGAATCCAATCTAATATTTGTTGCAAGACTGCTCCTTCATAGAGCATATATTTTCCCATTTGCTGAGACAAAAAAAATTGGATGGTCCATTTTAATGGGCCCTTATGTACTACATAGTATACAGTGACTTGTTTCTCCCCAACATGCCATTAGATGGGTCAGAGCTAGCATCTCTGTCTCCATTTTGTGGATTACAGTATCAGAGGAAAGCCTGAGGGAGGGTAAATGTTAAAACTGTTTAACTAAAAATGTCACAGCTTAAAACTGAAGTGTGACCATTTTCTTAGGCTAGTAGGTACCTATCAGTACACTAGTTCAGTATACGCCCCCCACAGTGACGAGTCGCCAGCGACTGACACTGCAGTGACAACAGAGCCAGGTCACTGTAGTGTTGGCGCTGGACCCTGGCACTGTTTTCTGGGTGTCTTGCATTGAGGGGTTCAGGGGCGAAGCCCCTCGAAGAAAACATGGGAGGCAGTGACCACCTTTATGTCAGCATAAAGGTTTCACTGTAATGTTGATTGACAAAATGTTTGTTGCACTGGCATCCCAGATCCCACTGGTTCTATACTAACTAGATGTTGATGTGAATGGAGGAAACAGTAGATGGCATCTTTGTGTCCATGTGTTCTCATTACAAACTGCTCCAAAATGGCAGAATTCATTTTCCGCTTATTTCTTCGCTACGTACGCCAGCAATAGTTGAAAGAAGGTGTCCAAAGGAAAGTAACAAAAAAGATTAGCGGTTTGCAACACCACAGTTATAATGATAGACTGAAGCATTTAAGTCTGTATTCCACAGAATATAGAAAAATTAGAGGGGACTTATGCTTAATCTGCAAAACTTTTCATGATCAGAGCATTATGGAAACAATTGGATCAGTGAAGTTTAATGAAATTAAGACAACAAGATCTCATAGTCATAAGTAGGAGAAACCAACGTAACTAGGAAACACAGTAATTATTTTACACAAAGAATAATGACTGTTTGGAACACACGTCCATGGCACATAGCTGACAGCAATAATATTACTACCTTCAAGCATAGGTTAGACTGTTATATGGGAGACAGAACATATATGTTCCACCTTTAAAGAGGACAAGGTGGCGAGTTCACCAAAAGGCAAAATTATCTACCTGAACTCATACTCTGCTATGAACCTATGAATAGACAGGATGCAATGCAGTAATGTTGCTGTAACCACAAAATGCTGCCGTAAACAGCGTGGAACAGTGTAACTCAATGGCAATTTTGTCATGCAGTGTTCTGTGAAATGTCATTTACTACAAGTTACTGCATTGCATCCCAGCTGGCTCCACTGTATATGTTGGGATATATTACATCAACATTTCAACTCACCATTTTTTGAAGTTAAATCTTTCTGCAAAAGTTTAAAAAATAATAATTTCACTTTGTTAAACTCTAATTACAACAGTTGCTCCAGAATGCTTTAATCAGTATACCTTAAATATAATAGAATGAATAGCCTACATATAAAGATATGCTGATTACATTTGGTCACACATTTTCACAAAGGTGGTCAACTGGCAACTGTCTTTTCATAGTCTGATTACTATAATTGCTTCAAAACATCTGAGTTGGTTTTCTTCTACTCTTGCTATATAATGAAGCTGCATATAAAAATGTGTAGCTGATTACATGCTGATTACATCAGCTTCAAGATGGCTGACTGGTGCCCATCTTTGTCGCTCTCATTACCACAATTGTTTGAAAATAACAAATTGATTATCATCAGTTTCCTATAACTGGTTAACTTTTATGCAGAGATGTGCTTATTACACTTTATTGAAACTCATAGCATATTAACAGTGCAAGATAAACAGACGTATGCAGTGTACTGCCATTACTCTACTCACTCTGCAATGGAAGAATTAAATATCTTTAGTTTTACTGAGTAATTAACACTCATTGGGAGGTATGTTGGCTACATTTTGGGGAGGGTCAGAAACAGAACCCAAACAGCATGCGTTAGAGGATGCGCTTTTGTTCCCAGAATAACAGTTCACGTGTCTTTTGGAATGGGGTGAGTTCTGCAGTTGCTGCTAGAGGGAGTCTGGTCTAGTGGCTAGGGTATAGAATTGTGAATCATAACATGTCAGGTTAAAATCCCACAGCAGTAATGTAATCCCTGTGTGACTTTGAGCAGTCTCTTGAGCTCTCTGTGCTTTGACATTCTCAACTGTAGAGTTGAATACAGACAGGGCTCCACTGTAAATGTATATAAATAAACTGTATGGTGTGGAAAACATTTGGCAAGGAATGGGAAAGGGAGTGCCTACTAAGAGGACTGAAGAAACACATAGCATGTGAGAAGAGTCTCTATGTCTGTTATGGGTATCGTGCAGGTCTGTAAGGGCTTTTACTAGCTCTAAACTAAGTGAGGCTATACTGTACTTCTGCTCACCGCTGAACTTTTCCAAGCATAACTACTAAACCTGTATCTTTTCTATATTATGGTGTCCAAAGTGTGTAGTAAACTTTAGATGGTACCTAACCAAAGATCTATACAGTGCCAGTCCTTTATTATATTAGATTACATACAGTATTTTCCTTGATCTCTCTAAAGCATTTCTCTATATATTGGAAATTATACAATGGCAAGAAAGAATGCTGACTTGTGATTGGTCAGTCTGGGACTGGACCCATGATGTTATCCCAGTACAACATCACAGGTGTAGTCCCAGCACACTGATGACTGCACCAACAGTCATCAGAATCACTGCATGCAGCCTGCATAGATTCCCACTTCACAGTCAACTCCCCTGGTCAGGTCTGTGTTTCCCTGTCAGTTCATGACTGTTTCTGTGTCAGTACTCTGCCCTTAATTCAGTGTCCCCACTTCATTTTTTCCCCAAATCTCAGTGCTTTTTCCATCCAAATGCGAAATGAAGCTGACACTCTAATCACTTCTCACTGACCAACAGCACAGTGTTCATGACTAACGCATGTGCAGTTATAAGCAGTGCTCGCTCAATGAGACAGGTGCGATACTGTATTCACTTAAAAGCCACGGTGACTATCTCCATTAACCAAGATTCCTGTCATGGACCTCATTTTTTTCTCTACACCGATGTCCAGTAAAATAAAATGAAGCCACAGACTTCAGTGCCACCCAATGTCACTGCACGTCTGCACTGCCATATTCCAGTGATCACTTTATTTAAAGAAAAAAAAAATGGAAGAGCAACATCTTTACAACAGGCAGACAACATCTCTACACTGTCTTTCTGAGTAACAGGATAGGGGAAACAGCAAAAAGACAAGGGGCACAGGGGTCAGAAAGACAGAGCCACAAAGATTGACATTTAAGGGAATACAGGGAAACCCTGTAGGGGCTGTGCCACCTCCTGCACAAGGCAGGAACTGTGGACTTTTTTTTCAATATGTATACCTGCCCAAACAAACAAACAAAAAAAATAATATTTTAAACACATTTTTACATTTTTTTTCTTCTTACAACAAAATGAGCCATTGTATAATAGCAATAATGCACTTCAGGGTGTGTGTTTTGCTGGGATAACATCACGCATGTGGCCTCGTGCTCAACCATCCCAGACATTACATTATCCCAGCACAACACACACCCTGCTGTGCATTGTTGCTTAATTATGTTACTGTATTTGCTTTATTTACTGTAGTTCTGCATTGTAGCTCCAATTTTAGACTGTTGTTTGCAGCTCATTGCTGCTTTTTTGGAATGTCAACTTTAAATGATGGAAGAATTACTTAAAGGGACACTGCTGTCAACCTGTTTTTCATCATATTATTTCTAGTTGAAACACCACATTTTATGATTGCTTACCCTTTCTAAATTTCACTGATGTTGTTGTTTGTTTTGTCTGTCTTCTTGCTTAGTAGAATTGAAATGCATGGCAATGTATATTTATAAACAATCTTGTTTTTGTTTACAATCCTGGATTTTTTCTTACTGCATATTTCCTGAGCACTAGAAACACACCCAAATAGTGTAGTCACTCATGAGGCAGTAGCCTCCTAAACTCCCACTGCATCATGAAGGGCTAGACAGTTTTGTGGGTGTTCCCAGGTCCAGGAAAGATGCATTTGGGGTTTATCAAGGAATGTAAACAAACCTGTTTTGGTGTGATAACACCAGTATGTAGGGCAGTCTGTTTTTTACTTTTTTAAAGAAAATAAGAGTCAGAATCAAACTACCAGCTACATCAACAATCTTTACAGAATTGTGGCAATCATAAAATATGTTTTTTAAACTAGAGACACTATGAGACCCAAGGGGGTTGACAGTGTCCCTTTAAGTGGTAAAACAGTATTCGTACTTGTAATAGTCACATAAAAATTGGGACAGACATGTTGGATATTTGGTATTTCATCAGTGATACTGAAAATGCTTCCAGATTAAGCAGAGAGTGTGTGTGTGTGTGTGTGTGTGTGTGTGTGTGTGTGTGTTTGTAGATATGCAGGCCAGTCTATTGCTGCTCTGTACATAATACAGTACAACATACTCAGAGCATAGGAGTTTGATCAGCAGACACTGCTTCCCCTTTGGAGCCATCCTCAGTATCGTAGAAGTAGGTGGCAAGGTTTATTATAACTTTTGAGATACATTTCAGAAACTTCCTTTTGTTTTAGCATCTCCAGACCATTCAATTTGGGCCAGGGTGCTATAGTATCCCTGAGCAAAAAGCAAAAGTCCAAAAGGTAGAGAACATTAACCCCTGGATTTTTGAAGAGGACAATGTTGTAATTGGATGATCAATGGCCTTAAGTGGCATTTTATATGCAGACTTGGTTATATCATGTCTAGAGCTGTGCAGAATGTAACATTCCACTAGTGTAATTCAGGTGAAATTATCATTCTGATTCCTTGAATTTTCATGTAATTTCCATGAATATTTTGCAACATGCTGCCAAAATTTAGATTTGAGTTATTTTAGTCTATCTTTCAAAGTACTTATCCAAATATTGCCAAATTTGACAGATATACAGGTCCACACTACTTGTATAGGTTTACCTACCTCCAGATTCCTAGCTTTAAAGGGGACTGAGGCATACTGTAGGTGGCCAAATATTTTATCAGCAATTCATTTTCAGTTATTTCCAGCTAATTTAAGAATTGCTTATCCAAATTTGTCAATGGTTTCAAAATTTAAAGAACAATAAAACAGTATGTGTACCAATTGTTTGGTCTCAAGCTTTAACTGAGGCTGAGTTATAGGCAGCCAAACATTTTAACAAAATTAAAATTTCAGTTAATTCCATGTAACTTTAAAACAGCGTATCTAAATATAACCAGATCTGCAATGTTTAAACTGCAATACCATAGGGGTTGTGTGTGCCATATTTCACATTTCTAGCTTTAAAGGAGACTGAGTTGCAAGTAGTCACATTTTTCAGAAACCCTTTAATTAAATTTTGCAAGTATGTAAACTTCAACATTATAAGCTCATGTAACTTTAAAACTAGGGAGCATAATGCTATTAAATTTGGCAGGTTTAAAAGGGAGGCTGATGTATCAATTTGTAACCTCTTGCTTAAAGGATGTCCATGTTATAAGCTACCAAAAATCACAAAATAATAGCCGGCCATGTGGTGCTGAGGGTTGAGGTGCTGGATGCTACACCTCGTGCCACGCCGGTGACCCCTGTTCGGGAATGAGCACAGACCACATGGGGTTGGCAGGGGAGGGAGAGGATCGAGCATCTGATGACAGCTCTCCTCTCCTGGGGAAGGATGGCCATGCTGTCCCACTCCTTGGCTTCCCCCAGGAGGAGGCTGAGGGGTAGCACCACAGCCTGGGAGACTTGTAGTATGGCACTGTGGTGTTCGCGAGTCTCCATGCATACATGTTCATGGACACAGGGGAAGGACCTAGAAAAGCAGGAAATATCACCTGCTGGCTCCATGGAAGCCCCTCCATTGCTCCTACGCCACATCCTCATGGAGCTCCTGGACCCACTCCATATATGTGTTCAGGAGTGGGGGACAGCCCTCTCCCTTCCACCCCCACCACGTGGGGTAATCTGTGGGGGATACAGGGCCTGGGAGGTGCTGGGGAGGCAATAGTGGCTGATGGGGGGAGTTGGAGGAGGAGAGAGAAATGCCAGCAGGGTGAAGGAGGATAAACACATAAAGGAAAAAACAAAAATAAAAAAGTCGCAAAATAACATCAGTCGTCAAGGTTGAATTCCATGAGTCTCTGAGAAACTTGTGGAGTTTCATGATAATTTTGCAGCATTCATATCCATGAAAATTGATCAGCTATACACCAGACCTGTCATGGAGGAGAAAGAAAAAGGCTGGTGAGAACAGCAATAAGATTGGTTTCATGGGAGCTCTATTGTCAAAGTAGCAGGAGAGTTGGTGGGGCATTTCAGTATTGATATGCTAATGCAGTGCTATACTGTAAGGTGATTTTCATGCCTGCATTGCAGATCTAATGAGTGTGACCCATAGCTAAGCACCACATCTAGAAGAAGTAGTGGACTGTTACGTACATTGCGATAGGGAATACAAGTTCTGAGGACTTGAGACAATCACTTATCAAATTAAAGATTTATGTAAGGGGAAAGCTTTCCAGAGGGAATGTCTACAGGGCATTTCTGTCTGGGGCCTATGAGAAATGTTAGTGGCATCAATGAAATAAGTTAACTTTTGCTAAGGTTCTGTTGAAACATGAAGGCTCTTCTATTTCTAGCATGTTAGAGGCAATTCTGGGTCAAGGAATGCCTGCATGCTCAGGATGTATTGCAGTTGTGATAAGAGGGAAAGGGTTCTGGTCTCGTCAAGAGACATGATTGCTGGGGATTTAAATTAAAGGACAGGGGTTGGGTAGGCAACTAGTGCGGGAGGTGACCAGATGCCTGAGTTAGATGCATGGATTCACCATGAAATGGACAATTGAGTGGCATAACACAAAAATAGTAGATACCCAGATGGAGCAAGTAACCACAGAGGGACCATTCCATCTTCAATGCAGGACACATAAGACTCACAGCCAGTAAAATCGAGTATCCTGAGAGCCAGATGTACTTGCAAGTCTAGGACTTAAAGGTAATCAGAAAGATGTAGTGGGGGAAGAATATAACTGGGGCACCAAGAAAGAGGAATTCTGGCTATTCCAGCAAATAGGTCTGATAGCAAAATTAAGTGCGTGACTCTTTTTATGGGCATGTGTCTTTGAGAAGAACAAGGAAGGTGTCAGAGGGGGCCAAGAGTTTTGCTGAGTCTATCATGTTCGGATTACAGAGAAAACAAGGAGGGGAACATAATAGTCACCCAGGAAAGGACTATAAACAGCTCTGCTTACTGAGTGAAGTAGTATTATGTGCTTTGTGAATGTACATTCCACAAGTGGAATTCTGGAGGCATTACCTATCATATATAGCTCATGATGGAAATGTGAAAGGAAAAGTGTGACTCCCACTGGGACTTGAACCCAGGTCCCTGGCATGCCATGCTAGTGCTCTAACCCCTAAGCTATGGGAGGCTCAGCAATTAGCAGGTTTCTGGGCTTTCCCTTGAGGCACACACTTTCCTTTCTATGTATCTATGTGTTGCATAACCAGCAACTTAGGCATATGTCAAAGATACCATACAACTTTCATATATCATATATAGAATAATACATGAGGTGGTACTTATATTAAGAATTTTACATGCACCTGAGGTATTGGACGCTACATAAAACAGAGTAAAGCTCAAGGGGTTTATTTAAGCTTCCAACATTGAGGGTGTGTGTAAAATTTGAGTTTTACACACCACCCTATGTTTTATTTTATATACTTGCTGGGGAGTATTTTCTCACCTGTTTTTATGGCAGCACTGATGGTGGTGGTGTTTAAAATCCTCTCACACCAGAAGTTTTCATTATTCATGATCATTAACCTTCCCATCCTTTCTTTCTGTCGCTCTCTCTGCTTTAGTGCAGTTGGGTTAAACTGCCATTTTTACTTTCACTTTTCTTATTTTTTGGACCTCTAAGTGGGAGAACCATGAACTTCAGCCAGGAATGAGACTGATGTGGATTACCTATGTTGGGAGGTAATAAAGTATTGTCTGTTGATGTCTCTGTCCAGTGGCATAGGTGACAGTGAGGAAGGCTGCCCAGCAGCGAGGTGGACATATGCAGAACAAGGGAAACCCAGCACATGTTCACCATTATAACCTGCTGGTTATAACAGTGAATTATAACTGGGTTTCTATATAGGAGAAAATGCTCCCCATTTATTAAAGAATAATACATGGCCAAGTATGTGTATAGTTGCAGCCAAAGACATGGCCTGATATATTTTGACATTTCTGTGATATCTCTAGAGAAAATCTGTGCCTGCCAGCAGCACCACTGTGGGCCACCAGAGACAATCACTTTAGATATTTTGTGAAGTATCTGGAAATGTCTGAATGTATCAGTGGCTGCAAAAATGTTACTCAAAGCTGAGGTGAGGGCTGCAACATAAACCTGAGATCAAAGCTCAAGGGGTTTATAAAAGCATCCCATAACAAGGGTGTATATAAAATTCTGTGTTACACACACACACACCTACAGTACCTAGGTTTTGTTCTATATAATTACTGTCCAGCATTTTTATTAAGATTTTTTCTAAAATTATATTAGATAGACTGATGGAGCAATCGAATCAACTTGGTGGGCTTTCCAAGCTCCAAGTAGGCTCCAGAGCAGGGTACTCCACTCCTGATAATTGTTACATAATTTGGCAACTTTTTGAGAAATATGTTACCTGAAGAAAACAAAAATTATCACTTTTATAGACTTCAGCAGCACCTTTGATAACATATTACATGCAAAATTATGGTTAACCATGTACCAAATGGGTATTCAGCCTCCCCTGAATGGTATAATCAGGGAACTGTATAGCAATACATGGACTCAGCTTAGACTGGGGGCAGGTGGGCAGCTCTCTTCTGAAATAAGAACTAATAAGGGTGTCAGACAGGGCTGTGTCCTGGCCCCTACCCTGTTCTGTATTTATATTAATCACCTTCTTTTTCTCCACTAATAAATAATTTTGACTGCCCAGCTCTGGGCTACGCAGATGATTTGGCCATAATATCACTCACTCAGTCAGGCCTCCTAAAAAGGCTCAGGATTCTGCATGAGTTTTCTCGGAATATAATTTAAACATTAATGAAAACAAGAGCCAGGTAATAATATTTGGATCAAATAATCATGGCTGGTGGGTAATAAAAAACTCAAAACTGTAAGTTCTTATGTTTATCTAGGATTGATCCTTTCCAATGACGGTAGTTGGCAGGATAGTCTCATTCCCCAAGGAGAGTCATTAGTGGGGTCCCACAGGGATCAGACCTTGGGCCCCTCCTGTTCAACGCCTACGTTTCTGACATAAGGACAGGTATCAGGAGTGAGACGAGTCTCCTTGCGGATGACTCAAAACTGGGGGCGGTGGTGGATGGGGAGGAGGGGAGGGTGGCCCTACAGGGGAACCTGGAGGCTCTGGAAAGATGGTCTAGAGTGGAAGCGGAGGTTCAATGCAGGAAATGCAAGGTACTGCACCTGGGGCCAGAAACCGGCCAAGTGTACACCCTGGGGATGCTACAAGTCTCAATGGTTGAGAGGAGCTGGGGTGGTGGTGGATGTCAAGATGAACAACTCGGAGACTTGTAGGAGGGCAGCAGCCAAGGCCAACAGGATGTTGGGATGCATCACTAGGAATCACCTCCAGAAGGAGGGAAGTGATACTCCTCTGTATAACTGCTTGGTGAGGTCGCACTTAGTACTGCATGCAGTTTTGGAGGCCACACTTAAGAGGGACATTAAACTCTTGGAGGGTCCAGAAGAGGCAACCAAAATGATTTGGGGCTTGGGGACAGGACCTATGAGGAGAGGCTCGAAGAGCTAAATATGTACACATTGGAAGAGAGAAGGACTGAGGGACATGATAGAGGGTCTTCAGGTACATGAAGGGGGTACATGGGGAGAAGCAGTCAGGGTGCTTCGAAGGAAGGAGGAGGGGGTCACTAGAGGGCATGGGTGGAAGCTGGAGGGGGGAAGATTCAAGGGAGAAAGGAGGAGGTGCTACTTCACTGAGAGGATGGTGGATCCATGGAATACACTGCCTAAGGGGCTGGTGGAGGCAGAGATGGTGGAGGGGTTCAAGAGGGAGAGGGACAGGTACAGAGGAAGGGTTCTGGAAGCAAAATCCAATACAGCGAGAATATCTGGAACTGGGAAGGGAGAAGCCAGAGAAGGCGAGGGGGGCAGCAAGGTCAGCTCCCAGCATGGGGGCTGACCAAATGAGCAGACGCGAAAGACCGTTAGGCCTACTCTGCTGGCATTTTAGTATGCTAGTATGTTAGTAAGTGCAGATAACAAAACTCAAACAAATAGCGAGTGCTTTAAATAAATTTAACCACAGCGATGGTGGAAACTCAGTTGTCCAATTGACAAAAGTTATAGAGGCTAAATACAGTATGTACCCATGGCATTTTACCAATGTGAAATTTGGGGAACTGGCATCCTAAGGCCATTAGAAGTCACCCTTCACAGGTTATTGCATTCAGCCCTTGGTGTTGGTCGTGCTATCCCAATTTCCTTAATTAGAGCAGAACTTGGTTTATCTAGTTTGGAGTCTCTGAATGTATCAAGGTACTTGAATTTTTGGATTAAAATAACTAGGATGAATATCTCCAGGCTACCTTTTCAGTGTTTGTTAGAAAAAAATAAATGGTGCAATACTGGCTGTGAGCAATCATGGTGTCTTTTTGGAATTAATAAGATCTGCCATGATTATGGTTTACAAAACTTCTGGTTCAACATGCTCCCCTCCTACCTAATGGATAGTTTGTCTCTGGACTTCCACTCCCCTTATGAACTGAGGCACAGGAGTGGAAGATTCTTCACCCTGCCTCGACCAGCTACCTCATCTGGCAAAGCCACTTTCTCTTACCGGCTCCCCAGCTTATGGAATAATCTCTGCCCCCCCCCCCAGGAACTCTTCCTCTCATCTTGCCTGCAAACTACAATTTTGTCTCCTCCCCCCCGTTGCTGTCATAAATGAACCACTCATGCTCCCCACCACTTGCTTTCCTGACTCCTGCCTCCTTAAGCACTTACCTAGTAAGCCCTTGATGTTTGCTCACCTACCTTGTAAACCTCTTCTCTCCTATTTCTGAAATGTATCCTGCATCTTGCTCCTTATAGTTGCCCTACATATTTATTATTGCCCTGCACTACTATTTATACCTGTTTGTTGTTTATTTCACCATGCTATAATGTGGCTTACTTGTAACTCAGATATGTTGTATTCCTCTCCCCCCTCCCCTGGGTTGCACCTGGAATTGAGCCTCGGCTCACCGTGCATTTTTCGGTTACCAAATGTTTAAATAAATAAAACATTTTGAAGCATTATACTGCAAATAATATTACAATAAGTGTGAAATATAAATCATACTGTCTCAAAAGAATAAGCAACTATAATAAGGATAAAGATATAAGTATTATAAGAGGCTTACAAATTGCTCCATGGTTGGTTCAGAATGATAATGCTCATGTATTTAGACACTATTTGGATGTCTTAAGAGATCATACTCTGAGAAAATTGTACGCTAAATACAGATGGGAGCTTTTTCGAAGCAATAGTCTGAAAGCTAGATTTGAGAAAATGAATGATGCTAAGGCAAGAGTTTGTGCCTGTAACCTTAAAGAAATGGAAGATTTATACCATGTAATCTTTTCTTGTTGTTGGTACAAAATTCCTAGAACTAGATGGTTATATCCACTTTGGGCAGAAACTGCTACATCTGATAAACGTTGTTGATTACTATCATGTTTACAACTGAGGATGCTCATATAATCAGCACAGTTGCATAATATCTTACAGCAATTGCACTAATTCATATGAAATATGAATAATACTTTTGTAATTTGATGCAAGGAGAGAAATATTTTTATCTGATATATTGTTTTTATCTGTATGTTAAATAGAGAATAATGGATAGGCAAGTGTGTGTTATGAATATTTTTTTCACACCCAAGGTGTGTGATGACCCATAAACCTCGAGAGCGAAGCTATAGTAACACTCATTCCCGCTTGAATCTTGCCTTCTGAAGCTGCCGAGTCACTCGCTCTCATCAGTTTACACTCGGAGGCTTTTGTATCTGAAAACTAAGAAAACATTAGCGCAGCATCTACTGGTGACAATTTTTTTATACAAAGCTCTTCTCTGTGTGTGTATTTTGGGCAAATAATTTACTGAAACGAACACCGCCCGGCCACGCTACCAGGTCAGAAAAAAGTGAAAGTGATCATCGGATAGTGTAAGGAAGAAGTGACTCAGAGCTAGTCAAATGCCATAATAACCTGATTTCGGGTTATTACGGCGTTTGAAGAGTATCTGAAATCAGGTTGCTAAAGGGGGTCACCAGTAATTATATTGTATTTAAGACTTGTATATTTAACCACCCAGCCCACTGGGGTTACTAGAATCCCCTCAGTGTCAGTGCTAGGCAGGGAGAGGCAGCTGGTGATTAACTATTTAAATGGGGTTTTCTCCTACTCAGTCTTTTGTTTACCTGGCCTCAGCTGAGATGAGAGAGATGAGTTCATTTTGGAACTCTCACAGCAGTATAAGCCACAGCAGCTGTGAGGAGGGAGTTTAGAATCTTGATACAAGAGTCAGTTTAGAGTTGTAGTTTGAAGTGTGAGGAGTGAGAACTGCTCAGCTGAGGGCTCTGAGGAGAGCCCTGCTTTCTCACCCTAGTCCTGATATTCTCTAGCTTGCCCAGAGAAATGGTAGTAACCATTGTCTAGAGCAGGATCTCCAGATTTTCATCCCTGGAGGTGTGAAAAGGACTGCTAGTGGATGGATCCTAGGGGCAGCTCCTTTTTTGATCCAGGATGTTGAAGCTGCCTGAAATGTCTAACAGTGAGTAGGATCTGACTTTTGCTGCAGAAAGCAAGTACCTGTGCTGTTGTGTTCTCTGACTAAGAGGGTAATGCACAACTCTTCTGTGAATTCAGAAGTTTGAGACTGTTCTCAATAAAAGTTGGCTGAGGTGTGTGAAGTCCAGAGGGTATGACTATATCACATTGTTCGGGACTTTAGTTCTCACACTACCAGTGTAGTGTTTTAAATGCTGGATGCAAAAGTTCATTCAATTGTGCATTTATTCAAGTGTGTTCAAAATGTTTAAGGGTAGCTCTGAAGAATGGCTGGGTATGGATTCGGGAGCAAAGGGTGGGCAGACCCCCATCTAGAGTAACCAGTTCAGGACTACAAGTTCAGTAAGGGTGCCTAGTTACTTTAAACATAGGGCCCATGTCTGAAGAGGATTTTACCGCCTGAAGCAGGCTGTGCTACTTATTAACCAAATGTATGTTCAGGTGTGGCCAGTGCCACTGGAAGAAATGTTAAATGTTCTATGAAATATGGGAATACAAGGTGAAAGAGTTCTGCCAGTAAATGTGTGTTCAGTTGCGGGCAGTGCCACAGGGAGAGTGTTCAAAAGTCCTGTGCTATATGGGAATACCAGTACACAATGTTCAATGCCCTACAGAGTGGGAATATGAAGAGTTTTCTGTCAGATACAGTCATTTTGTTGTTCTGCAAGTTCCTTGTGCCACAATGTGTAAACCTTGGGGGTCCACCCTTGCTTTATAGAACATCTTTTGGAATAAAGTCACACTCTAGAACCCCAACTACGGGTTGGACAGTTACGTTATTGCTTCCTGTGTGTGGATTTACTGGATACTCCTCCAGAAGTTAGGTTAGCATAGCCCTAGCAAAAAGTTCTCTTCCCAGGACCTGTTTTATGTAAACATCTTATAGGTCATATTTGCTTTTGTACACCCCAACCCCTTTAATCTCTAGAGTAATGAGCCTGCTATACATACCCAAAGCTAGGGATGGTACCATTTCTAAATGTGTTTCTGCAGTCTGTGCCCAGTTAAGGGTGCCAGGGGTAACTAACTGTGTAAAGTAGTGTGTGTGTGTGTGTGGGGGGTTACATATATATTGTCCATCTGCACTTTGCAAAGGTCCTTGGCCAAACAAATAAACAAACAAACAAACAATGTAATTACTGTCCAGCATTTTTATTAAGGTAGGGCTTAGAGAGGTATAGAGACAGTTCAGGTATATAAGCTCATTGTGGAACTCATAGTTCAGTTATGCAAGCTTTAAGTTTGTTTTTAAACTGCAAAAATGTGGTTGCTTTCTGTGAGGGACACTAATTGAAATGAGAAGCAGTTGTGCTACTGGGGTGCTTATCTTCAGCAGTGTGAGTTCGATTGACAAAGCAAAGTTACACAAGATCCCTTGTAACCAAAAATTACAACATGGTTTTGTAGCTATTAAAAATGCTAAGCAGTAATTCTACCATAAATATTTTTTGTGTGTGTGTGTGTGATGGCTGCCTGATCTCCCTGTAGGGACTCAGCTCCTACCCCACCACCTCCCCTTGCCCAGGCTTGCCCCAGGTTGGGGCCGGCAGGCAGGCACTCCCCCCAAGGTCACCGGTAACTTGCCCTGGCTTACCTCCCAGGCTGGGGCATGGGAGGGGGCCCCACCAGGTGGACACGGTAGGTAGTGGAGGCAGCGGAGTAGAGCATCACACTTCAGGGCTGGCATTTTTTTTGTATGCAGTATTGGAGGTGGGGATGTGCAATGATGATCAACATCAGCCCCGCCCCCCATTGATATGTCACTGGCACTGTAGTTCCTCTGGCCTCAATTAGGGGTCCGTAACATGCAGGACACACACAACCCCCCCCCCGGAGAAGTAGAGCAGTCCCTAGGATGCTCAGTTCTTCTCCCCCAGTCGTCCCTCCAACATCCCGAGTCCGTGCCTGAACCCAGGTCATTGGCATCGCAGACAGATGTACCTTTGTGCCAGCAGGGCTGGCTACTACCATAAATAATTGAGAAAATGTTGCCAATAATCATTTTTGGTATGTCCACGTAAATTTAAAACTACTAAACCAATTTTTTTGCAGTTTTTATTTATTTACTTATTTATTGAAAATGTTTCATCAGGAAAGGCACACTGAGCAAAAAGATGCTTGTCTCATGTTGCGACCTGGGGGGGGGGGGACATGGGAGGATGGTATACATACAATAGGTTGAGCATGGAATGCCTGATATCAGGATGCGAAGATATTAAATATGCATGGCAAAAGCATGGCAAGTGCTAGACCCATACCTTCAACAGCAGAGAAGTTACAAACATCCACATTTTTAGAAAGGCTTCACCAAATTTCACAAATAATTACATTGGGAAATTCTGAACCCCTTTAATTTAACATTTCTAAACCAAATTTATCTATATTTTTCAATTATATGACCCTTACAAAAAAGGTATGCATGCTAATGTTTCACATATCTAGCATCAAAGGTGACCGAGTTATAAGCAGATACATATTTTCATGAAATCTGCCCCAAATAAACTGCCAGTTTGCAGCCCCTATGTGTTTAGACTGACATACCCAAATGTTATAAGGCTCAGCATATATTACGGCCAATTATCAACAAGTAAGCAAGCAACATTTAGGTCTCCAGCTCAATTGTTGGCTGAGCGGTGACCAAATAAAGAATTTCTACAAATTCCACAAACTTCCATGGAATTCCACAGAATTTTATGAAATTATATGGAGTTTCATAGGAATTTCACAAATGCAAACTTTTCTAATTCTGCATTGCTCTAGTCCTGTTGGTATTAGATTGGGTGCAGTCTGACTTTTTAAACTCATTAAAGAAAATACTTAACTACAGTTGGGATGCATGATGAAAAAGTTTATAAGATAAAGAAGCAAGGACATATGTGATTGCAGCACAGAATGCAGTATAGTCTACTGATTAGCCCACTGACATAGAAACATAGAATCTGATGGCAGAAGGAGACGGTGGGTCCATCATGTCTGCCCACACTGTACTGTCTCACCCCACTGATGTCCTGTATTAATGGGTTGTCTTCATCTTCCCCGACTTTCTCCCTCCTCAATCTGGTATTGCACCCCTAGGAACTATGAGTCACCTTGCCCTGTAAAACCAGTGTTTCAACCCATTTAGGATACAGTATTAGCCACAGACATTGCCAGATATTTCCCGAAATGTCTGTGATATTTCTAGAGAAATCTCCTGCTTTTCTGCATTTCCACAGTAGGGGCAGCAGAGAGAAACTCTTTAGAAATTTCACAAAATATCTGAACATAGCTGCCAATGTCTGTGGCTACTATTGTAGCTGCCCATACCACTTCCACCTGCAGTCTGTTCCATGGTTACATCATCCTTACTGTGAAGTAAAAATTCCTCATGTCTCTCTTGACTTGCCTCCCACCAGCCTCTAATTGTGCCCTCCTGGTGACTGCTTCACAATTCCCTACAAACAGCCCTCACTATTCACCCTCTTTATACCCCTCAGAAATGAATTTGTTTCTGTCATGTTCCCCCCTTCACACCTGGCATCAAGCAAGTACATATTTAGGGCCACCAGCCATTCCTCACTGGATCTGTCTTGCTGATCCTTCTCTTCATTGACTCCAGTCTGTCTAGATGTGGACTCTAGAAATGAGTACAGTACTCCAGATGAGGCCTCTCCAGTTATCTGTGTAGCAGCAATATCACCTCACTAATCCTACTATCAAAACCCCTCACTGTACACCCCATCATCCTCAATGCCTTGCTGTATGCTATGCTCATATGCTTGTGGGAGTCCCTGATTATGACCCCCAGTTCCCTCAACGCTGCTGTGGTTGCCAGCCTAACCTCTGTCATTCAGTATTCTGTGTGTGGGTTTCATCTCCCCAAGTGCATTACCTTGCACTTCTTGACATTGAATCTCAGCTGTCCAATCACAGACCATCTGCCCAGTTTCTCCATGTACATTTGGAGCTCCTGCACCCCTTCCTCATGATTTACCCTGCTACAGAGCCTTGTGTCCTCAGCAACGAGACACAACTTGCCCCAAAACTTTCCCCTTCACCCTTTCCCATCCAAGGGTAATGGGACAGGGTGAAGGGAAAAGTTGCAGGTGGGGGATAGTAGGAGGGTGTAGTTGAATGAGGACATGAGGGAAATGGGGAGGGGGCAGTTCCCTCTGTAAACTCATTGGGAACTGTACACTTGAGCAGACTAGCTAGACCATAAGGCCATTATCTGCTGACATGCCTGTATGTTTATGTATATGTTTGAATACGTTCCCCTATGTTACTGATGAATATATTGAATAGGACAAGTCCCAGAACCAATCCCTGTGGCACCACACTCATGACCTCCCAGTCTGCTGACTGGGCCCCATTCACTACTACACCTCTGTTACCTCCCCACAAGCCTATATCCTACCCGGTCTAATCCCTTTTGCACTACCAATTCCTCCAGTTTTTCAGCAGCCCCCATATTTTTCCAAATCAAGAACCTTGGTTGAATCAAATAGAACAAATTTACAGCCTGTCCTTTGTCTATTGCCTTAGCGACCCAATCAAAAAACAGTATCATTTTGCTCTGGCATGACCTCCCTAACACAAACTCATGTTGCGTGCTGTCCTGCAGTCCATTATCTTCTAAGCAGGCCACCAAGCTTTCTTTGACTATGACTTACATCAGCTTACCTACAACGGAGGTGAAACTGACAGGCATGTAGTTACCTGGCTCCTCCCTGTCCCACTTTGTGGAGAAGTACTATGTCAGTGGACATTCAATCCACCGGCACCATTCCTGACTTCAATGAGTTATTATATAATCAGGTTAAGGGTATCATCAATTCTTTGGCCAGTTTCCTAAGAACCCATCGCTGCAGGCCAGCTGGGTGCAGTGCTTTATCTTCTCTGAGGGCTTTCAATTCCTTCCATAACCCTACTTATCATTATCTTTATCCTGAATCCCCTGTGTGGTGACTTTGATACAGCACTCTGGTACAGCTCCATCATCCTCAACTGTGAATACCAAGCAGAAGTAATTACTCAGTACCTTTGCCTTCTGCATCCCATCTTCAACTATGCTCTTCACTTTGCTGGTCTGACTATCCCCTCTTTGTTTTCCTTTTTTTCTAAATGCATCAAAAAAATTATTTTTCCCCACTTTTTACACCCTCTGCAATCAATAGCTCTGTGTTTACCTTTGCCATCCTAACCACGATATTTGCCTCTTTTGAGTCTAGTTTGATATTCCTATCATTCTTGTTCCTCACTGTTCTTCTTACACCTAATGAAGGCTGTTCTTTTTGCCCTCAAGCCTTTCCCCATCCCTTTTGAAAACCATATCCACTTTTGTGCTTCCTTCTTTTGATGGCATTCCTTGCACAAGATTATGTTGCCTCAACAAGTTCCCCTTAATCTTACCCCACTGTTCTACTCTCTCACTCTAGTCTACATCCACCAATCTCTCTCTATTCATTTCCTGTATTTCACCAAAATCCACTCATTACAGGTCCGGAACCACTGTCTTTGAAGGGGGCTATTGTACCCCATCTCCAATTTGAACCACACAGTGTTGTGGTCACAGGACCCCAAGGTTCCTTGACTATCACCCTATTGCCACTATCTCTGACCTGTGAAATTGGAACTCACAATTTTTAATCATGGCCACTGACTGTCTTGACTCCACTTGCATTATCCACCCAGCTCAAAAAATGGGTAGCAGCAACACATTTGGGCTAGCCTTAGCCCACTCTATCATGCTTTTCAGTTTACTGTTAAATTGCACACCTTCACTGTTCACTCCTTTAATGGGAAGTCCTTCACAATCCGTGATGTTATCCTTGACCACTCTGCTGACAGTTTTTGCATAACTGAAATCTGACACTGTCTTACTGATCTCTTTTGACTAAATTAGGCTATCCCCTGAGGCTGCATCGTTTTTAAACATGCATGCCACTTCCGGCGTGGTGGAGGTTTTTCTCTTAGGGTTTAGTCAAAACCAAAGAGCACTTTGGGTGAATGATTAAAATTAGCCAGTTTTGTTGAGGTAGATGACCCCAAAGTTTTCAGCCTTAATTTGGCCCACTGGATGAATGGCTCATCATTTTTTTACAGTAATCACATTATACAGCAAACTGAACTTTCAGCAAGTCACATGACTTGCACCAGCCCGTCAGTAATGCTGAAGATCACATGATCTGCTTCTACTGCACATCTCTGCCATTTCCAGCTCTAACTTGCCAGTGGAGGACCTACATAGGTGTCTGCCAGGATGCAGTGAAATTTGGAAGAATTCTGTGGCAAAATTACTGCAGACAAGATGGCTTCAATGGCAGTTAATCTGTTTTGTCATGCAGGAATCTGTGACACTGCATTGCATCCTGGGGGGTGGCTCCACTGTATGAGCTCCTGCATTCAATCCCTCCCCAGATGTTCTTAACAAAAAAAAAACACACACACAAAACCACTTATTATGAAATGAGCTAGTGTCATTGTACCTGCAGATCTTAGCAGAATAATGTGTACAGCACTTATTTCAGTTTGCTGGTGCTGCAGAGAGCCTTCTGCATATACTGTAATTGTTTTAGCAACATGTACTGTACATTTAAATGTAATTCTGTGTGTTATCTGTTTATTTTTTGATAACACATTTTGTTTACCTTGTGGACATAAATTATTAGGGAAATATTGCTAATTAAGCTAAAGAGATGCGCTTCAGTTAATTTTTAACAATGTACCGGTATGCATATCTTTATGGTAATCATATACATTGGGTGTGCTGTGTCCCTGACTCCACCCCCTAATGAAGCCTCAGTGTGAGGCAAACTGCTAGGGTGTCAGGACACCTTTTTTCTTGTGTGGTATTTGTGCATTTTGCATTAAATACATTGATTCTGCAGCAATTCCTAAGGAGTCTGACAGAGGTTTTAGTTTTAGGACATGCATATTTGTACTTTTGAAATCTCTCAGCACCGCACACTGTTACTCTGTTGTTTTTGCAAGCTTTTCATTCCTTGAGATGCAGCATGTCCATCCAAACAGGCTAGTGGTACAGGTGGGCACAGGCAATGTGGTGTTGGTGGGGGTGGGCTGTACTATAATTGGGCTGTGTCTAGTGAGGCATTGAAAACCATCAAAATAACAGAGTAACCACTGCTGAAATATATTTTCATTGAATTAACCTTTTCATTTCCCAGAATCTCGCTGCTGCCTGCCCTTAATATACCCACTGTGATTAGTCAGCAGCCCTTGTATGGTGAGAATATTATATGTTGAGTTGTAATATCTATATTTTGTTGGAACTGTTACTGTACTCTGTGGGGGTTAGTGGGGTGAGGCAGTGGGGACCACAGTGGGGTTGATGATATTTCCAAGGGGCTAGTACTAGCATGTAACCATAGTCTGGACCATTAATGTTTCCCTGGGATGAGACACTGTGCAACTTATCATCAAAACTTTTCTTATAACATCTCTGCGTAACAGAAGTTATGCACCCAGACCCCTCAATCTTATTTAAGCCCATAAGGCATGGGTAGCATACTGTCATGCATGGTAACCCACCCAGTGTATTAAAACTGTTTTACTTTTCCATGTGTTGATATTTGAAAGAAGAAATGGCATGCTGTGTTGATGGTAAAAATATTTATTAATATACAGGTAACCAAGTATGTTTGGTATAACTGTTACTAGAAATATATATTGAAGTTGAGAAAATATCAAAATGTTGCAGTTATACTATGTAAGATTATAGATATATGGCATTCAGAGACAGAAGATACTAGTGGTTGTTTCATTAAAGAACAAAAACATCCTTTTCTGCTTTTTATAGGCTGCACCCCTGCACACTGAGTGAGACACATGGCCTTTCTTTGTGGCAATTATGCCAAATAGTCACAATGAATCATAAACCTTAAACTAACTTAGAAACAATTATTTCAGATTAAGGGATGAGCAGTGAACTCTGGCAAATAATTTACATTTTCCTGGTTCAGCCCACAGTACACATGGTCAAAAGCTCATGTAACTCTTATCATCATCTTTCTTAAGAACCTTATTAATTCTCCCCATCACTGTACATTTAGCAGAGTTCTGTTTCTTAAACTTGGCCTCTCAGCATTTAGTGTGAGAAGACACAATACCCTGTCAGTCACCATGGCACCTACAGCATGAAAGATGCACATGGTATGCATACTAAAAGGTGGGTGGCTGAGATTTGCAATACTGTAGAAGTTAAGGTACAGGAAGCCACATTTCCCTCTTTTGTTGCCAGCTAATGATTGACCCACCTTCCTCTGCCATTTGTACAGTATTATCCTGATACGGTTCAACCATTGTTGCATCTGAAATTTGATGCCCCACAGGCTTTTCTTTTGCCACCTATTTACACAAGGTCAAAGCAGTGGCAGAGGAAGAGAAAGATGGGTCCCAGTGCAGGTTGTAATTTTTTGCCCCCCTGTCCCAATGCCCCAGCACCCCCACATTTTTTTAGTATCTGTTTACGACACACTTCATCCACTCACCTCCTCAAATATCCAAGCCCCTCAGAGAACTTCACTTTTGGTGCCTGTCCTGTTGTACTGACTGACCAGTTAAGGAGGGATCTCACACATTTACAGACATTCACATTGACAAAAGAATCAAATCATTACTAAAATACAGATTCAGAGTTGCTTTTAAAATATTTATTCTGTCTATGAGGCACTGCCCCCGGATGGCCTCTCCAATTGCTCCCCTTCCCCTACCCCGTGCTAGCCTGTGGACTGTGGTGGTGGTCTGTGTGGATCAGATGAATCTGGTCCCATCCACAGGCTGTCATCTGATGCAATGTGACATTCTGGAACTTGCTCACAGACCTTGATTTCCCAGATACCACCTTGCCCTTTTTTGCATGCTGCTTCAACAGCTACAGCAGCATGCAACAACATTCTTCTCCTCCTCCTGGGATTGCATTCAACACCCAGCTTTTTATTTGCTCTGCCTCCTCCTGTTCTAGACTAGCAGGTTTTCTCTCTGCTTCCTGGCTCCTCTTGTACTCTCCCTCCCTCTCCCTGAGAGTGAGAACTGAGCAGTCTACCTCAGCAGGTTCCGTCTCCTCACTGCATTTTGTTAATTCTTTAATGGTGTGTTCAGGGGAGCACTGGGAGGTTAGTGACTTGCTCAGAGTCACATAGTATGTAAGTAAAGGTTGTGGAGTCAAATCCAAGTGGTCTGCTGCACGGATGTACAAAGCCCATTTGCAGCTCATTACTCTTGTCTCTATGAGAGTCTCTAATCTCTAGACTATGCTATACAGCTAGGCCTGACCGGAGGCCCAGTAGTCCCATCAATTCAACACCTCCGACCCTGTTCCTCCTGGTCTGTCTAGGCAGCTCCACTCATAGTGGCTTGGTGGCTTATACCCGCTCTGTGTCCCGACTCCCTCCCACCCAGTGGGGACTGCCCTGACTGCCACCCTGATGCCTGCTGGCTGCCTCTGATATGGCTTCAGCTTCCCTTACATTTGCAACAGTCAAGCACCACATATAAAGAAGCAGGGTAGGTAACCTACCATCCTACCTTTAACTCTTCTGCCTATCTCTTTTGTGGGCTTGTGGTTGTGTGGTTGCCTGGCCTCCGCTCTTCCTCTGCTCTGCGACTTCAGACAGGTCCGAATCTCTGCCGGTCCACAGCATGGCTGCCCGCCCTACCCACTCCTCCCCTGTCTCCGGCCTGGGCCCGCACTCCTCAGTCGCAACTCATAACTCAACAACAAACAATGAAAATTTTAAACAAACACTCTGCTGCAGCTATAAAAACAATTGTGTACTGATGTGGTGACGAATCCAATGGGGCCCTGCTCCCCAAGCAACAACAAAATGTTGACCACTACTTTCGACGAATCAGTCCAGCGAGGCGCAGCCGGTGCGCCACCAGCCTGAAGGCGCATGCCGCCGCCACACCAGCCAGTAAGTTGTGGCACACAATACACGGGAGGGGATGCCTGCTGCATGCTGCTCTAATTCTGTAGCAGTGCCAAGTTCAGCACATCGCTGACTGGCCGGCGATCCCGACCCCACAACTCTCTGCTCAACTCAGTGCTGCCATCTGCAGTACGGTCGGCCATAGCAGCCACATGCTGTGGCTGACAGCTTAGTCGGGGGTGTGAGTCTGTATGTCACAAACAGACAAGATGACAAAAAATGTGGATTCTTTGCCACTGCACCAGCTGCACCGGCTATTCCTCCGCCCCTGGGTCAAAGTAAAAGCCATGTTATCTATAGTTTTGCTTATTTTTATTTTATTTATTAGAATATTGGAGTATACCTTTGAGCCAGAGGTTCATTTACAAAAGTTCCACATCCTGGTACATTGACAAGTAGACAACAATTTAACACAAATGTGCTACAAACAATAGGGTGAACAACAGGAACAGCCAGTGGCATTGTCAAGGATTAAAAAGCAAGCACTTATAAAACAAACAATACTCTATATTGTACAATGTATGTCCAGAGAAAATGAGAGGTTAGAGTGGAGGCAGGAGATAACAGGTGCAGAGGGCAACAACAGATTAACTAGTTACTTAGGTAAAGGAGGGAGTGAAGGAGGAGAAGTAGCACAAAGGGCATTATCAAGAGGTAATGGAAGGGTAGTAGTGAGAAGTGGGGGTTGGTGGAAGTGTGGTAGAAAGGTGAAATTAGGGCAGGGGAAGGGGTGGAGGGAGGTGGGTGGCTGGGAGGTGAGCTAGGGTGGGAGGGGAAACAAGAGGGGGTATTTTATGCACTCTTAAAGTATGGATTTAGCAGCAGTAGTAATCAAGCTAGCATCAACAGCAAGAGTGGTTAGGAAGGGGGGTTCTAATGTGCTCCCTGGAAGCTGACCCACCTGTTTCTTCCTTACCTCCCTGAAGAGGACTTATGAAGACACTGGAACTGGTGGCCACTCCACTGACCAATATTATGAGGGTTAGCTCCTCATGTTACATCTTCTCTTTCCATGGAGAGGGTGTGGTCTCAAATTCTACACTATGATTTTACAGCAAAAATGTATGGTGGTATACTAGTATATGAAACTTAATGAACGACAACCTTTGTGAATGAGAAAATTATACAGTTGTCTACTGTGCATTTCTCTTTCTGGAGGCAGCATAGACTTGTAGCTAGAACACAGAACTGTGAACCCGGAGACCCAGGAATGAATCTCACCACCAACACCACCACTGCTTATTCACAGTGTGAGCTTAAGCAAGTCACGTAGCCTTCCTGTGCTAAACTACTATTTCTTTCTCTCCCTCTCTCTCTCTTTCTTGCTTTCTCTCTATATAGATATATTTATTGCCAAAAAACTACATGAATGCAGACATTGAGTTGAAAAATGCAAAGTGCACAAAGTTGTGAAATGAAAGTAATATTAGGGATTTGGGTCTCTGGCATCTTTATTTATTTATTTATTTCAATTCTAGGATTACAATTACCTTTGAGCCCAGGGCTCTTTTACAAAGGTTCCACGTCAAGACATAGGTATCACATGACAATATACAAAATTGTTACACAAATAAGGGTAAACGATATCAAATTAATTTCGAACAGAGAGGGAGAGGGAGAGGGTAAAGTGGAAAAGAAGAGGACAATGGGGGGGTGGTAGAAAGAAATGGGAGGGGCAAGGGGGAGGTAAGAAAATGAGAAGACAGGAGAAGTGGGGGGTAGGTAAGGATAAGGAGGGGCGGTGGGGTGGAGCTGCCAGGAAGGTGGCATTGTCAGGTGCTGTTGAGCGTGTGGGGCAGAGGCCAAACTAGGGCAAGTGCGTTATGTAAGGAGCTAGATATAGGAAAGAGCGGTAGCGGAGTGGAGTTGCATAGACATTATCCATTATATTGTCTTGGCAAATCAGTGGTGGGGTCCTCTTTGTGGTTGTCAGCTGTAATGCCCCTCTCAGCTCATGGCCTTTTGTGTGAAGCACAAGGTACAAATCCAAGCCAGTGCCTCATAGTGATACACTGCTTGGAGGTAGAGAAGTATGACTTGCCACATGCTGGCAACAGAATCTGTCATAGCTTTCTTCATGCAGGGTCCTGCAGTTGGGCCCTACATGAAGAAAAGAGATCACTTCTGACCTTGCTTGAGGAGGTGATGGGCATTAGGATTGACAACCCCACGGAAGACCCCAATGCTTATTTGCTAAGTCTCCAGAGACCCCAAAATCCAAATGTCCTTTTATTTCTAAACTATGTGTGATTTGTGTTCTTTAACCCTAATATCTGCATTAACATGATTTTTTGAATTGAATGTCCCTTTTTTTCTGATTGTGGAATCATATCCTCAGTCACGTATGTTGAAATAAAATAAATTGATTTATTTTTTTATTTTTTTGGTAACCAGGTAAGGCCCACTAGGCACAAGTACCTGTTTACAGGGGCAAACTGGGACCACTGGGGTGGTTAAGTGACTTGCTCAATCATAAAGTATGCAGGTGGAGGTTGTGGGAATCAATTCCAGGTCTGCTGGATATAGCAAGCTCATTCACAGCTCATTACTCTAACCTCTGGGCTATACTGCCAGCCCCAAAATAATAATAGTGGAGATAGTTCTGATGCAGTGCAAGGGCTCCGTAGGCCTCAATATGCCCATCTACCCCTTGTGAAGGAAAGCTACCCATCCAGACACAAGATGTCATTTGTACACCAGAACACTGCTTTCTCCCACATCAGGCTGGGGCCTTTGCTACATGCAGCAGCACCTTCACCCCAGCCTTGGCCCATTCAGCTGGCTCACTGAGCTAATATCCCAAACTATTAGGGTCCTGAGCTGGAAGAGCATACTTTGCTGACAGAGAGGAGAGAAAGCATCTAGCTTTATCTGAAAGGTATATTTGCTTCTAGTTCTCTTCATATTGAAGGTAGCAGGGTAAGTGGGGAGAGAAAAGAGATTTGTAGGCCATGTTTGGGGCACTTTGAAACATGTCTTTAAAACTGTAACAGGTAGCATGGGGGAACTATCTCAGGAGATTAATCTTGGTACTGATTTGATTCAGGAGGCCCGTGAATCAGGTGTGTAAGTGGGGGGATGGGATCAAACAGAGTCCTAATGCCTTCTTACAAGAGCACAATAAAAGCACTTTCACTGTAACATTTTCAGCATGTTCTTGCCCCAGTAAGAGAGTGGAATAGCGAAGGAGTGGAACAGATAACTGATGTCATAGGTGTTGGCAGGCATCAGCAGAAAGAAGTAGGAAAGCAGGAGACTCTGCCGGTTTACTAAGGTAAGGCACTTGTTCACTACTGTGTAACAGTCACTGCTGTGAAGGGCAGAAGGTAAAATGTAGGCCAAAACTTGGAATAGGAGCAACACCCTATCAAGGGTAGGAGTAAAAGGTGATTGAAATAAGGCATGGGGGAACCCAAATAGAAACAAACAAAAAAGGGGACAACCAGAAACACCCTATGAGGGATAAGAGTATGCAAGTATTTCATTGTAACACAGGGAGAATTGAAAGTGAGAATGCTGGGAGTGGTGCATTGCAGTGGCTATGGGGTGGCAGTTTTCAGAGACTGTGGTGGTGCTGCTTCATATGCACACACCTCTCTAAATTTAGGGAGGAGGTTGCTAGACTCCAGGCTGAGTTGATAAAGATTCAGGGGACCTCTACCCAAACCCAGGGGCCACCAGGTCTGCCACTGTTACCTCAGAGAATGTCAGTGACAAGGAACAACTGGATTACAGTGGTCTCTGGAAGGGTGGAGGTGATGGGACAAAGGCACATTCCTCATCTAGTACCACTATGTAATTCTTATGCCACTCTGGTGGGGTGCACCTGCTGGGAGAAGGCACCCATGTTAGTGACCAGAGAGGATATGATGACCCTCCATAGTGGACACCGCAAGGAGGGCAGTAGAGGACCACAGAGGAGGAGGAGGAGGAAACAACTTCTGGTGAGGGACTTGAGTGTGAGTATAGTTTGGGGAATAGGAAACAGGGAGAGAGGCAGGTTAGGTGCCACAAGGGATGGGAAGCAGATCCTGAGGATCAGAGCACCAGAATGTGAGGGAGAGCTGGATGCCATTGGATTAATAACCTGACTAGGGACTGGGCTGGGATAGTGCAGTGGAAACCTAGGCATCTGGGGAAGGGTCTTTGACAGGAAGCTCGCTCAGTAGCTTTCACAGTGGTGCTGCCTGTCTACAATGGGGGGAAGGAAAGGGATCTCCACATCAAGAACTTCCACTCATGGCTGAAGAAATAGTGCAGAGAGGAGGGGTTTGGCTACATTGGTGATTGATGACCCACCTGGAAGGATAAGGACCTATATGGAGGTGATGGCCTGCATCCCTCTGGGAAGGAAACTACAGTCCTCAGTGGATGGTTGTAATGTTATGTCAATGAACATTTAAACTAGCAGATGGGGGCAGAACGTATCGGGGAGGCAGAAACTGCTCCCCCATAGGCTGAGGTAGAGAGTAAGGAGAACCCAAGGGGAGAAAAATCCACCAGGATGCAAATTAATAAAGGAAGCAGGACGGTAGAGACAAAGTGGGAAGGAAACATTAAAAAGAGAGGGGGGAGGGAGGGCAAAAAGGAAAAAGGAGGGAAACAAGCAGAGTGGAAAAACATGTGGAAAGCCATGTGTGCAAATGCAAGAAGTCTAGGAAATAAGATTCTGGACCTAGAGGCCATCATGATAGAGGTCAGCCTGGATATTGTGGCCATTACTGAGTCATGGTGCATAGAAAATCATGACTGGGACATGGCCATACCAAACTATACTCTGTTCAGGAAGGACTTGGTAGGAAGGAAAGAGGGGATGTGATGCTTCATGAGAGGGAAAACATAAAAGTGATGGAGATATAGGGAATATAGGTAGAGGCAGAAGTACTATGGGTCACCCTGGAGATGTGAAATGAAGCCACTATTAACAATGGAGTTATCTAAAGACCTCCAGCTCATGGTCAGAAATGAGATAAGGTACTAGTGGAAGCCATTGGCAAGATGTCATAAAAGGGGGAGATTCTACTGGTGGGGGGACTTCAGCCTGCCAGATGCAGCTCGCAGCCTCCAAGCAGTGACTTCAGCTAGAAGCAAGAACATTCTGGACTCTCTGCAGGGGGCATTCCTCAGGCAACTAGTCAGTGAACTCAATCATAATGGGGTAATACTGGACCTCATACTCACTAACAGGGACAGTGTTGCAGATGTCAAGGTGGGAGGCCACCTGAGGACTAGTGATCACTGTGCAATGTGGTTCAGTATAAGGATGGCTGCAGAATTGAACCACACAAGGGTGAGGGTTCTGGACTTCAGAAGGACAGATTTTATAAAGATGAGTGAATGCTTCAGGGATGACCTGGTGAGGGGGTGGTGTCCTGGGTGAGGTGAAGGAACAGTGGGTGAAGCTAAAAGACAGCATAGTAAAGGCAACAAACCTCTGCATCAAACAAGTGAGCAAATGCGAGAGGAAAAAAAAAACACTATGGTTCTCAAAACAGGTGGTTGAAAAAGTAAAAGCAAAATAGGTAGCATTCAAAAGGTATGAGGAGATGCAGAGAGAGGAGGATAGGGAGGTGTTTCAGGGGAAACAGGAGGAAGCAGATAAAGCAGAATGGAGTGCAAAGGTGCAAGATGAAGAGAGAAGATATTTTTAGGCATGTAAATGAAAGAGGAAGACCAGGGGTGGGATTGTAAAGTTAAGAAGAGAAGGTAGGGACTGTGAAGGTGGAAGACTAGGTTTGCTGGCCAAGACACCTAGCTTCACCTGAGCTCTTTCCTTCTAAGTTGCTTGAAAGGACAGCGCAAAGAACCTTACCAGAGCAAGGTAAAGGATTAAGACTTCTTTTGGCTAGGCAGATGTACTGTGTGTTGTTGTTTTTATTTTGTACTCACAGGGATTATTACTGTTTGTTGCTAACATTTTATTGCTTTATTTTTCTCTGATTCAAATTGTTGTTGCTGGGTATACCTTCTGCTGCATTATTACAAGGTGTGCCTACAGATGTGTGCTAACAGATTACTGCTATAATCTTCTGATTCAAATTGTCTTTTGCAAGATATATCTTCTGTTACTGCTTTATTTTTCTCTGTAGCAACGTGTTTCTTACAGGGTATATCTTCTGTGAAATTATTACAGGTGGTGCTTACATTTTTGTGACTTTTTATCATTAGGCTAAACTATTTTATTTAATTATTTTTTTGATGAAAAGGTTTTTTGTCTCAGAGGTGTTGCAGTCTCCTTCTCACATTGAAGGAGCTAATTACTTTCCTCCCACAGCTCTTCCAGGGGATTAGGTGTGTATCTGGAAGGTGGAGCTTTCAAACTGCCAGTAACTTCTAACAGAAAGAAGAGTTCAAAGATCAGGTTAGTTGATATCTTGGAGGTGGAAGACTAAGTTCACCTGAACTCTTTCCTTCTAGGTTGCTTGAAAGGACAGAGCAAAGAACCTTACCAGAGCAAGGGAAAGGATTAAGACTTCTTTTGGCTAGGCAGATTTGCTGTGTGTTGTTGTTTTTATTTTGTACTCACAGGGATTGTTGCTGTTAGCTGCTAACATTTTATTGCTTTATTTTTCTCTGATCTAAATTGTTGTTGCTGGGTATACATTCTGCTGCATTACTACAAGTTGTGCCTACAGGTGTGTGCTAACAGATCACTGCTGTAATCTTCTGATTCAAATTGTCTTTTGCAAGGTATATCTTCTGTTACTGCTTTATTTTTCTCTGTAGCAAAGTGTTTCTTACAGGGTATATCTTCTGTGAAATTATTACAGGTGGTGCTTTACAGGTTTTACAGTTTTATCTATCATTAGGATAAGCTTTAAGGGTTACTGCATTTGTTGCTGACTGATTGTTTCTGCTCTTACCTCCTTGTTTCTTTTGTCCATGGTTCTTCTTTTTCAGCAGGGGAAAGGCCCAGCCATCCAACCCCATCCACAACCACCCCACACTACACCCCTTTTATAAGGTAGTACAGTTGTAACATTTCCTGTGGCAAAGCAGGAAGGGGCAGATCAATGGGGTATCCACACGGTGACCTCACTTACAGGGGCACTAGTAATTTAACTTGTTATAACAAGTTATACAAAAACAAACAAACAAAACACAAAATCAAACTTTTGCTTGCATTTTCTTCCTTCTAAATATTCTGACCAGGTTATAAACCCAGCAAATTATCTGGAATGGATATCATTAACTGCAGATACTGCAAAACACTTTTCAGAAGGGCAGTTTCACAGGGTTTAGGACACTGTCGTACATGCTGGGCCATTGGAGATCTTAGGGCTCAGCTCCAGGCAGCATGGGCAGAGATTGCACGCCTCAAATTTCATATTCAAGAGGAAATATAAGAACCACCATTCATTTCCCCCACATCCAACAGAAGCACCTCGACTGCAGAGGGTAGTTGGTCCAGGAGGTTGGCAGGTGGTTAGGAGGGGCAAATCGGGTACCCCATCACTTGGAGCTCTCCAACATATTACCTCCACAAACCATATCAAAACTACAAACAGGTATCTGCCTCTATCTCCAAAATCAAACAAAGGGGCAGAGGACACTGCAGAGCAGGACACTGCAGCACAGGAGCTAGCACAACAAAACTCACCCAAAACAGGAACCAAAACAAAAAAAGCAAAAAGGAAATCCAAAAAAATTCTGGTCATAGGAGACTCCACGATTTGGGGAGTTGATACCTATCTCCAGTCAGGGGTAATGTTCAGATGTCTCCCTGGTACATCAGCATGGAGAGACACTGACTGCATTGCTAAAGTTGTTTAGGAAGCAGGGGAAAACATTGACGTCCTCATACATATAGGGAATAATGATTTTGCCAGCTGGTCAGTTGTGGAGGCCAAGGAACACCTGACCAGGCTGGGTGACAAACTATCATCCATGGTTCCATGTAAAAAAAGCGAATCAAAAATAGCGATAATCAAAATAGCGTCTGTAACTAATGACGCTTACCTATTTTCGGTGACTGCAATAAAAGCGCACCATCTGAATAAATCTTTTGGTCCCAAATAATTGGTAACAAACTTTGTATACGATCGTGTATTTCCTGTTACCCACAATGCAACGGCTTTCATTTTAAAGGGGAACTGCTATTTTACACAGCATTACATGGAGATAGGTGGTGAGAGATTGAGATGGATACATTTGAATCTGTTAGCTGAAAGGTAAGCCACTGGCAATACATGCTGGTTTCTTGTATAGAAAAGACAAGGAAAGGGGTGAAAAGATTTATTGGCGCTGTGCAGTTGGTCCCAAATTCTCCTGTCTTGCTCGTATGCACACGGTAGGGAACTCAGTTGTTTCTGTACTGAAAGAGCATACTCACACACCTGATACTGCAGAAGTAGGTGCTCGCAAAATCATGGCCAGTGTCCGAGAAAGAGCCCGGTCAAGCGTGGAGACCACGTCACAGGTGGTCATGCAATGCACAACCACAGCCCCTGAGTCAGTAACTGGGCATTTACCAGGAGTGCCACTGATGAAAAGAACTATTCAGCGGATCAGACAGGTGGAGCATGGCTGTCCTGTCACTCCTGCTTCTGTTCAAGAACTGGATATCCCCCTAGAATTTCAAACTTCTTGTTCAGGAGTAAAATTTCTCTTATATGACAGTGGCAAGGAAAAGGATCACTTCCTTGTGTTTGCCACAGAAGGTAATATTAAAATGCTACAGGAGTGCAGCCATTGGATGTTAGATGGCACTTTTAAATCATGCCCTTTGTTATTTCAACAGCTGTACAATATTCATTGCATTAAATCAGGAGAGGTTGTAACAGCAGTGTATGTTCTTATGTCCACAAGAAGTTCAGCAGCATACTGTAGGCTATATGAATTACTACAAGCAATGTGACCAAACTTGAACCCAGAGTATGCTATAATGGACTTTGAAAGGGCTGCATGGCTTGCATTTAGTGCTTGTTTTCCTAATGCAGAGATACTTGGCTGTTTTTTCCATTTTGCTCAGGCACTTTGGCGGAGGATACAGAAGCTCCCACTAGTGCTGGAGAAGTACACAGAAGATCCAGATTTTGCCCTACATCTTCGCATGTTGTTGTCTTTGGCTTTTGTTCCAACAGAATATGTTGTTTCCACATTTGAGGAGTTGAAGAGGTGGGAATTTTTCTGTATTAATGCTAGCCTGATAACACCACTAATTGAGTACTTTGAAAGTACATGGATCGGACAACGAAGGGGCAGGACTGGTAGAAGAAGTGCTTTATTCCCCCCACATCAGTGGAATTGTTACATGGCAGCTACACAGGGAATGGCTCATACAATAATGCTGTGGAGGGTTGGCATCAGGGTTTAACAGCTGTCTAGGTGCTTGTCACCCAACCATTTGGAGATTCATTCTGTGCCTGAAAGAAGAACAACGGTTGACTGAGATGAAGCTGGAACAAATGGTTTCAGGAGCAAGTACAAGTTCCAGAAAAAAGAAATACAAAAACATGGACGAAAGAGTCGTTTCTATTGTGAAGGAATATTCACATCGAAGCAGATACAAATATCTGTGAGGGCTTGCATACAATTTTCAGTTCCAGATCTAACTGAAAGCAAAGGAGACTGTTTTACAATTAGTGCACTATCGGTGGAGGATTAAATAAAGCAAACCAAGTCATCGAGACTTGTTTTTTTTTTAAACGCTAGATGTGGCCGTTTTGACGCGGGGGGAGTAAGGCACCTCTTACACCAGTGCTGACCTTATGTGTTGTTTTGCTGACCAGTGATACTTCCTAGGCTGCTGACGGGTGAGACAGTCATTTGGGAGAGTCGATATAATAGTGCTGCTGCATAGGTGTAGTATTGCTGAACTATGAGATTTCCGAGGCTGCTGACAGGTGAGACAGTCATTTTGGAGAATCGCTATAATAGTGCTGCTGCATATGTGTTGTTTGGTGAGAGTCGCTATAATAGTGGAGAGTCGCTACCCTAGTGCTGCTTCCTGGTTGTTCATCTGCTGTGCTGTGCTCGCATTAGTCATTTGGGAGAGTCGCTATAATAGTGCTGCTGCATAGGTGTTGTTTGGTGAGAGTCGCTATTATAGTGGAGAGTCGCTACCCTAGTAGAGCTTCCTGGTTGTTCACATCAGTCGCTATTTATACCTGCTCACTAATATTACTGTTGCTGTATTATTACTTCGCTGATTTGCTTTCGCTATTATTGCGGTCGCGTTTTTAGAGTCGCTATTATCACGGGTTACCATCATCCATTTCTTCCAGCATCTCCTTCTCTGAGATCCTGCCAGTCTGGCAGAGGGGGGCAGATGGACGGAAGGTCAGAGAAGGGAGATAGGGAGCTAAACATGTGGCTCAAGGCTGGTGCCAGGAAAAGGACAAATTTGTAGGAACTGGCAACAGTTTTGGGAGCGAAAGTTCTTTAAATTTGATGGACTGCATCTGACTAAGGAGGAGTCAGTGCATTGGAGCAGAAGTTTGATGTCTTTGCAGAATATTTAAACTAGCAATGGGGAGAGGGTGCAGCACCCCATACGCCAAATGGGAAGAGCACCCTTCCCCTCAGCTAGTGGTCAAACAGGAGTTCAGCATGTTTGCAGTTCATTTACATCACCAGGTAAGAAAAGGTCCAGCTCCCATATGACACATAGGGAAATGCCAAACCTCACCCAACAACTAACACACTGAAATCTGGCCAATGGAAAATAATGTACACAAATGTTCGCAGTCTCGGAAGCAAGATTCCAGACCTGCAGGCAATAATGACAGAGGCTAAACTGGACATAGTAGCAATTAGCGAGACATGGTTTACCAGTAACCACACTTGGGAGACTTCGGTACCTGGCTATGTACTGTTCAGAAGAGACCAAGGTGCAAAAGGGGGGGGGTGGAGTGGCCCTGTGTGTCGATGAAAATATCAAAATTTCAGAAATTCAGAAAACACATAAGGAGCCAGAATAACTGTGGGTCACCCTGGAAAGAGGAAATGGGACAGCCATAAGAACTGTGGTTGTCTACAGGCCCCCAGACCAGGGGGAGGACATAAACACATTACTGTTAGAAGATATACAAAACATGACAGCTAATGGAGAGGTTCTGATAATGGGATACTTCAACATGCCAAATACAGATTGGTCAATACCAGTAGGAACATCTGCCAGAACTAGACACATGGTGGATTCCCTGCTGAGGGAGGGCCTCAAACAACTGGTACAACAACCCACAAGAGACAGGGCTATCCTAGATCTAGCACTGACTAACAGGGAAATGATCCCAGATCTCCAGGTAGAAGGGCACCTGGGAGCCAGTGACCACCACATGGTATGGTTCAGTTTGGCCACTACAACTAGATCATCCCATTCCAATGGAATAATATGGGACTTCAGAGGAACTGACTTTGATACGATGGCCAACAGAGTTAAGCTAGCCCTGGCAAAAAGAAATACAGGTAAGGGCATACAGGCAAAGTGGGCAAGCATTAAGGATGCAATACTTGAAGCAACATCCCATTGTGTTAGAGAGAAAAGGAAGCATAAAAGAAGAAGGAAACCACTTTGGTTCTCAAAAACAGTAGCAGAAAAGGTCAGAGCCAAAAGGCTGGCCTTCAGGAAATATAAGGGAGCGCAGCGGGATGAAGATAGGGAGGCATACCAAATTTCCCTAAGGGAAGCAGGGAAGGCAGTAAGGCAGGCAAAGGCCCAAACCAAGGAAACACTAGCACAGACAGTAAAATAAGGTGACAAGACTTTCTATAGATACATTAGTGAAAGGAGACAGTCCAGAGTGGGTATTGCTAAGATCAAAGGAGATAAGGGGGCATGTGAGGAGGAGGACCATGTAAAATCATCTATACTAAATGGATACTTCTGCTCAGTATTTACTGAAGAGAAGACAGGGCAGGGCCCACAGCTCAGCACCATGGACACAGGGGGAGGGAGATGAGCACTAGTCCCTTCACAAAAGAAAGGGTCCTACAACAGCTTGATAAGCTCAGGGTGGACAAGGCAATGGGACCTGATGGCATACATCCCAGGGTACTAAAAGGGCTAAGGGTAGAACTAGCAGAGCCATTATCAGAACTGTTTAGTGAATCTCTGAGCACAGGAGAGGTCCCAGAAGACTGGAGAAGGGCTCATGTGATCCTGCTCTACAAGAGTGGTAGCAGGAAGGAGGCAGGAAACTACAGACCAGTCAGTCTTACCTCAGTAGTGGGCAAGATTATGGAGGCACTCCTTAAGGAAAGGATAGTGCAACACCTGGAATCCATAGAAGCACAGGATCCAAGACAGCATGGGTTTACAAAAGGAGGGTCCTGTCAAACTAATCTCATAGATTTCTTTGACTGGCTAACCAGAGTGGTGGACCAAGAGGGAGCAGCTGATGTCACCTACCTTGACTTCAGCAAAGCTTTTGATACTGTTCGACATAGAAGATTGATTAATTAGCTGGGTAGGCTCGGGGTGGGTCAGAAGTTGGTGGCAAACTGGTTGACGGTCATAAAACAGAGAGTGGTGTTAAACAGTATACAGTCAGAAGAGATGCAAGTCACAAGTGGGGTACCTCAGAGATCAGTCCTGGGGCCAGTCCTCTTCACTATCTTCATCAGTGACATTGCAGATGGACTGGAGGGTAAGGTTTGTCTGTTTGCAGATGACACCAAGATCTGCAAGAGTAGATGATCCAGATGGGGTGTGCAGAATGAGAAGAGAGCTGGATAAACTAACAAAATGGTCGGAAGAGTGGCAACTGGGGTTTAACGCAAAGAAGTGCAAGATCATGCACATAGGGAAGAGAAACCCTGAAGCCACCTATAGGCTGGGAGGGGAGTTGCTGGCAGTCACAATGGAAGAAAGAGACTTGGGCATCACCATCACCGATGACCTGAAATCATCCAAGCAGACCACTAAAGCAGTAGGTAAGGCTGGGGGATGTTAAGGTGTATTAGTAGGGGCATCACAAGTTGGAAAAGGGAAGTAATTATCCCTCTTTACAAGGCATTGATTAGGCCCCATCTGGAGTACTGTGTGCAGTACTGGAGGCCACACCTTCACTAGGACATTAACCATCAGAAAACATATGAGGACAGATTAATGGAGCTCAATATGTATACTCTAGAGCAAAGGAGGGAGAGAGGTGATATGATCAAAACATTCAAACACCTTAAGGGCATTAACAAGGTGAAAGAGTCTAACATGTTTCAATATAAGAAAAATAGCAGAACAAGAGGACACAGCATGAGATTAGAGGGAGGCCAATTAAGGGGTAATGTGAGGAAGTTCTTTTTCACAGAAAGGGTGGTGGATGCTTGGAACAGCCTACCGCAGGTAGTGCTGGATGTAAATACAGTGCAGGGCTTTAAACAGGCATGGGACAGGCATAAGGGAGTAATACAGATGAGTATGACTAGGTAGGCCATTGACAGAGCAAAGGCAGATGGCACATTTATAAGGTAGAAAAAGAAATGGGCAGACTGGATGGGCCTTGCGGTCCTTATCTGTCATCAACTTCTATGGCTCTATGTTTCTATGTGTAGAAGGGGGCCTGGGAAAGGCAGACATGCAGAACAAATAATTTTGTTCAGTGCTCACAGAGGAAGGAGAAGTGGAGGGACCACAAACACAAAACAGAAATTTTGAAGGGAGATTGGTAGAAACTAGCCCTTTTTCAGAGAAGAAAGTCCTGAAGGTACTCAATCTGAAATTGGATAAAGTAATGGGGCTAGATAAGGTGCATCCAAGGATATGGAGGGAGCTCAGGGAGGTGCTAGTTGCACGTCTGACAGTCCTATTCAACATCTCACTGGAAACTGCTGTGGTTTCTGAGGACTGGAGGAGGGCAAATGTATTCCCACTTCACAAACATGGTCGTAGGGAGGAGGCTGGCATTTATAGGTCAGTAAGCCTGACACTGGTAGTGGGAAAGTTATAGGAATCACTGCTGAAGGAAAAGATCATGGAATATCTTGAATCCAATGGGTTACAAGACCCAAGGCAGCATGGTTTTACAGGGGAGAGGTCACGTCAAACAAATCTGATAGATTTCTTTGACTTGGTGGCTAAGGAATTAGATCAGGGTGGAGCGGTGGATGTGGCCTACCTAGACTTCAGTAAGGCTTTTGATACTCTTCCATACAGGAGACTAGTAAGCAAGTCTGGTAACATAGAAGTGGGTACAAAGATGGTAAACTGGATAAGAAATTGATTAAGTGATAGTCGACAGAGGGTGGTGGTAAACTGAGTTCACTCTGAGGAAGGGAGGGTGACCAACAGGGTACCTCAGGGATCAGTGCTGGGACCAGTCCTCTTTAATGTCTTTATAAATGATATTGCAGAGGAGCTGAAAAGGAAGGTCTATCTTTTGTGGGTGACACCAGAAAATCTGCAATAGGGTGGACATTCCAGGGGTATGTGTGGAAAGGATAAGTAGAGACCTGAGAAAATCAGAGGAGTGGTCAAGAGTACAGTAGCTGGGATTCAATGTGAAAAAGTGCAAAATAGGCCATCTTGGTGGCGCTGAGGGTTGAGGCACTGGATGCATAACCTCGAGTCACACCAGCGACACAGGTTTGGGAATGTCTTAGGGTCACTGGGGAGCTGGTACAGGGGAGGGAGGGGGAGCTGGATTGAGCTGCCTAATGGCAGCTCCTCTCCTAGGAAGTTGTCACACCCTCCCATAGTTCTGCCGCTGCAGGGTGGAGGTCTGGTGACAGCGCAGATGGAGGGGGGCGACATGAAGGGAGGTGTCTCATAGCATGACATGCATGTGCCTCCACAAGCACGTGTTTGCACCGAGATGGGGACAGGCGAAAACCAGGGCACAAAAAAACAATTAAATATCAATTAAAACAAAAGAAAACATGCAAAATAGTACACCTAGGACACAGAAACTGGGGGGGGGGTACAAAATTGTTGGAGTGGTATTGATGACTACCAATCAAGAAATAGACCTGGGAGTAATCATAAAGGTGGCCTGGCAGTGCACCAAGGTAGTCAGGAGGGCTAGTGGGATGCTGGGATGCATAGGGAGGGATATCACCGACAGAAAGAAAGAGGTGGTGTTGCCTCTGTATAGATCACTGATAAGACCCCACCTGGAGTACTGTGTCTAATTCTGGAGACCACATCTCTGGACATATATAGATAGAGTGAAGGTGGTCCACAGGAGGGCAATTAGTATGGGGCAGGGTCTGCATCAAAAGCCCTATGAGGAGAAATTAAAGGATCTCAATATGTAAGCCTGGGGAGAGAGAGGAGGGCAAGGGGGATATAGTGGAGACCTTTAAACACCTCACTGGTGTAAATAAAACACAGAAGGGAAGTATTTTTAGGAAAAAGGTGCTAAAGAGCAAGGGGTCGTGCTATGAAGCTGGAGAGGTAGATTCAGGAGATATGTGGGAGTAGTATTTCTTCATAGACAGAGTGGTGGATTCCTGGAACAACCTTCTAGTGGAGGTAGGGGGAAAACAGTGGTGGGTTTCAAGATTCCATGAGCTAAGCACAAGGGTGTCATAGTGGAAAGGAAGGGGGGAGGAAGAAAGAGCTGTGAAACAAATATGGTCTGCGGTGACCGTGATTATGTAGGTAGGGAATAATTGTCAGGTTGGGTGGCCCAAGTGGTCCCAATCTGCCATCAAATTCTATATTTCTATGAACTCAAGTCACTGGCACAGGAAGGAAATCTGATCCTCACTGGGCCAATGGCCATCCCTGCAAACATCACTTACTAAATTTTTTTTGTGACATTTTCACCCCACAATTTGAACATTATCTTTTTATGCCCCACCCTTTCTGAGCATGGCTGGTGTCATTTATAAAATACTAGCTAAGATGTCATTTTGTACCACAAGTGCGAAGACACATTTTTGCTAGGATTTGAAAAACAACACCTGTCGTGTTCATGAGGTGGTATGAAAAAATGATTATGTTGAAAATTTGCTGTCAAACTACTGAAAATTACCAAAGTTATGAATGAGCATTGAAAAATTACAATGTACCTGCATAACTTTATTTCTTAATAGTTTGACCCTAAATGTTCAATATAGTCTTCTTATGTCTCCACCTCATGAACCCAGTTGGTGAAAATGTTCAAATCCCAGCTGAAACCTCATTTCATACCACAAGTGTGAAAATACATTTTGGGCAGGATTTGAAAAATGGCACTTGTCATGTTCATGAAACAAAGTGGCTTTGTTGAAGGTTTGGGGTCAAAATATTGAAAATTACTAAACTGAAGAGTGAGTGGTGAAAATTGTCAACATACCTTCATATCTTTCTTGTTTTTAAATATTATGACCACACATTTTCAATATAGTCTTCTTATGACCCCACCTCATGAACTCGGTAAGTGAATATTTTTAAATTCTGCCCAAAAGGTGATTTTGCAGAACAACTGTAAAATAACCTTTTGGACAAGATTTTAACAATTTCACCTACCTTGTTCATGAGGTGGAGTTCCAAATAGGCCATGTGGAAAATGTGGAAGACAAATATTACAAAATTTCCAAGTTGTGAGTAAAATTTAAAGATACATTGGAAATACACTTACCCGATTTACTTATTTTCTCATTTTACAATCATGGTTCCAGGAGGAGGGTGTCTTTTGTGTCAGAGTCTGGATCTATGATGGTTAACCAAATTTAAGAGCATGAAGGGTGTGTGAGTAGTGAGGGGGTGGATGCTGTGGAGGGGAGTCAGGGTGGGGATGGCAGCTCAAGACAAGGGACCGTTTTCCTTATTTCAGGTTTAAAAAAAAACACATTGAGGGATGGTTTACATTATTGTAGGTACCAACACTGGGGATTGACCACCCCAGTGTTGGCTTGATATTCAGGGGCACTGGGAGTGGGCACCACAGTATCCCTGATTGTTGGGTAGTGGGTGGGGGAGAGAAACGTTGTGAGAGGAATGAACCGTCACTGGAGGTGGGCACTCCAGTGTTGGAATACATTAAAATGTTGCTGGCACTGGGGATAGGGCACCCTGGTGTTGAGGGATGGTTTTCATTATTGTAGGTACCAACACTTGGAATTGGGCACCTCCATGTCGGCTTGATATTTAGGGGCACTGGAGCAGCATCCTGATGTCCACTAGTGCTAGGTCGAGGGGAAGGGGTGGTCTACACTGACTCCAGGGATTTGTAGCCTGGTGGTTGAAGGTTGGAGTGGCAGGCAGTGGGGGGGTGGAGAAACTTTACAGGAGGGAATGAACCATTACTGGGGGTGGGCACCCTAGTATCAGAACACATTAAAATGTTACTGGCACTGGGGATTGGGCACCTAAGTGTACAATTCAAATAACTTAGGCCACTGATGTGGCTAAAGGCAGACAGTGAGGGCCAGAAAACAAACAATCACGCACCATGCCCCTGCTGAACATACACTATACAAACTGATACAGACATGTATGGGTAGTCCTTCACCTGAAACATAAACACATTCTTGTAAAATTACCACATTAAGGAATGTGGTCATAAAAATTCAGTTATTTTTAGCATACTTATTTTTCTAACTGCATACTTAGAAACTGATCTGTTTTTCTTACATATTTTAAAAACTACTTTAGCTTGGGAGATGAAAAAAATGTACATAACTTACGGCAAACTATATCAAACCTGCAAGCCTCAGGTTTCAAAGCCTACTACTATTTTAGTTATATGTGAGCAAAAAAGGTATTAATTAATGTAATTTTTGGGATTTATTTTGTTGCCCCTTTGTATGTTTGCCCCCAGTGAACTGATTGCCATGTAATTTTCAGGATCCAGAGATCCTGGCACCATGTCTGTGCTTACCACAATTTAAGCAAATAATTTAAAAGGAGGCAAGGTTATTAAGATGCAAACACTGGGGTTTAACATTAAAGTGCTTCCTCAACCCTGATATGCAGGCACTACCAGTCCTCTATTTTATATATATATATATATATATATATATATATATATATATATATATATATACAGTTTTCCAGTTAAGGAAAGGAAGGGGGACCTGAGGGCACAAGCTGAGACGGGGGTGGGGGAATTCAGGAGGAAATGAGGAAACACTTTTTATGGAGAGTGGTGTCAGGGTGGAAAGCATTACCAGAGGAAGTGGTAGCCTGTAACACAGTGAGCTGCTTCAAAAGGGGATGGGACAAGGTAAGGGGGAGGGTCATGGGGAGGGAAGGGAGGGGCAGCTGGAGTATAAGGGCTGCCAGCTGCACAATCGAGCAGACTTGATAGACCGAAAAGCCTATATCTGCTGGCAAGTTCATATTTTCATATGTATGTTCGTATATATATTCGTCCCTAATACTACATTGAAGTGTACCTAAACAAGCAGTTTTTTAAAACTGCAAACTCCAAAATCTGGCTTCATTGCAAGTAAAGTAAAGGCTGCTGTTTACACTGATGCTAAAACTGCATTTATATAAATAACATAAATGCAGTTTCATAGCTTTTGAAAAATGTAAACATCAGCCTTTCACTTTCAGAAAACAGCCTTGCTTTCTCCCTAACATGTCTGCCAAGTGTGTTAAGTGATGAGTCATGATGACATCATTGGAGCCAGAGGCAGAGACCCACATGGCTCCTTATAGTGCTAACTAGTTCTTCTTTTCCCCTTTGTTTTGAATTGTGTCACCAGAATGATCAATACCATGTGTTAACACATGGATTATTTTGATCAGTACACATGTTAGGCTATGGTTTTGTTCATTTTGTTTACTTTAACATGCTGCAAATGTTTTGTAATCCATCTGACTTTCTCTTTGGCAAACTGCAGTACAGTACAAAACTTCAAATACCTGATGATCTAGTGGTTATGTGATGCCCTGACATTTTTAGCAAAGTACTGGTCTGGTCCAATTCCAAAGCTCATGCTTTCTTGGTAATCCACAAATACGCTTCTTTTGTAGTCTTTTTCCACGTGAACCTCCTGCACCTAGCCTGCCTTCTGTTGACCACCCCACCATCCATACTCTGTCCTTAGTGCTGCCTGGGGTCACATATGAGCTTGCAGTCTCATGAAGAGAATTATCACACCTCAGATTGTAATCTTGTATCTCAGAGAGTTGCGCACACCTGTACTGATATGCTTCATCAGCTGGCACTGTTAAAAAATGCCTCCCAAATCACTCTCCAGTCCACCTTCTCAGTGTTTGACTTCTGCTCCCACAGTAAACATTGAACGGATCACCACCCTTCTGCACAGTGAAGGCAGTATGTACAGTCCCCCTGTTGTGTTTTTTTTCCTGCCTCATTAACCAACAACTAGGTCTTCCTGGAGGGCCAAGCAATAAGCATCAGGACACACCAGAAAACTTCTGTTCATGCTCTCATAAGGGCTGCAATTACTATGGATAACAATATTAGCAGGAGAGGCATGCTAATGCCTTGAGCGAATCCACCCAACTTCCAGTGTTGGTCTACTCCTTTACCTGTGATCTGAATAGAAACATAGAAACATAGACTTTGGCGGCAGATAAGGACCACTTGGTCCACCTAGTCTGCCCATTTCCCTACCTACAGGATAAGCTGTAGATCCTAGTTAACCAACAGCCTATTTCTTCCTATCCCTCACAAAAATTACCTTATGTCTACCCCATGCATTCTTGAATTCTCCCACTGTTTTAGACCCCACGGCCTCCTCAGGAAGGCTGTTCCAACTGTCCACCACCCTCTCTGTGAAAAAATACTTCCTCACATTGCCCCTAAACCGCCCCTCCATCTTCAAATTATGTCCACTTGTTCTTGCACATCTCTTTTTCTGAAAGATGCTACCCTCTTGGACTTTGTTGATTCCACTGAGGTACTTAAAAGTTTCTATCATGTCCCCCCTCTCCCTCCTTTCCTCAAGTGTATACATATTAAGCTCCTTTAGTCTCTCCTCGTATGGCTTATCTTGCAGACCCTGAACCATTTTAGTTACCCTCCTCAGGACTGCCTCCATCCTGTCCATGTCCTTGCGGAGATAGGGTCTCTAGAACTGGATACAGTACTTCAGAGGGGGTGTCACCAACTGTCTGTACAGAGGGATAACAACTTCCTGTTTTCTACTGGTGATGCCTCTCCCTATACATCCCAGTGTCCTCCCAGCCCTCCCTACTGCCTTCTCACATTGCTTGTTAACCTTAAGGTCATCTGATGTGATTACCCCCAGGTCCCTTTCCATTTTTGTTGTTGTTACTACTTCCCCCCATTGTGTAATCTTCCCCTGGGTTTTTGTTTCTCAGGTGCATTATTTTGCACTTCTTTGCATTGAATCCATGCTGCCATACTTCTGACCATTCCTCCAACCTTGCCAAGTCCCTTTTCATCCTTTCCACACCTCCTTCTGCATCAACCCTGTTGCAGATCTTTGTGTCATCTGCAAACAGGCATATTTTTCCTTCCAGTCCCTCTGCAATGTCACTTATAAAGACATTAAAAAGCACTGGACCCAGTACTGAACCCTGTGGTACCCCACTAGTAACCCCTCTTTCTTCAGAGTGGACTCCATTTACAATTATCTTCTGTGTCCTGTTGTCCAGCCAATGTTTTACCCAGGCTACCACCCTGGGACCCACTCCCAGGCTGGTTAATTTGACTATTAATCTTTTGTGTGGGACTGTGTCAAATGCCTTGCTAAAGTCTAGGTAGGTTATGTCCACAGCCCCTCCCTGGTCTACTGCTTTTGTCACCCAGTCAAAGAAATCAATTAGATTTGTCTGACATGACCTTCCCACTGTGAACCCATGCTGCCTTGGGTCCTGTGCCCCACTGGCCTCTAGGTACTCAACAAGTCTTTCCTTCAGAAGTGATTCCATCACTTTCCCTACCACTGAGGTCAAACTGACAGGTCTGTAGTTTCCTGCCTCTGTCCTGCTCCCACTTTTGTGAAGGGGAATCACATTCTTCCTCCAGTCCTCGGTACCATACCATCCTCCCATGATTTGTTAAAAGGGTAGTCAGTGGTTTCACTAGTTCTCCCCTTAATTCTTTTAGAATTCTGGGGTGAATTCCATCAGGCCCCATTGCTTTGTCCACCTTCAGTTTTAGGAGTTCTTTCAGAACCCTTTCTTCTGTGAAAGGACTGGGATCGACCCCCCTATCCAGAGTGCTTCTGTTAATTGGATTAGGCACTCCCCTCCTCCTCTTTTATGAATACTGAGCAGAAATATTTGTTCAGTATCCCTGCTTTTTCACTGTCCCTCTCTGCCCACCCACCGTCCATTCTATTCAGCCTCACTATCCCTCCCTTTGTCTTTCTACGCTCCCTGATGTACCTCTAAAAGGTTTTATCCCCCTTCTTAACCGAGTTGGCTATCTTTCCCTCAGTTTGGGCCTTTGCTATTCTGAATTCCCTCCCTGCTTCCTTCTGCCTTAACTGGTACAGCTGTCTGTCCTGCTCCTAATGTGTTTCCTTATACTTCCTGAATGCTATCTTTTTCTCCCTGACCTTCTCTGCCACCTCTTTTGAGAACCATAGTGGCTTTTGGCTCCCTGCAGGACAATTCCTGGCAATTCTTCTCCAGTACTTTTATGTGCCCTACTCCACAATTCGAGTTGGCTGGCTACCACCCTTCCAAATCCTGAATGAGCTATACACAGCTCCCTCGATACTGACCTAACAAATGTCAACATCCCCCCACCCGATTGTAATCTCCCTACACTGAATTCAAGTAACAGTTTAGATGCAGCCCTGCCATTCTGAGTATTTGTCATTGCTGGCTGCTCTCATCCACAGTCAGGTAGTGATCGCAGTGCTGGCAGCCCCACATCTCAGATCTCACAATGATCTACTCAACGTCCCCCTTCCTGTCTTCCCCTAACCTGAATATAGCTGTACCCCGCTGGAATGGCCTCTTCAGTCCCTCTCTGGCATTCATTCTTCTCACATGCTCCCCACACCAAAAACTGGTGTGCTCACTACCCTTCTGCATCATGACTGCGGTTAGTACAGTCTCCCATGTTATTTTTACATATTAATAATAAATGTGATCTTCTGGTAAGCCAGGCTGATAGTAGGCAGCAGCAGAGCACAAGGGGATAAATAGGCTTTCCTACCCATATAAGATCTAAGCCACCTATGATTAGGCATTGTTAAATGATATGCATAATGATGCGCACACCTGTCATTTAATAGTGCCTAATCAAAGGCAGCCTAGATCTTTTAAGGATAGGAAAGCCCATCTTTCCCCTTGTTCCCTGCTGCTATCAGCCTGACTTACTGGAATGATTTGGTTATTTTTTGATATATCAAAAAACCCAGGGACTGTACTACCTGCATTCATGATGCAGAAGAGTGATGAGCTCACTAGTTTTTGGTGTGGGGAGAAGGAGTGAAGAATGAATACCACAGGGGGACTAAGAAGGCCACTCCTGCAAAGTCAAAGTCAAAGTCAACTTTATTTAAAAAAGACTTACAATCCCGAAGGCTCTGGGCGCCGCACATAAACTATACAGTATGTCATACTGTGTACATTAGAATTAAAATATCAAACATATAACTTAAACTCCAAAAGCCTGCACAAATAAAAGGTCTTAAGACGATTCTTAAAGGCCTCTATAGTGGGGCCTCTCACTTCAAGCGGCAACGAGTTCCAAAGAGCTGGAGCAGCAACTCCAAAGGATCGATCCCCTGCTGATTTCAACCTAGCTCTCGGAACTGTAAGGAGGCCACCACCTGAGGAGCGAAGATCCCGGACAGAGGTGGATGGTACCAGGAGATCAGAAAGGTAACCAGGGCCCTGTCCATGTAGGGTCTTATAGGTGAGAAACCCCACCTTGAACAAAACTCTCCACCTGACAGGCAGCCAGTGCAATTCGCGCAATACCGGAGTAATATGACAGAACTTACTTTGTCCAGTCAAAAGCCGGGCAGCAGCATTTTGCACTAGCTGCAGTCTGTGAAGAGAAGTTCCAGAGACCCCGAGATAGAGCGCATTACAGTAGTCAAGTCTCGAAGTGACTAAGGCATGTACCAAAGTAGGGAGGTCCGGAGCCGGAACAAGGGGTTTAATCCTGGCGATATTTCTAAGATGGAAAAAACAGGAATGCACTACGGAAGATATTTGGGCCTCCATGGACAAGTTCCTGTCAAAGATCACACCAAGATTACGCACCCTTGGGGAGGCCATCAATGACACAGCTCCTAGCACAATGCCAGTCGCAGAATCAGAGGCCATCCCATCACGAGCTCTGTTCGACTCCATTACCAGTACCTCAGTCTTGTTAGGGTTAAGTCGCAGCCAGCTGGAAGACATCCAGTCATTTATCTCAGCCAGACAGATATTCATCACATCCACTGCATTTGATGTTCCTGGGGCAAAGGATAAGTATAGCTGAGTATCATCAGCATAGCAATGAAAACTCAGACCATACCTCCTAATGATCTCCCCAAGGGGCAGCATGTACACTGCGAACAACATTGGGGCCAGTACCGAACCCTGAGGGACTCCACATGAAAGGAGGCAGGGCATGGATGAGAAATTACCCATCACAACCCGCTGCCTCCTGTTAGTAAGAAATGACTCAAACCATTTGATGATGATACCGGTGAGTCCACATAACTCCCTCAGGTGGAAAAGCAACACACAATGGTCCACAGTATCAAATGCTGAGGAGAGATTGAGAAGGACAAGAATTGTCTTGTCCCCCCGATCTCTAGCCCTAAGGAGATCATTTTGCACCCGAACTAATGCAGTTTCAGTGCTATGCCTGGCCTGAAAGGCTGACTGGAAGGGATCATACAACTCGTGGGTCATGAGATGCTCTCCCAACTGAAGTGATACCACCTTCTCAACAACCTTTCCCAGAAATGGAAGATTGGAGATAGGACGGTAATTTGCCCTAATCTCCGGGTCCAGAGAAGCTTTCTTTAAAAGGGGTCTCACCAGAGCCTCCTTCAAGGCATCCAGAAAGACACCCTGACTCAAGGAACACCAGACAATCAGGGCAAACACCGGGCCAACAGTGTCAATGCACCTCATCAAGAAGCGCGTTGGCACGGGATCCAGTTCACAAAAGGTATACCTCAAGTTGGCCGCTATCTCAATGACCTCATGAACTTCCACTGGCCTAAACTCCCCCCACTCAGAGAGAGTGCTCTTAGAACACAACTGACGACCACTGACAGCAATGATATTACTGGCTGAGGAGACCTCCCGCCGGATCGCAGACACCCTGTCCGAGAAAACCGAGCAAATTCCTCACAATCCTCATTCGAGGAAACTCTTCCAGGCTGAAGACAGGATGGATGAAGAAGTCTGTCGACAGTCCAGAAGAGTGAGGCTGGTCGCTTCTCCCAGCAGCAATCTCCGAGACAAAAATAATGTATTCTTTTGTTGATTGCCTCCTGATATGCTAATAATGCCACAGGACCAGTTTGTCAGCCCCCAGATGGGATTTCCTCCAGCGACGCTCTAATCTCCGACCCAGCTTCTTCATTTCCCTGAGATCACCATCATACCAAGGTGACCTCAGGTACGAAGTTCTGGGTCGTACACGGACAGGTGCGAGGGAGTCAATGGCGACAGATAGCACCTCATTATAGGCGTCTACCCCGGTGTCAACGGCTCTGACGCATGCATCACCCACCCTTGATAAGTCAACTGCTGCCACATAACCCTCAGGGGTAAGATCTTTTAATGGGCGGCAGCGAAATATCTCAGAAGGGGAAGAGATTATGACGGGAGCACTAAATGTGAACTTCACCGTGCAATGATCGGACCAAGCTACTCAATCAATATCGAGATCAGTGATCTCGAGTCCCAGTGAGAACACCAGGTCCAATGTGTGGCCATCCCGATGAGTAAGCACGCCGACAGACTGCACCAGCCCCAAAAGGGACATACTCTGCAGTAACTCATCGGCGCACCTTTGACTTTTATCCTCGGCCCAAACATTGAAGTCCCCAAGAAAAATACATCTTGGGAATCCAATGTTTCGTGACAACAAACTCGTGAATTCTGCAGGAACCCCCATCGGACCAGGAGGGCAATAGATGAGGAGGATCCTGCAGCCAACGCAAGTCCTCCACGAACAGCCACACATTCAAATGAACCCGAGGTTCCCACGGTACGGTGAAGTCCAAATTTGATTTAAAACAAATAGCTACACACGCCACCCCTACGATTTTCTCTGGGCAGTGAACCACAGTATAACCTGGGGACTGCAGCCTCAAAAACAGGGCCAGCATCATCTCCCACCCAGGTCTCTGTAATGCACGCCAGGTCGACTAATGAAACAAGAGCGCAATAATAGCCATCTTTGTTTCTGACTGACCTGGTGTTACACAACACTGCCGTCAGAGGTATTGAGGGTGATGCAGCCCTAAAGGTCACCTGGCCACTTGACCTGGTGGCCTCCCTGGCAATAGGCACCAACCACGTCTGGCTTCTCCTAGATGCTCTATTGATTCCGGGGCATCTCCTGGACTTAACCACCTTGATCCTTTGCTCAAGTTGCTCCTGATCATCCCACAGCGCATGCGCAAAACAGTCCCCCCCAATCCCCACTTCCCTACAACGTCTGATAATAATATCAGACACAGGAAGGGGGATAAAGGGATGTAGCGCATGCAGCTGCAAAATTCCATAAACAATCCTAGGCCCTGAGAGTCGTCTAACAAAACCCCTACACATACCTAATTTTTTAAAAAAACTAAATAACACATATAAATCATGCTGGCAAAATACATAAAATCTAATTTACAATAAAACTGGTTGACATACACAAGCTATTGTAACATAGTATATTTCCCACCTTACAACTAAAACAACAGATTTCAGCTCTGACTGCCACTCACAACGCTTGCACCACGCTCACGCTAGCAAGCGGTGCCTGTGTTTTAAAGTGCCTCCCCACTCCCACAACCAATCAGCCGGCAGCCCCCCTCTCGTAGCTCCAGCTCCAACAAGTTGGTGCAGATTGATTACAGCCTCTCATGCTGTATTGGGCACAGAGGTTGCGAGGAAAAATAAGCACACAGTCCAGAAAACCACACACAGTCCTGATCAGAAAGGTAATTGAGCAGCTAATGCACAGCTGCAATGAACAGTGCTTTACCAGATAGCAGAAATATATGGAAAATGCCGCTAGCGAGCGGCGCCTGTGTTTTAAAGTGCCTCCTCACTCCCACAACCAATCAGCCGGCAGCTCCCCTCTCGTAGCTCCAGCTCCAACAAGTTGGTGCAGATTGATTACAGCCTCTTATGCTGTATTGGGCACAGAGGTTGCAAGGAAAAATAAGCACACAGTCCAGAAAACCACACTCAGTCCTGATCAGAAAGGTAATTTAGCAGCTAATGCATAGCTGCAACAAACAGCGCTTTACCAGATAGCAGAAATATACGGAATATAAGGTACTGCTATATTCACGGAAGGGGGGGACGACAGAAGGAGAGAAATATGAGCAGATCACTGTGAGATTTAAGATGTGGTGCTGCAAACACCATGATCGCTACCTGACCCCATTGTCCTGGCCAACATTCCCGTTCCTATAAAACCAGTACATACAATTGTCCAAGGCTGTGTGTGGTTAATGTGTGAAATGGCTGCCACTACACATTCAGTCACTTCACTACCAGTCTAGTATTGCTTGTAAAGCACTTTGGGATACAGTGTGTATAAAAAGCACTATATAAATGGTGATTCTTCTTCTTCTTATTATTTCTTCCCATGGAAAAAGAAGACAAGACAAGTGTATTTTTTATTTCTGAGAAAGTTTAGCTCTGGCATGGACTACACAAGAACTTAGCTACAAACAAGTGGTGGAGCTAGAGGGTAGTGAAGGGTGCGGCTGCACCCCTCATCTCATAACTTACTTGCTTGTTGCTGCTGCATTTCACTTTGCTGAAGAAGTCTGATTTATTGATTGTACAAATGTTTACATTCAGAACTATGGATTGCATCTGTAGGTTCTGTCAGCACCCACATTGTAACATCCTGGATCTGCCATAATCACTAGACCGCCAGGTTTTTAATGATTTGTACTGCACTGTGGTTTGCCAAAGAGAAAGTTGGCTGGATTAAAATTTTCAGCATGTTAAAGCAAACAAAATGAACATAGCCTAACCTGTGTATTGATCAAAATAATGCATGTGGTTTTGACCATTTTGGTGAAACGGTTCTATACAAAGGGAAAAGAACTAATTAGCACTATAGAGAGCCATATAGCTCTCTGACTCTGGCTCCAGTGATGTCATCACTTAACACATTTGGCGGCCATCTTAGGAAGCAGATAAGGCAGTTTTTTTTTTAAATTGGAAGGCAGATTTTACATTTTTCAAATAAAATAAAATGATGTAAGAAACCACTATGGTTCTCAAAGGAGGTGGCAGTGAAGGTTCAAGAGAAAAAGAAAGCATTCAGGAAGTACAAGGAATCACAGAAGGAGCAGGACAGAGAATTGTATCAGTTAAAGTAAAAGGAAGCTGGGAAGGCAGTCAGAACAGCAAAGGCCTGAACCAAGGAAAAGGTAGAGAACTCAGTTAAGAAGGGGGATAAAACCTTTTATAGGTACATCAGGGAGCGAAGGAAGACCAAGGGAGGGATAGTGAGGCTTAATAAAGGGAAGGGGGGGTGGTCAGAAGGTGACTGTGAAAAGGCAGAGATACTAAACAAATATTTTTGCTCAGTGTTTACAAATGAAGAGGGGGTGGTACCTAAAATAAACAATAGAAACACTCTGGATGCAGAAGTTGATACCAGCCCATTTACAGAAGAAAGGGTTCTGAAAGAACTCTTAAAACTGAAGGTGGACAAAGCAATGGAGCCTGATGGGATTCATCCCAGAATTCTAAAAGAACTAAGGGTAGAACTAGTGACACCACTGACTACCCTCTTTAACAAATCATGGGAGGATGGGGTGGTACCTGAGGACTGGAGGAGGGCAGATGTGATTCCCATTCACAAAAGTGGGGGCAGGGCAGAAGCAGGAAACAACAGACCTGTTAGTTTAACCTCAGTGATAGGGAAAATGATGGAATCACTTCTGAAGGAAAGAACTGTTGAGTACCTAGAGGCCAGAGGGGCACAGGACCCAAGGCAGCATGGATTCACAATGGGAAGGTCATGCCAGACAAATCTGATAGATTTCTTTGACTGGGTGACCAAAGTAGTAGATCAGGGAGGGGCTGTGGACATGGCCTACCTAGACTTTAGCAAGGCATTTGACATAGTCCCACAAAAGATTAATATACAAGCTAGCCAGCCTGGGAGTGGGTCCCAAGATGATAGCCTGGGTAAAGAATTGGCTGGAGAATAGGACACAGAGGGTAATAGTAAATGGAGTCCACTCTGAAGAAAGGGGGTTACTAGTGGGGTACCGTGATTCAGTATTAGATCGGTCCTCTTCAATGTCTTTATCAAGTGACATTGCAGAGGGACTGGAAGGAAAGTATGTCTCTTTGCAGATAACACAAAGATCTGCAACAGAGTTGATGCACAAGGTGGGGTGGAAAGGATGAGAAGGGACTTGGCAAGGTTAGAGGAATGGTCGAATGTATGGCAGCTTAGATTCAATGCTAAGAAATGCAAGGTAATGCACCTATGGTGTGAGGGTGTATATGAGGATTAACAATAATGATCTCAAAAACCAGGTATCAACCACTTAAAAATGTATCTTTTCTATGTTTGTGTGACTTAATGCAAATGCAAAAACAAATTCATATGAACAGGTTTTCAAAATAAGAACACATGGCTTTTATAGTTATATGTTCGTATTATTTGATTTTCAACAGTTTCCCATTTCCGTAAATAAAACTAGCAAATCTGTAAAAAGGATTCAAAAGCACACTAATTCAAACTTTTAAAGGACAACTACACCCTCATATCATGTAAATGTTGTTTCTGTGTCAAGAGACAATTGTTTTCCTGTAGGTGTTAGGACTATACTTGTTTCCTTTACTTTGTTTTCACTGTTCATGGTAGCACCCTGTGGTTACCCTGGGGGTCTCTCTTTTATGGTTGTTAAAAACTCATTGTCCATGACAACTGCATTAGCATATGAGAACATGATGTCAGATCACCTACTTATACTATGTTTCTCTATGCTGAAAGAATAAATACTCTGAAAAACTTTCTGGAAACACATACATTGAATACAATTTAAAGGGAAAATCCCTGCATTACAACTAAGGTACATGAGGTATTTCACACCTTCCTGCAACTGGTTTCTTTGAAGTCTAATTAAAAAGAGAGGCATACTGTAGAGTTAAAGGGTGATTACACATGATGTTCTCTTATGCTAGTGCAGCTCTCAGGGACAATGAGACTTCAACAACCAGCAGCTGTAGACCCCCAGGATAGTTACAGGGCCTAGTATGAAGTGTGAAAACAAACTACAGCAATTGCATATATCTGTAACAGCTACATAAAAAGAGTTGTCTGTTGACATGGAAACAAATAAAATTTACAAGATATGAGGGTGTAGTATTCCTTTAAAGGCAAACACATGCTATCAGGGACAACAATTTTACATATTTAATATTTTTTCAAGGAGCAATGGTTTGGCCAATTTTCCTGCCTTTGCATTCCTAAGTCATGCAAATGCATAACTTTTACAATACAAACACATGATTTCAACACATGAACACATTGCTTCAATAGTTATGTGCTTGTATTACATGAATTTCAACAATTTCAGATTTCTCTAAGCAAAACTAACAAATCTGTAAAAAGGACTCAAAAGCACACTACTTAAAACTTTTAAAGGCAAACATACAGTATGCTATCAGGGACAACAGTTTTACATATTTAATATTGTTTCCAGGAACAATGGTGTGACTATTTTTCCTGCATTTGTATGGCTAAGTCACATGCATGTATAACTTTTTTTTATTTTTTTATTTACTGTGCTTTTCCTGGGCCAAGGTCCATCAATACTCTGCCCTAGTCACGGCCCCCCTGTGCCTCCACTTCCGATCATTGCCAGTGCTCCCCAGTCACCTCTGGCTTACCCCCCAGAAGGCGGGGTTGTGGCGATGTCCCCAAGGTCACTGCAAGACTAGTATCTAGTTTGGGAGCTGGCATCAGAGGCTAGTGGAGACCCCAGGGGGAGAGCATCACGGAGATGGACCGAGCCCGGTATTTTCTTCCCCTTGTGAGCGAGGGGCGGGGATGTGCAATGAAGACCAGCATCTGCCCCACCCCATGAAAGTCCAGATGTTGGTGTTACTAGCGGCTGCCCCAGCCTCTGCTAGGTGTCGCTAGACACCGAACATTTGTACCCTACCTCCCCTCAGAGAAGGAGAGCCATCTGCAGATGCTCTATCCTTCTCCCCCCGGCTGGCCCTCCGGTGACCTGAGTACGTTCCCAAACCTGGGTTGCCAGTATCGCATGCGGAAATCCAACCACTGCTCCAGCGGGCCAGTGAATGTATAACTTTTATGCTATGAACACAAGGTTTGAACATACAAGCCCTTGGCATTAATAGTTATGCACTTGTATTACTTGAATACCAACAATTTCCTATTTCTGTATGTGAAAAAAATGTAGAGAATAATGTAAGGGAGTGGTATGCCTTATGTGAATTTAATGAACATCCGAGGTGGGATGTTACATATACCCCGACAGCAAAGTTCAAGGGGTTTATAAAAGCATCCCACACCGAGGGTGTGCATTAAATTTGAATATGCACACCACCCCATGCTTTGTTTTTTGTAATTACTGCTGAGCAAGTTTTTCAACCAGATAACATTGACCTTATGCTGGCTGTTAGGTGCATGGGATTCAAAAAAAAAAAGGAATTTGACAAGTGAAGAGTGCAGGTCATTTCATTTAGCTTTTCAAGGCTGCAAGAGAACAGGTTGCATTGCTATATAAGTTGTAACATGTCAAAACAAACTCTGTCCAGAGCCGACACGACTGCAGTCATGCTCACCAAGCTCATGGCGAAACAGTCCGCCATGCTCAAGATCGCCGTGGTTCAGTCACGCAGAGCTGCAATGTGCAGATAAACGTGTCTGAAAAAGAATGTTAACTAAGGCAAGTTTTTTTTTCAGTTCAGAAAAATAGTTTTGTTTTGGTGCTCATGTAGACTTCTTTCATGTAGACTAGTTTGTTCCTGTGTTTCTTCTGGTAATGGGTTTCCTTGGCAACAGAGCTGTCATGAGTTGAAGTTCAGCGATTTCAAAGTGCTAAGTATTTTTTTTCCTTTTTTATCTGGAGGCATTTTATTGAGTGGTGACAAAGTAAACATTTTTTCTGCTAAGTGACTTTAGCTGTTGATTTTTTTGTGTTAGAGAAGTGACTGTTTTGCATTTACATTGTAGGGAGCATGATTGATTTGTGAGGGTTCAGGAGCTTCAAACCTTCTTTGATTGTGGCTTGCACTTACAGTACTCAGACTGAGCACATGTTTGCATTATAACTGGCTGACATGCATAGAAAAAGTTGCTCACCAGTTATAAATCTAAAAAAAAGAATAAAATGCACACTACTTAAGGCTTTTAAAGGCAATGACATGCTATCAGGGACAACAATTTTACATATTTAGTATTTTTTTAAGGAGCAATGTTTTTACTGAATCTCCTGTGTTCACATCGCTAAGTCATGTGAATGCATAACTTTTATATGAACACGTGATCTCAACATACAGATACATGACTTTAATAGTTATGTGTTCGTATTACATGAATTTGAACACATCTTGATTTCTTTAAATAAAACTAATTTGTAAAAAGTACTCCTAAGCACACCACTAAAAACTTTTAAGGCAAACACATGCTATCAGGGACAACAATTTAACATATTTAGTATATTTTCAATGAGCAATGGTGTGATAATTCTTCTTGTGTTCACATTGCTAAGTCATATGGACTCATGACTTTTGCAATGCGAACTCATGATTTTTAATACAAAAAAATATGAGGAAGTGTTTGCAAATATTTAGTTATCTTTAGAGGCTAGGTATTCAAAGGGATTGCACCTTGCACAACTGAGTTGCACCAGCGCAACCCCAGAACTGTGCCCCAGGGTAATATTCAGATGTGGGAATTGCACAGTGCAATTCTCAATGCACTGGGGCACAATGATAATGTATCCGGCACATCTCCAGGGGGCATGCCCATGCATATGCGGTACATCCGGATATTCAGCCTGGGATGTGCAGTGCATGTGCTGGCACAACTCTGAGATGTGCCACATACCAGGGCACAAAGTTGAGCCCAAAAAACATGGATCAAATTGTAGCCACCCACAGGTTGCTGCTGTAATGCAAGATGGCTTCCCCTCCAGAAGACTGTTCACAAGCACCCGCAAATGTCCCTGGTAGTCTAGTCTAGTCTCCCTGCCCATTACCTCAATCACCTGAAATACAGTATTTTACATTCCCTGATAGTCTAGTGGTTCCCCCCTCCCTGTCTGTAACCCTTATCACCCAAAATAAAGTAAGTTATATGCCCTGGTCCACACTGTGGAACAATGGGCTTGCAGCTGATACTGTAAGCTGTCATTCAGCAGGCTGCTGCGGCTATATGCGAGTGGGTTTGCTGCTGCCTGCCAATGCCATGGGGGTGTAGGGTGGGCTGGGGGTCCTGTGTGAGTGGAGGGTTGGGGGCTGCCACTGGACCACCAGGTATATGTTTTACTCAACTGTACAGGTGATCGGGGATACTGGTGGGGTGGGGGTACCACTAGACTACCAGGGAACTATTAATTGCATTTATGGGTGATTGTAAGTATGGGAGGGTGGGAGGTACTACCAGGGAATGTAACATACTTTATTTCAGGTGATTGAGGTTACGGGCAGGGAGGAGGGAACCACTAGACTACCAGGGAACATAAAATAAATTATTTCAGGCAATCGAGGTTCTGAGCAGGGAAGGAGGAACCACTAGACTATGAGATAGTTTCTGCATCTTTACAATGGTGATTAGTGGCATGAGATGGGGAGGGGGCACTACTGTGATCCCTGGTACAGGGACCGCATGCTGTGCAGGGTGCCATGTGCATTTCACTGGCCAGCCCTGCACAACACATGTAAATGGGGCCATAATGACATGCAAATGGCCCCATTTGCACCTTGCATGCATAACGGCCCCATTTAAATATCCAGGTCTGAATATCTGGGAATTGTGTCTGGTGTAACTACTGTTACGCTGGAGCATTCCCATTCCTGGTATTCAGACCTGTCTGGGGGATGCACCGGCACATTGTATTTGAGCCATGCGAATTATGTGCTATATTCAGAGGAGTTGTGCCACCACTTGCACCTTTTCCAGGTGCAATTCTGAATATTGGGACCTCAATGCATATTTTTCTCAGTGCGCATGCTCAGAAATGTAACCAATTTTTTTAAATATTTCAAAAACGACATGTTTTAGAGACATAAGAAGTACAAAAGCACATACCGTGGGGCAAACTCTAGCAAATCTGCAAGTTTCAAGTTTCAAAACTTCCTTTTTTTTAGTTATAGGTGAGCAAAAAAAAAGTCTTAATTTGTGTAATTTTTTTTGGGGTGGTTGCCTCCTTGTAACGTTGCCCCTGGTGATCCGACTGCCACAAAATGTTCAGGATCCAGAGACCTTGGTGTCATATCTGCGTTTGCTAATTGTAATTAAATTGGTTGAATGGGGGTAAAGTTTTTAAGGTGCACAAATTTCAGTTTAACATTAAAGTTCTTACTCAACCCTATTATACTAGCATGGTAGTGCCTGTAGAGCTAGTGTTAACTAAGTTTCTATGTTAAAGCCTTCAATTTGCATGTTAATAGCTTTGACGGTGTTCAATGAAATTGCCCCAGATTTGGCATGCATTCTCTAGGAGGCACAGTCTCGGTATGTAGAGTTTTATGAAGGCAGTGTCTATGGTTTTGATGTCATTTTTACATTAATGTCTACATGTGTTCCTATACTTGTTAACATGTTTTATTGCTCTTACCTAAAACCAAGGTGCAACAGAATATTTTTCTGAAACTCTTAGTGTAGAAGTGTCTATACCAAGGTAGTGCCTTTAAAAGGCACAGTAAACAAATGTTACATGGTACCATAGTTATAAGGATTTAATTTTTCTTCTGAGCATAGTTAGTAGGGTTTTTGGATAACCCTCTGCTGTGACCTGAAACATTTCCTGTCATGAGAGGTTTTTGCTTTCTCAACACTTGCTTCTCACAACATGAAAAATTATTTTTTGGGGTCATGACGCAGCCATCTTGTTTTTTTTTCACATGAAAAATTCATAAAAATCCATGTAAAAAAACTGACTCTAAACGGGACCTGTTTAGCTAGAGTCTAGTGTTTTTTTTTAAAATAACTAAAAATATATTTTCTGTGCAACTCAAAATCCAGGGTGCCCAGCTTAGTGAGAGGAGCTGTTCACCCGCATTCTCTGTGTGAGAACAGTGGGACTTTGCTGACGTCAGAGGGGGGAGAGAGAGAGAGAGAGAGAGAGGAGAAATTGTTTAGCCAGGAAGGCACACTAAGCCAGAGCTTGTTTTCAGGTGCAACCTGGGAGCACAAGGAAGTTAAGTGACTTGCTCAGGGTCACACAGTATGCAAGTAGGGGATGGTGGGATTCAAACCCAGGTCTCCAGGTTTGCAGCTCAGTGCCCTTAACCAGTATGCTATACTGCTTCGTTTGTAGTTGCAAATGGAGATGTGCTGCTGGCTTTGTGTGCCAGCAGTAAGCTGGCCATCTCTGTCTGTCTGTCTCTTTAGCTAGCTGTTCATTTTTGTATTTCCTCACCCTACAAGCTCAACTAGCTCTACCTCATGTTTCCCCAATTTTTTGTACTTTTTAATCAAAAAGTGGATCAGGATACCCGCTCCTGGTACTGCTTGCCCAACTCCTCCCCTACAGGCCAGCTGGTCCCCCACAAATCCTTATTTGGCAACACTAGGTGCCCATCCCCAGCACTATTGAAGATTTAAGCTGACACTGGGTGCCTGCTCTCCATGCTGGATCCAGTAATGGCAAACTGTTCTGATTTAAACCTGCAAAAAGAGAAAATAGTCCCTCAATGTTTTCATTTTCTTTTTGTTAAATTAACCTTTAAGAAATAAAATGGCCCCTCACCTATCTGACCCCCAACTCTGACTCACCACACCGAACCCCCACCGAGCACCCACCACCTCTCATCCTACCACATACACACTCTCACTCACCTGAACATGTCCCACAACATAGATCCACTCTCCAGTCAAAGACACATCTTGCTTCTGGAACCAGCGACTGCAGTATAAGAACATAAGGTAAGTCTGGTTTAATGTATTTCAATGGGATTTGAAGTTTTACTCATAGCTTTGACATTTTTTTATATTTTTACAACAAATTTTCAACATGGCCTTTTTGGGACCCCCCCCCCATCTCCTGAACAAGGGAGGTAGAATTTCTCAAATCTGGCCCGGAATGTGAGTTTTGCAGTCACTGCAGAAAATCCCCTGTTGGGCAAGATTTGAAAAATGTCACCTACCTGGTTCATGAGGTGGAGTCATAAGAAGGAAATGCTGAAATGTTGGTGTAAAAATATGTTAAAATGACCAAGTTATGAGTGATCATTGAAACATTTCAACATTTACTCATAACTTTGCTAATTTTTTAAATTTCTTATCAACCTTTCAACATGGCCTTTTTTGGGACTCCACCTCATGAACAAGGCAGATGAAAGTTTTCAAATCCCAAAAAGTAATTTTACAGTCACTGCATGAAATCACATTTTAGGTGGGATTTAAACATTTCCACCTCCTGGGTTCATAAAATGAGTCATAAGAAGACTTTGTTGAAAATTTGGTGTAAAAGTTTGGTAAAATGACCAAGTTATGAGTGAACATTAGAATTTTTCAATGTTCACTCATAACATCACTAATTGTCAATATTTCGACTCCGGACTTTCAACATAGCTATTTTTTTCATACCATCTCATAAACAAGACAGGTGTTGTTTTTCAAATCCTGGAAGAGATATGTTTTGCTCATGGGGTGCAAAATGATGTTTCAGTCTTAAATATCCATAGAGATCCCAGCCACTGAGGAAGCCCACATAGGGTGAAACATTGGGTGTGGTCAGGGGATCATGGTGTAAAGTGGTCATGCAATAAACTGAATTATATTTTGGAACTGTTTAAGTGTGGCTGGTTTCTTCTTGTACTTTCTGGAACATCCTGCTTCTCCAGCCCACAATCTATGCTATACATTGCATGCTATAGAAGGGACCCACCTTGCATTGGAGTGGTATGAACAGTCTTCTTGAGGCTCAAACGGAGGGCCTCTTTTTGTGGACGGAGTTGTGATTCCTGGTTACAAGGAATTTATTGAGGCTTATATGAGCATTAGGGACATTTTTCTTGTGTGGTGTGTTCACCTCATATACATCTGGAGTTTAATTTTTGGTTCTTTGTTAAATATTGGATTGCAAGTTAGCACGTTATAATGGCAACTCAAATTAAGTGTTTTAGTTTAGAGTGACTCATTTTGTGTGCCTGTGATGTGAGCAACCCTGAAAGGGTAGCAAGGTGCAGTTATAGCACTAAGTTAGGGATAAAAACAGTGCGGTAGTAGGTGGGTGAAGGAACGGAAGGGGAGGGTTCAGTAAGTAGAAGGTATGTGGGCTGTAAATTGGCAGTGTGCTGCTGAGCTGCCATTCTGATGTGGTGGTGAGGGAAGTGGGCTGCAGTGAGGGAGGTTCAGGGTGAGGGGCTGGATAGAGATTCTATTTTGTTTTATTGTGTGCGGCACTTAATTTTTTTTTATCTCCGAGTTTCTCCCCTTCCCCAACATGCACCCCTCTGGAGTTGAGAATCCTAATTTAGGGGGTTATGAGGGGGGGCAGTCCCCTGCATAGATACAGTACATTGTTGTTGGTTTCTTGTTGCTGTTGTCAGGTTCATTGGGGAGAGTACATCAGTGTTCTGATTTTCGGCAATGTACACTTGCTGTAACAGCGAACGCTGTTTAGTGATTGCTGTTATGACATGGAACTGATTACAAACATGTATTGTGAATACTATTATAAATTTTTTGGGATTGTCTTTAGTGCTCTGACAAAGAGATATGGAGAGTTTCACCAAAATTTGAACTAGTTTAGAAACTAAACAGGTAGCCTTCGGCTATTCAAAAGCAGAACAGCAAAAACTGTTCATAGCAATTAGGGTGCAAACAAATTTAGAAGTGGGATCGACTGATAAGGAGCTTCAACAGAAATTAGAGCAATTTAAGAAAAAGGATGCCAAACTTGAATAGCATGGCATCACACTGGGGGAATACATTCATTACAAATGACTCCCTAGTGGACTGGGAGTTTGGTAGAACCCAACGTAGGCATTAAATCTAAAACCCTTGATGAAAGATTGGAAGGAATTAGAACAAGATGATCTATAGACTTTATGTACTCCCTGATAGGGGCAGTGCTAGAAGGGAGGAGTATACAGGCAGAAGAGATCGATAAAGTTCAGGACCAACTCAAGGTTAAAACTGAAGAAGAACAGTTTAAAAAAACACACAAAAATATCAAGAGAAGACTAGAACACTTTGAAGAAGACTTGAAGAAAATTAAAATTAGTAAATTAGAAAATTTAAAAGACACTAGTGCCTAGTGACTAAATAGAGTATACAGTTGGAAAATACACCCCCAGTATAAGAGCACCAGAGAGGGTACAGATTCAGACAGCTCAGGGAACTACACTAGGAGATCTGACAGACTGGGAGACCACAGGGGAAGAGGTGCTACAAGAAACTGAACACGGGAATCAGCTCTGGTGCTACCATACACGGGCACAAGGGCGAGTAGAGGAGGCAGATATAGAAATCTATCCCTTATACAGAGCAGGAGAGAGAGAGAAGATGAGAAGGAGGAGGAAGAGAGAGAGGGGGGAGAGAACCATGAGGCAGGAGGATATAGTAATTTTTAACCTTAGTGACAAGAAATTAATGGTAGATGAGATGGTGGTGTTAAGCAAGGGCCAGTCTTTTTCCCCTAGTAAGAAAGCAAATAAGTTTGAGCTGATGGCAGACATACATTGCTTTTTTAGAAATATAATATTAAAAGAAAAATTTCATCATGAGCCACCACAGGACACAAGGCAAAGGGCAATCAAACAAGCGTTGAAACACAGATCACAATATAACATACCCAAGAGAAGAAACCACAACATAGAGGCCTTTATTACCTCAGTTACAGCAGATGTAAATAGACTTTTCAAAGATGTTGAACAGCTGAAACTCAGATATAATTTCTTGAGAGAGGAATCAGTTGAACTAAGGAACTTAGAAGGAGATGATAGTATTGTAATGAGGAGTGAGGAGGGCTGTGTCGGTTGCTGGCTCTGTCTCAGGATGGGGAGCTGGGTGGTGGGCACTACCTGCTGGGGTGGGGGACCACTAGATCACCAATGAATGGGGCTGTATAAACAGTTATATTAATGGGGACATTGGGGATTGGAGAGGGGGGTCCACTAGACCACCAATGAAAGGAGCTATATTAACAGTTATATTAACGGGGACATCAGGGAATTTGGTGTTAGGATTACCAACTCCTACCACCCCATCCCTATCCTCCATACATCAATAGGCTTTGGGGTGTGCATTGGGGTCATCAGGACTAACATTCACCCCATGTGTGGTAGTTTTATGATTAGATTGTATTTATTTGTACAGTGCTCAGAGCCACTGGGATTGGGTGCCTTGAAAAATAAACTTTGCCTTGTCTTGCCTTGCCTTGCCATTCCATTTGTAAACAAGTTGAGGTGCTGCAGTATAGAAGAATGGGGTGAGAGTTAGGCCCAATGACCCCAATGCATACCCCAATGCCTGTTGGTGTGTGAAGGGTGGGGATGGGGTGGTAGGGGTTCGTAACCCTAACACTGAGTTTTCAAACTTTTGTCAGTGTACAATCAACCCTAACTGATGCATTAACAAAGTTTTTTGCAATGAATTTAGCTTCTTTTTATCTCAATAACCATAGCAACCAAGAAAAAAACCCACTGCAGTTGTAATCATGGCTTCAAAACCTCCACAGGGACTTAGTCCACCTAAAGGGGTACTAAGGTCACCATAGCGAAAAATCCGTATTTTGAACCATTTTTGAGATACGGGTGCCAAAAGGTTCAGCAGGCACTGCAGTATTGTCTTATGGAAAATCTGGCAACTTTGGAGCACTGTAACTATTGAACCATCATCAATTTTGTGACCAAACCACCAAAAGGCATATCTGTGCAGCCAGGGCTTGCTACATTGCAAATGTCAGTCAAAAAAGCCCTAACCATTTTTTATGTTGTCTTGCACATGCACAAGCAACATTTTGTGGCAGTAGGAGATGGTAGTAGGAGAAATGCAGAGGTGTGTCAGTTTTGGTGAACGCAGGGCATGCTTCAGAATGTGCGTCCCTCATTCCCCAATTAGCCGAGCATGCTAGCCGTGACACAAGTTTAATGCAGTGCCACCAACTTGAAATGAATTTTCTGCTGCAATCAGAGAGAAGCTCCTCATGCAGTGGCACACATGACATGCCTCCCCTACATGCCTTTCTTGGTGAAACATTTGAATCAACATGGTGGTGGCAATGGCAATGGCAGCAGGAGAGCAAACCTTGTAACCTCGCCACCTCGCCACCCCACCGGTCCCTGCCTGACTGGTGGGAGGAGGCACTTTCCTCAACTGCTGCCTCCACATCACGCTTTGTCCAGGCTGTAAAGTTTCTCCTAGCCATGTGGAGCAGGCCACAGCCTAAACTCCATATGGGTTGGGAGTATTAAGTGCCGAAGGCACTTGTACTGTAAGTGCAATTCCGATAGTGCTGGTGTACTCTCTGCCTGGTGACATTGGGGTGTTTAATGACCTCCAAATATCCTTAATGTGGCACACTGGGAGCCCACCCAGTGTGCCAAACCCCAGTTAGAGTTTCTGACACCTGGATGCTCACCCCTGTGTCAGATGCACTTTCACATGTCTTCCGACCAAGGGGTACCCAATCCCCAAGTTGGCATTGATCCCCTCAGTAGTGTGGCACATTGGGAGCCCACCCCAGTGTGCTGACATCCAGGTTTCTCTGAGGAAAAAAAAACGGACCCACAACATCTTTTTTTTTTTATTTAAAGAAAACAGTCCCTCTTTGTTGCTGGCGGCTCCCTCTCCCAATCTGCACCCTCTCTCTGCACACCCCACCTCCCCACACCCCCCTCGCACCCATACACATCTGCAGAAGTTGGGAGCAGCGATCTTCAATGGACCAGGAACATGTCTGCACTCTTAAAATGCCGACCACAAACTGAAGAAATGACGGTAAGTCCTATAATGGCAATCAATTGGGGGGGTTCAATTTAGGTGAATATCTCAGACATTTTTGGGAGTTTTGGTCCCAAATTTTCAACATGGGGTTCTTGGGACCCCACCTCATGAACACAGTCACTGTCACTGTCACTTGTTCAGTCCCGCAAGGTCATTTTGCAGTCACTGCATGAAATCACCTTTCAGGACTGATTAATAAAATGACTGTGCCACTGTTCATGTGGTGGGCTCCCAAAAAGCCTATGTTACAAATGTGGTGAAAAAATTCCCAAAAATGACTGTGTTACAAGCGTGCATTGTGCAGTTTCCACGCACACTCGTAACTGTGTCAATTTTTAATATTTTCACTCTAGATTTTCAACATTGCCATTTTTTCACATCTCCTTATGAACAGTGCAGCTGTCATTTTTTTCACATCCTGCCCAAAATGTGTTTTCGCACATGTGGAGCACAATGGTGCAGTCACAGTGGGAATTCAGCGTTCTGGACAGAGTAACAAAATCACAGTGACACTGTTCATGAGTGGAGGTCCCAAAATGCCTATCTTGAAAGTCTGGTTAAAAATATCCCCAAAATAGTTGCATTATGGGTGTGCGTTGCTCAGTTCCTACGCAAGCCCATGACTTCACCAATTTCTCATATTTTCATTCCCGATTTCTTAACATTGCCATTTTTTACACCTCCTCATGAACAGTACAGTTGTCATTTTTTACATCCTGCCAGAAATGTGTTTTTTTGCACCTGTGGCACCAAATGGCGCAGTCATTGTGCAAAATCACTTTTTGGATAACGAACTGATAGTGCCACTGTTCATGAAGTGGGGTCACAAAAAGCCCATGTTAAAAATCTGGAGTGTAAATACCAACAAACGCCCAGGGTGTTAGGGTTTCCAACCATAATGCCCCACCCAGTAGAGACTGACAGGCGTCAGGGGTGTGACTTGGGATTGTTGGCTGTAATGCTCACATCATTCCACCCCAACCCCCACCCTGCAGCCAGTGACAGGCATTGAGCTGTAACTTCACCCCATTCCATCTGTAATCATATTCACAAGCCACAGTAAAGAAGAATGGGGTGACATTTAGGCCTCACAACTCCAATGACACACCCAGTCAGCTGTCAATCTTGGGATGATGGGTGGGTCCATGAGAGGGGGATGAGGCAACCCTAAAGGTCTCATTTCCTGACTTTTTGTGTTTTAACCCTAAATGATGCATTAACAAAGTTTTTTGCATAGAATTTCCTTACTTTTTGAGAAAGAATAGAAAAGTAGAAAGTTGCACAAGTTAGTGGGAGGCGCGGCCCTTTGGGCCTAATGCTCACCAACTTGCAAATTCCTGCCTAAGATAAGAGTTCAAGTACTGAATATCATATGTATTGCTGGCAGTGCATATGGTTGGGAGTGTGGGGCCCACCACCTTAAAAGAAAGCAAAGTGTCAGTCATTAGAGTGGCAACATTCAACACCTGTTTACATGTCAGACACCTAACCACTACAAATTACCTCCATAGCAGTAACGCTAGGCACCCTATAAATGTGAAGCCAGTACCACAATGCAAAACACCATATTCAAAACATAAAGTGTGTCACACAATTTGGGTGTAGCAAATGAATTTTCCAACACCTAAACACCATAATTCACATGGACAGCACATTCCCTCAACACGCTCCAAATTTCAATGTAAAAGACCAAACTGTTTCTGAGATATAAAGTGTGAACATTTCAGGTTTTCATTCATCACACTGGCAGAATTCTACACCTATTAACATTTTACACACCTAACGACTGAAAAGTACATCTATGGCAGTAAGGCTAGCTACCCTAGTAATTTAAAGCCACTACCACCATGGAAAACGCTGTCCGCAAAATGTAAACTGCCTCACGCAATATTTCCACAAAAAATGTATTGTCTGACACCTAAGTACTATAATTCACATCTACAGGACATGCCGTCAACACCCTCCAAATTTCAAGTTAAAAGCCAAACCATTTCCAAGATATTTAATTTGAAAAATTGTTAAAGTTGTGCTATCTGGTCCCTCCCAATCTGGCCATCTATTCCCTCCCTCGTGATCAAAGATCTCGATCAAAGAATTTGCAAGCTCATGGTCAAAGAATTTGCAGGCTTGTGATCAAAGAATAAAAAATGTTAAAACAATTTTTAGAGGAAAAATACATGAAACCACTGCCATGACTTGACAGAACAAAGGCCCCTGAGCAGATCCCACCCTAGTTTGCCTTTAGAAGTGACCCCTGTACTGAGAACATTATATTTTTCATGTGGCCATCTAGTTGTGCACTCGTGATCAAAGATCGCGGTCAAAGAATCTCAAGATCAAAGAATTTGCAGGGTCGCGATCAAACAATAAAAAATGTTAAAGGTCAATTCTTAGGCAGAAATGCATGAAACCACAGCCATGCCTTGATAGAACAAAGCCCTCTGAGCAAAACCCACCTTCATTTGATTTAATAAGCCAACCCTGATCTGAGAAAAGTGATTTTTTCAAGTGGCCATCTAGTCACACCCTCACGATCAAAGATCGCTGTCAAAGAATCTCAGTATCAAAGATTTTGCAGGCTTGCAATCAAAGAATTTGCAGGCTGTGATCAAACAATAAAAAATTGTAATAGTCAATTTTTAGGCAGAAATACATGAAACCACAGCCATGCCTCGATAGGATGAAGCCTCTTGAGCAAAATCCACCCTCATTTGGCTTAATAAGCCACCCCTGACCTGAAAAATAGATTTTTTTCAAGTGGCCATCTAGTCATGCCCTTGCGATCAAAGTTTGCGGTCAAAGAATCTTGCAATCAAAGAATTTGCAGGCTCGCAATTATAGATCGTTAGCGAGCCACGATCAAAGAATAAAAAAGTGAAACACTCTATTTTTTGACCATTTTGAAAGAAACTACAGGCATGGCTTGATAGAGGCAAGACCCCTGAGCAAAATCCACCATAGTTTCACCTCAGAAGTTCCCCCGGGCAGAGATATTTTAATTTTATCGACCGTAAACTAAAAACAAGATGGCGGCCATCACGATTAAAGAATTCCTCATGATCTAAGATTCTTTGATCACGAGCCTGCAAATTCTTTGATCGTGAGGTGGGACTAGATTTCCAAGGCCCCACTCTTCTTTCACAAAATAACCATATCAATTTCCCCATTGACTTATAATGGGAAATTAAAACTTTAATAACTTTTTAATTGATTAATATTTTTTCACCAAATGAAAAGTGGCATGTTCCTTGACCCAAGCTCTTTCAGCTGAGCAAAGTTGCAGAGCAGCATGCCACATGACGGCTGGGCAGTGCCATGGACAAAATCAAAAAAGCTGCCCACATATCTGGCGAAAAGTGCATTTTCAGCATTTTGGTGAGCAAAAACTGTAAGTCTAACCGAAATGAAATTTGGCAGATCAAGAGATCTACCATTCCCCACCATGCATACCAAATTTCATGCAAATCCATTGAAACAGTCCAAAGTTATTAACAAGCAACATTGAGAGTTTTACATAGAAGAGGTTTCATAACCGTAAATATAGGGGCGTGATTGTGCCCCTATAAGATATTTTATGACTGAGCATGCTGACATGCTACAGTAAAGGAGAATGGGGGGAGATTTTGGCCTCACAACACCAATGACACACCAAGGCATCTGTCAGACTGTGGAGGATCGGGGTGGTGTGTGCGAGGGGGGTTAGAGGTTCAACCCTAATGTCTAATTTCCTGACTTTTTTTTGCTTTAACTCTAAATGAAGCATTAACACAGTTTTTTGCATAGAATTTCCTTACTTTTTGAAAAAATGTAACATAAGTAGTAAAAACACGTATTGGTGGAAATGCTGAGACCAACTCCCACCAAGTTGCCAATTTTTGCATAACAATATGCATCTGGGCCCACGCTCCCACTTATGTAAAGCTACAGAGCCATGTAGCAGCATTATAGGGCACCAAACCCTTGTAACAGTAATTTGCACATATCTTGGGAACTGTAAGAGGTTGAAAAAAAAATTCAACCATCATTGTAATCATGACAGTAAGTACTTCACGCAACATTGCAAAGACTGTACCCATATCTCACATTGTTTCCGAGCTATGGGCACCAAAAAGCACTGGACAGGCACTCTTTCAACCCTTGTGACTGTACTTTCACAATATCTCATGAACCATGCAACGTACAAACAAAATTCCACTGCAGGCTTACTCCACAATGTCAAATCTTTTTCCTCCACCTGCAGCGAAAAGTCTATATCTCAATTCATTTCCAAGATAATGGCACCGAAAGTCATGATACAGACTGCAATGTAATCCTATGGGAAAACGTCAATTATGTCATTGAATATCTCTGCAACAAATTATTTCCCCAACACCTAAACAGCATGGTTCACATCTCTATGACATCCCCTCAAAGCCCTGCAAATTTCAAGTAAAAAGACCAAACTGTTATTGAAATATGGTCATCTCAATTTGGGCCATCTGGTCTTTCTCATTAACATTCCAAAAATACATATACATTTTCCCATAGGATATAATGGGAATTTCAAATTGTAATAACTTTTGAACAGATTAATATTTTTTCACCAAACAAAAAGTGGCATGGTCCTTGGCCAAAGCTCTTTCTATGTCCAAAAGGAAGAAAAGGAAGAGGGTGTGCACAAGGTAATGTGGTGCTCTCAAACAAATCAATCGAAACAAAACATCATAGTTTGGGCACTCACCACCACATATTACGCTGAACACCAAAAGTTAGGTAAAAAAAGGAATTTATTCCATAAATAACATGCCTAACACTTTTCTGGTCTGTAACTCGACCCTTTCTCAAAGGCTTGCATTTCAAACACTAAAAACAAACACATCTTATAGGGTTTAGTACCAGGGATGTCATAATTGTAACAACTAATTGATTAATTACCAAGTGTCACATACTTTACGTACAGCATCTTAAAAGTAAAAGAAAGATCCAGGGAGGGGGGACAAAAAACAAAAGAACAGTGCATAAATAACAATACAATATAAAATACAGTTCAATCTCATTCATAGCAAACACAGTTTTAAAAGGAACATTTCAGAGAGCAATTATCTTTCTTCTAAAAAAGGTTTAATTTCAAAACCATTATTAAGACCTGGAGGGCTGTTAGCTTGCAATGTAATGATCCAAAAAGTCTCTTGTTTTAAAACTAAATTGCTATAATTTCTACCTCTTGGGTTATTATTGACTCGATCTATTCCCATATAGGTAAAAACATGTTCATTACCATCACTCACATTCAGAATATGTTGCGCTGTTGCATAAGTAACATCCTTCAATCTTATGGCTCGCTGATGTTTCCCCACCCTTATTTTTAAATTTATTTTTAAACACCGTGTAGTTTTCCCCATGTAGAAAGAACCACAAGTGCACAGAGCCAAATAAATAACCCCACTGGTGCTACACGTAATAAACTGTCTTATCTGAAAAACCTTTGCATTCTTTCCTACACAGAAAGTACTTCTAGTTTTGATATTCTTGCAATGGACACAGTTATTACATCTAAAGCAACCAGTGGGTTGCGATAGCCACTTACTCTAATTTTTTTGATCCTGGAAATGGCTATGAACTAACTGATCTTTTAGACTCATTGCTTTTCTATATGAAAATCTAGGCACTGTATTTGCTGTCTCTTTTAAATTATCGTTTGCTGCCAAAATATTCCAATGTTTTTTAATAATGGCTACAAATTCTTGTGCCTGTGCTGAATAGGTGGTCACTATATTCATCCTATTATTAAACTCACTAATATATGTCTCAGATTTATTCTCTAGTAAAGATGTCCTATCTATATTATTTACATCATTTCTTGCTTTATTAACATTGGCAACACTATATCCCCTATCATAAAATCTTTCTTGTAAAGTATCAGCCTGTAACACATACCTTTCATTACTGGTGCAGTTCCGTTTTGTATGCATAAATTTGCCCCTTGGTATATTCCTGATTATATGTTGTGGATGGCAACTCGAAGCTACCAGGGTAGTGTTGCCATCCACTGTTTTTTTGTAAGTTTCTGTCTCAATATTCAGACAACTAATACTTCTAGAAATTCTAAAATCAAGATAAGGGACCTGTTCAAAGTTACAAGTATATGTAAAATGAAGGTGACTATTAGTGCAGTGCAAAAAATTAATAAAGGAATGTAACACTTCTTTTGAACCATGCCAGATTAGTAGCATGTTGTCAATATATTGTTTCCACATTATAACTTTAGTGAAAAATGGATTTTTGGCAGCATCAAAAATAAAATCCTTTTCCCAAGCTCCAACATATAAATTTGCCACAGAAGGCACACAGGTAGCTCCCATGGCAGTACCTACAATTTGCCTGTAAATGCAATGGCCGAAAGTAAACACATTATATTTAAGAACATACTCCATCAATGTCTCTTTCTACTTCCCAACCTTTGGACCAATAGCCTAAATGGTGTACACGGTGTCCATGCATCGCCAGGGACGTAAATGCTCAAATGTGTCGAAAAGTGCATTGTTTGTCACGTCACTGCACAAAAACTGTATGTCCGACTGAAACAAAATTTAGTAACTCAAGAGATCTACCACACCAGACTGTGCTTTCCAAATTTTGTGCAAATCCATTGAATGGTTTCAAAGTTATTAATGTATAAAATGTGAGGTTTAACATTAAAAGTGCCTACCACAATGCAAAACGCTATACGCAAAATGTAAAGTGTGTCATGCAATATCTCTGCAGCAACCTAATTTTCCAACACCTAAATACCATAATTCACATGTACAGGACATCCCCATAACACCCTGAAAATTTCAATTTAAAAGACCACACCGTGTCCAAGATATAACATTTTTAAAGTTTGAGATTTTCATTGGTCAGAGTGGCAGAATTCCGCACCTGTTTACATTTTACACACCTAACAACTGAAAAGTACATCCATGGCAGTAAGGCTAGCTACCCTATAAATTTCAACTCACTACCACAATGCAAAACACTGTCTGCAAAATGTAAACTTTGCCATGCCATATCTCCACAACTAATGTATTTTCTGACACCAAAGTACCATAATTCACATCTACAGGACATTCCGTCAACACCCTCCAAATTTCAAGTTAAAAGACCAAACCGTTTCAGAGATATGTAATTTTAAAAGTTGTTAAAATTAGGCTATCTGGTCCGTCCAAATGTGGCCATCTAGTCCCTCCCTTGGGATCAAAGAACCTTTGATTGTGAGCCTGCAAATTCTTTGATCGTGAGGAGGGACCAGATTGCCAAAACCCCATTCTTTGTTAGCAAAATAACCATATAAATTTCCCCTTTGACTTATAATGGGAACTTAAAAGTGCTATAACTTTTGAATGCCTCAATATGTTTTCACCAAATGAAAAGCGGCATGTTTGGCCAGTAAAGCTCTTTCAAATGAACCATGTCGCAGAGCGGCACACCACAAAATGGCTGCACAGCGCCATGGACAATATCCCAAAAACTGTCTCCAAAACTGGATAATTTTGCATTGTTCAGCATTTTCGTGTGCAAAGACCGTAAGTCCATCCAAAACGAAATTTGGCAAATCAAGAAATCTACCATGCCTCACCATACATACCAAATTTCAGGCAAATTCATTGAACGGGTCCAAAGTTATTAATGCACAAACATTTTACTTTAACATAGAAGTGACATCTCAACCCTAAATAAAGTGGCGCGACCGTGCCACTATAATATATATACATATACATATATATATATATATATATATATGAGATACATGATGGGCATGAGTGTGATATGGCAAATACTGTCACTCCTGCAGAGTGAGATATCAAGAGCTCATGAAGCAGGAGTGACAATATTTGCCATAGCACACGAACTGCACATCATGTATTCAATATATACAATAGGGCCAAGAGTTTCAGAAGTTTTGCTATGCTGTCTTGTGTTCTGTTCCTGCTTATGTGTTTGCTCATTTTATGTGTGAGCTTTTGTGAATGGGCTGGCAGTGTTATAAACTCTGGGAGACACATGAGTGTGTTTTGCAATGCTAAATTAGTTAGTTTTAGGTAGGAGTGAGAAAAATACTGTTGTGAAGCTGTATTCTTTAGAAGTCTGGCTGCAGTGAATCTGAGAGCATCACAGTAATTGCAATGGGCTGAGAGGCAGAGTGTCAGAACAGCTGATACTGTTTTTAGTGGTAATTGAGTTAGCTGCAGGCAGCAGTGAGGAATAGACTATTCGGTGAAGCTGTGCTGTTTAGAATTCTGGCTGCAGTCAAGCTGAGAGTATCACAGTAATGAGCAGGAAGTTAGAGGGGGAGGATAGGTGTGTTTTGTAATGCTCACTGAGTTAGCTGTAGGCAGCAGTGAGACCTCTCATGTAGTTCTGCATTTGTGTCTATGGTAACAGCACAGGTGTTTCTTGTATGCTGAGGGGAAAGCTGCCTAGAGTGATGATATCAGTGTCATTTTGTGACCTGTGTGTGTAAATGGCTGATATCATCACAGTAGAGCAGAGGGTAAAAGTATCACACTGCAGAGGATGATACACTGTTTTATCTCACTCATTTATCATACACCCCTATTTTGTGTGTGTGTGTGTGTATATATATATATATATATATATATATATATATATATATATATATTCTTTCCAAAAAGCTTTGTTAATGCATTAGTTAGGGTGAATACCACAGAGACAAAAGCAGGAAAATGAGGCCTTAGGGTTTTCAATCCTAATGCCCCAGCCCCTTCCCACTCCTACCACTCCACCCCATCCCTCCGCTCTCCACACACCAACAGGTGTTGGGGTATGCCATTGGGTCATCAGGCCCAGCTCTCACCCCATTCCATGTGTAAACCAGCTTATATGCTACAGTACAGGAGTTGAGAGTTAGGCCTGATGACTCAGTGGCACATCCTGACACCTGTTGGTGGGAACCCTGGGGGTGGGGCGTTTGGGTTGGAAACCCTAACACCTCATTTTCCTGCTTTTGTCGCTGTAGTATTCACCCTAACTAATGCATTAATGAAGTTTTTTGCAAAGAATTTCCCTCCTTTTTCAGATAGTGTAAATGTATCCTCATTTTACTGAGGGAATGGAGGGTCCTTCGGACACTGCTCTCCCATCCTCCATCCAGATAGTACAACAGTGTCCATATGTCTCAGTGGGAACACAGGGTTCATCGAGATAGTACAATACTGTCCATATGTCACAGTGAAAGTGCAGGGTTCTTAGGACCCTGCGCTTCCATCCCTCCATCCAGATAGCACAGCAATGTCCATATATGTGATGGTGGGAGTACAGGGTCCTTTGAACCCTGTGCTCCCATCCCTCCATCCAAATAGGACAATGGTGTCTATATGTGATGGTGTGAGTGCAAGGTCCTTTGGACCCTGCGATCCCATCCCTCCACAGATGCACGTATGTATCTAGCTGTGGAAACACAGGGGTCTCGGACCCCTGCACTTCCATACATTAAGTTATGAGCAGGTGTAGCGAAATTGCAACAAATAGACATAACTGTGTGATCTAAAATAATTTTCACCCCAAATGTTCAACATAACCTTCTTAGCACCTCACCAAATGTACCCAGTACAACAAACTTTCAAATCCCAGTGAAAATGTAATTCTGTACAACTGTAACACTGTTTTTGCACCACAGTTGCAGAAAAACATTTTCAGTAGGATTTGAAAAATGACAGCTGTACTGTTCATGAGGTGGTGTGGAAAAATGGCAATGTTAAAAATCTGGAGTGAAAATAGGAAAAACTGGCGACGTTATGAGCATGTGTAGAAACTACGCAATGCACACTCGTAACCTGCTCATTTTTTGGAATGTTTTCACCAAATTTTCAACATCGGCATTATGTGAACTACCCTCAGGAACAGTGCAGCTGTAATTTTGTTAATCCATTCAAAAGTTGATTTAGCACAGCGAACGCGCCATTCTGCACCACAGGCAGGATGTGCAAAATGACAGCTGCACTGTTCATAAGGAGGTGTGAAAAAACTAACAATGTTGAAAGTCTGAAGTGAAAATATTAAAAATTGGTGAAGTTACGAACATGCTTAGAAGCTATGCAATGCACGCTCGTAACAGTCAATTTTTGGAATTTTTTCACAAATTTGCAGCATGGGATTTTTGGGACCCCACCTCATGAACAGTGGCACTGTTGCTTTGTTTCTCCATCCCAAAAAGTGATTCCATGCAGTGGCCACAAAATCACCTTTTGGGACAGAGAAATGCAATTACAGTTCTAGTGTTCAGGAGGTGGGTTCCCAGGAACCCCATGTTGAAAATTTGGTGCACAAATTCCTAAAATTGGCTGAGATATCAACCTAAGATTAAACCCCCCCACTGAGTCCCATTATACAGCACTTAACCGATTCTTCATTTCGCAATTCGGCTTTGAAGAGTGCAGACTTTTCCCAGTCCAGAGAAGATCACTGCTCCTGACCTCTGGAGTTAAGTATGGTGAGGGGGGGTGGGGAGGTGGATGCACAGAGGGGGAAGGGGACGGGCAGACAACAATGGACTGTTTTCTTCATTACAGGTAAAAAAAAAGACTTTGAGGGATGGTTTCTTCATTTACAGACAGGAACTGAAATAAAGAAAAACAATTTGGGCACACTGGGGTGGACTCCCATTGTGCCACATAAGCTTCGGGTTTATCATGCCTACAGGGGGATTAGGCACCCCTGTCAACAATAAAATTGGGCTGGGGGGTCATCCGACACCGGAAGTTGGCATCCAGGTGTTGGAAAGGGTCAAAATGTATATATCTCAGCACACTGGAGTGGTTTCCCAGTGTGCCAGAATGCTGGGTTGGGGGGGATATACATTGACTTGACACAGGGATTGGGCACCCCAGTGTTGGTGGAGGGACACAGTAGTTCAATGCAGGATCCTGCATTGAAATGATCACAAATTTTGATGCAGGATTCTGCATCGAAGAAAATACATCAGGGCACAATTTTCTTTTCCCACAGGCTTTTAAATAATGTTAGACACACTGGGGTAGGCTCCCAGTGTGCCAAATATGTGCGGGGGATACATACCAACATGGGGATTGGACACCCTATGTCAGAACGCAAATTTGCCGCACAGTGTTGTAGAGTACTTTAATGCAGGATCCTGCATCAAAATTATTGAAAATTCCGAAGCAGGATTCTGCATCAAAGAAAATACCTTGGTGGTGGTTTTCTTCTTTTCACAGGTTTTTAAACAACAAATATATTTGGGCACACTGAAGTGGGCTCCCAGTGTGCCCAATAACCACACTCTATTGAGTGAACAAAGCAACGGGTCTTACTTGACTCTGCATCTGGCAGCGCGAGTTCCAGCTGTGGCTGCAGAAGTAGAGAAAATATTGATCTTCTCATACGGAGAACAGCTTACAAGCTGTTCTCTGTATAAGCTGGCTCCCAACATAGAAAACTTGTTTGGTGCCAACTTAAAACATCAAAAAACATCAGAATATACCTGAACGGGTTCTCTTTAGCTGTTTTCTGATTTGTTTTGTGTTTAAAACTTTCCGTAGTTCAACGTCCTTGCTAAGCGGCAAAACAAGATAGTGGCTGCAACACAGCTCAACCGATCGCAGGACTTTGAACTGTATGAAAAATACCAGCATTCTTTGTGAAAAGAAGCTGGTATGTTTTGCACAGTACTCTTATTGTTTGAAAATAAGCTGGTATTTTTTGCAAAATACTCCTATTGTACGAAAAATTTAATTTTTTGTGCCTGACATATAAATTTTCCCTTAGGAAATAATGGGAGAATAAAACACGTCATAACTTTTGAACAGAATAGTATTTTTCCACCAAACCTTCAAAAGGCACATCTACATTGACATTGCAGATGGAATGGAGGGTAAGGTTTGTCTGTTTGCAGATGACACCAAGATCTGCAACAGAGTAGATGATCCAGATGGGGTGGGCAGAATGAGAAGAGATCTGGATAAACTGGCAAAATGGTCATGGAGTTTAATGCAAAGAAGTGCAAGATCATGCACATAAGGAAGAGAAACCCTGAAACCACCTAGAGGCTGGGAGGGGATTTGCTGGCAGTCACAAGGGAAGAAAGAGACTTGGGCATCATCATTACAGATGACCTGAAATCATCCAAGCAGACCACTAAAGCAGTAGGTAATGCTAGGGGGATGTTGGGGTGTATTAGTAGGTGTATCACAAGTCATAAGAGGTAATAATCCCTATTTACAAGACAATGGTTAGGCCCCATCTGGAGTACTGCGTGCAGTACTGGAGGCCACACCTTCACAAGGACATTAGCCAAACTGAGGCAGTCCAGAGAAGGGCAAGCAAAATGGTGCAGGGACTGCATCAGAAAACATATGAGGACAGATTAACGGAGCTCAGTATGTATACCCTAGAGCAAAGGAGGGAGAGAGGTGATATGATCAAAACATTCAAACACCTTAAGGGCATTAACAAGGTGAAAGAGTCTAACACGTTTCAATATAAGAAAACTAGCAAGACAAGAGGACACAGCATGAGATTAGAGGAAGGCCGATAAGGGGTAATGCGAGGAAGTTCTTTTTCACATAAAGGGTGGTGGATGCATGGAACAGCCTACCTCAGGAAGTGGTGGATATGAATACAGTGCAGGGCTTCAAACAGGCATGGGATAGGCATAAGGGAGCAATGCAGATGAATATGAATAGATAGGCCATTGACAGAGTAAAGGCCAATGGCACATTCATAAGGTAGAAATAGAAATGGGCAGACTGGATAGGCCTTGTGATCCTTATCTGCCATCAACTTCTATGTTTCTGTAACCCAAAGGCTATCTACCCTGAAAATTTCAGCTCACGACATAAAGCCATTTTTGAGATCCATCTGAGAAGGATAAATAAAATCCAAATTTTTCTACATTGTCAACACTTTATATCTCAGAAACCACTTAAAGGATTCCAACGAAATATGGCAGGTCCAGATACCTACCCCTAGAAATCATGCATGCCAAATTTCATGCAAATCCATTGAACAGCTCCAAAGTTCTTAAGGCTCAAAGTTTGGACTTTAACATAGAAGTGCAGTTTCACCCCTAACTATACTGGCACGACCTCACCAGTATTATATATAGATATATATACCATTTTGGTCTGGGGCAGGCGACAATGGCACATTACCTCACAGTGCTCGTCTCACCCAGAGGATGAATTTTGTAAGTACCCTTATACCATACCTGGCTGGTCTAAGGGTACTTAGAAATTCGCCTTCTGGGCGAGATTTGTGAATCCTGGTTATATAACTATGGCAGCCTACATCTGCCACAAGCCCCTAGCCCCATGTTGCAGCCCATTTCTGGGCATACAGGCAGTGCAAGCCCCATTTGGGGCAGGCAGCCTACAGTTCACGCAGGCTGCTTTTGCAAATAGCTCAGAGGGCAATGTTTGATGCAAGGTGCCACTTGTGACATTTATGTTTGATGCAGGCACCTTGCGCCAATCTCAGGGTTTTGAGATCGAGCCCTGTCTCTTTAAATTGCCTGATCATATGTAGTTGTTATGATGTTTCATCATTTTCTAATGTTATAAAGAAAACATACATTTTTAATTACTATGCTTTTATGTGTACACCGGAGCTATATCTATATATGGCTGTCTGTACTTACTGTATGAAGTCTCCAACTTCTTTTATGGCCCACACCTATTAATGTTAAAAATCCTGTTCTTAAATCGTTAGCATTTCATCAGGTAAAAGTTCCTCTCTCACTATCTTTTTACATTGCTTATCATAGATTTAAGCTCTTTCTGTTCCATGGCTGTGGTTTGTCTTATTTCTTTTGCTAAAAGATACTTCATTCTTTATTTGTTGTATTTCATTTTCTTCACTTTTTGTTCTGCTACGCTGTTTGTTTTCTAAGTACACCCCCCCAACTAGTTGTTATATTGGTTGCATTTCTAAACTTTTTTAGCAATTTTTCTTGATATTTAAATTAAACTGCCACTCTCTCTTATTGCATTTTTTGTTTTTAAAAGTTTAACATTTCTTTCTGCAGTGTACTTGAGATGTATTTAAATATAGGCTTACCGCTTATTCAGCATCTGTAGTCTCTCCGGTGCTGAATCTGACTACTGGTTCTGTTCTTGTTTAAATATACAGTACTGTCATTGCCATAGGAACTCACCTGGGAGTGTATCATTCTCTGCACATGCTCAGTTTGGATTTTGTTGGGCTTAATTGATTTTGGGGTATTTTTCATGTTTTATATTGTCTACTGCCAACTTGTATACATGAATGTAACTTTTTCTCTTTGCATGCCCTTTCCCATACATTAGTATGTGCCATGATTTGTTACAGGTGTCAGATAACTATGCATTGCTATATGGGAATCTGATCTCTAGAATCTAAGTATAAAACAAACACTTGACACAGAAATGGAATTGAGACTCTCACAGAAATGGCATAGGGATCTTTTGGAAAACCCCTTTCCAAAAAGGTTCACCCATGCTGTAGCGACATGTATTTTGCTGATGCCGATTACGGCAAAGTATCCATAAGTTTGCCATGCTGCACCACCAGCCCAGTGCTTGCTGCCATTTGTCAAAAAGCATTCCATTATATCTTTAAAATTCTGGGGTATAGAGTAGAACCACCGATCCATGGGGAGACTGGAATAGAATAGAGAAAAGGAGGGAAATGTACTGGATCTTTACCCTGGATGCTTTGGATGAGAGATTAGGAATAAATGAAGATGAAAATTGGTCTGTATGCTAGTGAAGGATAATGGCTTTCAAAATGGGATAGATGAGAGTTGTTTGTTATTGAACTTAAAATGAACCCATTTACCCCCATAGCTTATTCAATATTAGACTGTGGTTATAGTGCACCTAGATTCCATTAGGGAGGCTCCTAGAAAATTTCCATGGTTTTATAAGTAAGAATACTTTTCCTCTAAAAGTACCCCACCCCAGTTCCACCTAACTTTCCTAGCCCAACTACCTATAGCCTAGATGAAGGCTTTCACAGCAGAACGATTAAGGTTCAATAGTGATAAAATGTAATGACAGCAAGGCAAAATCCTGAGAAATATATGAAGTGATTCCATGAGAGAAGAAATAGTGAGGAAACAAGCTCATTGCTTAAACTGAACAAGAAATGTTTTAAACAAGCATTTGTCAATGCCGAATGTTTGCTTGCTGGCATTGGCATTGGTAGTGTAGGAGTTAGAGAGCTGCATAATAGGAATGGCAGTGAAGTATTGAACTGAAGCCAACCCTACCAGCACCATGCAGAGACTGACAGGCATTGGGATGTGCCTTTGGGTCATCAGGCATAACGGCTATGCCATTTCACCACACCCTACCCTGCAGACACCGACAAGTGTCACGGTGTGCCTTGGGGTCTTTGGCCCTTATGCTCACCCCAATCCATCAGGAAATATGGTGAGATGGGTGCTGTATAGGAGAATGGGGTAAACTTTGAGGCTGAAGAGTCCAAAGCACACCTTGATGCCTGTCACTGGCTGCAGTGTGTGGAATGGTATGAGCATTACAGGCGAGAATCCCAAGTCACACCCCTGATGCCTGTCAATCTGTACAGGGTGGGGCTTTATGGTCAGAAACCCTAACGCCTCAGGCGTTCGTTGGCATTTTCACTCTAAATTTTCAACATGGGTAATCTGTCCCGAACATTGATTTCGCACACCGACTTCGCCATTGTGCGCTACATGCGCGGAAACACATTTTGGGTGAGATGTGAAAAATTACAGCTGTACTGCTCATAAGGAGGAGTGGTAAAATGGCAATGTTGAAAATCTGGAGTGAAAATATTGAAAATTCACGAACTTACGAGCGTCCGTAGGAACAGCACAATGCATGCTCATAAAACAGTCATTTTTGGGAATTTTTTTCACAAAATTTTCAACATAGGTTTTCAAGGGCCTACCTCATAGAATGTGAAACTGTCATTTTTGTAAATCGGTCCCGAAAGGTGGTTCCATGCAGTGACCGCAAAATCACCTTTCGGACCTGATTAACAAAATGACAGTGACAGAATTCATGAGGTGGTGTCCCAAAAACCCCATGTTGAAAATTTGGTGAAAAATTTCCCAAAAATGCCTGAGATATGCATCAAAGTTGAAAAACCCATATTTATTACATTATACAGCTTACCGGCATTTCCTCAGTTCGCGGTCGGCTTTGAAGAGTGCAGACGTGTTCCCAGTCCAACGAAGATTGTGGCACCAGACTCTGGAGGTAAGTATGGGGTGAGGTGGGGGTGTGGGGAGGCAGGGTGTGCAGAGGGTGGGTGCGGGTGAGGGGAAGGGGGTCAGGACAGACAGCGAGGGAAGGTTTTTTCTTTTCAGGTGCTTTTCTTTTTAGGAGGATGATGCAGGACTTGTGCCATGCTGGGGTGGGCTCCCAGCGTGGCAGCTGGAAGGCTGTTTTGGGGCAGTGAAGCAGACAGGGGATTGGGCACCCCTGTTGGCCATACAGACTGTTGCCATGCTGGGGTTGGCTCCCAGTGTGACACCTAGAACTCTGTTGGGGGTAGTGCAGCAGAGTCAATGGGGGATTGGGCACCCCCATCAGCCATACAGTGTGTGCATGGGGGGGACGCATGAGCACGCAATATGCATGTGTGGGAGGAGCGCATGAGCAGGCATGATCTTATCGCTGCTCACCGAACCGTAGCTCTCCCTTTCAACTGTACGGCACTGCATTTTCAACCTCTGTCATAGACAGCAGAAGCATTCATTGGTGAACTGTGGCCACGCCTGCAAACACACTGACTGAATTGGAAGACAGGGTGCCACACCTATGAAAACTCGGATGATGGCACTATGTTTCTTGCACATGCATGCAAGCAAACATAAAAATGGCACACACTAGACAGAAACAGGAAAGAAAATAAATAGGAACTTGGTATTAAACAAGTCACAATTTGCTGTAACAGGGCTGCATAACATGCAGAATTTAGAGAGACAAGATTAGGAAGCGCGATGATTTACATGCAGGGGTTGCCAAATCCTCAATAGTCACAGGTGAACTAGTGACAGATTCAGATCACTTTGATCTGCCTCCTATACTGACAATACATTGTGAAAAACATCAACAAATGAAGCTCTTCAGGACTTTGGAAGTGGCAATACATATTAGGCAATCCTATCTGTTGTCTGTAAGACCCTGGGCTGGAGGGCAGAAGGAGCCCACAGTACTGTGGGTAATTATGCCCTGATTCCCCACAGGTGCTTCTGTGTACTGAATAGTTGCTTAGCAACTGCTGAACCTGGCTGGGGGGGGGGGCAGCTCCCTCGAGTGCAATGACATCATCGCTTGTTGCAGTTGGGGGGGTGCTGATTGGCTGGAACTGGGTTCTGTCCTTTAGCCCAGTAAGTTAAAAAAGAGACTGTTCATGTGGTCAGTGCAGGTGAATATGCATGCTGCCACTATGCACAGCTTGCAAGGTAGGGAAATATCTACAAACCAAGCTATGTACTGTACCCTCTGAGTCAGCTAGTGTATAAATATTTCAAAATAAAGAGAGAGAAACTAAATGAGCAAAACTCTTTGTGTTGGCAGGCAAGGAAGACTAAACACTCTGAAACCTGAAAGTTTAAAGGAAACAGAGATTAGTTTGTGTTCGTGGTATGTTTTACTTTTAATAAGATGCAAAGGATTTTGCTTTAAGTGAGACACTGGCTGAGTGTAAAGGTTCTTTATGTTTGCAGGTACCGCATAACAAGCACTCTGGGATCTGAGAGTCTCTAGTAAGAGCCACTTGTGCATCTGTATGTTCCTGTAACTGATTTATGTATAAGACAATAGAAATATTGCTGTAAGTTTAAAAATTGATGTAAATGGTGTTAAAAATTGAACGATTGCAGGGACAAGTTATTAAAGTGCTAGTATGTATCCCTTACAGACCGATATAAGTTAGCAATAACCCTCAACAGGGTATAGGGTTATAGGCATTTAATCCATGACTAAAGTGTGTTGTGAGGCACAAGGCTGCAGGCCGAGTGTCCTCACAGTACCCAAGGTGTGAATTAAATGCCTATAACCTCATATCCTGGAGTTATTGTGCTTATAGCATGGGTTACATTGCAAAAACAAAAACAAAAAATATTCAGAAAGGTGTTTTTCCCCCATTTTAAATAGGGAAAATGTGAATGTACCCTGCCAACTTGAAAAGTAGTCCCCAGCATTGATGCATATGTGAGTTAATTTATGAACATACAAATGCGAGAAATACACTCCTGACATGAGTTCTGACATTTGTATGTTCATAACATTAATTACGAATGCATGCCTCACTTTCACTTTTGCTCTGCTCCACCTCCCCCATCCATCACGGCTCACTTTGTGTCTCTGTCTCTCTGCATGGAGGGCACTGTGCTGGTGCAGCTCTCTCTCTCTCTCTCTTTTTCTTTCTTTCTCTTTCTCTTTGTCTTTCTCTCTCTTTCTATTTCTCTCTTTCTCTGTCTCTCTTTCTCTCTCTCTCAGACTGCCTGAATAGCCGATGCCCTTGAAATGTGCTCCAACACTAGCCATGCCCCTTTCATTCACTGAAGCTCCCAACTGCAGCAGGAACTGGCTACTAAATAATGCCACCTGTAACACACTGTTACTTCTGTGTGAAGCTGCAGACACAGACAGTGAGAGAGAGAGAGAGAGCACTGGAGCATGCTGTTGTGCTCAGTACGGTTAGCTGCCAGTGCTCTCCAGCTGCTGTCAGTCTGGTACTTTAGCAAACTGGAGACAGAGAGACAGAGTACAGGAGTGCATGGAGCTGCTTGGGGCACTCTCTCTGTCTCCATTTATACCTGCTGCATGTGCCATGGGGGTATTACAAACTGCAATGGGGAGGCTGCCAAGACATGATGATGACAGTGACACAGACAGAGACACACACACACACACACACACACACACACACACACACACACACACACACACAGTGAGAGGACATCACAGAACGTCTGATTTACATGTCCCCATGTTGCATTCTCACTGTCACTGTCTGTCTAGGTGGACGCCTCGGCTCACGTTCGGACCTCAGGTGGGATATTTACAGTGACAGTGCCCTCATGCTATACACTATGTACTGGCAGTCTCTCTCAGCAATAATACTGGCTAGGAAAAATAATAATTGCAATTGGTGAAACACCAAAATGCCAAAAGTCACTTACGACTCCCCATTATCCCCAATGAACATGGTGGAACACTCTCTTGCTTTAGTACTGTTTTAAATGACTGCCTTTCAGTTTGGATTTTTCCGGTACATTATGAGTGCTGCACTGCCCTGGGATATTGATTCAGGGAGCGTGACAGCATATACAGGCATTTAATCCATGGTCACCTGATGGTGTTTCACCAATTGCATTTCTGGTTATCCTTAACCCATGTTATAAAAGAAAATATAAAACTTTATTGTAAGTTGGAAATTGATGGAAATGCTGTTAAAAATAGATTAATTAGACAGAAATATGCTTTAGTTGATAGTGACATTAGAGGAGCTGATAAAGAATATGACTACTGATTATGAAAATACATAAAAGGAGGAAATGCATAGATATTATAACTGTTGTTTCTGTATAAACTGAAATAGTGAGGGAGGTCAAGTGAAATGATACTGATTGGTAACAGGAATCATTTGTGTTCAGAGTACATAAAGTTAACAACTTGTAGACATGACTAGAATTGATATATGATCATAATCTCTTTTTAAAAAAAACCTCAGATGCAGTATAATAATTTAATAAGCATCTTAAATACTGATGATGGAAAATTGTTTAGAGCTTAATGATACCAAGATATGGGGAATTACCAATATATATATATTTTTAAATATAAGCATTTACCAGGGGACAAAATAACTCTGGGATGTAATAGTTTTAAACAAGGTAATTCATTATTTGACAAATGACTAGTATACAATATGAGCAGATTTAAATACAATAGATAATGAAAAACTGATTTAACGGGGTTGGACACACGATATTGGAAAAAGTTAAAAAGAAAAAATATACTTAAAAAATGTTTTTTTCTAAATAATTTCATTATGGAATTTGATAATGCTGGCAATATTTTTATGAATCCGTAGAGAACCCAACCCCTGAGGATGCCCACATAGGGTAACATGTTGGCCGTGGTCAGAGGATCATGATGTCAAGTGATGATGCAATAAATGTAATTATATTTTGGAACTGTTTAAGAATGGCTGGTTTCTTCTTGTACTTTCTGATACCGTTTTTCCCAAAGCACTCTCTTTTGTTGTTTTTCTCTCTCAAACTTTAGTAGTTTTTAAAATATTTAAGGAAAAACAATTCCATTTCTGAACATATGAAGCTTAAAAAATCAGCATTCTAAGGATAATTGAACTTTTACAACCACATGAAGTCATGTGGTAGTGTTACAAAAATGCTCTCATTTATTAGATGGCAGTAGCCAGTTTCCTGTCTAAGTATATCATCCTGTTATTTTTGTTCAGCAGGGACAGGGCTATGTGTCAGTGTATATCCCCGCCCAAGCTGAACGTACTGTGCATGTGACTTTTTTGTTAGTAAGTGGAGAGACACCATTAGCCTCTTGAACAGCCTCCTACATTTGAACTGGGCATTAGGGTGCCCAATCCACTCTGCCAGCTAAGTGCCTTTATTTTTTTACTTATACTGATATTGGAGTGCCCACCCCCCGGTGCGGGTTTGCCTTCTGCTTTTGTTTTATTTTCAACTCTGCACCACATTACTTTGACAACAGGGTGCTGAATCCTTCATGTCAGCATACTCAAACCCTCCTGCCTCTGTCACAATCCAGGACACTGGGGTGCTCAAACCCTGGTGTCCTTAAGTATTTTGCCAGACTGGGGTACCTAATCCCCAGTGTCAGGGGTACATTAGGTAAAATAATGAAAACCATCCTGCAACATCTTTTCTTTTGTTGTTTTAAATCCCTGAAATAAAGAAACAGTCCCTCATTGTCTGCCACCATCAGCACTCCCACACCGACCCTCCCACTTAGCTGCTACCACCCCACACCCCCCCTTACACTATACTTACTTATCAGAGGTCAAATGCCATAATCCTTTCTGGACTGGAGACACGTCTTCACTGTTCAACACTGGACCAGAAACTGAGGAAAACAGGTAAGTGCCATATAATGTATTTCAATGCATGTTGAACTTTTCTTCATAAGTTGGTCATTTTTTTATATCTGTTGCCCGGATTTTCAACATGTCCTTTCTGAGATAAAACCTTATGAACAAGGGTGGTGAAATTATTTAAATCCAGCCCAAAAGGTGATTACATGATCACTGTGCAAAATCATCTTTCAGCCCAGATTTGAATAATTTCACTGGCTTTGTTCCTGAGGTGGGGTGCCAAAAAGGCCATGTTGAAAATGTGGGCAAATGTGACCAAGTTATGAGCATACATGAGGCAGTTATGAGGCAGTATGGTGCAGTGGGTTAAGGCTCTGAGCTGCAAATCTGGAGATCTGGGTTTGAATCCCACAGCCCCCTAGGTGCATACTGTGTGACCCTGAGCAAGTCACTTAACTTCCTTGTGCTCCCAGGTTGCACCTGTAAACAAGCTTTCAGCTTAGTGTGTCTCACCTGGTAAAAATAATTGGTTAAAAAAAAAATACATTGATATTTTCCCATGCTCACTCATAACTTTGGTAATTTGCAATATTTTGACCTCAAATTTTCAATATAGCCATTTTTTCAGACCACCTCATGAATGTAATAGTTGTCATTTTTCAACTCCTTGCCAAAATGTGTTTTTGCACCAATGGCATGAAATGATGTTTTGGCAGGAATTTGAAAATGTTCACCTACCCGGTTTCATGAGGTGGGGTGATAAGACTATGCTGAAAATATGGGGATAAAAAATTGAAAAAAAACAATAGTTATTGACACATGTTGATGTTTTTCAATGCTTGCTCATAACTTTGGTAACTTTCAATATTTTGACCCCACATGTTCAACACAGCCATTTTTTCACACCACCTCATGAACCCAACAGTTTTGTTTTTCAGATCCTGGCCCAAATGAAATTTTGCAGTTGTGGCATGAAATTACGTTTTGGTAATTGTTTTCATAAATAACAGCTGTCATGTTCAGGGGGTCATAAAAAGAATATGTTGGGCTGGCCTGCTGGTGCAGTGGTAGCACTACCGCTTATGACACTGATGATCTGGGTTTGGGAAAGAGCCTGGGAAACTGGAGGGCTGGCTGGGGAGGAGGAGGCTTGAGTATCTGTGGGACTACTTGTCTGCCCTGGGAGGGAGAGTGGGGATTGATTCAGTGCTTGTCTGGCCTCTGGTAGTGATCAGAGGTACAGCAAGCCCAAGCCTTACTCCAGGGGCAGGCATGATGGAGGTTAGCCATAGGCCTTGATGTCCCAGTGCACGTTATGCTTCTAGAGGAGAAGCCACAGGGAAAGAAAATGCTGACCCAGCCAGCCATTGATGAAGGACTGTTCCTTGCCTGCCAGACCCACAGAACCATGGAGGACCTTTTGAAACATGAAGGTATGAAGGCAGTAACCAGTCTCATCCCTGCCTGGGGAGTACAGCCAAGGCTCCATGGGGGTCTTCCCAGAGGTTGCAGTTGAGGTACGGTACTGATGTTGGTGGAGTAGAGCTGGAGTTCTCGGGGGTATAAAAAAAAATTGAAAAAAAAAAGAATATGTTGAAATTTTGGGGTCAAAATGTCACAAACAGTTGACTAAGTAGTGTTGTTTGAAGGGATGTCAGTTGGCCTACTGGGGATTAAATTGCCTTCCCATGCCAGGGACGTGGGTTGAGTGTAATCTCAATGAACTGGCTGAATGGGCTGAAGCTGGAGGAAAGGCATTGCAGTTTTCAGCACTGGTCCCAGCATGGGGAGGGACAGTGCAGTGTTCAGGTGCAAACACAGCAGCTTGTGGCAGGTTGTGGAGTCTTCCCTTATAAGGGATTGACATGCATGTTGAAGTCTGATGAGCCCATTCAATGTGTCTGGGCAAGTAGGGTGGTAAGAAAAATGAGGGATAATGTATCTGGCAGGATGAAAGCCAGGTCAATGCAGGCCCCACACAAACAGGGTCCCTTCTGTTGTCAGCCACCCAGCCATACAGCATCCATCTCAAGAACATACCTTGTACCTTTGGTACCCCCCAGAAATTCCCACAAGACTGGGATAGGTTGGGGATGGACATCCACCCTGCCTTGATTGTCAGCCACTTTGCCTGCCCATCACCCTGTTAGTGTTGCAGGGTATGGGAAAGGAGGTGGCTTCATGCTGCCCTGGTTGTGGTCAATGAGCAGAGCAACTTGCCTCCTGCCACACTGAGAGAAGAGTGGGTCCAAGGACACTGAATTCTCTCCACATTCCCTCACACTGGGCTCAGTTAGTGATCCAAGTTGGTTCACAAAGCTGGATCACTGCAGTGGGACCGGTATTTATCCTAACAGCCAACCAAAATTTAACACCAAAAATAAAACTACAACTCCTGTCTACTCCATCCTACACAGCGGATTAGTATTTTTATTGCTTACATAACTCATTTTGCACTTTATAGCTATAGGTCCAATTGATGTCAACACTGGCATTGGAGGGCACTGACCATGTGTATCAGATAAGTATTGTTTTATGTTTACAGTACCTTGCTTGTCCCAGTTAGTTACTAACAAGGTACAGGTCCTTTTGACCCTGTTGTTCTTATTTTACAGGTACAACTGAATGTTCCCTCAACCATCCTACAGTCCACAGTCCCCAGGTAAGTAATTTTTATTATTAGTTGTGTATCTTAGATTGTAGTTCTAATACTTGTTGTTGCACCATTACACCGTACCATTGTACAGTGTAATGGTGTAACTACAACTGTTAAGACGCTGTTGTCTTTCACTTCACAGTTGGTTGGTGAAACACAGCTAGAAATAACTCCAGTATTCTGTTTATTTCATTTCAAAGGGAAATTAACTGCAAAAAACTACATTAATGCAGACATTGGTGTTGAAGAATGCAAAGTGCACAATGTAGGGAAAAGAAAAACATTAGGGTTTTAGGTCTCCAGAGTATTGATGAATCAGTGGTGGGGTCTTCCTTGGGGTTGTCAACCCTAAGGTCCACTCCTCCCTTGAGCAAACAAGGCCAGATGTGAACTCTTTTCTTCATGCAGGTCTTGAAGGACCTTGTGTGAAGAAAGATATCACAGATTCTGTTGCCAACATGTGGTAAGCCATACTTTAGAGGAGTGTATCACTATGAGGCACTGGCTTGAAGCTGTACCTTGTGCTTCAGACAGGAGACTATGGGCTGGGGGGAGAAGGTGGGCATTAGGTTTCACAGCCCAAAGAAGACCCCACCACTGATTCACCAATACTCTGGAGACCCAAAACCCTAATGTTTTTCATTTAACTGCTTCATGCAGTTTGCATTCTTGAATCCTAATGTCTGTATTAATGTAGGTTTTGCTATATATATATATATATATATATATATATATCTATCTATCTGGTTGCGAAAAACTGCACTAATGCACTAATTAGGGTTCAACTTAATGTCACATGTTGTGGGCCCTGTATGTCTCGCCATATGTTATGGGCCCTACATGAAGAAAAGGGATTATGTCTGACCTTGTTTGCTCAGGGTAGGTGTGGCCATTAGGGTTGAAAACCCTAAGGAAGAACCCACCACTAAAACTCCAGAGACCCAAAACTTATACTGATTACTTATACTGGTTATAGAATGGAAGAAGGCACTAATGTCCATTAACACCATTCCCCACGTCAGCGGGTCCGTGCCAATCCCTTGTTTAAGATAAGGCTGTCTATCTCTTTTTTAAAGATGTCCAATGTAGCACTTGATTTGGCAACCTATTCCATAACCTTCCCGTCCTATTGAAATAAAAATTATGTCTGTTATTTTTATTTATTTTATCTGTTCTAACTTGATGTTTGTCCCCTTAGCCTCTCAGGTTTATCCAAAACCTTGATGTGCAATTCCCCCATCAGTTCAACAGCTCATTATTTTGTACAATAACAGATCTCCTCTCATTCTTCTCTGTTCCAGTGAAAATAGGCCCAACTTTTTTAATGTATGCTTATAACTATGATCTTTTAATGCAGCAATCATTTTAGTATACCTCCTTTAACTCCAGTCTATTAATTTCTCCCCTAAGGATTTTCTCCATAAGGATTCCATAACGAGGATCCGTAGTCTATATGTGGTCTAACATATGTTTTGTATAATGATAGCATACCTTCACTACTTTTATTCACAAAACTCCTTTTTATATTTTTGATTGTCAAGTTGGACTTTTGTATCACCTCAGTATGCTGTTTAAAATTTAAATCACTGTCAATTTTAATTCCACACTCTTTCTCCATTTGAACTATTTTTAAAGGATTTCCATTGAGTTTATACTCGGCATTAGTATTATTTTTTTCCCATATGTATCACTGAGCATTTATCCCCATTAAGTGGCATTTTATTTATCATAGACCAGTGTTCAATTTTGTTTAAGTCCAGTCTTAGTGTTTCACCTTCTTCTGTGCTACTTGCATGACCTCCAAACTTTATGTCGTCGACTGTCCTATTATATATACCCCACTGGAGATCACTAATATATAGGGAAAATAGCACTGGCCCCTGTACTGAGTCCTGTGGCACCCCACTTGTAACTCTACCTGGACCAGAATAAGAGCCTAGAACTCTTATCATTTGTTTTCTATCATCCAACCAATTATTGATCGATGTGAGTAGTGTGAAACCCTAATGTTTTTTTCTTTTGCTGATTGGGGGTGGGATTGGAGAGTTAAGGTTGAAAATACTAATGCCACATTTCCCTACTTTTGTGGCATTAAGCTGAACTCTAACTGGTGCATTAATGCCATTTTTTTCAAAGAGTTTCCTTTCATTTTGAGATAGTGGAATTGTACCCTCATTCACACAAGGCCCTTTGGGACCTGCGTGAACAGATGTAGGGTCCTCTGGGTGAAAGTGCAGCAATGGATGTCAAGAATTCATGGTGCTGTCTGATGGACTGCAGAAGCACAGGGTCCTCTGGATCCTGTGCTTCCATGTGGTTGCAGACACAGATGCACAGGGCAAAGAATCCTTCTCTCACCCGAAGCACAGGGCCTTCCAGAACCCATGGGTGCAGAGGTGCGAGGCCCTATACCAAGAGAAGAGTTCTCTTCACTATATAGTAGTTGGACCCATGTGTGCAGCCCTGCACCTTCCCTTCCCAGGCTGGAGGGTGGTGTTGCATGACAGCACTGCCCCCCCAGCCTTGGCCCATCCAACTGGGTCACTGCCCACACCACTGAACTCAGCCCACTGGTACAGGATCACAAAGCACTAGCTGCTGGGGTAAAGGCTGGTATTACACACAATGTTTCTTAATAATTAGTGTTTCTTCTTTTTTTTTAATTCTGATCCCAAATGTTGAAGATAGTCATTTTATGACTCCTCCCTAAAACATGACATGTGGCATTTATAGAATGCTGGTCAAAATGTCATTTCACACTACAAGTGCAAAAACAAGCGCCATCCAGGTTTTCCAAAACACCTGTCACGGTTATGAGGTGGTGCGAAAAAATGGTTATGTTGAAAGTTTGGAGTAAAAATATTGAACATTTGTGAAGTTATGAGTGAATGTTGAAGTATTTCAATGTTCACTCACAACTTGGACATTTCAACAAATGTTTACACTAAATGTTCAACATAGTCTTCTTATGACCCTACCTTATGAACCAGTGAGGTGCAAATTTTCAAATCCTGTTTGAAATGTGATTTCCCAGAGTGACTGATAAATCATCTTTTTGGACATATTTGGAAAATTTCAACTGCCTTGTTTATGGTGTGTGTGTGTGGGGGGGGGGGAGCTGTGCTCTAAAAGGCCATGTTGAACGTTTGGTGGTAAAATGTTAAAAATTAGCAAAGTTATGAGGGAACGTTGAAATATTTCAATTTTCACTCATAACTTGATCATCTTACCATAGTTTTACACCAGATTTTCAACATAGCCTTCTTATTACAGTACCTCATGAATCTGATGGGTGACAATTTTCAGATCCTGCCCAAAAGGTGGTTTCACAGAGTGACTGTGACATCACCTTTTGGGACATATTTGAATAGTTCCATCCATCTTGTTCATGAGGTAGAGTCCTAGAAAGGCCATGTTGTAAATTTGGTGTAAAAATATAAAAAAATGACAAAGTTACGAGTAAAAGTTCAAAACCCATTGAAATACATTACAGAGCTACTAGAACCAAAAATAGCAGAGAGGAAAATGTTACAGATTTTAAGAAGTCAGTTGTAACTTTTTATTTCTGAAGAATGATTCTTTTTCTGTTGCACATTAAAAGTATTATGCTGGATGTCAGGAACAGTACTGGGATAAAGGCTGGTATTACACACAACGGTTCTTAATACTGGTGGTTGGAAAATTTACAGTACTTCTATTTCCCCCTCTACATCATCAGCACTGTGACCTCAGTGACTGTGACATCACAGATGATTGACCTGACAGCTACTGAGTGGCTCTTACTGAGTAGCTGTGATGTTAGAGTCAGTGAAGTCACAATGCTGAAGATGTAGTATGGGGAATAGGAACAGATATGCCACTTGCCAGGCAGAATGCTGTTCCACAAATGACACCTACTAAGATAAGGTAAAGAATCTTCTAATTACCCAAAAAGGAAAAGAAACAGTGCATCAAATATAAAAAGTAATAGTTGACAGCTTTTAAAAACTTTTATATACATACAGTATATATATATATATATATATATATATATATATATATATATATATATATTATGGTATCCGTAATTCGGTCTTCTGACCTACACACTATACCGAGGTCTGGAGACCGAATTTCAAAATCCCAACAGGGACTTGTGTTATGCTTCACCCCCTGCACCCCCTAACTAAAATAACCAACTCTGAGGGGGAGTGGAGCTTGGAGTGGGTAGTAAAGTTAGGGGGGGTGCAAAAATTAAATTTGCAAAATGTTCCCCTACCAGGAACATAACCCCATCCCCAAAAGCCTGCAGGCCAAGTTGCAGGAAAATTGGTGCTCCACACCACAGAGCAGCTCAGTCAGCACCTTGCTCCACCACCCTCAAAAGGTTATGCCAGATGAAACCATGTTCTGAGGGCGTAACCTAGCATTTCGCCAGGTGAAATACAATTTTGCTTTCAGGCAGAAATGTCGGGCAGGCCTAATTTTGGGATACCAAAGCCAGGTCTGTGAATGTTGGGACCCTTAGCTTCGGTATCCTAATAGGATACCTATTAATTTTAGACAGTACACTAGCACTTTAAACCAGACTTACCTTATTTCCTCATATCTCAGTCACCAGTTCTAGCAGGAAAACATGAAACTTCAATTGGAGAGTGGATCTACGACATGAGACATGTTCAAATGTGTGAGGGTGTGTGGGGTTGTGTGGGCTGGTGGGTGCTGAGTGGGGGGGTTGGGGTGGTGTGTGTGTGTGTGTGTGCGTGTGCACGCGTGCATGGGTTAGATCGGCGATGGACCGTTTTCTTTTTTACAGGGTTATATAAATAGAAACAAAGACTATGAGGGACTGTTTTCATTTTTACTGTTTATTACTGGATCCTTTACTCTGTGGCGACACTCTGGTGTGTCGTCACCTATTCCTCTGGGAGGCAGGTGATCTGGAAGGATGTGGGCTGGGCAAGCAGTATCAGGACTGGTCTCCACAGTCTGCTTTTAATGTGCATAAAATCTGCAGTATATCAGGAACAGATGAGGAAGGGCTGGCTGAGATGGGAGGGAATAAAAAAAAATAGAGTGATCGTCAGCTCACTGCTGGCACTAAAGTCAGCAGCACATTTTCATCTGTGGCTGCAGATGTCAGAAAAGTCCTGCTGTTCTCATACAGAAAACGTGGATGAATGGCTCCTCTCGCTAAGCTTGACACTAGGATTTTGGGGTTCCCAGAAAAGGTATTTCTGGACATTTAAAAAAAAAATCAGTATCTAGGTACATGGGTCCTGTTTAACTAAGTTCAGGTGTTTGTGTTTTAAAAGATAAATCATGTTATGTATTGCCCAAGTTTTTTAGTTTGGAGGGAAAAATAAGATGGTGACCGTCATGACCCCAAAAAGTTTTTTGGGGTTGTGAGAAGTAAGTGGTGAGAAAGCAAAAAGTTCTCACAACTCCAAATGTTTTGTGTTGCATCAGAGCGTTATCAAAAAACCCTACTGAATGCTTAGAGGAAAAACATTTAAATCCTTATAACTCTGGAACCATTTAATATTTTGTGATGAAGCCTTTGAAAGGCATTATTGTGGCACAGGTTGCTTCAACCCAGAAAGTTTCAGAAAAAAATTAAATTCTGTCTAGGCTGTAGGTTAGAGCAAAACAACGTGTATTAAGTATAAGAAAATAATTAGATATTAATGTAAAAATGACATATGTGGATCTCAGAAATTGCACAAGCTGCCATCATGAAACTTTCCACATACTGAGACCTTGCTTCCTAGACAACGCAAGCCAAATTGAAGACAATTGCCACCAAAGCTATTATGGTGTAAAGTTATGGGCTTGCTAACCACTGCTGTTATGGGTTTAAAACAGAAACTCTTGGTCAACCTTAACTATACTGGCACTATTGCAACAACATAATGTATACTTGTGCAGTGATGAACCTGGAAGAATGCAACAAAACCCACCATACTACATGAATGGGAACAGATTAAACAAGCAAACTCTGAAAGATCTTGGTGTGGTTATAGATGACAGATTTACTATGAAGGATTCATGCACAGCAGTGGTTAGCAAATGTAATAAAATAATCTCATGTATTAAAAAGAACATCACTAGTAGATCTTGCAAAGTACTATACTTCGTACTATGCTTCATGTTTTAGACCAACAGAAGGTAAAATGCCCATTTAGTCAGTCTCCTGTATTAGTGGGGCAATTTTGTAGCCTTTATAAGCAGTAAGTGATGCTCTAATCTATTTTTGAACAGACAGAAGGACTCAGCATTCACTATTCACCAGGAAGATTTTTCCATATTGATACAACCTTTTCTGTAAAGAAATGCCTTCTAGCATTCTTTTTGGATAGGCTAGCTTAAGCTGATGTTTATGACTACTAAGAGCTGTGTTTCTATTAATCAGCTTTAGTCCAAAATTTTCCATTAATTCCATATTCCCTAATATTTTATACATTTCCAAAAGATCTACTCTCTTCTATCTCAACTCTGGTGGGTATAGTCCTAATTGCTATAGTCTGGACTCATCTTGTACATCACTTAGCCCATGAATAATTTTTGTAGCCCTCAGCTGGACTCTTTCCAGATTATCAACCTTCCTTCTTAGGTAGGGATTCCACAGGGGCATGCAATAGTCTAACTGGGGTCTGACATAGGCTTTGTGCAGGGGGAGTATACAATTTTTATGTCTGGTTAGGAAGACCTTTTTAATGATCCTATAATTCTGTTAGGTTTTTTTACCACTTCATTACATTGTAGACTGAATCCCAGATTAATGTTGATTAATACCCCAAGGTCTCTTTCACATTCCACACTTCTTAATAGTGTGCCATTTAGGGTGTAAATGTTTTTTTTTATTACTTGCACCGAGGTGCATTATCTCACATTTTTCAATGTTAAAGGTCATTTCATTTCATTTTTAAGGGCACAGCCCTCCAATGTTTTCAGGTCTTTTCTAAAATTATTAAGCTGATTTCAGTTTCCACCTCTGCTCCCACTTTGGTATCGTCCGCGAACATTACTATCCAATTTTTAATTTCCGAATTCATATCTGAGACAAAAATAGAGAATAACTCTGGTCCTAAAACTGAGCCTTGTGGTACTCCACTAGTTACTTCACCCAGTTCTGATACCTCTCTCCCCTTATTCTCACCCGCTGGGTCCTTCCAGTTAGCCAAGTTGTAATCTAGTTTAGTAACTTGGTGTTTAATTTCTTAACTAGAATATCATGTGGAACATTATCAAAGGCCTTCTGGAAGTCAAGGAAGACAACATCAACTGGTATATTATCATCCAAGGCCTGACTGTCCTGCTCATAAAAAAACTGTGTATTTGTTAAACATGATCTTTGTTGTCTGAATCCATGTTGTCTCATCCCATAGTTTTATTCTAGCCATATCTTCCTTTAGCTTATCTTTGATAATTGATTTCATAACTTTCCCCAGAACAGAAGTTAGGCTTATGGGCCTATAGTTGGATACAAGACCTTTGTCACCCTTTTTAAAGATAGGAACACTAAGGTGGTTTTCCAGTCCTCTGGGACATCTCTTGACTCAATGGATGTATTAAACAATTGCAGTAATGGGTCAACTAACCATGAACCTATCTCCTTTAATAGTCTGGGATGTACCATATCTGGACCTGCAGATTTTGCAATGTTTATTTAACCTAGTTGGTTAACTATATCCACACACGATATTTTAATGTTTTCCATCTCAGGATTTAGTTTGGACACCCTGACCTGTAACTCATGACTTAGATCTTGTTGAATTACTTGTTGACAGTAAATAGAACAGACATATTAATTGAACACTCTCACTTGCTAATTCAGGTTAGTAATTTTATTTGCTCCATCTTTAATACGGCCCACTGTTCTGTCTACAACCTTATTGTTTGTGTATGTAAACAAGCATTTGTCAATACCGAATGTTTGCTTGCTGGCATTGGCATTGGTAGTGTAGGAGTTAGAGAGATGCATAATAGGAATGGCCGTGAAGTATTGAACTGAAGCCAACCCCACCACCGCCCTGCAGAGACTGACAGGCATTGGGGTGTGCCTTTGGGTCATCAGGCATAATGGCCACACCACTTCACCACACCCTACCCTGCGGACTCTGACAAGTGTCATGGTGTGCCTTGGGGTCTTTGGCCCTTATGCTCACCCCATTCCATAAGGACATACGGTGAGATGGGTACAGTATAGGAGAATGGGGTGAACTTTGGGACTGAAGAGTCCAAGGCACACCTTGATGCCTGTCAATGGCTGCAGGGTGTGGGTGAAATGGCATAAGCATTACAGGCGGCAATCCCAAATCACACCCCTGATGCCTGTCAGTCTCTACAGAGTGGGGCGTTATGGTTGTAAACCCTAACACCCCAGGCGTTCATTAGTATTTTGACTTCAAATTTTCAACATGGGTTTTTTGTGACCCCTACCTCATGAACAGTGGCAATATCAGTTTGTTAGCCGAAAGCTGATTTTGCACAGTGACTATGCCATTTGGCACCACAGGTGCAAAAACATATTTCGAACAGGATGTGAAAAATGACAGCTGTACTGTTCATGGGGAGGTGTAAAAAATGGCAATGCTGAAAATCTGGAGTGAAAATATAAAAAAAGTGAAGTCACAAGCGTGCGTAGAAACTGCACAACGCGCACCCATAATGTAATTAGTTTGGGGATATTTTACAGCAGATTGTCAATGCAGGCATTTTGGGACCTCCACTCATGAAAAGTGTCACTGTGATTTTCTTAATCTGTCCCGAACACTGATTTCCCACAGCGACCATGCATTTCTGCACCGGAAGTGCGAAAACACATTTTGGCCAGGGTGTGAAAAATGACAGCTGTACTGTTCATAAGGAGTTGTGGAAAAATGCCAGTGTTGAAAATCTGGACTGAAAACTTTACAAATTCATGAACTGACGAGGGTGCATGGAAACTGCGCAATGCACACTTGTAACACAGTCATTTTATGGACTTTTGTCACCAAATTTTCAACACAGCCATTTTAAGACCTCTGCTCATGAATAGTGTTGCTGTGATTTTCTTAATCTGTCCCTAACATTGATTTTGCACACCGACCACGCCATTGGGTGCTACATGTGTGAAAACACATTTTGGGCAAGATATGAAAAATGACAGCTGTACTGCTCATAAGGAGGTGTGGTAAAATGGCAATGTTGAAAATCTGGAGTGAAAATATTAAACATTTGCGAAGTTACGAGCGTGCGTAGGAACTGTGCAATGCACACTCGTAAAACAGTCAATTTTGGGAATGTTTTCACCACATTTTCAACATAGGGTTTTGGGGGTGCTACCTCATGAACTGTGACACTGTCATTTCATTACTGCATCCTGAAAGGTGGTTACACGCAGTGACCATGAAATCACCTTTCGGGACCGAATAACAAAATGTCAGTGACTGAGTTCATGAGGTGGGGCCTCAAAAACCCCATGTTAAAAATTTGGTGAAATTATTCCTCTAAATGTCCGAGATATGCACTAAAGTAAAAAAAAAAAAACATTTATGCCATTATACAGCTTTCAGCATTTCTTCAGTTCGCGGTCTGCTTTGAAGAGTGCAGACGTGTTCACGGTCCACTGAAGAGTGTCATGCCGGACTCTGGCGGTAAGTATGGGGTATGGGGGAGTGTGGGGAGGTGGATGTGCAGAGGATGGGTGTGGGTTGGGGAAGGGGGGCAAGACAATCAACAAGGGACCATTTTTTTGTTTTCAGATGTGTTTTCTTTTAGGAAGATGGCGGGACTTGTGCCATGCTGGGTTGGTTCCCAGCATGGCAGCTGAACATTTTGGGGGGTCAGTGGAGCTGACGAGTTGAGCACCTGTCAGCCATACAGATGTTGCCACACTGTGGTGGGCTCCCAGCATGGCACCTAGAAGTCTGTGGGGGGGGCATGGAGCCGACGGGGGATTGGACACCCCCCGTCAGCCATACTGTGTGAGGCAGAGGAAGCGCATGAGCACACTGGGTTGGGTTTCCAGCATGCTACTTGAGTGTTTGGGGAGGGGGAACTTGAAGGGAGCTGTCTATGACAGCTGTGTTCAGTATGCAGTGCTGAGTGTAGGCACTTTGCATACTGCCGACTGCAGTGTGGAAATTACCTGCCGATGGCAGTATGCAAATTGCCTACTCATTACAACCGCTGATTGCAGCAGTTTTTAGCTTTCAGCTGTATGCCACTGCATCTGAACAGCTGTCATAGACAGCTTGGACATTCATTGGCACAGTGCAGCCGCACCTGCAAAAGGGAGCAGGGCATTGGAAGTGGGGGAGGCAAAACTGCGAAAACTCGTATGGTGGCACCATGTTTCTTGCATGTGAATGCAAGCAAACATAAAAAATTCTTGCCATTGTCCTTTACGTGTGCCAACCTAAATTCTATTTTCCTCTTTTCAGATTTTATCATGGGTTTACTAGTTTTTAATTGTTTTTATAACTATCAATGTTGTATTGGTTATTGTCCCTTTTCTTAGTCTTATATGCTTTTCTCTTTTTCTTTAACTGTTTCTTTATTCCTGATGTATACCACAAAGTGACCTTACCCCTATTGTTGTAAAGTGGTTTGTTAGGTACATATATGTTTTATAAATCATTCATTTTATTTTTGATCCATAGCCAAAGTTCTTCAGTGTTTGGTTTGCCGTAGTCCCATTTCAAAAGTTCTAGTTTCTTCCTAATAGCTGAAAAATCAGCTTTGTTATATTTTTTTATTATTGTTTTACCTGTTGCTTTTTTTGGCCAAACATTCATGCTCATCAGAATCATATCATGGTACATGTTTAGTAAGGGTTCCAACACTCCAAAAGTTTGGATTCCTTCCATCCTGTTTGTTATCACCAAGCCTAACATGTTGTTTTCTTTAGTTGGTAAATCCACTATTTGATTTAAGCCATTTGAAGATACAGACCCAAATATTCAAAGGAGATGCACCTGGTGCATCTTTGACACGTGCCCCTGGGCCATATTCAAAAGGGGTGATGCACCACATAATTCTGGATGTGCCACAGCACAAAGATAATGTATGCAGTGCATCTGGAGGGAGAGTTCCCCTGCATATGCATCACATCACCATATTCAGCTGAGATGTGTGATGCAGCTGCCTACACATCTCCAAAGAAAAACCATGCCTAAGTCATAGCCACCCACAGGTGGGCTGCTATACTGCACAGCACAACACCGCAGCCCAGCCCCTGGGTGGCTATCCCTCCCAAGCCCCGATTGTAAAATAAAGGATATAACCCCACACATCCCTGGCAGTCTAGTGTACCTCCCTCCTATCCCCAATCATGCCACAAAATAAAAATACACTCCAGTCCCTGGTAGTCTAGTGCCCCACCCCCATCCCCACTCCTGTAATAAAATAAAACCTTTCCCTCAACCCTGGTAGTCCAGTGGTACCCCCCCCTTCCCTGAACCCCACCCATATTGTAAATTCCAACCAAAACACCCTTGTAGTCTAGTGGTACCCCTCTTCCTTCCCCAACCCCATCTGTGTTGTAAATTCAAACCAAAACACCTGCTTGTAGCATAAAACACACAACCCCAAATTGCCCTGGTAGTCCAGTGGATCCCCCAACCCCCCATCCACTGAGGCACCCACACCCCACCCCACTCCTCCCATCCCAGCATAGTCACTGTAGTCAGTGGGTACCCACCTGCATACCTCCACTCTTTTTAAACATTGCAAAAGGGCTCAATTTACCTGCTGCTTTCAGGACTCCGAGGAGAGCCATGTAATTTTCTAATTTCACTCTGCGGGTGGGGGAATCAACAGATAAAAGAACGTACCGCCAACAAAGTTTAAACCAGCATTCCCCCCCATCATTCTGGACTGCAGGTGAGAGCTGCTTAACATTGTGCTGGGAGAGTAACTTCAATCAAGTTGTGTGTGCTGGCTGAAATGATTTGCACAGAAAGGGCTGCAGTGACTCTCTGAGACTTTGACTGTCTGTCTAATTTTAAACGCTGCAAAAGGGCTCAATTTACCTGCTGCTTTCAGGGCTCCAAGGAGAGCCGTGTAATTTGCTAATTTCACTCTGGGGACGAGGGAATCAACAGATAAAAGAACGTGTCACCAGGGCGGTGGAAAAAAGTGTGATATTTATTTAACATAATTCAAGAGTTTAAAAGTAAAGGTTTACTATGGGGTCTTTAATGTATTTGATTTGGGGAGTTGTCTGGGTTGGGATGTTGCAATGGGAGGTGGTTGGCAGACATTCTGGTTGGGATTTGCATGTCAATGGTCGAGTTGTACTGAGACGAGTAGGAACTCAGTTGTATACTGACTCGCTGGACATGGAAGACCCCAATCCTGGGATGGCTTGTTTAACAAATATAATTCCAGACTTGATGTTGGTAAAGTTGAGACATCACAGGGTTGGAATGGGAGTGGAAATGGGATATGAAATCAAGAATGTTTGGACTTCTTTGATAATTAAAGCATTAAGGAAGTCTATACTACCAAAGTTATGTATTCTTTTGTTCTTGATGCAAAGTGGGGATGTTGCTTCAAATCCTGGTCCCTTAATTGACAGTTTAAAGATCCATAATGGTCAGCTAATTGTGCACTCAAATGTAAGAAGTATCATTCCAAAGTTGGATTTAATTAAGGACTTTTTAACAGATCATAGACCTGAGATCATGGTTTTTACAGAAACCTGGCTGGGTAAGTCCCATGATGACCTTGATCTGAAATTACAGGGTTATGACTTTAAAAGGGCTGATAGGAATAGGAAGGGGGGAGGGATTATGGTTTACTATCTGGAAAAATTCTCTCCTATCCAGATTTTTTTTAATTTGGATAGTGTAAACTGTGAATACTTGGCTCTGGAGTTTAATGTTGGGTCACGGAAACCTTTGTTAGTGGTTGGGGATATCTTCCCCCTAATACAACAGTACAAGTGTTCGACTCACTGCAGGATGCACTAGCTCCATTTGTTTTCTCCCATGAATTGCTAGTCCTGGGGGACTTAAGTGCTGACTGGTTTCACCCTGTAAAATCCCAAAGAATCAGGAAAATGGCTACGGAGCTTGGGCTGTACTAATTAATCTCAGAACCCACCAGGATTAATATTCATATCCTGGTGATTCTTCTTTGATTGATGTGATTCTTACAAATTGCCCCAATAACTATTTTTCTTCTGGGGTAGATGCAGACTTGTTTAGTGATCATGATATTGTATACTGTATCAAAGGGAAACTTAAAGTGAAAGGACCCTCAAGGCTCTTGAAGTTAAGATCTTATAAAATGTTTGATTACTTTTCCTTTTTAGCAGACCTAGGGAATGTTAAGTGGAATTGTCTAGAATTAATACGTGACATAAACCTGTCTTGGGATTATTTTGTATCAGAATTTCTCCTTGTGTGTAACAGGCATATGTCAGAGATTACTAGGAGAATAAAAGGCAACTCTGCCCCGTGGTATTCCACTAAACTTTTTAAGTTGAGGCTAGCTAAAAATAAAGCTTGGGCCCAGGCACAAGCTTTGGGAAAAGTTTATGATTGGCAACAATGCAGGAAATCTAGAAACCTGTATGTGGCCACATTAAGGGATATTAAAAATAAGAGAATCAATTGGGAATCCTGGGAAATTTGGGGGACTTGTAGGGGATTTAAGGGGACAGACAAGGGGGAAGACACCTATTAATTTGTCTGGGGAGGAACCCTGTGGGAAAGAGTTGCCACTTGCTGATAGGTTTAATGATTATTTTCTAGAGTCGGGTAATTTCTTTGATAGCCCTAGCGAACCGCTCTTTAACCCTGTAAATCGTATGGAAGGGGATTCTAAATTTGTTTTTGAAGCCATATCTAGTGGTGAGGTGTTAGAAACTTTGTTGCAATTAAATGTCTCTGGGAGTAGTGGCCCTGATGGTTTGTCTTCAAGGATGCTGACATATGCAGCAACCCATATTTCACACCCATTAACCTACCTGTTCAATCACTTGATGGAGTAGGGATGCATCCCAGAAGGTTGGAAGTCAGCCAGAATTGTCCCCATTTTCAAGCGGGGGGATGATCCTGGCTGACTGTCCAACTATAGACCTATATATATATATATTACCTCTGATTAGTAAGGTCTTGGAGAAACTGCTGGCAAGACAGTTGATGGAGTACTTCGAAAGAGAAAAACTAATGGATCCATATCAGTCAGGTTTTCGGAGGTCTCATGGCAATGTGATGGCTGTGTCAGAGGTCCTGGATGAGACTGGCAAGTCAGCTGATGCCCAATGTTATACTGGTGCAATTCTAGTTGATCTCTCCAGGGCCTTCGACACAGCTGATCATCAGCAGTTGCTCATGAGACTGTCCGAGGTAGGGATGAGCCATTTAGCTTTGGACTAGTTTATCTCCTATCTTTCTGATAGACGGCAGGTAACAGTTGTAAATGGAGTTGTGTCGCCTATGCAGGTGGTGCAGAGAGGAGTGCCCCAAGGATCAATTATGGGCCCTTTATTTTAGTATATCTGAAAGATCTTGGGCATCATGTGGGGTCTCTCGCTACCACCTGTATGCTGATGACACCATTTTATACTGTTTGGATGAATCAGTTTCAGTAATACAGCATACTGGAAATGTACTTTGTCAACTCGAAGTTAAAACTTAATTCCTCAAAAACTAAATATATGTTGTTTGGGTCTTCTATGAAATGGAAAGATGACCTGATTTTGGAAATTGTGGATAGTAGAAGGGAAGGGTTAGAGTTAGTTTATCAATATAAATACTTTGGATTTTGGTTAGATAACTATGGGTCAGGTAATTTGCATATAGATAATTTGATCTCCCAGGTTAATAAGCAGGTGGGTTTCCTTTTTAGGAATAAAACTGTTTAAACTCTGTGACATTGGATCTAATACTTAAGATGCAGATTTTCCCTTTATTCAGTTATGGGGATGTTTTATATGACGGAGCCACTAGGGATTGAATTATAAAGTCAAATGTTCTAGTTAATTGTCTTGCCAGACTGATCCTTAGGTGTCCAAAATTTACTCATCACTGTGAATGATATGATAGATTGGGATGGTTATCATTAAGCAGGAGAAGAATTATACATAAACAGTTATTTGCTTATAAATGTGGACTGGGTTCTGTCCCTATATACTTAAAGAATAGACTTTCCTTTAGAAGTGTTGGTTTAACATTGAGAAATCAAGTTATTATGGATATGGTTGTCCCCCTTGTAAAATCAAAATGCTCCCAATATTTATTTAGTAATTATATTCTGATATGTTGGAATAGTCTTCCTCATGAATATAAACAAAAGATTGGTAAGCCTTCATCAACATCCCATCTAAGAAAAACCTGATATCCATACAGGAACCTTGTAATTGTTATTGATGTTCTTTTTCTTTTATGCTTTTGTATTGACGATTGTTGCTTGACTGTATTTCTCATGTTGAGTGTTGATGATTTGTATTTTTTGTAAAGGTTACCATTGCGAATGAGTTTTTTACTCGATTGTTTTTTACCTTGAATAAACAAACAAACAAACTCTGCCTGCCGACTGAGCTGTCACTGAATGACAGCTTACAGTACACACCAGAATAACATTGGTCAACATTGTCGACCAGTGGTCTTGCAGTGTGTACAGTAAGCTTTCATTCACAATACTTGCGGTATGTACTTTAAGCTGTCATGCAGTGACAGCTCAGTCAGTGGGCAGCTGTGGAGATGTGAAGGTGGGTTCTGCTGCCCACTGACTACAGTGGCCATGCTGGGACAGGGGAGCAGGATGAGGTGTGGGTGCCTCAGTGGGTGGGGGAGTCCACTGGAATACCAGAACAAATTGAGGTTGTGCATTTTATGCTATAAGTAGATGTTTCAGTTTGAATTTACAACATGGATGGGGTTCTGGGAAAGAAGGAGGTACCACTAGACTACCACAGTGTTTCGGTTGGAATTTACAATATGGACAGGGTTTGGGGAAGGGAGGACGTACCACCGGACTACCAGGGTTGAGGGAAAGGTTTTCTTTTATTACAGGGGCTGGAAGAGGGGTCACTAGACTACTAGGGATTGGGGTATATTTTTATTTTATGGCACAATTGGGGATGGGGGCCGTGAGACAACCAAGAAGGTGGTGTTCTGTGTTTACTCCGGCACTTGCAGGGTGCCCAGCACAGTCTGCTGGGTGCATCCCTCTCCCAGACATGCAAATGGGGCCATAATGACATGCAAATGGCTCCATTTGCACCTTGCTTGCATAATGGCCCCATTTGCATGTTGCGCTCTGAATATCTGGAATTTGCACCTGGCACATTTATTTGTTTATTTATTGAAATGTTTCACCAGGAAGGAACACTGAACAACAAGTCACTTGTCTCATGGTGCGACCTGGGGGAAGGGGGTTACATAGGGTTGTGAAGGATGATCAGTTACAATAGTATGTGGGTAGTACAAACAATACAACATTGTAAGATTGTGCAACAGTTGGAACACAAGGTATTGTACAATAAATAGTAGTGGAACACTGGGTAAATTACGATATATGTCCAAAATAATACAAAAGAACATATAAATGTATAAAACTGTAATAATGCGATAGAACCATTTGTAGTACATGAGTGTACCAGGAGCAGGCTCGAGGTAGCACACAAGTGCTGTTGGAGTAAAAAAGGATGGGGTAGGTTGTGCACACTGGTGATCCAGAAGGGCAGGTTGAGAAGAGAGGGGGAGAGGCAAGAAATGAATATGAAGAGAAAGGGTAGCCATTTCCTGATTTCCCCTTCAGGATGTTGATGACCCTGCCGGGAGGGGTCATGGTAGGAAGGCAGAAACTAGATGTAAGTATTAAGGAGGGTTAAAGCAGGAACAGCTGAGGAAAAGGTACTTTTGTAGGGCAGAGGTAAGGGAGTAGTTGGAGAAGGAGTGTTGTATTTCAGGAGGAAGGGAGGGAATTCCAGATTTTAGGGAAACGTTGGGCGACACCAGTCTGACCAATGAGGGTGGAGCGGTGAGGGACCATCAAGGTGCGGGTGTCATTTGAGCTGAGAGAGTGGGTGGGGGAAGGTGGAGTGGAGAGAGAGGATGAGAGATAGGAGGGGAGTCCCCTGAACCAGAATTTGGAGGTTAGTTTGGCACAGTGAGAGATGCGTCTGTGAGATAGTGGAAGGAAGGAAGGTTAGAGAGCGATAGAGTTCACAGTGGTGGAAGCGGGAAGGGGAGTCAATAGCAAAGTGGCAGAAGGAGTTAAAGAGAATGTCCAACTTGATCAGGGAAGATTTGGGAACAGCACCATAGACTACATCACAGTAGTAAAAGATGGGGAATATCATCTTCTGGACAATTTCGCACCTCGCAGTCAGCAGGATGCAACTATAATTCCTGTACAGAGCATCAAGCTTGGGGCACAGTTTCTTCAGGATAGCATTGATATGCACAGAGAAGTTGAGGTGCTGATCCAGCCAAACCTCCAGATATCTAAATGAGGAGGTGTCCTCCAAGATGGTCCCATCAAGGGTGTGGAAGGTGGGTAGGTCCGGGAGCCTAGAGAGTCTCTGCCTGGTGCCAAAGGTCATTGAGACTGTCTTCTTGACATTTAGAAAAAGCTGGCAAGAAGCAAACCAGAGCTGAACTTGGTTGAAGTCCTGCTGTAAGCTGGTTTCCACAGTAGCAGAGTTTTTTCCGGAGCTGTATAAAACAGTATCGTCGGCGTACATGTGAATAGAGGAGGATGAGCAGGCTGTGGAAGATCATTAAGGAAAATGGAGAAGAGTAGGGGACCAAGCACTGAGTCCTGATGGACACCAATGTTGATGAGGAGTGGAGGGGAGATGGCATCAAGGATTCTCATCAATTGGGTCCTACCAATGAGTTATTATTTAAACAAGTTGGTGGCTGATTGAGCAAGGCCAACTGAGGACAGTGAATCAAGAAGCATGGGATGGGAAACAGTGTTGAAAGCTTTGGCTAGGTCGACAAAGATGGCCGAGGTGATCAGACTATCGTCCATCCCTGAAAGGATGGAGTCAGTAAGCCTGAAGAGGGAGGTGGTTGTTGAGTGGTTCTGAAAACCAGATTGGAAGGGGTTGAAGAAGGAGAAATCAGAAAGGAAGGGTGATAGTTGAGAGAGAACTAAATATTCTTGAAGTTTGACAAGGGTAGGAAGGAGGGAAATGGGGTGATAGTTGCCAGGAATGGATGTGTCACCACCCTTGGGGAGAGGAAGGACTACAGCATGTTTCCAGGATGAAGGTACTTGGACAGAAATAAAGGACAGGTTAAGGATTAGAGAGGGATGATAAGGAATTGCAGGAGCAGAAAGGTAGAGAAGTTTAGGATCGAGTTCATCTGGTGAGGAGCCCTTAGAGGGGTTGAGGGATAGGAGAGCACTAAGAGCTTCATCAGAGGAGACAGTAGAAAAGGAAAAGGTAGGAGGGTAGGGGTAGGGGTAGGCATTGGCTGAGGTGAAGGGCTGAAGTTAGTAGTTGGCAATGGGGAGCGGGAATTTAGAAGAGCCGTGGTGCACGAGGTGTAGTAGGCATTAAATTCATTGGCCACGGAGCTATGGTCAGAAACTGGGGAGTTATTTATTTTGAGAACTGGAGGGGAAGGGGGGGGGAGAGAATAGAGCATGATCTACCCTCCAGAATTTAGATGGAGAGTTAATGTTAGTCAGGAATGAGGAGTTGAAATAATTGGACTTAGCCAGTCTAGTAGCTTTAGTACACGAATTGCATAGCATTCTGTACTTGGCATAGTCATTTAACTGTTTAGTAGATTTGTGTTTTCTCCAGACCCGGTGATTATCCCTGAAGCAGGCCAGTAGTGCGGGGGTGATCCAGGGGAGGTGAATCCCATGGACTCTGGTCCTTCTGAAAGGAGCAAAATATCCTTAAAATAGTCAAGTGCTTGTTGCAGAGCTGATTGGGGTAAGGTCTAAGGATTTAAAGGACCAGAGCTATATGATTTTAGGGGGAGGATTGGGGTGATGAAACTTACGTACAATGAAAATGGGGTTGTGGTCACTAAGGGCATCAGGGAGGAGACCAGATTTAATGACGCAGTGTGGGTGGGTTGTGAGTGCCCAGTCAAGCAGGGTGTGGTTTTGTGTTTTGGGATTAGGGCGTGTGGGCTCAAGTATAAGCTGAGTGAGGTTTAGAGCAGTGACATCATTGCGTAGCTTGTTTTACTTGGGAGACAACTAGTTTAGATTCATGTCAACCATTATGAAAAGTTCACCAGACTGTGAGAGTGAGGTGATGTTGGCTAAGAGTTCAGTCATGACTGAGGGTTGAATGCTTGGCCGGCAATAGATGCCAGCCACAATGATTGGGATTGAGAAAAGAAGGGTAATGTGGGTGACAAGAGCTTCATAGGTAGCTGGGATGGAGGTAGATGGGGTGGTAGTAAACTGTAGTGAGGACAGGATATACATGGCCACTCCCCCTCCACGACTTGATCGATCTTGTCTGGAGATGAAATACCCAAGGATAGCAATGGCACTATCAGGGGTGCATTTTTTGAGCCTTGTCTCGGTAATAATTAGGATGTCAGGGGTGTGAAATCATAAGAGTTTGTAGGAGGTTGATTTTAGGTAGCAGGCTGCAGATGTTCAGGTGGAGGAGCTTCAACCCATTAGGGAGGGTTGTAGTGGAAGTGTGGTTTGGAGACATGATTTTTGGGTAAGGAGCCAGGGTAGGAGAAGAAATAGGGCCAGGGTTGGGGTGGATGTTCCCTGATGAAAAAAAGGAGGGCAAGGATGAAGTAGTGAAGTTTAGGGCTTTTGTAATTGGAGTAGGAAATACTGCAGGGAGGGGAAGAGGGAGGGAGGGGCGGAGAGGAGATAAGGAAACAAAGCAAGGCAAAGTAACTAGGAAGGGAAAACAGAGAGGCTGGAGGGTAATAGGGAAAGTGGGGGTCTGTTTACAAGGGGAGCTGTGAGGGTGATTGACAGAATGAAGGAGGTATCTGAAAGGGAAGGGGAGAGAGAAGTGGCAATAAGTGTAGAGGCGGAGACTGGGGTAAGGGTAAGAAGCAGGAAGGGTGTGAGTAGGAGGGAGATGGAAACCATTCTGGGTACGTAGTAGAGGCTTTGTTCAGACTTACAGATTGAGATCACACCACTGAATGTTAGGATGGTGATAATTGCTTTAGGTATGAATGACCCAGGACAAGAAGTGTTAGGGTAGAGCAGTGGGAAGAGGATTGCAACCTACACAAAACACATTTTCTGGAGCTGGAAGGACACCACTTTCTTCAACTGTGAGCTGTGTGAGAAATTCTGTATTGCACTTGATATCTGCAACAAACGTGCACTTTTGCTTAATTCTGTGGGAGGTGAAACTAACCACCCTTGGTAATTGCTTTTTATTCACATTTATTTAGTGTTTAACCAAGAAGGGGCTTGTAAACTCTGTTTATCTTGTTAGTAACTTCAGAAGGATTTAAATACTGCATTTGGGTAGGTTCTTGAGGTAGCTAGATTGTCTACTAGGATTTGCTGACAGTTAAACTATTTTTAAATGAATTACAGTTGGCTGAGGAGTTGAAAAGAAACTTGCAAACTCTGCTTATCTTGGAAGTAACCACATAAGTGTTTGAATACTGCATTCTGGTTGTCCCTTGGGGTAGCTGGATTGACTACTAGGATTTTGGGACAGAAACTTATTTTAAATAATTTACTGGTGCATAGGAGTTTGTGATAGTTAAACTCTTTTAACAGAGTTACTGGGGTTAAGGAGTGGTCACAGAAAAACCTGCAGTGTGAAACAGGAAAAGACAGTCTTTCAAGCAACAGAGGGTGGTGGATCTAGGTTTACGTTTGTTTGTTACAATTCTTAAGATTTTCAGTGCAGGAAGAGTTTAAAGCACAGCTGACTTATTTTGGGGTTGACAGCTCTCGGCACAAACCACCAGGCCTGTTTTGGGGCTGGAAGGTTTACCTGTGTCTGACTTGGATGTGTGGATTTTCTCTGTTTGATTAGCAGGGTATTTCTCTATCAAATTGTTGTGTAGGGCATCTTGCTGACAGGAAGGCACACATTGCAGCAGTGGGTCAGAGCTTTTAGCTGATTGTTTCTGTGAGGGCACAGTTTAGGCCCAACCCCTTCCACCCCTCACCCCACCCACCCTGGAAATAGTTCCTTATACCTGGGGTTCTGACATCATTTCCTCAAGAGTGCAAGGTACATGTCACTGTCATATCCTCTCTAGCACACTGCACTGACAATATAAGCATACATATTGTATATTATAAAAATATATTTCTATATTACAAACCAATCACACACAAAAAAAAAAACAAATGTGGGGAGTAGTGCAATGTAATGGCTGTGGGGCAGCAGTCTTCCGGGAGTCTTTCTGGAGGCTGAGATGCTGCCCTATTTGCAGACAACTCTCTGCCCTAAGGGAGGAAGTTGCCCGTCTTCAGGCCACACTGGACAGTAGTACGGGAACCTTCCCCCAGGCCACACTGGACAGTAGGAAGGGAACCTCCCCCATCCAGGGAGCACCACAGCCACCACCACTACCTCAGAGATTGCGAAGAAAACACAGCAGTTGGACCACAGTGGGCTCAGAAAGGGTGAGGATGGTGGAACGGAGGCACACCCAGTCAGTTGTTCCACTCCACAATCCATACACCATTCTGGGGGAGCATAGCTCCCCTATGGATGCACCCACAGAGGAGACTAAGGAGGCTGAGGAGAGGACAGCTGTCACAAGGGAGGCCCACAGGAAGGAGGCAGAGGACACCACAAGGAAAGGAAGCAGCTCCTGGTGGGAGACTCAATTATTAGGGGGATAGAACTGGGAGGAGCTGGGAAAACTGAAGTAAGGTGCCTGCCTGGTGCCATGGCTTGGAGGGACAGGGAAGCGCATCCTGAGGATCACGACAACAGCTGCAAGGATTCTGAGCTGGACGAATTGTCCACCTAGGGACAAATGACTTGGCTCATCATGAGGTTAGAGCAGTGCAGGAGGACATTGCAGAGTTGGGGAGGGGCCTAAGACAAGTAGCACACACAGTATCCTTCTCAGAGGTGCTGCCTGTCAAAGGCATGGGTGAGGCGAGGGTAATTGGCACCATGCAGTTTAATGAATGGTTGAAAAAATGGTGTGGAGCACAGGGGTTTGGCTTCATTGGGGACTGGGGTTCCACCTGGAGGAAAAACAGCCTATACTGGCAGGATGGTCTGCATCTGTCCAGGAAGGGAACAAGTCTTTTGAGCAATCGGTTTAAATGCTTCATTGACAAGCTTTTAAACTAGTCAAGGGGGAGGCACTGACAAGCAGCAGAAAAATCCCAGCCTCTCCCTACAAAACAGGGTACTAAATGAGAAAAAGACCAAGGTAGAACGGTGAGTGGGGGATGCTGCAACAGAAGGTAAAGCCATCAAAAAATGGAGAGCAATGAGTACCAATGCCCGTAGTCTAGGTAACAAGCTTCCTGAATTAGTGGCCTTGATGGAGGAGGAACATCTGGATATCGTGGCAGTCACAGAAACATGGTACACACAAAACCATGACTGGAACGTAAACATACCAGGATACACTATCTACAGGAGGGACAGGGAGGTTAAAAGAGGAGGAGGAGCAGTTCTTTACATAAGGGAAGGAATAAAAGCAACAGAACAAAAGGGTAAACAGGGAGGAGAAGAAGCACTGTGGGTAAATTTGGAGACAGGCAATGGCACTACAATCCACACAGGGGTTGTATACAGACCCCCTTCTCAGGGGGAGGAAATGGACAAGGAAATGATAGAAAATATACTTAGAATGGCAGAAAAAGGGGAGATATTGCTGATGGGTGATCTGAATATGCCAGATGTTAACTGAGTGCAGTTGCAGCTGCCACTTCAAGAGTGCAGTTATTCTAGATGCCCTACAGGGGCATGCCTTAGACAACTAGTACTGGAGCCCACTCAAGAGGGAGCAATATTAGACTTGATACTCTCAAATGGAGCTGAGAGAGGATCACAGATGTAGAAGTGGGTAGCCATCTGGGAACTAGCGACCATCGAACAGTATGGTTCACAATAAACACAGTAATAGAGTCAAGCCATACAAAGACAAAAGTACTGGACTTTAGGAGGGCTGACTTTGCTATAATGGGGAGTGCCTAGGAATGCACTCAGCAAATGGGCAGGAAGGAGGGTGGAAGAACAATGGGAAATAATAAAACTGCCATCACAGAGGTAACGAACCTTGTGTGAAGCAAATAAACAAAACAAGACGATGTAAGAAACCACTATGGTTCTCAAAGGAAGTGGCAGTGAAGGTTCAAGAGAAAAGAAAGCATTCAGGAAGTACAAGGAATGCGAAGGAGCAGGACAGAGAACTGTATCAGTTAAAGCAAAAGGAGGCTGGGAAGGCAGTCAGAACAGCAAAGGCCCAAACCGGAGAAAAGATAGCCAACCTAGTTAAGAAGGGGATAAACCTTTATAGGTACATCAGGGAGTGAAGGAAGACCAAGGGAGGGATAGTGAAGCTTAATAAATGGGAGGGAGGGAGGGTGGGCAGAGGGAGACTGTGAAAGGCAGAGATACTAAACAAATATTTTGCTCAGTATTTACAAAAGGAAGTGGGGAGGTACATAAAACAAACAGTAGTAACACTTTGATACAGAAGGTTGATACCGCCCATTTACAGAAGAAAGGGTTCTGAATGAACTCTTAAAACTGAAGGTGGACAAAGCAATGGGGCCTGATGGGATTCATCCCAGAATTCTAAAAGAACTAAGGGTAGAACTAGTGACACCACTGACTGCCCTTTTTAACAAATCATGGGAGGATGGGGTGGTACCCGAGGACTGGAGGAGGGCAGATGTGATTCCCCTTCACACAAGTGGGAGCAAGGCAGAAGCAGGAAACTATAGACCTGTTAGTTTAACCTCAGTGATAGGGAAAATGATGGAATCACTTCTAAAGGAAAGAATTGTTGAGTATCTAGAGGCCAGAGGGACACAGGACCCTAGGCAGCATGGATTCACAGAGGGAAGGTCATGCCAGACGAATCTGATAGATTTCTTTGACTGGGTGACCAAAGTAGTAGATCAGGGAGGGGCTGTGGACATGGCCTACCTAGACTTTAGCAAGGCATTTGACACAGTCCCACACAAAAGATTAATATACAAGTTAGCCAGCCTGGGAGTGGGTCCCAAAATGACAGCCTGGGTAAAGAATTGGCTGGAGAATAGGACACACAGAGTTATAGTAAATGGAGTCCACTCAGAAGAAAGGAGGGTTACTAGTGGGGTACCGCAGGGTTCAGTATTAGGACCGGTCCTCTTCAATGTCTTTATAAGCGACATTGCAGAAGGACTGGAAGGAAAAGTATGTCTCTTTGCAGATGACACTAAGATCTGCAACAGAGTTGATGCACAGGGTGGGGTGGAAAGGATGAGAAGGGACTTGGCAAGGTTAGAGGAATGGTCAAATGTATGGCAGCTTAGATTCAATGCTAAGAAGTGTGCAGGTAATGCACCTGGGAAACAAAACCCAGGGAAGAGTACACAATGGGGGTGAGATACTAACAACAACAAGAATGGAAAGGGACCTGGGGTAGTCATATCAGATGACCTAAAGATGGGCAAGCAATGTGAGAGGGCAGCAAAGAGGGCTGGGGGATACTGGGATGCATAGGGGAGGCATCACCAGTAGAAACAGGAAGTTATTATCCTCTGTACAGACAGCTGGTGAGACCCCATCTGGAATACGTGTGCAGTTCTGGAGACCCAATCTCCAAAAGACATAGACAGGATGGAAGCTGTCCAGAGGAGGGCAACTAAAATGGTGCAGGGTCTGCACCGGAAGACATATGAAGAGAGACTTAAGGAGCTTAATATGTATAGCCTCGAGGAAAGGAGGGAGAGGGGGGACATGATAGAAACTTTCAAGTACCTCAAGGGAATCAACAAAGTCCAAGAGGGTAGCATCTTTCAAAAAAAGAGGTGTGCAAGAACAAGAGGGCACAATTTGAAGATAGAGGTGGGGCGGCTCAGAGGTAATTTAAGGAAGTATTTTTTCACAGAGAGGGTTGTGGATGCATGGAACGGCCTTCCGGAGGAGGTTGTGGAGTCAAAATCAGTGGTGGAATTCAAGCATGCATGGGATAGTCATAAGGCAATTCTGGGGGGGGGGCAGGAAGAAGTAGGCTGCTGGTTAACTAGGATCTGCAGCTTATCCAATAGGTAGGGAAATGGGCAGACTGGGTGGGCCAAGCGGTCCTTATCTGCCGTCAAATTCTATGTTTCTATGTTACATGTGTTGTTGCCCTCCCGCAGATGCGCCACGCATCCCCATTCCAGGTATTCAGACTGCACAGGGGGATGTGCTGGTGCATGTTAAATTGATTGTCACCCAAAACACAAAATGAAATTGGAGCCCTTAACCTATCTCAGCTGATCTCTGAACCCACCCACCTCAATCATAAGACACAAAATCACTCCCTCCTTGACTGGGCCCTTGCCTCTCACCCTCACAGAATCATCAGCTCTGGCATTCTTCCTGATGTGATCAGTGATCATAACTCAGTATTCATAGTTGGGAAAGTGCACAGGCCAAAGCCCCTGCATAAAACATTGCAATACTTTCCTTCAAATCCACTGAGCTCAAACCACTCCTGCACAACCTTGCCCACTCCGACTGGTCTCGCTTAGCCTCCAGACCCTCATTTGACAAAGCCCTAGATTACTTTAAAGAATTTTTTTTTGAAAATTGGAACACCTTTGCACCATTTAAACAAACCTGGGTCCGGGGCAACCACCTACCCTGCATTACACCAGAACATTTGGCCTGCCACAGAGCCAGGGATCGTGCCTGGAAGTGCCACAAAGCAACTCGACTCCCAAAAATCCTTGTGCTGTTCCATAAACTCCGTAACGCCTGTACCAGGGCTACAAGGCTAGCCAAGTCTGAGTATTTTAAATCTGTCTTCCACACAAACATAAATTTTCCCTCCAGGTTCTGGAAGGTGGTCCATGCCCTCTTTACTCCTCCATCCCGTCCCCCAGCCCCTGTACTTTAAATAAACAGCACCCTAGTGGACAATCAATCTGTTGTTGCTGCCAAATTCAACTCCTATTACACCTCCTGTGCAAATGAGCTACTAAAGTCCCTCCCCACCTTCCCATCCTCTCCCCTCCTTCTGTATCCTCCATTCCACCCTCCCCTCCCATTCCGTTCTCCTTCACTTATATCTCCCCAAATGACACTCTAAAAGCCCTGCTAGCTATCAACCCCTCAAAAGGCTCCTCCCCGGATGGCCTCGACCCTAAAATCCTGTTCCTCTCAGTACTGGCCATTGCCAACCCCCTCTCCCTAATTCTAAACCTATCATTCACAGTGGCCTCAGTCCCTTCCCTGTGGAAACAGGCTGTGGTACTCCTCTTACCCAAAGGCAGTGACCCTGTATCCCCTGGTAACTATCACCTTATCTCTCTTCTCCCTACCCTAGCTAAGCTACAGGAACATCTTGTTCTCTCCCAGCTTATCTCTTTTCTATCTGACACTTCCTTCTTCACCCCTTTCCAATCTGGTTTCAGGAAAAAACACTCCATTACACCTCCCTTCTGCAGCTCACTGACTCTATCCTTACCGGGATGGACAATGGCTAAATCACCTCAGCCATCTTTGTCGACTTAGCCAAGGCTTTCAACATTGTCTCCCACTCCCTCCTCCTTGATTTCCACTTATCAGCTGGCCTTTCCCCCCTAGCCACTAGTTGGTTCAAGGCCTACCTCACTGGAAGATCCCAGTCCATAAAAATCTGTGATGCCATTTCACCCCCCCCCCCCATTAGCACCAGAGTCCCCCAGGGTTTTATTTATTTATTTATTTATTTTATTTTAGTCTTTGGTAACCGGGTAAGGCCCACTGGGCAAATGTGCCTGTTTTCAGGGGTAACCTGGGAGCACTGGGCGGTTAAGTGACTTGCTCAGAGTCACACAGTATGCAAGTGGAGGTTGTGAGAATCAAACTCCGGTCTGGTCTGCTGGATGTATCAAGCTCATTCACACCTCATTCCTCTAACCTCTTTGCTATACTTCCAGCCTGTGCTAGGTCCCCTTTTATTCTCTAACTTCCTAAATGACCTACCTTCTGTTTGCTTCCCCTCCACTGCCATACATATGTATGCCGATGATAGGGTCCTGTATGCCTCTAGTTCATGTCCAACCATGGTTACATCCACCTTGCAGCATGACTTAGACAAGGTTCAGCTCTGGTTTGCAAACCATCAATTATTCCTCAATGCCAAAAAGACAGTCCACATGACCTTCGGCATAGACTCTCCAGGCTCCCCTCCCTGCCCTCTTTCCACACCCTTGATGGGACTTTACTGGAGGACTCTTCCTCCTTCAGATACCTAGGTGTCTGGCTAGACCAACACCTTAACTTCTCTGGATAGAGTGACGCCATCCAGAAAAAACTGTGCCCCAAGCTTGGTGCCCTGTTCTGGAACTGCAGCTGCATCCCTCCTGAGACTAGTTGAGAACTTGTCCATAAGATGATCCTCCCTATTTTCGACTACCGCGATGTAGTCTATAGTGCTGCTCCAAAGTCCTCCCTGTCCAGATTGGACACCCTCTTCAACTCCTTTTGCCACTTTTCCCTCAATGTTCCCTCTTGCACACACCACTGCGTTATGTATCAAGCCCTTGCCTTCCCCTCTCTGTCAAATAGGCGCCTATCACACGGTGCTAAATTCACCTCAAAGCACTAGCTAGGTGAACTCTCTTCCTACCTCTCCTCCTCATTTATATCTCCTCTGCCCTCATCTCACTCCCTAAGATCAGCTGACCACTGTACATTGGTTGTCCCCTACCAGTCCACCCTTGTCGGTCAAATGAGCTATTCCTATTGCCTACCAAAACTATGGAATTCTCTCCCTCCTCAAATTCATCACTCCTCCTCCTCCTCCTCCTACTCCATCAATTTTGCACTTCATAAGTACCTCTCACCCAACTGTTTCTGCTACAATGCTCCCTAAATTCCCTTCCAGTTCCATTCATTTATAACTTCTCACAACTTCTTTCCCCTTCCTCTAGAACTCCTCCTAATTCTTTCCTCACCTTTCTACCCCTATCAGTCCTTGCTAATCCCTCACTCCTTTCTACCCCTATCAGTCCTTGCTAATCCCTCACTCCTTCCCACTCCCCCTACCTTCTATGAACTCTGAACTGTTTCTGATAGAACACACCCAAATTTCCATCCTTTTCCTTCCAACACCACATCCTAGTCCTCTCAGTCCCCTTGCAGGGTTCTCAGCATCCTAAAGGGATCCCCAGGTCCCAGGTAGTAGTTCTCTCCCTCCCAATTCCTCCCCTATTCCTTCTCTGTACTCATTCCTCTTCCCCTCCTCTCTCTCCTTCCCCTCCTTGCATACCTTCCAAATTGTTGTCCATCTTTAATTGCCCCCTTCTTAGTTGCCTAACCCTCCCTTTTTCCATGTCTATCCGTGTCTCTGCCACCCTCCCTATACCTCTACTTGCTCCTATGCCTGTACTCATAAATTAAGCTTATTATACTGCACAATCTTCCCCCATTCTATGCTAATCCCTACTCTAACAATGCACCTAAATGTAACAATTTCTGTATTGAGCATTTGTATGTAATGTTAATGTAACAATCTCTGTACATTCACATGTCTTGCTAATGTTTGCATAGTGGTCTTAGGTAACTGAAATGTTTGTATTTTATGAGAGCATGCTAATTCCTGCTCTATCCAAGTTCCTTAATGTAACAAACACTGTATTGAGCATATTCATAGATTCATAGAAGTGTGACGGCAGAAAAGGACCGAACTAGGCCCACCAAGTCTGCCCATCTGCCCAGCTATCTGCCTGGACCTGTGCCCCAACCCCCCCAACACTCCCATGTGGTTGTCCCATGCACTTTTGAATCCCTCCACTGTTTCCTCTCCAAAGACTGCCTCTGAGAGTCTGTTCCACTTTTCTACCACTCTCTCTGTGTAATAGTATTTTCTAATGTTACCCCTGAACTGCCCTCCCTCCACCTGCAGGCCATGCCCCCTTGTCCTCGGATTTCCTTTCATCTTGAAGATGCTCCCCCCTGGCACCCTGTTTATACCCTTAAGGTACTTGAAAGTCTAGATCATGTCCCCCCTCTCCCTCCTCTGCTCCAGGGAGTACATGTTCAGATCTCTCAACCTTTCTTCATAGGATAGGTGGCCTAACCCTTTTACCATTTTTGTCGCTCTCCTCAGAACCCTCTCTATCCTCCCCACGTCCTTCCTGAGGTATGGCCTCCAGAACTGGACTCCGTACTCCAAGTGTGGTCTAACTAAATGGGTGCACAAGGGTACTATGATCTCCCTATTCCTACTGGTGATCCCCCTTCCGATGCATCCCAGCATTCTACTCCCCCTTGCCACTGCCCTCCCGCACTGCCCTTCCACCTTCAAGTCCCCGGATATAATGATGCCTAGGTCCCTTTCTTGTTCTGTCTCCTCCAGATCTCTGCCCCCCATATGGTACCCTGCCTTCTGATTTCTGTAGCCCAGATGCATGATTTTACATTTTTCTGTACTGAATTCAAGCTGCCACCTTTTTGACCATGCCTCAAGTCTCCTCAAGTCTCTCTGCATTTATTCCACCCCTTCCTCCGTGTCCACCCTATTGTAGATTTTGATATCGTCCGCAAACATACTCACACCCCCTTCAAGGCCCTCCATGATGTCCCCTACAAATATATTGAACGGTAGAGGCCCCAACACTGATCCCTGAGGGACCCTACTCATGACCTTGCCTTCCCGGATGCCACCACATTTATTATGACCCTCTGCCTCCTTTTTCCTAGCCAGCTTCCCACCCATTTGACTACCCTCTGCCCCATCCCCAGTCCTGCCATTTGACACAGCAGCCTCCCCTGGGGCACTGAGTCAAACGCCTTTCTGAAATCCAAATAAGCTACATCTACTGCTCTACATTGATCTATTTCCTTGGTGACCCTGTCAAAAAACTCTATCAAATTTGTTTGACAGGATCTGCCCCTAGTAAACCCATGTTGTCTTGGATTCATCAGGCCGTTTGTCTCCAGGTAGCTGGTGATCTTGCCTTTTACTAGATTCTCCATGAGCTTGCCTACCACTGATGTCAAGCTCACAGGCCTGTAACTTCCCACTTCCTCCCTCCCTCCCCCCTTGTGCAGAGGGACCACATTTGCCTGCCTCCAGTCCTCAGGCACCACCCTCATTTCCAGGGACCGATTGAAGAGTGCAGTCAAGGGTACTGCCAATACCTCCTTTAGCTCCTTAGCACCCTTGGGTGCACCCCATCTTGCCCCATTGCCCTGTCCACCTTCACGCAGTCCAGTTCTTCCAATATTTCCACCACGAGAAAAGGTCTCATCTCCATCCTCCCTCCCCTGCCATTTAATTTCCTGCTCTGCTGCCTTCTTCACCTTCTTCCTCTCTCTTGAACACAGAGCAAAAATAGGTGTTTAGTAGGTCTGCCTTTTCTCTGTCTCCTTGGAGCGCCTCCCCCTCTTTTGTTCTTAACTGGAGAATCCCCTGCCTAGTCTTCCTCTTTTCATTTACATATCGAAAGAAAGTCTTATCCCCTTTTTTGACCCCTCTCTCTATTCGCTCCTCTGTCTGTGCCTTTGCCCTCCTTTCCTCTACCCTGGCTTCTCTCTGGCTTGCCTGGTATTTTACCCAGTTCGCTTCCATCTGAGTTGCCTTGAACCTCCTAAAGGCTTTCCTTTTTGTCCTTACCTTTTTTGCTACTTCCCTCGTATACCACAGAGGTTTTCTCCTCTTCTTATTTTTACTCTCTCTCTCTCTCTCTCTCTCGGCACAGATGTCAGTGGCCCCTACAATAGCTTCCTTCATCTTCCCCACTTTGCCTCCACCTCCATCAACTCCCCCACCCCCTGCAATGCCCTCGCCACTATTTCCTCCATTCTCCTGAAGTCCATCCTCCTGAAATCCAGGACCTTTAACCTAGACTGGTGAACCTCTGCAGTGTTTCTCATTTTAAATCTGACCGTGTTGTGGTCACTTGTACTGAGATGTTCCCCCACCGATACCGCTTCCACCCTTTCCCCATTTGTCAGGACTAGATCAAGAGTAGCTCCTGCCCTGGTTGGCTCCCTGACCAGTTGATTTAGGAGGGCCAACTGCAGGGAGTCCAATGTTTCCCTGCTGCTGGCTGAAGCAGTCGAAAGGGTGTTCTAGTCTATGTCTGGTAGGTTTAGATCCCCCATCAGCACCACCTCCCCCCTTGCCACCATTTTCTCAAACTCGTCAGCCATACTTCTGTCTGCAGATTCATGCTGCGCTGGGGGTCTATACACCACCCCCATATGTACTGACTCCCCCTTCCCCACCGCCAATGAGACCCAGAGTCCTTCTGCCTCTCCCCACTTACCCTGCAATTCTGATGCTCTGATACCCTCCTTTACATAGAGTACAACCCCCCCCCCCTTCCCTCTCTGTCCTTCCTGGACAATTTAGAAACATAGAAGTTGACGGCAGATAAGGACCGCAAGGCCCATCCAGTCTGCCCATTTCTTTTTCTACCTTATAAATGTGCCATTGGCCTTTGCTCTGTCAGTGGCCTATCTATTCATACTCATTTGTATTGCTCCCTTATGCCTATCCCATGCCTGTTTGAAGCCCTGCACTGTATTTATAGCCACCACTTCTTGAGGTCGGCCATTCCATGCATCCACCACCCTTTCTGTGAAAAAGAATTTCCTCACATTCCCCCTTAATCGGCCCCCCTCTAATCTCATGCTGTGCCCTCTTGTCCTGCTATTTTTCTTATATCTACACATGTTAGACTCTTTCACCTTGTTAATGTCCTTAAGGTGTTTGAATGCCTCGATCATATCACCTCTCTCCCTTCTTTGCTCAAGGGTATACATATTGAGCTCTGTTAGTCTGTCCTCATATGTCTTCTGATGCAGTCCCTGCACCATTTTGGTTGCCCTTCTCTGGACTGCCTCAATTTGGTTAATGTCCTTGTGGAAGGTGTGGCCTCCAATACTGCACCCAGTACTCCAGGCAGGAGCCCTAACCAGTGTCTTGTAAAGAGGATTATTACCTCCCTCTTAGACTTGTGATACCCTACTAATACACCCTAACACCCCTAGCCTTACCTACTGCTTTAGAGGTCTGCTTGATGATTTCAGGCCATCAGTGATGATGATGCCCAAGTCTCTTTTTCCTTTGTGACTGCTAGCAACTCCTCCCAGACTATAGGTGGCTTCAGGGTTTCTCTTCCTATGTGCATGATCTTGCACTTCTTTGCACAAACCCAGTTGCCACTCTTCTGACCATTTTGCTGGTTTATCCAGATCTCTCTCATTCTGCCCACCCCATTTGGATCATCTACTCTGTTGCAGATCTTGGTGTCATCTGCAAACAGACAAGCCTTCCCTCTAGTCCATCTGCAAGGTCACTAATAAGATGTTGGAGAGGACTGGCCCCAGGACTGATCCCTGAGGTACCCACTTGTGACTTGCATCCTTCTGACTGTACCATTTACCACCACTCTCTGTTTTCCGCCTGTCAACCAGTTTGCCACCCAGTTGACCAACTTCTCAACCCACCCAAGCCTCAGCTTATTTATCAATCTTCTATGTGGAACAGTGTCAAAAGCTTTGCTGAAGTCAGGTAGGCGACATCAACTGCTCCCCTTGGTCCACCACTCTGCTACCTCAGTCAAAGAAATCTATGAGATTAGCTTGACAGACCTTCCTTTTGTAAACTCCATGTTGTCTTGGATCCTGTGCCATGGATTCCAGGTGTTGCACTATCATTTCCTTAAGGAGCGCCTCCATAATCTTTTACCACTACTGAGGTGACTGACTGGTCTGTAGTTCCTGCCTCCTTCCTGCTACCACTCTTGTAGGCGGGATCACATGAGCCTTTCTCCAGTCTTCTGGGACCTCCTCCTGTGCTCAGGAGACTCACTAAACAGTTCTGCTAATGGCTCTGCTAGTTCCACCTTTAGCTCCTTAGTACCCTGGATGTATGCCATCAGGTCCCATTGCCTTATCCACCCTGAGCTTAGCAAGCTCTTTGTAGGACCTTTCTTTTGTGGAGTGAGTAGTGCTCACCTCCTTCCCCTGTCTCTATGGTGCTGAGCTGTGGGCACTGCCCTACCTTCTTCTTCAGTAAATACTGAGCAAAAGTATCTGTTTAGGATAGATGCTTTTGCATCCTCCTCCTCACATGCTCACTTTTCTCCATTAAACAGCAATACCCCTCTGGACTTTCTCCTTTCACTAAAGTATCTATAGAAAGTCTTGTCACCTTCTTTTTACTGTTCAGTGCTAGTGTTTCCTCAGTTTGGGACTTTGCCTGCCTTACTGCCTTCCCTGCTTCCCTTAAGGCAGTTGGTATGCCTCCATATCTTCATCCCGCTGTGTTCCCTTATATTTTCTGTGGCCAGCCTTTTGGCTCTGACCTTTTCTGCTTTCTGTATTTGAGAACCAAAGTGGTTCCTTCTTCTTTTTACTTCCTTTTTCTGTCTAACACCGTGGATGTTGCTTCAAGTATTGCATCCTTAATGCTGCCCACTTTGCCTGTACCCCTCACCTGTGTTTCTTTTTGCCAGGGCTAGCTTAACTCTGTTGGCCATCTTATCAAAGTCAGCTCCTCTGAAGTCCCATATTTTTGCCTTGTAATGGGATGATTTAGATGTAGTTGCTAAATTGAACCATACCATGTGATGGTCACTGGCCCCTAGGTGACCTTCTACCTGGAGATCTGTGATCCTCCCTGTTAGTCAGTACTAGATCTAGGATAGCCCTGTCTCTGTGTTGTTGTACCAGTTGTTTGAGGCCCTCCTGCAGGGAATCCACTATGTGTCTAGTTCTGGCAGATGTTCCTGCTGGTATTGACCAATCTGTATCCGGCATGTTGAAGTCTCCCATTATCAGAACCTCCTTAGCTGTCATGTTTTGTATATCTTCTAACAGTAATGTGTTTATGTCCTCCCTGGTCTGGGGGCCTGTAGACAACCCCAGTTCTTATGGCTGTCCCATTTCCTGTTTCCAGTGTGACCAAGTTCTTCTGGCTCCTTATTTGTATTCGAATTTCTGTAGCTTGATATTTTCATTGACATACAGGGCCACCTCCCCCTTTTTACCTCAGTCTCTTCTGAACAATACATAGCCAGGTACTGAAGTCTCCCAAGTGTGGTTACTAGTAAACCACGTCTCACTAGTGCTACTATGACCAGTTTAGCCTCTGACATTATTGCCTGCAGGTCTGGGATCTTATTTCCAGGCTGTGAGCATTTGATGTACATGATTTGCTATTGGCCAGATTTTGTGTGTTGGTTGTTGGGTGAGGTATGGCATTACTCCTGTGCATCGTGTGGAGACAAACCTTTTTCTTTACCTGGTGATGCAAATGAACTGCCAAACATGCTGAATCCCTGTTTGACCACTAGCTGAGGGGAGGTGTTCTTCCCATTCGACGTGTAAGTGCTGTACCCTCTCCCATTTAACTAGTTTAAATATTCTGCAAAGACATCAAACTTCTGCCCCAATGCACTGACTCCCTCCTTAGTCAGATGCAGTCCATCAAATTTAAAGAACTTTGGCTCCCAGAACTGTTGCCAGTTCCCTACAAATCTGTGTCCTTTTCCTGGCACCAGCCCTTGAGCCACGTGTTTTAGCTCCCTATCTCCCTTCTCTGACCTTCCATCCATCTGCCCCTCTCCCAGACTGGCAGGGATCTCTAGAAGAAGATGCCGAACAGAAATAGATGATAGTTTGTCACCCAGCCTGGTCAGGTGCTCCTTGATCTCCCACAGCCAGCTGGTAGATCATTAGTCCCTATGTGTACCAGGACATCAATGTTTTCTCCTGCTTTGGAAACAATTTTAGCAATGCGTTCAGTGTCTCTCCATGCTGATGTACCTGGGAGACATCTGACCATCCACCCCTGGCTGGAGATGGGTATCAACTCCTCGAATCATGGGTCTCCTATGATCAGAAGTTTTTTGATTTCTGTTTGCTTTTTTGTTTTGGTCCTGATTTGGGTGAGTTTTGTTGTGCTAGCTCCTGTGCCGCAGTGTCCTTGCTCTGCAGTGTCTTCTGCCTCTTTGTTTGATTTCGAGATAGAGGCAGATACCTGTTTGTAGTGTTTATATGGTTTTGGAGGTAATATGTTGGAGCAGAGGTGATGGGGCACCCGATTTGCCCCTCCTAACACCTGCCAACCTCCTGGTCCAACTACCCCTGCGTCGCAGGTTTTCTGTTGGATGCTGGGAAATGGCGTGGTGGTTCTATAATGTATTTCTTGAATATGAAATTTGAGTGCACTCCTGCCCATGCTGCCCAGAGCAGCTCCCAAGATCTCCAATGGCTCCAGCAGTGTAGGACAGTGTCCCAAATCCTGTAAGACTGTCCTCTGAAAATTGTTCCACAGTACCTGCTGTTAATGATATCCATTCCAGATAAGTTGCTGGGTTTATAACCTAGTCAGAGTAATTAGAAGGAAAAATGCAAGTAATGGTTTGATTGTGTTTTGTTTTTGTTTAACTTGTTATAACAAGTTAAATTACTAGTGCCCCTGTAAATGAGCTCACCTTTGGATGCCCCACTGATCCGCCCTTCCTGCTCTGCCACAGGAAATGTCACAACTGTGGTACCCTATATAAATGAGTGTAGTGTGGGTGGTTGGGGATGGGGGTGGGTATTGGCCCTTCCCCCGTTGAAAAAGAAGAACCACGGATGAAAGAACAAGGAGGTAAGAGCAGAAACAATCAGTCAACAACAAATGCAGTAACCTGAAAGCTTATCCTAATGTTAGATAAAACTGTAAAACCTGTAGCACCACCTGTACAATTTCTTAGAGAAGATATACGCCAAGAAACACTTGCTATAGAGAAAATTAAACCAATGAAATGTTAGCAACAAACAGTAGCAATCCCTGTGAGTAAAAAATAAAAACAACACCACGCAGTAAATCTGCTTAGCCAAAAGAAGTCTTAATCCTTTTCCCTTGCTCTGGCAAAGTTCTCTGCTCTGCCTTTTGTACCCTGGTATCTCCATTTCCCATCCCTGCTCCTGGTGGCACCACGTTTCTGTTACCCCCACTATGTCAAGGCCCTCCTCTGCCATTTTTGCCGTTAGATCAGGGATCTTTCTACCCAGACTTCTGGCATTCGCACACATAACCCTCCATGCCCCTCTCTCTTCCTTTCCTATATGTTTGTCCTCTTTACCCACTTGTTGTGTGTGTAGGGCTTTCTGCTCCCCTCCTGCCACCTACCTCAACAGCCGGGCTTTTCTCTGCCCTCCCCCCCCCTTGTTTAGTTTAAATGGTAGCGTCTGCCCACATAATCATCCAGTTTACATTTGAGCACTGCCTTCCCTTCCCCGTTTAGGTGCAGCCTATCCGGGGCATATAGACTCGCGTCACTCCATGTTGACCCCCAATCTCCTATCACACCATACCCCTTCTGGGCACTCCAACCTGCAAGCCGATCATTGAATTCCTCAATATTTTGCCTTGCCTCAATGCTGGCCCTTGGTACAGGTAGCACCTCCGAGAAGGACAGGGATTTGAATTCCGAATCACTGCAGAACCTGGCCAGCGCCACAAACCTGGCCTGCACCTCCATCACGCTGCTTTTTGCAAGGTCGTTTGTTCCTAGGTGGAAGATCAGATGCATTTTCTTATCCATTTCCCTCCCTAGAGGGACCCAATGGATAACTTTGGCAGCCACTGTACCTGACAGGCACCCACCCATATTTTTTCCTCTCTTCCCTTCTCCCCATGTACCCTCTTATAATAGAGTCCCCACTATTAAGACTCTATCCTCTTTTCCTCCGACACCCCTCACTGCTGCCATTCTCCTCCCTTTTCCAATTTCTTCCTCCATTCCTTGCTTTCTCCCCCCCGAAACTATCTGAACCTTCCTCCCCTCATCCTCCATCTGTACCCTTCCCTGTGCCCCTTCCTGGTTCTCTGGTTTCTCCATGCTGCCCTTTCCCTCCTCTGAAGCTTTCCGATTCTCTCTTTCTCCTATCTGCTCTTCTCCCTCGCCCAAATCCTGGTTTTCTGGCACTTCTATTATGCTATCCGTCCTTGTGCTTTGCTCACTTTGATCTTCCCCCCATGCTTTTCCCTCTTTCTCTTCTACCCCACCTTTATTGCTGGGCCCTGCTCCACTTCCCTTCCTGTCGAAGCCCCCTTTCCCAATGTCCCCGCTTCCTGACTGTTTTTTCTTCCACCAAACTTCCTCCTTTCCCTTTCTTATCTGTTCATGCGCCTCCTCCCCGGTCCTCTTTCTGCTGATCCTGGGTCCCCACTCCCCCCTGCTACCCTCTGACCTCTTCCCGTACTACCCCCCCTCTCTCTCTGGTCTCCCATGACCCCCCCTCCCCTGGCCTGGTGTTACTGGGACTCCCCTTCTGGGCTCCTCCTGCCAGGCTGCCCCTGTTCCCCAGCCCACGTCCAGTTCCTCTCCTTGTGCTTGAGGTTTCACCCCCCGTGTATGTTTGCAGGCCACCCCATGTCCCTTCCTTTTCCACTCTACCAGCTTTCTCCGAAGTCCTTCCACTTCCTCCCCGAGCTTTACCAGCTGGTGGCATACTGGGCAACATCCAAAACTCCAAGCCCAGTCTAGTACTATGACTGCCCCACACCCCGTACATCCAACCACCCTCCCAAAGATGCCAGCTCTAGTAACTTGAGGCCGCATTCCTATTCTGTCTTGCATCCTTGGTCACTCTCCCCTTTTAATAATACTATGCTAGCACTTCCGCTCCTATAATAGGTACAGTAGTTCCCTTTCTCCTAGCCTTTACAAACAACCACACATTATCAAGTTCCCGAATAAACTGTCCTTTTGTGTTCCTACCTTTTTTTTTTTACTCTTACTGCTCTTGAATACAAAACCTCTGTCAATGTCCTTTAAAATCCACTAAAGTCAGACCCAATAACCCAAAATCAGGTACAACCCAAAGTCATCTACAAAAACCTCACTCAATGTTCTTTAAAATCCACTAAAGTTAGGCCACTCTTTCCCCTAGGTTTCACCCCCACTGCCTATTTAATAGAGGTCGGGGTAGGTGGAGTGGGAAGAAAAATACAGCTCCTTTGCTGTGTCTGCTGTGTCTGCTGTGTGAGCGGCTGGGCCTGCCTTTTATGCCCAGCCATGATTCAAAAGCTTCGTGCCCTCTCTCCTGTTTGGCTGCCTCTCCTTAATTCCCCTTGGTCCACCACCGACTGCAGCCACCGGGAACTGCCGCTCACCCTGCTCCTGCTGCTGATGCAGCACTGGCTCCTCTGTCCCCCGATGCGCTCCTTTCCTGCAGCCCTGGCCTGCCCAAATCTGAGCTGCCGGGAAATCTCTGCTCCACGCCTCCTCCGAAGATGACTACAGCTCCTTTGCAGCGTGTGTATGTATTTAATGTAACAATTTCTGTACATTCACATGTCTTTGCAAATTTTGCAAAGTGGACTTATGTAACTTAAATGTCTGAATTTAGTGAGTGTGTGTCAAGTATGTATTTCTTGCTTCCCCATTGCTCCCCTCCCCCAGGTCACATTGGGAGACAAGCAACTTGTTGCTCAGTGTGTCTTCCTGGTGAAACATTTCAATAAATAAAAAATAAATTAAAAAATCTTTGGCGGCCCCCATTTGCACTGCCCGCAATTTTGCTATATTCAGACGGGATGCGGGATCACACATCTCATATGAATATAGCAACGTTGCGCTCCGGCACAACTCAGTTGCATGGTGCAGGCACTTGTGCCCATTCTGAGTGCAGTTTGAAAATCCTGGCCCTAAAGTCAAGGAATAATTGCTCCTGGGAATTTGTTGCTGTATACAGATCCTAATTAATTCCTAGTAGGTTAAAATCATCCATGATTAATACATCCTTATTAATTGCAATATCTGTCATGTTATGGAGTAAGTTCATATGATCCTGGATAAGGGTATCTGGTGGTCTGTAACAGCCCCCCACTAACAATGCTTTCTGATTTAAACTTAAAATTTCAACCCATACTATCTCATTTTCAGTTTGCGTCTGTACCTGTGTGTCTGGGTATCTACAGAATATATTGTCCCTTGCATACAAGGCTACACCCCCGCCTCTCCTTGGTCCCCTGTCCCAATAGAAAACCTTAAAACTTGGAATGTTCCTATTCCGGCCCGAGTTATCATTCCACCAAGTCTCAGTTATTACAACCAAGTCTATCTGTCTTTCCTCCAGAATTATTTCAAGTTCTGTTCTTTTTATAATATTTAAACTTCTGCCATTAGCCAAGAGTACTTTCAGATCCTCCCTTTTATGCTGATGTAAATTACCTGGCTTACAACCTTTTTGGCCCCCCCCCCACCCCACCTTGATTAGTTTTTTGGTGCATTTCTGTTTTTATTCATGTTGTTATAAAACATGTTCCTCCAGTAATTTACTACCCCCCGCTAAGATGCAACTCATCAGGGCAGAAAAGTTCATGATTTCCTTTGAACACGTGATTTCCTTTTGCATGTGCTACTTTTTTCTCGAAACACCATCTTCTAAGCCAGTTGTTAAACTTTAATCTTTTTGTTCCTTTCCCTGCCAGCTTTAGGAATGGGGAGTACTTTTGAATAAATAATTTCAGTTATTCTGATCTACTATACTGTGCAAGTCTTGAAATTCTTTAATTACATCTTCAACATGTTCCTCCCTAAGCTGTTTGTGCCTGCATGTATCAAGACTGTTTTGGGTGCTTTAGAACTGTTTATTACTTTTAGGAAAATGTCCGCAATATCTCTTATACCACCCCCCCCCATAGCTGCATGAGGTGACATTTTCTTTATTGTCCCTCGTAGTTTACCTGTTAGTGAATTTAGTGATAGAATCACCTGGGATGAAAAATTGTCCAGTTTGTTGTGATTCTGTATTCCTGGCCTCCCCTTCCTCATCCTTGTTTTCGGGTTCCATATTTGTCGTTAGGTCTGTTATGTCAGTATAATCGCCACTGACCAGGGAGTGACTCCCAGCTAAATCAAGTAGTTCTTGTGTTTGGTTTTCAGTTTCTTCCATTAAATTAACTGGGGGCATATCTGTTTTCAAGATCCTCAGCTATTGCCCTGCTGCCTTTTTTTTTCTTGTTTGTCACAATACACCATCCATCTGTATCCTCCTCTTCATGGGCAGCCCCTGCCTTTTTATGCTTTGCCCCTCCTTTGGTATATCTATAGTTGCAAGAGTCATTTGCTGAACCTCTACCTGCTTTTTCAGGTATCTACTTTCATTTTCCCTTATCAATTTGTTCCTTAGCTCTTCTAGTTCAATACACCGTGTGTGTGTGTGTGTGTGTGTGTGTGTGTGTGTGTGTGTGTGTGTCTATATATATATATATATATATATATATATATATATATATATGTATATATATATATTTTGAATAAAGAATCTGGTTTCATACTAAACATACTACATTTATTGCATTTGAGTCCCATTTCTCCAGTAGTAAGGGTAACCACATCCAAATCCATGTTATCAGATTTTTAGGCTACTGAGGGTATTTTAATATCGTACTTCGGGGGCTAGGGAAGTGTGTACGCTATATCTAAAGGATCAATACACCCACTGCTGATCTGATTCGTGGCATCCTGATTTCTTCAAGGATTCCTGCTATCCACCCATCTGATCCATCTTCGCAGGCATTGCCATGCGCTTGTCCTGCCCAAGCTCACATTCGCTAAGGGGTGCTCCTTTAATACCTCATGACGCAGAAGTCCTTGTCTGAGGTCACAGTGCTGCCGTCCCTTAGACTGGTTAAAATTTGCAATTAGTACTGCTGGGGTTCTAATCCAGTTACCCACCTTAGTTTTGCAGTATTTCTTGTTTAAAAAGAACGAGCCTCCTCTGTTCTATAGTCCCCCAGGGCTTGGGAGAACTACTATTGCCTACCACTTCCTCCTTCCTTCTTATTTTGCTGGAGCCTGGTTTCCTAGAAACCAGAATACAAGTTACAAAGCGTCCCACAGTATATTGCAAACAAAGAATAACATCCATTTAAAAGCAGGTAAAAAATATGTGTGTCCACAGGTGATACCAGGACAGCCTCTGTCACTCTGCTTTTGGCCAACACACAGCACTCCCCTTAACCAAATGCAGAAAAATCACCCCACTTGCTAAGGGGCACTCCTTTAGTACCTTGTAACCTGGAAGTCCTTGTCCGAGGTCACAGTGCTACCATCCATTATGTAACCCCCCCACCACAGTGGGGCTTAAACCTTAAGCCACTTCCCACCCATTTATGCCACCTTGTCCCTGGATCCAGTGTGGTCTCTGAGTGCTCCTTCTGGCTCCATTAACTGTTTGCCTTGATTTGGGGTCCAGTAGAGCATAATAGAAAAGAAAAAGTAAAGTTGCATGCTGCAGCTGGTTGCCGATCACCGTGAAGCTGCTATGCAAGCTGCTGCTGCTGCTGCAGTTGGCTCCTCCCTCTCTCTCTCTCTCTCTCTCTCCCCCTCTCAAACTAAGTAGCACTGCAGTGCTTGAAAGTGAAAGCTGCTCCATGCAGCTCTAGAGAAGCCTGTCTGTGTGTGCCCTAGCCCCCGTGTGCAGAACAAATAAAAAGGGGGTCCAGAGGCACGTATGGGGAAAGAATTAAAGAGCTACTGATGCCTCAAAGAAAACTTTGAAAAACATAATAATTGGATACAATTCAGCCTGCATTCCATATATATTCTATATATTTCTATTCCCCACTATTTATTACTGAGTAAATTTGCATAAATATATGAGCTTTATCCTTTAGAGTTCCCCTACAATTCATCTGTCTCTATAGCTTACTCCCTACTTTAAGTCATAATCCTCTGTTGTGACATCACAATCTGTTAGCATGAGAGTAACTGTGATGTCAGAAGCAGTGCATTATGACCTCAGATAGGGAGAAAGCAACAGGAATAGCTGAGCTCTTCAGGAACAAAGATTTAGTTTTAATGCAAATGATCTCGGTAGTAAATAAGGTGGAGAAGGAATATAGAACTAATGTGACATACAAGCTGAACTGTGTCTAAATATTAAGTTTTATTAAAGTTGTTCTGAAGGTGTCAGCTGCTCTTTAAATGCTTTTAAAAGTGCTATTAAGCGATACTGAATTAAAGGGCACCTGTCATTTTAAGAGCAGCCGAGGCTACTCAAGAATATTTAAAGAGCCAGCTGTGTCTTGGGGGGATAACGCTATGGAAGTAGCGACGGGCTAATACAGCCCTAATTTAAATTGATAAAGCAGTCACTAGAAAGGGCACAGTGAGAGGCACAAATGTATGTTTTTAAATAAATGTATAACTGTACTATTTGCCTGCAAATTAATGCTAAACTTGGAACACTATATAAAATGTTTACCTGGTGGCCATGTTTGCCAGCCTGGTGACCAATAACAGCCAATCAGAACACCAGGATCCCGAGAAGCTGCTGTGAAGGATCCTGGGAAAAAGAGGTGATGCCAGCTTTTACCACCAAGACAGACAGCCAATAGAGCATCGAGAAAGCCCATTAACTTCTTTTTCTGTGACTGACAGCTGGCATAAACCAATCAACAGCTGCCAGGTTTCTCCCTTGTTCTGCTCAACCAATCAGGAACTGTGATCTGTTTCTGAAGCTCCTGAGGAGAGACAATCAGTTCAGTTCTGTTCAGTTGGTTAGCATTAGAGTTTGAATTCAGTCAGTGTGTTGAATGGATCCCTCTCCTCAGGGAGGGGGGGGCTCCTGCCCTTTGCTCTCTGATCCTGTGGGGGCAAAAGAAAAGTAAATACCTAAGAATTGCAGTGGAGTATGAGTTCCAATGCCTGGAAGGTGCTCCAGTTTAAAAAGTAAAAAAGAAGAATTATTTTTATTGCCTGAGGCAGGGAAGTTGCCTGACAGATATGTTCTCCTGAGTGAAGAAATAAAAGGACTGCCTGGGGGTTTGCATGACCCATAAAGCCCAGTAGGTGCTTGCATGTCTCCCACTGATGGGAAAGAAAGTGTTTTTCCAGCACAAAGGTGTGTCTGAAGCAGAATTGAAGTTATCAGCTGGGGTTCCTGAAGGAAAAGGGAATTGCCCGGATGCCTGAGAGGTCTGAGAATGTCTAAAACAGAGTTAAAGTAAGCGGCTGGGGTTCCCTGAAGGAAGAGGGAATTGCCTGGATACCTGTGTGGTCTGAGAATGTGTGAAGGTCTTTTTGGGTGCCTGCACAGCCACTGAATGCCCAAAGGAGCCTGCCTGAATTTCCAGTGCAATGGAAATTGCAATTGGTACTGTACCTGATGGGTGAGTTGTTCTTTATGTTCGTCAGCACCTACATGGTGAGAAAAGAGAGAAGAAAAGTGTGACTTCTGTTAGCCAGAGTCTGTATGTTGAAAGCAAAGGGCCACAGCTGCCATGCTGGTAGGTGGTTGAAAATGCCTTTCCAGTCATGAGTGTGACTACAAATTTCTTCTAAAGTTAGGTAACAATTAACTGCAAAGCTATGAGAAACTGCAAGCTGCAACCTGGAGCCAGGCAGGGGAACTGCCAACCCCTATCAAATGGAGCAGACTGGGCTACAAGGAGCCACGGTGTATGTCCGAGTGCTGGGGCACTCTGATCCATCGGAGGAGCCGGACCTTGGGGTCACTCCTGGGTCTGGGTTCTTTGTGGTCTGGGATGCCTTGCACTGCACTCTGCACCTGGCCTGCTCAGTGTGCGGAAGGGGACAAGCTGCTAGAGACTACAAGCAAGCTGCAAGATGCCAGTTTTTCCAAGCTGCAAGATGCCTGCTTCACATCTCAAGCTTTTCAGCATTCCCAAGGTTTCTGCATGTTCCATCCACCCCAGAGCTATAGATTCAATGCCACCAGAGTTTGTCTGCAGAACCGTGAGTAACTGCAGGGATTGACCTGCCCATGGGGAACTGTACATAGTTTAATTTCAAGTTACACCCCACAGTGTAGAAAGTTTTAAAGCAAAAGTTAAAATGTCATTTTCGCAATTGCATGGCCTTTGGGATGATGGGTATGTGATCTGATTTAAAAGTGCATCACTTGCTGGTCAACCAGCTGCATCACAGGCCTGAAACAGATCCTGGGAACCCTGACAGGACTCATAGGGGTTATACTGGTAATTGCAAAATTTATTGAAAATGTGATTTCTAGTTTCGGGTATGCCGTGCATGTGGGATGACTGTTAGGGGAGGTGGGTAGGTACAATATCCCGGAGGGTTGTACTGCTAAAACAATATCTGATCCACTTTATATTTATTCTCTGGGTGGAGGCACTGCACTATTTACCTAACATTTGGGAAAGACTCCCCCCCCCTTCTTTCCATCAGAATCCAATCCCAGGCCCTTCAACCTTGTTTGAGCTGGTCTGAGCTGACAAGGCAGGGGTAGTAGCCCTTTTAGACCCGGCGCCAAGGGTTATGCTTAGACTGGTTAAAATTTGCAATTAGTACTGCTGGAGTTCTAACCCAGTTACTCCTCTTAGTTTTGCAGTGCTTCTTGTTAAAGAATGAGCCTCCTTGATGCTGTAGACCCCCAGTGCTTGGGAGACCTACTACTGCCTACCACTTCCTCCTTCCTTTTTACTTTGCTGGTGTCTGCTTTCCTAGCAACCAGAACACAAGTTACAGGCATCCCACAGTATATTGCACACAAAGAATAAAAGCAGTTAAAAATGTTTGTGTCCACGAGTGATTCCTGTGAGTTGTGGGTATTAATGGAGTCACACACTATCAGGATGCAAAGAATAAATCCACAGTTTAATTAAGCAGCAGTAATAAACATAAGTGGACTTTAGACGACAAAGAAATAAACTCAACAAAATAAATATTCCACAGTTAACAGCACTGGAGGACTGAAGAATCACCTAGAAACAGACTATGTGACCGGTAGGTTCAGCACCCTACCAACAACTGAACTAAAGCTGCATTCAGTGTTCATTTATACCAATAAGTAACCATGTGATCAGATGGGCTCTGCCCCTTTTTCTTATCAGTCTCTAAAACAAAGTGAAAATGCCTTAATTTTTTATCAAGTTGTACATAAACATGAATCATATAACATACATAATGTGCACACATCAATAGGAGTTATTATTTCTCTCAGATACACATTTTTGTAAGGTTTCCCAGGGAAACAAGCTCCTCCCATCCGCTTCTGTCATAAATAAGGACTTGGAAAGGCCGGACGGCTCTATAGAAGAACATATTGCTGAAGGAAGGTCCTGTGCCCTAAACCAGCTGCAAAGTGAAAATACAAACAACTCTCAGGCATACCTTCGTTTTCCAGTCTGGTTGTGTTACCCTTTTTATGTTGTTTGCGCGCATGTGCAAGAAACATATTGCAGCAGCTTGCTACAGAAGCAGGTTGTGGAGGCACGGCACTGTTGTGGCCAATGCCTCCACAGCCTTTGGAGGCTTGGCCCATTTTTTCCAATGGGGTGGCACGCTGCTGCTGACACTAGTTCAGCCAGTGTGCCACCACCTTGAAAGGTTTCAGCTGCTGCAATCAGGGGCCACCTCGTCATTGCCACGTCAGCCATTCCGCTGCAATGAGGGAGTGACCCGTCATTGCTGGGTGGAACCTTGCTACTGTGATATTGTTTGTGAACACAGTGGCAGCTTGCTGCCATGTTCTCAAACAATATTAAGCACCCCCACTGCCGAGGGTGCCCAATCCTCCTTGGCAGCATATGCCCCCACCACAGGTGTTTGTTTGCGACTAGATTCTAATCCCCGTGTCGGCTTCATTCTTCAATACATTCATGTTGCTGATGGGGAGCCACTCCTGCTAGCATTATGTCCCCTCCCAGTTTTATTTGCTGATGGGGAGCCCACTCCGGTCGGGCGTAATGTCCCCCCAAAAGAAGCACTACAGTTGCATACATGTGATATCTTCTCTTTGCGCAGGAGAGTCCTGTTTTTGACTGAACTCCTTCTCTCCCTCCTGGGAAACAAAATCTCCTGCTTAAGTAAAATTATGTCCAAAATATCCATTTATGTTTGTTTTTGCCAGACAAAAACACATGAAAAGCAAATTAGTGATGAACAATATAAGTGATAACTTTGTACATCTAGTTGTTGATTCTTTTTAGTGCTTATTCTTGACAAAATGAAATACATTAAATGCTTTTATTCTCATTTTTTGACGCCATTTAAGGACAAACTCATGACGTTATGGCATCTCCCTACTAGTAGGCCAATCTCCCTACTAATTTGACCCAAATCTCCCTCTTAAGCAAGTTGGACATATCACATGTATGCAGTTGTGCCGAGGGGTGCCCAACCCCTTCCGGCTCTTGTGTCCCCCCTTTTTGTTCTGATAGGGTGCCCAATCACCCATCGGCTAGAGCTGCCCCCAAAAAAACATTCTGTTGGCACACTGGGAGCCCACCCAAATGGCCCTGTAAAAAAAAATTCCCGCAATGTTTTTTTTTTTTTGTAAAAAAGCAAACGGTCCCTTGCCATCTCCCTGCCCCTCCCACAACCTGTGCCCACCCTCTGCTCACCCTGCCCCCCTCACCCCATACTTACCTGCGGAGTCTGGCACGACTATCTTCGGTGGACCGGGAACACGTCTGCACTGTTCAAAGCCGACCGTGAACTGAGGAAATGCCGGTAAGCTGTATAATGGGATTAATAGGGCTTTTTCAACTTTTTTGCATATCTCAGGCATTTTTTGGAATTTTGGCACCAAATTTTCAACATGGGATCATTGGACCCCCTCCTCATGAATTCAGCCACTGTCATGGTGTTAATCAGTCCCGAAAGGTGATTTTGCGGTCACTGCACTGAATCAACTTTTGGGACCGAGTAACAAAATGACAGTGCCAGTGTTCATGAGGTGGGCTCTCAAAGTCTGTGTTGCAAATTTGGTGGGAAAAATCCAAAAATGACTTGTTTTACGAGCGCATTTCATAGTTGGTACACATCAGAATCTCACCACTCTGCAATATTTTCACTCCAGATTTTCAACATTGCCATTTTTATGCATCTCCTTATGAACAATACAGCTGCCATTTTTTACATCCTGGCCGAAATGTGTTTTAGCACTTCCGGTGCAGAATAGCGCGGGTGTTGTGGGAAATCAATGTTTGGGATGCATTAAGAAAATCACAGTGACCCTGTTCAGGAGCAGAGGTCCTAAAATGCCTACGTTGAAAATTTTGTGGTGAAACTCCATAAAATGACTGTGTTACAAGCGCGCATTGTGCAGTTTCCACGCACCCTTGTAACTTTGCAAATTAGTAATAATTTCATGCCAGATTTTCAACACAGGCATTTTTCACGCCACCTTATGAACAGTACAGCTGTCATTTTTCACATCATGGCCAAAATGTTTTTTTGCATTTCTGGTGCAGAATACTGCAGTCGCTTTTGGAAATCAGTGTTTGGGACAGATAAGGATCAAGCGGGTGAGAGAGTGGGGGAGTGACCAAGCTCAACTGAGCTCTGTCAGGACTGCTGCAGATTTCTTTTTGGGCAGAAAAAGGCACCAACACAGGCAGGAGCCCAGTACAAAAGGGCAGCCTGCAGTGCCAGCAGAAACAGAACGAGTGAGTGAGAGGGGGAGTGAGCGAGCTCAACGGAGCGCTGTCGGGACTGTTGCAGATTTCTTTGTGTGCAGAAAAAGACGCCAACAGTGGCAGGAGCCCAGTACAAAAGGGCAGCCTGCAGCGCCAGGAGAAACAGAATGAGTGAGTGAGAGAGGGGGAGTGAGTGAGCTCAACGGAGCAAAGCAATCAACATTCAGCATTGACAAATGCTTGTTATACAGAGGTTTGAAAGGGAAAGCACAAATGCCTTTGAGTCTATCATATGCTACCTTACTGGGAGCTAAAACAGAGCTGAAACTGGCAAAGGAATAGAAATTATCAGTTAGCGTGCAAGCCCTAGTTATATGGACTTACGCTGCCTTGCTGAAGGGTTTACATGTAACGTATGACTTTTCTAACTTGCCTTTAAGACATGCAAACATCTATTTACAACATTGCCCCTCTTTTGGGGCCGTTCTCAAGTAAAATCAACAACAGTTGGAGGTTTGTGCAAATGAGTCTCTAAAGCTTGTTGCAAGCAATGTTCTCATGATTGCGACGCCACCTCCACACGTTCGAGCAGGCGAATGTGCGCACTATCGAGCAGCTGTCCACTTGCAACTCTGCTTACAAAAAACAGGAGTGTGTGTATACCTAGGACAGAGAGGAGATAAGAACAGGGAGACAAAGTACAACTACAGGTGGCCTTCCTGTATGTTGGGGAAAATCAGGAAGAAGAAGAACAGCAGTCAGAAGAAAAGATAGAGGGATAGCATACTGTTGCAACAGATTTTAAAGATAGGAACCCTGTCCAGCCTAAGGTCCACACAGCCCCTATCACATACCCCTCCCCACTTCAGAGAAAACCAAAAGGTTTTCAAAATTCCAAACATCATACTTCAGAAATGTTCTCAGACAGGAAGTGTAGATCTCTCACAAGGAGAGATGTAGCTCCAGCCCACCCTCTGTCGATGCTCCACTTCGGGGTCCCAAAATAACAACAGAAAATAATATTAATAAAAACCTCAGAGGTTGCCCTCTGGTTCTTTTTCAATCTTCATCCTGAGGTCTACTTCTGTCTGTAATGTTATGTCTGCTCCAAAATGAGTCATAAAATCTGCATTACTATTTGCAGTCCCAGGTCTATGCTTTACAGAGAATTTGTACAGCTCTAAGGCCATGTACCATCTCATAATCCTTGGATTCTTTTCTTTCATGATTTGAATCCAACAGAGGTTTATTATCAGTTCATACCTCAAATTCCATACCCCATAAGTAATATCGTAAGGTCTCAACTGTCCATTTTAGGGCCAAACATTCTTTCTCTATAGTAGAATATTTGGTCTCTCTAACATGTAGCTTTCTACTTACCTATATTATGGGATATTCTTCCCCTTCATGTATTTGGGACAAGGCTGCTCCAACACCGGTATTGGAGGCATCAGTCTGTACAATAAAGGGTTTTGAAAAATTGGGACTTTTTAGAATAGGTAAGGAACATAAGGCTGCTTTAATAGCACAAAATGCTTCCTCACATTCTGGGGTCCAAATGACCTTCATAGGTTTATTTTTCTTGGTCAATTCAATTAGTGGACTGGCAAGGATAGCAAATTGAGGAACAAAGCACCTATAATATCCGGCTAAGCCTAAGAAGGACCGGACATGTTTCTAAGTTATAGGGCTGGACTTTTGGCTACTGCATCCACCTTCCCTACTTTGGGTTTCGCCTGCCCTCCTCTGATCAGGGATCCCAAGTATCTGGTTTCTTTCATAGCCAGAGAGCACTTGGAAGGATTAATAGTGAGGCCTGCCTGGGCGATAATGTGTAAAACATCAGTTAGATGTTTTAAATTCTTTACCCATGTGGGACAGAATATAATCACATCATCCAGGTAGGCTGCACTGTAAGACATATGTGGCCAAAGAATTTGGTCCATAAGCCTTTGGAAAGTGTCAGGGGCACCATGAAGATTGAAGGGCATCGTAACAAATTGAAACAATCCAATGGGGGTACTGAAGGCAGTTTTTTCTTTGGCCTCTGCATCCAGCGGGATCTGCCAGTACCCTTTGGTAAGGTCAAGTGTGCTGATGTATTGAACCTGGCTGAGCCGATCGATAATGTCATTGATGCGGGGCATAGTATAACCATCAAATTTTGACATGGCATTTAACCTATGGAACTCGAGATGTATCCTAACCCCGCCATCTTTCTTAGGTACTATTACCATAGGAAATCCCATTTACTGTTTGCTTCTTCTATTACCCCCATTTCTTTCATCTTGTGTATCTCTTTTATAACATCATCTTTTACTTTCTCCGGTAATTTGTAAGGCTTAACTCTTATAGGTACCTTCTGGGTCACATGGATGTGATGTTCTATATCATGCGCCTTTCCTGGTGTATTTGTGAAGGCCCTATTGAAATGTTGTAACACATTTTCTAACTCCACATTCTAGATTTTTGTTTAACAGGGGGTCTGTGACAACCCACCTCTCCCTCTGGGCTGAAACAGCTTTTAGAGAGGTGTCTGTCCTTGGGTATTCGCTGCCACCAGTTGAACTTTCCTTCCGGCACCTCTTTCAAGTGTACAGACTTGAATAATTAAATGTGCTATTGCATAAGTTAAAGTCTGGTAGTGTGCCTTTCTCGGGTGGCGGATGCTACACAGAGTTTACCTCAGCCAGTGGAAAGCAAATATTACCTTAGAAAAATGACATCACAGTCACAACTGTTGAGCAAATAAATAGCTTTTACTTAACAGAAAGTGCACTGAGCATTTACAGGATATATATTTACAACACAAGAGAATAACACTCATACAGGAAAAGTAAACAAATGTTTTTAAATAACAGATGGCAAAAGAAAAAGGCTATTACTGAAATATGCTATCATTAAACTTACCCTTCCCTGTCCTTACAGGAGACACTGGACCCTGTTCTAACTGCCAGCTCCCACGGACATAGCTACAAGGTAGGCTCCAAGCTTATGTTTCCCCTCCCAGCTTCCAAAGCACAAGAGACCCTTCTCTGCCTTTTAGAAGATTATATACTCTGTAGAGAATAGATCATTCCTATTCTCCCTTTAAATGCACCAACCAGCTAACATGTATGTATTTAATTGTCCCAATCAGAGTGAACACCTATCAGTGACCAATTATATTCCCTTTTCACCTTAAGTTTATATTCGAATGATCCAATCCATTCAAACTGCCCTGTGTCCGTGTCTGCAGGTCTATGTGTGTCTGGAGATGTCCACTCAAGATTTATGACCCAGCTCTTATCTAGCAGCTAGGAATTCCACAAGCTGGATGCTGCTGGACAGAGGATTCCAGGAGTGTATTTTTTTTCCAAACTGCTAAAAAAATAAGGCACCTACAGAATCCAAGTCATTAACTCTTTCCTGTCCATTTCTGTCACATTCCCCCCCCCCAAGATAATGAAGGTGTGTCCCTTGGGCCACCCCAAGTGACACAGCTGTTCATGCAATTACTGGGAAGTGCCCAAAAGTATTCAGCCAGGCCATTAGCCCTGCCTAGATAGCCAATCCGCATTTGCATTTTGTTTGCCACTGTGATGCTGGATGGTCATGTTGTATGCCTGCAGTACCAAACTCCAATGTGGCAGTTTACAATTTTGCCCACTGGACCTATGAAGCCAAATCAGGGGATTATGATCTGTGACCACAGTAAATTCTCTCTCATATAGGTAAGGCTGCAGCTTCTGAAGGGCCCACACTATTCCCAAGCATTCCTTCTCAATTGTAGGCGTAGCCTCCTCTCTGAGCAAAAGCCTCCGTACAGAGTACACAACAGGTGCTCCTCCCCTGCTGAGGTAACTTGGCTCAGCACAGCCCCCAGCCCATGATCTGAGGCATCCACATGGACCATAAACTTTAAACTATAATTAGGGCTGGCCAATACAGCTAGGCTGCTTAAGGCCTTTTTTAGCTCCTGAAAAGCAACCTCACAACCTTCTGACCACTTCACTGTATCTGGCTTTCCCTTCTTGGTTAAGTCTGTCAGGTGCTTAGCTAGATCGCTATAGTTGGGAACAAACCTTCAGCAGTACCCTGCTGTCCCTAGAAATGCCCTGACCTGTTTCTTTGTGGTAGGAGTAGGCCAGGCCAGGATGGCATCAACCTTGGCAGGCTCCGGATGGATGTGTCCACTACCCACCCGGTGCCCAAGGTAGGATACTTCTGCCATACCTACCTGGCACTTCTCTGCCTTGACTGTCAGACCTGCCTTCTTTAACCTGTGGAACACATCCCACACATTCTTGATGTGCTCATCCCAGGTCTGGCTGTATATGGCTATATCATCCATATAAGCCAATGCAAACTCACCTACCCCAGACAGAATGCGATCTACAAGCTGTTGAAAGGTTGCAGGTGCATTCTTCATTCCAAATGGCATTACCTTAAATTCGTATAAGCCAAATGGAGTAACAAAAGCTGATCTTTCCCTGGCCGCAGGGGTCAGAGGTACCTGCCAATAGCCCTTTGTTAGGTCTATTGTGGTCAAATACTTGGCTCCCCCCAGTCACTCCAGGGTCTCATCTGTTACGGGCATGGGATAGGCATCAGACTCCATGCAGCTATTAAGCTTCCAGTAGTCCACGCAGAATCATGTGGTGCCATCCCTTTTGGGGATCAGTACCACAGGTGAGGCCCAGGGGCTACTAGATTCCTGGATTATCCCCAGTTCCAGCATCTCTTTGAGCTCCTCTTTCACAGACTGCTTAACATGCTCAGGTACCCTGTAGTGGGACTGTTTCAGGGGAACCTGGGTCCCTGTATCCACATGGTGCTCTGCCATCGTGGTGTACCCCAGTTTCCCTGTAAACATGTCCTCAAATTCTCTCAGCACACTCCTAATTTCTTGCACCTGGGCTGATGTCAGCTGTTCCGAGAGGGTAAGGTTGTCCACAGAGGATGCAATCCTGGCCTCCCCAAGTATGTCCACCAGTGGATCTACCTCAGTTTCCTCCTCTGGGGCACTGCATACAGTGAGGACCATTTCCTCCCCGTCATGGTAGGGCTTCAGCATGTTAACATGATATACCTTTCATTTGCATCTCCTGTCCGGTAGCTCTATCATGTAATTGACATCACTAACCTTTTGGACAATGGAGAATGGCCCCTCCCATGCTGCCTGTAATTTATTGTGTCGGACGGGGATGAGTGCCATCACTTGCTGTCCCACCTCATATTCTCTGGCTCGGGCCCCACGGTCGTACCAGACTTTCTGCCTCTGTTGTGCAGTGGCCAGGTGCTCCTGAGTAAACCCCATGAGCTCCCTAAAGTGGGTCCTGAAGTGCAGGACATACTCCACAACAGACTCCCCTTGGGAGGCACGGTCACCCTCCCATTCATCCCGAATCAAATCTAGGAGCCCCCGCACCCTATGACCAAACAGGAGCTCAAAAGGTGAGAACCCTGTGGACTCCTGTGGGACTTCCCTGTATGCAAATAGGAGATGAGGCAAATATTTGTCCCAGTCTTTCTTATGCTGGTTAGCAAAAGTCCTTAGCATGGTCTTAAGAGTTGAATTAAATCACTCCACTAGACCATTAGCTTGGGGATGGTATGAGGATGTTTTGTGCTGCTTCACCCCACACTTCTCCCACAAACTACTCATTAACCCTGACATAAAATTTTCACCCCAGTCTGACAGTGTCTCCTGGGGAAAGCCCACCCGGCTAAATATTTCCAACAGTGCATCTGCCACTGGTTCTGCCTCAGAGGATGTTAGCACCACTGCCTCTGGGTATCTGGTGGCATAGTCTACAACTACCAGGATATACCGCCTACCAGTGTGACTTGGGGTGCTCAATGGCCCCACTATGTCCACCACTACCCTCTTGAAGGGTTCATCAATAATGGGCAGGGGCACCAAAGCTGCCTTGGCCTTGTCCCCCATTTTCCCCACCCGCTGGCACTGTGGACAAGTCCTGCAATAATTTGCCACATTCTTGCCAATACCAGGCCAGAAGAAATTGTTGGTTAGATGCTTTTTTGTGCGCCTCACCCCCAAGTGTCCTGGAAAAGGAATATCATGGGCAAGGGCCAAAAGCTGCTGATGGTGAACCTTAGGGACTACCAGCTGCTGGAGTACCTCACCATCTAGCCTTTTCTCTCTTGTACATTCTCTGTACAACAGCCCATTGTCCCAGTAAATGGACTCTTTACCCCCTTGAGTATGCTCAGCCCCATGAGCTATTTCCCTCAGTTTTTCCAGGGTAGGGTCAGTTCGCTGTGCAGCACTCAGCTGCCCTCATCTGACCCTTCCCAGTGCCCCTTCTGAAGGAAGTCCTGTGAGCTCCTCTATTTGTGACTGGGGTTCTGGACTGCTGCTTCTAGCCAGCCCTTCCCCTGTGCTAGACACTTCCTCAGCTGCTGAGGGTGTGGCTAGACCACCCAGAGTCAACCCCTCTTCACCCTCAGAAGCTTGCCCTTGTGCCTGACTACGAGTTACAACACACACCAGTTTTTTACTCGGGTCCAAAGCCTTCCCCACAATCATACTTACAGGTAGGTCCTCTACAACTCCCACCTCCTTTTCTCCATGGCCCCCTTCCCAGCTCAGGAAGACTCTAGCCATTGGTAATGGGACTGGTAGCCCTGTGAATGCCCAGACCTTGGAATATTTCCCAGGTACCATCTGCTCTGCCCAAATGAGATCCTGCCTTACCAGGGAGATGTTAGCGCCTGTGTTACTATTCCATTAACAGTAATGGGATGCATATTCTCATCAGAGGAGAGTGGTTCTTCAGACTGGACACACCCTACAAACACACCAGTGCTCTTTTGATCACCTCTGCCCCCATATCTCTGCCCCTTAACCAGTTTCTGAGGGCAGTTATATCTCAAGTGTCCCACTTGATTGCAAATATTACATTTCTTGGGATCTATTTCTTGGGTCCCCTTAGAACCAGAGGACTCCACTTTGGACTCAGGTGCAGGCTGGTTTCCTTTGGGCTGCCCACCATGGGATCCCTTATAACCATGTGCTGCCCCTCCACCATAAGACTTACGTTGTGTGTATGGCCGGCTAGACTGATACTCATCAGCGCTTCCTGCCATCTCTGTGGAAGAGGCGCATGCCCTGTCTATGAGCCATACATGCATGTCCTCAGGTACAATTTTAAGGAATTGTTCTCTCACCAATACATCTTTAATCAGTTCCACAGTAGTTGCTTTAGCCCCCTCCATCCACCTATCAAGGTAAGTACGCCGTTTAACCTGCAGTTCTGCATAACTGTCTTCTGGGCTTTTCTTTAACTCCCTAAATTTCCTTCTATAAGCCTCAGGGGTCAATATAAAATGTTTCAGCAACACTGTTTTCAATTTATCATAAACAGCATAGTCTTCATTACTCATTTTAGAAAATGCATGCAACGCTCTCCCTGTTAGTAAGGGTGTGAGATAAGTTGACCAGGAAGCCTTAGTCAATTTTAATTGGCTGCATACTCTCTCAAATGACCTTAAAAATAAGTCAATGTCATCTCCCTCTTGAAACTGAGGGAACAATTTAGAATTCATTTTGGCTTCATGAGGTAAACTCACTCCACCATTACTCATGGTTTGCTGGCTGCGCAGGTAATCATCTCCTTCTCGTGCTGTAGTTCTTTTTATCTTTCTTCGCGTTCTTTCTCCTTTTTCTGATGTTCTTTCTCTTTTTCCTGACATTCTTTCTTTCTTTCTGTCTGCCAGTCTCTTTTCTTCAAGTTCTTTCTCTGCTTCCTGTCTTCTGGTCTCTGCTTCCCATCTTTTTGCTTCAGCTTCCAATCTTTTTGTTTCTGCATCCAACCTTCTTGTTTCTGCTTCAGCATCCAGTCTTTTCACCTCCAATGCCCTTTCTTGCAGCACCAGCTGCAGTCATAGTGCCTCAAGCTGGTTTTGGGAGGTCTGCTGCCTCAGTTCCTGACTCACCCTCAGCGACTGTCTGCTTCAGATCATGTGCCAAGAGAGTAGCTATGAGGTCTGCCTTTTTCTTCTGCTTTAGACCTTCAGGCTTAATCCCCTTTTCCTGGCACCTTTCAAAAAGCTGTGGTACAGTAAGTGAGTCATACTCCGTGGAGCTCAAGCTCTACAGCTACACTTTACTGTGCTAACTAGAAACAAATAAAACTGTTGTACAAATGTATCCACTTATATATCCTGTTTTGCAACGCTAAGGTAACTGTTCCACTGGCAAACTCTGTATCTCAGTGTACGCAGTCCGCTATCATCATCCCACCACTGCCACCAATATGTGACAACCCACCTCTCCCTCTGGGCTGAAACAGCTTTTAGAGAGGTGTGTGTCCTCGGGTATTCACTGCCACCAGCTGGACTTTCCTTCCAGCACCTCTTTCAAGTGTACAAACTTGAATAATTAAGCGATGCAATTACTGAAGTTAAAGTCTGGTGGTGTGTCTCTCTTGGGTGGCGGATGCCACACAGAGTTTACCTCAGCCAGTGGAAAACAAATATTACCTTAGAAAAATGACATCACAGTCACAACTGTTGAGCAAATAAATAGCTTTTACTTAACAGAAAGTGCACTGAGCATTTACAGGATATATATTTACAACACAAGAGAATAACACTCATACAGGAAAAGTAAACAAATGTTTTTAAATAACAAATGGCAAAAGAAGGCTAGTTCTGAAATATGCTATCATTAAACTTACCCTTCCCTGTCCTTACAGGAGACACTGGACCCTGTTCTAACTGCCAGCTCCCACGGACATAGCTACAAGGTAGGCTCCAAGCTTATGTTTCCCTTCCCAGCTTCCAAAGCACAAGAGACCCTTCTCTGCCTTTTAGAAGATTATATACTCTGTGGAGAATAGATCACTCCTATTCTCCCTTTAAATGCACCAACCAGCTAACATGTATGTATTTAATTGTCCCAATCAGAGTGAACACCTATCAGTGACCAATTATATTCCCTTTTCACCTTAAGTTTATATTCGAATGATCCAATCCATTCAAACTGCCCTGTGTCCATGTCTGCAGGTCTATGTGTGTCTGGAGATGTCCACTCAAGATTTATGACCCAGCTCTTATCTAGCAGCTAGGAATTCCACAAGCTGGATGCTGCTGGACAGAGGACTTCAGGAGTGTATTTTTTTTCCAAACTGCTAAAAAAAATAAGGCACCTACAGAATCCAAGCCGTTAACTTTTTCCTGCCCATTTCTGTCACAGGGTCAATTATTATTGGAGTTTTAAGGCCTTCTGTCTCTAATCTATCATACACCAGGTCCATCTCATTTTCAGATGTGGTAGGGCATACGCACATATTTGAATTCCTATCTGAGCGCTCACACCATTTCTTCAGAAGATTTGCATGATGCACCTTGAATTTCTGTCTTCTGTCTGGTACTTTCACTTCATAATTCACAGGCCCAGTTTGCCTTTGTACCACATATGGACCCTGCCATTTCATGGACAGTTTATTATCAGTAGAAGGAAGCAACAGAAGAACACTGTCCCCTGGGTAGAATTGCTTGCTACCGACCCCCAAATCATATTTATCTTTCTGGTACTTCTGCTTCTTCTGATTCTGATAATGCACTAGTTGGACATATGTTGCCACCCTTTGGCACATCTGTGTTACATATTCAAGGGTTGCAGAGGTGTCTACAGTTTTTCTTCTTCCCACTGCACCTTGATCACATTCAGGAGGCCTCTAGGATTCTTGCTTCAGTTCAAAGGGCGAGAAACCTGTAGACGCCTGAGGAACTTCTCTGTACACAGACAGTAGTAGTAGATACAGATCCCAGTGTTTCCCTTCATCCACTACATATTTTTGAATAATTTTCTTCAACATTTTATTGAAATGCTCTACCAGTCCATTGGTCTGAGGGTGGTATGGGGACGTATATACATCTTCCACCCCTAGGGCATGGTAGAGATGCTTCAACAAGATTGAACAAAAATTGGTACCTCTGTTGATAAGAGTAACTTTAGGTATCCCTGCCTTACTAAAAAATTTCAAAAGTTCCTCTGCTACCTTTTCAGCTGTAATGGTACATGGAGGGATAGCCTCTGGAGACTTGGTAGCATAATCACATATTACTAGGGCAAGTCTATTGCCCTTAGTACTCTTGGGTAGGGGCCCTACAATGTCCATGGGTACCCATTCGAAGGGAGTGGTCACCGGTGGCAAGGACTGCAGATGGACTTTGTCTTTCTTATTAATAAGGGCCGCTTTCTGGCAATCACTACAACTCTTGCAGTAGTCTGCTACTTGTTCATGAATACTTGGCCAGTAAAACCATCGTAGCAGCCTGCTGAGAGTCCTGTCCCTACCTGCATGCCCTGCACAGGGGACATCATGGGCTAAGTAAATTAAGTTATCATGGTATTGATTAGGGACTATCAGTTGGTCTATACATTCTCTAGTTTTGGGATTTGTACACTACCTATACAGTACAGCTTCCCTTGCTGGATCTTACAGAGGATTTGTAGAATCTACCTCCTCTGTGACAACCTGTGAAAACAATGGTGTTCGAGACAGGTCTTGCTTTTGATCATCAGCAAAAGAATCCTGTGTAACCCCCACCCAGGTATGCCATTTCCATCTTGACAGCAATACCAGGTGGGCTGGGTTCGGGGAGGAATATGTCACTCAGCACATTGGCTAGGTTTGGCTACTCTGAAACAGGGGCACCCAAGTAACTCCAGACAAAGGAAGCAATAACTGTAATGTCCAATACCAGAAGTGGGATTCTAAAGTGTGGCTTTTATTCACATCCAACAGAACAAATAAAGCATAGATGAACCCCAACGGGGCTGCACTCCTGGTAATGCAGATTTAAGGAGACCAGAACACATCCTCATTCACTTTAGCCCTTAGGCTCTGAAACACACTGGGCACACAGCCTGAACTTGTACGCTGCTCTGAGTTTTCCCTGGCTCAGCTCCCCTACCAGCCACTTGGACACTCTACATATAGCATGGAAACATATGCTGGTGGCTCCCTAAACCAACTATGAGCACTTCTGCTCCATAAGGAGAATCTTCCTCATCAATCCCACGTCTGGGTATTTTCCTTAGGCACTGGCCAAGTACCTGAGAGAAAGCAACAGGTGTCCCAGAGCAAATCCATAGAGGTGAATTTGGTTACTACTGATGGGGGGGTCTCCCACCTCTCACTCCCATAATTCATACCTGCCCATTTCTCTGGAATGTAACACCTCGTCCTTTAACACACTTTGCTGTATAGATTCTTTTTAAATGTATTTCACATCCAATCTACTGTCTTTACATCCCCTTTGTGCTGGACTTGAACATACTTAATAAGTGGCTTTGTCCATTACTCTAGACCCCCCACAGAGTTAAGCAGTCCAATCCCCACATCTTCCAAACTGTACTTGGCTGTCTTTTCCTGACCCCACAGTAACAGTCCCTTTAGTTTCATCTTGATGCAGGTGAAAACACATGGCCCTTTAGCAGAGTGAACTCACCCTTCGGTTGCAGGTGCCCCACAGGCATTTCCTCCTCAAGGAACTCTCTTCCAGAGCTTCTGGTGACTCAGCATGAACTTAAACAAGGCAGCTTCTTTTCCCTAGCCAACCAAGGGGGTTTGCCCCTGGAAGCAGGTGGATTCCTTCCCCCATCCCCATAGGGATGGGGCCCTGAACCATTGAAAGCAGTCTCCACCACTTCAATATTCTCTTATTGTGTTTCTCTTCAGGTGAGAACACACACCTATACCAAAATAATAGCTCTTTGTCAGAGCTTAGAGCTCTGAGGGCCTGCTTACAGCAGAGCACCTCTTTCAGACTGCACACACTCTACTGAACATTACAGAGTCTACTTCAAATTCCCCAATGTTCTACGCTAACCTCCAACTGCAGCATTCCAGTGTGGCTTATGCAGCTGCGACAGTTCTAAAGGATGTCATCCCTCAGTCTCAGCTGAGACTGAGAACAGAGTGAGACAGTGTGAAATCCATTTAACTGGAGTTTCACAAGTTGCCTTCCCTGCCTACCACTAGGTCTTACTGGGATTCTAGTAACCCCGGGTAACAGGGGGGTTACATTCACCCTGGGCCAGGAAAATGACTGTCTGCAGTCATTATTTACCCGACCTAGGCCATCCTACCGTATGTGTTACCTACAGAGAGTGGTGATCAGGCCCCCTCCTACCATGTGCTAGGCACAGGCAGACAACACTAAGGGCCTAGAGGTCTTCGGCTGACATATCAGCCTCTACTCTACCTGCTGACTATGGGTACCTAGTGGCTCCGGTAGAATTGTCCAGAGCATAGCCCTAATAGATCAGTACTGCAACCCCTACTGCAGTTCAGTGCCACATCCTGTCTATCCCCCCAGCCCTCTAGGGAAAATCTGTCTGCCTCTAACTTAGAATTCCCAAAGCAAAACAAACAGTGGACCTCCCCGACCCTGGACACCATGCAACCACACACTAAGAACTAATACCATACACTATGCATTACTCCCACATTCCCCCACAACCATACCTGTGGAAGGAAAAAGTTACACACAGTAACAACAACAACAACAGTACTTTAAATACTACACTCTAAAGTACTACTGAGGAACTCCGATGAGTCCCTCCTCCTCTTCTTGTCTTCTCTTCTATCTTCTTCAGAAACACCTGCAAGAAAAAGAAAGACAACACACACTACTAATCTGCATACACAGTCTATCTAAACCCCTACCATCAAAACACTGGAGAATCCCAAAAAGATTTTTTTTTAGAAAAGTAGAAAAAACAGTAAACATTAGAAAACAATGACATTATTTACAATACACCATATTTGGGGATGGAGTGCCCTAAAAGTCCCATCTAGTGACCACAGTGCCCAAAGGTAAGTCCATTAAAGAGTCTCTCCTGGGCTGGAGCCCGGTAAAGCACAGTTCTAGCAGGCCAAAGTCCTGAAGGGGAGAGTCTTTGAGGACAGTTCAAACATCTGTAGTCTGCTAGTGTAGGGTGTGTACTGCAATGTCATAAGAATAGAAAAATCTGGACTTATCAGTCCCTTGTAGAATGAAAATGGTACCACACCTGGTCCTCAGCCGAAGACTCTCCCTGGCAGCATTTTTCCGATACAGCTGGGTGGACATCTTCTGGGAAACTACAGGAGGGCACATCTTGAAACTGCTGGGTTGATGTCATCTCTGGAGATGGAACCTTGGAACAGGAACAAAAAGGAAAACAGCTGGTATGAAGTCATCTGATACCCAGGCGATGAATCAGGATACAGTTGGGCTGGTGTCCTCTCTGGATCTGAAGTCATCTGGTGGGCCAGTCGATGGATTCTGGAAAGCCAGTACACTGTAGAACTGATGAATGTGGGGCACCTGAGTCCTGGACATCCAGACTGGTGGAACAACATAGGTATGGCAATAGCTGGAGTGGCAGCACTGGCTACAACTGCTCTGCTTTCCATTTGGTAGGCATGGGCACATTCTCAGGAAGGTCTTTGCATTGTGGCCAACAGCAAAACGGGTCAGGTGCTTGAATTATTACCCAATCTGGGTGCTCATAATTCACACTGTGAAAGGTTTCACATCCCTCTCCATCCACAATTTGAACAGTGTCCTTAAACAGTGTTCTGCCTGTTTTCCACTGGCTGTATTTTTTGTGAAACATTCTGTTCTTGACATGCCTGCTTGCACCAGGATGCACACATTTTATTTCTTCTTCCCAAATCCAGGATTTCCAGCTTTTTTCAATCTCCTCCCAGACTTTCCGAGGAAAAGTAGGAAAGGACATCTCATAGATTTCATTCACCTTCCTACGGACCAGTCTTTCCTCTTTACTAGCTTTGGTCAACCTGAGACCTCTGGCCTGGCTTGGGGGCAGCCAGTCCTGGTTCTGCCAGCTACGCATTCTTACTGACACAAAAAATGAATCCTTGGCTTCTTCTTGCACAGCCAGGGCAGTGGAATCACCACTCTCTTCCATGCGTTCCTCTGAGGCAAGAGCTTGAGGCTGTGTACCAGTTTCTTTTTCACAAGGCCACATAGGTTCCCCCTCTTCTTCTTCCTCACTGAGAATCTGTGCCCAGGAGTGAGCATTCGTCCTCACTCCTGAGACTGTCCACTCTTCACTAGGTGCAGAGGTCGAAATCTCCCATTCAAAGGCCTCCCTCATCTTGTCTTCACCTATGAGACTTGGGCTAGGCCCCTCTCTCCAAGGGTCTACTGATGCTCTTCCTGAAATGTCTCTCTGTGACTCAGACTCCGGAACATCAGCGCATTGATCTGTCTGTAAATCTGGACCCTCTAGGTTTGTGCCACACTCTGAGGGGCCTTCTTCAACAGGCTCCATCTGGTGCTGTGTGCTGCCAACTGCAGATTCTTGAACTTTTGTCCATGTGGGAGCCAAATGAATTCTGGGCACTTTAAATAAACCATATTTCTCTAGTCACCCAGAACAGTGAGGTACCACGAAGACGTCCCTTCCAGCATTTAAGCACATCAAACATACTTGCACTGGATATCCAGGAATCACCACATGAGGAGGCAGTCATCCCCCATAGTAACATCTCTCAATGCCCCTTAACTTGTTAACTTCTACTGCTATCACAGCCCGGGCATGATCCGGGTAGTGGGCTGGTCCTGAAGCCATAACTGCAGAGAAAACAAACAACGCTCACTGTTATTGAAAGTCCCACATCACTGAAAACTTTCTTTTTCTTTCAAAATGGCTCCTCTGCTGCTGTGTTTACATTACTACCCCACCCTGTAATGGCGGCGGCAGCACTCCTATGCATCAACATTCTGGAATTGGGTCAAGCCACTGCGCATCCGATTTACACACTCTACTGATAACTTTGATCAAACTGCACAAACTTGCACTGTTCTTTTTCCTAGCACATTTATATGATTTACCACGGACTTTTCACTTGCTGAAGACATTGCTCTACCTTACAGTCCCTTAAAGCCTCAGTATTTCATAGCACAGGATTGCCTATAATTCTTGCTGCATATCTGATACAACTCACAGTCTCTCTCATGGCTTTGAAAATTATACTGACGCTGAACCTATAATTATGCTCACAGTTGGTTGCTTAAAATTCTTGCTTTTGCTGGTAAAACTTAACACAGTCCTTCTTTGCAAAGCAATTACACTGCTACACACAGATTCAGCTGGCTTTTGGCAAAATCACTTAGTTTGAGCAATTATTTCTGTTGGTACTCACTGTTATCAGTAGCTGTTTGCTGCGATGGAAAATGGCCTGCAGCCAGTCTTGGAGGCCTCTGGAAAGAAGCGGGTTGGCAGTCCTGCCGTTTGTCCCTCTGAACACCACACTCACAGTCCAGTTGATCGAGATGCGGGTTGAGCCCGAATTTAAACAGAAAATTCATTTTTTTACACTTTTACAGCACTTTCAGTCACCGCGATGCTCCTCCTAGCAAGTCAGTATGCACACTCCACTCACTCTCCCTCTCGAATGCTGTGCAGTCGCTCTAAAGGTGGCTTGGGGCGGGACTGATTGCAGTCTCACCAATCACTCGACGCCATGCAAATGAGTCTCTTTTCCTCTTGTGCTCTTCTCCTGACTGCGATCATCAAGCAGGTAAATTTAAACTGCAAAACCACACTTTTTTTTTCTTCAACGACTCCTCGGCGGGAGCCCATTTCAACAATTTTTCATGGCCATTAAGCACAACAAGTCTCTCAGTTCACAAGGAAGCATTTCCAACATCTAAGGCACAATTTTCCTTTTGCTACCCATAGTTTTCCACACTTTTCTTTGTCACAAACACTTTTAAAAGCTGGCAAACGCTGTAATTTGATGCAGGACAAGGGCATACACTCTCAGGCTTTACTGCTCCTTGGTAAACAGTTGGCATTTTAATAGCAGCACATGGATAACAGCACACAGTGGCACATTAGTTAACATTGCTTCAGCTTTTTGGGCTACCTACTGCCAGATAACCAAAATGCTAGCCTTTGTCCGAGCGACTCTTCTTACATTCCTCCCTAAATTCCAAACCCAAATCCTCAGCGGTGCCTCCATTTTTGTAACCCCCACCCAGGTATGCCGTTTCTATCTGACAGCTCTACCTGGTGGGCTGGGTTCAGGAAGGAATATGTCACTTGCAAGTATTATTAGGTTTGTTGCTCTGCAACAGGGGCACCCAAGTAACTCCGGACAAAGGAAGCAATAACTGTAATGTCCAATACCAGAAGTGGGATTCTAAAGTGTGGCTTTTATTCACAACCAACAGAGCAAACAAAGCATAGGTGGACCCCCACAGGGCTACACTCCTGGTAATGCAGATTTAAGGAGACCAGAACATATCCTCATTCACTTTAGCCCCCAGGCTCTGAAACACACTGGGCAGACAGCCCAAACTTGTACGCTGCTCTGGGTTTTCCCTGGCTCGGCTCCCTTGCCAGCCACTTGGACACTTTACATATAGCATGGAAACATATGCTGGTGGCTCCATAAACCACCTATGAGCACTTCTGCTCCATAAGGGAATCTTCCTCATCAATCCCACATCTGGGAGCATGACAGGGAACTGTATCAATTAAAGCAGAAAGAAGTGGGGAAGGCAGTCAGAATAGTAAAGGCCCAAACCGAGGAAAAAATAGCCAACTCAGTTAAGAAGGGGGATACATCTTTTTATAGGTACATTAGGGAGCATAGAAAGGTTAAGGGAGGGATAGTGAAGATTAATAAAGGAGAGGGGAGCTGGGCAGAGGGAGACAGTGAAAAGGCAGAGATACTGAATGAATACTGTTGCTCAGTATTCACAAAAGAAGATGATGAGGAGTTACCTAAACCAGACAATAGAAACACTCTGGGTAGGGGGGTTGACACCAGTCCATTCACAGAATAAAGAGTCCTGAAAGAATTCCTAAAACTCAAGGAGGACAAAGCAATGGGGCCTGATGGGATTCACCCCAGAATCCTAAAAGAACTAAGGGAGGACCTAGTGACACCACTGACCATGCTTTTTAACAAATCATGGCAGAATGGGGTGGTACCTGAGGACTGGAGGAGGGCAGATGTGATTCCCCTTCACAAAAGTGGGAGCAAGGCAGAAGCAGGAAACTAAAGACCTGTAAGTTTGACCTCAGTGGTAGGGAAAATGATGGAATCACTTCTGAAAGAAAGAATTGTTGAGTACCTAGAGGCCAGCGGGGCACAGGACCCAAAGCAGCATGGATTTACAGCAGGAAGGTCATGTCAGATGAATCTAATTGATTTCTTTGACTGGGTGACCAAAGTAATAGACCAGGGAGGGGCTGTGGATATGGCCTACCTAGACTTTAGCAAGGCATTTACACAGTCCTGCACAAAAGAATAATAATCAAGTTAGCCAGCCTGGGAGTGGGTCCCAGGGTGGTAGCCTGGGTAGCAAACTGGCTGCACAACAGGACACAGAAGGTAATAGTGAATGGAACACATTCCGAAGAAAGGGAGGTTACTAGTGGAGTACCTCAGGACTCAGTACTGGGTCCAGTCCTCTTTAACATCTTTATAAGTGACATTGCAGAGGGTCTGGAGGGAAAGGTATGCCTCTTTGCAGATGACACAAAGATCTGTAACAGAGTTGATACACAAGAGGGGTAGAAAGGATGAGAAGGGACTTGACAAGGCTGGAGGAATGGTCAGACATATGGCAACTTAGATTTAATGCAAAGAAGTGCAAAGTAATGCACCTGGGAAACAAAAACCAAGGAGAAGAGTACACAATAGTAGGGGAGGTACTTAACAACAACAAAAATGGAAAGGGACCTGGGGTTAGTCATATCAGATGACCTAAAGGTGGATAAGCAATGTGAGAAGTCGATAAGGAGAGCCAGGGGGATACTGGGATGCATAGGAAGGGGCATCACAAGTAGAAAAAGGGAAGTGGTTATCCCTCTATACAGACAGTTGGTGAGACCCCATCTGGAGTACTGTGTGCAGTTTTGGAGAACTCATCTACGCAAAGACATAGACAGGATGGAAGCAGTCCAGAGGAGGGCAACTAAAATGGTGCAGGGTCTGCATCAGAAACCATATGAAGAGAGCCTGAGATATATATATATATATATATATATATATACACACCCTTGATGAAAGGAGGGATGGGGGGACATGATAGAAACTTTCAAGTACCTCAAGGGAATCAACAAAGTCCAGGAGGGTAGCATCTTTCAGAAAAAGAAATGTGTAAGAACAAGGGGGCACAATTTAAAGATGGAAGGGGAACAGCTCAGGGGTCATGTGAGGAAACTTTTTGTCATGGACAGAGTGGTGAACACATGGAACCGCCTTTCTGGAGAGGTCGTTGGGTCTAAAACAGTGGGGGAATTCAAACATGCATGGGACAGACATAAGGCAATTATAGTGGGGGGTTGCAGGAAGTAGGCTGTTGGTTAACTAGAATCTGCAGCTTATCCAGTAGGTAGGGAAATGGGCAGACTGGGTGGGCCAAGTGGTCCTTATCTGCTGTCAAAGTCTATGTTTCTATGTTTCCTCAGGCACTGGCCAAGTACCTGAGAGAAAGCAACAGGTGTCCCAGAGCAAATCTGTAGAGGTGAATTTGGTTACTACTGATGGGGGGGCTCCCACCTCTCGCTCCCATAATTCATACCCGGCCATTTCTCTGGAATGTAACACCTCATCCTTTAACACACTTTGCTGTATCGATTCTTTTTAAATGTATTTCACATCCAATCTACTGTCTTTACATCCCCTTTGTGCTGGACTTGAACATACTTAATAAGTGGCTTTGTCCATTACTCTAGACCCCCCACAGAGTTAAGCAGTCCAATCCCCACATCTTCCAAACTGTACTTGGCTGTCTTTTCCTGACCCCACAGTAACAGTCCCTTTAGTTTCATCTTGATGCAGGTGAAAACACATGGCCCTTTAGCAGAGTGAACTCATCCCTTGGTTGCAGTTGCCCCACAGGTGTTTCCTCCTCAAGGAACTCTCTTCCAGAGCTTCTGGTGCCTCAGCACAAACTAAAACAAGGCAGCTTCTTTTCCCTAGCTGGACCAAAGGGGTTTGCCCCTGGAAGCAGGTGGATTCCTTCCCCCCCATCCCTGCAGTGATGGGGCCCTGAACCATTGAAAGCGGTCTCCACCACTTCAATATGCTCTTATTGTGTTCCTCTTCAGGTGAGAATACACACCTATACCAAAATTATTGCTCTTTTTCAGAGCTTAGAGCTCTGAGGGCCTGCTTATAGCAGAGCACCTATTTCAGACAGCACACACTCTACTGAACTCTACAGATTCTACTTCAAATTCCCCAATGTTTTACTCTAACCTCCAACTGCAACATTCCAGTGTGGCTTATGCAGCTGCAACAGTTCTAAATGATGTCATCCCCTCAGTCTCGGCTGAGACTGAGGACAGAGTGAGACAGTGTGAAATCCATTTAACTGGAATTTCACAAGCTGCCTTCCCTGCCTGCCACTAGGTCTTACTGGGATTTTAGTAACCCCGGGTAACAGGGGGGTTACACATGCACAACACTTTTTTATCAGAGTATCATCATACATCAAGTCCCTCTTTTGAGTCCATTTTGCTTTATCATTTCTCTTCTCTCTCTTTGGTTTCTTTGTTTTCTCAGGTGGATCAAATAGTTCCTCATCAAAGGGAAATACCTCTGGTAAACTCTGCTCTTGCTTTGCCTGAGCCCGAGTTGTTACAGCATATACTGCAGTTGCTGAGGAAAACACGTCTTCAAAAAGGGGAAAATCATGTCCCAATATGAAAGGCGCTGGTAACCATGGAACCAGTCCCACCTTTATTTGTTGAATACGGTCATGCACAGTTATTACTGTGTCTTTCAGGGGGGGCAGTAATGTACATCACCATGTATACAGGTGACTCCTGTTTGGTCTTTCTCAGTATTCCCTTGTTTCATGAGGTTAGCTCGTACCAAGGTGTGTCTACTCTCTGAATCAATTAAGGCAAGTACATCTTTCCCTTCTCTCTTGATGGAAGTTACATATTGTCCCCAGTTAGCCAAGACCAGGTGGGTAGGGTCACTGTTCTTCTTTGGACAGTACCTAGCTACAGTATGTGTCCCTTTGTTTGACACTCTCGACATATAATATCAGGGTTATGATGTCTGACAGATCTGCCCATTCTGGTTCCAGTATTGGTACCAGTGCTACTGGAAACATTACTGATGGAAGAGGTAGTTAAAGGTCTTACCATGTGTGGGGAGGTATTTTTCCCCATGTGTCCTTTCTGATGTTGTGGGTGGGCAGTCACAAAGTCCTCAGCAAGATTAATCGCTTTCTCTGCTGTCTCGGGGCAGTGCTCCCTAACCCACATCTGAATGTCATGGGGCAATATCTTAATGAACTGTTCTAATACTATAGTTTCAACCACTTAGTCCATGGTCTGCACTGTGGGCTGTAGCCATTTCTTACAGAGATCTTGCAGGCTTGCATATGCTTCTTGGGGGGAATCCGCTGTCTGGTATCTGAAGGTTCTAAATCTCTGCCAATATGTCTCTGTACTGATGTCATAGTGCTTTAAGATTGCCTGATGTACATGATCATAGTTGGCTGCATGTCTATTTTCTACATGACTGTAGGCTAGTTGAGCCTTCCCTGTAAGGTAACAGGTTAATTGAACCATCCATTTGTCCCTGGGCCACCTACATGCAGTTGCAACTCTTTCAAATGTAGTAATATAAGCTTCAATATCATCATTGTCTGCAAATTTAGAAAGTTTATTGTCTCTGGGTCCATCATTAGGGGGTTCTGATGATTTGTCCCTAGAGCTTGTATAGCCTGAAGCGTGTCCACTCACCTGGCTTCACTTTGAAGATGATCCCTTTCTCGTTGCTTCTCCATATCTATTTGTCTCACACATAACCACCACATAAGGTCCTGCGTATCAGTGGGAGGTACCTCTTCCTCTTCTTCTTCACCAGAGAGGACATCGTCTCCTCCTGTAGCACCTTCTATGTTCTCCTTCACTTCCTTCTTAGTCTCTCATCTTCTTACATCCCCCAAATCAGTGGGTAAGGGAATCTGATATTGTTCTGTCATTTTCCTTGTCAGAACACCACTAGGTTTGGGGTCCTCCACCTTGTCCAGCTACATCTGGAACCTCCTGGATAACTCTGACAATATCCACCAAGAATACGACCTCAAACTCTCGGAATACCACTCTGACACCAAGTGTGAGTTGTGGGTATTAATTGAGTCCAACACACTGTCAAGATGCAAAGAATAAATCCACAATTTATTTAAGCAGCAGTAATAAACATAAGTGGACTTTAGGTGACAAAGAAATAAACTAAAAAAAAAAAATATTCCACAATGAACAGCACTGGAGGACTGAAGATTCACCTAGAAACAGGCTAGATGACCGGTAGGTTCAGCGCCCTACCAACAACTGAATTAGTGCTATATTCAGTGTTTATTTATACCAATAAGAAACCATGTGATCAGATGGGCTCTGCCCCTTTTTCTTAAAAGTCTGTAAAACAAACTGAAAATGCCTTAATTTTTTATCAAGTTGTACATAAACATGAATCCTATAACATACATAATGTGCACACATCAATAGGAGTCATTATTTCTCTCAGATACACATTTTTGTAAGGTTTCCCAGGGAAACAAGCTCCTCCCATCTGCTTCTGTCATAAATAAGGACTTGGAAGGGCCGGCTGGCTCTATAGAGGAACATAATGCTAAAGAAAGGTCCTGTGCCCTAAACCAGCTGCAAAGTGAAAATATAAACAACTCTCAGGTATACCTTCATTTTCCATTCTGGTTGTTTTACCCTTTTTACACAGAGGTTTGAAAGGAAAAACCCAAATGCCTTTGAGTCTATCATATGCTACCTTACAGGGAGCCAAAATGCAGCTGAAACTGGCAAAGGTATAGAAATTATCAGTTAGCTTGCAAGCCCTAGTTATATGGACCTATGCTGCCTTGCTGCAGGGTTTATGTGTAACTTATGGCCTTTTTAACTTGCCTTTAAGACATGCAAGCATCTATTTACAACATTACCCCTGTTTTGGGGCCATTCTCAAGTAAAATCAACAACAGTTGGAGGTTTGTGCAAATAAGTCACTAAAGCTCATTGCAAGCAATGCTCACATGACCACGACACCACCTCCACACGTTCGAGCAGGCGAATGTGCACACTATTGAGTGGCTATCCGCTCGTAACTCTGCTTACAAAAATGGGAGTGTGTGTATATTTAGGACAGAGAGGAGATCATAAGAATAGGGAGACAAAGAACAACTACTGGTGGCCTTCCTGTATGTTGGGAAAAATCAGGAAGAAGAACAGCAGTCAGAAGAAAAGATAGAGGGATAGCATACTGTTGCAACAGATTTTAAAGATAGGAACCCTGCCCAACCTAAGGTCCACACAGCCCCTATCACAATACTGAGACAGCCTCTGTCACTTGACTTTTGGCCGACACACAGCACTCCCCTTCACTCTGCTTTTGGCCAACACACAGCACTCCCCTCAAGCAGTCATGTCACTTTGTAAATCACTGATAAGGCCTCCTCTGGAGTACTCATTGCAGTGCCCACATTGAAATTACAGTATAGGTGCTTGAAGAGATGGTGCTATTGGGTTGACTTCAGATTATAGAGCTGGCGCCTGGTGTAAAGCCAGGAGCTGGCAAAGGTTTTTCAAGTCTGAATGGGAGTATAGGGAGGGTAGAGTGGAACAACTGTAGTTGGTTTCTTAACATTGATTGCCTCCCTGGATCATTGGTTAGTGGGGTGTGCTAATATTTAGTTCAGCTGATTTGCACCAGTCAACCCAAAAGTTTAACTTTGGCACCAAATGTTCGTGAGGGTATATGAGAATCAGACCCCAAAAGTTCAACGTGTTTAGTTCTCAACTAGACCTGAACTTTCAGCTCTACTTTCATGATGCACTTGGACTCCAGCTGGCCCTAGTGTGGCTGAAAGACTGTTGTATCCCATGTATACAGTACCTACTGCACCGTGGTCAAGGTCAGACACCTACAATAGCAGGCAGATGATGGCTGCCTGGAAGCTGTATGTACTGTAGAACAATTTGGAAGCAAAGTCATCCAGTAGTTTTCCTATTGAACAGTATGTGTTAACTAAGCTGGAATGTGAAGCACAGCATTTTTTTAATGAGGTTACATAAGATATCCATTTACAATACAGTACATGGCCCTTTTTTTTTGAACCACGCCTCAACACAGCTGTGGTGTTTGCACAGAAAAGGTGATGAAGGTTTATCGCTGATAACAGTACTGTTTCTTTTCTACACTTTTCAGCTATCACAGACATGCAAGATCAAGTAGGCCCTGGCTGTCAAAGATAAGATGCTTCCTATGAGACACATCACATTTTGCTACTGCTGAGGCGAGCTGACACTTCTTCAGCTTACTGACCCTAAAATTTGAGCAAGACAGAATTTTCTGACAGTGGGTATTGTATCTGCATCAAACTATACAGCAAGAATGTGGTCTAGTCCTTTGGAACTCACTGTCATAGGATAGAATGTTGGGCTTATAGCTGCTATTTGGTTATAATTTTCTTTTTCAGTTCATATTGTTATCTGTGCTGTGTTAGTTTTTTTTTCAGGGTACCTCATACCCAGCTCCATCTCTGCCTAGTGGGCCATTTGTTCTGAAAATATTTATTAATTGATTCATTGATATCTTTGATTGCAAGATGATCCCACTAGGAACATGCTTGTTTACTGGTATGACCCATAACACTAGGGAAATACAGTACATACAGGATAACAGGAGGGTAAAACATAAAGCACAATTAATTCATACAAGGACATGAGGCAGGGTTCTTGTAACATGAATGAATTTGAGCTGCTCTAGTAGTTTGTGCTTTAAGCTATGTTAAAAGTTCAAGGAGTTCAGCTTCTCATGCATGATGTAATGGAGAGTACCCTATCCTGGGGCTACATAAGCAAATGAACGTTGAACCGTGCAGGTTTAACAGAAAAGAACAGACAGTAGGTTATCTGCATATAGTAGCAACAGCTACCTAAGCCTATTAATGATATCTATCTGTCTATCTGTCTGTCTGTCTGTCTGTCTATCAATCATCACAACAAAGCTGAGTCACTGCAATGCAATTTGCTCTACTGTATGTCAATAACATTGTTTTGTACACCAATGGCTGGAACAAGGACATAGTTCAGACTTCCCTTAAATAGGCATTCAATGATGTCCTGGTATATCTACTACAGAATAAGATTGTTTTTTATCTTAACTCCGCTAAAACACAGGTGATGATTTTGGGTTCCAAACACAGATCATGTAGAAGTTTTATTGTAAGGACATCTCAAAAGTCATTGAGCTGAAGCTCATTTCCAATAGTATCCATTTAAAAGAACAGCTGTTTAGTTCTCTGAATCTGGTAACTTTCGACAACTAAATAATCAAAACTCTGTAAAGTTACACATATTTAATTATTCTTTGTTAACTGGGTAAGGCCCACTAGGCACAACTGCCTGTTGTCAGGGGTGACCCAGGAGCTCTGAGCTGGTTGACTGACTTGCTAAGAATCACACAGTATGCAAGTGGAGGTTGTGGGAATCTAACCCATGTCTGCTGGATGTACAAAGCTCATTCACAGCTTATTATTTTAACCACTAGGCTATACTGCCAGCTTACAGTATTTAGGATTACAGTTTGACTCTGAAATATGGATGATTGAATTCAAACAGCGATCCAGTGGACTGAGAAAAGGTGGACATGGTGCACTTGCACAATAACGGAGGAAAGGAAGAGCCGAGTAACTATCATCCAGTCAGTCTTACCTCAGTGGTAGGTAAGATTTTGTAGGCACTCCTAAAAGAAAGGATAGTTAAAAACCTTGCGAATAGTGGTCTACAGGATGACAGACAGCATGGGTTCATGGAGGGAAGGTCATGCCACACAAACCTGATCAAATTCTTCGATTGGGTGATGAAGGTGAGTGAGCAGGCAGGAGCGGTGGACGTGGCCTATCTGAACTTCAGAAAGGTCTTTGACTCCATCCCTCACAGGAGACTGGTGAGCAAGTTAGGCAGTTTGGGGGGGGGACAAATTGGATGGACAATTGGCTGGGTGACAGAGGTCAAAGGGTGGTGGTAAATGGGGTTCACTCCAGGAAGAAAAGGGTGGCAAGTGGGGTACCACAGGGATCAGTATTCAGACCAATACTTTTTAACATTTACATTAGGGATATAGCAGAGGGACTAAGTAGGAAGGTGTGCCTATTTGCAGACAATACAAAGATCTGCAGTAGGGTGGACACACCAGAGGGGTTGGAACAAATGAGAGAGGACCTGAGAAAGCTGGAGGGTTGGTCAGAGAGTTGGCAATTGAGATGTAACGCAAATAAATGCAGAATAATGCACATAGGGCTTAAGAGCCCAAATGCCGTATACACACTGGAAGGAGAGGAGTTTTTGGTAACTGAGCAGGAGAGGGATCTGGGGATTATCAGTTTGGACAACCTAAAGGAGGCAAACAAGTGCAACAAGGCAGTTGGAAAGGCAAACAGAATGCTGGCATGCATAGGGAGGGGTTTACAAGTAGGAGAAGGGAAGTGATAATTCCCCTTTACAGGTCCATGGTTTGTCTCCACCTGGAGTATGGGGTACAGCTCTGGAGACCTCACCTACAAAGGGATATAGATAGGGTGGAGAAAGTCAAGAGAAGGACAACAAAAATGATGCATGGCATGCATCAGAAGACCTATGAAGAGAGGATGGAGAAGCTTGGCCTGTATCCTCTGGAAACAAGGAGGGGGGATATGATTGAAACTTTTAAATACCTGAAGGGAATAAACAAGGTGAGGGAAGGGAGTATTTTCAAGATGAAATAAAATCCAAAAACTAGGGGGCACAGCTTAAAGCTGGAGGGTGGAGAATTCAGAGGAAATTAGAGGGGGCACTACTTTACAGAGAGGGTGGTAAGCCTCTGGAATAGGCTACTGGATGGGGTGGTGGAGGCAAAAACAGTGGGAGAGTTCAAGAGGGCTTAGGATAACTACAAGGGTTTAAACAAGAAATGGAAGGATAAGTTCCCTGAAGGAAAAAAAGGAGTCTGGAATCCACAATGGGGGGGGGGACGGTAAGGGATACCTATGGGGAGGGGATGGGGCAGACTGGATGGCCCATTTGGGTCCTTTTCTGATGACAGATTTCTATGTTACAAATTTAATGAAATAATCAAACCCCAAATAGGTTTTCTCTTTTTCCATAGCAATTTCCTTAGGGAAGATGTTCATTGTAGGACTGTTTTTTTGATGTTTCAATTAATTTAATATCATTTATTTGTTATACTGGAAGACTCAGTGAGCTAAATTAGACCTTTTTCACATGTGTCCAGTTGATTACAAACATTATAACACGTCAATTACAACAAGTTACAAAGAAAATAACAGATTGTGCAGACAAACATTTTTGACATACATGTTTAAAACTCCCAATGTTTTTCTTGAAGATACACTAACTGACATATTATAATACTATGTGGTGACCTTATATAGTAGTTGATTATGTTATGTAATTATGACAAGTTTATTTATGGATCAGTCACAGACAATCAATTGCATAAATTGGAAGTTGTTTTGAACAAACCTGACTAATTCATTCTCCAAGCTCCCTGGGGCACCCTAACAGTCTATTATCAAATGCCCCTGATTATATTAGTAATATGTTGATACCTAGGCCCATAAGATCTAGCTTTCCCTCTGCCATTGGGCTTGAACTTGCACTCAGTGCTACTTGTAGAATGATATGCAGGAATGCCTTTGCAAGCTCTGGCCTAAAGTTGATGAATTTGATTCTTAGTAATCTTCATCCTGCTGGGACATTTTGCTAGTACTGTTCTTTCAGCCAAGCAATGCCCTTGATAATGTGTTGCTTTATCATAATTTAACTGTACTGAGTTTTGTATTATTACTGTGTTGAGGTTTATCTGGTACTTTATATTGTATTTATTTAGTTTGTTAATATTTACTTGATGTACTGTATGATTTTATTACATATGTTTGGAACAGTTGTTGTAACGTATATACTTACCTTGAGGGCGACAATGGAAATAAGCATTTGCCCAGTGGCTGTGTGTAACCCCTGATGTAAATCAACTTTCTATATTGTTATCCGGGCTAACTCAAACAGTTTCTGAGTGCATCTGGTGATTCAGGGCTAGATATTGAAAACATCTGAACATGTAATTTCATTGTTTCTTCAAATTTTAAAACAATTCTTGTTTGCAGAAGGATGTCAATCCAGAGTTCTGATGGACATCCAAGAATTAACATTGTTCATATATTATGGTGATGCCTTTAGAAATGCTGGCAGACATTTTTATATCAAAGCAGGGGTCTAATATTCAATGCACTTGGGATGTACAATACATGGGGTCTAAAATTTAGTTTTGTGATAGATTTCAGGTATCCGATCTTCGTTAAATATTAATAGGACTTTAGACCATGGTTTGACATTGCAGTGTGCATCACACCCCAAGCCCTCCATTGAGCCAGTACTTAAACTGTGCATGCCCCTAGAGCCTTTTGGATGCTCAGTTTCATTGCAGCAGCTGTGCAGCTGCCGTTTTTCCTGCTCTCCTTCCTCCCCTGCGAATCCTCCGCCTTGCTCCCTGCTGGCTGGCCTGCCCTGTCTTTGGCTGCTGTTTTTTGGGTGTCCAGCCTGCTATTCTTTGCATGGCCTGCTCTTGTGTGTTGCTGCCTTTTTTCCATTTGGACTGTGTGGCTACTTGTGCTGGCATTTGACTTCCTCTGTGTTTGGAGTGGCTTCCTACAGCTCAGCTGTAGTTCATGCGGCAGGGACATAATTTTTTCCTCCCAAGGGGACTGTTTGCCATTCATTCCTGACTGTTTTGGGTCTGTGTTAGTTTCATACCTCCTGCTCTTAAAGTGATCACCATGATGGTTACTGTTGAACCTTTCTTTCTTCCTTTGGCCTATTTCCTGGATTCCTGCCTTTCTGTCTTCCCTGTCCTTTCTTCTTCCCTCGTGCATGCTTCATGGTCCATAAAAAGTTGCTTCTGTCAACTCCATTGTTCCTCTTCCTGCCTTTACCTGGCCCAATATTTCTTCTTGGTTGAAATCTGGTTGCCTGACTGTGTCCATGCCCTCCTGTTTCACCTTCTGCCCTGCTGCCTTGGATGGGGGACTTTCATCTTCCAGCCTTCTTTTTGCCTTCCCACCCTGCTTGCTGCTCCCCTCCCTCTATCTCCTGCCATTCTCCTCAATCATTTATTTAATTCTACTCCTGGTCTGCATTCCCCACCTCACCCATCCCTAGCCTGCCACTTCCTGCCTATTCAGCATCCTCTACTGCTTTTCTCCTGTTCTCTTCCCTTGTAGCCCCCCCTCCCCAGCTAGTCTCACCTTCTTGACATCCTCCTGCTTCTCAGTCACTACTGCTGTGCTTTCTTGGTGCTTTCTAGGCCTTCCATTTCTTTACTGGGTCCTCCGTCAACTGTTTCACCCTTGCTACTATATCCATAAGCCTGCCCAGATGGTAGCCCAGGTCTTTTCTGCCAGTCTCAACACACATACAATTCTACCCATACCAGGCTATGTTGCCTGCCTCCCATACCATTCAAGCCAGACTTTGCCCTACCCTGCATACTACCCTATCTTCTAGCTTCCTGGCATATGCCCATACCCCAGCTCCTGTCAGTCGCTCTTTCTGAAAAATACTGGACATTTGCCCCCTTGACTCGCTGCTCTCACCCCAATGTTTGCCTGCCCATTAAGGGTTCTTGCTATTTCCCATCAAGGGCTTCACGTACCTCAGGCTTTGCCCCTCAAGAGATCAGTTCCAGCATTGCTACTTATGAGCTTTGTACTGAAAGAAGAGTAACAGGGCTGCCAGATCTGAAGGGGCTTTGTTAAGTCTCCTCTTCTCCTCAGGAGTCTATCAGCAACCCTATCCTTCTTTTAGCACTAGCTCTGGCCTCCAGTTACCTATCCAGAGATTAGCTCTTTCCATGTAGTGACTCCTTTGGTTATGCATAAACCCTGCACCTTCAGGAGGTACAACACCTTCACAAAGCACTGTATCCTGATGAACTACATCCTAGGTTACTGAAGGAGCTGGGGCCAGAACTTGCAGTGCTGCTGACTGATCTGCTCAGGTGCTTCTTGGTCACTAGAATATTTCCAGAGGACTGGTGGTCTGCAGTTGTTGTACCACTCCACAAGAGTGGTGACAAAGAGGATCTTGGAAACCACAGGCCAGTTAGACTTACTACAATTTTTGGTAAGTTTCTGAAGACCATAGTTAAAGAGCAAAGTGTGGAATACCTAGACTCAAATGGGTAGCAGGACACTTAACAGCATGAGTTTGTTGCAGGTAGATCATGCCACACCAACCTGATGGTATTCTTTGACTGGGTTATCAAGGCAGTGGACAGGGGACAGGCTGTGAATGTGCTATATCTCAGCTTCAGCAAAGCCTTCAGTTCTGCTCCACACAAGAGGCTCTTAAAGAAGCTGCAGGATTTGGTGATGGGGAAGGCTAACAAGATGGACAGGAAACTGGTTGAGGGGGAAGGAAACAGAAGGTGATAGCAAATGGCATTAAATCAGAGGCCAAGGATGTCACATGTTGAGTTTTACAGGGGATCACAATGGGGGCTATATCTGTTCAATATGTCCACCAGTGACATACGTAGGGGAGGGTACCCACAGCAAGATGTGTCTCTGTGGATGACACAAAACTTTGTGGCAGGGTGAATAGTGATGAGGCTGTCAGGGAATTGAATAAGAACCTGGAAAGGGGTCTGAAATATGACAGTTAGTTTTAAATGCCAAGAAGTGCAAGGTCATGCACATTGTTAGGGAGAACCCATGCAGAGTACTGGATGAGAAGGAGAGGACAACGGTGCACAGTGGAGGACAGGGATCCCGGGTCCTTATCAGTGATAGCTTAAAAGCTTTAGGACAGTGTAACAAAGCATACAACAAGGCAAACAGGATGTTGGGGTGGATAGGTAGGGGTTTCACTTTGCTGTACAGGATCCTGGTAAAGCCCTATCTGGAGTACTGTGCTCAGTTGTGGATCCCACTTCTGAAGAACAACAGGGACAGGCTGGAGACAGTGCAGTGCTGGGTCGCCAGGATGATCAAGGGCAACAGGGTAGGGTGTATGAAGAAAAGATTGGTTTGGCACAATTTGCCCCTCTAGAAGCCATGCTTCGAGGTGAGTGAGAACCTTGGTCTTAATCAGATGATACACTATTCTTTCTTTAATAATGAATTCTGGAACCTGTCCCAGCATTGATACAGAATATGTCTGATCAAACTATTAATAAAATCTGTTGCACCACACTAAAATACTTGCTGGTACAGAACAGATAACAGCCACCTCAGGGCAAAGGTTGCAAAATACCCCACCCACTCCCACCAAGCTACTGGATGGTTACAAGAGCCCATTGTCCTCCCTGTATTTTCAGCCGATACAAAAAAACGCATAGTATCCCCTACCTGACGCTACCTTTTTTAACAGTTAGGCTCTCCCCCAACAAGGCTCATACATTCTGAATAGTTATTGGCACTTGGTCTTTCATACTTCCTGTGGTCTCTATCCTTAGTTGGGGCAAGAGGAGAATTCTGGCATGTGAAACATCAGATATTACCAGCCACTCACAGTACTTGATTCAATGCATTATGAGTTGCTGGTAATGTTTAGAGTCTCTCATGATACTATACTGTCTGCCTCACAAATCCCCCTTACTGCACAACTGTCAATAATTTAGATCTGTAGATACTGAGGAAGAGGTGCATCAATCAACATAGTAGCCAGTGATGAACCTCAGCACTGAACCTCTGGAATACATTACCATCTGTGCAGCTCAGCCACTGCAGCCAGTCACTAGCGGGGATCATAATCCACCCACCTCTACCCTCACATTAAGGATTGAGGCTCAGGTGATTAAAAACTATTCAGAAGGTATAGGGCTTGCTGGGGAAGGAATCATAATTTAAAAAATGTGCTTTCTCCTCATGGGAAATCTGGGACTGGTACTCGATCCTGACTTCCCTCTCTGGGCCAGTGGGAACCAGGAGACAATGCAGAAGCCTCCCCCTCTGATCCTGTGGAGAGGAACTGGGCCTGCCTGCTCCCACAGAAACTGCTACAATGGGGTCTATAATGGCATTGACATCATGGGTGTCCAAACAATGCTGGCCATTTCCCAGCCACTGTAGCACAATTTTATGAGCAAGTTTTGCTTCTGATTGGGTGGTGTGAGCGTTCTCACAGCAGAGGACAAAGCAAACTCCTGCATGCATGGTATTCCATCCAGCAACCCATCCTAACATAGCCATCACCTGCATGAGTACTGCTACCCAACCTCCATACTGGATTTTGCTACCACTAATAATAATTCCCTTCCCCCACTTCACCCTTCCCTCTCATTTCCCCTTTTTTCACGTAAGCACTTGTTTACTTATTAACTCGGCACTTATTATTGTCCACTCTTTCTACCTATTACACGCAACACTGTTGTAACACTGCTTGTAACACCTGCCTTACAACTGTGTGTTAATGTTGATTTTGCAACTTGAATGTTTAATGTCTCACTCCTATTGTACCCCTTCCCCCCAGCTCGCACCGGGAGATGAATTATTTGTCACTCGGTGTGCCTTCCTGGTGAAACATTTCATTCAATAAATAAATAAGTCAGGGAAGGTGCACACCCATGCTGAAATTATCTCTGCCATGGGGAGCAAGCTAGAGGGATGACAGAGGTTGGAGGGTGTCGACTGGTGACCCACTGGTTAGTAACTATGCCAGAGGAGTAACCTCCAGGACCCTGAGTCAGCATTTGTGGGCACCCATGCAGCATGAGTGTTTGACTTCTAAATAATATCTAAGAAAACTTTCTGAAGTCACAAATATCTGGAGTCACAGCTATTGAAAGAAAATCTGTTTGGAAAACATTGAAATGGAAGCAGTTGCTGCATACTAAAGGCCACCATCCCTTGAGGAAGCCATCTTAGCAAAACATCAGTATGCCCTGACAGCTTTATTAAATAAAGAAAAATTAACTCTGCTCTGATGTATACAGTGCCTTTTTCCTTAATAGTATTGTATTCTGACTGTCACCTGCACCATCCCTGGAAACCTGTTTGCAATTTCACTTGAAGAACTGGACTTTCCAGGGACCAGCATTGTTTTATGCATTCACACTGATCCCCCCCGAAGAAATCATGTCCCCTGTTTTGACAATTTATTGTGTTTGCATTTCCATTGCATTGCTGTTACTGCACTGATTTATTTTCAACTGTTGGCTCTGTGGGAAGGATCTGTTGGGGGCCAGCAAGTTCAAAGAGACCTCTTAAAGACTGAAGTTTCAGTGCATCAAAATAAAGGCATACTTACAAAATAGTCAGGTTCAACATTTATAATACTTGAGGTACAGCCATTAACAGTACATATTTTTAAGCAAATGAACCTTGTGTGTGTCAGTAAAATATTGACTTTCATGGACATCAAAGCTGAAACAGAACCCTAAATACCTGAAGATGATTAGTGTGAACATATTCATGTTTCATTTTCCCTTGAGTCTTTCATTTACACGTTCTGTGCTTCAGTTTTGACTGGCACTTTGTATGCTCTCGTATTATGTTCAAAATGCCTTTTATCTAGTAGCATTGTAACATCTCTTGTACTACAGCAGAATGAAATGAAGTGAGAGTGCACGTTTAAAGAGTACACACTCATTTAAAGATGTGCAGGCACTATACAGCAGCTGTTGGATATCACTGGATAGAACTTCATTACTAAATTCTCACTGTGTGACCCTGAGAAACTCACATAAGCTCCCTGTGCTTCATTCTGCCAAATTACAGAATGGGTAGATGAAGAACTCCTCTGAAAATGGAATGTGGTAAATCAGCTGGGCTATCCAGGTTAAATGCACAGTAACAATGGGTAATAGCAGGACTCCAATGAAAATGAAATCCTGCATCTAAGTTGGTGGTATTTTGGGTACATTTTATGTATTTATAATAATTGGGCTCTGTTTTTTCCCCAAAGGGAAACCCAGTTATAATTTGTCATTATATCCAGCTGGTTATAATGACAAACACGAGCCAAGTTTCCCTATAAAAATACAACACATCGCAGTATAGCTTGCGCACGTAATTGATGGCTTTCAGCAAAACACATACTGTACATTAAGTCTGCCATCATATTCTCACTTAGGTATAAACTTGCAGGTCAAGTCACAGTGTTCCATAAACAACTCCCATTCCTGATCATATAAAAAAAGTGGAAATACCTTTGTAGCTCTGAAGCCAAGCCTCAGCCAGACCCCGTGCACTGCTCATTACTACTGAATGGCTCTGCCCCTGTCATCAACAAGTTTGGCTGCCACAATTGAATACTTAAAATGAAAAAAAGCTAAACACAGTATGAGAGAGTAAACAGTAAAACGCTAACAGTGTGCACAGCTGCACCATCTAGTGGCCTAACTGACCACTCTTACACATATTCAAATCCTCAGGGCAACCCCCCCCCCCAAAAAAAAAACCCAGATCTCAGCAATTATATAACACAAGACATGGGGAGGTGTGTAAAACTCAAATTGTACACACACCCTTGGTATGGGAAGCCTTTATAAACCTCTTTATTTATTTAGTTAGTTTTTGTTGACCGGATAAGTGCACTAGACAAATTCTTGCATATTTTTAGGCATGACCCAGGGGGAGGGGGATATAGATGAATTCCAACTGACCTTGAACCAGATTAAGCTGTTGGTAGCATTTTAGTGAATGCTTTGCTCTCGGGGTTTAGGTAGCATCCAGCACCTTGGATGTCTCCAGCACCTTGGGTGTGTGTAAAATTCTCATTATGCACACTACCCCATGTATTATTCTATATGTAAATTGTGACTAGAAAAGGCACACTAAGCTGTGATAGAATGTTCCTGGACATGTCCAGGGGGGTGTCGCATGGACCTATAAATACATTGCATGAATGGCTAGAAGCAGGACATCACTGGAAACAAAAAGCTGCAGCTCAGTTGAGCTATCCTGGGTAAATAAACTGTAAACAAAATTACTAGCAGTAACTGACTCTTTATAATCCCCATCCCAGAAAAAAGAGATAGTGTGGTTTAATTGTTAGAACACTGCTGAAAATTGGGAGATCACAAATTCAAACCACATACAGCTGCAAGCTTAATGTGTGACCCTAAGCTACTCTTTTAAGCTCCAGTCAACCTACCCCACTACAGAAATGAGTGTGGAATCAAGACCGCACCAGAAATACAATATTGTATTTCAGCTGGACTAACGTGGGGAAATACACTGTCAGAAAAAACAATAAAAAAAATTGTCAGCAATGCTTGCTTTCCTAGACCCCCTTGCAACCCCCCCCAAGAAGTAATGTGTTCTTATGGTTAGAGCACTGTTAGGAACCTGGAAACTGCAGGTGCAGTCACTACTAGCAAAGAGATATTTTCTGTGTAACCCTGAGCAAATCACTTACCCTCCCAGTGTTCTCGTCCACCGAGCTGCAAAAATGGGTAGAAACAGGACACCACCAAAAATGGGATGGTGTAGAGTCTGGGGCACCCAGGTCCCCCCAAATTAACACCAAAAATAGCTCCTTTTGAGCTGATGAAACCTGGTAAAAGTGCAATTTTATATTCCTTTTAAATGAATGTTACATTGTGTGCTCCTTCCCATAATTCTGATGGCATGCTGTTCCTGGGATGTTGCATCTCAGCTGTACAATCCAGAAAAGTACACTGAAAAAAATATGTAAAATCAGGACCCTACTTGAAAGGAGATTTTGCATCTCAGCTGGGCCATTATTGGTAAATAAATTGTAAAACAAACAAAACCAATACATGGCTGACAGCCACTGGCTTTTCACAGTGCCCCTTGCCCCCAGGCAGTAAGGTTTACTATAGTGGTTGGAGCACTGTTGGGAACCAGGTGATTGCAAGTTTAAACACTGCTATGTAAGAGCAATAATACCAAACAGGGTGGGCAGTATTGGGCTATATCCACCTGTCCAGGGGGTGCAATAAGGCCTGACACCACAGGCAGAATGCCTTATGGCACCTGGAAGAGTGGGCATAGCCCACACCACTCACCTGGAGGGCATGATTGCACTTAGAAAATGGCTTTTTTGGTTGAATTTTAGATAAAATAGTTTTAAAGAAATTTAAAAGTTTAGAAATGAAATAAAAAAAAACATTAGTGAAAAGTAGTCCTTTCACTGCTGACAAAAGACAATAGGCAAAGCCAGTTTGTGTTCCATATTTTCTCTCCCCACCACCCGAGGTTTCATTTTCATTTGTTCCTCTTCCCCCAGTAGCACTCCCTCTTTCACTATTCCTTCTCCCTGAGCAGCCTTTGGAGGAAAAGTTTTTTTTTTTTTAATGTAGCAGTACTTTAAATTTGTCAGCTGCAGGTGGTTGTAAAGCTCTATTCGAAGTGTAGTGTGAGGATGATACTGATCGCGTGGCTGCCGTGCACTACTGGGTGGGTCAGTTTTACACAGATTGGGAGGTAATGTACAACTTTTGTGAACTTACATTTGCTGGGGAAAACACAATGAGTCAAAAACTTTTTTTTGTGTTGGCAGAGCGTGAGAAGCGACAGCCGAGTGGTGCTAGCTCAGTAAGTGACAAAAACAATCATTGCCATCCCAGATCTCAAAATTTCATGCGAGCTCCATGATTTCTGTTATAAGGCAGGCACAGAGACTAGTTATTTACTGGTCTCTGTTGCCTGATATTTTCATTCAAAAGAGTGCTGTGTGTATCTACTATATATGGAACCTAAACAAAGGAAAGAAAGAAGTGCCTAAGTTGGGATTTGAACCAAAGCTGCCTGGAATACCATTCTGGTTCTGCAACCAGCTGCACCACCAAGGCAATCGAAAACCTAATATTCCCAGAAGCACCTTACTTTTTCTCTAATGCACAACCTGGTGCTGCACAGACAGTTACATTTTCATTCACAAGGGTGTGGTGTGCACATACATGGAGTCAAAACAAACAGAATAGAGAAGGACATAAATGCCTTAGCTGGGATTTGAACACAGGCCACCTGGAAAACCAGAATACCACAGCTGGTAGTGTGACCAGAACAGAATTCCTACTGGCCTTGGTTCAAATCCAACCAAGGCACTTATTTCTTTCTCTCTGCTGTTTGTTCTGTTGCCTAATACCTGCTTGGATTCTGGCTGCTGTCAGCCAATCAGGAAGCTGAGTTTCTCCAAGCCATTTTCTAAAGCCAAATACTGTGTGACATTTGCAAGTTTCTGGAAATGAGATGTTGCATCTAGGTTGTACTATCCTGGGTAAATATGTGGTAAAAAAGAGTAAAAGCAGGACTCCACTGAAATCATGATATAGCATCTTATGGCTTTCCATAGTAAATCAATTGTAAGAAAGAAAAAAAGTTGTTTCAGAGAGTTACATACCTCGTTTACTAACAACTTTTCCTATACAAAATGAACTGTAGTGAGAAAGAAATAATGCAGCCTACTGGGAATTAAACCCAGAACCCCGGAATATTGTCCTGTTGCTCTACCACTGAGCTATAGATTCACATGGTTGGACATAGGGCTTCCAGATAGACTTCCTATTTATGGTATCACATATCCTGCAACTAGGAGTAATCGAAAAAGATCATTAGATGTTTGGTGCAGAAGTAGCAACTGCTTTGCAAGTGAATCACAAATTGTAGTAAGAAATAACAAAGAGATGATCTGCAACATGCAAGTGAATATTGAAACATTCACCACATAAGCAATAAGACGCAACAGGGTGTGGGTAATTATGTGATAAATGCACAGCCAGGTGCATGGTGAGGCAGGAGATGTTTATGGCACTTCAGCACCCAGAAATGTGGTTATCACATAACTGCCCACATCATGACATGTCTTATATTATGCTTATAAAATGGGTAAACCAAGACATCTTAAAAATGCTAACTTTTTAAGATTAAAAGCAGGTATTTTCTTTTTGTTAAAAGTAACTAATAAAAAGTAATCCATCCTAACTGTCTGTCATCTGTACTTTCATCAGTAGATAGAATGTGTATCATTCAAACTTCTGCAGAAGTCTACTGGCAGAAAGGTCACTTCTCCCCAAACAAACACACCCAAGCAAGGCCTCAATAAAGCAAGTGATTTAATTTTATCTGGACAGGATAAGCATACATGATTTCCCTGTTATGCAGGTAAGGGTAAGAAGGGGAGTTTTGATGGTCAGGAAAGAAGCCACAGATAGTAAAGACATTAGTGTACTAGTAGTAGAGTTATTTTATTTGTTTTAATTGCTTTACATATGTAAGAAGGGGATTATAAACAGAAAGAACAGTAGATTTTATTTTTTTAAATTTTGAGAGAGTTTCAGTTTTAGGGCCTTATTGACTTTTTAAGTGAGAATAAAATTGGCAGGCTTGTTTCTAATGGCAGCCAGGATTTTTTTTCACAAAAGGTGTTGACATGTTAGTCTGCAGTGTTCTGATTGCCAGCACTTTTTGTGGCTGTGGGCATAGCCCAGCGGACATTTTGCATTTAGAAAATGCCTGATGTAATTTTGCTACCAAACAACATGATAGAGTGTTAAAAATAGATTCCTCTGCTAAAGCCTCATCATTCCTACGCTGCCTGTGTGTGTATAGGAAGCTGTAGAGCACTATTTTTCCTTTGGCTTGAGGAGTTAATTAAGCCCACAGAAAGTTGTCTCATTATCTTCTGGCAGTCATTCTGTGTCAGATTACCAATGGATAGTACAGACATCATAGAAAGCTATTGGAAGCAGAATGGGTTAAACACTTCCTGGAGCTTTTTGAATAACAAATAAGTTCTGCTTGGCCCTCATTAAGCTGTTTGACACCATCATCCTAAGAGCAGTCATTTTGCTACTTTGCAGGACATTCCATAGCAGAGCTCCAGTGATGCCTATTTCCAAATAATACACCAACTTCATTTTCTCAGGCAGGCAGTTCTGGGCTACTGTTTATATTCTACTTAATGTTCTTAACCTGCAGTTTGTGACTATATTTACAACTGAATGATAGTAATCACATTTGCTTCACTTGCAAATAGGCAGGCATGTGTGTCTAATTTTTGTTTGACTTAGGTTACACATAGAATCTGATCAGTTCATAACATGCTGTATTGTGATTAAATGAACTGATAAATGGGGGGCTTTAGTTTCTTTTACAAATTCATTTTTCATGACCATGGATATACTAAATCAAAAATTTCTCAACAAAATGTGTAAAAATAAGGAGTTTAGCAGTATTTTAGTTGATGTGGTATAAAAAGCTGCTCCTTAGAAAATTACGTAGTTTGTTGGGGGGGCTGCCACAAGCAGAATGGGACTTCAATAATGGGGGAGCTCGTGGCAGCAGAAGAGGCATGATGGCATTAAAAGCTTAATGATGTGGATGTAGAGGCACCAATATTTGAGCATGACTTTGGTAGGGGACTAAGTGTGACTTGGGGGTGGGGGATCATCAGGAATTGAGTGAGTCTTGGTATTTTCAGCATTATGATTTTCTGAAACTTCAACCTTCAATGGGTTAGACTCTGCATTCATCTGTACAGTATGTCAGTAAGCCACATACTGTAACACCCATTCTCCCAGGTCACTCCTGAAAACAGGCGCTTGTGCCTAATGGGCCTTACCTGGTTACCAAAGACTAAAATAATTAAAAAAAAAAAAAAATTGCAGTGGAGTATGAGTAAAAACCAGATTACCAGACCTGGACCAGAGCTGTAAAACTGGACGGGGCACAGCGCGTGCAAATATTGTCAATCCATTCACTTCAGATGATCTGGTCTAGCTTTTACTTATCTGGTCTGGTCCTGACAGTTCCGTTTTCAACTACACCAAGGAAGGGTTGAAAAACAGTCTTCCGGGAGCAGACCAAATATGTAAACGTCAGACTGAACAGTGCAGCCAGAGTGACTGGACCAGCAGTATTAGTACAAGTTGCACCCAGTATGGCAAGTTTGGATTTTTACAGAACTGCTGTGGTTCAGGTCTGTCAGTCTAGTTTTTAATCAATCAGTCTTTGTTTTATACTGAAAGGTATGTGAGCAAAAATGCCCATTTACACAAATGTCCAGTTAAGCATAAAAAGAGAACAGAACACCAGGTCAAACAATTACGTAGTAAAATACAGTATAACCAGGTCTAACATAAGCAAGTCCAATACAGAGATCTTGAGGGATATACAGAAGAAAGGGGAAGAAAAGAAATAACAGTGACAGATTTACAGCTTGGGATATAGTAGGAGGTACAGGTCAGGAACATGAACAGTTGGATGATGCTTTGAAAAGAAAAAGTGCAAGTCCTGTGGCACCCAGATCCTGCATGCAGGAGAGCATTCCCACTGTGTGATCTTCCTAGGCCCTAAACAAGGGGTCAAGGACTGTGTGCCCTGCCGATCCTTCAACCAGGCCACATAGAGTAGGCACCAGAAAAAGCTTGAATCCCACTTGCTGGAGATGGTACGCTGGTATCCAGCTCTGCTGTTGTCTGCATGGCCCAGGCCGATAAGTCAGATGTTAGCTCTTCTGACGTCTGCATGGCTGCAGCTGATAAGTCACTCCCTGGTTCCTCTGGAGACTGCACAGATGAGGCTGTCCAGTCGGGGTTGTGGGATACACTCAACATGGAGTTGAGCCAACTGCCCGACATGCAACTGTCTTTAGAAGGTTCCTCACTCCCACTGACCCAACCAGACCCTCCAGGCTTGCCTAAAGATCAAGAGCCAGAGGTGGGCACTAATCTGGAGGTTCCCCCTCCTTGCCAGTCAGTCTCTTGCTGGTTTGCACACTGGGTCTATTGTTAATCCCTCCGGGGACCTTCCATCAGGACCTCCTCAATCCAAGCTCCTTTAGACAACCAGGTTTCACCATCTTGGATTCCAGCTCCCCAGATGATGGCGGGTCTTCTGTCTGGTTCTACTCACACCCTGATGCCAAGTGACCCTTTGCCAGGTGACCCATTGCCAGGTCAGGGTATGTCTGGCACTCTGTCCATTCCTCAGATTGGATGTCCTTCTGTCAGGCCCCCAGGTGCCAAATCTTCCAATGCCAGACATTTCTGTGCCTGATCCAGTGCCAGCCCCTTCTAATGTCCCTACAAGGCCAATGCCTGATCCTTCTGGACCTCCTGCTGGGCCTTCAGCTCTGCCTCTGCCTGGACCTATAGGTAATGTTCCAGGCTATTTGCCCCCACAATACCCAAGGTACCCTTCACTGGGGTGTCCAACACCTGGTCATCATCCCCATTATGTACCGGGGTACCAGATGCCGGGCTATGTCTAATCAAGGGTATGCTCCTTCTAGCTTTCCCTACTCCTATTGGGCTCATGAATACCCTCAATACCCTCAATATCAGATGCCAGGCTATTCATTACGCCAGCCTCCTCCCCCACCACTTCCTTCTTCTTAGCCTCAGCCTCTGCCTCCACAACAGCTTCAGGCTGATATCCAGGTAGTATTCCAGACCCTGACTCAGGAGGCCAGGACTCAACTAGCCTCAGAGTTTGACCATCAGAAACCAGTGGCAGCCTCTACTCCCACTTCCTTTCTGGCCCCTAGATCAGCCTCTCCTGTGGATTCCCATCTTTCCAGAGAAGGCTCCTCGAGACATCAGGTCAGGGAAAAAACACAGAACACTCCTCCAAAAAGGGTTCAGACCCCCAGCAGGCACCCTTTGGATTCTGACTTGGACTCATCCTCCAGCTCTGGTATGCATACACCTATAGACCCTCAGTCCAAGGAGTCCTTGAAGTCCCCTCCAGAGGACTCTTCCTTTCCAGAACTCCTCATAACTATACAAAATGCCTGTGGCTGGGCTATCCAAGAACAGGATCCAAAGTGAAAAAGGCTTGTGGAGCATCTAGACATGACTGACACAGCTATTATGTCCATACTGCCTTGGACTGGGCCCCATGAATACTTGACATCCATTATCTGGCAACAGCCTTTCTCTATTCTGGCTGTTTCAAAAAAGGCAGACAGGATGTACCAGCCCCCAGAAGGGGTTACACACCTTACTGACCTTCCTAATGCAGACTCAGTTGTCATCACGGTTCCCCATGACTGGTCCTCTCAAATGTTTAGGTTTAGAGTCTAAACCTAAACATTTGATAAAGAGTCTAAGCAGCTGGACAATTTCGGTCGCAAGATCCATTCCTCCTCCACTTGCACCCTCAGGTCCCTAATTATGTGGCTCATATGGTTTCCTATCAGAATTCTTTACTGGCCTCACTCGAGTCCGAACTGGAAGCTATCCAGGACCAGGAGCTTAAAGGGGAAGTCTCCCATAGTTCCACACCAATATTTTCCCGACTTCTTATGTGTAACTGTTGTGTGCCTCCTCCAGATGCCAGCAGTACAATTGCTGTCCAAATCTAGATTATAAATAAAAATATAGAGCCCCCAAAAGTTATCAATGTGTTTGTCCTCCATTTTACCATCAATGTTGCTGGAGGATGATGTCATCAAAGCAACAGATAATGGTGCTGCACTAAATGCAGTTCCACCAGTAGACCAAACCCACAGTGTTTGGTTCCACACTTGAGTAATGGAGGAACCCTTTAAGTGTTGTGCACATCCTGAAGTGCAGATCTAATAGGGACTAGGACCATGTGCGTGTGATGCAACACTGATTTGAGGTATATACAGTATTCATATAATGAAGTGCCTGTATGTGTTGTGATACTGTTTCTGTTAGCAAAAACAGTTTACCAATAAATGACTCTGGGTACAACAAGAGTTTTAAGTGGTATTATGCAGCTGCTGTATTATGGTGTGTTAACATTCTCCATTTTGATTGATACCAGTAGTGAGAAACAATCTTGCAAATAGGCCCCTTTCCCTTTGTAACTAGGCAGTCAGTAATTGGAAGGCTGCTGTAAGGCAATAAAGAATTCAGCTATGAGGAAAGCATCAGCTGCAACACATGGAAGAAGGATAATCTAGTGGTTAAAGCACAGGCACAAGCACTGAGGGACTCTGGTTCAAATCCTACTAGAGTCCCTTACTCTCTAACCCTTAAGAAGTTCCCCTAACCTCCTTAGAATCTGTGATGGCCCCTCAGGTCCATGACTTTAAAAGTGCCCCAATTCCCATTGTAAATCATTAGCAGTGATGTGAGAGCTACAGCACTTCACTTTCAAGATACTAAGGATACGCTGTGGCAGCTCTCCCCCCACACTTTTTAATGCCAGCATTTGAAGTAGGATGACCCTCACAAATCAGATGCTACACCTCAGCTGTTGTAGGCAAAGAAACTAATCAGTCTCTGTTTGTAGTGCTCTGTATTTGCTTAGCTCACTCCTCCCATGTCATATGCATTCTGTGTCTTGGTATTTCCAGCCAGAAACTCAGATTTAAGGAGCATTTGAAATGTAAAACAATACACTTTATAAAGTAAATGATCTAGCTCTCCACTTTCAGGCTGCTGAAAGGGGATGTGTATAAGTCCGTCTTGTGTGATCTTTTGGTAAACTTCTCAGGCTCATCTTGTAATGAATCTTATCAAGGGTGTTCACCTGGTTCAATACAGAGTGACTGATTGACTGTTCGATTGATTAATTGTTTGGTTGATTGGTTGATTCAGTCTACTGCTTTCCACAACATGTTACAACTGTCTCACAGAGAGAAATGAGCAATACAGAGAAACAGCTTTTGTTTCCAGTGAATGGAATACTATTAGATGTATTATTTGCTCTACACATACAGTATTAAGGCTACAAGTACTACTCCCTGTGTGAGTTGCATAACAGAACTGCCTTAAGCCATTGCAAACTTAAACTAAAATCAGGCTTGACAGCATTGATACCCTTATGTTTTTGTTCTGCACTGTTGAGCAGTGACATCAAGAAATGGGAGGGGCTGCATTACAAGTGACTCATTTGCATGTAAATGGAGGCTTGCTTGACATTTTACTACCTTGTGTCAGAGCCTCAAACTCTAGATATGTGTTGCAACAGAAGAAATGGCTGATCTCTTATTGACATATGTACAGTACTTGATGTAATGTATAATAACTACATCAGACATATCCAAACCATACATATACAGGAGTCTTCTCCTTTAAGGCCAAGATTGCCAAGACAGTGAAAATGGCCAAAATCTCCTGTTGTCATGCCCTCTGGGCCACTTGTGACACAGTAGTCTCAGTTGCTTGCACGACAGACACTGCTGTCTGCATTAGGCGATATTTGTGGCTCAGGATTGCTGGCCTGGCACTAGATGTCCAGACCTCCATCCTGGATGCCCCTTTCACGGGATCCATGTTATTCAGAGGTGATGCCAAGGATATTATCACTGAATTGCAGGACCATGGTAAATGACTCCACGATGTCCGCTTCATGTACTGAGGGGGATTACAAAGGCAAACAGCCTTTTTGTTGGCAACAGAAATGCCACACCAAAGAGGCCCCTGTGAAACTCCAGGCATAATGCTGGTATCCAGCATTAGGAACCCATACTCCACCTGCCAAGTCCCAGAAGCCTCCCAGAGGAGCTTCCGGCTCCCTCCTCTGGGCCTCCTGACTCACGGGAGACCTCTCCACCTCCTCCAGATCCTCTAAGGGAACCAGTGGGGGGGGATTTGCCCTCCACCTTCTGAGGTCACAGGACATAACCACAGACTCTTGGATCCTTCAGTTAATAGCAAGCGGTCACAACATAGAGTTCCTAGAAAGGCCTCCAGACAATCCCCCTAGACCTCTCCCATTATCCTACAAGGCACCTGTCTCTGATAGGGGATGAGATCCAGGCTCTTCTGTAAAAGTCAGCCATAGAACCTGTGGCTCTGGCACAGATAGGAAGAGGGTACTACTTCCATTTCTTCCTAGTGCCCAAAAAGATGAGCAACCTAAGACCCATCTTGGACATCAGCATGCTCAACCTGTACATCGAGTACAAGAAGTTCCACATGCTCACCATCCAGAGAATTCTACCCCTGTTCCACAAGGGCCATTGGCTTTGTACGCTGGACATGCAGGATGCTTACCTGCATATCCCCGTCTTCCAGGCCCACTGCTGCTTTCTTCAGTTTGCCTTCCAGGGAAAACACTACCAGTTCAAGGCTCTCCCTTTTGGCCTATCTTCAGCATCTTTGGTTTTTACCAAGTGCCTAGCAGTTGTGGCTGAGGCCCTATGCCACAGAGGGATCTAATTGTGCCTGTATCTGGATGACTGGCTTCTGTCAGCCACATCACAGAGCAGTCTGAGGGAGTCCCCCTCCTTCACCCTGGACCTCTTTTCCAGACTTGGAATAACAGTCAACTATTCCCAAGTCCCACCTCTCCCCTCCCAGCACCTACAATTCATTTGGTGCAGTACTGGATAGAGTCTGGGGCAGGGCCTTCCTCCAGTTGGACAGAATGGAGACTCTGCAGGAACAGGCCAGATTAGTGGCCAACTCATGCTGGATAACAGCCCAGTTGATCCTCTATCTTCTCAGGCTGATGGCAGCTATAATCGCTACAGTTCCTCTAGCCAGACTGCATATGAGGGTGACCCAATGGACTCTTCATGTCCAATGGGATCAGCAGCTGGACAACCTGAACCACAGAGTCCTAGTGTCCATGTACATGAAGAAGGATCTTCTTTGGTGGCAGGAATTGTACAATCTCTCCATGGGGGTTCCCCTTTCAACCCCCTGCTCCTACCATGATCTTTACAATGGATGCTTTGAGTCAAGGCTGGGGAGCACATCTAGGAGACCATCAGACCCAAGAACATGGTCTCAGCTGGAAGCATCTCTACACATCAATGTGTTAGAAATGAGGGCAGTGCTGTATGCCTTCCAGGCCTTCCAGCCTCTTCTATGTCCGGGGACACTCCTGGTTCAGACCCACAGTATTTCTGTGGTCTGGTACCTAAACAAACAGGGAGGCACTTGCTTGTACCCTCTATGCTGGGAGGCAATGCGAGTGTGGTACTGGGCAGTCCAGCATGACCTCCACCTAACTGCTGTCCATGTGCTGGGCATCAGCAACATCCTGGCAGACTGTCTCAGCCACACCACTGTCAGGGCTCATGAGTGGGAGCTAAATCAAGAGGTGGTCAAAAGCTTATTTGACCTGTGGGGTCTGCCGGAATAGACCTCTTCATCTCCCCATCCAATGCAAAACTACCCAATTTTTGCTCACTCATTCTCGGGCATGGTGTTTTCTGGTGAGATACACTGTCTCTTTGCTGGATAGAGAGGTTCTTGTATGCCTTTCCTCCCTTCCCATTGCTTCAGAGGGGTTTCCTGAAGCTACAGGTGGAAGGGGCTCACATAATTCAAATAGCCACTCTTTGGCCTCATCAGATTTGATTTCCTCTGCTTCAACAGCTATCGATGGAAGCCCCAGTACCTCTGCCTCTCCACCATGATCTTCTGACTCAGGAACAGGGCAGACTGGTGCATCCAGGCAGCAAATCCTTCTGCCTGCATGTATGGCACCTGTGGACGTATGTGGAATAACTCCTATTGTTGTTGTTTTTTTTACAAAAATTATCAATTATGCAGACGCATTTGTAAAAAATGAATTATAATAGTGAGACTTTTTGAAATGCTATTTGACTTACCATATTCATGATTGTCTACCCACTTACTCAGTCTTCTACTTGTTTCTGTACTTGTACTAACTAATTCCTGTTGCTTCATATCAAGTGGTTGTTAATTTTTATATTGTGTGTGTCTGGGGTGGCTCTGCAATAAAAGATAAACTATGCAATACCCTCAAAAACACACCTACCCGAGTTTACTTTTACCTAACACCCATTTTTAGGCCTTGTACAGTAAGATCTTCCTGCAAGAGAACAACTTCTAATGAAATGTGTAAGATTTACTTTGACATTTCAGTATACACACTTTTATATTATACTAATTATGTGTGTTTATTGTATAGCAATCTCTAAAAAAATCAATTAAACACATCAAATGTCTTCCTAAACATGTCTCAACATTGTGTTTATCTTCCACCTTGTCACAACATATAGTTGTCTCAGCAGTGTTTGCAACTAAGGTACAGTACTTTCATGTATATGATGGCTTGGTTCTATTGAGTTGATTGCTATAACATTGCATAGAATTAAATGTGAAACATATAGGTTACTGTAATACAGATGGTGGCATTATTTTGATATCTGCCATTTCTCAATGTACCGTACTTTGATTCAGTTAGTGTATGCAATGGCAATTCATGTATATTGCATGTTTAAGCTCATGAAACACCCTTATCCAGTTAATGTATTTACAGACATAGTGGCTCTGCCAGACCTTTTTTTAACCGGTGGTAGTGATCCCAGAATTCACAGTTGCTGACCAACCAGGATGTAGTGATTTCCCTACTCATTTTATAATGCTTGTCTTTGTTGTGTATCAGTTTGTATATAAATTCTAACTCTGTTAGAATACACCTTCCCCAATACAGATATGTAGTTCCTACTGAAGTTGCATTGAAACACACAAGCCTCAGCTGAAACTAATTAAGCTGGCTGTTGCTAATAATTTCTGTTATACAACATAAATTGCAGTGAGACATAAAAAAGTGTGACCTACTGGAAATTTAACCTAGGCCACCAGAATACTGTTTTGCTGCTCTACCACTGAGCTATAGGCTCCCATGGTCAGTCATAGAGTTTCTGGACAGTCTTCCTTCCTATAGTATTGCATATCCCACAACTAGGAACAATCAAGAAGGCAAACAGGTGTTTGGTGCAGTGTTTTCCACTGCTTAGCAATTGAATTGCAAATGGTTGTGAGAAAGAGCAAAGAAATAATGTACAACAAGCAAACAAACATCACAAAATTGATCAGTGCTTGCCTTTGTCATGTATCAGCTGGTATATTTATTTATTTATTTATTTATTTATTTATTGCAGTTTAGGATTACTACCTTTTGAGTCCTGGAACTCGTTTACAAAGGTTCCAGCTCATACACAAAACAATTAGTCAAACATACAGGTTGCAGACATTACAAAAAAGTTAGACAAAGCATATCGGTTGCATACATTTTTTTTTTTGTTTGTTTGTTTTATTTAGTTGTTTAACCAGGTATAGCACACATTTGAATGATACAAGTTAGAATACATTGAAGGAACAGTTTGTTTCAGTCAGGTTACAAATAAAATAGGAAGAACATGGTTTCGAGGGTATAAAGCATTTTAGTGAGGGAACATTCAGGATACAGCTCAAACAAAGGAAACAGTTTCAAAGGAAGTGCTTTAGTCTGTCAATTAAGGGCCATCGGGCCCCTGGGAGTACTAGCCATACAGATGGGGACCAGCTATACAGAGGGGGGTGGGTGGGGGAGCAGCCTAAGGACAGCGTTGTCGTTTTGTGGGAGTGTGAGTGATGGGGGAGTTGCTGCAGTGATGCCAGCAGCGTGGGCAAGCTAGAGCACAGTAGGAGGCAAGTGGGGGACAGGCATGGGGAGAAAACTAAGGGAGGGGTACTGGAGTGGGGAGAGGTGTGAAAGGAGATTGGGATATAAACAGCAAGGGAGGTAGGTGGTGTGGTAATGGAAGGGGGTGTGCAGGAGAGGAGATGGGGTGGGAATATTAGGAGCAGGAGAGGGTGGAGTTGGGAGGTGGAGGGGGATGATGTGTGGGAGGGGTGTGGGAAGGAGAGGTGGGGAGGGAGTGGTTTATTCAGGATAAAGAGTCCTGTAGTTGGCTAGTTGAAGCATGCACAGGCCAGTTCGTGATGCAGTAGAGTCCTAAGTCCTGTTTTGAAGAGGCTAATCTTATTGCTTTCAATGAGTTATGCAGGTAGCCCATTATGCCATTTTGGTCCTTGGTATGAGATGGATTTCTGTGCCAGGGTGGTGTGTTTAAATGGTACCAGGAGCTTGCCTTTCTCTGCACTCCTGGTTAGCTTAGTTGATCTAGCCTGCTGGAAGAGTCCACATATGAATATGTGAATATATGAATTCTGAGTGCAGATCCCTTCCCCCATACACATCTGCAGTGGTGTTTAGTAATGAAGTCTCTGCAATTGGAAGGGATGCTTCCTACTAAGTGTGTTTTCAGATCTACACAAGTGTCAGCTGGAACTAATAAAGTTGACTGCCACATAGAACTAACAGTTCCGTGCTCTGCAAATCTACTCCATCATTAAAGCCCTATCACTGACATCAGGAATAACATCATGCGGCCAGATCACTTAGAGGTGATATATAGTAACAATAATCATTATTAAATGCAGAAGAGTGCACGTGACTAGAAGAGGTACTATGAGCTATGCTTTTTTGGCACCAAAATAGCATATAATTTGTTACCTGACATTGCTGAACTAGGTAAGTAGAAGCATAGCATGCAGTTGCTTGCAGTGTCTCAGTTTTCCAGTTGTGATGAGCCCACACTCTGAGGTCACATGGATAAGGACTGTAGAGAGTAACCTTTGCCTTCCTAAAAAAATGGAGGATCTTCTGCTAGTCTTTCCAAGACTCAGTCTGACTGAAAATGATGCTGCACCAAAACTTTAACACATATTTATTATGAGCTATGGTTGAGTTTTCATTAGAATTTTATGGGGGGGGGGGGTTCAGATGGTGTGTAGTTCTATCTGCTGTACTAACTACATAGTCAGCTATTGTTCAGAACTTAATGCCATTAAAGAACAGTACTTTTTGAAGAAAATGGCAGATAATTTTAGTTTTCCTCTACTTTAAAGAAACTGTGAATCCAAAACACAAAACAAAAAAAAAAGATTGGAGAGCTATGTAAATCTAGCAGAAAACATCACCTGCTTCCAATGCTGTCATTTGACAATTTTATGAAAGTATTTACAAACTGCTAGATTTCTACTGAGGCTTTTACATGCTGTTCCTCTGCACTTTAAAAATTAGTTATATTGAAGAAGAGGTCTGGTGTCTGGCAGTTCACCTCCCTTATACTCAAATCTCTTCGGCTTACCTGAGTGGCAACAGTATTCTCAGCATCAAAAACACGGGATGAAAAGGAATGCTTTAGCACTCGAACTGCCAGCTAAATGCACACTAGAAATGTTGAATGCGAGCAGCTCTGTGCTGAAGTGTTTATGACTGGGCAGGGTGAAAGAGTATAAAAACCTGTAAGATACCCATAGCAGTGCAAGGCTTTTCCTTTTTTCTTTTATGTGACTGATGTGCTTATCATGTTGAGGTGCCTAATACCGAGCTCACATTTGTTTCCAGTCTCTTGTGTTCCAGCATGCATTCCTCTCTTACTGTGCTGTCAGTGCCCCAAGCGTGATATCCCTTTGATCTGCTCCTATTCTGGAGTTTTGGGGGTCCTAACCAGAACAAAAATGCATCATCTTTTCTTCATGCTGGGAATAAGCTGTGTGAAGAGGGCACCCCTGGCTGAACTTGAACTATAAACAAGAATTTAATTATTCTACTTCTTTGTTGCTAAGGGACAGCAGAGCTTTATGTATGTTTATTGTTTTTTGGAGATATTACAGTGTAGAGTTAGGCACAAAAAGCTCTCAACATCCTAAGGAGGAGGAAGCAGCTTACTGGCCATTACACCAGAGTTATTATCATCATCTATATTCTTCATGTTTTGCTCTTCTGTTAGGTTACAACTGAGAGCCTTAATATTCCCGAACCTGATCAAACTATACTCTTCATATCTTAGTCAAAGTATGGTGTCAAAAACAACGTTGCTTCTCCTACACACTAGGGCTGTGCACAGGGGCTGATTTTTGATATAGTATTTGTGTCTCTGGTATTTGTATGTGTTTGCATATCAGTGTTTGCAGAATATTTTATTTTACATTTTAGACTTGTTTCTGTTACTAACAATGATGACACAAGACCAAAGGTTTGAGAAGGTTCAATAAAATATGTAGAGTTATCAAGAAACTCTGCATTCATGTAACGGGCAGTAGTAGTCATAGATGTTTCACATCAGCCTAAGCCAAGGTCTAATACCACTTTATGTGGTCTAACAGAAATAAAATATTTAAGAGTGACATCTGTATTTGTAAACAGCGCAGGATTTATGTGTGTCATTATCCTGAATAGTATCTGATTTGCACAGCCTTACTACACCCCACACTATGGAAGAGACAATACGGTATGTAGTAGGGCTGAGCGAAACTGTGGAAAAGACAGGAATGTCACTCCAAACAAAGTCTGCTGATGATTTGAACATGTCACTTTCTGGCCTAGTGGAGGGGCAGGCAGCAGAGCAGAGATAAGAGCCACACCATATCTGTTGAAAGTAGGTTCACTCCATCCCTCTGGTAGGTCACGTTTTTCTAGAAATAAACCAACAGTACAAATACGAGCTGAATTATGATAACATCAGTGCATGCTCAGATCAGGGTCAAGGTCCGATTAGGCACTTAATGCCTCACCGTTTGCTACACAGGTGATCTGGGTTCGAGAATAGACCAGGGTCACATGGGGCCAGCTGAGGGAAAATATTGAGCATCCAAGGGCAGCTCTCCTCCTTTTGGGAGGGGATATGTCATGTGCTGCTGCTTGTCCACTATCTAGCAGTGACTAGGTGGCATAATATGCTGCTACCTCTTAGAGGTCTAGGTGTAGGGCATTAAATGAGTACGGCAGTTTTATATCACGAACCACACCACTGCACACATTTTTATTTATTTATTGAAATGTTTCACAAGGAAGGCACACTGAACAACATGTTGCTCGTCTCCCGGTGTGACCGGGGGGGTGGGGGTTGGAGTACAGTAGGATGTGAAATTTAGACATACAATTAACATTTATCAGAACTATGGAAAAAAACACATATAATAGCATTTAAAATGATACATACATTATACATTTGTAGAGTGGCTTACAGAAATTAATATGTAACATGACAGAAAATTATACATACAGTAATATACGCTACCCAGACAGGGCAGGAAGTGTGAATAGTTCAGGTATAAGTAAACTAATACCTACTTAAGTGCTGAGAAGTAAGGAGTCAGGGGGAAGGGGTATGAGGAGAGTGGACGGGAGGGTTGAGAATGGCCTGGAGCTAGCCCCTCCAGGATACAGAGAACCCTGCAAGGGCTGAGGCACAAGGAGGCTTGGAGGTTAAAATATGGTGGGGAGAGGGGAAGGAGGGAGGGAGAGTGGCAGGGGAAGGAAAGGGGGAGATAGGTTTGATAAGGGAGTGTAGAATAATAGGATGGGGGTAGTGTTAGAGAGGGGAAGGAAAGAATCTTGCCTAAATACTAATGCTGGCCTCTCCAGGATGCTGAGAACCCTGCCAGAGGACAGACTGGGGGGTGAGCAAGAACTGGATAAGGAGCAGAGGGTGCTGGAGGAGGGGAGGCGAGGGGGGAGGCAGAAATAGCCCAGTGCTAGACTCCTCCAGGATGCTGAGGACCCTGCCTGGGGACAAGACTAGCACGGTCGGACTTGGGATGGGGTAGGAGGGCAGAGGAGAAAAAAATGGGAGGGGGGGACTAGTAAGTGGGATTGCTGGGTAGAAAGGCTCTGGGAGGGAAGGAGGGAGGATTTGACAGGAGCATGTTGAGTGAGTAGCAGAGCAGACATGGGGGGAATTTAGTTAGGGAAGGTTATATGAGGAGCAGTTAGAAAGAAATTTATGTAAAGCAGATGCTAGGGAGTGGTGGGAGGAGGAATGACATAGTTGGGGGTAGAGAGTTCCAGATTTTAGGGAAGCGATGGGAAAAGCCTGATTGACCGATGAGGGTGGTACAATGGGGGACCAGCAGAGTATGAGTGTCAGCAGATCTGAGAGAGGAGGAGAGGAGAGGGAGTATGAAAGGTAGGGGGGAAGTTATCCTAACCAGAATTTAGAAGTGAGTTTGTCACAATGAGTGAAGCGTCAGTTAGCAAGCGGGGGAAGGACAAGGCGTGGTAAAGGTCACAATGATGAGTGTGTGGTGGAGCATCAAGGGCAAAGTGATAGAAGGAGTTAAAGAGAGAGTCCAATCTGATTAAGGAGGATTTGGGAGCGGCACCATAGACTACATCACAGTAGTCAAAGATGGGGGAGGATCATCTTCTGGACAATTTCACGCCATGCCATAGGAGGGATGCAACTACGGTTTCTAAATAAGGCACCAAGCTTGGGGTGCGGTTTTTTCATAATGGCATCAATGTGGCCAGAGAAGCTGAGGTGTTGGTCCAGCCAAACCCCAAGGTATCTGAAAGAGGTGTCCTCAAGAATTGTCCCATCACGGATATGGAAAAAGGGTAAGGGGTGGAGCCTAGAGAGTCTCTGCCTAGTGCCAAAGGTCATAGAGGCTGCCTTTTTGGTATTTAGGAATAGCTGATGTGAGGCAAACCAGCGCTGAACCTGGTGGAAGTCATGCTGAAGAGTGGTTGCTACATCGAGGGGGCATTTGCCAGTGGTGAACGGGTCAGTGTCATCAGCATACATGTGGATAGAAGATGAGGAGGAACATGCTGACCTCTGGGACAGAACAATGAAGAAAAACTAAAGCTTGCTGAAACAGGGTGATGGCAGCCTCTCGCAGGCCCTGTTCTACTGACCAGACACTCCCTACACCATATTCAGACATCCATAGGAGTACATCCCCCAAAAGTCTCATCATGGGAAGTAAGCTATGAGGTATGGAAAATGGGATATGCACCTAGGGAAGGTGGGTGAAGAGGATGGGGGGCTGACCTGATAGTGGCAGGCCAGCAAGTAGGTAAACAAATTATTAAAAAAAAATTCAGTGCATGTTCTATGTTGTGATAAACATTAGGGTGTGTGTGTGTGTGCTTGTGTGTGTGATGTATACTGCTGGTGGACAAAAGTAGTGAGGATCACGGTACATGATCATGCAAAATAATTCTGCCTAGGTTGTTGAAAGAGTACACAACTGGCAACATCACTGAATCATAACAATTCAGGGCTGTCCCAGTCATGCTGTGCTCTGTCCTGGATCCTCATATACTTGGGTTTGTGAATGGACTGGTTTTCTTGCCCTGGGAGGGAGGGAGGGAGGGACCATTAGGGAGCCAAGTACATTGTGCAGCTGAGATGCTCGAGATAGGTGGTGGGAGGTTGTAGACCACTCAGCATTCTCTATTCCCTAATGGCTGATACTGGAGCAGCATTAGTGTTGACTACAAAGGCAGTACTCGCCCTTCTTCCCTGAAAAAGGACCAAGGTGAAGCACTATTTGTTTAGTTATTTTGGCAGACAGGTAGGTAGGTAGGTAGTTGAAATGCACATAATACAGATGGTCCATCAGATTCAATATTGTTTTCATTAGATTTCTTGGTAGAGTAGGCAGGGACCTGTATTTACAGTGATTCTGTGGTTGTGGCAGTCACTGCAGGAACATGGCCCTACCGCAGAAAGAAGCCTGTACCACTGGAGCAGCATGTGTGGTACAGAAAAGATGGCCACCACCACTGAAAATCCCCAGCTTAATGACTGAAATAATTGTGAACAAGCCTAAAACCACATTTGTATGTGTAACCCCACTACAAATGGGGGTTCCCAAAAAGTCTTCCTTGAGCTTGCCTAAATGTTCACTGCCATGCTGGTGTCCTGCATTTTAGCAGTTTAAATGTGATAGCCTCTGTGTACTGTCTCTTTAAGAGCTGCCTGGATTGCAGTCATAAGTAATCTGAGAGGGAGCTCTGTTGAAAGATGTAACTATTTGCTGAACATCATTTAGAGTGATAAAGATAATGTAGTTTGTCTAACCTGCCTTCTTTGCAGCAAGGACTGTTTTATTTATCTCCACTATCTTGGTCCTGGACTGCCAAACTGGACCAATCAGCACTAGTGGGACCTAAAATGGAGCCGGACTACAGGAGCTGTCTGGAGTCAGAATCTGTAGGAATTGTAGTTTTGGGCTTTTGGCGTCTTTTTGCACCTGAAGGGGGAGCTCCTGTTGTGACTGACAGATGAATCAGCTAACCAAACCTTTTGGATCTTGGGGAAATTCCCAGGCTTGCTGGCAGTTGAGTCATACCTCAGTTGGGAGTTGAAGAAGCAAGAGCTTAAGACAGTCAAGCAGCTGTCTGAGTAGTTTTGCACGGGAGAACTGTGGAAAGGCCTGAGTTGTGGCCTGCATGTCTGCCTGCTGCCCATGAGAAGGAGAGAAGAGAATTATTTTGTACTAAATCCAAGTTTGTGAGAATGAATTAAGCCACTGACTTTTTACCAGGCTCACACCCGAAGAAGACCGAAGGTTTTGCTGAATGCGATCGGCCTGTCAGGATTTCCAGCTGCTTTTGAATCCCTGGTTTGTGCAGAGACTTTGCGATCGTGCCCGGAGAGTGGTTTGCCTGGTACAGTAGAATTTCCTTACATGTAAATGTGCTATGTATTGAAAGTGGGTCATGATTTGGTTCCCCACTGTGTGAACAGTGTTCTGCTTGCTGGTACCATAGAATTTCCTTACATGTAAATGTACTGTGTTTTGAAAGTGTTCGTGATTTGATTCCCCACTGTGTGAACTGTGTTCTGCTTGCTGGAAGCTGTATCCAGCCCAAAATGGACTGTATCCAAATTTGTCTCCATTTGGCCTGGGCCTTGCCACACTGGTCCAGCCAGACTACCCACTGCATAGAGAAAGCCATCGACGAGAGTCCTGCCTGGGGATCAGCCCCCTGCTCCACTCTTGAACAGTATCGGTGCCTCAGCAATTCATGTGGGCCCTGCTTCTCCTGGCTCTCCAGATTAACCACCGGCTGTCTCGATTTTTGTCCAGCCTGTGTCCAGTTTTGGGTATTGTGAGTAATCATCAGGGTAGCTCCCTACAACAACAGCCTAATCTAAAAGTGTGTCATCTGATTGTCTTGTTGTTTTCTTTTCATGAACTGAGCCCTCCGGCTCTGGATTACAAATAGTGTGTGTTGTGCATGTTGTTTTCTTCCATCATAGGGCCCCAACCAGCTGCAACGTTTCTGGCTAGCCCACCATTCTCCATATGGGTACCCAGAGTGTGTGACTGTTTATGGACCCTGAAGTGCATGCATAACTGTTTGATTGATACAGTCTTTAAGCAAATTAACCTGATTACGCCCCTTCCTTGTTCACGTCCCTTAAATAAATCAGTTCTAACTCTTTCTTGCATTTACCCTGACTGTGATTCCAGTTTGTGCAAAAGTACTGTACTGCTGTTATTTGCTGTGTATAACCTTGTTTTACAGGGGGATCCCAGGGTCAGGCCAAAGGAAAGCCCTGGTGGTAAGTGCAGACAGTGTGGGTACTTGTGTAGTATATCAGGGGTATTGTGAAAGTGATTATTGTGTATTGTTCTGGCCACTAGTAAGGAAAGAGGTGGGGTTACAGTGTCCCGGAGGGCTGTGCCCAGGTTAGCTTGACCACTACCAACCCTGACCTCCTGGTGGAGGCACCCGTTTCAGAACTCAGGCCCCTTAGCCTGCTACTAGCCAAGCAGGCAGGGATAGTAGCCCTTGGGATAGCGCCACCTACGGGTTACATGTGAATTTTCTGGCAGCACCATTACACATTCTCACTCCTGGGGAAGTTCATTTGCAATGCAGAGGTCAGTGGGGCAGCCCTCTACAAACTGGCACACAGCCCTAAAGCAGATGTCCAACCATTATGACCGTCTACAGTGCAATGCACAATAAACTGACTGTGCATCTGATCTGCAGTCCATTCTTCGTATGTGATTATAATGAGCTGCCCACGCTACTTGAATCATTTCTTCCCCTCTTCAGCTGTAGAATGTGGCTTTTAACTGAAAATATTCAGGCAGCTCATTCAGAGCTCAGCAGAATCCAGCTAGCATCAGTGATGAAAAGACTTTCTATGCAGAGCTGGGTAAATAATAAGATCATTGTGAAGTGTACTGTACAAACATTGATAAATCCTCAGAAAGTCTTTCTCACAAAATTAAGAAAAGGTAGTCCCATTTTTATTTATTTATTTTATTTATTTGATAATCAAGTAAATACACTGGTCCCAGAGATCTTTTTCAGGCACAATCTTGACCATCTAGATGGCACGTGGTACACAAGTCTACAGTTACAGCAGCAAAATAGCAACATATAGTGAGTACATAGAAATACTGAGGAAAGACATAACATACTAACATACTAAAATGCCAGCAGAATAGGCCTAAGGGTCTTTCATGTCTGCTCGTTTGGTCAGCCCCCACTCTGGGAGCTGACCTTGCTGCCCCCCTCTCCCTCTCTGGCTTCTCCCTTCCCAGTCCTGGATATTCTCGCTGCACTGGGTTTTGCTTCCAGAACCCTTCCCCTGTACCTGACCCACACCCTCTTGAACCCCTCGACTGTTTCTGCCTCCACCAGCCCCCTGGGAAGCGTATTCCATGGCTCCACCACCCTCTCAGTGAAGTAGCACCTCTTCCTTTCTCCCCTGAATCTCCCCCCAGCTCCCAACCATGCCTTCTAGTTGCCCCCCCTTCCTTCAGAGCACCCTGGCTGCTCCTCCCTGTTACCCTTTATGTACCTGAAGACCTCTATCATGTCCCCCGGTCCCTTCTCTCTTCCAATGTGTACATATTTAGCTCTTAGAGCCTCACCTCATAGGTCCTATCCCCAAGCCCCAAATAATTTTGGTTACCCTCCTCTGGACCTTCTCCAGGAGTTCAATGTCCCTCTTTAAATGTGGCCTCCAAAACTGCATGCAGTACTTGAGGTGCGGCCTCAGCAAGCAGTTATATAGTAGGAGTATCACTTCCCTCCTTCTGGAGGTGAGCCCCCTAGTGATGCATCCAAGCATCCTGTTGGCCTTAGCCGCTGCCCTCCTACAAGTCTGAGTTGTTTATCTTGACATCCATCACTACCCCCAGGTCCCTCTCAGCCTTTGAGACTTGTAGCATTTCTCCCCCCAGGGTGTACACTTGGCCCGGGTTTCTGGATCCCAGGTGCAGTACCTTGCATTTCCCTGCATTGAACCTCAGCTTCCGCTTTCTAGACCACCTTTCCAGAGCCTCCAGGTCCCACTGTAGGGCCACCCTCCTTCCCATCCACCACCGCCCCCAGTTTTGAGTCATCTGCAAAGAGACTCATCTCACTCCTGATACCCTTCCTTATGTCACAGACATAGGTGTTGAACAGGAGGGGCCCAAGGACCAATCCCTGAGGGTCTCCACTAATGACCTTCCTTGGGGATGAGACTATCCTGCCAACCACGACCCTCTGGGTCCAGTTCTGGAGCCAATTGTCTATCCATCTGATCATCTGGTTCCCCACCCCCATTTCTCCCAGATTATCCAACAGGCCCCCATGAGGATAGAGTCAAACGCCTAGCTGAAGTCAAGAAAGAGGACATCCACTGGTCTACCCAGGTCCAAGGCACTTGTCACCCAGTCATAGAACTCCACAAGGTTTGTCTGACATGATTTCCCTGGGATGAATCCATACTGTCTATCGTCCAGGCACCCCAACTTTTCCAGGTCCCCCCTAGTCTCTCCTTGACAATGACCTCCATCATCTTGCCCACCACAGATGTCAGGCTGATGGGCCTGTAGTTCCCTGCCACTTCCCTTGATTCCCCCTTGTGGATAGGCACTATATGTGCCACCTTCCAGTCCTGGGGCACCCACCCTGTCCTCAGAGTGATGCTGAAGAGCTCCAGCAGGGGTTTGACCAGGACATCCACCAGTTCCTTTAGCACTCTGGGATGTAATTTATCTGGCCCTGGTGCTTTCTCCATCTTAAGGGACCTGAGGGCTTCCCTCACTCTCTGTGCTGCGATTTCCACCTCTGCTACCTCATCCCTCTGCTTTGCCCTCCCTCACCTGCCAGTGATATCCCCCCCTCCCCAGACCCATCAACCGGTAGGGATCCCCCTCCTCAGTTTCACCATCTCCTCCCATGTATGATGCAGCCCCATTTTCCTTGTTGAAAACTGGAGGAAGTACTCATTTAGTACCTCAGCCTGCTCCCCTAGATCTTGTGCCCATCCCTCCCCTGTTTTAATCCTGTTAATCTGCTCCTTCACCCTTTGTTTTTCCCTAATGTATCTAAGGAACCCCTTGTTCCCTCTCCTAATTTTCCTGGCCAGGTTCTGCTCCTTCCTTGCCTTAGCCACCCTCACCACCCTAGTGGCCCTTCTGGCCATCAGCTCGTACTCCCCTTGGCCCCTTTCACTCCTTGAGCACTTGAATTACCTATAGGCTGCCTTCTTTACTCTCACCACCTCCTGAACCTCCCTGGTCCACCACCAGGGTTTTTGGGCCCTACTACTTTTTCATCTTACTCTTGTACAGGTGCTGGTAGCATTCTGCACCCCCCTCCTGATTTCCCACCTACTGTCAGTGTCCATGTCTGGCTCAATCCTATCCAAGTGCTCCTTAAGGATCCTTCCCATTTCCTTGAAATTCGCCCCCCTGAAGTCAGTTACCTCTGTCTTTGTGCAACCTTCTACCCCTCCTAGGTTCAGGCAGAACCAGACTGTGGCATGGTCGCTCCCTGCCAATGGGTTCCTTCCCTCCAAGCCCCCAATCTGGTCACTGTCTGCCAGGATCACATCCAGTATCCACTCCTCCCTGGCTGGTTCTCCCACCTGCTGAGTTAGGAACGCGTCCTGAAAGACATCCAACAACCTCTGTTCCCTGGCCACCGAGGATGTCATAGTCTCCCAGTCTGTTCCTGGCATGTTTAAGGCCCCCAACACCACCACCCTTCCCCTTCCCAATCTACAGTGTCTCCCAACATCTGCCACCAGACTCTCCTCCAGCTCCTCCGCCAGCGCAGAGGGTCTGTACACCACTCCTATTTTTACTCTCTTGCCCCCCCTTGTTATCAAGGTGACCCAAATCAGTGCCCTCTGCCTCCTCCACTGCTCCTATGGCAATGCAGTTTTTGACTATTATTGCTACCCCTCCTCCCCTTCCCTCCCCCCTGTCCTTCCTGAACATGGTGTAACCCTCCAGGTTCAGGTCCCAGTCATGCCCTGCGGTGGCCCTGGTCTCAGTGACCGCTGCCACATCCACCTCTTCCTCAGTTAGCATTGCCTGGAGCTCAGGCATTTTATTGCCCAAGCTTCTGGCATTTAGCAGGACTACTTTCCACCCTTTCCCTATACTTCCATTTCCCCTGCTCGTGTTCCTGTGGGGCTTTTGTCTTCCCCTGGTCTGCACCTTACCAGTCAGCCTTTTCCTGCATTCCTCCAGCTCCCCAGGGGGTGGAGACAGAGTCTCTCCTTTATCAGAGCTCCCTCGACAGCCTTTTCTCCCATAACAGTGCAGTAAACAAAAATACATATTAAGACTAGCAATAATTAGGTACATTCACCAGTTGCACAGTTGTGGCATTAATACATACTAGTAACTATTGCAAAAACATAAAACAAGAGGCTTTGTGGACCCAAGTTCAATGTAAAATAGGCCAACTGCTCTCTAGCCTTACAATAAAGTCATAATAGGTGGTAGGGAAGGAGATGAGGAGGTAGCATTGGCATAAATAGCACCACTGATGTTGAAGTGGGCGAGGAGAAAGTTACTGGGGTGGCACTGCAGCACAATCTGGCACCACCAGGCTTCAAGCAAGTGGGTGGGAGGGTGAAGCAAATGTGAAGGCAGAGCAGAAATCCACAGGCATATTTCTGCAATAAACCAGCAAAGCAGCAGGGATAAACAGAATGCAGGAAAAATAAAAAAACCTTCAATTCCCCCATGCCCAGCCTGTAATCCAAATCATGGTGCCAGAACTGCTTTGCTTTGCCTGTGCATCTGTTGAACTGTCCCCTGGCTGCTCTTTTCTGTGCATTCTTTTAGAGAAACTAGATTTTATGTCGGGGCTCATTTGCCAACAAATGTAATATGCATCACTGAATTGCTGCAGAATTGTTCCTAGTGTGGCAAGCATGAGGTCCTGCCGCAGAATGCAGGTCCACACTGTCCACTGCAGTGTGCATGAGGCCCTGCAAGTAGGAAAGTATATAAAGTGTTTACGTTGCAATGCAGCACAGAAGGTACATAAATACAGATTATGGCGGTGAACATCTATGCATACAGAGGTTAAAATGTGTAAGTCTCTTGATAGGAAGTCTGTGTTTTAACCACTAGAACACACTGCCTCCACAAACAGTACTGTACATCTTTTAACATTTAAAGAACACATTTGCACTATTTCCTGACTTCTCATCAGTCTTCTAGATGTAACAATTTGCTTTACTTTTCTGTTATTTTTCCTTCTACAGCACATATCCTGTGCTCCAGCTCTGTCATGTATTTCAGAATTGAAAATAGAATCACAACCAGCCCTGCAGCTTTCAAATCATAATTAAGTTTTCTGAAACAGATTCAAAACATAACAAGTACAACCAAACTATGCTCTTTGTACTTCATGAGCTCACAGCAGAGTCTTGGAGCACTTCTGTCTGCCTGTGCACTGCATGTCTGCTTGTCTGTCTTGCTCCAGTTGTCTGTATCTCAGCATAACGAATACAGTTCTCAATAATATCTTCAGACACAGAGAGGGATTTCCTGTTATGTATCTAGAGATATCCTGGGACTTATTTATTTATTTAGTTTTTGTTGACCGGGAAAGGAGGACTAGACAATTCTGCCTATTTTCATCCTCGTCCCAGGGAAGGGGGATACAGATGGACGCCAACTGACATTGAACCAGATTAAGCTGTTAGTGGTATTTTTTGTGAATGGGGGAAATTTGGCCAGGACACCGAGGAAATTCCCCTGCTCTTTTCGAGAAGTGCCATGGGATCTTTAATGTTCACCTGAACTACCACCAGAACAGGCAGATGGGATCTCGGTTTAATGTCTCATCTGACAGATGTCACAGACTACCATGGATACATGGCATTCAGCAAGGTCAACCAGATTGCACGGCACCTGTTCCCATAGACAAAAGGCATGAGATTTTCAAAGGGGGGAAGTGGATTCAAATACATGGTCCACCTGCATCTGTCTGTCTAAATGTGTCCAAGTAGACCTGCAGCAAGTTTTCAACAGTTGCATCTGCTTGTTGCAGAAAGTCCCAATTTGCAATAAAAAAATGAATCAAATACAGTTTGCACCAGTCTTTTTTGCCACATATGTGTATTATTTTGTTGTCAAATTTGGACATTGTTACCTCTTGTTGTGCCATAAACTGATACATTTGTCCAAAATTCCTATAGGTTCTAATTCTGTTGGCAATTTAAGGGTTAATAGATGCTCTAACAGTTCAGATGGATTTGCTTTTGAGAGTGGTGCTGGGCAGATCTTGAAAGGGTGCTTTTGAAAATTCCCCAATTGAGTCTGTTAATTAGGTACAGTATAACCAAATGTAAAGATATTAGATAAACCATCAAGTAGCAGGAACAATTCTTAAAAATATTTGTAAGCCTGGTTATTCTGAACAGCAATATGCTATAGAATATACAGTAATTTATAATTTTGTACCATAATTGCACTGTCATTCAGGCTGTTGAGGATGGGGAAAGATTAAACGTCACGCTTTCATTTGGGGGATCAGTGACTGACAGAACTGAGGTACAGTACAGTATGTAGGTATCTGTTTAAAATGTTGCCATTCACTGCTTGCTGATGCCAAGACCCTCCCCCAGAAATAACATTCTTCTGTTGAATATGTTTCATGTGAATAAATAAGTGGTTTGGCTTCAGTAGCATGTGTGTGTTACTCTTATCAAGTAATCTATCCACCTGGTACAAAAGTGCTGTAGTTCCTTGTGATAAGTGCCAGGCTCACAGTTCAGCCATGGGCCAAGCCGAAGATGTCTGTTTCATGCATTAGTGTCTTAGATAATGCTGCACAGAGAAGACTGTTGGAACACAAACTTATGATGCCAAATTATAATAAGCATCACAGTGGGGTGAACTTTCCAGTATTTAGGTTACTGATTAAAACCCAAATTCCTTCCACCACTTAAAGTTCCTAACCCAGCCATTCTGGTGCATCTGGGCAGGCTCATTAAGGAAAACATAACATTTAAAGGAGGATCTGATTACACAGATTTTGTTTCTAATATGTCACATGCCCATAATCATTTAAAGAAATAACCACTGCAGTTTGAAAACTGACATAGTAAGTAGATCAAGTTTTTCAATAAATTAATTGGCACTCCATCCTACATCATTTATGTGCTCATTTCTTTTAATAAAAACAGAGGACACAGGTACAAACAGAGAATGCAAAATGTTGCTGATGTAAGCTTTTAAGATGTACCAAAATAGCAGCCTTGAATTTGAATGTCTACTTTTAGTCCCTTGTTATTGTTAATTTTGCTGCAGTTTTACTATATTTTTTTCTACTGCAGATTAGACCAGAATTTGTTGTGTGTTATCAGCAGGCAGCTATTTTTACAGTTTTGCGATGTAATTTCCCCACTGGTAGTAGCACTTAACACAGCTATTATGTTTTTTGTCTCTCTGCTTTTATTGAATAATCTGGCCTGCGTTGCGTTCAGTAATGTTAAGCACTGCTGAACTCCCCCCAGCAGTGCTGACATTTATTACTGCCGCAGATGTGATATAATATAGCCCTTAATCTACTCCACGAAGGAATAGTCATGCACCTCTAAACAAATGCAGTATGGTTTTTGTTCTCTGTGTAGTTGATTAGGTATGGTGGCCTATATTCATGGAGCAGTTTTCCAGGTTATTAAAAGTTTGTTTGATTTATGGACCATTTTTCAGGTTTATATAATGTTATTATTTTTTCCATTCTTGAGGTTTTGCTCAAGGTGTTCCTAAGCCCTGCCCCTAAAGAGCTGAGTAAAATAACAACAGTTGTTAAACAGAGCCAAACAAAGCAAACGCAGCCCTGTAACAGTGCTTCATGAATAGTGGGGAAACATGAAGCTAACATACTAAATGCTACATGAATAGTGAGGGAGAAGGAAGGCTAACCTACTACATTTTATTTATTTTATTTACTTCAAAATTTTCTCCAGGAAAGGCAAACTGAGCTACTAACAGCTCATTTCCAGATGTGTCCTGGAGGAAGGGGGAAAAGGGGGACAATGAGGAACACAAAGAACAATACTAGAATAACAGGTGAATAAGCTTCACAACAAAATAATTGTGCAAATACAAGGATTGCAAGAAGTAAAATACATGACAATTCAATAAAGTACTGAATGATAACTATGTTAGCAATTACAATACAATAAAGTGTCCGAGGACAACAACATATGCAGTGTGTGGAGGCAATGTTGAGTTCAGGATGGGACCAAAGGCTGTCGATTTGGAGGGTGGGTGCAGGTGAAGGGGGAGCAGAGACAGGAGGGTGGTGGGCAGCAAATGCATTATGAACACCGAAGGTTCATGAATGTAGAACACTGGTTTGTATGCATGAATATTACCTCCAGCATTAGGACTGCTTCACTTTACCCTTAATAACCTGATTCATCAGTCTCTCATGGTGTGCTATGATACACTGCTGAATTGGATTAGTTACTTGGTGTTAATGCTGGATGTAATATTTGTAAAAAAAATGCCACCGTCTTGTTCTGTGCCACATTTCATTCCATGTACCTATTTTAGGCACAGGGGCCCAGATATTCAAAAGGGTTGCGCCATGCGCAACAGGGTTGCGCATGCGCAACTCCAAAAATGCGCCATTCTGCGATATTCAGAAGGGGCCAGTTGCGCCACCAAAAACATGCTGAGCAACAGCACAATGGAAATGAAGGCATGCGCCAGCGAGCGGTCCATGCATAAAGTGGCAATGCGATATCCGGGCGCCGCGTGCGCGGGTAGCTCAACCAGAAGTTGCGCGGTAGCGGAATTGAGCCAAAATAAAAGGCTCAAGGAAGCGCGCAAGAACCCAGCAGGCCGCAAAACTGGGGAGAGAGACAGAGAGAGAGAGAGAGAGACAGGAGCTGGAAGGGCAGAGAGGACAGTGGGTCCAGGAGGACAGAGAGCTAGTGGGGGTGCCGGTGCAGTGGAAGCAGCAGTGGGGGCAGCGGGGTAACACAGGAACAGCAGCCGGGGGCAGAAGCCAGGGAGATGGACAGTGCCAGCTTCCACATGGAAGCTGTAATGTGAGGGGTGAGACACCATGCTGCAGGGGCGTGGCAGCGGAGGGCCCTCGGTATGCCCCGACAGGTATCGTGCCCGCATCAACCGAGCTGTACACAGGCGTCAGATTGTGGGCTGGTACCACCTGAACAGGGCAATACTGAGATGGCTCTGCGAGCTGTGCAGTGATGTGATGCAGGCACCCTCACGGAGTCACGCTCTGTCCGTGGAGACCAAGGTGACAGCCTGCATGTGTCTGCTCGCCACGGGCACCTTCCAGAGGCCAACAGGGGACACCACAGGCATTACACAGTCGGCCACGTCCGCATCCTCACCCAATTCCTCAGCGCACTGCTGCCTCATGCTGCGGAGTACATCCATTTCCCCAGCACAGCGGCGTACAACAAACATGCAGGAGTTCCACAGGGTAGCGCGTATGCCTGGCGTGCTGAGAGACTGGGCGACTGCACCCATGTGGCCATTCACATGCCACCTGGCCCCGACGGCCAGGCATATCGGAACAAAGGGTTTTCCAGTGTCAACTGCCAGGTGGTGTGTGATGCCACTGGGCGCATTATCAATGTCTGTGCCACACACCTGGCGGAGCACATGATGCCTTCATATGGCACCAGTCTGCACTGTGCCATCGATTCGAGAGTGGGGACATCCCCACGGGTCATCTAGTGGGTGAGTACACATGTATGGAATGCAAACTCTGGGCAAGGGTGGGAATGACACAGGTGCCATGGTAGTGGCACACAAGGATGTGGGCAATATGGACCTGACATGACACTGATCTCCACTATCTCCACAGGTGACTCGGATCCCACTCCGTCCCTGGCTGCTCACACCGTGCAGGCACCCCACGACCCCAGCGCAGCTATGCTTCAATGAGGCACATGCCGCAACATGTAACATCATAGAGCGGGTGTTTGGGATGCTCAAGGCATGCTTCCGATGCCTGGACACCTCCGGCGGAGTCCTACAGTACAGCCCCAAAAGGCCTGTGGGATATTCCTGGCCTGTTGCATCCTGCACAACATGGCTAAAGACTATGGGATAGCCGTACAGGTCCAAGAGGGGGACAGCGATGGGGACACCAGTGGCGCCGGTGATGTTGGTGATGAGCAGCCCCCCTAGGACGGAGGGACCCCCAACTGACCCAGCAGGCCCAGCTGCACCAGGACACCATCGCAGAAGAGCACTACGCCCAACATAGGTAAGTCAAGGGGACTTGTGCAGGCAACACTGTCCATGCGCAAACCACAGGCACACAGGGGAACACACCGTGCATGAAGGTCAGGGGAGTGGAAGGTTCCAGGCATACCAACACACCATCAGAGAGGGGTGAGCACTCATATGGACACACACACACCAGGCAGCGTACATGGGCAGCAGCACAGCACTGCGAGCGACATTGCCAACACACAGCACCACAGACCACCCCACCACCTGGACTGTCACGTCGTGTGTCAGGACCTGGGCACCTGCACCTTGGTGTACAGTGCAATGCAGGCATCATCATGCACACGCACCTGTGGACAGCAGTTGGGAGAGTGTGCAGGTGGTCCATGTGTCAGCGTGGTGAGCAGAGCACCAGCAGCAGGCACTGCCCACCATGCACACACATTGCACACAGGGCAGCACCAGACAGGGCCTGCACTGGGAGACAGCTCAGTCAGGTAGCACTGTCCCACGGCCACCACGGATGCGTGGGCGGCCCCGCCGTGGCCCAGCAGCACTGGCAGGCTGAGCAGGGGCCACATCGGGTGGCGCTGGTGCACCACCAGGGGTCCCACTGCGTGAACGCGACCTTGCCCACACAGGGGTCTGCATCCTGCCAAACAAACTTGCACCAGGGGTGCTCAGGATGCCCACAGCAGAACCCGGCATCGACAGGCCTGGTGTCACACGATGCCAGGAACGGGGAGTGGAGAGCGCACTGTGTGGGGTGTGTGGTACGGGGCACCTGACAGTGTGGCCAATGCGTCTGCGACAGAGACCACTGCCTGGGTCAGCCTGTCAATGGCAGCGGTCACATCCATCCACATAAGGACCAGCTCGGCTCGGTCCCAAGCACACTCCCTGCTATGCCGCTCCACAGACACAGACAGTACCTCCACGGACCTTGCAACCCACTCCTGCAGCTGTACCGAGTCCTGCAGCAGGCAGGTGTGCGTGTCCAATGGGTACTGTGCCCCAATGGCATCGTGACCCCCAGGGTGTGGACGGTCCTGGTGCACAGCACCCCTTGAGGGTGGGCGCTGTTCGCCAGGACCAGGTATGGGCAGATCAAAGGGTGGGGACATGTGCCACTGCTGACACTGTACCCCAGACCTGGTGCGTGACTGCTGCTGCCGCCCCTCCAACTGCTGAGCCCCCAGGTCCACCTGTTCCACCTCCATGCTGACAACAGTGCCAGACACCTGCACAGCCACTGGTGCTGCCCCACCGGTGCTGACAGGCACAGCCTGGGACTGTGCCAGCATGCTGGTACCAGGTGTGAACCAGGAAGGCCCAGGGCACGTGCTGGCCTGCCATGTGTCCGTCATGGGCGCACACCTATCACCGCCATTGCAGGCCTGCTATCATCAATGGTGCAGTGCGTGCCACTGCCATAGGCACAGCATGCTGGCATACCTGCATGCCAGACTGCTGAGACACAGGCTGTGCACCTCCTGCACCCGTATCACTGACACCGAGTTGTTGGCTGGCGCATGCTGCTGCAGTGCCTGCAGGCTGGTGGCAGAGGTGGATGGTCCCTCCTCCACGTCCAGCAGGTCTGCATCACTGTCTGGACCCACCACCACCACCATCTCCTGAAGACGAACAGGATCTGTAACAGAAAGAGAGTACATGTGAGTGCATGTGAACAACAGCCCCCCCCAACAACACCACCATGTCATACCGTGCAGTGATGGGCTTCCACCTGTCTGGAATCCTCCGCCTGATACGCCCGCAATGGCACTCGGCTGCATGGCCATGACCAGTGTCTCCTCTGTAGGGGTCAGCTGCAACACCACTGGTGGGCCCCCACCAGTGCCAGCACGTGCCGCCCTGAAGGCTGCCACCGTCTCCTTCAGCCTCCTGCGGTCAGTCCCCATCTTCTTCTTGCATTCCTGCATGGAGCACTGGTGGCTTCCGTGCAGGTTGACGGCCCGAGCTACCCCCTCCCATGCAGCTGCACGTTCCTGAGGGGTGCCCCTCCATCCACTCAATAGTGTCTCATCCTCCAGGTAGGCCTGGAAGAGGGCCTCTGTCTCTGCCGCGGTGAAGTTCGGCCTCCTCCTACGCCCGCCGTCCACACCCTCAGCTTGGCTCTGGTCAGTCATGGTGATCTGTATGGGTGGAAGTGGACACCTGTCACTGTGCAGTCGACAGCATTTCCCCATGAGCATAGCTGCGGGCCGGGGGGGGCGGAAGCCCCCCACGTTTCCTCTCCGCATGGCAGATACTGATAGAAAGGGTGCCCTTTGTCCCTTTCTAAGTGCCCTTTTCATGCTCAGCCCCCTCAGCCTTTATCATCCTCCGCCCATGAGCATTGTCCTGAGCATCACACAGCATGTAACTCACCTCCCACCTGCAGTAACCAGATTTGGCCAGCACAACCCACTGTCGCATTTTAATAGCGCAACACATGCAAATGAGGTGTGGCTCAACTATAATGACATGCTAATCGCGCCACTGCGCCATGAATGGCTGATCGAATGATTTGCATATGTCGGCTGAATATCGCGTATTTGCGCTTTGCGCAATACGGAAGGTCCGGCTGAGCCAATGGCACAGGTTTGTGGCTGCATGCTACACTGCATTGCGCATGCCCAGACAGCTTACGCATGCGTCTATTGTGCTGCAGACCTGCTGAGCGCGATAGGTGATTCAGGCCATGGCCACCATTGTGCCAGTGGCACTACAGCACTGGGCACTATATGGCGCTGTGGCATTACTGCTCGATAGTCCACTGTGGCACTGGTGCACAGCTTGGCAGTTGCGCAGGATGCCTATACGTCCGATGGCGCTGTGCGTAGCTTGCATCATTGCCGTGACCTTGTGTATGCCCTCGACCCCTGGCACTGTTGGCATGCCGTGTATACGTCTATTCGCTGTCTGGTGACAGTGCCATGAGATGGCGTCGTTTCGAACAGCGCGATTGGAAACCTGTGGTGGTCTGCTGCGCAACAACTCCACTTGGGAGTTACGGCGCACGGGCGCATATTGCCTGCTGTAAAGTTGGTGCCATGGCTGGAGGAGGCGGTGTCCTGGAGCCAGATTGAAGTTGCCAACCTGGTGGCCCTAGTTGAGCCACACTATGATGGCCTGTATGGTGAGGCCCCTCACCAGTGCCAGGACTCAGTTGTGGCAAGCAGGCTGCACTGACCTGGTGGAGGTCACTGGGCGGGGCGGTCTGCTGAGCAGTGCGGCACCAGTACAGTGACCTCCGCTGAAGGGAGCCAGAACTTTTGTCGCGGCTGCGGTCACATGCCAGGAGGGGCGTAGTGCCTAGGCCACGTGAGTGTACCATCTATGCACCTATATTCTCTGTAGGGGTGTGTGTGTGCTTGGGTGGCTGTGCATAGGTGTCGGCTCGGACACGGTTGGCTGTGTCAGTGTGTGCAGCTGTGCGATGGATGGTTATGGCTGTGTGGGCAGGCACTCTCACTGGGGCAGGGGCACTCTGCTTTGAGTCACACTGATGTTTGTCTCAACATATGTCTCCCACAGGCCAGAATCTGAGGGCCTTAGGCGATGGTGACTTGGGCCGTGCAGGGCCGTGCCGGGGGTGTGTGCCCCAGCAGCAGCAGCAGCAGCAGTGGCAGAGCCAGCTGCTGGAGGAGTGTGGTATCATTACTTCATGGATGCTATTGCATGCTGGAGGCAAGACCACCAGCCATGCACAACACAACCATGCGGAAAGGGAGGTCATAATTCCACTATACAAGACACTGGTGGGGCCCCACCTGGAGTACAGTGTACAGTTCTGGAGACCATACCTACGTATGGACATGGACTGGGTAGAAGCGGGTTCAGAGGAGGTCAACACGGATGGTGCATGGATTGCATCACAAGTCCTATGAAGACAGGTTGAAGGAACTGAACATGTACTCCCTGGAGGAGGAGGAGAGAGGGATATGATGGGGACATACAAGTATCTTACAGGGGAACAGAGTGCAGGAAAACACTATTTTAAGCGTAAAGATGTTCCAGGACTAGAGGGCATGGGATGAGGTTGGAGGGGACGATTCAGAGAAACATGAGAATGAATTACTTCACAGAACAGGTGGTGGACAAAGTGGAACACCCTGCCAGAGGAAGTGGTGGGGCTGACTTGGTCACGAGTTTAGAATGCAGGATAGCCATAAAGGATTTCTGGAGGTCAGGGTAGGTGCAACAGACTTATAGGAAAACAGAGTGAACTTACAAGGTCAAATGGCCAGACTGGGTGGCACGTGGCCCTTATCTGCCGACACTGTCTATGTATCCATGTATGAGGCACGACACAGGTGACACATCACTGTGCAGTATCACAGCACGTCTGTGTATCGTCACTGGTGGTCCAGGCATGCACTGGGCACATAGCTGTGTAACTGGCATCGCACCATGTTGCCACATCACTTGCCAGCCTAGTTTGTACTGTGATTGACGTGGGCAGTGTGTGTGGGCGGTGGTGCGCATACCTGGTGCCGCCTGTTTGTGATGGCCATGTGCATGTTCACTGTGGGTGGGTGTACGCCATCACAGGTGCGGGACATTGGGCTATATGGCTTGCAGGTTGGGTGGTGTTCAGGATTGTGGTCAGTCACAGCCATTGACTGTGTTCCCTTTTCCTAGGCCTCATTGTGCTCCACAGAATGGAGCAGTCACTGCATCGGCTGACCGGGTGTCCCAGGAGAACCAGCACATCCTCCAGGACATACAGCGCCATGGGCTAAGGAGGAGGCGCAGCCAGAAAAGCGGCACCAGGCAGCAGTGGACCAGTCTGCTGGGCCTTAGGCCAGATCCCCTTCTCTCTCCACCCATCCCTCCCACTCTGCCTTCCCTCTCAAGTTCTTCACCCTACCCTTGCCCACCCTACCTTGTACCCTCCCCTCTTGTAAATAGTTATGTTGTTGTGGATTTTGTAATTACATTTTCTAATACATTTATATTTTGATATGAATACTGTGTTGGTCTCTGATTTGCAGCTGGCTATGGTTGCTCAGTTGCAGTGGTGTGCATGCCATCTGGGCTGGTATGGTCCTGGGTATGTGGTGTGTGTGTGTGTGTGTGTGTGTGTGTGTGTGTGTGTGTGTGTGTGTGTGTGCGTGTGAGGAGGTATCTCCGGCATGGCAGTGACTTTCTGTTGGTCTTGCCGTCTGCTGCCACCACTGCTGGGTGCACAGGGTGTGTCTGGCTTGTATGCTTCTGTGCTGCACGGGGCTGATGTGTGCTGGGGGGACTGCATGGTTTCCTGCAGTGCCAGTCACTGCACATGGGTGGTGTCTTGGGGTCACAGTGCAGGGTGTGCTGTGGATACGGGGGGGCTGATGTGCACTGTGGTTGTCAACCCCCTGTGTGTGGCACTCTCCGCCTGCCAGTGGTTGTGCTGGGGTGTCAGGGCTCTGCTATGCTTTCTTGGCTTGTCCCCATGGGCACGTGGATCATCCGTCCCACCCCCAGTGATGCTGTGCTTGGGGTGTGCAGGTATGGTGTGGGTTCTGCAGTGTGTTCCTGTGCCCATGTGTGGCATGGCTGGCGGTGGGCCCCAGCCTGCCTCCCTGGATGTGCAGTTCCATTGCTCTGGGGGGCTGTGCTTGCGCTATGGCAGCTCTGGAATGCTCAGCTGAGCTTTCCTGGTTGCGCCATAAGCGCAACATTAACTCAACTTCTCCTTCCTGGTTGCCTCGATGGGCGCGTATGTGCGATATTCAGACGTTGGTTGCTTGCGCAATTTGCTCTGCTCCATGTTTGAATATCGCACCTGTTGCGCATTTGCGCAACTGGTTTGTGCTTGCTCCTGCTGTTGCGCTACTTTTGAGCGCAGTTTGAATATCTGGGCCAGTAAGTTTATTTTTTTTTTTTTTTCACAGAGACTGATTCCAGGGCTCAGCTTGTGTTAATATGGTTAAAGTGTAATGGAATCTTTATTTGCTAGCAGAAACATTTGAAAATGTGATGGCTAGCTTCCATGAGAAATGCATGGAAGCAGTAACACACAACAAGATGCCTCAGGTGTGCCATCATGTACCTTAGACTACTCGGGTCATACTATAAGATCTGTATTATAAAAGTATGAAAAGACATTCCCTACTCATAAGCTACTACTTTAACTTAGTAAAAGAATAATTTTATAAAATATCCATGTGTACAAAAACATAATGCATTAAAGCTATGCATATTTTTAATTTTTACAAGCATAAAATTCACATTCTCTGTGTGACAGTGAAATTAAATTGCAGTTGTTAACTTATGCCAGAGGGTAGTGTAAATGGACTATTTTTAAATTTTGGAAATAGGTTAATGTGTATGTGTGAGTGAGTGAGTGTGTGTGTTTGTATGGAAAGTTAGATTTCAGGAAGGATATGAGGAGTTCAGTTTGGGAATCGTGGTAAGTATACATTTTGTGAGGGGTTGTGTGGGATACAGTTTTAGGTGAGAAGAGGTGCAGGTTTCAGAACAGCTATTATGGCAATTTTGAAAAAGATCAATAGAAAATATTTTGAAAAGGTTTGTAGAATAAAGTTTCTATAAAGGTATCAAAATAATCTGGTAATTGCAATCATTCTTCTTCAAGTTTTCTAACATACTAACATACTAACATACTAAAATGCCAGCAGAATAGGCCTAATGGTCTTTCGTGTCTGCTCGTTTGGTCAGCCCCCACCCTGGGTGCTGACCTTGCTGTCCCCCTCGCCTTCTCTGGCTTCTCCCTTCCCAGTTCCGGATATTCTTGCTGCATTGGATTTTGCTTCCTGAACCCTTCCCCTGTACCTGTCCAACCCCCTCTTGAACCCCTCCACTGTCTCTGCCTCCATCAGCCCCCTAGGTAGTGCATTCCATGGCTCTACCACCCTCTCAGTGAAGTAGCACCTCCTCCTTTCTCCCTGAATCTTCCCCCTCCAGCTTCCACCCATGCCCTCTAGTGGCCCCTCCTCCTTCCTTGAAGCACCCTCACTGTTCCTCCCCTATTTACCCTCTTCATGTACCTGAAGACCTCTATCATGTCCCCCGTCCCTTCTCTCTTCAAAGTGTACATATTTAGCTCTTGAGCCTCTCCTCATAGGTCCTGTCCCCAAGCCCCAAATCATTTTGGTTGCCCTCCTCTGGACCCTCTCCTGGAGGTTAATGTCCCTCTTTAGTGCGGCCTCCAAAACTGCACGCAGTACTCAGGTGCGGCCTCACCAAGCAGTTATACAGAGGAGTATCACTTCCCTCCTTCTGGAGGTGATCCCCTAGCGATGCATCCAGCATCCTGTTGGCCTTGGCTGCTGCCCTCCTACAAGTCTCAGAGTTGTTCATCTTGACATCCACCACCACCCCAGGTCCCTCTCAGCCATTGAGACTTGCATCCCCCCCAGGGTGTACACTTGGCCTGGGTTTCTGGCCCCAATTGAGTACCTTGCATTTCCCTGCATTAAACCTCAGCTTCCACTTTCTAGACCATCTTTCCAGAGCCTCCAGGTCCCCTGCAGGGCCACCCTCCCTCCTCCCCATCCACCACGCCCCAGTTTGAGTCATCTGCAAAGAGACTCATCTCACTCCTGATTCCTGTCCTTATGTCAGATCGTGAGGCATTGAACAGAAGGGGCCCAGGACTGATCCCTGTGGGACCCCACTAATGACCCTCCTTGGGAAGAGACTATCACCAACTACGACCCTCTGGGTCCGGTCCTGGAGCCAATTGCCTATCCATCAGATCATCTGGTTTCCCACCCCCATTTCTCCTAGCTTATCCAACAGGCCCACGTGAGGAACAGAGTCAAATGCCTTGCTGAAGTCTAGAAAGAGGACATCCACTGGTCTACCCAGGTCCAAGGCACTTGTCACCCAGTCATAGAACTCTACCCCCTGGGCAGGGCCACAGGGTAGATGCCCTCTCCCCATGATCATTGGTAGCTTGCCTTGGCTTACCCCCCCAGGGTGGGGCCACAGGAGCAGGACCCCCCAGCAGAAACTGGAGGCAACAAGGACAGCAGCAGAACAGGGCATCATGCTTGGAGGACCATCTGTATGTACTGCTTTGACAGCTTTTGGTGTATGTGTATATATATATATATATATATATATATATATATATATATATATATATATATATATATATATACACACTCACTCTGACTGGAATTGAGATCAGGTTTATTATACATCAAAATTTGGGAGGGGGTACCCAGATGCTCTCTTGAACTATCTCTAGGTCACTTACAATTAAGTTAAATCAGAGGAGTCTTCCTCTGATGACACTGCCAGAACTATGCTTTGCGGAGTTGAGGAAGATTCAAACTCCTTAAATATTTTTTACTAATGTTTATTAGTTGTACAAAGAGTGTTTAGCAACTTACTAACAACAAGGCCAATGTTTTGTGGTCTAGTGGGCCACTTCCTCAAGGCCAGTGGTGATTCTGCAATCGCATAACAAAACAAAAAAAAAATATGGTATCAAGTACTTTTTAACTATTTCTTCTGAATTCAGTTCTAATCCAGATTATTAAAGCTTCATATCAGTTTCATTAATAAACCTAGATTTCAAGAATTGACTTTCAGAACTCAAGTCACCTGAAGTATAATTTTTATTTTTAGTATTTTTGGTTCACCCTTCCCTCCCTGAAGAGAGCTCAGCCCATGCTTGCATGCCATCCCCCTATGCCCAGGCTTACCCCCTGGGCAGGGCCACAGGGTGGATGCCCTCTCCCAATGATCATTGGTAGCTTGCCTTGGCTTACCCCCCCCAGGGTGGGGCCACAGGAGCAGGACCCCCCAGCAGAAACTGGAGGCAACAAGGACAGCAGCAGAACAGGGCATCATGCTTGGGGGACCATATTTTTTTGTAGACTTGTGGCAATCTGGAGGTGGGGATGTGCGATGTTGGCCAACATCCACCCCACCCTCCTTGTGTTATGGCACCATCACCAACGGTACCCCCAGCCACTGCCAGAGGTCTGCTATGTGCTGGACACTCTTCCACCCTTCCCCCCAGAGAAGGAGAGCAGTCCCTGGGATGCTCAATCCTTCTCCCCACAGCCAACCCTCTAACTCCCAAATCTGTGTCTGAACCTGGGATGTCGGCATCACAAGTGGACACCTTACCGTTGCCTGATGTACCACCTTAAAAAAATCTGTGTGCTCATTTGAATCTCTCTTACTTCAGATTAGATATCATGCGGTGTAATTTCAATATAATACAAATATTCTAAATGTAATTATAGATTGTGGGAGCCATCCCTAACCAATCACAGCCCTCCTTCAATGGCACATGAGGTACTCTTATTATCATAAGAATACCTCACGCACTGAGCCACTGCAATGGGCTTGTTGCTGACCACTCCTGCCATCAACATTTTAAATAAAAATAGATTTTTTTTTATTTAATACAGTAAGCAAGCTATAATAATTTTATGGGTACATTTGGAGGGCCTCTTATGGATCTAAACGTATTACCTCTTCCACATAACTGCTCACTTTTGGTTTGCAGTCCTCTGTTCCTATGAACGCATGAAGCAACACTCCAAACTGATCCATAAACTTATAGACTAGCATTTTGCAGGCCCTTACAATGACTTCAGCTATACATCTGCTTACTGTTTTAGAGGGACTCAGTTTAACCTTTCTAAAAGGGAAAAAATAGTAATGTACCAATCTATTCACTCTACAATTATTTACTGTGAACATGGGAACAAATGGAGTCCAGCAACAGTGTCTGGATGCAAAAGTCCAAACATTTATTATACAGCAGGATAAAATAAAATGGACTGAGAACGGAAAATAAAGAACCAATGCAAAGTAAACAGGTCTATTCCATAGTTAGCAGCACTAATGGAAGACAAAACAAACTTCCTCCTAGAAACAGGCTAGGGGACTGGTAGGTTCCATCTCCTACCACCAACTTGATTTCTAAGTCCCATTCAGAGTATATTTATAGTGTGGTTGGGTCACATGACACAGCAAACTCCTTCCCTACAAATACTTTAACTTTAAATTATTTCAGAGGAGCTTTAGATTTTGCATCACAGCATGAAGTTTCACATTACTAGAGCCTTGTGATATTTTACAAATGTTCATTTCAAATAAAACACAATAAGAATTAGAAATGCAAGATTTGTAAGATACTCAGGCTCCTCCCAGAAGATACTGTCATAAAAAAGGAGGAGTAGACATGTATGCTGCAGCCACACTCCAAACACTAGACAAGGCTTCAGGTGAATATTTATTTATTTATTTTGATTGCGGATTAACACCTTTGAGCCAGAAGGCTCTTTTACAAAGGTTTCATGTCAAGTGGACATTAGACAAAATATACAAGACAGGTTACATAACATTCAAAAACAGATTCCTTAACATTCAAGGATAGCAGGAGGTTACATGTTGAATAGGTAGCGATTGAACAGGCTGTTTACAGTATCAGCAGTATTACTATAGGATAGGAAGCTTTTCAACATAGTGAGCTGGTATCAATGTAAACCTGGGAAGGGGGTCTTGCAAATGAATGCTCAGGACATAGAGGGAGCAGCCTGAGGTAGCTTAGTCACAAAATGAGGAGGGGGGGGATATACAGGTAAGAAAAGGAATATACATCTATTTCAGAGTTTTACCACCAATATTTCCTTTGAAAAACATTCTTTTAGCTTCTAGCAGTAGCAAAAACTTTGTGGATTTGTAGCTTTTTATTAGCGTGCATGCATTTTATTTAATTTTCACTCTTGCAGTGCAAACAACACTAGGAACAGGCTATCTGTGCTGTAGTTGCCTGTGACAACCTGTGAGAACCCATAGGAAAGCAGTGTACTCTTTCAGGCTTTCCTAGTACAGAGTTTTGGGATTAAAGTCTTATAGAAGGCATAAAATAAAATTCAGTTTAAACCCTGCTCACTCTGAAAATTAGCATAATGCAGGCAATTTGGGCAAAGGGAGAGTCAGAAAAGAGTTTCAAGGGACAGAGGAGAATACCTACAAGTGGCCAAGATGTAGGTAGGGAAAATAATAAAGTGCAAGGCAGCATTAAGCAGCAGAAAAGAAAGAAGTAAACACAGTAATACTGTTGCAACAGATTTTAAAGCTTTTTAAAGGGAAAGCGTCACTCAAACTCAGCCCAAAGAAGCAGCAATCTTGTTTATTATGAAATCTCCATTTTTCTTCCATTTTAACCAGTTTTGGAGATTTGTTAGAACACTGAGACTTAAACAGCAAATGGGGTGTAAGGGGGGGGCACAGATATGACCCCTGTCACATTTACACTTGTAAAACAGCATTCTTTTCTGCTCTCAACTCAGTATGTAGAAAGGTGTACCTGTTCCTTATTATGGGCTTGTTCAGCCATGTCACAGACAGTTTTGAATATATGAACATGTGAAATAGCCAGCAAAAAGAAGGCTTTATGGTCTATTGAGTCTGCTTATTTGCAGAGCTCCATTTCCAGCAACTACTGTGAGCTCTACCTCCCACCCCACCAACCCTCACCCTCCCTTTCACCCTGTTCCATCTCCTCTTGAATCCTATATTGTCATTTGGGTGATGACCGCCACTGGGAGTTCATTCCACCCTATCACCACTCGATCTGTGAAGAAGTACCCACTAACCTCCTTCTTGATCTTCCCCCCAGCAGCTTGTAACAGTTTCCCATTTGTCATCTTGTTCCCACTGAAACAAAAGAGGACTCTTATATCCACCTTGTTGATACCTTACAGGTACTTGAAGGTTTTGATAATATCCCCTCTCTCCCTCCCTCCTCTCCTAGAGCTAGGGTCAGATTGAGGTACAGGGGGCCCACCTGGAAAATCAATAGAGGAGTGCCAGGGTGACAGACTCATATCAGTAGGTCACTTAAATTTTATGTCCTAGTTCTGGGTTTGCATCTTACATTTACTTTCAGTATCCGAAATGTCCCATTTAGTAAGAAAATAGTTGAACAATTTGAACATTTTCAGAGTTTTGAAGGGGGCCAGGGATCCAACAGAGGGGTGTCCACCTGAAACGTTCCAGGTATCCAGGTGGGTCAGTCCAACTCTGCCTAGAGCGAGTACATGTTGCACTCACCCAGCATGTCCTCATACATCTTGCCCTACAGCCCTTAGGCCATTTGTATAATCTCTGTTTTCTTATCCTCATGTAACCCCTTCCCCACCCAGGTCACACTGTGAGATGAGCAACTTGTTCAGTGTGCCCTCCTGGTGAAACATGTCAATAAATAAATAAAATAAACAACTTTTGTCACCCTCCTCTGGACTGCCTTGAGCTGGCTGATATACAGTACTTTTTTAGGTAGGGGCTCCTGTATTGAACACCATACTCCAGGAATGGTTGCACCGATGATCTAAACATTGGCTATATAACTTCCTCCCATCTGCTTGGGAACCCCCTCGCAATACTGCCAAGCATTTTGTTAGACTTGGCTGCTGCCTTTCTGTGCTGTGTAGAGTGTTTTAGGTCACTCATGATGGCTACCCCCAAATCTTTTTCCTCCTCTGATTTGGTGACCTGGACCCCCACTAGGTTATACTTGGTCCTTCTTTCCACCTACAGTATGTGCATGACTTTGCACCTCTTTGTTTTGAATCTGAGCTGCCATATGCCAGACCATCTTTCCAGCTTCGCTAGGTTATCTTTAAGGTCCTGTAACCTCTCCTCCATGTCTACCTGCCCACAGAGCTTGGAGTCGACTGCAAAAAGGCAGTTTTGCCTTTGATGCCATCTCCAATGTCAGTCATTCATTGCCTGGATGTACTGTATCTAGTTAGTATCAAAATAAGCAATTTTCAGTCAGTTTATTTCATGCCCCATTGTTTCTGTAGCACATATCCCACTTTCATTAAGTTATGTTGTATTTTCTGATTCACTCCTTTTTATGACAATTCAATTACTGCAATGGTTTAAAGGAGTAGTTATTTTCTGCCATTAATGTAACAGCATTCTTATTGCTCTGAGGCTTGTTAAACTAAATAGCATCTCAACATACATTGTTTCAAACATAAGGCTTTTTCTGTAAAAGTCTTGACAAATAAAACTGAGTGTCATCTTACCATCCTTAGCAGTGCTGCTGTGTATGTGTGATGGCCCACTCACAACTCCACCCGTGGTAGTAGTGTTGTGGCCTGTTACTGCCTGCATTATAAGGCTTGTGTCTCAGGGGGCAGGGCTATGCGTCATGATGCTGGGTGGCATGGTGATATCACGGCCCTGCCTAGCACTCTTGTTGAGCGCTTGCATCACTCTTCACAGACACATTCCAAGGCCATAGACAGGGAGTGGCAGAGAATACCTGAGACAAGTAGATCCCTCAGAAGAGCAGCATCTGCATTTATGCAGATTACTCCAGCCTCTATTATAGGACATTGCCTTGTCAATTGTTTGCAGAGAATTAAAAGTTTAACACTAGTCACTATTTCTGGCCATTTGGCATTCATTATATTATAATGTTGCTGTGTATAGCCTCAAGATTAAAACTGTAGCTTTCTTTGAGTTCTCTTCAACTATGACAATGCATGCACAAAAAAGTGTTGAAGGAGAGCTGGGGGGAAGGGGGTGGAGGAACAAAGGGTGTAAGTGGGATGTGGACCACCCCAAGCAATCTTATGCTTCAGGCTAGTTAATAAAATGGATTTGGGATAGTACTTATACATCTACTAAATCATTCATTTCTAATTTTTCTTCAAATAATGAATTTGCTGAGAAAAGGTGGGGAAGAAAATGAGGGACTGGGAAGTGGGGGGAAAAGGGCTTCAGTGTATGTAATCCTATTGTCCCTGAGACCTGAGTAACAGATACATACATTAACATTTCTACATACAAGTCATTATGTCAGACCTGTTCAACATCATGGTCTCAAAAGAATAGATGCCATTCCTCATCTTTCTTCATGCCACAGCCCTGATCAAGTGTCCCCAAGGTGTATATCCACCACATGTCTCTCTTGTGTAACAGGAAGTCCCAGTCTGCACCTCTTGTAGGCTCTTTCACCAGTTCAAGCACCCAGAATTTTAGGGAGGAAACAATGTGGACAGCTGCATTAAAATGCTTTGCTATTGAAGGCTTTTTGGTCATCGCATTATGCATCCTTTATGTTCTTGTATTCTGATTTTTAGCTGTTGCTTGCTTTTCTGCAATGTACATCCTGTCACAAGGACCCATAATGACATACAGTAGACCGCATGGCCACTCATGCAGGTAACGTGGTCCCTGATCTGAAATGTTTCTCAGGTAAAGTTATTTTTGAAACTCTGTCTTCGGGATGTGTGTGAGCACATGGAACACTTCCCACATGGTTAACTTCCCATGCTTACGACTGTGGGAGGAACCTACAGGAGTATTGCATGTACAAAAAGAGTGATGTCATGTTTTCTGTCCGTGGAACTGACTGAAGGTGTAAATAGTCTCCTCCGCCTTACCCTCCTCAAAGCAATGTTTTCCGCCCTCAAATAAATATGCTTTCATGTTAGTCAATGGTTGCGGGGTACTATTTTCTTTCTTAAATGGGTGGTACAAGAACTAAAACCTGAGTAGTGGGAGGAAGCATTAGGTTTTTTTTTTTGGAGTAAGATCCACCTCCGCTTCCACCTCAAACTTTTTTATGATTCATGTGGGAGGGGCATGAGATTGCTCTAGCATGCTGTAACCAGATACACTAGTTTGGGACCTTATCAACCAACAGACATGCCTGTGCAGTGGAGAACAGAACAGAACAGAAGGTATTTAATGCCTTCAAACTGGCTTAAAAAATCCTTTGGAACAAATGATTATCAGAGCCACCTGGGGCCTAAGAAGGAGACCTAGACACACATCTAGCTCTGTAAGAAAATTTTCATTTTTTTTGTGGGGGCTGTGGGATTCAAACCCAGATCTAACTGCCCAGATCATCAATGCTATAAACTGCTATAATTAACAGACTCTAGCCATTTTCTTACAGAAACCCCACTCAGTTAGATTTCAAGTATTTGCTAATTTGTAAATGTAGGTATCAGCATTCTGTTAGTAGTTAATGTTGATTGTGGTCTGTGACAAGATCATTTTTTTTTTTACAAATGAAGTGTATGGTAGGAAGCTGAAAACAGACTTTGATGATAAAGTGTGTTTTTTTCTTTTAAGTCTGAGATGTATTAGAAAACACTGAATGAGAAAACAATTGGTGATTTTAAAAGCTATTCAGATCAGAGCTGTCATAAAAAAAAATCTTAACTATTTTTTTGTTTTATCATGGACACTAGTAATAGAATGTCAGCATTCACTCCATTAAACCTGTTTTTCAGGTTTTTTTTATAGCATCTTGCCAAGGTAATCTTTCCAGAATGCAATCTGTCATGGGGGGAGGGGTTGAAATTGTTTTAAAAGAGTAGTCCACCCAAAATGTGCAAAAAACATATGTTATGTAGAGTGTTTTGATATGTATGTTAAGTCCTAGAGTGTCCTTCCCTCTGTCTGCTATTTGGAGTTTTTCCTAAATTGCCTGCTAGCTGTATAGTAGTTTTATGACCCATGGGGATCTCCATAACAAATAGTTTTATTGGCTTTATTTCTTCTACGATGCCCCCGTCTCATGTGACAGTGATGTAGCCATGCCCTTAGATTTAGCATGTGTACTGCTTTAAAATTAGTTTTGCAACAGCAGAGCCTTGTAACTGTTCTTATCCTTGGAGCACAAATGTCAACAGTTAGTTTAGCAGATACCTGAAAGCTATCTAACTGGGGTTTCTGTAAGAAAACAGCTGCTAAATAGTGCTAAGTCATTATTTGTGTTTGTGATGTTAAAAAACTCCTGCTAGCTAGACCTGATGCACAGAGAATGGGAGGCTCACCAGACAGAACATTGCCCTGTGGGGATTTCAGTGGTGTCTGAATAGTATCAAATATTTGGGTCTACTCCTTATGAGGGGGAAGCCCAGTTAAGAAGGATCAGTCTCGATCCTTTGCTTCATACAATCCAACAGGACCTACAAAGGTGGCAGTCTCATCCCATCTCTCTTTGGGGGAAGATCAACTTGGTTAAAATGAATGTCTTGCCATGGTTATTCTACCCTCTTAATATGTTAAATTTGTAGATTCCTCTTGTATGGTTTAAAAAAAGCACATTCAATAATTTCCTCCTTTATTTGGCAGGGTAAACCCCCCAGGAGGACATACAATAAATTGGCTGCATCCAAATTATTTGGTGGGTTGAGACTTCCATACTTTGGGCTATATTTCTGGGCAAGCCAACTGAATAAATATTTGAGATGGATATCCCCGACTGAGGTCACCACAGGGGGGCTCTTATGTTCACGCGTGACTGGTGCTGGAGAAGGAGTGGATTGCAGTGTCTGGTCTTTCCCCTTTGGCTTTGTTGTATATCTCCCCCAAGGTGTTAACTTCCAACTTGTCTAGCTCACCCATTGTTTCGTCTGTCAGAATCCATACTCAGCTATGTTCCTTTTTGAAATATAAACACACTAGGAGTTCTCTCCAGCCAAAGATTGGAAATCCTAATTTCAAGCTAGCGGGTGTGTGCATCCCACCGGCATGGTTTCCCTCACTCAAGGACTCCAGGCTGGGGGATTTCATTGTTGAAGGTAGATGTGAGTCCACTTACACCATAATGACTCATTTTGGCATAGAACGGGGTAACGTTTTTAAGGTATATCAGCTAAGAGACCTCCTGGTGCAGTTCTCGGAACCCTGTGGTGGGGTCTTGAATTCAGATGTAGGGCCACTTCCCCTTGCAGATGTTTGTGGTAAGCCACATGCTGTTTCTCTCTTATATGCTTCTTTTCTATCCAAATCTATGGACAAGCAATATAGAGAGCCCAAATTTTGGTCTATCCAGTTTCCAAACCTCCAAGGAAATCGGGGTAGGATCTGGAAGGACCTACATACTTATGGACAACAAGATAGAATGCAGCTCATGCAGTACCAGATTTTACAAGATATGTATTGGACCCTGATGAAATTGCATAAAGTGGGGTGTAGCTCCACTTCCATGTACACTAGATGTGGTAAGAATGAGGGCAACCTCATTCATATTTTCTGGGAGTGCCCCTCTGCTAAAGCGCTGTGGGACATGATCCATACTAAGGCGGATCCTCTCCTGGGCATTGAGAATTTATTCATTCCTGAGATCTGCCTGCTGGGGGACTTCTTTCAAATCCCAGTGAGGAAACAAAGGTTTCACATCGCATTAATTTCCCTTACAGTGAAGAAGCTGATTCTAAGACACTGGCTGGATGGAGTTGTTATTTCCTATGTAGAATGGCTTAAAGCTAGCCTGTGCAGTTCCACGGCTCATTACAAATGTATATGGAAAGGGCTCCACTCTCTCTACTCAATTCAAGGGGTCAGTGCAATGGGCTAGGGTGTTTTGGCCCCGCACAAGTGTTGGTATAAGTTCCATGTGGTCTACAGTGGCTGGAACGCCATAAAGTGCTATTTAACAAGATGCCAAATCAGGGTGGAAGGGTGGGATGGGAAGGGGGTAGGCCTTGACAGGTTCTGTTATATTGCTGATACATACAAAATAGCTTGGGCCCTCACCACCAAAAATTGCTGACACTGTATGTAAAAGCAAAAGATTTTATTTCAGTTAAAACATCGTCTAATGCGTTTCTGGTCCATGAATGACCCTTTCTCAAAGGCTGGATTTTTCAAACACATAAGGTGGTCTTATAGATCAAATACTATGATGTCATCATTCCAATTAAATAATTAACAGGAACCACTCTTTCCAGTTCACATGATCTCTGTTAGACATAAATGGCTCGTTAGAAACACTTTTTTTTTTAAAACATTCTCAAAAACAGCAAAACACATTATAAATATTAAAAAAAGATATAAATAAGCTCAGGAAACAGTTTTTAGCACAGTACAAAGCAGTAGAAAGGTAGAGTGAACAGAAACAGGGAAATGGGGGGAATAAGAGAAAGGCAAAGATCTGCATAAGGAGAGAGATACATCAGAAAACACTATAAAACACTGAGAAGCAGCTATTTTTTATCTAAATAAGGTTTAATTTCAAAACCAGTATTCAAATCTGGTGATTTATTAGCTCGGAGAGTAATGATCCAAAAGGTTTTACGTTTTAAAACTAGGTTATTGTAATTACCACCACGTGGGTTAACATTCACCTTGTCTATTGCCATATTCGTAAAACTGTGTTTCCTACCATCCTTCATATTATTTATATGCTGGACAGTGGCATATGTTACATCTCTTTTCTCTATTGCTCTCTGGTGCTCACCTACCCTAACTTTAAAACAATGTACAGTTTTACCTATGTAAAAGGATCCACAAACACAGGTTGCCAAATAGATAATACCACTTGTACTGCATGTAATACATTGCCTAATTTTAAAAATGTGTTCAGAATTTCCCACACAGAACTCATTTCCAGTTTTGATGTATTTACAATAAACACAGTTATTGCATCTATAGCATCTGACAGGTCTAGTTGGCCAAGTCATTGTATTTTTATTCTCCTGAAAATGATTATGAACTAAATGATGCTTATAGTAGTGGGACAATAAGTAAAAATGTACGGGACTTTTTAATTGTTGATTTTCCAGAGATGCCAACTTTTTACCTCTTACTTAATGCATCAAACCTTGGAAAATCCTCCAGGCCACCCCATTGTGAGCAATTTGGGATAATTGACAGAATCATTATCCAAGTACCTGGACTCTTGGCTTAGACCTACAGTAGAAAAATTGCCTTCTTACAGTATGTCTGAGATACTAAGGACATTTCTCTTATCCCCCTTTTCCATTGTTCTGTTCACTCTACCTTTCTACTGCTTTGTACTGTGCTAAAAACTGTTTCCTAAGCTTATTTATATATTTTTTTAATATTTGTAATGTGCATTGCTGTTTTTGAGAAAGTTTTAAAAAAATATTTTTCTAATGAGCCATTTATGTCTAACAGAGATCATGTGAACTGGAAAGAGTGGTTCCTGTTAATTATTTAATTGGAATGATGACATCATAGTATTTGATCTATAAGACCACCTTATGTATGTTTGAAAATTCCAGCCTTTGAGAAAGGGTCATTCATGGACCAGAAATGCCTTAGGCAATGTTGTAACTGAAATAAAATCCTTTGCTTTTACATATGGTGTCAGCAATGTTTGGTGGTGAGTGCCCAAGCTATTTTGTATGTATCCATTTATTTTTGCTTGAGAGCACCATTTTCCTGGTGCACACCCTTTAATGTGTTTTCCATTATATTGCTGTATCTCTGATGTTTTGTTTTCCTGTGCCTTGTCCTGTCAAGGATGTGTTGTAAGGTTTAAAAGTTTCAATAAAATTTAGAATTTCAAAAAAATAAATTAAAGTGCAGTATTAAATAACTTGTACATTTACAACCGTTTAAAAGACATAACCCATAATACTCAGCAGGGAGGACTACTAATGGGAGATGGATCAGTCACCAAAAGCTTGCTTAAACAATATGGTTCTCATACTCCTCTTAAAGATCTCCCCTGAGGGGACCTCTCTGATGGCACTTGGGAAAGAATTCCATAAGACTGGGCCAGCCACCTCGAAGGTCCAGTCACCCAAGATGTTTTGCATGGCCCTCAGTACAGCTAAGAGATCCACCTCAGTGGAATGAAGAGAGCATGAGGGCACATAAGGATGCAAGAGATCTCACAGATAGCCAGGACTCAACTCATGTAGGTAAAGGTGTAAAGTTAGATGACCAGCTTTAAAGGAGATGTGCCAATTAAATGACAGCCTGTGCACTTCATGCAGCACTAGAGAGACATGACTCACCCTAGAAAGGTCAGTCAGCAAACCTAGCAGCTGCATTCTGCACCAACTGCAGGTGCCACAGTGTATTTCCACTGACCTGAGGTACAAAGCATTACAATACTCAAGTTGAGATGTCAGTAATGTATGTATCAGCATTGCAAAGTCTCTGGAGGGAATAAGGGATCTACTCCAGTTGATGTTCTGCAGGTGATAAAAGACATTCTAGATGTCTAACAACACCTGAGCCACAAATGTCAGCCCTTTTGTCCAGAATGACACCCATATTTCTCAACTTAGTGGCAGCCACAAGCCTCAATGAACTGAGACAAAGCCCAGTCTCAGTGATGGTGGCCACCACTTCCCCCTACAACCTGATTCTGTTACCAATACCTCAGTCTTGTCAGGGTTGAGCCTCAACCAGCTCGATGACATCCTCTCCTGGATCTCAGCCAAGCACTTATTTAGCATGTCAGCTGCACCCAGTTGCAAAAGACAGGCATAGCTGGGTACTCTCTGCATAACAGTGAAAACCTAGCCCATACCACCTTATGATCCCATGCAGGGGCAGCATATACACTGCAAACAATATGGGCAAGAGGACTGAGACCTGGGAAACATCACAGGGCAGTGACACTGGGCATGAAGAGAAATCTCCCAACACAACTCTGTGTTCTGTCCCTGAGGTAGGACTCAAACCAGCAGATGACTTGGCCAGTGAGACCTACATATTTCCCTCAGCTCTTTCAAAAACAGCCCGTGGTCTATAGTGTCAAAGGCTGAGAAGAGATTGAGAAGAATGAGAATTGCCCATTCATCTCTATCTCTCACCTTGAGGAGATCATTATGCACCCTGACCAGTGCAGTTTCAGTGCTGTACTTGGCCATAAATCCTGACTGAAGAGGCTCGCAGATATCAAGTTATGAGGTGCTTCTCAAGCTGTGATGCAACTACCTTCTTGATAACATTGCCCAAAAGGGGCTGGTTAGAAACCAGTGGTTAATTTGCTAGGTTGTCAAGGTTCAAAGATGGCTTTTTCAGAAGAGGCCCCACCAGCACATCTTTCAATGCAGCCAGAAAGAGCCCTTATATTAAGGAGCGCTGTACAATCCTAGAGATACCAGAACCTGTTGTCTATCACAGCCCACCAGTATTCATGTCGCATCAAGATCCAGTTCACAGTATGTTGGTCGCAGCTCTGCAATCACCCCACTCACCTCCTCCATCATCACTGGTCTAAACTCTCTCTATGACAGAAGAGTGCATTGGTGGTGTGTCAGCTCAACCACGCTAGATTTTCACATCCTACTCAGGGAGATCCTGCCTTGAATAGAGGACACTCTGTCTGTAAAGAACTGAGTAAACTCCTCACATTTAGCTGGTGAAAAAACATTCCTGTACTCCAGAAAGGTTGGATGAAGTAACTTATCTACAGTCCAAAGGAGTTGAGCTGATCAGTTCATCCTGGCAGTGATCTCCCTTGACAGAAAGCTGGCCTTCTTTTGGGTAATTGTCCTTTGGTATTCACCATAGCAAATAGCCCAAGCCAGTCTGTCAACCTTGTCCCTGGACTTCTTCCAACAATGCTCCAGCTTCCATCTTCTTGCCTGAATCTCCCTTAGCCATCATACCATTTCAAGCCACAGTGTGAGACAAAGGGGGCATACACAGATAGATGCCACACAATTGAAGGCTGCCATGATAGCCCAATTGTAGGCCACCACCACCTCCTCCTCTGACCCAGTTGCACATGCTGGCACCATACCCAAGATGTCCAGTACTTCTTGAAGTCCTTCTGGCCAAACCCCCCTCAAAGAGCAGTATGGGACCATCTATGCTGGGGGTGGACCATGAGGGTGAGCCCTGAAGGAGAACTTGATAGCGTAATGATATCACCAACTGACAGGATCACACTCAAGAACTTCTGCCTTGAGCCTCAAGGAAAATCCCCAGTCTAAGGCATGACCATGTTGGTGAGTCCTAGAAGTAACCACTTGTGTGAGGCACTGGTATTCCATCACCTGGAGGAAATCTTATCCAAAGTGCAAGAGTCTGTCATTGCAGTGAAACTCAACTGATGCATGGTGAAGCCATACTTTAGTGACGAATCTCTTACCACTCATGTGTTGGATATATATATATATATATATGATGTTACTCCACTGCAAATCATTATATATTTTATATTATAAAAAGTGTTGGAGAAATAGAGCTTTCCAGCCTTATGTTAATCTTTTATTAATATACATGTAGAGCCTGATCTTATGCTGACAAAAGTTTAACATTTTTTAAACAATTTTTTTTATTATAGCAATAAAGCACTCCCAGAGGTTATGTTAATGGTCAGTTAATCACCCTCTAGGAGTATGTGGCACTCGGCTACACCTCGTGCAACATTACACCCCTAGTGGGTGATTAAAGGAGAAAACTTCTGTATATTTATGATTTGGATATGTCTGATGTATTTATTATACATTACATCAATCACTGAACATATGTCAATAAGAGATCAGTCATTTATTCTGTTGCAACACATATCTAGAGTCCAAGGCTCTGACACAAGGCAGTAAAGTGTCAAGCAAGCCTCCATTTACATGCAAATGGGTCACTTGTAATACAGCCCCTCCCATTCCCTGATGTCACTGCAGCAACAATGCAGAAGGAAACATAATGGTATCAATGCTGTCTATCCTGATTTTAGTTTAAGTTTGCAATGGCTTAAGACAGTTCTGTCATGCAACTTACACAGGGAGTAGTAGTTGTAGCCTTAATACTGTATGTATAGAGCAAATAATACATCTAATAGTAATTTATTCTCAGGAAACAGAATCTATTTCTTTGTACTGCTCATTTCTCTCTGTGAGACACTTGCAATATGTTGTGGAGAGCAGTAGAAAGAATTAGTCACTCAATCAGACAACCAAGCAGTCAATCTAGCAGTCAATTAGTCAATCTGTATTGAACCAGGTGAACACCCTTGAGAAGATTAATTTACAAGGTAGGCCTGAGCAGTATCCTAAAGGATCACACAAGACTGAATTCCTCCTTTGCACAAATGATACACCCCCCCCCTTCAGCAGCCTGAAAGTGGAGAGCTAGATCACTTACTTCATAAAGTGTATTGTTTTACATTTCAAATGCTCCTTAAATCTGAGTTTCTGACTGGAAATACCAAGACACAGAGTGCATATGACATGGGAGAAATGAGCTAAGCAAATACAGAGCACTACAAACACTGAGACTGATTAGTTTCTTTACCTACAGCAGCTGAAGTGTAGCATCTGATTTGTGAGGGACATCCTACTTCAAATGCTGGCATTACAAAGCGGGGGGGGGGGCTGCCACAAGCTGTCTTCAGTACCTTCAAAGTGAGGTGCTGTAGCTCTCACATCACTCCTAATGATTTATAATGGGAATGGGGACACCTTTAAAGTCATGGACCTGAGGGGCCATTACAGTTCCCAAGGAGGTTAGGGGAACTTTGTTAAGGGTTAGAGAGTAAGGGACTTTAGTAGGATTTGAACCAGAGTCTCCCAGTTCTTGTGCCTGTGCTTTAACCACTATATTACCCTTCTTCCATATACTGCAGCTGATGCTGTCCTGGTAACCTATTCCTTGGTATAGCTGAACTCTTTATTGCCTTACAGCAGTCATCCAATCACTGGCTGCCTAGTTACAAAGGGAAAGGGGCATATTTGTAAGACTGTTTCTCACTGCTGGTGTCAATCAAAACAGAGAATGCTAACACACACAGAACATAATACAACAGCTGTAGAATACCACTTAAAACTCTTGTTGTACCCAGAGTCATTTATTGGGTAAACTGTTTTTGCTAACAGAAACATTAACACAACAAATACAGGCACTTCCTTATATGAATACTGTATATACATGTCAAATCAGTGCTACATCACACTCATATGGTCCTAGTTCCTATTAGACCTGCACTTCAGGATGAGCACAACACTTAAAGGGTTCCTCCATTACTCAAGTGGGGAGCCAAAAATTGTAGGTTTGGTTTACTGGTGGAACTGCATTTAGTGCAGCACCATTATCTGTTGCTCTGATGACATCATCCTCCAGCAGCATTGATGGTAAAATGGAGGACAAACACATTGGTAACTTCTGGGGGCTGTATATTTTTATTATCTAGATTTGGACAGTAATATGACTGCTTGCAACTGGAGGAGGCACACAACAGTTACACATAAGGAGTTGGGAAAATATTGATGTGAAACTATGGGAGCCTTCCCCTTTAACATACCACTAACATAATTCTGGTCATGCCTTATTGCTTAATAAGTAGTTTAATTTATTCACCCTTGTGTAGTATATATACAAGGGATATTCCATAGGGCATGCGGAAAATAAGCTTTTTATGTACTCTCGAATGTTGGTAACCATGCTGTATGGCAATGAGTTGTGGAGAGAAGCGGAGCCCCCGAGTTCTAGGTCAGCACTGTTTGCAACATTTCAGAGAGAATAAATATCTTATTTCTGGATGCTTTATGGAATATCCTATTTACACAATGGAACACCGAATGCCACTGTAATGAGGCTACAGTGAACATAACATATGCAGAAGGGAAAATAATATGTTTATTATCCCAGATGTAAACAACAGGGTTGAATAACTATTTGTATTTAGCCCTGTTATTCATCCTTGTCATGACAGTGTAAAGAGAAAATCAAACTTATCAAGGTTATTTTTAGTCATCAGGAAAAAGCATCAATACTGAACAAATATTTTTGTTCTATATTCACGAAAGAAGGAGAAGGTGAAGGACAACAGGTAGGCAACATTAACAGATATGGGAGGGGGGTGGACACCAGTTCATTTACAGAAAAGAGAGTGCTAAAAGAACTCACAAAATTGAAAGTGGACAAGGCAATGGGATCCGGTGGGATACATCCTAGAATATTAAGGGAACTATGGGAGGAGCTGGCAGCACCGATGGCAGTCCTGTTCAATGAATCACTTCATATGGGAGTGGTTCCCGAGGACTGTAGGAGGGCAGATGTAGTCCCTCTTCACAAAAGTGGGAGTAAGGAGGAGGCTGGAAACTATAGACCAGTCAGCCTCACCTCAATAGTGGGAAATATTATGGAATCAGTACTGAAAGAAAGGGTTGTGGAGCACCTTAAATCCAGTTGAGCACAGGATCCAAGACAGAATGGATTCATAGCGAGAAGGTCATGTCAAACAAATCTAATTGGTTTCTTTGACTGGGTGGCTAAGGTCGTAGATTGGGGGGGAGTGGTGGATGTGGCCTATCTGGATTTCAGTAAGACCTTTGATACTGTTCCACATAGAAGACTTGTGAACAAGCTGGGCAGCCTGGGAGTGGGTCACAAGGTGGTAAACTGGGTTAGGAATTGGTTGAGTGACAGAAGACAGAGGATCATGGTAGATGGTGCTCAATCTGAGGAAAGGAGGGTAACCAATGGGGTGCCACAAGGATCAGTCCTGGGGCCAGTCCTGTTTAATGTCTTCATAAGTGACATTGTGGAGGGGGCTGGAGGGAAGGTGTGCCTCTTTACGGATGACACTAAGATCTGCAACAGGGCAGACACTCTGGGAGGGGTAGAAAAAATGAGGAGGGACCTAGGTAAACTGGAGGAATGGTCTAGAGTGTCGCAGCTGAGATTCAATGCAAAAAAGTGCAAAATCATGTATTTGGGGCAAAAGAACCATGGGGGAGGATTACATTAAAGGGGGGGACTGATGGCCACCAAAAAGGAAAGGGATTTGGGGGTAATCATATCTGATGACATAAAGGTGGCCAAACAACATGCCATGGCTGTGGGGAGAGCCAGTGGAATTCTGGAGTGCATAGGGAGAGGTAGCCCCAGCAGAAGGAAGAAGGTGGTGATACCACTGTACAGATCATTGGTGAGGCTCCATTTAGAATACTGTGTCCAGTTCTGGAAGCCGCATCTCCATAAGGACATAGACAGGGTGGAGGCAGTTCAAAGAAGGGCAACAAAGATGGTGCAGGGTCTGCACCAAAAGTCATATGAGAAGAGACTAGGAGACCTCAATATTTATACCCTGGAGGTGAGGAGAGAGGGGAGATATGACAGAAGTCTACATATATCTAAAAGGCATAAATAGGGTACCAGAGAGTATCATCTTTCAGAAAAGAAGATGTCCAGAAACAAGGGAGCATGACATGTTGCTGGAAGTGGGTAAGCTAAGGGGTAACCTGAGGAAGTATATGTTCACAGAAAAGGTGGTGAATGCATGGAATAGAATCCCAGCAGAGGTGGCGGTGGCAAACATAGTGGGAGAATTCAAGCATGCATAGGATAGGCATAGGGGAACCCTAACAATAGGAACGAGGAGGTAAAGCTGGAGATCAAGTGGGGTCTGTGGCTTTTACAGTAGGCAGGGAAAATTAGCAGACTGGATAGGCCTAGCGGTCCTTATCTGCTGTCAGTTTCTATGTTTTTATGTTAACTAACAGTGAGCATGTCATGATGTTCTTACTCAAGGTGAATGACAAAACAAGCATTACCACTGTATGTTCTTTAGAATAGATGACTGACATAATTTCATTACAAAACTTAATTGTACCCAGAAGATCTGCCTGTCTGCCTGGCAGCCTGCCTGTCTGCCTATCTATCTATCTATCTATCTATCTATCTATCTATCTATCTATCTATCTATCTATCTATCTATCTATCTTTCTATCTGCAATAAGACATGACAGAATGTACATTATGGTGATATAACCACTTGCCTCAGGTATATTGTTATGCACCAGGTGCAGCCAAGTGCTGTTAAATGCGCATGGGAAGTACGATTATATCACCATATTGGTATACCCAGTAGTGTTTAATTTTACTTGTAAAATGCCTTTTAAATGTCTGAATTAAATGAATATACAGAAGACAAGAAGAAACTATTTAAACAAGATGAAAATTAAGATCTTTTTATTGAAATGTACTTCTATTTAAAGTTTGAAAGCAAAAAATAGTCCATATTCTGGTAACTGTAGGTGTAGTCAAACAATAAAAGTCAATGGAAACCATGTGTGTGCACATATTTTTACATAAAAAAAAACAGTTACATGATTTGTATTTCAAAACAATACAGGTATGTTAAATGGAAAAGTTTTCAAAACTGTTGAATATGCCAAGTTGATTTTTTTTTTTTGGGGGGTGATTTCTCCTGAAAACACCCTACCCTAATTCAAATGCAAGTGCTTTTATGAACTTCAGGAGTTTCATTAAGAAATTTGGATCTGCCTCTATCACTGTAACAGTGTGTTTCCACCTTTCCTCTCTTTGTTTATATTATTGCCTTCTTTCCACAACCTGTTTCTTTTCTTTTTCTGTCTTTTCCCACATTCAATAGATGGAATACAGGAATTCCAAATTCTGCACAATTCTAGTAGTAGTATCAACCTTTCTTTCCTTCCTTCTTTCCTTCTTTCTTTTGGTATTTCTTTCCTTCCTTCTTTTTTTTGGCATTTCTTTTTTTCCTTCTTTCTGTATTTTTGTATTTCTTTCCTTCCTTTTTTCTTTCTGTATTTCTTTCCTTCTTTCCTCTTTCTCTCTCTCTCTTTTTCCTTCTTTCTTTATTTTCTTTCTTCCTTCCTTTTTTCTGTATTTCTTTCTTTCCTTTTCTTTCTGTATTTCTTTCCTTCTTACCATCCTTCCTCCTTTCTTTCTTTCTTTTCCTTCTTCTTTCTTTTGGTATTTCTTTCTTTCCTTCTTCCTGCATATCTTTCTTTCTGTATTTCTTTCCTGCTTTTTCTTTCTTTTTCTTACCTTCCTTCTTTTTTTCCGTATTTCTTTCTTTTGGTATTTCTTTCTTTCCTTCTTTCCTTCTGTATTGTTTCCTTCCATCCTTTCTTTCTTTTTTTTATTGAAATTTTGGATAACACCTTTGAGAACAAGCTCATTTCATAGGTTCCACGTCAGACAACAATACATACTGGAAAAGTATAAGATGGAGAACAAACAACACAAGGAATTATACAAAACATTACAAGAGTGTATAACTAGAGAAGTTCCAATACATGTTGGCATTATACAATGTATGCCAAGGTGCATATTTGATTAAAACCTGGAATTCAAAGGGTCATATTAGAGGGGGTGGAGTCTTATGAAATTACCATTTACAGGAAAATGAGAACAGACTCAGCCTAATTCTCTAATAATCAACAATGTAAGGGATGGCATCAGCCTAGTGGCCTCATCAGAGGTGCATAGGTATGGGACAAAGCATTTTAGTGTTAGCAAGGGAGCTCAGGATATATAACAAGGGGGAGGAGGGGGAGAGTGGGGGTAAGGGGAGATGGGGAAAGCCATAGAGGGGTGAGAGGAAAGAGTGGAAGGGATCAAGAGGAAGTGTGACAGGAGAATGATTAGTAACTCAGAACAGTTATTTACATGCTGAGAACAGTTATGCATAAGGTCAGGATAGCATAAGGTTAGGATAAGTGCTGGTCACAAGAAGGAAGGTTATTGGAAGCAGTCACAACTGGCATCAGCAACTAGCTGTTGCTTAAGTTTAACCTTGAAAGAGCCCAAGGTGGATGCTGAAGTGATGTCGTAGTGCAGAGAGTTCATCCATAGTGGGGCATGGTAGGCAAAGGACCTTTGTCCCAGAGAAGTGCGACAACAGCGTATATTAAAAATCTGGCTAGTAGAGCTTCTGGTGCAAAGACAGTTGATAGTGGGGGTAATAAGCTTTTGCACACCAGGAGGCATTTTGCCTAAGCTTACTTTTTTGGACAGTAAACATGTTTGATACATGAGTCTACCTTTGAATTGGAGCCAGTTAGCCTGAGCCTACATGTCGCAGGTATGGAACAGACTGGCTGAGCCGGTAAGAAGCCGGCATGCTTTGTTGAGTGCAACTATGATGTGGTGAAGAGTTGTTTCAGTAGATGATCCATAGATTGATAAGCTGTAATCAATAAGTGAGACAAGAGAGCTACGAATGGCTAGGTTAGAGCCTCTGGGGTCAAACATTGCTTATGCCTGTAAATAGCCCAATGTGGGTGTTAACAGCCTTAGCAATGTTGCCAATGTGATAGGCATAGGTCATCGTACTGTCAGTTGTAATCCCCAGATACTGAAAGAGCTGAAATAGCTGCAGGGGAGAACCCTCTTCATTGGTGATAGAAAGAGGGTAAGTTCTGTGCCTATTTTGGGAGCTGGAGAAAGCATAGTTTTAGTCTTGTTGTAATTCATAACTAACTTGTGCTTATGGAACCATCTTTCTATGACTACGAAATTACTCTGTAGCCTGGATTCAAGAACCTCAGGGTCTGGATCACTGGTAAACAGGACACCATCATCAGCATATTAAAGGATGTGACCCTGACAGGAGTAAGGAAGGTTGTTGAGGAAAATGATAAATAAAAGAGGGCCCAAGATGGACCCTTGAGGAACTCCAGATAGGACAGGGTGTTACCAAACTTCACCTGCTGTGTACAGGTGTGCAGGTAGCTTTCAAACCAGGCTACTCTGTCACGAGCTAGGCCAATGGTGGCAAGCTGTTCGACCAGGAGGGAAAGATTCACTGTATCAAAAGGTTTGGTTAAATCAATGAAAGCAGCACGAAACCAGGTGTTCTTCATCTAAGGAGTGGCGAATAAAGCCCGTGAACTCCAGAAGGGTGGTAATGGTACTATGACCATTTCTGAACCCGTATTGTTGCGGGCATTGTAGCTGATATTTTTCTAAGTATTCAATCAGGTGGTCAGCCACTATATGCTCAAGAGCTTTCGAGAGTAGGGGCAGGATAGAGATAGACCTGTAGTTCCCAGTAATTGTGTGATCCCCAGACTTACGAAATGGTGTCACAGTGGCAGATTTCCATTTCTGAGGGAATTGAGAGTAACTAAGTGGCATGTTAGTAATATGTGTTAGAGATGACAGAATTTCATCCAGTGACAGGGCTACAAACTTAAGATCCATGGTGTCACCACTAAATCTCGATTTCCCTAGTACCTTGAGTAGGTAATTCCAGGCTTCATGGACTGAGAGGGTTTTAAAGTAGAAATGAGGATGAGAAGGGTGCTGAGTCTCTTTCCCAGAGTAGTCACTAGTGAGGGGGTGATAGAAGTACAGTATTTGGTATTTCTTTCTTTGCTTCTTTCTTTCTGTATTTCGGTATTTATTTCCATCTTTCTTTCTGTATTTTGATATTTCTTTCTTTCTTTCTTTCTGTATTTCTTTCTTTCCTTCTTTCTGTATTTCTGTATTCCTTCCTTTCTTTCTGCATTTCCTTCTGTTCTTTCTCTCTTTCTTTCTTTAAAAATTGGTAACTGGGAAAGGTACACAGAGCCAAGGCTTGTTTCCAGGTGTTACCCGGGGGGAGAGGGGAAGAGAAATACAAAAAGAATGACAATTACAAAAGCATCAGTCAGCGGTTATAAAGACATCTTTACAGGTTCAAGTGCATGATGATGAACAAGCAGGTAAACAACGTGTCTCATAACTACACACTTGTCTACATTTCATTGTTATCGAATAATAAAAAGCAGCAGAGAGTCATCTGGTGAGCAGATAAAGATAGGAGGAGGATTTTGATGATGCCCCTAAAACATCCCATGTCCAGTGGGGTCCTGCTTCTATCCATTTTTGCAGTTGTATAGACTAGAGAATTGGGAGATTAAGGGATTTGCTTAAGGTTACACAGTGAATATTTCTCACTGGCAGGGATTACACCTGTGATGCACTGGTTCCCAACCATGCTCTAACCGTGCTCTAACCATTAGACCACAATTTTTTTTTTGGGGGGGCAGGAAAGGCAAGCAATTGCTGACAGTTTTTTTTTATGTTTGTTTTCTTACAGTCTATTTCCCAGATTAGTCCAGCTAAGATACCACATCTGTTATCTAGTGGTGCCCTGCTTCTACCTATTTCCTTAGGTGGGTTGCCTGCAGTGCTGGGAGGTTAAGGGGATTTTCTTATGGTTACACAATAAGTATTTCTCATTGAGAGGAATTGCACTTGTGATGTACTCATCCCCAAAGTGCTAGAAGCAATAGACCACACTGCCTCGGGGGGGGGGGGGAGGTATTTTTATGTTTGTGCATGCAAAAAGTGACTATATTGCTATGATAGTGGATTTAGGAGATGTGTCACTGTTGGTCCAATGCAGGACACTCTGCAGTCAGCTCCACAGTGCCAGACCAATGACAAGCTATGCTGATCATGACACTCTTCTGTGCTTGCTGGGCAGAAACTTGGCGAAGTTCAAAGGAAAGATCCGCCTGTATCACAGGGCATCTCTTTGCTTTGATCTGCAAGATGCCACTCAGCAAACAGCTGATCAGGGATATAATTAGCCTACACCTTGTCCTCCTGCTGCAACCCATCTGACACTTTCTTGCTAAACTGTGTGTGTTTGTGTTTCTCATGTATTTACCCTTGTTTAAAACCTTGTAAAAAGATACCACCCTCTGCCAAGTATCCTTCCCACCTCTCCAACACTTCCCGTGTCCTGTAAATATGAACCCGACACTGGGGCACCCAATCCCCAGTGTCAGTACCAGAAAAAAAGAAAACTGTCCATTGATGTCTTTTTTTACTTTTTAACACCTGTAAAAGAAAATGGTTCATTAATGTCTGTTTCCATATCCACCTACTGCCATTACCCTTTCCCCCCAACCCCCCATTAAATTCTCACCACTCCACACCCCCTACCCCTTACTCACCTATGGGGGGGCCCAATTACATAATCTTCTATGGACCAGAGACATGTCTTCACTCTTCAATGCAGAACCAGGAACTGAGGAAACCAGGTACATGCGGTCAACGTATATAAATGCGTTTTGAACTTGTACTCATAACGTGGTCATTTTTAATATTTTTCCCCCAAATTTTCAACATGGCCTTTTTGGGACGTCACATCATGAACAAAGTGGGTGATATTTTTCAAAGCTGGCAAGAAAGGTGATTTCACCGTCATTCTGTAAAATCCCCTTTTGAGTGAGATTTGAAAATTTTCAGAGACTGGGTTCATGAGGCGGGGTCATAAGAAGGCTATGTTGAAAATTAGAGGTCAGAGCATTAAAAAACAACTAGGTTAATTAAGGCACATTGAAAGTTTTCAGCACACTCTCATAACTTTGGTAATTTTCAATATTGTGACCCCAAATTTTCAACATAGTCAATTTTTTCACACCACCTCATGAACGTGACAGGTGTCATTTTTCAAATCCTGGTCAAAACGTGTTTTCACACTTGTAGGGCAAAATTACATTTCAGACCATATTTTATAAATGACATCTGTCATGCCAGAAGGAGGTGTCATGAAAAGACTATGCTAAATATTTGGGTCAAAATGTCACAAACAGCGAAGTTATAAAGAAACGTTGAATTTTTTCAACATTTACTCATAAATTGTGATGTGTGCAGATTTTGGCCCCCAATTTTCAACATAGCCCTCTTGTTACACCACCTCATGAACATGATAGTTGTCACTTTTCAAATCTCCTTTGAAACATGTTTTTACATTTGCTCCATGAATTCGCCTTTCAAACAGGATTTTTCGAACAGGATTTTTAAAAATTCCACCTGCCATGATCTTAAGATGGGTTCATAAAAAGTGTTGAAAATTTGGGGTCAAAATGCCAAAAAACAACACAGTTGTGTGGAAACACTGAATTTTTTCCAACATTAAACATTCATAGCTTTGTGATTTTCTTCAGATTTTAGCCCATGTGCACATAGCCCTTTTGTTATGCCACCTGATGAACATGACAGGTGTCATTTTTCAAATCCCCATTGAAGCATGTTTTCACAGTACCTCTGTAAAGCCATCTTTTGGACAGGATTTTAAAACAATCCACTTGTCTTGCTCATAACATGGGGTCATAAGAAGACTACTGTATATTGAAAATTGGGGTTAAACTGTGAAAAAAAAACAACTAAGTTATGAAAAAAAACACTGAATTGTTTCAACATTTACTGCTAACTTTAGTTTTGCAGATTTTGGCCCCCCAATGTTTAACATATCCCTTGTGTTACACCATCTTATGAACATAACAGGTGTCATGTTTCAAATCTCCTCCAAAAAACATGTTTTCGCAGTTGCACTGCAAAATCGCAGTTGCATGTGATTAAAAAAAAAATCGACCTGTCTTGATAAACATAGAAACATAGAACTTTAAGGCAGATAACGCCCACCTGATCCACCTAGTCTGCCCATTTCTGTACCTACATAAGCTCCATATCCTAAAATGATCTGCAGCTTATCTACTCTTTCCTACCACTATGGTTGCCTTCTGTCTATCCCATGCATTCTTGAATTCACCTATTGTTTTTGCCCCTACGACCTCTGCAGGGAGGCTCTTCCATGCATCCACCACCAAAAAATACTTCCTCATGTTACCTCTGAGTCTGCTCCGCTCCAGCCTCATACTGTGACCCCTTGTTCTTGCACTTCTCTTTTTCTGAAAGATGCTTCCCTCCTGAACTCTGCTTATTCCCTTGAGGTACTTGAATGATCATATCCCCCTTCTCCCTCCTTTCCTCAAGGGTATACATACTGAGGTCTTTCAGTCTTTCCTCATGTTTTCTGGTGAATTCCTTTCACCATTTTTGTTGCCCTTCTCTGTACCGCTTCCATTCTGTCTATGTCCTTCCAGAGATGTGGTCTCCAGAACTGAATACAGTATTCCAGATGTGGTCTTATCAAGTGTCTGTATAGTGGCATCACTGCCTCCTGTTTTCTGCTGATGATAACTCTCCCTATTCACCCCAGCATCCCTCCGGCCCTCCCCACTGCCTTCTCACATTGCTTGGCTACTTTCAGGTGTCCATTATGATTACTCCTAGGTCTCTTTCCAGTTTTGTTGTTGTTAGGATCTCCTCCTCCATCTTGTATTCCTCTCCAGGATTCCTTTGCCCCAAGTGCATGACTTTGCACTTTTTATAATGAATTTAAGCTGCCGCACTCTTGACCACTCCTCCAACTTGCCTAGGTCTCTTCTCATTCTTTCCACCCAATCTGGAGTGTTCACCCTATTGCAGATCTTGGTGTCATCCACAAAGAGGCTTACCTCCCCTTCCATCCCCTCTGCAATGTTGCTAATCAAGACAATGAAGAGGACTGGCTCCAGTACCACAAGCTCTGTAGCACCCCGCTGGTCACCCTCCTGTCCTGGGACAGAACTCTGTTAACAACCACTCTCTGTGTCCTGCTGCTCAGCCAATTTCTAACCCAGTTCACTACCTTGGGACCAACTCCCAGACTGCCCAACTTATTTAATAGCCTCCTGTGTGGGATGGTGTTAAATGCCTTGCTAAAATCTAGGTAGGCCATGTCCACGTCCCCCCCCCCGATCAACCGCCCTGGTTACATGGTCAAAGAAATCTATCAGATTTGTTTGACAAGATCTACCAGCTGTGAATCTGTGTTGCCTTGAGTATTGTGCCCCACTGGCATCAAGATATGCTACAATCCTTTCATTTAGCATTGATTCCATTATTTTCCCCACCACTGAGATCAAACTGACCAGTCTGTAATTCTCGGCTTCCACCTTGCTTCCTCCTTTGTGTAGTGGTACCACATTTGCCCTCCTCCAGTCCTTTGGCACCACTCCTTCCTCCATTGATTTGTTGAATAGGGCTGTCAGTGGTGCCCCTAGTACCTCTATTGGTTCTTTCAGTATTCTGGGTTGCATCCCATCTGGACCCATTGCCTTGTCCACTTTTAGTTTTGAGAGTTCCTTTAGGACTCTTTCCTCTGTGAATGGGCTGGTGTCTACCTCTCCTCCATGTGTGTTTCTACCATCTAATTTTGGCCCTTGCCCTTCCTCTTCTTTTGTAAATACTGAGCAGAAGTATTCATTCAGAAGTTCTGCTTTTTTTAGATCCCCCTCTGAGCATTCCCCCTCCCATTCATTAAGCCTCACAATACTTCTATTGGTCTTTTTCCTCTCCCTAATATACCTGAAGAATACCACAGAGTCTAGCATTCTCTCAACATAAGATAGGAAAACAAAGCACTTTATAAAGACTGTGTATGTATTATTGCCTCTAATGTTTGTATTATGTGTGGATATCCTGGTATGTTATCAAATGTTAATGTCTTCTAATTTTGTAAGGTTGTATTAAGAATATATTGTGTTAAGTGTGAGATAATTTATAAGAGTAACTGGAATTGAACATTGGGCCTCACTGTAAATAAGCCTCGGTTCAGTGGCGTTATCCATATTCATTTTTGTATGAATAAAAATGTTACCTACCTATCTACCTACCTTTGCCTCCTTCTTTTACTGAGTGTGCTATTCTTTCTTCAGTTTGCATCTTTGCACTCCTGACTGCTTTTCCCACTTCCTTCTGTCTTGCTTGATACAGTTCCCTGTCTCCCTCCCTCTGTGTTTCCTTGTACTTTCTGAATGCCTGTTTCTTTTCTGTAACTTTCCCTGCCACTTCTTTTGGTTGGAATGTTGGTACCAACGTGTGACAATTTAGCCACTGCAATCAGGGGCCGCCTCATCATTGCAGTGTAAGCCATCCGCTGCAATGAGGGAGTGACCCGTCATTGCACAGCGGGATCTTTACAGAGTGATATTGTTTGTGAACATGGCAGCAGTTTGCTGCCGTGTTCACAAACAATATTAAACCCTCCCCGTGTTTACTTGCTGACGGGGGCCCCAAACCCCATCAGCTTCACTGCCGCGTGTTTCTGCTGCCGATGGGGGAGCCCACTCCCCATCAGCATTATGTAACCCACCTCCCTGTGTGTATACTTGCCGATGGGGGCCCCAATCCTATAAACTATAATAATGTTTCTGCTGCCATGAGCCTATCGGCATTATGTAACCCCTCCCCGCGTATATTCTCTGTTGTGTGCTGACGGGGTGCCCAATCCCCATCGGCTACTGCTGCCCTCCCCAAAAAAATAGTCGGGTGGCATGCTGGGAGCCCACCCCAGCATGTCCAATGCCCCTGTAAAGACAAAAACCATCGCCCCAATGTTGTTTTTTTTTAAACCTGTAAGAACAAAAATGGTCCCTCATGGCTTCCTCCCCCCCACAACCCGCACCCACCCACTGTGCACCCTGCCTCCCCACACCCCCCTCACCCCATACTTACCTCAGAAGCTCGGCTTGACGATCTCCGGTGGACCGGGAACACGTCTGCATTCTTCAAAGCCGACTGCAAACTGATGAAATGCCGGAAAGCTGTATAATGGAATAAATGTTTTTTTTCCAACTTTAATGCATATCTCAGTCATTTTTTGGAATATTGGCACCACATTTTCAACATGGGGGTTTTGGGAACCCTCCTCATGAATTCTTGAACTGTCATGGCACTAATCGGCCCCGAAAGGTGATATCGTGGTCACTGCACGGAATCACCTTTTGGGGCTGATTAACGAAATGACTGTGCCAGTTCATGAGGTGGGCTCTCAAAAAGCCTATGTTGCAAATTTGCTGGAAAAAATCAAAAAAATTACTTTTACGAGCGTACGCTGCTCAGTTGCTACGCACACTCGTAACTTCATAAATTTGCAATATTTTCACGCCAGATTTTCCACATTGGCATCAAATGACTGTCACAAGTGTGCGTTGCACACTTTCCACACACCCTTGTAACTTTGCAGATTTGTAATATTGTCATGCCACATTTTCAACAGTGGCATTTTTTCACACCTCCTTATGAGCAGTACAGCTGTCATTTTTCAAATCCTGACTGAAATGTGGTTTCACAGTTGCGGCACAGAATAACACGGTCGCTGTGGGAAATCAGTGTTCATGACAGATTAAGAAAATGACAGTGGCACTGTTCATGAGCAGAGGTCCTAAAATCCCTATGTTGAAAATTTGTTGACAAAACTCCATAACATGACTGTGTTACAAGCGTGCGTTCAACTCTTTCTATGCACCCTTGTAACTTCACAAATTTGTAATATTTTCATGCCACATTTTCAACAATGCCATTCTTTCACACCTCCTTATGAACAGTACAGCTGTCATTTTTCACATCCTGGCTAAAATATGTTTTTGCACTCCTGACAGAGAATAGCATGGTTGCTGTGGGACATCAGTGTTTGGGACAGATTAAGATCGAACGAGTGGGGGGGGGGGAGTGACCGAGCTCAACTGAGCTCTGTCGGGACTGCTCCAGATTTGCTTTTGGGCAGAAAAAGGCCCCATGCAAGAGGCCAGTACAGCATACACCTCTCAACCTCTTGCCTCACGAATCAGGGACAAGGCTTAAAAAAATCAGGGACAAAGACCGCAAATCAGGGATACATCTTAAAAATTGGTAATATTTACCCAGAAACCTGATAGAATAAGGGGATTAGTGTAAGATGCCTTTTCTGAAGAAGAAGAAGTCTGTAACTTTAATGTTTGACATTATTTTTTGCTTACAATCCTTACTGTTCAGTCACAAAAAGACACATTTTATGAGGGACAGAGGAAAATTTTGAGGCAAAATCAGGGACGTCCCTGAAAATCAGGGACAGTTGAGAGGTATGCAGTAGGGCAGCTTGTAGCACTGGGAGAAACAGAATGAGAGAGCGAGTGAGGGAGGGGGAGTGAGCAAACTCACCGGAGCACTGTCAAGACTGCTGTGGATTTCTTTGTGGACAGAAAAAGGCGTCAATGCAGGCAGGGGCCCAGTAGAAAAGGCCAGCCTGCAGTGGTGGGAGAAACAGATCGAGTGAGTGAGACAGGAGGACTGAGTGAGCTCAACGGAGCTATAGCAGGAATGCTGTGGATTTCTTTGTGGGCAGAAAAAGGCACCAATGCAGGCAGGAGACCCCTACAAAAGGGCCACTTGCAGCGCCTGGACTAACAGAATGAGCATGTGACAGAGGGAGACTGAGTGACCTCAACGGAGCTTTGTTGGTACAGCTGCAGATTTCTTTGTGGACAAAGGTGCCAACGCAGCCAGTAGCCCCATACACAAGCGTAGCCTGCAGCGCCAAGAGAAACAGAACGAGTGAGTGACAGAGCGGTAGTGAGCGAGCTCAACAGAGCTCTATTGTGACTGCTGCAGATTTCTTTGTGGGCAGAAAATGTGGCAATGCAGCCAGGAGCCCAGTACAAAAGGCCAGCTTGCAGTGTGGGCAGAAACGGCATGAGTGAGTGAGAGAGGGGGAGTGCGCGAGCTCAATGGAGCAGTGTTGGGACTGCTTCAGATTTCTTTCTGGCCAGAACAAGCCACCAATGCAGGCAGAAGCCCAGTACAAAAGGGCAGCCTGCAGCTGCAGGAGACACAGAATGAGCAAGTGGGGGGGGAGTGAGTGAGCTCAACAGAGCTCTGTTGGGACTGCTGCAGATTTGTTTGTGGGCAGAAAAAGGCAGCAATGTACGCAGGGGACAGTACAAAATGGTAGCCTGCAGTGGCGGGAAAACCAGTATGAGCTAGTGAGAGAGAGGGAGTGAGCGAGTTCAATGGAGCTGTATTGTAACTGCTGCAAATTTCTTTGTGGGCAGAGGAAGGTGGCAACGCAGGCAGGAGCCCAATAGAAAAGGGCAGCCTGCAATTTCGGCAGAAACAGAATGAGCGAGTGAGAGAAGGGGAATGAGCGAGCTCAACGGAGCTTATGTGGGCAGAAAAAGGTGCCAACAGAGGCAGAAGCCCAGTACAAAAGGGCAGGCTGCCTCGCCAGGAGAAACAGAATAAGTGAGTGAGACAGGGAGAGCGAGCGACCTCAACGGAGCTCTGTTGGGACAGCTGTGGATTTCTTTGTGGGCAGAAAAAGGTGCCAATGCAGGCAGGGGCCCTTTACAAAAGGGCAGCCTGTAGCACTGGGAGAAACACAGTGAGCGAGTGAGAGAGGGGGAGTGAGCAAGCTCAGTGAAGCTCTATCATGACTGCTGCAGATTTCTTTGTTGGCAGAAAAAGGCGGCAATGCAGGCAGGGGCCCAGTACAAAAGTCCAGCCTGCAACGCTGGCAGAAACCGAACAAGTGAATGAGAGAGGGGGAGTCTGCAGGCTCAATAGACCTGTGTCGGGACTGCTACAGATTTCTTTGTGGGCAGAAAAAGCCACCAACAGAGGCGGGAGCCCAGCACAAAAGGGCAGCCTGTAGCGTAAGGAGAAACAGAATGAGTGAGTGGGGGGGGGGGTGAGCCACCTCAACATAGCTCTGTCAGGACAGCTGCGGATTTCTTAGTGGGCAGATCAAGGTGCCAACGTGGGCAGGAGCCCAGTACAAAAGAGCAGCCTGCAGCACTGGGAGAATCAGACTGAGTGAGTGACAGAGGGGCAGTGAGCGAGCTCAACACACCAACGCAATCAACATTTGGCATTGACAAATGCTTGTTTTTCCTTCTTTTTGCTTTGTTGATTTGCTTTACACAGAGGCTTGTTGCCTCTGCATTGGCTTCTTTAAGTGTCTCCCATTGTTCCTCCACCCCCCCCACCTTTGCCAGGATTTTCTTGAGGTGTTCCCCCATTATTGCAAAGTTGTCCCTTTTGAAATCCAGGATCCTTACTTTTGTGTGACTTGACTCTACTTCTGTTCTCACCTTAAACCACACTGTATGGTGATCGCTGCACTGTAGAAGGCTGCCCACTGACAGATCTGTTATTCTGTCACCATTGGTGAGAACCAGGTCTAATATTGCTCCCTTTCATGTGGGCTCCTCCACTAGCTGTTTCAGGCTTGCCCCCTGCAGGGCATCCAGGATGTCTCTACTCCTGGTAGTGGCTGCTGCACAGGTGTTTCAGTTTACATCTGGCATGTTTAGGTCCCCCACCAGCAATGCTTCCCTTTTCTCTGCCATTTTGTGGATGGTAGCCACTAATACCCTGTCTATTTCTTCCCCCTGTGCTGGAGGTCTATAGACAACCCCAATGTGAATGGTGGTGCCATTTCCCATCTCTAAGGTGACCCATAGTGCCTCTTCCCTTTCCTGTCTTCCCTCTACCTCAGTTGCTTTGATCCCCTCCCTGATGTACATAGCCACCCCCCCTTTTTCCCTCCCTATCTCTTCTGAAGATTATGTACCCTGGTATGGTAACACCACAATCATGGTTACCTGCATACTATGTTTCAGTGACCTCAATAATGTCTAAGTCTTCCTCTGCCATCCAGGTTGCAAGATCTGTGATCTTGTTTCCCAGTTCCATGGGTTTGAATTTGCAAACTCCCAATTCTCAACAGTACTCTAACAATTAAACCACACTAGTATGTAAGCAATAATACCTGACAGGGTGGGCAGCATTGGCCAATACTGGACTGCCCAGGGGCATAATGAGGCCTGACGTCGCAGGTGGAGGGCCTTATAGGCCCTGGAAGGTACGGTATTGGTCAATACCACCCACTCTAGAGGATATTATTGCACTTAGAAAATGGGATAACAGTTATTTAAATAGAATGTTTAACAAAAAACTAATTAAAAAGTGTGAAATAAAATAATACAAAAGAATAAAAAAGTTTGTTTGTGTAAAGTAGTTCCTGCACTGCACTGGCACTGACAGTAGAGGGCACTGTATCCATTGGTAGAAATGTGGTTCAAAGTAGGAACAGGTCACTGGATCAGAAAGCTAACTTTCCTTTTTCAAATTTTTTTTTCAAGTAGCAGTAGCTCTGTTTAGCAGGCCTTTTGTTAATTACAAATGGTATCGTCTATGTCGTCGATGTATGCACCTGTTTAGGAGGAAGGAAAGATTGGGAGCTGCATGTCAATGGAGGTGGAGCGAGCTGGCACCTAAAAAGAAAAGGAACTGGAAAAAAGGTTCATTCGTATTTACCGGTTTACACCTGCACATTTTAACAGAGGTACTCAGCAGGGCTAAAATGTTAGGACTGAAGTGATAGGGAGAATCAGATGAGTAGCCGTGTTGGAGATCCTTAACTAGGGCTACCTGGATGCAGACACACGTTGCCGGGTTGCTCCAATTACTACATTGGCTGACTTTTGAATGCGTGGGATCCACGATTGGTCTGTCACGTTATCAGTCTGTTGAGGCTGAAAACCATAAACTTTATTAAAAAAAAAAAAAACTTGCTCTTGTATTGCTGATTGGGGGGTGGGGGCTACTACCGCTAAACATTCCTTGCAAGGTAACTTTATTTTTTCTTTTCATTTGGGTTTTAAATATGGTGCCAGTTTCAAAAGCTGCAGTCACGAGAGACAGCACAATCGGTAATCGAGTCTGCTGTTAAGGAAAGCGCTACTGCTTAAAAAAACACAAAGTTGTCTGTTTCTGCAGTATTTTTGTATTTGTTTCTTTGCAGAATAAACAGTGCTGACAAACTGGGGGGGGGGGGGTTGCGTGAGCCGCTGTAGCCTAGCGAGGAACCGCCACTTCTGTCATGGTATTTTCTGTTTTGCTAGCCGAGGGAGAAATGTTGTGTGTCACAGCTAAGTCAGTGGACAGCTGGAGGAACAGATGAGGCAGGAGCAATGAAGACCCGACAGGAGGAGTGAGTGTGAAAATGCTATGTGAGGTAATTTGAAAAGGAAAGTGTGTATGTGTTGTGGGGGGAGGGGTTGGTCAGTACTCGCTAAGCGAGAGTAAAACATGGAGGCTAGGAATATGGTGAAAATTCCATGGCACCATGATATCTGTAAGCAGTTTGGTAGGGACCGGTACTTTTAATACCTGGGCTCTGTTGTCTGATAGATGCCCACCTTGGCAGAGCTATCAGCCAATCAGAGCCCAGAGATGAATTACCCCATTTTCTAATTCCTTTTTAGTATGTTGATGGTATGCACTTGAGTTGTGTACATAGCTGCAATGTTCTGTTGGTTTTCTGTAATCTCAAGCTTTTGATCTTCCTTCCCATGGCTGAGCCAGTTTTTTGGAAAAAGTGTGTTGTCAAACTCAAAATAGTTGTGTCTATATGTCCTAGTTTGAATACCATGTATTCACACACACCAAGTTGGAAGGAATCCACAATTAAAAAAATGTTTACATGACACTGTTTTCAAGGTCATATTAGAAGACAGCTTTCTCCTACAGTAGGTGATTAAACCTGTGATATACCACCAATACATTAAAAACATTTTCCTGATCTGGACCGAAGAAGAAGAAAAAATATTCAAGTTCCACAAATCATTCATTGATTTTTCACCCCACAATAAATCTGAATGGAGCATTTGTGAGGGGGAAAAAAACTTTCTGGACATCATGATTACTGTGGTGCAAGAGAGCATAAAAAGGTTAAAAGGGGAAAAGTCATCACTAAGAGACTCACATCTAACTGTGGGTCTAGCCTCAATTTGCAGTTTGTATGCAAAAGCATTTTTTTACTTAGTGTTTACTGCAGTATATTAGATTGCATTAGGCTGATTCTGCTGACTTCCAAGCTCACAATTGCTGTAACCAGAAATCCCAGAATCCCCTGCAGCTGACATCAGAGCAGGGCTGCATCAATGGGGGGTTCATTAGCCTGTAGGGTATGCCAGAGTTCTTAGAAGGTGTAATATTTTGTTTGTTGATCCCACTGTCCTCCTGGGGAAATATGCAATTGCAGAGGACTGTACTTGGCCCTGGGAGAACAGTAGAACTGGCAAACATTTGGTGTGATCTACTACACTGCAATGAAAATAAGTTAAAAAAATGGTTTTGCACACAAAGAGCAAATTGGAAGCAGCCCCACACTTGGGTATTGGGCTCTCAATGCTAACCATTCCACAATAATCTACAGAAAACAAACAGATCACAACAGCTACCAACAACCAACCTCTGTTGGAGACGCCATCAGGCATGCAGGAGCAAGGGGACGTGAGCGGAGGATACGATCAGCTGCTTGAGGGCGGTAGGAGGGCTGAGATCTGTATTGTTAAATAACTTCTGTACTTCTACTGTACATGTTGTGCTTTGGGTAAGAGGCTCTGTATGGGACTTGGGCAGTGGGAGGAAGTACCAGAGGGTGGGAGGTAATCGGTCAAAATCTGATGCTATTTGCAGTCTCAGTAGACCACATGGCTACAGCCAGTCAATATGGGGGGCTGCAGTCCCTATGTAATACCCAGAGAGCCAAACGACACCTCGCATGAGCAACCCTGAAATGTGAGGGCCACCAAGCAGGATTGTGGCATAGAACTGAGTGGTGCCTTGGGGCATCGGCAGGATGTCTGCAGGGAGGACTGCAAGCAGCAGGCCATGCAGGTCACTGAAAGGTAGGTAAGTGTAAATGGAGGGAAGGAAATACAATGTAGGGTGCTGGATGGGAAGTGCAGCTAATCCCTATCTAGGTTCATCTTACATTTGTACTGAGCATCAAATAATGGTGGGGAGGTAGGAGAATTAAGGGGATTTGGGGGCTGTTGTAGACATCCCTAACTGGTTTAGTTATGCAGGTACATATCTGGTGGGTTAAGAGAGGCAGGGGCAGGAAGATGTGGGGGAATGGGAACATGTACAGTCATCAAAACAGTAGGAAGAGGGTGGTGTGCTATAATGGATGAGGGGCAGCAGTCTTCCTGGGAATGATGTGGGGAACAGGAGGCTGTCCAGTGTGCAGGTACAGGAAGCATCTAAGGGCAGAAGTAAGACAGCTTAGAGGAGAACTGGGGAGGATGGAGTGGATAGTAAAAGAAGCAGGACAGGGGACAGAAAGATAGATGGGGGATGCCCAGGAGAGCAAGGTCAACAGACAAGTGGGCAGAAAGAATCATCCCGGATGCCACCCCAGATCCAGGGGTACCCCTGCCTAAGAAGGCCAGGGAGCCAAGGGAGGGGGAGTGGCAAGTGGTAGGGGGAATGGGTGGGACTGTGAGGGTTGCAACAGGAGTGGAAGCATTTAAAGGGGTGCCTTTAAAAAATAGATTTATGCAATAGGCGGGGACACAGGAGCTGTTGTATAAATATATTAATTTTCACTCCCATTGAATAAATTTTATTTATCTATATAGTAGACATGTCATTGCCATTTATCTACATGGTAGACACGTCATCATGACATGTCTCCCACACCCTGCCCAGCCAGCACTACTTACAACTGCCTTTACATTACTTTCTGGCTGCTCCTGCTCCACTCCCACCACTACAGGCGGCAAGCTGCTTCTGCTTTGCACCCACCACTGTCAGCTCATTTACAATACACTGCACATTAAAATGCCACAAAAATCTTTTTTTAAAGCTTAAAATGCTGTATTCTCCTCGGTCCAAAGTGTTCTTACCGGACATCACAGCCATGCTTCCATTCTCTCCACCATGATTAGTTAAATTGTACTCCCTCACTCCACGCTTCATAGCCACACTTAAAAAAACCCCCAAAAAATACAATGGAGAACTGCAACTGCCTTCTCACTAGCCCCATTTCCTTGCTAAGCAACACCGCCATCACTGAAAATTGCTCCACTCGCTCCTCGCTAAAGACAGATGCCATTTTTCTCTGACATTTTCTGAAAGCCACTGGCTTAAACCAATCAATGGGGATGTACTGATGCCAATGAGAGTGTCATGATGCAGCATCCATGGCAATGGTGCTCCTTAGAAGCGGAGAGCTTTTGGTAACAAAAAAAAACCAAAACCCATACATCTTCTGAATAAAAAAAAAGAAACAAAACCTTATTTTTAAAAAAAGAAAAACACAAGGTCCTTGCCAATTGTATAAATGAAATATGCAGCTGGGACCTGTTGAATAAATGATTTATTTTCACTCTAGCTGTTTTCCCTTGGGCACCTCACTTGTAACTTACGCCACTCATGAGTTTACCCAAGGTGAGACAGTTCTTGTGAAAATAAATCGTTTATTCAACAGCTTCCTGCTGTGTATCCCCTATTTCATCCACTGTCTGAAAATGATGAAGGGGAACAAGAAGTGGGGAAAGGGGTTGCATTAAGACAGTGGGGTCAGGGATGTAGGACAGGAGGGGGTAGGACTGTACAAGGTAGTCAAGGTGGGCAGGAAGAGGAACATGGAGAGTGGAGCAGGGGTGGGAGGGAGGGAGGGCAGGGTGGCAGGAGGAGAGGGGAGGAGACATTGTATGTGTGGGTGGCCAGAAAGGGAAGGGCATGGGAGGGGGGAACAGATGGAGGGAGAAGTAGAGGCTGTGGAGGTGTCAGGCAAGCAAGCTTCGAGGAGCAAGAAAGGGATGTTAACCAGGGTAGAGAGGGATCAGTTAAGTGGGGGAGAAGCTCGTATGGCAGTCAGATGAAGGCAGAAATGAAGCAGACAGATGGGTGGTAATTCTAGAGGACTCAATAATTAAAGGCATTCACAGGGGAAGGAAAGGGGACCCAAATACTGGTAGGAAGGTGGTTTGCATGCCAGGGATGACAGCGGAGAGCGTGTGCCCAAGAATTAGTGAGTTGGTGAAGGGGAGTGGGGGGGATCAATCATAGTTATGCACCTAGATATTAATGGCCTAGCCAGGTAGGAGGTAGAAGTTGTACAAGATAGATCCAGGGCAACAGGGAAGACCTACAGGGAGGTAACCAGATTGCTGGCATTCCCAGAAATGTTGCCAATACCAAGAGCCAGCATGGTCAGGAAGAAAAGGACAGAGGAATTCAATGACTGTCTGAGGGAATGGTGCAAGGAGGAAGGGTATGACTGTATTGGGGGCTGGAGGGAGACATGGTTAAATAAAACAGTTTTTGAACCGGACAGACTGCACCTCAGTAGCTGGGGCTCGAGGGTCCTCAGGGACAAACTGGGGGTACATTACCCATAAACTTAATTTAAACTACTGACTGGGGCAAGCGGGGCTGCAGGCCCTGAGACTCCGGGAGGAGGAAGAGGAGGTCAACAGACCCCCCCATACCAGTAGAGGGGACTGGAGCATAGAGGTGAAAGTGGAGCGAAGGGTTGGCAGCAGGGTTGGAGGGCACCAGTGTAGTGCCCCAGGGAAATTGGGAGCACCACAGAAAATAGGGGATCCTCAGAGATATGAGGGGTCAGATAGTTATGGGGACCCTGGCAGCTTAATGGGAACCTTTGAAAAGCTTTGGTGACCCTCTGAAACACCGAACAGGCCCAACTCCAGCAGACAGTCCTAGTAGTCTAAATTCAGGGTTTTAAAAGAAAACAAATTTTTTTTCTTTCCTCCCCCTTCCCCCTGCTCAAGACCGACACCCAGCCAGCCAAACCAGTTGGGCAACATTCCTGTCCCCAGTGGAGAAGGAAGCCAGGCTGAGCCCTCTCAGCCAATCCCTGTGGCTGACGTAGATTCAAATCTGGAGACTTTTTTTTTTAAGCCACTGACCCAGCTTCAGGAGGCTGACCTCTGGATGGAGAACCCAATCCCCTGGCAGGTAGCCAGGACCGCCCCAGCCTAGGGTAGGCTCTGCCAGGCTGGAGGAAGGGGAGAAAGAGTTTGACCAGGGAGAGTGAAGGACAGCAAGACAATGGATGTTGGCTTCCCTGTTAGGAGGTTGAAGCGAATCCCCTGGGTCCCTTTGGTGTAACTCCCTCCAGAAGATCCCCAGTAGCAGCCTCGGTCAGTTTTTGCAGAAATCGGCCATCTAGTTGGGGCCCCCAGTGTGTCGAGTCAGTTCATTTGGCTGGGAAACAGACCCAGTGCACCTTTCATGCAGCAGTCTCCAGGAGAAGATGCCTTATCACTCCTTTCTGGTTGTGCACTCCCCAGAGTACAGAAGTCTTGGTTGAACTCCAGGGGTGAGTAGGCTGTTAGCCAGCATTTCCTTTAATAATTAGTCCTAGCTAGACCTGTTCTAGCCAGGGGAAGGATTGTTTGTTTAGCAATTGTATTGTTGCACTGTGTAATTATTGTTTAGAATTGTTAAATTGCTTCCATTGTAGCCCCAGGTGGAGGAAAGCTGCTAGCTTGTCCAATTGTATAGAGACAGAGAGAGAAATAAGAACCAAAAAGGCAGAAGCTAGAGGGGTTCAAGCCAAATAATTGTTGGACCAAGATTAAAGGTATTTGTGAACTCTTACCTTGAAAGAATCTCTGCTAGTTTAACTTATTCTAGGCAGTCTGTGCTCCATATAAAGAGACTTGGGAACTCCCTCTTAGCCAAGAATCAAAGAAGTGCTACTGTAGGTAAAGCCAGGTCAAAGTATTATTGGTGAGAATGTGCATTTTCTGCTGAATTTCTGATTGTTTAGCTGTAAGAAGCTAATTACTAAAAGCCTGGCAGAGTCTTATTGCATGTTTGCTCAGAGTTCTAGGGTAATCTAAGCCCAAGTAATGGAAACACTTGGTCCTTTTTCCATGTAGTAGAAGGGCGTGGCAGCCCATAGCTGGGACAGAGACACTAGGTACCCTGGCCTCCATATTCAGAAGGGGGGTGGGTCATCAAACTGTCTCAATGCCCATGAAGCAAACTGTATGTTCTTTATCTACCTGCAATTTCCTGTTGCTTGCCAACCCCTCAGCTGTTCCTGATTTTCAGGGATGTCCCTGATTTTGCCTCAGAAATTTCTTCTGTCCCTCCTAAGTCTGGCATTTCTGGCACTAAAGAGTAGGGATTGGGATCACAGAATAATGCCAGCCATTGATGTTACAGTCTTATTCTCATTAAGAAAATGCTATTCACACTAAGAAACGTGGTATACAGCTTCTGGGACTAATATTACAGTTTTATCTGATGTGTTCCTGATTTTGGTCATTTATCCCTACCCTGTGATGAGGGAGGTTAAGAGATATGGCTGTCTGGACCCACTGCTTGCTGTGTCTGAACTGCTGTATTCGATCAAACTGTTTTAAATTGTTGAACTGCTTGCTATGACTGAACTGCTATATTCAATTGAGGAGTTTAAATGACTGCACTGCCTTGTTTTCTCAATTGTCCTGTGTGACTGCACTGCCCTGAGGAATTGATTACTGCACTTGCTTACTGCTACTCCCTCTGAAGACATTGGGGGCCACCCCATACCAAATGGCAGGGCTCTCGGTCATACAAGAGGGGGGGAATTGGCTTTCAGGTTTTTAATTTTTGTTCTGTTCCAGGCTCCTGCACACACCTAACACCTCATCCAGTAGTCCTCCAGTGCCTCTTCTTCAACCCAGGGAGGGTCACTGGGAAGCCCAGTATCACCTGCACCCACTTCCAATGACTTCCACCAACTCCAAGTATTCGCCACGTCGCCCCAGGTTCGAGTTGCGGATCATAAGTGCTAGTCAGCTGGTAGCTAGGGCCCACCAAAGTGAGTCAGGTTAGGGGCCACCCTGGCTCTAGTTTGAGGGACTTAAGTCGTCTGCTGAACTCGGAGTCACATTGCCAATTCTCCCACATAGACATTGTCCTAAGGTGGCAATAGTACCGGTGGCCTATACCAAGGCCTTGCCGAGGATTGCCAGGCTCTGTGCCCCATTTCCTGAGTGGCATAAGTACCAGTGGCCCATGCAAGAGGCCACACCAAGGGTCACCACACTTTTGATTGTACTGCCCATAGGTGGCTTGTGTTCCAGTGATGCATCAAGAGGTCACACCCAAGGTTGTCAGATTCTAAAGCTGCAGGGGTGAGGTGGTAAGGGTTCTGGGGACCTGCCCAGAGGTAGTCCAGTGGATCATCGGACCCAGCATCCTTTCCTCGACAAGAGATCACCTGCCTGAGGTCACCGTAGCCGTCATCCCCAGATAAGGGTCCTCTTCCCCTACAACCTGGCGTCAACACCCATCCTCGACCAGGTGCTTCCCTTTTGACATTGCCTCAGCAAGGCCAGAAGTCACCTTCTGCCCAGGGCTAGGAGGTCTACAGTGTTTTACTTGGTTTTTGGTTCACTGGGGGAAACTCCATTTTATGGCCTGTGTAGGAAGCACTTCCTTAGGTTCACCCTCAGTAGTCGGCTGACCAAAATACTAGAAACCCAAGCTTGGTGCATCAGATCACTACACCTTTAAGATCTGAATAACCTGGACTTTTGTAGGACATTAGTGGGGCCAGTTTGTGGTCCCAGTAACCTTATTCACTCTTTCTCATGTGTATAGTGTTAGTGAATGCTAAGCCTTTTCTGTGTGCTCCAACTGTGGCTAATAAACCTTGCATCTTGGCTCTAGAGTACATCTCCAACCTCTCCTTTCAGATTTATCTGGCATCACCCTAAACTATAGGGGTACGAACCACCAGAGCTTGTCCACCACACCAGCAATGGGGTAAAACGTGAATGGCAGATGGGAGTAAAGTGAACAAGGCTCAGAATCTAGGTTGAAGGAGGTGTCCCTGAATGTATGAAGTCTTGGAAACATGATGGATGACCTGCAGGCATCGTTGACAGAGAGAGGAGTGGAAGTCATGGCAATCACTGAGACTTGGGCCACACCAACCATGACTGGGACCTCCTGATCCCTGGGTATAAATTTTGCAGGAGGAACAGGGTGGTAGGAAAAAGGAGGGGAGAGATGGCAGTTTATATCAGGTAGGGTATAACATGTACAAGGGAGCAGAAACTGAGAAGCATAGAAACTGGTAGATGGTAGACAAGGACCACATGACCCATCCAGTCTCCCCTTTTTTGTTACACTGCTTACACTGTAGACCCCTCCAGGTCTACGGCACTTTCTCTGCCACCCCTTTACCTATCCTTTGTGACTACTTTATGCTTATCCCAGGCTTTTTTTTAATCCCACCACTGTTTTTGCCCCCACAACCTCCGCTGGAACACCGTTCTAGATATCCATCACCCCTTCTGTGAAGAAGTATTACCTCACATCTCTCCTAAACCTACCACCTTCAGCTTCATATCATTGCCCCTTGCTCTACAGCACCATTTCCTCTGAAAAATACCTCCCAGTTGTACCTTATTCCCCCCCCGTGAGGTATTTAAAGGTCTCAATCATATCCCCCCCCGGGTGAACATGTTTCATTCCTTTAGCCTCTCCTCATAGGACATTTGATGTAGACCCTGTACTATCTTGGTAGCCTTCCTTTGGATGTCCTCCTTCTGTCTATCTCTGTCCTGATATGTGGCCTCCAAAACTGGATATAGTACTCCAGGTGGGGTCTTACTAAAGACCTATATAGTGGCATCACCACTCTCTCTCTCTCCTGATTGCTTTTTTGCATTGTCTGGCCACCTTCAGGTCATCCAATAAGATTACCCCCAAGTCTTTGTCCTGCTTAGTCACTGCTAGTGTCTCTCCCCCCATTTTGTACTGTGCCTCTGGGTTTCTGTGACCCAAGTGCATTACTTTGCACTTTTTTGCATTAAATATTAGCTGTCAAACTTTTGACCACTTCTCCAGTCATTTCAAGTCTCTTTCCATCCTTTGCACCCCATCCAGAGTATCCACCCTGTTGCAGATCATGGTGTCATCCACAAAGTGGCATCCCTTCCCTTCCTGTTCCTTTGTTATGCCACTAATGAAGACATTAAAGAGGACTAGCCCCAGTACTGCCCCCTGCAGTACCCTGCTGGTCACTCTCTCCTCCTCAGAGTGAACTCCATTTACCATCACCCTCTGCCCCCTATCCCCTAACCAGTTTCTTACCCAGGTTACCACCTTGTTGCCCACCTCCATTCTACCCAACTTGTTTACCAGCTTCCTATGTGGAACGGTGTCAAAGGCTTTGCTGAAGTCCAAGTTGGCCACATCCACTCCCCCCCCCCACGATCCAACACCCTGGTTACCCTGTCAAAAATATCAGATTTGTTTGGCATGACCTCCCCTCATAAAGTCATGCTACCTCAGGTCCTGCAGTCCATTGGATTCCAGATGTTCCACAATTCTTTCCTTTAATAGTGTTGCCATCAATTTCCCTACTACAGATGTCAAGCTGACAGGCCTATAATTTCCCACCTCTTCCTTGCTCCCACTTTTGTGAAGTGAGACTAAGTCTGCCCTTCTGCAGTCCTCCATGACCACACCAATCTCCAGTGAACTGTTAAACAAGTCTGTCAGGGGTGCAGCTAGCACCTCCCTGAGTTCCTTTAACACTTTTGGATGCACCCCATCTGGACCCATGGCTTTGTCCACCCTCAGATTAGTGATCGCTTTCCTGACCCTCTCCTAAGAAAGGGGACTGGTGTCCATTCCTCCCCCCCCAAACTCTTGGTGCTTATTTGTGGTCCTTCCCCTTTTCCCTCAACTGTGAATACTGAGCAGAAATATTAGTTTAAGATATTTGTCTTGGTCCTCCTCAGTATAGCCCCCTGCTTCCTTTATTAATCATGCAATCCCTCCATTGGTCTTCCTTTTTTTGCTGTTATACCTGAAAAATGTCTTGTCCCTCTTCGATACTGTGCGGGCTATTCTTTCCTCAGCTTGCATTTTTGCACTCCTTACTGCCTTGTCTGCCTCCCCCCATTTCCTCAGACACACTTCTCTGTCCTCCTTTCTCTGGGTTTCCTGATACCTTCTGAATGCCGCTGTTTTTACCCTTAACCTTTTCTGCCACTTCCCTCAAGAACCATAATGGTCTCCTCCTCCTCCTCCTCCTTCTACTTTTGCTTATTTGCCAGATGTACAAGTTTGTAGCATTTACTATGCTCTTTTATTCTGGCCCATTTTCCCTCCACCCTCCCTTGACATCTCCCCCTCACCAGATCTTCTTGGATGCATTCCCCCATCTTTGTAAAGTCAGCCCTTCTGAAATCCAGGGACCCTCACCCTTGCGTGACAGGATTCTGCTGTTGTTCTTATATTAAACCCATACTGTGTGATGATCACTGGTCCCCAGATGACTTCCCATTTTGATATCTGCCACAGTGTTCCCATTCATAAGTACCAGGTCCAGTACTGACCAACCCTGAGTTGGTTCACTGACCAGCTGCTAAAGCAATGCCCCCTGCAGGGAGTCAAAGATGTCTCTTCTCGTACCTAATGCAGTAGCAGATAAACTCCACTCTACATCTGGCAGATTAAAGTCTCCCACCCACACCACTTCCCCCTTCTTAGCCATTTTGCCTATGTCTTCCAACATCTGTTTGTCTCTCCCTGTGTCAGAGGCCTGTATACCACTTCCATGTGAATGATGGCTCCTTTTCCAGACCCTAGGTTGACCCTCAACACCTCAACCCCCCCTCCTCCCTGTACCTCTGTCGCATTGATGTTTTTCTTAACATAAAGCACCAGTCCCCCACCTTTCCTTCCTACCCTGTCCCTTCCAAACCTTGTGTTGCTGGGGAATCAAAGGAGGGGAGGGTGGAAGCAATGTGGATTCAGCTACTAACTAATAGAGGGAGGAAAGTGAAGCTGAAGACAAACCACTGAACCAGGAGTAGGAAACAAACAGGGAGTTGAACTTGCAAATATTGACTGTTGCAGGGAAGGGAGAGGTGGTAATAGTGGGAGACTTCAACCTGCCTAAGGTGGACTGGAGGATACTGGCCACTACCTGCACCAGGTGTCAGATGATCCTAGATGCACTTCAGAGTGGGTTCCTGACTCAGGTCATCACTGAACCCACTGGGGAGGGGCAGGAAGCAATTCTTAATCCGGTGCTGATGAATGGGGAGCACGTCCAGGACATAACATAGAAACATAGAATTTGACAGCAGATAAGGACCACTTGGCCCATCTCGGCTGCCCATTGCTTCATACCTTCACTATTACTGCAGACTGTGCCTGATATAGAGCTCTTTCTCCTTCCCCCTTCTTTTCTACTATGACTCACTTATGTTTATCTGATGCATTCTTGAACCCCATCTCTGTTTTTATTCCCTAGGTGGAAGTGACCATCGCACAGTGTGGTTCTGGTTAGACATAGGCAGGGAAACAGTCCCTACTAGGATTAAAATCCTATATTTTAAGAAGTCAAACTTCAGAAAAGATGGGTGGATTGCTAAGCAGTCACCTGGCAAGCATCCAAGGGGATATGGTGGTGGCTCCAATGTGCTCCATCTTCAAGAATGGAATACAGGTTGCCACAGAGGAGTGCATTAGCCTCAAGGGGAAGAACTCAAGGGCAAAAGCATGTAGCTGATTTAGTACTGAGGTCACCCAGGCAGTAAGGGACACGTGATTAGCCTACAAGAAATTTAGGAGGACCAAGAGAGAGGAAGACAGGGAGGATTAGCTGAAGATGGCTAGCGTAGCAGGTAAGATAGTCTGGTGGGCTAAGGCTCAGAAGGTACTTCAATTAGCTGAAGGAATTAAGAAGGGTGAGAAGGCCTTTTTTGGCTATATTAGTGAGAAAAGGCACAAGAAAGATGAAATTGTTAGGCTCAGGAAAGGGGACAGTGGGGTGGAGGAGAATGGGGGCAAAGCAAAGCTACTGAACAAGTTTCATCTTCAGTAGGGAGAAAGATGGACTGGTGCTACTGGGGGGAAGAAGAGGAGTGGGGGTGGTAGAAAGCAGAGTTGTAGTGATTGAGGTGGATAGGGTGAGGATAGGGCTCATAGTATTGAGGGTGGACAAATACCCAGGAATATTTATTTATTAAATTTTGGTGACCGGGTAGGCCCATTGAGCCCCAAAGGTCACTTTTTCAGGGGCGACCCGGGAATAGACAGCATACACCCAAGTGTGCTGAGGGAACTGATGGAGGAGCTTGCAGATCCATTGTCTGGCCTGTTCAATAGTTCACTGGTGTTGGGCATAGTACCGCAGGACTTGAGAACAGCACATGCAGTGCCCTTCCATAAGAGCAGTCCCGAGGACGACCCATGGAATTACAGATCAGTCAGTTTGACCTCAATCATGTGTAAACTCATGGAGATCATTCTTAAGGAAATGTTGGTAGAGTATCCTGATGAGAGTAGCTTCCAGGATATGAGGCAGCATGGGTTTATGGAAAGGAGGTCATGTCGAACAAATCTGATTGGCTTCTTTGACTGAGTCACAAAAAAACAGTGAACAGGGGACAAGCAGTAGGCATCCTTTGCCTGAACTTCAGCAAGGCCTTGGACTCTGTACCTCACACAAGAGGTTAATCAGGAAGTTGGTGGATCTCAGGGTTGGAGAAAAGTTGACCAGATTGGCTGAAGGGCAGGGCCCAGAGAGTGGTGGTGGTGGGTGGGGGTGAGCTATCTAGCACCAGAGAGGTTACCAGTAGGGTCCCATGGGTCTCAGAGCAGGGACCAGTGCTGTTCAATGTCTTCATAAATTATATTGAGGATGGCATTAAGGGCAAAATGTGCCTATTGATGGGTGAAACCAAGCTGTGTGGGAGGGTGGACACAGCAGAAGAGACACAGAGCCTTAATGAGGATCTGGAAAAATTAGAGAGGTGGTCAGAGATTTGGCAGCTAGGCTTAAATGCAAAGAAATGCAGAGCTATGCACACTGGAGCCAAGAACCCCAGGACTGAGTACAGCCTGGGCGGGGTCCTGGTATATGCATCAGAGAAAGAGAAAGATCTGTGAGTGATGATCACTGGTGAACTGAAGCACCCCATGCAGTGTAGGAAAGCAGCAGCAAAAACACATAAAGTGCTGGGCTGCATTGCCAGAGGGGTCAGCAGCAGGTGAGAGGAGGTAATACTGCCCTTGTAGGCAGGGCCAGATTAACAAGTTATAGGGGCCTAGACAATTTGGAATTGTGGAGCCCCCTGTGACTTAATCAACAGGCCAGGGGTTCGGGGAGCTGCCTAGGCTCCTGAAAGCTGTATGTTTTTCAATGCCTTAAAATGCATTTAGAAGGATTTCAAGCTACTCTGAATGCCATTTCTTGGGATGAAAATGGAGGATTAGAATGTTTGAAGTTGGATGGTTGGAGTATATTCTCACTGAGTGTCATCACTGGGAACTGCCATCCATTACTAGCAGCCAGGGTTTGGGAACCAGCCCATAACACTGGACAGTATGTTGCTCAAGGAGGTGAAGACAGAGAACATCCCTAAGAGTGCTGTCATCCTCCTAAGAAGGAGGGCTGGAAATGCTGCTGCAATACCGTTACCTGATGACCACAGGTGTCCTTGCTGGTGAGCGGATGTATGTATGTGAGGGGTGGGAGTGGGGATTGTGGCTGGCTCTGTGCAAGGAAAGGAACTGCCAGTGTTTTAAATTTTTTTCAGGGACCCACTTTGGCCCTCAATCAAAAATCGGACAGGCCAAAGTAAAATTTCAGGTGGTCACAATTTTTTAGACTGTTTAAAGGATACCTAAACCATCCTTTTTACACATTTTATTTTTGTAAATTACTCCACAGGCTTGTAAAGGAGAAGCTACTGTTTACATTTATCCTGAAACTGCATTTATTAAAGTAGGATAAATGCAGTTTCATATCATTTAAAAATTGTAAACACAGCCTCTTCTGATTCAAAAATCCTGCTTTCAGAATTCTAAAATATCTTCCATGATGATCCAGAAGCAAATGATTTGATACATCTATGTTGGTTCAATAAAAGGTAACAAAATGAACAAAGTGGTTTAGCTTTCAGACCAACTCACTCCTTCCTGGGAAGCGTAAACACTTTAAAGCGTTTATGCTTCCGAGGAAGGACTGTTTTGGTCTGAAAGCTAAAGCACTTTGTTCTTTTTGTTACATCTATGTTGGTCCAATAAAAGGTATCAAATCATTTGCTTCTGGATCTGTTCTTACAAGGACCAATACGGCAAAGACTAAATCTGTATGTTCCATGATGATGTCACTCATTACAGAGATGACAGCCATGTTCTAGCTCTTCTAACTGTATTCATATGTGAATAACTTGAAAATGAAAAATAATAGCATGGTACTGTGAGCACAAAAGTTGTTAAGCACAAAAATATCTACAAAATGGGTGGTGTTTCAATTATGGTTACCTTTTAGTTTTTTTAAAATGCACAAAAAAGGCAGCAGAAAATACAATTGTTTGCCACTTTTTCAACAAACAAATGTAAATAACTTTAAAATAAAAAATGATAGCAGATACTGTGAGCACGACATTTGTTCAACACAAATATATCTACAAAATGAGTGGAGTTTCATTTGTAGGTACCTTTTAGTTTTTTTTTTAATAAGCAACTGCAAGTGCAAAAGCTAAATAGACTCATAAAGCATATGGCAAGATAAGAGTGTTCTTTATTATATCTGCATTGGTTCTCAAACTGAAAATACTAGCAAATTCTTGTATTTAAAAGGTTTTTTAAAGTCTGCTAAAAACTCCTTACCAAGCCTTACCCATGTGCAGAACAATTTTGCAGGGGCAAGTGTTTGGAATAAATTTTAATGCATTATTTTTTAATAAGAATAAATGTTTGTGTGCTTTTAAAATGGTTGTTATTAGATTGCCATACTGTCCCTTAAGCTTCATGGTGGCCAAAGAGAAATGTATGTGGAATTTAGACAACATGTTGTCATAATGTTGCATGCTACATGGACAGTGATGATGTCTAAATAAATAATATTTCACCCATTTCTGCTTCTTCAGGGGAAGGTGACTACTCAATCAGATAGGATGTGTCAATATTTCATAATGCGGTCTATGATCATTCAATTATATCATAAATACATACCTCTCTTCACCATGTGGCCTGGTAGAGCCCTTGTATTGATGCTTCTTCCCCTGTTTTTCTTAGAGCTCCCGGAGATGTCTGGAACACTTTAAGTATATAACTGAACATTTCCTACTGATTGCTCAGGAGTATACCTCTCAAGCTCTGGACAGGGGGCAACCTAAATGTGGCACAGTGTGGGACACGGGCTCTCATAATGCAGGACATGTCATCAAACATGGAGATACATGCTCAGAACATGGTGGAAGTCAGTAATTTAATTAGGCAAAGATTAATGTTGATTTAGCAAATTGGAATATTATAAATTTCTTCTTTAAATGTCTGAGTTTACATCAGCAACACTGTGTGGGAACACCTTTCCCATGTGGGGCTGATATTAGACACAAAAATTTTGAGGAGGAATGAGGAACGTCCCTTGTGGTTGGGGGCAGCTGGGAGGTATGCTCATGAATTTACAATATATTTTCTGCTACAGTATGTTTCCATAGTTTATGGGGCTGTGTGATGTTCCATGGGGGATAAAATAGAAAGAACTCAGGATCAATGTATTGTTTTATTATATCCTCTTAGTTACTTCCAGGCATGCTGACCCATCTAAAGATTCATTCAGAGGTTTAAATTAATAATGTGTTTATGACATACACAGTATTTATTGCGTATGGTGAACATATTATGGAATGAGGAATTGGGGACTTGAAGGAGATTCTGCTAAGAAGAGAGGTGTATTTTGAGGTGGGTGGAAGCTGGTCATTCATCACCTGGTGACAAGCCCAGCAGGGTCAAGGTGAGCAGAAAACAGGAGCGGAGGCAGTCTCTAGGCTGCTTGTAATTAACAGTCCAAAGCAAGCCCCGCACTCGTCAACTATAGTCCTGGATGCAATAGCATTCAGAGGTTATTTTGCAAAAATATATATACACTCTTATTCAAATATCAAAATCCAAGTACACAGTGTAGAACCTGTGAGTCAAACACCACTGCAACACCCCAGGGGATTTTACACTGCGTACTTGGATGTTGAATAAAAGTATATTTTATATATATAGGGGAAACATGATGGGCATGAGTGTGATATGGCAAATATTATCACTCCTGCAGAGTGAGCTCTGGATATCTCATGAGTGCCGAAGGCATGAGTGAGATATCCAGAGCTCACGATGCAAGAGTGACAATATTTGCCACAGCACACAATCTGCACATCATGTATTCGATTTATACAATAGGGCCAGGAGTTTCAGAAGTATTGTTATGTTGTCTTGTGTTCTGTTCCTGTTTATGTGTTTGCTCATTCTATCTGTGAATTTTTCTGAATGGGCTGGCAGTGTTACAAACTTTGGGAAACAGATGAATGTGTTTTGTAATGCTAAATGAGTTAGTTTTAGGTAGGAGTGAGAAACATACTATTTTGTGAAGCTGTATTCTTTAGAAGTCTGGCTGCAGTCAAGCTGAGAGTATCACAGTAATTGTAAGGGGCTGAGAGGTAGAGTTTGAGGAACATGTGAGTGTTTTTAATGGTAATTAAGTTAGCTGCAGGCAGCAGTGAGGAACAGACTGTTCTGTGAAGCTGTGCTCTTTAGAATTCTGGCTGCAGTCAAGCAGAGAGTATCACAGTAATGAGCTGGAAGTTAGAGTGTGGGGAATAGGTGATAGTGTTTTGTAATGCTGAGTTAGCTGCAGGCAGCAGTGACACCTCTCATGTAGTTTTGCATTTGTGTCTATGGTAACAGCACAGGTGTTTTTATATGCTGAGGGGAAAGCTGCCTAGAGTGATGATATCAGTGACCTTTGTGTGACCTGTGTGTGTAATTGGCTGATATCATCACAGTAGAGTAGAGGGTAAAAATATCACACTGCAGTGGATGATACACTGTTTTATCTCACTCATTTATCACTCACCCCTATTGTATGCATGTATGTATATAGATATATACCCATACAAAAACAAGGTTCTGCGTCAGCATGTGGTCTGAAAACAAAACAAAATGGTTATATTAAATGCACTCTGAAAATAGAAAATAGATTTTCTATTTTCAGCGTGCATTTAATATAACTTTATATATGTATATTATATGTATTATTATATATTTTATATATATATATATATATATATATATATATATATTTTTTTTGCCAGATGGAGCCTCTGAATGTTATTGCATCCAGGATTGTAGCAAGTGAGTGTGGGATTTCCTTTGGACTGTGTATTCATGTAACAGGGGCTAGCTACCCTTTCCTTAGCACTAGGCTCATTATCCACTGTGCACACGGCTGTTGGAGTGTTTCTGCTTGTAATTAAGGCTGCTGTATACAAGAGGAGGAGGAGGAGGGGGGGAGGAACATGCAGCAAGGACCTGCAGCCACCCCAAGCCCAGGATGGGTCCTAAATGTGGCTGAATGGGAGCCAAAGGTGAGATTAATAACTAGAGTTGGAACTCATCTAGACAGGCTGGGGTCTGCACACCCACACCCGGTGACTTTCCTCCTCAGAAACACACAGCAGCACAATAAGAGGAGCTAGCAATCATGCAAAAAGCACATTAAAAATTATAGCTATGACAACCAGAGTATCATAGGAGTGTTTTTACATCACTTCATCTTGTTGGCTATACCACATTCTATGAAAATAGCCATGCTTTTTCTCCATTTGCCGATACTTAGATTTTTGGTAAGGAGCGTCATGTCATAACCAATGCTTCACAGTGCTGCCCCAGAATTAGTAGTTTACATGTACCTACATATTTAATTTAATTAAAAGGGGACACAACACATAAATCTCCGGTGCACTGAACATGTATATCTGGAAAACTGGTCAGAACTGCTTGCAAAGTAAAACTTTTTTTTCCCCTTTTTAAAATCATGCATATGAACTGCTTGTATTACAGTAAGCAGTTCATTCAGAATGTCTCCCCTGCCTCTGACTTCAGATAGTACTGGTTGCTAGTGTTGCTCAGATAGTATCCTACCAGGTTGGATACCATCGGATGCCATCATTTTTTTTGGATATCAGAGAGCCTCGGATGGCATAAACATTCAACCAAGGATCCAACCTCCTAGAAGCCACATTATGTATCTGATGGATACGATGGATCTGATGGTTGGATCCAGGGATTCAAGAGTTGGCTCTGATGGTCAGATCCAGGGATCTGATGGCTAGATCCATCTACCTGAGGTTGAATCTGAGGGATTTGATCTCAGATCCATTGGCCGGATCCTAGGTTGGATACTAGCACTACCTGATGAAAGATAGTCGGATCCACAAAAAGCACTATCTAAGCAACACTACTAACTGCCAAATACCTTGCTCGTTACTTAGGGGAATCAGCCGATAAAAATTTTTTTAAGATTTCAGCCATAGCCAAATTGCAAGCCCCTCGCCCCCCCTCCTTTCCTTCCCAGGCAGCAGGTGTTGTTGTACAGCAACAGCAGGCAACAGATGATCTCCTTGGTCTGTCCGGGCTGGTATGGTCAGAGCAGGCAAGTGGTGGACAGGACGGAGTGGAGACTAGTGGCAAGTGTTCGTGGGATGCCAGGATGATGGACGTTGCAGTCATTGGAGCTGAGGAAGGAGTCAGACTTGTGATTGGGCGCAGTGAGAATGAGGAGAACCCAAGGTAGCAGAGCAGAGTACATGATGCAGAAGAGATCAGCACTTAGAGCACTGCAGCTTACTGTAAGGAGGTCATGGTGGGTCACTCACAGTGAGACTGGTGCAGCAGCATGAATTGGACCTTATTTTATATCTTATCACTGCTCTTTTGTTTACTTATAACAAAAGACAAGTGATGAGATATTTACAAATGAAGGAAGCAATGCATGGCTGTGGCAGAGTTCAAGGCGCTGCTTGGCTGCCGAAGGAACAGCTTCATTCAGAAGGTGTGAGGTGCCATGGGGGGGGGTGGTGGTTTCTGGTGCCAAGAACTCTGGGAGTTGCATTGAAGTGAATAGTGAATGCTGGAGACTCTGATCACTGGAAGTACTTTCCATTGTGCAGGGATGATCGAGCTATCTGCTTAGTTACTCACTTCATTGTGTGAATCAGTGAGTGAGGAAGCAGAGTGGCTGCCCGGCTTCAAAGGAGACAACCCCCCTGCACTTGAGGTGACAAGAAACATAGAAACATAGACTTTGACGGCAGATAAGGACCACTTGGCCTACCCAGTCTGCCTATTTCCCTACCTATTGGATAAACTGCAGACCCTAGTAAACCAACAGCCTACTTCTTCCTACCCCTCACCAGAATTGCCTTATGTCTGTCCCAAGCACTGGCAAACATCAATAGCCATGAAAAAAAAACTGAGTCAGGAAAAAAAGGAAACCTCCAGTAAGGCCCACTGAACTCAGTCTGGGCAACTGCCTAGTCAGCCCTATTTTAATCTGGTCCTGCTTGTGCAGGTCATTGGTGAGGCTGCATCTGGAGTACAGTGTACAGTACTGGTGCCCATAACGTAAAAAGACATTAAGCAAGATGGTCCAAAGGAGGGCAACAAAGATGATCCTGAGCCAGCAGGTTAGAACATATGAGGAGAGGTTAGAGGCCCTGATCACATACTCCCTGGAGGAGAGGAAAGAGAGAGGGGACATGACTGAGAGCTTAAAGTATTTGAATGTAATAAATAGGGTGGGAATGGATGGTCTATTTAAGTTTTGTGGAAATCAAAACATGCATGGGCACAGTCTCAAATTGGAGGTGAGGAGATTTAAGAAGGAGACTTGGAGGCGCTTCTTCACAGAGAGGGTGGTGAAGAGTTGGAATGTGCTTCTGAAAGAGGTGGGCAGCTTCAAGAGAGGCTGGGATAGAGTTAAGGGGAAAATAAGGGTCATGGGAGGGATGGACTGAGGGGAAGAGTAGATTGGGGATAAGGTCAGTAGTGTAAGCTGAGGACCTTGCGATATGAGCTGACTACATAAACCAATTGGTCTTTTTTTAGTGGCTTCTTCATATGCATGTACTGTATGTTCATATGTAACCATTTACAACACTCAAGTGCACACCCTCAGCACCCTAAAAATGCCATAGTTTACAGTCAAGCTCTCCATTACCAGAAACTATGCTCAGATGAATCTGACTGGGATAGGAATGCACATTATTGTGTTCCCAGGCAGGAGAAAGATGAAGTTTTAATGAATAGCACTTTCCTAGTGAATCTATATAGCCAGCACAATTTAGTTGCTTTTTGCTGCATGCAGTATTTCTGAAGTGCTGCCTACTGCAATTGAGCACAGACTGAGATAATAAGCAGTTGATAGTGGGTGTGCCTGATAATTGCAGCCGAAGTTAACAGGAGTTTCCTAATTAGCTACTGAGTGATTTAAACATGGAGAGCTGGTAGCCTCCGTGTATGTGATCTGTGTAACAAGAAGGGCTAATTAAGAGGCCTTTCACAACAGAGTGAATTTGCCCTCTTCAACTGTAAGCATCACCGAATACACTGTAATTGTAATCCAAAGAGGCTAGGTTTACAAGGTAAAGCTACAGAAACCTTTTCTGGAGGAAAGGGGGAGGGGATGTGCAACTTGACAGTTCTAACTTAACTGAATTTTTGAAAACTCTATTCCAAACATATCCTATAATGTTTTGCCATCAATATAATTTGAAAAAAAATTAATGGGTTTTATTGAATATCCAATAGTTCCAGTATGCAACAGATGTAGAAGAGAAAGGGGAATCCCAGTTTACCAACAGTAATTGCTTCAAGCCTCTGAATGAAGTGGTATGCACCAAACCACTATGTGGAACAATAACAAGGACTCACATGGGGTCTGGAAGTGTCCCAAAGGGATACACCAGGGGGGGGTGGCAGATAAGATGAGAGGGAACAGAAGGAGAAGGGGGTGGCGATAGGGAACTCTATTGTTATGGGGATGGAGAGGGCGATGTCTGCTTCTTTCCCTGATGGAGAGCGGTGTGCTGCTGTCCTGAAGCAACAGCAGATAGACTTATCCCTAGGGTTAGAAAGTACACTAGGGATGGGGAAGGGAGACCAGATGTGATAGTCCACCTAAGGACAAGTGATCTGCCTTTAGGGGTTTTAGGATCAGTAAGAGAGAAATTCAGGGATAGCAGGCAAGATGGTCAAGGCAGAAGCAGCTATGGTAACCTTCACAGAGGTTCTACTGGTACCACATGAAGGAAACAGTAGGGAGTTTAAAAATCATTTGTTTGACACATGGCTGAACATTTAGTGCAGGGTAGAGGACTTCTATTTTCTGGGGGACTGCAGACCTTGTTGGAGTGACAGAAAAATGTTTAAGGGGGACAGGCTTCACACCAATGATGGGAGGGATAGGGAAAGTGTTAGGGGGAGTGAATGTATAAGTAAGTGACTCAATCAAGGTGCTTAAAGATAGGGTAATAAGGGGGCAAGGGGAGTCGATGCACTTTGTGTCCAGCTGTTTGACAAAGAAGGAAGAAGCCTGAGAGTAGCGGTTGTCTACAGACTGCCACATCAGACAGCCGAACAGCTGGTTAGGAAGACCAAAGCAGACATTGAACTGAGGCTGGTGAAGGGGGTCAAGGAAAATGACAAAGCTGTCTTACACTACATAAGTGAGAAAATGAAGTATGGGGGTGTAGAGAAAATAAACAGAGAGGGTTTAATAATAGAGGATGACTTCAAGAAGACATAAACATTCATTCTTCTGCTTGGTCTTCATACAGGAAGCAGGTGATCTGCTACCTGAGAGTGGGATCATGGTCAAAATGGAAATGGGGCAAAAACTGGGGTTGGAAGAATTTACTGAGGCTACTAAAATGGCTGCAGCACCTGAATGTAAATAAATCCCTGGGTCCAGATGGGTTGCACCCCAGGGTGATAGTGGAGATGGCACAGGTTCAGGCAAGGCAATAGGTGCACGTATTGAATTGCTACCTGCAGTCAGAGGTGGTACCTAGGGACTGGAGCATGGCAGATGTGGTGCCACTGTATAAGAGCAGAGCTAATGATGACCCCTGAAACTATCAGCCAGTGAGACTGACCCACATAGGGAAGAACTGCTAGAGATAATTATCAAGACATGGTTAGTGGAGTTCCTGGAGTTACACAGATTGCAGGACAAAATGCAGCATGGTTTCATAAAGGGATGGTTGTGTCAGACAAATGTGATAGATGTATTTCATTCAAAGACACAGGAGTGGACACAAGGCAGGCAGTGGATGGCCTTTATTTGAATTTCAGTAAGTCTTCAACTCTTTGTCACATCAGAGACTGATTCAGAAGTTAGGAACTGAGGATAAGGGAAAGAAGTGGCAGGGTGGATCAGGAGCTGGCTGGGGGACCCAGAGGGTGGTCTGAAATGACAACTGCTCAGATGTCAGATTGGTAATTAGTGGGGTTCTCCAGGGCTTTGTCTTGGGGTCTACATTTTTCAACATGTACAGCTTGGATATAGGTGAGGGGTAATGGTAAGGTGTGTCTATTGTGGATGACACCTGTGCAGGGGGAGTCAGGGATATGTTGGGCTGTGAAGAGACTGGAAAGCTGGTCAAACATATTGCAGCTCAAGTTTAATGCCCAAAAGGACAAGGTCATATATATGAGAGAAAGAACCCAAAAACCGAGTACTCCATTAGATTTGGTAAAGGTGGCCTGAGAGATGGAGCCAGGATTTTACAATGGGGGGTGCTGGGGTGGTGTGCACAATCGATATGCAATTTTTAACATTTTTTTAATCCTTTATGTTTATCTGCTGTTAACTTCTTCATTATGTTTTTGACAGAAAATACAAATGTAATCCATAGTACTGAAAGTAAATTTTCATAAATCAATAAATCAAACTTTTTTAACATTTTCCTTTATTTGTTGATTTTAAATGCCAGGTCCCCACTCGCTCTGACTATCGCCCAACTCCCCCAACAACTGGGTCCCCCACAGTTTGCTCCCTACAGGAGGGTCAGGAAAGAGAATTCTGTCACCCCCCCCGTAAAGGCATATGCAGGTCACATGATCAGGTGGTGGTGCAGGCAAGAGGGAAGCGGGCCTGGCTTTATAAAGCTAGCCCCAGACCCCTTTCCATTTTTCTGGTCCTTCCCCCCACCACCACTGAAGTCAGCACATATATATGAAGTCCTACAGCTACCTCCCTACCATGCTGCTCCCTGACCCATCCTACCACTAGGTTGCCACCTGGTGGCAGTCACACGGGGGAGCCAGCAACCCTCCTTCCCTGAGAGAGGACAGCAGTCCAATGGATGCTTTATCCCCCCCACCCCAGCCAGCTCCCAGCAACCTGAGATCACTCGTAATCCTGGGTCACTGGCGTGATGGGTGGTAGTGCTACAGCTGTGTCACATGTGCTGGCTAGTTTAAGTTAACCTTACATGATCATCCTATTTGTACTCGTCACTGATGTTTGTGCTATTCCTTTTGTGTATATACTTACTACAGTACTAATGTTAATGCTATCTCTGATATTTCCCCTGTTAATGTTACATCTGTATATAGTATATGTCTATGTGTTTTATAGTGTATGGATTGATGTTGTTGTGCATTGAAAGCCATACTGTCAAAAATGTTGTTCTGCTGCACTAGTGAAATCTGTATTTCAGCAGAATGACTTGTCATTCTGTTGTAGTACTTACTGTATGTCACAGTACAATGCTCACGATCGGCTGTTCTCAGTCACATTAGATTGAAGTGTGCTGTCAGCAGTAGTGTTCAAAAAATTGCTTTTTTGAGCAGGACTTCCTGAAGTAAAAAGATAAGTAAAGTGCAAAAGAGCTGTGAGGTGGGAGCAAGAGGCAGTGGTACCAGTAGCAGAGACAGAGGCAGCACAGTCAGAGGCAGCAAGTTTGCATGAGGGAGGAGCTGGGAGTGATCATCGAGTATGGATAATGCTTGGAGACTGCAAAACCCAAGCACTCCAAAACAGTAAGTCACTGACCTTTTTTTCTTTCACATCATAACTGCCAAAAGTGTTTAAAGTAAGCATTAAGGCTGGCCCGGTGGTGCTGAGGTTTGAGGCGCTGGAAGCCACACCTCACTCCATGACGGCAATCCAGGTTCGTGAACAGACTCAGGCCACCGGGGGTCAGCAGGGGAGGAGAGGGATTGCGTGTCCGAGGGACTGCTCTCCCTGTCCAGGGAGGGGGGTCTCCAGCTGTTGGCCGCTTGTGGCCCCTAGTGGAAGCTGGGGGTGGTGTGCCTGCACTGACAATACAGGGGGTGAGCTGGGGTATAGTGGTGGGAGAAAGCACTTACAGAAGCATGCATGCTCCCCCCATTGGCATCATTGCATGCCCCACTCATGCTGGTACAGAAAAGGGGAAAATGGCGAATGGTGGTGGCCGTTTGATGGCCATCTATGGGGATGCCTGACTTCGGGGGCATTGCTGCGTACTGGATCTGGTCTTGGCTGGAGAGTGTGGGGAATCTCTGCCACCCCGACATGGGGGGGTAAGCCGTGGGGATAATAGTATCGAGGGCTCCACTGGTGCCGGGAGTGGACCCGACGGTGGCCGGATGAAGAAGATGCATGGACTTGGAAGCAGACTGGGAGCCAGGTAGAAAAATGATTAAAGAAAAAAAGTAAAATAAAGTAAACATTAATCCATGACACAACATGGTTCTACTGTAGAATTAATCCATGCTGTGGGTGGGGGGCACAAGGCCGCAAGCTGAGTGCCTCCAACCTCCCAGGCATGGCAAGTACAGAAACAGGGAATTATGCTTCATAAGAGATTTTAACATGACATCCTATATTAGTAAGTACAACAAAACACTGACACAGAGACAGGCACAGGTAGTTGGAATGTTGAAGTCTGTATTGTGCTGAAGAGGCTGATTTTCCTTTTAATATTGTGAATACAATGGTGAACAGTCATTCAATTACTGATTACATGCAGATGTGATCAACATTTCATAATACGTGTCGATATTGGCTGACTTACTTTTGTGAACTGTGGAATCATCTCCGTTTTTCTGCTTTGTTTGCTGTTAGGGATTTGGCTGCAGTGCATGATGGGAAATGCATATATTTAAGTGCATTCTGTATTGTGCTGAACATGCTGATTTTCCTTTTAATATTGTGAGTAGAATGGTGAACAATGATTCAGTTACTGATTACACGCAGATGTGATCAAAATTTCAGAATGTGTTGATTTTGGCTGAACTACTTTTGTGAACTGTGGATTGTCTCTGTTTCTGCTTTGTTTGCTGTTTGAGATTTGGCTGCTGTGCATGATAGGAAATGTATATATTTATGTACACAGAAGATTTTGAGTTCTGGTAGTGAATGACAGAATTACAAGAGCAAGCATGGTTTATTGAGGAGCAACCATGGATTACTTGAGAATTAATCCATGATTGCTCCATGTTCACCTGTTGCCTTTCCTCCAATCCTTGTTATTTATTCTACTGTGTTGTCCTGTGCCATGTTATAACAAGTGATACTGCATCCATAGTTCAGCCATGGGTATGCTACTGAAAGCTGAAGCCGTTTCTTTTTTTTAATCTATGTTTATTCATTAGCATAATAAACATACACAATACAATACTTGATTACAGGTACAGGATGTGTCACAAAAAAAGATTGTGACAGGTAGTATTTAGCCCATCAGTCTGCATCACAACACTGTGGGGGTTACAACATATGTTAAATAATAGCCATTAAATGATTAGTAAAAAAGCCAATGCAGCAAGACCATTGATGACCAAGCAAAACGGGTAACAACAAGGTCCAAAGTAGAATCCCTTCCAGATAGCTGGGCCATTGTCTAAAAGGACGTGGCCCTGAAGTCAATGTCTATATAATGTACAGAGAATTAAACCCCTTTCAAAAGAAACAAATATGCCCTCAGATGGCTCCCTTCAATCCCCTAAATGTTGCAATATATAGACTAGTAAGCATCCATTATATAATCATTCAAAAATGGCGCAGATTTATAATTGCCGAGCAAAAATGTTAAAACTGAAATTATGCTGTGTCACAGAGGACTAGCCTGAACATAAATTTGGTACAAGGAAATTGACAAATATAGAGATGTGAACTGTAAGATTGCCAGGAAAAAGAGAAACAAGTCCAGTGGGAAGTATCTCCGAAACACAGAGAGACAGAAAGTAAACAGAAGTACAGTACAGACAATCAGGTTTCAGTAATGTCCTCTTCTAATTGCAGTTCCTGCATGTTGAGTGGCAAAATCTTTTCGGATAGTCTCTAATTTGTGACCTGCTTCAGCAGGATCGTTGTATAAGAAAATCTTTCCTGGATAAGTGATCTTAAAACAAGCTGGGAGTTGAAGGGCATGAGGAATGCCCAGCTCCCATAGACTGGCTCACACAGCATCGAAGCCACGGCACCTCAAATGAGTGGCATAACTAAGGTTGGGGAAACAGTGTAGAACAGGGCCATCTGTCAGGGCCAAGAAATTGGAGAATCTCACCTTTTGCAAGAACATATCTCGAACATGGACCCCAGTAGTCATCACCAGAAATGTGTGTGAGAGCTCTGGATTGCTGATCTTATGACGAGGCATTATGGGATATGCTTGTATCACACGTAAATCTGCTTGCACTGTAAATAAATCAGAGATTAAATATTCAATAAAGTTAAGGCCATCAATCCCTTCCAAACCTTCAGGAATGCTCAAAAAACAAAGGTTAAAAGCCCAGGCCTCATTTTCCAAGTATTCCAGCCATTCCTGAAGCAATTCATTTTCTTTTAATTCCCCATCAACAGCTGGAGCAGATTTTTGAACTGTGTCCATAATCGTTTTATAATAACTGGGGAGCATTTTCTCCCATAGGAAAACCAGGTTATAATTCCATTGTTATAACTAGTTGGTTATAATGATGAACAACGTGCCGGGTTTCCCTAGTTCGGCGCATGCGCCAACCACGAACTTCCTCTTCTCTGTGCCATCTGTCCCTGCTCCTCAGTGCTGCAAATTTCCCCGACAGAAGAAGTCAGTGGTAAGCTCTTTATTTTTTAAAACAAAAATATCACTGGGCACAGCAAACCTTCCTAATTGGACTGAAGAAAAAAAAACACTGCTTCCAGTTTAGGCACTGCTACAGACCACACTAAAACCCCCAATGTTCCACAGCTCGACTCTGTAGACGAATCCACTTATTTTGTATAATTGCTGTGGCAAAAAAATTATCTCCAGCAATTATACAAAATAAAGGATGGGTAGGTGTGTAAAACTTGGATTTTACACACACTCTCGAGGTGGGATGCCTTAATAAACCCCTTGAGCTTCTCTCTTGGGGTTTATGTGGCATCCCACTACTTGGGGGGTGCAAAATCTTTGTTATAACCACCTACCCATCTATTATTCTCTGTGTTATCAATCTCATGATTAGTAACCTTGGTTTCTACAGTAGAGAGGCAGGTACTGTGGGTCTCCACTTTTTTATCGAGCTGCTGAACTTTCAAAATGGCATGGACTGTGGACTCCAAATTCCCAGGTTGTTGATCTGGGGCCATACTGCTCAGAGTCCCACTGGTGGAGGGTGCAGGTCCTCTCCCTTTCCCTGAATCCTTAGAGATGTCATGTTTAGGTCTTCCCATGAAGCCATTTTCTTTTTGTTTTTTAAGTGCAAACTTGTTAATATTCCTTTATGGTTGTTAATATACTATAGATTCAATTAAAGCATAAGACACATTATGCTTTCCCATACACCATATAAAGTAAGGGAATACACACCAAGGATGTTTTCCCACCTCGTGGTTACCCTGATGACAGGGACCTCTTGAGCTTCCCTCTCGAGGTCACTCTGTCATCATGGTAACCCCTCGGTGGGAAAACAGCCTTGTTCTGTATGATTTCCCATAGATTAGTCTATATATTCTGAGTGGTCACAAGGGAAAAACAGGCACATTTTGGACCACTTTCTTACCAGTATAAAAAATAAAAATGAACTGAATTCTTTATGCGATTTGCTCAGATTTTGAATCCCACTGTTTGGACTTGTTCCAGCCTGTGCATTTCTGGCAAATTAACATATGGGCTTCGAAGTTTATTTAGCCAATCAGGAAATTACCAACCCATTTTTATGTTGGCGTGCTTGCGCAGCCAACATCTTGTGGTAGTGGAGATTTGGAGGCGCGGTCGCTGTTGGGCTAATGCAGGGCACGCACCAGTAGGTGCGTCCCTCATTTCCCAATCAGCCTGCATGCCGGCGGTACACCATGCATACCAATGTGGTGAGCACATCTAAGGAAAGGTCAGCTGCAATCCAAGCAAAGCTCGTCAGGCGCGGCAGACCTCCCGGCGTGCTTTCGGCCAGATTGTATGCGTAATTGAGCGGCTGCCCAACTGCTGACTTCGGGGTGCCCAACCCTGCCAGCTTGCTGTGGCCCCAATATATAGTCGATGGGGAGCCCACGCCTGTCGGTAAAAGCACCCCCATGTGGTTTATGCCGAGGGGTGCCCAATCCCCTCAGCTCTCCCCACTTTCCTTGTGTGCCAATGGGTGCCCAATCCCGCTGGCATAAATTACCCCATGTTTTGTGCCAATAGGGTGCCCAATCCCCCATCGGCTGCAGCAACCCCAAACAGTTAGGTGGAATGCTGGGCCCACCCCAGCGTGCCAAATCCCTGAGGAAAAAACTGTCCGCATTTTTTCTTTCACCCTATAACACAAGAACGGTCCCTCGTAGTCTCCTACCCACCACCCCACCCCACCCCTCGCACCCTGCCTCCCCACACCCCCTCACCCCATCCTTACCTCCGAGTCCGGAGCGACAATCTTCAGTGGACCGGGAATCGTCTGCACCTTCAAAGCCGACCGTGAACTGAGGAAATGCCGTAAGCTGTATAATGTAATAAATTGTTTTTTTTTCAACTTTGATGCGATCTCGGGCATTTACTGAACATCTGAGCGTCTGAAATTTGCCAGCAGATAAAGGTCTAGGAGGTCTATCAAGTCTGCTCGAATGTGCAGCTAGCACCTATTCTGCAGCTGCCCCTCCCTTCCACCCTTCCCTTCATTAACACTCCCTTGTTCTGTCCCATCCTCGCTTGAAGCAGTCCACTGTTCTACTGATACCACTTCATGGGTAACGCATTCCACCCAGCCACTACCCTCTCTGTAAAGGTGTCTCCTCATCTCCCTCCTGAACCTTCCTCGCTCCAGTCTCATATCATGGCCCCGGTGGCCCTCCCTCCCTTACTTTGAACAGCCCCTCTGTACCCGTCTTGTTTATTCCTTTCATGTATTTAAAAGTTTCAATCATGTCACCCCTGTCTCTCCTCTCCTCTCCTCCTGTGAGTACATGTTAAACTCCTTCAACCTCCTCTCGTATGATAAGTCCCCCAGCCCCTTGATCATCTTTGTCGCCCTGCGCTGCACCCCCTCCAGTAACTTAATGTCCCTCTTCAGATACGGACGCCAGTACTGCACGAGTACCCAGGTGTGGTCTAACCACTAATTCCATACAGTGGCAGGATCACCTCCTCCCTCCTCGAGGATATACCCTGCAATACAACCCAGCATTTTGTTGGCCTTTGCAGCTGCTTTCCTACATTGTGCCGAGTTGTTCATTGACCTGTAATGAGCACACCCAGATCCTTCTCCTCTGTCTGGGCTAGCTGCACTCCCCTAGCTGGTAACTCCTCCTTGGGTTCTTCATCCCAAAATGCAGCACCTTGCACTTTTTGGCATTAAACCCCAGTTGCCAGGTGTCTGACCAGGTTTCAAGCTTTGCCAGATCATCCTGCAACCCCTGCCATCCCCCTAGGTCATCCACCACCACGCCAACCTTGGTATCATCAGCAAACAGACTGATCTTGCTCTTGATGTCCCATGATATGTCTGCAATGAATTTTTTGGAATTTTTGCACCAAATTTTCAACATGGGGTTTTGGGACCCGTCCTCATGAATTCTGTTACTGTTATGACTTCAATCTGTCCCGAAAGGTGATTTCGCAGTCACTGCACAGAATCATCTTTTGGGACCGATTAATGCAAGAACAGTGGCAGTGTTCATGAGGTGGGCTCTCAAAAAGCCTATGTTGCAAATCTGGTGGAAGAAATCAAAAAAATGGCTGTTTTACGAGCGTGCATTGCGCAGTTACTATGCATGCTCATAACTTCGCGAATTCACAATATTTTCAAGCCAGATTTTTAGCATTGTCATTTTTCTACACCTCCTTGTGAACAGTACTGCTGTCATTTTTCACATCCTGGCGGAAATGTTTTTCCGCACTTCTAGTGCACAATAGCACGGTCGCTGTGGGAAATCAGTGTTCGGGGCAGATTACGAAAATGACAGTGACACTGTTCATGAGCAGAGGTTGTACTATGCCTATGTTGAAAATTTGGTGATGACACTCCCTAAAATGACTGTGTTACGAGTGTGCATTGTGCAGTTTACACACACACTCGTGACGTGCATTTGTAATATTTTCACTCTGGATTTTCACCATTGGCATTTTTCCACACCTCTTGATGAACAGTGCAGCTGTCATTTACATATCCTGCCGAGTATGTTTTCGCGTCCGGTGCAGAATAAGCGCCGTCGCCATGCAAAATCACTTTTTGGGACAGTTTGAGGAAATAACAGTCGCACTGTACATGAGCAGAGGTGCTAAAATGCCTATGTTGAAAATTTGGTTCCAAAAGTCCATAAAATGACTGTGTTACAGGCGTGCGTTGTGCATTTCCCACGCACCCTTGTAACTTCGCAAATTTGCAATATTTACATGCCACATTTTCAACACTGCCATTTTTTTACACCTTCTTATGAACAGTACAGCTGTCATTTTTCACATCCTGCCCAAAATATGTTTCTGCACTGCACTACCAAAGCCAATGCCAGCGCGACAACATTCGGCATTGACAAATGCTTGTTTAAAACAGGCAAAATAGTAAATGCATTGATACAAGAGTTTGCGTAATAAATATTAGATACCAAAGAAGGAGAGGGGTAGAGGCAGATAAAGGGAACAGGGAGACAATCATTCAGTTCTGCAATTACAGTAACTACAGTATTTGTCACCTACAAATAGACAATTTAGAGATTGCTGCCCCACCCCAAAAGGAAGGAAAAAAACTGTCACAAACATAACTGGCTCCAAACTGATGCATATTGGTACCCACATATTTGAATATGAATGTGGCTTTTGCCTAATTATTTGTTAATTGCCTATATCAACATCTATGCTGTCTGCACTACTAGAATAAGCAAATGAAATCAGATCCATTTATAATGGACACGTTTGCACAATGTGACTGTGCTCATTGTATCCGCTGTCTGTTACGTCTTACATTGCACACTGAAAACAAAAACTTCATTCGATAGTCTTAAAATCAACATTTGGAGCAGGTGCTGATACTATACAGAGGAGTGGGAGTGCTGCTGTGGGCCGAAATACTTATTTTGTGTGTTGTGCTTTATTACGTAACAGTACAGTATGCAGTTTACTCTCTTTTTTCAGCTAATTCACAATAGAAGATTTGTGAGTTTTCATTTTGAGCATATTGGGGCCTATGCACTACAGCATGAAAATTGCACCCAGAAGCATTGTAACACTGGAGTACAACTACACACTTCAAATGGGAGAAAAACTATACATTATGCACAAATGTGCATGCAGGCAGGGCCAAGGCATGGGTGTGGCCTATGCACATGCATTATCCCATGTGGAGGGACTGCTGGGCAGTCCTAAAATACACATCCCCCCCCGACCCCACCATATATGGACATTGATGCTGCTCCATGCATAAACAGGGAAGTGAACACTTGATGGACAAGGGAGATCAGGCAGTGGCTGGGGATGGTGGTGCTGCACCTGAAGTACCTGGCCCAATACCAGGGACCAATGGTGCAAGATTGGGATGCACTGAGAGGCACGGAGGTTACCAGGCATGTGGTGGTGCCCAGTCAAGGTCCACAAATTTCACAGGCGGGCAGGTGGTAGCCATGGTGGTGGATATTCATGTGAACTGTGCCATCCTATATGGTACAGTGTCCCACAAGGCACCTACCCAAACAAAAGCCCACCTATGGCTCAACATTCAGGCTGCCATAAATGCAGCTGGTCCATAGGCATGGACACTGTTGGCCATTAAGCGCAAGTGGCATGACCTCTGCTCAGCTATCAAGAGGAAGTGGGCAACCGTAAAATCGGCACAGCTAGGCATGGGCAGTGGCCCACCCACACAGGGGCTCAGCCTAACCCCCATTGAGAAGATGGTGGCTGACACCCGCCCTGTCATCACCTTTCATGGGGGATGAGGAAGCCGTGAACACAGTGCCAGGTATGGAATACATTGCAGCAACAATTTAGCTATCCTTGGTACTGGAATCTTTATGTGTGCTTATGGCCTTGCCTTGCTTTCTTTCTACCTCAAGCCCTGAGGGGGCTCCTCCTCTGAGATTGTGGCTATGGCACTGCTCTTGGCTGGCCACATCCTTCTCACCAATCTGCCTGCTCACCAGATGCTGCTCAGGTACGCTTTGCCAGCACTAGGACCACTCAGCTTGTAATTTGACTGGTCCTTCTATGGCTGTTTCTAGTCCTCCATGGTTGCTACAGGCCCCTTCTGCTTCTCTGTTGAACTTGGCACTGCCCTGTATTTCTATCACTTGGTGCTCCTACTGACTCTGTTTTCTGTATCTACAGTGCCAGGCACTTCTGTATAACTGAAATTGCAGCGCAAGGCACTCCTGTAACCCTCTGTGCTTTTATTTTTTTGTCCATTTTCCCATTAGCAAGTTATACTGTACTGCCACAAGAGGGACATAATCTTTATCTAAAGTGATCCCTGCCTGTTGTTCATATAGATACCTTCCTTTTTTTTTTTTTGGGTGTTATTTTCTCCACAGAGCTCCGGCTACAACCCCCCCCCGACACTCCGCCGTTCCCCCGGTGCCATCCCCGGACATGAGACCCCCTCCCTTCAGCACCCCACGACTTACCCTTCGCGGCAGGGTGGTGAGGAGTGACTTGACCCACCACAACGGATCCATGCCAGGGAGGCATCCTCCAGGAGTGGCACCGGGGAACGACGTTGCGCAGCTGGACACCCATTTTTCTGTTTTTCCTCCCGACGGGCCATGGCGTGCAATGACGCCAGCAACTGAGTGCCACTAGTCAAGCGTCTGCCACGTCCCGCCCTCCCCTTGTCTTGCGGCTATGCGCTGTCGATCCCCAGCCTCCGCTAGGGGACAGACAAGCACCGGCCAGCCAAATCCCCCCACCCCGGAGATGGAGAGCAGTCCTCCGGACGCTCAATCCATCTCCGCCCCGCCGACCCCCGGCCACCCATGCCCGTTCCCGAACACGGGTCGCTGGTGTGGCACGAGGTGTGGCGTCCAGCGCCTCAACCCTCAGCGCCACTGGGCCGGCAATAGATACCTTCCTAAACTACAGCTCCTCCTACATCTGACCAGCCCCCTCCTCCACACTCCCTACTTATAAATTCTTCCTGTTCCTCAATCAATTATTCACTAATTTCTCAGCCTTTATGAACTATGCATCCCCTACTCTCCTCTCTCCCCCTTGTTCTGCTCATATCCCTCTCTTTACCACCTCCACTTGTTCTCTACTCACCTATTCCTAATAACTCTCCCAATCCCATCAGTTACTATCTCCAATCCCCTACCCAAATCCATGCTATCTCTTCCTCCCCACCATTTGAAATATGGTCTCACTTGACCACTATTCCTCATGTGGCTTTGATAACACTGTCCACTTTCACTGAGGTTCTCCACCTTCTTCTTCCTCACTTATCCACTCCCTTCTCCTCAAACTCCCAACTTCTTCGCCAGCCCCTTCAAAATCCCCTAAGCTCCACTTTCTCATACTCGCCTCCTCTTGCTCTCCACAGGGGATATCCACCCCAACCCAGGCCCTATTGCCCCTTGCTCCTTTGGTGCTTCCTCCTCTACTACCTCCCCCAATTCTCAGCCCTCTCTCAGCCCTCTCAAAGGGCTTAAAGATCCTACATCTAAACACTCGCAGCTTGTTGCAAAAAATAGACCAGATTCAGACCATGGTGTGCACTCTAAAACCAGACATTCTAATCATCTCAGAAACTTGCTTAAAGAGCACTATCCCTGACCTCTCAATCTCCATTTCTGGCTACTCAAGATCATGCTGGCAGGGGTGGTGGTGTGGCCATTTGTGTCCTAGCCTCCATCCAATATTCCATCATCTACTCATCCTCCAATCCTGAGACCCATGATGCCTTAGCTATCCATGTGACCTTCCCCTTCACTCTCCCAATCTTTGTAGCTGGCATATACTGCCACCCAAATGTCCATCCTTCAGTCACGCTAGATCTCCTAACCTCCATCACTTCCCTTGCTCGTGCTGGGAATTAGTCATCTTAGGTAACTTCAATATAAATTGATTGTCACTTAAAACTACCAAAACTAAAAACAAAATCAGAGTCCTAAACCACTCCCAACTGATCTCTGAACCCACCTGCCCAAACCACAAGACACAACAACACTCCATACTCGACTGGGCCCTAACCTCCCGCCCCCACCGTGTCATCACCTCTGGCATCCTCCCCGATGCTCTCACTGACCATAACCCAATATTCATAGTTAGAAAAGTCCACAGAACTAAATTACCACACAAAACCATACAACTACGCTCTTTCAAGTCTCTTTTGACTTGGAACCTTTCTTGAGTAACCTTGCCACTTCTGACTGGTCCCCCCTAACCTCCTTCCCCTCAGTTGATAAGGCCCTTGCCTACTTCAAAGAAGTTTTTCTTGTAAACTGGAACGCCTTTGCCCCACTCAAACAAACCAGAATCAGAGGTAACCACTTACCTTGGATAACCCCTGAATTTCTGGCATGCCTCAGGACTAGAGATCGAGCCTGGAAGCATCATAAAGCTACTCAACATCCTAGTGACCTCATGCTCAGAAATGCTTGCACCAGGGCTATAAGGGTAGCCAAGTCCAAATATTTCAAATCTGTCTTCATCACCAATATAAATTCCCCTTCAGAGTTCTGGAAGGTGGTCCACACCCTATTTACCCCATATCTCACCCACCACCCCCGGTACTTAAAGTAAATAGCTCACTTCTGTCCGACTCACCAACTGTAGCTGTGGAATTTAACTCCTACTATGCCTCCTGTGCCACTGAGCTTCAGAAATCCCTCCTCTCCTACCCTTCCCCTCCCTACCCTCTACCTCTGTGCCCCTCCACCACCCTTCCACCTTCCCTTCTCTTTTGCTACTGTTACCCCAAACGATGCCTTAAGTGCACTCCTCACCATAAACTCCTCTAGAGGTACCTCCCCCAATGGTCTTGACCCAAAACTCCTCTCCCTCTCTGCTTCAGCCATTGCCTACCCCCTCTCAATAATCTTAAATTTCTCATTCTCTACTGCCTTGGTCCCCTCTTCATAGAAACATGCTGTGGTCCAACCTCTACCCAAAGGGGGTGACCCCTCTTTCCCTGGCAACTATCACCACATTTATCTCCTCCCTACCCTTGCCAAGCTTCAAGAACACATTGCCCTCTCCCAACTCACCTCTTTTCTATCTGACACCTCCTTTTTCACCCCTTTCCAGTCTGGTTTCAGGAAAAAACACTCAACCACCACCTCTCTCCTACAGCTCACAGATTCCATCCTAACCGGGATGGACAATGGCCAAATTACCTTTGCAATTTCTGTCGATCTGCAAAGGCCTTCGACACCGCCTCTCACTCCCTTCTCCTCGACTCACTCATGGCAGCTGGCCTATCTCCCTCCACCACAAACTGGTTCAAGGCCTGCCCTATTGGCAGAACCTAATCAGTTAAGATCTTGGACACCATTTGCCCTCCCCTCCCGATTAGCACTGGAGTCCCCCAGGGCTTGGTATTAGGGCCCCTTCTATTCTCCATCTTCTTAAGTGACCTGCCCTCTGTTTGCTCACCATCCTCCGCTATACATATGTATGCTGATGATACAGTCCTGTACGCATCTGGCTCCTGTCCTGATGAGGTTACAACTAGCTTACAGCAAGACTTCAACAAGGTTCAGCTCTGGTTCACTACCCATCAACTTTTCCTCAATGCCAAGAAGACTGTCTTCATGATCTTTGGCACAAGGCAGAGACTCTCTAGGCTTTTCTCCCTACCCACTTTCCACACCCTTGATGGGACTTTACTTGAGGTCACATCTTCCTTCAGGTACTTAGGTGTTTGGTTGGACTAACACCTAAACTTCTCTGGACATATTGACGCCATCTAGAAAAAACTGCGCCCCAAGCTTGGTAGCCTGTTCAAGAACTGTGGTTGCATCCCTCCAATGGCTAGGTGTGAACTTGTTCAGAAGATGATAATGCCTATTTTTGACTACTGTGACACAGTCTGTGGTGCTGCCACTAAGTCCTTCCTGGCCAGACTGGGCATCCTCTTCAACTCCTTCTGCCGCTTTACCCTGGATGCCCTCCCTCGTACCCATCACTGCAATCTTTATCATGCCCTATCCGTCCCCTCTCTTACAAATAGGCAACTCTCCCACTGTGCTAAATTCATCTCCAAGCACTGGTTGGGTGAGCTCCCTTACTACCTCACCTCCTCCTTTATAACACCTCCCCACTCTCCCATTCCCTTAGATCAACCGACTCCCATACCCTGGTTGCCCTCCACAGATCCACCCAAATTGGCCAATTCGGTTACTCTCACTGCCTCCCAAAAATTTGGAATTCCCTCCCCCCTCAAATCCAGCACTCATCCTCCACTTACTCCATCAGCTCTGCCTTCAATAATTTCCTTGCACCTAGCTGCTCCTATCATGTCCCTCCCTAATTCCCTCCTCTGAGCCCTGGACAGACCCAACCTCTCTACCCTCACCTTCATTTTACCCTGTGCACACCCATCCCCCAAATCTCTAGCCCTCCTTCCCCCAAATTGCTCCCCTTTACTGGCCTCCCTTGATCTCTCACAGAATATAAAAGACCCTGAATGCTCTCCATGGATCCCTCTCCTACCCCCGAAGGAGCGTGTATCTCTGATCTACTCCCTTCTCCAACATCTTAAAGGGGTCTCTCTGGGACACTGCCTTATCACCTTCTCTCTGGTCCCACCAGTTCCATTGCAGGGTTCCTCACATCCTGAGGGGGTCTCCAAGGACATAACTCTTCCCCCTCCCCCCACCTTACCCCTTCCTCCCCTTCCCCCCCCTTTTTTTAAGTAAGCACTTGTTTACTTGTTGACCGGTACTTATCATTGTCCACTCTTTCTACATGTTACGTGCAACACTGTTGTGACACTGTAACACCAGCCTTACAACTGTATGTTAACCCTTTGAGAACTGAATATGTGTGAACGTATATAGATTCTGGACGTATACATACGTCCACAGTCTTCTAAGGGTATTGATCTTGTAACTTGAATATTTAATGTCTCATTCCTATTGTATCCCTTCCCCCCCAGGTTGCACAGGGAGACAAGTGACTTGTTGCTCAGTGTGACTTCCTGGTGAAACATTTCAATAAATAAATAAAACAAGGACCAAGAAGTCCTGGATGCCACAGGAATGCTAATCACCCTGTTTAGCTCCCTGCAGAGCCTGAGATAGTGCCTGATCCCAAGATGAAGGCTGCTCCCACTGTGGAGAATGACATACATCTGAAGACATGCACAGATGGTGCAGGTATGTGTACCTCACTGTGCCCAGAAGTACATTAGTTCAGGTAGCATATGCTATGTGGTCACGCACATGCAGTAACAGGGCGTCCATGACCTGCTGCAAGGCCCTGGACATGGCTAACTGGCTGACATCAGTGATGTCCCTGGCAACCCTTTGGAAGGACCCTGTGGTACAGTACGACAGTACACACAGCACCCTCATTTCCACGGGCATCGCCCATGACCTCTGTGTTTTTGGTGCCAAATGTGCCCGTAGTATGTCACATAGCCCTGTGATCTTGGCATGGTCCAGGTGGAATCTTTCAAGGCAATACAGTATGTGTCCTGCACGTGTCTGGAAATCAAGCCATGGCCTGAATATACATGGTCTCAAGCATGCCCTCATAGCCCTTTGCTGCTCCCTCTTGCCTTCCATCAGGAAGACATTTAGAAGTAGACCTGGGCACATCCTATGGAGCCCCTTGTGGATGCCCCATGGTGTGCAGTAACTACAACCTCTCAATCCACCCACAAGTGCTACCTGTTCTGCTACTTAGGCATCCATTGCTGACAGGGCCCCTTTAAATGAATGGTGACCTGGCATGATGGCAGGGTGATGCAGTGTAATCTGGCATCACAGGTTCACTGTACACTACAGATGACAGTATGGCAGAGGCATCTGTTCCACGACTGCAGACTACAACCGCACTAAAGGTTGGATGCATGGTGTATGCCCCCTCAAGTTGTGGAGGGTGTCCTTCACGTCCTATCAGAATGACCAAGATGGGGGGGGGGGGCTGAAGCCTGTCACTCAGCCTGCAGAGGTAAGTCTACATCTGTCTAGTATACCTGTATGCAATGTTAACATCCATGTTTCCAGACTTTCTACATTTGATTCTACTCTTTCATATTGTTGTATCATTGCTGATTACCCCTGTACCATGGTACATACCCTGTCATGTCTGATTTGTTCCCTGTGCTGACCAGAACTCCCTTGTACATAAGAACAGCTCAACAGAGCATTAGTTCAGGTAGCATATGTTATACATCATCTGGGGGCCCTGTCTGTATGTCTGTTGGATATGGTGCTTTGTCAGTTATGTGTTCCCCTCTCCTTATGTCTCCACAGGATGACCAGGGCCATCTGGAGTGAATTATGGTCCAGCATGTACTGCAGTTAGATGGTGCTGCATCAGTGGTGGTGGCAAGATGGTGGCATGTGCCCTGTATCTCCCCAATGTTTTCTCATGGAGGGTAGGATCTCAGGATGTCCACTACAAGGACAATATGGGGGAGCAAAAGGCCATCCAGGAGCCCTTCAAGGTATGTACCAGTAGTGTTATGGAGGAATGTGTGTGCCAGTTGTGCACAGCAGAGGCCATGCATGTACAGATCTCTCATGACTGTCTTCCTTTGTCTTGTGTTACAGGGGTATCATGGCTCTCTCAGCTGGCTGGTCCTCATACAGTGCTTGGCGCATACCCACTACACTGAAGGGGTCCAGTGAGGAATCCCAGAAAGAGGAGGACTGAACAAAGTGTGATGGTGACAACACAGGCCGGTGCATCCCTGTTGTCCAGTGCCCCAGCTGGCATGACTGTCCACTGACAGTTCCATCGCAAAGGCATTGGCATGGCCTAGATGAGCTGTTTGGACCTGTTGTCTGTGTAACACTGTTCTCTATTAAAGATATTTTTGCATATCCACTGTTGTCGTTATTTATTCTGGGTGGTGATGCATTGCCATCATCTGGGTCAGTGGGCCTTGGGGAGGAGGGCACTGTGGCCACCTGCCCATTCCACCCCGGGTGGTGCTGTGGGCCATTGCTAAGTGGGTCTGCCTGGTCCTGTGGGATCATGCACAACAGGAGTTCCATGCTGCAACATGTATACCTGTCCTGCACACTTGCAGTTTATTGCATCCATCCACAGGGTGCAGAGCTGCATGTGCTGCTTCATGCACTGGAGTGACTTAGTGCACCTCCTGCATGTGCATATGTGTGCAGCATGCATTCTGCTACATGGCCATGCCCCCAGACATGTGTGTAGAGTTGTTGTTGCATAGTTACATGAGTGACCTGTTGGTGCACCACTGCATGCCCTACTCATATGCCACTTGCTGTGATGTGTGTTTTACAGATGCAAACCCTTATATGCACATGTTGTGCACTGGGTTCATGCATAGGCCCCATTAAGCACACGTTCTCTTGCTGAGATCTGACTGACACAGGTTGCTCGGGTTCTGCATTGTATCACTCATCCTGGCTGTGGCTGGCATCTGGCTGAGCACTTCTTTGATATCTGACATCTGGGACCCATCACATTCAGGGTCCATATGATCCCTCAGGTGGCATAACTCGAGGAACACATCCTCAGTAAGACTGGGTGGAGCCGCATGTTCATCTGCCAGATTCGCTACCACTTCCTGCAGCACATCCTTGGCGAAACCTGCTTTAGGAAAACACTGGACTATTTTCTCTTGGGTAATGCTACTCATGCCTGCTTTATAAGGTGGACAACCACACTGAGATGCAATAACTAATTTCAGTGGGTCCTGCTTCAACTTATTTCTGCAGCTGGGTGAACTGGAGCACTGAGAAGTTAAGTGATGTCCAAGGTCACACAGTAAATATTTGGCACTAGAGAGATTTGAACCCACAATCTTCCTGTTCCTATACTAGTGCTTGAACCAATAGGCCACACTGCTCCCCCATTATCTCTTAGGAAGGAAAAAAAAAAGTTGCCACCCCAACATATGTGGCTTCCAAAGTGCACATAGAACAAATTTGGGCTAGTGTAACATAAAATGGGTTATTTTCCCCCACACCACTGTGACCATCATCTGAGCTGCAAGTTTCCCAATTTTTTCTGGTGAGGACAAGATTTAGGGATATGTGGACATAAAGCCCTGTTATTGAACTGTTTTGAAATAGGCACAGAATAGGTAAAACTTGTTTGGAAAAAAGGGATAGTGTTTATAAAAGCCTTCTATTGCATCCTAAATCACAGTCCCATTATCTCTATTAAGTATGCTTTCTATCTTTGATTTTTGCAAGCACGGTTAAGAATCACAGATTAATTATTCACCCAGAACTTACATTCTACTCACAGGTTCCCCTTGCAAGTAAATCATCCCACCATCACCTTCTCTACAACATAGACTGAATGTACCACTCAGCCCCAGCTCGACAGAAACCCTGCTTCATGCCTTCATCTTGCCTAGACTGCTGTGCCTCTCTCCTCCATAGCCTACCAGTGTCCCTGATATCAGAGTTACAGTACATGTACCTTCTCACGCATGCATAAAAATGTGACCAAATTATGGTTATCCACAGGGACTTACAGTGACTCCCCGTCCATTTCTGGATCAAACATAGAGAGTTAGTACCAGCAAAATATAGCAGGCAGAAAATTGTACTTTTTTTTAAAGTAGTCCCTTATCACATTTTATTTCTGAAGTGTTTCTCTTGTTCTATGTGCTTGTTAGATGGGGTTCTACCTACTTGCATTGGGTGTGATGTGAAAAGCAGTACGTTACCTGGAAGCAGAGAAATCTTGCTTTATTTCTCCCACTACTGTGGTGCTAGCCAGGATGCAATACAATAGTGCTGCAGTATATCACAAAATGCTGCGGTATGCTGCTGCAGGGAACCGTGTAAGAGACTTAAGCCCTTTTGTCATGCAGTATTCTGTGACATGTCATTTACTGCAAATTACTGCAGTGCATTATGGCTGGCTCTGGTGTGTATCATCAGCATGTGCTGACCTCACTTTTTGTTACATACTGTAACATGCTCTGCTTCCTGATTGGTGACATTTGTCACAAGATACCAGTCAAACCACAGGAGATTGGCTCATCTTGTTGGTGAGGTCACAGTGCTGTTGATGTATATGGAAAAATAGAAATGATTGTCAGCCTCCAGGTGGAGTGCTGTTCCACATATCACACCAAATATTCTAGTTAGCAAAACACAAAATTAATAAATACTTCAGATATAACAAGAGATAGCTGACTATTTCTGAAAGTTACTATTAATTTGAGTTAGTAAACTAGCACTTTCAATTCTCCTTCTGTATCTTTAAAATAATATGTGGGCCAGTGGAGGAGCCAGGTTTAAGAGCATTTGGGAGCTGGGGTGGGCCATTCAGTCAATCATGGGCTCCACAATGGGCACTAAACATTGAATAAAGATGGTGGTGGGGCACCACTACTCACACTGGGGCAACCAGGAGGGGCGACTGCTCCCCCAGCCCCCCCTCTAGCTCTGCCACTGAATTGTGGGTTTTCACCACTCTACATTTCCCAACTCATCACCACCTGTCCCCCCAGCACCACATCTGATATTCAGCACAAGGTGTACTTAGTGCCCCTTCCCCCAATCTAGAACACTGCCGGCAATAGATCTTTTCACATTTGGAATGGCCTCTCAGCTTCTCTCAGACTCGTTGATTGCAACTACCAACGTCTCTCATATTGATTGACTCCACCTTCTAGCCTCTCTCAGATTGATTAACTCCACCTCTCAGCTCTTCTCGGATTGATTGACTCCACCTCCAAGCCTCTCTCAGATTGATTGACCAAACCTTTCTTTTCAATTCTTGTCTTAAAACCTTCCTCTTATTACTAGCGTATAACTGCTGATCATCTCTCATCCTCTGCCTCTTCACTTATCCCACTTGAGTACCTCTATCTGTCTTGTGTGTTTGCTGACTTTGGTGCTGGTATTTGCTCTAATTGCTTTATTCCACATCTGTAATCTTTTTATGCTTTGCATTATTTGTATTTGTATCTGTGCACCGCATCCTATACTCTTATTATATTGCAGGTAATCAGATTACTGAAAAGTCAGGCATCTGCATTGAGGTCAAAAAGCCTGTTTTTCTTCAGTGCCTTTGAAAAAATAAGGCTTAAAACGTTTAGAATGCTCTGCCAGCAAGAAACAAAAGAAAGTAGCCTCAAAATGAAGTCTGTCATCTGGCTAGAAGTAGGCACTCTTAAATCTCAAATAAACAAAGGAAAAAAAGTGTCTCACAAGATCTTTAAGTTTGACATTCACAGAGCAGTTGAATGTCTGTTGTGAGAAACTAGGTCCTAAGTGTAAATATTCTTTTTCCAGTTTTTTTCTGCAATTGAAGAAAGAGTTTAGATTTCAAAAATGATTCTGTTGCTATTTCTGCATCCCATGTGGGGAGAATTTGTTTTATTATTTTGTATCAGAATGGGGAATTGTCTCAGATGCAGAGCTGAAGTGAACTACACAGTCATATTGTGATGTGAATCCCATTCTCTGACATGAGCTCTGATGGACATACCCAGGGACTGCAGAGGTCACAGACAAAAAAGCAAATGAAGAGGTAAAAGGAACGCGTGGAGCTGAAAATACGCTATTCAGCCTTCTCAAATGCTTTCTCAGCAACCCAAGATAAGCATTTGGGGAAAGTCTGCTGTCTGTAACAGGCAGTTCTCTGTAAAATGTTGAGAGGGTCATCTGTACTAGGTCATCTCCTCACAAATTAGGCAAACAAACAAAAAAAACACTCTGGCCTTCGTGAACTGACATTCTGCTCAGACTGGTACTGTGGCTAAAAAGTTATGCTTGTTTCACAACAAACTGCTGACAGTGTAGCACACCAAGTGTTCTCCTGGTATGCCTGCATAGCAAAGTGTTATTACCTTATATGTTCTTTTTACGAGCTAGGAAGTCATTCTTGGGGATCAAGGGCCCTGCTGGCCACGGAGGCCTCATTACACAGGATAGGGCTATGATGCTGGATACACTTCCATATTCACTTATAAAGTTGTTATGGCCAGGTCAGCTTCAACATCTCACGTAGTTTCAGCAGATCATCATTTTTTTCTCTCTAGCTGTCTAGGCAGAGCACTGCCCTGGTAATCAGTGCAGAACACCATGGTCCTGTCTTACACTAATAATTTCCAATATCTAGTAACAGAGATCTATACTATGAAAGTATGTGCAAACTATACTGTTTTACATAGTAATCTTAGTCTTTATCTACACATAATTGCTTGCAAACCTAAGGTGAGGGCATCTATTGATAGTCATTATTCAACAGAATGCTATAGTATAGCAAATATTATGGATTCCCTGTTGGAACTAGAGAGAGAATCTCAGTGACTCTTATAAGAAAAATGTATATTTAAACCATGAACAAAAAGTGAAAGGCAGCTACATAAAATGCCACTGGTGCCATGACGCCGTCCCTTCAAACAGTTTGCACAAGAAGTCTGGCCACTCAGTATACCAACTGAACAAAAGACCCGAACTGCTGTGCCAGATTAAAACTACATTTATTAAATGTTAAAAACAACAAAGATATCACAGCACCCACACCTACTGCCGGTGTTTCATGTCATACTGATGCTTTTTCAAGGCATGGTTACTTGAAACATTGGTGGTAGGTGAGGGTGCTGTGACCTCTTTGTTGTTTTTAGCATTTAATAAATGTAGTTTTAATCTGACCTAGCTGTTAAGGTCTTTTGTTCAGTCGGTACACTGAGTGGCCAGACATCTTGTGCAAAATATTTATTCCATCTCAGCTCTTTCTTACCTTTCCATTTCACAATAAGACTTTTACTAAGCAAGACTAATAAACAGTACTTTATAAAATCTCTGGCATTTAATCCTTTTATGTTTTAGGGGGCATGATCTGAGAAAATATTAAACACTTTCCCCTCAAATCAAGAGGAAAGAAAAAAATCTCTGGATTAGCTTGGCTAATGCATTTTACTGATATTTCCAATTTAAAATGTACTGTAGGGCTTATTTTAACTATAAAACATGGAACTACAGAATACAGAACATCTAGATTTGGACCTATATGAATGTAGTACTTTCAGTAATTAAAAGAATAATCTGAAGCCATTGGGCCCTCCTCACAGAGCATCAGGAACATTCAGGATTTGCAAATGGCTGGCCTGCTTGGTTCCACTTCTGCAATCCCATGCCATTCTGTAAAAAACGAGCTAGTCATCAGCATTCATGAACCTTAGATATCTCCATTTGTGGGCAAAGAACAGTACATGGGGGGAGGGGGCAGTCAGGGGTCAGGGCATAGCATGACTGAACAGTCAAACCATGACAGGATACTCATCTCTGCTTGAGCAAGGATTGTGGGATATAGCAGTTCACAACCAGTGCTGCTATATCCGATTGCATCTGACCATTTGTGAATGCATATCCTCCCATTATCAATTGCAATCAGCCATTGACCCCAATGCTGAAACAGCTACCTGCATAAATAACAAGTTTGATGAATACTGAGCACATTGAGGAGCTACCCCATTTTCATCACTTTACATTGGAGCCCATACAGATGCAATACAATAGTGCAGCATTCTGCAGCTGAGTTACTGCAGAAAATAAGGTCATTTCAATCACAGTTAATCCCTTTTGTCATGCAGTAACCTGCAACATTCCAGTATATTGCATCCTGGTAGGCTTCACAGTACTGTAGCATCCCATGAAAGCAGCAGTATCGGCATCAGCTTTAGGAACCACTAACTGATTCTAATGGATGATGTCAATGTTTGGAGCACCAATAATGGGGCAATAAGAGGGCTATATATGAAATATGCAATAATCTGACTCAAAATATGCATTTTATCTTCAACTGTAAGGGACAAGACCATAACGCATGAATGGCAGAGCCATGAGTGACTTATGGAAGTTCTGTCCCCTCTTAAGTCATGATGAACTACACATTTTGAGTTCGACCATTGTGTATTCAATTTATAGTTATAATTTAGATTTATAGTTATAGTTATAACTTGTAAGCCTGCTGTTGTGTGAAAATTGAACTGTTTCTCTTTGACTTCACTTGCTGGCTTCATTGCTGCACATGGTAATTGTGATGTCATCAGCATTGTGAAAGATACTCTGAAATTGGTTTAGTATTTCACTGATGGAACAAACCTTCATGATCTAAATTATGACAACACTAATAACAAGATATCGTGATAACCTGAGATTAGTTACAAAGGTATCACTTGTTGTCTAGCCATTTTTATCTTCACTGATGTTGGTAATGAATACAGAGCTGGTTTCAAAGGACAGGGAGACAAAAACAGCAAATAGACATACAGTACACAGAAAAATCAGACATTTAGCAAGTCTGAATCAGGAATGCTACAATGCTTTTTATCCACATCAAGGGGTACTTGGCTGTCACTTTCTTATTATGATGCTGTATTAGATAAAAAAGAGACAAGACTATAGAAACACAGAATCTGTCAGTGGAAAAGAACCATTTGGCCCACCAAGTCTGCCCAGATGGTCCCTGGCTAGTCTGCCTCCACATACTCTTACGGCTCTCTGGCAACTCTCCCGCCTGTCTGCATATTCACTAATATTCCCCTAAGTTTATCCCTTGCATGCTCGAAGTCCCCTACTGTTTTCACCTCCACCACTTCCACTGACAGTCTTTTCCAGGCATTTGCCAGTGCCACTCTTTCAGTGAAGTAGTACTTCCTCACATCCCTTTTTAACTCCCCCCCCCCAGTTTCATCACATGCCATCTGGTCCTGGTCCTGGTGCTAGGTAATAATACAGTCATAGTGTTGTTCTGGGGTGGGAAGGAGGCAGAAGTTTGTTATTGTACGTGGAAGCCCATTTCACAGTATGTTGGTCATTTTGCAATAGGTCACTAGTAATAGTCTTACATGCTTGTGATGGTGCTATCACTAGCGATGCATGCTTGGTAATGATTTTTGTTAGTGCCATAGAGAATGTTTTTAGGTAGGTTTTGGCAACAACAAAAACAAACAGATTAAAAAAACAAAACTATTAGTATCAGCGAGACTCAAATCACCGAAGAATCCCTAACAACATGAATTTCAGAACATTTCAGGAGGCAGTATAGTATAGTTTAAGGCTCTGAGCTGCAAATCTGAAGATCTGGGTTTAAATCCCACAGCCCCCACTTGCATACTGTGTGACCCTAAGTAAGTCACTTAACTTGCTTGTGCTCCCAGGTCACACCTGTAAACAAGCTTCCACCTTAGTGTGTCTCCTGGTTAAAAAGAAAAGCCCTTGGTTGTATTACATGCTGGAACAAGTAATACAAAAAGGCAGTCGGTAGAAGAAATTCTTGAGGAGGAATAAAAAGCATTCTAGTCTTTGTCACTGAAGAGCTTTGCATGAAAACAAGCTTTTTGGCCCATCTGCCTTCCTCTGTCCCTACTGCCTTTCCTGCCTTTAAGTCATAATCCTGTGTTTGTGACATCCAAATCATTTTCATGGCAAGAGGTTACGAAGTCACAAGCAGAGGATAATGATTTCATGGCAGGAATAAGCAACTGAAACAGATGAAGTCTTAATGGAAAACATCCTGCTCTAATGCATATGTGTTTAAGTACTAAAAAAATGTGAAGCCCAAAAATTTAAATTTGGGGTAGTTTTGTGCAGCAGAGTTCTACTGGGGCCATTTGTGAATTGTTTGCTGCAAACTGGAAAATCTATCTAAAAACATGAATTGTACATGCTTGCTGTACATATTCATGTTTTTCCACTATGCTGAAAATCAAAATTCCTAAAAAAGCAAACAAAAAATGCAAAATAAAAAAAAAAGATGCAAGGAATGGTTGAGCGTCACTATGTGGGAGGGGTAATGGGGGCATTACTTTGGGGACAATTCAGCTAGTCTTCTTTTTAGGTACCTACTGTTGGCATAGAGCAACAGGCAGTCTCAAGATTAAAAAAAATGCTAAATGATTAATACTGTAGTTCTCATTAAAAAAAAAATTAAAACCCTCTGATAAAAAAAAAGAAATGTTGCTTGGATATGTCATAAAATGCTAACAAATTCATTTCCTCTAGGAAGAACAGAATGGAGCAGGGACAAAAGGAGCAGATAGTACATCAGAAGTTGCTTTGTAGGGACACTTATGCTGAAACAGCTCATTATTGTAATTACAGTTAATGAAAGTGATGGTTGTGTAACAGGAGATTTGAATCAGACCTGTAGAGACACTTTCATATGAAGCCTGCTGTACTAACCCTCCCCCCATCAAAAGTGGTGGTGTTTTATTGTTAATCTTTTCAACTGAATATTTGCTTTTTTCACCCTATCCTGCTACTGCAAGAGGTGCAGACTCGGGATTCCCCACTGGATGCTGATGTCTGCTCCCATGTCAGCAGCATGCACCTGATGTAGCACAGACTGTGCCAAGTTGGCTAGCTTTGCTTCTTTCCCTGTGGTCACCACTGAAGAGAATGCATGATCTGCTCTGCCAGGTGGCACCATCAAAGGGAAAACATTTCATGTGATAATCTGAGCCTCGAGCTCTTAACAATACATGTAGGGCACACAAGATGGCAGTATATACTTATATTTAGAGTAACTATCATTTCAGCTGATTGAGAGTGATGTAGCTTCACTTTTAAGAGAAAAAAAATCGCACTGGCCTTATTTATTATTTTTTTAAAGATATTTATATAGGTGAGCCTATTAATTACAGGGGCTTGTTTACAATAGGGTCTTACCCAGGCTGGCTAACAGTTACACAGGCAATAATACTTTATTACAGATTACACGTTGCATAAAAATACATTTATACACGTATTTTATGTTTCCGGGTTTAAACATACACTGGCAGCCAGAAATTGGTCCCCGTATTTCTCATATATAGATATACAGTGTCAAATGAAATCCCCATTCATTTCAGTGGGATTTCCTGTGATATATCTGGCTATATCATCTACAGTACGGTATTTACTTCTGTGTATCTCGGATTTCTACTGTTGCTCTCTATTTTAAAGTGTTTGGTTAGCATTCCTTTAAATGTAGCAAGGCTGTGGGCTGTTCTAATGTCAATGGGGAGTAAATTATACAGCACATGGCCAGCATGCAGAAATGATGCTTTGACGTAATTAGTTCTGACTTCAGGGTATATAAATTGATATTTTTTCAGCTTCTAGTTTCTCTGGAATGACACTTGATAAGGTTACAACTTTTCTGTCAATCTTGGGTGAAACCATTTAGACTGCAGTACATCTTCATAGCTCGATGTATGTTCCTCCTTATATTTCGTGGTTGTCAGCCCAGTTGGTTACATTTATACTCCCTGCTGTAGATGCTGTTATGTTGCATCCAAGTATGATTCTGCCTGCTTTGTTCTGTAAAACCAGTAGTCTCTCTAGAGTCCCTGGGTTCTACTCTGCCCCCAAACTAAGTCTGTACAATCAAAATGCTGTGACATTATTACATCATAGACTGTATGCACCATTTTCAGTGAGAGGCAATGTCTAGTTTTCCCTAAAAGACATCTGCACATATATTGTACAAGAAAGTCAGATGCTGTAGATGTGCTTTAAATACAAAAGAATTAGCATTGCAACCTGTCAAGCATTTAATTGTGTTCACAGATGAAATATGAACCCAAATAGTTATACACACCTTACAGATCCCAGTTCTGGACAGATGTTGCTTGGAACTGGATCACACTCAGAAGTTTAGTTTTTTCAGTATTAAGAGGTATGTGGTCTTTAAACATCCACTGGTAAACACGTGTCATGTCATGATTTAAGCTCTTTTCAGTGGTATTAATGTCTTTATCCACACATGCAGTGGTGTCCAGCAGGATCAAGCACAGTGATGAAAATGTCATAGATTACTGTATAAAATAGGACATTAGCTACCATTGAATTGCACTGTTTCTGTGCTTGATACTGGCAGATGTCACTGTAATAGAACAGTACAATCTGCGAACAGATAGACTTTGGAGGACATTAATATAGCAAAGAAAAATAAGAATGGCTTGGATGTGGGTTCCTTGTGGCACCTAACTGTCCTTGCCTCAGGCAGAGATCCAATGATGCAAACTCTGCAATCTGTTAGATATGAATTTACTCATTCAGCTGTGTTGGCTAGTCCAACGTTCAACACTTTTATTGCAAAGTATGCAGTGAGACACAGTATCAAAGGGTTTTGTTATATCCTGAGATATAGTACAGCATAAATTGCCCTTATCAATACTGGAGTATATTTTATTTGTGAATTCCTGCAAAGCTATTTTTGCAGAATGCCAAGGTCGAAAGTCAGATTGCAAGTTTTCTAAAACTGTGTTTTGGTATTAAGTATTGATACATTTGGTAATTGATAGCCTTCCTAATATTAACCTGCATTTGCTGGGATTGTCTGAGGCTCCAACTTAGAAGGCTCAAGCCTTAACTATAAACCTTTTACATTTTTCCAACCTACTTTTTGCCTGGTGTGTGTCCTCCATTCTTCTTCCCAGCTCGAAGTTTGCAGCAATCACCCAACAACTTAAGTCGCTCCTTCAGCTGTCTGGCCAGTGGAAATCCATGGAGGGGATCCCTGGCATACTGGTGATTGGCAGCATTGGGAATTTTTATTTATTCCTCTGGTTTTTTCATTCTGATGCCCAACCTCCACCCTGATGCTGGCATGCATGACCTGCATGACAACGGTCAACCTGTGCACATGCAGCTCCCTCCCCCCTCAACAGGGGAACAAGCTCCCTGTCCCACTGTCATTTGCTGCTGCAGCCACACAGTGCACCAGTAGTCCATTCCCAGGTTGGGAGGTGCTGCCCCCCAGTTTGTCTGCCTGAGAAGTGGCCTCCTAAGTTTGCCACTAGAAACACCATGTTGCAGAGCACAGGGCTTGGATACTGTACTCATAGTTTAGAGGATTCCAGCACTGCAAGGTGAGATAGGCCAGAAACCCCTTTTTTTCAATCATTTGCTGCAGACCTCTGGGTTACTATACAGGTAAGCTAAAAAAAGGATGTTAGTCAATGTGCACACAGTGGGCTGGATATTCATACTGCGTCATGCAGGGGTGCAAGCCCAGGTGCAGCGCAACTGGGCTGTGCCAGGGCATGAACCAGGTGATATTCAATGGTGCTGCACCATGGCACAGCCCCATTGAATATGGCACTGATGGCACATTCACTGCACACGGTGCAGTGGCACTGCACCAGAGCAAGTGGCAGAATAGGAGCAGAGGGATGTGTCAACGCAAGTGCAGTTGCGCTAGGTGCATCAACCGTGATATTCAGCACTGGGCATTCAGATGAGGCCATTATGCATGCAAGGTGCAAATAGGGCCATTTGCATGTCATTGTGGTCTCATTTGCATGCGGTGCGCTGATCCCTGGTGACCTGTGGCTGGCACCCTGCCAGGCAGCAGCCATTGGGGACTGATGTTGTGCGGTTCCATGGTGGTTCCCCCACTCCCGTACACCCAATCACGGGCATCAGGCATGCTAAATATTTTGATGGTCCAGTGGTAACCCCCCCATCACCTGTTCACGGGCATCAGTGCTAATAATCACTGGTAGTCCAGGGGAAAGCCCTCCTGCACCCGATCGCTGGCATAAGTAAACTTAATCACTGGTGGTCCAGTGAAAAGCCCTCCTGCACCCGAACATGGGCATAAGTAAACTTAATCCCTGGTGGTCAAGGGGAAAGCCCTCCTGTGCACAATCATGGGCATAGGTAAAATTAATCCCTGGTGGTCCAGCAGAAGGTCCCCCATCACCTGATCACAGGTGGACACATCACTAGATACCCTGGTGGTCCAGTGGATTCCCCCCATCACCTGATCATGGGCATATGGAAAAGTAAATTACCTGATGGTTCAGTGGTACCTCCCTCCCCACCTGCCCACTGAGGTCCCCCAACACCCAGCACCCCCCCCGTCATCGGCGGGTGGCAGTACCCGCCCGCATGCTGCCTGGCCGCCCGCCAAATGACAGCGTACAGTATGGTCTGTACACCTATTGGACCACTGCGTGGACCAATGGATGTGCAGACCATGCTATACTACAAACTCGATATGTGATGAATGCATTCATTCACATATCCTCTCAATAATAGTACAAGTATGGTCTGCACGACCATTAGCCCACAGTGGTCCAATAAGCGACACAGACCGTACTGTATGCTGTCATCGCCAGGCCAGGTAACGCTCAGGTGAGGTGCTGTCACCCACTGATGACAGGGGGATGCTGGGTGGTGGGGGACCTCAGTGGGCAGGTGGGGAGGGGGTACCACTGAACCACCAGGAAATTTACTTTTCCATATGCCCACGATCAGGCAATGGGGGTGTATCCAATCCACTGGACAATCAGGGTATCTAGTGATGCATCCGCCCACGATCTGGTGATGGGGGGCCTTCCACTGAACCACCAGAGATTAATTTTACTTATGCCCATGATCAGCACAAGAGGGCTTTCTCCTGAACCACCAGGGATTACTAGCACTGATGCCCACGAGTGGACGATGGGGGACCTTCCACTGGACCACCAGGGATTAATTTTACTTATACCCATGATTGGGCTATGGGGAGCACACCACTCCCAGGGCAGGGAGCATGTGGCCAGTTTTCTGTGTGGGCGGGTGGCCACCCACAGCCGGTGGCTACTGTGTTGCGCTCTGCAATATGGCAGCTCACCTGTGGGTGGCCAGGACTTGTTCCTGGTTTTCCTAGGCACATCTTTGTACCCCCTGAATGGTGCAAGGTGGTGTTGTGCCAGCATATGTGCCACACATCCTGGGCTGAATATTGGGATGTGCCACATATGCATGGGCATGCCCCCCTGCACTTGCGCCGCATACATTACCGATGCACCTTGTGCATCGCAACTTGCCCCTTTGAATATCGCGCCAGGGCTCATTGGTGGGTTGCGCATGGCACATCCCTGTTGCACCATGTGCAACCCTTTTGAATATCCAGGCCCGTGTCTACTGCACATGGATGGCTTGTGTAAGCTCAAGCTTTGTAGTCACCACTCATCCGCAATGAATTTTCTGCTCTTACTGTGGAGGTGTCTTCAAATCTTTTTTTTTTTTATAATGGGCTTTCTGTTCTTGTTGATCCTCTTCTATCCCTACAGTGTAAGGGTCTTCTGTGACAACAAAAATCAGCTGGCTAGTGGGAAGAGTGCAGTGAAAAATAGCAAACTTGTTTCATCTTAGAGATCACAGGATTTTGTGTTCCATCTAGAATTCATAGCCTTTCGGGCTATTGCCTGATTTCATTATACAAGCTCTGATTTGGCAGAGTCCTTTTTAAAAGTGCACAATGCTGGCTGGTGGTCTCAATGCTAGACCACAGCCCAGGACTGTTGCCACATACGTAGGCCCAGAAACCAACTCCTTTTACCTCGAAGGCAAATCACAATCCACATCCATATTTGGGCTGATTGGGCACTCCCAGTCACAAATCCAGCTTCTGACTGGACCAGTATCAAAAGGGGTGGAGTGTATCACGATATGTTAGTCCTATTCCTACCCAGGCAACGTTATCATGAACTGTTCTTGTTAATTCATGATTTATTCATGAACAGTTCATGAAATGAGTCCATGAATGTGCGTAAAATTCAGCAATAATGTTCGTAAATGTTCATGAATTCTTCAAGAACAACAAGTGAGTAGACTGTGTCCATGAACATTCTTGAAGATAAAGGTAGACGAAAGAGCATGACATTCCGCAACTGAACTTTTATGGATATGTCCCGGGCAGACTGGATGGGACGTGGGGTCCCTTTTCTGCCAACAGTTTCTATGATTTTATGAATATTTTGGGAAACCATAAACACCTTGCTTTGATAATATTGGTTAATTCATCAGGCAACCCTGTTTTAGCCCTATGCTCAAAGGTTTTTGCACTCTGCACAAACCAAAGACAGACCTTTATTTGTTTTATCACACAACCTAAGCAATATATCATGACAGTTCAATGTTTTTTTTTAAATAAACTCAACATTTTCTAACAAACTACTTTTCTTACACACAGCATTTTAGAATTGCTAACTTACCTTACATATTTTTTTCTTGCTCTCTAATCAAATAGAATCACTGCTCACCTTCCTTTTATAAATTTATGTAGAATTTAGTTTAAAAGGTTTACAAGGAAAGACATACTGAGCTGAAATAGCTCATTTCCAGAAATGCCCCAGGGGAAGAAAATAGAAAAGCCCAACTGCTATTTATATGAGGAGAATCTGCTGCTCTTTTAAAATGTGGTGAGTTTAAATGTTAATCCTTTTAGTTTGTCAAACAGTTAATTGCCCTGTAGAACATATATTTCCCACTCTTAAACTGGAAAAGTTCTAATTTTGTAGTGCTTTTTAATTTTTACAGTGGGAAACTGTGTATTCTGATATGAATTTAGCACAAATAGCACAGCATTTGGAGCACATGAAAGCCCTAGTGCGTACAGCAAAGCTTTCAGTTACTTATTGCCTGGCCACCAGGATTACTGTACACACAAAAGAAAAGTGATGCACAGCAGTTGCAATAGTGACTGAATATTTAAATAAAAAATAATAATGACATCACAACACGTAATTTAAAATCATTGGCTGTATGTCTCTGAATCACTGCATGTCATTAAAGCTGTCATGAATACTATAGTTCATTCTATCTACCACTAAAGTGCATAACACGATTTTGACAGTGTAAAAAACAGTTCAGCAAGTGTAGAACACTCAGAATTACAAAGTGCTCACAGAACTGTAAAGTGCCAGTCAACATGCCAAAAAACAAGTAAAAATATTTATTTTTCTTCTAAATATGGTTTTAATTTAAAACCAGCATTGAGACCTGGAAATTTGTTAAACTTAAGTCTCAAAATCTATTTGTTTTCTTTTTTTAGTATCTTGTTCCTATTAAGTCCCACCCCTCAGATTTGGGAACACTTTCTTGATGCCCATAAACTTAAAAATGTGCTCTTGACCATCATCTGCTTCTGCCACATGTGCTGCGGTCACGTATGTAACATCATTTCTTTCTGTCACCCTTATATGTTCATCAACTCTTGTTTTTAGACATCTCTCAGCCTTTCCTATATAAAAACAACCGCAGCTGCATGTTGCTAAATACACAACCCTCTCTGTACTACAGGTAATCATCTGTCATATCTCAAAATTTCACATCACTCCAGCACTTGCAAAGTTTTTCCTTGTCTGTATATGCTTACAAGCGATGCATTTTTTACATTGGTAACAACCCTTATTACTTGTAAGCCAATAGTTTTCTCTCTTTTGGACAAAGTGGCTATTCACAAGTTTATCTTATAGTGTGGGTGCTTGTTTGTAAGACATAATTGTTTTTTTTTTTGTTAGTTCTTTTGAACCCTTATCGCTTGCTAACACAGACCAATTTTTCTTGATTATACTCTCTACCTTTTTTGAATGTGCAGATTAAGAAGTTACATCATGGAATCTACCTTCAGTTCTTGTTTCTATCTCTCTGTCCCTTAACAAAGTCTCCCTCTTCACTTCATTCGCACATATTTTTGCCTCACTCACTTTCTGATAATCTATTCTCTAAATCTATTGCATCTCTCTTAAACGCTTCATTATTGGTGCAATTCCTTCTTATCCTACGGCATTGTCCCTTTGGTATATTCCTAATAGTATGGCATGGATGGCAACTGGATGCTAGCACTAGCATGTTGCCATCCACGTCCTTTCTGTATAGATCAGTTTCTATTTGGCCTGCTCCCTCTTTCTTAATTGTGATATCTCGATAGTTAACCTCCTCTTTACTTGCAATATAGCTGAATTTCAAGTGCTTGTTAGTAGAATGTAAAAAGTTAATAAAATCTTTTAAGATTGTGACGTCACCATGCCATACAAGTATGATTTCATCTATGTACTGTCTCCAGGCTACAATTTTATCAAAGAAGGGGTTAGTTCTTTCATTTTGTATTACATCATGTTCTCACTTACTGACAAACAAATTAGCCACCAAGGGGGCACAAGTGGCCCCCATCTTGGTGCTCTTCACCTGTTGGTAAAGTTTACCATCAAAAGTGAAAACATTTTTGGTCAAGGCATGTTCAAGCAACTTTAGAATAACCTCAATAGAAGGAATCACATTCTCTGTTTGATATTCAGTCAGATAAAAAGTTACAGCATCTAATGCGCCCTCATGGGGCACGTTCGTATAGAGCGTTTCTATATCTAAGGTGACAAGCAAGCAATCATCAATTATTGTCAAGCCTTCCAAAATATTCAAAATGTCCTTAGTGTCCTTAACATATGAAGGCAAGCTCTGTACTATCGGGCATAAGAAAGAGTCCAAGTACTGTGACAATAGCTGTTACAGAGCCTACTCCACTTACTATGGGTTGTCCTGGTGGTTGCTCCTTATTTAATGCACCTTGAGAAGCACATAAAATGTTGCAGTTACAGGGTGTTCTGTTAACAAAAACTTTTTGGTGGGTTCATCTATAATTCCCTGTTCAAAGGCAAGATTTACAGTCTCATCAATGCTGAATTTTAAGTCCCAAATAGGACTGGTACTAAGTCTCTCATAAAAGGTGTCATTGATAACTGTCTTTCAACTTCTAGTTTGTAATCCACCACATCCATAAGGACTATACAGCCCCCTTTGTCCACTTTTTTTATAACTATATTTGTCCTTCTGTAAATTCTCCAAAGCAGCTCTTTCTTCCATACTCAGGTTGTTATAGTTAAGATGTGGCAAATTATCACCCAGAGCCTCTAGTTCTTGTTCACATAATTCTTTAAATACAGTTACTGCAGGACATAAAGGCAGATTAAATACTGAGTTCAGTTTAAACACTCTTTGTGTCAATTATGTCAATTTGCTTACAAGTAATAAGGGTTGTTACCAGTGTAAAACATGCATCGCTTGCAGAGGCTAGCGGTTGGATTTCTGCTTGTGACGCCAGTGACCTGGGTTTGGGAATGGACCCAGGTCGTCAGAGGGCTGGCCAGGAGGAGAAGGACTGAGCATCCCATGACTGCTTTCCTTCTCCAGGGGAGCATGTGGGATGTAACCAGTGCATGAGGGACCCCTAGCAGAGGCCAGGGGTTCCACAACAACCGGCGTCAGCAAGGATTCCAGGGGAAGGGACAGATGCAGGCATCATCGCACACTGGCACCCCCCACCTACAGGAGAAAACCCATGCCTGCTCCTCTGCCTACCTGAAGCCCATCCCTCAGCTGCACATTGGCTCCCAGCTGACTCCCACCCTATCCCAGTGTTTGTGGCAACTTCGTCCTGGGTGCCACGACACCACCCTGGAGGGCAATTAAGGGGGTCCTGGGAGAATGGCTAATGTGGGGATGCCACAGCCGAGGGGTTTGTGACTGGGTGGATGGCCCAGCAGGTGGAGCAATGGCAGTGAAAAGACAAAATAAAAAAAATGCATCACTTGCAAGCATATACAGACAGGGAAAAAGTTTGCAAGTGCTGGAGTGATGTAAAATTGCGAGATATAACAGATGATTACCTGTAGTACAGAGCGGGTTGTGTATTTAGTAACATGCAGCTGTGGTTGTTTTTATGTAGGAAAGACAGAGATGTCTAAAAACAAGAGTTGTTGAACATATAAGGGTGATAGAAAGAAATAATGTTACATACGCAACCACAGCGCATGTGCCAGAAGCAGATGATGGTCAAGAGCACATTTTTTTAGTTCATGGGCATCGAGAAAGTGTTCCTGAATCCAAGGGGTGGGAATTACAGGAACAAGGTACTAAAAAAAAGAAAACAAATGGATTTTGAGACTTAAGTTTAACAAATTTCCAGGTCGCAATGCTGGTTTTGAATTAAAACCATATTTAGAAGAAAGATACATATTTTTATTTGTTTTTTGGCATGTTGACTGGCATTTTACAATTCTATTAGCACTTTGTAATTCTGTGTGTTCTACATTTGCTGAACTATTTTTTGCACTGTCAAAATCTTTTGTTATGTACTTTAGTGGTAGATATAATGGGCTATAGTATACAGCAAGAGACACTTGTAATATTGCCTCTGAGGCAGCGCTGCCTCAGAGGCAGATATAATCCCATCCTCCACTGCATCTCATTGGTTAATACCTTCTGACGGACAGTAACTGAGGTTGCTCACTTCTTGCTGCTGATTGGTTACACATGCTGCTGCCTCGGAGGCAGACTACTTAATCGCACCTTCTGCTGTGTCTCATTGGTTAATACCTTATAAAGGACAGTAACTCAGGTTGCTGCCTGTTGCTGCTGATTGGTTATACATGCTGCTGCCTCAGGAGCAGACCACTTAACTCCTCCCTCCGCTGTGTCTCATTAGTTAATACCTTCTGAAGGCAGTAACTGAGGTTGCTGCCTGTTGCTGCTGATTGGTTATTCACGTGATCTCTAAATGGCCCTCCCACATGTTTTTTCTTGCTCTGTTGGTTGACACACAGAAAATGCCTATTTTTAAGACACCTTTTTTAAATGAAAGTTGCCACTGAGGCTGAATAGAATGAACAGTGGGTGGGCAGAGGGGGACAGTGAAAAAGCAGGATACTGAATGAATATTTCTGCTCAGTATTCACAAAAGAGGAGGGGGAAGTGCCTAATCCAATTAACAGAAGCACTCTTGATGGGGGGTCAATCCCAGTCCTTTCACAGAAGAAAGGGTTCTGCAAGAACTCCTAAAACTGAAGGTGGACAAAGCAATGGAGCCTGATGGAATTCACCCAGAATTCTAAAAAGAATTAAGGGGAGCTAGTGAAACCACTGGCTACTCTTTTAATAAATAATGGGAGGATGGTGTGGTACCCGAGGACTGGAGGAAGGCGATGTGATTCCCCTTCACAAAAGTGGGACCAAGACAGAGGCAGGAAACTACAGACCTGTCAGTTTGATCTCTGTGGTAGGGAAAGTGATGGAGTCACTTCTGAAGGAAAGAATTGTTGAGTACCTAGAGGCCAGTGGGGCTGGGACCCAAGGCAGCATGGTTTCATGTAGAGGTCACGTCAGACAAATCTAGTAGATTTCTTTGACTGGGTGACCAAAGTAGTAGACCAGAGAGGGGCTGTGGACATGACCTACCTAGACTTTAGCAAGGCATTTGACACAGTCCCACACAAAAGATTAATAGTCAAATTAACCAGCCTGGGAGTGGGTCCCAGGGTGGTAGCCTGGGTAAAACATTGGCTGGACAACAGGACACAGAAGGTAATTGTAAATGGGGTCCACTCTGAAGAAATAGGGGTTACTAGTGGGGTACTGCAGGGTTCAGTACTGGGTCCAGTCCTTTTTAATGTCTTTATAAGTGACATTGTAGAGGGACTGGAAGGAAAAGTATGCCTCTTTGCAGATGACACAAAGATCTGCAACAGGGTTGATACACAAGGAGGCGTGGAAAGGATGAGAAGGCACTGGGCAAGGTTGGAGGAATGGTCAGAAGTATGGCAGCTAGGATTTAATGCAAAGAAGTGCAAAATAATACACCTGGGAAACAAGAACCCAGGGGAAGATTACACAATGTGGGGGGAGGTAGTAACAACAAGAAGAAAGGAAAGGGACCTGGGGGTAATCATATCAGATGACCTTAAGGTTAGCAAGCAATGTGAGAAGGCAGTAGGGAGGGCTGGGGGTATACTGGGATGCATAGGGAGTGGCATCACCAGCAGAAAACAGGAAGTTGTTATCCCTCTGTACAGACAGTTGGAGAGATCCCATCTGGAGTACTGTGTCCAGTTCTGGAGACCCATCTCCGCAAGGACATAGACAGGATAGAGGCAGTCCAGAGGACGGCAACTAAAATGGTGCAGGGTCTGCAAGAGAAACCGTACCAGGACAGACTAAAGGAGCTTAATATGTATACCCTTGAGGAAAGAAGGGAGAGGGGGGACATGATAGAAACTTTTAAGTACCTCAGTGGAATCAACAAAGTCCAAGAGGGTAGCATCTTTCAGAAAAAGAGACGTGCAAGAACAAGGGGACACAATTTAAAGATAGAAGGGAGGTGGCTCAGGGGCAATGTGAGGAAGTATATTTTCACAGAGAAGGTAGTGAATGCTTGGAACAGCCTTACTGTGGAGGTTGTGGGGTCTAAAACTGTGGGAGAATTCAAGAATGCATGGGACTGACATAAGGCAATTCTTGTGGGGGGTGGGAAGAAATAGGTTGTTGGTTAACTAGGTTCTACGGCCTATAATGTAGGTAGGGAAATGGGCAGACTAGATGGGCCAAGTGGTCCTTATCTGCCATCAAAGTCTATGTTTCTGTGTTCCAAGGCAGCCCTGCCTTTGAGGCAGGAATGGATAGGGCTGCCTCCCAGACAGGGCTTTACTCTCTATAGCTAAAGACCTGATTTTCACTTCTGTGCCAGCTTGGTGATGTAGTGGAAAGGTGTACAGCCTTATAAATGATAGGCTGAGAGTCTGAATCCACCACAGGGTCCCCTCAGGTGTCTTTTGTCAGAATTTCACTAGAGTGGTGATCCACAGCAGCATGGTGTTAGAATAGTAAGTGTGTAAGAAAAGGGACTTAGCTGTGCCTCAGAGGCAATATTTATTGTGAAAAAAGTGTTGCAGATCTGCCTCCAATGCAAACCTTTATTGTTGCAATTATTCTTTCTCACAGCTAGAGTAAGCCCGTTTTCTTATATACTTACTGTTCTAACACCATGCTGCCATGAATCACCACTCAAGTAAAATTCTGACAAAAGAGACCTAAGGGACCTTGTGTGGATTCAGACTCTCTACCTCTTGTTTATCAGGCTATAGACCTTTCCACTACACCACCAAGCTGTCACAGCAGTGCAGCTCAGGTCTTTAGCTATAGAGGTTACAGTCCTGCCTGGCAGGCAGCCCCATTCATTCCTGCCTCAAATGCAGGGCTGCCTCGAAGGCAGATCTGCCTTGGAAACAACCTTCATTAAAAAAAAGTGTCTTTAAAAAAGGTGCTTTCTGTATGTCAGCCTATTGGGGGCAAGCTAGAACCACCAAATCAGAGCAAAAAAAAAAAAACATGTGGGAGGTCCATTTAGAGACCAGATGAATAATCAGTCAGCAGCAACAGGCAGCAGCTTCAGTTACTACCTTCAGAAGGTATTAACCAATGAGACATAGTAGAGGGCAGGATTAAGTGGTCTGCCTCTGAGGCAGTGGCATGTGTAACCAATCAACAGCAAGAGGAAGACACCTCAGTTACTGTCCTTCAGAAGGTATTAACCAATGAGACATAGCACAGGGTGGGATTAAGTTGTCTGCCTCTGAGGCAGTGCTGCCTTAGAGGCAATATTCATTTAAGAAAAGTGTCTCTTGCATAGTATACATGACAGCTTAACTCTTTGAAGCCTGAACAGGTATCTCTGTACTAGGAAAAACAATAGATTTATCTGTTGTTAGGCTCCAAACTTAAATGAGATGCAGTGATTCAGAGAGATACAGCCAATGATTTTAAATTATGTGTTGTGATGTCATTAATTGTTTTGCATTTAAATGGTGTTTTTCACTGGTTCTGTAGCCTTTGATAAAGGATTTTGTATATCCGAAATGCATCAGGCAATTTCTGGTGTTTGTATGTAATAAAGTACGTTTTATATTTTCCTACTTGAAGCTCTGGTGTCTTTTTGCCACAAGGGTGTGAGTGCAACAGTTTTCTGAAGTCTGCTATTGAAGTTTTACTGTTATTGCACCGCAGTCCCAGTGCATTTCCTTTTTGAGGTTGTGACACAATATTTATTGTTACAGAACACGGTCTACCAGCTCATTCACTACCCTTGGTGTTTAGTACTGGTCTAACATTTCATTAGAGGGAGCACCCCCTGATGAAGTACCAGAGTGGCACAAGTGCCAGGGGTAGCACATGTCATGGTAATCACTGTCTGCTCTGTTACAATAAACATTTCATCACTTTTGCAACATCTGTGTGCTGCCTTTCTTGCATGTGCACAGCAAATTTATCTCCACTAGTAAGTAATGAGACACATAAGCCACGCATGGCAAAGTTATGAGTTAATTATGAAGGTCTTACTACTTGTATGGAGATAAATGTGTTATTGTGCTGTAACTCAGTATTTATTTTGATATATACAGTACCACACTATGTTTAATGCTTGGTGTTTACATCGTGATACTGTAGCCTAAAACTGGCTATCTTTTTATTGTAAACTTTATCTGGCCCATTGTTCTCTGAATTATATTTCCATATTCTAAGTGGAAACAACATATTCTAAATGAAAAAAAATGTGTTCTAAGTGGAATAACATGTATTCTATTTGAAAATAAATGTATCTTCCCAAAATAATATGATGCGTTTACCCAATATACTGTAGGACCACATCGGTGGTGAATAAATTGAATAAATACACCCTGTACATTTCTGTGTATGTCTTACCTGCAGGTCTGGATAATAGATTTTAGTTGAGTTTATTTATATCTACCCCGGTTGTACAAATAGGGAATATTCCATAAGACATTGAGGAATATGCTTTTCAGTCAGTCTAAGCAACATGTGACAGAGTGAAGTGAAGCCACAAGTACTCTACTGTGTTGTTGGCAACGTTCTAGATTGAATAAAAAGCTTATTCCTTGATGCTCTATGGAATGTCCTAGTTATACAGTAGGTTTTGCTTTGTCATTGTAACAAGGTCATAGTGAATATCATGTATCAAAAGTTGTTGAGGAAAATACTATGTTATTTCCACAAGATGATGTCCTAGTTATACAATAGATTCTGTCTTGCCATTGTAACAATGTCATAGTGAATATACCATAAGCTGCTGTGGAAAATAACATATTATTTCCAGCAGATGAATAAAAGGGCAGAATAATCAGTTTTTATTCCACACTGTTATTTATCACTACCATGATATGCCTTTATCACACTGTCTAGCCTACAGATAAACATTTATTTGGTGGTTAAATATTAAAAAGACTATACTCAATCAAAGAACCAATCAGAGAGTAGCTTTCATAATGCTGATGTCGTCAACAACTGTGTACTATCAAGATCTTGAAAAACTAAATGTGTGGTTAAAAGCTGCATGGTGAAAACAGTACGTGGGATTTGGAATTAGTTTATTTATATTAGCACGGTTTATGACCATAAGCTTTTGGGGTGTCAGCACAATGTGCTTTCTGAATGCATAGGTTTCGACTGAGTGTTTATCTGGTGGACCTCATCACAATAGCATTGCTGTGCTCTGAAGCCAGTTACTGAATTAAAAGAGAAACAGTTAAATCATCACACAATTTCAGTAGTTGATTTAAAAGGTGCAACTTATAAATTGAATAGCTTGGCAAAAAATATACAGTTGATCTCCATTTATGAGGAGTCTGGCTTTGGTACCTCACTTGTGGCTCTGCCACTCTTGAGTTATAGTCCTGCCTCCTTACACATGAAGATAAATTGTATATTTTGTGTCAGGTAGTGGTAACATTAGGCACAAGTGAACCATGCGACTGCTTGGAGTGCCAGCACAGAAGAGGTGCACTAAAGTAGAGAGGTGAAAACAAGAACAGTTTGAATGTAAAAAAGTGCTAATTACAAACCAAAATTTTATTTTGACACTCTTGTATTCACACACCGCTCTTGTATTCATATAAGTATGTCACTTTTTGCATGTGGTGTGGGGCAGAAGGGAGGAGAGGGGTGTGAGAGTGAAAAATGGTGCACCACAGATATTTCTATTTGGGAGCCATTAGATCTAAAACCAGTCCTGTTGGCAAGCCAGTGTATATCCCATATTTATTACCACACTGAGGAGGTTACAAAACAAACATTCAGCTGCCTCAGAGTGATGAGGCAGTAAGTACACCTCAAACCAAGAAGTTGCACTCCCTTTAGTGACCAAAATGTTTAATTGCAGCTTTTGATATAGTCTGATAGAGACAGATGTTTAATAACAGTGCTTAATACATAACAATATAAATATTGGGACTTAAAAGTTAACTAGATAGTTAATGTACACTTAATGCAAGTAATGTACTTACAGTAACCAGGCGAGGTAAACAAGCTAGTGATTTTTATTGAGAACTTCTACCTTTGATCCATTGACTATAGAGGACAAAAATATGAAATGTACAATACTGTATATCCAGCAGGGCACTTTTAAGTCTATAAAGGGGTTGTGCACTGAGCACTTCAAGTATTATTGGCTTAAACTATACCTTAATGTAATTGCCAGCAAGACACAATGTGCTTGAATGGTTTAAGATAATGTTCAATGTGAAGATGCTCAATATTCTTTTTCAAGCAAATTTGCTGACACTTCTGAAGTACTAATATGAAAATAATATTTTACTATAATTTTTTAAAGTGTTCTAGTAGAATTTTGTTATTATGGGAATTGCAGTGGTGCAGTGGCTCAGCAGTTTTCACATATGCCTCTTGGTTCTGTGGACTGGAAGGTACTTGGGCTGATACCCAGTACTTACACTGCAGTGCAATACAAGGGGTACTGTACTACTGTGGTGCCATCCTTCAGATGAGACGTTAAACTGAGGTATTTTCTACCTGTCTCTGGCCACCATCCAGGTGGAAGTAAGAGACATCATGACACTCATTGTAAGAGATGAGGAATTTCACTGGTGTCCTGGTCATTGCTACATTCATCTCCCCCTCAATAAGCGAGGTCCATGTAACTCAACCCAAAGGACACACCTGGGAATGAGCTATAACAGCTCTGTGTGACTTTCCTGGTTAAAGAAATTGCAAATATTTACTCATTTAAAAATTCTACTTAAGAAAAGCACACTGAGTCAAGGCTCATTTCCACAGGTGTGACCGAAGGGGGGGGGGGGATGAATACAGCAAATCACAACATGCTTTTTATTGTTTGCAGATAGCTTACTCTCCACTGCTACCAACCCAGAGCCATAGAGAAGCCCCCTCTTGCAGACCCAATCCACATCCTCTACTATTCCCGTGATCTTTCTAGCAGGTGTCCACAGTATGGGGCCAAAAGCCTCTTCCGTCTGTCAGTCCAACAGTAGCATTTCTTTCACCTAATTTTCTCCCTACTTCCCTCTCCCCAGTGGTGTGGAAAACTGCCATCGTATGACCTAAGCACACACACACACACAGCACATCCTGCAAGGGAAGAGAGTTACGAAGCCATCCTGCAAGTGTTTTTGTGGTGCAAGAACCTATTGCCAGCCCTCACTGGCCGAGATGATCTGCTGAGTGGCAATTATTTCAGCCAAGGCCTGCCCTCAACATGTCTCTCCAAGTCTGCTGTTGAACTTCTGTTTCCAGTGTGGTTGTGCAATGCACTGCCATTGGGCCAGGGGGCAACTACAACAAGCATTTTCTAAAGAAAATACAGAGGCAATGGACAGACTTAATCATACTGCTGTAAGTGGGCACAAGTGAAACTGCAACATAGATGCATTCAAAGCCAGATGCATGCAGAGGGGGGTAAGAGTAAGCAGAGGCATGCCAGTGGGTACAGGGGATTTCCAAGAGGTGCAGCAAAATTGGGAAGGGGGAATACAACTGTGCAGGATGTGGAATTCTGCTGTTGAAATTCAGGTGAAAGGACAATTATGCTTCCAAAATGCTTTTCAATTTTTTTTTGAAAAATTACACAGAATTCTAAAAGTGTTTTTATTTAAACAAGGATTGGTTTTCCACCATTTACATAAACTCTAGATTGCCTTCTGCAGTTTGTAGAAATCTAATCCATGGTCTAGATAAACTGTAGAATACTGAACTAATCTGCAGTTTATCTAACCCATGGCATCCCAATCTATGGCGTACGCAAACTTTGAATTACTAATCTGCAGTTTAAATAAAAAGACACACACTGCTTTTGAAAATTTGAAATACCACTTCAGATGAAATTCGGTGGAATTAGGGGGACTGTCAGAAATGCCATTCCATTCCTCAGTAAGTGGAATCTGAAAATTACGCACACTTCTAGGAACTAAGGATAGGAGTACAGCTAGGCAGAAGTTGACTCTCATGAAACTTTGTAAATTTTAAGAAATTTTCCGCACTTCTGCCTTTAGTGAAATCAGAATCTTCTGAATGTGTTGGAAAATTTTCTCCCAGTTCAAAAGCATTTTTTTGCTGAATTATGGAATAATACACATGAACTGCAGAATGACAGTTCTGAAGAATTCGATTCTGCAGTTTAATACGCAAGCAATAAGACATGACAAGGTCGGTGTGAGTTATGGCCTGATAAGCGCAGTTATGAGGCACGAGGTGCTTGTGCTGAGTGCCTTTAGCAGCTGGGAAGTGCTCTTATCAGGCCATAACCCACACCATGGAGTGCCTTATTGCACTTATAAAATGGACCCCCCCAAGTAAGATGTTAATTAAAAAAAAACGCACATAAAAAGTGTATATAAAAATAATACAAAATATGATTATATCAGTAGGAAAAAAATAGTCCCTGTCATTGTGTTGCAATTGAACTCTTTTATTAAAAGTTAATAGAATATGTTGGTGCCTCTCGGTGTCTCCAGTGCCTGTCCCCCCACACATACACATGCAAGCACTGAAAACCATATCTGTTTTGTTTTGTTCTTTTTGTTTAATATTTCTTACTTTGCACAGTCTGCTTTAGTTACAGTGAGCAGGAGCAAACGGGTCCCATATTGGGCAATGTACAGTATTTACTGTGAGGTTTCTTGCCCCCCCCCGATAGAGAAAATATTGTTTTGTGTACTTTTAGTTTTTTTTTCTTAAGGCTTTACCTTGTTCAATCACTTTATTGGTTTCCTTTATATTGAAGGACTGGCTTGACTGGGAGTGAGCATGTCCCTCAATGGCCACCATAGCCAGTCATTTTCTGCTTCACAGTTGTCAAACTGGAGAATCACTGAGGAAGAAAAAGAAAGTGGTTGGAGTTTTGTGATGTCAGTAATGGGGTGTCATTTTTCATAGCAGCTTCTGGGTTGCTGAGGTCATATTTAAAGGAGATGATGAAGGGGTGGGGCATGGAATCCGGAGATGGCAGAAGTGATTAGTGTGTACTGGGTGGACTTTTAGTGGGAGCGAGAACTGGATCTATGACTAGGAGACGGGCAGTGAGTGAAACAAAGTACCGGGATGAACACATTAAATGTTTTCTGTGCAGGAAGGAGGGCATTACACACAGAGTGGCATTTTTGTGGTTTCTTTGCTGGTGCCATCATTCTCACAGTGCAGCTACTCTGGTTTCCTCGAGTGCTAGCTGAGGAGCTGCAGTGGAATAGCGGTGGTATGGATTGATTTCCCTGAGTACTGCATCTTTGTTGGAACAAGTAGTGTCTGTTGCAATGTCATGTCCTGTTAAGGACATAGATAGAACAGGCTTCTAGCCAGTCAGCATTCAAGATTATTTTGCCCATTTTATAAATTAATCTGCAATATATGTAATTATTCTGCAGTTTAGTGATCAGTTCTGCTGACTTTCTTTCTACAGTTTAATACGTTAATCCACAAGTCATACATTCATTCCGCAGTTCAGTGACTCATTCAACTGCAGAATGAACGTATATATTGTGCATTAATGTATTAAACTGCAGAAAGAAATTCCACAGAACTGACCACAAACAGTGGTTATTTTTGCAGAATGTCTTCCCATAATTTAGTACATTAATTCACAATTCATACATTCATTCCACTGTTGTAAGACAGAATTTCTACAAAAGTTATGAAATTGCATTCTGAAATTCCACAAAAGCAAAATTCTGACTTTGCCCAAATTGCGCTGGTGGAAGTTTAATTTTGCACAGCCCTAGACAGGAGCAAGAATAGACCATGAAGTCATGGGGTCAGGCCTTCAGAGTGAAAGGAGATGAAGAGGATGGATAGAGGGGAGAGGTTATTCCCAAAAATGGTAGTCTTTTGGAAATGAAGGTCTGTTCAGTAGAGGTCATGAAAACAGTGATTACAAATAATTTGTAGTCAGAATTCCTATAGGGATCTATAACATTTGCTAATCCCATTTCCCTTAGAAATTCTGAGAACATCTACAATTTTTGCAAAATTCTGGCCAGATGGAATCTATGTTATTTTACTGTTTTCCAAAGAGAAATTTCTGTAACTGTGGAGTTCTGATGTCTGCTCTAGAATTCATCAAGAAATTGCGCAATTTCACATTTAAATTGCAGAAAAAACTGCACTGTCTGCTTTGACCTATAGCATGATAAACTGCTGTGTAAGCAATAACAAACGATGGTGGAATAAATGTAAACAATTAGTAGTTCTAGCTAAAAAAAGATTTTATCAGAATTCTTTCAATAATCTGCATAACCCAGATAAATTTTGAAGGTATTCTCTGATTTAAAAAGCCCAGTAAAATCTCAAACTTCTATTAACTTAATAATGGGAGAAAATTTGATAGACAACCCTTCAAAGGTAGCTGATTTGTTAAATCATTATTTTAAAGACTTACCAGACTTGGAGATACCGAAACTTGGGATTGTTGATCCTAAACATACACATTCTGTTATTTCTGCAGTAAACAATAAGGGATTTAAACTAAAAGATTTTAAGGTACAGGATGTAGCCAAAGAATTAAAGAACTTGAAAATATCAAAGCGAGCAGGAACAGATGGTATTAATCCCAGAATTTTGAAATTTGGCTTTGATATTATAGCCCCTATAATTACATACTTTTATAATTGGAGTATACATTCTTCTCTTGTTCCTGATCATTGGAAAACAGGTGAAATCTTTCCTATTCATAAGGGTGATGACCTTACAGCTCCCTCCAACTACAGACCTATTAATTTGTTCCTCGTTTTATCAAAGGTATTGGAAAAGCTGATAAATAATCAACTTGGACATTACCTTGACCAAATAGGGTTATTTACTAATTGTCAGCATGGATTTAGAGAAGGTAGGTCCACAAAAATACTGCCCTACTTTACTTTGGTAATTTGGTGGCAACATCACTGAATCAGGGCCGGTATACTGGGGCGGTATTTGTGGACCTAAGTAAAGCCTTTGATTTACTTCATCATGAAACCCTTCTGCATAGATTGCAGGATATTGGGATGCAACAGGAGTCCTTGCAATGGTTTAGCTCTTACTTATCAAATTGTAAGCAAAGGGTGGTCTGTGGTGCCGCTGTCTCGGGTCTCCTGGATCTACATCGAGGTGTACCTCAGGGCTCTATTTTGGGCCCTGTGTTATTTAACATCTATATAAATAGTCTTGTAACTCATGTAACTAGTACTTATGCCAGACTTTACGTGGATGACATAGTACTGGTTGCATCTGCAGATGATCACGGAGACCTGATACAGCAGCTCCAAACAGATTTCTCTAATACTGAGACTTGGATAAGAGACTCTGGTCTCTTAATGAGTACTGGGAAGATGCAGAGTATGATTTTTTCTGTGGGATCACATGCAAAAAAAGGATCTCATTGATCTTGAGATTAAGTTTTTGGATGGGACTGTGGTTCAGAAGGTATATACTTACAAATACCTGGGGGTTCTTGTTGATTATCATTTTTCTTTTTCTGAACACATTTTGTCACAGATAAAAAAAAAGTGAACCAAAGATTGGGAGCCCTAAGAAGGGTGTCAGGGTGTTTGACTAAAGAAATTAAGACCAAATTAGTAAAACAATTGTTGTTGCCTGTACTTGATTATGGATTCCCATTATACATGCACTCCTATCAAAAATTTTTCAATAAATTAGACCAGACTTATTACAGATTGGGGAATTATATCTTAAAAAATAAACTCTGAGTTCACCAATGTTTAGTTTATCAGGAACTTGATTGGTTACATCCGATAGCTCGAAGAAAGTATTTATGGTTAGTGATATGTCATGGTTTAATTCATTCTAATCATAATAAAACACACTCATTAAATCATTTAATATGTTTGAACTCTAACTCAACATATTTAGATAGGCTAAGGAAAATAACTAGAAAATTGCCCATGATTCGAATCACAAATCGGATGGGGGATATAATTCTCCAGAATAGTTTAGCAAAGACTTGGAATGAATTATCTTTCCATATAACTGAGATTTCTGATTTGCACATGTTTAAACTTGAACTATATGATTATTTAAACATTTGTTGTACTTGTTTTTAGGTTGATTGTGATTTTGTATTGTGTGTATTTATTTATTGTTTTGTTGATGTAATTATGCTTTACATGAATTTGTTGTAAATGGGGATTTAATTCTCCAACAAACTAACCTGTATAAAAATAAACTTTTAAACAAACAAACAAACAAATGAAGGTGTGTGCATAAAACAGATCTAACAGCACACCAAGGGTGACCTACTAGGCTACAGGTTGAGTGCCTTCAGCCCCTGGAAGTGCAGTTAGATATGTTTAAAGGAAATGTGTATCTGAGATGTTCTCCTTGCTGCCAGAGGTCTTCTGCAGCACAATTTAGTGAATCGCAAAGTGAAATAATTTTTTCCAGTACTGTATGGTACTTAAAATTACTCTAAAAAAGCCTTGATTTCCCCAAAACTACCTGCCATCTTCAGTGAGATCTGGCCACACAACAGTCTTCGTAGTCAGCTGTGCCAATAAGCATGCTTCACTAGGGTCCACGCATGCTCAAATAAGTCATTAAGTGCCAGTCTAAACCTGCAGGCTTTTCATACACATAGCTAACATAAACATTGGGGGGAGGGGAGGCAATGCACTAAATATAAACAAACACTTCAGATTGTTACAATTAGCTACATGACCCTGACGGTTATGCCTGCTGCAGACATTAGGAATGGCAGAAAGTATAATAAGGATATCCATGTTTTTCATTTGGTGATCCTTGCTACTGTTCAATCACTGCCTTACAGTTTTCTGCATTCATTGAGTAGGTTGTAGTGAGGCATATACGTTATCACACTCACCCAGCACAATACTCTGGGAGTCAAAGGGTGGAAAGATGGATGGCTGCACCCAAAAGGATGAAAACTGTAACAAACAGATTTTATATGTTGCAAGGATCATGATGTCACTGATTGGTAAGTCGGGATTGCCTTTTCACACTGACTGGTTGAAAATAGCCTTTTGGGTACACATTCATTTTAATACACAGTGTCTTTTTAATCTAATAAAATGGGCTTTTAATTTTTTAACATGTTAGTAGGAATTAGAACAAGCATTTGTCAATGCCGAATGTTGCTTGCTTGTATGTATTTTTTAGGTATTTGGAAGTCATTGGAGTGCAAATATTGAAAATTCGCGAACTTACAAGTGTGTGTAGGAACTGCGCAATGTACGCTTGTAAAACAGTCATTTTTAGGAATTTTTTCACCAAATGTTCAACATAGCCATTTTAAGACCTCTGCTCATGAACAGTGTCACTCTGATTTTCTTAATGTGTCCCATACATGGATTTATTTTACCGACTGCACCATTGTATTATACATGAAGCGAAAACATGTTTTTAGGCAAGATGTGAAAAATGACAGCTGTACTGCTCATAAGGAGGTGTGGTAAAATGGCAATGTTGGAAATCTGGAGGAAAATATTGAAAATTGCTAACCAATGAGCTGCATGAACCGCAACGCACGCCTGGCAGAAAACAGTCATTTGTAGGATTTTTTTCACCAAATTTTCAACACAGCCATTTTAAGACCTCTGCTCATGAACAGTGTCACTGTGATTTTCCTAATGTGTCCATACATTGATTTTGCACCGATTGCGCCATTGTGGCTACATGGAGTGGAAACACATTTGGGCAGAATGTGAAAATGACAGCTATACTGCTCATAAGGAGGTGTGGTAAAATGGCAATGTTGAAAATCTGAGGAAAATATTGAAAATCGCATCCACGATTGCAAGTATAGAACTGTACAATGCGCATCGCAGTCATGTCATTTTAGAAATTTTTTTCACCAAATTTTCAACATAGGCTTTTTGAGAGCCTACCTTATGAACACTGGCAGTGTCGTTTTGTTAATCGGCCCCAAAAGGTGATTTCGCACAGTGGACGAGAAATCACCCTTCGGACCCGATTAACGTCATGACTGTGCAAGAATTCATGAGGAGGGGTCCGGAAAACCCCATGTTGAAAATTTGGGCCCAAAATTCCCAAAAATGCCTGAGATATGCAACAAAGTTGAAAAAAACCCTATCTATTACATTATACAGCTTACCGGTATTTCCTCAGTTCGTGGTCGGCTTTGAAGAGTGCAGACGTGTTCCCAGTCCACCGATGATCGTTGCGCTGAGCTCTGGAGGTAAGTATGAGGTGGGGTGTGTGGAGAGGCAGGGTGTGCAGTGGGTTGGTGTGGCTGGGGGCAGGGAGACTGCGAGGGACTGTTTTTTTATTTACAGGTTTTTTTTTTTAATTAAGATGTCGCGGGATGTTTGCCACGCTGGGGTGGGCTCCCAGCGTGGCAGTTCTTGCGAACTGTTTGGGGGCTGGGCTGATGGGAGATTGGGCACCCCATCGGCTATAACAAGATTTGCCACACTGGGGTGGGCTCCCAGCGTGGCACCTGGACAGATTTTTGGGGGGGGCATGCAGGCCGTGGACCCAATGGGGGACTGGGCACCCCATTAGGCTATAATATATTTTTTGCCAGAGCTGGGTGGCTCCCATCATGGCACCTGGACAGCTTTTTGTGGGGGAGCCGATGGGGATTGGGCACCCCGCTGGCCATACAGTGTGTGCGTGGGGAGGAGCGATTAGCACGCAATATGCGTGCTTGGCGCGTGCAAGGCAGGGGGGGAGCTCTGCTCACTGAAGCAGAGCTCTCCCTTTCAACTGTATGCCACTGCATTTCGACTGCCATCATAGACAGCTGCAGCAGTCATTGGAGAACTGCGGCCGCGCCTGCAAACTCACTGACTGAATTGGAAGATGAGGTGCCACACTTCCAAAAACTTGGATGATGGCACTATGTTTCTTGCACATGCATGCAAGCAACATAAAAATGAGTGTTTGCCATGTAAAAATTAACACATTTAGCTAAGGTTTTAATAAAACAGTTCTTCCACTTGAAGAATTTAATGTATGTTTTTTTATTCACTTAAATAGGTCACATTAGGACAAATCTCTTATTTATTAGCTTTTATTGACCAGGTTAATACACAAGACACAGTTATGCTTTTTTCAGGTACGACTCTGGAGGTTACAAGGCAATCAGTACAACAACAAGTAGAGTAACATACAATAATACATTAAGGACTGATGCAACAAATTAACAAATACAACAGCATATGCTGTTGAACAGAAAGCTTGCAAAACAAATATAAGATACAAAAATTCATGAGATGGCAAGAAGAACTAGTAAGCTACAGGCCAGCTTGCATGCATAGACAGCAAAACTGAGAAAGCAGTGAAATATACAATACAACCAACTAGTACTGTTTGCCTAAAAAGGAAAAAATGTGCTGACTAGTTCAGTTTAGACCATGCTGATGGCAAGGCAGCTTGAGGGCATGTGTTGCCTGGAAAAATTCAGGTGCAGGTACAGCTAGAGATGGCCTTAAGGTGAGTTCACAGAGACTTTTTGAATTGAAGGTGGGAAGGAGAGCTACAGATTACAAAATGTTAGAGAGTTTCAAAGTTTGGGTGCAGTAGCACTAAAGGCCTTTTGTTCCCAGGAGGGTGGATATTTTGGGGACCATTAAAAAAGATTTTTCTTTGGATCTTAGAGGGCAGTATAGGTGGGAGGGCCTCAGCAGGGCTGCAGTGGAAGCAGGGGTGCCAGCTCTAATGAACTTGTCAGTGAAGCAGGCTATAACAAAGTGACTATTTACAGAGATTTACCAACCCAGGTGGCTGAACAGGTCACAGTGATTGGTTGCTTGGCTTAGTGTGAAGGCAAATCTGCAAGTGTTATTGTAGGTGATCTCCCATTTGGAAAGCAGTGGTTTGGAGGCATTAGTGAAGGATATAAGACCTTAATTGAGGAAGTGAGAGGGACTGTCCTGGCAAGAACTAATCAGGCATTGGGTGTGAGGTAGCTCTTGGCCCAATATGCCAAAGCAAGCTTGGCATTAACAGTTTTAGAAACATTGTGGCTGTGGCGGGAGAATCAAGGTGCAGACTGAGTTTAACCCCATGGTGTATAAAGAATGAAGCCACTTTCTGGGGGTTCCTCTGTGCAACTGATAGATGGGGGGCAGTTTCTAAGTCTGGTAAGTGACCCAAGAAGCATAGTTTGAGTATTTTTAGCATTCATTACTAACTTATTTTAGATAAATCAGGCATACATTTTGTGAAAGTCCTCTGTTAGATGGGAGATGATAAGATTTATGTTCTTTAAACTGTGAAGGAGCACCAGGTCTTCAGTATACAATGTGGTGCTACATGCAGTGATAAATGTAGGGAGGCTGTTTATAAATAGTGAAAAGAGAAGTGACCCAAGAATCCGAACCTAGGGGACCCCAAATTTAATGGGGACTGGTTCAGAGATGGAGTCATTGACCTTTACCGCTTGTCATCAGTTAGACAGGCAGTGAAAGAATTAGGTGACAGCATGCATGGACTGTCCCATGCCATGCAATTTGGAACACATGAGACTATGGTCAACCAAATCAAAAGCCTTGGACAAATCATTGAAAATGGCCCCAGTGAGCTGACCCTTGTCCATGGCAGATTTAATGCTGGTGACTACAGTAGTGAGAGCAGCGGTGGTACTATAGTGTTTGGAGAAACCTTGTTGCTCAGACGTTGAGATGTTGTGGGTATAGAGGTGTTCAGTGAGCTGACCCTGGTCCATGGCAGATTTAATGCTGGTGACTACAGTAGTGAGAGCAGCGGTGGTACTATAGTGTTTGGAGAAACCTTGTTGCTCAGACGTTGAAATGTTGTGGGTGTAGAGGTGTTCAGTGAGTTGACCCTTGTCCATGGCAGATTTAATGCTGGTGACTACAGTAGTGAGAGCAGCGGTGGTACTATGGTGTTTGGAGAAACCTTGTTGCTCAGACGTTGAGATGTTGTGGGTGTAGAGGTGTTCAGTGAGCTGACCCTGGTCCATGGCAGATTTAATGCTGGTGACTACAGTAGTGAGAGCAGCGGTGGTACTATGGTGTTTGGAGGAACCTTGTTGCTCAGACGTTGAGATGTTGTGGGTGTAGAGGTGTTCAGTGAGTTGGTTGGCCACAGTGTGCTCAAGTAGCTTGCTAAGGGCAGGGAGTATCGTAATAAGGTGATCATTTTCAAGACATTTTGTGTCCCCAACCTTTGGGACAGGGACAACTCTAGCAAGCTTCCAACTGTCTGGAAGAGTGCCACACAAGTGAGAGGTTTGAAGATGTGCTTGATCACAGGGGCTATGATGGGGCATCAATTCTCAGCAGTGTAGGTTCAATACCATCATAGTCAGTGCTCTGATGGGGAGAGAGGCTAGTTAGGAGCTTGAAGATGGCATTGGTCATCACAAACATGAAGTAAAAGGAAGGATGTTGTGAGGATGGCATTGGTCATCACAAACATGAAGTAAAAAGAAGGATGTTGTGAGGAGAATCAGGGGGCTGTGAACTGCTAGTGGAATCCTCCTCGTTGGAGGACAAAAACTGTAAGGTCAGTGAACTGTCAGTTGAAAGCATCAGCAACTGTCGTTGCATTGCTGCAGTATACTGTACATACCAGTATGTCACTGGGATGCTGCTTAGAGGAGTTTCCCACCAGTCTCCTGTTATTTTTTCAGAAAGACCTAGAATCTTTTGTAGATGTGATCACTGCTTGATGGCAGCAAATGCTGGCAGTGCAGATTTCATGCTTGCAAATATTCCGCAGTCTTATGTACTCATGTAGGTCAGACAGGGATTGGGACTTTTTATAACAGTACCACTTCCTGTCTCTCTGCTTCAGAAGTTTAAGGAGCTTGTTGTGGAGCCATTTGGATGCTTTGTCTTTTACCCTCTTTCTGATAAAGGGAGCATGAGCCTCCTGAGGAGAGACAAAGGCCTGGTTGAAAGTAGCCAGGGCAGCGGAGACAGAGGGTGAGGAGTAGTCACCAGGCCAGTTAGTTTTTGCAAGGCCTGAAAGGAAGATCCCTGGGTCAAACTTTGAGTAGTCATGGAGGCTTATGATTTTAGGTGGCAGTTTAGGAAGGTTAATTTTCCAGATGCAGTAGACTGGAGTGTGGTCTGAGTTGCAGTCAGGAAACACACCAGCATGCAAGATTCAATCAGGCTAGTTTGTTATGGTCTGGTCAATGAGTGTTTGTGTGAGACCCACCCTATCAAGGACAGCCTGGTCAGGTTGGATATGATTTGAGTGAGACCAAGCTCAGACATCATGCTATCAAAAATGCTGCAGTTAGATCCTAGCCAATTTAGGTTAAGGTCCCCCATGATGAGAACCTCATTTGTCCCCACTGAGATTCTGACATGAGCAAGTTGAGACAGGCCATTTAGGTAGTTGTACTGTAGTTTGGTACTGTGCTAGATCTCAACATGTCCTCCACTCCAATATGCAGATACTAGTTAAATTTTGAGAGTAGTGTAGTTAGAGAGGAATTTGGAACTGTGGTGCCTGTGAGTCTGGAGGTAGAGCTCACTTGCTGCCAGCAGGGGGCCCCTCCATTGGAATATAAAACAGAGGGGTGTTGGTGCCATTTGGGGGAGAGGCCCAGGGAAAGACCAGAGGAGAGAAGTCATGGGATCGGCCCGCAAGTTTGGCCAGAGGGCCTTGGCAGGACCGGGTGGGTTGCTCGCCACCCGACCCTCCACCCATGAAGACCTGTGATGTGGAAAGTGACGGTTCAAGTGTGGAGCAAAGGGGAGCACTGGAGCAATGAAAAGGGCCTATTGGTGCAATTTGGGAGCCGGAGCCCAGGGAAAAGAAAGAAAATGGAGGCCTGCCAAGTGAACTTCAGCACCTTGGTAGGGTGAGCACCAATGGATCTGTAGCCCAAAGAAATGTGTACCCATAGGTGAGTTCAGCAGTGTGTCAGAAGGCATCCTGTGAGCAGGCCAGCTATGGCAATGGGGCCTGAGGTGTGACTCAGAAGTGGCAGCTTGAGTAGTTTAGGGTGTGGTGGTGGCAGCACTACCCCAATCCCCAGGTTGGTGGCTGCTGCAGAGTTGGGACTCCCTATTTGAGCAGCCTGTGGAGGCGGGGAAGTCCATTTGGGGGAGTGATGTTTGGGACCCCGGTGGGGCTGCAGCCTGTCAGGTGCTCCAGTGTGGCACCGGCAGAAGTCCCCCCTGATGAGTCAGTTCAGAGGTTGGAACTGCTGCATGAGTGAGAAATGCAGGGAGTTACTGGGATCAAGGCTGAGGGGGCCCAGCTACTGAGCATTGGCATCAGCAATTGGATGTCTGAAAGGGTTCTGGTGGTTCAGTTCTTGCTAAGGGAACATCAAATGAAAAGTACAGAATTCAGACCATTTAGAGAAGAAGGGTATGCTCCATATATTATCAGCCCCCGATGGAGAAGTTGTGTTTCCAGGCAGATGGGAAGGAAACGAAGGAGAGTGAAGGGGTTTGGGACCATGGAAATGTCTTGTGCTGTCATGAGCCCTATGTATATGTGTAGGACTGGAATTACAAGAAGAAAGCCTGAGGGAAAAATTGTAACTGCTGAGGAACTGAAGTTAAGGAATAAGCTGTGAAATGATAGAGGCAATTAGTCCTAAACTACCTTAATGGGTGGCCCAATTTGGCCCCTAAAGCACTGCCAGGAATTTATCCTTTGCAGCTTAAGGGAAATCAGCATAAAATAAACCAGTCTGTTAGCCCAAGAGACTGTTGCAGTAGATTTTTTCAGCTATGTCTGTGAAGGAAACCCACCAAATGAAATGCTCCACGCCACACTCGATGGAGTGGTTGTTGCTGTTTCAAAGTTATTTAAATCAGTTTGCACTTTTGATCCAGGAGTGGACAATGAATTTAATCAACGAGAATGTGTATGCTTGCCTGCTAACCAATATTTCCCCTGCAGCCTCCTGGAACACCCATCAGGAGACTGGTTTCTCTATTCTTGTGACTTCCAGTCACTACCATCCATGAACCAGGTAATGAGCTCTTTCTGTTTCTAATTCTCTGGACTGTGATTTCTTAGGTTGTACAGTGCCCCCTCCCACATTTTACCATCCAGATACCCCTAGACACCGGGGGGGGGGGGCTTACACAGATAAAGATGTGCTTTGGTTTATTGTTTACATTGCCTTTTCATTTATTTAGATTTTGTTTTTAAGAGCTAGCCATATTTAATTGACTACATCATTGCCAGGTCAAGTGAGGGATCATGATAAGCAAGGTTGTCTGTAATAGGAAGAAGTGCAGTTAACGGTTGCAGAGGAAAGCTTGGGGCAACAAGAATTTCATCCAGTTGCTGTTGGGAGTCTCAGGGAATTAAGTGAACAAGCAAGAAATGCTTTCAAGGGTTTAGTGCGGCAGTGGGTTTAGTGTGATAGTGGCAGACAGTATTAGAAACACAAGAGCAGTGGCAGCAGCAGTGGTGATGATGGACGCATGGGTGGGGAAGAAATCACTCAATGAATTTTGAAAAACGTGTATTTTCTGCTAAAGAAAGATACTGGGAAGGATAATGCAGGTAGTCGAGAAGTACAAGATGCTTTTCTTATGGCTGTGTGGCCCTTCAGGATTTTTTGAAAAAGGGGCTGCTGTTAGAGTTCAAAAATGTTCTAAAATTCCAAAAATCTGCACATTAATTTCAGCGTCTGCTGTATCCAGGTTGGCAGCACTTGTTTCTACCTGTGCATCAGACAGCATTAATGCACAGGTAATTACAGGGAGTAGCCCGGGATTATGTGGGGGAAGAGCTCCTCCCCCACAGCCTATTTAGTTGAAGCAGCTGACTCCCACTCTGCTTAGAGCGAGTCGCACTCGCTAGTGGTACCGCCAGTGCTCAGCTGCTCTTCTTCCCTTGTGTTCTATCCCCCTCTTCCTGTGCTCTCATTGTTTCTTGTCCTTGCGTTTGCTCATTGTCTCCCTTCTCCCACCCTTCCCTCGTTGTTTGCTTCTTCATCCCTACCTGCCTCTTGCCTATACTAGCTGCCTCACCGTCTTTTCTTTATTCCCTCTGCTCTCGAGTGGCCGTTGCCTGCATTGCTGTAGTTTTCCTTGCCTGTTTGTGCCTGTTGCACTTACCTCGGAACTCACGCCTCCATTTTCTCTCCCCCTCTGCTTCCCCCATGGTGCAGTCCCCTCGCTTCTCCATTTTTCTCGACTGCTGGACAGTGTACTATCGCCCTGGAACTTGTTTCTCGGCATGCATGGAGACTTCTAAGCGGGTGGGCGCACTCCATTTGGCAGCATTATTCGGCGTGGGATACTGGGTTCATCTACATGCGGAACCATGGGGCCGCTGTTGTCCTGATGACTACAGTCAAATGCTGGGTTCGTATCCAATGACTATGGGGGGGTGCAACGGAGCTCTGCACAGGACGCCTTTCCTCCTGCTTACGTTGGTAGTCTTGCTACTGCCTGCTGCTGTTGCTGGTGACCTGCTCGTTATTGCCCTTCCTTCGGATGTCTCGCTTAGCTGTCAGATTGCACTTCTCAATGTCATTGCCGGCTCGGTACGCCTTTGTTCTGCTTACCACCATTTTACCAATCCAGGGTAGTTCCTATATCACGTACCTGCCACCCGCTTTCTACCCTACGTACCTACACGATGACCTGAACTGGGCTACATTGTTTCATTTGCTGCTTGCTGCTGGCTGATACAGGATACAGACACTGTAGCTTATTTGGGTGCTAGGCTTATTTCTTGCCCAAGCTTCCAATCGACATCGGAATTTCTCCCTATTCTTCCTCTGCATGACCTGGGTGGGCATGCCCGCTCCATCTCCATTCTGTCCCTCACCATATGTCTGCAGCCTCTCCCGTGGGAATGGAAGCATGATCAGGTTCTTCCTTATTGTGCCAGGTATATTCCTTACCTCTGGAGCTTAGTTGCCGCTATTTACTACATTACCAGCTGACTTATGTGTGGTCCAGCTGCGCCTAACTTTCGTGGGGCTTGTTTGCCTTTCTACTTATCTTGCCTGCTGCTCTACTTGTGGTACAGCTGTGCATGCTAGCTTCTGTCAGGCTAGCTGCTGCCGGCTTGCCTGCCGTCTGCCTTGCCAAGGGTTCAACTGTGCATGTTAGCTTACGTGGGCCTTGCTGCCACCTCACTCACATTACTTACTGACTTCATGGGGTCCAGCTGCAATATATTTGCCTACTTCTGTGACCTGATTCGCCTTCAGGCCAAGGGTCTGCTACTTCTACTCCACCCGCTAGGCCATCTCGGGCCTACAGGTTTGCTTATTCTCTATCCACCTGCCTGCTGCCGTGGCAGTCGGCCCAGGAGCTCCTTACTATGGATTGGCATTTTGATGTCTCTACATTCATCTTCTATTCTTTGGACACTTTTGCTTGCTTCCCTGCTACTATGTCTGTATCATGCAGCTTGCTTCCTACTACAACTTGTACAGGTTCACTTCCTTACCTTACTTGCTCGTGCTACCTGCTTCACCCTCCCAGGACTTAGAGGTCATCACATCTAACCTACCATTTCAACCTACTGCGCTCCTCATGAGCTGGCATCCTTCTAACCTACATTTACATACTTACCACACTCTGTTCCTGCCAGGACATACCCCTCTACATTGCCTGCAGCTCCACATTTCCATTGCATTATCTACTGCTCTGCAACCTGCCTCACCTGTGGGGCCAGAGGTTGGCCATTGCATTTAGTCAGACCTATACCCCTATGGGCCTGGAGGTCATTTGTTCTTCTATTTATTGCACCATACTCGCCTGCTGCTATGACCTGTCTTCGTTCATTGGGCTGGGAGGTTTACCTGCTGATCATCTGCTTCTATGACCTGCCTTCGCCCATCGGGCTGGGAGGTTTACCTGCTGATCACCTGCTTCTATGACTTGCCTTCGCCATCGGGCTGGGAAGTTTACCTACTTCTGCTCTCTTCTACCTCACCAGATCAAGGGCCTGGAGATTCCTGCATTTTCATATGCACTTACCTATGCCGTATCAGCTGACCAGAAGCTCCTTTATTATGGATCCACATTGGGCTGTTTCTTCGTTCCTCCTCTATCCTTGGATGCTTTGCCTTGCTGCTTCAGCCATGTGGATTTGCTGCTGCTTCACCCTTTCTGGACACTTAGTTGCGCCTCATGATGACCTTATCCTGATTGTGCTCTACCGCTTTTGATCCTGTGACAACGCTACTCCATTTGACTCAGCTGCTTCAGTTATCTCCATCCAGGACTCTTATGCTCGACTATTCAAGTCTCATCTCGTTATTGCTGCCTCATACATTACATACCTCTAGTTTCGACTGCTATTCCTCGTCAAGTTGCCATCTCTATGCCACGGTCTCTCAAGGCGATCCCTGCCATCCTTGCTCTACTGTACCATCAGTCCTCAGCACCATTCCATTTTCTACATCTGCCTTACCAATGCAGTACTACTCTGCTTTACACTGACTCAAGATGCCTCTCCTGGAAGCTTATACCACGCAATATTCCTCCTGATTGTCCTCCATTGGTCTGGCTGTATTTCCTGTCCTGGAGTTAGTCGCCTCTCTACTTACCTCTCCAGCTGATGGAAAGCTGCGCTTCTCATCGAGGGACTACCTGCCACAGTCTGTTCTACCAGTGGACTTCCATGGGTCTGACTGCACTTCCCATACCTGGAATCAGCCGCCTCTCTCTCCTACCTCACCAGCTATCAGTTATGCTGCATTTTCTTCAGGGACTGATTGCCACATCCTGTTCATTCTCATCTACCTTCGTGGGCGCAATCCTGCTCATGCTACCTCTCACTTCGGATTAGCAGTCCGACTGCTTTACTTACTTTCTGTGCTCACCTTATTCTACTACTTGGATGCTTCATACCTCACACCATTGTCTCAGATTATCCTCTACAGCTTGCCATTATTTCAGCTCAACTCTACAGCCGTTGCCTTCATATCAATTCCTAAGGCTATACTTCACTTATTAGAACTGAATTCATCAGTAGGTAACCTGGCCTACAAGCCTTCTCATTACACATACTTTTCAAGCCCTATATTAGAAATCAGGAACTCGTACTACTTCTATTCATCTTGCCTCGTTGACGTCAAATCTGGATACAACTATCTGCATCTGGTCTCCTGTATTGAATTCGTCAGTTATCACTTCATCTCCACCGTCATACATTTCCTGGATTACACCCTCTATCAACTGAAGTCCGGAAGAAGATTCTTCATATCTACTCTCCATCATTCCGAATTGTACATGGATTCTCAGACTCGGACTTTATTAAGAGGAAATTACTTCACTGGACATTTACAATTCAGCTCTTTTTAAACTCCGTTTATCTGGATTAAATTCTACAATTAGAATTCAGATTAGCTGACTAATTAGTTTAATTAGGATCTCTCTCCTTTAGTATGCCCAGAAGGACGGGCAGGTAAGTAGCCATGGGTCCTCAGAGGTTTCCCCCCAAGGGGGGTTTTCCTCTCCTGAGTGCTACTGGTCACACTCTCCGGAGTTGGAGGAGGTGATCGTCTATTCCTATCATTAAGTGTTGTCATGTATGACCTCTTCAGCATTTAGTTAAAGAACAATCGTTGATATATTATTATTTTTGGGGCTTTCATAATTCTAAACCAAGTTTCCTTCCTACAGGTGGGATACAGAGAAAGGCCCAAACCATCAAATATTATCAAACAACTCAATTCAAGCATCCAAGTACCTAAGCATGAGCATTCTATACTACTACCTAATAAACATTGTCCTATTAATGCTGGCCTCTGTATCCAACAACCATCTACATCATTCCACTATATATGTTATGTAAGCACTGAGCTATGAACCACACATAATAGCCAATTAGGTTGGAGGATTTCCTCAGCCCATTCCACACTTTGCAGAGACAAATTATGAACTGCAGAAGATAATTTCTTATGTCATGTGTTAGCAGAATTTTCCAAAAATGATTGCAGAATTTTACAGAAATACAATCTGTAAGCCTCCAGATATCACTCAACATTATCAGGCAAGAATGTCTTTTGTGGGGCCAGCCCAGTGACGAAGAGGGCTAAGGTGCTAGATGCCTTTCTTCTCACCATGCAGACAACTCATGTTCGGGAGCAAGCGCGGGTTGTCAGAGGTCGGCATTGGGTGGAAAGGTGTGGAGCAGGATGAGCTGCCATCAGGCATAGCGTAACAAGACCCCAAATGACCCCTGAAGACTGTTAGGGTGGCGGATGACAGCAGTGGCCTGACGAGAGGAGTATAAACACCATTATAGAAAAAAAGAATGTTTTTTGGCAGCCCTGTTAGTAATGTCTCCATTGTCAAATACTAGGACAATACCATGATAGTTCAACCAGATGCTAAGGTACAGTATCTGAAGGAGGGTACCTACTCTGGGGGGGGAGCCATCCAAAGTATTGAAGACTGAGGATTTGGGGATCCCAGCCAGCTGCCTGCTACCAAATGTAACAAAGACTGTTTTTTTTTTAGTACTCAGGTTGAGGTGGTTAGTGAACAACCTGCACTGCACTGGATACTGTCAAAATTATGCTGGAGCTCAGCTTCAAGCTCTAGGACCAAAAAAAAACAACTAAGGAAAAGCAGAAAAGCAGTGTAACATCTACATTATATACATGTGGAAAGATAGAAAACAATATAGGATCCTGGACAGAGCCCTGTGGGATGCTTGAAGCAATGAGGGTGGGGGAAGTCCCCAACAAGGACTGATGGTCAGACAGGTAGGAGCGAAACCAACTAACTGAGAAATCAGAATGCCCTTTACCTATCCATAATGCAGGTGTGGCCCTCATGCACCTGCAACATAAAAAGTAAACAGATCCACTCACAAGCATACGTTTAAGTATTTTAATAATTATATGCACATTCTGTTTCATGAGCATAACATTACGTCAAAATTTTGTGGTTCTTATACTGACCACATCCTCAGAAACAATATAATATACCTACTGTAGGACTCGTTAATCATTTCATTTCAGGCTCCACCTAAGTGTTATCAATTTTTCTTTTTGTCAGTGCCTATGTTTAAAGTCTCTCCCCACTTCAGACCATCCAGCTTTATAGTGCTGTTTCTCACAATTTTCTCTTTTCATGTGGCACACTTGGCCCTCACTATTTCAGTGTTAGTGGCATATTCTCCGTTAGTGGGGTGAAATGTCCTGCACCTGCCAGTTTGCCAAGTAGGAGGGGGTGAGACATTTGGCCCAATGTCTCGGTCATATCAGCATAGATCGTGGTGGTCAGTAAACCACACTTCATCCTCATAAGTATGAAAGACTGTGAATCTGATGAATGATGACATAATGGAGTGATTTTTTCTAAAATCCGACAGGAAGGGGTTAAGGAAGAGGAGTCAAGAAAGGTGGCGAGCTGGGAAAGTAACACTCTCCTGAAGCCTAGTGAGTGCAGGGGTGAGGGAAAAAGGCTGCTATTTATCAGGAATGGTATGGCCCCCACATTTAAGGACTGGAAGAACCCTAACCTGCTTCTAGGCAAGAAGGACTTTATCAGGTGAGAAAAAAAAGGTTTAAGTTTGAAGAGACAGTGACTGCAGAAGCAGAAGCAGGCAGCAAGGTGGAAGAGATTTGGATCAAAGTCATCAAGACTGTTTCTCTTAGCCAGATCAAGGGACTGGAAGGCAGAATGATTAGCAGAAGGGAGTATGGGGAGAAGGAGACAGGATGAGGGAGGGTGGTAAGGATGGCGAATGCAATGGAAGTACAGTAAGTGAGGAAAAAGGCACAGAGACTGATGAGTGGAAGGAGAAAGCAAACAAAGAGAAGAAGTGGGTGAAGGCAGAACTGACCTCAAAGGGTGAGAGGCAATGACCAAGGAACTGCCTATTTTAAGAACTGGGGTGTTGACTTGGTGGGAGGAATAAATAAGGAGTAAACTACCATCAAAAATAAATGAATACAAACTCAATAATTTAAACATTGGTGTATCATGTTAAAGTACGTATGTACTATTTATGCAGTATGCATCAGCTGTTGCCAGATCCTTCTGCCTAGGACACACACGGAAATGAGATGGTGCCATCTTATTGAGTTTTTCCTGGTAAAACATTTTAAATAAATTTGAAAACAATATGGATTGGTATAGTAAAGGCACTGAATGTGGGAAGACATTAGAAATGCACAGAAGTAGGCCAGAACACTGAAAAGAGCATGCACACAAACCCACTAGACTGTAGCAAACTGACTGGCTCTACACCAGTTGAAAGAAATCAGCGCACATGACAAAGATAACATGACATCCCCCAGGGTGCAAATTAATAAAGGGAGCAGGGTGGTAGAGATAAAGGGGGAAAGGAACAGGAGCATCAAAAAGAGAAGTGAGAAGAAGGGAGGGCAAAAAGGAAAAGAGGGGTCAACAGGCAGAGTTGAAACAAAATCTGGAAGGCTACGTGTGCGAATCCTAGAACTCTAGGAAATATGATTCCAGACCTAATGGCAGAGGCTGACCTGGATATTGTGGCCATTATTGAGTCATGATGGATTAAAAACCATGACTAGGACTCAGTCATATCAAGCAATACCCTGTTCAGGAAGGACTGGGTGGAAAGGAAAGGAAAGTGTGTGCTTGCTTTATGTGAGGGGAAAGAATAAAAGTGACTGAGATACAGGGAATACAGAGGGAGGCAGAGGTACTGTGGGTCACCCTGGAGACAAGAAATAGAGCCACTATTCATACTGGAGTGATCTACAGACCTCCAGCAGAGGGGGAGGAATTAGATAAGGTACTGAAGGAAGCCATTGGCAAGATGGTAGAAAAGGGGATGGTGCTGCTGGTGGGGGACTTTAACCTGCCAGATGTAGACTGGTGCCTCCGAGCAGTGGCTTGAACTAAAAGCAGGGACATCCTGGACTCTGTGCAGGGAACATTCCTCAGGCAACTAGTAAGTGAACCCAGTCGTGATGGGGTAAAACTGGAACTGGTGCTCAGTAACAGAAGCAATGTTGCAGATATCAAAGTGTGAGGCCACCTGGGGACCAGTGATCACCGCACGGTGTGGTTCAGTATAAGGACAGCTGCGAAATCAAACCACACAAAGCCGAGGGTCCTAGAGTTGAGGAGGGCAGATTTTATAAAGATGGGTGAATGCCTCATGGATGACATAGCAGGGAGGATGGTCTGGGTGGAGTGGAGGAACAGCGGGCAAATGTAAAAGGGAGCACAGTAAAAGGCAACAAACCTCTGCATCAAACAAGTGAGCAAAGGCAACAGGAAAAAGTGACTGCTATGGTTCATGAAAGAGGTGGCTGAAAAGGTAAAGGCTAAAAGGGTAGCATTTAACAGGTATAAGGAGATGCAGAGGGAGGACGACAGGGAGGTGTATCAGCAGAAACAGAAGGTAGCAGGGAAAGCAATAAGAAGCACAAAGGCACAAATTGAAGAAAGAATAGCCCTGGAGATAATAAAAGGGGACAAGACATTTTTTAGGTATGTAAGTGAAAAGAGGAAGACTGGGGTGGGATTGTAAGGTTAAAAGTGGAAGGGGGGCAGGAAAAGGCAGCCATCCTGAACAAATACTTTTGTTCAGTGTTCACAGAATGACGGTGAAGGGGAAGGGCCACAGAAAAGTAACAAAAGCATTGGAGGGAGGTGGACACTATAAAGGGACTTGCTAATCTGAAGGTGGACAAAGCAATGGGGCCAGATGGGGTGCATCCAAGGGTATTGAGAGAGCTCAGGGAAATACTGGCTGCACCTCTGATAGTTCTATTTAACAGCTCACTGGAAACAGGAGTGGTTCTGGAGGACTGGAGGAGGAGTGCAGAAGTAGTCCAACTACACAAAAGCAGTAGCAGGGAGGAGGCTGGCAATTATAGGTCATTCAGCCTGAGATCAGTTGTGGGAAAGTAATGGAATCACTGCTGATGAAAAGAATTGTGGAATATCTTGAATCTTGTAGTTTTTAAGGCCTGAGGCAGCATGGTTTCATATGGTGAAGGACATGTCAAACACATTTGTTAGATTTCTTTGATTATGTGACAAAGGATTTAGATCAGGGTGGAGCAATGGACGTGGCCTACCTACCTAGAATTCAGTTAAGCTTTGACACTGTTCCATATAGGAGACTAGTAAGCAATCTGGGTAGCTTAGAAGTGTGTCCAAAGGTGGTAAACTGGATAAGAAATTGGTTAGGGGACAGGTGACAGAGGGTAGATGTAAACACAATTCACTCCAAGGAAGGAAGGTGACCAGCGGAGTACCTCAGGGACCAGTTCTCTTTAATGTCTTTATAAGTGACATTGCAGAAGAGCTGGAAGGGTAGGTCTGCCGCTTTGCAAAATGGCACCAAAATCTGCAATAGGGTAGACACTCTGGGGTGGTGTTGGAAAGGATGAGCAGAGACCTGAGAAAACCAGAGGAGTGGTTAAGGGTATGGCAGCTGGGTTTCAATGCAAAAAAGTGCAAAATAATGCACTTAGGGCACTGAAACCCAGGGCAGCGGACAAAATGGGTGGAGTGGTATTGATGACCACCAACCTGGAAAGAGATCTGGGGTAATTATATTGGATGACCTACAGGTGGCCAGGCAGTGTGACAAGGCAGTAGGGAGGGCTAGTGGATGCTGGCATGCATAGGGAGGGATATCACCAGCACAAAGAGGGAGGTGGCGTTGCCTCTGTATAGAATGATGGTAAGACCCAACCTAGAGAACTGTGTCCAGTTCTGGACACCACATCTCTGGAAGGGCACAGGCAGAGAAAAGGCAGTCCAAAATAGGGCAACTACAATGGTGTCAGGTCTGTATCAAAAGCTCAATGACAAGAGAATAAAGGACCTTAATAGGTGCACCCTGGAACAGAGGAGGGGAAGGGGGGATGTGATAGAGATCTTTAAATACCTCACAGGGTAAAAAAGGTACAGCAGGGAAACATTTCTCAGAAGAATAGGTGCTTAAGAACAAGGGGACATGCCATGAAGCTGGAGGGGGGTTAGATTCAGGAGAGATGTGAGGATATACTTCTTCCTAGAAAGAGTGGTGGATTCATGGAACAACCTTCCAGTGGAGGTGATGGGGGAAAACAATGGTGGGGTTCAAGAATGCATGGGATAAGCACAACAGAATACATAGATACATAGACAGTGTCGGCAGATAAGGGCCTATGGCCCACCCAGTCTGCCCATTTAAGTTTGTAAGTTCAGTTTATGTTTTCCAGGAAGTCTGTTGCCCCTTACCCCATATCTCCAGAATTCCTTTATGTCTATCCCATGCATTCTTAAATCCCGTGATTGTTTCAGCCCCCACCACTTCCTCTGGCAGGGTGTTCCACTTGTCCACCACCCGTTCTGTGAAGAAATTCTTCCTCACGTTTCCTCTGAATTGTCCTCCCTCCAACTTCATCCCATGCCCTCTAGTCCTGGAACATCTTTTTCATATCATAAATATAAATATAGAATATAAATATAAATATAGAATCATAGTGAAAAGTAGGGGTGAGGGAAAAAGAGCTGTATATCAAGCACAGTCTGCAGTAATAGCATTAAGTAGGGAGAAATGGGCAGACTGGATACACCAAGCATCCTTATCTGCCATCAAATTCTATGTTTCTAGAAGAGCCTAAGGGCAAAGTTAATTTATGGTATAGACTTTTGCATTCTAAACAGAGCATGTACTCTAGCAACCTACAAGGGACGTGACCAAAAAACTCCACCAGTGTTTTCATGTTTTCATCAATGCTCTGTGGTGACTTCTGGGGATGGGTTGGACTTTACCTGCCCATGTCTGTTTGAAGTGTTGATCATATCATTATTATTTACACTTCCTCTAGATGGTCCAAAATGCACAAAATTAATGATGACCCACTATCTAAACATCAACATTGTTTAAAATTCCATTACAAAATAACTCAATGTTAACTAGTGCATTGAGGTTCAAAAGTCAAAATGTGCAACAATGTTAATACCCAACAATGTAAAACTGCAAAAAGGCACTTATAAAATGTGCATCAAATGTAGAAACAAAAGGAACTAACATCAGCACTATGATACTTTTCAAAAAAAAATGAAACTATCCAGTTCCTTATATTAATATTTCCAGCAGTCTAATGCTTGTTTTAAAATGGCAGTGCTGAATGAAAAGGAAGCTAAATCAGTTAGCTAGGACAGTTCATGTTTAATAGCAAACTACATATCAGCTTCACTAGAGAGGCAGTCAGCTATGGCTTCATGGATGCCCAAGGACAAACAGAGAAACGATAGAAAAATGTTTAGCATTCCAATAAAGAAAAAAATCAATTAAACTCTGAATAAGAACATAGTATGATCAGAACTATTTCCCAGGGCTAAATGAGATCAAGGACAAATAAAATAGCAAGTCCAAGCCTTGTAATTCATGAATATCCCATACACTTTTTTCCATGATTCATAGTTGTGAGATCAGCATTTCTGTAATTCACAGTTGTGATCAGAACCGTGAATTACAGCTCTTATTAGAATGTATGTATCCCACAAACTTCTTGAAACTTTCCACTTATGCTACAACATTTTATGGTAAAGAAAGCCTTTTGATTTATTCACATTATACAAACAAGAAAGCAGCTTCATTCATACTGTATGAGACAATTTTAGAACTTAGTAACAGTGTTTGATCCTATACATTACAAATAAATATAGTCCAAGGCCCAGATATTCAAAAGGGTTGCGCATGGCAAAAAATCCCGATGCACCGGAGCACATCAGTAATGTATGCAGCGCAGGTGGGGGGGCATGCCCATGCATACTCCGCACATCCCGATATTCAGCCCGGGATGTGCTGAGTCCATGCATGCACAACCCCTACTTGTGCTGCACACAGGTGAGCCAAAAAAAGAAGGAACAATGGCTGGCCACCCACAGGTGAGCTGCCGTATTGCAGGGCGCAACATGGCAGCTGCCACCTGTGGGTGGCCACCCGAGCTCCAGCTGCACCTCCGTGGTGCCCCCCCATGCCCGATCGTGGGCATCTGTTTAAATTAATAACGTCCTATCTACCTGGTGGTCCAGTGGACTGCTGTCGGCCCGATCGCAGGCATCTGTTTAAATAAGTAACGTCTTATATCCCTGGTGGTCCAGTGGACCACTTGCAGCTCAATCGCGGGCTTAAGTATAACAGAACGCACCTCCAATATCCCTGGTGGTCCAGTGGACTGCTCGCAGCTCGATCATGAGCTTAAGTATAACAAAAAGCACGTCCAATATCCCTGGTGGTCCAGTAGACCGCTCGCAGCCCGATTGCAGGCTTAAGTATAACAAAAAGCATGTTCAACATCCCTGGTGGTCCAGTGGACCGCTCGCAGCCCAATCGCAGGCTTAAGTATAACAGAAAGCACCTCCAATATCCCTGGTGGTCCGGTGGACTGCTCGCAGCCCGATCGCGGGCTTAAGTATAACAAAAAGCACGTCCAACATGCCTGGTGGTCCAGTAGACCGCTCGCAGCCTGATTGCAGGCTTAAGTATAACAAAAAGCATGTTCAACATCCCTGGTGGTCCAGTGGACAGCTCGCAGCCCAATCACAGGCTTAAGTATAACAAAAAGCATGTCCAATATCCCTGGTGGTCCTGCGGTACCCCTCCTCCCGCCCACTGAGCCCCACCACCCTGCTCCCTCCCCTGGTCAGTGGCGGGCAGCAGCAGCAACCCACCCGCCTGTTGCCCACTGACTGACACCGTAGGTAGGGCTGTACACCCATTGGTCCACAGCATGAGCCAATGGGCATGCAGCCCATACCATACTACACAGTCTAGATCAGTCGACGGGTGGTGGGGTGGCAGGCGGGTGGGGTGCTGCTGCCCACCGCTGACCAGGAGGGAACAGGGCGGTGGGGCTCAGTGGGTAGGTGGGGGGTGCCGCTGGACCACCAGGGATATTGGACATCATTTTTTAAACATATGTCCACGATCGGGCTGCGAGCAGTCCATTGGACCACCAGGGATATTGGACATGCTTTTTATTATACTTAAGCCCGCGATCGGGCTGAGAGCGGTCCACTGGACCACCAGGGATATTGGACGTGCTTTTTATTATACTTAAGCCCATGATCAGGCTGTGAGCAGTCCACTGGACCACCAGGGATATTGGACATTTATTTCAATCAACATATGCCCACGATCGGGCAGTGGGGCACATTGCCACGCTGTGCAAGGGTCGTGGGTCCCCGATGGCTGCTGCCTGGCAGGGCGCCAGGCGCAAGTCACTGGGGATCGTGCACCTGCATGCAATGGGGCTATAATGACATGCAAATGGCCTCTATTTGTGCCTTGCATACATGGCCACATTTGCATGTGCACTTTTGAAATCGCAGTTGTTGCGATAGAGCAATGGAACTTGCGCTAGCGCATCCCCCTGCTCCACTCTGACCACTTGCTCTGGCGCAGTGCCACTGCGCCATGCACACTGTGGGTGACCAGGGTGCGATATTCAATGATGCTGTGCCATGGTGCAGCTCCGTTGAATATCGCCCAGTCAACGCCCCTGCGCAGCTAAGTTGCGCTGCACCCAGGCTTGCGCCACAGCCTGGCACAGTCTGAATATCCGGGTCCAACTGTAAATTACAAAGTATGCCAATCTATCTATGGGTTTTGACAATATTTACAAACCACTTGAGCTTCAATCAAATTTTTTACCATGTCACAGAACCCCCTAGATGGAATTACAGCCTTGTAATTTACAGTTGCCAATCATTAATTCTACTTATTATCTCAAGCATCATTTAAACCCTGTGGTGACACTGACTTAACTGTTGTAATATATTAAGTCTCAAGTTGGATTGAAAATGTCTTTTGTTTTTTATTTATATTTTTTGGTTTTCCAAGATATATCTACAACTTAGAACAAGCCACAACAAAAGTGAATCTCCCAACCTGGCTGGACCAGTGGTATCTGAAGCGCTCCTTGGATTACCGATTAATGCAACAATAAACAGAGATTTACTCTAGGGTTACCACCTGTCCTGATTTCGTCAGGACAATCCTAGTTTGAGTGGCTGCATGCTGCCAAAAAAACATGAAAAATGCTAAATGTCCTGATCTTATAGTAGAAAAAATATTTCCTTGCTGTCCTCTAGAAGTTGTAGAACACTATGATACCTTATGTAAAATCCCTTCCAGCCATCTGTGAGCCAGTGGCTGTGTGCCCATCATTAGGGTGCCAACTTCGGGAGTTCGCCGCCCCCTCCCTGAGGTCCACCCCCCAGAGTTGATATATTTAGAAAGTGGGCATGTGGGGGGGCACAGCCCCCACATGGAGGGCATGGGGTGCACAGCCCCCACAAAGAGAGAGGTTGATGACTTTGGGACTTGGCGCCCTAATTACCAGGTGCATTGCCGCCGGCGCCCTGAATTGGTGGAACCATGTAAAATACCTTACAGTGATAGGAAACAATATGAACAACAAAAAAACTACAACAATTTGTCTTAGATCAGAATATTTAGAGAAAAGAAATCTGTTGCATAGATCAGGGTGTTGCAAAAATCATGTTTCGGTATGGCATGTCCGATTTTGGGATTCTTAAAAGGTGGCAATCCAAATTTACTTACCATGATACAAAGAAGTCTGTGATACATAACTAAGTACCCAACAATACTGCTTCAGCATACCACTGTGATATGCAGAAAGATTGACTTTTCATCTGTTCAGCCACTGTGAAACTGCAATCTCACAGAAAAAATGCATAACCATTCATGCAAAAGGAGATATAATGATAAAAGATTAACACTAAGAACAAACAGGAGTCAATGATCAATTCATATAACAGAGGTGTGAACTGACAAACTGATAAAGTGCTGCTGGCTGGTGGTTATGATTGCCCATTAGAATCTAATCATGATATAGGAGGATCTGGCACAGAGGAGTTGTAGACTCATACCTTAAGGGACTCCTATTCTGTGCCCTAGCTAATCAACCTGGGTGGGGGCCCTACCACCTTGCTCCCCTTTGTCCCCCTTCTACTATCAAGACTGTGCAGAGCCAAGAATGACCCCCACACTGCATCAAAGTGATATCACTTACCCACAGCCAGATATGAGAGTCGCTCATATCCTGTGAGCTTATACATGTTATCCTCACACTCACTAAGTGAGTGGATTCCCATCATTCTCCAATAACTAAGCAACCATCTCTCGTCTTCTGTATTAGCAGCCCTAAACCATGCCTGAAGGGGTTTGTGTTGTACAGCTAGTGACATAGTATTCCCCAGGACAATCAATAAAGCATCCCATGGGATGGCTCGTTCCATTCCTTGCTCCACTGAGGAAAGAATTTGGTTCCACCAGTCCTTAAGTTTGTGGAAGTCCCACAGAATGTGGAGCAGATTACCCTCTGCCATGCCACAGTGCCAGCATTCAGGTGACTGGGAAAACTTCATCTTGTGCAGGAGTGCTGGGATATAATACCATCGATGTAATGTCTTGAGTTGCATTAATGTGCCTACTGTGTCACCACATGCACTGTATGCATTCACCCCAGAACACTCCCACTTTGCATCTGTGAGGGTGAATCCCAAAAGTCTCTCCCTCTGGGCCTTTAAATGAGCAGTAGAATAGGTGTAGTCATCTAACAGACTCCTTTAAATAGTTTCAATTTTCAGAGGAGCGCCAAAAAGTTTACCTCTTTCAGCAGGTCCTGGGAGCTGTAAGTATCTTCAGTGATATGAGGTGGGCAGGGAAGCCTATTGCCTGAGGTCAGAAAAGGCCTTAATATAATGGGTGGAGGGGGAAATTAAATCTCCAACCTGTTCTAAGCCACCAATTTCCCAAGCAATCCAGATAAGCAGGGTACTTTCCAGCCACAACAGGTTGCTGTGCCATAATGACCTTAAAAAGAAGGGGACATCCCACGTCCAGCACAGTATTTTCTTTAGCTCACTCCAGACACATGGAATGCATATGCCTGAGTGGGGACATGGTCTGCTTTTTCACTGGCTCCCATAGGGTGAGCTCACTGAACTTCCCTCCCACCATATGCCTTTCCAAGTCCACCCATCTAGATACACCCCAGATCAATTCCACATCCATATTTGTCAAAGCCCAGAAGTCAGGTAGTAGCCCGTAAACCATGGTGCCCAAAAGCCCCCTTTGGCCCAGGGGGCAATCATCCACAGGGCAGACAATCTAACCTTAACCCCCTCCTTCCCTAGCAAATCATTCACTATGGCAGACAGCTGTTTCCAGATGTGATTAGACCACTTTAAGAGCAAGTACCAGACTAGATAGAGCACTTTAGTGAGCACCATCATCTATAATCTTTGCACTTTCTCTCACAGGGAGAGGTGAAGATGCTTCCATCTGGCAATATCCACTTTAAGAATCTTAACCAAGGGGTTAAAATTTAGTGAAGGCCAATCTTTCTAATGAGGGCAGATCCACAGCCCCAAGCATCTGATGGGCTGCGACATCCAATGTAGCTCTGTGCCTATAGTCAGTGCATTTAGAATTAAGGAAATCACTGCCATCCCACCCCAATTGTTTTTCAGGCCGGTGAGTGCAGAGAAGTGATTAAGCAAGGTGACTAGGGTGGCAATAGAGATGGCAGGGCTACATACAGTTAGGAGAATGTCATTAGCAAAAAGGAATGGGCTTCTAAGACTTTCCCCTGAGGTCAGCCCTTGAATAGTCCTGGACTCTTAGAGCTTCTGCAGACTGAAAATTTCACATTGTCACCATAATGTTCCACAGTTTTAACAAAATTAATGCCCATAACTCTCAAAACAGATGGGCAGCAGTCGTGATACTCATCACTGTGTGCACCCAAGGCACTATCAGGGGTACCATTCCTGATAGCCTTGATGCACTCCTGGATTTAACACTTCAGTTGTCCAATTGTTTGACTAATGTGGAGGTGGGGGCATGGGGCTCACACCAAACCACATAGACTACAAAGTTTGCTGTGCAGTCGATATAAGAGAACTCCCTGGTGGATATTGGTTTCAAGTTACTGTAAATCTCTTACTGTGAAAGTGGCTCTTCAAACAATCATCCAAATTATTTATTCCTGAAAAGGCAACACTTAGGGTTGAATCTATCATCTTGGACAGAGTTTTGTTGCTACACAATAAGCTCAATTTTTTTATTCCTATTTTCTTAACCTAAATTGCGTTTTCTTTATATTCTTTGACAAAAGCAACTTTCTCTATGACAAAAGTAACTTTTTGAGTATCTTCATTGTTACGATGTCTAAGTACAAGGAGGTTTTCTCTTTTGTTTAGAAGGGCTTTCATGAAGGTATTATCAATCACTTTACATGAACACTCCCACTCATTGAATCTTTCCTTCAGTTTCTCTGTCTGTTACCCAAATACCAAATTCCTCAACTGTGGTACAGTTTCCGTGCAGGTGAAAGAACTGACCACAAGGGATACTCTTAGTGTGGGTACCGTCAGTCCACACTAAATTATTACAAGTTGTGTCCTTCCTGTAGTATCAAGTGCAAACAATATAGTACTAATCGTATCTCCAGTTAAAATTATGCACCAACATTCAATGGTTTAGAATCAACTACATTTTGTATATCAATGCCAAATTTTAGTTCTTATTGTTGTGCCAGGAGAAAAAAGTTAAAGCATACTCTGCATCCACTTGCCAGACACCTATAATGTCATCATGAGTGGGAAATCTTATGGAAATAACTCTTGATGAAGAAATTGAGAGACTAATGGCAAAATGTATTAATTAGTAACATAAGACTGACTTCTAGCAGAGCCTTTCAACATGTGAACATCAATGTTCATGGGAGAGATTTAAGTAAGAGCATATCAGACAACAACTACTTTATGCTGCTTAATGGTAGAATTGAAGGGGACAGATTTGAAAAAATGTGCATTTATAGGACCAAATGGAGTTGGTGTTATTTGGTCAGATTTACATATGCTTGGTAGAATTATGGATCTGCAAAGATGGGAAGAGCAGAAACGGAGCATTTTCCTGTGATATTTTATGTACATCTAGAAATACTGAGTTCTGAGGATTAAGGGCCTGTATCAAACAACTTCTCTAAATTTAATCAAAAAAGATAATATGAACACATATGTTAATTAAAGAATTACAATACTATATATCTTAACTTCTCTTTATTTTCAGAGAGAATGAGAAAAAGTGTATAGGCTCCTTTAGTCATCCTCATATTGTAGAAAACGTTGATAAGCTGAATGGGATAATTTACCTTCTATTTATTGACTTTATAAGGTAAATAAAAATAAAACATCTTGGTTTAATGGTAGATGTAGACATGAGAAAAAAGTTAAACTGTTTCCTCAGATTAGTTAAAAATAATAAAAATCATGCAAACTACAGGTATATATTTACTGAACCAAAAAAAGAAGGACTACAGGACTATTCTTGAAGAGGAAAAAAATGGAAGTCCTAATTAATTTTATGGAAAGCATTTAAAGAAACTGAATTAGAAATTACATGAAATCTTTTTGGTCCCTAGTTACCAAAGGGCATGCAAGTTGCTTTCCTGTAATGGAAGCCAATATCCAATCTAAAATTTGGGAAACATTTTTCAGTGAAGAAGATGATTAAAGGGGACAGCAGAATAATTACTGTTGTTGTTAGTCTGTATAACAAACATCCTCCATTTCCTAACCTAAAGAAGTTGTTTATTATTCTATAATGAAAACCAACCACAACAAGACACGTGGACCACATGTGGACCAGAGAAACTTTTAACAGATTTATGCTGAATATTTTAAATTGTGGTTTCCAATTTTGTTTCATTTATTTAATGCAATTCTACAAAGCCGTGAGCTTTCTTCTAGCTGGGCCAGAAATGCAATAGTCCCAGTTTTCAATTAAGACTTTATTTATGATCCTTGTATCTCAAAAAATGTTCTCAAGAATATTACTGAGAAAACTGAAGGAGTGGATAAAAAAAACAAAACAGAAAACAACCAAGCAGTGGAAGCTCAGAATCACTTTTGTAGTGGATAATCCACAATCCAGCATCGCTATGTTCTCAATAATCTTATTTATAAAATAAGAATGCTAAAGGGAAACAATAATAAGAGCTCTATACCCACGTGTGGGACTGGTCCCAATTTGCACTTTGTGTGCAAATATATATATATATATTTTTTTACTTATTGTTTACTGCAGTATAATAAATCATACCTGGCTGATCCTACCGACTCCCAAGCTGACATTGGCTGAAACCATAAATCCCAGCATCCCTCACAGCTGCTATAGGAGTTGGGCTTCAGCAGCGGGAGAATCAATTGCCTGAAATGCACAGTAGGGCTTTTATAAGCTCCAATCAGAGTTTGCCAGTATCTATGATATTCTGGGGCTAAGTACAGTCCTTTGTGATTACACTTAGTCCCAGGATTAGATCTGGGTTCTTCCATCTCTGTAATATCATCAGGATTCAGCTGTTCTTGATGCCTGATGATCTGGCTATGGTTATCCAGCCTTTGTCACCAGCAGACTTGATTACTGCAATACTCTATACCTAGGGCTGTCTGGAGGTTTTATGCATCGACTGCAGCTAGTGCAGAATGCTGCGGCCAGGATGTTAATGGGTGCCTAAGTGAGGGATCATGTCACTCCTGTTCTGCGTGCTCTGCACTGGCTGACTCTGAGTTCGCACATCACCTTCAAGATATGCTTGTTAACTTACAAGGCCCTACATGGTTCAGGACCTGACTGCCTTAAAGAGCTCCTGGTACCTTATCAACCTATCAGCCCCCTATGTTCCACCAAGGCTGGCTTGCTTTTTATACCCTCCTCTCACCTTAAGCGATTAAGTGACAGAGCTTTTGACACTGCTGCACCATCTTTGTGGAATTCTCTTCCACCTTATATACATGCAGCCAGCTCAGTGGAGGCCTTTAAAGCCTCTTTACAAACATTTCTTTTTGAAAAGTCTAGTGGGAAATGTAAATGTTATTAATGACTAGTACCTGTAATTCTTGTTTTTTTCCTGTTACAACCTATGTTTTTGTATTTATGTTTTTTTTTGCATTGTCTTTTTACCTCTGCCTCCAGTGGCCATCCTCTCTTTTGGGTGGTCAGTCTCCTTGCCCGCCACCCTGATCCTCTGTTCCTGCCATCCACTGCCCCCTCACTGTGCTGCTCTGGTTGTTCCACTGTATCCCTTTGATGGGGGCCCCCCTATCCATGGAGCTAGCTGGGAGGAGATACTTTAGCATCTGGAAGCACCTTTCACCATCTGGGCCAGAGCAGTGAGGGGTGCAGCATCGGGGGCTATCCCGGCTACCATGACATTGGAAGGATAGGGGCCACCATCATCCAGTGATGAAGTGACCATTTTCCCTGTTTTCTGCCTTCCCTCTTACTGGGTACATGTCACAGCACACTAGTTGTCTGCACATGCACCACATGGTCACCCATGACACAGTGTGGGGTGCCAAAATCGGCCACCAGGAGCTGCCCAAGAGTGGTGCATCCCTATCCCCCCCCCCGGAAGGAGAGCATTCAAAGGATGCTCTGAACCCTGTCTGCCAGCCTCCATTCCTGATGCCCCAGGCTCAGGATGTATTCCTGGGTTGCCAGCGTGCCAGGCAAATGCCTATTGCCTGGTGCCATGGAGCCAGCTATTTATGCTTTTTTAATGTTGAATGTTGGGTACAATTGTAAAATAGAGTTTACTCTCAATTTGCTTGCCAATAAATAAATTGAATTTATTTAAAAATATTTGATTTTAATTATCTGGGATGTTTTTATTGTGAAGCACTCTGAGCCCCTGGATAAGGTGCCGTATAAATAAAATTTGCCTTGCCTTGCCAGGAGGACAGCAGGTCCAGAAAACTAAAGATCAGAACGTATAAAAACTCTAACATGCACTCAGGCTGTTGAAACTTCCATGTCATCTACAGGGGATTCTGGGATTCCTGGTTACAGCAAATGTCGAGGTGGGAATAAGCAGGATCAGCCAGATACAATCTAATATACTGTAGTAAATGTGAGTAAGCAGTATTTTTGCACAAAAACTGCAAATTGGGACCAGCTCCATGTGTGTGTGTTTGTGTGTGTGTGTGTGTGTGTGTGTGTGTGTGTGTGTGTGTGTGGTTCTTAGTATTGTCTGTTCACTTTAAAGATAAAAAAAGTCTCCATTATTGCTGTTTCATTGATTTGAAGTCAGCCTTTAACAGTATTAATAGGAACATTTTATGGATACATTTATATAACTTAGGTACTGATTCTCTGTTATTGGATAGTCTGATAATGCTGCACAATCAAACCTGATCATAAGTACAATTTGACCAATATGGGCATCTTTGAAAAATATTAACACCAGTTTATGTGTATGCCAAGGTTACATCTTAGCACTATCTTTATTTAATTTATAAATACAGCCATCACGCAGCTATATGATAGAGTTTTTTTCTTCAGAAGTTTCAAAACAAGTAATCAGTAGAGCTGTGTGGAATGGGAAAATTCTGATTCCATGAAATTGTGGTGACATTTCTAAACATTCTGTAAAATTCTGCAGAATTGTGTTGGAATTTCACGATTTTTTTAAATTTAGTTATTTGGTTATAACTCAGCTGCTTTTCAAGCCAGAGCTCTGGCATTTGGCATATATACTCTTTATATTAATGTCCACAAATGTGCCAAATATAATGAAAAGCAGGTGGATAGTTTCAAAATTATACGTGCTCAAATATATTCATTTTGTTTGTGCAAAATTTCATGAACATTTTTATCTGCATATACTGTACCATAACCGGATATTGGGTCAGGAATCTTAAATTTTGCATTATTTCTTGATGATAGGTGTTCTAACAATGTGCCGGACTTCATGACAATATGATGTATCATCTCAAAATTATATGTGCTCAAAATCTGTCATTTTATTTTTTTCAGGAAATTTCATGAAAAAAATAATCTGCATATAACTCAGGCACCTTTGGAGCTAGCCATGTGTAAATTAGTACAGATAACCTTTTTGTAATACTTATGGATTGATCTAAATATGGAGAGAATTAGATACAAGGGCCCAGATATTCAAACTGCGCCAGTTTGTGGCACAAGCCTGTGCGCCGCTCAAAATAGTTGCACAGGGGTGTGGCCAGGGTGATATTCAACGGAGTTGCGCTATGGTGCAACTGCTTTGAATATCACCCCCTGGCCACCCCCACTGTGTATGGTGCAGTAGAACTGTGCCAGCGTGAGTGGTCAGAGTGGAGCATTGAGATGCGGTGGCACAAGTTCCATTGCGCCATGCACAGCACCTGCGATATTCAAAGGGTAACATGCAAATTGGGCCATAATTTAAGCAAGGAGCATAGGGGGCCATTTGCATCTGATTACGGCCCCATTTGCATGCCATTAGAATGCAGATGTGCCGATCCCCAATGACTTGCACCTGGCGCCCTGCCAGGCAGCGGCCGTCGGGGACCGATTTAATTCTGCAGCCCGACGCGGGATCGCCCCATAAGGAACAATGAATGTCTCCTCATCCCTGGTGGTTCAGTGGACTGTGATTAGCCCGATCAGCGGGCATAACAGTAACCCCCACCCCGATTAGCCCGATTGCGGGCATAAGTGTAACCTCCCACTCCCGGTAGCCTGATCGTGGGCATAGGTGTAACCCCCACCCCAATTAGCCTGATCGTGGGCATAACAGTAACCCCTGGTAGCCCGATCGCGGGCATCAGACCTCCCCAAAGGTCCAATATCCCTGGTGATCCAGTGGACCGAACAGAGCCCGATCGCGGGCGGCATTCTTCATGCCCCAAGTCTGAAATCCCTGGTGATCTAGTGGACCCCCCACCCCTTGCCCATGGAGCCCCACCACCCACCCCTCAGCTGGTGGCGGCAGCACCCACCACCTGCCACCCACGCCCGCCGACTGACAGCTCGGTATGACTGCCGCCCATTGGTTCAGAGCATGAGCCATGGGCGTGCCTCCATACCGCATTAGTCGTCCAGATATGTGAATTAATTCATTCACATATCTAGACAGACTAGATGGTATGGTTGCACGCCCACTGGCTCATGCCTGAACCAATGGGTGTGCAGCCATACCGAGCTGTCAGTTGGTGGGCAGCAGGCGGCAGGTGGTGTGTGCTGCTGCCTGCCAGCTGGGGAGGTGGTAGCTCCATGCGCGGGTGGGTGGGGGTCCATTAGATCACTAGGGATTTGCAGACTTGGGGTGAGGAATGCTGCCCGTGATCGGGTTCGCTCGTCCACTGGACCACCAGGGATATTGGACTTGGGAGTCTGATGCCCATGATCGGGCTACTGGGGTTACTGTTATGCCCATGATCGGGCTACTGGGGTGGGGAGTACAGTTATGCCAGCGATCAGGCTACTCAGGTCCACTGGACCACCAGGGATATTGGACTTGGGGGGGATATTGATGCCCATGATCGGGACATGAGGGGGCACCGCCAGGTGCGGTGGGAACAAGTCCAGGGCCACCCACAGGTGGCAGCTGCTGTGTTGCACCCTGCAATGTGGCAGCTCACCTGTGGGCGGCCTCGACTTGTTCCTTTCTTTTTTGGTGTAACTTTGTGCAGGCACAGGAAGGGGTTGTGCTTGCATAACTCTGCACAGCCTGGGCTGAATATCGGGCTGTGCAGTTTATGCATGGTTCCTCCCCCTTCGGTTGCGCATGCCTTCATTATCATTGCGCTGTTGCTCAGCATGATTTCAGGGGCGCAACTGCCTCCTGCTAAATATCACAGAATGGTGCAATTTTGGACTTGCGCAGGCACAACCCTATTGCACATGGCTCAACTCTTATGAATATCTAGGCCAAGATTTTTAAGTTACAAGGGTTCAAAATGTCACTATGTAAATATTTGCAAAACTCTGTGAAAACTATCAAACATGTGGATGTTTATAACTTCTCTGCTCTTGCATGCAAAGAGTTAATATTTGACATGCATATCCATAGTCAGTGTATCCTGGAGTCTAACACAGCTGGATAAATTGGTTAAGCAGTTTATTTTTTTGCAGAAGAAAAAAATTATTAGTAGCATTTTCTCACATATTTATGATAGCATATACTGTAGATGAAGCATCCAGAATATTTTATTTGTGGAATTTAACATTAACAATGCACATATCACTACTTCATTTGATAAGCTGGGCTACATTTTTTGCAGTCCTGCTGTTCCTCTCTGGGTGACTATTCCCCCCTTCTCTTTTGGCATAGCCAGATTGACTCAGTACAAAAACTGATCCCACTGATATCCACTTTGTTCTTTACAGTGACAAACTCCCTTAGAATGCAAGTCAGCTATTCCTTTTCCTGTCAACCTACCATAGAAACATAGACTTTGATAGCAGATAAGGACCGCTTGGCCCACCTAGTCTGCCCATTTTTGGAATAGCCTGTTGGAATAGCAAGAATTCTTTCATCCTGCTGCCCAAGACATTGTCTTCCCTAACTACATCTTTTTGAGTACCTCTAAGTCCTAGACTTGCATGCACACCAGGCTCCCTGGATCATGCATTTACTGGATGTGATCCTTAAACATCCTGCATTCAGGTTGGATTTTTTGACACTGTGCTTTCTTACTCCAACCTGGGGGTCTACCACTGTTGTGCTATCCTGCTCAGCTGTCCATTTCTTGGTGAAACTGTGCACCTAACTCCAGAACCTGGTGATCCCCTGTGCTACTTGCCTCTTATACCTCATCCTTTAAATAGAATCCCTAGATAAGGCTGAGTAAAATTACAAAATTCTAGTTCTATTGAATTTTTCAAGAAATTCTAAAATTTTTACAAAGACTCATGGGATTTGACTTTAAGTACAGATGTTATTTTGCAATTTCTTACAGCAAGCAATTCATAAAATTTGCATACACAGACTCCATGTAAGGTCTAAGAACCTGCCAAATTTAATGGTATTGCATTCTCTAGTTTTAAATTTTCAGGGATTTAGAAATTTGTAGTTTACATTTTTGCAAAATTAAATTTTTAAATGTTGTGAATGTTTGACTACTTTTAATTCAATACCATTTAAAGTTGTAAATATGAACTTTTTTCAGAAATGGTCATGTGGTATAATAGTTTAAATATTTTAACTCTAGTTAAATTTGGATGTGTTGTTCTAAAATTACGGGGAACTAATTCGATATGTAAATTTTGGCAACATTTTTGGCAGGCTATAACTCAGTCCTATTTAAAGCTAGAAATCTGCAACTATGTGCATATACAAATGTAATGATAACCTGTATACCTGTCAATTTTTGTAACATTTCAATGAATACTATCAAAAGTATACTAAAATTGTAACAATCCAAATGTTAGCAAAATATTTGGCTACCTATAACTCAGCTCCTATTGAAGGTAGAAACTTAAAATATGGTGCATATACACATTCTATGTGCTTCTCTAAATTTTGATATTGTGGAGAAATTTGGATACGAAATTTTTAAAATGATCTCAAAATAACTGCAAATTAAATTTTGATTAAATGTTTGGCCACCCATAACTCTACCCCCTTTTGATCTACAACTCTGATATTAAGTACACTCTTGTAAGCATTGTTGTACTGATTATGCACCAAATGTTGTGTTATTTGGACTAGTACTTTTAAAACTATAATGAAATAACTGAAATTAAAAATGTTGCAAAATTCTGCAGAATTTTCATGAACATTTCATGGAATTCTGCAGAATCGGAACAGTCATTCTGCAGGTGGAATTTTATATTCCATGCAGCTCTAGTAATCAGCCATCTGTCTTATACTGATGAACACTGTATTGATCATTACTTCATTGATAAGTTTTCAGAGAAAGAGTGTTCATTTTTCCCAGTTATTTAAACAAAACCCTTTGAAAATCAATAGTGAAAAAACACAAATGGTTATCTCTGGATATAGCAGGAAAAAGTTTCCTAAACTATATGTTGATAATCTTTACTAATAGTAAAATATTATGGCTATTTATACAGTAGTCGAGGTTTTCCTATATTACAAAGTTAAATGGTCACTAAGACATAGTGATGAACAAAATCAATAAAACAATGAATGCATCCAAAACCTTTAACCATAGTTATAGTGGGAACTCTGTAATGGGGATATTGTTTGTTTTGAATACCAAACACAACTGTATGCTGCTGAGATATGGGGTAACATAGGGTTCTCCCTCTCTCAAGTAAAAGATCTAGATATTTTCCAAGAATTCAACGTTTTAGAAGAGCCCCAATATTAAGAGCAGAGCAAAATAAGGACAAATTCTAATATCTTTATATGGTGAAGAGAGGATGTCAGTATTTCAGTTGGATCCTTTTAAACTTTCTTTAGATCATGTCCTTTGTATGTGCTTGGAGGAACAACACGATTATTCTGTGTGGGATTTCATCTTCTTGAATATGGCTTTCTGTAAGGGGCAATTTTTTCTGGTTGGATTAGATAATATCTTGACAGAGACATATTTTGGACCTATTGGAGCTATGGATAATAAAATTAAAACAAGATATAGGGATATCTCCAAACAGGGTGATACAGCATTAATACAAAAGTGAAGTTGCATGGTTGGTACAAAATTCTTAAATGAAAGGGAATCATATTTGTCCATATTAACCAATCCAAAAGACTGACATAATAAATAGTATTTACTGTACTTATTTTTGAATGGAGATTTACCATGGAAACTATCTCAGAAAAGGGGTGGAGTTTTTTCTCCTCTTTGCAGGTGTAACAATGGAGACTATGAAACATCTTGTAGTAATCTACCCCCTATTCAAGAACAATAGGAAAATATGTCCCACTCTAATATTCGAGAAACTATCTCTTCTTCCTGAAGTAATCATAGTGTATTTGTTTAATTCATTAGATGCTGATGTTCTGAGATGACTGGTTAGATTTTTTTCTGTTCTGAAAGCTATAGTAACAAGGTATAAAGGTATAGTGTAGGTTCTTTATTTTATGAATTCCCTTAAATGCTCCTGCTAGTAGATCCTCCTGGCCATGGGAATGTAGATAACCAGAACCAAACCCATGTTCCATGTTGAGTTTCACATCACTGGGTGTTAGTTATATCTTACTGTAAATTTTCAAAGATAAGAAGAATGGTTCTTTACATAATGGAAATTAATTAATGTATCTTCTTTTACTGAGCCTAATGTTAGAAGACTCTTTAGAACTAAAGATGTCAAATGACTGGTCACATTACTAAAAACAGTCTGTAAGTCCTATTGTGTTGAACAGAAATGAAATGCTTAATCATAGAAAGGGCAAATCCATGTACAGACACATATTAGTTTATTTTTTAACTGGAGACTGTAAGGTTTTTTTTAAATATCTAGTTTTAATGCATTTTGGTAAGTTATTTATATTATGTTTGCAAATATATTTTTATTGCTAATGCCTATAGCTGATTAATTAATTAAAACCTTGATAACCCTAGCCCAATAACAGGAAATCAGTATTTAAATAATAGCAGATCTGCACATAAAAATATACATACTATACAGTATCTAGATAAAAAATATACCCCATTTTACCATTTTGTACAGTAGCTGCCCATGAGGTAAAGCCACAGACATGTATGTTATCCTGTTAGTATGTACACTTATTTTATAGCCACAATATAATGATAACAGAATTGGCAACTTGATCCCTCTGCCAGTTTTGGGCCTCACGGGATCCAGAATCAGTCAGCAGACCTCTCACCCATACATAATCTGAAAGTAGCTCATGTCAGCATTTAGCCTCCTGACTTTTTTGTGCTGGCCCTGCGTGGTGGGAAATATCCACAGTATGTGGTGGTGTTAATTTAAGTTGACCCCAAATTGCAGCTACCCCATATTAAAGTCATAGCAGAAATTGATTATAGTCATGGCTACACAATGGTGAAATATGATACATAAAAATATGCTATACACTTTACATGCAGAGTATAATGTTTGTTTATGATGGTGGGAGGATCCACCTGCAGCATGCCCTCTAAGCTCTCCACCCAGAGGATCCACTCACTTCCACCCTATGGTGGCTCAGGTAGACCCTGGCTACTTGTCACTGATCTTACATTGCTGATCCCAACTCTATCTCTTCCTTGCCAGACCCTTCTATATGCCACCCTCCTACCATGGCTATAGCTGGAACCTGACTTCCTGCTTTACTTCAGCCCTTGCTCCTCCATACTTACCTCAGCTTTGCATTTTTGTCTGCTCTGGTCTTTATTGTAAGTCCGTGCCCTGGCTCCCCACTTTCCCAGGCCACGTTGCAGGCTGGGCTGAGTTGCTTTGCCTCGTGGATACTTTTGGGCCTCCACTCATATATTTGGACTGCCTCAACCAACCAATACTTGGCATATGCCCAGCATCTATCACCCTACCTTCAGCATGTATGCATAGTTTATTTGTGGTTAGCCTGGAGGGATGGCAACCTCAGGCTTTTGCTCCACAGAGAATTCTTCCACAGGATGCCTCTCCTCTCCTCTCCTCTCCTCTCCTCTCCTCTCCTCTCCTCTCTCTCTTCTTCTACATGCCAATAATAATAATATTAATAAAATACTAGATTCTGCTGTGTGTTGGGGTCTGGAGGGTGATGGTCTGTCCATATTCATATCTCCTTCATCCACAACTGCTTCATTTCCTCTATGCCCTTACCTCTCATCTTTCAGTAAGTATGCTTCAACCATTTTAAATTGTGTTCTTTTTGGGCATTTGCTTATGTACCTTTAGCTAAAGGTAACTCCATTCCCGTGGCACCTCTGGGGTGGAACGCTCCTTATAAAGGTTCACTTGCCTTCACTGTACCCAGGTAAGGATTGTAGCCCCTTAAAATGGGGCCAAGAGCATGAACAGCCAGATACCTCATTAATATGTGCCTAATGTAGCTCAGCTTAGACTCAACTTTCAGCCTTAAAGCATTCTATTTCTCAGCTAGCACTTCACCACCTATAGAGCTATGCTTTCATTCGTATAAACTATTAGTCAAGCTGAAACCTACTCATCATTCATAACATTGTGTAAGTATTACACTAAGTTGCCTGCAGACCCTGTAAACTATGGGTTCCCTGTGAAACCCTACAGTTGAAACCCATAGTACATCCCCACAAAATGTCCAAGGAACTACAGTAGACTAGAAATCAGCCAGTACCCCCACTGGAAACTTAGTCTTTGAGAAGTAGAAGGGCCAACCAGATAGTACAGTTTTAGAGTTTTTAATTTTACAGAAATCCACTCACAGTGATCTCAGCACTGGATCATCATTTCCAACCCTGTGGAAATTAGAGTGTCCATTTTTATCATGGGGCCTTGTTGCATATTTCCACTTGTAGATTATGGCATTACTTTACTTACAGCAAAATACATAATCTATACAAACTTGCAGCATATTGGTCACGTGAAAATGTTTCAAAAGGCAGACTTCTAACTTTTATTCAGAACAACAGTGCTTCCCATTAGAGGAAGGTTTTTTCAACAAGTACCACACAACAATTTTCAGCTATCCCATTAAAGTCACAGTAGATTGTTTTATTCCCAGTGGGGAGACCATTGACACTCTGGAGCCTGGATCAGGGCATTCCTTTGGAGGGCAGCGGGCACACACAGTCTGCCATGTTAATTCTTCATCCAAAAAGAAGTGGCAATGGTCAGGAACAGGTTTAAACACTCTCCTGCCATCCTTTAACATCCACCTGAAACTGAAATCCTTCTCATACCCATCAGGCCTCATCTACTGGACAGCATCCTTCCTAGTGCTCTATCCCAGCTGCCATGTTTTAGCAACATGAATCATCTTTGATTGTTGAGGGTGAAGTGAAAGTAAACAGGGAAACTTTGGGATACAACCTAGATGACTTTGTAGTGCACTCAAGCATCTCAGTGCTTCTCCACCAAGTAATTCATCCACTCTGAAATGTATGGATTATTCATTCCTCAAATTTTAAACACTCCTAGATTCCTCCTAGTCAGAACAACATTGCCCTCCTAGAACCAGGCAGTATGGGTGACTGTTCAACATCCAACTCTCTCTCTTTTCGTACTGGCACTAATTCCCACTTTCACCAACTAGGACTTGAGCTACTGCCTCCTCATCTTCCAAGCCCAGTAATATAACTCCCAACACTATGTCAGTGGCCCTGACAGAGGACAATCATTCTGTCTGTTCTCAACTCATTAGGCTCTGCACCTATTAGACCAGAGATGGGAGACTCAGCAGGGACAGCTGTGTTTTATGACTCACCCACACCCAGTGAACATTTGACCCCAAGGAGGTCTGCAGTGTCATACGAACATACAAAAATGCCAGCAGAAGCAGGACTTATGGTCTATCGAGTCTGCTTGATTGCACACCTAGCCCCTCAACTTGCAGCTGCCCTCCCTCCCACCCCTCTCCATCATAACCCCCCTCACCCTGTCCCAATCCCTCTTAAAGTCACCCACCATTCTACAGGACACCACATCCACGGGCAGAGCATTCCACTTGTTCACCACCCTTTGCATGAAAATATACCTTCTGATTTCCCTCCAGAATCTTCCCCCCTCCAACCTCAACTGATGGCTTCTCATATCCCTCCGTCTTCTAAGCTGGAAAATCCCTTCTCTACTAACCTTATTTATCCCCTTGACATATTTAAATGTTTCGATCATATCCCCCCATCCCTCCTCTGCTCCAGGGAATACATGTTCAGCTCTGCTAATCTCTCCTCATAAGACCTTCCTTCAAGTCCCTGGATCATCTTTGTTGCCCTATGCTGCACCCCCCCAGCACCTTTATATCCTTCTTCAGGAATGGGTGCCAGTACTGCATGCAGTACTCCAGGTGAGGCCTTACCAGAGACCTATACAGGGGAAGGATCTCCTCCCTATTCCTGGAGGAGATTCCCTTCGCTATACACCCTAGCATCCTATTGGCCTTTGCCACCGCCTTTCTGCACTGGGCCATGTTGTTCATACAGCCAGTTATAATCACCTCCAGATCCTTTTCTTCCTCATTACTTCCCAGTTGTACAGCTCCTAGTTGATAGCTCTTCCCCTGGTTTCTAGCTCCGAAGTGCAGTACCTTGCACTTCTTGGCATTGAACCCCAGCTGCCATGTAACTGACCACTCTTGTAGTTTGTTCAGGACCTCCTGCAGCCCCTTCCAGCCTTTAATGTCATATACCACAGCTCCCAACTTCATTTCATCTGTGAACAGACTGATCCTACTCCTGACCCCGTGTGAGATATCAGCTATGAATATCCCAAATAACACTGATCCCAGCACTGATCCCTGTGGCACCCCGCTCATCACTTCCCTTGGTGATGAGAGCTCACCCTACCATTACCCTCTGTTACCTTCCATTCAGCCAGTTGATGATCCAGTTGACCCTCTTTGTTCCCGCCCCTATGTATTCCAGCTTCCCCCCCAGCATCCCATGCAGCATGGAATCAAAGGCCTTGCTGAAGTCCAAATAAAGGACATCCACTGCATGGCCTCTGTTCAGTTACCTGGTTATCCAGTTATAATATTCAGTTAGATTTGTCTGGCAGGATCTGCTGGAGACAAACCCATGTTGATGACCATCCTGGAGACCATTGTCCTCTGAGAAGGTCACCAGCTGCTCCTTTAGGATTGTCTCCATGAGTTTCCCCCACAATTGATGTAAGGTTCACTGGTCTGTAGTTGCCTGGCTCATCCCTGGGGCCACTTTTGTGAATGGGCACCACATGGGCCATCCTCCAGTCCTGTGGTATGCATCCTGTGTCCAGAGATGTATTGAACAGATCAGTCAGCAGCCCCGCCAGGATCTCTGCCAGCTCTCTGAGTACTCTAGAGTGAATGCCATCTGCTCCCAATGCCTTGTCCACCCTTAATGTCCTCAGTCCTTCCAGAATCTTGTCCTCCACAATCCCTACATCAGTCACCCACTCCCCTCCAATACCCACCCTACCCCCCTTGGAGTATTTGCCCCCCTTTTTCCTTTGTGAACACAGGACAGAAGTATTCATTTCATGCCTCTGCCTGTCCTCTCCCTCGATTCTCCACCCACCCTCCGTCCTTTCCAATCCTCACAATCTGGTCTTTGTACTTCCTTTTTTCTCTACTGTATCTGAAGAAGTCCTTTTCTCCTTCCCTAATATCCTGTGCCAGTCTCAGTTCTCTTGAGACCTTTGCCACTCTGACTAGCCTGGTAATCTCCATGGACTTCTTCATATACTCTTCTTTTCACCTCACCCCCCCCCCCCCAATTTCCTGAGTTTCTGAAATACCTTTCTCTTGGCCCTTATCCCCTCTATGACCTCCCAAGTCAACCAACTGGTCTTCTTTACCCTTCCCTTCTTACTCCATGCCTTTGTACATGCCCCAGTGGCCTCCATCAGACCTCTTTTGATAATATCCCACTTTTGACTGGCATCCATGTCCCAACGAATGCCTGCCAGATACGTACGCAAAATTTCCCCCATTATACTAAAGTCTGCCCCTTTAAAATCAGTCACCCTGGTTTCTATATCCCCCATTTCCCTACTCATACAAAACGTGAACCACACTGAATGGTGGTCACTCCCAGCCAGAGGGTCCTCATAGAAACATAGAAACACAGAATTTGATGGCAGATAAGGACCACTTGGCCCACCTAGTCTGACCATTTTCCTACCTAACAGATAAGCTGCAGATCCTAGTTAACCAACAGCTTACTTCCTCCTACCCCCTACTAGGACTGCCTTATGTCTGTCCCATGCATTCTTGAATTCCCCCATTGTTCTTGACTCCATGACCTCCTCAGGGAGGCTGTTCCATGCATCCACAACCCTCTCCATGAAAAAATACTTCCTCACATTACCTCTGAGCCATCCTCCCTCTATCTTCAAATTGTGCCCCCTTGTTCTTGCACATCTCTGTTTCTGAAAGATGCTACCCTCTTGGACTTTGTTGATTACCTTGAGGTACGTGAAAGTTTTTATTATGTCCCCTCTCTCCCTTCTTTCCTCAAGGGTATACATTTTAAACTCCTTCAGTCTTTCTACATATATGTCTTCTGGTGCAGACCCTGCACCATTTTGGTTGCCCTCCTCTGGACAGCCTCCACTCTGTCTATGTCTTTGCGGAGATGGGGTCTCCAGAACTGCACATAGTACTCCAGATGGGGTCTCACCAACTGTCTGTACAGAAGGATAACAACTTCCTGTTTTCTACTATTGATGCCTCTCCCTATGCATACCAGTATCCCCCCTGCCTTCCTTACTGCCTTCTCACATTGCTTGCCCACCTTTAGGTAATCTGATATAATTACCCCAGGTCCCTTTCCATTTTTACTGTTGTCAGTATCTCACCCCCATTCTGTACTCTTCCCCTGGGTTTTTGTTTCCCAGGTGCATTACCTTGCACTTCTTTGCATTGAATCTGAGCTGCCATACATTTGACCATTCCTCCAATCTTGCCAAGTTCCTTCTCATCCTTTCCACTCCATCTTGTGTATCAACCCTGTTGCAGAACTTTGTGTCGTCTGCAAAGAGACATACTTTTCCTTCCAGTTCCTCTGCACTGTCACTTATAAAGACATTAAAAAGGACCGGTCCCAGTACTGAAACCTGCAATACCCCACTAGTAACCCTCCTTTCTTCACTGTGGACTCCATTTACTACTACCCTTTGTGTCCTGTTGTCTAGTCATTTTTTTATCCAGGCTTCCACCTTGGGACCCACTCCAAGGCTGGCTAACTTGTGTATTAATCTTTTGTGTGGGACTGTATCAAATGCCTTGCTAAAATCTAGGTAGGCCATATCCACAGCCCCTCCCTGGTCTACTACTTTGGTCACCCAGTCAAAAAAATCTATTAGATTCATCTGACATGACCTTCCCATAGTGAATCCATGCTGCCTTGGGTCCTGTGCCCCACTGGCTTCTAGGTACTCAACAATTCTTTCCTTCAGAAGTGATTTCATTATTTTCCCTACCACTGAGGTCAAGCTAACTGGTCTGTAGTTTCCTGCCTCTGTCCTGCTCCCGCCTTGTGAAGAAGAATCACATCCACCCTCCTCCAGTCCTCAGGTATCACCCCATCCTGCCATGATTTGTTAAAGAGAGTAGTCAGCGGTGTCACTAGTGCTACCCTTAGTTCTTTTAAAATTCTTGGGTGAATCCCATCAGGCCCCATTGCTTTGTCCACCTTCAATTGTATTAGTTCATTCAGAACCCTTTCTTCTGTAAATGGACTGGTATTGACTCCCATCTTCAGAGTGTTTCTCTTGTTTGGTTTAGGTACCTTCCCCCCTCTTCCTTTGTGAATACTGAGCAGAAATATTCATTCAGTATCCCTGCTTTTTCACTGTTAGCCTCTGCCCACATTCCCTCCCCTTTATTAAGCCTCAGTATCCCTCCTTTGGTCTGTCTTCACTCCCTATTGTACTTATAAAAGGTTATATCCCCCTTCTTAACAGAGTTGGCTATCCTTTCCTCAGTTTGGGCCTTTGCTATTCTGACTGCCTTCCCTGCCTCTTTCTGCTTTAACTGATAAAGTTCTCTGTCATGCTCCTACTGTGTTTCCTTATACAGTATTTCCTGAATGCTATCCTTTTCTCCTTAACTTTCCCTGACACCTCTTTTGAGAACCATAGGGTTTTTTTTCCTTCATTGTGTTTTGTTGATTTGCTTTACACAAAGGCTTGTTGCCTCTGTGATGGCTGTTTTGATTACTCCCCATTGTTCATCCACCCCTCCTTCTTGCCTGCTTGCTAGTGCTTTTCTGAGGCACTCTCTCATTTTCCCAAAGTCAGCCATCCTAAAGTCCAATACTCTTGCTTTTGTATGGCTTGATTGTATGACTGTGTTTATCGTGAACCACACTGTTTGGTGGTCGCTTGTTCCCTGATGGCTACCCACTTCTAAATCTGAGATTCTTTCTCCATCCCCATTTGAGAGTATCAGGTATAAGATTGCTCCCTCCTGAGTGGGTTCCAATACTAGCTCTCTGAGGCATGCCCCTTGCTCCACCCCAGATCCTTTACAGCCTCCCCATTTGAAAGCACCAGGTCTAGAGTTGTATCCAGTCTAGTAGGCTCCTGTACCAACTGCTCAAGGAAGCTGTCCTGAAATGTTTCTAGTATGACCTACTCCCTTACAGTCATGGTGGCTGAACTGCTCCACTCCACCCTAGGTAGGTTGAACTCCCCCACCAACACTGTGCTCCCCTTCCTACAGACCTTTTTGATTTACTCACCTAGCTCTCTGTTCAGGTCATCCCCTTGCGCTGGAGGTCTGTATACTGTCCCCATCCTCAGTGTCCTACCTCTGGAGTCCTGAAGCTGCATCCATAGGGCCTCAGCTCTTCCTTCTTCCTCCTCCTCCCTTGTACACCTTATCCCTTCTTGTACATAGCTTGCCATGCTCCCCTTCACTTTAGCTTTATCCTTCCTACATATTTTTTACCCTGGGATCATCATATCACAGTCCTGGTTCTGGGTAGCCCACGGCTATGTGATGGCCACAGTGTCCACTCTCCTCACTGCCAAAAGAGACTACAACTTAGCTACTTTATTACCTAGGCTCCTTGCATTCAACATGACCACCCTCCACCCCAAATCCTTCCTTGCATTACCCTGGGTTTCCCTCTCCCCCCCGTGCCTCTACCCTGACTCCTCCCCTGTCGTCTGCCTCAAAGTTCCAGTGCACCACTTATCTCATGACATTCACATTGCTGGAACTGCTATCAGGGCATGCTGGGTGTCTATTACATCACTCACTCTGTCCTGTGCAACCTCAGGTGCATGTGCTACCAGTATACATCTGTTGGGACATGCTGGGCTAGTTTTCCCACCTGAGAGGTCCCTTACTTTCATTTCATTTACCTTCATGACTGGCATTTTGTCACCACTGAAGATGCTCTATTTGGGACAACACAGAAGAGGAACTGTTCTAGAATTCCTCCATCTCTTCTACCATAACATCTAGCATTCCAACCTGCTGCCACACATGGTCAGTTGTCTGGGCCCCCCCACTCTAATGGCTTCTTATTTCATACAGGGATTATCTCTTTTATCTTGACACAAACTGTCACAATCAGTGATAGATGCCATAGACTGCAAGTAAGGCACTGCAAGTACCACACTTTTCTCCCAAAATGATTTTATTGCTGACTTCCCACAGACAAAGCACACCAGCAGCAGTTGTTTTGCCCATGGAGGGTAGAACATTTATTTTACCTGGGATGCCATAGTCTTCGGTTTCAGCTCTTATTCCAACTGACATATAAGTAGTTAGGAACTGTCAGGCTCCAGAATCAAGGGCCAGTATAGTGCAACAGACATTGCTACCTCAAACTGAACATAGGTCTTCGGTCTCTGAACTGGACCCAGCCAGTGCATTTCTTAGGAAAGCAGTGTTATACAACCATATAGTGCAGTTTTTCCTGATGGTAGACCTGAGAACATACCAGTGGCTACTGTAATCCAGACTCAACTGGCTCTTACTAGACAAAGACATTCTTAACACCAGATCTCTGCTTCACAAGGCTATGACACATGGATTCCCGGTCCATCTTGCTTCCCAATTGGCTCCCCCCACTAAAACCAACATACTTAGTTCCAGAGATACTAACCAGCTAAACATTCCTCAGGCAAAGACTGCCATATGCAAAAAGCCTTCAACTTCAGAGCATTCAAAATCAGGAATTCCTTGCTGGCTCATATTTGGACTGTCAAATTCCATGTTGCCTTTATAGCACATGTCAAGGAATATTTGGCTGTGAACACCACTTGTTACTCTGTCTTTGATGCTCTGTATATCTCCCATCTTCCTATAATATTATGACATTTATGTCCAGTGGCTACTGCTAAAGGAACAATGTCCTGGTGAGCCAACCTACAGTAGTTAACAGAAGAAATAACATTAAAGAATGGCTTGTGCTACAAGGCACTGTTGAAAAACTGGTGATCTCCTTTAAACTCTCTTTTGTTCTGACTGAGGTGAAACTCGGCACACATTCTGACACCTATCCATGTGCTATCATTTACACCTATTAGCCAATCCCAGAGACCATCAGCATGCACAGGTGTAATACAGCATAGGCATTTCATGCCTACACATAGTAGCCTGTCTCTTAAGAATGGCATTAAAATGTCCCTCTCCTAGCAGGAATCCATTATGGCTCAAAGTCTTGAGAACAGATGCCTAGACATTGACAGCAGAAAAAGACACATGAGCCCATCCAGGTCACCCACTAGAATATAACTCAAATAGCTGATCCCCCCCCCCATTCATTTAAAGAGCTAGTGTATTGCCTGGAAACTGCCTGCAATTAATTGTAAGTTTCAGATGTAGTCAGCTATCACTTCTTATATCTCAAGTATTTTTTCTTTTCTGTTCACTAATTAGAAGATTTTCCACCTGGCAGTACTGGGGTGATGTGTGGAGTAACACTTTGGAGGAGGAAAAAAAAGGTCAGTTCTGTTCCTCTCACTACATGAACAGTGAGACCACACTGACTATGACATCACTAGTGACTGATGAGGACCATTTCCTACTGCCAGGTTTCATTTTCACATGAAGCAACAGGAACGGGCTTTCCCTGGTTACTAGTGATATCACAATTTCCTGCATTTTGATTGGTAGCTTGTGAAAGTCAATGCTCAGGCTGCAAAGATTATGGTGCCTCAAGGTGTTTGGTCTCATTTCTGATGATGTAATGGGAAGAACAGAACTGACTTTTTTTAGCCTCCAAAAAGAGTGCTGCTCCACACATCACCCCAGTACTGCCAGGTGGAAAATCTTCTAACTAGCAAACAGAAAATAAAAAATATACTTTAGATATTGGAAGTGATAGTCGAATGCATCTGAAAATTACTATTAATTAATAGCAGTATAATAGCTCTTTAATTTCATTTCCATCTCTGACTGATGAATATTGTTGCTCATGTCTGAGTAATGAAAATATTTTGGAACTTTAAACTTAGTGGTGTGGCATAGTGTGCTCAGATCTTTGGGGTTTGATGTGTGTAGTTAGTTTGTGGTCTGGCCATTTCCAGAGCAATTGATCTGTGTTGTATACATTTTATACTTCCCCTACAACTGTGATACAGTTGCAGCAATTGTTTTAGAACACTTGAAATTCTCACAGTAGATGGAAAGTTAATGGAAATCTCCTTGCCTGAATATCTGCAGGATTGTAGCATTACTAGGCAAACTGTTAATGAAGGGTTTCTCCCCAGAAAATCAGAATAGTAGCGCTGAATCCCAGACTTGTAATGATTACCTGAACCTCTTTTTTTCCAATAACATAGTGTCCTGGGGGAAACTGTAGGCTTTCAATAAGAGTAAGGGAAGTCTCTCCAGACTCTGGGCTGGACAAAAACCACTGAGAGAAGTGAAGCTTCCCTTCAAGACCATTTTATCTCACATGAAGACCTCCCCCAGAGGCAGCTTAACTGCAGAAAAGCATCCCTACCTTCAAGTCCTGAAACCCTGCCTATCCCTGCTGCTCAGAAGTGCTCTCCACCAGTTGAATGATCTGGTACTCTACCTCTTTTTTCTGATATGTGGCACTTAGTTAAGGCTCTTGGTAACTCTCCCATGTTGGGGGAGCATGCTTTCAGCCCTGCAAGTGGCTCACTGCAATCTCCATCTCACAACCCAACATAGTGAACCGGGGCTTCTTTTTCAGAGATGGGGAGACCGGAGCCATTTTAAGACCCTGGGCATTAAGCACAAGCAGCCCACCCACCATATGGGAGCCCCCAAAAGCACAAAATATTGACCACATGGATCTTACTTCCGAACTCAGACCTGGAACATCCTTTGGAAAGAACAATTGTGGGAACCCAATTCATATCCTGTCCTGGACTGAACCAGCAGGGTACTCCTTGGATAGGAGAAACTTAGACCTGATCATAACCAGCAATTTTTTAATGGGGATACACTTCATAAAATAAATTTCCTTCCTGTCCTTTATTAATACTGGTGAAAGTGTGGCATATGCACAGTTCTCAGCATTTGGGTCTCATGCTGAGATTTACATTCATATCCAAGAACCAGTGCACATCCCTATGTTTTCTGTCTTGTTGGAAGGTGTCCATTTAAAAGAAAATAGCCAACAGACCAGTGTGTCCTAGACATACTACATGTATCATTTTTCTTACACTACTCTGTAACTACAAAAGCTGGTTACAGCTTAATTAGTCCACTCATTCAGTCTTGTTTTAAGCCTATCTATGCAGTTAATTGAGGAGCGAATATCAGCAACTGTTAATTGTATTAAATCAGTGGATGACTCTTGGGCCACACAGTACTAGGTCACTAAGTCTGCCTTTTCTGTAATGCCTCATTTATTTAGTTTGTAATTTCTGACCAGGAGAGTCACACTGAGCTGCAGTATAAAAACTCAATTGCAGGTACATCCAAGGGGAGTGGGTTACAAGGACCTGTTTTACCATATGTTGGGGAATATCTGGCCAAGAGACTGGGGAAAATCCACTACTGTTACAGTAAATTCCATGGGATCTTTAACTTCTGCCTGCACAGAGACCAGAAATGGTTAGGAGGGACCTTGGTTTATGGTCTCATCTAAATGACAGTGGATGGAAACATTGGGAGATGGCAAATGTGTGCTGAAGAGGAAAGGAAGGATGAAAGTACTGTTGCAACAGTGAGATTTGCTACCAGTTACTAAATCATTATACAGTATATGGTTAGGCTCTTTTCCCATAGGAAATTGTTACATTTATTTTCTCATAACATACAGTAAAGCTAGGTTTGCATGACATATGAATTAGTCAAATGTGAACTCGTCACTATATTTATTACTCAATTATGAAATCACCCACTGACAACTCTGCAACATTTCTGACCTCAACCTCAAAACCAGACTTTCATAAAAAAGGGATTTTCAACTGTTTACCCCCAAGTCTATTTTAAAAGTAACAGGCTTACATAAAAAAAGCTTTTTTTTTCAAGTTGTATTTTATCTGCCCCTGTCTCTCCAAGCTCTGCTTCATCAAGAGTACCAATGGAGTCTGCCCCCACTTCTGGCACCTTACCTGGACCTTCCCAGGTGGGAACGAGGTGGGGCTGCAACACCCTGAACAATTCAAGTTTCTTCGGGATCAAATCAGCCAGGCAGATGCAAGCTATGAGGGGTCTGCCCCGGTGCTCCACCTTCTCGGAGCCTGGAGAGCATTTTCCCTGTTCTGTGGATGTGATGTGCACCCAGGACATCAAGGTGTGACTGCCAACATCCATCACATCCTCCCCCTGTGTCTGGCTTGGCACTTGCTGTACCCTGGTCCTCCGCCTGGGGCCAGTCACGTGCCGAGCCTCTACCCCCTCCCTCCCTGGAGAAGATGAGCAGTCCTCCAGATGCTCAGCCTCTTCCCTCTGGCTGGCCCTCTGACACCCAGGCCCTTTCCCAAACCCAGGTCATAAGCACTACCGCTGTGCCGACAGGCCGACAGATAAAAAAAGCTTTTGTAACAGTTTGAGTCTCCCACCCCACCCAACCACAGCAAGGATAACTTTAAAACATTTACATAATTGACTTTGTAAACAGCTTAGGTTCACTAACAACAAAAACATTCTACAAGCTACAGATTTTTCGTATCATTACTTTGCACAAAGTTTGGGTTTACTTAACAACAAACACATTTTACAAGCAATAGATTTTTTCCTAAAAAGGCATTACAAAACTTTTGTGTGTACCGAACAACAGATATATTTTACAAGCAACATTTGAAAATAAAATTATATATTTCAATGCAGCATTCAGTAACAAACAAGCAGCATAAACTTACATCATAACTTAGTTTTTTTCAAACAGTTTTGAGTTAGAGAGAAAAGAGCATTGTTGAGGAATAGAGCACTTCCCCTAACAGCAAGAAGCTGATGGTAGCCATGTTCCTTTGGTGCACAATGAAATGATCTGCAAGTCAGATGATTATGGCTGGCCCGGTGGTGCTGAGCATTGAGGTGCTGGATGCCACACCTTGAGCCATGCCAGCAACCTGGGTTTGGGAATGAGCCCGGTGTACCAGGGATCGGCAGGGGAGGGAAGAGACTGAGCATCCGGTGAACTGCTCTCTCTTCCTGAAGGAGTGACCTCTGGTGGTGGCTGGAGGTAGCCTAACGCAGCATTGTGGCATATGCCTGGGGGGTGGAGCCATGGCAGTACATTGCCTTAATAGCTGGGTTCCACAGGGATCCAATTAAGTAAATGCCTCCCTCCTCCCACTAATAGGCAATGGCACCTCCCACTCAAGGACCACACTCCCGGAAGTCGGGTGTGGCTCTCTCCTCAGTCACCTCATCCCCAGCCTGGTGCTCAACCCTATAAGAAAGAGCACCTTGGCCAGTGGCGGTCCTTCCACGGAGGGTAGCCGTGGGGGATGCCCGGTGTCAGGGGTGGAGAGGAGACAAGTCGAGTCATGCAGAAAGGTAGAGTCCAAAGGACTGGGTGGTCACCAGAGAGAGTTCAGCGTGACACAGGAAGGGAAGGAAAAAATAGAATTTGAAAAAAAAAAGTCAGATGTCTAACTGAGGTTGTCTCCTTCACAGTCAGGTGCAATCAGTAAAGGGATTTATTTGATGTTTACAAGCTTATTGAGGTTAACTCTTACACTGCTAAAGAGTTTTACATATCTTTTAAAAATAATTTCCAGCTTACCAAATGCATTACTGTCTTAAAACAAGCATTTGTCAATGCTGAATGTTCATCGTGTGCACTGGTGTCATTTTCGGGGGTTACAGCCTCCACCAAGTAAATTTTCAAGCACTGGTTCATAACTTCATTGTTTTGTTTATATTTTATGCCTACGCTTTCAACATAGCCATCTTATTACCACAGCTCATGAAGAAAGGAAGCGTACAATTTAAACTCCTGTACGAAAGGTGATTTCACGCACTGGCTGCAAAATCACTTTTTGGGATGCAAAAAAATATTTTGGCCATGATCTGAAAAATGGCAGCTGTCACATTCATTAAGTGCTGTGAAGAAATGGCTGTGTTGAAAATTTGGGGACAAAATATTGAAAAGTACCGAAGGTACGAGCCTGCATTTGATAATTTAAGTGCAGGCTTGTAACTTTGTTGTTTGTTAATATTTTCAAACCAGATTTTCTTTTTTTGAAATTTCTCTTTATCCTCCTCACAGCCTGCCTCCTCCGACCCTTCAGCGATGACCCCCGGACATCCCACTGCCCGGAACCCTGCCCACACAGACCACAAATCCCCATAGAGCGCGGTTTGCCCGGCGGGACGCAGGGGTGGAGGGGTTCTAACTCAGAATCTCTACATTTCGTTGGTCTCGTGGTCTGTTGGGCGGGCACGGGCACATCATGGGCACGTCCAAGGTCCTCGCATCTTCCCGGACAAGGCAGGCTCTTTTTCCTCTTTTCTCCCTCCCCGAGCAGCTGACGACCTCCCCTGATGTCATGACGCGCACGTCGACGTCCGTGCTGCTCAACGGCCAGCCATCCTCTAGTGGGGCTTGCAGTTCCCCAAGCCTCCGCTCGGGGTCATGCAAGTGTTGGGCATCAGCCGAATCCCTCCCTGGAGCAGGCGAGCTGTCATCGGATGCTCAAGCCTGTCTCCCCCCGGCCGACCCACTGACTACCCGAGTCCGCTCCCGAACCCGGGTCACCGGCGTGGAGCGAGGTGTGGCGTCCAGCGCCTCAACCCTCAGCGCCACCGGCCCGGCCACACCAGATTTTCAATGTAGCATTCTTATGACCCCACCTCATGAACAAACGTGGAGAAAATTTTCAGTTCCCGTCACAAAAGGTAATTTTGCGCAGCGACTGTGAAATTTCGGGATACAAAAACACATTTTGCCAGGATTTGAAAAATTACAGCTGTCATGTTCATGAGGTACTGTGAAGAAATGGCTATATTGAAAATTTGTGGTCAAAATGTTGAAATTGCCAAAATTATGAGCCTGCATTTGCAGATTACAATGCAGGCTCATAACATATTTGTTTTTAATATTTTTACACCAAAGTTTCAACATAGCCCTCTTATGACCCTGCCTCATGAACCCTGTAGGTAAAAATGTTCAAATCCATGGGAAAACAACATTCCACCCCAAAGGTACAAAACACCCCACAGGTGCGAAAACACATTATGGGTAGGATGTGAAAAATGACAGCTGTATTGTTCATGAAGTGGTGTGATAAAAAGGCTATATTGAAAATTTGAAGTGAAAATTTTAAAAATGACCAAAGTTACACGTGTGCATAGAAAATTTTGAACAACCAGGTGTAACTCGGTCGTTTTTATGTTGGCTTGCCACGCAAGCGCAAGCCAACATCTTACGGTAGTGCAGATTTGGAGGTGCATTCACTGTTGGGTGAATGCAGGGCATGCATCAGTAGATGCGTCCCTCATTCACCAATCAGCCTGCATGCCGGTGCCACACCATGCATACATAATGTGGCGAGCACATCTAAGAAAGGTCTGCTGCAATCCGAGCAAAGCTCATCAGACACAGTGGTCCTTTTCTTGCCATGCTTTCGCCACCATTATATCGTAAGCGGGATTTGGCAAAGTGCATGCTGACTTTAGGGGTGCCCAATCCCCTGTCAGCTGCCCTTGCCCCTGTCAGTGTGCCAGCAGAGAGCCCTCCCCGTTGGCATAAAGCACCAATTGTGTAATGTCGAGGGGTGCCCAATCCCCTTGGCTGTTACCCTGCCCCCCTTTCTTTGTGTGCTGATGGGGAGCCCACTCCCCGTTGGCAGAAATAACCCCCAATTGTTTGATGCCAAGGGGATGCCCAATCCCCTCGGCTCTGCATCCCCTCCCTTCTTTGTGTGCGCGATGGGGGTGCCCAATCCCCTGTTGGCTACAGACCCCCCAAAACAGTTAGGTGGCATGCTGGGAGCCTACCTCAGTGTGCCAAATCCCCTGGAAAAAAACACTGTTCCGCGATGTTTTCTTTTCCTTTTAGTACCTGTAAAAGGAAAACGGTCCCTCGTAGTCTCCGTGCCCCCCTGCCCCCACCTGCGCCCACCCACTGCACACCCTGCCTCCCCACACACCCCCATACCCCATACTTACCTCCGGAGCTCGGCACGACGATCATCGGTGGACCGGGAACACGTCTTTACTCTTCAAAGCTGACTGCAAACTGAGGAAATGCCGGTAAGCTGTATAATGGGATAGATAGGGTTTTTTTCAACTTTAGTACATATCTCAGGCATTTTTGTGAATTTTGGCCCCAAATTTTCAACATGGGGTTTTTGGGACCCCTTCTCATGAATTCTTGCACTGTCATGGCATTATTCGGTCCCAAAGGTGATTTCGCAGTCACTGCACGGAATCACCTTTCAGGACTGTGTAAGGAGATGACAGTGCCACTGTTCATGAGTGGGGCTCTCAAAAACCCTATGTTGCAAATTTGGTAGGAAAAATCTAACACATGACTGTTTTACTAGCGTGTGTAGCAACTGCGCAACACACGCTTGTAGTTAGCGAATTCGCAATATTTTCATGCCAGATTCTCAATATTGGCATTTTACCACATCTTCTTGTGAATCGAGCAGCTGTCATTTTTCACATCCTGGCCGAAATGTGTTTTCGCACTTTTGGCACAGAATAGCGCGGTCGTGGTGCGAAATCAGTGTTCGGGACACATTACGAAAATGACAGTGACACTGTTCATGAGCAGAGATCCTAAAATGCCTGTGTTGACAATTTGGTGACAATACTCCTTAAAGTGGCTGTTTTACGAGCGTGTGCAGCAACTGCACAATGCATGCTCATGCATTGGCGCATTTGCACTATTTGCATGCCAGATTCTCAACATTGGCACTTTACCACACCTTCTTGTGAACTATGCAGCTGTCATTTTTCTCATCCTTGCCGAAATGTGTTTTCGCATTTCCGGCGCAGAATTGCTCGGTTGCTGTGTGAAATCAGTGTTCGGGACACATTACAAAAATGACAGTGATACTGTTCATGATCAGAGGTCCTAAAATGCCTGTGTTGAACATTTGGTGACAATGCTCCACAAAATGACTGTTTTATGAGGTGCATAGCAACTGCACAACGCATGCTCGTAACTTAACGCATTCGCAATAATCAATGTGGGATGCTTTACTAAACCCCTCAGAGTTTTCCCTTGGGGTTTATGTAGCATCCCACACCTCAGGTGTGTGTAAAAGTCTCATTACACACGCCACCCCATGCATTATTCTATATGTAATATGCTTTGAAATAAGGGCATGCTCCGCACAATGCTTGTAGCTGCTCCACTCCTGCCAAGGGGGTGGACAGCTGCAGAGGCCCCCCATGCACAGGATGTGCACCTTTGGGGCACCCTGCAGCATCCAGAGCCATTTCTGTATGTTTACTCCATGCCTAAATCATGGTCACAGGACCCATCTCTGCAGCGGGCTGGGGGCAGGCAAGGGGACAGACAACTGCATGATCCTGCACATTGCCAGGGAAGCACATGCAGCTGAACCAGAGGGCATCTACTTTGTGGCTGTTGTACCACCTATGTGCCCCTCTCTGACTGGTTTTCCAGTTCATGCCGGGGCAAGTACAGCCCATTCTCCACTGGCCCCCAGTCCTGGGTGAAGAGGTATGAACTAGGGGTGTCACTGGCACTGGTCTGATATTATGGTACATTTATGGCTTTTTTTGAAGGGGGAATGGCAGCCTCTGGTGGCCTGGCATGGGCTGCCATATCCTGTGGACCACTACCCCTGGTGTCACCCACTGGTCCTGCACAGTAAGGCCAGAAGACCACAAGACACACCACAACACTTGTCGGTGTCTGCAGGGTAGGGTGAGGTGAAATGGCGTGAGCGCTATGGCCGATGATCCAAAGGCACATCCCAGTGCCTGTCAGTCTCTGCAGGGTGGGGGTGGGGTTGGCATCAGTTCAATACTTCACTGCCATTCCTATTATGCTTCTCTCTAACTTCTGTACTACTAATGCCAATGTCAGCAAGACAACATTTGGCATTGACAAATGCTTGTTTGGAGTTGTTTCACTAAATTTTCAACATGGCCTTTTTGGGACCCCGCCTCATGAAGAGTGCCACTGTCATTTCATTCACTTGTCCTGAAAGGTGATTTCAGAGAGTGACAGCGCCATTCTGCACCACAGGAGTGAAACCACATTTCAGGTTGGATGTGAAAAATGTCAGCTGTACTGTTCATAAGGAGGTGTGAAAAAAATGGCAATGTTGAAAATCTGGAGTGAATATATAAAAAATTAGCGAAGGTACGAGCGTATGTAGAAACTGCTCAATGCACACTCAGAACAAGGTCATTTTTTTGAATTCTTTTACCAAATTTGCAGCATGGACGTTTTGGGACCCCACCTCATGAACAGTGGCACTGTTGTTTAGTTAATCAGTCCTGAAAGGTGATTCCGTGCAGTGACTGCGAAATCACCTTTTGGGACTGAGTAACAAAATGACTGTGACAGTGTTCACAAGGTGGGGTCTCAAGAACCCCATGTTGAACATGTGAGGGCAAAATTCCTAAAAATGGCTGAGATATCAACATAAGTTGCCCCCCCATTGACTGCTGCGCTTACCTTTGATTCTTCAGTTTGCTGGTCAGCTTTGAAGAGTGCAGATGTGTCCCGGTCAGGGGATGATGGCAGCGCTGACCTCCGGAGGTAAGTATGGGGTAAGGGAGTGTGGGGAGGTGGGTGCTCAATGTGAGGGTGGGGATGGGGAGGGGGACTGGGAGATGATGAGGGTCTATTTCTTTTTACAGGTCTAAAACAAAAAAAGACAGCAGGGGATGGTTTTCTTTATTTTACAGGGAAAAAATATACATTAATTTAGGCACACTGTGGTGGGCTTCCAGTGTGCCACAATAGTGGTGGTGGTGGGGGGTGCATGCTGACACAGGGATTGGACACCCCAATGTTGGCATGGGAACGGGTACCAGAGGGTGCGGGGTGGACAGCACTCAGTGGGAAGGTGTGGGAGGATTTTATTTGTTGCCGGGGCTCAGATGGGAGCAGGGAGGACAGCACGCAGTGGGAGGTAGCAGGAGGGTTTTATATGCTTCTGGGAGCTGCCAGGGCCTGGGATGGGAGTGGGGAGGACAGCACACAGTGGGAGGTAGCGGGAAGGTTTTATTTGCTTTTGCTGGGTGCTGGGGGCTGGAACGGGAGCAGGGAGGATAGCATGCAGTGGGAGGTAGTGGGAGGGTTTTATTTGCTTCTGGGGGCTGCCAGGGCCTGGGACAGGAGCAGGAAGGACAGCACACAGTGGGAGATAGCAGGAGGATTGTCTGCTTGCCCAACTGATCAGTCTGCCTGTACTTCAAAGGACTGAGCTGCGCTGTTACTGCTTTGGCTCTGCCTTTTGAAAACACTGCCCACTCCAGCCGTCTCACAAAACCAGTGTCATCAGGCCACTACCTGCTGATTTGCCTGCCACAAATCAGCCCCTACAGCACCGCTCTCCATTGGGCTGACACCCCCTCACACCCCTCTCTAGCAACTCTCATATCAACATGTTCGTTTCTGCATGCGTGTATGATGAGCATAAATAAAATTTTTCCAACTTACCAAATGCATTGCTATATATAAAATAAATGCTAGAAAAGGTTTGTGTGCTCCTGAAATAATGCCAACTTAGGTGGCTCATGATTAATGAACTTATTAGCCCCCCCCCCATTGTTTAATTTTACATTACACTTTCCTAATATGTATTCCATATTTTATAAGAATTTTGCAATCATCATTTTACAGCCTTTACCACTGTTTCCCCATGCAGGCTTCACATGCCATTATGAATCCCTTCCTCTGTATACTTTTTACTACACTAGAATTTCTACCAGTGCATGCCCTTATTTTACATAGAAACAGAAATTGATGGCAGTTAAGGACCGCTAGGCCCATCCTGTCTGTCCATTTTCCTTATCTACTGCTAAAGCTGCAGACCATACTTGATCTCCAGCTTTACCTTCTCGTTCCTATTGCTACTTGCTAGGGTTCACCTATGCTTGTCCCATGCATTTTTGAATTCCCCCACTGTTTTCCCCCACCACCTCCACTGGGAGTCTATTCCATGCATCCACTACCCTTTCCATGAAGAGATATGTCCTCATGTTATCCCTTAGTCTACTCACTTCCAACCTCATTTCATGCCCCCTCATTTCTGAACATCTCCTTTTCTAAAAGTTGCTACCCTCCAGTACCCTATTTATGACCTTTAGATATTTGTAGGTTTCTATCTCATCTCCCCTGTCTCTCCCCCAGGGTATACATATTGAGGTCTCTCAGTATCTCCTCATAATACTTTTGGTGCAGGCCCTGCACCATCTTTGTTGTCCTTCTGTGAACTGCCTCCACGCTGTCCGTGTCCTTATGGAGATGCAGCCTCCAGAACTGGACACAGTACTCCAAATGAGGCCTCACCAATGATCTGTATAGTGGCATCCCCACCTCTTTTCTTCTGCTAGTAATACCTCTCCCTATGCACCCCAACATCCCACTGGCTCTCCTCACAGCCTTGGCACATTGTTTGGCTGCCGTTTAGGTCATCAGATATGTTTACCCTCAAATCCCTTTCCTGTTTGGTGACTGTCAGTATCTCCCCCACCCCAATCGTCTAATCATCTTCTGGGTTCTTGCATCCCAAATGCTTGATTTAGCACTTTTTCTCATTATATCTCAGCTGTCACACTCTAGACCATTCCTCTAGTTTACCTAGGTCCCTCTTCATTTTTTCCACCCCTCCCAGAGTGTCCACCATGTTGAAGATCTTAGTGTCATCTGCAAAGAGGCACACCTTCCCATCCAGCCTATCCCCAATGTAACTTATAAAGACATTAAACAGGACTGGCCCCAGAACTGATCCCTGTGGAACCCTGCTGGTCACCCTCCTTTCCTCAGATTGAGGCCATTTACCACCTCCCTCTGTCTTCTATCACACAACCAGTTTCTAACCCAGTTTACCACCTTGGGACCCACTCCCAGGCTGTCTAGCTTGTTCACAAGTCTTCTACTGTATGTGAAATGATATCAAAGGTCTTACTGAAATCCAGGTAGGCCACATCCACCGCTTTCCCCTATCCGCTTCCCTAGTCACTCAGTCAAAGAAATCAGTTAGATTTGTTTGACATGACCTTCCTACTGTGAATCCATTTAGTCTCAGATCCTGTGCTCTGCTGTATTCAAGGGTGTTCCACAATCCTTTCTTTAAGTAGTGATTCCATAATTTTCCCCACTATTGAGGTGAGGCTGATGGTTCCGTCAAGTTACGTTGACAGCAATGCTGTCGACATCCCCAACAGCGATGTGAACAATGACGACTGCTGGCATTGTTCCCGTTGGGACAAAGTATTTTTTTGCAGGGGGCTTTGCTCCCCACACACCCCCATCTCTAAATAACCAACTCCAAGTCAGAGTTGGATCAGGATGGGGGAAAAACACTGGTAGTCACTGTGTTGGAATACAGCGGACCACCACAGCGACCTGGTGAGATTTGTCGTTGTGGTGGTCTTCACTGTAAAGTTTTCGATGTGCTAATGGCACACTGAGGCTGACTGGTCTATAGTTTCCAGCCTTCTCCCCTACTTCCACTTTTGTGAAGAGGATCTACATCTGCCCTCTTCCAGTCTGTTAGTTTTGGCAACTAAACAATTTTTCTCAACAGTTAGCATATGTAGCACACTTGAATAATGTATTACATCACAATATAGAGAATTGTTTTTCCTCCACAGGTCAAAGGTCCTAAGATTAAATCAGCTTTTTATCCATGATTTAAACTTATCATGGAAACCTTATAAATAGTAAGAATATGGAGCAATGTTTTTCTTAGTTAATAAAATAATCAATGACACAATATTGAATAAGTAGCTTAGATTGTTACACCACTTATATTGGGTTCTACTGACCATAGTAAAACTGAGGGTGTATAAATCTCCAGCATCACATACATGATCAGTGCTGTACCTCAAATATCAGAACCCAGGATATATGATGGAACAGACCTCCTCTCTCTTTCTATATGCAGTTGTTCTTGAAGAAAATGACAAAATGTCAAATTGTTCAGATATTTTTTGAACTACCATCTTATTTCATTTTTTACAAGCTTCATCCAAACTCACTCAACAGAAAATAGTGGCATGATGTTTTCAAAATGTAACAATTTGGGGTGAAAATAATATTCTCTTTAAAGTGGGTCTCCTGATTTCTAGTATTTCTTTAAGCTGAACATTTACAACTGCCACCCTGTCAGGTTGGCAGTCATGCCTGCAGCTGTCAGTTTTCCAAGATTAGGAAAGATAGTCCTGATTATACATCAGTCAGAAACCACCACCATCACTTCTTGACCTGGTGATGTCCCCCACAAAATATTATCTTCAAATGATGTCCATCACCGTTAAGTGCTTCTGGCGGAAAGGCTTTTTATATTACAGAGCACTTTTTTCTTGAATGAAGAGTCTGCACTTTCTATGAAACATGACATTCTGACACCATTTGAGGGGATTTAGAAACATTGCTTTAAGATCAAAAAGTTCAGTCGTATCTGTCCATCAGTTTGAACTTCAGTATCCCCCTTCCCATCAGCATCTTTCATTAATTCCAGTCCTGAGCCTTCTCGGCACCTCACAATGTATTCTGTTTTCTTTCTACATTATAGTATACTGCACTACCATTTTTGTTTCTTACATAAGATTTTAATAATGTTATCTGTGGTGTGGCGTCACTGTGTATAGTTTCATCACCACACATTTTCTGATTTCTTAGGCCAACAGTGTGGTGCAGCACAGAAATGGCCGGGTGGGTTTTTTACTTTCTAATACTACATGTGTAAGGACTCAGGAGTCAACTCACAACCTGCTCTTGTTCATGGGTTGGACAAAGAGTGAGCTGCAAATATAAAAATAGTGTTTATTTCAGCCACTAGTGACCAAACAAAGAAATGTCACAAGTTGGTGATTCAAACTCAATATTTACTAACATACTAAAATGCCAGCAGAATAGGCCTAACGGTCTTTCGCGTCTGCTCATTTGGTCAGCCCCCACCCTGGGAGCTGACCTTGCTGCCCCCCTCGCCTTCACTGGCTTCTCCCTTCCCAGTTCCGGATATTCTCGTTGCATTGGATTTTGCTTCCAGTACCCTTCCCCTGTACCTGTCCCACCCCCTCTTGAACCCCTCCACCGTCTCTGCCTCCACCAGCCCCCTAGGCAGCGCATTCCATGGCTCCACCACCCTCTCAGTGAAGTAGCACCTCCTCCTTTCTCCCCTGAATCTTCCCCCTCCAGCTTCCACCCATTCCCTCTAGTGGCCCCCTCCTCCTTCCTTCGAAGCACCCTGACTGTTCCTCCCCTATTTACCCCCTTCATGTACCTGAAGACCTCTATCATGTCCCCCCGGTCCCTTCTCTCTTCCAATGTGTACATGTTTAGCTCTTGAGCCTCTCCTCATAGGTGCTGTCCCCCAAGCCCCAAATCATTTTGGTTGCCCTCCTCTGGACCCTCTCCTGGAGTTTAATGTCCCTCTTTAAGTGTGGCCTCCAAAACTGCACGCAAAACTCAAGGTGCGGCCTCACCAAGAAGTTATACAGAGGGAGTATCACTTCCCTCCTTTTGGAGGTGATCCCCCTAGTGATGCATCCCAGCATCCTGTTGGCCTTGGCTGCTGCCCTCCTACAAGTCTCAGAGTTGTTCATCTTGACATCCACCACCACCCCCAGGTCCCTCTCAGCCATCAAGACTTGTAGCATTCCCTTCCCCCCAGGGTGTACACTTGGCCCGGGTTTCTGGCTCCCAGGTACAGTACCTCGCATTTCCCTGCATTGAACCTCAGCTTCCACTTTCTAGACCATCTTTCCAGAGTCTCCAGGTCCCCCTGTAGGGTCACCCTCCCCTCCTCCCCTTGCCCCAGGAGCGGTCCTGAGTTTGTATCCAGTTTATCCCTTGTTCCCTTCTCTGCTGTTGAAACCACAGCATAGCTTGCTCTCCAATTGCCATTACTTTGTGGTTGTTATTGGTTTGTGGGTCCCAGCCCCAAAACAAACATTTTTTCTCCTACTCGGGTGCAGGGTGTGTCCCTGTCTGCCACCAAAGCCCCCAACTGCCACTTCAGATCTTTTGCAGAAATAGGAAACTAATACTGCAGAAGTTTTGTAGCAACAGAGGGGATTGTCAGTATTGCAGAACTTAGAACAAAACTGCTGCAGAGAAATCACGGCCTTGTTGGTATTACTGTGGTCCTTCCTGGTGTATTAGTGGGATGGTGAACTTCCATCTTGTTTAGGGGCACCATTGCCATATTCTTATCAGGAGCTCAGTCTTCCTTCTCCTGGACCTCTTGTATCAACACACAGTAAGGTGGGGTTACTTATCCAGTCTTCCAATCTCAGCTTTTTCAGTACCATATTTTCATTAAAGGGCAAGACTGAGGCTTGGAGAGGTTGAGGCCTGTGGCTTAGTGATGCAGTCTGTGAGAGTTCATCTTACTAAGAACCCTATATAAACCATCCAACAAGCCTTCTGGGCTGGTTACATCACTTTGCACCTCCACCTCCCCCATTTTCTCCTCTACATCTCCTGATGGTGGCGTTGGGGGTCTAAAATCCTTTATACTAGGTTCACATACCTTGAAACCTTGTACAGCATGGGGGTATACAAGCTCACTGCCAAACAGCACATCGCGCAAGATTCTATACATCCTCATGGGCTGCTCCGGTGAACATTAATTTATGCATACACACTCTGTTAGCCATCTTATTTCCATACACAACACAGCCACACACCACAGGGCAGAAGGATTGGAAAATAAGGGAATTAATGCTGCCAACAGACAGGGACAAGATACAGGAATAAGAGGAAACATGAGAGGGAGAATAGGCAGAGGGAACAAAGAAGAAGAAGAGGTAATGGGACCAGGGCAACAGATTGGGGAAGTCTGGGAAGGGGACAAGGTAATGGGGGCAGGCTGGAATAAGGGTCAGTGGAGGGGAGGTGGGAAAAGGAATCAGGGAAGGGGGAACAGAAATCACAGGGGAGGAAGGATCGTGGGATGTAATAACTGTGGAGGCGCAGTATTCATGGACACCCTGTGCAGGACGGGGGAGGTGCCCAGTCTGTATAAGGATGGAGAGGCTAGAGAAAGAAGTACTAAGGCTAATGGGGGAAGTGTCAAAGATGATGAAGGGGCATATTAGGTCGGGAGGAGAAGGGAATGTGGAAAGCACAAAAGACGTCCAGGAAAAGAAAAAAGATGGGGGAGATAAGAGAAATGGGGTGGTCAGGACAATGGGACAGGGAGGGTGACACAGGTATGGGAAGCAAATGCGCAAGGAGAATAAGAGAAGGAGTATAGGGAGGAGGTAACACAGTAAGCTGAAATGGGGGCCGACCTCTAACAGAGGGGTCAGTAGAGGGGAAGGAGGAAGGGGAAGCACGGTCCATGGGTACAAAGAATAAAATGGCTGGGGAGGGTGATAGAGAAATAGGTGAACCGGGGCAAGAAGAGTTGAGTACAACGGAGAACACAGGGGGAGAAACAGCGACAATAGGAGGGAACATTGGAGGATGAAGGAGAGGAGAAGGGGGAAGATGAGGAGGGGAAGAAGGGAGGTATCTTAGTGTTGGGGGACTCGATACTAAGAGGGGTCAGGTGGGGCAGCAAAGGGGAGAGGCACAGTAGAATATGGGTGGAAGTCATGCCAGGAGTGAAGGCAGAAAGGGTGGGGCAATCTATGCTATGGTATGCAAGCAGGGGAAGGGAAAGGCCTCACCTAATAATACACCTGGGGATGAATGACCTGGGTAATGGGACAGTAGGGGAGGTAAAGAGGAGGTTTGAGGAACTGGGACCTCTGTGTGAGGGAGTGAGCAGATCTGTCACCTTCTCAGAGGCACTTCCAGTTCCCAGGGCAAGTATGGCAAGAAAAGTTTAGAGAATGGCTGGGGACCTGGTGTTGGGAAAAGGGCTACGGGCTGGTAGGAGGGTTGGGGAGATCTGGGAGAACAGCAGTCTGTGTGCAAAAGATAGACTGCACCTAAAGGAGGAGGGGGAAAAATGTACTGAAGGCAAGGATAGGGAAGCACATTGAGGAGCATTTAAACTAGGAAGAGGGGTAGCAGAATGGATAGAGGAGTTCAGAGGCCTAGTCATGTGAAACCAAATGTGCTTACCCCCTGTTATAGCAAGGTAAGGAGGAAGGCAGCTACAAAGGGAGCAGACAAAAGGGGAAAGAGATGGGGGGGAGGATAGAGACAAGGGTTGGAGGGTGGTAACACTAAATGATTGGAGTCTGGGGAATAAGGGGGTGGAACTACAGGCTCTCCTGGAGGAGAAGGGAGTGGACTTGGCGGCTGTAACCGAGACACGGGCCACCCAAATCCACGACTGGGACATGATGATTCCAGGGTACAGTTTACACCAGAAGGATAGGGAAAAAAGGAAGGGAAGGGGTGGTGGTGCTGTACATAAAGGAGGGATTAAAATGTCTAAGGGAGGAGAGAGACGAGGGGGGATACAGAATCACTGTGGGTGCAACTACAGGATCACAAAAATAGGTCACTAAGACTGGGGCTGGTGTACAGGCCACCCTCTCAATCTGAAGGGATGGACTGGGTACTGGCAGAACAGATCTGGAGGAACTGCGGGAAGGGGGGGGATGGTGATAGTAGGGGACTTCAACCTGCCGGAGGTGGAGTGGGACACACCTACCACAAAGAACAGAAGGAAGCAGGTAATGCTGGATGCCTTCTAGGAAAGCTTTCTAGTACAGTTGGTCAAGGAACCAACTAGGGAAAGGAACACCCTTTACCTTGTACTTATAAACGGGCAGTGGTTGAGGGATGTGAGGCAGGAGGAACCACTGGGGGGGGGAAGTGACCACCGGACAGTATAGTTCCAGTTACAGATGGCTAAAGAGAGGCGGGGCATCTGACACAAGGGTGCTGGATTTCAGGAATGCCAACTTTAAGATGATGAGGGAAGTGGTACAGGGGTTCCTGTGCAAAATTCAACTGGGTATGGACATGCAATAAAGGTGAGAACTGATAAGACAGGGGATAGTGGAGGCAACAGAAACTTGCTGTAGGGCACAGACTAAGAAGGCTAGGGGAAAGAAGCCCAGCTGGATAAGCAAAGGGGTGTTTAGAAAGTGTGAGGAGGAAAGGGCAGCTTACAAGAGATACAGAAAATCGGGGAGGGAAGAGGATAGGGAGGAATATCTGCAAGAGGCAAAGGAAGTGACCAGAAGGGTAAGGGCAGCCAAGGTGGCAAGAGAACTCAGGCTGGTGCAGGGCATAAAAAGAGGGGAAAAAGACTTCTTTAGGTACACTGGGGAGAAAATAAACTGTATGGACCAAATTGTAAGAATTAAGAAGGAGAGGGGATAGGTGGAAGAGGGGGTGAAAATGTAGAAGTGCTCAACGACTACTTCTGTTCAGTCTTTATGAAAGAAAGGGAGGGGGCACTATTCATAGTAGGAGTGAGGATAGAAACAGATGGGGGGATGATGGACAATGAAATTACAGTGGGGGGGTGCTGGAGGGGTTGAGGGCACTGAGGATGGACAAGGCACCAGGACCAGATGGAGTACATCCAAGAGTGCTGAAGGAGCTGGCAGAGGCCCTGGCAGGACCCTTGGCATAATTATTTAATTCATTTCTAGACACAGGATGCATACCCCATGACTGGAGACTGGCTCACATGTTTTTTTCCACAAGAGTGGACCCAAGGACGAACTGGGGAAATAAAGGCTAATAAGTCTAATGTCCATAGTGAGGAAGCTAATGGAGACTATCCTAAAGGAGAGGCTATTGGCATTACAGGAGGTGAAAGGGGTGCAGGATGGGAGGCAGCATGGCTTTGTCAAGGGCAATTCATGGCAGACCAGCCTGATGGAATACTATGACTGAGTGACTAGGCAAATTGACAGGGACCATGCAGTGGATGTCCTGTACCTAGACATCAGTAAGGCCTTCAATTCAGTACTACATGGGAGACTTGAAATCAAGCTACGGGGCACAGGGACAGGAGCAAAACTGGGGGGCGGGTGGAGAACTGGATAAAAGACAGGCAGCAGAGGGTGGTGGTAGGTGGGGAATACTCACCCCCTAAGCCTGTGACAAGTGGTGTTCCACAGGGGTCGGTGTTGGACCCAGTGCTGTTTGGCATATTTATTGCAGACATCTCGGAGGGCATCAGCAGCAAAATCAGCTTATTTGCGGATGACACCAAGATGGGAGTGGTGGTGGATGACCAGGTTGGGTGGCGGGGGCTACAGGAGGATCTGGCAAGGCTAGAGGCATAGTCTGACAAATGGCAGCTGGGGTTCAATGCAAAAAAAATGCAGGGTACTGCACTTCTAAACAAAAAATCCATCTGCGGGGGGAGAGGTGCGGCTGGACTGAGGTAACAGAAGAAGAGAATGGTCTGAGAGTGCTCATCACGAGAGCAATGAACAATTCCGCACAATGTGGAAGAGCAGCAGCAATGGCCAACAAAATGCTGGGGTGCATTGCAAGGGGCATTACCTTGAGAAGAGGGGAGGTTATTCTACCGTTCTACAGATCGTTGGTTAAACCCACCTGGAATACTGCATGCAGTACTGGCAGCTGTACCTACAAAAGAACATTAGGCTGCTGGAGGGGGTGTAGTGTAGGGTAGCAAAGATGATTCAGGGCCTGGGGGAATTGCCATATGAGGTCAGACTAAGAGACTTAAACATGTACACACTGGAGGAGAGGAGGGACAGGGGGACATGATTTGAGACCTTCAAATACATGAAGGGGATAATCAAAACAGACACAGAGGGTCTATTCAGGAGGAGGGTGGGGAGAGACACTAGGGGCCGTGACATGAGATTGGAGGGGGGTAGATTCAGGAGGGAGGTGAGGAGGCATTTCTTTACGGAGAGGGTGGTGGCACAATGGAACGCATCACCTGGATGAGGGGGTGGCATGTAACACAGTGGAATGCTTCAAGAAGGGGTGTGACAGGGCAAAGGGGAGGGTAAAGGGATGAAAGGGGAGTGGGGGTGGGACAGTTGCTGAATAGGGAGCTAGCTGCAATCTCAAGCAGCCTAGATAGATCAGGATGGCCTTTTGCTGCTGGCAACTTTCATATGTTCGTGAAAATGTTTTCAGAATACAAATGTTTTTAGAGGGCTGGTCTGGTAGTAAGGTGGTAGAGCTACCTCTGGCTATGCCAGTGACCTGGGTGTGGTCCCCGAGGACAAAACTGAGGAAACTCCTCTGACCACAGTTGGGTGATGGCACCATCCCCCACAGGCCCTGTGACAGTGAAGAGGCACCTCTGACCACAGCTGGAGGATTGTACCATCTCCCACAGTCTCCACACCAGTGACTAGGCACCTCTGACCACAGCTGGAGGATTGTACCATTTCCCACAGTCTCCACACCAGTGACTAGGCACCTCTGACCACAGCTGGAGGATTGTACCATCTCCCACAGTCTCCATACCAGTGACTAGGCACCTCTGACCACAGCTCGAGGATTGTACCATCTCCCACAGTCTCCACACCAGTGACTAGGCACCTCTGACCACTGTTGGAGGATGGCACTGTCCCCCACAGGCTCCACACCAGTGACTAGGCAGCACTGGCCAGGTCCTGTGACAAAGAACACCCAGAGTGAAAGTAAGGCCGAGGGATGTCAGGTGACAAAGCTTGGGCAACCAGTCCAGATGGGGGCAGGTTAGCCAAGAAGGAGAAAATTAGTAGATTAAGAAAAGTTGCAAATGTTTCTAGATGATACCTTTTTGAGACTGATAGACTATTTTGTATATACCCATATAATTCTAAGGTAAAACACCTTAACACCTTCTCTGCCTTACACTACTTTAAATAAAAAATATATTTTGGGGGGAAGGGCAGGTGGGGGTGAAGCTAGCAGCCTAGACAGCAGCAGCAAATTTCTGGATCTCCTGATCAAAGCCCTTTAAATTGATTAAAATAACCATATTTTTAATTTACTCCAGTTGAAACTATACTCCAGTCGATAAAGGAACATTTGTTGCTCATCTGGATATAAAATTGAGTGGAAATGGTGTGTCCTAAAACAAACAAGCAGGACTTTTTCCAGTCACATACCTCAGCCACCAGATAGTCCTATTATGCAGACAGTACTCCCCTACCGACAAGTGCACCTGTGGCGTCGGGTCTTATTATGCCTCTGGGCAGTCCGGTATAGAAAAATACCGCCCACCCTGTTGGGTATTATTCCTTGCATATTAGGTGGATACACACTGCATTATTTCACAAATTACTAGAATAGATTTATGGGTGACATGTCCTTTCAGCTCCAATACCTCCATAGTATAAATCACAGAATAAAAATTGTTACTGAGTTTCAAAACATACAACGCTATGCAATAAAACTCAACAGTTTGTAATAAGGCATTCTCTACATGTGGTATGTCACTTTGGTTTAATTGATGAAATCATTCTTTAAAAAACATGCAGTGAAGTAATGAGGCGGAGGATGGTGTGATGGGTGCTGTAAGAGTGGGGGTAAGGTGGTTGAGTGGTTGATTTACTGATATTTTTCATACTGGTATGGTTGGGGGAGGGGTACAGGATGGGAGCTTTGATGGTGAGAAAGGCTACTTTTACTTTATTGTGGTAGGAGAGGTTGGAAGGATGGCGGGATGGATGTTATGGGGGAGGGTGTTTGTTTTTTAAAAACAATACTCTGCAAAGTGGCCCTTCCCTGATGACGTGTCACTTCATGCAGTATTTTGCATGAAAATTAACAACTTCCTGGAGAAAAAACATGCAAAGTGTATACCTTGTGAAGGAAGTACCCACTTCACTGTTTTTTTTTTCATTCAAGTGCCAACTTTGCATCTGTAACTATGCAAAGAACTCTGACAAGTGCAGAAACATTGCAAATGTTCCATCAAACAACATTTCTTCACTTTGTACATCATTAAATGCCTGCACTGACGTAGATCCCAGAGTGTGGATACACCTGGAGTGGATATGATTCAGCTTCACTGAGGATGCAACAGTGGTAAACTGAAATGTTGCAGATCTTTTCTGTCCTGATGCTACCTACCACCTGTAGCATTTCCATGTCAGGGAATGGGTTGGATCCTGTTTTAAAAAGGCAGGAAAACCCACAGAGCTGCTCTCCTGTCCGCTGACTCCACTAAGTTTTACAACAGCAGGACTACCCATGGAGCTGTTCCCCTGTCCACCCAACAACACTTAGTTTTGAAATGGCAGGAACACCTGTGGAGCTGTTCCCCTGTCTACCTGACTCCACTCAGTTTTGCAAAAGAAGGACTGCCTGTGGAGCTGCTCCCCTGTCCACCTGACTCCACTAAGTTTTGCAATGGTAGGACTGTGTGCACAGCTGCTCCCCTGTCCGCCTGACTCCACTAAGTTTTGCAGTGGTAGGACCACCCATGGAGCTGCTCCCCTTTCTGCCTGACTCCACTAAGTTTTGCAATGCAGAACAGCCCACAGAGCTGCTCCCCTGTCTGCCAAACTCGACTACTTTTTGCAATGGCAGAACCGCCCGAGGAGCTGCTTCCCTGTCTGCCCAACTCCACTAAGTTTTGCAACAGAAGAACCACTTGCAGAGCTGCTCCCCTGTCCACCTGACTCTATTAATTTTTTGCAATGGCAGGACCACCTGTGGAGCGCCTCCCCTATCCACCTGACTCCACTATGTTTGACAACAGCAAGATGGCCCGCGGATGGGCTCCCCTGTCCACTCAACTACACTAAGTTTTGCGATGGCAGGACCACCCATGGAGCTGCTCCACTGTCCACCAGACTGCACTAAGTTTTGCAATGGCAGGACCATCCTCGGAGGTGCTCCCGTCTGCCCAATTTCACTAAGTTTTGCAATGGCAGGACTGCCTGCGGAGCTGCTCCCCTATCCACCCGACTCCAGTAAGTTTTGCAACGCAGGACTGCTCGCAGAGCTGCTCCCCTGTCCACCTGACTCCACTAAGTTTTGCAGCAGCATGACCACCCATGGAGGTGCTCTCCTGTCCACTCAACTCCACAAAGTTTTGCAACAGCAGGACCACCCATGGAGCTGCTCTACTGTCTGCTCCCCTGTCCACCTGACTCCAGTAAGTTTTGCAATAGCAGGACCACGTGCAGAGCTGCTCCCCCGTCTGCCAGACTCCACTAAGTTTTGTAATAGAAACATAGAAACATAGACTTTGACGGCAGATAAGGACCCCTTGGCCCACCCAGTCTGCCCATTTTCCTACCTACTGGATAAACTGCAGATTCTGGTTAACCAACAGCCTACTTCCTGCAACCTCCCACTATAATTGCCTTGTGTCTGTCCCATGCATGTTTGAATTCCCTCACTGTTTTAGACCCAACGACCTCCTCAGGAAGGCTGTTCCATGTATCCATCACTCTCTCCGTGAAAAAAAATTTCCTCACATTACCCCTGAGCCATCCCCCCTCTATCTTTAAATTGTGCCCCCTTGTTCTTACACATCTCTTTTTCTGAAAGATGCTACCCTCCTGGACTTTGTTGATTCCCTTGAGGTACTTGAACGTTTCTATCATGTCCACAATGCCCTCCTTTCATCAAGAGTATACATATTAAGCTCTCTCAGTCTCTATTCATATCGTTTCTGCTGCAGACCCTGCACCATTTTAGTTGCCTTCCTCTGGGACTGCTTCCATCCTGTCTATGTCCTTGCGTAGATGAGGTCTCCAAAACTGCACACAGTACTCGAGATGGGGTCTCACCAACTGTCTGTATAGAGGGATAACCACTTCCCTTTTTCTACTTGTGATGCCCCTTCCTATGCATCCCAGTATCCCCCTGGCTCTTCTTACCTACTTTTCACATTGCTTACACCTTTAGGTCATCTGGTATGACTACTCCCAGGTCCCTTTCCATTTTTGTTGTGTTAGTACCTCCCCTGCTATTGCATCCTCTTCTCCTGGGTTTTTGTTTCCCAGGTGCATTACTTTGCACTTCTTTGCATTGAATCTAATTTCCCATATGTCTGACCATTCCTCCAACCTTGCCAAGTCCCTTCTCATCTTTTCTACACCCTCTTGTGTATCAACTCTGTTACAGATCTTTGTGTCATCTGCAAAGAGGCATACCTTTCCCTCTAGACCCTCTGCAATGTCACCTATGAAGATGTTAAAGAGGACTGGACCCAGTACTGAGCCCTGAGGTACTCCACTAGTAACCCCCCCTTTCTTCAGAATGTGTTCCATTCACTATTACCTTCTGTGTCCTGTTGTGCATCCAGTTTGCTACCCAGGCTACCACCCTGGGACCCACTCCCAGGCTGGCTGACTTGATTATTAATCTTTTGTGTGGGACTGTGTCAAATGCCTTGCTAAAGTCTAGGTAGGCCATATCCACAGCCCCTCCCTGGTCTATTACTTTGGTCACCCAGTCAAAGAAATCAATTAGATTTGTCTGACATGACCTTCCTGCTGTAAATCCATGCTGCTTTGGGTCCTGTGCCCCGCTGGCCTCTAGGTACTCAACAATTCTTTCTTTCAGAAGTGATTCCATCATTTTCCCTACCACTGAGGTCAAACTTACAGGTCTGTAGTTTCCTGCTTCTGCCTTGCTCCCACTTTTGTGAAGGGGAATCACATCTGCCCTCCTCCAGTCCTCAGGTACTGTCCCATCCTGCCATGATTTGTTAAAAAGCGTGGTCAGTGGTGTCACTAGGTCCTCCCTTAGTTCTTTTAGGATTCTGGGGTGAATCCCGTCAGGCCCCATTGCTTTGTCCACCTTGAGTTTTAGGAGTTCTTTCAGGACTCTTTCTTCTGTGAATGGACTGGTGTCAACCCCCCTACCCAGAGTGCTTCTATTGTCTGGTTTAGGTAACTCCTCCTCATCTTCTTTTGTGAATACTGAGCAAAAGTATTCATTCAGTATCTCTGCCTTTTCACTGTCTCCCTCTGCCCACCTCCCTCTCCTTTATTAATCTTCACTATCCCTCCCTTAACCTTTCTATGCTCCCTAATGTACCTATAAAAGGTTGTATCCCCCTTCTTAACTGAGTTGGCTATTTTTTCCTCGGTTTGGGCCTTTGCTAGTCTGACTGCCTTCCCCACTTCTTTTGATACAGTTCCCTGTCGTGCTCCTTCTGTGATTCCTTATACTTTTTGAATGCAGCCTTTTTCTCCTTAACATTCCCTGCCACCTCTTTTGAGAACCATAGTGGTTTTTTACTCCTCTTTGTTTTATTTATTTGTTTCACACCAAGGCTTGTTGCCTCTATGATGGTAGTTTTGATTTTTCTCCATTGTTCTTCCACCCATCCTTTTTGGTCATTTGCTAGTGCATTCTTCAGGTATTCACCCATTTTGCCAAAGTCAGCCCTTCTAAAGTCCAGTATCCTTGTTTTTGTATGGCTTATCTCCATGGTTGTGCTCATCGTGAAGCGCACTGTGCAGTGGTCACTTGTCCCCAGATGTCTACTGACTTCTAAATTTGTGATCCTCTCTCCATTTGAGAGTACCATGTCTAGTATTGCTCCCTCCCGAGTGGGTTCCAACACTAGCTGTCTAAGGCCTGCCTCCTGCAGGGCATTGAGAATGACCCTGCTCTTGGTTGTGGCTGCAGTACATGTTATCCAGTTAACATCTGGCATATTCAGGTCCCCCATCAACAGTATCTCCCCTTTTTCAGCCATTTTGAGAATGTCCTCTATCATTTTGTTGTCCATTTCCTCCCCTTGAGACGGGGGTCTATATACAACTCCTGTTCAGATTGTGATGCCATTCCCTGTCTCCACAAAGTTTTGCAACAGCAGGACCACCTATCGATCTGCTCTACTGTCTGTTTGACTCCTCTAAGTTTTGCAATGGCAGGATCACCCGCAGAGCTTTTGCCCTTTCCACCTGACTCCAGTAAGTTTTGCAATGGCAGGACCACGTGCAGAGCTGCACCCCTGTCCACCAGACTTCACTAAGCTTTGCAATGGCAGGACCACCCATGGAGCTGCTTCCCTGTCCACCCGACTCCACTAAGTTTTGCAATGGCAGGATCAACCATGGAGCTGGTCCCCTATCCACCCGACTCCACTAAGTTTTGTAACACAGAATGGCCCACAGAGCTGCTCCCCTGTCCTCCCACCTCCATTAAGTTTTGCAATGGCAGGACCGCCTGCGGAGCTGCTTCCCTGTCCGCCTGAGTCCACTATGTTTTTGCAACGCAGGACTGCCCGCAGCGCTGCTCCCCTGTCCACCCAACTCCACTAAGTTTTGCAATGGCAGGACTGCCTGAAGAGCTGCTCCCCTGTCTGCCCGACTCCACTACATTTTGCAACAGCAGGACACTCACGGAGGTGTCCCCTGTCCACTGGACTACAATAAGTTTTGCAATGGCAGGACCAACCATAAAGCTGCTCCATTGTTCACCTGACTCCACTAAATTTTGCAATGGCAGGACCATCTGCGGAGGTGCTCCCCTGTCCGCCTGACTCCACTATGTTTTGCAATGGCAGGACCTCTTGCAGAGCTGCTCCTCTGTCTGCCCAACTCCACTAAGTTTTGCAACAGCAGGACCACCTGTGGAGCTGCTCCCCTGTCTGCCCGACTCCACTAAGTTTTGCAATGGCAGGACCACCCATGGAGCTGTTCCCCATCCACCCGACTCCACTAAGCTTTGCAATGCAGGACCGCCAGCAGAGCTGCTCCCTTGTCCGCCTGACACCACTAAGTTTTGCAACAGCAGGACTGCCCACAGAGGTGCTTCCCTGTCCACTCAGCTCCACAAAGTTTTGCAATGGCAGGACCACCCACAGAGCTGCTCCTCTGTCCACCAGACTCCAGTAAGGTTTCAAATGGCAGGACCACCAGCAGAGCTGCTCCCCTGTCTGCCTGACTCCATTAAGTTTTACAACAGCAGGACTGCCCACAGAGCTTCTCCCCGTCCAACTTTCTTCACTAAGTTTTGCAATGGCAGGACCACCCACGGAGCTGCTCCCCTATCCGTCCGACTCCAATAAGTTTTGCAATGGTAGGACTGCCTGCAGAGCTGATCCCCTGTCTGCCCGACTCCACTAAGGTATGCCCAGGATGCCGCTTAGACCACACTTCTTGTTTTGACTTTTGATTTGAACCTGGTGCCATTTTCACAAACAGCCCTGCTGGTTCTGGTTTATTAACTTACTGAGTTCCTTAACTGCATTTCTAACTAGTGAGCCTAGCTGACTTTATCTTAATGAATAGTCAGTCTTCTTAATTTAATTAAGTCTTTATTAGTGAACTCTAAGGCTTGGATATTTGTACATTTTATTTTGTCCATTTCCTGGAGCTCCCCTTCCCTCCAAGAGTGGCTTGAATTGGACTGTCTTTAATTAATCTGAACTTGAGCTGTTCTTAATCTGCCTTTTGGTTGCTGTATTTATTTGAGTTATAGTAGTTATTTTTCAGAAACTGGCAGCTTGCTGAAGCAAGGCTAAATCTATTTCAGTAAAGGGGATAAAGTTACCGGTAACCTTTACCACAGCTCACCTCAGAGGGAGGAGTGTTCTATAAATCATTACAGCAGCTGGCTTAAGCACGACCCTTATTCTTAAAATTATTGTATTATTTTAATTCACTGTAGAGCACTGTACCATCTTTAGGAATTAAATTGATTGGTATGATTTATTTTAGGCAGTGTACATTTTCTGCATGATATACTGTGTAATGTTTCACTTTACTTGTCCTCTCTCTTAATTTGTCTTTCTCTCTCTCTCTAATGCTCTCTCCCTCTCTCACTTCTTCTCCCGGCTCCCCTTTCCTGCTCTTCCCCCCTTCCATTATTACAGATTCTGTCCTGCTCCTTCCTTTGTTATTCCTTAGCCTCTGACCTTATTTATTTATCTGTTATCCCTCTTCTTTTCCAGTTTTGCAAAGGCAGGACAGCCCACGGAGCTGTTCCCCTGTCCACTGAACTCCATTAAGTTTGCAACAGCAGAACCGCCCATGGAACTGCTCCCCTGTCCACCTGACTCCACTACATTTTGCAATGGCAGGACCGTCTGCAGAGCTGTTCTCCTGTCTGCCCGACTCCACTAAGGTTTAAAACGGCAGGGTCATCTATGGACCTACTCCCCTGTCCACCCGACTCAACTAAATTTTGCAATGGCAGGCCCAACGAGAAGCTGCTCCTCTGTCCACACAACTCCACTACATTTTGCAACAGCAGAACCACCTGTGGAGCTGCTCCCCTGTCTGCCTGACTCCACTAAGTTTTGCAACAGCAGGATCCCACATGGAGGTGCTCCCCTGTCCACTCGACTCCACTAAGTTTTGCAATGGCAGGACCACTAATGGAGCTGCTCCACTGTCTGCCCGAGTCCACTAAGGTTTGCAATGGCAGGACCGTCCATGGAGGCGTTCCCCTGTCCTCCCAACTCCACTTAGTTTTGCAATTTTAGTTATTTAACCAGGAGTAGCACACTAAGCTGAAAGCTTTTGTACAGGAGCGACCTGGAAGCACAGGGAAGTTAAGTGACTTGCTCAGGTTCACACAGTATACAAGTGGAAGCTGTAGGATTCAAACCCAGGTATGGTCTGCTGGATGTCACCAGATTTGTAGCTCAAAGCCTTAAACCACTGTACTATACTGCCTCCCTATGGCAGGCAATGGTAGGACCACTTGTGGAGCTGCTCCCCTGTCTGCCTGACTCCACAAAGTTTTGCAATGGCAGGACCACCCATGGAGCTGCTCCCCTATTTGCCTGACTCCACTGAGTTTTGCAACACAGGACCACCCGTGGAGCTGCTCCCCTGTCCACCCAACTCCACTAAGTTTTGCAATGACAGGACTGCCTGCGGAGCTGTTCCCCTGTCCGCATGACTCCAATAAGTTTTGTAACAGCAGGACAATCCATGGAGCTGCTCCCCTGTCCACCTGACTCCATTAAGTTTTGCAATGGCAGGACCACCCACGGAGATGCTCCTTGTCTGCCTGACTCGACTAAGTTTTGAAACAGCAGGACTGCCTGAGGAGGTGCTCCCTTGCCCACTGGACTACAATAAGTTTTGCAATAGCAGGACCAACCATGGAGCTGCTCCTTTGTCCACCTTACTCCACTAAGTTTTGCAAAAAAAGGCAGAACTGTCTGCAGAGGTACTCCCCTGTCCGCCCGACTCCAGTAAGTTTTGCAATGGTAGGACTGCCTGCAGAGCTACTTCTCTGTCCACCTGACTCCACTAAGTTTTGCAATGGCAGGACCACCCATGGAGGTGCTCCCCTATCCATCCGACTCCACTAAGTTTTGCAACGCAGGACCGCCTGTAGAGGTGCTCCCCTGTCCACTTGACTCCAGTAAGTTTTGCAATGGCAGGACCACCCACCGAGCTGCTCCACTGTCCACTAGACTCCACTAAGGTTTGCAATGGCAGGACCGTCCATAGAGCTGCTCCCCTGTCCAGCTGACTCCATTATGTTTTGCAATGGCAGGACTGCTGCAGAGCTGCTCCCCTGTCTGCCCGACTCCACTAAGGTTTAAAACGGCAGAACCACCTGCGGACCTACTCCCCTGTCCACCCGACTCAACTAAATTTTGCAATGGCAGGACCACCTGTGGAGCTGCTCCCCTGTCTGACTGACTCCACTAAGTTTTGCAACAGCAGGATCCCACACGGAGGTGCTCCCCTGTCCACTCGACTCCACTAAGTTTTGCAATGGCAGGACCACCCACAGAGCTGCTCCACTGTCCGCCCGAGTCCACTAAGGTTTGCAATGGCAGGACCATCCACTGAGGTGCTCCCCTGTCCTCCCAACTCCACTTAGTTTTGCAATGGTAGGACCACCTGCGGAGCTGCTCACCTGTCTGCCTGACTTCACAAAGTTTTGCAATTGCAGGACCACCCATGGAGCTGCTCCCCTATTTGCCTGACTCCACTAAGTTTTGCAACACAGGACCGCACATGGAGCTGCTCCCCTGTCCACCCAACTCCACTAAGTTTTGCAATGACAGGACTGCCTGCAGAGATGTTCCCCTGTCTGCTTGACTCCAATAAGTTTTGCAACAGCAGGAGCACCCATGGAGCTGTTCCTCTGTCCACCTGACTCCATTAAGTTTTGCAATGGCAGGACCACCCATGGAGATGCTCCCTATCTGCCTGACTCTACTAAGCTTTGCAACAGCAGGACCGCCCACGGAGGTGCTTCCCTGTCCACTCGACTCCAGTAAGTTTTGCAATGGCAGGACTACCCATGGAGATGCTCCCTGTCTGCCTGACTCTACTAAGTTTTTCAACAGCAGGACCACCCAAGGAGCTGCTCCACTGTCCACCTGACTCCACTAAGGTTTACAATGGCAGGACCATCCATGGAGGTGCTCCCCTGTCTGCCCATCTCCACTTAGTTTTGCAATGGTAGGACCACCTGCAGAGCTGCTTCCCTATCCGCCCGACTACACAAAGTTTTGCAATGGCAAGACTACGCATGGAGCTGCTCCCCTATTCACCTGACTCCACTAAGTTTTGCAATGGCAGGACTGTCTGCGGAGGTTCTCCCCTGTCCGCCTGACTCCACTATGTTTTGCAACAGCAGGATCACCTGCAGAGGTGCTCCCCTGCCCACTGGACTACAATAAGTTTTGCAATGGCAGGACCAACCATGGAGCTGCTCCATTGTCCACCCTACTCCACTAAGTTTTGCAATGGCAGAACCGTCTGCAGAGGTGCTCCCCTGTCTGCCTGACTCCACTAAGTTCTGCAACAGTAGGACTGCCTGCAGAGCTACTTCTCTGTCCACCTGACTCCACTAAGTTTTGCAATGGCAGGATCACCCATGGAGGTGCTCCTCTATTCATCCTACTCCACTAAGTTTTGCAACGCAGGACCAACCACGGAGCTGCTCTCTTGTCCACCTGACTCCACTAAGTTTTGCAACAGCAGGACTGCCCGTAGAGGTGCTCCCTTGTCCACTTGACTACAGTAAGTTTTGCAATGGCAGGACCACCCACGTAGCTGCTCCACTGTCCGCCTGACTCCACTAAGGTTTGCAATGGCAGGACCATCCATGGAGGTGTTCCCCCTGTCCGCCCGTCTCCACTTAGTTTTGCAACAGTAGGACCACCTGCAGAGCTGCTCCCCTATCCACCGACTCCACAAAGATTTGCAACAGCAGGACCACCCATGGAGCTGCTCCCTTGTCCTCCCAACTCCACTAAGTTTTGCAATGGCAGGCCCACCCATGGAGCTGCTCCCTGTTCACCTGACTCCACTAAGTTTTGCAACAGCAGGACCGCCCACGGAGGTGCTACCCTGTCCACTCAATTCCACTATGTTTTGAAATGGAAGGACCACCCACGGAGCCACTCCACTGTCAGCCTGACTCCACTAAGTTTTGCAATGGCAGGACCACCCAAAGAGCTGCTTCCCTCTCTGCCCTACTCCACTATGTTTTGGAACAGCAGGACTGTTCACAGAGATGCTACTCTGTCCACTGGACTACAATCAGTTTTGCAATGGTAGGACCACCTGCAGAGCTGCTCCTCTGTCCACCTGACTCCACTAAGTTTTGCAATGGCATGACCACCTGTGGAGCTGCTCCCCTATCCACCAAACTCCACTAAGTTTTGCAACGCAGGACCACCCTCGGAGCTGCTCCCCTGTCCACCTGATTCAACTAAGTTTTGCAACAGCAGGACCTCCCACGGAGGTGCTCCCCTGTCCACTCAACTCCAGTAAGTTTTGCAGTGGCAGGACCTCCCATGGAGCTGCTCCACTGTCCAACCGACTCCACTAAGGTTTGCAATGGCAGGACTGTCCATGGAGGTGCTCCCCTATGCACCCATCCCCACTTAGTTTTGCAACGGTAGAACCGCTTGCGGAGCTGCTCTCCTGTCCGCCTGACTCCACAAAGTTTTGCCATGGCAAGACTACCCATGGAGCTGCTCCCCTATTCACCTGACTCCACTAAGTTTTGCAATGGCAGGACCACCCACAGAGCTGCTCCTGTCTGCTTGACTCCTGTAAGTTTTGCAATGGCAGGATCACCCGCAGAGCTGCTCCCCTGTCCACCTGACTCCAGTAAGTTTTGTAATGGCAGGATCACCCGCAGAACTGCTCCCCTGTCTGCCTGACTCCACTAAGTTTTGCAACAGCAGGACTGCCCACAGAACTTCTCCCTGTCCAACCTTCTTCACTAAGTTTTGCAATGGAAGGTTCACCCGTGGAGCTGCTCCCCTGTCTGTCCGACACCACTAAGTTTTGTAACAACAGGACCGACCACAGAGCTGCTCCTCTGTCTGCCTGACTCCACTAAGGTACGCCCAGGATGCCGCTGAGACCACACACTTCTTAGTTTGTCTTTTGATTTGAACCTGGTGCTATTTTTAGAAACAGCCCTGCCGGCTCCAGTTTCTTAACTTACTGAGTTACTTATCTGCATTTCTAACTAGTGAGCCTAGCTGACTTTATCCACTAAGTTTTGCAATGGCAGAACCATCCGCAGAGCTGCTCCTCTGTCTGTCCGACTCCACTGAGTTTTGCAATGGCTGGACTGCCACAGAGCTACTCCCCTATCCACCTGACTCCACTAAGTTTTGCAACAGCTGGACCACCTGTGGAGCTGCTCCCCTATCCACCGAACTCCACTAAGTTTTGCAACGCAGAACCACCCTCGGAGCTGCTCCCCTGTCCACCTGATTCCACTAAGTTTTGCAACAGCAGGACCTCCCTCAGAGGTGCTCCCCTGTCCACTCGAATCCACTAAGTTTTGCAATGGTAGGACCACCCATGGAGCTGCTCCACTGTCCGCCCGACTCCACTAGGTTTGCAATGGCAGGACCGTCCATGGAGGTGCTCCCCTGTGTGCCCATCTCCACTTAGTTTTGCAATGGTAGGACCGCATGCGGAACTGCTCCCTGTCCGCCTGACTCCACAAAGATTTGCAATGGCAAGACTACCCGTGGAGCTGCTCCCCTATTCACCTGACTCCACTAAGTTTTGCAATGGGAGGACCACCCACAGAGCTGCTCCTGTCCACTTGACTCCTGTAAGTTTTGCAATGGCAGGATCACCCTCAGAGCTGCTCCCCTGTCTGTCTGACTCCACTAAGTTTTGCAACAGCAGGACTGCCCACAGAACTTCTCCCCGTCCAACCTTCTTCACTAAGTTTTGCAATGGAAGGTTCACCCGTGGAGCTGCTCCCCTATCCGTCTGACACCACTAAGTTTTGCAACAGCAGGACCGACCACAGAGCTGCTCCTCTGTCTCCTGACTCCACTAAGGTATGCCCAGGATGCCGCTGGGACCACACTTCTTTGTTTGTCTTTTGATTTGAACCTGGTGCTATTTTTAGAAACAGCCCTGCTGGCTCCAGTTTCTTAACTTACTGAGTTACTTATCTGCATTTCTAACTAGTAAGCCTAGCTGACTTTATCCACTAAGTTTTGCAATGGCAGAACCATCTGCGGAGCTGCTCCTCTGTCTGTCCGACTCCACTGAGTTTTGCAATGGCTGGACTGCCACGGAGCTACTCCCCTATCCACCTGACTCCACTAAGTTTTGCAAAAGCTGGACCACCTGTGGAGCTGCTCCCCTGTCTACTGGAGTCCACTAAGTTTTGAAAAGGTATGACCTCCCATGGAGCTGCTCCCCTGGCCACCCGACTGCATTATGATTTGCAATGGCAGGACCTCTCACGGAGCTGCTTCCCTATCCACCCGACTCCACTAAATTTTGCAATGGCAGGACTGTCCTTGGAGCAGCTCCCCTCTCTGCCCATCTCCTCTAAGTTTTGCAACAGCCGGACTACCCATGGAGCTGCTCCCCTGTCCGCCCGACTGCACTAAGTTTTGCAATGGCAGGACCACCAGTAGAGCTGCTCCCCTACCTTCCCTCTTTCATTATTCCAGAGCCTGTCCTACTCCTTCCTTTGTTATTCCTTAGCTTCTGGCCTTATTTATTTATCTGTTACTCCTCTTCTTTTCCAGTTTTGCAACAGCTGGACCGCCCGTGGAGCTGCTCCTCTATCCTCCCAACTCCATTAAGTTTGCAACGGCAGGACCACCCACAGAGCTGCTCCCCTGTCTGCTTGACTCCACTACATTTTGCAATGGCAGGACTGCCTGCAGAGCTGCTCCCCTGTGTGCCCGACTCCACTAAGTTTTGCAATGGCAGGACTGCCCAAGGAGCTGCTCCCCTGTCCGCCTGACTCCACTAAGTTTTACAACAGCAGGACCACCTGCAGAGCTGCTCCCCTGTCCGCCTGTCTCTATTAAGTTTTCCAATGGCAAGACCACCCACAGAGCTGCTTCCCTGTCTGGGGGCTTTGCAAAGGCAGGACCACCGCAGAGCTGCTCTCCTGTCTGCCCGACTCTATTATGTTTTGAAATGGCAGAACTGCTCACAGAGCTGCTCACCTGTCCACCCGACTCCACTAGGTTTTGCAATAGCAGGGCCGCCCACGGAACTGCTCCCCTGTCTGGTATGCCCAGGATGCCGCTAAGACCATGCTTCTTCTTTTGTCTTTTGATTTGACCTTTGTGCCATTTTTACAAACAGTCCTGCTGGCTCCTGTTTCTTAAGTTACTGGGCTCCTTAATTGCATTTCTGTCTTGTGAGCCTAGCTGACTTTATTTTAGTAAGCAGTCAGTCTTCTTAATTTAATTAAGTCTTTATTAGTGAACTCTGAGTCTTGAATACTTGTAAATGTTATTTACCCTGTTTCCTGGATGCCCTCCTTCCCTCCGAGAGTGGCTTGAATTGGACTGCCTTTAATTAATCTGAACTTGAGCTCTGCTTAATGTGCCCTCAGACTGCTGTATTTATTTGATTTACTGTAGTTATTTTTCAGAGCCTGGCAGCTTGCTGATGTGGGGCTAAATCTATTTCAGTAAAGGGGCTAAAGTTGCTGGTAACCTTTACCACAGCTTGCCTCAGCTGGAGGAGTTTTCTGTAAATCATTACAGCAGCTGGCTTCAGCACGACCCTTATTCCTAACATTATTATATTATTTTATTTCACTGTAGGGCCCTGTACTATCTTTAGGAATTAAATTGATTGGTATGATTTAATTTAAACAGTGTACTTTTACTGCATGAAATATTTGTGTGCTACTAATTAATTTGCGCTACTATGTAATGTTTCACTTTACCTGTCCTCTCTCTTACTTTGTCTTTCTCTCTCTAACTCTGTCTCCCTCTCTCTCTCTCCTATTCCCTGTTCCCCTTCTCAGTTCCTTCCCTTCCATTATTCCTGAATCTGTCCTGCTCCTTCCTTTGTCATTCCTTAGCCTCTGACCTTATTTATTTATCTGTTATCCCTCTTCTTTTCCAGTTTTGCAATGGCAGGACCACCTGCAGAGCTGCTCCCCATCTTCCAGACTCCACTTTGTTTTGCAACCGCAGGACCGCCTGCAGGGCTGCTCCCCTGTGTGCCAGACTCCACTAGGTTTTGCAATTGCAGGACCACCCGTGGAGCTGCTCCCCTGTCCGTCCGATTCCACTATGTTTTGCAATGTCAGGACTGCCTGCAGAACTTCTCCCCTGTCCACTCGACTCCACTAAGTTTTGCAATGGCTGGTCCACCAATGAAGCTGCTGCTCTGTCTGCCCAATTCCACCAAGTTTTGCAATGGCAGGATCGCATGCAGAGCTGTTACCTTATCCACCAAACTCCAGTAAGTTTTGCAATGGCAGGACCACCCGCGGAGCTGCTCCCCTGTCTGCCCGACTCCACTATGTTCTGCAATGGCAGGACCGCCCGTGGAGCTGTTCCCCTTTCCACCCAACTGCACGCACTAAGTTTTGTGATGGCAGGTCTGCCCATGGAGCTGCTCCCCTGTCCGCCCAACTACACTAAGATTTGCAATGGCAGGACCAACCGCAGAGCTGCTCCCCTTTCTGCCTACCTCCACTAAGTTTTGCCATGGCAGGACCGCCCATGGAGCTGCTCCCCATCCACCTGACTGCACTAAGATCTGCAATGGCAGGACCACCCGCGGAGCTGCTCCCCTGTCTGCCTGACTCTACTAAGGTACGCCAAGGATGCTGCTGAGACTGCACTTCTTCTTTTGTCTTTTGAACATTGCGCCATTTTTCCAAACAGCCTTGCTGGCTCCTGTTTCTTAACTTACTGGGCTCCTTAATTGCATTTCTAACTCGTGAGCCTAGCTGACTTCATTTTAGTAAATGGTCATTTTTCTTAATTTAGTTATGTCTTTATTAGTGAACTCTGAGTCTTGAATACTTGTAAATTTTTTTTCCCCAGTTTCCTGGAGCCTCCCCCCTTCCTTCCGAGAGTGGCCTGAATTGGACTGCCTTTAATTTTTTTTTTGTTTTTTTTGTTTTTATTTATTTAACCAGGTGAGACACTCTAAGCTGAAAGCTTTTTTACAGGTGCAACCTGGGAGCACAGGGAAGTTAAGTGACTTGCTCAGGGTCACACAGTATGCAAGTGAAAGCTGTGGGATTCAAACCCAGGTCTGGTCTGCTGGATGTCACCAGATTTGTAGCTCAGAGCCTTAAACCACTGCGCTATACTGCCTCCCATTAATCTGAACTTGAGCTCTGCTTAATCTGCCCTCAGACTGCTGTATTTATTTGGGTTACTGCAGTTATTTTTCAGAGCCTGGCAGCTTGCTGAAGCAAGGCTAAATCTAGTTCAATAAAGGGGCTAAAGTTACCAGTAACCTTTACTGCAGCTTGCCTCAACATAAGGATTTGCCCAACAGCCACTATGCGGCTACTCCCCGCTCGCCCCCAGTACCTTCCCACCCTTAGCTAGCCTTAAATATAAAGGCAGCGTTGTCATGTGACGTTGGAGGAGCTTCATTACAGTTTTTCTTAACTCCCAAGTTTCTCATCAGCACTTTATAACTTCCCCCACTAGAGGTCACCTATCGCTTAACATCTACTTATGTTCACATAATTCCACAAAGCTACCCCTGAATCCTTATCTTAATATTCTCTCTCTGGCAACCCTGTTCTGCTTGGTTCTTTTCTTTTTTCTTTTCTTCTTATTGCTTTCTTTTCTGTCCTTTTTAACTTGTCCCCTAATAGCAACCTCCTTTTTTCCATTCTTCTGCTTCTGCTTCTCTCCTCACTGCACCTGATAGCTTTCTTCCCAGTCACTTCTCTCTGTCTCACTCTCTCTCTCGCTTATTACCTTCCTACCTGCCCATTTGCTCTTCCTCTAATGCTGATTATTTCTCATATGACTAAGTACCTTCTTCCTTTAGTTTTCTCTACCATACTTTTCCTTGAATTGTTTGCTTTCCCTCCTGGTGTCCCCACAACTTGCTATGTATAAGCACTTGATAACTTTGCTTACTCCAACATGCTAGCTGGGCTATCCTCCACTCCCTAACCTCTGTTGGGCCTCAGTCATAAATATTTTGGAGGTCTCCTCCATTATATTTTATACAGAAAATATATATCTCCCCTGGCTGTATCATTTCGAGCCTTCGTGATTGCTTCAATATTGACAGTAACCCTGTCCCTTACCCTTGCTGGTGACATCAAAACTAACCCTGTCCCCATCTTCCACTCTAATCAAAATTGTTCCTACTCTTCTAATTGCCTTCCCCAATCCACTGACCTAACATTTGCCCACCTCACTATTCAGAGCCTTACTGCAAAACTCCCCGATCTCAAGGCCTGGGTACATACTAATAATCCTGACATACTAGCCTTATCCGAAACATAGCTGAAACCCTCGGTCCCTGATTCCCTCTGCTCCTTACCAGGTTACAACATGATTCGGGCTGACTTCCCTAACTCCAAAAGAGGGGGTGGTTTGGCATTATACTACAAGTCTCACCTTAACATGTCTATCTTACCTTATTGCTCACTAACTCATTGCAAGATCCTTCATTCCCTCCTACTCCTGGGAGGTGCCAAGAAACTCCATATCTTTAGTGTTTATATTCCCCCCCAGAAACTCTAGACTTGATCTCGAAGAATTCATTGAACTGGTGCCAGCTGTATCTAAGAAGAATGAAGTAATCTGCATGGGTGACTTTAATCTGGACTGGGTGGGTCATAACTCATCTCTCCTATCCTCCAACATTAGCAAAGGCCAGTCTTGCTCAACTCATTCTGGTTCCCACCAGGATCTGTCAGAGAGGATCCAATTGCACTATTTTAGACTGGATTCTTACTAATAGGAAAGATAAGTTTCATGTTGCTGGAGTCCTACCTGACTCCATAAGTGATCACTGCCCAGTATATTGCATATGGGACACTTCCCCTCCATCCTGCCCCCCCCCAAAGTATTAAACTTCTCCAACCTTGATTCTGACTTAAAACTAATTGTCTGGTCTCCCCTCTATATTACTAGCGATATCAACATTGCGACTGACTATTTCAATGCAACCCTACTTGCTCTTCAGAACAGACACATTCCGGTCACTATGCAAAGGGTCAAAGGGATAGCCATGAAATGGCTCAAGTGGCCCATTCTACAGTTACTCAAGTGCAGGGATAAACTTTGGCTAAAATGGAAATCCTCCTCTCTTCAAACTGACTTTGTGGCCTACTGATCCTTGTGTAACACCTGCAAGAAGGAAATTCCCTCTGCCAAGAGCAACTACTACTGCAATCTGCTCAGTTCCTCTGCCTCCAACTTGAAGAGATACTGATCTCAAATTAATGAAATCCTTGGGGAATAATAAGTCTCAGACTCCAAATGAAATGCTTGTAAATGACATCCATTGTAATAACCCTCACACCATAGGTCATATCTCTAACTTCCTCTTTACCAAACTTCCCAACACTCCTCCCACTCCATCCTGCAATTCCCTGTCTCCCCCTCTATCACCAGCTGAAGCCCCCCCCAGTGCTTGCTCCAATTACGTGTCTAGAGATCTTTAAGCTTCTGAAGACCATTTCTGCTCATGGTAGTGCAGGGCCAGATGGGCTTGAACCGAGGATTCTAAGACTGTTCACCTCTATCTTTGCTACACCATTCACTAGGCTCTTTAAATTGCCCATCTGCTCCTCCATGGTGCCTTTGGCAAGGAAGACAGCAAAGACTATACCAGTGTTTAAGAAAGGGGCCCTAAAGTCCTGTCAACTACCGATCCATTGCTCTTCTGCCCATGCTCAGTAAGTTGCTGGAAAACCTAATTCATTGCCAGGTCTCTTTGCACTTACTTAACTTTAACCTCCAGTCCCCAATCCAACATGACTTACATGCCGGGCATAGTACAACCACAGCTCTAACGCAATTTACTAGTAATGTTAAGTGTAACATGGGCAAAGGTTTACTTGCTGGTGCTGTGTTCATCAACCTCTCTAAAGCATTTGACTTGGTTAATCACCCTCTACTATTGAGTAAACTACAATCCCTTGGTGCCTCTCACTCTACTTTATCGTGGTTCCGCAGCTACCTCAACAATCTCTCTTGAGCTGACTCCTTCTGTAAAGTTCTTTCATCCCCTGCCCCTATCTTCTGTGGTGTCCCACAGGGTTCTAGTCTTAGCCCCAAGTTAAAAAAGACAGTGGCACACACCGACAAATAAGGCAAAATAGCAGAAATTTGCAAATAAAAAGTTGTACCATCTATTTTGCCAAAAAAATAGCCAAAACTTTGCTGTCTACAACAGAAACCCCTGCGCTTTGACCGTTAGGACTTCCTAAGGGGGCAATTTCTGAAAATGAATGCTTTGCTTAAATAGCCCCAGGCAAGATGATGTCATAGGTCATATGGCCAATATAGTTAATTAAGTCAAATAGTTTTGCTCTGACTCAAATCTTGGCATACAAGGAAAAAAATCTTTTAAAGCAGTCTTTTAAGCAGCAAACATTCAAAGTAAACTATACAGAGAACTATAAAACAACATAGTAATAGTAACAACATTTTGAAAATGTATATAGAGCATACATGGATTGCAAAAAATAATTTGAACATTGTCATCCAGCTTTTAGTAGACACTTTTAAGGTTAAGTTCAGTTAGAACCCTTGTAATTGCAGCTGCTATGCTAGCCGAATTCTTAAACAAACAACATAAATTTGTCAAAAATGGAAATTGTTATAATAAGGAACACAGTACAAAACACACTCGCTCCCTTAGGTCCTCCACCTTTCCTTCACTTTCAGTCCTGATCTGCTCATAGAAACATAGAAACATAGAAATTGATGACAAATAAGGACCCCAAGGCCCATCCAGTCTGCCCATTTCTATTTCTACCCTATGAATGTGCCATCGGCCTTTGCTCTGTCAATGGCCTATCTATTCATACTCATCTGTATTGCTCCCTTATGCCTATCCCATGCTTGTTTGAAGCCCTGCACTGTATTCATATCCATCACTTCCTGAGGTAGGCTGTTCTATGCATCCACCACCTTTTCTGTGAAAAAGAACTTCCTCACATTATCCCTTAATCGGCCTCCCTCTAATCTCATGCCGTGTCCTCTTGTCCTGCTATTTTTCTTATATTGAAACATGTTAGACTCTTTCACCTTGTTAATGCCCTTAAGGTGTTTGAATATTTTGATCATATCACCTCTCTCCCTCCTTTGCTCTAGGGTATACATATTGAGCTCCGTTAATCTGTCCTCATATGTTTTCTGATGCAGTCCCTGCACCATTTTGGTTGCCCTTCTCTGGACTGCCTCAATTTGGCTAATGTCCTTGTGAAGGTGTGGCCTCCAGTACTGCATGCAGTACTCCAGATGGGCCTAACCAGTGTCTTGTAAAGAGGGATTATTACCTCCCTCTTCCAACTTGTGATACCCCTACTAATACACCCAAACATCCCCCTAGCCTTACCTGCTGCTTTAGAGGTCTGCTTGGATGATTTCAGGTCATCAGTGATGATGATACCCAAGTCTCTTTCTTCCCTTGTGACTGCCAGCAACTCCCCTCCCAGCCTATAGGTGGCTTCAGGGTTTCTCTTCCCTTTGTGTTAAACCCCAGTTACCACTCTTCCAACCATTTTTGCTAGTTTATCCAGATCTCTTCTCATTCTGCCCACCCCATCTGGATCATCTACTCTGTTGCAGATCTTGGTGTCATCTGCAAACAGACAAACCTTACCCTCCAGTCCATCTGCAATGTCACTGATGAAGATATTGAAGAGGACTGGCCCCAGAACTGATCCCTGAGGTACCCCACTTGTGACTTACATCTCTTCTGACTGTATACCATTTACCATCACTCTCTGTTTTCTGCCCGTCAACCAGTTTTCCACCCAGTTGACAAATGTCTGACACACCTTGAGCCTACCCAGCTTATTAATCAATCTTTTATGTGGAACAGTATCGAAAGCTTTGCTGAAGTCAAGTTAGGTGACATCAACTACTCCCCCTTGGTCCATCACTCTGGTTACTCAGTCAAAGATATCTATGAGATGAGATTAGTTTGACAGGACCTTCCTTTTGTAAACCCATGCTGTCTTGGATCCTGTGCTCCTATGAATTCCAGGTGTTGCAGTATCCTTTCCTTAAGGAGTGCCTCCATAGTCTTGCCCACTACTGAGGTAAGACTGACTGGTCTGTAGTTCCCTGCCTCCTCCCTGCTACCACTCTTGTGGAGTGGAATCACATGAGCCCTTCTCCAGTCTTCTGGGACCTCTCCTATACTCAGAGACTCACTAAACATTTCTGATAATGGCTCTGCTAGTTCCACCCTTAGCTCCTTTAGTACCCTGGGATGTATGCCATCAGGTCCCATTGCCTTGTCCACCCTGAGCTTATTGAGCTCTTGTATGACCCTTTCTTTTGTGAAGGGACTAGTGCACACCTCCCTCCCCCCTGTGTCCATGGTGCTGAGCTGTGGGCCCACCCTACCTTCTCTTCAGTAAATACTGAGCAGAAGTATCTATTTAGGATAGATGCTTTTACATGGTCCTCCTCCTCACATGCCCCCTTATCCCATTTGATCTTTGCAATACCCCCTCTGGACTTTGTTCTTTCACTAATGTATCTATAGAAAGTCTTGTCACCTTCTTTTACTGTTTGTGCTAATGTTTCCTCGGTTTGGGCCTTTGCCAACCTTACTGCCTTCCCTGCTTCCCTTAGGGAAGTTTGGTATGCCTCCTTATCTACATCCTGCTGCATTCCCTTATATTTTCTGAAGGGCAGTCTTTTGGTTCTGACCTTTTCTGCTACTGTTTTTGAGAACCAAAGTGGTTTCCTTCTTCTTTTGCACTTCCTTTTCTCTCTGATACAATGGGATGTTGTTTCAAGTATTGCATCCTTAATGCTTGCCCACTTTGCCTGTACCCCCTCAACTGTATTTCTTTTTGCCAGGGTTAGCTTAACTCTGTTGGCCATCTTATCAAAGCCAGCTCCTCTGAAGTCCCATATTTTTGCCTTGGAATGGGATGGTTTAGTTCTCTTCCTCTGCTGGTTCTCTCACTTCACCCATGATGCCCAAATTGCCTGTATCCCTCACCTGTGCTCCTCTAAAATGGGTGAGCAAGCTTTCACCTATTTTGCCCCCTTCATATTAAGAACTCCTAATCTCACCTTACCTTCAAGCATGCACTGTTCTCTTACCTATATGCACTTGGTAACTGTGACTGCTCTTAATCTTGATGTTTCGTCTTTCTGCTTTCCCACCAGCTTGCTTTATTGTTCTATCTCCGTACTCTTCATCTGTTCATGTAATTGTCTGTTTCTCCTCTTCTGTTTCTGCTCCATCTTATGTACCTGGCTTTTATGCCCTGGTTGTTCCATGGTACCAACTGTATTTGCTGCTTCTGCCAACCCTGCGTGGATTACTGATTTTTGTGACCTTGATGTGTCAGCTGCTTAATATGTCCTGATTGTACCACTGTATTTTTGTACTCTAGTGTTTTCATTGTATTTTTGTACACTGTACTCTCCTGGGTTGTGCCTGAAACTAGGCAGGGATATTGCCTAATGCACTGACCCAGTAACGAAAAGCTAATAAATAAATAAGTGGACGTGGCAGCAATGAGCCAGCAGAGGGAGAACGTAATTGTTTTAAACCAATTGAAATAGGACCAGAAAGGGAAGGGGCCAGCAAAGGAAGGGAAGAGTTTTGTTTTGAGAAGAAAAAAAAAGTCTGATCTAAAGGCTGACCAGGATTTGGTGTTGTGGGAGGGAGGGTGCTGATATTTAAAACAAATTCTGGTTAGGGCTGAGAGGACTGCAGTTGTGCATGATAGTCACTCGTGCATCGTGGCCATAATACTCACGCATGCACACAGAGTTCATGGTGGCCATCTTGAGCACGGCGGGTTCTTTTGTGCATACGTGACAAAGCCATGAAATCTGCGCATGCACATTAAGCTCATGCGGTCATCTTGGGTATGGTGGGCTCTTTCAGAAGTGCTGGGTGGCTAAGCAGTTGCCAAGAGAGACAAAAGAGAGCAGTGCAACACTGCTCTGATAAATGGACACAGTGGGCTGCTTCAGTCAATTGAGTGATTGTGTTTCAGCTCCAGTTTTGTTTTGTTCATTCAGATCCGGTGAGGTGAGCTGCTTTTTGATAGCAAAAGGTCTGCATAGTTTCACCCTACAGCCCCAAAAAAGCAGACCAGGATTGGGGATCATGGGTGAAGTGAGAGTCAGCAGAGGAAGAGAGTCTTTTTGTTGTTGTTGTTTGTAATTTGTTAAAAATCGAAGCAGGATGGAGGTGGCTTGAGGGGCTCAGCAGAGGCAAAGAATGCTTTTTATTGTTAAAAAGCTGACCAAGATCTTGATCAGGCATTTGTTTTTTTTTGGCTGAGAGGGGTAGAGGACACAGCAGGGAGCAAGCAGAAGGAGAGAGAAGAGCCAGACTGAGGCAGTCTTAGTTCCAGTGAGCACTAAGGTTCCCTGGTTCATAGTGGTCCCCCAAATAACCTACCACAAATCTTGTTTTAAATTTAAATGTACTTTTTCCCTCCCAAAATAGCTAAGAAAAGGGCAGTAGATTTTTGATCTTCCAATTTCTTGCAATACACAAACTGCAGATGGCATTGGTATGGCTCAAATCTTATTGTAAAAAATATGAATTTCATAACCTTCCATTCCATTTTTACTAAAGACATTTGCATGAACATGGTCTTTTTGCCTCTTAGACTTCATCTGTTCATGTTTCTTTATCTGCGCGGAAATCATAACCCTCTGCTTAAGTCATCAGAATCATTTCTGTGGCAACAGATGTTGATGTCATTAGCAGAGGATCATGATTTTAGGACAGAAAATGCAGCAGGAACAGATGAAGTGTAAGGGAAAAGATTGTTTTAATGAAAATGTACTCAGTAATAAAAAATCCACAGTCCTAAAATTCACATTTTTGAGTTATGCTGTGCCAACTTTGAAGTTTTTGCTGGAAGCATAAATCTCTCTAAAGAGTATTTGTACTTTTAATTGTGAAATGCAGTACACTGGTCCTGGTTGCCCAAACTGCTACTTCAAATCACGCAATGGGGCATGTGGGAAAACTCCTGTACACTGCTTCAAAAAGTGCCATGGGATCTTTTTACTTCCACAGGGACAGTAAGCAGAGATGGTCAGAAAGGACCTCAGTTTAGCATCTCATCTGAAGGATGGCTACTCCACAGTGCACCCCCCTTACTGCACTACTGTGTCAGTTTTAGGTATTATCCCAAGTGCCTGGTGTGGGTCTAGAACCAACGACCTCGTGATCTTTCAGCTCCAGTGGTGAGCATACTGCCTGCTGAGCCACTGACACTGATACCTTCAGGTATAGCAGGCTTTTGTAAATACCACTTTGGGCAAAACCCAGTTTTCACGGTACAAAGTTTAGTGAATTGGACCCCAGGTGTGTTGCTAGGCATAAGGTGCAGCTCAGTGCCATTAAATTAAACACATCTGAGAAGTGTGATTATCTCACCATAATTACATAACCTGGAGTGTCTTATTGTGCATATAAATCAGTTTTTATATAGGTCCAATTTAAAATGAATAAAAAAAATTATTTTAACAAGATACAAATAACCATATTTCATTAAAATATGCATCCATTCAAACTTGGAAAACAAAAAAAAAGTCCCTATGCTGTTAACTAAAGGGTAGTTAATCGCAATTAAAGACTATGAAAACTATGTTTGGAACTTCATTTTTTGTAAAAACAAAACAAATTAGTTACCAATCTTAATTTCAAACCCAACGGGCAATTTTATTACAAAAGCCAGTAAGAATTATTGAACTCATTTATCTGTTTATTTAACTTTGTTGACCGGGTACTGTAAGTACACAAGCAGGAGAAGCCTTTTTCAGGCATGACCTGGTTGCAGATGCACAGATGAAAATGGGAGTATGCAGTGTGGTCAAGGGTGGCAGTATATACAGTCATCATTATACATATACAGCAGGTGAAGAAGTAACAGTATATACAATGCAATATTTACCTGATTTAATAACAGATCATCATATGCAACAGGAGAAGATGTAACACTATATGCAGGGCAATATTCACATGATTCACTTACAGAAAGTACAACAGAGCATGAAAATATGTTTGAATGCAATTTTGTTTTAGGAAGAATAGAAAGGAATACAAGTAAAAAGAGTACAGGTACAGTAGCAGCCACAGACACTGCCAGCTATTTCCTGAAATGTCTGTAATATTTCCAGAAAAAACTCCTGCTCTCTCTGCAGGGCCCACAGCTCAGCACCATGGACACATTGGGGAGGGAGGGAGGTGATCACTACTCCCTTCACAAAATAGAGGGTCCTACAAGAGCTCGCTAAGCTCAGGGTGGGTAAGGCAATGGGACCTGATGGCATACATCCCAGGGCACTTAAGGAGCTAAAGTTGGAACTAGCAGAGCCATTAGCAGAACTGTTTAGTGAGTCTCTGAGCACAGGAGAGGCCCGAGAAGACTGGAGAAGTGCTCGTGTGATCCCGCTCCACAAGAGTGGTAGCAGGGAGGAGGCAGGGAACTACAGACCAGTCAGTCTTACCTCAGTAGTGGGCAAGATTATGGAGGCACTCCTTAAGGAAAGGATAGTGCAACACCTGGAATCCATAAGGACACAGGATCCAAGACAGCATGGGTTTACAAAAGGAAGGTCCTGTCAAACTAATCTCATAGATTCTTTGACTGGGTAACCAGAGTGGTGGACCAAGGGGGAGTAGTTGATGTTGCCTACCTTGACTTCAGCAAAGCTTTCAACACTGTTCCACATAGAAGATTGATAAATAAGCTGGGTAGGCTCAGGGTGGGTCAGAAGTTGGTCATCTGGGTGGCAAACTGGTTGACGGGCAGAAAACAGAGAGTGATGGTAAATGGTATACAGTCAGAAGAGATGCAAGTCACAAGTGGGGTACCTCAGAGATCAGTCCTGGGGCCAGTCCTCTTCAATATCTTCATTAGTGACCTTGCAGATGGACTAGAGGGTAAGGTTTGTCTGTTTGCAGATGACACCAAGATCTGCAACAGAGTAGATGATCCAGATGGGGTGGGCAGAATGAGACGAGATCTGGATAAACTAGCAAAATGGTCAGAAGAGTGGCAACTGGGATTTAATGCAAAGAAGTGCAAGATCATGCACATAGGGAAGAGAAACCCTGAAGCCACCTATAGGCAGGGAGGGAAGTTGCTGGCAGTCACAAAGGAAGGAAGAGACTTGGGCATCATCATCACTGATGACCTGAAGTCATCCAAGCAGACCTCTAAAGCAGTAGGTAAGGCTAGGGGAATGTTAGGGTGTATTAGTAGGGGTATCACAAGTTGTAAGAGGGAGGTAATAATCCCTCTTTACAAGCACTGGTTAGGCCCCATCTGGAGTACTCCGTGCAGTACTGGAGGCCACACCTTCACAAGGACATTACCTAATTGAGGCAGTCCAGAGAAGGCAACCAAAATGGTGCAGGGACTGCACAGAAGACGATGAGGACAGATTAATGGAGCTCAATATGTATACCCTTGAGCAAAGGAGGGAGAGAGGTGATATGATCGAAACATTCAAACACCTTAAGGGCATTAACAAGGTGAAAGAGTCTAACATGTTTAAATATAAGAAAAATAGCAGGACAAGAGGACACAGCATGAGATTAGAGGGAGGCCGATTACGGGGGAATGTGAAGAAATTATTTTTCACAGAAAGAGTGGTGGATGCATGGAATGGCCTACCTCAGGAAGTGATGGCTATGTATACAGTGCAGGGCTTCAAAGAGGCATGGGATAGGCATAAGGGAGCAATACAGATGAGTATGAATAGATAGGCCACTGACAGAGCAAAGGCCGATGGCACATTTATAAGGCAGAAAAAGAAATGGGTAGACTAGATGGGCCTTGCGGTCCTTATCTGCCATCAACCTCTATGTTTCTATGTTCTCCATTTCCACAGTAGGGGCAGCAGAGAGAAACTCTTTAGAAATTTTGCAAAATATCTGGAAATAGCTAGCAATGTCTGTGGCTACTACTGTAGTGCAAGGTAACAGGGCGAGGTAGGGTGGAATTGGGGGGAGGTTAGTGGAAACAATGACTTGCAACAGAAGAAGAATAATAGGATTTCAGAAGATTTGTAAAAGCAGAGGTAGAGGTAGTTTTTCTAATGGGAGTGGGTATTAAGTTTCATATAGAGGCAGCACAGAAGGAAAAGGACTGCTGGCCCATGCTGGTATGAAACAATGGGATGACAATATTCTTTTTTTTTTCATACAGCTGTTTGGTCCTTGTCACCTCCTCCCACCAACTGGCAATGGGAACATATAAATATTATTACCAGTTTTCTCCCTGCCCCTCGAGGCCCTGGCACATGGCTGTGTGAGTGTGTGGAGGTGTTGTTATGCACCCAATGGCACCATCTCAGCCCCGTTCTACCTCCCATAACTGTTTTTGCCACCCCTTCTCTACCTACACTACCTACTGGACCTCCATCTGGTGACAGCAGAACTATGGGGGGGCGCCAACCCACCCTCACCACCCTCAGGAGAGGAGAGCTACCCATCGGCATGTTTGATACTGCTATTTCCACCCCCATGCTGGTGCTCCAACAACCTGAGGTTGTTCCCAAACCCGGGTCACCGGTGTAGCATGAGGTGTGGCATCCAGCGCCTCAACCATTAGCGCCACTGGGCTAGTGAATGACAATGTTCTTGTGAGAGGCAGATCGGGAGATAAGAAGATTAACAAGAGTGATCTGCCTGGCTAGGTATGGAGGGTTACCAGTATGCAAAGCTTTGTCTTTAAGGGAGGCAAGAGCAAGATTTTCTCTGAGTTCAGGAGGTAGCCATTTGAGGCTATTGAGCACTGTGCAATGGTGGGTATTGTGGCTATAACAAGAGGTGAATTTAGCTACTTTATAATAAAGATTATGCTTTTTTTGTATAGCAGATTTACCAGCAGCATTGATGACTGTCAAGTCATAGTCAAGCATGGGAAGGAGACTAGCCTGAGCAATTTTGACCTTGGTGTCAGGAGTCAAGAAGGGGCAGGTATTTGGGTATTAGAGTGTATGAGTGAGGTGGGCTGGGGGCTTTAGATTTCTCATGAACAGCTTCATTCATTCATGGTCCCATTATTTCTTTATGAACTACAGGACTCAGCCTAAGAAGTCTGGGACTACCTCTGCCTGTTTAATTGTTTCCACCCCTTTCCCCTGCATTCATTATGTTATTGCCTCCCTTCCTCATCCAGATTTTTTCCTCTGTTTTTCCTTTCATTCAATAGATGGAATGTTTACCATGAATTACAAGGATTCAGAATTCTGCTCAATTCTGCTGGTAGAATTCCCCCAGTTGTATCTGTGAGATAGCAAGTGATAGAAATTCCCCTATTACGCAAGTAAGGAGAGGTGTTTTTTTTTTATGGTAAGCAAAAGATGATTAGAAATTCAGACTGTGAGTGGTATTTCATGTGTATGAAAGGGGTGATGAACAAAACAACATATATTTATTTATTGTTTTTTATTTAAGGTAGTTTTATTTTTAGGGCTCACTTGAAGATTTTTAGTGAGAAAAAGTGCCATCCATGTTTGTGGTGGCAGGTCAGTTCTTGGGTGTAGGAGGATTGATTTGCCAGTTATGTGATGTGGTTACTAACAAGTCATAGTGCTATGGTGTGCAGTTATGGTGACATAATTGCACACTTTGGAGGGCTTGTTAGCCAATCAGTTGGCTTCAATTTTCTTACCCATTTTAAACAAATATAATACATTTTATACAGTAAAGACAGTTCATATAAATATATTCAATATTTACACATGTGGCTGAAAACTTTGTTCCACATTAAAACATTTCTTTGCATAATGTCAATAATCATCCTTCCCACAGTCGTCTCCTAATATTATAGGCAGCAAACAGGCAGAGTGCTTCCCATACCATGCCACACACAGACTGACTGAGTGCATCCTAAATTAGCTAGATCACAATTAGGCTGGGTACATCTCACATTAGCCAGTAAGCAGTCACACTGCCAGGCTCAATGGTTTTCTTCCAGAATAAAGTTATTTTACTACTACCACCCTCCTTTCCAGACAGGGCAGACCTGAAAGGAAAAAAGAAACATAAGGAAACTCAAACATGGCAACACTACTAAACTATGCAAATATTTTTTTCTTAGAGAATACTATACAGTACAGCAGGCAGGTATGAACTGTACTGTGCAACAAGTTCACTTTTCAGTTAATTCTCATACATGCCATAACAGAAATAAACTTAGAACAAACTGCTGCAGTTTTGCATGGGAAAAGAAAAAGTTAAAGTCATGTATCAGTCACAGTCCCCAGTTTTATTCAAGCATGGATGGATGTTATACTTTCGGGTAAATCTTAAGCACAACAACTGTCTCTGGTGACATATTCCTCTTATAGGCCTTGTCAGTCTCAGAGAAGTCCGCTATAGCCACAGTGTCACTGCTGGAATCCATGAGAGCATGTTCTCTCTCTCATTTATTTTGACAGCAGCCAGCTGAGGAGGTAGGCGGGTTAGTGCCAGTCACCACCCTAGGCGTGCCCCAACTTTCGAGCACGAGATTCTGCAGTTATAAATTTGACTGTGCACCAACAGTTATAAATTAGTACCTTAAATGTTACGTTATGTATGAATTAATGAAAAAATGTGTGAATTAATATAGTGACTGTGTAAATGGGATGTTACTCTTTCATATCTGTCTGTATGTAAGGCATTGCATTAGTGAGAGCCCAAGCTCCCTGATGAAGTGTTTTGTGAAGCACCATGGTTCTTCTTCATATTTTCCTTTCACCACTACATCTTCAATAAATTGGATCTTTCTACATGTGTGATTTAGACTCCCAGAGCCGGATTTTCAAAGGGCGGTGCACGACTTGCACAAGCCCTGCATCAAACCCTTGCATTAGCACAGCTGTGCCAGCCCCAACTGCTGCAGCTGCACCTGATTTAATAATCTTGGGTGAAGTTGTGACAGTTTCCATGATTTATGGCAGCTTGTGACAAATATCTTGTGCATGCTCCATAAAACGGCCCCTGGAATGGCCACAAGTTAGACCAGAAAAATTTGGTCTAACGTGTGGCAATTGCCACACAGGATAGAAAATCTTGTTAGATTGCTGCAAGCCCAGTGTGTCATATCATCAGCACACCCAGGGCTTGTGGCAATCTAAGCCATCTGAAAATCTGGCCCCAGGCGTGCACGACTTTCATGTCTCCCTGAATTAGTGAAGCCCACACTCCTAAGGGTGGTACCTGGTGTTTGCCTGAGTCCATTCCACTTTGTATATGGTTAGCATTACAAAGAAACACCTACATCCAAGGTTTTAAATATTGAGCCCCTGATGTCAGGGAGATTTGTCCGAAATTTATAAGGGGTAAGTACTGTAGGGTAAATTAGATATCACCAGCCCTGTGGGACTTGATGAACTGCCCCTAATGGTGCTGAGGGAATCAGCACACACATTTGCAGGCCAAATTTTATATATATTCAATAAAATGCTGAAGAAGGACAAGGTCCTGAATTACTGGAGATGGGCAACCATGGTACCAATATATAAACAAGCATTGATTGCGTCAATGATGTGTGATTGCATGTTTTTATAATACAAATGTGTGAACAAAGGCATGGAGGAAATCAATGAAATGGGGAGGGGGGCTGAACTGTCCTTTATGTTGCTAATATTGGAAGGCCAGTGGACATTGTGTATTTTGATTTTAGCAAAGCTTTTGACTTAGTACTACTGTACATGAGAAAAATTAAAATATGAAAAAAAGAATAAGATACTGTATGAAAACTTAACCTGTTTAAAAAGTGTTTTATACACCAGGAGACAAAGATTCAGATGAATGGATTGCACTGAAATTGGGGAAAGGCAACTACTGTAGTGGAGTTTCTTGGGGATCAGTTCTGGTATCAGCATTGTACAATCTGTACATTAGTGACTTCATTTAAGAACTAGATGGGTGGAGTGTGATGTTTGTTGATAATGACAGACTTGTACAGATCATACAAACACAAGAAAGTGTTGCTACATTACAAAGAAGTTTGAACAGGTGGGATGGATGGATTGAGAGGTGGAAAATGAAATTCAGTGTAGGAAAATGTGCAGTAATGCATGTCACAGCCCCATTCAGTAGGTCAGGCCCTCTGCTCCCACAGTGCCAACCTCCGAGCATAGTATTGTGAACAGTTAACAGAACAAGGTAACCCTCCTGTCTGTTTTGTGGGCTCGAATCAAACTTTGGTCTCGAGTTCTGGAGGGATTCAAACTGTGAACCTCTTGCTAGCGTACAGGCTCAGATAATTCTGCTCTTTGGGGGAGCAGATATCTTTCGTCTACTGGCACCTAACCAGGTGTACAAAACGAACCCTTAAAAACTCTATGAAAGACCTCAGAATAAACTCTTACCTTTGCCCAGTTTGGTAAAACCAGTAAGCTTTGTACAGTGTCAGCTTTAACCATATATGCTTCCCTTGTCAAAGAAAGAATTTCAAAGGCACACCAAGTAGTCTCTAAAAATAGAGGTTTACTTAAAATAGATAAAAATGTAAAACGTAAAGCACAGAACCATATATCACAAAACATACAATCTTTTAAAACAATAAGGTTTAAAAAGTGCAAATTCCTGCCAATAATACACTTAGACCTGTCTACCTAATGTATTCTTATCTTCTTATAGTGCTTTAGATGTTTCTTTTTTCAGAGTCCAAACATGTGTGTGTAAAAGTCAGTTACAGCATAATTAAAACACTGTCTTGACCCTGCCTTCTCCATGATGTCACCCATCTCCTCCTCTGTTTATTAAAAATTATACAATCAGGATGTCTTGTGTCAGGAGGTAAATTAATAGGTGACATCAGCAGAAAAAAACTTGTTTCCCCATATGACTTCCCAATTAAGTCTGTAATTTTCCAAGTCATTTCTTTCATCCATGAGCAGCATCCTCTCTCAAGGACATCAAAGGACCTTTTATGACTTTGCCCCCCCGTGACATAACCTGTATCCTTCCTCTAAATGCCATAAAAGTTTATGATTTCTAGCCTAGCAGCTGGCAGCTACAATTAAGCTAGATAAACAGGAGATCTTTAATGTAGGTCTCTTCTAGCCTGTAATTATCTCCTGGCTTTTATCTTTTAGCTGAAATAGCATGTCTCATGAGAGACACTCAATACCACATTTTTATATTATAAAAATCATAGATTAATCAGAACCAGCTGTACAAGCGTCACAATCCTCCCTACCTAGACTGAATTTGGGGGCTCTATCCCCTGCATGGGATAAGCTTCCTAAACCAGTTCACTACTTATAGACATGAGACAACTCATCTGAGTTCTGATTTTTTGCTCCAGCCATATGTAGAATTGTCATGTCATACCCTTGTAAAGCAAGACTCCATCTTAGCAATCTACCATTGTTTTTTTTCCCATCTACATCAACTAAACCAGGGGGTGTATGGTCAGTCTGTACCACAAAATGCTGCCCATACAAGTATGGCTGCAACATTTTTAGGGCCCACACTATGGCAAGACACTCCTTTTCTACAGTAGGGTATGACTGCTCCCTGGGGAGTAATCTTTTACTCAGGTAGGCTACAGGGTGATCTTTCCCTTGGCTGGATGTCTGACTCAGTGCTGCCCCAATACCCATGTCTGAGGTGTCAGTCTGAACTATAAAGGGTCTGCTATAGTCAGGACTTGGCAAAACAGGAGCACTGCACAGTGCCTCCTTCAATCTGGTATAGGTGCCAGCCTGGTGGCACTGAGGGTTGAGGCACTGGATGCCACACATTGTGCCATACTGGCGACTCGGGTTCGGGAATGAGCCTGGGTCATCAGGGGTTGGCAGGGATGGGGAAGGATTGAGTGTCCCATGGACTGCTCTCCTTCCCCAGGGAGGGGGGGTATCCATATGCCAATGCATTGGTGACCTCTGGCAGAGGCTGGAGGTTCCACAGTGCTCGGCTGCAAGAAAGCAGGGGAGTAAGCTGTGGTGCATGTCTTTCAGGGGTGCGCGGGAGCGTGCACCAGCTGAGCTGGACATCATTGCACATCTGAGCTTAGGGGCTACACAGAACAGGGAAAACAATGGCACCATGGACAAGTGACAGCACCTGTCCCTCATGCCCTGTGCTGGGCCAACCCCGACTGGCCTTCCAATTCCTCCACCTCCGGCCTTCCCTTGCAGCCAGAGTCTGACTCTTAAGAGCGCCCAAGTAGGAGGGGGTGACCCACCCCAGGTGGGTTAAATCAGGGGTGCTGGCTGTGGGGAAGGGGGAGAGAGGAGGCATGGATCTGGGGGGCTTCAGGTGGGCAGGATTTGGACCAGGATGCCTGAGAGAGGTTCCATGAGGCCATGACCAGAGGGAAACAAAGTTGGAAAAAAAAAACAAATAAATCTGGTAACAGCCTCTTCACAGGCTGGTCCCCAGTTAATTTTCTTTGGCATCCTTTTCTTTACCAGGTCAGATAGGGGAGCAGCTAGGGCACTGTAATTGGGTACAAATTTTCTATAGTACCCTGCTGTGCCAAGGAAACTACTGACCTGCTTCTGTGTTTCTGGTCTCGGCCATGTCCGGATTACCTATATCTTTATTTGGCTAGAAAGGAGCTGTCCTCGACCTACCACATGCCCGAGGTATGCCACCTATCCCATGGCCACCTGACACTTCTATGCTTTGACAGTGAGCATGGCCCTCTGTATCCTGCCCAGCAGTTCCCTAAGGTGGGATAGGTGTTCCTTCCAGCTGGTACTAAAGATGGCAATGTCATCCAGGTATGCCACGGCGTACTGCTCAGCACCATTTAACACCTGGTTCACCAACCTTTGGAAAGTGGCCGGGGCATTCTTCATTCCGAAAGGCATTACTTTAAATTCAAATAAGCCTATTGGAGTGATGAAGACCCACCTCTCCCTAGCTCTGTCTGTCAACTCTACCTGCCAATACCCCTTGATCAGGTCAATGGTCATAAGCTAGGTTGCCCCTCCCAACTTGTCCAGGAGTTCATCCGTCCAGGGCATCGGGTGGGTGTCTGACTTTGTGACTGCATTCAGGCCATGATAGTCTACACAGAAATGAGTAGAGCCATCTTGCTTGGGCACAAGGACTACGGGTGAGGCCCAGGGGCTGTGGGATCTCAGGATTACCCCTAAATCCAGCATCTCCTCCACTTGCCTCCTAATGTCCTTTTGGACAGCCTCTGACACCTGATATGCTGTCCAATGTATGGGCGTCTGTGTCCCTGTCTCCACATCGTGAGTTGCTAAGGGGGTTAGTCCAAGCTTGGCACTAAACAATGGTGAAAAGTCTGCTAAAACCTCCCTTACTTCCTGGATCTTGTCTGGGGTTAGCTGGGGAGACAGTTTAACTTCCTCCACCGTGGACTCCCACTTACTTTCTTCCAGCAAGTCCAGAAGGGGGTCTCCTTCATCTGTCCCTTCCCCAGGACTATACACTACAAACACCATGTCAGCCCTATTTGCATATGGCTTCATCATGTTGACATGGTACATCCTGCCTGTCTGTCTTCGGTCAGGAAACTCTTTAATATAGTTCATGTCATTTACCTTCCTAGCCACTTTGTATGGTCCTGCCCACTCAGCCTGCAGCTTGTCTTTCCGGACCGGGATAAGGACCATGACTTCCTGACCCACCATGTACGAGCGAGCTCTGGCTCTGTGGTCGTACCACACTTTCTGTTTCTGATGGGCAGCTGCCAGGTTGCTCTGGGCTGTCCCCATAAGCTTCTTCAGCCTTTCTCTAAACGTAAGGATGTAATCCACTATGGGAGTTCTCTGGGTGGCATGCTTGTCTTCCAAGTCCTCCTGGATCAAGTCTAGGGGGCCCACATACCTGGCATCCATATAAGAATTCGAAGGGGGAAAATCCTGTTGACTCTTGGGGCACCTCCATGTATGCAAACAATAGGTGGGGAAGGTATTTCTCCCAGTCCCTCCCATGCTGTTCAGCAAACGCTTGGAGCATTGACATCAGGGTACCATTGAATCTTTCCACAAGCCCATTGACTTGTGGGTGATATGGTGTCATGCATCTCTGCACCACCCCACACTTCTCCCATAAACATTTCATCAGGTCTGACATGAAAGAACTCCCTCAATCGGTGATAACCTCCTGCGGAAACCCAACATGGGAGAAAATCCCAAGTAAGGCATCTGCCACTTTGTCTGTCCTCAGTGAGGATAGGGCAACTGCCTCTGGGTACCAGGTGGCATAATCAACAACAGTCAGGATGAATCTCTTCCCTGAGGAGCTGGGGGTATTTAAAGGCCCTACAATATCCATTCCCACCCTCTGGAATGGCTTCTCCACTATGGGCAATGGAATCAGGGTGGCTTGGGTTTTCTTGCCTTCCTTCCCTATTTCTTAGCACCGGTGACAATACCTGCAATACTCCTTCACGTACTGGGTGAAGTTAGGCCAATAGAAATTCTGAGCCAACCGCTGCATAGTGTGCGTGATTCCCAGATGACCAGACAAGGGAATATCATGTGCAGTCTTGAGCAACTGCTCACGATACCCCTAGAGAATGACAAGCTGCCTGCCTAGCACCCCTCCCTCTGTCTGCACAGCCTGAGTATACATAAGTCCATTTTCCCAATAAACCTTATGTTTGCTGTCACCTCCCTGCACCTGTCAGAATCTGCCCAAACCCTCAGCTTCTCTGGACTAGGGTCACTTCACTGAGCAGCTGCAAACCCCTCACACATTCCCAAGGCATGAGACAGGTCCCCTTCAGTCACTAAACTAGGTTCCCTTGCACTAGCATCAGGGTACTCAGGATCACTGTCAATCCCAACCCTCTGACAATGGGTCACCCCTCCCTCTTCAGAGTAACCCACTGTAGCAGTGTGGTTACTTGCTACTGGGGAAATTTCTACCCCCTTTTCGTTAGTCTCCATATCAGGAGATGTAGGCCTGGGGAACCAGCCTCTCAGTGGTTTCCACAATGGCTTCCGTGGGGTTCAGGGAACTAAAGTTTTCCCTTGCTGCTTGGCTATAGGTAACTGCACACACCATCTCCTGTTTGAGATTGTTGCCCAGGATCACATCCACTGCTAAGGTTTGGGCTACAGCCACCTGTTGCACAGTTCCCCCTGTTTCACCCCAGTCTAGGAGAACACTAGCGAGGGGCAATGTTTTCTCTTCACCTGTAAAGTCCTGTACAGTGATATATTTATTGAGTATCAGCTGACCCGACTCTACTAGATCCCCCTTTATCAAGGTCAAGGATGCCCCTGTGTCCCTTAACCCTTGCATCTGTACACCATTCACCATGACTGGGTGCATGTATTCCCTCATGTTCACTGGCATGCTTCCAGGGACACACAAACAACCCATTTCCTTCCTAACCCGTGTTGTGTATTGCTCGCCTTTTTGGGACACTGTCTGGCAATATGCCCAGTTTCTTTACACAACCAACATTCATTTCTTTTCTCAGAGAAATCTTTTCTCTGAAACCTGGGGCTAACTGGTTTTAGTGGAGGCAGTGAGGGTTTTAGCTGCCCTGAAGATGCGCTTTTCCCTTTCTGTGCTGCCACACCTGCCCCATTCACTCTCAGAGCAGGTCTGCTCTTGGCACAGCAGTCCGAGAGTTCAGCAGCCTCTTGCACTGTTTTGGGATCTTGGTCCTCCAGCCAGGTTTTCAGCTGTGCTGGGCATGCCCAGAAAAACTGTTCTAACAAAATCACATTTTCAATTTTATCAACAGAGTTTGCTTCATTTCCTTCCCACTAACATTTTAAAAACTGACGCTGTTTCGTGGCTAGCTCCTCATAGCTCATGTCAGGGCTTCTCCTGAGCTTAAGGAATTTAGCTCTGTATGATTCAGCATTTAATTCAAATTTCTTTAACAGTGCAGCTTCAAATTTGCTGTAATCATCACTGTCCTCATTGTCCATTTGACCCAATGCATTCCGAGCTTTCCCAGTAAGTAGCAGGGATAGCTGGAAGCTCCAGGACTCCCTAGGAATTTTAGCCTGAATACAAACTTTTTCAAAAGAATTTAAAAAGACATCCATATCCTCCCCCTCTTTAAATGAGGCTATCAATTTGGAATTCAATTTGTAACCCAGTCCTGTAGTCCCAGTTAAACCCAAGCCACTTACCTGCTCTGGTGCCGCTGGTTGGAGTTGTAGCTTCTCCAGTTCATGTTGCCTCTGGCACTCCTCACAGTCAGTGTCTCTCTGTTCTCGTTCTGCCTCTCAGCATTCTTGCTCTGCCTCTCGGTGTTCTCACTCTGCCTCACAGCCCGCCTCCCGCTGTTCATGGTCCCTCTCCATCTGGCACTCCAGCTCCATTCTGCGCAACTCAGTTTGCAGCCTGAGTACTTCTGGATCCAGGATACTGGTGACCTTCCTCTGCTGCTGCGGCCCTTCACTGACAGTGGCCCTGTTGTCCTCCTTATTGGATCTGGACACTGCACTGGCCGCTTGCCCTGCCACACTCAAGGTTCGGTCCTTTTCAGTCACTGTCTGTGACTCGATGCTCTGGGTATCTGCTACCATCAGGGCATCCACAAGGTTCTGTTTGGTGGCTTTTACCTCAAATGGGGACTCCTCTGTCCCCGCACAACTGCTTTAAATAATCTACAGTGTGCCTGCTGTAGTTGGAAACCATGTTCTTCCCAAACTATGGCTACTCTGACTTGCACTTTTGAAAAAAAAAATAAATTGGGTAGGAACTTGACTGTACACCAAGTGATACAGTTCTGTCTCCTTTTGAAAAATAAATCACTGCCTTTTTCTTTCTTTGCAAGTGAGCTGATGGTCTCAAGCTGACACACTGAACAATAAAAGCTTGTAATACCAAACTTATGCACACCTCTGCCAACCAATCTGTCACAACCCCACTCAGCAGGTCAGGCCCTCTGCTCCCACAGTGTCAACCTCCGAGCATAGTTTTGTGAACAGTTAACAGAAGAGGATAACCCTCCGGTCTGTTTTGTGGGTTTGAATCAAATTTTGGTCTCAAGTTCTGGGGGATTCAAACTGTGAACCTCTTGCTAGCATATCCAATGTACAGGCTCAGATAAGTCTGCTCTTCAGGGGGGCCAGATGTCTTTCGCCTACTGGCACATAACCAAGTGTACAAAATGAACCCTTAAAAACTCTATAAAAGACCTCAGAATAAACTCTTACCTTTGCCAAGTTTGGTAAAACCAGTAAGCTTTGTACAGTGTTATCTTTAACCATATATGCTTCCCTTGTCAAAGAAAGAATTTCAAAGGCACACCAAGTAGTCTCTAAAAATAGAGGTTTACTTAGAATAGATAAAAATGTAAAATGTAAAACACAGACCCATATATCACAAAACATACAATCTTTTAAAACAATAAGGTTTAAAAAGTGCAAACTCCTACCAATAATACACTTAGACCTGCCTACCTAATGTATTCTTATCTTCTTATAGTGCTGTAGATGTTTCTTTTCTCAGAGTCCAAACATGTGTGTGTAAAGGTCAGTTACAGCCTAATTAAAACACTGTCTTGACCCTGCCTTCTCCATGATGTCACCCATCTCCCCCTCTGTTTATTAAAAATTATACAATCAGGATGTCTTGTGTCAGGAGGTAAATTAATAGGTGACATCAGCAGAAAAATCTTGTTTCCCCATATGACTTCCCAATTAAGTCTGTAATTTTCCAAGCCCTTTTTTCATGCATGAGCAGCATCCTCTCTCAAGGACATCAAAGGACCTTATATGACTTTGCCCCCCCCCCGTGACATAACCTGTATCCTTCCTCTAAATGCCATAAAAGTTTATGATTTCTAGCCTAGCAGCTGGCAGCTACAATTAAGCTAGATCAACAGGAGATCTTTAATTTAGGTCTCTTCTAGCCTCCTGGCTTTTATCTTTTAGCTGAAACAGCATGTCTCATGAGAGACACTCAATACCACATTTTTATATTACAAAAATCATAGATTAATCAGAACCAGCTGTACAAGCATCACAGTGCATATAGGGTAAACAAAATTGATAGGCAGGATATGATTTCAAGCAGAAAAAGTTAGAAATTCTTAACAGGAATAGAACCATAGGGTAACTGTCACTAAAATTTGAAGCGTATGACTAACAGGGTGACATGATAGTTAAAGAAGAGAAATCAAATTATGGGGCATATAAGGAGAAACTTTGTTAGTAGATCTCAAGAATGCATCATGCAGCTCCACAGATTCCTGGTAATACCACAGTCAGATTATTGCTATCAGTTCTTTTTTTTTTTTCAATAAGTTTTTATTCCATTTTTAGTTACAGAGATTAAGTCCAGCAACATCAAGTACATACATGTACAAATGCATACATACTTATGTTAACATGTAGGTTAATACATTCCCTGTAACATACCCCTAAGGACCCCCCACCTGCTCCCTTCCCCTCCCCACCCCTTTGCCACCCCAGCACAAGTCTAATGAGAATGCATACCCAACCATCAGCAGGAAAACTATGAGCGTCTATGGTGAATAAATAGTATAAAGGGACCCCAGATCCTATCGAACCTAGGAAGCTTATTCTGGAGGATAGCTATCATTATCTCAACCCTCAAACTGGCTAGCAATTCCTCCAGCCATTCTGTGTAGCTGATCACGACAGAGTCCTTCCAGTGTCTGAGGACAATTTTCTTAAGAGTGGCTGCAATCAAAACCATGTGGAACCTCCTACTCCTGACGGGAATATGAGAAACATCTCCCAGCAAGCATATTTCAGGAGTAAAAAGGTCCCCCAGTCCCAACATTGGATTCATTCTGTTTTAATCTCTGTCCATAATGGGGTTATCTTTGGACAATTCCAGAAATATGCATCAAATCCCCAACCCCAGCTTGGCACCTGTTACATGTAGATTCTGTGACTATTTTTAATCTAGCCAACTTTTTCGGGGAATAGTAAATATTATGGAGAATTTTGAACTGCATCAATCTTAACCGATCTTGTAGAATAAATCTGTGACAGTTCAGCCATAGAGCCTTCCAATTGAGTTCCACATTAGGAAACACTGAGGCCCAATATGAGCCTTGAACCAGATTTCGGGACTAAGCCCATTCAAATAATACTGTGTATACTTTGGAAATTGCATGTGATAGGCCCACCAACGGTCCTAATGCATCATAGAAGTCCACTTTCGGACTCTGAATTGCCCTTGTACCCATCTTACTGAGCAGGAGATGTCGGAGTTGATATACTTTAAAAACTGCCATGGTGGGCATCTCAAATTTATTCAGGATCTCAGAGGAGGAGAGTACTTCACCATCAGGCATAAGAAAGTCTTTCAAACAACATGCACCAGGCAGGGGCAACCACGTGGGGTTGAGAATTTTATTATCAATTAAAAAACGCGGATTACCCCAAATAGGCTGCACCCAATCCCTGAGATAGTCATATTTGAGGAAGCCACAAAGCTGCATGTGAATTCTCACCGAAATCCCAATTGGGGAGCTACGTAGCAGGGGAGGGAGGAGTTTCGGGGTAAGATAGAGCAGGGCCTCAGGCTTCAACCCTTGTTTCTGAATGAGGGCCAGCTCAATTTGTAACCATAGAGGTGTATACGACTGTTGTGTTGAAACTTCCATACCCTTCACCCACCTCAGGTATTTGCAAGCATGGCCCACCCAGAAATAAAGGGCAAAATGTGGCAGTCTTAACCCTCCCAGTGATTTGGGTGCAGCCAGCCTATGGTAGGCCATTCGAGATTTCTTGTAATCCCACACGAAGTTAGCTATAATACTATGGAGTTTTCTAAACCATGAAAGTGATATCCAGATATTCAACATGCTAAGAGGGTAAAACAACCGGGGAAAGACATTCATTTTAACTAAATTAATCCTCCCCCATAATGAGATTGGAAGCCTTGCCCATCTTTCCAAATCCAGTTCAATGGTACGCACCAGGGGATCCAGATTTAACTGACGTCTCGTAGTCCTATTCCTTGTTAGGCTGAGACCGAAGTATTTTATGGAATCTGATTTCCAGGTCAAGCCAAATTCAGTGATTTCCTGCCTAAAAGATTTTTATTAAGGGAAATACCACAGATTTATCTAAATTTAGTCTGTAGTTACTAATCTACTGTATTCTCGAATAACTTCCAGAAGAGCCGGAATAGACGTCCTCGGGTTGGAAACATATACCAAAAGGTCATCCGCATATGCTGTTATTTTCACAATATAGTCAAGAATTCTAATATCATTTATTTCTTGTTTATGCACTATTGTTCTGATGAGGGGTTCCAGGTATATATTAAAAAGGAGAGGGGACAAAGGGCAGCCCTGTCTAGCACCTACATAAAGATTAAAGGGGTCCGAGGTGGCCCCATTGCAACTAACTCTTGCTATAGGGTTTGAATAAAGGGAGCTTATCCATTTTAGGAATGGATCTGGAAACCCAAACTTCCCCATTGTGGTTAACAGAAACCCCCAATGGACCCTATCAAAAGCCTTCTCGGCGTCCAAAGACAGCAGAGCCATAGCGGAACTACTACCTTCGGACACCGAGAAGGCATGGGCCAAGGTTCTAAGGTGATCAGCGGAGGACCTGTCCTTCATAAAACCAACCTGTTCTGGGCCAATAAGGCCGGGTAGTACCCAACTTTTACGTTCCGCCAGCAATTTAGCTAAAATTTTAACATTGTAGTTAAGCAGGGAAATAGGTCTATAACTAGCTGGTTGTTCAGGGGGTTTGTCTTGCTTTGGTATTAAAACAATAAGTGCTTCAAACAATGATTGGTCCCGCGTTTGATGACTTAGAATGTGTCTAAATAACATAAGGAGTAGAGGGGATAATTGTTTGGAAAACTTTTTATAAAAATTTGACGAGAACCCATCTGGCCCCGGTGTTTTATCCAGTGGGAGACTCTGAATAATCAATTCAATCTCATTTTGGGTGATATCAGTCATCAACTGCATCTGTTGGGATTCAGTCAACGAGGGGAGATCCAATCCTTCTAAGAAGGTGAGTATCTCCCTCTCAGTGGGGGGGTTCTCCATTTTACTATACAGGGATTTAAAGTAGTATCTGAATTCCTGCGCTATCTCCCCAGGCATGGTTTTCACTTGGCCATCTACCCTGGATTGAATCCCTGGGATTATTCGAGATGATTCCAACTGTTTGATTCATCTGGCGAGGAGCCTACCCGCCTTTTCTCCCTGATCAAGATAGTTAGCCTTAGTCTTGATTAACGCCTAACTCCGCTTGTTCCCGAGCAATTTTAAATAAAGGTCTCTCAGTTTAACAAGCTCAAGCTTCTCGTCTTCTGAAGACTGTGGAGTCAATTTAGTTTCTCTACTTCTTATTCGGTTCAGCAATTCAGATAGAATTTGCACCCTCTCCCTCTTCCTTTTGGTTGCCTGTCCAATTAGTATACCTCTCATGAAAGCTTTGAGCGCTCCCCATACCATATCGGGACTGATATTATCTTTCAGATTATTAGCTATAAATTCTTCTATTTGCATTGAGATAAACTCTACTGTTTTGGGGTTACACAGTATCTGGTTGTTTATCCGCCACCTACTGCCCTTCTTAGGAAGAGAAGAGAAGGAGATTGACACCACCACAACTGCATGGTCAGAAGGGGGTCCCGGCATAATTTCAGTGTCCAGCACTCCAGGAAGGAGAGTACAAGAGAGTAATATGTAATCTATATGGGATGCTGTACCGTGAACTTGAGAAGTGAACGTGTATTCCCTAGCCTTCGGGTGAACAATCCTCCAGACGTCCACTAGACCGAGCTGGTCCAACACTTCTCCCAAGGCCCACTGGGCCGTGAGAAGGCCGAAATAATTTTTCTGGTCCTATCCATTAAAGGGTCTAAAACAAGGTTTAAGTCACCTCCTAGAATCATGGGGATCTGTACAAATGGAGTCAAGGCTTCCAGGAGTTTAACAAAAAACCTTTGGGATTCAGTGTTGGGACCATAAACAGAACCAAGGAGAATTTCCGTATTTTGTAGCCTACCCCTGACAAGAACATATCTACCCTCATTGTCCTGAATAACCTGAAGAGGGGTAAAGGGAACGGACCTACGCATAAGCACCATGACACCTCGGCTTTGCGTGCTACCTTGTGAAGAAAAAACTGTCCCCATTTGTAAACACCTCATGGAGTTACATTCCGTTTGAAGCAAATGCATGTCTTGTAAGAACGCTATATCTGCTTTTACCACCTCTAGGTGCTTCAATATACTATACTGTTTGGCTTTCTGTCGTGCTCCCTTTATGTTCCAGCTTACACATTTTTTACAAATCATCCCACATGACGCCATTATCCTGCATGTCTAGCTCAAACAATGGTCTGCTTCTGCTTATCCGGTGCTCTCTGTCAACAATCTTAGAGACTTGTGCTCCCACCCCTCTATTTTTCCCACCCAAGCAACGCCCATAAGTAATATATTCCCCTCTTAGTCTCAGCCCCCTATTATCCTCCCTCCCTCCTCCCTCATCTTCACGGTCCATGATGGCAGCTCGCATCACTGTATACTCCCTCCCTGCCCCCATCCATTCCTTCAGTTAGAGTAATGCCCAACATTGGTTTTTCCTAACGTAGAGAAACATCCAGCAATAATGTATTTCCTATCTACATATCCATAAACCTTAATAATCTAACATTTGCTAATATATCCCTAAAAGGGGGAATGATTAGCCCCAACACCCCTTCCCCAGAGAACCCAAGACAATGTCAAGCCAACCTGAGCCTCGAGGGCAACCAGGTACCAATTTTCTTAACCTACAGTAATCTGCATTAGATTCTAAAAAATATCCTTTTTACTAACAGACACATATTCCTGATGTCCCCCCAGGTACAGTATGACGTTAAGGAGAGGCTCCGGTGTCCGATCCAAAAACAGCATCGTTCCCCCCCTATCAGTTCCACCCGTGAATCCCTTCCTTGGAAACCATAGTCCAGGCAATACACTGCAGTCAGTTGTGGCACCAACAGTCACTACAATTCGCATTTTGACATATTAGGAGCTGCCGTTACTTCGTGTTTGCAGATCTCCCCTGGAAACTCCCAGAGTCCACAAAGCTATTCCACCAGCAAACATATATTTGCCATGAATAGATTGGAGGTGACCATTCCAGATCCCTTTACCGACCAATGCGGGACTTGCATACCATTGGATTACCACGATGAAACTAGGTCCCTGTCGAAATGCATAGGAGATTCAGGTAAATACCAAATTAGGTGGCTATGAAGAGGTCACCTTGGCACAGACAAATGCCCGCATTAGGAGAATCGCTATTGTCCGGGGGGGATCACCGGGAGATTAGGCATATGGTCTTTCAGTTCCACGTTAGTAGCGCAGCCTGTCTCATCTTTATAGACCATCTGAGCAATCCAACATATTACTGGGAAAAGCTCTCATGGTTTTTTCAACTGCCACGGGAAAAAATATGCCCAGGGAAGCTGAACCCTTACTTGGCTTTAAAAAGGGTAGGTAGTGCAAGCTGAAGTGCGGTTGAGGCCTTATCTGGATCTTCAAACTTTTTCCACGACTCTAAGATATAAACATGCAGCACAGCGGGATATGCCATTTTAAATTTAATACCCGCTGCAATAATCTTTGAGATGAGGGGATGAAAGGCTGCTCTTCGCTGCCGTACCAATAGTGGCAAGTCCTGGGTAATCCTTAGGTTTGCCCCCTCCCATTGCAGGGCTTTAGTTTCCCTGACTTTCTGTAGGAAGATCTGCCTCTCTTGATAGTTTAGGAACTTGGCCATGAAGATACTAGGAGGCGCCCCTTGCAGCGGCATAGGACGGAGGGCTCGGTGCGCCCTTTCAATATTATAGCAGTGACCATAGGGTGAAGGGCCTGCAATCCTCTTGACGAATTTTTGAAAAAACTTCACTGGGTCATTTCCCTCTTCCCTTTCAGGCAGGCTGATCACCACCACGTTGTTTCTTTGACTTCTGTCCTCGAGATCTTCAACTTTCGAGTCTAGACTGGCAATGCATTGATTTAACTTGACAATCTCAGGATCGATCTTATCAGCACGATTTTCCAGCGACCTGACCCGTGCCTCATTGTCTGATATTTTCCTGTTCAGGTCTTCCAGGGTGGAGGTGATATTTTTGATTTCGGTAGCCATTTCAACCATTTCAGCTTTAAATGGTCTAAATTCTTTGAGAAACTTTGCCACAGTTAACAGTTCGTCCCCTTCGCTGCCATGGTAGGTAGGCTGGGCTGGTTGTAACAGCGAGGCCCGAGGCTTCTTCGGGGCCTTTTTGGGGGATGCTGGAGGGGTATGTTTAGCTGCCACTTTTGGCATTTCTTCTTCCATCTGTGTCCCCACCAGCTTCTCTGATGCTTCCAATCAGTGGATATTGCCTTTGTAAGCGCCGATACACCACCGGTGACCAAAAGAGTGTGTATATGGACAGGGTTTAGGCAGAGCTCATAGAGAGTGCAGCTAGCAAGAGCACTGCATCACGTGACTCCCCATTGCTATCAGTTCTGGGCATGAAACTACCAGATGGACATCATTCATTCAGGAGGCAGTGTGGTCTAGAGGTTAGACCAACCTGGGGATAGGGAGATCACAGGTTAAAACACCAGCCAAGCCAAATACTTACTATGTGACCATGGGGAAGTTCCTTAATGTCCCAGTGCTCCGGTAAACTCAGCTGTGGCCAGAGCTGGTCTTAGATTTTGTGGGGCCCAGGGCAGAGTTAAAACATGGGGCTCCCTATAACCAGCAATTGGCAGTCTGGTGTTTGCTTACAGTCATATTCACAGCAGAACCGGTACTGCTTGTAGTTTTTTAGAAGGTGGATAGGAGACCTCCATGCCACTGAGATGTAAATAAAAGAACACACACTGCAAGTATTGGGGGCAGGCAGGAGACTTCAGTGATGCTGAGTGGGAATTAAAAGAACATGTGCTGCCTATGTTTGAGGGTGAGCAGAAGACCACAGTGCCAGTAAGCAGCTGAAAGAGAAAAGCCCTTCAGGGTTGTGCAGACCCACTACTGTGGGCGGCTAAAAGAAAAAAAAAGCTCATTGTGGCTGTAGAGAGCCACCACAGAAAGCAGCTGACAGGGAAAAAAACCCTTTGGGACTACACACACCTGCTGCAGTGGGCAACGCAAAGCAAAAAGCCCTTTAGGGCTGTGGAGATATATAGGTAATTGCAATCCCTATGTTTGTAGCTGACCTGTAACCATGTTAATCTTTAGATCCAAATAGCTTCCAGGATATAGGTAAACCTTTGCAGACCATGGCAGTGTACAACGGTACTGCAGTGAGTCTTGTCTCTGCAACCCCTATGATTCTTCTGAAGAGATTACACACTGTCTCCTGCCACACCCCACAGGCTGGATTTGGCTTGCCTGTATGTTCCAAGACAGCATCTGGACTGGAAGTGACTGAGGCAACTGAGCACCTGATCTTTCTTCTGAATCTCCCCAAAAGATCAACTCAAAGTCTCAACCCCTACTTCCAACACCAACACCCGCCACCCACTCACCCACCCCACAGCCGAGACTCCTTTTCAGCAATAGACCTAACACAACTAGTTACCCACCCTACCAGGACTAACCCCAAGAGAGGCTCCAGTACCCTGCTTGATGTGGTACTCACCAACCACCCTAATCGGATCCCCAATGTACAAGTCCTACCAGACTCTCTCAGCGATCACTCCCCCATTCTATTCCACTGGTCATCCTCAGTCCCCAAACCCATAGCACAGTCCACATGCCGGCGGCGTCTAATACCTGGTGGACTAATAAAACTTAAGGAACTTCTGTCCCAAATTGACTGGTCTCCTATACAGGCAACTCCTGACATCGACACAGCTCTCTCCTTCTTTACCCAAACTTTTAATAATGCCTGTGATATCTTTGCCCCAATGTTGACCCTCCGTTCTAAAGGAAGAATGCCCCTAGGTAACCCCAGCTTTAGTCCACCAGCTCAAACATAGGGACAACCCTATGGCACTGTCGCCATTGAGACTGGTCGGCCCAATGACAGGCGGTTATATGCTTCGCCTCAAACAAGTGCACTCGGCCATCAGAAAGGCCAAGTCTGAGCACCATCGGTCCTCACTCACTGCCTCATGGGGAACCCCAGAACCTTCTGGGATAACATTAAACAGTTAAATGGGAGTGCACACTCCCCCACCCAGATCAACATTAATGGTGTGATCTCCTCAGACCCAGCTCATAGCCAACCACCTCAACACCTCATTCACTGACCTTAGCCCTATCCTCCCTACAAATTTTTTGCCCCTCCTCCCCAGCACCTGCCGTAAATCTTTCTCGCCCTTATTTTCTCCTCCTCCGTGTCTCTGCCCAAGAACTTAGGCTGCACCCTTGTCACTGCCCTCAAGAGTAATAGTACAGGCAGTGACACCTGGATCCGTATCCTACAGCTGGTCTTAGACACAGTCCCACCCCGATCACATGCCTCATCAACCACTCTCTTTGCCTGGGAAGGTTCCAACTGCCTGGAAAGTTGCCACTGTCACCCCTATCTTTAAAGGTGGTGATAGGACTGTGGCTGGAAACTATCGACCGATCTCCATTCTCTCTCTCTCTCCAAGGCCTTGGAAAAGTGGTGGTCTCTCAAATCTCTGACTACCTCTCCACCTACAATGTCCTTTGTCCTGAGCAGCATGGCTTCAAAGCGGGCCACAGTACCAACACAGCCCTCAGAGTTCTCCAACTTTCTCCACTCCTCCTTAGACACTGGTTCTCTGGCTGGTGCTGTCTTCATTGACCTCTCGAAAGCTTTTGACACTGTCTCCCCCCCTCCTTCTTGATGCCCTTAGTCTCTCTGGTTTTGCTGCTGGGCCTATCTCCTGGTGCACCAATTATCTGTCTGACCGCTCATAGTGTGTAAAAATTAATGGGACCTACTCAGACATCTGTCCCATCTTTTCTGGGGTTCCCCAGGGCTCCATTCTGGGCCCCTTACTATTCTCCCTTTACCTTAACACCCTTCCACGCTCTTGCTTGGGGAACATTCTATTGTACGTTGATGATGCAGTCATCTTTGCCTCAAGTCGTAACCCTATTGCCCTCCAGGACTCGCTGCAGAAGTCCTTCACTGAAGCTGAGGGCTGGTTCAAGGAACATAGATTGGTGATAAATTAAAAAACAAAACCATATGTTCACTCATCCCCAAAACAAGTCCTGCAACTTCAAACTCCTCATTCACTCTGGGTCCTCTTTCCCACTCGAACAAGTTTGCTCCTATAAATACCTAGGGATCCATTTTGACCCCTCCCTCTCCTTCCATGGACACATCACTGCCCTAGCAGCTGCCACTAATATCCGATTGGACATCTTACATCGGTATAAACACTGCCTTCCCCGAGGCTCTTCTCGACTCAAGAAGTCACCTCCTCTATCCTGTCCCTAGTGGACTATGGACTGCCAGTGTATGGTGCTGCTGACCAGACCACGACTCCATAAAATTCACACTACTCTGAATAAGGCCTGCAGGTTAATTACTGGAGCACCTAGGCTGGACACACACCTGTCTACTGTACGCCTAAGCGCTGGTACTTGATCTTGGACAGAGTGCCTCAAATATCTGACCTGTACCCTTGCAAAAAGACCCTCCTTGGGCTATCCCACCAGGATTGACCACCACCATACGCCGTCTGTCCCACTAGTTCATACTCGGACCTCTGGGAAAACCTCTCTTGTTATCCCTAGAGCTAGGGACCTCTCACGCCAAAGAGCCTTCAGCTTTAGGGCCCCTCCTGGTTCAACACACTGCCCCCCTCCATCTCCGAAGCTCCAACTATATCGCTTCCAAAACTTCCTTACGTAACCACCTTATTAACACCTCGATGCTGTAATTGCCACTAGTCAAAGCCGCACTCAATACTTATGACAAAGCTTATTACTAAGCTGCTAAGGACAACATAACTCTGGTATTGTTTGCATCCATCCTACCTGTACCAGCTTGTTTGTATCTATGTCTTAATTTACTGTTATACTTATGTGTTGTACTGTTATACTGTGTATTTTCGTTTGTCTTACTGTGACAAGGTACCTTTGTAAATGAGCCTATGGCTCAAAGGTTTTCCAAACTGCTGTTTAAATAAAATAAAATAAAATTAACACCGAGAGAGAGAGGGAGAGACCAACACACTCAAGACTCACCATCACAGAACCCAGCCGTGGGTTCAAGGAGGAGAGGTGAAGCCACAGTGCTGGGTCAATAAAATTGTTTTTTTTATGCCAAATGCCAGTGGCCTGGTGCAAATTTGCAGATGACAGGTCATGCAGTGCTGGTACTTCTGAGAGCAACCACTATGAGTCAGCGAGATACGCAGCTCAGCCTGGGATGAGAGGCCAACAGCCCTGGGCCCAGCTGAGCCTGAGTGAAAGCACCTACTGGGGGGTCTCGTCTCTTGGTCAGGTGCGGGAAAGGGAAAGTGTGTGCATGTGTGTGACTCCTGATCATGTGACCTTGCTCGATGCTCCTACAGTAACCACATGATCAAGTGACTTACCTTAGCTGTCTGCAGAGCTGCTCTTAGTTGGGTCTTAATAAGTGAATCATCTGATGCCCTAGCCGGGTGGTTTTGTTTCAAAGTGCAGAGCCCCCCGTAAGTGCGGGGCCCAGGGCAGCTGCCCCTACTACCCCCCCCAAGCCCTAGGTGTGGCAATGGATAGAAACAGGACCCCAATGGAAAGAAGATGTTATATCTCTACTGGGCTATCCTGGGTAAATAAGTTGCAAAGTGACTGGAGAAGGTGCACTAGGGCAACAAAGCTGGTAAAAGGCCTGGAGGAGAAACTCAGTGAGTAGAGATTAGATGAGCTGAAGTTGTTCAGTTAATGGAAATGAAGGATAATGGGAGACTTCCTCCAGGTATAAACAATACTATAGGAAACTAGGCTCTTTAAAAACTTGAATTTGAAACTGAGAAGAGACAATAAGAAAACAAGCAGTCATGGCAAATAATTTAGTGTGGGGGGGGTTACTCTTTGTGGGATTGTTCATAACATTTCTCTTTACACATGGAGTGGCAAGCATCTGGAGAAATCTACAGAGTACAGTCATTGAATCCAAAACACTGAATTATTTTGGGATGACTCTAGATACAGGTATGACAGATCTAGATCCAAAGGATTAGAACTACTGAGCAACTGGGATGGTCATGATGGGCTACTGGGCCTACTTCTACCTAAAATTCCTATGTTATAGAAACAAAGAAATTTACAGACAGAAAAAGACCTGTAGTCCACTCACTCCGCCGGGTTCCATTATGTATGTATGTATATATGTACGTATTGATTGACTTTGATGACCAGGTAAGTACACTGATGCCAAAGCGCATTTTTTAGCCATAACCCAGGTACAGAAGAGTACACCACAAGACAGTGGAACAGGTACAAGCAGATAAGTATCGTAATACATAATGAAGTGACATGATGCAAAAGTAAGGCATTCAGTTGGCACATTAAGTCAATAGTGTTTTGTAAGTCGTGTAAGAAGGTACAGATATAAGACGCTTAGAGACGTACTTTCATGTTGGTGGCAAATATTTTAGGGGAAGGTGCAGTTCTGATAGTGAAAGGGATGGTTTCTACATAAGTCCTCACCAGCATAACACTGTCAGATTCTATGCAGAGCTCCCATGATGTAGTTCTGCTGAGTTTGCCTCATTGGTCCCATTTGCCCCTTCCTCCATCATTTTTACCAAATCCATGTGTTTATTCCACCCCTTCTTGATATTTCTAACCATCTTGACACCGACCAACTTTCCTGGCAGAAGCTTCCACTTAATGCTTTCCATGAAGAACAATTTTCTCACATCACTTCTAAATTTTCCATCTACCACTTGTAGTTATTGCCCATTGTAATAGATCCTTCACTATGCCTAATGACCTTGAAGGAGTACTTATATTGGGGACAGCCAGTCTTTCATCGAAGATCCTCCCCAGTTGCCCATGTACCATTTTATCTCCCCATGACTGACTAGGCAGTCCATATCCTTCTGTAAGTGAGGGTTCCAGGACTGTGCACAGTGCTTCAGGCATGGTGTCACTGAGACCCTGTAAATGGGTTGGGATTACTTCCTTCTGTTTGTAAAGGCCCTGCCTATGCTCCCCAGCAGCAGGCTAGTATCCTGCTATGCCCCTAAGTTCCTTTGTAGTTTGGACAATAAACTGATCAGAAATCAAGTCACTCTTTCAGTACTTATTACTGTAGAAAAGTCCCTGGCACAGTTGGAAAGTTTGAAGCACATTGAACATCAGCACAGGTCTATGTCAGCTGCATGTCTTTGCTGTCACTATGTGTATAGAAAAAATGTCACAGCATTCTTGCAGGCCATATGGAGTTTTCAAATGATAAGAGGCAGTCAAATAAATATTCTTTACAAAGCACGGGAAGATATCAAAACCCATCTGATGACAGGGCTAAGAAGCTTTCTGTTTTTTACATTTACATTTTATATGTTTTCCAAGAACGAGACCTGATCTGTTTATCTTGCTTTAACAGAAAAGCTTGCTGCTGTCACCACTGCTGTATTTGGGAGTGAAGAATCCTTTCCAGATGTTGACTGTATCAAGCACGTAAGCTAGCAGATAAACTGCAGTAATGCAGGCTTAAAGGGACTTAGCAGCATGTGGGCAATACTAAATAGTAAGTAGCTTTATTATAGGAATATTATTAAATTCTTTCTGAGCATTTAATATTACCCCACTCACACATAAAAGGGCTTATGTATTGAAAGAAAGAAAAACTCTTGTTATTTTAAGTCTTATGGATAACATGAAAAGAAAGTTGAATTTGTTCAGATTCTAGGAAATGTGTCATAGAAACTTAGAATGTGATGGCAGATAAGGGCCACTGTGCCCACCCAGTCTGCCCATATTTTTACCTTCATTTTTAAGTTTGTTGAGTGCGCAAGCATGAATAAACTTGTTGATATGAGAGTTACTGAACAGGGGCATGAGGGGTGCCAGCCCAATGACCAGTGGTGCTGCAGGGGCCTGTCTACGACCAGCAAATCAGCAGGCAGTGTCCTGATGATGCTGTTTTGCTGAGGCGGCTGGTCTCAGCAAACATTTCAAAGGACAGAACCAATGCTGCATGTGGCTCTGTCCTTTGGAATGCGAGCCCTTCAGCTGCAGCCCCTTAGTATGTGTCTCTCTTCTGGTTCAGCAATTTTCCCTTTCACTGCATCTCAGTGCGTCTTTCCTGGTGAAATAATTTCCCCGGTCCCTGCAGCCCCATAGTGTGTCTTTCCTGGTTAAACAATTTCCCTATTCCCTGCAGCCACACAGCATGTCTTTCCTGGCTAAACAATTTCCCCATTCCCTGCAGCCCCATAATGTGTCTTTCCTGGTGAGCCAATTTCCCCTGTCCCTGCAGCTCCACATTGTCTTTCCTGGTGAAACAATTTCACCCATTCCTGTAGCCCCATAGTGTGTCTTTCCTGGTTAAACAATTTCCCCCGTCCCTGTAGCCCCATAGCGTGTCTTTCCTGGTTAAATGATTTCCCTGTTTCCTGCAGCCACACAGCATGTCTTACCTGGTTAAACAATTTCCCCATTCCCTGCAGCCCCATAGTGTGCCTTTCATGGTTATACAATTTCCCCATTTCCTGTAGCCCCATAGCATGCCTTTCATGGTTAAAAATAATTTTCCCATTCCCTGCAGCACCATATTGTGTCTTTCCTGGTTAAACAATTTCCCCTATCCCTGCAGCCCCATAGCGTATCTTTCATGGTTAAAAACAATTTCACTGTTCCCTGCAGCCCCATATTGTGTCTTTCCTGGTTAAACAATTTCCCTCATCCCTGCAGCCCCATAGTATGCCTTTCCTGGTGAGACAATTTCCCCCATCCCTGCAGCCCCACATTGTCTTAGAAACATATAAACATAGACTTTGATGGCAGATAAGGACTGCTTGGCCCATCTAGTCTGCCCATTTCTCTACCTAATGGATAAGCTGCAGATCCTAGTTAACCAACAGTCTACTTCCTCCTACCCCCACTAGAATTGCCTTATGTCTGTCCCATGCATTCTTGAATTCCCCCACTGTTGTTGACTCTACAACCTCCTCAGGCAGGTTGTTCCATGCATCTACAACCCTCTCTGTGAAGAAATACTTCCTCACATTACATCTGAGCCATCCCTCCTCTATCTTCAAATTGTGCCCCCTTGTTCTTGCACATCTCTTTTTCTGAAAGATGCTACACTCTTGGACTTTGTTGATTCCCTTGAGGTACAGGTGGACGTTGTTAGCAGTTTTTGGGAAGTGATGTCAGAACCCCTGCTATAAAGGAAGTTATGCATTTGGGGTGGTGGGAGTAAACCTGTACCCTCCAGAAACAATCAACTACGACTCTGACCCTCCACCCCAAAGAGTGCCTTCCTTCCTTCCTTTCAGACACCTATTTCACAGAGGTTAAGTAACAGGTCAAGTCACAAATGACTGCAAATATCTCCCAGCTACAGTTCCTCCCTGGCAAATTAAAGTTAAACTAAGTAAAGTTAACCCCAAAAACAGAGAATCAATCCTAGTTACTTACACAGGTCCAAAAAGTAATAATTCAATTTAACGTAGTCCGTAAATAACCTCCTTGATTTAAGGAAGCTTTGGCTGCTTTCTCTCTCTCTCTGTCTCACTGTCCTTCCTGGTGAAACAATTTCCCCCGTCCCTGCAGCCCCACATTGTTTTTCCTGGTTAAACAATTTCTCCTGTCCCTACAGCCCCACATTGTCTTTCCTGGTGAAACAATTTCCCCCATCCCTACTGCCCCATAGTGTGTCTTTCCTGGTGAAACAATTTCCTCCATCTTTGCAGCCCCATAACGTGTCTTTCCTGGTTAAACAATTTCTCCCATCCCTGCAGTACCATAGCGTGTCTTTCCTGGTGAAACAATTTCCACAGTCCCTGCAGCCCCTTTGTGTGTCTTTCCTGGTGAAACAATTTCCCCCATTCCTGCAGCCCCATAGCATGTCTTTCCTGGTGAAGCAATTTCCCCTATCTCTGCAGCCCCATAGCGTGTATTTCCTGGCGAAACAACTTCCCCTTTCAACATCAGGATACCCATTCCTGATGTTGGATGCACCCCCCTCCCATCTATATTGTTAACCAACAGGATGCCCAACCACCTGTCGGCAATTGCACGCCACACACACACACACACACACACACACACACACTATTATGGCACACTGGGAGCCCACCAAAGTGTGCCTAAATGTTTTTAAAAAATCTCTGTAAAATAAAAAAAAGTCCAGCCAGACTTTTTTAAATTTTACCTGTAAAAAAGAAAACCTTCCAGTGTCATCTCCCCAGTCTCCCCTCCGTCCAACCCTCCCCGCACCCCCACACCCATACTGATCCTCCAGAGGTTGGGAGCTGCGATCTTCACTGGCCCAGGATATGTCTGCACTCTTCAAAGTTGAACTAGGAACTGAGGAATTGGGTAAGCCTGTATAATGGGACTCAATGGGGGGGTTCAGCTTAGGTTGATATCTCAGCCATTTTTAAGGAATTTTGGCCCCAAATTTTCAACATGGGGTTCTTCGGACCCTGCCTCATGAACATGTCAGTGTCAATTCGTTTCTCAGTTCCAAAAAGTGATTTTGTGGTCACTGCCTGGAATCACTTTTCAGGACCGATTACTAAAATGACAGTGCCACTGTTCATGAGGTAGGTTCCCAAAAAGCCTATGTTTCAAATTTGGTGAAAAAATTAAAAAATATGCCTGCGTTACCAGTGTGTGTTGTGTAGTTTCTACGCATGCTTGTAACTGCGCTAATGTTTTATATTTTCACTCCAGAATTTCAACATTGCCATTTTTTCACATCTCCGTGTAAACTGTACAGCTGTCATTTTTCATAACCTGCCCAAAATGTGTTTTCACACATGTGGCCCAGAATGGCACAGTCGGTGTGTTAAATCAACTTTCGGGATGGAGTAACAAAATCACAGTGCTACTGTTCATGAGGGAAGGTCCCAAAAAGGCCATGTTTAAAATTTGGTGAAAAAAATTCCACAAAATGCCTGTGTTATGAGCGTGTGTTGCGCAGTTTCTATGCACTCTCATATCTTTGCCAGTTTTTCATATTTTCACTCCAGATTTCAATATTTCCATTTTTTTCACACTTCCATATGAACAGTACAGCTATAATATTTTTTGCATCCTGCCTGAAATGTGTGTTCACACCTGTGGCGCAGAATAGCATGGTCGCTCTGTGAAATCACCTTTCAGCATGAGTGAACAAAATGACACTGGCATTGTTCATGAGGTGGGGTACCAAAATGGCCATGTTGAAAATTTGGTGACACAATTCCAAAAAATGGCCAAGTTACAACCAGTTGTTCACAGTTTTCTATGCACTCGTGTTACTTTGGTCATTTTCAATATTTTCACTCCAAAGTTTCAATATGGCCTTTTCATCACAACACCTCATGAAAAGTACAGCTGTCATACAACTTTCTTTGCTCATTATCAATAAAACTCTTCCTGCACTACTACACTTCCTTATCTCTGTGCACGATGAATGCTCGGCATTGACAAATGCTTATTTTTCTACAGAGTCTACTTGAGCTACTGTGAAACTTTCCCCCCCTTATCCCTATGATTTCCTTGTACCTGTCCAAGGCATTTTTGAAATCCACCACTGTTTTTGCCAACACTACCTCCGCTGGAAGGCTGTTCCAGATATCCACCACCCTTTTTGTAAAGAAGTACTTATTTATTAATTTATTTATTTATTGAATTTTGTTGACTCAGTAAGCCCACTGGGCCTAGAAGTCCCTTTTTCAGAGACAACTGGGGGAAGGGGGGAGATACAGATGGTAAGCAACTGAAATCTAACCAGATTAAGCTGTTGGTGATATTTTTAGTGAATGGGAGAAATTTGGCCAGGACACCAGGGAAATTCCCCTACTATCCAGTAGGGGGAGACTCTGTCCCCAAGGCTGCTTTCCAAGATGGCTGCAAGACAGAATGTAGAGGAAGAAGTGGAGGAGATGGAGCAAGACCTGGATGCTAGAAAACTGTCTACTGAACCAACAGAGAAAGTACTGGAATGAGAGGGAGAATCTGAGAAAAGTCCTAGAGAAGCTGTGCATAAAATATATAAACCCACTGACTGTAAGTCTGCAAAAACTTCTCGTTTTCCTAAATTAGCAGAGGATAGCTTTTCGGGCCTAAGTGATGATAATATTACAGTGTTGGATGTTCAGGGGAAGCAGAATGATTTAAACCCTGCAGAAGTAGAAATCATGCAACAAATAGAGGCCGAAGAGAAGAGCTTTTCATTTATAAAATCCAGTTTCATAAGAAACTCAGAGAACTTCAAACTGACAAAAGAGCTGGATCTGTCAAACTGACACAGCTGGATGTTAATGACATAGTAGCATCAAAGGATTCTTCTAGAGACTGAGCAGAGGCTGTAGAGCAAGCGGAGCACCTACAGCAACAGCTAAACTCAAGAACAACAATAGCGCTGGGGATGGCAACTACAGGCAGTAAAGAACCTGGTCTAGGATGCACTGGAACACCAGAAACAGCCCAGACATCATCCTGGTCAGTGGAAAAGGCCCTGCAGGGGTCCAGATAGGAAAGGAATAATAGAACAGGTCAGTGGGCCTCTGGTAAATCACCTATACAAATGCCAGTACCTTCTAATATAACATTGCAGCAAACTCAGGATAAACAAAATATAGACTTGGAGGTACCTTTGAGTTAGCTCTCACTCAAAATCCTATTTTACAGCTTCCACAACATCAGACAGTCCCCGAGAAAGTAGCAGCAAATACTAACACTGGGGGACGCCCCATTGACTCTAGTGCACCACTACAAAGGCCTTTGAATTCTATAAATAAACACCTCGCTTCTTTTCTTCTTTATTCAAATTTCCAGTTTTTCCTGCTAAGAGGCATAATGCGGTTCATTTATCATATACAGGAGGTATGCCTGAGCCACCAGACAGGCTGTTTGTTGCTAGAAATCTTTTAAAGGAATCAATGAAGTTTTTTTCTAATGAAATAAATGCACTCATTCACATTTCTGGTGAGACAACATTTGACATTAGCTTCAAGTCTCTGAATAGTTTGGAATGTTTTTGGATAAAGTATACGACTTTAAAGAAAATGGCCTTGTGGGTCCTATTTATTGCAATTCCACTAACAAAACCTGCCCAAAAAGTGATCATGGTACTTTTTAGAAATGAAGGTTTCAGTGTGAACGATCTCACCGACTGGTTATAGCAGAAATGTACAATTACTGAAGAGCCTTTTGCCATTTTAGACTCAGAAAATATCTGGACTGGGGGGTGGAACGTGAAGGTCCTGTTAAAAACCACAGACACTGGTGTACTGCATTTACCAAATTCCTTCTTTTTAGGTAGAGATCGAGTGATACTCTTTTATGCAGGCCAGCCAAAGATGTGCTACAAGTGTGGCTCAGTAGCACATTTGAGTAGTACCTGTGATCAGATCAGATGCAATGTTTGTGGAGAACTGGGGCATTTAGGGACTCAATGCACTAATGACTGTAAATGTAACCTTTGTGATGAGCCTGGACATACTTTTCAGAATTGTAAATGGGAGGCTCACAATAGCCCTGAACAGGCAGATGGGGAAGAACAATGTTTGTTAATTACCCTTACACAAAAGAATAAGTTGGGCTTTAATAAACAGCAAGCACAGAGTAGGAAGGAAAATATGGTGCGCCCCCGCATTGAATCCTGCAGTGTCCCACCAGCCTGATACTCCTGTTACTGGCATTATTTTAAGAGATCAAGCCCAAGAGAATACATCATCCCAAATAAATTTAATACCCGAGATGGATGCAGGAACTATGGAGGAGGAGAGACCCTCAACCTCTGGTGTAGAGCAGGTAGGAGCTTTAATGCCCCCTGCCCCTCCCCATCCAGTGATTGATCAATATGTCATTGCACCTGCAGTTAAGCATAATACTCAATCCTATGTCTTACACACACCTCAGAACACAAGTTCACTGCCTATATCCAACAAGTTTGATTTATTACAACAGGAAAACACAGAAGAAGAACTCGGATGTCTCTTCTATTGTATGTTCTGTACCTGAAGTCACTACAGACGCTGAAAAGCTAGAGATGGTAAAATGTCCCCAAAAAAGAAAAGCAAAATTAAAAAGGCAGAACACAAGATGTGCAAAACACAAATAATTTAGTGAGCCATGCATATTCCCTTCTGATGTTATACTATTAATGTAAATAGTATAAAGAGGGACAGCAAAAGAAAGATAATTTTTTCTTTTCTCTTGGGTCTCCAGTTTGGCATTTATTTTTTCCAAGATGTCAGGCTGCACACATTGAAAGAAATAAGGTTAGCTTCAAAAAGGTTGATTTGCTGGTGCCTCCTATTGGTCCATTGGGGAGAAAACCTGTTCGGGTTTAGGAATTTTGCTCAAATTACCTGAGATGCAACTCTTAAAAATATTTGATGTTGTCCCAGGCAGAGTACTGATTCTTGATGTGCTTATACAGGGTCTCTGGTTTCTGTTGGTAAATTTGTATGCGCCCAAGACAAAAGCTGAATGCTGTGATTTGCTGAATCAGATCCAGCCCTTCTTCTATGGAGCACATCACATAGTGTTTTATTGGGACTTTAACTGCCCCCTACTGGCAAAAACCTCTAAAACATATTGTGATTCTAATCATTTGGCAAAAGTTGCAGAAAAAGCTAAATTAAGAGATTCCTACTTCCATCTTATCAAAGCACATACTCCAACATTTCAAAAGGGACCTCTAACCTCCAGAATAGACTATATTTTTACATCTAAAAATATTAATATCCTCTCAGCAACCACATACCCAGTAGAATTCTCTGATCATGCAATAGTGGGTATAAAACTAGGAGCCATGGAGGATTTACAGAGAGCTCCGGGTTTCTTGAAATTAAACATCTCACTTTTATTAGAGGAATATGTTTTATAAATGCTTTGTCATCTTGTAGTGGCAAGGAATTCTGTGTTTCTTTTCTATGATAATCCCTGTCAAAAGTGGGTAGATGCAAACATGGATGTACAGAAAACTTTTTTAACACATAAGTAAAGATAGAAATAAAAAAAATGTAATTACTTATATCATAGAAAATTATTGCAACACCTACTCTCTATAACACAAGAGACAGGACAAAATCTAATGACACAAATAAACACAGTAAAGCAACAAATGAAGGAGTACCATGCCCAAAAAACGCAGACTCTATACTACCAACAACAGTATGGAGTAAAAGGGAAAGTAAATTAAGTATGCCCCTTTGATAATTATAATGCTACCATAAAGGTTGAAGAAATGAATTCTTTAACAGGGGAAGATGGAATCGAGTATAAGACTAAGGAAAAGATTTTAGATATTGTAAATCAATAGAGAGAAGATTTAGGACTTGAATTATATGTTAAAAATGACAATACTAGAGCTCACTGTAAACAAATTAAACAACAGAAGTGGAAATCGCAAAAAAGAAAACGGTGGTTTAGTCAGAGGGTGGTATCTGGGTGGAATTCTCTTCCCCATGAGATTGTTGGTAGTCCAACTTTAGATATTTTTAAAATAAGACTAGGTGATTACAGTAGAACCAAGTCTATAGTTTATTAATTGGTCCCCTTGTTTCTAATACACTTTATGGCAAGCAGACAAGGACAAAAGTATATATATGTTTTGTGACATCTATGATACTATGATACTATGAACATACTGCTAAAATATACGATTATTTAGAGGTAGACCAGTAAGTTTGTGTAAAATATCTTGCTGATTTGAATATTCCAATTATACCAGCAGATATTTTGAGGAAACTATCTCAACCCATTCAAATATCAGAAGAACAGGAAGCTATTGCTATGTTGGCAGGGGTAAAGCACCAGGACCTGATGGTCTGCCAAATGAAATTCTTAAAACCATTGGAGGAGAATTAATGACTGAATTAATGGCTATGTTTAATTTTATGTTAGAAACTAAAGAAATTCCTTTGACTATAAATATGGCTATATTAACATATATTTACAAGAAAGGGGATACAACTTCATTAAATAACTGGAGGCCAATTAGTTTATTAAATTCAGATTTAAAATTATTAACAAGAATTCTGGCAAAACATCTGGCTTTAGTATCAGATATTGTTCTCTTGGAAGCACAAGCCTATGCTATTCTGGGTAGAAAAGTGCGAGATCACTTACTACTTATCAGAGAATTTGTGAAGTTAGGTAATACTGCAGGTTTGGATGGCTACCTGGTCTATCAGGACCAGGAAAAAGCATTTGACAGGGTCAGTCATGTATTTTTATGGGAAGTCTTACAGAAATATCAAATACTGGAAGAAGTAATTGGGTGGTTGCAAAGTATTTACAAAACTGCCACAGTGACAACAATGGTACAGGGCTGGAAGGGCCCCTTGGTACATTTAAAAAGAGGCGTAAGGCAGGGTTGCCCATTAAACCCCATTTTATTTTTTTTTTTTTTTATCAATTCATTGTTAAGGACTATAGCTAATAATGAATCAGTTCTACCAGTACAAATAAGAGATGTAGTTTTCCCCCATAAAACAATAGCGTATGCAGATGATATGACTCTTCTTGTCAAAAACACTCAGGGCCAGATATTCAAAAGGGTTGCGCCATGCGCAACAGGGTTGCGCATGCTCAAGTCCTAAATTGCGCCATTCTGCGATATTCAGCAGGAGGCAGTTGCGCCACTGAAAACAGGCTGAGCAACAGCGCAATGCAACTGAATGCATGCTCAACAGGAGGGAGAGAACCATGCATAAACTGCACAACCCGATATTCAGCGGGCTGTAGAGGTTAATGCAGGCGCAACCCCAACCTGAGCCTGCAGGACCTTGAGCCAAAAAGGCTTAGAGTCGAGGGCCACCCACAGGTGAGCTGCTGTATTGCAAGGCGCAACACAGCAGCTGCCACCTGTGGTTGGCCTAACTCAGTCCTGTGCCCCAGCCCGATCGCGGGGCATAGTGTACTCCCCACCAGCCCGATTGCGGGCATCAATATAGCTCCCCCCTCCCGTTCACATCCTTGGTGGTCCAGTGGACCGAAATGCCCGATCGCGGGCAGAAAGTAAAGTGAAACCCCTCCCTTGTGCCCGATCGTGGGCAGAAAGTAAAGTGAAACCCTTCCCTTGTGCCCGATCGCGGGCAGAAAGTAAAGTGACCCCCCAACCCCGAACATCTCCCTGGTGGTCCAGTGGACCGAAATGCCCGATCGCGGGCAGAATGTAAATTGAACCCCCAAACATCTCCCTGGTGGCTAGTGTCCGCCGCACCCCACCCGAAGCCCCACCACCCGACGGGGAGCTGGGTGGCAAGGGTCCTGTGTGGGTGGGAGGGTGGGGTGCCACTGGACCACCAGGGGTGCAATCTGTTGGGACTATCAGCGATTGGGGTTACGGACAGGGTGGAGGGGCCACTAGACTACCAGGGATTGCAATGATTCATCATACTGGCGATCGGGGCTAGGGGCGGGGGGAACACTGGACTACCAGGGATTGTATATATGTCATTTACTGGTGATTGCGGCTATGGGGGGGTGTACCACTAGACTACTAGGGAGTGTATTTATTCCATTTAACCAGTGATCATGGCTGCAATCAATCAATCAATCAATCAAATCTTTATTTATCCAGGCGAATCACCATTGAGCAAGCTCATTTACAAGGTGGACCTGCATCACAGAAGGTTGAAGCAAAGCAAATGATTACAATTATAGAAATTACATGCACGCATAGAAAAAAGGTTACATAGCTAAGATACATGTTCATAAGCAGTCGTATATATACATATATACATATGCATAGTAACATAGCGGACGGCCAAAGAATGGGGTGGGAAGGAGAAGGGGGAAAAGGAGCAACTATAATTACACTTAAAGGTGGGAGTTTGGCCAAGGACAGATACAGTACAGGAAGCCCAGGAGTGCTCTGCCTGGTGCAATGGATGGCAAGGTAGATGTGGGGTCGTGGACCAAGGAGGGAAGAAGATTTGAGCAGACGACATTAAACGGAGAAGGGAGGTTAATATATATATAGGCAGTCAGTAGTAGGCAGTCGGAGATCAACTAAGGGCAGTGGAAACAGCTGCAAACTACAGAGACAGCTTTGGTGTACAGAGACTTGAACACAGCAAGACTGACCGGGGTTCTTAATTTTAAAGATTTCTGGAGCTTATTCCAGAGCGAGGGCAGTATGAAGCTTATGGCCAACCTCCCAAACCATGTGCTGACCCTTGACACTTTCAAGGAGATCAACGAGTTACTTCTCAACGTATAATTACCTATCAAGTTTAGTGGCAAGCTGTCAGCAATGTATTGTGGGAGTTTATTGGTAATGGCTCTGTATGCCCAAAGTACGGCATTCTTGTTCCGCCTGTGTTGGAGAGAGGTCCATCCCACAGCTACATACAGGAAGCAGTGATGGGTGGAGAAGGGAAGGGCAGTAATGAATCTCGATGCTCTGTGATATAGTGTATCCAGCTTGCCAGGATGAGAGGCAGAACACTGGCTATAGATAAAGTCAGCATAGTCAATTAAGGATAGGAACGACGACTGGACTAGTTGCCTTTTAGCATCATAGGTCAAAAAATGATTTATCCTGAAGAAGAGACCGAGTTTCTGCATCAGTTTTTTTCGAGGGTCCTCTATGTGGTCAGTAAATGAGAGTTTGTAGTCAAGCCAGTCCCCCAAATACTTAAACTTTGGTATGAATTCCAAGTTCTCTCCTAATAGAGTGATAATAGGGGGAAGTGTGCTAATGGAAGCCGGAAATGTTGTACAATTAACTGGTGTGAGTAGCATTGCTTTAGTTTTCTTTGCATTTAGGAGACATTTTTTGTTAATAAGCTGGTGTTGTAGCAGATTAAATTCACTTTGCAAGTCTTCGCAGGCAGCTACAAGAGATGCACGGCTTAAATATAGCACAGTATCATCTGTGAACAGATGGATGTTTGCCTCCTTGATGTCAGCATCAATGCTATTAATATAAACGGTAAAGAGCAGGGGCCCTAAAATGGATCCCTGAGGAACCCCTCTTGTCAGAAGCTTAAGAGGGGAAAACTGGCCCCCGGCCATAACCTGCTGTTGTCCATCAGTAAGGTAGTCATTAAATCAGCGAAGGAAAGGTGGGTCCAGGCCACTCGAATTTAATGCAGAGTAGAAGGCCATGGTCTATGGTATCAAAGGCCTTACTAAGGTCCAAGAAAACAGCGCAGACACATTTTTTGTTATCCAGTTCACATTGCCAATCATTCGTAGCTTTTGCCAGTGCTGAAATAGTGCTATGATTAGCTCTGAACCTGGACTGCATTGGATTTAGGAGATTCGTTGTTTTAAGAAAAGTTCTCAACTGGGCATTCACAACTTTTTCCAGGAGTTTTGACAATACGGTTAATAGGGAAATCAGCTGGTAGTTGTTTAGATCACTAGGGTCCCCTGCTTTAAACAGTGGAATGACATAAGCAGTTTTCCATAAGCGGGGAATGGACCCTTGCAATAAGGACAGATTGAACAAATGGGTTATTGGTACTGCGAGGACATGGTAAGCAATCTTTAGAAAGAAGGAATCGAAGGAGTCAGCACCAGTACTTTTCTTTACATCCAGCTGAAGAATGAGGTCTTCAACATCTTTCAAGGAGGTGGGTGAAAACAAAAAGATAATGTTCGAGGTATTAGATGCTGGCAGCTCTACTGTGGCCAGTGTGCATAGCGTACAAGCAGGAGAATTATCGAACACAAGGCCAGCAGTAGCAAAATGATTGTTAAAGGACTGTAAAATCTCCATTCTGTCCTGGATAGTACCATTGTTTGAGTTAATTTTTGAGGGAAGCGCATTGCCTGCTGTATGACCAGACAGATCTTTTATTGTGGCCCAAAATTTAGTAGGACAGTTTGAGGAGGAGTCCAGTTCTGCACAAAAGGGAGGGGGGTACCATTAGACTACCAAGAAGTGTATTTATTCCATTTAACTGGTGTTCGTGGCTACAGGAGGGATGAGGGTACCACTAGACTACCAGGGAGTGTATTTCTGTCATGTAACCAGTGATCATGGCACTGGGGAGGGAGGGGAGTACCACTAGACTGCCAGGAAGTTTTTGTCTGCACTATTACCCGTGATCGTGGCTATGGGGGGGATGCCCCGGGACCCCCTCAGTCCACATGTCATTCTGTGCAGGGCGCCAGGTGAAATTCGGCCAGGCTGTCCCAGCAACGATGCAATACTATAAATGACATGCTAATGGACCCAGTTGTGCCATGCCTATATTATGGCCTCATTTGCATGCCCTCTTCTGAATATCATGGGTGCTGCACCCAGCACAACTGTGTTTGTGCTGGTGTATCCCCATGCTCCCTATCTGTGGCTTGCACCATGCACAGTCCATGTCATATTCAATGGTGCTGCACCATGGTGCATCACCATTGAATATCATCTGGTCCTGGCCAAGGCACAGCCCAGCTGTGCTGCGCCCACACTTGCGCCATTACCGGGCGGGGTCTGAATATCCAAGCCAGTATGTATAAAATCATGGGAAAAATTTTGTCATAATAACAGTCTGTTTGGCAAAGATGCCTTGCACTTAAGTAGAAAGGAAAGTAGGATGCTGGGGCAGATATTCAGAACAACTACTGAAAATGCTTTAAACTAGATGCTGGTGGGAAAAGGAAATTCCTTGTACCAAATCATGTATGGTGCCCTTCAACCTCACAAGATCAAACAGTACTGCATTCTAAGACACAAAATAAAGATCTCAAACTATTGATGATCAATGCTAGAAGTATTAAAAACAAAATCAAAGAGCTGCAATACATTGTGAAACAATATAAAGTCGATATATGTGGGATAACTGAAACTTGGTTAAGAGGAGATGATTAGGTCCAAGGAATTCCAGGATATGACTTTTTCCTTAAGCCAAGAATTAACAAAATAGGCAGAGGTGTAGGTGTATTCATGTCATCAGCACTCCAAGGATATGTTACAGAAACACAAAGCAACGATTATAATGATGTTGAACAGCTATGGATTAAATTTAAAACAAGAAAAAGATCAGTCACCAAGGGTTTATGTTATAGGTCACCCAATTTGAGTGACATAGAAAAGAATTTATTTCTTGACATGTTAGACAAAATGATAACATCAGACAGCTGTATATTAACGGGGGATTTTAATCTCCCAAAAATTAACTGAGAATCCCTATATGGTAGCAGCCAGCTTGAAGAAAAGTTTATCGAGTTTTGTTTAACAAATTCACTGGAACAATATATCAAAGAGAATACTAGGGAAAAACATCTCCTGGATCTGCTTCTCTGTAACATAGATGGAGCAATAACTAATATAAATATAATGCAGCCCCTGGGTAATAGTGATCACCATATGGTCTCTTGCCTACTCGCAGAAGAGTCTGTAAAATAAATAGGAAAACTAAAATATACAACTATAAAAAAACAGATTATAATCAAATCATACGAACTCTTAGTACTTGGAATTGGCAGGCAGATTTGGAAAATCAAGCCCTGGAAGAAATCTGGGACAAAATGAACAACAAACTACAGTTTTACATAAAGGAATATGTGCCACTTGTGCTATAGTATAATAAAAAGGGTAGAGTACCTAGATGGTTTAACTCTAAAATTCGTAAACTAATAAACAAGAAAAATAAACAGTTTAAGAAATATAAGGAAAATCCAAGTCAAGACAGACTGTATAAATATAAGGGACTTGTAAAGCAATATAATGTATGGGTAGCCCTTATTACCCACTGAAAGTAAGCTGTTTACAACCTTATAATTATTGGGTTCCATTTTTTCATATTGACAAAACTGTGTATTAAATGCCGTAACACCTGAGTAGGTGTTACGGCATTCACACGTCTGCTCCCAATCGAAAATGCAGTGCAGCTTGAGACTTTCAAAAACACTCTGCCTCACAAATACACTTAATCATAAACACTCACCTTATCAGCCACTGTAAAACTAGAGTACATTTTCTTCTTTCAGCCCACTACCTGTAAACAAACATTTCTTACTTCTTGATATTTATGTTAAAAATGCTACTCTGCAAATCTTACCACTTTTACCACACTCCCTAAAGAAGCTTTCTCCCAAATGTTCTTTTGCCTCTCCCCCTCCCTCTGCAGATCACAAGACTCCACTGCCAGGCAACATGTAGCAACGGCCGTAGCAACGTAAAAAAAAAAAAAAAACAGCAAGCCGGAAGAGTCAAATTGACGTTTTTTCTTCTTCTTTCTCTTTGCAGTTGAAGTTAATGAAATTGCAGTTCTAACACTTTCTAACAGTTAATTTAATATTTTTACCAGTTATAAAGTACTCTGTCTACCAAATAAAGAAAATCTATGACGCAAGGTAAGACTGTCTATTTTATTTATCTTCAGATCTCTGTGAGAAGAAAAAACGGAACTCCTTGAATTATATAAAATAAAATATGGGTACAGTGTGTTTAACTTGAATTTAACACACACCCTCATCATGTGTAAACCACTCCAGCCATGGTAAATCCCCCGATAACCCACACCCACTTCGTGGCTTATTGCTTAATTCTACACACCCAGAATGTGATGGTTAGTCTCAGTACAGTATTCAAAGAACATTCCAGTTGTCACAGTTTACTGTTACTGTGTCTAGCGATCACTATGTCTGATAGATATTTTAACTCTGGTGCTATTTCCACCCACTGTTGATTAGTCCATGTATCCTAATAAATAGTTTTCCTGCACAATCATGTGGCCGTAGTGGTAAGGCTAAATTACTTATGTTTGGGGGATATAACTTCTCATGTTGAGTCCCATACACTATAAATGACAATGACTGATGTACAGGTGATAACCACAGTGTAATCACCTCTCGTGGTTTCTAGGGCAATGGTAAACCTATTGAGCTGCACTCTCGAGGTTTACGAATGCCCTAGCAACCATTCGAGGTGATTACGCCATGGTTATCACCTGTACATCAGACATTATCCTCTATGTAAGATAGCTATAAGAAGAATAAAAATCAGGGCAGAAGTAAAGTTAGCTACTGATAAGAAGAACAACAAAAATAAGTTCTATAACTATGTTGGTAGCTTGAAGCAGGGCACCAAGCATATAACAAATGTAAACATCAGTGGTGATATAATTGAAAAGGATGAAGAAATAGCCACAGCTTTCAATAATTTCTTTTTAAGTGTATATTCCAAAGAAAATTCACCTGTTAGGACAATGCAGACCATACAAGATGTTATAAATATAGAATGTGAATTTTCAATTGACCAAGTTAAAGATAAATAATGAATGGGTAGCCCTTACTACCCACTGAAATCAAGTAGATTACAACCTTGTAATCCCACTGTTGGGATGTCAGAACCTTATAAACCTATCTCATCTATGTCATAGCAATGGGTTTATAAAATGGAATGCCAGTGTTATTCAGTATTCTATACACCCAGAATGTGATTTAAGCAATAAGCCATGAAGCGGGTGTGGGTTATCAGGGGAATTACCTCGGCTGGAGTGGTTTGCCCATGAGGCACAGCTGAGTGGGTAAATCCTCGCCAGCCATGGTAAATCCCCAATAACCCACATTCTCCAAGTGGTTTATTGCGATTATACCAAGGTTCATTTTTTTTACTATAATAAAATACAAATATTAAAGAGGTTGATCTGTTTTTTTTTAATTTTATTGTATTTATTCCTATGCTGCAGATGATTAAATGGATAGTCTCATCAACAGCCATTGATTATCAGAGGATTTGCACCGGTGGTAAACTGCCAGTCTGATGATTTAATTGGCTGTTCACTTATGTCCATGGTATAATGTTAATCTCAGTACAGTATTCAAATAACATTCCAGTTGTCTCAGTTTACTGTTACTGAGTCTAGCAATCTCTATGTCTGATAGAGATTTTAACTCTGGTGCTATTTTGGCCAGCTGTCATTCAGTCCATGTATCCTAACACATTGTTTTCCTACACAATCATGTGGCTGTAGTGCAGAGGTGTAACTTCTCATGTCAAGTCCCAAACATTATAAATGACAATACCTGATGTACAGGTGATAACCATGGTGTAATCATCTCTCATGGTTGCTAGGGAAATTGTAAACCTCTCGAGCTGTGCTCTCAAGGTTTACTGATGCCCTAGCAACCACTCAAGGTGATTACACCATGGTTATCACCTGTACATCAGGCATTATCCTCTAAGTTAAGGGAACTTGATGTCCATAAATCAGGTGGCCCTAATGGAATACATTCAATGTTTTTAAATGACATAGCTGAGAAAATAGCTGGCCCTTTAGAAATACTTTATAACACCTCGTTGAAGGAATACAGAGTATTACATGAATGGAAATTGGCACATATTACTCCAATTCATAAGTCTGGGGCTAGATCTAAGGTTGAAAATTACAGACCCATTAGTATTACGTCTGTCTTGGGAAAAAATATGGAAAAATTCATAAAAGAAAGGCTTGAACTAAACCTTAGGGAGTTACAAATAGGGGATGTAACCCAGCATGGTTTTTCAAATGGAAGATTGTGTACTAGTACCCTTCTTTATTTCTTTGAGTCTGTAAGCCAAGTGCTCAATCAAGTTTTTCTAGTGGATGTAGTATATCTGGACTATGCCAAAGCATTTGATTCAGTTTCCTATGACATATTACTAAACATCTTGAAATAATTGGGGGTGAGAGATAGATCAATAATTTGGATCGGTTCATGGCTACAAGGTAGATTACAAAGGGTATAAATCAGAGTTTATTTCTCTGAATGGGGAAGTATGTCAAGTGGTGTTCGACAGAGCTCAATTTTGGGACCATCCTTTTCAATCTTTTTGTTTCCAAGATGCATGTTACAGAGGGAACATGGCTCTGTAAATATGCAGATGACATGAAGGTGGGATCGATAGTAAATAACACTGAATCAATACTCAATTTCCAGAAACAAATAGAAAATCTAGAAAACTGGACAACTGAATACAAGTTGAAGTTCAATGAAAGTAAATGCAAAGTAATGAATTTTGGTTATAATGACATTAAGGCAAGTTATAGAATAAATGGTAGGATTATTGAACGAACTGAGCATGAAAAAGATTTAGGAGTTATCATTTCAAATACTTTGACCTTCAATAAACACTGCAGTGAAACAACTAAGAGGGCACATAAGATTCTTGGAAATATTTTTAGGAACGTCAGGAGTAGACAGGAGGAGGTTTTGATGCCCCTGTATAGGTCACTTGTGAGGCCTGTGCTTGAGTGTGGAGCCTCTTTTTGTGCACCACAAAATGTTGCTAGTGGAAAAAGGGTAGAAAAAGTGCAAACAAAGTTCACAAAAAGAATATATAAAATAAGGGATAAGCCATACAATCTAAGGCTTCAGGAATTGGGGGTTTACTCAATGACATATCGAAAAATCAGAAGGGACTTCTGTTATGTACTTAAGGCCTTGACTGATGTAATACTATGGGAAACAGCAGGACTTAGTAAAAAGGAAAATCTGGAGAGAAAAACAATGCATACCCCTTTCAGTTTAAAGGTGGACAATATAAAACTGAAAGAAGGGCTAGATGATTCACCAAAGGGTAGTGAAAATATGGAATTCACTCCTCTTGGATATAGTATCAGCAAATAATCTATCAGTCTTTAAAAGATTATTAGACCTACATATGGGAGGTAATAAATGGGAATATGTCCACTGAATTGGTGGCAAATCCTTAAATAGCACAAAATGCTTATGGACTTGTATTAAATACTATGAATCTATGTTACATTTCTTCCTCTTGGTCTATCCCACCTAAATTTGAAAGCTGCTACTGTCTTAGCTCCCACTACCTTAGCAGGCAGTTTATTCCACAGTTTCACCACTCTTTTGGTAAAGTAATGTTTTCTTAGGTCCCTCCTGAAGTTCCCTTCCCTCAGCTTCCACTCGTGACTCCTAGTAGATGATCTGTCTGATATACTATGATATCCCTAAACTCAGTAACCTGAGTCTTGGGATACCGACCCCACTGGTCCAAAATCCAGCCTGCTAAATCAATCAGATGCCCAGAAATACTATTTTGGGCATCTGATTGAAAAATCATTTGGCATATAGGGGGGCTTCGCCTCTGAACCCCCCACACCCTCCATAACTAAAATATCTAACTCTGAGAGGGAGCAGACCTCGGAGTTAGAAATAAAATGTTACAGGTGGCAGGACCACCAAAATACATGCCGCCTGCAGCACGGATAGAATCCATGCCTACATAGCATGCTGACCAAGCTGTCGTGATGTAGTCCACAACACCAGTGGGGCAGCTTGGCCAGCCTTCCGATTTTTCCTCCTTTTAAATGCTACAGACAGGGGTAAGGTAGCAAGCCATCACATCTGCTACCTTACCCATGTCAACGTCCCTTGGGATCTATCATGCCAGGATGCTCACTGTCTGGATACTGAACCTCTCGGGCAATACTGCCTGGGCAGGTCAGTGTTGGGATAGTGAGCCTCGGTACCTGTACTTCACAAGGATACCGAGCTGTCGGCCCTGTTGAATAGTTCAGAGTAGGGAACTCTGTTTATACTTCTCATGAACTTGAATGTCTCAATCATATCCTCTCTCTCTCTTCTTGCCTTGACTGAGTACAGTACATGTTTAGAGACTCTAGGCGCCCTCATATGAGAGCCCATGGAGTCCCTGGATCACCTTTGTCACCCTTCTTTGTATGGCCTCAGGCCTATCTTGTCCTTTCTAAGGTGAGGGCTCCAAAACTAGACACAATACTCCAGGTGAGGCCTCATAAGGGGCCTGTAGAGGGGGAAGCACCTCCTTTCTCCTGTTGTGAAATCCCCTACCTATGCACCCTAGCATTCTGTTCACCTTGCTACTGTATATGATTTATTGCATTGGCTTGTTTGCTTGAAAATGTCACAAATGATGATTCCCAGATCCCTCTGTTCTTGTGAAGTACTGATCCCCATTGAGACAATATTCTGTCTTCAGGTTACCCTTCCCCGAATGCATCACTTTGCACTTTTTCACACTGAACCTCAGCTGCTACACATTAGACCATCTTTCTAGTCTGTGGAGGTCTTTTTGAAGGTCCCTAACTGATTCTACACTGTCAGCACTCCCATCAAGTTTCATGTCATTAGTGAATAGGACAAGCTTGCCCTGTATACCTTCTCTGATGTCGCTTATGAACATATTAAATAGAACCAGACCCAATACTGATCCCTGCAGAGCTCCACTTATGACCTTTCCCCATACCTCTCAACCTCCTGCCTCATAAATCAGGGACAAGGCTTAAAAAAATCAGGGACAAAGGATCAAAATCAGAGACACATCTTCAAAATTAGAGATATCCACCCAGAAAGCTGGTAGAATATGGTACTTGGGGCAAAATGCATTTTCTAAAGAAGAACAAGTCTGTAACTTTAATGCTTGACATTGTTTTGTGCTTACAGTCCCCATTGTTTAGCCACAAAAACACAAATTTTAGGAGGGACAGAGTAAAATTTTGAGGCGAAATCAGGGATGTCCCTGAAAATCAGGGACACTTGAGAGGTATGCCTTTCACTCAGATGATCTCACCCTGTTGACTACCACTCTCTGTGTACTGTCTGAGCCAATTCCCCACCCAGCTAACAATGCTTTCAGCAGTGCCTAGGTCACCCACCTTTTTTAATGGATGATAATGTTGCACTGAGTCAAAGGCCTTGCTAAAATTGAAATAAAGGAGCTCCACTGCATGGCCCTTATCCAGTTCTTTGGTTACCCAGTCAAAAACTGTAACAAGGTTCATCTGGCATAATCTACCTGCCACAAACCTAAGTTGTCTGCCATCCTGAAGGCAGTTTCCTTCTAGGTACTCCACAAGGTCCTGTTTGATTAGGGACTCTGTAGGTTTCCCTAAGACTGAAGTGAAGCTAACTAGTCTATAATTGCCAGCCTTCTCCCTGCTCCCTACATTGTGGAGTGGAACCACATCTGCTCTTCTCCAGTCTCCTGGTACGTCACTCATCTGCAGCGAATCATTAAATAGAAATGCCAAGGGATCAGCTAGTTCCTCAGCCAGCTCCCTAAGCACTCTCGGGTGCAGCCCATCAGGCCCTAATGCGTTGTCTGCCTTCAGGTGCGCTAATGCATCCCTTACCCTGTTGGTAATTTCCGGTACTACCAGTTGTAGGATCCCTTTATTGGCTGCTTTGTGGCTGCTATCAGGCAACAGTCTAGTGTTTTCTTTGGTGAATACTGAGCAGAAGAAATTGTTCAATACAGTAGCCTTCTCATTGTCCTCAATGGTCCTGTCATCTTCTACTGGTCTAACGATCCCTTCCATTTTCTTTCTTTTTTCCTGAATGTAGTGGGAAAAGTGTTTGTTTCCAGCTTGGACCTTCATGACGATCTGAAGCTCAGTTGCTGCCTTCGTTTGGTTTACCACCATCTTTGCTTCCCTATTTTTCTGAACGTAATTGTCCCAGTCACTATCCTTCTGATCCCTTTTATATTTATGGAAAGTGTCTCTCTTGCTTCTGATCACTTCTTCAACCTGGGCTGTTAACCATATGGGCCGTTTGTGCTTGTTTCTTTTCTTCACTGACCTAAGGCAAAGGTTTATAGCCTCCAAGATGGACTGCTTAATCAGTTCCCATATGTCTTCTACTTCAAATTTTTCCTGAACCCCGGTCAGTATGCCCCTGACTAATTGTTTAAGCTCACTCCTTTAACTAGGACTAGGAGTCCGGTGACCTTTTCTCCTACCCAGGTTCCACCAGTTCTGACACCGTTAGCTCAAAGGATTCCAGATAGGAGAACAGCTGAGCTACAGTGGGCTCAAGGAGGGAGGGGGTGGTGGGATTCAGAAGGTTTTGGGGGAGATTTCAGGTACATTCCTCAACCGCAACTGGTACCACTATAAAATTCCTATGCCACTCTGGCAGGGTGGGACTGCCAAAAGGAGGCACCCACAGTAGTCGCTAGGAAGGAGGTGGGGGACCCTCCTGAGTGGAGACCCCAAGGAGGGTGAAAGAGGACCCCAGAGAAGGAGGAAGCAGCTTTTTTTTTTTTTTTTGAAATTCTCTTTTTATTGGTTTCCAACTGTTATTACATCAGATTGGTAAATATCACCTGAACATGATACAGAGATTCAGTATAGCCTGGACATAGACCATCACATGAAAAACGGAGAAAGAATAATAAAAAAAAACTCTCCCTCTCCCCCCCCACGATAAAGGTGTCACCACTGAAGAAGAGAGAGAGAGTGGGTAAGGTTTACATAAGTAATTGAGCTATTGTAGGTATGCTTTATCTGGAGTGCAGGCTGGATAAAGCCAGACCAGACAATCTAGGGATGTGAGAGGTAATGGAATTAGTTTTGAGGAAACAAAAGGGAGTATCAGAGAGATCAGAGAGAAAAAGAATATTCCTTCAAACTCAATTGCTCTAGGAGCTTTTAAGATCCCAGTCAGTGCAGATACAGAGCATACAACTTGCCCATTTTCTGGAGAGGATCTAGTATTAGCAATCAATTTCTCAATTTTAAAACATTGAGACATATCTTCCACCCAATCAAGGTATGAAATCTCGAGGCTATCTGTCCAGTGTCGAAGCACTAATCTCTTAACCGGCATAGAAATAAGAGCCATATGGTATTTCCTTTCCCTTACATTGATGCCTGAATAAACCCCTAGAATACAGACCTCTATTGTAAAAAGGTCTTTCAGACCTAATATGGGATCTAAGCTGTCCTCAATGGCCTTCCAGAGAGGGGCAATCTTGGAGCAGTACCAGAAGATGTGAGGACGGTTACCCTGTTCTTTCCCACACCTGAAATATTTTGGAGAGATAGAATGGTCAAATTTCGATTTCAACTCTGGTGTAATGTACATATTGTTGACTATAAAGTATTGGATTAACCTGTTCTTATCTAAGGTATTGTATGTGTACAAATCCTTCCAGATTTGACTCCATGCGAACTAGGAGCCTGGGAGGATAAGGACCAAGATTTGGAGCCAGTTAAGGGGATGGGAAAAATAAGCTTCAGAAGGTAAATATACAGTTTAGACACCCCATGGGGTTTGACCGCACATTCTTTGATCTCCATTAATAACGGTTTAACAGTTGAAGTGGGTACTGCTATCCCGAACTCCTTATCAATCAGATGCTTTAACTGGTATATCTTGAAAAGGGCATTGGTGGGGATGTTTAAAACTAACAGGAGGTCAGCTATTGAACCATGCCTACCCTGCACATAGAGATCTTCAACTGAAAGCCCTTGTATTTGGGGTGGCCACTTGGGAGAGAAAGGTTTGGCCCCTATTTTAATATTGAGGGTTACGTCAAGGCTGACCGGGATCTTTATTATATCTGATTTTGGCAGTGATATAAAGTTGATTAAGTACTTTAACTGTGGCACCTACTGGAGAATCTCAATTCTCTAGGGAGGGATGCAAAGTGACAATAAAATAGGCTAGTGGGGTCTATATCATGTTGTTTGATAAGGTCAAGATCCAGACTTAACCATAGGGGGGAGTAAGTATCCTCTACTCCTCCTTACCATTTCCCAGCTTTGACTAGGTGACTAGACCAGTAATAGAATTCGAAATTGGGCAGTCGGAGACCCCCCCATATCCTTAGGCAGGCATAATTTATAGAAAGCTCACCTTGGAGGTTTATGGTTCTATATAAAATCAATCAGGGCCGAGTGGATCTTTTTGGAAAAAGGCTTGGGCAACCAGGTATCCAGAAGATTCAGGGGATAGAAGAGACGGGTAGGACGTCTCATTTTGACAATGCTTATCCGGCACCCACTGATAATGGCAGTTTACCCCATCTTTGCAGGTCAGAGTTGATTCTGTCTAATAGGTCATCTAAATTGAGTTTCTTAACAAAGTAGGGTCACGTGCCAGATAAATACCAGGTATTTTAAGTGAGTTGGGGCCCATTTCATACCCAGGTGAGAGACAGAGGCCTGGGTAAGATGCATGTTAAGAGGAAAATCTCGGTCTTTGCCAGGTTGAGCTTATAATTGATACTTCCAATTGTGCTATTATTCCCATTACAACCTGTAGAGAATCAGCTGGGTTAGCTAGCTGCAGGAGGATGTCATCCGCATACACCGAAATCTTGGAGGTCTGTTGGGAGATGGGACATCCCTGGATCCCTGGAGCAGTTTTAAGGTTAAGCAGCAGGGGTTCCAGATAAAGATTGAAGAGGTACTGGGATAGAGGGCATCCCTGTCTGGTGCCAGAGAGCAGTTGGATAGAGGACGAGAGGACCCTGTTGCAATAAATCCTTGCCATGGGGGACTTGTATAATGCCTTCACCCAGCGCATGAACCCCTCCGGAAAACCAAATCTGGACATAGTACACCATAAAAACTCCCAGCTAACCCGGTCGAATGCTTTCTGCATCCAGAGCTACCAGCGCATAGGGACCTGGGAAGTTTGAGCTGCCCCAAAACATGAGAAAGCAATCTGATATGGTCTGCCACAGACCTTCCCTGCACAAATCCCACTTGTTCACTGCTCAGGAGTGAGGTCCAGACCTGTTTAATCCGAGAAGCCAGAATCTTGGACAAAATTTTTACATCACAATTGAGCAGTGAGATAGGTCTATAGTTGGCCGGGGTCAGAGAGGGCTTTGCCGACTTGGGGATCAAAATAATAATAGCCTCTAGCAAGGATGGGTCCAGTGTATCAGCTGATAATAAATAATTGTACAATTCCAGAAGTGGGGGCCAAATCCTGGCAAAGACCTCATAGAAATTGGCAGGAAACCCATCGGGTCTGGGAGCTTTGTCTGGTGAGAGACTATGAATGGCTCTTCCACCTCCCTCTGGGACAAGGGCAGGGAGAGAGAAGCTATTTGATCCTCCGAGAGGCTAGGAGTACGATTGACCCGAAAAAATTTTCTAAGTCTGACTGGGAAGAGGGGGATGCCTTAGTACCATAAAGATTCTGGTAGAACTCTTTAAAGACTGCCACAATGTCCCTGGGCACTGTTTTGACAGACCCGACTTGGTCCTCCAGAGCTGGAACTAATCTGGAATTCTCTGTTTCTTTAAGCTTCAACGCCAGAAGCCTGCTCGGCCTCTCCCCCTGATCTAAGTTCCTAGCCTTGGTTCTCAGTAGAGCAAACTCCGTCTTTTCACGAATTAAGCCCTCGTACTCATTTTTAAGTTTGTGCAGCTGTTCTAAACTGCTCAACATTTGGAGGTAGCCAGAGAATCCTCTGCTGCCTTAATCTGACTTGAGAGGAAATGATTTTGAGACCTGAGTTTTTCTCCTGGAGGAGATTTTAATAAATTCTCCTCTTAAGAAACACTTTAACGAGCACCAAAGGATGTCCATCCTGGCCACTGAGCCCGATTTGTGTCCAGATAGCCTCTGATAAGAGATCTGAACTGGGTAAGGGAGTGCTCCTCCTTTAATATCTGGGTATTAAGTTTCCAAATCTTATCTCGCTGTGTTAGAGACAGGGGGGTAAAACAGAACCAGACTAACGCGTGATCGGAGATTACTATAGGTTCAATACCTGCAGAGGGAACCTTGGTCATAAGAGAGATACTTATTAAACAATAATCCAACCTCGACCAAGAATTATGAAGCAGGGAGAAAAAGGTGTAGCTTTTATTGGAAGGGTGAAGGGTCCTCCAGGGATCCACTAAACCCAACATGCTGCTCATATCCCTCAACGCCAATTGTGGTGGAAGTAGTGGCCTTAGTGGTCTGAAGGTTTTATCCAGCTCCTGCGTTGGAGCTATATTCCAGTCCCCTCCCAGGATCAAGGGGGTTGGCAGAAAGGAGCTAAGTTTGTCAATTAACTGCATAACAAAACTGACATTCCCTCCAACTGGACCGTACACAGAACCTAAGACTATGGGAGAGTTATAAAGAGATCCATGCACCAATATATATCTACCCTCTGGATCTCGGGTGACCTTGGTCGGACTGAAGGGTATGCTTTTCTTTATCATAATAGCGACCCCTCTAGCCTCCGATGAGTCTCCAGCCACAAAAATTTGGGAGAAGCCTCTGACTTTCAATGTGTTCATTTCAGCCACCATAATATGGGTCTCTTGCAGACAAAGAATGTCAGCCCCCAGTACCGAGCAATTAACCAGGATACGGGATCTCTTCTTGACATCCCTAATCCCTCTCACATTCCAACTGATCAATTTAATTGCACACCTAGCCATACTCTAAAATCCGAAATAATCCAGACAAGTTGAACCCTGTAACCCCCTCTCACTCCATACAGTGGTGACACCTCTAACCACCCACCAACATACCCCAAATATCCTTCCTACTAAAGAAGGAGAAGACAGAACTAGTGGTACTAAGAAACCGCCAAACCAGAAACAAAACCAAGTTGCATGCGATGAGCAAAACTAGGTGGCGGTCCCACAAATCACAGCCACAACACCCATGCACAATACCCTCCCTCCCCCAATCCAACTATTACATTGAACAATGAACTTTATATTCAACATTCCAATTATTGACAACCAGAGTATCCAGAAAATCCCAAACATCTCCACTCCTTTCCCCCCCTTCCCAGGGTACCCCAGGTCTCCCCTCATAGTGCCCATATAAAACGAGACAAGAGGTTTAAGACCCCAGAACCAAGCAACCAGCCCCCCAACTATGAGGAGAACAGTGTTCATTGTAAAAGTACTCCTTAGAGGTACCCAGACCTTCCCTACCAGGTCGCAAGGCATGGCACTAGGCTTGTCCTGCATGCGAGCCCTCCCGCTCCCCCGGTAACAAAAATGCTCCATCGCTACCTTGGGGAATACAGAGCCATCTCCCCAGCCCTCCCAAAACAGCCCCAGGAGAAAGTAAGGCAGGTAACAGTACCTGAAAAGTTTTGTATAAGAGCCCCTGCTCTCTCGATCCTGCTCGGTTGAGGTCCGGAGAATTGGTTGGAAATTGCACGGGGACCAAATACCCAACGGACCAAATCGGTCCGACCGTAAATAGGTCCTCCGGAAACTGCTCCCATACACAGCGGTTCTCCCTAGAGGATCAAGAAGCAAGGACGCGTCGGGACACAGAAGCAGGCCGACTAGGCCTCTCGGCCTCCAACTACTAGGCCTACCACCACGCGGATCCCGGGAGGCGCACCCCCATGGAGAGCAGAGGCAAACACCCCCAGGAGCACCAGCCACCTACCAAAACTCCAGCGACAAACTCAGTAAGTGAAACCTCCATTAAGCCAAAACCAGGATAAGGAACAGGGAATAGACTTTAAGGGTGTCTAGGTTACTGCAAGCCTTCACCTAACCCAGCATTGTACATTTTCCAGTCCTTCGCTTCACAGTCACTTAGTAGGAGTCCCTAAACAGATCGGGAGCAACTTAGACAGTCCAGTCATCCCTCAGGGTTGTCGAGGGGTACCAAACGCCTTCCACCTGAACCAACAATTTTGCAGGGTAGTTCATACGGAAAGCCTTCCCAGCCGCGATCAGCTTATTCACCACGGGTGAAATGCAGCACGCTTTTGTCGCACCTCTCTGCAAATCCTGCAATCTCAATTTAACTCCATTCCACAAGACGGACTCCAGCTCTCTTAACTTTGGTCAGAATGCTGACGATCCAGGTAGCTCAAGAATTTAATAATTAGGGGTCTGGGGGGGCATTCGGAGGAGGCCTGGGTCTGAGGGATCTGTGGGCTCTTTCTATATGGTATTGTTGGTGGATGGGTGAGGGGCCCACCACTTTATTAAAAAATTGCTGGATGAATCTTATGGTGTCTCCCCCCTCTTCCAGCTCTGGGAGCCCCAGGATTAACACATTGTTTCGTCGACTTCACCCTCCAGATCTTCGGCTTTCAGCTGGAGCTTTTGAATTTGCTGATGAAGTTTAACGATTTCAGGATCTATTTTCTGTTGCCATTTCTCCACAGACACAATTCTAGTTTCCGAATCCCCCACTCTCCTCGAGAGGTCTGCATAGTCTTGCCTCATCGATTTGATTTCCTTGGAGATCTCTTGCAGGGTATCTTTGAATGGGGAAAGCTCTTCCAAAAAGCGCTCTTCTGTTAAGGTGGTACCAGCTGCAACATTAAGACCTCCACCAGTTGGATATTTAGTGGCTGAAGAGGGGTTGGACCCAGTGTTCTTGGCTTTCTTGGAGGCTTTTTCTGGTGTGGTAGATGGGGTGTGCCTGACTCCTGAGGCCTTCATTTCAGTGTCAGTCATCGCGATCTTCAAACAGGCAATCTACACCCCAATCTGTGCACACTGAAGTCTCTTAATGTAGCTTAGGTGTTTAGACCTCGTTTAGTGCTGAATTAGTAGCTTTGGCTTGACGAAAATTGAAAGTTTGAGAGGGGGAAAGCGGGAGCTCTGAAGCAAGCAGCCTCTCAGCACCACTGCATCACGTGACTCCCGGAGGAAGCAACTTCGGGTTGGGGACTGAATTGTCAGGGGGAGAGATTTGGGATAGGAAAGGGAGTGGAGAGGGTGGTTAGGTGCCTACCCAGCACCATGCCTGGAGGGATGGGAACCGTATCCTGCAGATCACTAGGGCAGTAGGAAAGGTAGGGGAGATGGAGGTCATTGTCTACCTGGGGATAAATTACCTGGCTAGGGATGGGGCAAGAACAGTACAGAAGGAGCTTATGGAGCTGGGAATAAGTCTTAGATAGCACCCTCAGTAGCATTTGTGGAGGTCCTGCCTGTCTATGATTGAGGAGAAGGAGAGGAAGCTCTGCACCAAGACCTTCAACTCATGGTTGAAGGAATGGTACAGATAGGAGGAGTATGGCTACATTGGGAACTGGGGGCCCACCTGGGAGGATAAGAGCATATATATGAGTATGGAGTAGCCTAGGAATTTTGGCTTATCTGGTAGCTTTTGTACAGGCACTTTTTTAATTCTCCTTTCCATCATCTTAACCCCAGCCCCTCAAGCCCCCCCCAATCTAATAGTCCTGCCTCTCCCTCCCTCTCTGCTCCCACCTGGTCTAGCAGGGTTCCATCCAGGGAGGTGATGGGGTGGGTGGTAGGAATTGCTAAGTTTCTGAGCAGCATCAAAGATCATAGATACAGTTTTGGTAGTGTTTAATTTGAGTTGTTTTTGGCCGAACCTTTGCTGGATATTAATGAAATCAAGTTGGAGAGTTTGTTGGACTTCGTGAGTTGTTGGGCCTGAGGTAAAGAGGATGGTGTCATCCACATACATGTGTATGCTGGATTTTGTGCAGACAGAGGGAAGGTCATTTATGAAAAGGGAGAACAGGATGGGACCAAGGACAGAGCCTTGAGGCACACCAGCTAGGATGTGGAGGGCAGAGGATGAGACATCGAGATTCTGACAGACTGCAATCTGTTGGAGAGGTAGGATTTAAACCACTGTAATGAGATGGAGGCATAATTTAGACAGGTGGGTTCTTGGATGAGTTGGGAAAGATTGAGGGCAGAGATGTCGTTATGCGTCCAACCCTCTCCTCCTGGCTAAACTCGAGGCTACTGGCTTAGCTCCCATCTTGTTACAGTGGTTTAAATACTATCTCTCCAACAGATTGCAGTCTGTCAGAATCTCGATGTCTCATCCTCTCCCCTCCCTATCCTAGCTGGTGTGCCACAAGACTCTGTCCTTGGTCCCATCCTGTTCACCCTTTTCATAAACAACCTTCCCTCCACCTGCACAAAACCAGCATACACATGTATGCAGATGACACCATCCTCTTTACCTCAGGCCTAACAATTCATGAAGTCCAACATACTCTCCAACGTGATTTCAATAATATCCAGCAATGGTTCAGTCAAAACCAACTCAAATTAAACACTACCAAAACCGTATCTATGATCTTTGGCACTGCTCAGAAACTTAGGAAATCCTCCCACCCACCCCCATCACCTCCCTGAATGGAATCCCGCTAGACCAGGTCACTAAGTACAAATACCTGGATGTTTGGCTTGATCCCCACCTATCCTACACCTCCCACATACTATAGATGCTACTGTCACCAAACTGTGCCCCAGACTGGGTATGCTTTATTGGAACCGTGTTTCCCCCCAGGCAGAAGCTAGATCCTAAGTAAAATGATCATCCCCATCTTTGACTATGCTGACGTTATATATGGCACAGCCTCCAGTTCCACTTTATCCAAGCTGGATACCCTCCTAAACTCTTTTTGCCATTTTGTGACAAATTCTCCCCTCAGAACCCATCACTATGACCTATATTCTCTCCTCTGACTTGCCCCACTGTCCCACAGGTGGTATATCCACTCTCTAAACCTTATATCTAGCTTCTGGTTTGACATGTTACCCTCCTACCTGTCTGACTGTCTCACTCCCACCACTGTCACACCACACAAGCTGAGGCAAAGAAACATACGCTCGTTTAGCATCCCTCACCCATCTTCCTCATCTGGCCTTGCCACTTTTTCCTTCCGGCTTCCCAGTTTGTGGAATAGACTCAGCCCCTCCATTGCCAGCTCCTCCTGTTACATCACCTGTAAAAATCAACTTCGTTCCCTTCCATCACCCTCATTCCTATGCTCCAGATGTCTAACTCTACTACCCTCTGGCTCTCATGACTTCCTCACCTACGCACTTTCTCTACCCACCTTTCTAGATGCACTTACTACCTGTAGATTCCTCACCAAGTATTTTCTCATCTGACCTTAACTGTGCTTATGACCCATAATGGGCTAACAAATATTCGGTTTTACTGTAAATCCCACTGTACTGTTTTTGCTGCTGTATTACTGAAAATCAGACTGTCTCTCCTGTAAAATCTTATACTGTTTCTTTACTACTGTATCACCTGCTATTGCAACCCACTGAAATTATGTCTATTTACTAAGTGTGTCTATCTTATGCTAATTTGTATGCAATCCAATCCCCCCTTCCCCAGGGCCACACCTGGAATTGAGTCTCAGCTCAGTGTGCCTTTTCTGGTTACCAACTGTTTATATAAAAATATAAATACACAGAGGTGATGGCCTGCATCCATCTAGAAGGGAAACACAGTTCTCAGTGGATGGTTTAAACATTGCTTAGATGAATGTCTAAACTAGCCGAGGGTTATGGTGGAAGAAAAAGGGGAGGCAGAAACTACCCCTCATTAGGTTGAGATAGCACATAGAGAACTCCTGAGGAGTGAGGGTCATACCACTGAGCAAGTTAATCAAGGAAAAAGAGGAATAGCAAAGGAGGAAGGAGAAAATTAAGCAGTCAGAAGAGAAGAGGGAGGCAGGGGGACAAAATGAAAAAGGGATCAGTGACAAGCAAAGAACTAACAAAATCTGGAAGGCCATGTGTATTAATGCTAGAAGTCTGGGAAATAAGATCCCAGACCTAGAGGCCATCATGGCAGAGGCCAACCTGGATATTATAGCCATTACCGAGTCATGACGCACCTGACAGCCATGACTGGGACATGGTTATACCAGGCTACATGATCTTCAGAAGGGACAGGGTATGAAGGAAAGGAGGGGGAGTGGTGCTTTATGTGAAGGAAAGCATAAAAGACACAGAAATACAGGGAATTTGGGGAGGGCAGAGGTGCTGTGGGTCACTCTTGAGTCGGGAAATGGAGCCACTATTCAGACAGGTGTGATGTGCAGGCCTCAGGCACAGGGGGAGGACTTAGATAATTTAATGTTAGAAGTAACTGGCAAGATGGCAGAAAAGGGAGAGGTGTTTCTGGTGGATGACTTCAGTCTGCCAGGTTGTAGAGTGGAGCCTCCCCACTGCAGCTTCAGCTAAAAGCAGGGCATCTTGGACTCCCTGCAGGGGGCATTCCTCAGAAAACTAGTCAGTGTACCCACTCATGATGGGGCAGTACTAGACATGGTGCTCACTAACAGGGATAGTGTTGCAGATGTCAAGGTGGGAAGCCATCTGGGGACCAGTGATCATCGTACAGTGCAGTTCAACATAAGAAAACCACAGAATCCAACAACACAATGCTAAGGGTGTTTGACTTCAGTAGGGCTGATCTTACTAAAATGGGAGAATGCCCCAGGAATGATGTGGCAGTGGGAGATGACCTGGTGGGTGAAGGAAAAGTGGGCCAAACTAAAAGAGGGCATAATGAAGGCAATAAACATCTGTGTCAAGCAAATAAGCAAAAGTAAAAGAAAGAGGAAACCGCTATGGTTCTCAAAACGGGTAGCTGAAAAGGTAATGGCTGAAAGAGTGGCATTCAGAAGGTCTAAGGAGACCCAGAGAAAGAAGAATAGAGAAACGTATCAGGGGAAAATAGAGGGCATCAGGCAAAGCAGTAAGGAGCATAAAAGCGCAAACTGAGGAAAGAATAGCTCAGAGAGTATCAAAAGGGGACAAGACTTTTTTAGGTATGTTAGCAAAATAAGGACTACAAAGAAAGGGATTGTATGGTTAAAGGGAAGGGGTTGTCTGTATTCAAGGGGATCAAGAAAACTCAAACATCTTGAACAAATATTTCTGCTTAGTTTTCACAGTAGAAGAGGAAGGGGAGGGACTATGAAAAGGCTCCAGGAACTTTAATAGCAGGGATGGACACTAGTCCATTTTCTGTGGAGAGACCCTGGAAAGCATTCACTAACCTGAAGATGAACAAAGCTATGGGACCAGTTGGGGTACATCCAAGGGTACTGAGGGAGCTCAAGGAGGTAGTAGCTGCACCTCTGACAGATCTATTTAACAGATCACTAGAGACCAGCATGGTCCCGGAGGACTGGAGAAGGGCAGCTGTAGTCCCACTTCACAAAAGTGGTTGCAAGGAACAGGCAGGCAGTTATAGGCCTGTCAGCCTAACAACAATGGTTGGTAGGTTAATTGAAACACTATTAAAGGAAAGGATTGCGGAATATCTTGTACCCAATGGATTACAGGACCTAAGGCAGCATGGTTTCACAGATGGAAAGTCATGTCAAACAAATCTGATAGATTTCCTCAGCTGAGTGACAAAGGCTTTGGATCAAGAAAAGTAGTGGATGTGGCCTATCTGGATCAGCAAAGCTTTCAATACCGTTCCACATATGAGACTGGTAAGCAAGTTGGGCAACTTGGGAGTGGGTAATAAGGTAGTAACCTGGGAAGAAACTGGTTAGTGGATAGGGCACAGAAGGTAGTGGAGAAATGGAGTTCATTCTGAGTAAGGGAGCGTGACAAGCGGGAACGTCAGGGATCAGTGATGGGACTAGTCCTTTTCAATGTCTTTATAAGTGACATAGCCAAGGAACTGGAAGAGAATGTCTGCCTCTTTGCAGATGACACTAAGATCTGCAACAAAGTGGACACTTGGGGGCGTAAAAAAGATAAGCAGATATCTGAAAAGACTAGAAAAGTGGTTAAAAGTATGGCACCTGGGTTTTCATGCAAATAAGTTCAAAATAATGCACTTGGGCCATAGAAACCTGGGGGTGGAGTACAAAATGGGCAGAGTGATACAGACAAAGACCAAGCAGGAAAGAGACCTAGGAGCAATCATACTGGATGACCTAAAGGTGGCTAGGCAGTGTGACAAGGCACTCAGAAGGGCTAGTGGGATCTAGGGTGCATAGGAAAGGGTATCACCAGCAGTAAGAGGGAAGTGGTGATACCCCTATATAGATCACTGGTAAGACCCCACCTTGAGTACTGTGTCCAGTTCTGGAGGCCACATCTCAGGAAGGACATAGACAGAGTGGAGGCTATCCAAAGGAGGGCTACCAAAATGGTGCAGATCTGTATCAGAAGCCCTAAGAGGAGACGCTAAAGGAGTTTAATAGGTACACCCTGGAGGAGAGGAGGGAAAGGAGGGATATGACAGAGACCATTAAATACATCACGGGGGTTAATAAGTACAGGAGAGGGGTATTTTTCAGAGAAAAAGGTGCTTTAGAACAAGGGGACATGTATTGAAGCTGGAGAGGGAAAATTCAGGAAGGATCTGAGGAAGCAGTGTCAGTGGCTCAGTAGGTAGCACACTCGCCTCTGAGGCCGGGAGATCAGAAGGCTTTGGGTTCAGTTCCCACATTTGGTACTTGGGTTAATATCCCAATACTGACACTGTAGTGCAGCATGAGAGGGGTGCTGCACTTCTGAGGTGCCGTCTTTCGGATGAAACATTAAACAGAGGTCCCATCTGCTTGGATTGGTGGTAATTCAGGTGGATGCTAAAGATCCCATGGCACTTATCGAAAAAGAGTAGGGGAATTTTTTATTAAACAAAAAGAAAACTGTACCATCAAATCAATAATTAATTTCTCAATACATAATACATAAACATATGTCCAACGTGCAAGATCATAACAAAAGCTGATTTTCTATTTACAATCGTCAGCGTGGCTCAGTTGGTAGCACATCTGCCTTTGGACCAGAAGGTCGTGGGTTCTCGTCCCACACTGAGATTGGACTTGCACCTAAAAATCTCTGGCATCTGAGTGCAGTATTGGGGGGTGCTGTACTGCTGGGGTGTGCTGTCCTTCGGATGAGACGTTAAACCGAGGTCCCTTCTGCCCTTCCTGGTGTTGTCCTGGTGGAAGTAAAAGAACCCAGGGCAGTCTTCGCAAAGAGCAGGGAACATTCCTGGTGTCCTGACCAATATTCCCCTTCCCATAAACCAGTTCATGCAATTATTCAGGCTGTGTGTGGGTGATGATGTGCAATATGGCCTCCACCACACATTCAGTCACTTCACTACGAGTCTAGCATTTCTTGTAAAGCGCTTTGGGATACTGTGTGTGAAAAGTGCTATATAAATGCTGATTCTTCTTCTTCTTCATACAATACTGTATAACAGAACAATTTTGGGGAAAGAAAAAAAAAATTTAAACAAACATAAAAGGTGTACATAAATTCATCACCTTCACCCTGAACCAAACCATTTAACCCTTCAGTCCTTGAATTAATAGACTATTAATCCAAAATCCACCCACAATTTCTCCAATATTTTTTTGTGTATAACCCTTGGGAGCTTGGATTCTTCAGTGTGATAAATAGCTTGCAATTGTGTTTGAATTTGACCCAAAACTTGTTCTGCAGTATAAGAATTCTGCTGCAGCAAAAATGCACATTGTGCTTGCCATAAGTAAAACCTACAGAAAGCAAATATGAGTCATAATGTGCTAGGATCATGTGAGGCTAGGTTATCATTAAAGACACCATACACTAACGTTTCATAGGATATGGGGATCAGATGCTTGTCTTTCCATTTGTGCAGTAACAGGGTCCATACGGATGCAATGAATGGGCATTCTATGAAAAAATGATACATTGTCTCCAGAGTTTCAGGGCAGGTATTTCGCAGACACATTCTCTCCTCCATGGATTTGTGTTTATGGTTGCCCCAAACACCAAGGCACCCATGGCATGATAGCCATGTGACATCCCATAGTTTCAAGGGAACTCTATGGTCAGTGAGCTGCTGAAACACTAAGTTAGGGTCTATACTATTTCCTTGTGGGTCTTTAATCAGGGGGGTCTCGGAAAAGTTGTTATCTAATATATAATGATACATTAGTTTTCTTGTTGATGTGAGTAACCTATCTGGGGAAATATGCCACTTGCGAATTTAAAAAAATGCTGGGGTCATATACAGTAAAGGGACATATTTCCTGAAGTTTCTAGGGAGCTTAAAAAAGGTTCTTGATTCCATACCAAAAGTAGAGGGGCAGTTAGATGTTTAATTATGGAATACCAGAATGGCGAGAAGGCCTGTAAATTGCAATATGCCATGTGAAAAAAAATAAAGCATGAAAAAAAAAACTGTGGGATTTATTTATTTATTTATTGAAGGTCTAGGAATTACAACCCTTTGAGTCAGAGACTCATTTGCAAAGGCTCCACATCATACATAAATGAGGACAGGTACAGAGTATAATAGAATACAGAATACTGGACTAGGTAATACAGAATACAGCACTACGTACAGAGGCAAAGATACATAATACATAAATATAGCAACACCAAAGTGTGCATAGTTGAAGTATATATTGGAAACACAAGACATAAACTGCAGTGAAACTTTTGGACTTTGCAGAGGAGTTTATCTGCAGTCACAGTGGCTCCGTAGCTCAGGATTAAAAGGCCTGGGGATAGATAAGATAGAATCAGGGACTGAGTTCATCCAGAGTGGAGCCCTGTAGGGAAAGGACCTTTGGCCAGCAGTGATCTTCACTAAAGGGACATGGAATGCAGTAGTGTCAGAGTGTTTTGTGGTGCAAACCGGCAAACTTGTTTGGAGGAGCGAGAGACAACCAGAGGGGCTAGTCCCAACTGGATTTTTTTGGCCAGTAAGCAGGTCTGGTAGAATAGTCACCCCTGAAAGTTTAGCCATGCTGACCATTGGTAGAAGTCACAGGTATGCGTGAGCCGATCACAGTCTGTGGCCAACCTGCAGGCTTTGTTAAGAGTGTGTTTAATGCTGGTCAGTGCCATGTCAGAGGCAGCACCATAGATGACTATGCCATAGTCTACCAGGGAAAGGACGGAGCTAGAGATGGCTAACCATAGAGCATCAGAAGAGAGACAGGGTCTATCTCTATAAAGAAGACCAATTCTGATGTTAATTGCAGAGCATGTCGATGCAATATGCTCGTGAAAGGTAAGGGAAGAGTCAAGGGTAATCCCTAAATATTTAAAATTGGAAACTGGTTCCAGCATGGTACCCAACGAGTTTTGTATAGTTATTTTGGTTGTGTTGTGTCTATGTTGCAGGTGAGCGAATAGCATAACTTTTGTTTTTTTGTAGGTGAGTACAAGCTTGTGGGAGGCAAACCAAGATTCTATTTCTGTGAAGGAGCCCTGCAAGGATTTTTGGAGCTGGGTAGGGTCAGGGTGCTGACTAAAGATCACAGCATCATCTGCACAAAGAAGAAGGAGCCCAGAGGAGGCCATAGGTAGGGAGTTCAAGTATAGTGAGAAAAGGAGCAGACCAAGGATGGACCCTTGGGGGACACCCGATAGGACAGGAAGGTTAGTAGAGAGAGTGCTATTTACCTTCACTTGCTTGGTGCAGCCGTGGAGATAGTTGGAGAACCAGTCAGCAGTTTCTTGGAATATGCCAACAGAGAGGAGGGAGTTAATGAGCATATTGTGATTGACAGTATCAATGTCAGTGTCAGTGGCTCAGTAGGTAGCACACTCGCCTCTGAGGCCGGGAGATCAGAGGGCTGTGGGTTCAGTTCCCACATCTGGCACTTGGGTTAATATCCCAGTACTGACACTGTAGGGCAGCATGAGAGGGGTGCTGCACTTCTGAGGTGCCGTCTTTCGGATGAGACATTAAACCTAGGTCCCATCTACCTGGATTGGTGGTAGTTCAGGTGGATGTTAAAGATCTCGTGGCTCTTATCGAAAAGAGTAGGGGAATTTCCCCAGTGTTCTGGCCAAATTTCCCTCATTCACTAAAAATACCACCAACAGCTTAATCTGGTTCAAGATCAGTTGGTATTCATCTGTATCCCCCTTCCCCGAGTCGTGCCTGAAAATAGGAAGGATTTGTCTAGTACACTTACTTGGTCAACAAACACTAAATAAAATAATAAAAATAAATAAAATGCCTTGGAGAGATCAGTATAGACAGATCCAGCCAAGTCTCCCTGGTCTAGGCGCCATGGATAAAGGAGATAAATTCTAGTAGGTCAGTGGTCGTGCTGTGTCTTTTCCTGAACCTGTGTTGTTGCTGGCATAGTAGGTGGTGCGAGTCTAAATAGTCAATAAGTTGATCGGTCACTATTTTTTCCAGTGCTTTTGAGAGGGGAGGGAGTATGGATATGGGCCTATAGTTATTACTTGAGGTATGGTCACCATTTTTGTGAACTGGCATAATATCCGCCCTTTTCCACAGTGTTGGGAACTGCCCTAAGCACAGGGACATATTGAGTACTTTTGTGAGGGGTGTTAGGACTGCATCAAGGGTTAAGGAGAGCAATTTTGCATCAAGAGAATCACCGCTCTGCCTAGTCTTTCCTAGGAACATGGCAAGATATGAGCAGGCAACACTAGGGGAGATTGTTTTGAAGTGTAAAGGTGGAGCACAGGGAAGTGGCGGGAATTGTCCAGCAGATGTAGTGAAAAAGTCAGGGGGGAGAATAGTACTGAAGTCAGAGAATGATGTATTAAAAGCATTTGCTATTTTGTAGGGGTCTTGGGTGGAGACACCATTGATAATAAGCATGGTGGGGGGGAAGGGAGGCAGACTTGCCACTAAGTTCCTTTATATATTCTCAGAACCTCTTCCCATTTCCCCAGGTAGCAGTAAGGTTGGCCTGATAATAAGCCGCCTTTGCCTGTTGGATAGCCCAGGTGCATGAGTTTTGGGCAGCACAGTACAATTGTCGGTCAGAAGGGTGACCTAACTGAAGGGCAAGGTGCCACAGGTCATCACGGGCCTTCATTTGGTCAAGCAAGGACCTATTTACGCAGGGGGAGGATTTAGTTTTTTCAATCCATTTTACAAAGGGGGCAAAGATGTCACAGGTGGTTTGGAAAGAACTTATGAAGAAGGACAGGGCGGCATTAACCGACAACTGGTGATCAAGTGGAGACCAGTCGAGGTTACAGAGATGGTTTCGGAAATGTACCAAAGATCCTTTCTTAAGTTGGCGATATATGGTGATCCTGGGGGGGGGGGTCTTCCAGCTGTTTGTCTAGAGACAAGTTACAGGGGAGTGATCACTGAGTGATTCCAGGAGGACCTGGACATCCTGTATGCACTTGGAATGATTCGTGAATATGAGATCAAGGAGGAACTAGAGCCCAAGTTTTTGTTTACTCTAGTAGGGGTATGCACCATTTGGGACAGATTTAGGGCAGCAGCTACATCCCTGAGGGAGGATGTCTGTGGAGCAAGCCAGTTTGTGTTGAAATCACCGAGTGCTATGACTTCTGATTTTTTAGGGAGAGCTGGGGGATAATGTTTAGGATGGATGTGAAAGCATCCCTTTGGTCGCGAGGGGGTATGTATACTGATATTAGATAGAGAGATTTACCTGAGTTACCAACAGTAACCATTAGGGTGAGGGACTGTAAACCCTCTGCAGGGTTAATTGTTGCAATATTCATACCTTGCAGGTGTTCCTGAAGATACAGTGTACTACCCCCACCCCACCTACCCAGCCTATCTGATCTGAACAATGTGTAGCCCGGGTATGTAAACAGCTGAGTCTGGAGTATGCTGCAACAGCCATGTTTCAGTTATGGCTAGGGCATCAGGGTTGTGGAGGCAGACCCAAGCTTGGAGTGGGGCAAGTTTCTTTTGGAGGCTACATATATTAATGGCAGCCAGCCATAGTCCTTTGTGTTACATTGTTAAGTGAGGGGAGGGGACAGTGGGGCCAGCATTGGGGTGTATGTTGCCCACAAGTAGCAGGAGGATGATAGTGATCCTGGATAGGGTACTTTTCACTCACTTCCCAAAAACAATAGTCAGGTAGGTATACTGTCTTTTGACAGGGTTTAACCTGCTGCTCCCAAATCCGTGGAAGAACACATTGTAGACTTTGACCTCTAGTGCCAATGGCAAGGGGTATATTGAGGTCACGTATAAGAATTGAGGCAGAATGAGCATTTTTATTAGAAATACTCTTTTCCTTTTAGATATGGCTCTACCTTTCCAGGACATTATTGTCTTATTTGCTCTTTCAATGGGCAGCATCCAATTATGGGAAGAGTCATCATTACTACCAAAAAAGAGCCCCAATATTTTAGTAGGACCAATAGCCACAGGTATCCCAGAGAACAGACTAGCTTGTGCAGGTGCTGACTCTGATGGCATGTATAACACAGAACTTTTGTTATAATTTAGCTTCGACCCAGATTAATTTTCAAAAGTAGTGATGATTGCTGTCAGATCAGAATTTCTGAGCGAGGGAGTGGTACAAATGCATAGATTGTCTGCATTGGCTGTAATGGCTGGCAGTGGTGCCCCTGTTGGTAAGAGTGTGCGTGGGATTCTAGGGTGCTGTAAAATTTGTCGCAGTAGGGAATCTATTTGAAATGCATATAGAATGGGTCTTAAAAGACAGCCTTGGCGTACCCCTCTTTGCCCTAAAAATGGTGACCCAGGGGAGTTATTTATGTGAGGGGTGATCCAGGCAGTGTGGTATAGTAGTTTAATCCACTGAATAAATGTTTGTGGGAATATGGTAATGCTGCAACACTTGAAATAAGTAGTTATGATTCACCCGGTCAAATGCTTTCGCTTTATGTAGGGAGATTAGTATTGCAGGATTAGCTGTAGAGGTAGAATTTACTATCTCTCTTAATAAGGAAAGGTTTTGTTTAATAGATCTGAGTGGGACTGCACATGTTTGGGACTCAGCCAGGAGAGGAGCCACTACCAATATTCTATTCAGCAAAATGGAAGCTAGGATTTTACAGTCAACATTGAGTAAACTAAGTGGTCTCCAGTTTTTTATGTCTGCCCTATCTCCTTTTTTAAATAATAAAATCATAATAGCATCAGAAAAATGCTTGGGAAGTGACTGTGATGTCAATAAATTATTGAACACTATCGTCAGAATAGGAGCAACTATCTCTATGTAATGCTGGTAGAAATCAGTTGTGAGGCCATCTTGTCCTGGGGAGGTAAGTTTCTTCAGATGGGAAATGGCCTATTTAGTTTCTTACACTGAAACAGAAACAATAAGGGAAGATACTTGTTCCTGAGAGATATTTGGTATGGTAATGTTTGCACGAAGGTCATAAGGTCCCTTAGTGGGTGACACTTCCCCAAACATATGCTCCAAGTATTTCTGTGCTACTTTTTTTATATAAGGTAGTGTAGTATAATGAGTATTAGTGTCCGGATCCACTAAACTCTCTATGTAGGTGGCTGCCACTCTGTCTGGGCATCCCTTGAATAAATCGAAAGAGGGTTTAGAGTTCTGAGTGCCACACTGTGCCTCCATTTTTAAAGACATGGCTCTATTATATTGGTGGGACTCCAGTTGAGTTTTGACCTCTTTAATGGCCTGAGCATTTCAACCTGATTTTCATATGCATAGGAAATAAGATCTTGTAACTTTTGTCTTAGTTTTGAGTAAGTAAGGTATGCAGATAGAGTTTTGGACCTAGTCTTACTCTGAAAGAATTTCTTTAAGTTCAATTTTCATGTCCTCCCATCAACTTAGGGGAGAGGGATAGGCATCCAGAACAGTGCACCATGCCCTTAAAAGTTCTAAACATGCTGCATCTATACCAGGGTCTGCAAATAGGGTATTATTTAATTTTCATCTGGAGACAGGGATATAAGGCAGAGGTCCCCCTGCAAGACAGCAGGTTAAGGAGACTGCCATATGGTCCGAGGTCTCACAAGGGATAACTGTCCCATGAGATACAGTAATGTTATTAGATAAAAAAAGAAAGTAAATTCTCGTGGCATGTGTGCCCCTATAATATGTTGTTTTTTTCCTTTTGGATGTGTTGCACTCAATACATCATTCATTTTAGCAGTAGCTAAAATTTTATTCAGGGCCGCAGAGTCTCCAAACATGTTTTTTGTAGTACCCCCTCTATCACTTAGGGATAATCCACAGTTAAAGTCTCCTCCCAAGATTATTTGCCTGGAGGTGTGCAGGTACGGTTGGATTAGGTGAAAAAGCTCTGACATGGCAGCAATACTCTGGGGAGCATATACATTAATGATTCTTAATTTTAGTTTCCTAAAGAGGCAATCAAGAAGCATAGCCCGCCTGGGGAGAATATCCAGCACTTTAGTTATGTGAAAGTGATATCCAGAAAAAAGAATCCCTAACCCATCACATAAATCCTCCCCATGAGCCCAAAATGAGGGAACCCTTGACCATTTCAATTTAGCTTTTGTGATTTCATGCCTTGTTTTCATTCTGGTATCCTGTAGCAGGTAGATATCATGAGGCAAGTCTGCTAAAAATTGAATGGTGGTAAGATGATTGCAGAAGGACTTCATACTGCATACATTTAAAGTGAGACACCTTATTTTAATGGCAGTATGCATAAGGGGTTAAGCAGAGAGGAAAAAATAAAAGGAAAATTCACCTTTTGGGAGGGAGTATTTTCTCGGCATTGGAAGTTTTATCCTGTTCCTCCAGGGGGATCTCCATTTTGGAACAGGATGCCCTGGAGGAGTCAGAGTCCTCTTCCTCTTCAGTATCCCCTCATTGTTTATGCTTTTTTGTTAGAGCCCGGAATTTATTTTCTGGTTAGAATTGTCTTCCAAGGGGTGCGGGCATCAGATTTCCTGTTCCTCTTCCCTCTCTTAGAGCTCTTCACCAAAGTAAATCTCTGGACTGGGGGGGTTGCATATGGCACTGATCTGAAACAGCATCTTCTATTATGGGGGTTGATTCATTGCCAGTGGGGGGGTCATCTTATTCTGTTCCAATGACTGCTACAGGGGAGGAGGGGAGGGGGATAGAGCCACAGGTTCAGAAGCTGAGGTGCCAGGTGTGTCTGTGTCTTGCTGGGCTGGAGGGGCTACAGTTAGAGATGCTATCTCTTTACTGTGTTTGAGGGCCTGTGTCTGAGAATTAAAGATGAGAGCCACTTGGTCCTGTGGGGGCCTGTCTAACCTGTTATGGTCAGCCCATGGGCACTGCTGATACACGTGGCCTTGCTCATTGCACAGATTGCATCGTAAGGGGTTAGGGCAGCCTAAACTAACATGTCCATAGGCCAAGCATAAAGTACAATGAGGTTTGTCACAGGAGTAACTAAGGTGAGTCCAAGATCCACACTTATGGCAAGTTCAGGCCTGCCCTGGATAGAAACAAATGCTTTTATCCCTCCTAATGTAAAATCTACTTGAGAGATGTACATTGCCTCTCTCATTCTGATGCAGTTGGACCTTCATTTTCCACCCCCAGTCCACACAAAATCATCATCCAAAATAGATCGGGGGTATCTAGAATCTCCCACTTCTGGCACAGCCTGTACTGCACATCAGCAATGCTGACCCCCTCACTCCCAAACAACAGTGTGATACATTTCACAGCAGGCTTTGTAAGGGGAACAAAGAGAAAAGCAGCCCATAAAAGAGAGGTTTTCACTAGCTCATATTTTACCCAAAATTATTCCAAAGTTGTCACAGTTTTGAAACTAATATCAAAAGTTAGTTCCTCATGTACATGAATAAAAGCGAACAGTTCAGATGGGCTAATACCTAACATGTCCTTCAGCATATTGTGGAGAACTGTTTTCCTGGCTGGAGCAGTGGACAAATCTCCTAAATACTTCAGCCTTACAGCAATACGCCGCTGAGCAGGCTGTCCTGCAGCTGTAAACAAGTCACTTAGTTTGAATGGTTTGTCTGTGTTCCCAGTACCTGCTTGAGGGAAGGAGTCTCTCTGTGTAAGTTCAGGAGGCAGTTCTTCTTCAGAAGAAGATTCCAGTTGTGCACTGTTGGAGCCCATGGAAGGTAAATCCTGAGACTGTAAATATCCTTCTGCTGTTTTAGAATAGTCCAGAGCACTTCCGGGAGCCTTACAGGGTTGTTGCGAGGAGGCTGCTGTCGAGGGAGAAGTTTGGCTGGCTGGTTGAGCTGTAGGGATTATCTCCACAGTGCTGACAGGTCCTGGTGAGGACCAGGGATCTGTTTCGCTAGGTCTCTGCCATCCATCTGCTTTTAATGCAGCTGCAGGGGACTAAGTGGTAGAGAATTCATTCTGATTCCTGCTCGTCTGCCTAAGGTTTAAAGAGGCTGGTCGATTAGAAGTCTCATCAGAAAAGTTTGTCTCAGCATTACATGATGAGAGAATAGTTTCAGCAGAGCGTCCTGCAGCAGCAGGATAAGTTGTTTCTGGTATATCAACATCTGAGGCACTTTCCTCTTGTACCAGTTGCTTCATAAACTCCTTATGCATATTGAAGACTTGTCTTAAGCTCTCTTGAGAAAGCTCAGGTGAAGACACAGGGATTGAATTAAAGTCAGTACCTTGTACATCTCTTCTGTCCTGAATGAGAGGAGCCATGGGGGGGGGGGTTAAAGTTGTCTTCTGCATTAAAACGTAGCATTTTGAGCTTCAGATTCAGATTCCATTAGGTCTTGCTGAGTTTGGCAAGTTAGCAGCAGCCCTGCTAGATTCTCCTTCCACCTCATATCCGCCATCTTGAATGTCAGCCATCTTCTGCTGTCTGGCTCCAAACTGAGCTCCTCCACTCTGCAGGAAGTCAATCCCCCTGCTGGCAGAGTAGGGGAATTTTTTATTGCAAAAACAAACAAATGAATACAGACAGTGTGAAATCAACCAAAATAATGCTCAAATCACAAGATAAAGAAAAATAAGGATGACTCTAATAAGTAATACAATCATATATTTTTTCAGCTAGCTATAAAGAAGAATTTATATAAAACCCAAATGAGAAGACCCTAGACTAATGTGAATTTCCAACCCTCACCACCCCATATTAAACTAATCCATAGATACTCATTACAGCAAATTAAGAACAGAAGTGACAACAACTTTCAAGTTATAGGTGCATTATCTGTCACCCAAGGTAAACATTTCCAAAGTTCCATAATCCAACTCCTGGATAAAGTCTGTTTCTCTGACTTATATAATTTAGTCAGTTCTAACATCACTTTATTATATAATTCTTCATGATTACTCTCTTTTTGTTGTAGTATATATCCACATCTTATGAGCCAAATATTCCACTTCAGGATAATCATTAATAACTGCAGTGTACTTTATTCCAACGCTCCCATCCAACAGTAAATATTCCATACATTAAATTCTGATGTGTTATAGTACTAAATATAGGCTCTTTCCATTTCTTTGCTAAAACCCCCCAAAACCCCGAAATAAAAGAACAGGAGAAAAATAAGTGAAGGGATGTTTCTTCTTGCAGGATACAGCTTAATCTACTACATAATCTTTCTTCTACTTTCTTGTGCTTTTGATTCTCTTTGACATTTTTTTTCTCGTGACATGCTAGCCAGTGAAAGTCCCACATATGATCTGGAACTCTAAAGTTATTTAGAAATTGTAATAGTTTCTGTGCTCAGCTGGGCATTTTCTAAATATTACTTCCTCGTGGCATATATTTGACAATAACCAGAAATAGAGTTGTTTCCTAGATAAGGTCTGAACCTGTTGTGTAGTCACTTCCCATTGCCTGAGTCTCAAAAATGTACATGTAATGTACTCAGGTCTTTCTATTGATTTTTTAAATACTTTTAATGCTTTTAGGTCCCACAGACTTAGCCACTGGGAAAATGTTTTCCTGAGTAGCTCCCCCCATACCATAACATGTTGTCCAAGTAAAGGTTTAATATTTGTATGTATAAAAAAACTATTGAAAAATAAAATAGGATTTAACATATTCAACCCTCCTTGTTTTAACTATAAAGAATATTTCTTTTTATAGGATTTAACCTACTTCCCCAGCAAGCTTGAAAAAAATTCTAAGTAACTGTCTCCCTGTGTTTAGGAGGTGGGAAGATGTAGCTTAAAAATAAAAAAATAGGGACCAGCAAAGTTTTAATAAGAAATACCCATTTCTTTTTCCCCAGTTTCCCTCTATTCCACTGGCTGACTTTTTTTGTTTCCCAATTTCTATTTTTTGTTTCCAATTTAACTCATCCATATCACCAGGCCCAAACCAGATCCATAAGATCTTCATAGGTTCAGGTTGTATAGTAATCCCTGCAACCATTCCTCTAAAAGCTAAGGTGGAATTCAATCTTTGTCCAAGACATTTCCCTAAATTCAAAGAGACTCCAGACATTTTCCCAAAAGTCTTACGTATTTCAATGGCTGTAACTAAAGACTGAGGGCTGGATATTCAAACTGCACCATTCTGAGGCGCAAGCCCTTGCGCTGCGCAAAATAGTTGCGAAGGGGTGTGGCCGGGGCGATATTCAAAGGAGTTGTGCTATTGAGCAACCTTTAATATCACCCCCAGCCACAGCCACTGTGCATGGCGCAGTGATTACACCACCGCAAGTTGTCAGAGTGAGCACCAATCTTGCGGTGGCTAGTACTCATTGCACCATGTGCAAAATCACAATATTCAAAAGGTGACATGCAAATGGCGCCATAATTCATGTATATGCAAATATTTGCATCTGATTATATTCTACATTTGCATGCTATTAGCATGTAGGTGCGCCGATCCCAAGGACTTGCACCTGGCACCCTGCCAGGCAGCAGCCGCTCAGGGACCGACGCACCCTGCAGCCCGATCGCAGGCAGCAATGTGGCTCCCCTACCTCCTACCGTACATCTCCTTGGTGGTCCAGTGGACTGAAATGCCTGATCGCGGGTGGTATGTTTAAAAACTCCCCCCCCCCGTTCACATCCTTGGTGGTCCAGTGGACCCAAATGCCCGATCGCAGGTGGTATGTTTAAAACCTCCCCCCTTCCCGTTCCATCCCTGGTGGTCAGTGGACCGGAAATGCCGATCGCGGGCAGAGAAAGTAAAGTGAAACCCTCCTTGTGCCCGATCACAGGCAGAAAGTAAGGAAACCCCTCCCTTGGCCCGATCACAGGCAGAAAGTAAGTGAAACCCCTCCCTTGTGCTTGATCATGGGCAGAGAAATCAAAGTGACCTCCACCCCGACATCTTCCCTGGTGGTCCAGTGGACTGAAATGCCTGATCGCCGGGCAGAATGTGGAATTGAACTAAACACATCTCCCCTGGTAGCTAAGTGTCCCCCCACACTAACGATCACTCAACTAGGGAGGGATAGAGGTATCACTAGACTACCAGAAACCATATGGGTGCTTGTGGATGATGTTCTGGGTGGGCGGGTGGCCACCCACGGCTGGCGGCTGCTGTGTTGCACCCTGCAATACAGTGGCCCACCTGTGGGTGGCCAGGAGTTGTTCCTCCTTTTCACGGGCTCAACTTTGGGCCCCACTATGTGGCTCAATGCAGGGTTGTGCCAGCATATGTGCCGCACATCCTGGGCTGAATATCGGGATGTGCCGGATATGCATGGGAACACCCCCTGCATTTGTGCTGCATACATTACCATTGCATTACCATTGGGATTTGCACTGTGCCTGGCAGCCTTTTGAATATCCCACCTTAGCACAGTGCAGGATTGCGCTGGCGCAACCCCTATGAATATCCGGACCACTAGGTTATGTGTTAGGCACATTCTCCTAAGCCAATTATTCACCCTGATTATTTTTTTATTTATGTGGCTACTAGCTCTGGGTACTGGTAACATTTCTGGAAAAACATCAGTGTCAGTGGCTCAGTAGGTAGCACACTTGCCTCTGAGGCCGGGAGATCAGAAGGCTGTGGGTTCAGTTCCCACATCTGGCACTTGGGTTAATATCCCAGTATTGACACTGTAGTGCAGCATGAGAGGGGTGCTGCACTTCTGAGGTGCCGTCTTTCGGATGAGACGTTAAACCGAGGTCCCATCTGCCTGGATTGGTGGTAGTTCAGGTGGATGTTAAAGATCCCATAGCACTTATCGAAAAGAGCAGGGGAATTTCCCTGGTGTCCTGGCCAAATTTCCCTCATTCACTATAAATACCACCAACAGCTTAATCTGGTTTCAAAGTCAGTTGGCATTCACCTGTATCCCTTTCCCCCGGGTCGTGCCTGAAAATAGGCAGGATTTGTCTAGTGCACTTACCCGGTCAACTAAAGCTAAATAAATAAAATTTAAATACTTAACTAGTTTCAAATCATTTGTCTCTGCATGAATTAGTACCACCAGTTGATCATCCTGTTTTTTAACTATTTTTGGCAGTAAAACAGAAATGTCTGATATTTTTGCCCCTGATAGATAAGAACTCATGTCATTTTCCTTCTGATTTTTGGTTGTGTAAGCATCCATGTATCTCACAATTGAATCGCCTGTTATATGTACTCTACCAAATGTATTTTGTTCTATTTCCATGGCCTGTTCTGTGTGTTCTAGGATACTGTTCAATTGTGGATCCAAATTGTTTCCTTGTATTTGATTTGCACCATTGTGCATCATCTCATTTGCAATTTGTGATTGACTTAGAGGTTCATTTGTATGTTCACTTTTCTCATTTTCCCTGCTTGTGGCACAATTCTCTGGTCCTGTGGTTAAAACATCAGTCTGTGAACCATTATTATCTTCCAGTGTTAAAAGTGGAGAAATGAATTATTTGTTGGAATGGTGAAAGTCATTGTTCTCCTTCCTTTTTTGTTTTATTCTGAATTTCCTGATATTCCCAGTCCTCCCCATCTTCAGCACTGCTTCTATTCCTTTTACTGCATGTGTCTGGGATGAGGTTTACCACCTCTTTATCACTGCCTTTTGCTGTATTATCTTGTTTCAAACACTTTATTTCTAACTCTAGCCCCACCACCTTATTCCTCAGTTCCTTCATTCCTTCAGTTCTAAACATTGTCTACAAGTGTATTCTGTTTGCCAGTACAGGCCTCAAAACTAAATTTACCACATTCCCCTGCATTTGATACCCAATTCTCCACTCTTAAGTGTCAATATAAGATTATCAGTTTATCTTCTAATAATCACTATTGATATCTCTAGCTTCATTGATTGAGGCCTCAAGGCTGACACTTAGCATTTACTATTTGTAGTGGCTAGGGTACTGTCTAGTCTCCCACTTCTGCTGCTCCCACTAAACACGCTTAAACATGCGCAGAGATGCTTCTCTGCACATTTGAGCTCACGGCGCTCACTTGCACGCTTTTTTAAATGTGCCGCGACCCGGAAGTGTCTCTAAGGTTCGCAGTCACCACTCCCACAGAATGAGCCTTACTGGGCTGTAAAATTAAAACAACACACACTCCAGTGCTCTAAAAACCCTAACTATACACAGCTAGGTAGCCCCAGTAAAATCAGCCCTATTGACTGCAGTTGTAGTCCTCCTAGTCAGTGTGGAGGACTACAAGTCCCAGGTTACTTCGTGGTTTGGATCTCTTTCCTCCCTCATCTGACTTTCTACAGTAATTCAGCACATGGCACAACAAACAAGCAGCCAGAACTAGGTGCCTGCCTCCTGTTCCTCTGCTTTTGGCAGACTTACAGGTTGGACAAACACACAGTCAGGGAGGGACAAAGCCACAAGGGGGGCTAGGTCCCTGGACCTGTAGAAGGTCCGGGAAACTCATGGGCAGACCAGACTGATCCTGGGTCTCCTGCCATCATTTGCTATGTTTCTAGTCAACACACCTCTGAGTCTAGTGACCTCCTCATGACTCATAACCAATGCAGCCTCGAGTCTAGAGACCTCCTCAGCCAACTTTTCTTAATTCCCATGCATCTGTTCCTTCCACACTCTAGATGAAGATTCAATTGATGATGCGCCTGCTGTCAAGTATCTTGGTGTCTAACTTGACGGTCACCTCCATTTCTCCCAGCACATAGACGCTATTTACAAAAAGCTTCACCCTAACTTGGCGTCCTCTTTAGGCATAAAAGCTGCATCCCCCTCCCTGCCTGCCTGCTGAGACATCCTAACCAAGATGATTCTCCCCATTTTTGATTATGGCAATAGAGTTTATGGTGCTGCCCCTAAGACCACCCTGGCTAGACTGGATCCCCTCTTCCACGCCTTCTACCACTTTGTTCTTAACTGCCCTACCCGCACCCATCTCTTTCTCCCTCTCTCTCTCTCTCTCTCTCTCTCTCTCCCCTTTCCTTTCCTGGAGGATCACCGACTGTCCCACTGTGCATTCTTCACTTCCAAACTCTGGTTATCTTCTCTACCACCTATCTTGACTCCCTACTCTCCTACTTCACCTCCTTCTTCCTCCAAAACTCTAGATTTCACTCCCTCCATGTCCCATCCCATAAAATACTTGCTGGTCAGTCATCCTTCTCTTTAAGCTTTCCTAAACTTTGGAATTTTCCGCCCTAATCTTTCACTCTGCCTCCTCCAAACCCTCCCTAATCTCTTTCTTCTCCACTCCCATACCTCTCCCTCCTGTCACTGCCCTTAATGGGCCTGGCCCTTGTTTCCGTCCCTCACCCCCTTTCTTCTTAACACCTGTGAAATTTTCTCACTTCTTCCTGCTCCTATTTCCATTATGTAGTACACATTATCTGTTTATAATCGCTCCTCAGTTTCATAATTCCAGTTCATTATTTAATGTGTATCTGCTCTTGTTACGTGAACTGTTACTGCTGTAAATTGTACATATTGGCCAAGATTTTCAAACTGCGCCAGGCTGTGGTGCAAGCTTGGGCGCAGCACAACTTGGCTGTGCAGGGGTGTGGACTGGGCTGTATTCAACAGAGCTGCGCCATGGCACAGCATCGTTGAATATTGCACACTAGCCACCCACAGTGTGCATGGTGCAGTGGCACTGCACTAGCGCAAGTGGCCAGAGTGGAGCATGGGGATGCGCTAGCGCAAGTTCCATTGCACTATGTGCAGCAACCGCGATATTCAAAAGTGCACATGCAAATGGTGCCATAATGTATGCAAGGCGCAAATGGGGCCATCTGCATGTCATTATGGCCCATTTGCATGCAGGTGAGCCGATCCCTGGCAACTTGCACCTGGCGACCTGCCAGGCAACAGCCGTCGGGGACCAACACCCCCTGCACAGAGTGGCAATGTGCCCCACAGCCCGATCGCAGGCTTCAGTATAAATAAAAAGAATCCAATATCCCTGGTGGTCCAGTGGACTGCTGTCTGCCCGATTGCAGGCATTTGTAATAATAAAAAGAGTAGTCTGTCCAATATCCCTGGTGGTCCAGTGGACCGCTGTCTGCCCAATTGCGGGCATTTGTAATAGTAAAAGGAGTAGTCTGTCCAATATCCCTTTCATTCTTTCACCCCAGACCTCTCACTGTCAGTGCACACAGCTCCAGTGGCCTCTGTACTTATGAGAGTTTAGCCACACACAAGTAATGAGCTGATATTTAACACCAGCAGTCTTATTCAGCTCTGCCCCTTTCAGCTTCTTCCTCCTCCCAGTTGGTGGAGACTCTCAGTTTTCTGCCTACCGGCAATGGCCAACAGCAGCTGGCATCTCAATTGGTGTTGGAGTGGAGAGAGGCACTTCTTTCACCCCAGACCTCTCACCCTCACTGCACACAGCTGTGGTGGTCTCTGTACTTATGAGACTTAAGCCACAAATAAGCACAGAGCCAGTATTTAACCCTGATAGTCTCGTTCAGCTCTGCCCCCTTTCAGCATCTTCTGTCTGATTGGCAGAGATTCTCAGTTTTCTACATCCTGGCAATGGCCAGCAGCAGCTGGTGTTTCAGTCGATGCTGGAGGGGAGAGAGACTCTCCTTTTGCCCCAGACCTCTCACTGCACACAGATCTGGTGGTCTCTGTACTTACAAGACTCAAGCTACACACAAGCACTGAGCCAGTATTTAACCCCAACAGTCTTGTTCAGCTCTACCCCCTTTCAGCTTCTTCCTCCTCCCAGTTGGTGGAGACTCTCAGTTTTCTGCCTACCGGCAATGGCCAACAGCAGCTGGCATCTCAATTGGCGTTGGAGCGGAGAGAGGCACTTCTTTCACCCCAGACCTCTCACCCTCACTGCACACAGCTGTGGTGGTCTCTGTACTTATGAGACTTAAGCCACATATAAGCACAGAGCCAGTATTTAACCCTGATAGTCTCGTTCAGCTCTGCCCCCTTTCAGCATCTTCTGTCTGATTGGCGGAGATTCTCAGTTTTTCTGCCTCCTGGCAATGGCCAGCAGCAGCTGGTATCATGTTCAGAGGTGGAAGTGAGCCATGCACTTCTTTCACCCCAGACCTTTCTCCTTCACTGCACACAGCTCTGGTGGTCACTGTACTTACAGTACAAGACTCAAAGTGTCAGTGCTTTGGGGAACTTAGTTGCTTTTAGTTTATAGATGGACTGGGTGGATCTAGACCTCTTAAAGTAATCAAAAGCCTTGTTTTCCATTCTGTTTAAAGATTGATTGATTGATTAAAATTTATTTTTTCACAGGAAGTAACATTTATTGGGACAAAGTCCCATTTACAACAAAGTCCTGCATTCCAATCCTTTGTACAAAAAACATTAAACAACTTACAAAATATTATACAAATACAGAAAAAAAGAAAAACACAGCACAACATTTACATTAAAAACATGTGCAAGAAGATCTCAAACAATCAAACAAAGTCATTTTAAAACTAAAGAGTTTGTATTTGACTTCAAAAGTTCTGATAACGTATTCCAACTACATGCTACACTATTCTGAAGTGTGCTATCACCTAATCTATTGAAACATCTGTGCATTGGAATACTAATTACTGCTGTCCTTGTCTCAATGTATGTTTCCTTATTAGATTTTCTTATCACCTGTTTATGTAATGGGTGATTATATTTTTTGTGCAAAATCTTATGACATGTAACAAGCCAGAGATAATTTCTATAGGCCTCTAGTTGAAGCCAATTTAAGTTTTTATAAATTACACAATGGTGCAACTTCTAACCACTACCAGCAGCAAATTTTCCTATCCTATAATAAACTTGATTAATCTGTTTTAAAGCTGATTGAGTTGAATTCATATAAATTATGGAATCATATTCCACCAGTGGTAAGAGCATCTGTTTTGCCAACCATTCTCTGGCCACCAATGGTAAACTGCCTACTACTCTTCTGAGAGACCATAATCTCTGATTGACTTTTTTGGTCAGGGCTGTTATATGTTCTATATATGTCATCCTTGAGTCTACTTGAAATCCCAAGTATCTGTAACTAGATACACTTTTAATTATTGTTCCATCTTGAAGGTAGAGTTGCATCTCTGGCCTATTTCTCCGGTGTTGACCCACTGAGAACAACATGCTCTAATGTTACTAGGAATCTGAGCATGTGTAGTCTGTTTAATCTCCCTACTGCTCTGTACCGAGACTTCAATTTGTTTTGAGCTAATCATGTTTTTTCACTTTAATTAAGGTCCCAAGTTCATTCTGCCTTATCCCCACTTGATATTAATTTTTTAATTAGCATTGGATGGCACTCGGGGCTTCCACTCAATTGATGTCACTGGGTTCCAGAACCAATTGATAATTAAACAATGGATATGAGGTAGGGAAAAGGTAGTATCAGCAAGGGACCCAAAAAATTAAACAATAAGATTATGTGAAAAAAAAAAGAAAGAATCAGAGCAAGTGAGAGATTAAACAGTTTAATATTGTACATGCTGAAATTCCCAATGATATTAAAAAACAGAAAGCTAGGTATTATATGCTTTATTTAATTTAATTTTGGTCCTTTGAGTTTAGTCCTCTTATTCTGTAAGAATTTTCCTTGCAATGAGTGTCAGCAGAAATCTTGGATATGGAGAAAGTGTTGTTTTTTATTTGTCACTGCAGTCTTTTCATAATTTTATTTTAAGCAAATTTACCAAGAAATACATTTAGGTCCAGTATGCATTACTTTTTCTTGAATGTGTTACATTTGCTGCTAGTGAATGCATATATTTGATCAGTTTACATTTGTAAAGACTTTCTTTTATTATTTTATTATCCATTATCCCTCTGTAGTCCTTACCTGAACTGCTAGCTTCAACATAGCCTTGGTAATTCCCCTCAGGTGAGGATGGGGGGATTACAGTACCCCTGAGCTTTTAGCAGTCGTAGTAGTAGTAGAGTTTATTTATTTCAGGTACCCTTCCCTGTAGGCTCAGGACTCCCTTACAAAATACAAAAGACAAACAGCATTAGGAACATACGTACATACATAAAACTAATGACACAATAAATATAAAATCAATTAAATACAGCCTCTAAAATTCAAACTAGTCAATTCCTAAACTGATTAGTGGAATGAATATGTTCCTCAGGTCCCAAAGGCCTGTTGGAAGAGAAATGTTTTCAGCTGTTTTTTAAATGCCACTAGGGAAGCTGCCTCCTGGAGGTGGCCAGGCAATGAATTCCAAAGCACCGGGGTGGCCATCTTGAATGCCTGGTCCCCAGAAGATTTCAACCTAGCTCTAGGGACCTCCAGGAGGGCCTCCCATGCCAATCTGAGAGAGTTACTCAGGATGTAGGGATGTAGACGCTCCTTCAGGTAGCCCAGACCCAACCTGTGTAGGGCCCTATAGGTGGAAAAGACCTATTTTAAACGTGATATGTCAGAGCACTGGCAGCCAGTGCAGTTTGCACAGCACTTGCATAATATGATGGAACCTTGAGTGTCCAGTCAACAGCCAGGCCACCGCATTCTGCAGAAGCTGCAGGCACCACATCGCACCTCCTCTGACCCCAAGATAGAGTGCATTACTGTAGTCAAGACTCAAGGTGACAAACGCATCTACCAATGTGGCCAGGTCATTAGGGGGAATGAGGGATTTGATTTGAGTGATGTTTCGGAGATGGTAAAAACTGGACTGGACAACAGCTGACACCTGAGCTTCAAGTGTCAGCTCATTGTCCTGAACAATGCCCAAATTGCTCACCTTAGAGGAGGCCTACAGTTTGATCGGACCAATAAAAAGCCCTAACCTATCCCAGAGGGCCCCACTCCCCCCCTTTGACCTGGATCAACCAATGGTACTTCAGTCTTCCCCGGGTTGAGCCCCAGATGGTTTGATGATGTCCAAGCTCAGATCTCAGACAGGCAGCCTTCCAGATGGTGGTGGCTCTGGCCCAGATATATCATGGCTCATCATCTACAAAGCTATGACCATTTTTTCATTTTCTGCCTCCCCCTGGGACATCACTTGCACAGACATCAGGGGTCCATCTCCATGATATTCCACCCTTTTCCTGGCTGTCTGACTGCACTACCAACTGTTGTCTCTTGTCATCTAGGTGGCATTGTTCTCCTGCCCCAGAGGAGAATGGCATCCTGTAAGATGCTTCATACTCCACCCCTGGCTGGCCCCTCATGACCCAGGCTTGTTCCAGAAAATGGATTGCCAACTTCCTGGATGGTGGTCCTACCACTGTGCCAAAGGACCTGCAAAACTTTGTTTCATTGTGACCACCTTTTATACTGTTTAGGTAGGGGACACTTTTGGGATGTTGTAAAACACAAGGTTCTTGGCTAGTGGTCCTTGGTAATCCAGTAAAGCCACCTGACACCAAATGTTGTTTTAAATCAGTTACAATTTATTAATACCAAATAAGCCCTAACAATTTTACCTCTAACATGATCAAATCTAAACAGCTGATGGCTTTCTACCACCAGGGCTACAGCATTTCAGAGACACATGAAGCCATACATCTCTGAATTCCCCGAGCAATCTATGGATAGTCTCAGACTGCAGATTGTCTGAGACTGCGTCTTCTCAAAGGGATGCTGGACATAACTATAGGTCCCATATTCATGTGTAGCAAGCTTAGAAAAAAATGCAAGGCTGGAATTTCCCCAAACTACCTCAGCAGTTTTAAACACAGACAATATGTCATTCTGCAAATCATAAGACTCGGGTTCAAAAATACATTGGCCAAAAGATATCTTGGTCATAAGATACTTTTGACACTTTGCCAGAGACATTCGGTCATTCTTGAATGGAAAAACAAGTAGTCAGGATTTTTTTATTTGTCAAAAATGCTTACTTTAGGATACAGAAAACATGCAAGGGGATGTGACTGTTTTAAAAATACTCAGTTTACAGAAAAAAACCAGACAGTGGCCAAATTGGGGAACTTAATTTTCAAGGCCAGTGTGGTTACTAGCAGCTGCACTCTTATCTCGGCTGTAACCTTTTAAAAAGACATGTTTTGGTATACAACATTGCTGAATAAGACAATTCTAAATTAGACCTTGACTGTGCTTTAAGATTTATTTTCTTCAAGTTTAACCGTTAACCATTTAAAGCCTTCCCATACATGCATTGATATGGTGGTATCATTCATTTACTTAGCCACTGGCAGCCATTGGCTAGTTAGCCATATTAACTTGTATGTGAGCCTCATTCAGTCATCCATTGGCCAATAGTATTTTCTGCAAGCCTTTTACACCTTGCCATAGTCGACTGTATATATAGAGGTGGCTATCAGCAATTTTATATAACGAAACCTGTATATACCTAGGCCTTGGGGCCCCTGGGCAAATTCAACAATATTGCTGTGAATGCTTTTATACTTAAGTATTTTACATTTCTTAAGTAATAAACATGATTGAACTCTCTCTACTAGCTGACTAACAGTACTTTTCTGCTTGAAGACTCATTTTTTTTAGTCACTGAATCAGTTGTTATATTTCCATTGTTGTTACCTTTTTACTGTGTAAATGAAAAAAGCAACAAAAAATGCCAGCCTCCAGTTCTGTAAGTAGGAGTTCTACAAGCAATTACACAGAGAATAATGTATGGGTAGGGTGACTGATGTCTTATAAACCCTGAGAATGAAGCAAGGACTCACACACCAAGGATGTGGCTGATGCAAAAAACATTCACCCATACTTTTGCATTGTTTTTTTTATAATTGCTGACTTTTGTGAAAAAACTATAATAAAAGTTGTTGCCTTCAGTAACAGATTTATTTAGTACCATATATTATAAGAAAATCATCAGAAAGCTTGCTTTTTAGAAGACTTAGAAATGCGTCAAGTTCATTCATTGATAGTTCTGTGAAAATGGAATGTTCACCTGTCTCTTTGAGAAATGCTATAAAAAAATCCCAGTATCACTCTTCATTTTGCCATAAGTACTCATGTTTTCCTGCTCTGATAAAAATTGCTCTCTGGTGGCAGGTTCTGGTAATGAGACATTCCATTTTTGGAGGAAGGAGTGTGTTTCTCTATTTTGTTTTTCAGTTTTAAGTGAGAAATTGCTGTTTGAGGAGAAAAACAACACATTTTCAAGACAGAGTACAGCTCATGCTGTACTACAATGATTGACAGCTATCAGTTCTCTCAAACTCACCATTATAACCATCTGTTTATGACAGCAAATTACACCGTCAGTTATCCAGGTGTAATCAAGACAAGTCAGAAATTAAAATTATGTTACTCAGGACATTTTCTGATATTGCTACTATTTGGCAAAATTACTTGAAATTTCCAGAAGAATATATTCATAGATCTTGTAAATGACCTTAACAAAAAAGGTCCCATGGGAGGTGATGTTCTTTGCTGTAGTGGGTTACAGGAAGTAGTGGCAATGACTTCAGATCAATTTTTGTTTTCATTGGAATTGCAATTATTCCATAGGTGAAAGTCTGGGAATATTGCCACTTTATAAGCAGGAAAGTAATTTTAAACGTCACATTTTTAAGTGACAAACAGAAGTAAAGAATTTCACCTGGTCAATTCTGAAAGTTTATCTTAAGGCTTTGGACTTGAAACATTTCCTAAATCAGGTTGCCTGAAATACAGAGATTTGCAGAACTTTTCACTAAAGTTAAACCATCTTTTTTCCACTGGCCAGAATAATCAAAAGCCCTGCCAATCTGGGCATAAAGTTGGTTTTGCATCTGTTGCGATGTGTATTATTTAAATGGATGCTATTGTCAAACGCCTGCCAATTCCATCTAGCAGGTGCACTCATAGCAGAGCTTACTCCAATTCATAGCATGCTACCTGCACCATGCAGTAGGCCCCAAAGGTCTGCTGCCCAGAAGCTATTGATGCTACATTCAGCATGACCACATACTGTCAGAGATTATTCAGAACCAGTTTAAGGAATTTTGCAACACTGTAGAAAACTTTAAAAAATCTATACAGTATTCAGACAAAATTACGTTTATACAGTACTTATGTACTACAGTTCTGTGTGTGTGTGTATATATATATATATATATATATATATATATATATATATATATATCTCCTTTATTCTGTATCTGTGAGGATGTTTGCATGAAAACAGGATCTTTATGTCTCAGACTTCAGCTTATCATTTGGTATTTCACTGGCTGAAGTCACAGTTCCCTGTTCATGAGATCCAAATCATTTCCCGAACAACCAATTGTAATGTCACAAAGGATTTTGGCCTCATTACTAAGAGGGTTAGCATGGTGCTAACTTGAATAGCACTGTGCTACTGGAAATAGTGTATCTGAATAGCATCAATCCAAACACAGGGAACTGTGGTACGTCCAGCGGATTTCATAAGTGAAAACAAGCTGTCATGGCAGTGCTGTTTACTGCATCCAAAATTCAACCTTTGGCACTGTACATGGTGGTTCACTCTCCTCAACAGCACTGGTGCCACACTGACATGACCCACCCCTCCACCCAATCCTTGAGAAACTGTCAAAGTTACATGGTAGTCAAATGGTCCCCACCAAACCCAAAGAAAATAATAAAATTTCCTTGGCAGCCTAGTGTTCCTCCTGGATCCTGAGAAACTGTCAAAGTTACCTCATAGTATAGATACACCTTCATCCTAGAGAAACTATCAATTTTATCTGGTGGTCTAGTGCCCCTTCAATTCCAGGGAAACTGTCAAAATTACCTGGTAATCTAGTGCCCCCAATCTCTGAGAAAGTGTCAAAGTTACCTGGTAGTCTATTGCCCCCAATCCCTGACAAATCACCAAAGTTACCAGATAGTCAAGTGCCCCCTCAATCCCTGACAAACTGTCAAAGTTATTTGGTAGTTTAGTGCCCCCAATCCCTGACAAACTGTCAAAGTTATCGGGTAATCAAGTGCCACCAATGTCTGGCAAACTGTCAAGGTTCAGACTCAAAACAATCCAGCACTACCCACTACTAAAAAAGGCAATGACACAAAATAAATGTCTTAATTCTTGCAGTTAAATAATACATACGTAGATACATAGACAGTGTCGGCAGATAAGGGCCTATGGCCCACCCAGTCTTCCCATTTGAGCTTGTAAGTTCAGTTTATGTTTTCCAAGAAGTCTGTTGCCCCTTACCCCTGACCTCCAGAATTCCTTTATGTCTATCCCATGCATTCTTAAATCCCGTGATTGTTTCATCCCCCATTACTTCCTCTGACAGGGTGTTTCACTTGTCCACCACCCGTTCTGTGAAGAAATTCTTCCTCCTGTTTCCTCTGAATCGTCCTCCCTCCAGCTTCACCCCATGTCCTCTAGTCCTGGAACATCTTTTTCACTTAAAAATAGTGTATTCCTGCACCCTGTTCCTCCCTGTAAGATACTTGTATGTCTCTATCATATCCCCTCTCCCTCCTCTCCTCCAGGGAGTAGATGTTCATCTACTGCAAAACCGATAGAAGTCAGTTGGGCCCTGCCCTGGTCTCCCAGCCTGTGCTAATAGCATGTATGTGGTTTGTGTATTTTGCACCCTTCTGCGTTTAGAGCTGTATTATTAAACTGCAAAAATTAAGATGTTTATTTTGTGTTATTGCCTTTTTCAGTGGTGGGTAGTGCTGGATTGTTTTGAGTTCTGAATGTTACATTAATTGATGGCACACCCTGTTGTGGGGTGGCTGGTTATAGAGTATTGGCTTAAACTGTCAAGGCTACATTGTAGTCTAGTGCTCCCAGTCCCTGACAACCTCTCAAGGTTACCTGGTAGTCTAGTGCCCCCTCAATCCCTGACAAACTGTTGAAGTTACCATGTAGTTCAGTGTCCCAATCCCTGACAAACTGCCAAAGTTACCTTGTAGTCTAGTGCCCCAATTGCTGACAAACTGCCAAAGTTACCTTGTAGTCTAGTGCCACCGATCCCTGGCAAACTGCTGAAGTTAACTTGTAGTGTAGTGCCCCCAATCCCTGACAAACTGCCAAAGTTACCTTGTAGTCTAGTGCCCCCTCCACCAGTTCATGAGAAGCTTTCAAAGTTCTTTGGTAGTTTAGTGCCCCACCGCCCCGAGAAATGGTAAATGTTACTTGGCCATCAAGTGGTCAACCCTTGATCCCTGAGAACCTGTCAAAGTTACCAGGCAGTCTAGTGCCTCCTTCACAATCCATGAGAAGCTGTCAGTTATCTGTTAGTCTAGTGCCCCCCAATCCCTGACAAATTGTCAAAGTTGCCTTGTAGTCTAGTGCCACTGATCCGTGAGAAACTTTCAAAGTTACCTTGTAGTCTATTGCCCCCAATCACTGACAAATCACCAGAGTTACCAGGTAGTCTAGTGCGCCCTCAATCCCTGACACTCTGTCAAAGTTATCAGTTAGTCTAGTGCCCCAATCCCTGACAAACTGTCAAAGTTATCAGGTAGTCTAGTGCCCCAATCCCTGACAAACTGTCAAGGTTACCTTGTAGTCTAGTGTTCCCAGTCTCTGACAACCTCTCAAGGTTACCTGGTAGTCTAGTGCCCTCAATCCCAGACAAACGGTCAAAGTTACCATGTAGTTCAGTGCCCCCAATCCCTGACAAACTGCCAAAGTTACCTTGTAGTCTAGTGCCCCCAATCCCTGACAAACTGCCAAAGTTACCTTGTAGTCTAGTGCTACTGATCCCTGACAAACTGCCAAAGTTACCTTGTTGTCTAGTGCCACCGATCCCTGACAAACTGCCAAAGTTAACTTGTAGCCTAGTGCCCCCAATCCCTGACAAACTGCCAAAGTTACCTTGTAGTCTAGTGTCCCCAATCCCTGACAAACTGCCAAAGTTACCTTGTAGTCCAGTGCCACTGATTCCTGGCAAACTACCAAAGTTAACTTGTAGTCTAGTGCACCCAATCCCAGACTAACTGCCAAAGTTACCTTGTAGTCTAGTGCCCCCTCCACCAATTCATGAGAAGTTTTCAAAGTTCCTTGGTAGTTTAGTGCCCCCCACCCCTGAGAAACGGTAAATGTTACTTGGTCATCAAGTGGTCAACCCTTGATACCTGAGAACCTGTCAAAGTTACCAGGCAGTCTAGTGCCTCCTTCACAATCCATGAGAAGCTGTCAGTTATCTGTTAGTCTAGTGCCCCCAATCCCTGACAAATTGTCAAAGTTGCCTTGTAGTCTAGTGCCACTGATCCGTGAGAAACTTTCAAAGTTACCTTGTAGTATAGTGTCCCCAATCCCTGACAAACTGCCAAAGTCACCTTGTAGTCTAGTGTCCCCAATCCCTGACAAACTGCCAAAGTTACTTTGTAGACTAGTGCTACTGATCCCTGACAAACTGCCAAAGTTACCTTGTTGTCTAGTGCCACCGATCCCTGACTAACTGCCAAAGTTACCTTGTAGTCTGGTGCCCCCTCCACCAATTCATGAGAAGTTTTCAAAGTTCCTTGGTAGTTTAGTGCCCCCCAACCCTGAGAAACGGTAAATGTTACTTGGTCATCAAGTGGTCAACCCTTGATACCTGAGAACCTGTCAAAGTTACCAGGCAGTCTAGTGCCTCCTTCACAATCCATGAGAAGCTGTCAGTTATCTGTTAGTCTAGTGCCCCCAATCCCTGGCAAATTGTCAAAGTTACCTTGTAGTCTAGTGCCACTGATCCGTGAGAAACTTTCAAAGTTACCTTGTAGTATAGTGTCCCCAATCCCTGACAAACTGCCAAAGTCACCTTGTAGTCTAGTGCCCCCAATCCCTGACAAACTGCCAAAGTTACCTTGTAGACTAGTGCTACTGATCCCTGACAAACTGCCAAAGTTACCTTGTTGTCTAGTGCCACCGATCCCTGACAAACTGCCAAAGTTACCTTGTAGTCTAGTGCCACCAATCCCTGGCAAACTGCCAAAGTTAACTTGTAGTCTAGTGCCCCAATCCATGACAAACTGCCAAAGTTACCTTGTAGTCTAGTGTCCCCGACACCAATTCATGAGAAGTTTTCAAAGTTCCTTGGTAGTTTAGTGCCCCCCACCCCTGAGAAATGGTAAATGTTACGTGGTCATCAAGTGGTCAACCCTTGATCCCTGAGAACCTGTCAGAGTTACCAGGCAGTCTAGTGCCTCCTTCACAATCCATGAGAAGCTGTCACTTATCTGTTAGTCTAGTGCCCCCAATCCCTGACAAATTGTCAAAGTTGCCTTGTAGTCTAGTGCCACTGATCCGTGAGAAACTTTCAAAGTTACCTTGTAGTCTAGTGCCCCCAATCCCTGACAAATCACCAGAGTTACCAGGTAGTCTAGTGCACCCTCAATCCCTGACACTCTGTCAAAGTTATCAGTTAGTCTAGTGCCCCAATCCCTGACAAACTGTCAAAGTTATCAGGTAGTCTAGTGCCCCAATCCCTGACAAACTGTCAAGGTTACCTTGTAGTCTAGTGTTCCCAGTCTCTGACAACCTCTCAAGGTTACCTGGTAGTCTAGTGCCCTCAATCTCAGACAAACTGTCAAAGTTACCATGTAGTTCAGTGCCCCCAATCCCTGACAAACTGCCAAAGTTACCTTGTAGTCTAGTGCTCCCAATCCCTGACAAACTGCCAAAGTTACCCTGTAGTCTAGTGCTACTGATCCCTGACAAACTGCCGAAGTTACCTTGTTGTCTAGTGCCACCGATCCCTGACAAACTGCCAAAGTTAACTTGTAGCCTAGTGCCCCCAATCCCTGACAAACTGCCAAAGTTACCTTGTAGTCTAGTGTCCCCAATCCCTGACAAACTGCCAAAGTTACCTTGTAGTCCAGTGCCACCGATCCCTGGCAAACTACCAAAGTTAACTTGTAGTCTAGTGCCCCCAATCCCAGACTAACTGCCAAAGTTACCTTGTAGTCTGGTGCCCCCTCCACCAATTCATGAGAAGTTTTCAAAGTTCCTTGGTAGTTTAGTGCCCCCACCCCTGAGAAACGGTAAATGTTACTTGGTCATCAAGTGGTCAACCCTTGATACCTGAGAACCTGTCAAAGTTACCAGGCAGTCTAGTGCCTCCTTCACAATCCATGAGAAGCTGTTAGTTATCTGTTAGTCTAGTGCCCCCAATCCCTGACAAATTGTCAAAGTTACTTTGTAGTCTAGTGCCACTGATCCGTGAGAAACTTTCAAAGTTACCTTGTAGTATAGTGTCCCCAATCCCTGACAAACTGCCAAAGTTACCTTGTAGTCTAGTGCCCCAATCGCTGACAAACTGCCAAAGTTACCTTGTAGTCTAGTGCCACCGATCCCTGGCAAACTGCCGAAGTTAACTTGTAGTCTAGTGCCACCAATCCCTGGCAAACTGCCAAAGTTACCTTGTAGTCTAGTGCCACCGATCCCTGACAAACTGCCAAAGTTAACTTGTAGTCTAGTGCCCCCAACCCCTGACAAACTGCCAAAGTTACCTTGTAGTCTAGTGCCACCAATTCCAGACAAACTGCCAAAGTTACCTTGTAGTCTAGTGCCACCAATTCCAGACAAACTGACAGTTACCTTGTAGTCTAATGCCCCGAATCCCTGACAAACTGCCAAAGTCAACTTGTAGTCTAGTGCCCCAATCCCTGACAAACTGCCAAAATTACCTTGTAGTCTAGTACCCCCACCACCAATTCATGAGAAGCTGTCAAAGTTCTTTGGTCGTTTAGTGCCCCCAACTCCTGAGAAATGGTAAATGTTACTTGATCATCAAGTGGTCAACCCTTGATCCCTGAGAACCTGTCAGAGTTACCAGGCAGTCTAGTGCCTCCTTCACAATCCATGAGAAGCTGTCACTTATCTGTTAGTCTAGTGCCCCCAATCCGTGACAAACTGTCAAAGTTACCTTGTAGTCTAGTGCCACTGATCCATGGGAAACTTTCAAAGTTACCTTGTAGTCTATTGTCCCCAATCACTGACAAATCACTAGAGTTACCAGGTAGTCTAGTGCCCCCTCAGTCCCTGATGAACTGTCAAAGTTATCAGTTAGTCTAGTGCCCCAATCCCTGACAAACTGTCAAGGTTACCTTTGTAGTCTAGTGCTCCCAGTCCCTGACAACCTCTCAAGGTTACCTGGTAGTCTAGTGCTCCCTCAATCCCGGACAAACTGTCGAAGTTTACCATGTAGTTCAGTGCCCCCAATCCCTGACAAACTGCCAAAGTTACCTTGTAGTCTAGTGTCCCCAATCCCTGACAAACTGTCAAAGTTATCTGGTAGTCTAGTGCCCCCAATCCCTGACAAACTGTCAAAGTTATCTGGTAGTCTAGTGCCCCCTCAGTCCCTGACAAACTGTCAAAGTTATCAGGTAGTCTAGTGAACCAATCACTGAAAAACTGTCAAGTTTAACTTGTAGTCTAGTGCTCCCAGTCCCTGACAACCTCTCAAGGTTACCTGGTAGTCTAGTGCCTCCTCAATCCCAGACAAACTGTCGAAGTTACCATGTAGTTCAGGGCCCCCAATCCCTGACAAACTGCCAAAGTTACTTTGTAGTCTAGTGCCCCCAATCCCTGAAAAACTGCCAAAGTTACCTTGTGGTCTAGTGTCCCCGCCACCAATTGATGAGAAGCTTTCAAAGATCTTTGGTAGTTTAGTGCCCCCTACCCCTGAGAAATGGTAAATGTTACTTGGTCATCAAGTGGTCAACCCTTGATCCCTGATAACCTGTCAGAGTTACCAGGCAGTCTAGTGCCTCCTTCACAATCCATGAGAAGGTGTCAGTTATCTGTTAGTCTAGTGCCCAAATCCATGACAAATTGTCAAAGTTATCTTGTAGTCTAGTGCCACTGATCCGTGAGAAACTTTCAAAGTTACCTTGTAGTCTATTGTCCCCAAACACCGACAAATCACCAGAGTTACCAGGTAGTCTAGTGCTCCCTCGATCCCTGACAAACTGTCAAAGTTATCTGGTAGTCTAGTGCCCCAATCCCTGACAAACTGTCAAGGTTATCAGGTAGTCTAGTGCTCCCAGTCCCTGACAACCTCTCAAGGTTACCTGGTAGTCTAGTGCCCCCTCAATCCTGGGCAAACTGTTGAAGTTACCATGTAGTTCAGTACCCCCAATCCCTGACAAACTGCTAAAGTTTCTTTGTAGTCTAGCGCCTCCAATCCCTGACAAATTTCCAACGTTACCTTGTAGTCTAGTGCCACCAATCCCTGGCAAACTGCCAAAGTTAACTTGTAGTCCAGTGCCCCCAATCCCTGACAAACCGCCAAAGTTAACTTGTAGTCTAGTGGTACTGATCCCTGATAAACTACCAGAGTTGCCTTGTAGTATAGTGCCCCCAATCCCTGACAAACTGCCAAAGTTACCTTGTAGTCTAGTGCCCCAGTCCCTGACAAACTGCCAAAGTTACCTTGTAGTCTAGTGACCCCACTCCCTGATAACCTCTTATTGTTACCTGGTAGTCCAGTGCCCCCCAATCCCTGACAAATCACCAGAGTTACCTTGTAGTCTAGTGCCACCGATCCCTGGCAAACTGCCAAAGTTAACTTGTAGTCTAGTGCTCCCAGTCCCTGACAGCCTCTCAAGGTTAGCTGGTAGTCTAGTGCACCTGAATCCTTAAGAAACTGTCAAAGTTGCTTGGTAGTCTAGTGCCCCACCAATCCCTGACAAACTGCCCAAGTTACCATGTAGTCTAGTGCCCCCCAATCCCTGACAAATTGTTAAAGTTACCTGTTAGTTTAATGCCCCAATCCCTGAAAAACTGTCAAAGTTACCATGTAGTCTAGTGCCCGCAGTCCCTGACAAACTGCCAAAGTTACTTTGTAGTCTAGTGTCCCCAATCCCTGACAAACTGTCTAAGTTGCCGTGTAGTCTAGGGCCACTGATCCCTGACAAAGTTTCAAAGTTACCTTGTAGTCTAATGCCCGCAGTCCCTGACAAACTGCCAAAGTTACTTTGTAGTCTAGTGCCCTAAACCCTGACAAACTGCCAAAGTTACCTTGTAGTCTAGTGCCTCCGATCCTGTACAAACTGCTAAAGTTACCTTGTAGTCTAGGACCCCAATCCCTGACAAACTGCCAAAGTTATCTTGTAGTTTAGGGCCACCGATCCCTGACAAACTGCCAAAGTTTCCTGGTAGTCTAGTGCCCCCAATCCCTGACAAACTGTCATAGCTACCTTGTAGTCTAGTGCACCCCCAATCCCTGACAAATTGTCATAGCTACCTTGTAGTCTAGTGCCCCCCCAATCCCTGACAAATTGTCATAGCTACCTTGTAGTCTAGTGCCCCCCCACAATCCCTGACAAATCACCAGAGTTACCTGGTAGTGTAGTGCCCCAATCCCTGACAATCTGTCAAAGTTACATTTTAGTCTGTTGCCCCCACTAATCCTTGACAAACTGTCATGGTTACCTGGTGGCCTAGTACCCCCCATCCCTGAGGAATTGCTAAAGATACCTGGGGCTTGGGGTATCTAGGGGCTGTGTTACCACCACACATAATCACTTTGTGCAGCACTATTACTGCCCAATGTCCATACAGGCAATATGCCCCTGACAGGGTGCGCTGCCCATAGGAATATGGCACCCTGATGGCTGCGCACTGTTTCACACACGCCACTATTTCTTATACAGTGCTAATGGCTGCCTTTGAATATTGAGACCTAAGACTTCCATACAGGAAAAAGCAGGAGGATGAGATGAAGTCTGACACACAAAGATCCAATTTTCATACCACTGTTTTCAGTAATAATGAATGAGTGAAGGATACAGAAATGTTTCCCTGAATACTGGAACATCCCTTTAAGTAAATTACTACTACCTGTGCAACAAAGTCTTCCTTATCAGAGACTTGCATACTCTTCCAACAAACTTTAAGACCAGATGTAAGAGTTTCTTTTTCTAGATCTAGAGATATTTGGAATATAAAACTTTAAACTGGAGAATGACATATTGCTAGAGGAAATATGTACTGCATACAAACGTCATCTCTGTGTTTTGCTTTCCAAAGTTAATTGTTTAGATTTGCTCAACAGATGCAAGTATAAAGAAGTTATGTACTTAATGTAACAGTAGATCTTTGAAAGAATCTCTCATCATGCCACACCTTTGGAACTATATCTGTGTCAGCACCAGGACCACACAGAAACCTTTGCATGCCTGGGGCCACCCTTGATGATGCCATGCTTCAGCGTTTGCATAAATGTGGGTGGTCCCACCTCTCCTCAGTTCTCTGCCAGAGATTATGCTCAGAGGATCTCTCTTGGGGGAACCAAGAGATAAGAGAAGCACCCAGCATACTAGGTGACAATGAGTGCTGAAAAAAGTAGTGATGGAATGACTCAATTCAAGAAGTCCTGTGTCCTTCCCCTGAAGGGGGAAGTAGGGTGGGTCAGCATGGCCTGAAGAAAGAGATTCCTTTAAAGATCTGCTGTTGTGGTGAGTATATAACTCTTCTATCTTCTTCTAGGATATCTGCTTCATCAGGTCACACCTTTGGAATGAGTCCCAAGCAGTACCAAAAACTTACATTCTGGGTGGATGGAGACACACAGGCTCACGAAAGTAGGCCCTGTAAGGCAGCTATGCCAAAATCTGCTCATCTGTGGGATACAGTGTCCAGACTGTAATGTTTAGTGAAGGAGTAGACAGTGCTCCACATGGCAGCCTACACAAATTTCAATGGCTGAAACACAGTGGAAACAAGAAACAGACGTGGCTATGCCCCATGTAGAATGACCATGGGCCACACTAGGAAGTTCCTTACTGTACTTCCTATAACAGACTGCAATACAATGTGCCAACCATTTGGACAGGCACTGCTGTTTAGACACAGGGTCAATCTCTTTCCCAGAGTGAATGAAAGCAAAAATTAAAAGGACTTTCTGCAGTCCTTGGTGCAGTTCACATAACATCTAAGAATTCTATGGCCATTCAAAGTACAGAGTAATGCTTCCCCTGGATTAGCGTACTCCAGGAAGTATACTGGAAGGTGGATCGTCTGATTCAAAGTAAATTCAGACACCACCTTTGGCAAAAACTTAGAATTGGTGGGTAAAGACCCTCCGTCTTTATGGAAAATGAAATACGGAGGCTCACACATTAGAGGCTGTAGCTATGAAACCCTTCAAGCAGAAGTAACTGAAACTAAAAATAAAACTTTCCATGAAAGAAAGTGTAAATAACAACTCTTGGCTGGCTCAAAAGGAGCCAAAGTCAACATTTCTAACACAAAATTCAAGTTTCAAACCGGGACCAGATTTCTAATGGGAGGTTTCAAATGTAATATACTGCTCCAAAACTTATAGAAACATAGAATTTGCCGGCAGATAAGGTCCACCCGGCTCACCTAGTCTGCCCATTTTCCTTACCTGCTACATATCTTGCAGACCCTAGATGATTTGCGACTTACCCTCTCTTTCCTATTGCTAGGGTTCTATGTTTATCCCATGCATTCTTAAATTCTCCCACTGCTTTTGCCCCACTGTCTCCGTAGGAGGCTGTTCCATGCATCCATCACCCTTTCCATGAAGAAATACTTCCTGACATTACCCCAGAGTCTACCCCCCCCCAGCCTCATGTCATGGCCCCTTGTTCTAGAATATCTTCTATTCTGGAAGATGCTACCCTCCTGTACCTTGTTTATATCCTGAGGTATTTAAAAGTCTCTATCATATCCCCCCCTCTCCCTCCTTACCTCGAGCAAATACATATTGAGATCCTCTGGTCTCTCCTCATATGACTATAGGTGCAGCCTTTTAACCATTTCTGTTGCCCTTCTCTGAACTGCTTCTACTCTGTATATATCATTTTGGAGATGCAGCCTCTAGAACTGGGCACAGTACTCCAAATGAGGTCTCACAGTCTCACCAATGAGCTGTACAGTGGCATTACCACCTCCTTTTTCTTGCTGGTGATCCTTCTCCCTATAAAGCCCTGCATTCCACTGGCTCTCCCCATAGCCTTCTCACATTGCCTGGCCACCTTCAGGTCATCAGATATGAGTACCCCCTTGACCCTTTCTTGTTTGGTGGCATTCAATACCTTCCCCCCATCATGTACTCCAACCCTGGATTTCTGTACCCCAAATGCTTGATTTTGCACTTCTTTGCAGTAAATCTTAGTTGCCACACTCTTGACTACTTCTCAAGCTTACATAGGTCCCTTCTCATTCTCTCCACACTCCCTGGAGTGTCCACCCTGTTGCAGATCTTAGTGTCATCTGCAAAGAGGCATACCTTCTCTTCTAGCCCCTCTGCAATGTTGCTTTTGGATACATTAAAGAGGACTGGCCCCAGCACTGATCCCTGTGGCACCCCGCTGGCCACTTCCCTCTCTCCCAATTGAGCTCCGTTCACCACCACCCTCTGTGTCTGACCACTTAACCAATTTTTGACCCAGTTTAGCACTCTGGAACCCATTACTAGGCTGCCCAATTTGTTAACGAGCCTCCTATGTGGGACTGTGTCAAAGGCCTTGCTGAAATCCAGGTAGCCACATCCACCATCCCTCCCTGATCTACTTCCCTGGTCACCCAGTCAAAGAAATCTGTCAGATTTGTTTGGCATGACCTTCCCACTATGAATCCATGCTGCTTCGGATCTTTTGCTTCATTGGATTCAAGATATATCACAATCCTTTCCTTTAGCAGTGATTCCATTAATTTCACCACCACTGAGGTCAGGCTGACTGGTCTGTAATGTCCAGCCTCCTCCCTGCTCCCACTTTCACTTTTGTGGAGAGGGATTACATTCACTTTTCTCCAGTCCTCTGGAACCACACCTATTTCTAGTGATTTTTTGAACAGGGCCGTCAGTGGTATAGGCTACCTCTAGTTGAGCAACCATAAGTCTCCTTCTGCAGGTGCATGAAAAGCTGAAATAGTGGCCAAATGCCCCTTGATCAAGGAATACTGAAGAGCTGAGTCTGACACGGACAACAAGTATTCCAGCACTGCACTGATCAGACAAGTAAAGGGATCTAACTGCTTGGAAGTGGCCCACAGTGGGGTCTAGGTCAAAATAGCATACAAGAAATAGCATGGTCAGAAACTGTACAAGAAAAATAGCAGGATCAAAGATAGTGCCAAGGAAAAATAGCAAGCCCTACAGCCAATGCTAAGACCACCCCCGCAGCTCAACAGAGACCAACAAACAAGAAAGGCGACTTGGGGAGGGTGAAAGTTGGGGGGTGGGCAGATTTATTAATGCAGCTTCATGGTGGATGCAACTCGGGAGGCAGATTTTGTAATTGAACTCCACAGGGGATGGAACTCGGGTGGAGGGGAGAAATTCAGGTGGGTGGGGGGGGATTGACTAAATGAACTCCACAGGGGATGCAACTTGGGGGGAGGCAGAAAGTGGGGATGAGGGAGGATTTACTATTCTAACTCTGGGTGGACAAATTTCTTTTGAGGGGCAATGACAAAAAAAAAGGAAAATGATGGAGGAAGACTCGAACCCAGGACAGCTGGATATACCAATGCCAATTACAGCTTGTCACTCTAACCTCTAACTCATGCTGTCAGCATAGTCAACCAGCACACAATTGTGAACTTACAGTGCTCAGCGGGACTGAAAAAAGCTACATATATAGCACTAATAGCACTCTGTAGCTCTTTTCACTCATACTATTTTGGCTGTGTGGATTTTAACACACTGTTACCCCCACACAATCTTGACTGGACACCCCCACAGTGTAAACTGCTTACATTTCAAAGAATAGGTATGTCTGGTGGAGGGTTTTCTGGCAGCCACCAGAACATCAGCCACATTAGAGGATTCCCCAAATCATGCCATTGCTATGTATTCAAGAGCCATTCATGCAGCTGTAAGGACTTCCAGTCCAGCTGGACTACAGCCCCTTTGCCCTGTGACAGCCCCCTCCACAGCAGGCAGAGGTACCGGAGCGCCAGCTGCTGTAGCAGTGGTTACCATATCTGCCGAGGCCATAGTAGAGCAATGAGGATAAGGGCTACTCCCTAAATCCTCAGTTTGAGAAGTACTCTCTGTATTAGAGGAAAGGGAAAGAAGGCATACAGAAGTCTCACTGGCCTGACTGCACTTTATGAGGGATGCTTAGAGATGAACAAGAATCTCGTGAGGATATGACAACACTGAAAATAATCTCATCATGCCGTCATGCCCTGTCATCACAGCCATCATGAAATGTTGTAATATTGATAGTAGTGGGGGTGGGAATCATATATTCACATTGTTGAGTAAATTGGTTGAGTTTTACAGAGGGTGCGGGGGGCAGAGCCCCCAGATGATACTCCGGATGATGTGGGTATTTGAATTTATTTTTGAGTTTTTATGGGGGGTTCAGGGGGAAGAGCCCCTGATGCTGAATACTGTATGAAACATTTCAACAACAACAACAAAAAAAAAAGAATTCAGAGAGGGGGGTTGAGTTTTTACGGGGGCAGAGTCCCTGATGATAAATCACGGTATGAAACTTGTAAACTACAAAAAAAAAGTGGAGGGGGTTTGAGTCATTCTGGCGATAAGGGTGGTGTGGGGCCAGAGATGATAATGGCATTATTGTATAGTGCAGTAATCCAATGCTTCGGATGATGTGGGTATTTGAATTTTTTGAGTTTTTACTGGGGGTGCGTGGGGGACAGAGCTCCCAATGATAAATACTATATGAAACATTTAAATAAAAAAAAAAAGAGAGAATTTAGAGTGGGTTTTTTTTTAGTTTTTAAGGGGGGTGCAGGGGCAGAGCCCCCCAATGATAAATACTGTATGACATATGTAAACAAAAATAAAAAAAAGTGGAAGGGGGGTTTGAGTCACTCTGGTGATAAGGGTGGTGTGGGGCCAGAGATGATAATGGCATACTGGGAAAAAATTGAAGGAAACACATTTTTTGGAGGGTCGGGGGGGGCAGAGCACCTCAATGGGAAAAAACATTTATACAACTAATATGCCAGCTATTCGCAAAGAGCTAAAACAACATTGCCTTACCTTATTTGGATTAGATGGTGCACTCATTAAGATTGCATAAAAATGTATTCACAACATGATGAAGTCAGTGTCATTCAGTCATAAGTTTCAGGATGTACAAGGAAATGTGGGAAATAGGGGATATTTACAATGTTCAGTTCTTTGTATTCGGTAAACGTGATCGTGTCTTACTATATCTTGCAGAGATATTCTTTCTTCTGTGGGGTATACCTTTATAATTAGTTCCAAGAAGGTTTTAAATTTATCACCAGAAGGAATAATGTATTTCTTCCTAATTACATACTCTGCAAAACAGGTACTGTATAACTGCTTTTGTGTGCCACTACGAGGCAGTGAACGTTTTAAAGCATGCCATGTTGACTCAATGGTATTCGTGTGGGCACCAGTGTGAGGGCCCACAAAATCTGTGGAGTGATTGACTGTTTTACATAAATATCCTAGAATTGACAGTGACAAGTATGCTCTACAACAGTCTGAGATTATTGTTGACCCAGGCATGATGCGTTCTTGTATTATGGGAATTAATGTTGCTGTGTCCCTCATTTTAACTATTTGGAAAAAACACCTTCTTGTTTCACACTCTATCCCTCCAAAATTCCATACACCATCAACTCTGTGCCCTCCGCGAAACTTTCTTTTACCCAGCTTACACTCATCTATTTCTACAGTGGTACTAGGACCTCCATTTACCTCTTTCTGTTTCAATTATGTCAATGCATATTTCCCTGCTGAAGTTGTACCAGTCTACCATTGTATGGTCACTGCCGATTCCGAGATGTAGCCTTACGTAATCTTGTGGCAAATTATGGCACCAGTAGTAAGTAATTTTTAGAATTTTGCCTAGGGGAAAGGTGAGATGGTACAAACCAGCTCCCCGTTCTGATTGAGATTCTTTGTTTACAATTTTGGTGGCTGCATACCCATTCTCTGCCAAGACTGCTATCTTGTGTTTGGTTGCTATCTTGCAGTTTTAATGTGCCAGTCCAACATTTTGAACATCTGCCATACTTTTTCAGCAAATGGTTATTGTATAACCACTCAAATAACCCATTTTTGTCTGAACAAATAAAGAACAAATCATCGTATGTTATGGATTTGTTTACTGCCATTGTCTGCTATGTGGTGGTCTTTCTCAGTGATAAACACTTCCAATACTTAGTTAAAATAGCTCTGTCAAAATTGTTTCTCAATCTGCTGTTGCTTAAATTGTAACTGAGTTGTTTTGGGGGGGGGCGCTGTGTGACATTCTAGAACTCTTATGCATTCTAAGTATGCTAGATATTGGAAGCTTACGTTTTTCATTCTCGTGTATGTTGGACATGTTTGACATGTGTTTTAGACTTTTAATTGTCATACTGAGTACTTTTCACGCTTGAACATGGTCACTTTATGATTTTTTGATAGGCTGCATTTCATTGAGAAACGAGAAGTCGCTAGCTATGTGCTGCTTCTCGGGACTGTTGCTTGGTAATGGTGTGCTGTCCGAGATCTCGTGATATCTTAATGATGAGATTTCGAATGCCATTTCCACCATACCTCATAAACTGCAGGTGCACTGTCACACTTTCTAAGAGATGTAAGATGCATGTCACCAGAAAACTCTAGGCCCTGAAGCGAGCAAGCAAAAACATGACAGTTCTGCATTGTGTGGGGATGCAAAAAGATCCAACTCTGGATGACTGCACCTTACAAACAAGTCTTTCACTACCATGGTCAGCAGCTCCCAATCATGTATCCTGGACTGTGACCTACTTGTTTGCTAAGGCATTTGGGTACCTTGCAGATGTCTGGAGGAAAATTCTAGGTAGTGTTCCAGAGCCCACTGACATACTTTCATTGCTTCCCTGCATAGCGGATAGGAATGAGTCACCCCTTCTTTGTTGATGTAATGCATTACACTGATGTTGTCTGTCTGGGTACAGGTCAACATGTTGCTACCTGAACAGCATGGCTAAAACTGCGCTGCAGGAAGTGCTAAAACATGTACAGTGACAGGGGTATTACAGCATTCTGGAATTACAGCTACCCCTGTCGCTGTACCCTCAGATTGGGGAGTGGTGAACTAGCTGCATGTATGATGCCTGGTCGAGCTGTTCCAGTGCTGGAGTGGCTAAGGCACTAGCATCTGAAGTGTAGGAGCAGTGGGGACCAGGGTTTGGTTCCACATTTCCTGGTGTTGCAGCTGTTACTTTTTTTTTTTAAAGACATTTCCCCCCTCTCATGCTTCTCCTTACCCCTGAGGTCCACACCACCTCGGAGTTGATTATAAAAAGTCTGGGGGGGTGTGGGGGGCTGAGTGCCGTGCAAAAACCAAAAGTTTACATTTTTTCCCCACTCATTTCTATGGCATGTGTGCATTTTGTATTGGTCGGTGTTTTTTCCGAATTTATTTGCGCACACACCATTTTGCATGTGGCATTGTTTGCCGCGTAATTTTTGTTTCGCAGGGTTTTGCCCTTGTTCCATCTGTCTACATTAACAGCAGAGCTAGCGTCAGATGTGGTTGAAAGGCCTAGAGGCTCTACAGGACAGCTCTCATTTCCAGGATGTTTATGTGTAATTTATTTTCCTTCAGGGTCCAAACACCATGTGTTTGGTAATGGCTCAGGTGTGCTTCCCACCCGGAGCCTGAGGCATCTGTGGTGACATCTGTACGGATTTGGAATCACAAGTGGAAGACCCTTTAGTAGGTTGGTGTGATCCATCCACCATGTCAGATCAGGTCAGAGATCTGTCGGACCCATTCTATGGGGGATGCTGTTGGTCGGTGCTCAGTCACTATGCCTCTTGTTTCCTGGAGTACCTTTGACCTTCATCGATATTACGAGGATTGTCCAGAGGATGCACCCTATGTGCTGTAGTTTAGATCCGGGCCCTACCTCCCTGATCTTGGGTTGTAGTGATGTCATCAGCCCGGTCTTGGCTCAGATTATCCAGTGCTCCTTGGAATCGGGTGAGTTTTCAAGCTCCCTGAAGGAGACAGTGGTGACAGCCCTTCTGAAGAAAGCTTCATTGGACCTGGATACCCTAACTAACTACAGACCCATCTCGAACCTTCCTTTTGTGGGAAAGGTTAACAAGAAAGTTGTGGCGACTCAACTGGAGAACCCTTTGACCATCCATAGTATATATGAACCTCTCCAATCTGGTTTTTGTAAGAGGCACAGTACTGAGATTGCTCTGGTTCCGGTGCTCAATTATCTCCTGATAACGAGAGATCGGAGAAACCCCTCCATCTTGGTACTCCTTGATCTCTCTTCAGCTTTTGACACTGTAGACCATGGGGTCCTGCTCGAGCACCTGAGGTCCATCTGTGGACTGACTGGTATAGTGCTCAGATGCTTTTCATTTTTCCTCACTGGTAGAACTCAGAGAGTCGTCTTGGGAATTTTTTCTTCTGAGTCTTTCTCTCTGCTTTGTGGGGTTCCCCAGGGCTCGGTGCTGTTCCCCATGTTGTTTGCAGTGTGTATGCTGCCCTTCAGAGACATAGTAAGACAGTATGGGCTGAGGTTTCACTGCTATGCTGATAATACCCAGCTCAACCTGTCTTTTGCCCCAGACCAGGTTAGTGCTCTCTCAGCATTTAACAGTTGCTTCGAAGAAATCCAAGATTGGATGAATTCCAGCCGGTTAAAGTTGAACACAGGTAGAACTGAGGTTTTGGTGGTAGACCTGGGATGCAGGATAGAGGGGTTGAGGACTGATTTGCCCTCCAGCTTATTTTTTGGGGGTGCTCAGATCCTTACCTCTGAATGGGTGCACAACCTGGGAGTGGTACTTGACGACGGGCTGACCCTTCATCATCAGGTGTCAGCAGTCGTGAAGACAGCCTTTTATCATCTTAGAAACATTGCCAGAATCAAGCACCTTGTTCCATCCAGTGATCTGCCTGTATTGGTCCACGCCTTTGTGACCTCGTGCCTTGACTATTGCAACTCCCTTTACTTAGGGCTTCCTGGGGTTGATATCTGCTGCTTGCAGCTAGTGCAGAATGCTACTGCTCATTTATTGACTGGGGTATCTAGGAGATCTCATATTACCCCAGTGCTGCGTGATCCGAACTGGCTGCCAATTCAGTGGTGGTTCACCTTCAAGGTAGGTTTGTTAACCTACAAAGCCCTACACGGACTTGGTCCTGACTACTTGAAAGAGCTTCTGATTCCTTAGAACCCTGTGCGACAGCTCTGCTGAGCTGATGAGGGGTTTCTGGAGATTCCGAGGGTTATTTTGAATTCATCTGGGGCTCGCACTTTTATGTTAGCTGCCCCAACCCTCTGGGACTCTCTGCCACGTCAACTTTGGGAGTGCAGGACTGTGGGGAGCTTTAAGCAGGCACTGAAAACATTTTCATGGATTAAGGCATTTCCTGATCTGCTGTGATTTTAATTATGTTTTAATGAATTGTTTGTGATTGTGTGAAGCGCCTTGATAATTTGAAAGGCGCTCAATAAATAAAGATATTATTATTATGTCAGTGCTTTCCTCAAAGGAGACATGACTGGCATTTGTTTCTCTAGTTTGTCTATTGCTTGGTCCCACTGGATCCTTAGGGACTACTGTAGGATCTGCATAGTGCTAGTGGCACTGTTACCTTAGCTGCTGCCATCAGGCCTAGAAGGCACAACAGAGTCTTGGCTGGAACATATTGACTGCTGTACACCAGGTGTGCTTGAGCTATAAGGTGATGAGCCCTGTCCAGGGTAAGAATGCACAGCCTTGAGCCATGTCCAGTATTGCCCCTATGCACTGCACTCTTTGACATGGGGATAGCACTGACTTTGGCAGATTGACTGTCACCCCAGATCATTGAACAGTTTCCTGATATGAGCTAGGGTGTGAAGCAGATGTTCCCTGTAGTGGTCCTTCAATAGCCAATCATCCAGGTAAGGAAAAACATACAGGTCTTCTCTCCGGAGGGCTGCTGCTACTACTGCCAAGCATTTGGTAAAGACCCTTGGCGCAGAAGATAAGCAAAAGGGCAAGACTCTGAACTGGTAATGTTCCCCATCATGCATAAATTTCAGATATTTTCTGTGATTATGTTTGACTTTTATATGAAGACAGGCATCCTTGATATTTAGAGAGCACATCTAGTCCCCTGTTTGCAACAGGGGAATCAGAGTCTATAGTGAGACCATCCTTAAATTCTTGTACTCTGTACAAGTTGAGGGCTCTGAAGTCTGTAAGAGGCCTCAGATCTCCTGTCCACTTGGGGATTAGGAAGTATCTGGAGTAAAAGCCTCTCTTCCTCTGCCTGACAGGTACTGGTTTTATGGTTCATTTCTATAGTAAGGACTGCACCTCTTCTTTCAACAGGACAGGTGTCCCGAGGGATAAGTTGAGGTCCAAGTCAAATGATCTGGAGTGGTATTCAATAGCTCCAGAGAATGAACTTTTTCAAAGATGTCCAGACCCATTTGTCTGTAGTGATCTTCCTCCACTGGCTCAAATGAAGGGAGAGATGACCCCACATCCACCCCTTGGGGCAGTGGTGGTTGGGGAATGTATTTCTGAGAATCATGTTGAATTTGTGGGGGGCAATGCCACCAGTTCCACCTCCTCTAAGTACTTCAGAATGGGCACTGGGGGGATGGGTGGTTGGCAGGGCTCCAGCACCCTTTCCTCTACCCATAAGTCTGCCTACCAATTCTAGCGGCTGGTGGTGGAAACTGACTCCTACCCTTACCCCTGCCTGGTGTGGGGTAGAGGGATTTGACCAGCCTTAAGGTCATCCCAGATGACTGAAGGCTGCTTACAGTAATGCCTCTTCCACATTATAGCCAAATAGTTTATTGCCTCTTAATGGTGCCTTTAACACTGCTTGTTGCACATCACTGGCAAACCCAGCTACTGTGAGCCAGGAAATGCCAGAGGCAGCTGCCCCAGCAAAGGCATCCAAGACGTTCCAAACAGAGTAACCTGGTCATTCACTCACACATGATGAAAAGGCAAAGCACATCTGAAAAATGTATAGTCCTTTATTGTAACCTTCAGCAGTAACAACGCCTCAGCCACACTTACACAGCAAACAGTCTCAACGTTTCACGCAGATGCAGTGTGGGGGTAGCTCCACATTGTCATTTAACCCTAGGTAACTAATGGCACGTAATCTATGGATCCAATCATTTTCTCTGTAGGCTAATTTATTGTTACTATCTCCACCTTGTGAACCAATTTTAACTTTTTCAGCTCCTATAAAGTTCCACTCATGCATTTTTTTTATCTTGTGCAAAATGGATATGATATGCTGTTTACCATCCACTGGATTTAAAAAGACTTTAGCAGCATTCATTTGCGTGCCATACTTACACCTCATGCATTTAAAACAACCAGGAGGTAGAGATGGTAACCAGTTAATTTGCCTTGAATTTATGCATTCTATGCCTGCAGGGCATATTGAAGCATTTGGGCGTGCAGAATTGATGCAGGAAAATTATTGGACCCATAGATTACAGGCCACTAGTTACCCAGGGTTAAATGACAAAGTGGAGCTACCCCCATAGAATTTGAAATATAATAAAAAATAAAAAAATGTTTTCTAGAAAAGCAGTTGTATAAAATATTTAATGAATGATTTTAAGGTTAAAAGCTGCATTCATTACTTGATTATGTGTTGTGTGGTGGCCATTAAGCAAATAGAATGCCCACAATTAATTTTTGTATTCACACCTGGTTTTAATTATTTACTATTTAAAATGGTGTTTGATGTAATGATGTATCTCTTGAAAAAGCGCAGTGCATCTGCGTGAAATATTGAGACTGTTTGCTGTGTTGATGTGGTGGAGGCGTTGTTACTACTGAAGTTTACAATAAAAGACTATACATTTTTCAAATGCTCTTTGCCCTTTCATCATGTGTGAGTGAGTGGCCAAGTTACTCTGTTTGCATTGGATATTTTTACCAGTGAGCACCAGGAACTGTGAGTGACTCTGGCTTTTTGGCATCCGAGATATTGTAGACTGAGTGGATTAAATGCTTACTCATCTCGTCCCCTGCAGCTGGTGTTTTCATTAACTCAGTTTTAACAGTACCTTCTGGTGCGATCTGTGCTGCAGCCATAGCACCTTTCAAGAGGGTATTCTGATATTTGATCATGTGGGCCTAGCAATTTGCAATACTCAGGCCGAATGAGGCAAATGAGTTTGTTTACCCATGATGTCTAACATCCTGGATTCCTTATCAGGAGGGAGGCAGTTCATGTGTTTAGGCATCCTGGACCTGTCATGGACAGCTGTGATCACCACTGAGTCTGTTTCAGGCTGGTTGGCATAATGAGGCTTTTTAGATGGTCTAGGGTACATCTTGTCAGCCTTTCTGGGGACAGCTGGTATGGCATTATATCTATACCGAGCTGCTTAGTTGGCATCCTCCAGGGCTGGGTATAGTGAAAGAATGACTATAGATGGTGACTCTGGCACCTCTAAAAGCTTCAACAAATATTTAGTTGTCAAGTCTTCCTCTTCTAGAGTGAACCCCACGGCAGCCTGCATTTTCTGCATCATTGTTCTCTCTGGTGGTGACGTTGGGATATTCACCATTGATGCCTCACTGCAGGAGGATAAAGTGGAGCTAGTAGCAGGTAAATAGTGATCTTCAGCATAACCCTTCTCTTCCTTATCTTCCTCCATTATGAGGTCTGGGTTATATTCCACCTTGCCGTCATCCCCCTCAATGACAGGAATTGAAGACCATGCTGGTGGCACTGGCAGTGGCTGAGGAGGTCCATTAAGTATAGTACTGGGAGGCTGCGTCAACAGGGTCTGGGAAGTGTAGGTCCTGTCGACATGAGCACAGGCTGATCAGACAAGGCTGGCAATAGTCATTGTATAATTTCTGAGAATGATACCAGCACTGTTTGTGTATTGACGATATTCGTAGAAAGGACAGTGACTGTAATGGTCAGCAACAGGTGAAGACCTGGTGACGATGGCATCATATCACCCATAACAGGCCCATTAGCACCTAAGCTAAGCTCTGACCTTGGTGTCTGGTCAACTGTTGGGAATGCTGAGGCCATCGCCACTGTAGCAGATGAAGACGAGGTTAAAGAAGTACCTCCTGTCTGAAGGGGCAACCTAAAGTGCATTGAGGAGGCCTTGTCTTTGTGCTGGTGTTTATGCTTGTGGCTGCACAACTATGATCTTTCCTTAGATTTCAATAACCAGGATTTAGTTAATGGGGCAAGTGAAGCGGATTTCTCCTGTATCTGTTTTTCCACCATTGGCAAAGTTTTCTTTAATAAAAACTTTTCCAGCACCCCTTTTCTGTGCCACCTGATAGCAGAGTTGAAACCCCAACAGATATCACACATTTGAATGTTGTGAGAGAGGCCCAAAAAGCAGACACACACTTTGTGTATACTGTCTTTATAAATCTTCTCTCTGCAGTCACAATACCAAAATAATTTCACAGGCTTCTTCAATGACATACAGGAGACTGGAAAATCACTAAAATAGTGATTCTAAAAATAATAAGAAAAATGAATGATGGTGGCTAACAGTCAACATGTCTGTGTGCAGGACTGACAAGCATGATCAATGGCAAGAAAAGAACTGAGGAGAGAGATGGGGATGCCCACGTTTATGCAGATAGTGACACATGACGTCATTGTGGGTGGCCCCAGGCTTGCAAAAGTTTCGGTGTGATCTTAATGCTGACACGGGTATAGTTCCAAAGATGTGGCCTGATGAAAAAGATATCCTCAAAGAAGATCTGGTTTAACTTTTAATACAAATGTATCAAAGGTCTTGCCCCTTAATATCTCACTGTTTATTTACTTCCAGGCACATACCCACCCATATGGAATGCATAATTTACACAGGATATTCATCATTCTTAATTTATCCTTACATTTTGGCTCCATAGCTTTCTTCCATGCTGCACCTAGTAGCTGGAACTCTACCTCCTTGACTAAAGAACATACATTCTGTCCATGATTTTAAACCAACTTTATTTGACTATTTGAGATATAATGCCCAGTGTAACTGTTTCAGAAAGAATGTAACTCTGAAAGCACATTGTATTATTTCATTCTTGTCTCATTGTTTGTATATTTTCTCTGTGTAATCTAGAGCATTATTTACCTGTTATAAACTTATGTTGTTCAATACAGGACATGCTTGAAAATGGAGGTCTCAATTTTCAAAGCCGTATTAGACCAAGGCATCTTGTGCTGGCGGCCTAACTGCAGCAAACTTGTGTGAGCCAGGGACCCTGCACTGGATTCAGTAAACAAATGGGGTCCCAGCTCCAAATATCCCTGCTGCAAGTCATCCTGTGTGCTGAACACCTGGTGGACAGGCGGGGAAAGCCACAGACTGCGGTCATGTTGGGCAGCATTGGTGGCCATAGAGGGGACCCGCCAGCTGCTGGCTGGGTCCGTGGAGGGTGGGCTGGGGCATGTTGGGGGTGGGATGGTGGGGACTGACCACAGCTTCATCCATGGCAGGCAGTGGGGGACAGTACAGTGACTTGCAGGGGGGCTCTGGACTTCACAAACGGTGGCTCCCCCACTCAGGGGACACTTGGCTGGGTGCGGGAGAGTGGCAGATGCCCACTGGCAGGGGCTGTAATGAGGGCACAGCCACTGTCCACCACTGCAGGGCATATGGAGTGGTGCATGGGTTGTTAGATCAGCTTCTGACTGGTCTAACTCCAACAGCCCATGCTCCCATTGCCGGGGGTGGCAAAATCCCGATTAAGGGGATACTGCAGCACTGCCCTGGCACAATCCCCACTCCACTGTGCCACACTGTTGCATCTGTTGCAAGGATGACTGGTGCAGGCGGACCCCAGGTGCTGCAGGGGTCTTCTGAAAATCAAGACTGGCACAAGGAGAGGTGCAAGGTGCACCATGTGCCATTTCTCCATGACACAAGCACCTTGCACCACCTGAGCATTTGAAAATTGAGCCCAGAGTCTCTTCAATGTGCCTTTTCAGCTTTTTGTCTTTTATTTTTTTTTTCCGTACATACTTTTTGGCTTTTTCCCCATTTTGGTCCCACTCCTGTGTGTCCCTGACATGACACATGCGTGTGGAGGCATGCATACGCATGCCTTGTGGGATGCCCCACACCCTACCGATTGCACCATTGCCTCCTGCACCTATCACCAGACCTCCATCTGGTGATGGCAGGACTACGGGCAGGCAACCCCCCTTCCCAAGAGAGAAGAGCATTTCCTCAATCCTGCTCCCACCCTCCCCCAATGCCGGCACCCCAGCGACCTGAGGTGGTTCCTGAACTCAGCTCACCAGTGCAGCACGAGGTAAGGCATTCAGCATCTCAGCCCTCAGCAACACCAGGCCAACAACTTTCTTTTCTTTTAGATTACTTTCCACTTTGGGACTTTCCATGATCCAAACCTTTAAGACCAAAATATGACTTCTTAGTTCCCTGGCCTGTTACAGATGGGGCACACTGATAGGTCTTGAGCGGAACAAAGCACAAATCTGTGTTTTCTGTTTTGGCCTATGTGTGCAAGGCCCTTTGGAACTGTACTCTACTGCTTGAAGCAGAGCAGGACTGGGTTCTTTCAGGGTGGGTTTGCAAATACAGTACTTCTAATGATGCTTTGGATTATGGGAGTATGTGTAATTTTAAATTTCTTGGAAACTTAACTTTGTTACCCATGCCCTTTCCAGGTATCCCTGGCCATGGTGCTTTTGTGCTTTAATTCTTTGTCTTTTAGATTACTTTCCTATTTTGGGCTTACCATGAGCAAAACCAGTAAGACCAAAATATGTCTGGATCATAATTCCCCAGGGCTGTTATGGATGGGACACACTGATGAATCATGAGAGGGACAAAGTACATGTCTGTGTCTTTTGTTTTCAGCCTTTGATGGCCGTGTGGGAGGTCCTTAGGAACTGTAATCTCCTTCTTGAAGCAAAGCCAGTGTCTGGGTTTTTTCATGGGGGTTTGCAGACACTTCCCATGATGCTTTGGATTATGGGAACATGTGTAATTTTAAATTCTTTGAAATCTGGCTTTTTAGCCAGTGCTCTTTCAAGGTATACCTTTTCTGAATGTTTGTTGTGCTGAAGTTCTTTGCCTTTTAGATTACTGTACAATTTGGGGCTCACCAGGTCCCAAACCAGTAAGAACAAAATATGACTGTTATGGATAGGGACACTAATGAGTACTGGGAGTGACAAAGCATGTGTCTGTGTCTTCTGTTTTCGGCCTTTGTGGATTGTGTGGCTAGCTCTTTGGCATCATACTCTCCTGCTTAAGCAGAATTGGTCTAGTCTCTTTTGTGGTGACCTGTGTATATTTCCCATGATACTTTGCATTATGGACGTATGCATAATTTAAAAATATACATATTCTTAATTACTTTTGAAGCAGGGGGTGGACATTAGGGCTGGGAGAACTCGGCGAAGTTCTGACTCTTATTTAATAAGAACCAGAACACAGTGGAGTTCTGATTTGTTCTGATTAGTACTGATTAGTTCAGATGTTTTATAAATATTTGAAAAAGTGTGATAAAATGCATAAAAGTGGCCAAAGTTGGTCATATTCAACACAGAGGCCAAAAGGAAAAAATGTAATGCATTATTTGTATAAAAATGACAGTAAAACTGCTAAATAAAAGCAATAATTAATTACTACTAGCTGCTTCATGGCTGGTCTGTACTGGTAGCAAAAGCATCCTGCATGCCCTGCTCAGGCCCATGGCATGAGTGTGCTGGGAGAGAGACAGACGGAGAGAGAGAGAGAGAGACAGACAGACAGATGCAAATACTATTGTACCACAAAGAAATACCAAGCACTGCAGGCAGCTATGATTATTTTTATTAATGCTGCTGCTGTGCGGGTATTATTTTGATGGATTTTCCAGTCAGAGCAAACCAGGTGAAAGAAATTAATGATCAAAATGAGCAGCAGTAAGGCCCACCCACCCTACCCAGGTGAAAGATGCAACTGTATCGCATGTCCCAGTGTACTGTGGTATGTTACACTACCTGGTCCAACAGATGGTAACGTTTTTTTTTAAACTCTTTATTTTAATTTTTGAGACACCTGAAGTAAGTATACATCATTATCCATACAGGCAGTACATAATTCAGCAGTATAAGGCATTGCAATTCAATTATACTCATTGTTCTATCTTAAGTACAGCATAGCTACTTAATCCTACATACTGACTGGGAGCTTTTAGGCTCCCCTGCCTTATGAAAGGGGATCCTTTTTAAAATATAAATCTATGATTCCCTCCCTCCCTCCCTTGGATCAAGCTTTAATCCAGAACTATCTATGATCTATTCAACATTATCCTCAGGAGAAAGGAAAGGAACATGCCACACAGGGCTGGCCCATCTGTCATCTGGGACTCAGATTTCCCTCATATTCCCCTCTAACTCTAGTCTCTATTTAAATTACTCCCCTCTCATCCATCTCTCCCTAGGGTACTATGTCCGGTCTTTTTTCAGAAATCAAGAGGTTTGGCACCTGATTTTGTAACCTGGCTGTGAGGTGTTACATTTTATAGATTTCATAAATGGTGGATTCCCATTGTGAGATTTCTGGAGGGATAGGTGTTAGCCATAGGCGTTTATCATCTTGTTTTGCCACCACTAGCATAATAGTTAAATGATAAATGTGTTGTCTTCCCCAAAATTGTTTAGAAAGGTGCAAAAGCAATGCTACTTCTGGAGTCAAAGGGCTGAGAGTCGAGAAAAGATGATATAGTGCTTCTCCTACTTCTCACCAGAATGTGGTCAGAATCAGACTTTGCCAAAAGACATGAGAGTGTGCAACCACTTCACAGTCGCACCCCCTCCAACACGAGTCCCCATGAGGTGAGTATTTTGCAGTGATCTGTGGTGTACAAAAGTATCTCACCACCACTTTCCAGGCAAATTCAGACCATGTGTAAGAGTTGGTGGTTTGGTGTTGATGTTTCCAGATCAGCCACCAGTCCTTAGGGGAGAGACCTAAGAGAAGTACAGCCTCCCAATTATTTTGAACAGTATCCATCTCCGAGGTTGGAGCCTCTTGCAAAGCTTTATAAAATGTTGAATGTCATAAAGCAATTTATAAAATGACTAAATGTCCCAGACATCTCTCTCCTTGTACCTGTAAGAGGAGCTGAAATATTGGAGGAAGTAGGGTATCCTCAATACTCAGCCCCAGCTTTTCCCCTAAAAAGTGTCTTGTTTGCAGATGTCTAAAGAAATCCTGCCTTGACAATGAAAACTCAATGTGAAGTTGTTGGAATGTCATAAAAGTGCAATTTTCACAGAATTGTAAGGTATATACTAGACCCCGTTCCCTCCAACTCCTAAATCCTTTATCCTCCCATGCTGGGAAAACATCTGGGTGGCACCCGGGCACTCCAACCCATGCTTCCCCAAACTTGTTTTGTGGGTGTCTCAGAAAGCGGGTCCATCTATTCAGCATCTCCTATGTGAATTTAGAGCTCCTAGCCCCAGGGGATCTCTGGTCAGGTTGGAATATGAGTTCAGCATTTAAGGGGAATGCCGCCAGTGAGCCTTCTATTTTTGCCCAACCAGAGGGAGGCAAATCTAGGGAGAGCCACCCCATCAGGTGAGTTAGTGTGGCCACCAAGGAATAAAGCGAGAAATCCAGAAGAGACAACCCTCCTCTGTCTCTCTGCATCTGTAATTTTTTAAGAGGTATACGGGGTCTGTCACCTTCCCACAGGAATGTGGTTATCATTTTGTTCCATCGGGATAATTCTCGACGCGGGAGGGTGAGTGGTATATTGTGCATCAAATACAGAATCTGTGGGAGGACCCCCATCTGTGTTGATTGGACTCGAGAGAGTAAAGAGAGAGGTAGATGCTTCTATCACTTGAGTTCATCCTGCATTTGTAAATACAGCTTCTCATAGTTAAGTTTATAGATATGCTCTAAGTTAGAAGGGAGTCGGACCCTCAGATAGGCGATGTGTGGACAGACCCAGTGATATGGGAATTTTTCCTGGGTTATTTGTCATAAAGTTTGTTGGATAATCAAAGGTTTGGATTTATTTTGATTTATATCCTGTAATCTGCTTGATCCATGTTAATTTTTCCTGTAGGACTGACACGGAAGTCTCTGGTAGTGTAATGTAAAGCAGTAAATCATCAGCGTAATATGCAAGTTTGTGCCGTGCCCCCACCCCCTAACCATATATCCCTTGCTTCGTTCATCCTGTCTGAGATATTGTGCTATAGGTTCTGCGTACAGGGCAAACAGATACGGAGACAAGGGGCATCCCTGCTGGGTTCCCCATAGGAGAGGGAATCGGGGGGGAGCCATTTATTTTAACCATCGCTTCGGAGGAATTATAGAGACCATTTATATTATCTATAAATTCTGGGGGGATGTCAAATTTTACTATTGTGTGTTGTAGGAACTGCCACAAAACCCGATCAAATGTCTTTTGGGCATCTAGACTTAGAACTAGTAAGAGATTGTGGTTAATATGAACATGTTCTAGAATGTATAAGGTTTGTTAATATTAATCAGTCATTTGATGGTTTTCGATAAAGTCTGATTGATCTGGGTGTATGTTTACTTGGAGTATCTGGTCTCTTCTGTGGGCTAAAATGCTTGTGTAGATTTTGTAGTCCTGATTAAGGACCAAAATTGGTCAATATGATTCACAAAGGTGTAGGAGTTTCTGGGGTTTCAGTATTACCGCTTGTCTCCATGAAGTCGGTTATTACGCCGTGGAGTGACTCGCTTTCATGGCTGCCAGCAGTGGAGGGGGGGGTATGTATTAATTCTAAAGTATCTTTATAGAAGCTGGCTGTGTAGCCATCTGGGACTGGGCTTTTGCCTTTCTTGAGGTTCTTATAGTATTGATTAGCTCCTGAGAAGAGACGAGGGCTTTTAAGTGCTCTTTGTGAAGTTCCATGCGATTCGGGAGTTGTAAAGGGGAGAAAAAAATGGACAAGATACTGGAGTCTAATACTGGAGTAGCCTTATACAGATCCAGATAGAATTACTTGAAGCTTGCTAAAATTTTTCTGTGGTATATTTAAAGTTACCAGATTTAGGGTCCTTTATTTTATGTACCGTGGATGTCTGTATCTGTTTTCATAGCCTGTAGGCCAAGACTTTAACTGCCCTAGCCTGCCCTCATAGTATTTCTGCTGTAGTCACACCTGAGCTTGTTCTATGTGTGTAGTCAATAAGCATTGGATTTCCTGCAGAATTTTTGCCAGCTAGTTGGTGACACTGAGGTCCCCCTGCATATGCTTGTCCTGTAGCTCTTTAAACTGGGCCTGAAGGTCCTGTAATCTAGATTCTCTCTGTTTCTTTTTCCTGGCCGCATAAGAAATAATGTGTCCCCTAAGCACAGCCTTAAGTGTATCCCATAACAGCTGATAGGAAACCTGAGGGGAAGCATTATCAGACAATATCTGTGGGATCTTTTCTTTTAAGAGCTCCATAAATTTGGAGTCTCTGAAGAGGGAGTAATTCCATTTCCAGAGTATGTTCCATCTCTGCCTGCTTAAGGCCAATTCCAAGATTATCGGGGCATGGTCAGAAAGAAGAATATTAAGGATGTCTATTGAGTGGATTAAATTTTTATGTTCTCCTGAGATACATAGGTAGTCCAGTCTTGAGTAATGCTTATGAGAATCAAAGTAAAAGTCTGTGAGGGGTGCAGGATATGCCAGGTGTCTAACAAACTAAAATCTCATAGCAGGCAGTGAAGGTGTCTCTGTCCTGCTGTTTGTGGGGAGGGGCGTGCTACTGATGTATCTAATGAGGGATTCAAAAGACAGTTACGGTCTCCCCTGACTATCAATACTCCTTTCTGATGTTTAAGAAAAAAATCCATCATCTGTTGTATACTAGATGCATCGCTGTTTGGAGGAACATGTAAGCTGCAGATTGTTAGAGTGTGTTCACCATGAGTCCCCACAGCCAGGGCAATCTTGCCTTCCTTATCAGTGTAGCTCTCTTTGACTACAAATGGAGATATCTTAGAGACCATAATTGCCATCCCATGTTTATAACAGGTGGAAATGTTGTCTATGACTACTTCTACTACTGTTCAAAATGCAATACATTTATTAAACAAGAAATAAGAGACATAAACTGATCACCACCCAGGCAGCCAGTCAGTCACATCACATCAGTCAAGTGCAGTGCAGTCATAAAAATAAAGGTTGCTACTGCCACCTGAAGACCTGATGACACACATTTACATCCTTCATAGTTCCAGAATTGCTGCCGTGCCTAGCAGTGCCAAATAATTTATGTATGTAAAAATTTAAACATAATAATCTCAGTCCAGTTACTGTAATTGAGATGCAGTGCTGTTACAACCAGGCTAGCATAACACACACACACACACACACACACACACACACCACGCACGCACACACGCACGTATGCATGCACGCACACATGCAGGTGCACACTCACACACGCATAGATGCACACAGACACACACACACACTGAAGAAATGAATTTACATTTTTCTCTGTAATCACAGCCAAATATTGGGGACATGAGAAATATATTATACAAAGGGCATTCAGTTTCAGTGTTCATACTTCTGCTAAGCCATCTGTTGTACGAAAATACAGTAATACTACAGTACAGTCAGGTCAGTGGTAAAATAATTTGTAATCAGTTGCTGAGGACAAAAAGTGACAAGTGGTAGTAGTGAGGACAAAAAGGACAAGTTGTACACAATGTGATGTGAGAACAAAAAGTGACACATTATAGTAGTAGTAGACAGTAGTACCCTACCTTTCAGGTCAGCGTGGTATACCTAGTACCACCAAGTAAGTGTGCCATGAAATGCAGTTGCTTGCTGTATTTGGACTCTGATCCACTGATGGTATTATTTTTTTTTTGTTCCTTCAATTGTTTAACCAGGAGAGAGAGAGAGAGAGAGACAGCTTAATTGGGGGTGTGGCTTAGACACTATAAAAGCAGGTGACTCAAATTACAACTTCCTGTTGCTAGCCTTTTTTTTTACTAATTGCCCTCCATCCCACCCACCCTAAGCCAGTTCTACTTTTATAGCCACTGGATTTGACTGTCAACAGGAACTTCCTGTTTGGCAGTAGGAAGGGAAGGATCATAGAGAAACATTGGTTTTGTCAACCCTAAAGGAAAAAAGTAGCTCACTCTCCCCCCCCAGCTGTTGGTGGTCAGACACTGAGCAAGGAAGAAGGAGGCTACTGAAGAATATAGGACGTTACTGTCCCAGAACAGGAAGGGTGAGATTTGTAAAGAGAGAGTAAGCATACAGAGAAACAGGAGGGGGGACACAAAATAAGACATGATGGGAGTGGTGCAGTGCAATAGCTGTGGGGCAGCAGTGTTCCGGGAGACATTCTGGAGGCTGCGATGCTGCCCTATTTGCAGGCACCTCTCTGGTCTGAGGGAGGAGGTTGCCCGTCTCCAGGCTGACCTGGCTAGAATTCATGAAACCTCCTCCCCCACCCAGGGACCACCAGGGCCAATGCCCCTACCTCAGAGGTTGCCAAGAAAGAGGAGAGGCTGGACGAGGGTGGGCTCAGGGAGGGAGAGGGTGGTGGAAAAGAGTTGCATCCCTCCAGTCATACCTCTCCACAATTCATTCGCTCTTCTGGTGGATAGTGGTTCCTCTACGGAGGCACCTGCAGTGGAGACCAAGGAGGATGCTGGGAACCTCCACAAAGGAGACCCACAGGAGGGTGGCATGAGACCCCACAGGGGAAGGAAACAACTTCTGGTGGGGGACTCAATCATTAGGGGGGTAGAAATGGGGGAGGAAGGGGAGAGGGAGGTAAGGTGCTGGCCTGGCGCCATGGCTTGGAGGGACAGGAAGCGAATCCTCAGGATCGTGGGTGCAGCTGCACGAGGGAGGGAGCTGGATGTCATTGTCCACCTAGGAACAAATGACCTGGCTAGGAATGGGATCTGAGCAGTGCAAGAGGAGTTTGTAGAGTTGGGAAGGGGCCTCAGACAAGTAGCACATACAGTAACCTTCTCGGAGGTGCTGCCTGTCTATGGCAAGGGTGATGCTAGGGTACTCCTCACCAGGGAATTCAATGAATGGTTGAAAAACAGGTGTGGAGCTCAGGGTTTTGGCTTCATTGAGGACTGGGGAGACACCTGGAGGGATGCAGACCTATACTGGTGCGATGGTCTGCATCTGTCCAGGGGGGAACTAGGATCCTAGGTGAGAGGTTTTAATGCTTCATTGGCAAGCATTTAAACTAGCCAAGGGGGGAGGCACTGAAAAGGAGCAGGGAAATCCCAGCCTCCCCCCATAAACAGCAGTAATTAGTGAGGTAAACACCAAGGTAGAGATGTCATTAGGGAGCAGAACAGAAGTAAATGTAAAAAAAGACAAAGGCATTAAGGACAGGAATGGGGCTAAAAGAGGTAAGGCCATCAAAAAGTGGAGGGTGATGAGTACCAATGCCCGTAGTCTGTGTAACAAGCTCCCTGAACTAGTGGCCTTGACGGAAGAGGGTTGCCTGGATATTGTGGCAGTCACAGAAACATGGTACACAGAGAACCATGACTGGGATGTAAACATACCAGGATATACAATCTACAGGAGGGACAGGGAGGGTAAAAGAGGAGGAGGAGTAGCTCTTTATGTAAAGGCAGGGATCAAAGTAACAGAGCTAAAGAGTAAACAGGGAGCAGATGAGACACTCTGGGTCACCCTGGAGACAGGAAATGGCACCACAATCCGCATGGGGGTTGTATACAGACCCCCATCTCAGGGGGAGGGAATGGACAAGGAAATGATAGAAGGCTTCCTTAGAATGGCAGAAAAAGGGGAGATATTGTTGATGGGGGACCTGAATATGCCAGATGTTAACTGGAGCACCTTTGCTGCACATCCAAGACAGGGTCATTCTTGATGCCTACAGGGGCATGCCTCAGACAGCTAGTATTGGAACCCCACTCGGGAGGGAGCTATCTTAGACCTGGTACTCTCAAATGGGGACGGAGAAAGAATCTCAGATTTAGAAGTGGGTAGCCATCTGGGAACAAGCGACCACCAAACAGTGTGGTTCACGACAAACACAGCCATACGATCAAGCCATACCAAAGCAAGAGTATTGGACTTTAGGAGGGCTGACTTTGAGAAAATGAGACAGTGCCTCAGAAAAGCACTAGCAAACAGGCAAGAAGGAGGGGTGGAGGAACAATGGAGAGTAATCAAAACAGCCATCATAGAGGCAACAAGCCTTTGTGTAAAGCAAATCAACAAAACACAATGAAGGAAAAAACTGCTTTGGTTCTCAAAAGAGGTGGCAGGGAAGGTTAAGGAGAAAAGGATAGCATTCAGGAAATATAAGGAAACACAGAAGGAGAAGAACAGAGAACTTCATCAGTTAAAGCAGAAAGAGGCTGGAAAGGCAGTCAGAATAGCAAAGGCCCAAACCGAGGAAAGGATAGCCAACTCTGTTAAGAAGGGGGATAAGACCTTTTATAGGTACATTAGTGAGCAAAGAAAGACCAAAGGAGGGATACTGAGGCTTAATAAAGGGGATGGAATGTGGGTAGAGGGTGACAATGAAAAAGCAGGGATACTGAACGAATATTTCTGCTCAGTATTCACAAATGAAGAGGAGGGGAGGTGCCTAAACCAAACAAGAGAAACACTCTGAAGACGAGGGTTGATACCAGTCCATTTACAGAAGAAAGGGTTCTGAAAGAACTAATAAAATTGAAGGTGGACAAAGAAATGGGGCCTGATGGGATTCACCCAAGAATTCTAAAAGAACTAAGGGTAGAACTAATGACACCGCTGACTACTCTCTTTAACAAATCATGGGAGGATGGGGTGGTACCTGAGGACTGGAGGAGGGTGGATGTGATTCCTCTTCACAAAAGTGGGAGCAGAACAGAGGCAGGAAACTACAGACCAGTTAGTTTGACCTCAGTGGTAGGTAAAATGATGGAATCACTTCTGAAGGAAAGAATTGTTGAGTACCTAGAGGCCAGTGGGGCACAGGATCCAAGACAGCATGGATTCATGATGGGAAGGTCATGTCAGATGAATCTAATAAAATTCTTTAACTGGGTGACCAAAGTAGTAGACCAGGGAGGGGCTGTGGACATGGCTTACCTAGATTTTAGCAAGGCATTTGATACAGTCCCACACAAAAGATTAATACACAAGTTAGCCAGCCTTGGAGTGGGTCCCAAGGTGGTATCCTGGGTAAAAAATTGGCTAGACAACAGGATGCAAAGGGTAGTAGTAAATGGAGTCCACAGTGAAGAAAGGAGGGTTACTAGCGGGGTACCGCAGGGTTCAGTACTGGGACCGGTCCTTTTTAATGTCTTTATAGGTGACATTGCAGAGGAACTGGAAGGAAAAGTATGTCTCTTTGCAGACGACACAAAGATCTGCAACAAGGTTGATACACCAGATGGAGTGGAAAGGATGAGAAGGGACTTGGCAAAGTTGGAGGAATGGTCAAATGTATGGCAGCTCTGATTTAATGCAAAGAAGTGCAAGGTAATGCACCTGGGAAACAAAAACCCAGGGCAAGAGTACACAATGGGGGGTGAGATACTGGCAACAGTAAAAATGGAAAGGGACCTGGGGGTAATTATATCAGATGACCTAAAGGTGGGCAAGCAATGTGAGAAGGCAATAAGGAAGGCTGGGGGGATACTGGGATGCATAGGGAGAGGCATCAATAGTAGAAAACAGGAAGTTGTTATCCCTCTGTACAGACAGTTGGTGAGACCCCATCTGGAGTACTGTGTGCAGTTCTGGAGACCCCATCTCCACAAAGACATAGACAGAGTGGAGGCTGTCTAGAGGAGGGCAACCAAAATGGTGCAGGGTCTGCTCCAGAAGACATACGAAGAAAGACTAAAGGAGCTTAATATGTATACCCTTGAGGAAAGGAGGGAGAGGGGACATGATAGAAACTTTCAAGTACCTCAAGGGAATCAACAAAGTCCAAGAGGGTGGCATCTTTCAGAAAAAGAGATGTGCAAGAACAAGGGGGCACAATTTGAAGATAGAGGGGGGATGGCTCAGAGGTAATGTGAGGAAGTATTTTTTCACAGAGAGGGTTGTGGATGCATGGAACAGCCTCCTGAGGAGGTTTTGGAGTCAAGAACAGTGGGGGAATTCAAGAATGCATGGGACAGACATAAGGCAGTCCTAGTGGGGGTAGGAGGAAGTAAGCTGTTGGTTAATTAGGATCTGCAGCTTATCTGTTAGGCAGGAAAATGGGCAGACTGGGTGGGCCAAGCGGTCCTTATCTGCCATCAAATTCTATGTTTCTATGTTTCTAGGAGTGGCACACTAAACTGAAAGCTTGTTTACAGGTGCGACCTGGGAGCACAGGGAAGTTAAGTGACTTGCTCAGAATCATACAGTATGCAAGTGGGATTCAAACCCAGGTCTCCAGATTTGCAGCTCAGAGCCTTAAATCACTGTGCTATACTGCATCCCATGTTTCTGTGCTCATTGTGATCATTAAAATAAATCTGGCCTGGTCTAGTAGACCATCCTCCTGAGTCCTGACCTAACTTGTTGCAATTAATTGCTGCCTCATGTAGTAGACCCTATTCACAAAAGATTTTCACCACAGACACGTTAGATCTTGTTGTATTCTGGGGGACAACCTATATGTGTCAGCAGCACCACTGGCAGCCTGTGTGATCATGGAACTGTCTTGATTCTCTAACTTTTCCCTAATCAGATTCAACCTGAATTTTAAAATTGTTATTAGAGGTATCATCTGGTTCAGAGTTGCTGTGTTTGCAACTTTGCACTAACCTCTCTGGTGATTCCCTCAGATGGCTGGAGCAGGACAATTAGAAACTCCAGTATGGCCCACTGTGGTGGAGTAATACAGATGTCTGCATCACCAATTTTATTTTCCAAGGTGTATTGTCTAACAGTTTTCTTTTGTTCCAGTAGCCATTGGAACATATAAAAGGTTCAATTCTATTGAGTAGAAATGTCTTGGATGAGTCTGTGCAAAGGTAAACTGTTCTTCTGCTGTACTTTTTAAACAAGTGACTGGCTTTACTTGAGTGACTGAAATGAGTGCATATTCTTTAGCAGTGCTAACAGGAGCCTTAATGTCCATGTCGTCATTGAGACAACTGTGAACTATTAAACTTAAGCATTTAAGCAATGCGCAAAGCAGCAGATGTGAACAAAGCCCCCCTCCTTCATGGTCTTCCTTATGTTGGACCCATTATCTGCAATTATAAAGCCAACTGACGGTTCCTGTGAAGTGAACTATTACTGTATTGGTTTTTAGAGCTCTTCATTGATGTTGTATGAGGTATGTTCAGATGGAAAATAAAACATTCTTAGAACAGCAAACTGTGACGCTTCACTGTCCCCCCTGTGAACTATCAAAACATGCCCAATGTGCCATGACAGGCGTGAAGAGTTCAGGCTGACAGCTTGTCCAGATATCTGTTGTAAGACGCACCACCCTACCAACAGCACTGCACAAGACGCATTATCATTTTTTACATACGACATCGGAAAGATCTGGAATCCCTGATGTAGAGAAGTATTTCTGTGATGGTATAATGTATCAAGGTTCAAGGTACTCAAGCAGCCACCTGAATCCTACATGTTCAACCACATTATATGGTAGCAAATCAGCAGCTATAATTTCTGAAATTGTTCTGGTTATTGTAACAGCAACAGGGTGAGTCGAGACATATTTGGCTTTATGTTAATATGTTTCTGAGGCGGTAAGCTGTCACCTTGAAGAAGGGGGGCTTTTGAACACATGGTCACTTTCAGTAACAGTAGGAATCCTTCAAATGGGAGGAAGTGGTGGTGGAGGTGCTTCCGTAGTGCTGCAGGAGCTGCCACAGCTGCTTTCATCTATCGGAGTTACCCCTGATTGTAGTGAGCTGTCACCGTCACTTTCTCTTTGAGACTCACAACAACTGGAGTTCTCTATAATGGTATGACATCTATCTAGGTGCCTTTTCAGTGCTGACGTTCCCAATGCTCCTTTCTTTTTACCCCTGCTGATTGGCTATTTACAAATGGCGCATGTTGCCACCAACTCATTAGAACCCTAATGGAGACATATGACCAAACAAAATATTTTTTTTAGTTTTTTTCCCAGGAAGGCACTGCACCTCGGTCTTTTCAGTATTTTTTCTACCGAATTATTCTTGGGCCTGTTCAACTTGTGGTTCATTACCACTGCCCTCCTCCTCCTCAGCTAAAACATTTCTGTCAGTTTCTTCCTCATCTGCAGTTTCTATCCCCTCCTGTTGTAAACCTTCTGCTGCCCAATTATTCTCTTCATCTTTATTATTAGTACCCTCATCAAGTCTGACCTCAGAGGAATCAGATGATATCTTTGAGGGACTGGCAGTAGCATAATATGCAATAGTTCCATACATTTGGGTGCCTCTGTGGGTGGTACCCACCACCCCTTTGGTTTTAACTACATAACTTTTATTTTTACTTGGGACTGATCCCACAGATGCACCTTTTTTTGGTTCAAGCAATCGCTTGGAAGACAAAACTTTAGACATGAACAAATCACTTTTGGGGGTTTTATTTTGTTCTTCCATTGCAGGCCGACTGCTATCTTTTGTAGTGGCACTGGCTGCACTGCCTTCCTGAGAAGAATGCACCTCATCAACACTTTGATTGATCCATTTTTTATTTCTTATTCTAAATGTAAAAAAAATATCCCTCTACTTAATGTCCTCTGATGACTCCCACCCACAGGCCAGGGACGGATTTACAGTCATAAGCCATGAATGTGAATCATGATTGTAGTAGAACACAACACACAGCAGTCCACCACCACTTCCTTCCAAGCTTAGCTGACTAACTCCTACTACAGTTACTGTTCAGTGACCTATTCAACAGTGTGCCTTAGAATTTAAATTGGTGCTGTAGACATCTGGCACATGGCCACACACACAGTTCCACATGGCTTGGTTAATGCTTATACATAACAATAAACTAAGAAGAACACGGAGGAGGAATATTGGATGAAATGAGTGATGATGATTAATGATAATGACACTTGTGTGTGTACTTTTATTACTTTTGTAGTAGTGTACACTGACTGGTACATGTCACAAATTCAGAATATCCCCTGGGCCCCCCCACAGCCAGCAGCACAGACATAGTAACTTGTCTGTTGTTTGTATACTAACATATACTAAAATGCCAGCAGAATAGGCCAAACAGTCTCTCGAGTCTGCTTGATTTTTCAGCACCCGCACTGAGGGCCGATTTTGGTGTCGCCCCCCCCCCGCCCTTGGGTTATATTTGTCAAAAAGTTTTTTTTTATTTCTAATACATTAAATCATGAATGAACATTAATGAATGATCATGATTGAGTGGTACAAGTCAAAGATTTATTTTGCCAGCCTACCCATGCCCTGTACACACAGCCACATTGAGGCCATGAAAAGAAAAAAAAAACATCTTTTATTTGGGATTTCTGGGACTGTAAAATTTCTCTTGGGCCTCTGATAATCTCTCAGGATGTCAGCGTGGTTCAGCAGGTAGCACATCTGCCTCTGGACCAGAAGGTCGTGGGTTCTCGTCCCACACCGGGATTGGACTTGCACCTAAAAATCGCTGGCATCTGAGTGCAGTATTGGGGGGTGCTGTACTGCTGGGGTGTGCCATCCTTCGGATGAGATGTTAAACTGAGGTCCCTTCTGCCCATCCTGGTGTTGTCCAGGTGGAAGTAAAAGAACCCAGGACATTCTTTGCAAAGAGCAGGGAACATTCCCGGTGTCCTGGCCAACATTCCCCTTCCCATAAACTGGTTCATGCAATTATCCAGGATGTGTGTGGATGATGATGTGCGATATGGCTGCCACCACACATTCAGTCACTTCACTACCAGTCTAGCATTGCTTGTAAAGTGCTTTGGGATACTGTGTATGAAAAGCGCTATATAAATGCTGATTCTTCTTCTTCTCTCTCTCTCTCCTCTGGGTCTGGATGGCACAAGTCAAAGATTTGTTTTGCCAGCCTGCCCTTGCCCTGAACTATACACAGCCACATTGAGGCCAAGAAAAGAAAAAAACGTTTATGGATTTCTGGCACTGTAAAATTTCTCTTGGGCCTGTAGTAGTCTCTCCCTCTCTCCTCTGAATCTGGAATGGCACAAGTCAAAGATTTTGCCAGCCTGCTCTTGCTCAGTGTACCATGCCACACTGTTTGAGGCCAAGAAAAGAAAAAACTTTTATTTAGGATATTCTGTAACAGTAAAATTTTTCTAGGGCCCCCTAGCAGTCTCTCTCTCTCTCTCTCTCATCTAAAGGACCTTCTGGATTAAATTTCTGGATGGCACAATTGCATGCCTCCCCCCAGCAGCCACCCACTATCTCTCTCTCTCTCTCTCTCCCCCTACCTTCTTGGATTCCTCTTCTCTCCCTACTTCAATGATGACTTTCTCCCCACCCCCCCTTGCCCCAGTAAGTCTCCTCTTCTCTCTCCTCTCTTTCTTTCCTCCCTCCATTTCAGCTCCGCTTAACAAAAATATATTTTCTTCATTTTTTATTTAGTTTCTCTCTGAGGTGAGCAACTGTAGTGTCTGGCTCTGCTCTACAGCAGCAAGCTCCTCCAACTGTCCACCAAATCATCTGATCCCGCATTGCACACTCACCATGGTTATATACTGTGAGTGCATCATGTGACTGACTATCCTGCTCTGTTGCCTGATTGGATTCCACCGGCCACCTGTACATGGAGCGAGTGTGCCAATGGCATCCTCATGCAACAGTACACTGAATGGCACTCCACGGACCCAGAACCGGACTTCTGCAGTGAAGTCCATGTTTTTCTGGGTCCGTGGATTACGGATTTGATCCAGGGGTTTGGATCTTGGGCAGAACAGTCCGCCCAGCCCTAGTGGACATGATGGACCCAGAGTCCCGTATAATCCTAAATCATTATTTTATGTCTGTAGTGTGAGGTGCCCTGTGTGATTTAGAAAGGAAGCAGATACAATTCTGTCAACAGTAGCTGTATCTATCTATGTCTGTCTGTCTATCTGTCTGTCTGTCTGTCTAGCACCCCACTTTTGATTTTTTCAGTGTTGTTTGCATGCCTGTTTCTCTGCCATGTTTATCAAAATGTAGTTTGTTGTGTTTTCCCGGTACATTGTGTTGGGGGTGTATACACTGTGTACACTTCAACTGCACCTTAGTCACACTTCAAAAATATAGTATACCTCAATTGCACCATACAAACCTGTACCTTTACTGATATACACAGAATCTGCACCTTATAAACTTTTCATTTAGCAATGCACACCTCAACTGCACCTCACAAACTTAACATTTAGCAGTATACCCCTCATCTGACTTTGCAAACTTAACTTTTAGCTATATACACCTCAACTGCACCCCAACTTCTACCATGTGTTGCTGAGTGGATCTTTTTGGCCCTGGAGGGGTGCAATTGGCAGTTCTGATTTCTGAACTACCCTGCAGTACTTCCTGGTTAGTGGCAGTTTGAACTCAGGCAGTAGTTGGAGTTCTATGTTTAGCTGGGCAGTGCTTGCAAAACAATCAGTCTTGTTTCAGAGTAAGATCATTTCTTGTTTATAATAGCGATGTATTCATGTTGCAGAAAGTGGTAAAAACTTGCTAGGGTGTACACGTTTGTTCATTCACTTGTGCAAAGAACATATTGTGACAATATGGCATTTGAGAGGTGTGTCACTGCCAGATCCAATTACAGCAGAAACTGCAATGGGCTTGGCAGTGCACACCAATGACCAGGCACTGCAGTCATGACACAAGTTCAGCTTTGCCGATGTGCCATGTTGTCTACTTAAAAGAAATGAACAACTCTAATGGGAAAGCACTTCATTTCTTTCATAGCCATAACTCCAGCCATGCACATTAGAGATGACACTAATGCACATAGCCAGAGTTACGTGACTCCTGCCACCCACCACTGTGCTCTTTCTCCCTGGTTTCTCACTCTTTGCCATCCCCCCAGGCTTCCTCATGAGCTGCACCAGCTTTCTGTATTGGTGGCTCCTGCCGCCCACCGCACTCTCTCTCTCCCTGGTTTCTCAGTCTTTGCTCCTTGCACCCCACAAGGCTTCCTCATGAGCTGCGGTGCAGCTTTCTGTATTGGCAACTCCTGCCACCCACCACCGGTCTCTCTGTTCCTGGTCCTCATTCTTTAACTCCCCCAGGTTTTCTCATGAGGCATGGTGTGGCTTTCTGTATTGGCAACTCCTGCCACCCACCACTGGTCTCTCTGTTCCTGGTCCTCGTTCTTTAACTCCCCCAGGTTTTCTCATGAGGCATGGTGTGGCTTTCTGTATTGGCAACTCCTGCCACCCACCACCGGTCTATCTGTTCCTCGTCCTCATTCTTTAACTCCCCCAGGTTTTCTCATGAGGCATGGTGTGGCTTTCTGTATTGGTGGCTCCTGCTGCCCGCCACCGTGATTTTGGTCTCTGGTCCTTGCTATTTGCACCCCCCCCAGACTTTCTCATGGGCTGCAGTGTTGCTTTAATTTTATGTTTCCCTGTAATAAAGAAAATGGTCCCCCAATGTTTTTTTTTTTTATACCTGAAAAAAAGAAAACAGTCCCTCATTGTTTCACTAGTCCTCCTCCCCATCCCAGCCTGTTCTCTGTGCACCCACCTCCCCACCCCCTTACCCCATACTTATCTCCGGAGGTTGGCAGATGTGATCTTCTCTGGACCGGGACATGTCTACACTCTTCAAAGCTGAACCAGGAACTGAAGAATCAAAGGTAAGCACTGTATAATGGCTGTCAATAGGGGTTTCAACTTATGTTGATATCTCAACCATGTTTTGGAATTTTTCCCCAACATTTTTAACATACCCTTTTTAAGACCCCACCTCATGAACTCTAGCACTGTCAATTCGTTACTCAGTCCTGAAAGGTGATTTCATGGTCACTGCATGGAATCACTTTTCGGGACAGATTAACAAAATGACAGTGCTAGTATTCATGAGGGGAGGTCCCAAAAAGCCCATGTTGAAAATTTGGTGAAAAATCCCCAAAATGACCACATTATGAGTGTGCATTGCACAGTTTCTATGCACACTTGTAACTTTGCCAGTTTTTAATATTTTCACTCCAGATTTTATACATTACCATTTTTCACACCTCCTAATGAACAGTACAGCTGTCATTTTTCACTTGCTGCCCAAAACATGTTTTCACCCCTGTGGCACAGAATGGTGCAGCTGCAGTGTGAAATCAACTTTTGGGATGGATTAACAAAATCACAGTCTCACTGTTCATGAAGTGAAGTCCCAAAAAGGACATGTTGAAAATTTGGTACAAATATACCGCAAAACCCCTGCGGTGCACCGCTTTTCATCGACACCCCGATGGCAAAACAGGAAAAAAGACCATTACGGTGACATTCGTGGTAATGGTCCTTTTTCCATGTTTCACCTTCCCCCAGTGTTCCACCCCCTCCCCGGACCAACTCTGACATGGAGTTGGAATCCTAAAGTCCAGGGAGTGCGGGGGGGGGGCAGAGCTACCCACAGAAAACATTCTTAGAACAGGCAGCATAATACCTGCATCAGTATTGTGCCGTCACTATGGGGGAGGTCGGCATTGTCGCTGTCAATCAGATTTGGTGCTTCCAAACCCCTGAGTTATGTGCGATCATTGAAAGTTCGATATGCATGCACGTAACTTTGGCACATTTTTATATTTTCACTCCAAATATTCAGCACTGCCAGATTTTCACACCACCTCATGAACAGTATTGCTGTCATTTTTCACATCCTGCCCAAAATGTGTTTTAGCACCTGTGGCACTGAATGGCACAGTGGCAGTGTGAAATCACCTTTTGGGATTGAGTAATGAAATGACAGCACCACTATTCATAAGGTGGGGTACCAAAAAGCCCATGTTAAAAATTTGGAGTGAAAATACCAACAAACACCCAGGACATTAGGGTTTCCAACCATAAGGCCTCACTTCCCCCCACCCTATAGAGACTGACGGGCTTTGGGGATGTACCTTGGAGTTGTCGGCCATAATGCTCACACTCTTCCACCTCCCACCCCCAACCCCAACAGGCAGCCACTGATAGGCTTTGGGGGTGTGCCTGGGGTCTTCAGCTCTAACGTTCACACCATTCTCTTATACTGCACCCATCTCAGCTTATTTCTTTATGGAATGGGGTAGCGTTAGGGCCAAAGACCCCATGGCACACTGTGATGCCTGTTAGTGTTTACAGGGTGGGGGAGGGGTGGGATGGCATGGGTGTTAGGCCAATGACTAAAGGCACATCCCTAAAGCCTGTCAGTCATGGAGGTGGTAGGGGTGGGGCATTAGGGTTGGAACTCAATGCCTCATTAAGGAAGTAAATCTGGGAGGATGGTTGATGTCACCTACCTTGATTTCAGCAAAGCCTTCAACAACATCCAGCATAGAAGGCTGATTAACAAGATGGGTAGTCTGACCACGGGGCACAAGGTGATAAACTGGTTTGGAAACTGACTGACTGACAGGAGGCAGAGGGTGATGGTAAAGGGATCCAATCCGGGTGGGGTGACCAGCTGGGTACCTCAGGGAACAGTCCTGGGACCATTTACGGTGCAGCTTCCACCATGCTGCACCCGCAGTTCTCACTGCTGCCTCTTCTCTCCTCTGAAGCCAGTACCACTGCAAACTGGAAAGAACTGGAAGGGGACAGGATCAGTTGTGTTCCAGGACAGTAGCTGCTGCTTGTTGTTTTCACAGGGTTCTTGTGGATTTTACTTGGTAGAAGGTTAGTTCTTTTCTTTCTTACTTCTAAGGGGCTAGCAGGGTATTGTTTTGGGGGATGCTGGAAGTTTGAAAACAAATTTGGTGGCTGTAAGTGGGCTCATTTTGTGAATGTTTCACTGTGTAACAGGCTGCGCTGGTGGAGGCCTATTTCTTCTGATTTAAAACCTATTTGGTGGGATTTTCTTGGAGATGGTTATTTAAATTGGAGACCTATATCTATTAATTTCAAGCCTATTTTGATATGTTGTTAGTGACGCTGATTAAATTGGAGACCTGTTTCCTTTGGCAGCAAACATATTTTGGGGGCTTTGAGTTGAATTTTGATTCCTTTTTGCTGACTCCACTAGCTGCAAAGGTTAGTGCATAGTGGGGGAAGGGTGTTAATGGTCTGGCCAGGTCTCACTCAGCCAATTGACTGGAGGCAGAGCTGAATCAGGTTTGAGGTGTTAGCTGCTTTGTCTTCTCAGAAAGAACTGGAAGGAGACAGGATCAGTTGTGTTCCAGGACAGTAGCTGCTGCTTGTTGTTTTCACAGGGTTCTTGTGGATTTTACTTGGTAGAAGGTTAGTTCTTTTCTTTCTTACTTCTAAGGGGCTAGCAGGATATTGTATTGGGGGCTGCTGGAAGTTTGAAAACTAGTTTGGTGGCTGTAAGTGGGCTCATTTTGTGGATGTTTCACTGTGTAACAGGCTGCGCTGGTGGAGGCCTATTTCTTCTGATTTAAAACCTATTTGGTGGGATTTGCTTGGGGCTGGTTCTTTGGATGCTGGGCTTGCAGGGGAGACACAGGGCTGATACACTTTCTCTTGAGTCAGGTGTCTGCCCAAGACCCGCCCTCCCCACCCCTCCTCCCAGAATTCTGCTAATTTATAGGAGAACATCTGCCCTGCGATTTGAGGAAAGGCTGCAGGTGCAGCTCATGTAGTTCTAGCCACTGGGGGTTGGATTTAAAGGCTGGGAGAGAGGAGCTTAGAGAGCTGTTCATTTCCCTCATAAGTTTAATGTGTTGTACTGCACCTAGTAACAGGGTTACTGGTGTACAGTGGGACTGTCTCTAAGATTAGTGGGTGACCTGATTAGGCAGTAGGGTGTATCTAGGACTAGGGGGGATCCTGGTGGCTCACCCAAGGAAACCTATTTGGAAGGGGATGGAACCATATGTCATTAGGGCCGGCATCTTTGGGAGGGTGGTGGGGTGCACAGGGTGTGGAGCAGCCATGATACTGGACTGGGCTTGGAAGTTCGGTGGTTGCCCAGTGTGCTACCAGCTGGCACAGCTTAGGGAGGAGGTTGCGGGGATTAGGAGACAGCTGGGGAAGGGGGGCAGTATGGTTGGGGAAGGGGGCTGGGGATCTCCCACGCGGTTGCACCAAGCACTGGGGGCAAGGGCATAGGGAAAGGAGTGCAGGAGAATACTCAGGGGTCACATAGGGACCCTGGCAGAGGGGGTCCAAAAGGACACTACCAAGGAAGCAGGCAGGTAACTGGGGACCCTCACAAAGGAGGGACGGAGGGACAACATTCTCAGGGAAGTAGGCAGATGGCCAGGGCTGGACAGAAGGAAGCAAGGTGGGAGGTGGATCAGACCTTACACTCAGTAACTGCTTCAAATCTCTTCTTCTGCTCGAGGATGAGGGGTGATGTAGCCACGACAGGGGTGGTTAGAGATGGAAAGGAGTGGGGGCAGGAGGCAGGGGCCAGATAGCAGGAAGAACAGGGGGACCTGGAATGCAGGAAAATGGGGGAACAGTGAATCAGAGCAGGAGGGAGGGGAAGAGGAGGAAAGCACAAGGAGAAGGCCAGTTGGGAGGAAAGGTAAAGGAGAAGGACCAGAAGTACAAGGAGGATTCAGTAAAGGGAGCTGAGGGTTTAGGCCAGGGAGCACGACGAGCAAGGAGGAACTAAATGGAGACAGGACGGAAGGGAGGGCAGAGCCAGGCTAGTTTAGCAGATGGGAGAAGGACCAGTCGTGAGCAGTGAGGGGGAATTAGGTAAGTACAGAAGGATCAGGAGGAGGAGAGGCATAGGATTGAGGGAGAGGTGGCCATGGTAAATAAGGAGGGGGTGGCATGTGGCACCCAGATAGGGGGAGGAACAAGGAGCCGGCTGGGTGGAGGGGTCGGTAGAAAGGATGAGGGACATGGAAGGGGGGGAAATGGAGGAAAAGGAGTGGTCAGATTGCTCCTGTTGGGGGATTCTATGATCAGGGGTATCAAATGGGATAGGGAGGGAGGGAGAAGCCTGGCCAGTTAGAACAAGATGCTTCCCTGGACTAACAGTGCACAGGGCTAAGCACGAGGTATATCAGATGGCAAAGGATTGTGGGGGTTCCCCAGACATACTGGTCCAACTGGGTACAAATGACATTGAGGGAAATAGCAAGCTAGAGATACAGGCAAGATTCAGGGAGCTTGCCTGGGTCTGTCATGACATAGGATGCACCGTTTCCTCCTCAGAAATCCTGCCGGTGCCAAGGGCTAGTGGGGAACACAAAAGGAAGATTAAGGAGATAAACCAGTGGCTCAGGGAGTGGTGTGAGGCCAGAAGGTATGGGTTGATGGGGGATTGGGGGGAGACCTGGGAGGATAAGGAGCTGTATGCTAGAGATAGACTCCATCTCAATTTGGAGGGGAAGGGAATCCTTAAGTTGAAAATAGAGGGGTTCATTGGTGAAAAGTGGGGTTTAAACTTGTGAAGGGGGAGGGATGGGAGAAAAGGCTGTCAAGGGGTGCCGATAAAGGAGGGACTCTGTCTCCACCCCCCTGGGGAGCTGGAGAAGCGGGAAAAGGCCAACTGGCAAAGTGCAGACCAGGGGAAAACAGAATCCCCATGGGAACACGAGCAGGGGAAATGGAAGTATAGGGAAAGGGTGGAAGGTAGTCCTGCTAAATGACAGGAGCTTGGGCAATAAAATGCCTGAGCTCCAGGCAATGCTAACTGAGGGAGCAGTGGATGTGGCAGCGGTCACTGAGACTTGGGCCACTGCAGAACACGACTGGGACCTGAACCTGGAGGGTTACACTATGTTCAGGAAGGACAGGGGGAGGGAAGGGGAGGAGGGGTAGCAATGATAGTCAAAAACTACATTGGCATAGGGGGAGTAGAGGAGGCGGAGGGAACCGTGGAGGTGATTTGGGTCACCTTGATAACAAGGGGGGGCAAGAGAGTAAAAATAGGAGTGGTGTATAGACCCCCTGCCCTGGCGGAGGAGCTGGAGGACAGTCTGGTGGCAGATGTTGGGAGACACTGCAGACTGGGCAGAGGAACGGTGGTGGTGTTGGGGGACTTAAACATGCCAGGAACAGACTGGGAGACTATGACATCCTCTGTGATCAGGAACAGAGGTTGTTGGATGTCTTTCAAGGCGTTCCTAACTCAGCAGGTGAGGGAACCGACCAGGGAGGCGCAGGGACTGGATGTGGTCCTGGCAGACAGTGACCAGATTGGGGGCCTGGAGGTAAGAGACCCATTGGCGGGGAGTGACCATGCCACGGTCTGGTTCTGCCTGGACCTAGGAGGGGTAGAAGGCTGCACAAAGATGGAAGTAACCGACTTCAGGGGGGTGGATTTTAAGGAAATGGGAAGGATCCTTAAGGAGCATTTGGACGGGATTGGGTCAGACATGGACGCTGATAGTAGATGGGAAATCATCAGGAGAGGGGTGCAGGATGCTACCAGCACCTGTGCAAGAGTAAGACGAAAATGTGGTAGGGCCCAAAAACCCTGCTGGTGGACCAGGCAGGTCCAGGAGGTGGTGCGGGAAAGAGGCAGCCTATAAGCAATTCAAGTGCTCAAGGAGTGAAAGGGATCGAGGAGTATGAGCTGATGGCTAGAAGGGCCACTAGGGTGGTGAGGGCGCTAAGGCAAGGAAGGAGCAGAACCTGGCCAGGAAATTAGGAGAGGAACAAGGGTTCTTTAGATACATTGGGGAAAAACGAAGTGAAGGGGCAGATTAGCAGGATTAAATCAGGGGAGAGATGGGCACAAGACCCGGGAGCAGGCTGAGGTACTAAATGAGTACTTCACCTCAGTTTTCACCAAGGAAAATGGGGTGCTGCATCATACATGGGAGGAGACAGAGATACTGAGGAGGGGGGGACCCTTACCGATCAGCGGGTCTGGGGAGAGGGGGAGGCATCACTGGCAGGAGGGAGGGCTAAGCAGGGAGAAGAGGTACTGGAAGTGGAAATCACAGCAGAGAGAGTGAGGGAAGCCCTCAGCTCCCTTAAGACGGAGAAAGCACCGGGGCCAGATAAATTGCATCCCAGAGTGCTGAAGGAACTTGCGGATATCCTGGCGAAACCCCTGACGGAGATTTTCACCATCTCTCTGAGGGCAGGGTGGGTGCCCCAGGACTGGAAGGTGGCGCATATAGTGCCTATCCACAAGGGGGGATCAAGGGAGGTGGCAGGGAACTACAGGCCTGTCAGCCTGACATCGGTGGTGGGCAAGGTGATGGAGGGCATTGTCAAGGAGAGGCTAGGGGGGGACCTGGATAAGTCAGGGTGCCTGGATGATAGACAGCATGGATCATCCAGGGGAAATCATGTCAGACAAACCTGGTGGAGTTCTATGACTGGGTGACGAGTGCCTTGGACTTGAGTAGACCAGTGGATGTCCTCTTTCTAGACTTCAGCAAGGCATTTGACTCTGTTCCTCATGTGGGCCTGTTGGATAAGCTGGGAGAAATGGGGTGGGGAACCAGATGATCAGATGGATAGGCAATTGGCTCCAGGACCCGGACCGAGGTCATAGTTGGTGGGATAGTCTCATCCCCAAGGAGGTCATTAGTGGGTCCCACAGGGATCAGTCCTTGGGCCCCTTCTGTTCAACGCCTCACGTCTCTGACATAGGACAGGAATCAGGAGTGAGATGAGTCTCTTACGGATGACTTGAAACTGGGGTGGTGGTGGATGGGGAGGAGGGGAGGGTGGCCCTACAGGGGGACCTGGAGGCTCTGGAAAGATGGTCTAGAAAGTGGAAGCTGAGGTTCAACGCAGGGAAATGCAAGGTACTTCACCTGGGGGCCAGAAACCCAGGCCAAGTGTACACCCTGGGGAAATGTTACAAGTCTCGATGGCTGAGAGGGACCTGGGGGTGGTGGTGGTGGATGTCAAGATGAACAACTGTGAGACTTGTAGGAGGGCAGCAGCCAAGGCCAACAGGATGCTGGGATGCATCGCTAGGGGGATCACCTCCAGAAGGAGGGAAGTGATACTCCCTCTGTATAACTGCTTGGTAAGGCCGCACCTTGAGTACTGTGTGCAGTTTTGGAGCCACACTTAAAGAGGACATTAACCTCCTGGAGAAGGTCCAGGAGGGCAACAAAATGATTTGGGGCTTGAGGGACAGGACCTATGAGGAGGCTCGAAGAGCTAAATATGTACACATTGGAAGAGAGAAGGGACTGCGGGGACATGATAGAGGTCTTCAGGTACATGAAGAGGGTAAATAGGGGAGGAACAGTCAGGGTGCTTCGAAGGAAGGGAGGGGGCCACTAGAGGGCATGGGTGAAAGCTGGGGGGAAGATTCAGGGGAGAAAGGAGGAGGTGCTACTTCACTGAGAGGGTGGTGGAGCCATGGAATGCGCTGCCTAGGGGGCTGGTGGAGGCAGAGACAGTGGAGGGGCTCAAGAGGGGGTGGGACAGGTACAGGGGAAGGGTTCTGGAAGCAAAATCCAATGCAGCAAGAATATCCAGAACTGGGAAGGGAGAAGCCAGAGAAGGTGAGGGTGGCAGCAAGGTCAGCAACCAGGGTGGGGGCTGACCAAACGAGCAGACACGAAAGACCGTTAGGCCTATTCTGCTGGCATTTTAGTATGTTTGTAAACACCACTGCAAATACCAGCAAGTGAACATTCTACATTGACAAATGCTAGTTTATGTGTAACCCCTAGGTGGCGCTATCCCAAGGCCTACTACCCCAGCCTGCTTGGCTAGTAGCAGGTTAAGGGGACTGATTTCTGAAATGGGTGAATCCACCCGGAGATCAGGGTTGGTAGTGGTCATGCTAACCTGGGCACAGCCCTCCGGGACACTGTAACCCCCCTGTTTCCATTCTAGTGGCCTGAACATTGTACAATAATCAATTTCACAATACCCCTGGTACACCACACAAGTACCCACACTGTTTGCGCTTACCACCAGGGCTGGTTCCTCTGGCTCAACCCTGGGAACCCCCTGCAAAACAAGGTTATGCACAGCAAATAGCAACAGTACAGTACTTTGAGCACAAACTGGAACCACAGTCAAATTACATACAGTAAAAGTTAGATCTGATTTATTCAGGGGACTTGAACAAGGGAGGGGCAAAAATCAGGTTAATTAGCTTAAAGGCTATGTCAATTAAGCAGTTATGCATGCGCTTTGAGTCCCCCCACACTGTCCACCTCTGGGAACCCAGATGGAGAAGAGATGAGCTAGCCAGGAACGTTGCCCGGGGTTGCAACTGGTTGCAGCCCTGGGAGGAAAAACACAACATGCACAGTACATAATATTTGTAATCTGGAGCCAGAGGGCTTAGTTCATAAAGGAAATGAAACAACAAGACAATCAGATAACACACTCAGATCAAGCTGTTGTTGCAGGGAGCTACCCTGGTATTTACTCACAATACCCAAGACTGGACATAGGCTGGACAAAAATCGAGACTGCAGGTGGTTGATCTGGAATGCCAGGAGAAGCAGGGCCCACATGATTCACAGAGGTGTCGTTCCTGTTCAGGCATGAAGCAGGGGGCTGATCCCCAGGCAGGTCTCTCATTGATGGCTTCTCTGTGCAGCCAGTAGTCTGGTTGGGCCAGTCTGGCAAGGCCCAGACTGCATGGAGACAAATTCGAATGCAGTTCATTTTGGGCTGGATATAGCTTCCAGCAAGCAGAACACAGTTCACACAGTGGGGAACTAACTCACGACTCACCGGCAGCAAATAACACATTTACATGTCAGGGAATTCTACTGTACCAGGCAAAGTGCTCCCCGGTCGCAATCGCAAAGTCTCTGCACACACCGGGTGTTTTGGGGTAGCTGTAACTCCTGACAGGCCGATCGCATTCAGCAAAATCTTCGGTCTTCTGCAGGTTGAGCCTGGCCCACTTCAGTAGCTTACTTTTGTCACACAAACTTGGATTTAGTCCAAAATAATTCTCTTCTCTTCTCTCTCTCTCAGGAGCAGCAGGCAGACATGCAAGCTGAAAACTCAGCCCTTTCACAGTTTTCCCCATGCGAATCCACTCTGCCCAAATTACACTTGAGCTGTTCTCATTTTACATCCCAGCTCAGAACTAATTAAAAACTGCAAGCAGCCTGGGACTTCCCCAAGAGCCAAAATATTTGGTTGGCTGATTTGGCTGTCAGTCAAAGCAAGAGCTCCCCCTTCAGTTGTAAAAAAGGCACAAAAAGCTCCAAACTAAAGCTCCTACAGATTTTGAATTCAGACAGCTCCTGTAGTCTGGCTACATTTTAGGTCCCACCAGTACTGTTTGGTCCAATTTGCAGTCCAGGACCAAGATAGTGGAGACAAACAGAACAGTCCTTGCTACAAAGAAAGCAGGTTAGACAAGCGACATTATCATTATCACTCTAAATGATTTTCAGTAAATAGTTACATCTTTCACAGAGCTCCCTCTCAGATTACTTAACTGCAATCAGGCAGCTCTTAAAGAGACAGTACACAGAGGCTATACAGGCTCTGGTAATCACAATTAAACAGCTAAAATGCAGGACACCAGCCTGGCAGTGGGCATTTAGGCAAGCTCAAGGAAGACTTTTTGGGAACCCCCATTTGTAGGGGGTTATACCCTTCCCTGCCTGGAAAAATGTGGTGTCTGCGTCAAGTCTGTACCATCACAACTTTGAAAATGCAACATATACAAGACATTTATACCATTAGCATGCTATGCAAGTACTATCTGATTCGTCAATTGGCATAACTTGTCACTTTATTATACATTTCAATGTACTCCATGATATCATTTCCATTCTGATAATACATTATGCATATTTCACACAGGTAAATTGAACATTACTATACAGAATCATGTAATAACTTCTTGTACTCTAAACAATGCAAGAGGGTGCCCTTCCCTATCAGCTAACTTGGGGCTAAATGGGGCAGGGGCACCATGGTGAGAGGGCATAACAATTAACCTGGAAAAGGCCATCAAGCTCAATTTGGGCAGTGAGCTCTGAGAGACATAAACACTTTTGTGGACTACATTGAGAGGCAAATCCACTGGCCTCCCTGGCAATTGTAACTGAAGCGCACCACTGACCTGACAGCTCGGCCAGTCTTTCTGGGGTGAACAACCACAGTCTCTGTACTTTCAGCAATGGTCTTGGAGCTTCCATCACTTGTGAGGGGTGCCTCTGCATGAAGGGGAATGTCCAAGCTGGGAGCACTGTCTGCCCCTTGCTCTGTAGTCTCTGTTTCTACAACACTTGGCTCATTTTTAAGACACTCTGACACTAAAGGGGGGTTGTCAGCACTCTCATGGTGTTCCTAAAGTTCTTGCATGTCACCAGAAAGACTCATACCATCAGCCTCTCCTTCAGGCAAATCATACAGTTCCACAATACACAAAGACTCAGCATCCTCAGAAGTGATACTTTGCACTTCACCTTCAGGGAGCATTGGCTCCAAGGATGATGCCGGGGCGTTAGGCAGTCCAGAAAGCCCAGCTTCATCCCCATAATTCAACATAGGATTTCCATGACACAACTGACTCAGTTCATATGAGGGATAATAGGCATTATCACACTCACTGTCATCTGAGTTAGACTGGCAGTCACTATCATTCTGGGCCTGCTGTGGGGGGAGTCTTAAATCAGCAACCAAGGGGGCAGGCTGAATCTGTTTCTTTCTAGCAACAGCATGAGTCACTGGTCCAGGGGAATCAATCTCGGTGGGTTCAGGCTCAATTATAACTTGACCAATAGGTAGCAAGTGGTTACGGTGCATGGTCTTGGCAGCTTTGGAGTTATTCTCTGGGCACACTTTGTATACTGGCAAATCATCCAACTTTCCAACTATGACATGGGGAAGATGGTGTCATTGATCAGCAATTTTGTGTTTACCATGCAATCCTAAACTTTGCAACAACACACGGTCTCCAGGCCTAAGCTCTTGAACCTTTACTTTTCTATCATGTCTCTCTTTGTTGGCTAGATTTCTTTTGGCAGCCATTGTCTGGGCCAGTTGATAGGCATGGTTCAACTGAGCTTTCAGTTTTTGTACATATTGCAGGTAATCTTTAGCTTGGACCCCATTGGGAGAAACCCCAAAACAGACATCAACAGGCAGCCGGGCCTCTCTCCCGAACATGAGGTGGTAGGGAGAGAACCCGGTAGCATCATTCTTCGTGCAATTGTATGCGTGTACCAAAGTGCTAATCTGCTGGCTCCATTTATGCTTATCTTTTGGGTGGAGGGTGTATAGCATGTCCAGCAGGGTGTGGTTAAAGCACTCTGGTTGAGGATCCCCTGCAGGTGATAAGGGGTGGTTCTTGACTTTTGCACCCTCTTAGAGAGAGCATTTATTTGATTAGCCGACTTTCAAAGTCCTGGCCCTGATCAGGGTGAATTTGTTTGGGGGCACCATAGTGGACGAAGAAATTTTCCACTAGCACCTTGGCCACGATAGATGCTTTTTGATCTTTGGTGGGAAAAGCTTATGCATACCATGAGAAATGGTCCGTAACCACTAACACATTGCCAATGTTTCACTGATCAGGCTCTAAACTCAAGAAGTCTATGCAGTCTAGTTCCATTGTGGTGCTGGTAGTAATGTTGACAAGGGGGGCAGCCCTCAGAGGCAGGGTTTTTCTCTGCAGGCAGTGATTACAAGTCCTTTCATGGTGCTCAACATTGGCCCCCATCTTGGGCCAGTAGAATCGAGATAGTACTAGATAAAGGGTCCGGTCGATACCGAGGTGGCCCATATGATTGTGGAGGAACCTCAGTACCAAATCTTTGAAGGCTGTGGGCAGGACCAAATGTTGCCTGTCTATTTGGCCACCCTAATCTACTGTCTCTCTATACAACAACTGATTAAGCAGCTTCAACCTGGGGCCTTCTTTAAACAATAAAGTGATTCGCAGATCAGAAGAACGCAACTTGGACACATCTTTTCCTGCACGAAGGGCGTCAAGTGCTGGCTGAATCATAAGATCTCAGGATTGAGCCCACTGAATGCTGTCATTGTCAAACTGAGGTAGTGCACTAAAATCTAGAGCAGAAAAGTGGCAATATGCAGCCGGTATGTAGGTGTCAGAGAGGCCCAAGAAATCTGCTAAGCAGTCCACTGTGTCCGTAGACATCTGTTCATTTCTATCAAACTTTTGGTACAATGCTCAGATGTCAGGTTCAGACAGCCTGACCCAGTCGCTCTTGGAAATGGGCCTCCGGGATAGGGTGTCAGCAGTAATATGATTCAGGCCCGGTCTGTATTCAACAGCATAATCATATGTTTTGGTTTTCTTTTGTTTGTTTTTTTACACTCTATTTCTTCAGTGCCACTGAGGGGAACGCTCTCAGGCATCCACCACACCCCCAACTCTATCTCCTAGCCTGAATCTCCCCCTGCATCCTGGCACCAGCCTGGCTATTCCCTCAGCTCTGAGCCCCCTGAGGAAGGGCCGCCCTATCTGCTCAGGGCACTCTATCTACAGTTTGGGCCAAGGACAGGAGGTAGTCCGGCCTGTGGAGAGTCTGTGATGGTAGGTGGTGCCGTCACATATCCCTGAGGGCAGGGTATTTCCAATTTTCCTCTGGTTTCCCCCGATGCTCGATCGTGCAATGGCATCAACAGCACTATTACCGATGCCCGGCGCAGCATCGCCCCCTCACAATGCATAGCGATGCAGACTCGGCATTTCCCTGGTCTCCACCAGAGGTCACCCCTGTGAGACGCGTCCCCTAGAACCTTCCCCAGGAGGAGAGAGCAGTCCTCCGGATGCTCGATCTCCTCCCTCCCCTGCCAACCCCCGATGACCCTAACTTGTTCCCGAACCTGGGTCGCCAGCATGGCACGAGGTGTGGTGTCCAGTGCCTCAACCCTCAGCACCTCTGGGCCGGCCTCATAATCATATGTTGACAATGCAGAAAGCCACCGGTGCCCCTTGGCGTCTAACTTAGATGACGTCTGTACATAGGTCAATGGGTTATTGTCAGTCCTCACCAATATTTTTGCCCCATAGAGGTAATCATGAAACTGGTCGACAATGGCCCATTTTAATGCAAGGAACTCCAACTTGTGCACAGGGTAGTTTTGCTCTGATGGGGTCAAGCTCCTACTGGCAAATGCCACTGGTCTCAAACCATCCTCATGGCCTTGATACAGTACAGCTCCTAGACTCTGCAGACTGGCGTCAGTATGCAGCACATAGGGTTTGGTGGGATCAGCATAAGCAAGGATCGGGGCATGGGTGAGCTGGTATATGACTTCGTGGAAAGCTGCTTCACAGTCAGGTGTCCAACGGGACCCGAAAAGTTCACCTGGGTGGAAATATGCTTTGTCTGGTTCTTTGATGGACCCTTTTTTGTATTTCCGATTGGTAGGAGGGTAACCCTGGGTAAGATTCAAGAGTGGCCGAATCACTTTGGAACATTCCTTTATGAACCGGCGGTAGTAGAAATGTTGTAGTTCTTTCAAATTCTGGGGCTGGGGCCAAGTAGACAAGGCTTCAACTTATTAGAATCAGTCTCTATCCCCTCTGTAGACACTATGTGCCCCACATACTTCACAGAGGTTTGGAAAAACTGGCACTTGTCAATGGACAGCTTGAGGCCGAAATCTTCCAGTCGGCCTAGTACTTTGAACAGTCAACTCTCATGTTCCTCTAGGGAGCTCCCAAACACAATGACATCATCCAAGTACACCAGGCATTCCAGCAAATTCATGTCTCCCACCACTCGTTCCATCAGTCGCTGGAAGGTGGCTGGGGCACCCAATATCCCCTGTGGCATTCTCAAGAATTCATAGAACCCCAAAGGACAGATGAAGGCTGTCTTCTTATGGTCCTCCAGAGCCATCGGAATCTGGTAATATCCACTGTGAAGATCCAACACCGAAAACCATTTGCTCTCATTCAAACAATCCAGAGCATCTTGTATACGGGGCATGGTGTATTGATCAGGGATGGTCCGCCTGTCGAAGGTCTGATAATCCACACACATTCACACTGTTCCATTCTTCTTAATCACAACCGCAATGGGAGAAGCATATGGGCACCTGGATTCTTGTATCACACCAGCCACGAGCATTTCCTGCAAGTGTCTTCTCACATCGTCTATGTCTGCAGGGGCTAGGCATCAAGACCTCTTTCGAAATGGCCATTCATAGTGCAGGCGTATATGATGCTCTGCACCCTGGACACATCCCACATCCCATTCCTTCAATGAAAATACTTGATCTCTCTGGGCAAGTTTCTGGCTAATTCTAGTCTTCCATTCAGATGGCAACGGGGAGTCACCAAAATCAAATGTGTCGGGAGTCACTCTATCTGTCTTGCCAGGGGGCTTGTTGCTGGGCAACACTGCAGTGTCTGTGCAGTGTACCATAGCTAGGGTGCATCCTCTGTTCACCCGGATCTCCCGATCTGACACATTATGAATCTGGACCATCACTCATCATGCATAGGCATGAGCACGGGCTGGCAAGATGCTGGGCTTAACCAATAATCCTTCCGGCAATTTTCCATCACCTGACGCATCCAACATCAGTATTTTGTTCTTGACATCTTTGTGGAAGCGGACCTCCCCTTGAATGGTACACTGGGCGTTAGGGGCCAGTACCATTGAATCGGGATCCTTCTTCCACACGACCCCTACTGATTCATCCTGGTCTGCCCTCTTGGGGTTCTGTTGCAAATCATAGGCCCTCTTGATCAGAGTGTGAATTCTTAGGGCCCTCCCAGTCCATCGCCCTTGTTTCTCGTGACAGAGTTGTGCCAGTCTCCCAAACATATGGGCGTTGGTCCCAATTAACAGGGGAACCCCATCATACAGTCCAGTAGGGGGACACATTAAGGCCAGTGTCTCGACTTGCTCCTCTACACCAGTTTCAGCTGCAGGAAATGGCAACCAGAGGTGGACATATCCTAGGTAGGGATAAGACTTGTCACTCAGCACCCACACATGTAGGCCGTCCAGGGGTTGTAAGGGCACAGCAGATAAGTGTTTATCATACCAGTCCTTAAATACAATGATAACTTGCGACCCACTGTCCAGCACAGCCCAAGTAGGAATACCGTTCACAGCCACGGTAGTCTCCATTGAAGGGCCCACTATTTTGTACCAGTCTGGAGGGACAGCAGCAGGGGCCTGGACAGATGATCTAGCCACATAGGGATTTGAGTTACTATTACTTGAACCCTCACTGCTGTCATTTTGAGCACTCCTCGACTGCTGATTCGTTCTCCGAAGCTCTTCTTGAAGCCTGTATACAACTTTATCTAGGTCTTTTGTGGACCGGTATTCTCTCTTCATGTGCCCACCCTTCCCACAATTATGACAACATATGTTTTCTGGGATTTGGGGTGGCTGAGGCATCACACTGGGAGCTGGGGCAGTGGTACTACCAACTGAAAACCTTGGTGCCATCTCTGTCTGCTGTGTGGTGAACATTTGGAGACATCTAGTCAATTCTCTTACTTCCATAGTCAAGACATTGAGTTTTAAGCTGCTGTCAGCAGGAGCAGGAGATGCCTGGGTGGATACCCCCACCCCCATAGCAGATGCAGTTAGATAAGGGTCGGTGCCTGTACTAGCAGGAGTGGCCTTCATAAAGAGACTGTTTTTCATTTCCCTGAACTCCCTCAGCAGTTCATCCCATGGCGGCACACCCTGATTGGTCCCCACTTCAGATGGGCCTTCTGAAGCTGTGATCACTTGGGCTGCGCTCACTGTAGAATTACAATCCCCCTCTTCATCTTCAACCTCCAGGAGTTCTTTTATCAAGTCACAATAGTCCGGTGGGTTACCCCTTCTATCTGGGAGCCTCAGTTGAAGGAGCTGCAATTTAGAATGCTTTGCATGTTGCACTATGTGCCCCAACCTCACATGGTTTAAGTCACTGGCGGCTACCCCACCTTTTCGGTAAGCCTTCTGCAGCACTCTTTCCAGATGAGTAACATATGCAGACAACCTTTCCCCTGGCCATTGTTTTGTACCTTGAAATTTCCACATCAAGTTCTCCCCTGACTCAATGCTCCCAAAATTGCCTTTGAGTGCAGATAGGTACTTCTGGACAGATGCATCAGGGTTTGTGGACCTCAGAAATTTAATGGCCTCTAGGGTGGGACCCCTTAAACATTCTATGATCCTTTTCCATTTCTCAGCCTCCGCACACTGCCATTCAGGTACCAAAGGGGCAACACAATTTGTCTAGGTCTCCCAGTCATCCTCCTTTTGGGGGGTGGGGAGGGTGCCAGAGAAGATTCTCAACCTTCGGTAAGAGTCGTGACCAATGGCAGGTACAGAAATAGGAGCCAGCATTGGCACATGCACAGAAGGAGGGACAATAATGCGTGTTGGAGCGGGAGGGGGTGTTGGGGGAGGAACACCCCCAGGTGGCAGGAATAGTTTCTTTAAGTCCTCCACAGTTTTCCCTTCCTCCAGCAATAACTTAGCAAATTTCTTCTAAAAAGTCTCAGATAGTGAGGGGGGCTCATTCTCCCCGGGGTCTTTAGTGTCTTTAGTTATCACCCTCCAGCCAGTGAGGGCTCCTTCGTGGGAGATAGTCCGTGGCACTTTGGAACTGTCTACTGGGTCCTTACACTCTACTAATGCTGTGAAACTTTGGGCGAGCAGATTAGCCTGTTGACCCACCACCACAGTGTTTTGTAAACATTCAACCTTAGAAAGTACTCCCTCTACAGTGTCCTTTTTGGTACCCAGGGGAATATCCAGGATAAGTATAGCATTTTGGGGGTCGATCTCCTGCCCAGTACACCACCCCACCAACTGGTATATAGCCACTTCTGTTGGGGTAGCCATTTATTTTTAACAGCAATTTGCAAATTTGGCCACTAGGGGACACTAATCCCAGCGGTGACTCCAAGATGTATCCCCTAGGTGGTGATATCCCAAGTGCTACTACCCCTGCCTGCTTGGCAAGTAGCAGGTTAAGGGGCCCGAGTTCTGAAACGGATGCCTCCACCTGGAGATCAGGGTTGGTAGTGGTCAAGCTAACCTGGGCACAGCCCTCCGAGACACTGTAACCCCCCTCTTTCCCCTCTAGTGGTCTGAACACTGTACAATAATCACTTTCACAATACCCCTGGTACACCACACAAGTACCCACACTGTTTGCACTTACCACCAGGGCTGGTTCCTCTGGCTCAGCCCTGGGGACCCCCTGTAAAACAAGGTTATGCACAGCAAATAGCAACAGTACAGTACTTTGAGCACAAACTGGAACCACAGTCAGATTACATGCAGAAGAGGTTAGATCTGATTTATTCAGGGGACTTGAAAAGGGAGGGGCAAAATCAGGTTAATTAGCTTAAAGGTTATATCAATTAAGCAGTTATGCATGCGCTTTGAGTCCCCCCACACAGTCCACCTCTGGGTACCCAGATGGAGAAGAGATGGGCTAGCCAGGACCGTTGCCTGGGGTTGCAACTGGTTGCAGCCCTGTGAGGAAAAACACAACATGCACAGTACATAATATTTGTAATCCGGAGCCAGAGGGCTCAGTTCATAAAGGAAATGAAACAACAAGACAATCAGATGACACACTCAGATCAAACTGGTGTTGCAGGGAGCTACCCTGGTATTAACTCACGATACCCAAGACTGGACACAGGCTGGACAAAAATCGAGAGTGCAGGTGGTTGATCTGGAATGTCAGGAGAAGCAGGGCCTACACGAGTTGCAGAGACATCATTCCTGTTCAGGCATGGAGCAGGGGGCTGATCCCCATGCAGGTCTCTCATTGATAGCTTCTCTGTGCAGTGGGTAGTCTATCTGGGCCAGTCTGGCAAGGCTCAGACCGCATGGAGACAAATTCGGATGAAGTCTGTTTTGGGCTGGATACAACTTCTAGCAAGCAGAACACAGTTCACACAGTGGGGCACTAACTCATGACCCACTAGCAGCAAATAACATATTTACATGTCAGGGAAATCTACTGTACCAGGCAAAGTGCTCCCCAGTCACAATTGCAAAGTCTCTGCATACACCGGAGCTTAGGGGTAGCTGTAACTCCTGACAGGCCGATCGCATTCAGCAAAATCTTCGGTCTTCTTCAGGTTGAGCCTGGCCCACTTCAGTAGCTTACTTTAGTCACACAAGCTTGGATTTAGTTCAAAATAATTATCTTCTCTCCCTCTCAGGAGCAGCAGGCAGACATGCAAGCTGAGAACTCAGCCCTTTCAGTTTTCCCATGCAAATCCATTCAGGATTGCTGCCCAAATTACACTTGAGCTCTTCTCATTTTACTTCCCAGCTCAGAACTAACTGAAAACTGCAAGCAGCCCGGGACTTCCCCAAGATCCAAAGGATTTGGTTGGCTGATTTGGCTGTCAGTCAAAGCAAGAGCTCCCCCTTCAGTTGTAAAAAGGCACAAAAAGCGCCAAACTAAAGTTCCTACAGATTTTGAATTCAGACAGCTCCTGTAGTCCGGCTGTAATGATTGATCAAGCAATCCCCTCCACACTTCCTGTTGTTAGGGAGTTCTGAAAGGTGGCACTTGGGCTTCTCCTTTTCTCAGTTTCTGTGAATGATCTTGCTTCTTGTGTCAGTACCTTCTGCTTACATACTGTATGTATGTATGTTAATGATACAGTCCTGTATACCATCAGACCATGTTCAGCTATTATTCATCAGAACCTTCATAGAGATTTTACTAGTGTCCAAGACTGATGCATCTCAAAACAGCTTATGGTAAACCAAAAGAAAACTGTTGGATTGTTTTTGTCTCTAACACAGACTAAGCATATCTGCTCCACTACATATTAAAATCTGTGGTGGTTCTATGTTAGACAGTGTACTTCAGTGTAATTTTTGGGCCTGTTACCCGACCAGGAATTGTCTTTCCCATTTCTTATTAATTTAGCTGTTGCAAGGTGCCATACCAAAATGGGTGCTCTTTATAGGTTACAAGGTAGCCTTTCATTACATGAAAGGAAGTGCGTACCGTAGTTGAACAAATGCTACTACCAACTTGGGACAATGAAGGTGCCATTTATGCCACAGCCTCCAGATTCTCTCACTCTCTATCTCAAACTGACTGTCTGCAGTACATAATGCAATATGTAGTTTCAACCATCTGCAGTATATAATGCAATATGTAGTTTCACACCATTTGCAGTATAGAATGCACTATGTAATTTTACAGCGGTGTGTGCTCCCTATATTCATCACTGCACTGCTGCATGTAAGATATTCAGTTTTTATGTTAGTCTTTGGTAACCGGATAAGGTCCACTGGGCACAAGTGCTTGTTTTCAGGGAGGACCTGGGAGCACTGGGGAGGTTAAGTGACTTGCTCAGACTCACACTGTATGCAAGTAGAAGTTATGGAAATCGAACCCGGGTCTGCTGGATGTACCAAGCTCATTCACAGCTTGTTACTCTAACCTCTAGGCTATACCGCCAGCCCCAACTAAATGAGTCTGGACCTCAGGCGAATAAACCACATGTGCTCCTAAGTGCTAAATTCTGGATTGGTAAACTCCCTGACTACCTCTGCAGTCTTTTTAACACTGCTTTTAACCTTTATTACATGCAAAGATCTACAATGCTAGACACTGCCACCTTCAACACTATCATAAGTTATGGCACGACACAGCCCGATACTGTTGTTCAGAGCCACATTCAGAAGAAAGCAGCATTTCTGGTATAGGGATTTGCCACGTCATGCCATCGCATGCTACTGTTGAAAGTAGAGGCAGCTAGCAATGCAAACTGGACAAAAGGTTGCAGATTCCTTAGTGAAAAAACACAATCTGGTCAAGTGCAATCAATTTTAGGCTGCTCAAAAGTGGAATACCTTGATCCATGCATCTATGTATGTCTCTGCTAAAACTGGAGCATCACTTTGTCCTGTCCTGAACTTGTCTTGATTGAATTCACCCTCTCAGTGCCTGCCATCACGTACAGGACACATTCCTACTATATACTGTCGTATTGCTATATATTCTTTGATTGTATATTTTGCTATGTTATGATTATTAGTATTGCTGTGATTAATTTGTTGATACCTATCTTTCTCTGTTCTCTTCCCCCTTCCTCTACCCCTCTTCCTTTCCACTGGTTGCATCTGTAAATGAGACTTGTATGTATTAAAGCTCCATCACCCCAAAGCCCCTCTTAAGGTCATTCAGATTCAGTCATTTCTATCACTTGATTTTCCTGCTGTGCATGCTGATCTCTCAGACACTGATTGGTCTTTAATCTCAGCATCTGCTGACACAAATGAGGCCTTTAAAAATGTTCAACCTAAAATGGCTGCCTGGGATGCCCACTTCCCTCCTATGAGGACCAGGTCACAGACTCACACTTTCCTTGGATCTCTGCTGAGTTACTAGCCTGTCCTAAAGCAGGGGATTCCCATAAGGCCTCTGGCGCACTGTCAGACCTTGCTAATTATGTAATGATGGCCCCCGATGAAGTTGCACTAAGAGGCAACACATAGGGGTGTTAGCCCATCTCTGTCTGCTTTTTTTGTTATTTTGAATAAATATTAGTACAGTATATAGTACCTGTTTGGTGTGTGCACAGCCTTATTTTGTTTTTCTGTTTGAATCTTTGGCGGGAGCACCTTTATGGGCTTGGTGTGCATTTCAACCTAGCCTCATGTCATTATGTAATGCCTGCACTAAAGCCACTCAGCTCACTAAAGCTAAGTATTTTGCTTCCACTCTTCAGAACACTATCAACCATCCATAAAAGTTCTGTAGTGTCATCAATGCCCACTTTGAGCCTTCCCTCTAGTCCACAATGTCCCAGAGCCAAGCATCTATAATGCAGGCATCACATAATCAATTATACCTAGCAAGGTGTGCCTGTGAGCTGGAAGCCTTATGAGAGTGCCAGGCTGAGTCCCTTGCTTTAAGAAAGACTATATGAGCTCAATTCCAGTCCTTTTGGACTGGAACAGGTCCAGGAAACCAGTAGAGGTACGTTGACACTGGCCTCCATCAACATGTGCAGTCTCCTACCAAAGTTTGACCAACTTCAAATCTGGATCCACCAATATAGCCCTAATGTTCTTGCTATCATGGAAACATGGCTCTGCCCTAAAATCCCTGACTCTGGACTCTCCCTATATGGCTACATCATCTTTTGGCAAGATAGAATAGATAAAAGAGGAGGGGGCTGTCTGGTCTATCTAAAAGACACCCTCCAGGGCTATGCACTCGAACCAGTTGACTTTGGTAGAGAGGCGCAGGCTCTAGCCATTAGATTACTACTTGTTAACCAAAATAAATTATTAACAGTCCCCACTGTCTATTTACTATCCAGAGAACAATACAACAACTTTAACAAAACCATCAGTTATATTAATAATCTCAACCATGACAGAGAATTTGTTATCATGGGAGACTTTAACATCTATTGACTTTCCCAGGATGCTGCACCCTACAAAGATGTTCTGGCCAGTCTCCGCTTCACCCAAACGGTGGGTGATCCAACCAGACTTAACTATTGTACTGTCACCCATGCCCTGATTGAATGGGTCCTAACTAATTAACAGGAGAGAATAACTGAGGTCTCAGTTCACCTGGACTCACTCAGAGACCATTGACCTATCACTTGTCTCTGGTCTAATAAAACACTGAAATCTGCTCCCCATACAACTGCTAGCAGGGTGCTAAAAAAAGGACAGCTGAACTCTTTCAGGTACTACCTCCAGCAGCTTGACTGGTCCCACCTTGACACCTTTCATGGTGTTGACCAGGCGCTGAATCACTTCATTAACACCTGCAATGCAGCCTGTGAAATTTTTGGCCTAGCAAAACAATGGAAGCTAAAAAACCTAAACAATGGCTGGATCACCCAGTGTCTCTTTGAACTCATGGGAGCCATGGACCACATATGGCATAGAGCCAAGGCTACTGGTAAACCAGCAGACTGGCAGAAATACAGGGCTGACGGAAATAGTTGTACTCGTAAGATCAGCCTAGCAGAAGCACAGCACTACAAAGACTGTCTAAACAATTCCTGGGGGATGGGAAAAAACATCTGGAGTAACCTCAAAGACCTCACTGGTAAAGTCAGCAAGTCCTCCCCCTCAATGCTCCTTGTTAATGGTGATATCACTCAAGATCCTGAAACTATTGCAGACACTTTCAACACAGCTTTTTATGACCTTAGCTCAGTACTCCCACTGGAATATTTTGACTTCAAAACCGACAACACTGACAACGGATTGACTACTCACATGCCGCCTGCCCTATAAGCCCTCTATTTCAAGGAAACCTCGGCCTCGGAAGCAAAAAAATACTTCCAGATAGTCCTCGGTAATGACACCTTAGATCTTAAAATAATAGCTCTCACAATTAATGAAGTACTCCAACTTATCACAGATATTTTCAATCTCTCCCTCAAACTCACCCATTTCCAATTAAATGGAAATCAGCTGTAGTTATGCCTATTCATAAACGTGGTGAGCGGCAATCCACTCTAACTACCGACCCATATCCATTCTATCCCCTCCATCAAAGGCCCTTAAATGGATAGTTTCAAATCAGCTGGTGGACTATCTGAATAAACACAATATCCAATGCCCCCAACAGCATGGATTTCGCAAGGCACACAGCACTACTAATGCTCTCATAGAATACTCCAACTACATCCATGAGGCACTGGACATGAGGAACCTTTTGGGGTCTATATACAGTATATCGACCTCACAAAAGCCTTTGACACACAAAATCACAGTATTCTCCTAAAAAAAACTTCTCGCTCTTGGTATCTCTACTGATGCAGCCTTATGGTTTCAGAGTTACCTGGCCCAAAGAACTCAGCAGGTAAAAATACAAAATATACTCTTGGAAGTCAGAAAGGTGTCTAGGGATTCCCCAGGGCTGTATCCTTGGCCCACTACTGTTTAGTCTTTTCCTCAACTCCCTCTCTAACATCTGCCCAGCCAAGCTTCTTCTTTACGCAGATGATGCTGTCATCTTTGCAAGCAACCCCCATCTAAACCTACTAAATAACAATCTGCAAGAGTGTTTCTCTAGTATAGAGGAGTGGTTCACCCAAAATAAGCTCCTCCTAAATAATAAAAAAACCTAAGCAATGCTGTTCTCCAACCTCCAGAACAAGAAAAAAACTAGCAATCTTACAATCCTAAACAGCAGTCTTGAATCGCTGGAACAAGTAAACACCTTTAAATACCAGGGTATCACCCTTAACAACTCCTTTTCCTATACACAGTATATTGATCAAATTGTAAAAATGATTAATACAAGAATTGGCCTTCTCTACAGACACCATTCCTACTTGACAGATAAAGTCCTCGCTCTAGCAGTTAACAGCTCTATTCTCTCTGTTGTCCACTATGGCCTTGTCATGTATAGCACATCTACCAATACCGCACTGAAAAGAGTAAGAACAGCATTAAACAAGGTCTGTAGACTGGTGCTAGGTGCAGGTTCCCTCACACATACCTGTGATCTGTACGCCCAAACTAAATGGCTAAACCTACAAGGGAGAATTAAGTACCAAGTCTGCCTCCTTGGTAAAAAAGCCCCAATAGGGCTCGCCATGAAATCCATTCAGAGGATACTCAAATTGGCACACAATTTACGTATGACCAGAGGTAAGGCAAGGAACTCCTTGCATATCCCTTTTCATCGCACTGCACTTGCCCAAAGAACTTTCTCCTATAAGGCCCCACTTTGGCTCAATGAGCTCCCAACCAGTATCATAAATAACTCAAAACATGGGCCATTCAAAAGAGAACTCAAATGGCACCTTTATGCCCTAGGGAGATGTGACTGCTAAGATTACCCCCCCTTCCTCCCGCTCCTCTTCGCACCTCCCTCCTCTATCCCTACCCATACTTATTTCCCTGCCCTTCTCATTATCCACCTGCTCTATCCCTCTAATAATCTCAATCTAGCTTCCCCCTTCTTCCTTATTCCACATACCCTCTCCCCGTGCCTTACCTGGCCCTCAAACTTCTCATGCACCTATAATTTTTCACAACTCTTCCTTTCCACCTCCCCATCCATGATTCCCTTCTTGTCTTAGTCCCCCATCCCACCTGCCCACCCATGTTCCTCTCCCTCACAGTTTCCCTGCCCACCACTATACCCCTTATACAAATCTTATCTCCTGGCAGCATTCAGCCCTTCCCCACTTCATTCCTGACTCCCCCCCTCCACTGATCTCGACTTCTTAACCTGTTCTATCTAATAAAGCCACTTCCTGGTGGCTTATTTTTCCCCTCAATCAGTCTCTTCCAGCTGCCCTCTCCTCACCCTCTTATACATTTATCTCATGTCTTTTTTTGCCACATGTACTATGCTTTATATTAATTGTATAAATGCCATTGTGTACTTGCACTGTTTTTATCATGTATATAAGTTTTCCATTGTACTGTACTACCATCTGTATTATTCACTTGTTCTTTGTTATACCATACTGTAGCTGCTCTTTCATTGATGTAGATCCCTTTGTAAATGAGCTTTTAGCTCAAGGTTGTTATCTGAGATGATAAGTAAATAGGTTTTGTCTGATGCTGTCCCCATCCCGCAGGATACAGGACATCTGGAAACAAGCTGTTCTCAGCTCAGTAGGTAGCATGCTCACCTCTGGGACCAGAAGGTTGGAAAGCCCAGGGTTCTAGCCCCACACTAGGGATTTGGAGTAATAGCCATAACTGACACTACTAAGGTGATGTCCTTTGGATGAGACTTTAACCCAAGGTTTCTTCTGCCCATCTCTGGGTCACTGTCCAGGTGGAAGTAAAAGATTCCATGGCACTCATTGATGAAGAGTATGGGAGTTTTAAAAACTGCCCTAAATAGCTTCTGCCAGAGAACAGGCAGAAAACACAGAGAGGAAGGAGCTGCTGTTATAACTATCCTTCTCTACTGTTACTAAAGAATTAGAACTCTACTACTGGGACCTTCAATTTAGGGTTAAAACAAAACAAAACAAAAAAAAATTTAGTGTGTTTGTCTGAGTTGGCTGAAGTGAATTGTTATCTGTGCAGTTATCTAGGTGTCTGTCTCAGGTGGCTGAAGGGAATTGTATCTGTGCATTAACTAAATGTAGAAAGAGCTGTTAAGTAGGGGGAGTGGCTTAGCTAGAAGGAAGCCAGGTTAAAGACAGATTTAAAAACTGCCCTAGATAGCTTCTTCCAGAGAACAGGCAGAGAACACTGAAGGAAGGAGCTGCTGTTATAACTATACTTCTCTACTGGGACTATATTGCTCTCCTTCCCTCCCCTCCATCCCCCACCCTAAGCCAGTTCTACTTTTATAGGCATAGGATTTGACTGACAACAGGAACTTCCTGTTTGGGAGCAGAAAGTGAGTGATCACAAAGCCACAAAAGACTCACCATCCTAGAAGGAAAAGAGTAGCTCTCCGTCCCCCTCCAGCTGCTGGAGGTCTGACTCTGAGCAAATAAGGAGACTACTGAGAAATATAGAAAATTCTTGTCTCAGAACAGGAAGATCAGGTGCTTAAAGGGCACAGAGGCAGTAAGTAAGTAAGGAAAAAAAAAATAAACAGAGCAAAGAGTAATTATTCCAAACAACAGTTATGGGACCAGAAATAAGACATGATGGGAGTGGTGCAGTGCAGTGGCTGTGGAACAGCAGTCTTCCGGGAGACGTTCTGGAGCATGCGGTGTTATCCCATCAGCAGACAACTCTCTGGGCTGAGGGAGGAGGTTGCTCATCTCCAGGCTGAGTTGGCCAGGATTTGGGGGACCTCCTCTCCCACCCAGTGGCCACCAGGACCACTGCCGTTGCCTCAGAGGTTGCCAAGAAAGAGGAGAACAGTGGGCTCAGGGAGGGTGAGGGTGGTGGAACAGAGGTGCATCCCTCCAGTTGTACCTTTCCACAATTCTTATGCCATTCTGGCAAAGTGTGGTTCCTCTGTGGAGGCACCCGCAGTGGAGACCAAGGAGGATGCTGGGAACTTCCACAAAGAAGACCCACAGGAGGGTGGCATGGGACCCCACAGGGGAAGGAAACAACTCCTGGTGGGGGAACTCCATTGTTGGGGGGTAGAACTGGGGGAGGAAGGGGAGAGGGAGGTAAGGTGCCTGCCTGGCACCATAGCTTGGTGGGACAGGAAGAGAATCCTCAGGATCACCAGAGCAGCTGCACAGGGGAGGAAGCTAGATGTCATTATCCACCTAGGGACAAATGACCTGGCTAAGAAAGGGATCAGAGCAATGCAAGAAGAGTTTGTGGAGTTGGGGAGGGGTCTTAGACAAGTAGCATGCACTGTAGCCTTCTCGGAGGTGCTGCCTATTTATGGCATGGGTGAGGCTAGGGTGCTCCACACCATGGAAGTCAATCAGTGGTTGAAAAACTGGTGCAGAGCTCAGGGATTTGGCTTCATTGGAGACTGGGGGTTCACCTGGAGTAATGCAGGCGTATACTGGCGTGATGGTCAGCATCTGTCCAGGAGAGGAACCAGGATCCTAGGTGATAGGTTTAAATGCTTCATTGGCAAGCATTTAAATTAGCCAAGGTGGGAGGCACTGGAAAGGAGCTTGGAAATCCTAGCCCCCCAAAAAAATCAGGGTAGTAAGTGAGGTAAACACCAAAATAGAGATGTCAATAGGGAGAAGAACAGGGGTAAATGGAAAAATTAACAAAGGCAATAAGGACAGGGATGGGGCAAAAAGGGGTAAGGCCATAAAGAAATGGAGGGTAATGAGTACCAACGCCCGTAGTCTGGGCAACAAGCTCCCTGAACTGGTGGCTTTGATGGAAGAGAGATGCCTGGATATTGTAACAGTCACAAAAACATGGTAAACAGAGAACCATGACTGGGATGTTAACATACCAGGGTACACAACCTACAGGAGAGACATGGAGGGGAGAAAAGGGGGAGGAGTAGCTCTCTATGTAAGGGAAGGGATAAAAGCAATGGAACAAAAGAATGAACAGGAAGGAGAGAAGGCACTGTGGGTCACCTTAGAGACTGGAAATGGCACCACAATCCACACAGGGGTTGTATACAGACCCCCATGTCATGGGGAGGGAATGGACAAGGATATGATAGAAGGTATCCTTAAGATGGCAGAGAAAGGGGAGGTACTGTTGATGGGGGACCTTAATATGCCAGATGTTAACTGGAACACCTTTGCTGCAGCCACATCTAAGAGCAGGGCCATTCTCGATGCCCTACAGGTGGCATGCCTCAGACAGCTAGTTTTGGAACCCACTCATGAGGGAGCAATCTTAGACCTCATACTATCAAATGAGGACAGTGACAGGATCTCAGATCTAAAAGTGAGTAGCCATCTGAGAACAAGTGACCACCAAACAGTGTGGTTCATGATAAACTCAGCTACAAAGGCAAGCCATACAAAAGTGAGGGTGCTAGACTTCAGGAGGGCTGACTTTGGCAAGATAGGAGAGTGCCTTAGAAAAGCACTAGCAAACAGGCTAGAAGGAGGGGGTGGAGCAACAATGAGGAAACATCAGAACTGCCATCACAGAGGCAACAAGCCTTTGTGTGATGCAAATAAACAAATCAAAATGAATGGAAAAGCCACTATGGTTCTCAAAAGAGGTGGCGGTGAAGGTTAGGGAGAAAAAGATAGCATTTAGGAAATATAAGGAAACACAGAAGGAGCAGGATAGAGAACGTCAATAGTTAAGGCAGAAGGAAGCAGGAAGGGGAAGTCAGAATAGCAAAGGCCCAAACTGAGGAAAAGATAGCCAACTCGGTTAAGAAGGGGGATAAAACCTTTTATAGGTACATCAGGGAGTGTAGAAAGACAAAGGGAGGGATAGTGAGGCTAAATAGAAAGAACGGTGGGTGGGCAGAGAAGGACAGTGAAAAAGCAGGGATACTGAACGAATACTTCTGCTCAGTATTCACAAAAGAGAAGGAGGGGGAGGTGACTAATCCAATTAACAGAAGCACTCTGGATAGGGGGGTTGATCCCAGTCCTTTTATAGAAGAAAGGGTTCTGAAAGAACTCCTAAAACTGAAGGTGGACAAAGCAATGGGGCCTGATAGAATTCACCCAGAATTCTAAAAGAATTAAGGGAGAACTAGTGACACCACTGACTACCCTTTTAACAAATCATGAGAGGATGGTGTGGTACCTGAGGACTGGAGGAAGGCGGATGTGATTCCCCTTCACAAAAGTGGGACCAAGACAGAGGCAGGAAACTACAGACCTGTCAGTCTGACCTCTGTGGTAGGGAAAGTGATGGAATCACTTCTGAAGGAAAGAATTGTTGATTACCTAGAGGCCAGTGGGGCACAGGACCCAAGGCAGCATGGGTTCACAGTGGGAAGGTCATGTCAGATGAATCTAATTGATTTCTTTGACTGGGTGACCAAAGTAGTAGACTAGGGAGGGGCTGTGGACATGGCCTACTTAGACTTTAGCAAGGCATTTGACACAGTCCCACACAAAAGATTAATAATCAAATTAAACAGCCTGGGAGTGGGTCCCAGGGTGGTAGCCTGGGTAAAACACTGGCTGGACAACAGGACACACAAGATAATTGTAAATGGAGTCCACTCTGGAGAAAGAGGGGTTACTAGTGGGGTACCGCAGGGTTCAGTACTGGGTCCAGTCCTTTTTAATGTCTTTATAAGTGACATTGCAGAGGGACTGGAAGGAAAATTATGCCTCTTTGCAGATGACGCAAAGATCTGCAACAGGGTTGATACACAAGGAGGCATGGAAAGGATGAGAAGGGACTTGGCAAGGTTGGAGGAATGGTCAGACGTATGGCAGCTAGGATTCAATGCAAAGAAGTGCAAAATAATGCACCTGGGAAACAAAAACCCAGGGGAAGATTACACAATGGGGGTAGTAACAACAAAAATGGAAAGGGACCTGGGGGTAATCATATCAGATGACCTTAAGGTTAGCAAGCAATGTGAGAAGGCAGTAGGGAGGGCTGGGGGATACTGGGACGTATAGGGAGAGGCATCACCAGCAGAAAACAGGAAGTTGTTATCCCTCTGTACAGACAGTTCTGGAGACCCCATCTCTGCAAGGACATAGACAGGGTGGAGGCAGTCCAGAGGAGGGAAACTAAAATGGTGCAGGGTCTGCAAGAGAAGCCATATGAGGAGAGACTAAAGGAGCTTAATATGTATATCCTTGAGGAAAGGAGGGAGAGGGGGGACATGATAGAAACTCTCAAGTACCTCAGTGGAATCAACAAAGTCCAAGAGGGTAGCATCTTCCAGAAAAAGAGATGTGCAAGAACAAGGGGATACAATTTGAAGATAGAGGGAGGACGGCTCAGGGGCAATGTGAGGAAGTATTTTTTCACAGAGAGGGTGGTGGACACATGGAACAGCCTTCCTGAGGAGGTTGTGGGGTCTAAAACTGTGGGAGAATTCAAGAATGCATGGGACAGACATAAGACAATTTTTTGGGGGGATAGGAAGAAACAGGCTGTTGGGTAACTAGGATCTGCAGCGTATCCTGTAGGTAGGGAAATGGGCAGACTAGGTGGGCCAAGTGGTCCTTATTTGCCGTCAAAGTCTATGTTTCTAAGTTTTGTCTGTGTTATGGCAAATATTTCCACATCAATAAAACAGGGCTATGTAACCCACACACGGAAACAAGCTATTGTAGCTTAGTGTGCCTTTTCTGGTCAAAAATTACAAATAAATAAAAAGTAAAGTATGCCTTTCTTGGTAAACGTTTGAAATAAATAACTAAATAAATAAATAATTCTTTGTAAGGCTTACCTGGTAAAATTATTTTGATAAAGAAACAAACACATAAATAAATAATTAGCCAGTTTGAAATGACTTGTCTCTTCAGGCTATGTATAAATTAGTAATGCATTGCAAAGCTATTTAAATGCAGTATGCACTGTATTACTGAAAAAGCTCTGTGATTGCTGGCCAAAATGTTGATGGCTGAAGCAAAAGGGCTATTATTGTGGGTGACGAGGGGGAGGCGTCTGTATACCAGATTGGTCATCCTACTATTAAGGGCAGGCATACATACCATTCTCTGACTCCATTGAGGTGCTGCCATTAGCATGCAGGCAGGTGATCTAGTGCTGGTAAAGTGCCCTCAGACATTATGATCTCAGTCACAGGCATGGGTAGGCTAGTCTCAGCAGCAGTGGTTGCCATGTCAGGAGTATCATGGGACTTTGGCCTGTTCATCTACATCCTCAGTGCATCCCCCATTAAGCATGGGGATCACTGTCTGATATTTTGTATCCTGTTTCCAGGGACAGGGCTAGAATTTGTTGTGGCAGGGAGTTTCAACCAAGAAAAGTATATAATCCATGATTCACACACAGTCAGATGTCACACTTTTTGGTGACTACAGCTGCACTGCTGAAGCACATGTTCTTTATACTGATGGGCTGGCAATGCATTTAAATTGTTCTTTTAATAACGGACACAGTGAAGTGTTTTGTTGCCCTAGTAAAGTCAATGTGGTCTAGCATTTAGAGCTGCAGCTTACAAACGAGAAGATCCTACTTTCAAGTCCAATCAGAGCCACTTACTCACTGTGCAACCTTGAGCAAGTCAATTAACTTTTCTTGTACTTTGTTCTCTTCACTGTAAAATCTAAAAGAAGCAGGACCCCACTGTAAATGAAATTATAGTTCTGTGTTGACCTAAATAACTTCTAAAAAAATTAACATTCAGTGTTGTCACAGTGCACCAAGACAGATTTTCCACAGCCACCCCCCCCCATATCCATAAGTGTCTGGCTGATCACTTTTGTGCCATTTATTTAATTACTCCATGCAGTGGGAGTGGTCACAGGTCATATTTAATCTGGCTTTAACTGCAGTTAAAGCAGCTGGTCACCAAACAAACCCACAAGCCTGAAGTGAAATGACTCTACCATGTGCTACTGCAGTGACAGTACTATAACAAGTGAGTTGTTCTGATTGGTTGAGCTCTGTGATGGGGGGAAGGGCACTATAGTAATAACATATACTGCATGTTGCACATACTGTACATGCCTAGGAGTCTGACTGGGTGACAGTGATGGGGTGGAGGCACAATTAATGAGACACACACTGTTCCAAAATATTCAAAAACTTTAAAACTACATAACTGTGCAATTATTATTTGGAGGGTGGGGTTCCTGGAACTCAGGACTTGTCCCCTCTGACTATGCCTAAGTTGTGCTGACCAGTGCCCAAGATAGCTATTTTAGGGGATGTGACAGGGATTTTGCAAAAATTAATGCATGACTCTTTAAGTGACTTAAATTTATCTTTAGTTTGTTTGCACCTGGAACAATCTCTCCCATATAACTTTGGAGTAAAAGTCCCAAAACAGTTTTGAGGACAGCAGGACTTGTATGGGTGTACTTGACTCCACCCTTCACTTGCACTCGGTAACATGACTAGTGTATACAGTGATTGATTAAGCATAACTATGAACAAGTTTCACTTGTCCGTAGATAGCTAAATATAGAACTTAGTGGGGGCAGCCTTTTTTTGCGAAATGAACAAATATTTATTGACTTTTAGGGCAAAAAAGGAAACATCCCTAGTCAAAATAAGTAAATTATTGTAGATGTAAAGAGAAGTGCACATTCCCCCTTTCTGTGGTAGTGCAATGGATGTTATTCGTTTACAGTATCTTATTTTTCCTTGACTAGGTACAATAACACATTTAATTGATGTGCATTATCTGTTATGCTTTCATGGGAGATGCAATTTCTTAATTCAGTTTTTTTAAAACTTATCTTTATGCCCGTCATTAGGCATGGCTGTGCACATTATCACATGAGCATTACCCTTTCTTTTTGTGACAGCTCTGCTGGCTGTTTTCACTGCAATGAGGCTACTGGGGACGGACACTTTTTTCTTTTTTTCTTTTTTTTTTGTCATAAGGAACAGACTAGCTAATATCAAGCAGTAGATTTCTTCTAATTATGCCCATAGCAGAAGCTTGTCCCAGTTTAATCTGCATAGGGATGCAAAGGATTGGAACTGAGCTCAGTCAGCTTTGGGACATTAATATTTATTTTATATCTGCAATATGGTTCTCAATGGATTGTGCTCGAACATATGGCTCTGAGCTCAGACTATTCCAATATTTTACAGACTTCAGCTTCTGCCTTTTTTGTATTAAGGGATTAGGGATAAAAAAAGGCACAGTTTTTCATAACAGCCTTTGTAAATGAAATATTACTTTCTCTTCCAGTTATGTATAGACTGCCATTGCACAATTGATACTGTTTAATTTTCATTTGAGTTAAAGGCCTGGAAACCTGAATAATGTAGAGTCTAATGATGAACTGAGCTGTACTATAGCTCCTCAGAGAGCAATAAAAATGTATTAAAACAAGAATTATTTTGTACACGGTGCCGTACTTCAACATCCAATTCTCAGCTGGCTATAAAATCACTGCTAGTATAATAAAATTACAAAGGAATTTTAATTTTATTTTAGATCTCCATTATTACAAATCATAACAAAGCAGCTCACTTGGGGGGGTACAGTATTGCACAATGCTAATGTTGAAAATTGCACATCACTGTATTTCCAGAAGTAAAACCAATAGGTTAACATTTATTCTTATTTAAAGAAATACCTCTCCTTACATAGCTTACTGTAGCTGGTGGGTAGGGACATTTCCCAGTTTCTGGTTTGCTGCCAAGTAGCAGAAATACCACAGTTTTGTCATGCAAGATGACATCAGAAAACTAAACTTAAATTCTTCACTGCCATCTGTCACAAGTGAGCTTGCATTTGAGTAAACCTTGAAAAAACATCATATTTAGAAACAATTATGCTTATATTTGATATACTGACTGCATTTCTCTCCCCCTGCTTTTCATGGCTAGGTTAATTTGCATGGAAACCAGATCCTTGTTGCCAAAAAAATCATTTGCCTCTGCTGCTTAATCCTTTGCTGAAGTTTTTTTTTTTTTGCGACATCACAGAATGTTGCTGGTGAAAATATGATGTCATAAAGGGAGAAATGTGACTCCAGCAAGGTATTTAATCACAGGAGTGAATCAACTCTGGGGTACAGAGATCCCATTTCCAGGCAAATAAACCTAGTAATGAAAATAAAGGAAATAGAAAATATAGGGGAAAAAAAACAACATGAACGATAAGGTAAATCATGTCTAAATATTGTTTTTCAGTGTACACAAAAGTGCAAACTTGCTAGAAGGTGCGATGTATTGTGGTGTGAACTGTGTTTCTATTTCCTACTTGCTTATTTCAGGAAATAAATCCTCTGCACTCCAGCCACTACCCAGATCATTAGGTCTTGTTTTACATCAGTTTCTATAGCATTCTCGCCCCCAGCTCTGTTTATCTACTTTCACTTCTGTATCCAGAATTATTTTCTTAAGCAACAAGCTAATTTACCCTTGGTATGATACACACCATCCATAGTGCACTTTTACTGTCAGTACCATCCTCTTGACATCTCACAGAGTGTTAACTGTTCTGCTTGATAAATACCACTGACAATGCCGTACTAAATACTTTCATGGTTATAGGGAATTAATAAAATGGGCCTTGAAAATCCTGTAACCTCATTCGTTGAAACAGATCACATGGCCAATTATCATTTCCTGATAACACACACCTCATCTGAACTACAGATTTGCTTTTAAGAAATCAAAGCCCTTTTTATAAGGAGGATAACACATTCCAGGGTGTACAGTCATAAGAGAATAATGGATTTCTTTGGTGGCTGCAGCAGTCTGTTATGTCTCATGCCTAACAACCACCCAAGTCATACATTATTCCCTTGTAATATATGGATACCTAAAAATAAATACAGCAGAAAAGTATCCCCAAAAATCCCGGTAGTACCACAGAACAAAACTGATAGCATTAGTGATAATATGATCATTCAGAGCCCGTAATACTATAGTTCAGGCTTTGAGTGATGGTATTATCACGTGAACTGAAGAGCACAAGTGCAAAAATGGCTCATGCAGAGCAGGAACAGGCTTTCATTGTAACCAACGTGGACAGTAAAAACCGATTCCTGCTTGCCAAAAACAAAACAAAAAAATCTGACCTGCAGCCACATACTGTATAGACATAGAATTACATAGAAACAGAATTTAATGGCAGATAAGGACCGCATGGCCCACCCAGTCTGCCCATTTCCCTACCTACTGGATAAGCTGCAGATCCTAGTTAACCAGCAGCCTACTTCTTCCTACCCCCAACCCCCAGAATTGCCTTATGACTATCCCATGCATGCTTGAATTCCACCACTGATTTTGATTCCACAACCTCCTCCGGAAGGCTGTTCCATGCATCCACAACCCTCTCTGTGAAAAAATACTTCCTTAAATTACCTCTGAGCCCCCCATCTTCAAATTGTGCCCTCTTGTTCTTGCACACCTCTTTTTTTGAAAGATGCTACCCTCTTGGACTTTGTTGATTCCCTTGAGGTACTTGAAAGTTTCTATCATGTCCCCCTCTCCCTCCTTTCCTCGAGGCTATACATATTAAGCTCCTTAAGTCTCTCTTCATATGTCTTCTGGTGCAGACCCTGCACCATTTTAGTTGCCCTCCTCTGGACAGCTTCCATCCTGTCTATGTCTTTATGGAGATTGGCTCCCAGAACTGCACACAATACTCAGATGGGGTCTCACCAGCTGTCTGTACAGAGGGAAAATAACTTCCTGTTTTCTACTGGTGATGCCTCTCCCTATGCATCCCAGTATCCCCCCAGCTCTCCTTGCTGCCCTCTCACATTGCTTGCCCACCTTTAGGTCATCTGATATGACTACCCCCAGGTCCCTTTCCATTTTTGTTGTTGTTAGTATCTCACCCCCCATTGTGTACTCTTCCCCTGGGTTTTTGTTTCCCAGGTGCATTACCTTGCACTTCTTAGCATTGAATCTAAGCTGCCATACATTTGACCATTCCTCTAACCTTTCCAAGTCCCTTCTCATCCTTTCCACCCCACCTGCATCAACTCTGTTGCAGATCTTAGTGTCATCTGCAAAGAGACATACTTTTCCTTCCAGTCCTTCTGCAATGTCATATAAAGACATTGAAGAGGACCGGTCCTAATACTGAACCCTGCGGTACCCCACTACTAACCCTACTTTCTTCTAGGTGGACTCCATTTACTATTACTCTGTGTCCTATTCTCCAGCCAATTCTTTACCCAGGCTGTCATCTTTGGACCCACTCCCAGGCTGGCTAACTTGTATATTAATCTTTGTGTGGGACTGTGTCAAATGCCTTGCTAAAGTCTAGGTAGGCCATGTCCACAGCCCCTCCCTGATCTACTACTTTGGTCACCCAGTCAAAGAAATCTATCAGATTCATCTGGCATGACCTTCCCACTGTGAATCCATGCTGCCTAGGGTCCTATGCCCCTCTGGCCTCTAGATACTCAACAATTCTTTCCTTCAGAAGTGATTCCATCATTTTCCCTATCACTGAGGTTAAACTAACAGGTCTGTAGTTTCCTGCTTCTGCCTTGCTCCCACATTTGTGAAGGAGAATCACATCTGCCCTCCTCCAGTCCTTGGGTACCACCCCATCCTCCCATGATTTGTTAAAAAGGGTAGTCAGTGGTGTCACTAGTTCTACCCTTAGCTCTTTTAGAATTCTGGGATGATCCCATCAGGCCCCATTGCTTTGTCCACCTTCAGTTTTAAGAGTTCTTTCAGAACCCTTTCTTCTGTAAATGGGCTGGTAACAACTTCTGTATCCAGAGTGTTACTACTGTTTGTTTTATGTACCTCCCGTCTTCATTTGTAAATACTGAGCAAAAATATTTGTTTAGTATCTCTGCCTTTCACAGTCTCACTCTGCCCACCCTCCCTCCCCTTTATTAAGCCTCACTATCCCTCCTTGGTCTTCCTTTGCTCCTGATGTACCTATAAAGGTTTTATCCCCTCTTAACTGAGTTGGCTATCTTTTCCTCGGTTTGGGCCTTTGCTGTTCTGACTGCCTTCCCAGCCTCCTTTTGCTTTAACTGATACAGTTCTCTATCCTGCTCCTTCTGAGATTCCTTGTACTTCCTGAATGCTTTCTTTTTCTCTTGAACCTTCACTGCCACTTCCTTTGAGAACCATAGTGGTTTCTTACATCGTCTTGTTTTGTTTATTTGCTTCACACAAAGGCTCGTTACCTCTGTGATGGCAGTTTTATTATTCCCCATTGTTCTTCCACCCCTCCTTCCTGCCCATTTGCTAGTGCATTTCTTAGGTCTCACCCATTTTGGCAAAGTCAGCCCTCCTAAAGTCCAGTACTTTGTCTTTGTATGGCTTGACTCTATTGCTGTGTTTATTGTGAACCATACTGTTCGATGGTCGCTAGTTCTCAGATGGCTACCCACTTCTACATCTGTGATCCTCTCTCCATCTCCATTTGAGAGAATCAAGTCTAATATTGCTCCCTCTTGAGTGGGCTCCAGTACTAGTTGTCTAGGCATGCCCCTGTAGGGCATCTAGAATAACTGCACTCTTGAAGTGGCAGCTGCAACTGCGCTCCAGTTAACATCTGGCATATTCAGATCACCCATCAGCAATATCTCCCCTTTTTCTGCCATTCTAAGTATACTTTCTATCATTTCCTTGTCCATTTCCTCCCCCTGAGAAGGGGGTCTGTATACAACCCCTGTGAGGATTGTGGTGCCATTGCCTGTCTCCAAATTTACCCACAGTGCTTCTTCTCCTCCCTGTTTACCCTTTTGTTCTGTTGCTTTTATTCCTTCCCTTATGTAAAGAACTACTCCTCCTCCTCTTTTACCCTCCCTGTCCCTCCTGTAGATAGTGTATCCTGGTATGTTTATGTCCCAGTCATGGTTTTGTGTGTACCATGTTTCTGTGACTGCCACGATATCCAGATGTTCCTCCTCCATCAAGGCCACTAATTCAGGAAGCTTGTTACTCAGACTACCGGCATTGGTACTCATTGCTCTCCATTTTTTGATGGCTTTACCTTCTGTTGCAGCATCCCCCACTGACCATTCTACCTCGGTCTTTTTCTCATTTAGTACCCTGTTTTGTAGGGAGAGGCTGGGATTTTCCTGCTGCTTGTCAGTGCCTCCCCCTTTGACTAGTTTAAAAGCTTGTTCCCTTCCTGGACAGATGCAGACCATCCTGCCAGTATAGGCTGGTGTCCTCCAGGTGGAACCCCAGTCCCCAATGAAGCCAAACCCTTGTGCTCTGCACCATTTTTCAACCATTCATTAAACTGCATGGTGCCACTACCGCCTCCCCATGCCTTTGACAGGCAGCACCTCTGAGAAGGATACTGTGTGTGCTACTTGTCTTAGGCCCCTTCCCATCTCCTGCTCATTCTGACTCTTGCCCGTCTTTGTTTCTATGTTTTAACAGTTGTCATACCATAATTCTTCCAGTGCTCCACAGAATAGACAGAGACATCCATATCCTGCTCATTCTGACTCTTGTCCGTCTATGTTTCTATGTTTTAACAGTTGTCATACCATAATTCTTCCAGTGCTCCACAGAATAGCTGTCATAACACTGCTCCCATTTAAGGTTGCTGCTGAGTGGTACTCCCAGTTCTTTTTCTTGATTGGTTTCAGCAGCTTTGTATGCCATTTGGGTTATATTTATCTTCATACTCTTCTTTCTGAGATGCATCACCTTGCTACTGTCAACATTGAAATACATCTTCCATTTCTCTGCTACTTTCCAAGCTTTTCAATCTCCTTCTTGAAAGAGGTGACTGGAAAGGTAAAGGCTCAAAGGGTAGCATTCAGTAGATAGAAGGAGGAACAGACAGATGAGGTTAGGGAGGTGTTTCAGGGGAAACAGAGAGGAGCAGGGAAAGCATTAAAGAGAGTGAAGATGCAAACAGAAGAGAGAATAGCTCTTGTGGTAACAAAAGAGAACATGGCATTTTTTTGGTATGTAAGTGAAAAGAGGAAGTCCAGGGAGGGATTGTAGGGTTAAAAAGGGATGGGGGGCAAGGACTGTGCAGAGGAGGACCAGGAAATGGCAGTCACCCTGAACAAATACTTTTCTTCAGTGTTCATTGTGGAAGAAGAAGTAGAGGGGCCCAAAAATTAACAGGAGCTCTAGAGGGAAACATAGAAACATAGAAGTTGTCAGCAGATAGAGACTGTGTGATCTATCAAGTCTGCCCGTGGTATCCTATCCCTTCCACTTAGCTGCCTGCTTGAGAATCCCACAATGTCTGTCCCATGCCTGCTTGAATTCCCCCCACCATCTTTGCCCCCCCCCAACAGGCTATTCCATGGTTCGACAACACGCTCTGTGAAGAAAAACTTCCTTGTATTGCCCGTGAACCTACCTCCCTTAAGTTGAAGGTCATGCCCTCTTGTCCTGTTATAGTCATTTACCTGAAATAGGTTCTATGCCTGTACCTTGTGGTTGCCTTTAAGGTATTTAAATGTTTCTATCATGTCCCCCCAATTTCTGCACTGCTCAGGGGAGTATAGATTTAATTTGTTGAGTCTTGCCTCATATGGTTTCTGGTGCAAGCCCTGCACCATCTTTGTTGCTCTGTAACATTTCCAGCCTATCTATGTCCCTCGTGAGGCATGGCCTCCAAAACTGGATGCAGTACTCAAAGTGGGGCTTTACCAGGGACTGATATAGGGGCATGATCACTTCCCTCCTTCTGCACATGATGCCCCTTCCAATGCATCCAAGGATGGCACTAGCTTTCAGTGTCACCTTCTCACATTGCTTGGTGACCTTGAGGTCATCTGGTATGATCACCCCCAGGTCCCACTCCTCCCTTGTAGCCACCAACTGCTCCCCTCCCATCGAGTACAGTTTCCCTTGGTTATGCTTTCCTAGGTCCAAGACTGCACTTTTTGGCATTGAACTTCAACTGCAAATTCTGGACCATTCCTCTAGCTTACAGAGATCAGCTTCCATGCTCTGCTGCCCCTCTGGTGTGTCCAGCCTGTTGCTGATTTTGGTGTCATCTGCAAACAGGCATACCTTTCCCTTCAGTCCATCAGCAATGTCGCTGATGAATCTGTTAAAGAGGATTGGCCCTAGAACTGAGCCCTGCAGGACCCCACTAGTCACTCTACCCTCCTTTAATAGGGTTCCATTTACTTAAACCATCTGTGTTCTCCCATTTAATCAGTTTCTGATCCAGTTTGTTACCTTCGGCCTGACTCTCATATTCTCCAGTTTATTGACTAGTCTCCTGTGTGGTACTGAGTTAAATGCCTTACTGAAGTCCAGGTAAATCACATCTAACATGCCACCCTGATCCATTGTTCAGGTGATCCAATCGAAGAAATCTACTAGGTTTGTTTGACAGGCCCTCCCTGCCATGAAACAATGTTATTTTGGGTCAAGCTGACCACTTTCCTCCAAAAATGATTCTTTCCTTCAGCAGGGACTCCATCAGTTTTCCCATGACTGAGGTGGGACTAATTGGATGGTAGATGCCTGGCTCTTTCCTGCTCCCGCTATTGTGGAGTAGTACTACTGCTACCCTTCTCCAGTCCTCAGGAACTTCCCCACTGGTCAATAACTTGTTGAAGAGCATTGCTAAGGGGGCTGTCAATTCCCTTCTGAGTTCCTTCAGTATTCTTGGGTATATCCCATCTGACCCCATAGTCCTAGTCACCTTTAACTTGTTGATTTCCTCTAGGACCCTTTCCTCTGTGAAGGGACCTGTGTCTATATCCCCAGCTAGACTATTTTTATCTGTTGTTGGTCCACCACCATCTGCTTCTTGTGTGAAGACTGAGCAGAAGTACTCATTGAGTGCCTTTGCCTTCTCTCCATCTTGCTCTGTGGGCTGCCCATATTTTTTTATGATTCTAACCATGCCTTCCTTGGTCTTTCATTTTTCATGTATATACCTGTAGAATGCTTTGTCACCCTTTTTTTGCTCCCTGAGCTATCCTTACTTCTGTCTGGGCCTTTGCATTTCTTATCACCTTTTCTGTCTCTTTTAGTTTTAATTTGTATTATGTTTTGTTATCCTCACTCCCTGACTCCTTGTACTTTTTGAAGACTTTGTGCTTTTCCCTCACTATGGTTGCTATCTCCTTGTTAAACCCTAGTAGGTTCTTCCTCTTTTTATTCTTACTAACCAGATGGGTACACTGTGATGTGACCAAGGTTACTGCACCTTTTAGCTTAGTCCAACACTCCTCGACATTCTCTTCTGTTGTGTTACTAAGGTTGTCTTCTAGGCAGGCTTTCATTTTTGTGAAGTCCTGAAATTTAGGACCTGCCATTTAGAGTGTGTGGAGACCTCCGTCCTGGTTACCCTGAACCATACTGTGTGAAGGTGACTGTTTCCCTGGTGTTTCCCATTTTGACACCAGAACCCTTTCACTATTGTTAAATACTAGGTCTAAGTTGCATTTCCTCTGGTGGGTGCCTTCACTAAAAGATTTAGGCCTTCCCCTGTAGTGTGACTAGAAATTCTCTGCTTTTACCGATGCTGCAAAGGGAACTCCAATCAATGTCTGGCAGATTGAAGTCCCCCACCAGCACCATGTCCCCTCTGTCCAACATCTTGTGATGGTTTCCAGGATTTCCTTGTCCCTGGCTTCTTCCTGATTAGGGGGTCTGTAGATTACCTCTGCCTGAATGGGTACCCTGCTTCCAGCCCCAATTGTTTTCTAGAAGTCCTTGGTTTTCCCTTGTGCTTGCTGAATCTCTGTAGCATTGATGGAGTTTTTAACATAGATCGCTACACCTCCTTCCTTTTTTCCAGTCCCATCTCTCCTGAATGAATTATACCCTGTGGTAGTTACTTCCCAATTGTGACTGCCCATGAACCATGTTTCGGTCACTGCAACCCAATCCAGCCCTGCCTCAGTTATTGTGGCAGTGAGATCTGGCATCTTGTTAGCCAGACTGCATGCACTGAGACATAAGGCTGCCCATTCCTGATGTTCTTCTCTATTTGTGATACCTCCCTTTAAGTTATTGTTTTTCCCTGTACCATCCTTGTGGTCATTCACAGATACTGACAGTGTAGCATGTTTTCCATCCTGTGCTACAGCTACTGTATTATGGAGTGTTCTGTAGGTTTAGTGTTGGCTTGTGAGGGAGGGATGGCAGGCTCTACGTGTGCTTCTCTTAGAACTGCCATCATCTCCCCATTTGTTAGTTTAAGTGTCCTGCATGGACATCAAACTTTTGACCCAACACCCTAACCCTCTCCTTAGTCAGGTGGAGGCCATTGAACTTGAAGAACTCTCTTTCCCAGAAGTTATTCTAGTTTCTGACAAAGTGATGCCCTTTGGCATGGCACCAGTCCTTGAGCCTTGCGTTCGGCTCCTCTTTCTCCTTCTCTCTGATTTTCTGTCTGTTTTTCCCCTTTCCCAAAGAAGCAGAATCTTTAATAAAGCAGATACTGGACAAAAGGGAAACCAATTGCTTCCTGAACTTGGTGATGTGCTCTATAACCTCTTCCACTGGCCGGCTAGCAAGGTCATTAGTCCCTAGGTGAACCAGGATGCTTAAGCCCATTGCTTCTGTTTTTAATATGTTGACTATTCAGTCAGTGTCCTTCCAAGCAGTCACTCCTGGTAGACATTTGACCTGCATGTCTGCCTGTTCGTAATGGCTCAGGTGGGAATCCACACTGCAAATCATGGAGTCCCCTACAATTACGCTTTTTTTCCTGTTGCCTTTGGTGTTCTGTGTTTTTAGGTGTTTTGTTACCCTGTTGTTTCCAGCTTTGTATTACCTGAGGGTTCTGCTCCCATCTCGAATGGTACAGATGCTAGAGGCGTGTACCTGTTTGCCATGTTTAGTGTGTTTTGTTTGCTTGGGAGATTTGCCTGAGTACTGCACTCTTTTCCCTTACCAGCTGCCATTCTCCAGTCCTAATTGTTCTCTGGGAGAAGGGCATGATGGTTTGGTGTCAGTGAAGTGGAGGTGCACTCCCATAGAAGGTTACCTGTAGGTTGTTATGTAGGAGGTTGGTCTCTCCCCAAGCTTCGAGGAGCTGCACTTTTAGGTGGTGTATTTCCCAGCAGATGGGACAGCGGCCCTGCCTTTGGGTGACATGTTCATTGAAGAGTGTTCCACAGTGCTGACAGCAAATGATATTCATGTTTGTTGCCGGTGGGCAAAAATGAGAGTGCAATAAAAATGTAATAATAAGAAGATAGTCTTCTGTTCTGATACTGAATGGGTGGAAAAGGAAATCTGCTCCTGTCCTGAGACAAAGTGGATGGAAGGGAAATTATATACTTTAGGCAAAGAAAACTTTTTTTTCTTTAGACCTGTGATGTCACAGCCCTGTCCTATAAAGGTAGAACGATGCTAGGGGTGGGCAGGATGAGAAGTAGGGTGGGTGGGTATAACCTGAGTCTGCCAGAAACAATCAGCCACACAAAGCACCTTTGTACCTCCCATGGGATAGACAGAGAGAGAGAGGTGGACGCTAGTCTTTTTTTTATGGCTGCATAGCATTGGAGCTATGCTGATGTATTGCTATCAGAAAAAGGGGTCTGATTGGAATTCCTAATGCAGCACAGCTGTGTTGTTATGGCAGAATGGAGTAGATGCACAGTTTCCTACAAATCTGTCTGTGTCCTCCCCATTCACTAAAATGTGTTTCCTTCTTCTCCCCCCTTCCTCCCATGACACACTATTTTCTTGTCCAGTGATTCATGATCGAGTTCCATTTTTTTGCAAGACACTGAAGTTTTATAGCAAATAAATGCTCAGCACCGTCCTTGGTAATATACCATTTAATGCAAAATGATTGCTACATGTCAAAGAAATTGTACTTTGAAAAGTCGAGCTGTGCCCCCTGACATGCACTCCACTGTCACAGCTCAGCTTTTCAAAGTGCACTTTCCTTTACATGTAGTGATTGTTTTGCATTAAAAGTCATATTATAAAGGCTAGTGCTGACCATATAAGTATATATGCTTATATATAAATAGATATCTACTGTATATATTCAGGGCCAGATATTCAGACTGTGCCGGCCAGTGGTGCAAGCATGGGTGCAGCATGACTGAGCTGTGCCTGGGCCAGGACCAGGTGATATTCAGTGGTGATGCAACATGGCTCAGCACCGTTGAATATGGCTTGGAGGGTGTACATACTGTACAAGGCACAGTGGCACTGCACCAGCACAAGACACAGAGAGGGAGCACGGGGATGCACCAGCACAAGTGCAGTTGCGTTAGGTGCATCACCAGCGCTATTCAGCTGGGGGCATTCAAATGAGGCCATAATATATGCAAAGCACAAATGGGGCTATTTGCATGTCATTATGGCCCCATTTGCATGTGATGCACTGGGTCCTGGTGAATTGTACCTGGCGCCCTGCCATGCTGCTGCCATCAGGGGTCAGAACCCTGGTGGGCTATTGCAGCCCCCCACTCCCGTATACCTGATCGTGGGCATCTAAAGACATGAAAGTAACCCTGGTGGTCTAGCAGTCCCCCCATGCCCAATTGTGGGCATTTGATTAAATGTAACCCTGGTGGTCTAGCAGTCCCCCTACACCTGATCTCAGGCATCTAATTAACTAAATGTAACCCCGGTGGTCTAGTGGTCCCCTCCATGCCTGATCACTGGCATCTGATTAAATAAATGTAACCCTGGTGGTCTAGCAGTCTCCCTGCAGCCTGATCATGGGCAGTTGTTGTATTCAGAGATGTACCTCATGGTTCAGTGTTACTCCCCTCCCACCCTTCCACAGAGGACTCCAGCTGGCACCCCCCATCTTCCATGGGCAGCAGTACCCTGCCCGCATACCACTCGGCCACCTGCCAAATGACAGGTACAGTATGCTCTATGTTTCCTATTGATCCACAGGTTGGACCAATGGGCTTGCAGACCAAACTGTACCACACAGGGCCAGATATGTGAATGAAAGATGGGGGTGCCGGGTGGCTGGGGTCTTCTGTGGAGGGTGGGAGGGGTACCACTGACCACCAGGTACATCTCTGAATGGTTAGCTACAGCAACAAAACTGTCTGCTTGGACGAGAGGGTGTGAGATATACAGCGTGAAAGACAAAACAAATATCCGCCACCACGCTGAACCATAAAAGCAGCTTTATTGTAAATTTTTAAGGCGTCAAACACCAGCACCAACCCTGCTAAACCTCTACGGTTTCACACCTTGCCCATCATCAGGGCCTCCTGATGGCGCGCCGTAATTCGCGAAAACTTGACCAGAAGAACAACGAGGTTAATGTAGTGTTGGTCACAAATTTACAAAAGCTGCTTACTGATTAGCGTCATATTAATGCGATGTATTCTTCCACATCTCTGAATGCAACAACTGTCTGTGATCAGGCTGCAGAGGGACTGCTAGACCACCAGGGTTACTGTTCTATACTTAGATGCCCACGATCACGCGTAGGGGGACCGCTAGACCACCAGGGTCTGCTTTTATGCTACAGATGCCTGCGATCAGGCTTACAGGGTGGGTGAAGGGCCACTGGACCACCAGGGGGGGTATGTGTGCTTGGCAACAGTGTTCTGGGTGGGAGGGTGGCCTCCCACAGCTGGTGGCTGCTGTGTTGTGCCTTGCAATACAGCAGCCTGCCGGTTGGTGGCTGGGACGTGCTCCTGCTGTTCCGGGGCTCAACTTTGAGCCCCACGTGAGCACATCCTGGGCTGAATATCGGAATGTGCTGCATATGCATGGGCATGCCCCCTGCATCTGCACCGCATAAGATTACATTGCGCCTGGGCCCACTGGGAATTGCGCTGCACCTGGCAGCCTTTTGAATATCCCACCAGGGCACAATGCGGGGTTGCACCAGTGCAACTCAGTTACGCCAGGCGCAACCCCTTTGAATATCCCGGCCTCAGTGTCTTGTGTGCTAGTCGTATTTTTTTAGCCAATAATCCAACCAATTGTTCTGCGGTCCACTTAGAATTGAGACCCTGACATATCTGAGATGGTCCCGGCCACCTCCTGTCCTGCTGGACACTGAGAATGCTCAGGGGTACATCCCCCACCCCATAACCCACAGAAGGGGGGGCCAAGACTCCATGGGCACTAGCAGGAGTTAAGGTGGGTGGGGCATGGGAAGGTACTGAGGGTTCAGATGGGAAATGATGCCCATGTGGGGGGGGCAGGGAAGAAAATATAAATAAATAAATTGAATTAACTTCTATTCTAAAATTTCAATCTATTTTGGGACAGCACCTTCTCCACATGGGATAGAGGGTTTCTGAGTTGTGAAATTATCTCTCCTAATATGTTTCTAAGAGAAAGGAGATGGTACATTCCCTGTCACAATACCTTATTGAATTCTTCATCACACAGTTCAAGTTCAAGTTTATTGCAGGAAAAGCTCTATTGAGCAGGCTCATTCACAAGGCAGTCCTGATTACATAAAACAAGGACATGTGCATAAGGACAATAACGGTAGGTGAGATACATAACAGGATACTTACAGAACATTACAGGTGATGGAAATATGGAACAGTTACACGACAGCAATAAAAAACAAAATAAAGTATGATGCACAGAAAAATGGAAGTGATATAATCATACAATACAGTAATAAAGTGCATGGTAATGTATTGACTAAATACAGAGTGGAATGGGTAAATACAGTGCAAACATTAAAGAATCAAAAACAGTCAGATGGGTGACTACTAGTGTCATGGACCCACTTCTGAGGGTCAGGGCCACTGAGCTCACAGTGCCCACCCCTAAGTGCAATCCATGATGGGGGGACAGGGATACCCTCCTCAAGTCTTACCAAGGTCATGACTGAACACCCGCCACAAGGACCCAAGGGATCCCTCTGAACTCTGGATAAGGGCACAATACCAGTCTTGAGTCTTGTAGCCAAATATGAACCCTTCTTGGTTGTTACACAAATGGGGAAGATCCAGGAGTCACACTCTCTTCGGGGTAGCAGTGTGCCCCTGACTTCGTCTTCTCCAACAGGACATGCAACAACCTGGTTCAAAATCTCTACAAACTCTTCCTTGATACTTTGGTATTCTCCCTATCTCTACCCAGATGTCCCTTTCTGACCCTTGCTTGATTGGTTGCTTATGGAGGCACCCCTTAGCAATAACAGTTTGTCACAGATTATTAATAACTGCCCCACAATTTACACACAATTTAGAAAAATCTCACTCAGAAAGGTTCCTTAAAAACAAATGTTTTTACTAAAATACTTAAATAATAATCATACAGTTACAATTAAAAGATATACTAATTTGGTCACAGCATATCAGAAAACAAAAGTTGAAAATATACATGAAAACACACTATAACTATTATCTAAAGTCTACCTTAAGTCCATAGTAAATTAAAGTCCAAAGAAAGTAAATGAAAGATTCAGTTTCCTTTGTACTGGCAGTCTAGGGTCTCAGCAATGTTGCTTCTTGTGTTGATAGAAGAAGAATGTCCCTTGTAGATGCTCAGCAAAAAAAAAAAAAAAATTAGAGAGCTCTGTGTCTGCTCCTTAAATAGCTTGAGGAAACCTGAAGAAAAATAATTGTCTAATCCCAAAGGGGCCATTTCTTTTAGGCCTGTAGATGTCATTCTTGTGCTTTCCTCATAACACAATTTTCTACCTACCTTGTGATGTCATACTTCCCAGACAATTATGATATCTGTAAAAGAATTCACAGGTCTACTAGAAAGGATGTTCCTGGTCCTCTCACCTCATAAGATGCAACATACCATAACAGTTTGCTGGAATCAGACCATTCTGCCTCTGAAGTGCATGATTTGTTACAGGTAATGGATTTTGGCATAGCTCTGTTAAGGGACCTGGAAATGCAAGCTTAGCTTCCTGGAAAGCAGCTGCCCCTCAGGTGAGAGGAAGGTCAAACATTTTTAAAAGAAATCCAGCCTCTCTCTCCATGTGCCCTTTGCATTAACACTGGCATTCTTTTTTTTTTATATATAGCTCTTTGGCCCCTGCCACCTCCTCCCACCAACTGATGATGGGGACACATAGATATTTTACTGTTTTTCTTCCCCTGACCCCCTGAGACCCTGACACACAGCCGTGCGAGCATGTAGAGGCATGCTACGCACCCTGTAGTGCCAGCTCAGCCCCTTTCACCTCCCGATACTTTTTGCTGTCCCTTCTCCACCTATGCTACCCACTGGACCTCCACCTGGTTGGAGCGGAACTACGGGGGTGACAACCACCCTCACCACCCTCAGCAGAGGAGAGCTGCCCATCGGCATGCTCAATTCTGCTCTGCGTTCTCCCCCATGCCAGCACCCTGATGACCCGAGGTCATTCCCGAGCCTGGATCACCGACGTAGCGTGAGGTGTGGCATCCAGCACCTCAAACCTCAGCGTCACCTGGCTGGCTTAACACTGGCATTCTTGTGGCATTTACATATACACAGAATCACATCAAAAATATATATAACAGAATTATATCTGCAAATAATGACTGGCAATTGGCTAGGTCACCACACCCCTCCCTCCTAGACTGAACTTGTGGGAACATGTCCCCTAATGCATGGTAAGGTTTTCACAAATTCTGTTAGTGTTCTAACTGGTAAGATAGGTTATCTGCATTGGCATTGGCTGATCTGGCCCTGTGGGTAATGGTCATATCGTTGACCTGTAGGGCCATACTCCACCTTAAGAGATGAACATTTGTTTTACCCATCTGATTTAGCCAAACCAGGGGATTATGATCGGTCTTGCCTCCTGTAGAGGTACTGCTCTAATTTCTTCAGTGCCCATATCCGCACAAGGCAGTCCTTTTCAACTGTGGAATATGTCTGCTACTGGGAAAGTAACTTTTTGCTAAGGTACACTATTGGGTGGTCTTTTCCCTGATTAGAGGTCTGATTGAGGACTGCTCCAATTCCCACATCTGAGGCATCTGTCTGGTCTACAAATGGCTTACTGTAAACTGGGCTGGCCAACACAGGGGCATTGCACAGTGCCTCCTTTAGTCATACAATGGCTTATCTACAGACTGGCTCCCAGTCTACCTTTTCCGGCTTTCTTTTCTTTAGCAGGTCAGAGAGGGAGCTGCTAGGGTACTGTTATTTGGTACAAACTTTCGATTGTACCTGGTGGTCCCTAGGAAACTCTTAACCTGCTTCTGGGTTTAAGGCCTGGGCCACCTCTGTCACCTCAATCTTTGCTTGATTGGGATGAACTGCCCTGTCCAACTACATGGCCTAGGTGTGTCACCTCTACCATGGCCACCTGGCACTTTTCAGTCCTGATAATGAGCCTTGCCTCTGTATCCTGCCCAACACTCTTTCAGGTGGGACAGGTGTTCCTTCCAACTGGCACTGAAGATGGCACTATCATCCAGATACACCACTGCATGCTCTTCAGTACCATGTAGCACCTGGTTGATCAACCTTTGGAAGTTGTCAGGGTGTTCTTCATTCCAAAAGGCATTACCCATATTTCAAATAACCCTATTGGAGTGATGAAGGCCAAACTCTCCTAGCTCTTGCAGTTAACTCCATCTGCCAATACCGCATCAAGTCAATGGTAGTAAGGTATGCCAACCCTCCCAAATTGTCTAGCAGTTTATCCATCAATGGCATTGGGTGGACATCCAACTTCATGGTGGCATTGAGTCCATGATAGTCCACACAAAAGTGAGTAGAGCCATCCAGCTTGGGAAGGAGGACTACAGGTGAGGCCCAGGGACTGTGGACTGTGGGATTTCTGGATTACCCCATAATCCAGCATTTCCTCCACCTTACTCCTGATATGAACATACGAACATAGAAATTTTCCAGCAGATAAAGGCCTAGAGGTCTATCAAGTCTGCTTGAATGTGCAGCTAGCACCCTTTATTCTGCAGCTTCCTTCCTTCCACCCTTCCCTCCATTGACCCTCCCCATGTCCTGTCCCATCCCCTTTGAAGAAGTCCACTGTTCTACTCGATACCACTTCTGCAGGTAATGCATTCTACCCAGCTACCACCCTCTCTGTAAAAAAGTGTCTCCTCATCTCCCTCCTGAACCTTCCTCCCTCCAGTCTCATATCATGGCTCCTGGTGTCCCTCCTCTCCCTTACTTTGAACAGCCCCTTTGTACCTGTCTTGTTTATTCCTTTCATGTACTTAAAGGTTTCAATCATGTCCCCATTCCTCCTCTCCTCCAGCGAGTACATGTTCAACTCCCTCAGCCTCCTCTCGTATGATAAGTCCCTCAGCCCTTGATCATCTTTTGTTGTCCTGTGCTGCACCCTTCCAGTAACTTAATGTCCTTCTTCAGATATGGGTGCCAGTACTGCATGCAGTACTCAGGTGCAGTCTAACTAATGACCTATACAGTAGCATAATCACCTCCTCCCTCCCCGAGGATATACCCCTTGCAATGCAACCCAGCATTTTGTTGGCCTTTGCAGCTGCCTTCCTACATTGTGCGAGTTGTTTATTGACCTTGTAATGAGCACCCCAGATCCTTCTCCTCCTCCTCTGTCTGGGCTAGCCGCATTCTTCCCACCTGGTAACTCCTCCTTGGGTTCTTCACCCCAAAATGCAGCACCTTGCACTTTTTGGCATTAAATCCCAGTTGCCAGGTGTCTGACCAGGTTTCAAGCTTTGCCAGATCATCCTGCAACCCCTTCCAACCCCCTAGGTCATCCACCACCACGCCTACCTTGGTATCATCAGCAAACAGAATGATCTTGCTCTTGATATCCAATGATATATCAGGAATGAATATCCCAAACAACACTGGTCCCAACACTGAGCCCTGTGGAACACCGCTCATCACTACCCTTGGGTGTGAGAGCTCCCGACCCACCACCACCCTATGTTGCCTTCCCTGAAGCCAGTTCCCTACCCATCTCACCAGCTTTGCACCTGCCCCTGTGCCTTCTAACTTACTTCCCAGCCTCCAGTGTGGCACCGAGTCGAATGCCTTACTGAAGTCCAGATACAGGACATCCACTGCATGGCCCCTGTCCAGTTGCCTAGTTACCCAGTCATAGAACTCCATCAATTTGGTTTGGCAGGATCCACCACATATGAGGCCATGCTGTCTGCTGTCCTGTAGTCCTTTGGCCTCTAGGAGGGCCACCAGCCTCTCCTTCAGGATAGTCTTCATCAGTTTACCCATGATGGATGTGAGGCTTACTGGTCTGTAGTTCCCCAGTTCATCCTTGGGGCCACTGTTGTGGAGAGGCACCACATGAGCCATCCTCCAATCCTGAGGTACACACCCTGAATGTAGTGAGGCATTAAATAGGTCTGCCAAAGGTCTTTTGTCCTTTAGGATGGCCTCAGACACCTGGTAGGCTGTCCTCCACATGGGCACTTGCGTCCTTGTGTCTACATCATGTGTCGCTAAAGGGGTTTGTCCAGGCTTGGCCATAAACAAAGGGGCCAAGTCCTCTAAAACCTACCTCACTTCCTGGGACTGTTCTAGGGTCAACTGGGGTTACAGTTTGATTGTCTCCACAGAGGACTCCCAATTGCTTTCCTCCAGCAAGTCCAGTAGGGGTCTTCTTCATCCATCCCCTCTCCAGGACTACAGACTACAAATACCATGTCAGCCCTATTTACACATGGCTTCATCATGTTGACATGGTACCTCCTATGGTTATGTCTCCTGTCAAGCAGTTCCACAATATAATTTAAGACATTTACCTGTCAGACTACCTTGTATCATCCTGTCCACTCGGCCTGCAGCTTGTTCTTCCGGACCGAAATTAGGACCATGACTTCCTGACCTACACTGTATGAATGAGCTCTGGCTCCATGGTTGTACCAGACCTTTTACTTCTGTTGGGAAGCTTACAGGTTGCTTTGAGCCATCCCCATAAGCTCCTTCAGCTTCTCCCTAAACTTAAGGACATACTCCACTATGGGAGTCCCCTGGGTGGTGTGTTTGCCTTCCCAGACATCCTGGAGCAAGACTAGGGGCTCATGCACCCTATGTCCATATAAGAGTTCAAAGGGGAGAACCCTGTTGACTCTTGGGACTCCTCCCTGTATGCGAACAACAGGTGGGGAAGTTATTTTTCCCAGGCCCTCCCATGCTGTCAGCAAATGCTTGGAGCATTGGTTTTAGGGTACCATTAAACCTTTCCACAAGCCCATTGGCATGTGGGTGATAAGGTGTTGTGCATCTCTACACCACCCCACACTTCTCCCACAAACACTTCATCAGGTCTGACATGAAGGTGCCCCCTTGTTCAGTGATAACCTCCTGAAGAAACCCAATGTAGGAGAAAATCCCTAGGAAGGCATCTACCACTTTTTTCTGTCCTAAGTGAGGAGAGGTCGACCACCTCTGGGTATCAGGTGGTGTAATCTACCTCCATCAGGATAAACTTCTTTCCAGAGGAACCCGGGGTACTCAAAGGTCCCACAATATCCATTCCTGCCTTCTGGAATTGCTCCTCCACAATGGGCAAGGGAATTAGAGCAGCTTTGATTTTAATACCCACCTTCCCTATTTGTTGGCACCTGTAACAAGACCTGAACTATTCCTTCACCTGCTGGGTGAAGTTGAACCAATAGAAACTATGGGCCAATTGCTGTGTGGCATGCATGATTCCCAGATGTCCAGACATGGGGATGTCATGAGTGACCTTGAGCAATTGCTGACAATACCCCCCTTGGGAATGACAAGCTGCCTACCCATCACAACTCCCTCTATCATCATGTCCTGAGTATACAACAGTCCTTTGTCTCAAAATACCCTATGTCTCACGTCACCTCCCTGTGTCCCATCAGATTCTGCACAAGCCCTCAGCCTCTCCAAACTAGGGTCAGTTCTCTGAGCAACTGCCAGATTTTTTCCCAAGGTATGGGACATGTCTGCTTCAGTTCCTAAACTGGGGTCTATCGCTCTGGTGTCTGGGCATTCAGGGCCACTGATATCCCTAATGTTCTGACCATTTGTTACCCCTTCTTCCCTTGAGTAACCTTCTGTAGCTGTTTTGTGAACAGCTACTTGGGGAAGTCCTACCTCCCTTTCACTATTCTCTATTTCAGGAGACACAGGCTGGGGAACCAGCCTCCCATTTTTTTCCACAGAGGCTTCTATGGGGTCCAAGAAACTACAAGCAGCCTTTACCATCTGCTGTGGGTAACTGCACACACCACCCCCTTTTGGAAATTGTTCACTGTTATCACATCCAGGGTGAGATTGTCTGCCACAGCCACTTTTGCACTGTCTCTCCAGTCTCACCCCAGCCCAAGAGAGCACTAGCGAGTGGCAGAGTTTTCTCCTCCCCAGTGAATCTCCTTACCATTACAAACTGATTAGGTATAATCTGTTCAGGCCCAACCAAATCCCTTTTTAAGATATGCCCTGTGTCCCTTAACCCATGGGTTTGCACTCCGTTTACAGTAACCGGCTGTATGTGCTCCCTCATGTTGATGAGCATGCTTTCAGGGATACACAGTGCACCCAACTCTGTTTGAGCTACACCTTATCTACTCTGTATCTTTTTAGGACACTGGCTAGCAAGATGCCCTGGCTGTTTGCAAAATCTACAGCCATCATTTCTTTTATCTAAGAAATTCATTTTTTGTAACCTGGGGCCTCCCCTTTCTCTGCAGGCAGTGAGGGTTTTAGCTGACTTGAAGATGCACTTTTCCCTTTCTGTGCTTCCACACCCATTCCACCTCCTTTCAGAGCAGGCCTGTTTCTGGCATAACGATCCGAGAGCTCAGCAGCCTGCTCTGCTGTTTTTGGATCTCGTTCTTCTAGCCAGGTTTTTAGCTCTACTGGGCAATCCCAAAAGAATTGCTTCAAAAGTGCAGCCTCCTCAATTTTCCTCACAGAATTTGCTTCCACCCTCTCTCACAAACACTTTAAAAACTGCCATTGCTTTGTGGCTAGTTCCTCAAAGCTCATGTTAGGGCTTTTTGGGAGTTTACAGAATTTAAGTTTCTCATAGTCTTGGCTATCATCATTATCCAGTTGGCCTAGTGCCTCATGCCCTTTACCCATAAGCAGTGGGGATACCTGGAAGCTCCAGGACTCCCTGGATACCTTGGGCTGGATATAGACCTTTTCAAATGAATTCAAAAATGCATCCATATCCTCCCCCTCTTTAAATTCCGCTATTAATTTGGAACTTAATTTATACCCCAGACCTGGAGTTTCAGTTCTATCCCTGCCACTTACCACCTCTGGCATTTGTCATTGCAGTCTTAACTTCTCCAGTTCAAATTCCCTCTGGTGTTATTTTTCCCTCTCTCTTAGCCTCTCTCTCTCTAAAGCTGCTTTTCTCTTTCCTCAACCTCTCTCCGGTGCTGTCATTCCTCCATCTCCAGTTCAAACCTCTTCCGCTCACTTTACTGCTGAGCTTCAAACTTTCTCTGCTCCAGCTCCAATTTCCTCAGCTCAAACTGTAGCCTGATCCCTTCTAGCTCCAGCTCTGTGGTGGCATTCCCCTGCTGCGGTGGCATTGGTTCTTTCTGGTCTTGCTGTCCTCTTCCCTGGGACTAGACTCTGCAATGACCCTGGCACCTCCATGCCAAGGCTCTGGTCCTTTTCAAGTCACTAGCTGTGACTCAAGGTTCTGGGCAGTAGCTTGTTCATTGGCTGCCTCAGGAGCTTCCACAAGGTGATTTTTGGTTTGCCCTTCACACTGGACCCCTCTTTCCTGAAACAACTGCTTTAGGTCATCAGCAGTGTATTCACTGTAGATGTAAGCCATCTTCTTCCCTAACTACTGCTACACTAGCTTATACCAAAAAAAAAAAAAAATGGTAGGGAACTTTATACTGTAACCAAATTATGTTTTTCCAGATCTCTGCCTTGATTGTGTGTGGATTGCTTTCAGTTTATCAATCTGATACACTGGCCTTGAATCCAACTGTTATGCCTGTGCCACCAATATCTCTTGAATCTCAACACTATGCAACCAGATCTTTCAGATCCCACCACTGCCACCAGATCTGTCATGAACCCACTCCAGATGGTCAGGTCCACTGAGCTCACAGTGCCCCCCTAAGTGCAATCTGTGATGGGGGAAACAAAACAGGGATACCCTCATTAAATGATACCTAAACAATATTTTGACAACAAACTATTCAAAAATCTGAGTCCGTAGGTGACTAAAGGAAAGGCTACTGTATTCATTAATGCTAAAACCATATTTACATAATTTACCTAAATGTGGTTCCAGAGCATTTGAAAATTGTAAAACCAGCCTTCCAATTTAAAAAAAAACTGTCTTACCTACTTCCTAAAATGGCCACCAAATGTGTTATGTGATGACATCATTGGAGCCAAAGTCAGAGAGATATATGGCTTTCTATAGTACCAACTAGTTCTTTTTTCCTTTTGTATAGAATTGTTTCACACAAATGGTCAAAACCATGTGCATTATTTTGTATAATGCGCATGTTAGGCTATGGTTCTGTTCATTTTGTTTACTTTAACATCCTGAAAATGTGTTTTAATCCATCCGACTTTCTCTGTGGCAAGCCACAGTGCAGTACAAATATTGAATAACCTGGTGGTCTAGTAGTTATGGTGGATCCAGGATGCTACAATGTGAGTGCTGGGGTGGTGTGCATGATTCATATGCACTTTTTAACATTTTTATTAAACCTTTATATTTTCTGCTATTATTCTTTTTTAGTACGTTTTTAACAGAACCTACAAATGTAATCCATAGTTTGAATGTAAACATTTGTACAATCAATAAATCAGACTTCTTCAACAAAGTGAAATGCAGCAGCAGCAAGCAAATGCATTACTATGTGGGGGTGGGGGTTGAAGGCACACCCTTCACCACCCCCAGAGCCACCACTTTCTTGTAGCAAAGTTCTTCTGCAGTCCAATGCTAGAGTTCATACTTTTTTGCAACTCAAATATATGCTTGTCTTGTCTTCTTTTTCCATGGGAAATAATAATAATAATAATAAGAACCAGCATTTATATAGTGGTTTTCATACACATTGTATCCCAAAGTGCTTTACAAGCAATACTAGACTGGTACTGAACATCTAGTGGCAGCCATTTCAAACATTAATATCCACATACAGTCTTGGATAATTGCATGAACTGGTTTTATGGGAAGGGGAATGTTGGCCAGGACAATAGGGTCAGGTAGTAATCAAGGTGCTGACAGCCCCACATCTTATTCCTCACAGTAATCTGCTCATATTTCCCTCCTTCTGTCTTCCCCCTTCTCTGAATACAGCAGTAACCTTGCAAGAGTGGCCTTCTCGGTTCCCTTCTGGTATTCATTATTCACTATTCCTCCTCACACCGAAAACTGGTGAGCTCATCACCCTTCTGCATCATGAATGCAAGTAGTACAGTCCCTGTTTAATTTTGACATATCAAATATACACATATCTTTCCAGTAAGTCAGGCTCATAGCAGCAGAGAACAAGGGGAATAATGGGTTTTCCTATCCTTAAAAGATCTAGGCTACCTTTGATTAGGCACTATTGAATGATGGGGTGTGGATATCATTATTATGCATGTCATTTAATAGTGCCTAATCATAGGTGGCTTAGATCTTACATGGGTAGGAAAGCCAATTTTTCCACTTGTGGCGTGCTGCTATTGGCCTGGCTACCAGAAGATCATGTTTATTATTAATATATAAATATAACACAGGAGACTGTACTAACCACATTCATAATGCGGAAGGGTAGTGAACTCACCAATTTTTGGTGTGGGGAGCAGGTGAGAAGAATGAATGCCAGAGAGAGACTGAAGAGGCCATTCCAGCAAGTACAGCTATATTCCGGTTAGTTGAAGACATGAAAGAGGATGCTGAGCATATCAATGTGAGATCTGAAATGTGGGGTTGCCAGCATCGTGATCACTACCTGACTGTGTATGAGAGTAGCCAACAAAGGCAAATACTCAGAATGGCAGGGCTGCACCTAAACTGTTACTTGAATTCAGTGTAGGGAGATTACCTTCAGGTGAGGGGGGGATGTTGACGTTTGTTAGGACAGTATTGAGGGAGTTGTGTATAGCTCATTCAAGATTTGAAAGGGTGGTAGCCAGCCAACTTACATTGTGGAGCAGAGCACAGAAAAGTACTGGAGAAGAATTGCTGGGAACTGTCCTGTGGGGTTTTGCAGATCACAGGTAAAGGAGTAGACTGACGCTTGAAGTCAGGTGGATTAGCTCAAGGTATTAGTGTGCCTCTCCTGCTAATAATATTGTTATCCATTGTAAGTGCAGCCCTTATGAGGGCATGAACAGCAGTTTTTATGGTGGGTCATGATGCTTATTGCTTGGCCCTCGAGGAAGACCTAGTTGTTGGTTAATGAGGTGGGAAAAAAACACAACAGGGAACTGTTCATACTACCTTCGCTGTGCAGAAGGGTGGTGATCCACTCAATGTTTACTGTGGGAGCAGAAGTCAAACATTGACAAAGTGGACTGGAGCGTGATTTGGGAGGCATTTTTTAACAGTGCTAGCTGATGATGTGCATATCAGTATAGGTATGCACAACTCTCTGAGGTACAAGATTACAATCTGAGGTGTGATAATTCTCTTCTTGAGACTGCAAGCTCATATGTGGCCCCAGGCAGTACTAAGGACAGAGTATGAATTGTGAGGTGTTCAACAGAAGGCAGGTTAGGTGCAGGGGGGTCTGGGGGGTTGGTATGAGAAGTGCAAGGTACAGGGGACAGACGTCTGAAGTGCTAAAAGATGGGAGGGTGTGGGTGAGGTAGGGGAGGAATGAGGATACTCTCCCTGTCTCTACCCAGATGTCCCTTACAGACCCTTGCTTGATTGGTTGCTTATGGAGGTACCCCTTAGCAATAACAGTTTGTCACAGATTATTAACTGTCCCACAATTCACACACAATCCAGAAAAATCTTGTTCAGCAGGTTTCTTAAATAAATGTTTTTCCTAAAATACTTTAATAATCATATGGTTATAACTAAAAGATGTACTAATTTGGTCACAGAATAACAGAAAATAAAAGTGGAAAATATACATGAAAAACACACTATAACTATTATGTAAAGTCTACTAAAGTCCATAGTAAATTGAAGCCAAAGAATGTACGTGAACGATTCAGTTTCCTTTTTACTGGCAGTCTTGGTTTTGCTTCTTGTGTTGAGAGGAGTAAAGTGTCCCTTGTAGATGCTCAGCAAAAAGAAATGAGAGAGTTTTCTCTGTGTCAGCTACTTATTTATTTTATTTTATTTGTTTATTAAACTCTAGGATTATAAATACCTTTGAGCAAGAACTGCTCATTTACAAAGGTTCCACATCAAAGGATGGAAGGTTAACATACAAACAAAGGTAAACATTAATACAGAGTCTCAAAAAACAAAATACCGTATTTCAAGCAGAGAGACAACAAAAGGATAGTAAGGCCAGATGAGCAACCAGTAGGGGTGGGAGGTGGGTGGAGGTGAGGAAGGAGTGGGCAGGATGAAGGGTCATTGTCTGGGGGGTTGGTATGAGAAGTGCAAGGTACAAGGGACAGACGTCTGAAGTGCTAAAAGATAGGAGGGTGTGGGTGAGGCGGGGAGGAATAAGGGTAAGGGTAAGGTGAGAGGGAGAAAAGTGGAGGACAAGGATAATTGGCCAGAGGGAGTTAAGGGCCACATGATGCAAGGCGTGAGTGTAGAGGTTGACCAATTAAGAGAAGCAGTCAGATTGACAGGTAGTAGAGAGTTGAAGTCATAGTTCCCTTTTAAATGGGCAGAGTGTAGTAGCTGAAAGAGATTCCTTGTTGAGTGAATTAAACCACTGGGGGACCCTGTGGGTGAATGACCTCTGGCCCATAGTGGTACAGCATCTGGGGACCTAGAAGGTTTGACTTAGCATAATTCAGGTATGTTGGGTGCTGCAGTGGGCAGTCAGAAGCTTTTCAACCCCAGGTGGCATAATCCCAAGGAGAACCTTTTTGGTTAAGAGGCAGGTCTAGTATTTGATCCTGCTGATGAGAGGGAGCCACCCAGACTGGGCATACAAGTCACAAGTATGTGTTAGGCAAGCAGCACCCGTAAGAAGTCTGCATGCTTTGTTGAGCACCACAGATATCCTGTGGAGGGCTGTAGGAGAAGCAGAGCCATAGATAATGAACCCATAGTGTATGATGGAAGTGACAGAACTGTAGATAGTCAGTCTAAGGGCCTCTGTGGTCATACAGTGTTTGTGCCTGTGGAGCAGGCCAATCTGTATGTTAGTGGCCTTTGCAACATTGTCAATCTGCTGAGCATAGGAGAGGGAACAGTCCAGAGTTACACCAAGGTATTTGAACTGAGGAACCTGCTCCAGTGTAACCCCAGAATGGTTAGTGATGATGAAGGGTAGAGACTTATGTTTTCTCCTTGTGTTATAGAAAGTCATAACTTTTGTCTTACTGTAGTTCATGACAAGTTTGTGTGAGCTGAACCATTACTCAATGTGTTTGAAGTCACGCTGTAGCTGCCCTTCTAGATGCTTGGTGTTGTGATGGCTAGAAAACAGGACTGCGTCATCTGTGTAGAGAAGTATTTTCTGATGGCAGACGGTAGGGAGGCTATTCAGGAAGAGTCTAAACAGTAAGGGTCCAAGGACGGACCCCTGTGGTACTCCTGAGAGGACCAGTTTCTTATGAGGTGACATCAGCAATCTTAACTCACTGGACCCTTCCCTCAAGGTAGCTTATTATCCAGAGCAGGGCAGCCTTGGCGAGCCCGATAGTTGACAGTTGCCTGAGTAGGAGTGGATGATTGATGGTATCAAATGCCTTCATAAGGTCAATGAATATTGCACCCACACAGTTTCCTTGCTCAAAGGTGGAGTGGATGAATTCCATAAATTCCAGTAGTGCAGTGGTAGTGCTGTGTCCTTTTCTAAATCCATGTTGTTCAGGGTACTGGATATCATATTTTACCAGATACTCGGTTAGCTGGTCTGATACGATTCATTCCTGGGTTTTAGATAAGAGGGCGTGGAGATGGGTCTGTAATTGGTATGCAGTGACCTATGACTGCTTTTGTGTACAGATGTAATGGTTGCCTGTTTCCAGAGAGATTAGAATTGGGCCAGCCTTAGAGAGAGGTTGAAGATCTTTGTCAGGGGTTCAATGATTTCGTCTAGGACAAGTGCAATCAGCTTCAGGTCGACAGAGTCACCACTGTACCCTGAATTGTAGCTGGATTTGCGAATATATGTATGGGCTAAGTGCACTGGAAGCAGTTTGAAGTAGAATTTTGGGAGTGAGCAACCATTGCCAGCAGTGTCATTGTGAGTGCTGGTGAAAGGGGTGTCTAAAAAGTCCAGTGGTAATACACTGTCCAGGTTTGAAAATGCATTGCTGAAGGTGTTGGTGATAGTACCAAGGTCAAGCGTAGGAGTTCTGTTGATGTTTAGCATGGTGGGTGGAGATTTAGGGTCTTTCCCTGTGAGGTCTTTCATCTTACTCCAGAATTGTTTCCTATCCCCCCATGTGTTGGAGAGTGCCTCAGTGAAATATTTGCTTTTTGCATTCCATATGGCACATGTACATTCATTTTGAGCTGTTTTATATTTAATTATGTCCCCAAGCTTAGATGTGGATCAAGCACGGAGCCCAAAGTGGTCCCTATGTTTGAGATGTGTTATGAGCTCAGGGGCTATCCATGGGTTGGACCTTCTTTTGACCTTAAACTTCTTCACAGGTGCATATATGTCACAGGCTGCAGAAAAGCAGTTGATGAACATGTCCTGGGCTTGGTTGATATCATTGCCTGAGTCAAGTGCAGACCAATCCAGTCTGCGTATATGGGTTTTTAGTAGCTCTAGGTTCCCATGCTTCATCACCCTGGTGTAGATTACCTTAGGAGGGGGTTTAGCAAATTTATTGGCCCAGGTATAGATAATGGGTGAGTGGTCACTTATGGTATCAGGGAGCACTCCACAGAATCCAGTCAATTAGCGAAAGTGACCCAGTCCTATAATTGTACCTGGTGGGAGTGGAGACAAGTTGGGTGAGGTGCTGTGCCATGACAGCATCCTTGTATATGCTGGCCTTGGGCAAAAATCAATTGATGTTGAAGTCGTCCAGTATTATAATTTCTGCATTGTGATGAAGGCCCCTTAGGTACTCCATGACCCTATCGAAGCTGGAGAAAGCCTGAAGAAAAAGAATGATCTTATCCCAAAGGGGCCTTCTCTTTTAGGCCAGTAGATGTCACTCTTGTGCTTTCCCCACAACACAATTTTCTAGCTACCTTGTGATGTCATACTTCCCTGACAATTGTGTCATCTGTAAGAGAATTCACACAGGTCTGCCAGAAAGGATGCTCCTGTTGCTCTCAACTCATAAGATGCAACATACCATAACAGTTTCCTGGAATCGGACCATCCTGCCTTTGAAGTGCATGGTTTAAGACATGTAATGGATTTTGGCATCACTCTGTTAAGGGACCTGGAAATGCAACCATAGCTTCCTGGCAAGCAGCTTCCCCTCAGGTCAAAGGAAGGTCAAACATTTTTAAAATAAATCCAGTCTCTTTCTCCATGTGCCCCTTGCATTAACACTGGCATTCTTGTGGCAGTTACATATACAAAGAATCACATTAAAAAAATAAAACATTTATATATGCAAATAATGACTGGCAGTTGCTAGCTCACCATGACTAGAACCCTTTTGTGTAGCATACTGGAATAGGGTTGAAGGAGTGGCTGATTCAGAGGGGAGAGAGATTGTATAGGATGGGTAGGGCATCAGAATAAGCCAGAAGGAGGGAGAACAAAAGGGAGGACAGGCATACTAGGGAGTCATGTGAGGAATGGTGAAAAAGGTAGAAAAGAGAAGAGATAAGTGTGTGAGTGTCTGGGGGTGAGGTGGGAATGGTGCACAATGACATCCTTTAGAGGAATAAAGGTTCAGGGAGGTCAGAAGTAGGAGGGAAGGGAAGGACAATGGACAACAGGAAAGGGGAGAGAATATGGAAGGGGTGGGGAGGGCAGTTGGAAGAGAGGAAGGGGAGGTGGAAGTAATAGGTAGAGAGGTGAGAAGCAGGAAGAGAAAGGGGTAAGCAGGGGGTAGAGAGGGATGGAAGTGGCAACAGAGGGAGCTAAGCCTTCTGACAATTACATACTAACTTAAAGTGTTTTTTAGCCAGAGTTTTGAAGAAGTTAACCAAAATAAGGCTAGTGAGCTTGAACACTGCCTTTATGCTATTCCATGCCATTGGAAGGGCATGAGAAATAGCACCCTTGCTAAGGGAGGTGCGAGTCCTAGATATGTCCAGGAGGATGAAAACTGACTTCCTTAGGGAGTAGGTGCTATCAGAAATGTGAATGAGTGAAGAGATGTACAGTAGCCCAGAAGTTTATTTAACAGTATGCTGAGTGTCCACATGCTGAGATGAGCCAGATGCCTAGGGGCAAGGGATGTCCAGCCAACTTCTTTATACAGATCGCAGAGGTACATCCTAAAAGGTGCCTTGGTGATAAAATACAGGGCACGGAGGAACAAGATGTCTAGTTTGTGTAAGTTGGTTGCTGAGGTGCAATTATAAATTACGTCACCATACTCTAGAAGTGGCAGAAATATGGCCTGAATTAGTCTAAATCTGACCTCAGGCGGAAAGAGTGCCCTTTTTCTAAAGAAGAATCCTAGTCTAGATTTGAGCTTGCTGGTAATGCTGTCAATATGGGCATTGAAAGACAGCTTACTATCTAGCCATACACCTAGGTATTTAAATTTATCAACCACTTCTAGTGTTTCACCTAGGGTTGTCACAATAGATGCATTCGTAACCTCAGTGTGGATGGGAGTACTGCTGTTATGAGTGAAGAACATTACGTTCGGTTTTTTTTTTGTGTTTAATAAAAGTTTGGAGTTCATGAGGTTACATTCTAGCTGCAAGAAATCAGACTGAAGTTAATCGCAGACTTCGGCCAAGGTTGGTTTGGATGTGTAAAGTAAGGTGTCATCCATGAGAAAATGCAACTTAGACATAATGATGTTGGAGTCCAAGGTGTTAATATAGATTGAAAGTAATATAGGGCCTAGTATGGACCCTTGTGGCACACCTCTTGTGATGGAGAGGGAGTCTGATAGATGGCCATCAGCTTTAATTTTCTGGAGTCTACCTGAGAGATAACTGGAGAACCATTGAACTGTAGTAGCAAAAGCATCTAGATTTGTGAGGCCAAGAAGAGTGAGGTTGTGGTCGACAGTATTAAATGCTTTACTCAGGTTTAAGAAGATGGTGCCTGTTACTTGTTTAGAATCATGAGCAGTGAACCAGTCATTTGTAACTTTTGCTAGAGCAGAGATGGGTCTATGGTTTTGTCTGAAACCAGACTGGGCTGGGTTGAGTAGAGAGTACTTTTCAAAGTGGTCTTTTAGCTGCCTGTAGATTAGTTTTCGAGGATGTTGGACAGTACTGGAAGGATGGAGATGGACTTGTAATTGTTCAGATCACAGGGGTCACCGGATTTAAATAGGGGTAGAATAGGAGCAGATTTCCAGCAGGAAGGGACCGTGGCAGTGGAAATGGACAGGTTGAAAATGTGAAGGATGGGTGCGGTAAGTTAGTAATGGCCTAATTTTAGGAAAAAAGGTTCAATCCCATCTGCTCCACCACCCTTTCTGATATCTAATTTGCTAAGATGGTCTTTCACCTCCTTGTAAGACACAGGATGAAGCTGGAGGGGGTACGGGGCAAGGATATGGCGGGTGTGAGGGGTGTGTGGAGGTGTCCTGGGGAGGGCAGGACAACCCTGCATAGGAAGAGGAATCCAATGCCAGCCTGGTGGTGGTGAAATGGGAGTTTTGTTTTTCTAGGATAAGGCTGCAGTCTTCAATTTTGACTCCATTAGTTCAGATTTTGATTGGGACAGAAGGGGCAGTTTTACATCTTTTGACTGATTTTAATGTCTGCCAAATCTTGTCTGAGTTCCTGTTGGCTTGTTCAAGGGTTTCAATATAATAGTTAGATTTGGCAGAGCATATTAACTTGACACATGAGTTCCTGGTAGTTCTAAAAGCCTGCCAGTCATTCTGGCACTTAGTATGCCTAGCACAGGCCCAGAATTTATCACAGTTGGTTCAAGCAGCTTTGAGGCCTGGCATGAATCATGGATGGGAAAACTTGTGGACTCTGGTTCTGATGAAAGGGGCATGCTTATTTGCTAACAGTGCTAAGTTCTTATTGAGGATGGTGATAGTTCATCCACTGTTTTGGCTAAATGGAGGCTTTGCCAATTTATATGGTTGAGGTCGAAGAAATAATTACCGGCACTGAATTTCTGGAAAGTATGCATAGTAATAAATTTGAATGAGGAGAGAAATTTTTCATGGGATCTGGTGCATACTACAATGCTGTGGTCACTCAAATCATTATGGAATATGGCAGTGCACAGGATTTTGTGAGGATGGTTTGAAATGATGACATCCAAGATGGAGCTGTTTGTGTAATTTGGGGGATTTATCCTAGTTGGCTTTGTGATGAGTTGGGATAGACCAAGCTCACCACAGAGTCATTTAAGCCAACTTGCTTTGGGTGAGAGCCAATCAAGGTTTAGATCACCTAGAATGATGGTTTCATTGTTTTGGGGGGCTATGATGGATCTGAGGGTTGTGATTATTTCATTCCCCCTGCAGGGGGTCTGTAACAACCAATGATGTTCAGGGCTCCTAAAGAGGGCAGGTGGATTTTTAAGGACATGTATTCGAATTCTTTGGGTTTTGACACAGTGTGGATATCAGTGATGTTAAATTTGTCTTTGAATAAATGACAACCGCTCCACCAATGGGTCTGTCTGCTCTATATAGCTTGTAGGCAGGAAGAGAAATCTGCTGGTCTAAAATGGTGCTCTTGAGCCAGGATTCAGTGACAATAATAAGGTCCAGCTTGGAGTGGGCAGCCCAAATTTGGAGCTGGTCTGGTTTATTCAGCAAACTCCACACGTTAATCAACATCATCTTTAGGCCTAGTGCAGCTGCGAAGTCTGAGGGGGAGGCAAGAGGGCAAGGGGGACCGGGGTTAACCTCCGCATTACCAGAGCAGATAAGAAGAAGCAGGATAAGTTTTTTCACGTTACATCTAGCTATAGGAAGTTCTGTCTTATTTTTGGACTGTCCGGAACGTGATAATGGAGGTAATGGTTTTGAGGGAGGGGGAGTGAGTTGAAGGGTACAGGTCATGGCCAAGGCCACTGTTTTTCAGTTTTTACCGGAAAACCCGGTAAAATACAGGAATTAGGGCTGCCTGAACACCGGTAAAAACAAAGATTTCATGGAATCTGCCATTTTATACTAGATCAGTAATTCTACAAAACTTGTATTTTTCTTATAATTGCTTCCTGAACTATTTCCAACTTGCTTTATTTAATGCTCTGTATATTAAGCCTTCTTTTATTCTGATTATTTATACACACACTAAAAGAATAACAGCAGAATCCCGGTAAAATCCGGAAATTAGAATAACAATCACCGGTGCAATTCCGGAATCTAAAGTATTGAAAATGGAATTTCAGACTTTTAATCACCGTAAATCAGTGGCCTTGGTCATGGCTAAAAAAGAAAGTGCTCTAGTGGACAAGGGAGCAGGCAGAGTGCATGGGAGCACCAGTTAGAAGTGGGTGGGGTACCTTGGGGTCAGGAAGCATGCAGGGGACTTTGTAGCCCACCATGATAAGAGGAGTAGTTGGCAGGGTTTGTATGCCATAGTTAGAATGTGCAACAGGAAGACTATGGAAGCAGAATCCCTAAGTGACCATGAGAGCAATGCCATGGCAAATAATGACATGAGGAGCATGGCTGGTGAAGACTGAGGAATGGGGGGGGGTGGTTGGCATAGCTTGGGGTATGTAGTTGGTAGAATTTTTTTATTTGTCTAAGTCTCAGCTTACATAAACCTTTGAGCTAAGAGTGTTTTTACAAAAGTTCCACATCAGTAGAAAGGACAACAGATTAAACAGGACAGTAAAGTATGGTACAATGAAGTGTAAATAGGAGGTATAAAAGTCATAATGGACACAAAATCATAATGGACAGTCAACATAAAACAACACCGACACATTATATTAATCAGTTTCAGGCACAGGAAAATGCATACAGTACATTGTATACATACAGCACAAGTTAAGATTGAATTGGTGCCGGTAAGCACCGGCAAGATTGGGTGACTTTGATGCCAGCCTGCAGTGTCGTTGGAACTGAGTTCAGATCCAAAAACCTACTGTATGCAGGACAAAGCAGAGAGAAGTAAGGGGGAGAGTGCTGGAAGGGAAATGGGGTGGCAGTAGAAAGGGAGTCAGTAAAAAAGCTGAGGCTGCTGGTGGAACAGACAGAACTGATAAATTAGGTTTTTAGCAGAGTTATAGAGGATGAGGAGGATGAAGATAAGGTTAATGTAGAGAAAGGTGAAGCAGATGACAGGTAGATGGTCTAGTGATATATCACAGACTGTGGACCTGGAGGTTAAGGGTTCAAAGGCCAAAAACATCCAATTTAATTAACAGTGATATAAAGGAGATAGAGATGAGAGAAGCTTATGGATGGCATCAAAAAAGGTATGACTTGGAGGGGAGGAGGAGGTTAACTCCAACTGCAGGGGTGGGCTACAACAAGTAGAGTGGGTTTCAGGGGTGCAGCAGTAAGACTGCTCGGTTGTGAAATGCCTAAGGTGTCTACACTAAAGGTAGTATAATCTGTTGCCCTCTGGTGGCGTTTTAGTATAACCTGCAAATGGCAAAATTGACACAACCACATGATTGTCCTTGCCTATAAATTGCAGGCTAGCTAAGGGTGGCTATGGTGGGGGGCGGGTGGGGAGCAACCACACAGCAGTGGTGGGAAGCAGCAACAGAGACCGTGCCATGGAAACTCAACAGGCAGGCTCCTTGGGAGGATGCCTTTTACAAGGACTTATAGATTAACTTTTTGTAGAGCCCTCTAAATTAATAAATCCAAAGCCTAGTGCAAAAAATGCAAAACTTGTGCAGCACCTGTGTGGAGCTTCCGTCTCGCTTGCTGAGAAATTCAGAGGGAAGCCCCAGTTACAAAAGCAGCTTTGGTCAGCTCTGGAAGAAACTCTGATGCAGGAATGAAAGCAGTTCTGGTCAAGGAAGCTGCACTGAATTCAGGAAACTGCAACTAAGTCTGGAGGTGCCCGTATTATATGATGAGAATGTGCAGAGAAAGGCTCCAGTGCATTTCAGGCTCTGTGGAAAAGCTTGGCTGATAGGATTAAATAATTTACTTACTAACTATATAAAGCCAATCTAGTGCCTCACTGGGGATGATTTTAGATCCGAGCAAGGAAACTGCTGCGAGTACAAAAGGAACCTGGTTCAAAATGAGGATCTCCGGGTGCAGTACTCTGAGATAAGCTCCGGCACTACCCTCTTACAAAATTAATTGGGGTCAGTACAAAAGTATGAGCAAGGAATAAGGACAACAATATAAATTAATAGTTTTTAGAATGGCAGCTCACTAGGAGTGACTTTCTTAACTTGATAAGGTCCGGTACTACCTTCTAACAAAATTAAGTATGCTCAGTAAAGAAGTATGAGCAAGGAATACGGACTTCAAGTTAAAGTGATAGTTTTTAAAACTGTAGCTCACTAGGAGTGACTTTTTAACTTATTTTCAACAGGCACAGTATACTCTAAACAATAATATCCAGTCTCGGAAGTTAGGAATTTCAAAAAGTAAAAAGGCACCAAGTTGAAGCTTGAAACACTGGTGGGGCGCTGTGTCCATTGGTGGTTCAGAAGGGCATATCTGGTTCAGCTGATAGGCCGGTGGAGAGCTGTTCATGTGGCAACAGATGTGGGTAGGGAATGCCCAGGGTCAGGGCACAGACTGGTTTGGCTGATCTGTGGGCAGGGAGCAGTTCCTATGGCTACAGCTGGGGGTAGGGAATGCCCAGGGTGCAGGGCATGGACTGGTTGGGCTGATCGGTGGGTGGGGAGCAGCTCTTTGGCTATGGCACAGTAAAAGCTTTATCTTGATGAGCTTTATCTTTATGCTACCTATGCACACACATCCCAGTTGCAAGAAGCATCATCATAGGCTAGGTACAGGTACAGGTATATTCACAAGAAAGTGGTAAATGATAAAGGTATGCACATGTGTCATCTAACAAAACCATGAAGTACTAAACACAACATAGACAAGCATTTGTCAATGTTGAATGTTGGCTTGCTGGCATTGGCATTGGTAGTGCAGGAGTTAGAGAGATGCATCATAGGAATGGCAGTGAAGTATTGAACTGATGCCAACCCACCCCCACCCTGCAGAGAGTGACAGGCATTAGGGTGTCCCTTTGGGTGTTTGGTAGTGCAGTGCGGGAAAACATGTCAGGCAGGATGTGAAAAATGACAGCTGTACAGTTCATAAGGAGGTGTAAAAAAATGCCAGTGTTGAAAATGTGGCATGTAAATATACCAAATTTGCGAAGTTACAAGGGTGCGTGGGAAATATGCAGCCTTACTTGCAACTTTCACCATTTATGGGCATTCGACACAAGTTACCAACATAATCATTTTAGCACTTCTGCTCACGACAGTGTCACTGTTATTTCCTCAAAGTGTCCCAAGAAGTGATTTCGCACAGCAACCATGCTATTCTGTGCCGGAAGTGCGAAAACACATTTTGGGTAGGATATGTGAAATGACAGCTATACTGTTCATCAAGAGGTGTGGAAAAATGGCAATGGTGAAAATCCAGACTGAAAATATCACGAATGCACGACGGTACGAGCATGCGTGCAATCTGCCAACGCATGCTCATAACACAAGCATTTTATGGAGTATCATCACCAAATTTTCAACATAGGCATTTTAGGACCTCTGCTCATGAACTATGTCACTGTCATTTTCATAATCTGGCCCAAACACTGATTTCTCACAGTGACTGTGCTATTGTGCGCCGGAAGTGCGGAAACACATTTCAGGCAGGATGTGGAAAAAGACAGCTGTACTGTTCACAAGTAGGTGTACAAAAATGACAATGCTGAAAATCTGGCATTAAAATATTGTGACTGCGTGAAGTTACGAGCCTGCGTAGCAACTGCGCAATGCACGTTCGTAAAACAGGCATTTGTTGGATTTTTTCCATCAAATTTGGAACATAGGCTTTTTGAGAGGCCACCTCATGAACACTGGCACTGTCATTTCATTAATGGGTCCCAAAAAGTGATTTCGCACAGTGACTGCGAAATCACCTTTTGAGGCTGATTAACACCATGACAGTGATAGAATTCATGAGGAGGGGCCCCAAAAACCCCATGTTGAAAATTTGGTGCCAAAATTCCAAGAAATGCCTGAGATATGCAGCAAAGTTGAAAAAACCCTATTCACTCCATTATACAGCTTACTGGCATTTTCTCAGTTTGCGGTCGGCTTTGAAGAGTGCAGATGTGTTCCCGGTCCACTGAAGATCGTCGAGCCAGACTCGGAGGTAAGTATAGGGGTGGGGGGTGAGAGGAAGCAGGGTGCACAGTGGGTGGAGTGCAGGTGGGGGAGGGGCATCGAGACTCGAGGGGCCGGTTTTCGTTTACAGGAAAAAAAAAAGGAAAACCATCGTGGGACAGTTTTTTGTGTTGCAGGGCATTTGGCACGCTGGGTGGAATCCCAGCATGCCACTAACTGCTTTTTGGGGGGTGTCAGTAGCTGACGGGATTGGGCAACCTCGGCCGCACAACAGCAGTGGAAGCCGAGCGGGGCACCTGTCGGCAAACAAAGAAAGTGGGGGTATGAGAGCCAGGGTGGGCACCCCTCGGCATTCAACAATTGGGGTGATGCCAATGGGGTGGGCTCCCCATCAGCATACAAGACAGCCATTGAGCTAGCAGGGGGATTGGGCACCCCCTCGGCATTCTACATTGGGGGGGTATGCCAACAGGGAGTGAGCTCCCCCGTCGGCACAGTAAAGCAGCAGGGTGGGGTTACCGACACGGGGATTGGGCACCCCCGATGTCGGCAGCCGTAAGCCACTCACCGACCATGCTCATAATGGCGGTGAGCACGCAAGCAAAGGATCGTTGCATATGAAGAGCTTTGCTCAGATTGCAGCAGACCTTTGCTTAGATGTGCTCGCCCCATTATGTATGTAATGGCGCTTGACATGCAGGCTGATTAGGGGAATGCAGGCAGCACCCTGCCTGCATTCACCCAACAGTGGCCGTGTCCCCAAATCTGCACTCTCCCTACATGTTGGCTTGCACACAAGCACGGCAAGCCAACATAAAAAAGGTACAGTAGGTCCTATACAAGCAAAAGTGCTTCCTCCTCACATATTGTGCATACCGAGTTTGGATACCTGCCTGCTGTTTCTCTTGCTTGCCCTCAGATTGGCATCCTGTTTTATTAACATTTGTTTTTACTTGTGACTGTCTACTCTCCTGGAACTACTGTAACTAAAGTCCATCTGTTCACTGCGATGCTTGCCCTCACATGAACCATAACGATAACCAAGCCTTGCAATTCTGATGTCCATCACATAATGATGACCCATTACCTAACAACTACAGGTCTTGTGATAAACAGTGCTGTTGTTAAACTGTGAAGAAATTGAGTACAGTACTTGCAGATACAAATACAGTTTGGAAAATGGGCTTTTTATTTCCTGGTCTCTGATTGGCTGGTACCCCTGCCAGAGGGGTGTATTAACTTTCATTATACAATGGCTAAGGAAAATTAACTAATCTGACTTACTGACTGGTACTGTGTAGTGTGAATAAATCCTAGTATAACTCATGCGAAAAGGTACCAGTCAGCCTTGTCAGCCCATTACCTAATAATCAATACCAACCCCCCAAAACTAAAACGTTCCTGAATTTGATTTGTTAGCCCACCGGCTGCCACAGTACTGAAGTCCCTGGAGCATCATGCTCGGCTTGCACCATCACCCATCAACTAACAAAATATTTTAACAGTGTAAACAATTCTCAAAGTGAGCAAAGTGTTTCCTTTTCAAAAACAAGGCCTAAAACACACAGCAATCATGGCTGAAAAGTTGAGCCGTGATACTGGACATACGCATATCCATATGCATAGACACATGCCCAGTACCACAGCTGTTCTTTTCAGGTGAGACTTCTCTATGTTTCTTGCTTTTTTCTTGAAAACAGAAACAGTTTCCCCACTCAAGAATTGCTTGAAACTGTTAAAATATCGTACTAGTTGACAGTGATGGTGCAAACTGAGCATGACACTCCCGGGGTTTCAGTGCAGCGGGTCATACAACTCACTCACTATCTCTCTGTGTTTTCTAACTCACTGCAACTGGAATAAATAAATCTATACATAAAAAAGAATTCAGCTCGCGATTTAATGGCACATCTAATACTAATGGATAGGACTGAAGGGGGCCTGACACTTTCACAGTGTACTGCATATTCCTCTGGCACTCCTATCACCTTATTCAATGGCTGCTGCAATATCAATTAATGTGTCAGTAGCAACAGGGAACTATTGTTTCTCTGGCATCAGAATAAATTACAGAAAAATGCTTTAATCTCTCAAAAAAATTTTTTTTTTGCCAAAAAATATAGGGGCACATTGTATAATCACAATAATCCACTCCAGGATGTGAGTTATGCTGGGATTTACTCATGCCTGGTGTGGATTTGGTCACGTGGCCACAGGCCACGTGACCAAACTATACTAGGCATGAGTAAATCCCAGAATAACCCACACCCTTTTGTGAACTGTTGCTTAAATAGATGGCCAGAAAATAAAAAGTGCCAGCTTGCCATGCCTCAGTGTAAAACTGGTATCCCTGTGCCAGTTCAACTTTTAAAATTCAGTAGCTGCTATTTGTTTCACTCATTAAGAGAGAGGAAAGACCAACTCAGCCTCATAATACACACACACACACACACACACACACACACACACACACACCCACAGCCCTGTCAACAATTCCATTACCATTCATTTCTTTAAAAAACATGACCAGTCTCCCCAAAATCTGGCCTGTCTTGTGAAAAAGAATCACAGTTCAAAAAAAAAAAAAATAATAATACCAAGATAGAAGTGGCAGACACAAAACAGACCAGAGGCAAGGGAACAGTAGTGAGACTGAGATTCAAAGTACAAAGCACCTACGGACCTCAATAATTTTTTTCACTCATCTTAAAAAGGAGAAAGGAAATTTTCTGACAACAGTACCTGTCTTGATTCAGGTTCACCTTGTAGGTACTTGTCTGCTGCAAGTTCTGTTGTCTTTTGTGGCTCCTCTGCTTGGGTACTGGTTCTCCTCTTCACATTTCTGGTCCTCAGAATAGGCAGTGAGGACTGGGAACCCATACAAAAAAAAAAAAAGAAATGAAAACAGTAATATCTTAGTCTTGATCCTCAGGACAGGCAGCGAGGACCTGGAAACTGAAAAAAAAACAAAGCTGTTACTTACAATTACTAGGGTAGGCAGTGGGGATTGAAAGTTCTCAACAGAAATCACCTCTGATTCCGGTACCCAGAGCAGGCAGCAGGGACCAGAACAAAAACAGGAAACACAGGGCCCGATTTTAAAATGGGATGCAGATGCCGCAAGTCCTTGGTGGGCTGAACATACAGCACAGGGGGCTTGCAGCATTCCTTTGACTCAACTAGGGATTTTCTATCAGGTGCATCAAATGCCCCAAGTTAGACCAGCTCCCTCCTGGTCTAACTGCACGCAATTTGGGGACGCCTTTTATGGGGCTTGCACCACACATTTGGTGCAAACTGCCATAAATCATGGAAAATATCGCAACTGTGCCAAAAGTACTAAAATTGGGCACAAGGACAGGAAAAGTGCAAACAAAACAAAAAAGAAATTAATCTTCTTCCAAGTTGTTTAACAGGGTGTGCTTTAAAACAACTGAGAAGCTGCATGGGATATACTATATTGGACTAGATATCTGCAACAAATCTCTCTCTTGCTTACATCTGAGGGAAGTTTTCCTTACTTTACAGTCTTACATTGGTATTGCTTTGTGTTTAATTATTTTAGTTTTTAATTCAAGAAGGGGGTTTTCAAAACTGCTTATCTTGTGAGCATCTTCAAAAGGGTTGAAATAACTGCATATTTGATTTTCCTTTGTGGCTAACTGGACCGTCTACTAGTATTCTGTGACAATCTGCATCAATATATTTTGCAATATTTACTGGTGGTGGCTGTGTACTTTAAAACAGCAAAGGCTGCAGTTTGTAATTGGATGCCAGACATAGCCTGAGGTGGGGGAAATTGTCTTCACAAGTCAGGGAGACCTGCATCACAGCCAATTGTTCTGGCTTGAACATTCCAGCATTGATCAATTACTATAAACTACTGGTGTGATCCTGTTTCAGACAGAATTCCATTTTCTTCCAAGTTGTGTAACAGGGTGTGCTTTGAAACAACTGAGAAGCTGCATGGGATATACTATATTGTACTAGATATATGCAACAAATCTGTCTCTTGCTTACATCTGAGGGAAGTTTTCCTTACTTTACAGTCTTACATTGGTATTGCTTTGTGTTTATTTTAGTTTTTAATTCAGGAAGGAGGTTTTCAAAACTACTTATCTTGTGAGCGTCTTCAGAAGGGTTGAAATAACTGCATATTTGATTTTCCTTTGTGGCTAACAAACCACCAGGCTGTTTTGGGGCTGGGGAGGTTTACCTGTGTCTGACTTGGATGTCTGGATTTTTCTCTGTTTGATTAGCAGTATTTTCTCTGTCAAATTGTTGTGTAGGGCATCTTGCTGACAGGAAGGCACTCATCGCAGTGGTGGGTCAGAGCTTTTAGATGATTGTTTCGTGAGGGCACAGTTTAGGCCCAACCACTGCCCACCCCTCACCCCACCCATCCCTGGAAATAGTTCCTTTATACCTGGGGCTCTGACATCATTTCCTCAAGAGTGCAAGGTGTATATCACTGTCATATCCTCTCTAGCACACTGAACTGACGGTATAAGCATACACATTGTATAATATATATATTTCTATATAACAAACCAATCACACGCACACACACACACACACACACATATACACAAAAAAAGTAGATAAACATGTGGGGAGTAGTGCAATGCAATGCCTGTGGGGCAGCAGTCTTCTGGGAGTCTTTCTGGAGGCTGAGATGCTGCCCTATTTGCAGACAACTCTCTGCTCTGAGGGAGGAAGTTGCCCGTCTTCAGGCCACACTGGACAGTAGTAAGGGAACCTTCCCCCAGGCCACACTGGACAGTAGGAAGGGGACCTCCCCCATCCAGGAAGCACCAGAGCCACCACCACTACCTCAGAGGATGCGAAGAAAGCACAACAGTTGGACCACAGTGGGCTCAGGGAGGGTGAGGATGGTGGAACAGAGGCACACCCAATCAGTTGTTCCACTCCACAATCCATACACCATTCTGGGGGAGCATAGCTCCCCTATGGATGCACCCACAGAGGAGACTAAGGAGGCTAAGGACAATTGTCACAAGGGAGGCCCACAGGAAGGAGGCAGAGGACACCACAGGGAAAGGTAGCAGCTCCTGGTGGTGGACTTAATTATTAGGGGGAATAGAACAAGGGGGAGCAGGGAAAACTGAAGTAAGGTGCCTGCCTGGTGCCATGGCTTGGAGGGACAGGAAGCGCATCCTCAGGATCACGAGAATAGCTGCACGGGAGTCTGAGCTGGATGTCATTGTCCACCTAGGGACAAATGACTTGGCTCATCATGAGATTAAAGCAGTGCAGGAGGACTTTGTAGAGTTGCGAGGGCTCAAGAGCAGCACAGTATCCTACTCAGAGGTGCTGCCTGTCAATGGAATGGGTTAGGCGAGGGTACTTTGCACCATGCAGTTTAATGAATGGTTGAAAAAATGGCGTGGAGCACAGGGGTTTGGCTTCATTGGGGACTGGGGTTTCACCTGGAGGGATACCAGCCTATACTGGCAGGATGGTCTGCATCTGTCAGGGGAAGGAGAACAAGTCTTTTGAGCAATGGGTTTAAATGCTTCATTGGCAAGCTTTTAAACTAGTCAGAGGAGGCACTGATAAGCAGCAGGAAAATCCAGCCTCTCCTACAAAACAGGGTACTAAATGAGAAAAAGACAGAGGTAGAAAGATCAGCGGGGGATGCTGCAACAGAAGGTAAAGCCATCAAAAAATGGAGAGCAATGAGTACCAATGCCCGTAGTCTGGGTAACAAGCTTCCTGAATTAGTGGCCTTGATGGAGGAGGAACATCTGGATATCGTGGCAGTCACAGAAACATGGTACACACAAAACCATGACTAGGAGGTAAACATACCAGGATACACTATCTACAGGAGGGACAGGGAGGGTAAAAGAGGAGGAGGAGTAGCTCTATACATAAGGGAAGGAATCAAAGCAACAGAACAAAGGGGTAAACAGGGAGGAGAAGAAGCACTGTGGGTAGATTTGGAGACAGGCAATGGCACCACAATCTGCACAGGGGTTGTATACAGACCCCCTTCTCACGGGGAGGAAATGGACAAGGAAATTATTGAAAGTATACTTAGAATGGCAGAAAAAGGGGAGATATTGCTGATGGGTGATCTGAATATGCCAGATGTTAACTGGAATGCAGTTGCAGCAGCCACTTCTAAGAGTGGGGCTATTCTAGATGTCCTACAGGGGGCATGCCTTAGACAACTAATATTGGAGCCCACTCGAGAGGAGCAATCTTAGACCTGGTTCTCTCAAATGGAGATGGAGAGGATCACAGATGTAGAAGTGGGTAGCCGTCTGGGAACTAGCGACCATCGAACAGTATGGTTCACAATAAACACAGCAATAGAATCAAGCCATACAAAGGCAAAAGTACTGGACTTTAGGAGGGCTGACTTTGCCAAAATGGGTGAGTGCGTAAGGAATGCACTAGCAAATGGGCAGGAAGGAGGGGTGGAAGAACAATGAGGAATAATAAAAACTGCCATCACAGAGGTAATGAGCCTTTGAGTGAAGCAAATAAACAAAACAAAATGATGTAAGAAACCACTATGGTTCTCAAAGGAAGTGGCAGAGAAGGTTCAAGAGAAAAAGAAAGCATTCAGGAAGTACAAGGAATCTCAGAAGGAGCAGGACAGAGAACTGTATCAGTTAAAGCAAAAGGAAGCTGAGAAGGCAGTCAGAACAGCAAAGGCCCAAACCGAGGAAAAGATAGCCAACTCAGTTAAGAAGGGGGATAAAACCTTTTATAGGTACATCAGGGAGCAAAGGAAGACCAAGGGAGGGATAGTGACGCTTAATAAAGGAGAGGGAGGGCGGGCAGAGGGAGACTGTGAAAAGGCAGAGATACTAAACAAATATTTTTGCTCAGTATTTACAAATGAAGAGGGGGAGGTACCTAAAATAAACAGTAGAAACACTCTGGATACAGAAGTTGATACCAGCCCATTTATAGAAGAAAGGGTTATGAAAGAACTCTTAAAACTGAAGGTGGACAAAGAAATGGGGCCTGATGGGATTCATCCCAGAATTCTAAAAGAACTAAGGGTAGAACTAGTGACACCACTGACTACCCTCTTTAACAAATCATGGGAGGATGGGGTGGTACCCGAGGACTGGAGGAGGGCAGATGTGATTCCCCTTCACAAAAGTGGGAGCAAGGCAGAAGCAGAAAACTGCAGACCTGTTAGTTTAACCTCAGTGATAGGGAAAATGATGGAATCACTTCTGAAGAAAAGAATTGCCAAGTATCTAGAGGCCAGAGGGGCACAGGACCCAAGGCAGCATGGATTCACAGTGGGAAGGTCATGCCAGACGAATCTGATAGATTTCTTTGACTGGGTGACCAAAGTAGTAGATCAGGGAGGGGCTGTGGACATGGCCTACCTAGACTTTAGCAAGGCATTTGACACAGTCCCACACAAAAGATTAATATACAAGTTAGCCAGCCTGGGAGTGGGTCCCAAGATGACAGCCTAGGTAAAGAATTGGCTGGAGAATAGGACACAGAGAGTAATAGTAAATGGAGTCCACTCTGAAGAAAGGGGGGTTATTAGTGGAGTACCGCAGGGTTCAGTATTAGGACCGGTCCTCTTCAATGTCTTTATAAGCGACATTGCAGAGGGACTGGAAGGAAAAGTATGTCTCTTTGCAGATGACACAAAGATCTGCAACAGAGTTGATGCACAAGGCAGGGTGGAAAGGATGAGAAGGGACTTGGCAAGGTTAGAGGAATGTTCAAATGTATGGAGGCTTAGATTCAGTGCTAAGAAGTGCAAGGTAATGCACCTGGGAAACAAAAACCCAGGGGAAGAGTACACAATGGGGGGTGAGATACTAACAACAACAAAAATGCAAAGGGACCTGGGGTAGTCATATCAGATGACCTAAAGGTGGGCAAGCAATGTGAGAGGGCAGCAAGGGGCTGGGGGATACTGGGATGCATGGGAGAGGCATCACCAGTAGAAAACAGGAAGTTGTTATCCTCTGTACAGACAGCTGGTCAGACCCCATCTGGAGTACTGCGTGCAGTTCTGGAGACCCAATCTCATAAAGACATAGACAAGATGGAAGCTGTCCAGAGGAGGGCAACTAAAATGGTGCAGGGTCTGCACTGGAAGACATATGAAGAGAGACTTAAGGAGCTTGATATGTATAGTCTCGAGGAAAGGAGGGAGGGGGGACATGATAGAAACTTTCAGTGCCTCAAGGAATCAACAAAGTCCAAGAGGTAGCATCTTTCAAAAAAAGAGTGTGCAAGAACAAGGGCACAATTTGAAGATGGAAGTGGCTCAGAGGTAATTTAGGAAGTGTTTTCACAGAGAGGGTTGTGGATGCATGGAACGAGCCTTCGGAGGAGGTTGTGGAGTCAAAAACAGTGGTGGAATTCAAGCATGCATGGGACAGTCATAAGGCCATTCTAGGGGTGGGGGTAGAAAGAAGTAGGCTGCTGGTTAACTAGGATCTGCAGCTTATCCCGTAGGTAGGGAAATGGGTAGACTGGGTGGGCCAAGCGGTACTTATCTGCCATCAAATTCTATGTTTCTATGAAAGAAAGAAAAGAAGCAGGGCAGGCAGTGGTGACATAACATACATACATAGACATAACAGATATAACAGCCCCCCCCAGTGATGACTAAGGGAGCAACTATTGCCAACAGTAGAGGGACTACTTTATCAATTGTTGTCATTTTTTTGTAGGATTACTTTAGGTCTTTTGTAATCCTATAAAAAATAATACATGTAGCCCATTTTCTAAACACAATAATACCCTCCAAGGTGGGTGGTATGGGCAACACCAGACCTTCCTGGGGCTATAAGGCCCTCTGCCAGTGGTGTTGGGGCACATTATGCCCCTGGGCAGTCCAGTATTGCCCAATACCGTCCACCCTGTTGGCTATTATTGCTTGTTTAGACTGCCCAGGATATGTGTTCACAGAGACTCTAAAAATATTGCAGAATTTGACTAACCAAAACTAAGCTATAATTATTCAATCATTAAATGCAAGGCTTCATGTTTATTTATTATTATCTGAAAAGTTTCACCATGAAAGGCATACTGAGCTGAAATAGCTTGTTTTCAGATGTGTCCGGGTTGTGGGGGTACAGTTGAATTTAAAACAACAGTGCTTCAAGTAATATACATGCTAACACATATAGGTACACTATTTACTTAATACAGGTAAACGCAAAATGTACAGAGGAGCATCTGTGAACCAAAGGAATTGTGGAGCAGCTGAAGGTACAGAGTGGAGAGCTGAATGAAGCTGAGCGGTCACACAGACAGGTGAGACAGAGTAGCAGGGTGGCAACAGAGTTGTAAGATAAATTGTTAGCAGAAGGGTAAAGAGAGGGAAGAGGGAGTAGTAAAGTAAAAAGGGTGGTAGAGGGAGTTGGCAGAGATGGAGAGGCTGACTTTTGTCCCTCTAGGGTGCAGACCCTACAATGGCCAGACGTGGCTTGATGCATACCCAGTCTACATCTAGGTTTCCAGGATAGCCAAAAGAAGAATTAAGGGTAGAAATGGAAAGGCGAGCTTTCGTCCCACCGGTGTAAATTCCCACAAGGGCCAGACAAGGTTTGGTGCAGACCCAGTCCGTGTATTGGTTTTCTGGCCTGTGAGGAAAGCTTAGATGAGGTTTGGGGTGGGCAGGCAGGGGGTGGGAGAGATGTGCTGTAGATAGTAGAAAAAATGGATGAAATTCACTGAAAATAGTGATTAAGTAATAACCATTAAATTGAACTGTTAAAGACAAATGACAATTATATAACAATTTAAACAGATGAGAAATAAATGAGTGAGACATTAGCATTCAAAAACAAATAATATTAAAGCTGGACAGAAAGCGAGTTTTAAAAATAACAAAAGTTTTTTTATTTATTTTTATTTAATGAAATGTTTCACCAGGAGGGTACACTGAACAACAAGTTGCTTGTCTCACGGTGAGACCTGTGGGGAGAATGAAGATTTGAGATATAGAGAATTACAAATAATAAAGGTAAGAGCAGATACACAACGAGCATTAGGTTGACACAATTGTGAGCAGAACATACAATTATAGCTTGAGAAAACTGGTACTACCAGTGGGTGGACACAGAGACCTGATACAGGAGACCCAACAGATAGTAATGCAACAATACAATCATAGCGCCATGAAGGTCTGAGTGCTATACTTAAAGGTAGTAAACAAGTGCTAAGGACAAAACCAGGGTGGGGGTTGAATACCATAGTTAGAGTTGTGAGGGAGGAAGCTAAGATGAGCAGGAAGGGGTAGTGGAGGTAGTAAAGATGAGCTGTAGGGAAAAGTGTAGGAGCAGGAGGGGGTAGAAGGGGGTAGGGGAGACTGCCAAGATCAGGTCCCCTCCAGTATGTTGAGAACCCTGTGGGGGGGGGGGCAAGAGCTGGTAGCAAGACAGAAACAATGAAAGTAAGGAGTTAAAGGCAAGCCACCATAACCTGATTCCACTTCGGGATGTAAGAACCCTGCCAGGGGGTCATAGAAACATAGAAACAAAGACTTTGACGGCAGATAAAGACCACTTGACCCACCTAGTCTGCCCATTTCCTTACCTACAGGATAGGCCGCAGATCCTAGTTAACAAACAGCCTATTTCTTCCTACCCCCCACAAGAATTGCCTTATGCCTGTCCCATGCATTCTTGAATTCTCCCACAGTTTTAGATCCCACAACCTCCTCAGGAAGGCTGTTCCATGCATCCACTACCCTTTCTGTGAAAAAAGACTTCCTCACATTGCCTCTGAACTGCCCCCCCATCTTTAAATTGTGTCCCCTTGTTCTTGCACGTCTCTTTTTCTGAAAGATGCTACCCTCTTGGACTTTGTTGATTCCACTGAGGTACTTAAAAGTTTCTATCATGTCCCCCCTCTTCCTTCTTTCCTCAAGGGTATACATATTAAGCTCCTTTAGTCTCTCATCGTACGACTTCTCTTGCAGACCCTATATCATTTCAGTTGCCCTCCTCTGGACTGCCTCTATCCTGTCTGTGTCCTTGCGGAGATGGGGTCTCCAGAACTGGAAGCAGTACTCCAGATGGGGTCTTACCAACTGTCTGTACAGAAGGATAAAAACTTCCTGTTTTCTGCTGGTGATGCCTCTCCCTATGCATCCCAGTATACACCAAGCCCTCCCTACTGCCTTCTCAAATTGCTTGCTAACCTTAAGGTCATCTGATATGATTACCCCCAGGTCCCTTTCCTTTTTTGTTGTTGTTACTACCTCCCCCCCATTGTGTAATCTTCCTCTGGGTTCTTGTTTCCCAGGTGCATTATTTTGCACTTCTTTGCATTGAATCCTAGCTGCCATACTTCCGACTATTCCTCCAACCTTGCCAAGTCCCTTCTCATCCTTTCCACACCTCTTTGTGTATCAACCCTGTTGCAGATCTTTGTGTCATCTGAAAAGAGGCATACTTTTCCTTCTAGACCCTGTGCAATGTCACTTATAAAGACATTAAAAAGGTCTGGACCCAGTACTGAACCCTGCAGTACCCCACTAGTAACCCCTCTTTCTTTAGAGTGGACTCCATTTACAATTACCTTCTGTGTCCTGTTGTCTAGCCAATGTTTTACCCAGGCTACCACCCTGGGACCCACTCCCAGGCTGGTTAATTAGACTATTAATCTTTTGTGTGGGACTGTGTCAAATGCCTTGCTAAAGTCTAGGTAGGCCATGTCCACAGCCCCTCCCTGGTCTACTACTTTGGTCACCCAGTCAAAGAAATCTATTAGATTTGTCTCACATGACCTTCCCACTGTGAAGCCATGCTGCCTTGGGTCCTGTGCTCCACTGGCCTCTAGGTACTCAACAATTCTTTCCTTCAGAAGTGACTCCATCACTTTCCTTACCACAGAGGTCAAACTGACAGGTCTGTAGTTTCCTGCCTCTGTCTTGGTCCCACTTTTGTGAAGGGGAATCACATCTACCTTCCTCCAGTCCTTGGGTACTACACCATCCTCCCACGATTTGTTAAAAAGAGTAGTCAGTGGTTTCACTAGTTTCCCCCCTTAATTCTTTTAGAATTCTGGGGTGAATTCCATCAGGCCCCATTGCTTTGTCCACCTTCAGTTTAAGGAGTTCTTGCAGAACCCTTTCTTCTGTGAAAGGACTGGGATCGACCCCCCCCATCAAGAGTGCTTCTGTTAATTGGATTAGGCACTTCCCCGTCCTCTTTTGTGAATACTGAGCAGAAATATTCATTCAGTATCCCTGCTTTTTCACTGTCCCCCTCTGCTCACCCACCGTTCATTCTATTCAGCCTCACTATCCCTCCCTTTGTCTTTCTACACTCTCTGATGTACCTATAAAAGGTTTTATCCCCCTTCTTAACTGAGTTGGCTATCTTTTCCTCAGTTTGGGCCTTTGCTATTCTGACTTCCCTCCCTGCTTCCTTCTGCCTTAACTGGTATGGCTCTCTATCCTGCTCCTTCTGTGTTTCCTTATACTTCCTGAATGCTATCTTTTGGGTGCAGGTGAGCGGAACAGGGAGTGAGAGGCAGTCAGGGAGGATTAAAACAGGTACAGCTGGAAGTGAGGAAGTTGTGTAGTGCAGTACTAAGGGAATATGTGGAGGAAGAGTGACGTATGTGTGAGGGGAGAGCATTCCAGATTTTAAGGAAGCGGTGGGAGAAGGCAATCTGGCTGATGAGGCTAGATTGGCATGGGACCAACAGGGTGCGTGTGTCAGTAGATCTCAGGGAATGCGAGGGAGTGGGAGGGGTAGTGAGGGAAGATAAGAGGTAAGGAGGGAGTTCACCAAGCCAGAATTTGGAGGTCAGTTTGGCACAGTGGGAGAGCCACTGGTTAGACAGTGGTGGAAGAGCTAGGGCATGATAAAAGTCACAGTGGTAAGTATGAGAGGGGGTGTTGAGGGCGAAGTGGCAGAAGGAGTTAAAAAGAGAGAGTCCAATCTGGTCAGGGAAGATTTGGGAGCAGCACCACAGACTACATTGCAGTAGTCAAAAATTGGGAGTATCATCTTCTGGACTAGTTCATGCCTCGCAGTCAGTGGGATGCAACTGTGGTTCCTGTATGGGGCACCAAGCTTGGGGCACAGTTTCTTCAGGATGGCATCAGCATGTACAGAGAAGTTGAGGTGTTGGTCAAGCCAAACCTCAAGGTATCTAAATGAGGATGTGTCCTCCATGATTGTCCCATCTAGGGTGTGGAAGGAAGGCATACCAGAAATCCTAGTCTCTGCCTGGTGCTGAAGGTCATAGAGACAGTATTCTTGGCACTGAGGGAGAACTGGCATGAGGTGAACCAGAGCTGAACCTGATTGAAGTCATGCTGTAGGCTGGTTACCAATGTGCAGGGTTACTGCCGGAGCTGTACAAGACAGTATCATCGACGTACATATGGCTGGAGGAGGTAGAGCAGGCTGTAGGAAGATCATTGATGAAAATGGAAAAGAGCAGGGGACCTAGCACTGAGCCCTGGGGGACACCAGTGTCAACAGGAAGTGGGAGGAGTAGAGTCTGAGATACGTATCAACTGTGTCCTTCTGGAGAGGTAATAATTAAACCAGTTTATGGCAGATGAGGCCAGGCCTGCCACAGAGAGGGAACCAAGAAGGAGGGTGTGGGAAACAGTGTTGAATGCTTTGGCTAGGTTGACAAAAATGACTGAGGTGATCAGGCCATCATCCATTCTAGTAAGGATGGAGTCAGTGAACCTGAAGAGGGAGGTGGTAGTAGAATGGTTCTTCTGAAAGCCAGATTGGAATGGTGTGGAGAAGGAGGAATGAGAGAGAAAGGAGGAAAGTTGGGAGAGAACCAGATGCTCTTGCAGTTTGGCAAGGGTAGAAAGGAGAGAAATGGGTTGATAGTTGCCAGGAGCAGATGAGTTACCACCCTTGGGAAGAGGAATAACTACAGCATGTTTCCAGGAGGTCGGGACCTGTGCCGTCATAAAGGAAAGGTTTAGAATTAAGAAAATAGGTTAGGCAATAGCAGGATCAGAGAGGAAAAGAAGTTTAGGACTGAGGTCAACTGGCGATGGGTTCAAGGACAGCAGGGCACTTAGGGCTTCAGTGGGACAGACGTGGGAGAAGAAGAAGGGGTGGTAGTCAGATGAGGGATGGGGTGGTGAGGAGGGGGAAGGGGAAGGTGGGGAGGGTGGGAGTTTAGAAGAGACTTGGTACAGGATGTGTAGTAGGCATTAAATTCGCTGGCCACCAAGCATGGGTCCAATACCAGGGAGTTGTTGATCTTAAGAACATGGGGAGGGGGTGAGAAGAAGGAGAAAAGAGAATGGACCACCTGCTAGAATTTGGAAGGGGAATTGATGTTTGTGCGGAAGGAGGATTTGAAATACTCAGATTCTGCCAGTCTGGTAGCTTTGGTATATGAGTTGTGGAGCATTCGGTACATGGTGTAATCGCTGGGGAGTTTAGATGTTTTGTGTTTTTTCCAGGCGTGGTTGCACTCCCTTAGACAGGCCAATAATTTGGGAGTAATTCAGGGGAAGTGTTACTCTTGAGCTCTGGTCCACCTGAAGGGAGTGAAAGTGTTCCAGGTGGTGATGAATTTATCCTTGAAGTAGGTGATGTCGTGGTTGATGGAGGGGGCAGTAGACAGGGGGGCCAAGTCAGTGGAGGCAAGTTCAGACAGAAGTGGGACAATGTCTAGGGATTTAAAGGAGCAAAGCTGAATGATTTTAGGAGGGGGTTTGGGGCGATGGACCTTGCAGACCAGGATGATTGGATTGTGGTCACTGAGGGCATCAGGGAAGATACTTGACGTGATGGCCTGGTGAGGGTGAGTGGCGAGTGCCCAGTCAAGCAGGGTATTGTTTTGAGTTTTATGATTTGGGCATGTGGGCTCAAGTATAAGTTGAGTGAGGCTGAGTACAACAATATCATTCTGAATCTTGGGGGCGCTGAGGAGCCTGAGCTTGCTGGCAGCAGACTATAACGGCTCCATAACAGAGTGTTAAAATTTCTTACGAAACACTAATTTGGAGTAAAAACTAAAGTAAACCTTTGACACTGTTGGAAAGAGGAGGATCTGAAGCCTAAAATGGGCAACCCACACAAGGATAGAACTGGTACCACTAATGGAAAAGCTTCAGGTTCAACTCAACCCACAAGGTTGGGCCTTGAGACGCAGGCTGCCTCACAGCCCTACTCAAAAGAAACCATGTCTACTATCAGGACGAAACTTCAGAGGCTTATTACTTCAGTCTCTGACTTAAATATGAAGATAGACAACTTCAATACCAGAGTTACAGTTGTGGAAAAAACAGTGGAAACCCAGCAAACTGAAATGTGTGATCTTAAGAGGAGCATGGATTCAACAGCAGCATGATCGTAAAGGAAAACACCCATCTCCGGGCCAGATTAGAATCTTTAGAGAATCAGGCCAGAGCCTCCAAGGTAAGGTTTCTTGGGCTACCGGAGGGGATCGAAGGGGATCACCCTCTCATGTATTTGCAGTACTGGTTAAATGAAAAGCTGGTTCCAGAAGGGCAAAATTTTTAATTTTGGCTGCAAAAAGCTTACCGAATCACCTGAGTGGTATTCAAAATGATAGTGACACCCCACATATCTTGTTGCTTATCACTGATGGCATAGGCACCAGAGACAGAATTCTCAGTCTAGCAAGGAGAGCTAGCCCCCTCCATCAGAATGATCAGCCCATCTACCTGTTTCCCAATATCAGTTACTCGACATGCATGAGGTGCAAGAAATTTGATGGGGTCCGGAAGCACTCATGGGAGGCTTCGATTCCACATGCAATGGTTTTCCCTGCTCGACTCTGAGTGGTACACAATGGAAAGGTATGGGTCTTTGCTGATCCAGATTAGGGAGTCAAGTGGGCATCTCAATTTGCTTCCAAGTCCCGGAATGTCGATGAAAGTGATTCTGAAATGACTGATGGAGACTGAGGAACACTAAATTAAGTTTTCTGACTGTTTTCTTTTTTGCAGTGTAAAGCCAGACAGAGAACTTGGTACAGTAGTTTACTTACTGAGAGCACTACTATTGTGGTTACAATTCTGAGCTAATCTAAAGATCTTTTGAGTATGAGAGATATGGTGGGAGTGGGTGGTAATTTGTTAAACGCTACACTCTATCTACATATATATATAGTCCTCACCATAATTTACAAAGTAAAATGTTAGTTTTTTCTTGACTTTGCTAAATAATTTTCCTTTTTTTCTCTCTGACTCGATGGAAAGTCTGCTGCCTAAGTTGTTTGATTCACTGTTTCTGTAGCTTTTAGGTGTCTGGTACGATGCCATTAGTCCCATTGAGGGACATGACAGTTTGGGCTGTTAATTTGGACTTTAGTTATCTGAAATAGTCATACCATTCGTGGGCTTGTATCCACAGCATAATAAAATGTTCACTCATTTAGATAATCTGTTTAGCAACCCCTCCATATGAGGTATCACAGTATTTGAGATGCACATATCCTTTATTAAGATTTATTATATCTCCCAAAGGTCTCTGTTACTGTATTTGGACTGCCTCAAATATGAAATCTATGTGTTTTAACAACACATGAAAATAAAAAACACAAAGTATAAAAAATAAATAAATATATCATTCTGAATCTTGCTTGACTTTGGTGGCACCCAATTTATGTTCAGGTCACCCAATATGAACAGCTCACCTGATAGTGAGATGGATGTAATAGAAGGTATAAATTCAGCTGTGACTGAGGGATGGATGCAAGGACAACAGCAGATACGAGCTACTAAGATAGGGACAGTGAAAGGGAGAGTAGTTCATGTGACCAGGGCCTCATAGGTTGTGGGGACTGAAGATGATAGTACGGTAGCAGATTGCAGTGAAGACTGGATGTACATGGCCACTCTCCCACCCTGTCCTGAGCAGTCTTGCCTGTGAAGGGAGAAGCCAGGAATAGCGATGGAGTTGTCAGGGATTTGCTTGTGAGCCATGTCTCAGTTATAATTAAAATGTCAGGAATGTAGGAGGCCATGAGGGTTTGGATGCGGTCAATTTTGTGTACTAGGCTGCAGATGTTCAGATGAATAAATTTAAGCCCAATAGTGATAGCCAAGGAGGCTGGGTCTATCTGAGTTGGTGGAGGCAATCGAGGAGGATAAGAAATGAATTACAGGTGCCATGACCCAATGTTGTGTGTGTGGAGGGGTGGATCTTAAGACTTAACCAGTCAGCATAGGGGGAAGTTGAAGTGCAAAGAAAGGACAAGTTGAAGTGAGCCAGACACGATAGCACATAGGTAGAATTACTGCCTACAGTGTAGTGGGTTGAGGGTTTTAATCCAGGGACAGGAGGTGTAGAAGGGAGTGAGAGGTGAGACAGGGAGAGCAAAAGAGGTTAGAGAGTTGCAAGGGAAATATGTGCTGTGCGAGGTTGGAAGGGACAAAAACAGGTAGTATGAGAGGGAGATAGGGATGCCAAGTGGCCAGCTAATATAACCAACAAATGGGAAAGCGAGGACTTTAGCACAAGGAAGAAAACCACGTGACTAGTCACATGACCACCACACTCCAATAAATCTAGGGATGACCTTGGGTGGAATGGTGGCTGGGGAGGGTGAGGCAGTTGACATGTAGCATCAACGGTCTACAGTCCCCACACAACATAGTCAGTCGTCCTCAGGAGTGAGCGTTTTCAAGTCTTCTCCATACCTGTTTGCTCTGCTATGCTTCGCAGTGGAATGGGGGTGAGTTGCTGTGGCTTGGGAGCCTAGATGGGGCAAAGAAACACAGGGAATCACCGGTTGGAAAAGAACAATGTATCAATGCAGGGATTGACTGCGCATGCACCAGCAATTCCCTGGGAGCAGGTATCCAGGCTTGAAGCTGGGACCTGAGGTAAGCTAAACATGGAAATCTGAATTAAAACATTCCCACAAATAAATTCAGTGCAGATTACCCTCTCTCTTAAAGCACCATCCCTGAAGCAGACCCAAGGCTACAGAAACTGAATGTACAAGTGCAGAAATAAACTATTTGAACACCGCAGTTGACATAATTAATTAATGGAACAGCACAAACATTAATAAACAGAAATGTCTGCTTGTGGTATTAGCAGGACTTAATTCATTGTAAACACTCCCCACAAAACACAGTCAGTCATCCTCAAGAGTTAGTGTTTTCAAGTCTTCTCTGTACTTATTTGCTCAGCTGTACTTTGCGATGGAATGGGTGTGGGTTGCTGTGGCTTGGGATCCTGTTTGCTCCGCTGTGCTCCGCGGTGGCATGGGGTGGGTCACTTTAGTTTGGAGCCTGTTTGCTCCACTGTGCTCTGTGATGGAATGGGGGTGGGTTGCTGTGGCTTGGGAGCCTGTTTGCTCTGCTGTGCTTCACAGTGGAATGGGGGTGGGTTGCTGTGGCTTGGGAGTCTGTTTGCTCCACTGTGCTCCACGATGGAATGGGGGGTGGGTTGCTGCTAGCAAAATGGCCCAATAAGAAGTCAAGTACCCCTATGTCAGCGTGGCTCAGTTGGTAGCACATCCACCTAGTACCCCTATGTCAGCATGGTTCAGTTGGTAGCACATCCACCTCTGGACCAGAAGGTTGTGGGTTCTCACCCCACACCGGGATTGGACATGCACCTTAAAATTCCTGGCATCTGAGTGCAGTATTAGGGGGTGCTGTACTGCTGGGGTGTGCCATCCTTCGGACGGGATGTTAAACCGAGGTCCCTTCTGCCCATCCTGGTGTTGTCCTGGTGGGTGTCCAGGTGGAAGTAAAAGAACCCAGGGCATTCTTCACAAAGAGCAGGGAACATTCCCGGTGTCCTGGCCAACATTCCCCTTCCCACAAACCAGTTCATGCAATTATCCAGGCTGTGTGTGGGCGATGATGTGCGATATGGCTGCCACCACACATTCAGTCACTTCACTACCAGTCTAGCATTGCTTGTAAAGTGCTTTGGGATACAGTGTATGAAAAGTGCTATATAAATGCTGATTCTTCTTCTTCCTATGGAATTCCAATTATCAAGTTAAACTGTAATGCCTTTTTCCTGAGCTCCAACTCCTTTTGGGCTGCCATGTACTTGTTCATTTTGAAGATGCCCGGGATGGGACCAGAACGCATCCCGCTACAGATGCTGCTGTCTGCACACACTGTGGTAGTCAATGCCCCGGATGTTTGCATGCTGCCTCTGGGTATAGGCAATGAATAACTAAAAATACTTAGCAGCAGGGATGGGGTGACAGAGTCAGCAAGGTAGAAGGATGAGCACAGCACAGCACAGCCTAATCTCCGCCTGTGAAGAGCTGCAATGGTGTGTGCACATCGGCTTTTCAGTGGGAACAGGAGGGCTACCCCTTGGCACACTGCAAGCTTCAGAGCACAGAGTTTTGAGAGAGAGTTTAGCTCATTCAGCAGCTGCACAGTCCCTTCCAAAGGGTCACATTGTGACTTTTCCTAACCTTAATGCATAACCAACTGCTCTAACTGGCCAGCAAACAATGGGCCAGGTGACCTTCCCATTCCTAAAAATCCAATTTGTGAAGGGCAAAGAAAAGGTGTTGTGGAATCAAATGTCTGGAGAGACCATTAATCCTCAGCATGTGGTATTATCCTCTAGACAGTTACGATATTTTAAGTGACAAATCCACTGTATAATTTCTCCATAAATGTTGCCTCCTTTCATTGTTCAAAGATAAACCAGTTATTGAATATAGGTGACTACATTAAGCCTACTTGGCTGATTCTTTTCAGGTATATTATACTTCAGAGATTTTATTTCTCCTCTCTTGGCTTATTGTAAAACCACGTTAAACAAAGCGATCAGGAATGTTTGGAGGACTTGTTAACTTATATTGATTCCTAGTATGTGCAATACAGAAACTGGGCAGGTACTTGATGGGAAAGCACCAGAAAATAACTGCACTTTTGAAAAGCCACCACCTTATCATTTCACAGTACTGGTTTCCAAAACCTCAGTTCTGTGTATGAAGAATTTAATTTAGTCCAGTATGACTTACTGCAGTATGACAATTTTATTAGTATTTATAGTACCACATAAATCAGTAACACAATCTCAATAGATATAGAGGATTATACCATGGACCTCAGAGACCGACCAATAAGGACGGCAGGCTGGCACCTTACCTCCATTGTAAATCCTCTGATAATCAACGCAAAAGGTGCCAGCCAGCCGTATGTAAAAAAAAAAAAGCAATCCGACCCAAAACCACAAAATTAAAGCTGCCATGTTGAATGCTCGTGTAATTGGCATCTCCCACAATTGACCGCAAAATTTAAACACACTTTACTCCACAACATACAAATGTTGTTAGTTACCCAGTGAAACTTCATTTAAACTGTTTTCCTTGTCCATAACCAATTCCACTCTGCTCACCTCACAGTAGCTGCTTCACGGTCTACTCGGCTCCGTTGCCAATTCCTGGAACACTCCTCCATATTTGAATCCCCTCTCTCAGCCACACAGAAACACAGGAAAAAAAGCATAAAACAAATCCCCCATATACATGTGAACAACGCAAACTGCGTGTACCATACATTCCCGCTCTCTCTTTCTGTTCTCTCCATGCTCCAATCCCCACTGTACTGGTGAGCAAAAAAAAGGAAAACTCATGAGAGTGTCAAAAAAAAAAGAAAAAGTCACGAGAGTCTCCTGCACCGCACGTTGATCTTGTACAGAGATCTGTTTCTCTTTCTGTCTCCACAATCCCCCCCAAAAAGTACCGCAGCTCTCCTTGACGTTACTCTTCTACTATCAGACCCCTCTCTCTCTCCACACTGCAGCAGCCACTACTCTTAAACCCTGCTATTTTGCCTCCAACTCCACAGCCATGGCAACAGCCCTGGCAACCAAGGACTATATTTTTGTGGAGTAACATATACAATAAAACAAAATAAAATAAAATACAAAAAGCATGTCTTATTTTTATTTTTAAGTAAAAAAAAAGAGACCGTGGTGTAATTGCAATAAGCCACTCAGGGGGTGTGCGTTAGCGGGGGATTTACCAAGGCTGGCGAGGATTTACCCACTCAGTTGCACCTTGTGGGCAAATCACGCCAGCTGTGGTAAATCCCCTGGTAACCCACACCCCCTCATGGCTTATTGCTTAATAATGTATCAAACATGTACAGCCATCAAGAGGTTGCCATGGTGACCATGTAAACCTCTAGAGTGAAGTTAGAGAGGTGTGTTCTGTCACCATGGCAACCTCGAGGTAGGTACTCCTGTATGTTGTGTACAGTGGCCCATACATTGCCTTTCATAATGTAGCTTCCTGAATTAGTGGCCTTGTTGGAGGAGGAACATCTGGATATTGTGGCAGTCACAGAAACATGGTACACACAGAACCATGACTGGGATGTAAACATACCAGGATACACTATCTACAGGAGGGACAGGGAGGGTAAAAGAGGAGGAGGAGTAGCTCTCTACATAAGAGTAGGAATCAAAGCAACAAAACAAAAGGGTAAACAGGGAGGAGAAGAAGCACTGTGGGTAAATTTGGAGGCAGGCAATGGCATCACAATCCGCACAGGGGTTGTATACAGACCCCCCTCTCAGGGTGAGGAAATGGACAAGGAAATGATAGAAAGTATACTTAGAATGGCAGATAAAGGGGAGATATTGCTGATGGGTGATCTGAATATGCCAGATGTTAACTGGAGTGCTGTTGTAGCAGCCACTTCTAAGAGTGGGGTTATTCTAGATGCCCTACAGGGGGTATGCCTTAGACAGCTAGTATTGGAACCCACTCGAGAAGGAGCAATCTTAGACCTGGTCCTCTCAAATGGAGATGGAGAGATGATCACAGATGTAGAAGTGGGTAGCCATCTGGGAACTAGCGACCATCGAACAGTATGGTTCACAATAAACACAGCAATACAGTCAAGCCATACAAAGGCAGAAGTACTGGACTTAAGGAGGGCTGACTTTGCCAAAATGGATGAGTGCCTAAGGAATGCACTAGCAAATGGGCAGGAAGGAGGGGTGGGAGAACAATGGGGAATAATAAAAACTGCCATCACAGAGGTAACAAGCCTTTGTGTGAAGCAAAAAAACAAAACAAAATGATGTAAGAAACCACTATGGTTCTCATAGGAGGTGGCAGTGAAGGTTCAAGAGAAAAAGAAAGCATTCAGGAAGTACAAGGAATCACAGGAGGAGCAGGACAGAGAATTGTATCAGTTAAAGCAAAAGCCTGAACTGAGGAAAAGATAGCCAACTCAGTTAAGAGGGGGGATAAAACCTTTTTTAGGTACATCAGGGAGCGAAGGAAGACTAAGGGAAGGATAGTGAGGCTTAATAAAGGGGAGAGGGGTGGGCAGAGGGTGATGGTGAAAAGGCAGAGATACTAAACAAATATTTTTGCTCAGTATTTACAAATGAAGAGGGGCAGGTATCTAAAACAAACAATAGAAACACTCTGGATACAGAAGTTGATACCAGAACATTTACAGAATAAAGGGTTCTGAAAGAACTCTTAAAACTGAAGGTGGACAAAGAAATGGGGCCTGATGGGATTCATCCCAGAATTCTAAAAGAACTAAGGGTAGAACTAGTGACACCACTGACTACCCTCTTTAACAAATCATGGGAGGATGGGGTGGTACCTGAGGACTGGAGGAGGGCAGATGGATTCCCTTCACAAAAATGGGAGAGGCAGAAGCAGGAAATTACAGACCTGTTAGTTTAACCTCAGTGATAGGAAAATGATGGAATCACTCTGAAGGAAAGAATTGTCGAGTACCTAGAGGCCAGAGGGCACAGGACCCAAGGCAGCATGGATTCACAGCAGGAAGGTCATGCCAGATGAATCTAATAGATTTCTTTGACTGGGTGACCAAAGTAGTAGATCAGGGAGGGGCTGTGGACATGGCCTACCTAGACTTTAGCAAGGCATTTGACTCAGTCCAACACAAAAGATTAATATACAAGTTAGCCAGCCTGGGATGGGTCCCAAGATGACAGCCTGGGTAAAGAATTGGCCAGAGAATAGGACACAGAGAGTAATAGTAAATTGAGTCCACTCTGAAGAAAGGGGGGTTACTAGTGGGGTGCCGCAAGGTTTAGTATTAGGACCGTTCCTCTTCAATGTCTTTATAAGCGACATTGCAGAGGGACTGGAAGGAAAAGTATGTCTCTTTGCAGATGACACAAGGATCTGCAACAGAGTTAATGCACAAGGTGGGGTGGAAAGGATGAGAAGGGACTTGGCAAGGTTATAGGAATGGCCAAATGTATGGCAGCTTAGATTTAATGCTAAGAAGTGCAAGGTAATGCACCTGGGAAACAAAAACCAAGGGGAAGATTACAAAATGGGGGGTGAGATACTAACAACAAAAAAAATGGAAAGGGACCTGGGGGTAGTCATATCAGATGACTTAAAGGTGGGCAAGCAATGTGAGAGGGCAGTAAGGAGGGCTTGGGGGATACTGGGATGCATAGGGAGAGGCATCACCAGTAGAAAACAGGAAGTTGTTATCCCTCTGTACAGACAACTGCTGAGACCCCATCTGGAGTACTGTGTGCAGTTCTGGAGACCCAATCTCCGCAAGGACATAGACAAGATGGAAGCTGTCCAGAGGAGGGCAACTAAAATGGTGCAGGGTCTGCACCAGAAGACATATGAAGAGAGACTAAAGGAGCTTAATATTATGCCTCGAGGAAAGGAGGGAGAGGGGACATGATAGAAACTTTCAAGCCTCAAGGAATCAACAAAGTCCAAGAGGTAGCATCTTTCAAAAAAGAGGTGCAAGAACAAGAGGGCACAATTTGAAGATAGAGGGGGGCAGCTCAGAGGTAATGTAAGGAAGTATTTTTTCACAGAGAGGGTTGTGGATGCATGGAACGGCCTTCCGGAGGAGGTTGTGGAGTCAAAAACAGTGGTTGAATTCAAGCATGCATGGGACAGCCAAAAGGCAATTCTAAGGGATGGGGGTAGAATGAAGTAGGCTGCTGGTTAACTAGGATCTGCATCTTATCCATTAGGTAGGGAAATGGGCAGACTGGGTGGGCCAAGTGGTCCTTATCTGCTGTCAAATTCTATGTTTCTATGTCTATGTTTCTATGGTCCCAGCACTCAAGAAACATGAGTCTGTATAATCTTAAATATCACTCACTTCTATTTGTGGCACTCCGAAGTGGAGTCAGATAATCAGAGCAACTAGCATGCAGTGCTCCAGGCAAACAAACAGGGAAAACAAGTCAACAATTAAAAAATGTCCTGCTATAACTCTGGGTTACAAGAAAATAAACAGTTTGTTTTGAAAGGACATTCCTGCTGTTCTTGTTGCTTAGAGAATACTCAGGCTGCCATGGCTAGATACATTAGTGCAGTGTGAACTGTCAAACTGTCAGTTTCACACACACAGTGCTATAGACTACAGCCGTGATTCCTGCAGGTATGGCACAAGATTGTGTTCCATGTTGTTGTGCTGCAGTAGCTTTGTATGTAGTGCAGTACAACAATAAAATGTTGTAGCTACTGCCACACAACAATGTTATTCTAGGTATGGATTTCTACCTAGATAACATTCTACCATACACGATAGATAGATAGACAGACAGACAGACAGACAGACAGACAGACAGACAGGGTAGATAGAATGTCTTCAAGGATAGAGAGATAGATTGCTAGAGATTAATGCTTTGCATAGGTTTCAGTATATGCAGATTTGTGCATGTACCATAATTCTATCTTTGCATATGGTTACTATCTTTGCATATGATAAATATGTCAGTACTTGGCAGCATTAACAAGTAACACACAGAACTGCTGCATTTGAAAATATATTTGATACATTTAGAAAACATGTTGGTATTTTGTGCTTTTGTGTATGATGTATGACATGACTCTATTTAAATTGTTTTGCAGTTAATGGTCCACAATTATAGCTTTAAGAGTTCCACATAACAGGGAAAACTCCTCTCCAAGTTATCCTGAATGTGAGATTGAGGGTCCAAGTGTATCAGTAAAAATTCCAAATAAACATCACCATTTATTTCAGTTGCATACCTATATTTGGGGCACTGATAAACCCCACATGTTTTTTCTCCATGTTTTACATTTCTAAATAGACAGGCATTTTGTATTTTGGTATTATTTATCATTTTTCAACTTCTTTATATATCGTAGAGCATTGCATCTGTGAATCTGTGAATAGCAAAGTTTAAACATATTCAGATGGTTTATCGTGTTTATTCTTGAGGATTTCTGGAATGCATTTTTATATTTAGTTTTCACAGGCTATGTTTTGGATTTTGAAATCAATAAACTACAGCGCTGGAATGTAGCGTCACTGTTTTACTTTATGCATTCCTCTGAATAGTACCACAATAATGACATTTGTTTTATATGAAAGATACATATATATTTTCAGAATTAATATTTTTAAATTTTAGTACCATTGTTCTGTGATTCAATCATTTTTTTAAATATAGCCAAAATTCAATTTTAAATACAGATTTGGAATGCAAATATCAACAAGCTGATATGTAACAACTTGTTTTTAGTGGGATCCTTCTTCCACACCTTTTCAGCTTTCATTAGTTGCCCCGGAACTTTGGGAGGGTTAGGTGACTCCAAGGTCTCTGCAGTGAATATTTGACATTAGAGGGCCTTGAGCCTGTGAAAAATATTTAGATAGATAGATAAACAGACAGACAGACAGACAGAGGTAGACAGAAAAACTCTATTTTCAGTTGCAGCCTGTTGCTGTTAAGCATTTTGATATTTTAACTCATGTAAAAGGAACAAAGATGCATTCAACTTGCAGTGGACACAGCTATTAGAAATCTGCATCTGCATTCAGGAAACAATTTATCATGTTGCCTGCAAAGACATTTAGTAGCTTCTAATGAAAGGTTAACATGCACTGCAAAATACATCCAGTTCATCTAGGAACAAGTAAAATGCTGTAGCGGTACCGTAAAGAGAATAATGTACATTATCTGTTCGAGGTGGCCCAATGCAAGACCAGAGGAGGGCTGGTTATTTTCCAGGGAAAAGCTCAAGGAATCAAAAACTGCAGATGACTTATTTAATCAGCTGTGTGAATGGCAAAAAAGAAAGAAAAAAAGAAAGAAAGAAAATAAGAAAGAAATGAGGTGGCAGTCAATAAATTTAAGATATGGACATATCCCTCTAACCTCTGACTTGGCAACTTTAAGATGACACCCAGTTTAAATTGCAGGAGAAGAGGTAGAGGGTTTTAGGTTGTAAATGTACCTTACAGCTCCATTTGGGGAGCCTCTTCATTTCATCCATCCCTAATGAGTCAAAAAGAGTGAACAACACATAAACAGTTTTATCAATAGGACTATGTATAGGCTGACTGAGGAAAGTTATTTATTAATGTAGTCAGTTGTGACTGGTTCCCATCCACTCAGAAAAGAAAAGCCAGGCTGTGGAACCATTCACACCAGTTATCTCAATGTTATGGCTGCACAGCAGAGCTACAAATGATGTCTTGCTATTACATAGAGAAAGAAGGGAGCTTCAGAAGCACATTACTGGATTCTGAACAAAGAACAACATTTTGGAGTTGAAGCACAATCACTCTGTTACTTGAAGCACTCCGCTATCTCCATTCAGTACTGTCCCCACCTCTACATTATTTTCTTGCTGCCAACCCAGATGCTTGCTTGAAACTCCACAGCACAGCTCTGCTTTTATGTGTACAAATTACAGCACATGCAGACTTAACTGTAATCTACTTCGGTGGTTTGTGGAGGAACCTGGGTATCGGCTTGCACCCTAGTCAAACAGATCACAAACACAGTTTTGAATTAAATGATGACTGTATTTTTATTGCTTATGATGTATATTAAGTCATGGTATTTTGAGCCTTTTTCATAAATATGTTACGCTTTGTAGGCATTTATTGGTTAGGTGTAGAGTCACTGCTTGTAAGTTGACATCTTAGGAATGCAGCAAATCACAAACATTGGTCTTGTATTAAATGATGATTGCGATCTCACTGTCTTTGCTGTTCTTAAAGCTCTGGTTTCTAAGCTTCACTTTTAAATCTTATTGCAGCATCTATTTGGTGGTTGTCACTTGTATTGATAAAGCAAAATGCCTAACTTTTATGTTTAATAGTGATTATGTTTTCCACTGTTAGTATTGCCTGTTTTTGGTATGGTAATGAGTTACTGTTATCTAGTACTTGTGTATCAGTCGGAACCCAAGTAAAGTGGTGGACAGCAAACACAGTTCTCTACTAAATGATTTTTACTGTTAATGCTGTGTATCAAGTCCTGGATCTTTAGTTTATAAGTATGTTATGTTATGTAGACTTCATGATGGAATTTGAGTCATTTTAATTAATAAGGTAATATTGGGTTGTCCACTTAATAGATTTTTTCCTGTGTGATTGTATGTAATGATCATCACCTGTCACTTTAGGGTTTCAAATGGTGTTGGTTTTTTAGCCCATTAACCTCCTGACAAAGTGCACTTGCATGAAAGTTGAAATATTTTTCAGCATGGTCAGCTTGCTCTTATTTTGTCTACAATAATAAAAAACATGACAGCACTTTTTACCTGGCTTTGAGTGAAGGTTTTTTGTTTTTCTTGGAATGTATTAGCTGCAGAAACCAATTTCACAGGCATTGCCCCAGGGTCAGTGAGGACACTGCCCCAGGGGCAACTCACAGGAACCAGTTACACAGGCACTGTCCCAGGGGCAGCAAGAACACTGCCCCATGGGCAGCCAACAGAAATAAACTATTGTGGTGCTGCCAGTAACCAATCATCATGGCACTGCCCCATTTATTACAATTTATAAATAAAATATATTCTCTCGCTTACGTCTGTCTTAATTTAGCAATATTTAAAAAAAGTAATGATTTGTGACACTTATATGATTAAATGCTCACAACTGAGTTTGACACAAAGCACAAAAAATTTTCCTGGTTAAGATTTGAACCCTTGGAGTCTGGCTCTTTTGGATGCAGACAGACATACACCTTAGCCACCAAAATTCAAAGACAATCAGAGCACATTGCTGAAGGGAGCATTTCCATAAAATTCTCATCTACACTTAAAACCCTCAATTACTCAGACTTGCAACAATCAGATTTGTGGGAATTAACAGCTACAGGTTGCTGCCCTTGGGACAGAGGATGAAATTTACCAATACGGATAGGTGGGAGGCAGAGCACTAGTGTGCTGCCCTGGGGCAGCACTGCCAGCAGGCAAAATCCACTAATAGGAGTAAGCTGGAGGAGGAGCTATAGGGTGCTGCCCCAAGAACCATGCTATGGGAACAAATCGCACTCAAGTGTGCTGGTACTAGTTCTCTTTAATGTCTTCATAAGTGACATTGCAGAGGATTGGAAGGGGAAGATCTGCCTCTTTGCAGATGGCACCAAAATATGCAATGGGATGGACACTCCAGGGTGGGTGAACAGGATGAGTCCTGAAAAAACTCAAGGAGTGGTCAAGTGTATGGCAGCTCAGTTTCAATGTGAAAAAAATGTAAAATAATGCCTTTGGGTACAGAAACCCAGGGGCAGAGTATAAAATGGGCAGAGTGTCATTGATGACCACCAAGCAGGACAGAGACCGGGGAGTAATCTTGTCTGATGACTTAAAGGTGACCAGGCAGTGTGACAAGGCAGTGGGGAGGGCCAGTGAGATGCTGGAGTGCATAGGGAGAGGTATCTCCAGCCAAAGGAGGGAAGTGGTGTTACCTCTTTATAGATCGATGGTAAGATCTCACCTAGAATACTGTGTACAGTTCTGGAGGCCACATCACTGGAAGGACATAGACAGAGTGGAAGCAGTCTAATGGAGGGCAATTAAAATAGTAAGGGGTATGCATCAAAAGACCTGAGTAGAGACAAAAGGGACTCAGTAAATACTCCCTTGAATAGAAGAGAGAGGGGCATATTATGGAGACCTTTAAATACCACACAGGGGTAACTAAAGCCCAAGAGAAAGGTAGTTTTCAGAAAAAAGGGTGCTCAAGAACAAGGGGACATGCAGCAAAGATGGCGGGGGCAAATTCAGGAGAGGTGTGAGGAAGTGCTTCTTCATGGAAAGAGTGTTAGATTCTTGGTATGGCCTACCAGCCAAGATGGTGGGGGAGAAAACAGTGGTGGGGTTAAAAATACAGGATAGGCATAAGGGAATCTTAGTGGAAAAGAATGGGGAGGGAGAAAGAACCAGAAATTAAGTAGGGTTTGCAGTGATACTGTGTAGGTAGGGAAAAATGCACAGACTGAGTGGATCAAGCGGCCAACAAATTTTATGTTTCTGTTTCTTTCCACAGGCACTGCACTAGGGTAAAGGAATCAGAGAGCATTGGAGTGGTGCAGTGCAATGGGTGTGGAGCCACAGTTTTTCAGGACACCTTCTGGAGACTGAGGTGCTGCCCCATTTGTACTCATCTCTCTGGGTTGAAGGCAGAGGTTGCTGGACTATGGAATGAACTGGCAAGGGTACAGAGAACCCTCTGCCCCACCCAGGTGCCATCAAGTCTTTTGCTGCTCCCTCAGAGGATGCCTAAACAGAGGCAGAGTGGTTGGAGTGCTGTGAGCTCAGGGGGGAGGCAGGAAGGGTACACACTCCTCAGCCTGTACCACTGCATAGTTCCTTTGCTGTACTGGTAGGATGGAGCAACTAGAAAGAGGCACTTGTAGCAGTGGAAGGGAGGAAGTGGGAGTCCTCTAAAGGGGAACTTCCAAGGATACAGAAAAAGGCCCCCAGCTGTGGAGAGATGGGAGAGGGAGGTGTAGTGTTTCTCTGGTAGTTTGGCTTGGAAGGATGGAGATCAGATCCAGAGGATTGCTAAGGCTGTAGGAAATGGGAGGGAGCTGGATGTCATTGTCCACCTGGGTATAAATGGCCTGGTAAGGGAGTGTGGGGGTAGAGCAGAGAAATTTCAGGGAACTGGTGAGGGGCCTCACTAGGAGAGAGGATAGGACACTCCACACCAGGGCTTTTAACAATTTGTTGAAGTCATGGTGCATAGAGGAGAGCTTTGGCTTCATAGGGGACTGGGGGACCACCTTGGAGGATACGAGTTTCTATAGGAGAGATAGCCTGCATCTTTCCAGGAGGGGGACCAGAGTTCTTAGTGGGAGATTTAAATGCTGCTTGAATGAGCATTTAAACAAGCTGGGTAGGGGGAGGCTGTCAAACCAAGGAGGGCAATGATTGCCCACCAGATGATGAAGCAGCAGGGAGGGAGAGCCCAAGGTGAGTAAGCTCCTCCAGGGAAGGGGTGCAAGAGGATAAGGCAGAGGACAAGGAGGGTATACATTGGGAAAGCAAGAAGAAAGGAGTAAAGTAGACAGGTAACAGAGACGGCAACAAGGGAAGAGGGGGTTCTGGTGGAGATTCAGGGAATAGCACAAGTAGAAGGGAGGAGGTAGGGAAGCAGGCAGGGAGAGAATAGGATGTGTTGAGCCATGTGTGCCAGTGCAAGGAGTCTGGGAAATAAAATTCTGAACCTGGAGATAATCATGGAGGAGACTAGCCTGGATTTGGTGGCCATAAAAGAGTCATAGTGCATTGACAGCCAGGACTGGGACATGGCCATACCGGGCTACTCTCTGTTCAGGAGAGACAGGGAATGGATGAGGGTTAGTACAATATGTGATGGAAGGAATAAAAAGCACAGAAATACAGGGGCACCTGGAGTAAAAAGAAGGTCTGGCGGTGCTCTGGGTCATCCTGGAGACAAGTACTGGGGCAGCTGTTCTCATAGAGGTGGTATACGGTCCTCCAGCACATGGGGGGAAGTTGGATAAGGCACTTGGGTAAGCCACCATCAAGATGGAAAGTAAAAACAAGGTGATGCTAGTTAGGGATTTCAAATGCAAGATGTGGACTGGAGTCTTCCAACTGCAGCTTTGGCAAGGAGCAGGGCCATTCAGTGTCAGTGGCTCAGCAGGTTGCACACTTGCCTCTGAGGCTGGGAGATGAGATGGCTGTGAGTTCTATCCCTACACCAGGCACGTGGGTTAATATCCCAATACTTACACTGCAGTGCAGCATGGGGGGATGTTATATTCCTGCGGTGCCGTCTTTCGGATGAGACATTAAACCGAGGTCCCGTATGCCTGTTCTGGTGGTTGTTCAGGTGGATGTTAAAGATCCCATGACACTTCTTGAAAAGAGTAGGGGAATTTTTTAACTTAAATCTGAACAAAATTATAACAAAAAATACATAAATCGTTAAGACATCATACAAAAATTCAGAACTGAAATAGAAAACACAATTAAGTATTAAGTCATACTATATCCCCAGACAAGGGTTAAACATTTTTTTATATATAGAGTAGGAACAAGTTTTTGAAATCACAACAATTCATATAACTCTGTATGTCTTCACACCTAAACATAAGAAAAGGGTAAATCAAAAAACATAAATAAATCTTGTTCCATACTGGTATTTCACACATAAAAAAACATTTACCCACACACCCCCTTTTCCCCACTATAAGGGAAAAAAAATCTCTCATAATCAATTCATGAACCTACTTTCTACCTACTATTATCCCATTTCCCTTAAAAAAAATTAATTATAACTAATCAGATGAACATTTAACCTTTCCTCCGATCTCAGCATTATTTCTATAATACCAAATACATCCCTTAACGCTACTAGTTTATTTCATCTATAAAAGGAAATAGAATGGAATTTCTCCATAATTAAAATATTGCTAGTTTTAGTATATAAATTTATAATATCAAATATGGTCAGTATTAGACCACCAAAAATTCCATTTATCTCTACCAAAAAGTTTAAATTCTTTCAACTTCAATTTCCTCAAATCCATACAAATCATATAGAACAGTTCTTGGCTAGATATATGCTGCTGTTGTAGAACTAAATGGCAATGTTCAATCCAAATCCAGTAAACAAAATAAGCACAAATCACTCTCAAAGTGCTGTCATGTAATCGTTTCCTCCCTCTTGGAATTATACTAAACAACAGTAATGACGAATCTAGAGGTAAAAAAAATTCATCTTTCCATCTGTTTTTTACAATGTCCCAGAACTGAACGATATAAGGATAAGTATAATATAGGTGATCAATTGTTTCAATTTTAGAAATACAGCCCTCCCTAGGGCAATATCGTTCTGTGAGTGGTTTATGTTTTTGGTTACTTTTCACATTTATTTTTGAATGTATTCCCAGCCAAATTATGTTCCACATATGTTCTGGTAATCTGGTATCACTAATATATTGTGAAATAAAATCCTGGTAAATTTGTGAAAACCCCAAAAATGAGTATTCCAAAAATCGTACCATTAGGATTTCTTCATACAACTGTCATCTAGGCAATTTAATGACTGTTGCATATTCTATACCCCATTTAATAATGTAATCAAAAACCCCTTCCCAGCGCTTCACCAACCTCGGGTTTCATTTATTCTTATGCAAAAAACAGTTCCCTTTCCATTCAGTCAATACCCCCTGAATTACCAGTAAACTCTTTTGCCCCTAACCTAAATCTGTCCCTTTCATAATGGGGAGCAAATTTGAATACAGAAAAACAGTAAAAAAAAAATAATATAGGATTCAACATATTAACACCCCCTGCTTTTATAGCTAAATAGAGAACATTACGCTTAATTGGGTTCAATCTACTTCCCCAAAAACAGGAGAAAAAACAACGCATCAGGGATACTTCAAAATGTTTTGGAATTAAAAATACAACACTAATATATAAAAAAATTGGAACTAAAAAAGTTTTAATTAAATGAATTATTTTTTTTTCCGATAATTTCCATCAATTCCATCTGCTCACTAGATGTTTCCCAATAATAAGCGCTTGTTCCCAATTATAACTTGCCATGTCAAGTCCCCCATAATAAATAGAATCTTGATTTGTGCTTCTGTTACTGGAACACCCTCTAATCCTGTATACCGTCCTCAATTCCTTTTAAATTTAGACATTTCATTTTAGCCATATTAAGACTTGCCCCTGTAATCATGCCTACCCCTTGTAATAGTCTATTTGCCTTCTCATAAGACTGTGTATCCCTCACCAGAAGACAGAGATCATCAGCATAAGCAAGGATTTTACAGTCGTTTAAAAGACCTCCAGCTAATCCATAAATCCTAGGTGATTGTTGTAACAACCTCCGTGTTGGATCTATCATAAATACGTACAACAGAGGGCTAAAGGGGCAATCCTGATGGACCCCTCTCTGTATCTGACATCTGAAACCAGTGTGACCATTATCATATGGCAACACATAAGCCAGCGCATAACGTAATTTTAACCAATTAACATATTGTTCCGGTAGACCATATGCCTTAAACTAAGCCATAAAAATGAATGCAAAACCTTGTCAAAGGCCTTTGCTTGGTCTAGGCTAATCAGAAATGCAGAATTATCCTTCCCCACTGCTCCCTCCACCACTTCTCTAAGGAGAAGTAAAGCATCCTTAATCTTCCTACCTGGCACTGAGCAGTATTGTTGAGGGCTTATCAGTTTCCCCATAACACTAGCCAATCTGTTCCCCAATAATTTGGAAAATAATTTAAAATCAGTGTTAAGCAGCGTAATCAGCTGTCATTATTTATATCTAATAAATCCCCAGTTTTGTAAAGAAAAACCATAAGCCCTTCATACATTGCTTTTGGCAGAAAGGTTTCCTCAAGAAAATAATTGTATAAACCCTAGTAATTCAATGGGAATAACTTCCCACAAAACCTTATAAATTTCACCAGGAAGGCCATCTGAGCCTGGCAAAATTGCATTCTGGAGATTTCGTATCGCCTCTGTCATTTCCAATCCATTAAAAGAGTTTATCGTGTGGCTCACCTCACCCTTATCTAATTTTGGGACTTCTACTGCTATTAATAAATGTTGGGTGAAATCTGACTTTTCTACCGGGGTCCCAAACAAGCTTTCCACATGTTCCTCTAATACCTTCATAATCCACACATTGTCCATAACTAATTGGCCCTGATGAGTCTTTAAACCCACTATATGCCTCTTTTCCCTCCTTGTCTGACTACTGATAAAAGGATTTACTTCTGCTGCCTTTCCTTGAGTACCATATGCCTGCTCTTTCTGTAATGAAAGAAACCTATCATATTGGTAATTACTCATTTCTATTTTTACCTGATGAATTTCATTTCGTAAATCCACCTTTTCCACACATTGCCTGGTTAATAACATCCCCAATTTACTCCTTAAACTTAAATAAATCTCATAAGAGGTTGCTGCTCTAAGTTTCCCATGGTACTGAAAAAACCTCATCATCAATATTTTTATATCTGCCCACCATAAAGAATCATAGTTGAAGCTTTATCTTCAAGTAGAGCCTAAAAAGCTTTCAAAATTTTTGGATCCTCTAATAGCAAAACATTCAGTCTCCAAAACCCTCGACCTGTTTCTCTAGGGAGGGGGAATTGCAATCTGTACACCTATTAAGGTGTGATCAGACGTTTCTATAGGAATATTAAAGGTGTGGGCTACCGGTAGGGATTGTTTAATAAAAAAGAAGTCTACTCTAGAGGATAGACAACCCTTAAAGAAGGTAGAAGCTGCTGAGTGACTTCTATTAATGAATGCAGTTTTGTGTCCTGTAAGAAAAACACGTCAAAATCTAAAGAATGCAAAATACTAAAAGTAGTTTTCTGTTTATACTCAGATTTGATACTGTTCACATTTATACTTGCAACTTTTAACGGCAGGGGCTCAGGAAGGGGGTTTAAATAATTTTGTGCTAGATCTGGTCATTCATTTCTGAGGTTCTATTTCTTTCTTTTTCTGTGGTCCTGAATTTAAAGGAAGCTGAACCGGCTGTGAAGAAGGAAGTTCTTCGTCCTCTAGTGGTGTCTCCAAATCTACCTGGTCTCCCCAAGTTGAAAACACTGAAAACTGGTTTGAGAGTGGCAAGGGGGACTGGGATAGAGCTCATGGACCACTGTTTTCCTGTAAACGGGAAGGGGGTGAAACTATTACTGTATGTATGCTCTTATCTTGTGGAGTATCCTGTAAGGGGTTAGGAGATTCTACTGTAACCTCCCTGTTCTGGTCTTATGAACTATTGAGCAGTGGTGGAGAAGAAGGTTTCCGTATCTCAGAGAACCTTTCCCTCCTATTATGACTTCCTATCCTACTAGTAGTAGAAGCACCTCTCCCTCTCCCTCTACATCTAAGAGGATTAAAGGGTGCTTCATCTGTATCCAGGGACTATCTGTTAACATATCTGGCTTGGGAAAGTATCTGGTCATGTTCCAAAACATCCTCTGCATTTTGTGCAGCCCAGGGACATTTCTGAAAAGCATGATCCTCATCTCCACACAGGTTGCAGACTGGGGGGGGGGGCTGTACATTGCATTGCTGAGTGGCCAAGCATCCCACAATGGAAGCATTTAATACTGTCACAGTCATTATTTAAATGTGCCAAAGATCCACACTTATAGCAGCTTTTTGGCTGATCAGTGTAGAACAGGATGCCTCTATCTCGGCCCCCCAAAAAAGAGCTTGGAAGATGTCTAATCCCTTGTTCTGTCTGCTTTAGTTGAACCCTAAAATGCCAACCCCCCCTCTCCAGAAGCCATTATCATCCATTATGGACATCGGATGATCAAAGATAGTGCAATGCTTCTCTAACCAGAAAATTATGTTTGTTACATCCGCACTTTGTCAATTTTGGGCCTTTTGCTTCCTATCTACCATATTCTGCCCTGCAATGGGCCTCCATCACTGCTTCCTACACATCCCTGCTTCATTTGCATCTTTATGCCTTTTTATGCTATCTTTGGGAAGTTGCCTTTGCATCCAGGTACATACCCCTTTAACCATCGTGTGCACGGCCCAATTACCACTAAACTCACTTCCCAACAATAACCCATTTTCATATCACATGACTAATGGACTTATGCCCATGACTACCAGACTCACACCCCACTGAAAACTGGGCTTCACTTCAAGGGTAATCTCAGGATTCCATATGAATTGCCTTTCATGGCATCATACTACAACCAACCAAGCTCCTCCAGGGGCTCACTATGCTCACTCATCTGGCTGCGTACCATGATCACCAACTCATGTCACTCACTCACTCACATGGCTGCTTATTATAGTGACTGTCCCATGCCTGACCTGCCTATCTGCGTTGTTTCCTCTTAGGGCTACCTTCACTCCTCCAGGAATCAGTTAGGGCCTAGACTGACAGGGTAGCTTGAGGGCCTAGACAGAGAACATATGAACATATTAAAGGTGCCAGCAGAATATGGCCTTGCAGTCTATCCAGTTTGTTCATATTGCAGAGTCCCAAGCAGCAACTCAAGACTCCATCCCCTTCCAAGGATAAGTGGTATTCAGATATCTCCTACTGTGCTGTAATTCATAGGTCTAGCCTGATCTGTTCTGTAGTCAAAGTGGCAGCTTAGTTGTCCTGTAGTATAAGTTCAGGGTGGGGGTGAAGCCCTCTGCATGAATTTCTTTTGTTATATGACACCCTCACCCTTTCGAACCTAGGTGGCATTTGTGTAGCTCGTTTGCTTGGCATTGATTCATTCACTTTACTGAATAATTCATTGCACCTGCTACTGTATGTACATGCATGGTCTCTTTCCAGTCCCTTTTTTAATTGGGACCTTACTCGCTAACCATAAGGCTGAGACCTTCATGCCCTGTGCTCCTTTGGTCATACAACTGCAGCTCTCTGATATCCATCTGGATTTAAGCTTCCTATGGGTTGCATGTTGGACAATCCTACATAGCAGAGTTCTTTCCTTGCAGAAGGCTAATCATCATTATTAAAGGAGCTGGATGATCTTCCTCTAAGGGTGCAGCCTTCATTTCTGGGTCCTTTTAGTCATATGAAATCTTCAAGGATGTTCAGCTCATTAGAAGGATGAACTGAGTTCCTAAATAATTTAAATTATGCTACTTCCCTGTCCCTTTCTCTGTTGTACAAAGTTCAAGCTATTCGAGCTGCCTGGTTTTCCATCATCTTCTTCACATCCAGCTACAGTAGCATGTACAGCTCAATCACTGTGACATAAAGTATTAGTGCATGGCTTGAAGGAATGGTGAACTAAAGCCTTGGATCCCCAGAGGTTTCATCTCCAGGCTCTGTTTCTTCTACTCCATGCTCAATGTCATAAAATTAAATAGTTTGTGTTAGCTAGCTTCTTATGGTTCAGAATTGTGTTTTGAATTGGATTTAAAAATTTTCACCTATGAGGTTTGTGAGGTAGGGTCATAAGAAGACTGTTGAAAATTTGGGGTCAAAATATGAAAAAAATGACAAAGTTATGAACATTTGCTGCAATTTCACTGTGCCCACTAGTAACTTTTGAAATTTTAAATATTTTGACCCCAGATTTTCAGCATAGCCTTCTTATTACCCTACCTCATGTATGTCACAGCTGTCATTTTTTAAATCCTGCCCAAAATGTGTTTTCACACCTATGGCACAGAATGGCATTGCGGTTGCACAGAATTATGTTTTGGATGGGATTTGAAAATTTTCTGTAATGGGTACATGAGGTGGGGTAATAGCTTCCACAGCTACATGCCTGTACACATCTACAGAGGGATGGGAGCGCAGGGTCCAAAGCACCCTGTGCTCCCAAACTAAAATAAGGATACTATTATACTGTCTCAAAAAGTAAGGAAATCAGTTGCAAAACACTTCATTAATGCTCCAGGTAGGGTCAAAGCAACAAAAGTTGGAAAATGAGGCATTAGGGTAAGGGGGAAGAGAGTGCAGTGTGTCCAGCTATGACACAGAGGACACAAAGGCTGTGAGGTATATAGACAGAATGGAGAGAATGCTCATCAGGATGGGGAGGGTGCCACATGTCCTTATACACTTGGATACAAATGACCTAACAAACCAAAGCTAGAGGAAATTAAATCTAACTTCTGTATGCTATGGGGGGGTTGGAGCTGAAGAGGAAGTTAGGCTCACTGAGAAGTTTACAGTTTCTACCAGTATGGAATAGGCAGAAGAGAAGGGAGAGGCAGGAGGGAACTAAAGCATTAAATGCCTTGTTGAAGGGACGGTGTCAGGAAGGGGGCATATATTTCTGGGAGAAAATAATAAATGATGGCACTTATACCACAACAAATATAATTAATTTATTACATGAAGTATAGACATTATGGCCAAACAGCCCTACACCTTTCCCAGAGGGCTGTGCTTGGTCCCACATCACCTGTTTAAATACCCATTTCATTTACTGTAAATATTGATTAACAGTGATCACATACTCAGAGAACAGAATAATAATGAAGTGCAGTTCCATCTAATCATATAGTTATACATAGAAAAAGTGCTTAGATACGTATTCAATTGTAAAAATGACAATTAAAAGCAGAATTTAAAACTTCATGTGGCCATCTTATAGAGCCTACATTGCACATAAAGATGTAGTAAAAAGGTAACACAAGAGGGAGGTGGTGAGTAATAGAGGGAGTACTATGCAGCCAGAGAAGCAGCTGGAAAAGTAGAAAAGAAATAGGGAATAATAAAAAGGTAAGTGGGGGGGGAGAGTCAAACATACAGACAGAAATCCAAGCAATGATAACAATAGGGGGTCTTAATAAACCATGATCAAAGTATCCCTACTTTTTACAGCTATGAATAGTCATAATATTAAACTTTTGCTTATTTTGTAATTGCCAACTGATTAATATGTATATATGCTAGTGTTACTGTATATTTCACACTAAGAACTATGTTCACTTTAAGTTGGGAAACTGAATGTATGTTATCAAGGAAAATGTGCAAAAAAAAAGTGGGGAAGAAATATCTAAAAAGAATTAGCCAGAGAAATAAAATAGAAAAAAAAATAGTAAACAGGTGTTGGAGTAAAACATTAGACCGAACAGGAAAACAAAACATCACTTCGTGCAAACACATCATGTAAATATTAACTTGTGCAGTACTACATACCAAAATTAAAAATGGTGTATTCAGAAATATTGCATTTATGCATGGAAAATTCTACTACATGCAGGAGAAAAAAATATATTATACAATGGCATAAAAGAATCTTGGACTCTAATTGGTCCATCTGGGACTGGTGCCGTGATGTTATCCCAGCACAACATCATGGCTCTAGTCCCAGTACACAGAAGACCACAGGAACGTAACGAGAATCACTCCACACAGCTAACTTCCACCCGCTCTGCAGTCACTTCAATTCTCACTGCGCAACTCTATTCAAAATATGTAACCGCGAGCCATTTACTTGCCGCCGCCACCATCCACAACCACAAACACTGGCTAGAACCCCCCAAAACAGCATGTCACCAAGCAGATAAATGTTTCTTTGTTTTTACCATCATCTGAGGTGGTGATTCTATCCCTTTTGGCTGCAGTGCGAGATTTTCAAATATCATCACACTCTCGGCTTTTCATCACAGTCATTCCCACTACCTCTTTCCTGACTGAAAATGAAAAAAACCCCAGAGTGAAACATATTTTAACAGTCCCAGTGTAGCTGGGGCTGAATCAACAAACACCTTTTTTTTGAATTTACATTGATCGTAATCGCGATCGACATAACAAAAAGGACATGAAATTACTCACTCAGTACTGTTCAAAAAAACACGTTTCTCCCACTCCCCATCAAAAGCATTGGCCACAAACTAGAACACCTGTCCCTGTGAACAGGAAAAATAAACTGTGCGTGTGTATCTGTGTGTATTGGGAGGGATGGAGCTGGCATTTGCACATACACACCCAATCTTTACCAGCAGCACCACCTACTGGCCAAAACAGAACTATTGTTTTCCTTGGTATAGCTCCACATTAAGAAATAAAGTGAAAATCTATCTAAAAATGCTGTTTTATCTTTTTTTTTGGTTTTTCAATATAAGTGAGCCATTGTATAATAGCAATAATGCACTCCAGGGTGTGTGTTGTGCTGGGATAACGTCACTTCTGGGGTGATAAGTCGCACTCGGCCTGCGGCCTCGTGCCTAATCACCCCAGGCTTGATGTTATCCCAGCACAACACATACCCTGTCATGCATTATTGCTTAAATATACACTTTAGGTAGGGCTCCATGTTTCCTGTGATTTTCCAGTTGCAGCAACTGCTGCAAAAACATGATCCTGCTGCAGAAACAAGCCTCTGTCACAGAAACAGCATTTTTTGGTGCAGCAAAAATGGCCATCACCACTGAAACCCCCAATTGAATGGCTAAAATGGCTGTGAGCAAGCTTCAAATGGCATTAGTGTGAGTTGTTGGCAGATCCATTATACAGTATATCCATCCACCCGGGTTGCAGTAGATAGTGGGGCCACACCTTTCCAATCCACTGGCACCCAGCCCTGAAGCTTCATGCCCATTATAGCCTTCTAGAAACACTGAGATAACTTCAGGAAGTGAATTTCATGAGAAAGAATGGTGGTTCTGTTTGCCAATTGCAGAACTGTGGAATGAAAAACTATTTCTGGACCTTTGTCTAATGCAGAATGGTCCAGTTACTCTCTAGCCTCATAGAAAATACTTATAGAGTGGGAGTAAAGAAGACATGGAAGCCAAGCAGTATTGACACAAACGACACCACCGGTATTGAACTGTGCGAGCAGGTGGAAGCAACTAGAGCAGCGTTGCAGCATAAACCATCACCACCAGGCTTCAAGCAATTGGGTGGGAGGGAGCCATTGGAGCAACACTGTTTTGCAACCAGGCAGCACTGGTCTTCAAGCAACTGGGCAGTTAGGGGGAGATATTCTCAGGAGAATAGCTGTGGTAAACCAGCACTGTGCAGATGTGAAGGAGCCATGGGACAAGAAAACAGACTGCAGTAAAAAAATAAAGAACCCTTTAATATCGTAAAAACAAATAATAAAAAAAATATCGTAAAAACAAATAATGTCATAATAATGGGTGATTTTAACATGCCAAACATTAACTGGGATAACTTAAATGGTAAAACTGACATTGAAAAAACCTTCCTCACTGGGATGATAGACATGGGTTTAGACCAACTTATTACAGAATCCACTAGAGGAAATAACATTCTGGATCTACTTCTTACCTCAATTGATATACATATTTCTAACTTATCCCTGCTAGACCCTCTTGGGAACAGCGATCATAAATCCATATTTTTTAGTATACCTCAACATCAACAATATGTAAGAAATACTATATCACTAAAACAGTACGATAGAGCAGATTTCAAACTAATCAATAATCATTTAAATGACATAGATTGGAAAAATACTCTTTCCTCTTTATCAGTTGAACACGCCTGGACCAAGTTCAAAGAAATCATTTTGAATCTAGAATCCAAATATGTACCAACGGAAAACAAATATAATCCAAAAGGATATATTCCCAAGTGGTTAAATAATAACATTAGGAAATTAATTAAACATAAAGAAAGATGTTTTTCTAAACTAAAAAAAAATCCAAACAATAATGAAATCTTAATATTATATAGGGATTCTGTAAAAAAAACTTAAATCAGCAATTCTGAAATCAAAACAAAATCTAGAATTCAGAATAGCACACACTAAAAATGACCAAAAATCACTATATTCTTATTTAAGTAAAAACAAAGGTAATACTAGACAAATAGGACCATTAATAATTAATAATATACCTACAATATCAGATAAAGCTACTGCTGATCATTTAAATAAATATTTTTGTTCTGTTTTCTCAAATATTGACACAGCTCAGACTGTAATATCTAAACAACTGAATAATTACAATTATTTGATAACTGCTAACCAAATTAAATTGGCTTTGAAAACTTTAAACAAAAATGGAAGTCCCGGTCCAGATATGATTAGTCCCAGATTTTTGGTAGAAACAACTGACGCAATACCTACACCATTGGCTATTATTTTCAACAAATCCTTAAATGAATCATCAGTTCCTACTGACTGGTTGACAGCATATGTAACACCAATTTTCAAAAAGGGGAATAGATCAGATGCAGAAAACTACAGACCCATAAGCTTGACTTCTGTGTCATGTAAAATACTAGAAAAAATAATTAAAATCTTAATAGAAGATGAAATACTACTCTTAAACCTTCAAGACACTGTACAATATGGTTTTAAACAAGGACACTCAACAACTACTAACTTAATAGCTTTCTACAATCAAATTCACAATAAACTAGATATAAGAATCCCCATGGATGTTATTCTCCTGGACTTCAGCAAAGCTTTCGATCGTGTATCTCACACAAAATTAATCAACAAATTGATATCATTAGGAATTTCTGTACAACTAACTAATTGGGTGAAGAACTGGCTAACAAATAGAACCCAACAAGTAAGAATTAACGGAGTATTGTCTAATGGGGTGAGGTGACTAGTGGGGTGCCGCAGGGTTCCGTGCTCGGACCTGTCCTGTTCAATGTCTTTATATCCGACATGCAGGTTAGTTCACACACCCACCTATCTAAATTTGCTGACGACACCAAATTAGGAGGAAGAGTTGACACTCCAGATAACATAAATAAACTGTGTACAGATTTACACCTAATTGAAGCATGGGCAACATTAAACGGTATGGAATTTAACAATAATAAATGTACAGTACTTCATTTCGGTAATAATAATCCATACCACACTTATAAACTAAATAATACACTTTTAAAAACAACTAAGTGTGAAAGAGATCTTGGAGTAAACATCAATGATAAATTATCTTCAAGTGACCATTGCAATGTATTAGCAAAAAACTCAAATGGACTACTCAGAAGAATTAACCGCATATTTGTACCAAAACTTGAAAATTGCATTATTCCTCTGTATAGGACCTATGTTAGACCACATTCTGATTATGGGTCACCATTCTGGATCCCATATCTCAAAAAGGACATAGCCACCATTGAAAGCATCCAAAGAACAGCAACTAGGATGATACCTCACTTGGCACACCTACCATATGCTATTAGACTAAATAAATTAAAACTTCACTCATTAGAAACCAGGCGACTAAGGGGAGATCTCCTATTTCTTTATCAAACTTTGAAACAACCTAACATGATGCAACTCTGTGAATTAAATTACACAAAAAGAAAACTAGTTCCCAGATTACACAACAAACAATTAATTGTCCCAAAAGCTAACACTAACAAAAAACTTCACTTCTTTACAACTAGAGTCCCCAGAATATGAAATAAACTACCTAATGATCTTGTTAACACCACTAACTTTGAGCATTTTAAGTTCAAATTAGACTTATGGCTGAACACTATTGGCAAACAATGATCCACAATATTGTGGGGAGATACTCTTGATGGACACCATGCCCCCTTGTATCTCATTCAACCAAGTAATACCAAGTAATTCCCCCATGCCCTACATCCAATCCAAACCATGATGCCAGAATTGCATTGCATTGCCTTGCCCATACATCTGCCAAACTGTCCCAGGCTGCATTTCCTGAGCATTCTTTCTTGGTAACTAGATTTTATTTTGGGGCTCATTTGAGTTGCCAGAGAAATGTGAAGCCCATCCCAGAACTGCCACATAATCACCACAGAATTGCTCATAGCCTGACCGCAGCAAGCATGAGGTCCTGCCACAGAATGTAGGTCCAGTTTGCTGCAGTGAACATGGGGATCTGACTTTAGGTTGCTTAATGCCAAACAGTTCTTTCACTACCAGAATCACAGACTCAGATATAGGGCCCTATTCATTAAAGCACATGTTATATGCATGAAATGTGCATATTATGCCCACATAGCTTCGCAGCCCCAGATAGGTACATGGTGCATGATATTCATGACCATGAGCACCTGCAGGACACTTGTCCATGGCTCGGCCCCCCAGCACATAGCTGCATGTGGGTGGATTGCAGCTGCATTGGAGGGATAGATCACAGGGCGTGGGTGGGCATCCAATGGGATGCCCGGCCTGGGTCACATAATGGATCCCCTGCTGCATGCATGCAGAGGATCCTGGGAAGGCATGGACCCCAAGGATCAGGGTCCAATGGGCAACTGCACACCTGCTGTGAATGCCACAGAGGGTCACAGGACCTCACTGGATGGCATTCTGTTGTGGGCATGCCTACATGCTGTACATATGCGGCACGTAGGCATTCGTGAATAGGGCCCATAGACTGGAACCTGAAATGGCTTGTAATGAATTTCCATATTCAGGCCAGTCAGGCATAAGCTTGGCAATCTGTTTATCCATTTTGTTTCAGACTGAAGCAGGGCTCTCAGTCTGTCTCCTCCTCTTGGCAATTTAGAAATATGTTTGATTGCTCTAAATTTAAAGCAGAAGGTGATGCAGTTGTGGGACTACTTAAAGGTGACAGGAAACAGTTTTTGACACTTTTAGATGCCCTCCTATTGTCCTTTTGTTTTTTATCCAGTATTCTGATATGTTTTTGATATTTCTTTGTTAAACTAATAATTTAATTTTGATGCCTTTATAACTATCCTGAGTCCTTCTCACCTCAGCAGTCGCTGCTGTGTCTTTTCATACTGCCTGAACGTTCTATGACAATAGTGACATTTTTTGAAGCCATTCAGAAGAATAGCACAGAATGGTGTTATTGCTGTCTAGAATGTCTTAGAAGTAAGAAAAGAAACAGCAGTAGCTGGTGAGAAGAGTGGAACTCTATGTATATTGGAGGTCATCCCAAAGCTTTTTTTTTTTTTTATTTATCAAAAATTGGTCAGCGCATACAGTATCACAATACATAACTGGCATGGAAAGGAAGACAAAGGTGCAGTTAATTATTATGTAAAAATAATTTCCTGTCTCCTTTAAGTGATCACTCAGCGCACTGTCACTGTTTCCTTTTGGAACTGCACAGATGTGCTCCAGGATTCTTTCCTTTAGGGACCTTTTTGCCCAGACTACATACACTTTTCCACAACTGCACCACCCACCACAGGTAACATAAGGGCTCTCACATATCATAGATTTGGAGAGGACATATTCTTGATTACTGTATTTTTAAATATCTGTCCCTCAGAGGTAACTTTACACCCATTACAGTCACAACAGGCAAAGAATCCTTTCCTCCCTTACTGGCTATTTTTACAGAGTGTTTTTATCATCTGCTCAGAGTATGGTGTGCTGGAGGCTTAATAAGATCTACATTGGTGTGCCGTCTGTAGTCCCCATCAGCTTTATTAAACTGAATTGAAAAAGACCACTTGCTGAACTGCCTGATGATCGGCTGAAACACTGAACTGTAAAGTACTTTCTATGCTTTCTCTGTGCAATATCTCTGGGACTTGTGTGCACTTTCTCAATAACTGTACCAGTGCTTGCTGTTGAATTAGAAGTTTGCTGCCTGCTTAAACTCATTGTGCCCGAGGCATTTGACTACTATACCACGGTGGAGGGGGCTCAGCAGCGAGCCGATCAAGTGCGGGGTTGCCTGAAGAGTCTGGGAAAACTGTCCCTTTAAATCTAAAAGCTAATTACACAGCAAGAGCATGTGGTATGAGCGTGAGTGGCTCTGCCACTCGGTAAAAATATTTTACAAAAGTTTAAATCTACAAGGTACAGCTAAGGAATTAAATTTATATGAGCTAAACTGGTGTTTAGTAGAAAACTGAAGTAAAAGCAGGCAGGTACTATTTAGGTAATTTAATTGATTTTATATTACTGTTGGAGGGTTAGACCTTTTAAACTGGGTGACAGAATGTTTTTAAGTTGTAAGCATATTAATATTTATTGTTTAGAGATACTTTGTATTTTCAGCCTGTTTGGTGTATTGAATCTGCATTCTTTGGGTGCTGAGGAGGGGGACCAGAAAGATACTTGTTTGTCCTCCCCTGTAGTTAACTATTATCAAGATTCTTGGCCTTATCCCCTGGATTATGGTTGTAAAACAGTTTGACTCTTTAGGGGATGTGAAGCTGTCCACTATTTGCCTTTACATTTACTTCTAGACTTGGTTAGAAAACAGGCACATTTATGTCTAAGAAACTCTTCAAATTTGGATCTATTTCTTTTAAAGCTATGTGACTTTGGGAAGATAGAGCTAAAAGGGAGAATAGTTAAATTAGTTTTCCTGACTTTGTGACTTTTACAGTGTGGGGATATTTATTTATTTAGTTTTTGTTAACCGGTTAAGTGCACTAGCCAGCTAGTGACTATTTTCAGGCACGACCCGGGAGAGTACAAGATAATACATACTGTATGTGTTTTTACATAGACAATACAATAAGCAAGGCAATACAATGTTTAGACAGTTACATACCAATCCAAGCCCTGAGAGTAGATGCAATTTTGGTAAGGGTGTTCTTGTTACACATTCTAATATTAGGAGCCTGGTGCCTAAAACAGATATGTTGAGGGACTTTGCAAATGAAAATCATCCTGATTTTATGATATATACTGAAACATGGTTAAGTGATAAGGTGGTAGATGGGGACATCATGATTAGTGGATACAATGTGTATAGGGCAGATAGGAATAAAAGGGGTGGAGGGGTTTTAATTAATGCTTTGGATAAGTATTTCCTAAATCAAATTAATTTGGGAATAAGTGCAGATATATGTGAGCATTTAGCACTTGAAATTACATTTCCAGTGGGAAAATCAGTATTACTCATAGGGGCCTATCGTCCCCCTAAGAAGGTAAAAAGTAGGATGCAACAGCTTACAGATATGCTCTCTGCCTTTATTGATACTCATGAAATTCTACTTATGGGAGACGTTAATGACAATTGGCTGCATCCAGCTGATACTGGAGTAATGAAAAGTAGAGCACTCTCATTGGGCATGGAACAACTTATAAAAGATCCCACTTATGTTTACATTGAAAATCCAGCTGCATTAACCTTGCTAGACTTAATTTTGACAAGTGCTCCCTTTCACTATTTAAATGCAGGGGTGTTAGAAGATCTAGATATTGACCACAATATTATATCTTGCATTAGAAGTAAACCTTTCTTGCTAAAGCAGCCAAGGCTTATTTCCTATCGAGCTACTAGGAAGTTTGACTATTTTGCCTATACCGAAGATCTAGATCGAATAAACTGGGATCAAATATTTATGATCCCGGAAATTGATCTGGCATGGAATTATTTTCTTACAGAGCTGATGCAGATTATAGATCACCATATGCCAATGAAAATAAGGAAAATAAAACAAACGTCTGCTCCATGGTACTCATCAGCACTGAGGAAGTAAAAAAGGCAAAAGGGTTAGGCTTGGGTAAAGGTGCATAATTCAAACTCACAAAGGGAGTGGCAATATTATAGAAGTCTCAGGAATTCCTATGTAACTGCTGTTAGAGAAAGTAAAAGAACATACTATAATACTAAATTAGAGAACTCTGCTGGGAATGCTAAAACATTTTGGGATATAATTAAAGAGATAAATTGCCACCATAAACAGGGTGACAACTAGAAAATTGATATCCCAGGTTATGTGGGGAAGGGGTCTCTTGCAGATGGATTTAATGACTATTTTGTGAACTTGGGGAAATTCTTTGGTGGTCCTGACCCATGTAATATTAATGATTATTCCCTGCTCCTAATAGATTCACCTGATTTGTTCTCATTTAAAAAGTTGGAGGAATATGAGATTGTTGAGGCCTTGTTGGGTTTAAAGACAATAAAGAGTGGTGGCCCTGATGGAGTAACCACCTATCTATTAAAAATCTCAGCTTTACAGATAGTTGCTCCTCTCACTTATTTGTATAATTGGTCTATTACTTAGGGAGTTATGCCCTCGGATTGGACAATGGCTAGGGTTGTCCCGATCTTTAAGGGAGGGAGTCGAGATCAGTTCAATAATTACCAACCAATTTCACTTCTGTCCCAGGTTTCCAATTTGCTGGAAAGATTTGTGGCTAAACAACTGACTGATTTTTTGAATCAGAATGATTTACAGTATTTGATAAATATTAGTCAGGTTTTCGTAAATCACATCATACAATATCTGCTGTGTAGAGGGTATTGGATGATGTCAACAAAGCTATGGACAAGGGTCATTTGACTGGTGCCATCTTTGTTGACCTCTCCAAGACCTATGACATGGTGGATTATCAAAATCTTCCTTTGAGTTTGAGGGACATTGGGCTATTGGGTGGTGCCCTAAAGTGGTTTACTGCTTATTTAGAGGGAAGGATGCAGTCAACTATTGTTAATAAGGCTGTCTCAATGCATTTGCCAGTAGTCCAAGGGGTCTCTCAAGGATCGGTGCTTGGACCCTTACGCTTTTTGATTTAGCTGAAAGAGCTTGGATGCCATGTGAATAATGGGGCTTACCAATTGTATGTGGATGGTACTATAGTTTACACTTCTGCTTCTTCTATGAATGAGATTCAAGTAAAATCACAGTTAAGTTTCAATAGATCATATGGATATTTGACACAGCAGAAAATTAAAATGAATGTAAGTAAGACAAAATGTATGATATTAGGTTCTATTATGAAATGTAAAACTTGCACTGAATTATCAGTTTTTGATGCTGAGGGGACAAAATTAGATCAAGTGATGACTTATAAGTACTTAAGATACTGGGTGGACTCCTCTGCTACTGGCAAGTTGCATGTTGATGAGTTAGTTAGATTAGTGGGGAAAAGGGTGGGTTTACTTTATCAAAATAAAAATTGTTTGGGTAGATATATGATAAAGAAAATTGTTGTATCACAGATTTTTCCTCTATTTGACTGTGGAGATGTACTTTATGACTATTCTCACTATGGAAAATTACATACATTAGATGTACTCTATAACTGCTTGGCAAGATTGATTTTACAGTGTCCTAGGGATACCCACCACTGCTTGATGTATCAAAAATTAGGATGGATCTCTCTGTTAGAGAGAAGACAACTTCATAAATATATTTTGCCATTTAAAAGTATTACAGCAATGATTCCAGACTATCTGGCTGAAAGGTTAGAATTTAGGGATGTTAGTCCCTCCTTAAGGAATGCGGCATATCAAGAGATGGTAATACCTAGAACAAGAACTAAACATTCTGATTTCTTTTTCAGCCAGCTAGTTCCTAAATTCTGGACTATGATGCCCTTGAAATTTTGTTTGTATAATAGCAAAAGTCCTTTATGAAAAGTTGTTAAAACTTGGTTCTTGGATTCATTTTTAGCTCAAATTAAGGCATGTTGTGGTTAACTGGTTGAAGTAACCTAATTGTTGTATGCAGTTGTATGGTATTTTGTTGTGTTATGTACTGTATCCTTTTTTGTATTATTCGTTGTAATTTATTCTTGTAACTATTTGTTGCTTAATCATGGGTCACCATTTTAAATGAGTTTTACTAAATTGTCTAACCCATTTAATAAAAATGAAAATGAAAAATGATCTGTCAACATAATGCCTTTGGAACTACAAAATTTGCTATATTTTTTCCTCTTCGAAGAGTAGTCCTAGGGTAAGTACCAACCAAGGGTTTTATATCTGGGTCCTTTGTCAGAATAGCCCACCTTTTATTTGTAATTGATTTTGTAGCATAAGATTTTTTTATGGCAATCATTTACAAAGGTGATCTAAACAATTCTGAATTAAAAGGAATTGCACTGTACAGTAGCTAGCAATTATGAAAAAGAGAAGGAGGAGATGCTGTCAGCCAGGACTCAAGTCCATGGTTATTCTGCATTACAAGATCAAAAGAGCAAAAGAAAAAGCTGGGAAAGTTCCCTGGGAAATACTCTTAATTCCAAAGATTAGGAATAAAACAGACAAAAGTTAGATCACCTTTGTGACTGATTTATGCAAAAGATCTTATTTTATTTTATTCTTTTATTTATTCATTACAAATCAGGTTTACAACCTTTAAGTCAGAGACTCATTTACAAAGGCACCTTGTTGCGGTGTGGGGGGATAGACATTAAAACAGTTATTACAGTGCAGATTAAAACAGGATAACATGACAGGTGCAGTAAAAGGAACATTTAACATAGATACACTTAGGTTACATAGTGTAGTAGTTTGTATGTTACTTAGGCTATGTAATGTTACAAAATTGTGAGTTACACTCATGGATATACAGTAGTAGATCCCTCAGAGAAAACAGTGGGTTACATCCCTGTTTGGACCTAGTAGGGAATGAGTGGGTCTGGGGGAGGGAGAGGCTGTCCAGTGGACGTTGTAGAGCCAGGGGGCAAGGTGGGTGGGTACCACAGGTTACAACAGGGGGTTAATTACACCTACAACTGTGGGTATTAAAGATATGGTTCCAAAGTGCTGTTTTGAAGGAGCCAATTTTTAGCAAGTTGGAGATGCAGCTAGGGAGGGAGGGAGGGAGTTAAGCTACATGCTATAGACTGGCAGTTTAGCCTTGAGGTCCGAGTAACGAGCTGTGAATGAGCCAAGTACATCCAGCAGACCTGGGTTTGATTCCTACAACCTCCACTTGCATACTGTGCGACTTTGACTCTGAGCTGTGCAAATCACTTAACCACACCAGTGCTCCCAGGTCACCCCTGAAAACAGGCACTTGTGCCTAGTGGGTCTTACCCAGTTACCAAAGAATAAAAATAAAATTAATTACAAATAAAAGATGGCCTGTTCTGACATGGGACCCTGAACTAAACCCTTGGTTGGTACTTATCTGGGAGGAAAGGATTCTTTGCCTGATGTGACTGTTATGTGTGTAAATTTGCCTCTGAGAGACAGATATTTAAAAATTAAATAATTAGTCAAGAATATATCCTGTCCAACTTCATTTCATGCCCCCATGTTTTTTGATGCTCCTTCTCCTCTGAAACAGACTCTCCTCCTGCGGTACTTATTGATCTCAATCATGTCCTCTCTCTTACTCTCTCTCTTACTCTCCTCTCCTCCAGGAATACAGTACCATGGCTCCAAGGGATGGGAAGTGGATCCTAAGGATTGCTACTGAAGCAGTATGGGACAGAGAACTGGATATCATTGTTTGCCTGTGGACTTATGACCTGGCTGGGGACAGGGCCGGGATAATGTAGAGGGAGTTTAGGGAGCTGGGGAGGGATCTTGACAGGTAGCATGCTCTGTGACTTTTGCTGAGATGCTGCCTGTTTTCAACATGAGGAAGGAGAGGGATGTCCCCAGCAGGACCTTCAACTCATGATTGGGGGAATGGTGCAGAGGGGAAGGGTTCAGCCACATTGGGGACTGGAAGTCCACATGTAGGGATAACGTCCTGTATGGGGAGATGACCTGCATCCATCTGGGAGGGAAACCACAGTCCTCAGTGGATGGTTTAGATGTTACTTTGATGAACATTTAAAGTAGCCAAGGGGGTGGCAGAAGAGATCGGAAAGGCAGAAACTGCCCCCCCCCCGACTGAAGTAGAGAGTAGGGAGAACCTGAGAGGAGTGGAATCCACTGGGGTGCACATTAATACAGGAAGTATCATGGAAGAAATGAGGGGGGATAGGAGCAGGAGCTTCAGAAAGAGTGAGGGAAGGAGGGAAGGCAAAAAGGAAAAAATGAGGTAACAAACAGAGTGGTAACAAAACCTGGAAAGCCATGTGTGCAAATGCTAGAAGTGGCAAATAAGATTCCAGACATAGAGACCATCATGACAGAGGCCAGCCTAGTTATCACAGCCATTACTGAGTCATGGTGCACTGAAAACCATGAGTGGGACATGGCCATACCAGGCTATACTCTGCTCAGGAAAAACAGGGTGGGAAGGAAAGGAGGCGGTGTGGTACTTTATTTGAGGCAGGACATAAAAGCGATGGAGATACAGGGATTATGGGTTAGGGCAGATGTACTATGGGTCACTCTAAATATGGGGAATGGAGCCTGTATTCATACTGGTGTGATCTACAGACTTCCAATAGAGGGGAGGATTTAGATAAGGTACTAATGGAAGCCACTGGCAAGATGGCAGAAAAGGGGGAATTGCTGCTGGTGGGGGACTTCAGTCTGCTGGATGTAGATTGGAGCTCCCAGCTACAGCTTCAGCTGTAATCAGAGAAACCCTGGACTTCCTGCAGGAGTTAACCCTTGGGCAAGTAGGTAGTGAACCCAGTCATGATGGGGCAATACTAGATATGGTATTCACCAACAGGAACAGACTTGCAAATGCCAAGGTGAGGAGTCACTTGGTGACCAGTGATCACCGTACAGTGTGGTTCAATATAAGGATGGCTACAGAATCAAACCACACAAAGGCAAGGATCCTGGACTTCAGAAGGGCAGATTTTAACAAGATGGGATAAATGCCTCAGGGATAACCTGACGGGGGGGGGGGACCTGGGTGGGGTGGAGGAACAGTGGGAGAAACTAAAAAGGGCCATAGTGAAGGCAACAAATCTCTGCCTCAAGCAAGTGAGCAAAAGCAATTTGATCCGTTATGGTTCTCAAAATTTGTGGTGGAAAAGGTAAAAGCTAGGACGGTAGCATTCAGAAGGCACAAGGAGATACAGTGGGAGAAGGAGCGGGACGTGTATCAAGGGAAACAAAGGGAAGCAGGGAGAGCAGTAAGGAGTACGAAGGCACAAACTGAAGAGAGAATACTTATGTCAGTAACAAACGGGGCAAGACATTTTTTAGGTATGTAAGTGAAAAGAGAAAGATGTGGGGTGGGATTATAAGGCTAAAAAGGCAAGGAGGACTATGCAGAGGGGGAACAGAGAATAGCACACATCCTGAACAAATAATTTTGTTCAGTGTTCACAGAAGAAAGAGACAGGGAGGAGTCACAAAAATGTGACAGGAGCATTGTAGGGAGAGAGGTGGACACTAGAGGATGGGCAACAAAAGGTGGTGGTAAACAGAGTTCACTCCAAAGAAAGATGAATGACCAATGGGTTGCCTCAGGGATCAGTCTTGGGACCGGTCCTCTTTAATGTCTTTATAAGTGACATTGCAGAAGGGTAGCACCCATGTAGAGCGCTGATTATTAAGTGCTGCACTTTTGAGCGACTCAATAATAGCGCTCTACAAGGCAGTGAGTGGTGCAATACGTTGCTATATCCTGTATAGCAAGTATAGCAAGGAGCAGTACTCATTACTACAGGATATAGGATCCTTTGTGGCTGATTCCCACTGAGCTGCTTGCATAACGTAGTGGTGTACACCACCGCTTGCAATGCAAGCAGACCCGGATTCAAGTCCGGCTATAGGCAGAATAATTTATTTTTTCATAATCCAATACTTTTCCCCATGGTCTGCCACCCCCTCGGAGTTGATTATTTAAGTTTGGGGGGTGTGGGGGGCATAGCCCCTGCATAAAAAAATTATTTCTGTATGCTCAGGTTTGTTCGCTCTATGTGAGAGGTGGTCTTTCAGACTCGCCTTTACCACATAGAACCTGCAGAGGAGCTGGAAGGGAAGGTCTGCCTCTTTGCAGATGACACTAAAATCTGCAATAGGGTGAACAATCCAGGTGGGGGGGGGGGTTGGAAAGGATGATCAGAGACCTGAAAAAACTAGAGGAGTGGTAAAAGGTATTGCGGCTGGGTTTCAATGCGAAGAAGTGCAAAATGCACTTAGGGCATAGAAACCCAGAGGCAGAATATGAAAATGGGTGGAGTGGTATTGATGACCACCACACAGGAAACAGAATGGGATAATCATATCAGATGACCTAAAGGTTGCCAGACAGTGGAACGAGGCAGTAGAGATGCTGGGGTGCATGGGGTGGGGGGTATCAGTTGCAGACATGTTGCCTCTGCATAGATCGCTGTTAAGACCCCACCTAGAGTACTGTGTCCAGTTCTGGATATGACATCTCTGGAAGGCCATAGACAGAGCAGAGGTGGTCCAGATGAGGGCAACTAAAATGGTACAGGGTCCACATCAAAAGCCCTATGAGGAGAGAGTAAATGACCTCAATATGTACACCCTGGAACAGAGGAATGAGAGGAGGGACATGATAGAGAACTTTACTTCACGAGAGTAAATAAGGTACAGGAGGGAAGTATTTTTCAGAGGAAAAGGTGCTCAAGAAAGAACAAGGGGACATTTATTTATTTAATTAATTTTGGGAACCGGTTAGGCCCACTGAATCCAGTAATGGTCCCTTTTTCAGGGGCAACCCAGAATTAATTACAGATACAGTGAAAATATAACAATTGCAGAGGTACAGAGACAGTATTTTACATAAGCATATGGTAAAGGTACAATGTTTAACCATATGAGACACTTTGCAATGCTTGTTAATACACTTAAGTACATTTGTGAATACAATCACTAACTGTTTATACATGCTATAAAGCTCATGGGTAGATTCAGGAAGAATATGATGAAGTACTTCTCCACAGAAAGAGTGGTGGATTCCTGGAATAGCCTTCCAGTGGAGGTGGTTGGGGAAAAAACACTGGAGGGGTTCAAGAATGCATGGGATATGCATAAGAGAATCTTAGGGGAAAGGAAGGGGGGGGCGGAGATCAAGCAAGATCTGCAGTATTACTGTAGGTAGGGAAAAATGGGGAATCATGCTGGAAAGGAAGGGGGAGGGGAAGGAGCTGTAGATTGAGCACAGTCTGTGGTAATAGTGCAGGTAGGGAGAAATGGGCTGACTTGATGGGTCAAGAGGTCCTTATCTGCCATCAGAGTCTATGTTTCTGTTTCTATATTTGTAGTCAATTTTCAGAGGACAGAGTCCTGAAGGGACTCGAAAATATAGAAGTGGACAAAGCAATGGGGCTAAACAAGGTCCACCCAAGGGTACTGAGGGAGCTCAGGGAGGCACTGGCTGCACCTCTGATGGTCCTATTCAACAGCTCATTGGAAACAGGAATGGTCCTGAAGGACTATAGGAGGGCAGATGTAGTCCCACTTCACAAAAGTGGTGGCAGGGAAGAGGCTGGCAATTGTAGGCCAGTCAGCTTGACTTCATTTTTTGTGTGGAAGTTAATACAATCACTGCTGAAAGAAAGGAATATCTTGAATCCATTGGGTTACAAGACCTGAGGAAGCATGGATTCATGGGGGTGTGGAAGGTCATGTCAAACAAATCTGATGGATTTCTTTGATTGGTTGACCAAAGAACTAGATGTGAGTGTAGCAGTGGATGTAGCTTACCTAGATTTCAGTAATGCATTTAACGCAGTTACACATAAGAGACTAATAAGCAAGCAGCACAGCTTAGGAGTGGATCCAAAGGTGGTAAACTGAGTAAGAAACAGGTTAGGGGATAGGCAGCAGAGGTTGGTGATAAAGAGAATTCACTCCGAGGAAGGGATCGCGACCATTGGGATTTGTCAGAGATCAGTGCTGGCAATGCTCCTCTTTAATGTGTTTATAAGTGTCATTGCAGAGTAGCTGGAAGGAAAGATCTGCCTTTTTTCAGATGACACAAAACTCGGCAATAGAGTGGACACTCCAAAGGGTGTGGAAAGGATAAGCAGTATCCTGAGAAATCTTTAGGAATGGTCATGGGTATGGCAGCTGGGTTTCAATGCAAAAAAGTGCAAAACAATGCACTTGTGGTACAGAAACCCAGGCACAGAGTACAAAATGGAAGGGTGGTACTGATGGCCACCAAGCAGGTAAGAGACCTGGGGGTGATCATATTGGATGATCTAATGGTGACCAGGTAGTGTGACAAGCCAGTTCGGAGGGCTAGTGGGATGCTGGGGTGCTTAGGGAAGGGTATCACCAGCAGAAAGGGGGAGATGTTGTTGCCTCTGTATAGATTGCTAGTAAGATCCACCAAAGGTACTGTATCCAGTTCTGGAGACCACGGGCCACATTTCTAAAGGGTGGTGAAAAACTTGCATCAAGCTCTGCATCAAACCCTTTCATGCGTCATACCCCTTTGCTGAAAAACTACACCTAATTTTCAAAGTGACAGTTTACCTGCTTTGTGGCAGCTTGTGCCAAATCTTGGGCACAAGCTCCATTATAACAGCCCCTGGGATTGACGCAAGCTAGATCAATAAAAGGTGCTCTAGCTTGCCGCAATTAACACACAGGATAGAAAATCCTGTTAGATTTCCACAAACCCAATGCACCATATCTTTGATGCACCCAGAGCTTGCGGCCCTCTCAAGCATTTAAAAAACTGTCCACACATTTCTGGAAGGACATAGAGTGGAGGCAGTCCAGACAAGGGCAACTAAAATAGTGCAGGCTCTGCAACAGAAGTCCTGCTATCAGAATGAAAAGACCTAAATATTTACACCCTGGAAGAGAGGAGGGAGAGGGGGATATGATAGATACCTTTAAATACCTCAAGGAGTAAACATGGTACAGAACTCGAGGAACCAAACACACTGTACTAGAGCACACACACTTCAGCTAAAAGGTGACAGAAATAATACAAAGAAAAGGACTGCATGGTTCACACAACAAATAGTAACATTATGGAATTCTCTTCCGCGTGAGGTGGTGGATAGTAGTACAGTGAATTACTTTAAATCCAAATTAGATGAGCATTGTAAGGATAATAATATTATAGGTTACCATTATTAAGGTTGGGCGAGCAGTCATTGGCTTTTGCCTCACTGTGCTTGTATAATACCTATGTTACCTATGTAGAAAGGGAGCATTTTTCAGAAACAAAAGTGCTCAACAATAATGGGACATGCTATGAAGTTGGAGGGGGTAGATTCAGGGGAGATATAATGAAGTACTTCTTCACAGAGAGTGATGAATTCCTGGAACAGTCTTCCAGTGGAGGTGGTTGAGGTGAAAACCCTGATGGGGTTTAAGAATTCATGGGATAGGCATGACTGCATCTTAGGGGAAAGGAGGGGGGAATGGGCTGGAGATAAGCAAGATCTGTGGTGTTACGGTATGTAGGGAAAATGGTCAGACTAGGTGGGCCAAGCAGTCCTTATCAGCTGGCAAATTCTCTATTTCTGTTTATATGTTGAGCTCCCACAGCCTCTCCTCATACTTTTTTTGTAGAACCCCCACACCACTTTGGTAGCCCTCTTGTGGACAACTTCCACCCTGTCAATGTCCTTGCAGAGGTGCGACCTCCAGAACTGGACATAGTACTCTTAGGTGGGGTCTTATTAGTGAGCAATACAGTGGCAACACCACCTCCCTTCTCCTGCTAGAAATCCCCCTCCCTATGCACCCCACTAGCCTTACCTACTGCCCTGCCACCCTGAGATCATCAGATATGATTACTCCAAGGTTCCTTTCTTGCTTGGTGACTGTAAATACTCCCATCCTATACACAGCCCCTTAGTTTCTAAGCCCCAGGAGCATGACTTTGCACTTTTTGTCATTGAAACCTAGTTACCACACCCTGGAGCACTCCTCTAGTTTCCCCAGATCCCTTTGCATTTTCTACAGCCCCTTCTGGGTGTAGACTCTGTTGCAGATTTTTGTGTCGTACGCAAAGAGACACACCTTCACCTTCAGTTCCTCAGGAATATTAGTTATGAAGCCACTGAAGAGCGCAGATCCCAGTGCTGATCCCTGTGGCATTCTGCTGGACAGTCTCCCACCCCCCGAAAAACTGCCATTTACCACCACCCTCTTATCCTTCAAGCAGTTTGATACCCAGCTTACCACTTTCTTCTCAACCTCCAGGTTGCTAAGTTTCTTTATTAGCCTCCTGTACAGCACAGTGTCAGGCTTTACTGAAGTCCAGTTGGCCACAACCACTGCCCTCCCTGAGCCACCTCCCTAGTCACCCAGTCAAAGAAATCTATAAGATATGTTTGACAAGGCCTCCCCAGCGTAAAATGATGTTGTGGGTAGTCCTGCAGCCCATTTGCCTCTTGGTGCTCCTTCATCATTGATTCCATTAATTTTCCTACCACTGCCTGTGTGAGATCGACTGGTCTGTAGTTGCTAGCCTCCTCCCTGCTGCCGATCTTGTGCACTGGAACCACAGTGGCCTCCTCCAGTCCTCTGTAACTACCCTGATCTGAAAAAGATGTAGAATAGTGTTGAAAGAGGGGTGGGCAGTACCTTGCTCAGTTCTTTCAGAACTCTTGGCTGAATATCACCTGGCCCCATCACCTTGTTTTCCCTTAGGGCTTCCAATCCCCTTTGGACTCTGTCTTCCTAAAATGGACATTTGTCCATTCCTTCCCTCACCCAGTGCCTGCTGATACATGTTGGTTCATCCATGTCCCGCATGGTGAAGGCAGAGTAGAGCTACTCGTTTAAGAAAACACCGAATCAACTGGGTAATGGTTATCTTCCATAGGCCCCCTCGAAGGTGCAAACTAATATGAATATTTTTTTAAAATCACAGGGGGTAATTGCTTGACACAGCAAAAAAATCCACTTCTAAAGCAGCTTTCACTTCTTATTTTCTTTATTCAGTTTCAACCCATACGTTTCGCTCCTCAGATCTTGTTCACGGAGCATTTTTCATGATACAGTTTCTGTCTGTTTAAAATAGAAATTACCATATTTTAATGTTACCACTTAGATTCCACATGTATTTAATATGTTAATATTCATTTCGGAATGAGAATGTACAGTTGCTTGGCAACAATTTTGGAGAAATCCGAAGGTACACGCAGTGATACGTCACTTTGGCGGGAAAAACGAACAAGCTCAAAAGGAAGCCGCACCTCTTAAGAGCAAAAGGTAGCATGAAAACGCCATTACCAAAGCAAGCAGCACGCTAAGTAAATCATTTTATGTTGACAAAAGGATTTATATACTGTGAGCAACAGACAGCATTTTGAGGTAATTCAATTAAGAAATGGGTTTTTTCAAAGTAAAAATCTGAGTAATAAAAGTAAAGTCTAATGTAAGATGTTTTGAAAATATCTAGACACTGAACAAACTCGCGGAGAGAATTGGAGAGTTAAATTATCGCTGAAAGTTAAAGATAGTGATGAATTGGGACAAAAAGTGATAGCGCATTGCTTGCTGAGGTAAGCAATAATAAATGAAGTGATTGGCATTAGCCTTGAAAGCATATTCAGTAAATGGTAGTAATAAAGTGTGTGTATACAATTTTGAAGGAAATTTAAGGGTGAATTTGATTAAATGTATGACAGCATTTGTTTTAACATAGTATTTCGTTATATGAAAGGGGAAAGATGTTTGGAAAAAGGATAAAGCTCTAAACAAGAGATTGTGGACTGCTATGGGGAAAACAAGTTTAATACTGAAATAAATGTTTTTTTCTGCTGAGTATTTGGAACAAGAGGCTATGTGCAAATGATGGTTGTTTGATGTTACATGTTTAATAGGAGCTGATATATATAGCCAGATGGAAACTGTTTGTTGGAAAGAGTAACAAACAACTGAATGTAAATGGTAATTTGAACACAATATTCCGAAATTAATATTAACATATTAAATATATGTGGAATCTAAGTGGTAACATTAAATATGTAATTTCTATTTTAAACAGACGGAAACTGTATCATGAAAAATTCCCCGTGAACAAGCTCTGAGGAGAGAAACGTAGGGGTTGGAACTGAATAAAGAAAATAAGAAGTGAAAGCTGCTTTAGAAGTGGATTTTTTGCTGTGTCAAGCAATTACCCCCTGTGATTTAAAAAAAAATATTCATACTACTCACTTAAGAATCCAGCTTTCCTTGATCTTCTTCTGCACAGTCTCCCCCCTCCACCGATCCTCGCTATCCAACCCCATTTTGTGACCTCCTAGGTAATCCTCTCCTCAGTGTATGCCTCAGTTGTCCTCAACATCCTTCCTGTCTCCCTTTCTTTATCCAGATCTACCTCCCTGTCACCCTCTGTCTAAGTCTCCTTTGGCTTCCTAAAATCTGTTTTTTTCTCTCTTACCACATTAGCCATCTCATTTGCAAACTATAGTGGCCTTTTCCTCCTCCTGGTCCTGTTTACTTCCTTCATACAGCTTGCCATTGTTTTAGTTATTCCCTCCTTGCTCTTTTTCCATTTGGTCTCCGCTACCTGGCCATCCCCCTTCATGGTATTTACTGAGGATGTCTTCCATTTCTTTAAAATCTTCCCTTCTGAAGTCCAGGACTCTTTCCCTAGTGTGTTTTTTCTCTTGCCCAGTCCGTATGCCAAACCACACCATATGGTGATTGCTTGTCTCTAGGGGACTACCCACTGTGATGTCTACAATGCTGTCCCTGCTTGTAAGTACCAGGTCCAGCACTGTCTCACCTCTAGTGGGTTCCATAGCCAGCTGCCTGAGAAATGCCCCCTGTAGGGAGTCGAGGATGGCCATGCTTCTTCTTGTAGCTGTGGACAGAATACTCCAGCCTACATCTGACAGATTAATGTCCCCCATAATCAGTACCTCCCTTTCCTTACCATTCTGCCAATGATCACCCTCAAAACCTTGTCTAACTCCTCCCCCTGTGTTGGTGATCTATACACCCCCCCGTGTGGATAAAGATCCAGAATCTTGTCTCTAAGCCAACCCAAAGACTCTCCAGCCCTTAATACAGCACCAGTTCCTAATATGCACAAGCCATAATGCAGGATGCTTGCTAAATATTCAAAAGCTTTTTTATTAATAAAAACAGATGACTAGCAGCCTGTATGTTTTGGAGCTACCTCCTTCCTCTCCAGCCCTTCTTTATCCCCCTGGTGACCCTGTACCTCCACGGCCTTTATACATTCCCTCATATATAAACAACCCCCTTTTACTCCCTGCCCTGTCCTTCCGGAACATAGTGCAACCTGGAATGGCCACATCCCAGCTGTGGTTTTTGGTACACCATGTAAGCAATAATACCATCCAGGGTGGGCGGTATTGTGCTATACCAGACCGCCCAGGGGCGTAATGAGGCCCGATGCCGCAGGCGGAGGGCCTTATAGCCCCTGGATGGTCCGGTACAGTACAATACCACCCACTGTGGAGGGTATTATTGCACTTAGAAAATGGGTACTAAAATAAAAATAAAAAGTTTAATAAAAAATGTTAATAAAAATAGTTTAAATTAAGTTTTGTAATAAAATAGTTCCTCCACCTGCATTAAAATTATGTTTAGTTGTGACTCTGGAGGTGATTGCTATGGTTACACACACACACACACACACACACACACACACACACGCACACACGGTTAAAACACTTTATTTTTTCATTCACTGTCTTAATTTTATTTTATGGTGCTGTAGCTTCTGAGATTGAACTGGAAAGGTTGCAGGTAGGGGTGGCACTATGGGGCTACAGAGAAACTTAAGGGAACTGAGAGGTGATGTGTGGCAGCAAAAAAACCAGAAGGTACATTTCTCTGCTTGCTGTGGTTTGTCACCCCCTCCATTTTTTTTTGGGTGCTGACATGGGGACCGTCAAGCTGAGGAGCAGTGGCAGAGGAAGAGAAAGACCACTAACTCTGGCTTCACTACTATGTGTGAGAGGAGCGGTAGTTTCTTCATTTTCCATACTGCAGATGGACATCCAATCTGCGGTATGAAAACAAGAAAGTACTGTTCTCACTCATAATGTGACCTAGAATAACCCGTCTCTCTCTCTCTCTCTCTCTCTCTCTCTCTCTCTTTCTTTCTCTCTCAGCTGATTCAGGTATTTTCAGCAAAGAAGGCAATCGGAGTTACTTGTATTTAATTTCTTCATTGTTTTAATGTGTGAGTATGACTGTTTACATTTCTTTTGCGATCAGCAATGGGGAGTGGATCAGAGGCGGAGAATGACTGAGCAAGAAATTTGTCTGCAGTAGCGCTGAGCACACGGCATGCTAACGCTGTTAGAAGGCTGCGAGTGCAAGGAGACAGAAGGATAGCGCTGCCAGTCATGAAAGAATATGAAAAGTGATTTCTGTTAAGACTGTTTTTTTTAAAGCTGGTAAAAAAAGCTTGTTTTTTTTGTTGCTGGCATCATTAGGGATTGAAATGATGGGAGACTTGCGGCGAAGCAGACTCAGAGCTCAGCAGTGTGGTGAAAGGTGATGGGGCTGATATTTACATTTGTTTGTTTGACAGCCAAGTTTAAAAGTGAGGGCAAGCCGTGGAAACAAGTTACAGTCCCAAATTTGTACCATCTGTGTGCCAAATGCCCTGATAAGGAGGTGTGGAGTGGGGGTTATGTCTCAGCGAGAGAACAACATGGTGCCAATTTCAAACTGAACATTCTGTTTGCCCAGGAATTTGGAATGTAATCAGGCAGCAGAGATGGGGACTCATTATTTCCCGGTCTCTGTTGCCTGATACCGGACCGACTGTTTGGTAACCTGAGCCAATCAGTGTCCAGGATTTCTCCAACCCATTTTCTAAGGCTCTTTTATGGCCACCAGATCCAGGTCTGCCTCTGCAATGATTGACTCAAGATAAGGAATTTTATTTCCTAGACTCCTTGCATTGGCTCCTTTTGTTCCTTCATCCCCCTACTCTACCCTCCCTTCCTTATCCCATCCTTCTCCTTTCCTATTTCCTAAACAACTAGATCAGCAAACCATGTGAAACAATGGTGGAGACCAAGCTAGACTTCGGAGCCAGTGGGCCTCTGGGAACAATGATTAGAATCTGACAGTTCCAGGGTACTCCTTGTACAGGAGGGATAGTGCAAGGGTAAAGGTGGGGGAAGGGTAGCCCTTTACATAGATAGATATTTTATTTATAAAAGTGCCCATTTCCAGGGACTCTGGGTGCTGTACAATAAAAACAAATAACAATATAGTAATACAAAATAATGAACAGCTATGTACTTAGCAGTTCAACTGGGAGCAGATTTAAAATTCATCTATCTTTCATTAAAACAGATTGCTAGACAGTCAATAAAAGCTTGCTGGAACAGATAAGTTTTTAAACCCTTTTTAAAGGCTTCTACCAAGGGAGCCTCCCTCAAATAAACAGGAAGTGAGTTCCACAGGGTAGGAGCGGCCACTAAGAACACTCTGTCCCCTAATGCCGCAGTCTTACCCTGGGAACTCTAAGGAGGCCTCCCCCGGCAGAATGGCGTGCCCGGGGTGGATGGTAGGGGACAAGAAGATATTGCAGATAGACAGGTCCCCAGTCATGCAGGGTCTTGTAGCTCAAAAGCCATACCTTGAAGACAATCCTCCACCTGACCAGCAGCCAGTGCAGTCTGCGGAGAACTGGGGTGATATGTTCACACCTTCTCACACCGGTTAATAACCTTGTTGCCACATTCTGCACCAGCTACATCCTTTGGAGGTTGCCTCCAGATAACCCTAGGTACAGGGCATTGCAATTGTCCAGCCTGGAAGTGACGAACACATGCACCAGCGTGGTCAGGTCCTCAGATGGGATCAGGCTCAGATTCAGGCAATATTCCTCAGGTAGTAGAATCCACTGTTGACCATGGCCGACACCTGAGTATCAAGCATCAGGTCGTCATCCAGGATCATGCCCAAATCCTTCACCTGTCTAGATGGGGCAAGGGGAACAAGACCAACATTAGGCGAGGGGGGAGACCCCACACCCCCTCTTCCACCCCAATGACCTGGATCCACCACCAGCACCTCTGTCTTGTCTGGATTAAGCTTAAGCCAGTTTTGAGTCATCCAAGACTGGATCTCCTCAAGACAGGTGTTAAATACAGAGGCCAACACCTGGGTATTTGGTGCACAGGACAAGTACAGCTGAGTATCATCTGCATAGCAGTGAAAACCCAGCCTGTACTGCCTGATAATGTACCCCAATGGCAGCATGTACGCCGTGAGCAACAAGGGCAACAAGACAGATCTCTGTGGAGCCCCACAGCACAGAGACTTTGGGTTAGATGAGGCTAACCCCATCATCACCCTTTGCACTCTGCCTGTCAGGTATGACCTGAACCAGTTGATGACATTACTGGACAGACAACACCAGAACTGCAGGTGGTCAAGCAGCATGTCATGGTCCATGGTGTCAAATGCTACAGAGAGGTCCAGGAGGATCAAGATGGTACGGTCTCTCCTGTCCCTCACCATCAGGAGATCATGAAGTACCCTCACCAGGGCAGTCTCCATACTATGCCCCGCACAGAACCCAGACTGGAAAGGCTCATAGGTGGATGAAGAGGCACAATGTTTCTCAAGCTGCATGGCCACCATCTTCTCAATAACCTTCCCTAAGAATGGGAGGTTCGAGACTGGCTCGTAGTTGCTGAAGCAGTCCGGGCCCATGGAGAGTTTCTTCAAAAGGGGTCTAACCAAGGCCTCTTTCACGGCTAATGGGAAGACCCCACTCTTCAAGGAACTCCAGGCAACCTCAGCAACCACAGGTCCAATTATGTCCAGACATCCAACCAAAAGTCGGGTCAGACTGGGTCTAGATCACATTGTGTTGGCCGTAGCTTTGAGACTATCTCAATCATCTCCTCCACCCCAACCAGTTCAAACTCATCCCAGACAGGAGGAGTGCTTCAGCACAACTCAGGCTGGGCTCTGCATCCCTTTCAGGGGCACTCGAGGAGTCCTCATCCCTGATAGAGGACACATTGTTGGCAAAGAACACAGCCAGCTCCTCGCACCTAATGCTAGAACCCACTCCCCCTACATGGAGACAGGCAGGATGTAAAAACTCATCTACCATGTGGAAGAGCTGACCCAGCCTGTTCTTCACCACAGCAATCTACCAAGACAAATAATTGGCCTTCTTACGGGTGATTGCCCCCTGATAGTCAACATAATGCGACTTCAGGGCCAATTTGTCCTCCAGCAGGTCAGATCTCCTCCAGCGCCTCTCTAACCTCCACCCCTTAGACTTTAAACCCTGGAGATCATCATCAAATCAAGGAGGTCTACGGCGAGTAGTCAAGGGGTAGACACAAATGGGTGTGATGGAATCAAAGTCCGCAGTGACAGCACCATTATAGGCTGTCATTGCTTCCTCCATTCCAACCACACAAGCTGCCCCAACACGTGATAGGTCCAACACCACCGATAGTCCCCTAGAGGAAACTCCTCTTAATGGGCTGTACTGGATCATCTCCATAGGAGCAGGACCCTCTGGGGGGGCAGCCTCTGAACATGAATCCCACAGTGCTATGATTTGACCAAATCACCGGATCTACTCTGAGGTCATTTACATCCAATCCTAAAGAAAAGACCAAATCCAGAGTGTGGCCACCCGAATGCATTGCTGTTGTTATATTCTGCAGTAGGCTCAGGGTCCCCATGCTCCCAAGGAGATCATTCCCAAAACTCGAGACCCCGCCATTGACCCAGGCATTGAAGTCCCCCAGGATCAACCACCTGGGAGACTCCAACACCAGGCCGGTGATGAGTTCTTCAATCTCCCATAAAAAGTCGTCATATACACCAGGGGGACGATAGAGCACAAGGACCCTGAAACCCACACTCACGCTCCCTCAAGCGGCCACACACTAAAAAGATTGTGTATGACCTACAGGTAGCACCGTGAGGTTCAGGGCAGATTTAAAACAAATGGCCACCCTCCCACCCCTGCGATCCTCCCTCGGGTTGTGTATCACAGAGTACCCAGCCGGTACTGCCACCTCCAACATGGTGGCGGTATTTTCATCCAATCAGATCGCCATGATGCAAGACAGGTCAACTGAGAATATCATGTCTGCCATTAAAGCAGTCTTGTTCCTCATTGACCTGGCACTGCATAACACAACCTGAGTAGGATGAGGTGGGGTAGCTGGACTGACCAACTGCCTATCGTGGAGCCCTTGGGCATGGGAACTAAGCATAGCAACTCTCTCTCAAGTTCCCATTTTGCCACAGGGCATACGAACATATGAAATTTGCCAGCAGATAAAGGCCTAGAGGTCTATCAAGTCTGCTCGAATGTGCAGCTAGCATCTCCTTGGCCTCAACACCCGAATCCCAGACACCCCAGTAGCTGCTCAGGTCCCATCACCCCAAGCCCCCCCAAGCTATTCCTAAGGCTCTACACCTCCGCTAGGCCTCAGCCAGGAGTGTTGGAAGCTCGAAGGGATGGAGGTCATGGAGGTAATCCCCCGAGTAGCTATGCCTTAAGGGCCTCAATCACAGACACATCCTTACAGCTAAAATCCACTACTCAAACAAAATATGCCACGGATACCAGATCCCCCAACCAATACAAATTCTAACTGCCAAATTAAACACAATCTCCAACCTTCAATTCCCATTCACCACAAAAATTTTAACCTTTGACTCCCACCCACCACAAAAACAATTTTATCTCACTCAATCACACACCTTCCACACACTCCCAAACACACACGCCTCACTCATCCACTACCTACATTATACAGATTATTACAGTACAACAGAAAAATAAATAAATTCTCTGAGCAAGACAGAGAACAATTTGCAGGACTAAGTTTTATCCTGCACTATCCAGAGCCTGTCAAAATAATGTACCAAAACTTGTCCACTGTTTGTCCAAGTTCTATCTGGTAATACCAGAGTTTTTCTGACCAAGAAGTACTAGGAAGTTCTCACCTCCACAACCCAAAATGACAGGTATTAAGAGGCTCTCACCCTGTCATGCCCCTGCTGTTTATACATTTTACTGCATTTAAACGAATAAATGCAGTACATCAGGGAGGGAATAGAGTAGTGGAAAATTGGGGAAAGATCACGGGGCAATTCTAGAGGCACTCAACTCTTGTTCAATAAAGGTCACAAAAAAAAAACAAGCACAAAAGGCCGATCTGGTTCTCAAAGGAAGCAGGCAGGCTGGGAGGGATAAAAAAGGGCCTTCGTAAAATATGAGGGGAATAAAGCAGGAAGAATGGGAAGAATATAAGACCAGGCTTAAAGAGGCAAATGTGGCAGCCAGCACAAAGGCAGATGTGGAGCTATGGATTGCCAAGGGTGTGAAGGGAGGGGGAAAGAATTCTTTAGCTTTATTTGGGAGGAAAGGAAATCGGGGGAAGGATTATAAGGCTTGCTTGGAGGTAGGAGGATAGTAAATCCTCATGGTAGAAGACAATAAGCAGAACTGAATGTCCTAAACAACTGCTTCTAATCAGTATTCACAATTGAGGATGATGGACCTCTATAGGAGAGAAGGATCAAGACAGCAACACAAGGAGTGCAAGAAATGGGGATGGTAGTGAACGTGGCTAAACAGGTGAAAATAGAGCTGGAGGCCTTCAGGATGGACAAAGCAATGGGTCCAGGTGGCCTGCACCATAGAGTACATAGGGAACTGACTGTTGAACTGGTGAAACCCTTGACCCAGCTGTTGGATGACTCATTGGAGTCTGGAGTAGTACCATATGATTGGAGGTCAGGGGAGGTTGTTCCACTCCACAGGAGGGGGGAGCTATTTACCAGGAACAGAGAAGCTAGGATACAGTGATTGGAGGTTAATGGGGGGGGATTTAAAAAAGATGTGAGGATGTATTATTTTATGAAAAGAGTGGTTGCACCATGAAATGGTCTGCCGGTAGAAGCTCAAATAAACTAAGGGTATAGTAGTTACTCAGCAGGACGAGAAAGGTGGAAACACGGAGAACAAAAGAGGGAATAGGGTAAGCGTAGACCCAATGGAGGCGGCATGTCCCAGGGTATTATAGGATAATATGGGCAGACTAGATGGACAATTGGTCTTTTTCTGCCATCATTGTCTGTGTTTCTATGGGAGGGTGGCGACCAGGATGTCCTGGGCAACTACAGGCCAGTCAGTCTTACCTCCATTGCAGGTTAGGTGATGGACGCTATAGTTATGGAAAGTCTGATAGCCTACTTAGAAGACAACAGTCTGCAGGACGGCAGTCAGCACAGGTTTGCATCAGAGAGGTTGTGCCAGACAAACCTGATGCTGTTTTTAGACTGGGTCACTAGGTCAATAGATAGAGGGCGGCTGGTAGATTTGCTGTACTTTGACTTCAGCAAAGTTTTCCATTTGGTGCAACACAGGAGGCTGCTGAAGAAACTGGGGACTTAAGAGTAGAGAGGGGTTTAGTCAGGTGGGTGGGGAAATGGCTAGGGGGAGGCAACAGTGGGTGGCAGTAAACAAGACCAAATTGTACAATGGCAAGAAAGAATGTTGGCCAGTCTGGGACTGGACCTGTGATGTTATCCCAGTACAACATCATGGATCTAGTCCCAGCACACAAAAGACTGCATCAAATGTTAACAAAAAACAAAAAAACAGAATCACTCCACGATGCGATTGACTGCCCCACTACCCTCCTTGCTGAGACCACGATCAGCTTCACTACCTGGTCTGCCCCTACACTGACAACACTGTGTTGTAGGGAAGACCGAGTTAAAATCTGTTGCTAAGTTACCTGAGAAAAGGAACACTACATTGTGATCCCTCTCATTTCAGACCACAGTAAGCCAGTGATTTGAACTCCACCAAAGCCACCTTCCTAGTACCCAGGGCAAGGACCTCTTAATGCCAAAGATCCTTTCATCATAAAGCCCCGGCCTGGTTTAACTCCCTTCCTGAGGGAATCACAAAGATCCCCGAGATTGGCCGGTTCAAAATAGCCCTCCGTAAACACATTATTGATAGCCGGTGCTGTAAATGCCTGTAGTGGAACATAACCCTGTCTTGAATAGCCCCCTAAGTCCTCACTGGGTTCCATGGACGACTGGGCAATGGTACAACTGAACAACTGTAACAACTGTGTTTATATAATGATGCGTGTAACTCAACGTATGTATGTATCTCACCTGTATGTAACCTCTGTCTAAAACCGCACTTAATTGTTGTCCCCCCCCCCCCGAGATGAGGTACCTTTGTAAACGAGTCTCTGACTCAAAGGTTGTAAAACTGATTATTTCAATAAATAAATAAAATAAATAAATAGTGACCACGCCGTTCTTGTCATAACGCTCACTGGGTCCTCAAATATATTTCTTTTTTTTTTTTTTAAACCCCAAACTAACCTTCCTGTCTGAAACACTGTGACCCCTCTCACCTCACACTTGACACCAGACTGAGTGAGTGAATGAGCAGATTGAGCGAGTGAATTAGCAAGTGCATCGTTCACTGCACAGCTGTTTTCATAGTGTTCGCTTGGTCATCTTCAAGTACATTTCTTGCTTATTTTTAAAAGATGTCCAGTAAAATAAAATGAAGCTACAGACAGCCCCCTCTCTCTCCCGGTCTGCTCGAGGTCCAGAATTTAGTGTCACCCAATGTCACTGCACGTCTGCACTGCCTATTCCACTGATAACTTAATAGAAGGAAAAAAAACACAGAACAGCAACGTCTTTACAACACGCTGACACCATCTCTACACTGTCTCTCTGAGTAGCAGGAGCAGGGAAACAGCAAAAGGACAAGGGGCACAGGGGTCAAAAAGACAGAACCACAAAGATAGACATTAAAAGGAGTACAGAGAAACCATGTAGGGGGCAGCGCCACCTCCTGCACAAGACAGGAACTGTGGACATTTTTTTCAATAAGTATACCTGCCCAAACCAAAAAAAAATGAAATAAATTTATATTTTAAACAGGTTTTCCCATTTTTTTCTTCTTAAAACAAAATGAATCATTGTATAATAACAATAATGCACTCCAGGGTGTGTATTGTGCTGGGATTACGTCACTTCTGGGGTGATTAGTTGCACTCGGCCTGCGGCCTCATGCCTAATTACCCCAGGCGTGATGGTATCCCAACACAACACACACCCTGTCATGCATTATTGCTTAATTGGGGGACAATGGGCTCATGAGTGAGGGTCTGCAAGGATCAGTCCTGAGACCTGTCCTGTTCTACATGTTCACTGACATGGACGATGGTATTTAGGGCAAGATGCTTCTCTTTCCTGATGACACAAAGCTATGCTGCAGGGTAGACAGTTAGGAAGGTGTGAGGGACCTCAAAAAGACCTACAGAAACTGGAAAGGTGGTCAGATACCTAGTAGCTGAGATTCAGTGAGAAACAGTGCCAGCTAATGCAGTTAGGGAAAAGGATCCCACCCATGGAGTATTGTATGGGAAAGGTAAAGTTGGACATTACATCAGAGGAGAGGGATCTGTATGTTATCATCAGTGACTCCTTCATCAAACTAGCCAGTGCAATAAGGCTTACAATAAAGTATTGAGGATAGTGGGGTGTATCAAGAGGGGTTTTGATAACAGGTAAAGCAAAGTGACAGTGCCTCTAGGTAGATCTCTGGTGAGGCCTCACCTGGAATAATGTGCCCAGTTCTGGAGCCCTTACCTGGGAAAGGACATAGGCAGGCTGCAGTCACTACAGAGAAGAGTAACCAAAATAACCCATGGCCAGCAAGGCAGATCCTATGAAGTGGCCCTAAACATTTACTTGCTGGAGGCTAGATGGGAGATGGAGGACATTTTATATAAGTCTCAGAGGGGTCTAAACAGGGTGAATAGAGATGACCTATTTATTAGAAATAGGGACACAGTCACAATGGGGCATGATTGAAGGTTAATGCTGAGTAAATTCAAGAAGGATTTGAGGAAGTTCTATTTCAGCGAGAGGGTGGTGGAGATGTGAAACTGACTGCCAGCGGAAGTGATGGGGGAAGGTACCCTAAATGGGTTCAATCACAACTAGGACAGAGCAAGGAAGACTCATAGTCCCAGGGTGGGAACCAAGGGGAGAGGGTTGTTGGGGGAGGCAAGGGGGAACCTCCCAGAATACCAGGTCAGCAGGTGAAGTAGTAAAATATAGGCAGACTTAATGGGCCGTTGGTCTCTTTCTGCCAACAGATTCTATTTTCATGTATGATTTTTTTTTTTTATCATTATAGCCAATATACCCTAATGAATCGATCAATGTCATGAAATGTTGGTATCAAAATTACTGTGGCAGATATTCAATAAAATAATTTGTCAGGGTGCTTGAAGGATGCCCATTTATAGTTTTTTCTCTGTAAATATTTTGGACAGACTTCTCTCCATTGTAGTTTTTTTCTTTGTTAATTGAATACAATCCAGTCACTAAGGACTTCACACTTCTGTTTCATAGTATCATCACCCTCTAGGAGAAAAAGTATATCCTATGCCTGACCCTGCATTTATCACTTCTGAGCTTCAGGGTGTGTCCCCATGCTTTGCTGCAGGACATCAGAGCAAATGTTTCCGGCTGTTTGATCTTGTCAGTACCCTTCAATATGCAAAATATTGAGATCATGTCCCCTCTCAGCCTTCTTTCCTCCAGGGTGAACATATTAAGGATCTCCACCCTCTCCTCTTAGTGTTTGTCACCGGACCGTTGATCATTTTGGTGGCCCTGCATTGCATCTTCTTGACTGCCTCATGCCCTTTTTGGTTTGAGGAGACCAGACCTGCTCACAATACTCCAGGTGGAGCCTGACTGAGGCCTTGTGAAGTGTCAGGATTACTTCCCCTGCTCTACTGGTCACCACCCTTTTAATGCACTTCAGCATTCTGCTGGTCTTCCTGACAGCGTCCACAGTTTGCTTGTCCTTCTTTAGCCCCTTGTCTATTATGACCACTAAGACCTTTTCCTCCTTGACTGCAGCAAGAGTCTCCTAGGTCTTATCTCTCTTTCCTCCCTCCCCCCACAAGTAGCACCATGCTTCTGGCTGCATTGAATCAGAGGTTCCAGGAGTCAGACCAATCAGCCAGCATATTTAGGTCCTCCTTAGATTGTCCCCATCATCAATGGAGTCCACAGTCCTGACCAGCTTAGTGTCATCCATGAACTGAAGCAGTTTTCTGGAGACCCCAACATCCAGAATTTTGTTGAAGATGTTGAAGAGCAGTGGCCCCAACACAGATCCCTGCTGGATGTTGCTACTGAGCACTCCTCTCCAACTGGAGTAGTGCTGATCCACCACCACCCTCTGTTTCCTGCCCCTAAGCCAGTTTGCAATCCACATTGTGTATGTCTCATGCGTACCACACAGGTCTATATTGCCCTGAAACTTGTCATGCGCCACAGTAACAAAGACCTTGCTGAAGTCCAGATAGACTATGTCCATGACCCTGCCAATACCCACCTCTTTAGTTAATCCCTTGAAGAGGGTGACCAGGTTTGTTTGGCATGATCTGTCCTTCGCAGAGTCATGCTGAGGGGAGGCAAGAACTTGAACTCAACTAAGACAGTATAGCATAGTGGTTAAGGGCACTGAGCTGCAAATCTGGAGACCTGGGTTTGAATCCCATCAGCCCCCACTTGCATACTGTGTGACCCTGAGCAAGTCACTTAACTTCCTTGTGCTCCTAGGTCACACCTAGAAACAATCACCCGCTTAATGTGCCTTTCCTGGTTAAACAATTTCCCCTTTCCCTTTTCTTTCAAGTTCTCTGTTATTCTGCCTCGAAAATGGTTTCTAGGGCCCAATACATATGTCAGACTGACTGACCTGTAGTTGCCCAGGTCTGAGTCTGCCCCTTCTTAAAGATGGGTATCACACTAACCACTTTCAGGTCCTCTGGCACTACACCTGTCTGGACAGACACTTGAAAGATTATTGCAAATGGCACCACCAAATGTTCCATTAGCTCCACTGTGATCCAACTGGGGCGTATCCTGTCTACCCCTTGGGACTTACCTAGCTTGATTTTTGTCAGGTAGTCAGCTACCAGAGCAACCATGATGTGCAGTGGCTGCATTGTGTCTACTCCTGATGTTGTGGGCCCTCCCAATGAGTCCCCCCCACCTGGGACCATTTGGTTCACTGTTAAGCATCCCATTTAAGTACTAGAAGAAGACGACCTTGGTGTTGTATATGGCTCCTGCTGCTACCCTGGCTTTCAGCCTTTTTTGGCTGTCTAAAATGTAGTTTTAAAGTCCCTCAATGCTGCTTTCTACTCCTATCTGGCCTTGACACAACCCATCTCTTTCCAGCAGTCACAGACCCTCTTTTGTTTAGAATCAGTTGCCTTAGTCACTAGTCTGTATTGATCAAGGGAAGCCACTTCCTGGTCCTTTTTGCTGAATGTAGAATTGCAGCTGATTCAAGCACCTTCTTCAACAGACACCATATGCGCTCTACTTTGCCAGCCTCAAGTGGCCACTCCAGACCCTTGGACACCAGGTCCTTCATTATGGCAAAGTCTGCATTTCTAACATTTTTTGTTTTTGGCGGTTGAGTTCTGGCTGCTAGTATCTCTTGTAATGAGAAAGGAAGTGAACAGGTTATGGTCACTGGCTTACAGGCCTTAAAGGGCTTCATACTACTTTTGGGAGGTAAGATGGCAGCTGCGCTGGGCTTTCGATCATGTGGGAGGACATAATGTTTGCCAGATCTTGTTTTCAGCTTGAATTGTATTAAGAAGAATCCTGTTTCACTAACTGTTGCCAAATAGTTTGTTATTTTACTGTTTACGGTGCAGTTCTGTTTACAGTTGCATCTATTGTTTACTATCATTTTCAGCAGTAGTTAGTTGATAGGCCTAGGTCAGGAGTGCTAGCAAGGGATTAAAGTAAATAGTGCTAGGAGTTAGCTTTTTTGTTTTTAGTTAGGGATTGTGAGTCCTGTGAGTCCTGCTTACTTTGGAACAACTCATGGTGCATTGCTTGGTCGTAGAACTATTTGTTTTACTCACTTGGCGGTGAATGCACTTGGAGGTCATCTGGCCAAATTTTCATCTTTCATCTTTGATCTGGAGATTGGCTGCTTGTTTTCTGCAAAAGGCTACTAGACAGGAGGCAACCTGAAGCAGAGATGGGAGGTATGGGTGCAGATCTCCCCAGAGTCTATAAGACTACTCAGACATGATTGTTTGTCATGCTGGTAGAGAAGGAGGTTTCATCAGAACCCTTTCTGGCTTGGTTCCAGCCTGGACATGATTGCATTTTATTCACACCAGCAGAGCAGGGTGGTCCCCAGAGCCATTTTGTTTGCCTTGAACCTGGATTTAATTGTTTCTATATTAAACAGTTGGGATCTCAGGCACTCTGTTTTCTGGAGCCAGGTTTGTTTAGGACCACCGATTGTCCGTGGTGAATCTAGTTCCTGTTGGTTGTGAGAGACCCTTTGGGGACTAGAAAAATGTTGTCTTACCATCTGTGTTATTATATTATTTATATGACTTTCCTGTTTGCTGGAGTCTGTTTTCCAGCCGACTGGGGTGACAGCATCCTTGGCTATAATTCATAACCATTATCTGCTCACTGCATTGTCGCTTTGTTTGAAGGGGTGAGAGCTCTACAAGCATTTTTGGTAAAAGGTTGAAATTTACTCAGATTAAAACCATAGGGCCCATTTTTAAAAAGCCTTTAAATCGCCTCAAGGGACTTGTGGCAGGGCGTTTGATTAAGTGGTGACTTTCATCAAGCAATGCGGCAGTTCCCATTTTGCAAAAAACTCAGCCACAACTCTCTGGTGCAAGTCCCTTGCACTGAATGCAGAATTTAGTCCAGCTCCCCCAGGTCTACATTTGCACCATGGGGAGAACCATTTACAGGGCTTGTGCCAAAGCTTTGGTAAGCACACTAGTCAAGTGCCTGTTTTCAGGTGCGACCCGGGAGGTTGCAAGATACAGGCAAAACAATACATAGCCGTAGCAGGATACAGAGACCTGGTGTGGTTGGTGTGTGTTGGACTGGTTGTGTTGATTGTGAGTTTTGATGGTTGGATATAGTTATTTGGATAGTTGTGTGTGTGTGTGTGTGTGTGTGTGTGTGTGTGTGTCTGTGTCTGTGTGTGTTTATTATTTTATACTTATTCTTAGAATCATTGGAGTGCTGTAAGTTTTCTTACTGAGTATGTGTAGAGGCTTTCATTTACAAAGGCACACCTATTCCACTGACCACCTGCGATTGCTTCACCCTTCCATTGGGGTCCATTGGTTCTCCCAGCAGAGGTAATAAGCTGCTACTGGGAACTAGGAATCTTATATAGAAGGAGCACATGCTGCAGTGGCGGTCCTGGGTATGGTGATGGGGGTAGTGTTGGGGTGGTTCAGACCAGGAAATACCAGGGAGGAGATGGAATCAGGACAGAGGACTGTCACATCTGGTTCCCCTTCCCAGGGCTCTACCAAATTTCATTGGGCAGCAAGTAGTCCATTCAGCCTGCGCTGCTCATCCACTTCAGGCCATTTTTTGTAATGTGAGTTCACTGAGGAATAAAACTGTGGCAATGGAGAATTTCATTGCCGATTCCCCAGCTGACCTCATTTGCATCATGGATACCTGTTTGGGTGATGATGCTGGGCCTGTGCTATGGGCATCTGTCCTTTCCAGGTATTCCATGGTGCATTGCCCGAGGAGGGAACTCAGGGGATGCGGGGTGGCCATCGGTTTTAAATCCACCCTGGGACTCACTGCACTTCCAGTCAGAACATTTGGATCATTTGAATGTGTAATGGCCAGATGTGTCTCAGGTGCAATGGCAGGATCATTCTCATCTACAGGCCCCTGGGCATTGGGAATGTTTTCCTGCCAGATCTGGTGAATTTCATCACTTGCCAGGTATTGGATGCCTCCAGATTATTGCTACTGGGGACTTCAATGCCTGGGTCAGTGATGAATCCTCCCAGTTTGGGCAGGAGCTCCTCCAGTTGATGGCTTCATTGGGATTGACACAGGCAGTTACCTCTGAGACACATAAACATGTTCACACACTGGATCTGATCCTTCCGCTCAGACCTGACATAACTGCAGTCAAGGTTGATCCGGTCGGTTGGTCAGATCGTCGAGTAGTTGAATTCCAGTGTGGGGTCCCATATTCTATTACCCACTCTGTGGAGACTATCCAGTGTTGTCCTAAACAGAAGTTGGAGCCTCACAAACTCCGGGATGCACTGGACATTTCGAGTATGCTGCTAGCTTGTGCGCAAGGTCCAGAGACGGTCGTAGATCACTATAATATGGCACTCACTGCTGTCTTGTACTCTGTTACACCTTTCCACATTTGCTTTTTGACCTCCCATCATGGATCACCATGGTATTGTGCTGATCTGCAATGGATGAAGACTAAGGGGCAAAGGTTGGAGCATTTCTGGAGAAGATCTGGATCTCTGGAGGACAGATTGGTGTTGAGACTTCACTATGCTGAATATCAATGAGCAATCAACCTGAAAAAGACATAATTTTTGTTGCTATCAATTGCTGCAGTGAAAAATCACTCAGCTCAGTTCTTTTGAGCTGTTGACAGATGGTTAAATTCCCCCCATCTGCAGTCCTTGGGAGCCATTTCTGCAAAAAGGTACTGTATGAAGAGTTTGTGCATTTTTTTCGCTGACAAATTGTCTGCCATTGGGTCCAGTATTTGTTAGAGTGGCCTGGCTTGGACTGAGGGGTAGTCAGACCTATGATGGATCTGATCTGTCAGCCTGGGATGAATTTTGATTAATGTATGGGGCTGAGGCCCTCCAAGTTGTCACCAGTTTGTGACCACTGACAGTGAACTGGACCCGGGTCCAACGTGGCTGATTATTCGCTGTGCTGAGTTTCTAGGCCCAGTCTCCGCAGAGATCATAAATAGGTCCTTGAAGGAGGGTGTCTTTCCTTTGGTCTTGAAAAGGGCTGTGGTGTGTCTCCTTCTAAAAAAAAAACATCTCTGGACCCTCATGTTCTTGCAAACTATAGGCCAGTCTCTAACCTTCCCTTCTTAGGGAAGGTTATTGAGAAGAGTGAGTGGTTGAGCAACTGATAGACCGCTTAGGTGTCCTTCTATCTTTGAACCTCTCCAATCTTGTTTTTGGCATTGGCACAGCACTAGGACAGCCCTGGTCAGTGTGACACATGATCTCCTTCTGGCGAGGGACCGAGGACAATGTACTATTTTGGTGCTGTTGGACCTTTCATCTGCATTTGACATAGTGGATCATTGTGTGTTGATGGATCACCTATAGAATTATGTGGGCATTAAAGGCACAGTCCAGCACTGGTTTGGTTCATATTTGACTGGGAGGACACAGCAGGTGGTTCTGGGGAAATTTACCTCAAAGCCATCTGTGTTGTCGTGTTGTGTTCCTCGGGGTTTGATTCTTGCTCCATTTTATTCTCTGTGTATATGCTGCCAATAGGAGAGATCATAAGGTGATACAGCATGGGTTTTCACTGCTATGCTGATGATACCCAGTTGTGCCTGTGTTGTGCCCCGATGATACATTTGCATCTTCTGTGCTAAGCCATTGCTTGGTTGAGATAAATGACTGGATGGCCTCTAACTGGTCATGTCTCAACCTGGGCAAAACAGAGGTCATGGTTATAGAACTTGGTTGCTGGGGCTTCTCTGTTGCTGGGGATGTTGCCCTCCCTGCTCTGGGTGGCCAACCCCTCACAGCAGTTAGTGTTGCTAGAGATCTGGGGTCATACTGGATGACAGACTGACATTTGAATAGCTAGTGTCATCTTTTCTCCAGTCTGGCTTCTTCCACTTCTGGAACATTGCTAGGATCTAGCCATACATAATTTTGGATGACCTAGCAATGATTATCCATGCTTTTGTCACCACAAGGTTGGATTACTGTAATGCTCTATACCTAGGACCATCTGGAGGTTTGATGCATCGACTGCAGCTTGAGCAGAATGCCACAGCCTGAATGTTGGTGGGTTCCTCCTCACAGAGGAACCACATTACTCTGGTTTTTCATGTCCTGCATTGGCTGCCTTTGCATTTGTGCATCACCTTCATTGTATGTATATTTATTGTTTTACTGTATAATGGAGACTATTTGTTTTATGAATGATTGTTAAGGTGCCTTGAGCTCTGGAAGGGAGCCTGATACAATTAAAATGTTACTTATTTTCTTATTTCAAGATCAGGTTGCTGACATACAAGGTCCTACGTGGTCTGGGATCAGGCTACTTAAAAGATCTCTTGGTTCCCTACCAACCACTCCGCCCTATCTGCTCAGCTGAAGCTGGGTTACTGATGGTCCTCATGTCAAGGCTCAGGTCATCAAGTGATAGAGCCTTTGGTGTGGTAGCCCCTATTATCTGGACTTCATTCCCTTATTATATTCATGCAGCCAGCATGCTGGAGGCCTTCAAAGCCTCATTAAAAACTTTTCTTTTTGATCAAGCTTTTAATTTTACATGATTTGTTCTTAGTATTGCCTTGCTATATCTTCTTATTCTTGTTTTGGTTTTCATTTTTTGTAAAGCCTTTGCTGGATTGAGCTCTATATAAATAAAATTTGACCTGCCTTGCCTACAACCAGTTCCTTGACTTTTACGCTGGAGATGTCATCATCCCCACTGCTGATAGCAAGGTGAAGGGTGGCCTCAAACCTAGTACCCCCTTTGACATGCTGCTCTAGAAACGATCCTCGAAGGTGGGCAGAAATTCTGCCTCCTCACTGTTGTTAGCGCTCTCTTTAGACAACAGCCTATGCTCTGGAGGAAGATTAAAGTACCCCAGCATCGCCACTGCACCTGATTTGGCCACCCTCATAATTTCCCTAACCAGATGGTCATTATGCACATCTATGCTGTTTGGGAGCCTGTAGTACAACCCAGGATGAATCTTCTACCACCCTCCTTTTACCTAACTCAACCCAGATGGATTCTTTGACATTGTTTTCCTCTTGATGCCTTCATTCAGTGTTGGGTAAGTTACTTTTTCTATTACTTTCTATTTCTTTTAGAAACTTGATCTAGGAAGCTCTGTGCAGTCACTAGCAAGGATGGAGAAGTACTAGAAAAAGTAATACACCTGACAGTTACAGTTACTTATTTATTTTTATAAAAAAAAATACAAAAATAATAAATAACAGATGACATTTATTTGAAAGTAATACATTAGTTACTAGTTACTTTCAAATAAATATAATCAGTTACAGATACATATTACTTTTGTATAAAAAAACATAAGCAATTGTAATTGTAAGGTGTATTACTTTTTCCAATACTTCTCCATCCATGCTAGTGACTGCACAGAGCCTTCTGGAACAAGTTTCCAAAAGTAATAGAAAGTATTATAAAAAGTAACTTACCCAACACTGCCTTCATTGTTCTTAACAGTGACTCCCACCCTTACAAATAAAGCAACACATTGTCTTTAACAGTGACACCTACTCTTACAAATAAAGCCACCCACCCTCCCCATCCCACTGGGCATATCCACCTTCAAGTAAATCTGTAACTCTATCCTGGTGTCTCAGACGTTTACCCCCACCATAACTTCTTACAGGACACTAAATCCTAGCCTGCGAAGTGTATAAGGCCTTCAAACTCACCCATTTCACGGGGTGCACTCCTCATGTTGATCTGCATTCTAATAATGATAGCTGCCCCTCCATGCTTCTTGTACCCCTCAGTTAATTTATCTGCTGTCCTTCCCTCTATGATCTCTGGTGTCTACCTACTGCATAAGGCATTTGGGTGTTTTAAAGAGTGACTACAGGCTGATCCAGACTGTTTTTCTGCCACTGGTGAGATTGTGGTTCATGTGCACGTCTCAGAATCTCACACTGGAGTGTGTTGGGGGGGGCACTTAAGGTGCTTATTCTCTGGGAAGAAGGGGAATCTGTGCTGCCCATACCAGACAGTTCTGGAGTGGTACTAGAGTTGCATGAAAAGGTAATCACTTATTTCCTTCTTGTCTTGAGGGAAAGATTCAGCTGCAGCAAACCTGTTTGTCAGAGTCAAGGGAAATGAGAGAGAAGGGGAGATATAATATTAAATTTGACCCCACCTAAAATTAGAAAATACTTTAATATCTTAGGAAATGGGAGGGATAATATTAAATTTCATTACCCTCCCTCCCAAAAAATTAATAAATTCTTTACTAAAATTTCTGTTATAGTAATGTTTGGATGCAGACAAAGGCAATGTTAAAAAAAAAAGAAAATTCACATTTGGGCCTTAAGTACTTGTGAATCACATTCATATTTCTGCTTAGAAAATAGGGATAAAAGTCTATCAGTCTGATTGGCTAAAACATGTACTCTAACTACAAACAGAGCCCACTTAAAAAAAAGGCCCCAGTGCCACAGAGACCATTAGCCAAAGAAATCCATGAGCTGCTCATGAAATGTTTATTTTGACTTAGCCACCATGTTTTTCCCTCACTTCATGGCCAAAAGCAAAATGCCAGCTTTAATGATAACAAATTCTCATCTTAAACTGCTCAGAAACAGATGCTAAAGACAATTTTTACAACCAACAAATGCACACACATACAAACACATCCTATTCTCACTGCTTTTTTGTTCAACTTGCGAACAGCTGTGCCAGTGCCATTACAACTCCTGTCACTCTGACCGTGCAACTATTGCTCCAGATTGGGCTCTTAGTCCCATAACACATTCAGCACGCTACCAACGTCTCTGGGTCCCGATCGAAACCAGAATTACAGAAAAGAAATGTATTAATGTCCTTGCCTCCTTTCATGCTGACTGCACTATTCCTGACATGCTTACCAGTTGTCAGCTGTTATCATCTGATCGCACTCACACTCAACCTGATCATCCCGATCTTGCTCACAGTATAACGACCATCAAATAAAAAACAAAAACATAAAAACAAAACAAAACTACTATAACTCTGAAATGGGAATCTTTTTCTTATTGTACAAATACTAGCTATCTAATGGAGGAGGGAGGGAGAGGGACAACAAGCCAAAAACAATGAGGCTGTCAAAACATCAGCACCCTCAACTGGCAATTCTACCAGTAGAGGACTCATTACAAGAAACTCTATTGAAATGATTTTCCAACTTTTTTAAACTTTTACAATTTTATTTACTTAAAAGATATGCTATATATGCCCATTTTCTAAGCACAATAATAAGCTCCAGAGTGGGTGGAAAGGGCTATACCCACCCTACTAGGGGCTATAAGGGCCTCTGCCTATGGTACCAGGCCTCATTGTGTTCCTTGGGTGGGCGAGTGGGTACAGCCCAATACTGCCCACCCTGTTGGGTATTATTGCTTGCTTACAAACTTGATTGCATGTGTTATATTAGACTTAGGATTAGGTTCTGAGGGAAAGGTATGCCTCCTTGAAGACGACACTAAGATCTGCAACAGGGTCAACACTCCGGGGGAGGGGTTGGGGTTAGATAAAATGAGAAAGAACCTAAACATGCTTGAGGAGTGGTTGAGAGTGTGGCAGCTAACATTCAATGCAAAGAAGTGCAAAATCATGCATTTGGGGCACAAAAATCAAAGGGAGGAGAACAAGATCAGGAAGAGGTACTGATGGCCACCAATCAAGAAAGGGACCAGGGGGGCAATCATATCTGATGACCTAAAGATAACCAAACAATGTGATAAGGCAGTGGGGTGAGACAGTGGAAAGCTAGGATGTATAGGGAGAGGTATCACCAGCAGAAAAAAGGAGGTGGTTATGCCACTATACAGATCATTAGTGAGACCTCATCTGGAGTGCTGTGTCCAGTTCTGGAGGCCACATCTCCAGAAGGACATAGACAAAATAGAGGCAGTCCAGAGAAGTGCAACAAAAATGGTGCAAGGACTGCACTAAAAGTCTTATGAAGAAAGAATAGAGGACCTCAATATGTATTACTTGGAGGAGAGGAGAGAGAGGGGGGTAATAAGACAGAGACATTCAAGTACCTCAGGGGTATAAACAAGATACATGAGGGTAACATCTTTCAGAAAAAAAGGTGTACAAAAGCAAGGGGGTGTGATATGAGGCTAGAGGGGGGTAGGCTCAGGGACAATGGGAGGAAGTACTTTTTACATAAAAAGAATAGTGGATGCTTGGAACAGCCTCCCTGTGGAGGTGGTGGGGGCAAAAATGGTAGGGAAATTCAAGAATGCATGGGATAGACATAAGAGTACTCTTGTAATAGAAAAGAGAGGGCAAGCCGCAAATCAGCTAGGTTCTGTGGTATTTCATTAGGTAAGGAAAAGGGGCAGACTAGGTGGGCCACACAGTCTTTATTTTCCATCACCTTTTATGTTTCTGTGTTTCTTTGTTACACAGCAGATGTGTATTACAGTAATACAGTATAAGCATGGTCAGTTTTTCTATAGAGAAAGAGCGACATTCAAATTCTGTAATAACCATCGATGTGTAAGCCCCCTTTGGGAGCTTACTATCCTAGGGTCCTTTAATTGGGGGCTGACCAGCATTGGGGTCTGCCTGCTGGTGGGTGGAGCTGGGGCTGGCAGTCCTCCTTATAAGGGGGTGGTTTGGTGAGTTTGAGAAGAGGAAGGCCCGGGAGAAGAGGTAGGGATCCCAGGCTAAAAGCATGACAAATTTGGCAGCAGGGCCATGGTTCAGGGCCGGGTGGGATCGGTTGCCATCCCAGTCCAGCCCCTGTTTCATCTTCAGGCTGATTGGGTGTAGTAGAAAGGTCGGATGAGGGTCCGTTTCTGTCTGCCATGAAGAGGATCCCTGGTTGGAGGACAAGGGAGCTGGGGCCTGGAGTCGCAGGGTGCTGCCTACCTTGTGATCTCCTGCAATGGGGTAGGCTTCAGGGAGGAGTCCTTTGTTGCTGCTGGCTGCTACAGGTCGGGTGCAGTGCGGGGTGAGAGGCAGCATTGTGGGAGCAGTGGTGTCAGCCTGCCCCGGGGACCCTGTCTAGCCTGTATCCAGTGGCCCTGTGCAATAGAAGGTGAAGCGGCCTTGCAGGCTTATTTCCAGGCCTCCGGGCCAGCAGAGGGGATAAGGTGTGGGCACCGCGAGCCGTGGGGTCACCATTTCCCAGGAAATGAAGTGGGAGTGGGATAGCCAGGCCTGGTGGAAAAAGCAAGAGTGACCAGGTGCACCTCGCACATTTGTAAGCCATGCTGGGACCACAGAGTGTTGCCAGAAGGGATGCTTTAAAGTGATTCAGGGACCATGTTGCAACTTCCATCAGAAGAGGGAGTCGTGGCTCCCCAGAAATGTATTTAAAGAAATTGTGCCATGAAGATCTGTCTGGTTTGCACAGAAGTTGTACCCACTGTGTTTTTTTTTTTTTCAATTCAAATTTTATTAAAGTTTCCAATACAGAGAATGAATCAAGACAGTATATAACATTACCCCATATATCGGATACAAGATGCAGAATGATTCGCTCTCCCCTACCCCCTCACCAACCCAGTCCCTCACCCTAACAACCCAGCGCTTCTACACCTTTAACACTGTACCTGTGAATATAGCCTAATAGTGCTTAAACTTGAAGTGCATAGAGAGTTTGCAGTGGGCCCCAAATCCTATCAAACTTCTTAAGTTTGTTATATAGACTGACAATAGCCCTTTCAGTTCTGAGATTTGCAAGTAACTCCTGAAGCCATTCAAGGTATGTTGGTACCTCCGTATCCTTCCAGTGTCTTAACACCACCTTTTTAACAGACATCGACATCAAAGCTATGTGATATCCCCAAGAAGGCATATTTCGGGGTGAACAAGTCTGAGAGCCCCAACAGAGGATCAACACACTGTTTAATCACAGTCCAGAGTGGGACGACTTTGGAACAGCTCCAGAAAATATGGAGAAGATCTCCTTCCTGAGACTGACATCTTGTGCAAAGGGGAGAGGATACAAGACCAAGCCTAGCAAGTTTCTGTGGAGAATAATAAATATTGTGCAAGATTTTGAATTATATTAATCTGAGTCTATCCTGCTTGAGAAACTTATGGCAACTTTGCCACAAGAGAGACCAATCCAGATCTCTGCCCTGAAAGAGAGAGGCCCAAAAGGAGACAGGAGCATAATTGTCAGGGTAGGCCCAGGTAAAGAAAGCACTGTATGTTTTAGATACGGCATGAGGCAGACCCGCCAGCTCCATTAAGGTAACCTGAAAACTGATATAAGGAGCTGGGGGAGGGGGTCGAACCCATTACCTTAACCAGGAGATGACGGAGCTGGAAAATCTTGAAGATACTTGTACGAGGTATCGTAAACGTACACATAATATCGGCTGAAGAATACTATTGACTATTGGGTGACACAAACTCCTCTAGACGGCAGTTTCCTATCTGAGGAAGCCAGGTGGCTGGGAGAGACTTACCTTCTAATAAAAAATTGGGACCACCCATTACGGGTTGAAATAAGTCCTTGAGATTCTTATGTCTCAGAAATGCACACAACTGAGTATGAACCTTGATTGAAACAGCTACAGGGGAACTACGTAGAGACTCTGATAGGGAACTAACCTTGGTATATAACAGCGCAGTGGGGGAAAAAACGTGTTTTTTAATGGCAGCAGACTCGACAGCTAACCAAGTCGGAATATATGTAGCAGCCATGAACAGTTGATCCACGGTCAGCCATCTGAGATGTTTATTGACCTGACTGGCCAAGTAATATAGCCCGATATGGGGAAGTCTTAAACCTCCTTTGGCCTTCGGGGCTGCTAATTTATGGAATGCCATCCTGGCCTTCTTATCGTCCCATATAAAAGTAGAGATCATACCGTGCACTTTTTTAACCCAGGACAGGGGAAGTCATATATTTAACATGTTGAGGGGGTAGAACAGACGAGGGAATATGTTCATTTTGATTAAATTTATTCTGCCCCATAGAGAGGGAAGTAGGGTCCACCTACGAAGGTCAAGATCTATTTTGTGTACCAGTGCATCGATATTTAATTGTCTGAGCCGCTTTGTGTCCCTTGTTAAAAGAAGCCCCAGGTATTTAATATAGTCGGACTTCCAGGTGAGTCCAAACACAATAATATCCTGTTTGCAAACCCTATGGTTAAGAGGAAAAACCATAGTCTTTCCTACATTAAGTTTATAGTTTGAGACCTTACTAAAATCCTCTATTAGCTTTAGGATAGCGGGAATAGATGTGAGTGGGTGTGTTACCTGCAGCAGAAGATCATCTGCATAGGCCTCCACTTTAACCGTCTGCTCCCCTATAGAGATACCCGATGTGCCCTGGGCACCAGATAACCCTCTGATAAGCGGCTCTAAATGAATGTTGAAGAGAAGGGGAGATAAGTGACACCCCTGTCTGGTCCCTACATGCAATTTGAAGGGGCTAGAAATAACCCCATTACATGAAATTCTGGCAGAGGGAAACTTGTATAAAGAACTAACCCAATTCTGGAATTCCGTGGGAAAACTGAAAACTTCCATCGTAACAAATAGATAATCCCAATGGACTCTGTCAAACGCCTTCTCGGCATCCAGCGAGATCAAGACCATTGGATGAGGAGCATCCTTGGATGTCAGGAAGATGTGAGACAGAGCCCTCAGATGGTCAACCGATGATCTCCCTTTCATAAAACCAACCTGATCTGCCCTGATTAGAAAGTGAAGTACTGCCTCCACATGGTCGACTAGTAATTTTGCCAGAATTTTAATGTCATGGTTAAGTAGGGAGATCGGCCTATAACTTGAAGCCTGATCCGACGGTCTGTCTGGTTTGGGCAACAAGACTATCAGCACCTCAAAAAGGGAGGGATCAGACACCTGACCAGAGAGAATAGCCTGGAAAAGTGGCAGCAAAATGGGAATCAGTTATTTAGAGAAAGCCTTATAAAAATTGGAAGTAAACCCATCAGGACCCGGAGATTTATCGGATGGGAGAGATTTGATTACTCTTTCAATCTCGCCCTCAGAGATGGGAGAATCCAGAATTTTTTACTGGAATTGTGTAAGAGTTGGCAACTGTAAATCACTCAGATATTCATAAAGTCTTTCCTTAGATGGGGAATTGGCCATAGGACCATATAAATCCTGGAAATACTTTGTAAACTCCTTCGCAATCTCCGAAGGCGAGACCTTAAGGGAATTGTCATTAGGAGAATGGATAGCAGGAATGAGTCTGGCGGATTCCTGTTGCTTAAGATGCAGCGCTAGCATTCTGTCCGCCTTCTCACCCTGATCGGTATATGACGCTTTTGTTTTCAAAATTGCAAATTCGGCTTGTTCCATTAGCATTGCTAGGTAGGCTTCTCTCAATTGCGTTAAGTCTTGTTTGAATGTCTCGGAAGAAGATGGAGAAAGAGCAGTCTCCATACTCCTAATTTGAGATAGAAGGTCAGAAATCCGAGATGCCCTCTCCCTTTTCCTTTTCGATGTTAGGCCAATTATAATCCCTCTTAAATATGCTTTACAGGCACTCCATATCATATCAGGCTTCCCCATGGAGTTAGAATTAGAAGCAATAAACTGCTCTATTTGGGATGTTATATACTGAACCATCTTTGGCTCCTTCAGAATTTGGTTATTCTACTTCCACCTGCCCCCTTTATTTGGCAGTGAAGCTAGGGCTATTAGGCAGGTGACCACAGAGTGATTAGACGAGGGCCCTGAGACAATACTAGAACTTATAACCCCTAGTAAGAGGGTTTGAGAAATGAAGATATAATCAATCCTTGAGGAAGTTGCATGCACCGGGGAAACAAAAGTGTACTCCCTTGCACTTGGATGTAATACACGCCATATATCACAAAGACCTTTGGAGTCCATCAGGTCCCTGAAGGCTATTTGTGCCGGAGAAAGACCTTGACAGGATTGACCCAACTTGTCGAGAGCCTGATCAAACACGAGATTAAAATCACCCCCTATGACCATTGGGGTATCCAGAAATGGGGTTAGGACTTTTATTATCTGAACAAAAAAGCTAAGGGAGTCTATATTAGGGCCATAGATAGCACCCAGGAGAATGTCCAGGGTATGCAATCTGCCTTTTACAAACAAGAATCTGCCCGAAGGGTCAGATATAACTTGAAGAGGTTTGAACGGAACTGACCTATGCAGAAGGATCATGACCCCTCTACTGTGGGTCATACCCTCCACCGCAAACATCTGCCCAATTTGTTGCCGTCTCATTTTGTCAGCCTCCCTCTTGAGCAAATGCGTCTCCTGCTAAAACATAATTTCTGCCTTCAGATGGTTTATATGTTTCAGAATTTTATATTGCTTGGTCTTGTGCCTCACCCCCTTAACGTTCCAACTGATAAATTGAATGTTTCTAGCCATCACTCATGTTGCCAGTCAGAAATCCTCCGAAGCACACATATACTTGTATTTTCCATCTGTACTACTCCAAACATGATATACGCTGAGTTGTTCTGCCCTCCCCAATTCTGCCTCCACTAAATCCATTCCACCAGCCACCCCGAAACCCCGCCCGAAGCACCCAAAAAACCCTGGCCCCTCCTCCCACACACTCCCATATTTTGCATGGTACATGATGACCAGCAGACTGAAAGTTCTCTCTCCCCAACCACCCCGCCCTCGTAAAGCAGGAAGCAGGAACAGAATTATCCCTCTATAATCAGAACACTCCATAGAAAATAACCTGTTCTCAGCAGTGATTGCCTGACAACACTCCTAAATAATACCGGGGAATTGGGTATACTAACCCCTTAGAGGAAGCGATCCTCCCTGCAGAAACCCCACGGGCCATACAACAACGTGGCCCGAAGAGCGCGAGGCATATAACACATTGGTATCATGTGTAAAGATTAATCTCAGACGCCCTCTTGTGGTGCAAACCACGAATATCAGACGTTGATGGCCAAGAGCAGGCAGACCATTACTACCCTCTGTAATATGGAGGAGAACTGAGAGCTCCAGAGTCACTGTCCAGACCGCATTTCTTAGCTCAAAGACAGTGATCGTCACAGTTCTAAAAGGGAAATTTGAGAAAGGGAAAAAAAAAAACGGGAATCCTCCAGAGACAGCACTTAAGCGGGGTTATAGAGAAGGGGCAAACCAATGCCCAGTAAAGGCGTACAAAAACCTTGGTGTTTTCATCTGTCCTTAAATGCGGGATCCCCCTTGGTGTTCAGACTAAACCTATTTATTGCCTGATAGTGACAGGGAACGAGAAGGGGAGGGAAGCCTGAAAAGAAACGGGCCATACTAACAGGACCAGGAAGAGACCGCAATTGCAAACAGAATCTCATATAAGATCCGAGAGAACTAAGCATTGCCTCCCCCCCCATTGCCATGAGATCGGGACAACACTCCTGAAAAAATGGGTTACCAGAGCTAACAAATTGGAACTTATCATGAGAACAGTGTCCCCGCTCAAGTACTCATTGATTGAAACCAGAAAGAGCACATATGAGCCCGCTAACACCTCACTTGTGAACCAAAAATAAAACTGGGTTGAGCCAGAGTAAAAAGTGAGAGTCAACAAAATATTAGGTAGTCCTGGAGATGAGAACCAAATTGGGAACGAAATGTCCATTTTTTATCAGCGAGAGGACCCCACTTGAGAGCTGTAGTGTAAGGTTAAGCAGCCAGTTGCACAGTTTGTCAGTGGCATAGCCCCAAAAATATTGCAGTAAATTATAATTTGCTTCAGCTAGACAACACCACCACATGGAAACTCGGCATAGCTCTCTCTACACCAGGTCAGTTCTCATGTAGGCTTGAATAGATCAGGAAGCACTTCTTTGAGCCCAACGGATGCCATCTCCACCTCCTCATAGGTCACCCAGGAGCCATTCAGACAAACTTGAAGCCTTGCAGGAAAACCCATGTGAAACTTGATTCCCGTGGTGATCAGCTTGAGGACCACATTATGAAACATAGCTCTTTTTTGATGCACAGATAAGGGCAGATCTTGCACCACCCTCAGTTTTTCACCTCCCCATTGCAAATCTTGCACCTCCTTGACCTTGTATAAGAAATGCTGTCACTCCTGGAAGTTTAGAAAATGAAATATGAATGACCTGGGGGGGGCTCCAACCGGGGGAGGAGGGCGTAGTGCACGATGAGCTGTTTCTATGATGTAGCTAGCACCGAAGGGGGAAGGGCCTGCCACCTTCTCCACAAACTTTTTAATAAACTTGATGGGGTCTGAGCCCTCTTAGCCCTCGGGCAAGCCAATAATTACTGCATTGTTACGGCGACTGAGCCCCCTCCAGGTCTTCCACCTTGTTCTCCATCTTCACTAGCCTTTGCCTCAGGGCGACTAACTCCCGATCAGCTTTATCCTGCTTCTTTTCCACAGATCATATACATACTTCGTTGTCAGCAGTCTTCTTGGAGAGCTCCTCCAGGGTGTTAGAGATGCTTTTAATTTCCCCTGCCATATTCTGCATTTCAGCCTTAAAAGGCTGAAACTCCTCTAGAAACCTCGAGAGGGTGAGAAGATCTGCATCTGGGCATTCAGCGGTAGCAGGCAGTGAGGATTGTGAGGAGGAGGCCCTGGATTTCTTGGAGGCCTTCTCGGAGGCATATGTTTGGAAGCGGTTTTCTGCATCTCCTTGTCCATTGATTCCTTATAGAGAGGGCAGAAGCATTCAGGAAGGTGATAGGCAGGCGATCTTTGGTAAAGGACACCAAAAAACAGGATTTTGAAGGGTAAATAGCGGGCGGTAGGTCAGAGCGGGCAGAGAGGCATCCTACACAGCGCACCGCATCAAGGGCTCCATCGTACCCACTGTGTTTAAAGAAATTGTGCCGTGAAGATTTGTTTGGTCTGCACCGAAGTTGTACGCACCTGCTCCATGGAGCTGTACTGCCCTTTTATTAATTAAATTAATTGTTATTCTTACTCTGCACCTGGACAGTGACTTACTTAGTGACTAATCAACTTGTCTGCTAGCTCCTGCAGGGCCTGTTTGCCCCATTGCCCTTTGAGACAAAGGCAACCGTCTGGCTGCGCCCCCTGAAGTCGCCTGCTTGGTGGCACCATCTGTACCCCGGTATACATTTTAAATCCCTTTTGCACAGTGTTGCTGTGTTGTGGAGTGCCCACTACCCATTTTACCACCTGGAATGCCCCTGGGAGGGGGGCTTACAGATGTGACATCTGAAGTTTAGAATACTATTATTCTGATAACAGATCAGTAGTACTGCAGGATGAAATGTTCTGAGAGTTCAATATATTACAAAAAATAACATGTAGGAGTCCATCAATAACACGGTCAGTAATTCCATCTTGGGATTCTAGTGAAATCACAAACCTCTTAAGCTTTGCTCTCATAGTTTGTGATTTCACAAGAATCAGTTGATAGAATTACTTAAGCAATAAGACATGACAGGGTGTGCATTATGGTGAAATAATCTCATGCCTCAGGTGTGTTGCTAGGCATGAGGTGCAGCTGAGTGCTGTTAAATGCACCTGAGAAGTGTCATTATTTCATCATAATGGCACACCCCTGGAGTATCTTACTGCTCTTATAAAATGGCATTTAAATATATGACTTAAAATGAATGAAAATAAGAAGAAAGTATTTTAAAAAGATAAAAATTGTACCTTTCATTGAAATATGCTTTCATTTTAAATCTGAATACAAAAAATAGTCTCTATTCTGGTAACTATGGGGTTAGCTAAAAACTTAAAAACATAATGAAAACTGTGTGTGCCACACATTTTTATAACAAACAAGCATTTGTCAATGCCGAATGTTTGCTTGCTGGCATTGGCAGTGGTAGTGTAGAAGTTACAGAGCTGCGTAATAGGAATGGCAGTGAAGTATTGAACTGAAGCCAACCCCACCACCACCCTGCAGAGAGTGACAGGCATTGGGGTGTGCGTTTGGGTCGTCAGGCATAACGGCCACGCCATTTCCCCACACCCCACTCTGCAGAGACTGACAAGTGTCACGTGTTCCTTGGGGTCTTTGATCCTTATGCGCACCCCATTTCATTAGGAAATATGGTGAGATTTGTGCAATATAGGAGAATGGGGTGAAGTTTGGGGCCGAAGAGTCCAAGGCATACCTCGATGCCTCTCAGTGACTGCAGGGTGTGGAATGGTATGAGCATCACAGGCAAGAATCCCAAGTCACACCCCTGATTCCTGTCATTCTCTATAGGGTTGGGCGATTTAGTTGAAAAGCCTAATACCTCAGGCATTCATTGGTATGTTAACTCCAAATTTTCAACATGTTTGTTTTGTGACCCCACCTCATGAACAGGGGAATATCAGTTTGGTAACCAAAAGCTGCTTATGCACAATGACTATGGCATTTAGCACCACAGGTGCAAAAATATTCCAAACAGGATGTAAAAAATGACAGCTGTACTCTTTCATGGGGAGGTGTAAAAATGGCTATGTTGCAAATGTGTAGTAAAAATATTTAAAAAAATGGTGAAGTCACGAGCGCACATAGAAACTGTGCAATGCACACACGTTATATAATTAGGTTGGGGATTTTTTATAGCAGATTGTCAACTCAGGCATTTTGGTGCCTCCAATCATGAACAGTGTCACTGTGATTTTCTTTATTGTGCGAACAATGATTTCCCTAGCGACACGCATCTCTGCACTGAAAGTGTGAAAACATACTTCGGCCATGTTGTGAAAAATGGCAGCTATACTGTTCATAAGGAAGTGTTGAAAAATGCCACTAGTGAAAATCTGGACTGAAAATATTACAAAGTCATGAACTAACGAGGATGCGTGGAAACTGCACAATGCTCACTCGTACCACAGTCATTTTATGGACTTTTGTCACCAAATTTTCAACATAGCCATTTTAAGACCTCTGCTCATGAACAGTGTAACTGTGATTTTCTTAATCTGTCCTAAACATTGCTTTCGCACACCAACAGCACCATCGTGCGCTACATGGGCGGAAACACGTTTTGGGCAGGATGTGAAAAATGACAGCTGTACTGCTCATAAGGAGGTGTGGAAAAATGGCAATGTTGGAAATCTGGAGTGGAAATATTGAAAATTCGCAAACCTACGAGCGTGTGTGGGAACTGTGCAACGCACACTCGTAAAACAGTCATTTTTAGGAATTCTGTCTCCAAATTTTCAACATTGCCATTTTAAGATCTCTGCTCATGAACAGTGACACTGTGATTTTCTTAATGTGTCCCATACACTGAGTTCAACAACGACTGCGCCATTGTGCGCTACATGGGCGGAAACATATTTTGGGTGAGATGTGAAAAATGACAGCTGTATTACTCATAAGAAGGTGTGGAAAAATGGCAATGTTGAAAATTTGGGTGGAAATATTGAAAATTCAGCAAACCTATGGCGTGCGTAGGAACTACGCATGCTTCGTAAAACAGTCATTTTTAGGATTTTTTTCACCAAATTTTCCACATAGCTATTTCAAGACCTCTGCTCATGAACAGTGTCTCTGTGATTTTCTTAATTTGTCCCGTACATTGATTTCGCACACTGACTGCACCATTCTGCGCTACATGGACGGAAACACATTTTGGGTGAGATGTGAAAAATAACAGCAGTACTACTCATAAGAAGGTGTGGTGAAATGGCAATGTTGAAAATCTGGAGTGAAAATATTGAAATTTTGTGAACTTATGAGCCTGCGTAGGAACTGCGCAATGCACGCTCGTTAAACAGTCATTTTTTAGAATTTTGGCACCAAATTTTCAACATGGGGTTTTTGGGCCCCCTTCTCATGAATGATGTCACTGTCATGGTGGTATTCAGGCCCAAAGGGTGATTTCACAGTCACTGCACAGTCACTGCGAGAATCACCCTCACGGCCTGAATAACCCATGACAATGTGTGACAATCAAAGACGAGTCCCAAAAACCCATGTTAGTGGTGCAAAATTCAAAAAATAGCTGAGATATCTGCAATAAAGTTGAAACCCCCTATCTAGCCCATTATACAGCTTACGGCATTTCCTCAGTTCGCGGTCGGCTTTGAAGAGTGTAGAGCGTGTTCCCGGTCCACCAAAGATCGTCGGCGCGGTCGGTAAGTATGGGGTGGGGTGTGTGGGAAGCTGGGTGCGCAGGGGTGGGTGCGGGTTGTAGGGAGTCAGGAGATGCACCGTTGGACCGTTTTTTTCTTACAGGTTAAAAAAAAAAGTCGTGGGACCGTTTGCCACGCTGGGGTGAGCTCCCAGCATGGCACAAGGACTTTAGAGATTCAGCCGACAGGGGTGGGCACCCCGTCGGCAAAAAATAAAAAAAAGCGGGACCATTTGCCCACGCTGGGGTGGGCTCCAGCGGTAGCACAAGGACTTTGGGAGTAGCGTGCAGCCGACGGAGATTGGGCACCCCGTCGGCAACATGACAGATTGCCGCTGGGGTGGGCTCCCAGCGTGGCATCAACTATGGGAGGGAGGGAGGAGACAGGCGCGGTTCAGCCGGCCGAGTTGGGCACCCGTCGGCTATACACCTGCGATGCAGGCGTGCGCCTGCACGGCTGGAGGGGGAGCTGCACGTGAGCAGCTTCTTATCGCTGCTCACTCAAGCATAGCTCCCCCTTTCAACTGTATGCCACTGCATTTTGGAGCGTGTCATAGACAGCTCCAAAATGCATTGGCTTACAGGGGCCGCTCCTGCAAGCACACTGCCTGAATTGGAGGAGGAGGTGACACACCTCCGAAATCTCCGATGATGGCACTAAGTTTCTTGCACATGCGTGCAAGCAAACATAAAAATGTTACCTTGCATTTTAAATCAATACAAATACTGTTTCTTAATAGAAATGTGTTCAAAACTTTAAACCTAGTAGGTTGCCTTTTTTGGTGTGGGAGGTGATAGATTTCACCTGAAAATACCTATGTATGATTCAAATGTATGTGCTTTTATAAACTTCAGAAATGTATTTCATCAGTTTGGATCTGCCTCTGCCTATGTACAGTAACTGTGTCTTTCCCTTCTTTGCTCTTTGTTTATAAAGTAGTATTGCCTACTTTTTTCCTGTCTTTCCCCACATTCAAGATATGAAATGTTTACCATGGAATACAGGGATTCAAAATTCTGCTCTTTTCCACTGGCAGAATGTCCCTCTCCTAACATACTGTACACACACACACACACACACACACACACACACACACACACTCACACACACACACACACACACACAACAAAGGCCTTTTCTAGAGCCACCGACTCAATTATCTCGCTGTCAGTGAAAGCAGAAGAGATTTCCCTGATGAGCAGTTAAAGACAGAAGGAGTATTTTTCATTGTCAGCAAAGAAACGGTTGTGATAAAAACTATGAACAATATTTAATGTTTCTAATTTGTTTATGTGTGCAAGTAGCGTGTGATGATCAGGGAAACAGCATTTACTTTTTCCTTTTTATTTAAGGTAGTTTTATTTTTATGGCCCAGTTGAAGGTTTGTTTTACACTGTAAAGGTAGCAGCCATGTGTGTGATGGAATATCAATTCTGGTTGTAGGGGAACTAATGGAAGATTGTTCTGGTTGTAGGAGTACTGATTTGCTCATTTTGTGATGTGTTGTGACCAGGATGACTATGCATTATGCTCTAATATAGAAAGATCACCTGACTTGTTTTAACCAATTAAAGTTATTTGATTTTTAGACCCATTTTACAAAGCCTTTTAACAAATGGTTCCTGCTCTGTGATTCATTTTGTGTGAATGACGAATATTAAATCCCAAATATAGCACCATAAATAAATAGTTATTCGGAACAAATAATGAATAGTATCCACTATTCAGGGACATTCTTATGTGAGAATTGCTAACATTTTTTAAGTATGTTTAAAAAACATTTTTCTATCACTCCAGTTGGCTTGAGCTAGTTCCATGGTCACTTTTCATATCCACCACAATCATATGCATAATTATTCTCCCTGGTCCTTCTTGGAACAAAAACGAAGAGAAACTTTCTGTCTTCCTTTCAGCCCTTCCCCCCACTTGACACCATGTTTTTCAACCCACCCTTCTCTCCAGCTCCTTTTTTACTCAAGGAGGTGGTGAGGTTAGGAGATGACTGAAAGGGTGGGGATGGCCATGACATTAGCCTTTGCCGACTGGGGAATACCAGAATTTGTTTTTTAATTTCTAAATTTAGTTTTACTGCAAACAATGAATACCAGTTCATGAGTACCAGCATATTTGAACCTTCTGAACATGAATACTCAACAAATAGTTGCAAGAAGGTATTCACACTCGGCAATTGTTGTGTAATAATATTATGAAATTATTATATGCGATGATATGATGCACATTATAAGAGAAAGAGTTAGGGTCATAAGCAGTGGAATGACCATAGTGGCCCAGATATTCAGAAATGCACTAAAGGTCTGGTGCAAGTCTGGTGCAGCACAAATCTGATGTGCCGTGGCCCAACAGGAGCCATATTCAGAGGTTGTGTTGGCTGCACTGCGCCAGTGCAACCTGGCTGAGTATGGCACAGTTGCACCATGGTGCAACCAGGAATGCACCATAGTGCAACCAGAGATGCGCCATGGCACAAACACAGTTGCGCCATGGCACAGAAAGAGATGTCCCAGCACAACTGTGGGAGCAGAGCAACAGAGGGGAGCACGGCACAGAGAAGAGACACAGGGACAGAGTCAGGAAAGCACAGTAACAGGCCACAGGAAGCCACCACCAGCAGGGCACACTGGGGTGCACAGAGGCACCCAGACTCCCCGAACACAACAGTGGCACAGATAGTAGGCAACAGGAGGTGCCAATGGCCAATGGAGGGCCACCAAGGGAGCCTCCCCAGGATGCAGGCCATGCCCCCCCCACACACCCAGACCAGAGCAAGCCACACCCAGGACCACGTAGCCAAGCACACACACATGTGCCACACAGGCAGCCCACAGAGGAGGCACGGAATGTGTTGGGAGCCATGTAGCGCAGCAGACCACATGGGACAGGCTGCACAATGCCAAGTAGGGGCCCCAACACAGTGTGCAGCCAGTACCCAACCAAAGGCCATAGCCGTGTGCTATTACCACGCACACACCCACCACACACCCCTGACAGCCACCCCATGGGCACCCCAAGGCACAGCCAACTATCACAGGGAGAGACACCACCACAGTGGGACACATCACAGCACACAGCAGTAAACCACAGAAGCACTAAATGCACCCTGACACACGCACACCACACGGACAGGCACTGGGCCACTGCAGTATGGCTCCTCACGCCACCTGCAAAGCAGACACTGACACAGGCAGGTAAGTCAAAATGGAGATATATTCAAAAATACTATGTACAGTAACAAGAGGGTGGGAAAGGGTAGGGTAGGATAGGGAGGGAAAGGGAAAGAGAACAGGGACTGTACAGTGGGATGAGGGACTATAAGGGGAGGTACAGCAGGGAACGCAGGGGAATGCTAGTGTCTATCCATCAGCGGCCACAGCCTGCCACCCCTTGGTGCCCTCTCTGCCTCAGATTACTGAGGAGCATGTGGCACACCTGCAGCACAGCCTCCATGGTGGTGGAACATATCAAAATCAGCTGCCAGAGCAGTCAACAGTACATGGACTTCTGTCCTCTCTGCCGGACACCTATGACAAGGAACAGGACAGGTGATTGGTGCAATGTCCCAAGGAACCATGCCCACCCACAGCACGCAATGGGCAGTGGGAAGACACACCCCTGGAGGGCCCGTACCAGCCACCTGCAAGGGGTGGGCCAATGCCTGCCAGCAACATGGCACACCACAACAGTGCACAGTGGTAGTCCCCACCGCACAGTGGCCACCTGACTGTGCAATGGCAGTCACATGGCATAGTGCACCCGCAAGACCACAGCAACGTCAGTGGCAGCAGGGCACATGCCCACCCCACCAACAGCTGGCACACATGTCCAATGGATGCACCACATTGGCAAGCACCATGCACAGTGCCATACACACAGCTGCCACGGCATACAGCACAGACAGCCATGCCCACACCCATGCCCCTGCCACCCCCATGTACAGTGCGAAGGACCATGACAGTGCCTACCTGCCCTCTATGGCCCCGATGGTGCCAGAGCCACTCCTGCGCCACCTCCCTGGCCCGCTGTGGCCTGCTGTCCTGCCGCTGCTGCCCTCCTGTGATTTTCAGACCCTGGGAATGGAGCATAGACAGGTACACATCAGTAGACATCCACAGCAGCTACCCACCACCCCCACCCCATGCACAGGGTGAGCCCCTGCCCGACACGTCCCGCACGGCTGTATCGCAATGCAAGCGGTGGCTGGCAATGTCACCCCATGATGTGCATGATGGCAGCGCACCACTCTGCAGGGCATGCCAGGCAGTCTAGCCAACACCACAGTACTGCACCAGGGCACACATGCAATATGGGCCTACTCACCTGGCTGTGTACAGCCCCATGCCTGAATCGTGCCTCCAGCCTCCTCAGGTGCTCTGGGTCCCTCCTGACAAGGTCACCATATCTGTGGCTGCACTGCTTCTCTGTCCTGGTCACCCCGGTACACTGCTGCAGTGTGGCAGCAATCCCCTGCCACACAACCACCCTGAGCTACTGCAGGGGTACCTGGCCAAACAGTTGGGGTCCTTGGGGCTGGACTCAGGTGACCAGGTTCACCAACTCCACCTGTGTCCAGTTCTGTGCATGGGGTGCTCTCTGCTGAGCCACACCACGCTATGAAGCCGGTGAGCAAAATGGTGGCAGTAGGAGCACGTGGCCACAACATGCGCCAAATGTGTGATCTGAGGGAAAATGCATTGTGTCCACCTATTGTGCAGTCACGGAGATGCGTGGCATAGGTGTGGTTAGGCAGGGTCATGGGTGCAGTGGTCACCCAGGGCAGAGGTCACAGGAGGGGTCAGGGGTCGTCCACCTCCTCACAGTGCGCACGTGTGCGATAGCAGGCCTGGCGCACCAAATGCCATGGCCCCCATCATGCAGTCGGCACACAGTGCATGACTGACATCAAGATACCGTTCAGAACATGTGCACTGTGGGCCTGCACACCGCGCATTCATGTGTATTGTGCTGTGATTTGCTCTGGAGCAATCTCATTGCGCACAGAGCAAATTCAAGATATTCAGATGCAAATGAGCTCATCAGCCAATGCATGGTGCACTGGGGGAATTAGCATGTCACTACCATTGCGCCAAAGCTCATTTACATGCAATGCGCTATGTAAGCACCACGGAACAGCACAGGCCATGGACTGGTATTGCATCCTTTTGTGGTAAATTGCACATGCTGCTGCAGCTCACTGGGTGCAGCTAGCACAGCAGGGGGGATGGAACAGGGTGATGCTGCCACTGACACACTGTGCTGTCCATGTCCACAGGAAGTGACATGTCAGAATGTGAGGAGGGTGAGGGGTGTGGGCCTGCTCACAAGCGCAGGCCCAATTTCACAGAGGTGGAGACAGAGGCCCTGTTTGAGGCCCACTTTGACAGGAAGCCCCTATTGAGTAGTGCCACAGGCACACCACGGGGCCAGGGCTGGTGCGAGGTGGAGGTGGCAGCGTGTGTCAACCAGCAGGGCAGCCACCAGTGCTCAGCACAGGAGTGCAAGAAAAAGGTGGGCACAAACAAGAGGTGCATCAAGGACAAGGTGGTGGCCATCTGTACCTCCCAGAATGCCACTGGATGGGGAGCCTGCAGCTGCTCCACTGCTCACGGCGCAGGAGTAGTTGGTGGCAGCCACCATGCTCTGCAGCACGGTGAAGGGTGGGCCTGGTGGCAGATTCCAGATGGGTGGCAGCCCATCACTGCATGGTAAGTATGTCAGCCACGCACAGCTGGGGGCGTGGAGGGTGTGTACATGGCCCTGCTGGCATGCGTGCAGCCAGCATGCTTGTCATGTGTAAGTGTGCGCACTCATGCACATGCCATGCTGCAGGACACAGGCAGTGTCAGTGTCGGGGGGGCACATGTAGGCAATGCATCACTAACACGCCTCTCTTTCTCTTGCAGCACCAGCATGCCTCCGTGCAGATGATGGGGCGGCAGCAGCCGTGGCCACTGGACTGGCCCCGGAGGACCAGCCTTCCACCTCCACAGGCATCCAGGGACCTGACTGGCTGCAGCTCACCACCACTGTGCAGGTGGATGTCCTGGACCTGGGGTTGGACGAGGCTCTGGATGTGTTCCTGCAGGATGCCAGCCTTGGGATCCTGTGTGCAGAGACACAGATCGGGGTGGGCTCTGACATACATGGTGATGTAATGCTCATCCTGGATAGCATGGCCACCATTGTGGGAGAGATGCCCCTGCTGGTCACTGACACAGGCAGCATGCCCAGCACCCTGCCAGTGGCAGAACAGCTGCCCTCCACCACTGTGGGTGCAGCAGTGTGCACTACCAAGGCTGTGCCCTGCTGTGGAGGTGGTGCGGCCACGCAGGCGCTGGGTGGCATGCAGGAGCCAGACAGGCAACAGCAGCAGGCTGTGGGTGCCACCAGGAAGTCGGACACAGGGTCCACCGCCAGTGCGCCCACTGTACCCAATCCCCCTGCAGACCCCACTGTGCAACATCCACCAGGGAAGGGGGCTGTGCAGCATGGCCGGTCACCAAATGGGGATCGGCGTCTGGCCCTGGAGCCCCAAGACGCCGACCTGCTGGCTGAGCACACCTGTTTGCTGTGGGAGTCCATTCAGCAACAGGTGCTTGCTCGCCAGTGAGGTGTGCACTCTGCAAACAGAGGTGTGCCAGTAAGCTGAGCAGCAGGAGAGGAGCACTGCGTAGATCCTGGAGGGGATGCAATGCATACAGGAGGCCATGACTGCATCCCTGGATTGCATTGCCACTGCGATCTCGGATGGCTTTGCACTGCTGGCTGCTACAGGGCGTGGCCGGGCACAGATGATCCCCCCCAGTGCTCTGTCCTCCCCGTGTACCTGGCATTGGGCGACCCCTATGCAGTCAATGCCGGGCTCAGATGTCAACATCCCAGGCACGCCCGGGGCTGGGCTGTTTAGGGACCTCAACACCCCCGCACGGACACGGTTCCACCCCTGGGGGGCTGTTGCACACTCCCCCATGATTGATGCGCAGTCTGTGGCTGCCAATTGGCCCAGGCATGGCCGCCCCGTGGTGGCCGTGGTACTGTGCAGTGGACCTGATGTGCGGTCCACCCTACCTGCAGTCTGCAGCTGCTGCCCAGTGTGCACATGGGCAGTGTGTGTGTGTGTGCCTGCCACAGGTGTGGTGCCTGTGTGTCACACCACACGCTGCCTGTGTACTTGCTTGCCTGGCTGCTGGGCCATGTGGCATGGGTGTGATGACAGCAGTCCTGCACCGGTTGCGCCTGTGCACCGGTGCGATACATCTGATCCACGCCACATACCCACGCCTGTGTGTGGGGGGGACTGTGAGGGGGTGCCTGTGGAAGTCCTGCATGGTTGCTGTATGCTCTGCCTGTGTGCTGGGGAAATGGATGTATTCCGACGCACATGGCAGCAGAGCATCGAGGAACTGTGTGAGGAGGTGGGATGTGGCCAACTGGGTTATGCCTGTGGTGTGTTCTGTTGGTATCTGGAAGGTGCCTGTGGTGAGCAGGCACATAACAGCTGCCACCTTTGTCTCCACGAACATGGTGTGGCTCCATCTGGTGGGTGCCTGCATCTCCTCATTGCACAACTCACACAACTGCCTCAGAATGGCCCTGTTCAGGTGGTAGCGGACCACGATCTCCATATCACTGTACTGCTCAAAGGTGATGTGGGCACGGTACCACCTGTGTCATGCATACTGCCGATGGGCCCTTCCATGGCCACATTGCTGTTTCTGCTGCACCCTCACACCCCTCATTATGGTCTCCATCATGAAGGGTGCACTATCCATGGCCCTTGCTGTCCTATATCCCTCTGAGTGGTTGGCTGCTGCGGGCTGTGTGCCACCCTGGTGCACTGCCTGGCAGTGTGTCCGTCTGTCTGTCACACTCTCTCTGCCCCTGTCTCTCTCTTCACTGCCACCTCTGTCCCTCTCCCTCTGTGTCTGCCTTGGTCTCTCTTTCTGTCTGTCTGTGTGTGTCTCTCTTTCTCTGTCTCTGTCTGTCTTTCTTTCTCTCTCTCACACTCCCTCCCGCCTGGCGCAAGTGCTTTCTGTGTGCTTGTGCCCTGTATTTATAGGAACAAGTTTGCTCGGTAGTACATCTCTGATTTGCTCTGCACTTGTGCCATGGTTTCATGGTTGAATTTCACACTGCACTGGATATTCATGGGCACGCCCCCTGCACTTGCGTCTGCATTCATTATGGTTGTGCATTGACGCAATGAAATTTGTGCTGCGCACTGGCTCCCGCAGAATATCGCTCCTTGGCGCAAGTCTGCACTTGCGCAGGTGCAACTGCTTTGAATATCTGGGCCAGGATCTCTAAGCCCTGACTTCTAATTTCCTTTTTTTTTAATCACACATTGTGTAATAAGGGTTATAATAATGGTCTGAGAAATAGAGCTTTTTGATTGCCTGCAAATATTTTATCAGCCTTATGTTAACCTTTTATTAGCATGCAGTAGAGTCTAATCATATGCTGAACAAGGTTTAACACTGTTTTAAAAAACTTATTATAATAGCAATAAGACATTCCTAGGGGTTATGTTAAATGTTAACCACCCTCTAGGGGCATGTGGCACATGGCTATGACTCATGCAACATAATACCACTAGACGGTGAGTAACAGAATATTAACATAACCACTGATCATGCCTCATTGCTTAATTAAATAATTTTAATATAGTTTTTGATTTTGTATGCAGTGGGTATTGACCCACCTCTTATTGGGCCCTGTGCATTAATGGTATCCTGGCCCTACACACCTTTTATGCAGTGTGTAGTGCTGGGATATGCACATCTCAATTGTCTAACAGACACCTACTGATGTGCTACCAGCACACACGTACTCCACAACCCTGACTGGGACTGTGTGTGGGTCATACTGAGCAACTATGCAGCAAGTATGACTGGAGGACAGGGAGTAGACATGCCTGTGGAGGAGTGGTGGAGCACGGTATGTACAATGCCAACTGCCAGTCGCATTCTGGTGTCAGAAGGGCTTATCGCTATGTCAGCCAGAGGGATACTATAACGGCTGCACACACACCCAACTGGCTGTCACAGAGCAAATAGGTGCCCCTCAGTCAGAGGCCTCATCCTCCCTCAATGTTTTGGAGGTCTATGGGGTGGTAGTTGGCTGTGGGGGGGGCCTTCAAAAACATACATTTTAATGTCTGATGTTGGGGACATGGCAACCCATATGCGGGCCACCATGCTCCCACAGAGCAGAGAATCCACTAAGGGGCACAGCCTATGCATCCAGTTAGGAAACCCTTGGTCTGGCCCCCATCCATTCTCACCCTTAGTGTGGAGCTATGCAGCCATGCTAAGGGCCCACAGACCCATCCAGAGGGTTGGGTACATGGTACACTCTTGCATGGCCCAGTGCACACCCCTACCAGCACATACCAAGCCTATTAGTGAATACAGTCCATTGTGAGGGTCAGCTAAACAGAATGACTTCACTATCTGAACTTCACAACACAGCTGTCTGATTTTGAACAGTTAGTCTAAACACCTCTCCCCCTTCACACACACGCCTTGCAACCAACTTCAAGGCTAGGCTTTTCTAGGTTGATTTTTTATGTAGGCTGGTTTATGATCTCAGTAATTTAAATTATAGTGTGTTAGTGTCACCTTCTTATGTTCTGGAAATTCATTAAAGTCACCCTCTAATGGTCCTGAAGTTTTTTTAAGTAAATTGCTGAAGTAAGCAGTATCTGATGACAAAGCTTGCTATAAATTGAATTATTGCTTAATTATAATCCTCTGATTGGCAATCAGCCAGTCAGATTTGCCTATCAGTAGGCAGTGTCTCATGATACAGTCTACTGAGTCAGAACATTGAAAAATTACATTATGACCAGTGACCACTCAGAGAAAAAAAGATCAGAGGTTAGTGCAGTCTTTCTTTCTTTCTTTCTTTCTTTTTTCTTTTCTTTTTCTTTCTTCCTTCCTTCCTTCTTTCTCCAATGCTCTAGACCCTTGCCTATCTCTGGTTACGCATATCAGTTCACAACCCCTGCCCTTTAACTATATACTGTACATAGCCATCCTTGTTTTCTCATAATGTATATCTTACCTTGTTACAGTGTCTTTGGAAGTCTTTAATCTTCATGATTCATGTTTGTCTTTTATTATTTTTTTTTGTGGAGCAGTAACTCTGTTTATACTCTTCCATTGTGGGACCACAATAGCTCCTTCAGTCTATCCAGTGTCCTCTTCTGGTTCTCTGGTGGGGTGGGGTGGGGGGGGGGAGACTGTCCTAGTTCTGAGCTCTATTGCAGTTTATAACTTCCCCTCTTTCAACCTTTTACCTATATATCTTCATTGGCAGGGTTCCTCAGTCCTGATGTGAGGGAGCCAACATGCAATATGACCATCTGAACATAAGGAGAAGCCAGCAGAAGAATAGTATTTGGTCTGTCTAGTCTGCTTTTATTGCAGGATCCACAGCTTGAGCTATTGACCCTGTCCCTCCCTCCCTCCCTCCCTCCCCCACTCTCCCATCCTTCTACCCATGATCCTTATCTTCTCCCATTGCCTATCCCAGTCTCTCTTGAAGCGGTCCACTTTCTTCAACAAGACCACCTCTTCTGGCAGAACATTCCAAGCATCCACCACCCTCTCCGTGAAAAAGTGCTCCCTAACCTCCTTCCTAAACCTCAACTCCTCCAGCTTAAGACTGTGCCCCTTTGTGTTATGGTTGCCACGTAGCTTAGAGACCCTCCTTATCCACCTTATTTATCCCATTCAAGTACTTGAAGGTCTCTATCATGTCCCCCCCACCTCTCTCTCCCTCTCTCTCCCTCTCTCCTGTCCACCAGGGAGCACATGTTCAGTGCCCTCAACCTCTCCTCATATGCCTTACCCTGCTGACCCACTATCATCTTTATAGCCCTCTTCTGGACCTTCTCCAGCTGGTTAATGTCCTTTTTGAGGTGTGCGCACCAGAACTGAACTCCATACTCTAGATGTGGCCTCACCAGTCACCTGTATAAGGGAAGTATAACTTCCTCTCTCCTATTACTGAGCCTCCCAACTGTGCATCCCAGCATCACTCCCAGGTCCTTCTCCTCCTCTGATGCAGATACTTGGACTCCACCCAGGTAGTACTTCATCCTGGGATTTTTGGCTTCAATGTGCATACTTTTGCATTTCTTGTCATTGAAGCCAAGCTGTCAGGTCCCAGACCAACTCCCCAACTTTCCCAGATCATCCTGTAGGTCCTGTATCACTTAAGCTGTGCCCACTCTCCTGCAGAGCTTGGTGTCATCTGCAAATAGGCACATTTTTCACTTAATGCCATAGCCAGTGTCACTGATGAAGACACTGAACAACACCGGCTCCATCAGCCAGCCCTGTGGGATTCCACTGGTGACCTCTCTGGTGCCAGATAACTCTCCTCCTACAATCACCCTCTGGGTTCTGTCCCTCAGTCAGTTTTTTACCCATCTGGTCATCTTCTTCCCAATCCTGAGGTCTGCCAACTTCCTGATCAACTTTTTGTGGGGCACAGAGTCAAAGGCCTTGCTGAAATCCAGATGGAGGATGTCTACCACTTGGTCCCTGTCTACTGTCTTAGTGACCCAATCAAAGAAGTCAGTCAGACTCATTTGACACAATCACCTCCCCTCAATGAACCTATGCTGCCTTGCATCCAGAAGGCTGTGCTCCTCTAGATATTCTACCAACCTTTCCTTAGGTATGGTCTCCATGAGCTTGCACATGATTGAGGTCAGATTGGTCTGTAATTCCCTGGGTCATCCTTTGGACCACTTTTGTGGAGGGGCACCACATGTGGTATTCTCAAGTCCTGCAGTACTACACCTGACTCCAGTGAACTATTATATAGGCCTGCCAGTGGCCCTGCCAGCTTCTCAGCCAGTTTCCTTGGTACCCTTGGATGTACTCTTTCGGGCCTAGTGATTTGTTCACCTTCAATGCTAGCAACCCCTCCTTCCCTCACTGTATCCTCCTCTATCACTGCACCTGTGTTTCTCCCCCCACTCCTCTTCTCTCTGTCTTGGAGGCACTGGTCTGTCCTTCGCCCTGGTGAAGATGGAACAGAAGTATTCATTTAGTATCTCTGCTTTTCCTCCATTATTCTCCACCCACTCCTCCCCTTTCTTAAGCCTAACAATACCATCCTTCTTGTCCCTTTTCTTGCTTATATAGCAAAAGAAGCTTTTCTTCCCCCTTTTTAATTCCTTAAGCTATCTGCATCTCCTTCTGTGGCTTAGCTCTTCTAACTTCCTTACTTGCCTCACAAGCCAACCTTAGGTAATTTTCCCTATCTACCTCTCTCTTGGTCTTCCTGAATTTCCTGTAGGCTAACCTCTTTTGCTTTACTGCCTGGCGACCACAGAACTGAACTTCTGGGAGCTTAGGCCCTTGTGTTCTTCCCTCTGAGCCTAACGCACTCCTCTGTGGCAATCAGTATTCCTTTCTTAATGATGAACTACCTTTGGTCCATCCCATATCTTGCACTAAAATCTACCAGGTGGTTTCTTAGCACTTTGCCCAGCTTCCTGAATTCCACCCTCCTAAAATCCAAGATTTTGGTCTTTGTCAGGATACTTTCCCTGCCCATATCCATCTGGAACCGCACTTTGCAATGGTCACTCCCGCCAAGGGACTCCCTGACTGTTATTTCCTATACATGCTCCTCATACATGAGCACCAGATAAAGAATTGCCTCTAATCTTGTTGGTTCTGTGATGCACTGAGTTAGGAACCCACTTTGAAATCCTTCCAGGATCACCTGACTCCTAGCACATGTCGTGGATGGTACAATCCAGTCCACCTTGGGAAGGTTGAAGTGCCCCACAATCACTACCTCCTCTTTGCCTGCAGCTTCCAATATTTGCGAGCTCTTTCCTTGTCCCTCTCCTAATTCTGGCTGAAATAAAGAGAGAAGTGGACAGGGACCAGGAGACTAGGGTGACCTTAATGGAGGTGGGTTTAAATATGAGACCATTATCCTCTGATTGGTCCAGATCCCTTTTTCCTGTTTGTTCCATTCTACCCTTTACTGATAGAGTTCCCATCCCTGCCCTTCCAGTCCATTGATTTCTTCTGATTCTGCAAGCACTTTGCCTCCTGGAACACCTCACCTCTTGGAACACCAGGAGTCAATGCCACAGCAGAGGCTTCTAAACCACCCCAGCTAAAAAAAATGTGGAACAGTTGTCTGTGGGATGCTTGATCTTTCTCTTCTGCTGACCCACAGTGGCATTCTGAGCATGGGGCATGAACCTATACCTCTCAACCCTCTGCCTACTAAATAAAGACGATGCTTACAAAAATAACAACAAACTGGCCATCCTTTGAAGCACGCCTCAGTTACCCCGTGCTCTGCCTGGCGAAAAAGATAATTAGCCCTTTCCCTTCCCCTAGCCTCGGGGGACTCCTCACAGTAAAGAGAAACCTGTGCAGCCTTAGGTCTTCAGGCCAAACGTTGCTAGAGGTTCCCAAGGCTAGGACTAAGGCAGGCCAGAAATCCTTCTATATGCTGCCCTCCTCATGGAACCACCTCCCTGGAGGTGCGTGAAACCCTTCAGTGCTGTGCTTCCGCACCAGACTCAAAACCCATCTCCTATCAAAAAGTGTATGCCAGTGCCACTACACCTGACACTACCTAAACTACCACTATGAACTAAAAAGTCAACCCCCCCCCAATCAAGGTAGCACTAATTTTTCTCCTCAATGAACCATCCTAAAGCTCTCAAAGTATGTTCACCCAAGGAATCCATAATGCTGTCTCACTTACATGCAGGACAGATGTTCGAATGCTATGAACTACAACTTATCAATATGACATATAACACCCTAATAACTACTGCTATGTGTAAACAGCTGAATACTGTATGCCCATAACTTTCTGTATTATGTAACTGCACAAAGTTCATAATGTCTGTACTGTTATTCCCGGGTCGCCCCTGAAAAAGGGACCTTCGGGGCCCAGTGGGCCTACCCGGTCATCAAAATTCAATAAATAAATAAATAAATGAGCAAAATGAGGGACACTTCTTACAGATTGATAATATTGTCTCAGTAAGATGGCAAAATAAGTGGATTGGTATAAAAAGTATTTTCTGAAGGAGAAGACTACAACTTTAATGTTTGCCATCATTTTGTTCTCAAAAGACCAGCTGTTCAGTAATGGGAACACCAATTGTTGGAAGGATGGAGGAAATTCTAGAGGCAAAATCTTAGATGTACAGAACCTGCAAATCTGGAACACCTGGCAGTGATGCAAAAATCAGGTCTATATGCATAGCAGGCTGCATCCTAACCTCAGTGTTATGGGGTGACTTTAATGTGATCTGAACATTGCTGCCAAGCTATAATCTGTTTCCCCTTTTGATGATCTGCATGGTGCTGAAATCCAGCCTGGTATACCAGGACAGTTCTGGGTTAGTCTATTTTTCCATCACTAAAAGGAAAAGGATAGAAGATATCCCAGTCTGACATTAGAAAAACATACAGTTCTTAATTTCCAGGGTGCATTTGAAAGTAGATGTCTGTTTATTGTGCTATCCAGGACAAACACTATGAATAAATACACTGAATATCAACAAACGTCAAATGAATTAATTTGATTTTTTTCTAACTTTTTATTTATTGAGTTTATGCACAACACAGATAATAAAATGCATTCTTGGAGTAATGTTAATACAATTGGAAAACATATGTGCAGGATAAAGTATATTATGTTAACCCATACACAGATGACCACACTTGAGGTTTCATAATAACTGAATTTATAATACAGACCCACTAGCAAGTGATCTTAATGCCATCACAGAATCAGACTTTCAAATCAAAGGTGTACTAAAATAATTAACTAAATGTATTAACTATTATGTACCAAGGTATCTCTTTTCTTATCATAGTAGCAGTCTGTGTTTAACACTAAACTGTTTCAAAATTAAGAGATACTCCATGCCAGCGACAAACTTATTCAAACACTAGAAGTCCATCAATGATGCTTTAAAATAAACATCATCTACCTGCCAAAGTGTGATACCCTGGAGATAGAACTTATGTTAGTTATGGAATTAGAATATAAGTTCGAACTCTGCACTGTGGTCATGCTCCCCCTAGTGTTCTAACATCAGATTAGTTTCTCCATCTGAAGAGTGCCGTCATCCCAAAGTACAGCTCCAGCCTTCTGGTTAACAAAGTAGTCACTTATCAAATTGTTATTTTCCAAGTTTCAGTTAGATTGTCAATACACTGTGTTAGTTACAGTGTTATTTCTTTATGTTAAGTGCATTTTGTGGTTTCTCCAGTTCCCGATCAGTTCCAGGAGCTGGGGAAGGATGCATTTCAAATGCAGTTCCTGCCTTTCCAGAACAAATTGCAAATTAGGTAGAAATTATTTTAAACTGCTAAGGTTTCTCTGTTAAGCAGTTTTTGGTATTTCATACTTGGATCCCATTTTTAGAGAATTTATCAAACTGCTATGTACCCAGCTGTTCCCTACTGTCTGTGAGGGGTGAAAAAACGTACAAATAACTAAAATACTTTTTTCCATAGCGCTGACTATTGGGAACCGAATAATTGTTTTTTAGAATGGTCTCCAGCATTTGGCATAACTAAGAGACCTAAAAAACTAACAGGACCAAGAGGCTTTAAACATTGTACAGATTGTTTTTGGCCCCAGTCTAGATCCCAATTTTATGATTTGTAATTCTGCAAAACGTTTTGCCCTAAAACCCATAAGAAAAGGGCTAAATAAAGAGTAGATTTTATGGCTTCTCTGTCTGCCTCTATGCCACCAAAACACAATAAGGATCTGAGGGAGTGCCTAGTGATAGTGGAAAGCGTGTGTCAGAGGGTTCTTCTCTTCATAAACAGCAGCTGTCTCTGTTAAGGGGACATACAAAAGAGATAAAGCTGCTGAGCCATCAGACAAGCATGGAAAGATGTTACAGATACCAGGGTGTCTGAAAGTGGAACCTTGATTCGAGTGATGGCAAAAACACAAATAAAAGAGCCTCAAAGCACATACTAGAACCAGTGCCTGCCAAGAAAAAACAAAAAGAAAAAGCATGTCCATGCCACTCATCCTGAAAAGAAAAAAGGAGTCAGTGGATCCAAGACAAATGCCCTCAAATGAGGACACGGCCAAAGCATAGCAGTTTTTCCAAGCTTTCCAGTTTATGGGAAACTTCCTTAATATACCTGCCCCACTCCCCTGGATCAGGTCCCAGGCAATTTTCCTGCAGAGGAGGAGGACATGTATTATGAGGAAGAGGAGGAGGAGGAGGAGGAAGATTAATGCATAGAACCCAATGGTTCACCTGAGCAAGAGTCTGGCTCTCCTCCTAGGCCTCTCACTACATGTTCAGCAAACAGATGGTAAATAACCCCCCAACCCCCTCTTATCTAATCAGTCTATCTGTTAATATGTGCTAATTTTATCTGTTTAAGTTCAAATTTTGCTATTACTGCCTGTGTATATGCTTCAATGTTTTTCTTTTTTTTCTCTGTAAACCTTGTATTTTTGTAATGTTTGTTCAACGCTGATGTGGAACCTTTGAAAATTAGTCCTTGACTCAAAGGTATTAATCCTAATCTGAAATAAATAAAATAAATAAATAAATAAAAATACCCTTAGCATCGCCTCCCATGAAATATAAGAGGATGAGGAAAAAGCAAAGCTCATAGATATGATGGGGATAACCCCCATAGGAAGGCTGGCAGTGTCCATTCACAAATCACTCTAAAAAGCGACTTCAAAAATCATGTTAGGACATAATTCAGCCGCTGGCATTGATAAAGTAGTTGAAAGGAAGTATCAGGTCACAGGTGGACAGACAGGGGGAAATATCTGTATTCCTATCCTGATCATGAAGAAGTGGCCTAGGCAGTTGCTAGTGAGAACCTAAGGTGCCCTTCTCTGACAGCCTCCAGAGAATGATTCCAAGAAACTGCATACTATCACCAAAGATATATATATATATATAACAGCTTCCCTGCTTCTGAGGCAGGCAGCTTGTTTGGCTTGTACAGTACAGTTCAGCACCAGGAAGCACTGTGGAATGCAGCACTGGCATTGACTGATAAGGCTGATGGTGAGGTGGCACAGGACCTGGCTGCCACAGCAAAGTCAGCCCTGGATGCCACTAAATACCAGTTCCACATGGCTGTTGACACCAGTGACTCTGCTTCATGGGTCTTATCTTATGCAGTGCATTGAGAAGGTCTGCCTAGCTAATGGTTCCCATCTGTTCCCAGGACACCCAGACTAAAGCCATGGATTTCTCTTTTGAGGGAAATTCCTTATTTGGTGACAAAACAGAGGCATACATAAAAAAAGTGGGCGAGTACAAGACGACTTAAAAAAAGTAACAGTGAAAAGGAAAACACTTCCACTTCCGACAGACCCTATGGAAGCAGAGGCATGGGTAAGGCTACTATACAAGACCATACGCTCCCTATGAGTACCAACCCCAAAGGGGTTACTACAGAGGCAGAGGCAGGAGTGGCTCCAGACAGAGTACTGAAGCACTAGCTCCCAAACCACAGCCAGAATAAAACTCCTGACAATTTCACCCAGGTTGCCAATCAGCCATTGGCCATTGGGGTGAAGGCTGACATGCTACTTTCAGGAGTGGCAAAAAAGTCACCACATACAAGTGGGGCCTGGAAATAATGGGCCAGGGATTGACCCTGGAATTAAAAAAGTTCCCCAAACTGCAAAGACCAAAAACAAAATGTCCAGCTCATACACCAACAGAAAAAAATCTGCTAGAACTGTAAGTACAGCAACTGTTGCAAGCAAAAGCAGTAGAAAAGGTTCCTACCTCACAGTGGGGAATGTGCCTGTTTTCATGATGCTTCCTGATCCACAAGGAAAATGGGGAGTGGAGACCCATTTTAGATATAAAATACCTGAATAAACATATTAGGAAGGAAAGGTTCAAGATGTCACACTGAGCATAGTAATACTATCCCTACAGTCTGGAGATTGGCTCAGGTCACTGTACCTGAAAGGCACCTACTTCCACAGTCCAGTCAGACCAAATCATAGAAAATATCTTAGATTCAGGTTGGGAAACTGTCAGTGTCAGTTTATAGCCCTTCTGTTTGGTCTCATCTCAGAACCAAGGGTCTTCACAAAGTGCCTAGATGTGGTGTGCATACCTGGGAAGACAAGGTGTGATGTTTTTTCCCTACCTAGCTGACTTTCCTGTCTCAAAGAAAACAGAGTACGAGGCAAGGTGCTCTATTCAAAAGGTAAAGAGCTCCATCAAGAATCTGGGATTCCTGATCAATCTGCAGAAGTCTCAGAATCAGTTCAGGTGCTGGACTTCATAGGTGCAGAGCTAGATACCCTGCAAGGGAAGACTTTCCATCCATGGGAAATGGTTTCAAATTCTATTGCAACTGCAGAATCCTGCACACTGGGTCACCTAAGGCTGCATGGGATTCCTGCAGTTACTGGGTCACATGTCCTCATCCACAGCAGTGGTGCCATAGGAGAGATTTAAGATGAGGGACATTCAGTATCACATAAGGGACCACTAGTCCCAAAGGCGGGATTCACTAACCAAGCTAGAGCCAGTCACAAAGACCTTTATGCAGGCACCCAACTGGTGGAAGGAAGAAAGCAATCCCCAACAAGTATCCTCAAGACAGATGCCTCACTCCTAGGGTGGGGCACCCACCTAGGATATTTACTACAAGTGCCATCTGGAGCCCAGAGGAGATTCATGAGCATATCAGTTTCCTAGAGCACAGGGCAATACTTCTGACAGTGGAATGCTTCTTCCAGCTGTTAGGTCAGTCTGTTCAGGTTCGAACAGACAAAGTCATGACAATGTATTACATAAACAAGGGGGAGGAACAAGATCATTAATATGTTCACAGAAGCCATGATTTATTTATTTTATTTCAATCTTGGTGATTGGGTGAGCCCACTGAGACATTGCTGTCCCTTTTTCAGGGGTGACCCAGGAACACAGAGGATAGGTAGTGCAAAGCAATGACAAAATGCAAAGAGAAAAATTACAAAGCGAGGTGCAAACAGTAGTGGCAGATCATACACAATGCACACCACAGCACAGTATTTGATGATCTGATGATGATGATCTGGGATCAAGCCTATTTCCTAGATGCAAAGATTTCTGCTGTCATCTGTCAAGCAAGGAAAACGTCCTAGCAGAGGCCCTAAGCTGAATCAGCCAGGGAAACCATGCATGAACCTTTACCCAGCAAGTACTGATCTGCATTTTCAGAAGATGGAACACTCTGGAGATATACCTGTTTGCCTCTTGGGAGAAAAATCAACTCCCACACTCAAGCTCTGGATTGGACGGGGGGTTCCTGTATGCCTTTCTACCATTTCATCTCGTACAGAGACTGCTCATATTGCTCAGGAGAGAGTCAGCAACAGTGATCCTAAGAGTCCTGGACTGAGTCAGAGAGGTTTGTTACTAAGTGCTTTAGACCTTGTCCAGCAGGGCTCCAATCAACCTGCCACTGAAATACAACCTGCTGACTCTGTCTCCATGCAGGATAACATTCCCATACATTAGAAGATTATGGCTGAGGGCATCATTCTTGATCAGCTAGAATTTTCTAGTTTGAATCTCTCAGAGGAGGTTCAAAGAGTACTGAAAGTTTCCAGAAAATCAGCAACAAGGAAAGCATGCTCCTCTGAGTGGAAGACATTCTCATACTCGTGTGCCCCGGGAAGACAATCCCAGTACAGGCAGGGCTACCCACAGTTTTAGATTACCTGGTTCACTTACAGTCCTTAGGACTGAGACCCTAAACCCTGAAGTACTGTACACCTGGCAGCAGTGTCGGTCTACACATCAGCAAGCAAAGGCAAGTCCTTAGCCTCAAAACCTTTTTTAAAAGGTTCCTTAAGGGCCTCAGTCACCCATACACCCTGTAAGGGACCCAACCCCTCCATGGGCCCTAAATATCTGTCTTGTTCAGCTGATGGAGGCTACCTTTGAGCTTATGGCAATGGCTGACTTGAAATATGTCACATGAAAAACAGTTTTCCTGATTGCCATGGCATCTGCCAGAAGGATAAGCAAACTGCAGGCCCTCTGTACAGATCCAAACTACGTAATGTACATATGGATAAGGTAGTCCTGCAGACCAATAGGAAGTTCCTACCTAAGGTGTTAAAACAACAAAAACTGCACTCGACAGTCACAGTGTGATTTACTGCTAACAGCACTCCATGAAGCACTTAATTTAAGACAGGTACTAGAGGACTTGAATGTCCCAGCACTTTGACCTGCATTAGGTCTTCATTAGGGGGTGGTTCCAACACAGTGACCCACAATTCTTTTAAAGCTGGTTATTTTTTGGGGGGGCACAAGCCACCTTGTGACTCAGCCCCCGCCATCCCTTGGCCCCCTCCTCATGCTCCGGGACTTGCCCTCCTGTACCGTGATACCCCCTGAATTACCCCCCAGGGTGGGGCCACCACACCAGTTGGATTCCCATGATGATGACAGGACAAGGGTGCCAACAGGGGTGCCCACTGACACTGCCTTCTTGGCTTGCCCACCAAGGTGGGGCACAGAGTCCATTGGCCATAGCAACAGGATAGGTCGGGATCCCCCCGGAGGTGCCATGGCGTGTGATTAGGGCCAGAGTGAGCAGGCAGTATAGGTGGTGGTCGCAATTTCTTTCCATTTTTTTCCCCTAGGCAGAGAAATGCAATGATGTCCTGCATCCACCCTGCCCACCACAGTAACAGTGCTGGTATGGGGGGGTACCCCCAGCCTCCACCAGAGTTTCACATTGTACCGGACACTCTACCCCCTTCCCTCTCTGGAGAAGGAGAGCAGTCCCTAGGATGCTCAGTCTTTCTCCCCCAGCTGGTCCTCCAGTGTCCCAGGTCTGTTCCTGAACCTGGGCCATCGGCATCGCATTCAGGCACCCTGCCCCTGCACCAATGAGCTGGCAAAGCTTGTTCTTAAAGGTACAATAGTATCAAAGCACTTACTTCATCATCACAAGTTTTTTTGTATGCAGTCATGAAAATATATATTTTTCATTCATCTAATGTACCCCAAATGTGACAATTATCCAAAAAATGTTACAAAATTAAAAAAAAAATCACAAAGTTACAAAAACTCTGGGGGTAGGGAAGGCAAACCCAAGTCATAACAATAGCATACACAATCTGTCTTTTTTTTACAAAATGTGTGTATGTGGTGGGGGGGGGCAGAGTGGTGTTTGGAAAGAGATACAAAAATTCCAACTAGTCACAGACAGTAATCATACAATACTGAGTCCAGCTGTCATGACATTATATTGTTTGAACCATGTAAATATCTTTACTTAGAAATAATTGTTTCGTATCTTCTCTTCACCTATATTATACTCCCTACAGATTGTTCAAATGTGGATGGCTTCCCAGTTACCTATGTACACGTTATAAGGTATACCCCTCCAACAGTGACATTTCAACAGCGACTGACACTACAGTGACTACAGCGCCAGATTGCTGTAGTGTTGGCGCTGGACCTTGGCACAGTATTCTGGGGGTCTTGCACCCCCTCCCTTAATCAGCTGAGACTCGGAGTTGATAATATTTAGTGGGGGAGTGCAGGGGGCACAGACCCCCATGTGGAGGGTTCAGGGGTGAAGCCCCCCTGAAGAATACATGTTTGTGAGTGGGAAACTTCATGCCGACTGCAAAAGCGGTCGACATGACAGTTTCACTGTACTGTCATTCAACAAAAATGTTGTCAACAACCGGTCGTGGATCCTTATTGTAAAACCCATGAAGGGACACGTAAGCACATTTTGTGGGATTACCATTCTGCATGAGCTTTCTGGACCCAAATTCAAACCCGACTTGACCCTCTTTTAGGCCTCCATGACACTTTCCATCTGGAACTTTGTCTTCTAGGATTGGGTATATCACAATTAGTTGGCACTCAAAGATATCATATGGCACTTATAACAGCACTGACCAAATTATTTATCTTGAGACACTGGGTAGATAATCAACCCTTATTGTTCATGGAATGGCATGCTGAAATGCTTACATTTCTACAGCTGGAAAAGTGCTTGGCCAGTCTTAGACATGCTTTATTGGGGTTTGCTCAGATATACGAATGTTCATATACTCTTCTACAATTGTGTTAGTTCATCTAACCTTTAAATAAAAATGGATTAGCCATCTTTATTATAAGCTAGACAGGTAGTTTTAAGCACCATTTTTCTTTAGACGATTAACATTATGCAGAATTTCAATGTCTGATACTGTTTCTGGCCTTTAAATGTTACCTTGCATTATACTTTCTCTCTATATGGTGTGTGTGATATCATATCACCCTTATTACGGCTGCAGTGGGCAGAGCCTGCAGATGTTTTGCAGGTACAAAAGGAGTGATGTAATGTTTTCTGTCCATGGTACTGATGGAAGGTATAAATAGTCTTCTCCGCCTTACCCTCCGCCAAGAAATGTTTTCCGCCCTCAAATAAATACGCTTTCATGTTAGTCAATGGTTGCAGGGCACTATTTTCTTTCTTAAATGGGAGGTACAACAACTGCAACCTGAGTAGAGGGAGGCAGCATTAGTTTTTTTAGTGGGCGAGTAAGATCCACCCCCAGCTCCACCTGAGAAGCTCCTAAAGATCCACCCCACCTTTTTTTTTTGGTTCATGTGGGAGGGGCATGAGGTGGATCTATCATGTTGGAACAATTGACTATCAGAGCTGCCTGGAGAAGTAGTTAAGGAATGCCTCAAACTGCATCTAAGTATATCCCCCTCCCACACACACATAGACATCATGATTTTTTTTTAACTCTAAGCATGTCAATAGTTGGCTGTTACAGTATTGGCAAGTTGGGCATAAAAATAAAATAGAAAAAAAAGGATTAAGCAGGTACCTTTTCCTTTGTCAGATACATGCAGACAGAAGGTCACAAATAATGTATGACAAGTTCATTATATGGATGTTTTCCATGTAAAACAGAAATTTTGTTAATGTCATGTCTATAGCATCGTTTGTAGCCAGCAAACTATTATTTACATAGGTACTGTAAATGACAGGTTTTAATTCAGAAATCCAGTCTTGATAAATGTGTTTTTTTAGCAGTTCTGTAAGATTTATGTCTCTTTGAGGTAAGAGAACATAGCATAGAAATGAAAGGGTTTCTATAACTGATTGCTGTTTGCATGAGAAGTGGGTGTGACAGTGGCATGCAAGAGTGAAGTCTAAATTGTTTCTTGGCCATTCTGGGATCTAAAGTTTAATAGTGATGTGTGAAGAGAATAAAGTCTTGTTCTTTTTGCATTTGAATAGGTTTAGTGTTTTGAAGTTAAAATATATAAATATCTATCTATCTCTCTCTCTCTCCCTCTATATATATATATATATATATATATATATATATATATACATATATATATATATATATATATATATACATATAGTGTCATGGGTACCTGAAAAGGAAAGAGACACTACTAAAATAAATGCTATTCTGATTATTTATTTAGGTGTGAGAGTTTAAGTGTAGTTCTGCCTAGGTCACAGACACATAAGCTATAAATAAGAATGGATGTATTAGTCAAAGCTTGTAGTAGCAAAATAAAGCAAGCAAAATAATATATTGTGTTTTTTTTTCTTTCGATTGTTTAACCAGGAGTGGCACACTAAGCTGAAAGCTTGTTTACAGGGGCAACCTGGGAGCACATGGAAGTTAAGTGACTTGCTCAGGGTCACCCAGTATGCAAGTGGGGGCTGTGGGATTCAAACCCAGATCTCCAGATTTGCAGCTCAGAGCCTTAAACCACTGTGCTATACTGCCTCCCTAGATATGGCAGCCATCTGTTTTATGGTTCATGATGTTGGTGTAGTAAGCATACTAACATACTAAAATGCCAGCAGAATAGGCCTAGTGGTCTTTTGTGTCTGCTCGTTTGGTCAGTCCCCACCCTGGGAGTTGACCTTGCTGCCCCCCCACCCTCTTGGGCTTCTCCCTTCCTAGTCCAGGGTATTCCCGCTGCATTGGAATTTGCTTCCACAACCCTTCCCCTGTACCTGTCCCACCCTTCTTGAACCCCTCCACAGTCTCTGCTTCCACCAGCCCCCCCAGACAGCGCATTCCATGGTTCTACCACCCTCTCAGTGAAGTAGCACCTTCTCTTTTCTCCCCTGAGTCTCCCCCAGCTTCCACCCATGCCCTCTAATTGCCCCTCCTTCCTTTAGAACACCATGACTGTGCCTCCCCTATTTACCCCTTCATGTACTTGAAGACCGCTATCATGTCCCCCCTGTCCCTTCTCTCTTCCAATGTGTACATATTTAACTCTTTGAGCCTCTCCCCCCCAGGTCCTTTCCCCCCAGCCCCAGATCATTTTGGTTGCCCTCCTCTGCACCCTCTCCAGGAGTTCAATGTCCCTCTTTAAGTGTGGTCTCCAAAACTGCATGCAGTACTCGAGGTGTGGCCTCACCAAACCGCTATACAGAGGGGGTATCACTGCCCTCCTTCTGGAGTGATCCCCTTAGCGATGCATCCCAGCATCCTGTTGACCTTGGCTGCTGCCCTCCTAAAAGTCTCAGAGTTGCTCATCTTGATATCCACCACCACCTCCAGGTCCCTCTCAGCTTCAGCCATACAGCCATAGCAGCAGTACATTGCATAACAGATGTAAAATGTCAATAAGTAGGTCATGTAACAGATGTGCTGAGTAGTTACTGAAGCAAGAAATGTACAGCTGTCATTTTTTACATCCTGTTTAAAATGTGTTTTTGCACCTGTGGTGCCAAATGGCACAGTCAATATGCAAAATCACATTTTGGCTAATGAACTAATAGTGTCACTGTTCATGCGGTGGTGTCACAAAAAGCCCATGCTGAAAACTTGGAGTGAAAATATCCAGAAACGCTCAGGGCATTAGGGTTTCTGACCATATCACCCTGCCCTGTAGGGACTGACAGGCATCAGGGGTGTGACTTGGGATTGTCAACAGTAATGCTCACTCCATTCCACCCCCATCCCCACCCTGCAGCCAGTGACAGGTATTGAGGTGTGCCTTTGACTCTTCAGCCCCAACGTTCACTCCATTCTCTTATACTGTACCCATTTCAGCATATTTCCTTATGGAATGGGGTGAGTGTAAAGTTTGAAAACCCCAAGGCACACCTCGACTCTTGTCTGTGTCTGCAGGGTAGGGTGAGGTGAAATGGTGTGAGCGTTATAGGCAATGACCCAAAGGCACACACCAGTGCCTGTCCATGTCTGTGGGGTGGGGTGGGGTTGGCATCACTTCAGTACTTCACTGTCATTCCTATTCTGCCTGTCTGTCTGTGTGTGCCTCTCTCTATCTATATGTCTATGTAATTATCTATCTTTCTATCAATTCCATTTGTCGCTATTTTTACTTATTTCTAAAACAAACCTGCATATCACATTTGCCTGCGCTCTGAGCACATACTTATGAAACCGTGCATATTTGTACTCCACTTCTGCATTGACCTCATACTTTCCTAATATTCCCATTATCACAAGCATAACTACCTTGTCCTTATCAAAAGTGACTCCCTCTGAAAGTTAATATCACATTTTCTCTAACAGTCCATCATCATTACACCTGACTTCCTGACATCAGCACATTGCTTAAATATACAGTAACTTATATCACCTCATGGACAAAAACTCTGTTTTGCAAAAAAAAAAAAAAAAAAAAACCTCTGTAAATAATCCCAAGTATGAACATATGCCAGCCATTACTTTTTCATGTACTGCCACCTTCTGTACCATCATGGGGCTTTGCATATGTTTCCCTTGATGCTTTGCATTATTGGGGTATGTGCAATTGTGTTTTCTTTAAAATTTGGTTGTCTGGCCAATATCATCTGGGATAACACATACATCAGTGGCATTTGCTATGGGGTTCTTTTGTAAACTTCCTATTCCTTCCTTTAAAATGTACACCTCCATATATTTTCCCAATAATGTGTATACCTTCCTTAGAACAAGAATTAAAACAAATTTTACTACTTATAAATCATTGTGTTATTTCTCCATACCTTCTTAACAATTCCACGTAACTTCACTAAACACAACTTCACTAACTTCATTATGCAGCCATGGTGTATCTGACCAGAATTTGTTTTTAATGTAACAGTTATTGCTCAGTAGATGTTTTTTTTATTGATTTGCTGCTCTACCCTTTTGCTGTTGGACATTGACTTGTAATTTTGTCTGATACCTTTTAGGTGATGTTTGTACCTTTGTGCTCCTACTGTATACTGAAATAAAGTATACTAAGTTAAAAAAAAAACAAAAAAAAAAACACTTTTTCTCCGGTAGATGGACCAATGCTTTTCATCCAGCACCAAAGATCACTGGTAGATGCTAGGGCTTCTTCCAGCATCCACTGCTTTCTACAGTCCTAATTTTCTTACACATCCATCTTGGCATAAATGGATATTTGATACCAAACTCTTTCTCAGCTCCCCTCCTAATTACTCATTCTTCTTTGCTGCTTTTTGGCAGAAGTAGGCCCACAGCCTGGCTTGGGGATGGCCAGAGCTGAAGAAACAATGCCTCTCTGTTCCATACAGGTACAAGGCAGTCCACACCTGTGTCTTTCTGTGCCTCTTGCACACTGGAGCATCTCCCTTCTTCTGAGGGCTCAAAAACTTTGTGGCTATGGCATTGGGTAACCCAGTCTCTTCACCAGATGCCTCCTCCTCCTCCAAAATCTCCTTATGTTCTGCCCAGGAACCGGTTACTGTTTTGATCCATGAGAACATTCACTCCTCACTATTACCGGAGGCATGCACCTCCCAAATGATGAGGTCCTTCAGTTCCTCATCTTCTCCAAGCAAACTCAGACTTGGATCACATGCCCGTGAGTCCACAGGTTCAAATCTTGCCACAGCCAAACCCCTCTCAGCCTCTTCCTCAGCCAGGGGGCTACATGCTGCTTGCACCTCTTGCAGGTTGCATTCAGCCACATTTACAAAAAAGTCCTGCAGGAAATCTTCTGCTTCCTCCTGTTTACACTGTGTTTCAGCCTGTCTCTCACAATTATGCTCTGCTCAGAGGGTCCATGTAGGGGACAACCAGATACATGGTGCAGTCTCTTTTGGAGGGCCACTAGCCATACACAAGCCAAAGTTCTTTCTGCCATCCTGGCAGTGGGGGACAGCTATCACATCTCTTCCAAATGTTAAACATACTGCACAGACACTGATTGGAAATCCAGGGAGCGCTATGTCATGGGGAGCTCCTAGACAACCATACTCCTCTTTGAATTTTCTCAGTTCCTGTTCTTTCTGGGCTACCCAGGTCCTAACATGCGAACGGTAGGGTTTGCCTCCACTTGCCTTGCTTAAAACTCTGCAAAACATCTAGAAAATTGCTGTTACCAAAATGCACACATTTTCACGGTCTATTTGTTTTAAAAGTCTTTTAGCCTGCCCACTTTATTAAGTGACCTGTGATTTGCTTTACTGCACAGTTGTTTGCTTTTCATTTTTGTGCTGCCCCAGCATGGATGCTGCACTTTTCCACTGTGCCACATAGCACACACACTCTGTTTTGCCCTCGCTGTTTCTTTGCACTAACACTTTACTTTCTGGCTCAGAACTTGTTTGCCTTACACAAAACTTTGTTTTTTTTTCGCAAACTTGTTTACTTTGCTCAGCACTTACTGTAGTTTACTTGTACAGCCTTGATTATTTGCACAAACTTAGTTACTTTACTCAGTACTTAGTTTATTTGTACAGCCTTGGTTACTTGCATAAACTTGTTTATTTAGCTCAGCACTGCCCAGAACCTTTTTTTGCTTGGATTTAAAAGTTTTTGAGGGTAGTCATAGAAGTTCCTAGCTTCACATTTCTTTGGGCGGTCCACCTGATGATTTGCACAAAACACACAGTGGTAGCTACTGCAATGATTGCTTATTCAGTCCACATGGGAGAAGCCTGGTTTAACTGCTTTCAGCACTTTTTACTGTTCTTTTAGCAAAAATCCGAAGTCCACCAATGCCACAACTCTCACTCACCTGATACCTTGCACGCTCCCCTCTCTCTCCCTCATGAACATTTGCCAGGCCACTGAGCTCCAGCCAAGGGGTGGGACTTTGATGAGAGAGACAATCACTTGACGCCATGCAAATTAGCTTGATGCACACTCTCTCTCTTGCCTCCTTGATGATTCTCAAGGTGGTAGTGCCAAATTTAAACTGCAAAACTTACTTTTTTTCTCAGCTTGTGTTTACAGTCCCAAACACTGCTTTTCACTGAATTCTGACATTGCAACACTTTTAAAATATAGTTCTCTCTAGCGACTGTGATGCTTTCCTCTTCAGGCTTGGGGAAAAATGACATCCACAGTTTTCAAATGCTTTTTGGCACAAAATCACTTGCAGCTTGCAAATCTTGACCATTTTTGACAGTTTTAATCACATTTCAAGCATAGTTCCTCAGCTCCACAAAAACAGTCAATATCAGCACATTTATCTTAGAAGTTCACTCTCAATACAGTTCATTGCAAGGCAGACATTTTTCTTGGCAAAATCAAAGCTTTTGTTCTACAAATCATTCTTTGGCATGGTGTACCACCACCAGACAGAAAGACCACAGACATACCCTCAGCACTGGCATGGTACCTTTTTCCTCTCCCCCAAATCTTAGGATGAGACCCCCATTTTGTAGCACTACTACACCCTGGCCAAGAACCACCATCTTGCAACTGGGACCCCCCTACTTGTTACTCAGATACGACAACAAATCACAAGTTGGCAGAAAATAAGTATCACCCCTAGCATTATGGCAAATACTTGGCAAGGGCATCTCAGAGGTCAGGGGTAGTACACAAAACCACAAAACAACATTTCTATTTTACCCAAGTCTAGGAGAGAGGTGCCAGGGTTATGCTGTGTCTCCTACCTGAGGGCCCCCAAAATCATCACTCAGTCACTCAAAGATGGATTGTCCACAACCAGGAATTTGGGATGTTACTGTATGGCTTTTTTATTACTGACACAAGGTTAACAGTGAATAAAGGTGGTGTCCCCAGGGCTTGCACTGTACATGACAGATGACACTTTAGCAGGTGAAACATTTCCAACACTTTCTTTCAGGTAAACTATTCTCTTCCTAAAAACATTTTACCACACCATGTCCAGCCCTATTTCAGGGTTCCCTGACTTCTATGAAACTGCTGCCCAACCCTATTTCAGGGACCTTGGACTTATGAAATCTGTTACCAGTCCTATTTCAGGATTTCTGGCTCATTTAAAATACACTAGGTGACTGTAGTTGATACCTACACACATTTTCCTCTGGGTATCAGGTTAGATCCATTTGAACTTAGAATGAGGGGGGGGGATAGCTCACTCTGGCCACAAACTAGATTATCTCTGCCATTACTTTAGGACTTCTTGGATTCTCCAACCCCACTGGGTTGCTAGTAACATCCTACTTCCAAACGTTGGGCTGAGGTCCATGGCACCTGTATCTGACAGACACCAGACAACCCCCATTAAACAGTTTACATTTCACATACTTGCTTCTCAGCATCCATGGTACCAAGTATCTGACAAGATGCCAATCAACCCCACTTGAACACTTTACTTTTTACACTTTGTTCCCCTCAGAACACTTGGAAAATACTTGAAATCCTTAGATTGCGCACAAGTCCATTTCTTTAAATTGTATGCACAAAACTCTACAAATTAGGCAGTGCTGATAGCTCTTACAGTCAGTTGGGGGTTGCCCCAAATCACTTACTGAACCTTCAGTCCCATTCCTTTTACACTATGAAGAATCTTCACCCCCTCGGGGCTTCACAGGATCTGGTAGCCACCATGTCCCAGGAAACCACCTCTGGATTACTGTACTATGGCAGAAACACAAACAGAGGGTCCTTACCTCTTGGCAAAAGTGCCACCAGCAGCACTTGCCCTCAGAACTCTCAGTGAGTTCCTTTCACTTCAGACTCCAACTTTAGACTGCACTCTGACAGCTCCAGTAACAGCTCTTAGCCAAATGCAGCTTATGCTGCTGCGAGAGTTCCAAACAGCAGTACCTCATCTCCTGCTCAGCAGAGTCAAGCAGTTAATGATGTAATGTTTTACAGAGAGCATTTAAGCCATCTGAATACTTCCCAAGCTATCTGCCTAATCTAAAACTGATATGACTCCAGTAACCCCAGGAACTGGCTTGTTACATTTTCTTTTCTCTTGCTAAGTCCACCATCTGGTCTTCCAAATCATTTATATGCCCTTCTTGCTCATTCAGTGTATTTGAATGGGAAGCAGATATCTCAGCCAGTCCCATTATAACTGTTTGTAGGTGGGCTATTTGAGCTGTAATGTTTGTAAACCCAGCTTTAACTTCTTTCTAGAGGTTAGTGATCAAAGCAGGGAGTGCTGCAATGGTAGGATCTTGTGAGCCTTCACCAGTGCCACTCTCCGGTTGTGGGCTTACTGGCAACCTCAAGGATCAGTTCTTGACCCCATCCTATTTTCATTATTTATAAATAACCTTCCTTCTGCCTGTACTAATTCCCACATACATATGTATGTGGATGACACTATTCTCATCACCTCTGATCCTATCCTACATGATGTTCAAGCCACCCTCCAGAATGATTACCATAACATTCCGTGCTGGTTCAGGAACAACCAACTGAAATTAAACACCTCCAAAACAGTGTCTATGACTTTTGGAACAGTATAAAAACCTTTGGAACAGTACAAAAACTAAACAGAGCTCTCCCACTCCCAATACCTCATTGGATGGGACATCACTGGACCCATTCACAAAATGTAAGTACCTTGGTTGTCTGGCTAGACACGTCATACTCTCCTCCCTCTCCCATGACAATGGTCTCTGGCTGGCTTACCCCCCCCTTATCCCCCAACCTCCATTTTTGATTATCTCTATGTAAGTGCCTATAAGCTAATCTGTTCAAGCAACGCACTAACTTTGTTAGGAACTGATTGCGAGCCTCTAATTGTATTTTACTGCATATCAAGCTTGTTCTGTTTCCTGCATTGCATTTACCTTATTGTTGTAATGTCCTATCTTTTGTGACATGGAACCTTTGTAAATGAGTCTTTGACTCAAAGGTATTTTCCAAATCCCGAATAAATAAATAAATAAATAAATAAAATAAAAAAAATTGACTTTCTTGAGCCCTATGGATGTGATTACCTCAAAATTATGCCCCAAACTAGATATTCTCTACTGGAATAGAGATTCTCGACTGCCGCCTGCCAGACATGACATTCTATCCAAAGTGATCATTCCCATCTTTGATTATGCGGATGTGGTTTACAGTACTGCCTCTGCATCAACCATATCCAGACTGGACACTCTCCTGAATACGTTGTGCTGCTTTGCCAAAAACTTCCCCTTCAGAACTCAACAATGCTCCCTCTACTCCCCCCTAGACTTAGCTCTACTTTCCCATTGATGCTGCATCCACTCTCTCAATCTCATACCCAAATACTGATTCCACTTGCTGTCTTTTTTCCTATTAGCATGCCTTTCCATGGTCTCCCACTCCCCATACAAGCTGAGGCACAGGGATGCCAGGTCCTTCATTCTGCCTCGGCCATCCTCCACAGCTGGTAAGTCCACTTTCTACTATATGCTCCCTGCCTGTGGAATAAACTCTGCCCTTCCATCAGAAACTCTCCCTCACACTATTCTTTTAAATGGCAGCTTCACCTCCTACCACCCCCAGTGTGCTCCTGTCAAGCAAGTGCCGCACCTACTCCTCATGGATGAGGACTAGTGTATTGTCACACAATGCACGTAATCATTGATGTACTTATAGATGTGTAAATTATGTAAGTACAGATAAAATTACTGTTGCATAAATTATGTAAATACAGATGTAATTACTGTTGTATAAATTATGCTGAATGCCTCTTGCTATTGTAAACACCCATTACTGTTGTACTTTTTTTGATGTATACCTAGCTAATCTGTATAAATAGCATTCACAAGCTGTCTATCGCTCTCAAAATGTATGTATTCCTGTTTTCCCTCCCCCTGGGTTGCACCTGAAAATGGGCCCCGGCCCAGTGTGCTTTTCCAGGTAACCAAATGTTTAAATAAACATAAAAACAGAAAATAAAACCAGGGCCAACTCAAACCATATAGTATCATGGTCCCTGGAACCCAGAGGTTCCCCAACCTGCACTCTGCCCACCCTTTCTGAATTGGTAAGTACTACATCAAGAATGATAGATTGTCTAGAGGGATCCCTGACCTGCTGCATTAACAAGCAGTCCTGCAATGCATCAAGCAGGTTCTAGCTTCTGGCACTCCTGGCTGATGGGATATCTCAATCTATGTCTGATAGGTTGAGCTCTCCTGCAGCTATTCCCACCTCCCCCTTTACTGCCGCTTACCTACTTCTGCTCCTAGTTCTTACCTCTCTCTCCTCTCCCTGTCCAGCTGGCCTGTAAACCACCCCTATGTAAGGTTTCCTTCTATCTATAGTGATTCTACCTCCCCTAACCTCCAATGGATACATCCTGTACTGTCTCAGTTCCTCCCCTGACAAAAATGGCTACCCCTCCACCTCTACCCAACCCTCTATCCTACCTATATAAGGTATAGCCAGGGATTGCCAGGTTCCAGTCATCTTTCTCTCTGACCCAAGTTTTTGTAATGGCCACTAGATCTAGCCCCAAATCTGTCACCAGCACTTGGAACTCACTGATCTTATTACCCAGATTCCTGGCATTGAGGCATACCACCATCCAGCTTGCACTCTCACCCCTCTTGGTTGTTGCATGACTTCCTCATCAAAATTCCCTGTTATCCTTGGAGACTTGTGTTTTTTCTCTTTTTTGCTGGTCTAGTGGAACTATACTCCCTGACCTCCTGAACTCATTCCCTTCTGCTACTACTTCCTGAGTACCTTTCCACCACCTCTGGGGGAGTTCTGGCTAGGTTCACCATTTCACTTTCCTCAATTGCAGGATCCCCGGTCTCACCAGCAGTTAAGCTGTTTGTTAATGTAGATATCTTGAATCGGATTCAAGAGTGCCAGACAGTGGAGAGCTTTAAAATGGCTTTTAAAACACCTATTTCAGCTGGCCTTCCATGATTTTTGATATGGTATGCCTGATATGATATTTGATTGTATATTTATAGATATTTGTTAATATGTTTTAGAGTGTTTTAAAATGTTTTAACGTTTTATAATTGTACAGCGCTTTAATATCTATGAATTATGCTTTATAAATAAAATTATTATTATTATTATCTTCCCTAATGCACTAGTCCCCTCTCTTGTTGGGTGAAGACTCTCACCTTTGAATATCCTTCTGTCCCAGAAGCCCACCCAGCCCAACAAGTGGTAATCCTGTCCTGGCAGCATCACTTTAACTACAGATTGAACTCCTCAATGTCCTCCTTCCTCACTTTATGCACTCCCCTTCTTCCTACTCCAAACAGAGAGGACCTCAGAAAAAGTCAAAGAAGCCAAGTGCTTCTCCAGGATGTCCACCAGCCTCTGGAAGTCCCACTTCACTGCCTTCACAGGTTGGTTTGCCAGATCATTGGTACCAGGGTGTACCAGCACTCCCTGCTAGTGCATGCTGGGCAGAAAGTGCAAATTCCACTTTCATGGAATTTTCACAAAATTTCAAACTTATCGTGAAATTTTCTGAAATTTTGCCTTTGTCCAATTCCAAATCTTCTGAAACTGTATTGAAAATTATTACCAAGTACTGCAGTATTTGTTGACAAACATTGAAATAATAGTCATTGGCACGGGGTCATTATGTCGCAAGACATATTGCCGCATGGCACAATCGCGCTGCGCGATTTGTGCCATGAGGCATATGTCTTTGTTCTGTGGGGGGATCCACCCCCACACACCCCGTTATTGGGGGCTGTGTCCCCGGACCCCCCACTAAAGATTCTTAACTCTGGAGGAGTTCAACTCAGGAGCGCACAGGTCTAGGTTCGCCATAATGCCATACGCTATTAAGCGTGCGACATTATGACCCGGTGCGATAGTCATGAACTGCGGAATTAATGTTCAAGTAATTGATTTCGCAGTTCAGTAATCAAATATGCAATTCACAATGAAATTCTGTGGACAATTTTTCAATGAGCAATTTAGAGGCCTATTTGTGTGCCTGTCTGCGATACTGTAACTACTGAGTCTAAACACCCAACCTCTAGAGTCACACTACTGGACTTGCTTGAAATCATTAATTTCTGTGCTTTTTTTTAATCCATTTGCACTGTAATTGCTAGGTTCTGCTATTGAATTCCGTGGAAGCAAAGAATTTCTTGTGTTTTCTATTTCACCATTCTTATTTATATTTTGTAGTTAAGGGCTGTAATTCTGTAGAAAACTCTAAGATTAATCTGCGAGCTGTGTAGTCAATTGGGTGGTTGTTTTTTCCACCATTTGTGCTTTACTTTTCTGGTTCTGCTGTTGAATTCCATGGCAGTCAAGGATTTACCCTTTCTGCGTCACTGTTCTGAGTTAACCTCCAAACCTAAGGTCTGGAATTCTGTGGAAAACTCCAAAATTATTCTGTGAGCTGTGTAATCCTGGGAGTAGCCAGGCCATAGCCTGAATGCCTAGGCCTTCATTTGGATTAAGAAATTATAACTAAATCTGCCTTCATTTAACTGGGCATGGATACCCATACAAAAAAAATAGGCCTAATGCTCAACTGCCTCAAATCATTAATAATTAGTTAATGTTCAGTTATTCCTCAGTTTTGCTTTGGCTGATTTTTTCATATGCAAATGAGTTAGTTACTAATCCCTTTTGGTTCACCCTACTGCTAACCAATTCTTAATAGTTTTAGCAGTTAGTCATTTATTGACTGGTTTCCTAATTAAGAATTAACTAATCCCCATTAAATTATTAGTTTGGCATTCATTAATTATTAGTTGAGCTTATATAATAAATATTTTATATGATCAACACTCAACTTGTTAAGCATTAGCTGATAACTGTACATCACATAGTAATGCATAGCTCTTAGTTAAGAATAACCAATTCTTTACCAACTTATTGGTGCAGTGATGCTAGAAACTGGGAGTCCAGCTGGTGTAGGTAAGCTGCAGAAGGACATCTACCCCTCACTGCTGGTGCTGCACATCTGACTCAGGCACCCCCTTCCCACCCCAGAAGCCTAAAACAAGTCACTGTCTGGGGTAGAGCCCCTTCCCAACAGTACTGCCCTGGGAGTGTTGGCCCAAGTGTCAAGCAGGAGCCAGAGGCAAGTCCCAAAGTAGGTGGGTGATTGTGCATGAGGCAAACAGCCTGCTCATGTCATTATGCATAATGAACCCATCTCCTTGCAGAATGCACTGGTTCCCTTACACAGAGAGGTTATAGACATAAGGGCCCTTGAGCTTGCTCTCATGCCCATGATGCCACTAATCTCAGTCACTGTGTGGTTAACAGCTTGTTCTGCATGGAAGGGGGTTCAAAATTCTCTATAGTGGCCTGCAGCCTTCTACTGTCAAATTGCTTAAGTAAGAAAGCTTGGACCTGGTAAGCGGAGACTTCCAACAAACACCAGGTTTGGAGAAGGCTGAAAATAGCTCTCCTTTGCATGCCAAAAAATAAATAAATCAAGATGCTAGACATTACACTTTGTTATATGCCACTCACTCTACAAGGCAGTTAAGTAATTAAATGGAGCTTACCTGCTCCATCAGAGTCAAAGAGTCCCGAGTTTGGGTGTCCTGGGTTCGGGGATTTCTAGTAGGACCTGAAAGTGAAGAATAGAGAGGGTTGAGGAGTCACAAAGGGTCGGAGGTCCTAGAGGAGACATTGGGGGGTTAGAATTAAACAAAGCTGCTTATCTGATTGGTAAACAGTCTGGCCAGACCTGTAGAAATAAAGGAAAAATAAATTAGTATGAGGAACTTATATTAGTGAGAGTAGAGACAAGGGGCAGAGAGATAGAAAAAGGGCACAGTACAGCATAGGAGTAAAAGAAGGGGAGTTTTAGAGGAAAATATACACTTAATGACAAAGGAAAGAAAATAGAGATATAGAAAATAAAAATACAAACAGCTAAGAAAAGAGAATAAAGTGATATTGGAGGCACAGCAAAACCGCTTTAATGCACCTAGGTGACCTGCTGTTGGCCAGCAGATTTAAGCAGTAGTCCTGATGAGCTAGTGAGGATGCTTTTGGGCCACTTGTCCATGCTTTTTTTAAAAAGGAAATACTGATTGTTTGGGGGTCTTGAGTTGTCCCAGGAGGCCAGTGTATTAAAGGTATAGCCCTGGTGGTGTAGTGGGCCAGCTCCCTCATGGCCAGTGGCAAATTATTATTATTATTTTTTTTGTAATTATGTTTAACCTTTCCTGACATCTAGTTTGGGGGGGTTGGGCCCAGATTGTATGTAGCTGGCAGGAAGGCTGGTCAGAAAACTATGGATCACAAATGCTGTGGTGGCCATGCAGCCATCAGTTCAGCACTACTGTGCCGGAGCGCCAATGCTGGCTGACACTTTCATCTTCCAGCTGCAGAGTTTAGGCTGTGGTCTGCTCTGTGTGGGTGGGAGAAAAGATGGAGATTTTCAGGAGGAGAGTAGGCTAGGGCAAATTTGCCTCCCTCTGCAATCAGCCACACGGTAGCTATGTGAATCCAAGGGGATTATTAAGAGAGTCAGGAGGGTGGGCAGCCACCAAGATGTGACTGGAATTACCAACTAAGCTTCATGGCGACTGAATGCAAGTGCCCTGAGGGGCTTGATAGGAAGGGATTGGGACAGCAAATGCACAGGATGGGGGCCACAGAGGAAAAGCCAAATTGTAGCTGAAGCTCAGTTCCCTAAATGGGCTTAAAAGTAGTTGTGGGAGGCAGGCAGGAGGAATCAGTGGGGTCCCCTGAGGGGAGCATAAAAGTGGAAATTACTGCTTACAATACAGCTGCAGTGTCAGAGCACCAGGAAAGTACTGGGGGCAGGTAAAGTGCAGCATAAAGGTGAGAAACATAGATCTGATGGTAGATATGGACCGCTTGGCCCATCCAATCTGCCCATTTCTCCTTACTTACACTATTACATCGGACCATGCCTAATCTACAGCTCTTTCTCCCTCTCCCCTATGATTCCTTTGTGCTTATCCCATGCTTCTTGAACCCAAAACTCTTTTTCCCCCACCACCTCTGCTGGAAGGCTGCTCCAGGAATCCACCACTCCTGTAAAGAAGTCTTTCCTCACTTCTCTCCTGAATTTACCCCCCCTCCAGCTTCATAGCATTTTCCCTTCCTTTTTGCACCATTACTTCAGCCACAACTTGGAGTTACTGGTGTGGAGTTCCTTGTCCTGTCCTTTTGCAGACAGACAGCACCTCAGCAAAAGCCACTGCAACCAACCAATATCACTATCAAAATAAGTAGCTTTTTATTTTCTTTTAAAAACAAAAATGTCAAAACTAAAGCAAAACATCCCACTCCAGCCACCCTTGAAACACCCAACTATTCTATACAACTGTGGATAACCTGCCCCCCTTGGCTTCCCCTTCCTCCCTCAAATGCCATCCAATTTTGCCTTCTTCCTATCTCTCCTGCCTACTTGCCCGGCCTACCCCTTGTGGGGTTTTCCGCATCCCAAAGGGGAAAGGCTCGCTGTACTAACAACCTGAATAGTAACCTACCTCTATCCTTCACCTACTCTATTCTGACTGATCTCTACTCCCTCCCCAGTGACAACCTCCCTCCCCCAGTCCCCCTGAAAAATTCTAGCCTCAGTGGGCCTACCTGGTCAACAACATTCAATATAAATAAAATACAATATAATATGAATGAGAGGCAGGCTCAGAAGTTTAATTAACTAATTCATTAATGATGGAGTTTATTTCAAGTAGAACCTCAAAGTAACAAATATTAATGCTCATAGCCTATATGAAGCTGATACAACTGAACAATAGCAAATAAGGATGGAATGTTTCAATTAGAACCTCGCAAACTAACACCTTTTAATTAAAATGCTCACAAACCACATGAAGCTGTTACAACAGAAAACATGGTTGCTTTATTTTCCCTTTTTACAGCACTTGCAGCTACTTTTATATTGTGTATATAACCTTTATTACTGATTCGCATTGCCCAAAGAAACAAACAATGGTCCCCAAACAGTCAATTGTTCATTTTACATAATCTGCCTTACCTAGTTCTCCGAGAACTCTTTGGACACCTCCTCAAATGGTCAAACAGAAATGACCAGGTTGGCTGTGCTTCTTTTCCCACACAGAACAGAACAACAGAAACAACCTTCCCATGTCCAACCACGGGACTCACAGACTGAGGAACTGACTCCTTTAGGCACTGCACTGCTGGCTTTAACGCCAGAAGCATTCTGGAGGTGGTGTCTCACTTGACTTAGACTCGGTGGCGACTCACTCACGGCTGAATCATGGTGGCACGGTGGCATTTGAACATTAAATACACAATAGTGTATCTGTGTCACTAACCACTGTGCATGCTGATGTCACTGGTCCATCTTCCTATCTGCCACAGACTGCCCCAGACATTTCCTGACACTAAAGTTCCTAGTTGCTTTTGCACCTTCTTTCTACTAGTCTCATATCATGCCTTCTCGTGCATGCTGCCGTGTTCTGTTGAAATAGATTGCCTGTCTGAGCTTTGTTAAATCCCCTCATGTACTTAAATGTTTCAATCATGTCCCCTCTGTTTCTTCTCTGCTAAAGGGAGTAAAGGTTCAGCTTCCCAAGTCTTGCTTCATATGACCTGTGATGCAGTCCAGTCACCATCTCAGTAGCCCTTCTCTGCACCGTTTCCAAACAGTCAATGTCCTTCTTGAGGTGAGGTCTCCAGAACTGAACGCAGTACTCCAAGTCTGGCCTCACCAAGGACCTGTAGAGAGGCATGATAACCTCCCTCTTTCTACTAGAAATACCACTCACTTTATGTACTGCTTTCTCACATTGTTTTCCTACCTTTAATTCATCAGTGATGATTATGCCTTGATCTTGCTCCGTTTATGTCTCCTCAAGTTGATGTCCTCCCAGTATGTACTTTTTTACCAGGGTTCCTCTTTCCCAAGTGCATTACCTTACACTTTTTGGTGTTAAATTGTAACTGCCAGTGCCTGGACCAATCCTCTAGCCTTCTATGGTCAGCTTCTATGTTGTCTGCCCCTTCCCTTGTGTCCACTCTGTTGCAGAGTTTTGTATTATCTGCGAACAGGCAAACTTTCCCTGTTAGTCCATTTGCTATGTCTGCTATAAATATGTTAAATAGGATCGGTCCCAGTACTGATCCCTGCGGGATGCCACTGTGCACCCTATCTTCCTTTTGACAATCATCCATTGACTAGCACTCTCTTGGTCCTATCATTCAGCCGGTTACTGATCCAGCTGACCATCTTCTGGTCAATTCTCATATGTTCCAGCATGTTGGTTAGCCTACTGTGATGGACAGTGCCAAAGGCCTTGCTGAAATCTAGGTATACAACATCCACCACCCCTCATTGATCCAGTGTTCTGGTGACCCAGTCAAAGAAGTCGATCAAGTTTGTTTGACAAGAGCGTCCTGCTATGAAGCCATGTTGCTTTGGATCCATTTTTCCAGTATATGTTAGGTATTCCACTATCCTCTCTTTTAGTAGTGACTCCATCATTTTCCCCACAACTGAAGTCAAACTGACAGGGTAGTAATCTCCTGCCTCTTCCTTGTTTCCGCTCTTGTGTAAGGGCACAAAGGTTGCCTGTTTCCAGTCCTGAGGTATTTTTCTGCTGTCTAGTGACTTGTTGAAGAGCTCAGCCAGTGGTGAGGCCAGTTCCTCTCAGAGCTCCTTCAATATCTGAGGGTGTATGCCATCCAGTCCCATGTCTTTTTCCACTTTCAGTTTATTAAGTTCTTTTAGGATCATCGCCCTTGTGAAGGGGTTAGTATCTGCTCCCTGCGTATCTTCCTTTGTCCTACTTAGTGTAAGACTTTTGTCACTGTCTTCTATGGTCAAGATAGAACAAAAGAACTCATTTAGCACTTCTGCATTGTCCTCATCACTCTCTGCCATCTTATCTTCCTTGGTGGCTAGTCGAACTATTCCTCCCTTAGTTTTTCTTTTTTCTCTTATGTTTCTATAGAAGGTTTTGGCTCCCTCCTTAAAACCATGAGCTATTTTCTCTTCCATCTGTGATTTTGCCTTTCTAACAGCTTTCCCTGCCTAATTTAATTTGTTTTTGTATTCTTCCACGTCTGCTTCATGTTTTGTTTGCTTGAATTGTGTAAAAGCCTTTTTTTCCTCTTTGATTTTGGATGCTACTTTGTGAGAGAACCAGAGAGGGATTTTCCTTTTTTTGGACTTGCTGATCTGCTTAGTGCATACAGTTGTTACTGTATGCACAGCAACCTTCAGAGTATTCCAGCAGTCCTCTACATCTGCTGTGATTCCTCCTTCTAGCATGGATGTGATCATAGTTCTCATTTTGGGGAAGCTGGCTTTTCTGAAATCTAGTACCTTGATTCTGGTGTGACTATCTTCCTCCATATTGTTCACAGTAAACCAGAATGAACTGTAATCACTGGTCCCTAGATTGGCTCCTACCTTGCTTCTGGAATCCTTGTGCTGTTTGTCAGCACTAGATCCAATATTGCTTTGTCTCTGATGGGTGAGTTCACCAGCTGATGCAAACTTGCTCCCCTTAGTGCAAAAAGGAACTCTGCTCTGGTCTGAAGATGCTGTGTATGAGGACCAATTCAACGCTAGACTGAAGTCCCCCACAAGCAACAATTCACCCTTATCTGCCATCAACAAGATGGTTTCCAAGAGCTCCTTGTCTACATCAGCCTCCTGGGATGGGGATCCATACATGACTCCTACCCAGATAGGGGCTTTGTCCCTGGCTCCTAGTGTAACCCAAAGGCCCTCTGCTTTACTGTGTTTTCCCTGGATTTCTGTTGTGCATATGTCATCTCTGACATACAATGCCACCTCCCTCCTTTCTATCCCAGGCAATCTTCCTGGAATAATGCATACCCTGGGGATGGTGACATCCCAGGAGTAGTTCCCAGAAAACCACGTTTCCGTAACAGAGACCCAGTCTAATTGTACATCTGCCATTATGGCTGTGAGATCAGGGATTTTGTTTGGCAGACTACAAGCATTGATGCACATTGCCTTCCATCTCCTTCTGTTTTGATCATTTGCATTTTTAATATGTTTTGGTTGTGTAAGTTTGGTGAAATGCTTTGTCTGAGTACGTTCAGTGTGATGTATGGTCTGAGTATAATTGGCACATCCTTGTGCCGAACTAGTTGGTGATGGGGGTGGAGCATTTTTCAACCCTTTTTGTGCTGGGGTGCCTGTGCCACCACCCCCATCCACTAGTTTAATTGACTAATGTGAACATCTAATATTTGCCCCAGCGCTCAGGTCCCCTTCTTTGAGAGGTGTAGGCCATCGAATATAAAGAACTCCCGTTCCCAGCAGTCCTTCAGCCAGGTGTCTAGCTTGGAGATGTCCCCTTCCCTAATATTCTGCCTGATGTCTCCCTTTTTCCAGACTGGCAGAATTTCAGAGAAGGTGAAAGTAGATGAAAGGGAAGCAAGCTTTCACCCAGCCTGGTGAGGTTTTGTTTAGTTACCTCTACTGACTTACTGGCTAGGTCATTCATACCTATGTAGAGAATGACATGTGTATCTTGATCAATGCCTTGAACAATTTCCTCTATGCGATTGGTGTCCCTCCATGCTGATATTCCAGGGACGCACCGTACCGTAGTTGAAGCATGGCCCTACTGGAGGTGAGTCTTTACACCCCTAATCATTGAGTCACCAATTATTAGTACCGGTTTCTTTTTGTCCTTTTTAGTGGGTTTAGTTGTGTGCTGTACCTCCGTGCGCTGCTTTGGGTTCACAGAATTTTTGATGCTCGTTATGTTATTTGTCACTGTAGATAGTGCAGTGTACCTATGTGATGTTTGAATAGGTTTGGTACCTTCCTGTATTGAGGATTTTGTGCCAGTTGTATGAGACCTGACTTGTTGCCAGCCCCCTGGCCTGTTTGTCCTTTGGGTAGGGGTACTGGTGTAGTGCGCCTTGAAACTAAAGGTTTTAAGTTATTGCCCACTGGGGGCTGATTTAATATATCATGAAGGTATTTTATCTCAGCCCATGCTGCATGAAGCTGTGATCAGAGGTCTCTGATTGTGGAACATGTTGGATAGTGCCCCACTCTGTAAATGAAGTCCTTGGCAAAAAGTGTGCCACAATTATTGCAGTTCAGGAGGTTCATAGTGGCCTTTATTTCTCTTGCTTCACAATCCCCTGCCCACTCAAAAACGTCTTACCACATTCTGCAGCTGTGCACTGAGGGCCAGGCTGGGAGTGAACACCACGCATGCACGCTCACTCTGCTTTACTTGCATTACAAAGCTAATCTCTCGCTAGACACAAGTTGCACTTCATGTCCAATTTCTGGAAATTAAAGGGAAATCATTGCAGGGTCATTGTCCACAGCCAGCAATATGGATATTTTATAATCAATTTTTTTATTGAGCCCTGTAATCAGCCAGCGAAAGTTTGTTGTTGTGTTTTCATGTGGACCAGAGGTAGCAATTGGCTCACTTTGTGTTCATGGATCTCTGCGGTGTGTTTTGTTCACCACATAAAAATGCTTACTACTTGTGGGATGTTGTTGTGTGTGGTGGACACTGGCCTCTTTATATGGCCTTTCTTTTTAGAGCTGTGTTATCCTCTCTTACTGTTAAAAGTAAATTGTTGTAATGAAGTGGTTACTGACTGAAATACTCTGTTCTGGTCTGAAAGACATTTTTTGGGGTTTGGTTTTGGTGTCTCTGTTTATTTATCTGGTGAAATATGTATCAAATACATAAATGTGCATCTGGGCATTCCATGTTCCACTTTACCTGGTGGTCCTGCAGAATTGTATTCTGAGCGACTTGGGTTCAAATCCAAAGTAAGGCACTTTTCTCATCTGCCTGTTTGCAAAGCCAAACTGAAGAACCACCTTGCCTAATGCAACCAATGCATGTCTCTTTTTTTTGTTCAGGGATTGAAGGAGTTCCAGTAACAGGGAGAGGAGTGAGCTGGGGAGGGCTGACTGATCTGGGTGCTGGAAGTGTGGTCTAGTTGCATGTATAGTGATCAACTGGGAGGAAGGCTGGTCCAGGTACAGTGAGGGTGGTTGGCTGATGAAGTAAGGCTGGTCTGGGGACTGAAACAGTTATTCTGGTGCATGAAAGGTGGTTGACTGGGGAGCAAATGATTGTTTAGGGGCTGGAAAGGGTGGTCCAGTGGCTTGGAGAGTGGTCAGCTGGGATGTTGGAAGCTCATCTAGGTGGGTGGGTGGTCTCCTGTGGAGTAGAACTGATCTGGCATCTGAAACGGTGCTGATGCCATTAGGATGGTTGGCTGTGGTCAGAAAGTGTTCCAGGTGAGAGGTGTGTTCTAGATGCAATGAGGTTGACAAGTTTGGGGAAGGCTGGTCTAGGGGCTGGGGATGTTGTCCTGCAACAGGGAGAGTGGTGAGATGAGAAAGACTGTCCCTCCCCAGCCTCCTGGATGCTCCTACCTCCCAGGCCCACATCTCACTCCCTAGCTCATGGACCATCCTCTCCCTCCAGTGCCACACCCACACCCACTGCACTCCTTGGGCTTCCTGGACACCTTCTCCCTCCCAGACCACCGGATACCCACCATATAACACTCTACATCTCCACTCATGGAGCTGCTACAGCTTCACATCCTGAGTCCACCACATATCACTGACTTCTAGCTACCGAGGCCCTCCCCCCAGCACTGGCCACTGACTCCTGAGACCCACATTGCCTTAGCTGTAAATGGGAGAGTGCTAGATGTGGAATGGATTCTGTGACATAGCAGAAAACATGCCTAAAAAGTAGCTGGCAAGACATCTTACTAGCAGGTATGATACATTGCTTTTGGTGTTGGGGGCCAGGCCCTCAGACGTTCAGCATCCCCCTCATGCTGCACTGTAGTGCCAATATGGATATTTGGGGTGAAATGCAAAGAACTGTGTGTGTGTGTGTGTGTGTTGTCAAGTGATATGTGTGTTCTTGTGTACTATCAGTCCCCTTATCCCTATAGCCTCATCCCCCAACCACTCCTCCCCACAGAAGGGGTCAAAAATGGCAATGACCCACTAGCCAACTTCTAGTAGATTTTGTATTGGTCTAGTAGAAACATTTTTAAGAAATCCTGACTCCAAGTGCTATGCAAACACTAAGGGCCATTGCCACAACTGGAGATTTTAGTGGAGCCAAAAGTACACATGAAGAAAGCAACTCGGGCAGCAGCAGCCAGTGAGTACTTGTCATGGGTGGGTGGCCTTGTATGCTGTCCAAGACAAAATAATTGATGACCCTTTTATTTTGCAGAAGGAGAATCCCTTACTATTCTTTTTCGCATTTCTAACTTTCGCATATTCTTTTTTTTAGCATATTGTGTTTATCCCCCTTCCAACCTGACTGCCCACTCCTTCGGACGGCCAAGTGTCACTCACCGCTGCTCCACTGTTCTGCAGTCCTGTTGCCTTACTGCCTGACTTTCCTGATGTTAACTTCACCGGGGGGCCCTCCTGCTCATGGCAGCTTCTGGGAGGGGGGCTTGGGGTACCCTTCAGTACCTCTTCGAATCTTGGTCAGGCAGGGTACAACTCGGGATCTTCCCAGCTTCTTGGCCAGGGGAGGCAGGTCACCATCATCTGACAGGCACAGATGGCCATTTTTCTTGTTTTATTTCCCCAGCCTCTACTGGATGCAGGCTGTGATGTCCTCGTTGCCTGCGCATGCGGCATGTGGTTGCTCATGCTGCAAAGCGTAAGGCCAAATCTGGCCATGAGGAGTCGCTGAATGGCGATGCATCCACAACCCTCCCCCTGGGAGGATAGCATCTAAGGGACGCTATTGAGCCCTCCCAGCTGGCCTCCGCTTCCGCATCCTGGGATTGGGCATGGACCAGGTTGCCAGCATGCCACGCAATCTCCTATTGCCCAGCACCACAGAGCCAGCACATTTCCCATATTCTTAATTCTGTCTCTTAATTTACAGGTCTGACCTTGTCTCCTTGCACAATTTTTAGATAAGAATACAATTTGTTCACCAGTTGTGCATTATTTAGATCTGTTCTCCTGAACTGTGGATTATTTGTGACCTTATTCCACTCATTTTACTTTCAGGGCTTTTCCAGAGGAAGACTAGAATGGACCCCACTCCTAGACAGTTGAGTCCATTATTAAGTAGTTAGTGACCGCAAAAAAATTCTAAGTTAAAATCTCAAGTAACTAATAACTAAGAAATTTGCTAAATCTTGCATTTCAAGTAATTAACAACTGAGACATTTCCTAAGTCCATAAAAAGACTAACTCTCAAGCTGGTTTATGTTTAAATTGAACCCCCGCTCACCGCCCCCCCTTGTTTAACTAGCAGGGCTGCGCCTCTCACCACATAGTGTCTAGGAGCAAAAGAGAGGGGTGAGGGTTTACAGAACAGTTTATCTACACATCTTTCTCTGAGCCTGCTGTCACAGACAGGCAACCAAGTGCGGCAATTACTTGGCACACACCTGGTGGGACCATTTACCATAGCCAGCAGCCCAGGTTCCTGGGAGAAAACATTTGCTCATAATTGTGCTAGGTTTGTACTTCTGGACAGGGGTACCCAAGTAAATCCAGACACAGTGGAAGAAATAACAGTACTATCCAAACCAGGTTGGGATTCTAGAGTGTGGCTTTTATTCACATACACAGAAAATAATCACAAAGTGAAGATGGACCCCCACAGGGTTACTCATACCGGTAATGCAGATTACTGAGGTGCAGACATTCTTTAACTTCCCATTTAACATAGACATACTGAACACATACAGCGAACTCTTACTTTCTGAACTGCAGATTGGCACACACAGCCAGTTACTGCTACATTTCCTCTTGACTAGGCACACACGGCCAGTACTAGGACACTTCCTCTCAACTAGGCACAGACGGCTAGTACTAGGACACTTTCCCATATTTCATGAGGAATACTAATGGCACACATGACCACCAAAGAGCACATACAGGCTCAAAATCTTCCAGCACCCACTACACTGAGGTGAACTGAAAAAAAAAAAGAATCCAAAACCCACGTCTGAGTAACTATTTCCATCAGACACTGTCCAAATGCACTGACTGAAAATTGAACTGGTGCACAAACTGAACCCGGAGAGGTAAACTGGTTACTCCAGAATTGGGGGGGGGTCTCTCACCTTTTGCTTCCAAGTTTATACTAGGCCATTCATCTGGTTAATAACACCCTCACAGAAAACTTGTAGATGCTATCTTGAAATGTTTTTCACACTTAACATACTACATGACTAAAAGTTCTGCACTTGGACAGTCTCTCTCTCTCTCTCGCTCTCTAGACTCCAGCGTAGGCAGACGTTTTTAAAAACAGACAGTCTAGGTGACAGGGTCCCTCTGTCAGAGAAAATTCACCTAAAGGATTGCAGGTTCCTCTCCTGGGCTGACACAAAAATATTCACAGTTTTTGAAGTTGTACCAGGTCAGCTTCACTAGACAGACTGGGTGAAAGGATTACCCCTGAACCATGAAGATCGCCCCCATCCCTCATGGGATGAGGCAAAGGAAAACCCACTTGGCAAGGTCTCCACCACTTCAATCACTGTCTTCTATGTTCTTCATCTGGGGTGAGAACAAACTACCCAAAACACAGTGGTAGCTCTCTGTCAGAGCTATCAGAGGAGCTGCAGAGCAAGCTGCAGCCTCCTCCTGGAACTCCTACTCAGGACTAACTGAACATTATAAACCTAACATCCCTCAGCTGCTAGCTACAAGTGTGGCTTATGCCGCTGCCAGAATTCTAAGATTGCATCACCCTCTAGCTCAGCTGAGACTGACACTAGAGCTTGACAGTGTGAAATCCATTTAACTGGCATTTCACTAGCTGCCTTTCCCTGTCTGCCACTGGCTCTAACTGGGATTCTAGTAACCCCTGGGAATAAGGGGGTTACACTCACCCTCAGCCAGGAAAGTGACTGTCCCCAGTCATTAGCTACCAGGCATGAGGCCATTCTACCCTATGTGCTGACTATGGGGAAGTAGCACTACCTTCTCCCCTACCATGTGCCAGGCACAAGCAGGCAACACTAAGGGCCCAGAGGCCAATGGCTGATGCATCAGCCTCTACCCTATGATCTTACTATGGGAACCAGTGGTCCTGGAAGAACTATCCAGAGCATATCCCTAATAGACCAGTACTGCAGCCCCTACTGCAGATCAGACCACAACCTGTCTATACCAATAGCCCTCTAGGGAAACCTATCTAACCAAAACAAACCTACCCAAAACAGGGGAACCTCCCCCCATCCCTGGACACCTGCAAATCAAACACAGAGCTAACACTATACACAAGCATTACACTCCCACACTCCCCCACAAATACACCTGTGGAAGGAAAGGTTAACACATGTTAATAACTACAGAGTTCTTTAAAACACACTTTAAAGCACAGAGGAACTCCAATAAGTCCCTCCAATCCTCTTCTTGTCTTCTCTTCTTTGAGGATCCACCTGAAAGAGAAAAGACAAAACACACCAAACCTGCAAAACACACACAGTACAACAATATCCCATACCATCAAAGCACTGGAGAATCCCAAAAATATTTTTTTAGAAAAAAAGTAGAAAAGTTCAAAACAGTAGAAAATATCAACATTATATGCAATACATCTTTTGGGGATGGAATGCCCTAAATGTCCCAGCTAGTGACAAACAGTGCCCGAAGGCAGGGTCCTTGAAAGAGTCTCTCCTGGGACGGAGCCCGGTGCAGCACAGTTCTTTAGTTACTGTAAATCCAAAGGGGAGAGCCTTCGTGGGCAGTTCAACAGTCTGTAGTCTGCCAGGTGTAGGATGTGTATTGCAATGTCAATAAGGTGAGAAAAGTCTGAACTTACCAGTCCCTTGAAGAACGAAAAAATGAGCAGTACCTGGATCTCCATCCGAAGACTCTCCCTGGCAGTATTATTCAGATACAGCTGGGTGGAAATCTTCCAGAAAACAGGATGGTCATCTGAAAACTGTGGGGTTGATGTCATCTCTGGCTGATGTCATCTAGGAGATGGAACCTTGGAACAGGAAAGGAACAGCTGGGTAGATATCATCTGAAATCCCAGGTGATGAATCAGGAAAACAGCTGGGCTCATGCCATCTCGAAAGTCAGGCGATGAAACTGGAAAGGCACACTGCAAGGCTGATGAAACAAGAGGCATCTTGAATCCTGGAATACCAGACTGGCACAATAACATGGGTATGGCAACAGCTGGATGGCAGACACTGGCTACCACGACTCTGCTTCCTTGAAGGTAGGAATGGGCACATTCACAGGTTGATGGTAACATTGAGGGTAGTATCACAATGGGTTAGGTGCAAGAATTATGATCCCATCTGGGCACTCATAATTCACATTATGGAAAGTCTCGTTCCCTTGGTCATCTGTGTAATATACACTGTCTATGAACAGTGACCTGACCAACTTCCAAAACTGAAGTTTGTCTCTTATCACTTTGTTTCTGACATAACGATTTGCACCTGGATGCAGGTTTTTGGTTGCATCTTCCACTAGCCAGGCTCTCCTGTTTTTCTCAATCTCTTCCCAGACTCTCCAAGGAAAGGTAGGAAAGTACATTCCATAGATTTTATTTGCCTTCCTACGAACTAGTCTTTCCTCCTTACTACTCTTCATCAGTCTGCGACCCCTGGCCTGGCTTGGGGGTGGCCAGTTCTGGTTCTGGCAGTGTTGCATACTCAAAGCAACACAGAACTTGTCCCTGACCCCTTCTGAGGGCATGGCTGTGGAGTCACCAACTTCTCCTTTTGGTTCCTTTGAGGCAAGATCTTGAGGCAGCATACTGGGACCCTCAACAGAGAAATACACTTATTTCTCCTCCTCTTCCTTACTTAGGATCTGGGCCCAGGAGTGAGCAGTTGTCCTCACTCCTGAGACAGTCCACTCTTCACTGGGCATGGAGGTAGACACCTCCCAATCTAAGGTTTCTCAAACCTCATCTTCTCCCACAAGGCTAGGACTAGGACCCTCTCTCCATGGATCCACTGATTCTCCCTCCACACTGTCCATCTGCGACACAGGCATGGAGGCATCTTGAGGAATCTGCTCTGGCAGTAAATCTACACCCTTTTCCTTTATGCCACACTCTGCTGGGTCTCCCCAAACAGGTTCAACCTGGAGCTGTGTGCTGCTACTTGCAGGATCTTGCAGATTTTTCCAAGTGGGAGCCAAACAAATTTTAGTTGCTCTGGACAGACATTGCTTCTCTAAGCACCCTGAACAGTGAGGAATCATGAATACGTCCCTTCCAGCCTTGAGGCACATTATGCATACTCTAACAGGGTATCCGGGAATTGCAATATGAGCAGGCAAACTTCCACCGTAGAAACATTACTCTATTTCTCTAAGTTTGGTAACCTCTTCAGCTATCATAGCCCAGGCATGATCCGGGTAGCGGGATGGTCCTGAAGCCATGACTGTAGATAAACACACAAAAGTTCATTGTTATTACTGAGTTCACTTTACTTGGAACATTCTCACAAAATGGCTCCCTGCTGCTGTGTTTACTTTACTGCCCCACCCTGTAATGGCAGCGGCAGCACTCCTGGCACATCAACAATCCGCTTCTGACTCAAGCCACTGCACATTCGATTTACTGCATACTGATACATTTTGCTCAAACTGCACTGACTGCACTGCTTTTCTTCCTCAGTACATCTATATGATTTTCAAGGACTTTACCATTAGCTTTCAATCACTTTTACTTGCTTAAAGTCACTAAAGCTCTCAGTATTTCTTGAACAGAATTGCCTGCTTGTTGCAGCCTCTCATACAACTTACAGTCTCTCTACTTGCTCAGAAAATGATACTGTTGCTGAATCCATAATTATTGCTTAGAATTCTTGCTGGGTTTTGATTACTTTACAGTCCTTCTTAGCAAAAGCAATCGCACTGTTAACACACAGATCCAGCTGGCTTTTTAAAAATCACAACACAGTTTCAGCTCAGTTTTGCTGAATGGTTCTCACTGAATCAGTAGCTGGCTTTTCGATGGAAAATCTTGGCCTACATCTGATCCTGGAAGGCCTCTGGGTTGAAGCTGGCTTGCCTGATAGCTGATTGTCTTTACAAGCACCACACTTTGTCCCCAGTTGATTGGATTACGGGTTGAACCCGATTTAACACAGAAAACAGTCTGTCATTACAGAAATCGAATGTTTACAGTCACTGTGATGATTCTCCTGCTACCAGCTTGCACACCACTCGCTCTCTCCCTCTTGAACACTGGGAGGCACTCTGAAGCTGGCTAGGGGGTGGGATTGATTGCAGTCTCACCAATCACTCAATGGCATGCAAATGAGCCTTTCTCTCTTCTTATGCTCTTCTTCACGGCGATTGTCGAGCAGGCAAAATTTAAACTGCAAAACAACTTTTTTTCTTTCAACTGTAATTTCACGGTGGGAGCACCATTTTGCACCATTTTTCATGGCTACTGTATTTCTCTAGTGACTCCCCCACTTCACACAGCAAGCATTTGAAACTTTCAGGGCACACTTGTCTCTTTGCTTCCCACAGTTCACAATACTTTTTCCTGTCACAACTTGAAAATTAAAGCTGGCAAATATTCTTTTTGATGCAGGACAAGGGGCACACACAATCTGGCTTGACAGCTTCTTGGTAAACAATGGCACCATCACAGCAGCACAAGACCAGCAGGCACACAGTGGCACATCAGATGGCACTACTCTGGGTAAATCCCTTATGTGCAAAGCTTCCGATTTTGGGTTACCAACTTCCAGACAAACAAAACGCTAGCCACAACCTGAGCAAACATCCCTTGTTTTCTCCCAAATTCAAACACATCGCCGGATGAGCCACCATTTTTGTCCCCCCCCCCCCACTGGCCTCCTTGTTTAACTAGCAGGACTGCTCCTCTCACTAAATAGCATCTAGGGGAAAAAGAGAGGGGTGGGCGTTTACAGAACAGTTTATCTACACATCTTTCTCTAAGCCTGCTATCACAGACAGGCAACCAAGTGTGGCAACTACCTGGCACACACCTAGTGGGACCATTTACCATGGCCAGCAACCCAGGTCCTAGGAGAAAACGTTTGCTCATAATTGTGCTAGGTTTGTACTTCTGGACAGGGGCACCCAAGTAAATCCAGACACAGTGGAAGTAATAACAGTATTGTCCAAACCAGGTTGGGATTCTAGGGTGTGGCTTTTATTCACATACACAGAGAATAATCACAAAGCAAAGATGGACCCCCATTACCAGTATGCAGATTACTGAGGTGCAGACATTCCTGAACTTCCCATTTAACATAGGCATACTGAACACACACAGTGAACTCTCAGGTTCTGAACTGGAGATTGGCACACGGTCAGTTACTGGTACAGTTCCTCTCGACTAGGCACACACGGCCAGTACTAGGACACTTCCTCTCAACTAGGCACACACGGCCAGTACTAGGACACTTCCTCTCGACTAGGCACACACACACAGCCAATACTAGGGTACTTTCCCATATTTCATGAGGAATACTGGTGGCACACACGACCACCAAAGAACAGATACAGGCTCAAAATCTTGCAGCACCCACTACACTGAGGTGAACTGAAAAATAGAGAATCCAAAACCCACATCTGGGTAGCTATTTCCATCAGGCACTGGCTAAATGCACTGACTGAAAACTGAACTGGTGCCCAAATTGAACCCAGAGAGGTAAAATGATTACTCCAGATGGGGGGGGTCTCCCACCTTTTGCTTCCAAGTTTATACTCGGCCATTCATCTGGTTAATAACACCCTCACAGAAAACTTGTAGATGCTATCTCGAAATGTTTTTCACACTTATACTACATGACTAAAAGTTCTGTACTTGGATAGTCTCTGTCTCTCTAGACTCCAACGTAGACAGACACTTTTAAAAACAGACACAGTCTAGGTGACAGGGTTCCTCTGCCAGAGATTATTCATCTAAAGTAAAGCAGGTGCCCCTCCTGGGCTGATACAAAAGTACTCACAGTTTCTGAAGTTGTACCAGGCAGCTTCACTAGACAGACTGGGTGAGGCGATTGCCCTGAACCCTGAAGATCACCCCCATCCTTCCTTTGATGAGGCAAAGGAAAACCCGCTTGGCAAGGTCTCCACCACTTCAATCACTGTCTTCTATGTTCTTCTTCTTCTTCTTCTAGGGTGAGAACAAACTACCCAAAACACAGTAGTAGCTCTCTGTCAGAGCTGTCTGAGGAGCTGCACAGCAAGCTGCAGCCTTCTCCTGGAACTCCTATTCAGGAATGACTGAACATTCTAAAGCTAACGTCCCTCAGCTGCTAGCTACAAGTGTGGCTTATGCCACTGCCAGAGTTCTAAGATTACATCACCCTCTAGCTCAGGTGAGACTGACACTAGAGCTTGACAGTGTGAAATCAATTTAACTGGCATTTCACTTGCTGCCTTTCCCTGCCTGCTACTGGTTCTAACTGGGATTCTAGTAACCCCTGGGAACAAGGGGGTTACACAATCAATGCCTAACTACAATATTTTTCAGTCTAATTTCTTAACTAATGCATAAGTGAAAAAAGAAATTTCCAAACTAATGGCTAGATAAGTGTTAAACATTAGTTGAGTAAAACCCCTCATCCAATGGTTAAGCTTACTGCTCAACGTTTTAGTTAGCCATTAGTTAATGAAAAGGTAATCACTAGCTATTTGCTAACTTTTTTTTTGTATGGGTATCAATTTCCTTTACACATTATGTTCTGATGCTTGGGCCTTCAGGTTTAGAAATCCTCATGACTCAATTACTAGTCACATGGGGATGCTAGACGGAACACTGAGGGTTCTAGTTGTATAGCAACTAGGGCCCTGACATGTGACTCCAGCTTGGTGCTTTGTGTGTTCTCAATTCCAAAGTCATTGCTGAAGAAGAGCTGTGTTTCTTGTGCTATACATGTTGATTCCAAAGCTACTGTGTTTTTGCAGACTAAAAGGCAAAAATAGTAGGGTGACATCTTTGCTTTGGAAGGGGGGGGGTTGCAGACTTGCAGCAGGATCTACTGGCCTGCTCCACCACAGCCTTCCGCTGCTGCTGCTGCCCCTGCTGTTGCTGCCCAGTATGCACCTCTTACTCCTCTGCTGTTGGTGGCACATTAATACCAGATGCGCCTACTCCTGGTACAGACATTATCAGTTTTTTAAAGTTAAGTAAAAACTCTAGTATAACTCTGAGTGCAGGTTAAAGTTATCTCCAGTTCTCTCTCAAGTCTCACAGAAGTTCACACTTTCTCACTAACTGCAGTTTCCATGTGGCATAACGTGGAATTTTAAAATTTCCATTAACTGAAAATTCTGCAGTTCCCATTGGACTACTGTTTACAAATGATGGAATTATTTTCTGGCAGAGGTGATTTAATAATGCATCATATGTAAACTGTAGAATGCATCATTGTGATTTTCCATGAATTTCAACATTTATGTAGAACTATGGGACTACCTGTAAAGAGCAAAATGTTCCCCATCAGTAATTTGCAATTTAGTACTTTCAGAAAGAGATTTCACACTGTATAGGTACCATTCAGCAATTTACAAATTTAAAGTGATTTTTTGAAGACACAGGAACATAGAATTTGCCAGTAGAAAAGTAGTGGTAGGACCAGCTAGTTTTCCCCATTTTCCCTGTCCATTTGTATGTCTTGGACCTTATTTGGTTACAGGTGTCCCTTCCTCCCCTCTTTCCTCTACCTATTATGCCCATATGCTCATCCCACGCATGCTTGAAGCTCTCCACTGTCTTCACCATCACTGCCTCTTCTGCCAGGCTGTTCCAGGCATTCACCACCCTTTCTGTGAAAGTAGTACTTTCTCACATCCTTCTTAGACTCCCCCCCCCAAGCTTCATTGCATGCCCCTGTGTTCTGGCACTCCTCCTCCACTGAAAGAGACTTCTCTCTTTCACCTTGTTCACCTCTGTGAGGTACTTAAAAGTTTTGATCATGTCCCCTCTCACATTTCTCCCATCTTGCTCTTCTCTCCTCCAGGAAGTACATGTTAAGTTCCAGACACAGAGAGCACAACAGTACCTCTAGCACTGAAGACAAAGTTTAGACGTGAAGGCTAAATCACAAGAATGAGCGTCTTGTAGTGAAGAACACTCAATATTTTATTAAAGTCTCCACAGTGACAATACAAAAAAGTAAATCATCACAGAAAAAAAGAATATAAATCAAGTACTGAAATCTAATATCAGGTTTTGTTCTAACAATTTTTGTGATGTGTCACTTTAAATGTTGAGCTACATGGCTCATTAATTATTAATTAATTTAACATTTATAAGTGCTCAGATGTTTAGTTCTGGTACCCCCTTTGAAGACTCGTGAGAGTCGAGGTGCTAGGGGTGTTTTGTCTTCTTGCAGTGATCACCTTGCACTGATTTACTTTTTTGTATTCTCACTGTGGAGACTTTAATAAAATATTGAGTGTTCTTCATTACAAGACGCTCCTTCTTGTGATTTAGCCTTCACGTCTAAACTTTTGTCTTCAGTGCTAGAGGTACTGTTGCGCTCTCTGTGTCTGGATGTAATTTGTAATTAGGGTCGGTTGCCCTTATTGAGAGCTGCATTGTCGTTAATTGGACTGTTTAAGTTCACAGTGTGTTCCATTTGGATTCCTTTGCTTGTGCCTTTTACCACTGCTGAATACAGACGTCGCGAGGGGGTGACATTAACCAATACTTCAAGGAACCTCTGGTGGTTTTACTTCTGCAAGTTCCTTCGGTCAAGTTAACTATATTTTCACTTGGAAACTATTATGATGAATATTACATCTGGGGCTACCTGTTCGAGTGAAGATACAGACCGGGACTGGGTGAGAGGTGAACCTGTAACGTTTGAGGAGAGGAGAAGAATTCTGAGAGAGAGATTGAATCAGGCACAAGGTACAGGTCAAGATATTGTTGATTCCGATAATAATATTAGGGGTGCCTTTATTAAGTTAGAATCATTACTGATAAAAGATACAGAAATAGCATTTAATATTAGCACCCTTGAAGAATACTTGAGTCGTGAACAAGCACCGAGGGGTTTGAGAGTTTCTATAACTCCCTCTTGCGGTCTTGAAAACTTTGCATTTAAAGATGAGTGGCTGAAAGCAGCAGCAGATTGCTCCAAAATCTTTTTTAGAGTTGCTCAATAAAGATGATTTAATTAAATATACAGAGCTGCAAAAGGATTTGGATTTAACTAAGAGTATTGTGTAAAAATATAAAGACTGCATTGAATTTCTTGACTATAATACACAGCTGAGCAATAGAATAAGAGAGCATGAAGTGGAAGTAATTCAAAGAAAGATCAATAAATTGAAAAGGGATGCTAATGATTTTGAAAGAGGAAATATTTTCAATTGGAGTAGATCACAATCACAGAGTTGGGGGAAGATCTAAGTCAAAGGTCAGATTTACAAATAAAAATAGCGCCTTAAGAACTGATCTGACCGCAGCAGGATCGAAAGAGGTTAATGGTAAACAGCTGCCTCAGAGAAAAGCAAATTTTCAGAAGCGCCCTGCCCCACTAGATACAACAAAGGAAAAAGAAAGACAAGGAGAGGTAAGCGTGGGGGAGGGCATAAACACAAACAGTGGGACAGAACGGATTTTGAGGGAAAGGAAACGGAACATTGTTTACAGATATTGAACTTATCGAATAAAGATTTAAATGAGTATGAGGAACGAGTATTAAGGAAAAAACTGAGTTTCATTCCTACACCACAAGTTAATCCCTTTCAAGTATATGTAGACTTACAGAAGTTTTTTAAAAAGCTTCATTTGAAACTTCATTTTTGGAAACAAAATCAAGAAGAAAATACATTAGAAAGGGATACAGTGACTACTAATATGGGGTTTATTAATCCAGATACCGTGTTTTTCTCTGATGACTCTGACCATGATTTATTATTATTAGAAATAGATCATTTTGTTGAAGAACTAGAATATTTTGGATCTTGACCTGACACTGTGGTTGGAACTACATCTGATTTTGAAGTGTCTGGATGTTCAAATCCCACCAGGAAAAGAATGGAGTTTAGACAGGATTATGACACTTTGGAAGATTTGTTAATGGAACAGGATGGCAATGTTACTCCTGCTTGTAGACCAAGTGGTAATAACATTTTTAGTGCAGGACATGACTTTAGGACAAGAAGAAAAAATCTATTTTGTCCTGTATCGGAATTCTGCCCGAAACCATTTAATAACACAATACATACTTATGAAAAAGTTGTGACTAAACAAGTTTTTAACTTGTTAAATAGTGACATTGCACCTAAAAGGTTTAATCTAAACTGGAAAGAATGAGAGGCTTTAGAAACTATTTGTCAAGATAACACTATAGTGATAAAACCTGCAGATAAGGGGTGCAATGTTGTTATTATGAATAAAGAGATGTATGTGGAAATGGTCAAAAATCTATTATTAAATGAAGCTAACTATAGGTTACTTTCTTGTAATCCGACATCTGATTACAGGAAGAAACTGAATATGCTTCTGAGAAAAGCAGTAGCTGAAACTCACATCTCTGAAGCAGAATTTGTTTTTTTATGGAAGGAATTTCCAGTTGTTCCAAGTTTTTATGCACTACCTAAGGTGCATAAAAACAAAGAAATGCCTCCTGGATGTCCCATTGTTTCAGGCATTGGTTCTTTGACTTAGAATTTGGGCAAATTTGTGGATTTTTTCTTACAACCATTGGTTGTTAATCTTGCTCCTTACATACAGGATAGCTCTGCTCTATTAAGGAAGTTGAAAGAAGTAGAATGGAATAGAAAATTTGGTTGGTTAGGAATTGATGTAGAATCCTTATATACCAGCATATGTCATGAAGATGGTATGAGAGCCATAAAAGAACATCTATGTCTGTATGAAGCAAATGAGGATATACCAAAATAATTTATTCTGGATTCTCTGGAATTTATTCTGACGCATAAAATTTTTTTGAATTTGAGGGAACTTTTTACCAACAACAATGTGGCATAGCTATGGGTGCCTCTATGGCGCCAAGTTATGCAAATCTGTTTTTGGGAAGTTGGGAAATGAAGTATGTACTTAAGGAAAATAAGAATCTTTTTTAAAAAAATATTGTGAAATGGTACCACTTTATTGATGACATTATCTGCATTTGGAAGGGAGATGAGAGAGAAGTTTGTTCCTTTATCGGTTACTTGAATGATAATGATCTAAACTTAAAATTTACATATACTTTTAGTTATGATACTTTGGATTTTTTGGATCTTAACATTTCAAGTGAAGATATAGGTAATAATACTTATGATATTAAATCAAAAACATTCAGAAAGATGACAGCTACAAACTCCCTGTTACATGCAGACAGGCTCATCCCCCAAATTTAAAGAAATCAATTCCCTATAGCCAGCTGTTACGTATTAAAAGAAATTGCAGAAAAGATACAGACTTTGAGATTCAATCAAAAGAATTGTTGACCAGATTTATTAGTAGAGGCTATGATAAACAACTTCTTGATGACACCTATGAAAAAGTTAGAGTGATGGATAGGGACACAATTCTAGAAAAAAGAACAAGTGCAACAAAACTTGAGGCTTGCAGTTTTGTTACAGAATTTAATCATATGGCAGGACAGATAGGCAATATTATACATCAATACTAGCCTATTTTAATGGGAGATGAAACAGTGGGCCAAGCAGTAGGTTCTAAACCTCGTGTCACATTTTGTAGGGCGAAGAATATTAAAGATAGAGTGGTACACAGTAGGGAAAAGAAAACTAATAATCCTGACACTGTTTCCTGGATCCCTAAAAGAACAAATGGCTTTTTTACCTGAAAAATATGTAATGTCTATAAATACGGTGACACTGGAAAAATCTTTTTGCATCCGAAGGAATCAGATGTCAAAACTGACATAAGAAAACTGATTACATGTGATACACCACATGTGGTGTATGTGTTATGGTGCTCATGCAATCTTTTGTATATTGGTAAAACTGTAAGACCATTAAAACAGAGAATCCAGGAACATGTCAGATCAATCCTAAATAAATGACAGAATACACCTATTGCTATGCACTTTATCTTATATCATAATTCCACACCTAATGAACTCAAATTTATGGGACTTGAACACATTCCAAATTTGCCCTTGGGGGTGATAGAGCAAATAAACTACTAAAAAGGGAATGCATGTGGATATTTAAAATGAATTCTGTCAAACCAAATGGCCTTAATGAGAAATGGGATATTAAACCATTTCTAAACGATTAAGGCATCTCCTCTATTTGACTTTGTTGGCCTTAGAAATGTTGCTTGTGTCTGTTTTTCTCTCACTTTAGTTTAATCTGGTGCTAGATTCAGAGTGACTAATATGTTACTATTGTATTGGAAGCATTAATTTTATTTATTTTTCTCCTTTATACAGCAGGATTCCAGTTGAATCATGATCTACAAAACATGATTCTTTCCAAAATCTATAAATGTGCTTATAATCATCACAGAAAAAAGAATATAAATTAAGTACTGAAATCTAATATCAGGTTTTGTTCTAACAATTTATTGGTTACATTTCTGTTGTTTTAAATACCATTTGTGATGTGTCACTTTAAATGTTGAGCTACGTGGCTCATTAATTCTTAATTAATTTAACTTTTATGAGTGCTCAGATGTTTGGTTCTGGTACCCTGTTTGAAGACTCATGAGAGTCGAGATGCTAGGGGTGTTTTGTCTTCTTGCAGTGATCACCTTGCACTGATTTACTTTTTTGTATTGTCACCGTGGAGACTTTAATAAAATATTGAGTGTTCTTCACTACAAGATGCTCCTTCTTGTGATTTAGCCTTCACGTCTAAACTTTTGTCTTCAGTGCTAGAGGTACTGTTGCGCTCTCTGTGTCTGGATTTAATTTGTAATTAGGGTCACCGCCCTTATTGAGAGCTGCATGGTCGTTAATTGGACTGTTTAAGTTCACAGTGTGTTCCATTTGGATTCCCATGTTAAGCTCCCACAGTCTGTCTTCATATGGTTTCTTGTACAAGCCCTTTACAATTTTGGTAGCTTTCCTCTGGACCACCTCCACCTTGTCAATTTCCTTGCAGAGGTGCAGCCTCCAGAATTGGGCAGAGTACTCTAGGTGGGGTCTCACTAGCAAACAATATAGAGGCAACACTACATCCCTTCTCCTGTTAGAAATTCCCCCTCCCTATGCAATCCAACATCAGGCTAGCCTTGCTTACTGCCTTGTCACACTTTCCCACCACCTTGAGATCATCAGAGATGTTTATCCCAATGTCTGTCTCTTGCTTGATGACTGTAAGTACCTCCCCTTCCATCTTATATACAGCTTCCAGATTTCCCCTCTCCATGTGCACAACTTTGCACTTTTTGGCATTGAAGCCCCACTGCCACACCCTAGGCCACTCCTAAAGTTTCCCCAAATCCCTTTCCATTTTCTGCACCCCTTTCTGGGTGTTCTTCATGCTGTATATCTTTATATGATCAGCAAAGAGACACACTTTCCCCTCCAGTTCCTCAGTAATGTGACCTTTAAAGACATTAAAGAGGACATGACCTAGTACTGATCCTTGTGATACCCCACTACTTATTCTTCCATCCCCTGAGTGACAGCCAATGCCACCACACTCTACTTCCTATCCTTTAACTATTTAAATGATAGGAAGCAGAGGGTAACCAGTTTAATATCCAATATACCTCCTTTCCTACAACCCCAAGGTTGCTAAGTTTCTTAATTAGCCTTCTGTGTGGCAGAATGTCAAAATCAAACACAACCTGTGATAACTCATTAAACATATAAAACAGGTAATGTTTTTCAGGAATTGGATTTTTAGCACCACCAGTAAGGCTACCCATCCAGCCCCCAACACACAGCCTGTCACCAGCTTCCTATGGACTTACTGCAGGGTATAGCCAACGTATGTCTTCACCATAGTTCTTGCTACCCATCATTGCAGCATGGTTGACAGGTTCCCAAACTGTCAGATACAGGATTGGCTTCTTTGGGGATGCCCATGTCACTGCTACAGGGCCTGTGAAGGGTCTGATCCTCATACACATCCCCAACACAGTGCATAGCCCACTAGGCCTCAACATAGATGCTGACCGTTGTGAAGGAATGCTCCCCCTGCTCACATCAAAATGTTCACCATGCAGTTAACACATGTGCTGCCCATCCCTAGGTTGTAAGCGGTGCTGTGGGGCAGCACCAGTACCTCACATCAGGCCACCCTGATGGCTCCCAGAGCTTGTAGGATTCCAGTTGCTGGCATGTGAACACAGTGAGGAAGGCATTACCCACTGGGCCAATGGTAGCCCTGAACACAATGTTTCTGTCTGCATCTGTCCAGGGGGGAAACCAGGATCTTAGGTGAGAGGTTTAAATGCTTCATTAGCAAGCATTTAAACTAGCCAAGGGGGGAGGCACTGAAAAGTAGCAGGGAAATCCCAGCCTCCCCCCACAAAACATGGTAATTAGTGAGGTAAACACCAAGGTAGAGACGTTATTAGGGAGCAGGACATAGGTAAATGTAAAAAAAAAGGCAAAGGTGGTAAGGACAGGAATGGGGCTAAAAGGGGTAAGGCTATCAAAAAGTGGAGGGTGATGAGTACCAACATCCATAGTCTGTGTAACAAGCTCCCTGAACTAGTGGCCTTGATGGAAGAGGGTTGCCTGGATATTGTGGTAGTCACAGAAACATGGTACACAGAGAACCATGACTGGGATGTCAACACACCAGGATACACAATCTACAGGAGGGACAGGGAGGGTAAAAGAGGAGGAGGAGTAGCTCTCTATGTAAAGGAAGGGATCAAAGCAACAGAACTAAAGAGTAAACAGGGAGCAGATGAAGCACTCTGGGTCACCCTGGAGACAGGAAATGGCACCACAATCCGCACAGGGGTTGTATACAGACCCCCATCTCAGGGGGAGGGATTGGACAAGAAAATGATAGAAGGCTTCCTTAGAATGGCAGAAAAAGGGGAGGTATTGTTGACGGGGGACCTGAATATGCCAGATGTTAACTGGAGCACCTTTGCTGCAGACACATCCAAGAGCAGGCTCATTCTTGATGCCCTACAGGGGGCATGCCTCAGACAGCTAGTATTGGAACCCACTCGGGAGGGAGCAATCTTAGACCTGGTACTCTCAAATGGGGACGGAGAAAGAATCTCAGATTTAGAGGTGGGTAGCCATCTGGGAACAAGCGACCACCAAACAGTGTGGTTCACGAAAAAAACAGCCATACAATCAAGCCATACAAAAGCAAGAGTATTGGACTTTAGGAGGGCTGACTTTGGAAAAATGAGAGAGTGCCTTAGAAAAGCACTAGCAAACAGGCAAGAAGGAGGGGTGGAGGAACAATGGGGAGTAACAAAACAGCCATCACAGAGGCAACAGGCCTTTGTGTAAAGCAAATCAATAAGACACAATGAAGGAAAAAAATGCTATGGTTCTCAAAAGAGGTGGCAGGGAAGGTTAAGGAGAAAAGGATAACATTCAGGAAATATAAGGAAACACAGAAGGAGCAGGACAGAGAACTTTATCAGTTAAAGCAGAAAGAGGCTGGGAAGGCAGTCAGAATAGCAAAGGCCCAAACCGAGGAAAGGATAGCCAATTCTGTTAAGAAGGAGGATAAGACCTTTTATAGGTACATTAGAGAGCAAAGAAAGACCAAAGAAGGGATACTGAGGCTTAATAAAGGGGAGGGAATGTGGGTAGAGGGGACAGTGAAAAAGCAGGGATACTGAATGAATATTTCTGCTCAGTATTCACAAAGGAAGAGGAGGAGGAGGAGGTACCTAAACCAAACAAGAGAAACACTCTGAAGATGGGGTCGATACCAGTCCATTTACAGAAGAAAGGGTTCTGAAAGAACTAATAAAATTGAAGGTGGACAAAGCAATGGGGCCTGATGGGATTCACCCAAGAATTCTAAAAGAACTAAGGGTAGAACTAGTGACACCGCTGGCTACTCTCTTTAACAAATCATGGGAGGATGGGGTGGTACCTGAGGACTGGAGGAGGGCAGATGTGATTCCTCTTCACAAAAGTGGGAGCAGGACAGAGGCAGGAAACTACAGACTTGTTAGTTTGACCTCAGTGGTAGGGAAAATGATGGAATCACTTCTGAAGGAAAGAATTGTTGAGTACCTAGAGGCCAGTGGGGCACAGGACCCAAGGCAGCATGGATTCACGATGGGAAGGTCGTGTCAGATGAATCTAATAGATTTCTTTGACTGGGTGACCAAAGTAGTAGACCAGGGAGGGGCTGTGGACATGGCCTACCTAGATTTTAGCAAGGCATTTGATACAGTCCCACACAAAAGATTAATACACAAGTTAGCCAGCCTTGGAGTGGGCCCCACAGTGGTAGCCTGGATAAAAAATTGGCTAGACAACAGGATACAAAGGGTAGTAGTAAATGGAGTACACAGTGAAGAAAGGAGGGTTACTACTGGGGTACTGCAGGGTTCAGTACTAGGACCAGTCCTTTTTAATGTCTTTATAAGTGACATTGCAGAGGAACTGGAAGGAAAAGTATGTCTCTTTGCAGATGACACAAAGATCTGCAACAGGGTTGATACACAAGATGGAGTGGAAAGGATGAGAAGGGACTTGGCAAGGTGGGAGGAATGGTCAAATGTATGGCAGCTCAGATTCAATGCAAAGAAGTGCAAGGTGATGCACATGGGAAACAAAAACCCAAGGGAAGCGTACACAATGTGGGGTGAGATATTGACAACAGTAAAAATGGAAAGGGACCTGGGGGTAATTATATCAGATGACCTAAAGGTGGGCAAGCAATGTGAGAAGGCAGTAAGGAAGGCTGGGGATACTGGGATGCATAGGAAGAGGCATCAATAGTAGAAAACAGGAAGTTGTTATCCCTCTGTACAGACAGTTGGTGAGACCCCATCTGGAGTACTGTGTGCAGTTCTGGAGACCGCATCTCTGCAAAGACATAGACAGAGTGGAGGCTGTCCAGAGGAGGGCAACCAAAATAGTGCAGGGTCTGCACCAGAAGACATACGAAGAAAGACTAAAGGAGCTTAATATGTATACCCTTGAGGAAAGAAGGGAGAGAGGGGACATGATAGAAACTTTCAAGTACCTCAAGGGAATCAACAAAGTCCGAGAGGGTCACATCTTTCAGAAAAATAGATGTGCAAGAACAAGGGGGCACAATTTGAAGATAGAGGGGGGAACCGCTCAGAGGTAATGTGAGGAAGTATTTTTTCATGGAGAGGGTTGTGGATGCATGGAACAGCCTCCCTGAGGAGGTCGTGGAGTCAAGAACAGTGGGAGAATTCAAGAATGCATGGGACAGACATAAGGCAGTCCTAGTGGGGGGTAGGAGGAAGTAAGCTGTTGGTTAACTAGGATCCACAGCTTATCTGTTAGGTAGGAAAATGGGCAGACTAGGTGGGCCAAGCAGTCCTTATCTGCCGTCAAATTCTATGTTTCTATGTTTCTTCATGAATTGGTTGTTTTTGGAAATTTTATCATCATTTTTTCAACACTTTGGGAGAAATACAATTCCTAATGTCTTCTGCGAAAGTTTGACATGTTGTGCAATTTTCTGGCTGAACTGCAGAATGATACCCATGAACTACAGAATGACAGTACTGCAGAATTTAATTATGCAGTTATTACATTTATCTGTAATACATGCAATCATTCCACAGTTTTGCAGATAAACAGAGTGATCTGTGCTCTAGAAGTCTGTTCTGCAATTTGATACATAAATCTGCAGAACATACAAGCATTTAGCAATTCTACGTCAGAATTTCATTAAAGCTACCAAATGCTTTCAGAAATTCCATGGAAGCAAAATTTCAGGTTTTACTGAAATTCCACCAGCATTATTTTGTTTTTGCTCAGCACTACTCACTGGACCATAACTGCTGCCTCCCTACAGCCTGTGACTTCCAGTTGGACAACAGCAGAGTGGCAGATAACAGACAGACTGACCCCAGTGCACGTTAAAGGTAAGGGTAGGGACACAAGAATGCGTAGGAGAAATCTTTTTTTCTGGCTCACAATGGGCTCTTTGTAATTTGTAATAGGATGTGGAGGGGGGGTTCTAAAACACTTGGAAGTTTTTTTTTTTCCGAATTCAGATTTTTAGCCCTGAAAATCAAAATTCCAAATTCTGAAAAAAGCTTAAAATCCGATTAATCTGAGTCTGTGATTTTGTTCAGGAGATTCCAAGGAACTCTATTCCATGTGAATAAGCCAGCTTCAATGATGTCTTCATATATGAAGGTGACCTCTTATAATCTTTCTCATTCATATTTTCGTTGCTGCCACTGCACACCCCAGAAGATGATCACTCTTCCTGATGTCACTGTCACTGGAAGTCAATAGCCATCATATGCTTACTGGCAGTTAGATTTTCTTGCCTTCACTGATTTTGAAAGAAAGTTAAATACTATCTTGCTTGTATCTGTCTATGCATACCTTCCATTCTTTCCTTATAGGACACAAATCTGTTGGACAGAGCAGGCCAACATATTACACCTTTGTGAGACTTTACCAGTGGAGTAGAGTGGGTGGGAAGCCCCTGGTTACCACCAGTCTTTGCAGTGCAGCAGATCCAGACCTGCTGTGTAGCATCAGTCTCATGTTTTCAACTGATTGCACCACTGATAATTACTATATGGTACACTTTTGGTTCTGGTTCTGATTGGCTTGACCTGACCTAACCACAGACCCAACGGAACCAGAAAATCTGACTTGCATGCCCCTGTAGTATAGCACAAAGCAATGAACTAGAAGATCCAGGTGTGTATATACTATACTACTGCCAGGTGCTCACTGTTTGACCTTGAGCAAGTCAGTTGACCTCCCCATGGCTCAATTTATTTTCTGTCTCTTCTTGTGTTCCTAACTTCCTTGAGCCTTCCTTACCCCTCCCTCAGTGCTACCTTCATGTGTTTGTGTCTAATGGCACTGCAAATGGTCAGGATGGTGAAGCACTGTGGGTTGCAGTGCCCATGAAAAGCCCTATAGAAGACAACATTCACAATTCCTGCTCAGAGAAGCTTGGAAAGCTATGATGTTTCCAGACAGGGTTAATGGGCAAAAAGGGAGCCTTTGCACTTCACTAATCCTGCTACTGCCTTCTCTGTTTCATAGTGTAACCTTTTGTGTTTCCACATGCAATATGTTTTAATAATTTGAGAGTATATCACTGGTTCATTTCAGGATGCTTTTGCCCCCTGGATTCCATGTGCAACACATGGTAAAGCTCTGCTACATATCTTTGCATCTGCTATAGCTGGGTGTGGGTTCAAAATGAGTACAATTAAGGGCAGAATTTTCAATGTGCAGAACTTCAAAGGAGATACGCCACTTGACCAATGGTCAGTGCAGGTCACTTAGTGCCGGGGAGACATGACACACCCTTGGAAGACCAGTCAGCAACCTAGCAGCTGCATTCTCCACCAGCTGCAGGTATTTTATTTTTTTTTTTATTTTATTTTATTTTATTGAAGTTTGGGAATTACAATCCTTTGAGTCGAAGACTCTTTTGCAAAGACTCCACGTCAATACAAAATGGACACATTACTTAAGACAGTTTTGAACACACTACACTAAGCTGAACATCACATTAAGACAATTTTACATGGTTACATCGTACAGGAATTTACAATGCTTGGTTAGTAACTCTAGGGTTGTTAAAGAACCCTGGGTCATCGAGTGAAGTGAGACAGCTTACCAATTCTGTAGGCCTACCCAGACCTTGAGTTTGTGGTTTAAAGTCCCGTCTGGATTGTAGGCCTAGTTTTGGGTCATGAGAGATGCTATTTCTCAATCGCATACAGAATTAGGGAGGATTATTCTTAGCAGCCACATGACTCCAAGTTTAGGAGAAGTCTCTCAATGTCATTTTTAAATAGGCAAAGGCTAGGGCCAGGGAGTTGGAAGAGGGAAGGTTATTAAGCCAGAGGAGAGCACGATAACGGAAAGACCTTTGCCCTAGTGTAGTCCTACAATGGGGGACTAAGACTGGGGTGCTAGCCAGGTGCCCGGGGTGCTCCTGTGAGGGGTTGGTTGGATGAGTGGGTGAAGGCTAGCAGGTGCAAGCTTCATTAGGATCTTTTTGGCTTGGAGGCACGTGTGGTACTTTAATCTCCCGTCAAAGGTCAGTCAGTCTGCTCGCTTATAGAGTTCACATGTATGGGTTAATCTATCACTGCTTGTGACTAGTCGGCAGGCTTTGTTGAGGGCTAGATTGATATTGTTAAGGGCTGTGTGATCAGCCGTACTATAGATTATTATCCCATAATCGACCAATGATTGGACTGAGCTGGTTACTGCCAGCTGTAAGGCCTGGGAGGGGAGGCAGTGTTTGTGTCTGTAGAGAATCCCAAGCCGGGTGTTAACCAAGGTGGAGAGCTGGTCAGTGTGTCTGTGGTAGGTGAGGGATGTGTCCAGTGTGATGCCTAGATATTTGAAGTTAGGGACCTGTTCAATATGGATGCCCTGAGAATTTGAGATAGTAAGCTGGGCATTACTGTTGGGGTTTTGGCGGTGGGCAAAGATCATAGATTTAGTTTTGCTGTAATTTAGTATTAATCGAGGATCAGTGAACTGCCATTGACCACAAGGTAAAGAACACTGCAGTAATCAAGTCGCAATATCACAAATGTGTGCATCAGTGTGGCCAGATTACTGGTGGGGGGGAGTGGAATAAGGGCTCTTTTTTTAAAATAAGTAAACTTTATTAAGGTTTAAAGACATGCAAAACAATACACAAGAACAACATGAACAACACAACAGCTTTGACAATGAAGCTATTCTAGAATAGTAAGATGTACAAAGTCACAAACAATGGGACCTATGCACTAGGCCTAAGTGCTGCGTATCTAGTGCACGTAGGGAACCTTAAGTATGAAAGCCCTGCAGTGGAGGTCCAAGGCATTCCAATCTGCAGGCAAGCCAGATGTGCACTGGATCCCTGGCTGTGTGGAAAGCAACACCCCACAAGTGGTCTGGGGGGGTGTCGAAGGTGTGCCTGCACTCTGCATGATTCAAAAAGGCAGGGAGTGCAGTGCACTTGGGTGCAGGAGTTATAGCAGTGGAGACCCTGCCATAACTGAGTTATGTGGCTGACCCACATGTACACCAATCACATCCGCCATGATCGTCCCATACAGGGCAGTCCCACAGGAACCCAAGTGTGCCCCTCATCCTGATCCCCTGCTGTGTAACATCTAGCTCTCCCTGGTGGTCTAGCAGCCCCCACCTCCCTATTCCAAAATTTCTCACTGGGATTTATCATTCCTTCCTTGGTGGCTCACAGACCCTCCCACATCCCCACCTGACATGTATCGCCTCCACTCGACACTTCTTTTCTCTTACCCCTGAGCTTGACGATCAGTAGTTAGCTTTCGTTTCTCCACCATGGTCGCCTGCCAACAGAGATGTTAATGATTGTGTACTGTACAATCATCTGTTACAATACATGCTCATTGACATCTCAGTTTGTGGCCAACCGTGGTGGAGAGCAGAAGGCTGTGCCGGTCACCAGCTCAGGGATAGAAAGGGGAGCAGGGTAATGTGGTGATACCTGTCAGGGTGGGGTGGTGGGAAGTCTGCAAGCCACCAGGGAAGGGATTATCATACCATACCAGGGGTTCATGGATAGGGAGGGGGTCCACTAGATCACCAGGGAAGGCTAGATATCACATTACAAGGGGTTCAGGGATAGGGAGGGGGGTCAACTAGTCCACCAGGGAAGGACAGACGTTACAATACAAGGGATGTGGGGATACTTGACTTGTTCCTGTTCCATGGTGGAAGGGTGGACAGTGTGTCTCTGTGGCATGGATCACAGTCTGGGTGGGAGACCACTGTTCTTATGGCTAGATTCAATAGGGCAGCATGGGGGAGGGGGGCTGGCACACTCATGCCTATGGTACCCTTATGTTTTATTGCAGCTGACTACTCAGACACTTACCTGCCCGAGCACTACTGCCCAAAGGCTGCACTGTCCCGAATGATGAAGTCCCATCATCCGGATGCTCAACAGGGAGGAAGCAGATGCACTACATAATGCACTACAAGGTAGTGCAGGATGCAGAAGTTGGCCAAGCTGCCCCGGTGGCATGGAAGGGTAAGCCATTGGTAGCTCGGCTAACATGCAGTAGATCCAGGTTCTGTTCCCAACCAGGCTACTGCTTTGCTCTTGACTTACCCTGCAACTAATTTTATTGTTTACTCCAGGGTCTGCTCCCCCTCAGAGTTTATTTTAGTTATGGGGGTGTGGGGGGCGAAGCTCCCCACATTAAATTATAAAGCACATGTTGCAATTTTCCCAAAATTACGTCAGGAAGGTGGTGCTGTCAGACAGCTGCCATCTGAGCATGTTGACTCAGTATCTCAAGTAATGGGATACAGTACCGAGTTTCAGGATATCATAGTACGTCCATGCCTATTGGGCTGGTGGTCCATGACTGCCCATCAGGCACGATGGGAGCATATGCCCAATGTCGGTGTGCTACCACTGTTATGGGATGTCATGTGCCATCCCACTTGCACCCAGCATAATGGAGATGTGGATTTGGGGCTGTCCACCCAGGCAGTAGGTCACTACCGTCCTTTGCACTTCCGCTCCTATGATCATTCCTCTGCTGTTACCCCTTATAGGAGTGAATGGTGTCCCTTCAGTTCTGCAGATCCCCACATACCCACATAAAGGATACACTCTGGGACCCAGGACAGGCATCCAGTTGGATGCCTGCCTGGGTCTTGCACTTCACCCCTGCACAGCTGCAATCCAGTAACCTGTGGCTGAGCAGTGGGGGGGACTACAGACAGGTAGTCAGCAATAGTGAATACCGGCTGGTGCCCACTTATCCGTGGGTGCAGAGCTGGGCGGTTGGGATATGTGCCTATTGCATGGAATTTATGCCCATTAGTGCATAGGGCCCAATGTTTATATGACGTTTGTCAAATCAGCAGCAAAAGGTAGATATAACAAGAGAAGGAGTGGGGTTAAAATACATTGTGCTACTGGTTGTGGGTGATTAAATAAGACAGATCCATTTGCAGCGGTAGGTCTAGGCCAGATTATCATAAATAGTATATTATTAGTTGGGTATTAGGAGTAGTGTATAGAGGGACTGTCATCTTTTATTGAAGGTATGCAGTCTGCTATGCAGGCTGGCAGCCATTTTCCAAACTCAAAGTGCTACTAGTATGGTGATATGCCATTCTTTATAAGTTGGACTGTAATTCCTGGCAATGGTTGCGATCAGCATGATGTGATAGTGTGTGGGCTGTACTGTGTTTTGGAGACAGAGGCCTAGAAGATAAACGTGTGGTAAGAAAGCAGTATCCCCAGTCCCAAAATAAGGTCTACAGTAGTTTAGTTTGTATATTCTCCCACATGGGGGGGGGGCACTTTTAGGCAGTCCTATAGAACATGTTTAAAGGACAACTAAACCAGGTAAAACATACAAAATAACATTTGTTTAATCCCAAACTATGCAAGTGTAGGTTAGAGTCTTACCTACAGTAGCATGTGCTCCATTTGGTAGAAAATGGGGATTTAATATTTTTTCTTCAGGTTTAAACTATGTACACAAGCCATTCTATCTAGCCAAAAGCCCCGCTCCGGTAGATGCCTAAAATGGCTGGGACATCAGTGCACAATGACATCATCGAAGACCTTAGTGCTCTGAAAATCATTCGATATGTATAGACCAGATAAATATTTTACTGTCACCTTTAGATTGAGTTTCTCAACAAAATCCTTTAATGTGCATGTGTGACAGCCCTTTTACAAGTGCACATTAAAGGATTTTGTTGAGAAATGCAGTCTAAAGGTGACAGCATAAATATATTTATAAGGTTCCTATACATACTGAATGATTGCTTTGGAGCACTAAGACTCTGACAATGTAACTGTGCAATGATGTCCCGGCGATTTTAGGCATCTACAGGAGTGGGGCTTTGGAATTGATAGTGTGGCTTGTGTACATAATTTCAACCTGATGAAACAATATTAAATCCCTGTTTCGTACCAAATGGAGCACATGCTACTGTAGGTAAGACTCCAACTTACAATTCTATCATTTTGGATTTCTTTTTTTTTACAATTCTGACTTTATTAACAGATTTTCCACAATACAGGGGGCAGGAATTATAACATGTACAACATATTCATAGAACGGTACATGATCTGCCCCCTCTCCCCATCCCTTCTCCCCCCAGACAGCAGTGTACTACAGTGTTGTAATATAATATTGTATTACAATAAGCTTGTATAAGCTGAAATAAACAATTGCCAACCACTCATTTATCCATACCAAGCATAATTAGGGTGTGAAGGGGATTCCAGATGCGCTTATAACTCTGTAGCCTGTTGTGGAGACTCGCTATAGCTTTCTCTGTGTGAAGATTAGCAAGGATTTCATGAATCCATTCCTGATATGTTGGGCTAACCACATCCTTCCAATGCCTAAGCATAATTTTTTTGACAGATAATGCAATCATAGAAATGTGAAATCTCCGAATTTTAACCTTAATAGAGGACAGGTCGCACAGCAAGAAAATGTCAGGAGTAAAGCAATCCTGCAAACCCAGTATGGGGTCCAGGTTAGCTTGGATTGACTCCCACAATGGAGTTATCTTAGGACATGACTAGAATATATGGAGAAGTGTACCTGCTTCCTGACAACCTCTGGTACACCACTCTGAGTCAAGAAGACCCCATTTCGCCAACTTTACTGTGGTATAGTACATGTTATGTAAAATGTGATATTGCACAAGCCGTAATCTATCTTGAGACACATATTTGTGATAAAACATCCATAAAGCCAGCCAGTTGGGGGTATATTGGGGAAAAAGGAAGGCCCAGAACATGGTGGGGCCATCGGAACCCCCATACCTCCAGTGAAATAAGGCTTGATAAATTTTGGAAATGAGACTTGATGGTCCAAGTAGGGAGGAAAGCTCAGGTATCAATGAGAAGGCCAGCGGTCAGGGAGGGGTTTTACCCAGCACCATGGAAAGCAGGTGCTTTAATTAGAAAACCCTAAATTGCTGAGTTACCGGGATGTCAAATTTTCGGATTATATTAGTTACAGTAAGCCATGCCCCCTCACCATCCAGAAAGGTGGATACTATCCCATCTCCTATTTGGGGCAACCACATGCAGGGAATCCTCTGTTTATTTATAGTAAAGGCTGGGGAGTTCCAAATGGAATGGGACAGGTCCAGGTGTGGAATGTATCACAAAAAAGAGCAGAGCTGTGCATGAACTTTTAATGAAGTCCTAAGGGTAGGGCATTTACGAAAGTCTTGTAGGGATGAAGCCTTAACATAAAACATAGTAAAGGGGTACATGACATAGTCTCGATGAAGTCTAACTCAATTTTGAGCCAGACCGGTCTCAAACTCTCGGGACCCAGACTCACCCACCTCAGGTATTTTGCTAGATGACTGGCCCAGTAATAGATTGCCAACTGAGGAATCCGCAGTCCCTCATCTGATTTCGGAGCAGACAGTTTATAGTATGCCAGCCGAGACTGCTTGTTAGACCAGATAAAATTGGTAAACATTCTATGCATTTTCTGAAACCAGGATAATGGGATGAATGAGTTAAGGTGCGAGGGGGGATAAAAAAGATGGGGAAATACATTCATCTTAATTATATTGATACGACCCCATAGGAAAACAGGAAGCTTAGACCATCTATCTAGATCCTGAACAATATCTCGATCCTGAACAATCAACTGGGAAAGGGGATCCAAGTTCTCTTTAAACCATGAGGAAGGATTGCGTGTTAAGTTGATACCCAGATATTTAAGAACACGGGGTGACCAGCACAAATCAAAAGGGGTAATATCGTTCTTAAAGACCTTTTGCTGAAGGAGGAAAATAGACGACTTGTTAGCATTCAATTTATAATTCAAAAAAGAGCTAAACTTAGCAATCTCCCCTAACATAACTGGGATAGATGTTACTGGGTGAGACAAGTGGAGAAGAAGATCATCAGCGTATGCTGTGATCTTCACCACATTGTTCCCTATAGGTATGCCTTGTATCCCCGGATTATTAAGGATGTTTTGGATAAGGGGCTGTAGATATAGATTAAATAAAAGAGGGGAAAGGGGACAGCCCTGTCTAGTACCTGAGTATAAAAGGAAGGGTTTTGAAAATGCTCGATTACCTGAAATCCTGGCAGAGGGGTGCCTATATAGAGCATGAATCCAGTCTATGAACATGGTAGGAAAGTCAAACGCCCTAAGAACCTGGAATAAGAAGTTCCAATTCACACAATCAAATGCTTTCTCTGCGTCCAGGGAAACCAACCCAGCAGGAAAGGTGGCATCCCTAGACACCGAGAAGACATGCGAAAGAGTGCGTAAATGGTCTGATGATGAATGCCCCTCATGAATTCCACCTGGGACATACCAATCAGATCCAAGAGGACCAGGGTTAACCTATTGGCCAGTATCTTAGAGAGAATTTTGACATCCTGGTTCAAAAGGGATATAGGCCTGTAGCTCTGTACTAACTCAGGATCTTTATCAGGTTTGGGGAGAAGGACAATCAGGGCTTCAAACAGATGGACATCAACACCTACCCCAGAGACAATATGGAGGTATAACCGGTGAAGCACCAGCGATAACTGTTCTCGAAAAACTTTATAAAATAGTGTGGAAAAGCCATCCGGTCCCAGAACTTTATCTGAGAACAGAGCCCTTATAACCTCTGATATTTCCTCCAGGGATAATGGGGAGGACAAAAAAACTCCTCTGCGAACCTGACAGGGAAGGGAGACAAGACTCCCTGAGATACGCCTCCAGCATCTCCAAGGGAGAAGGACTGTTCATATCCTTGTATAATTGCTTGCAGTACAAGGCAAACTCCTGTACTATCTCTGAAGGGGATACCCTCAAGGATCCATCTGCCTAAGCCCTGATTGGGGGAATAAATCTTGCAGATTCCTGCTGTTTTAACCTTAAAGCAAGTAGACGACCTGCTTTCCCCCCCCGGTCAGTGTAGCTTGCTTTGGTATGGATAATAGCTAACTCTGCCTTTTTCCTCAGCAAGTCTAAATATCTGTCTTTAGCTACTAAAAGCTTCTTCCTGTCCTCGTCCGAAGTACTGGGAGATAAGTTGGCTTCTAGGGACCTTACTTGAGACAGTGAGAATAATAATTCAGCTTCATGAGCCCTTTTCCTTTTTGTGGCTAAACTAATAAGGATCCCCTCATAAAAGCCTTGAAGGCACCCCACAAGATATCCATCGTCGTGCCCTCCATTGAGTTAGTAGAGAAAAAGAAATCAATCTGCTCTTTTATTAGGTTGCAATACCTAGCATCCTTCAATAATTGTTCGTTTAATTTCCACTGGCTCTCTTTTTTGGGAATATTAAGGAAAGCCAGGTTGCATACCACCAGAGAATGATCGGACACAGGGCCTGGCTGAATCGAGGCTGACAAGACCCCCGGCAAGAGCAACTGGGAAATTAAAAGATAATCAATGCGAGACTGAGATCCGTGCACTGGCAAACTAAAAGTGTATTCCCTGGAACTGGGGTGCAATACACGCCACAGGTCGCACAGTCCACACTGATCCAACAGATCCCTGAATGCTCTCTGCCCAGGAGAAAGTCTCCTCGACCCACTGCCAGACCTGTCCAAGTTAGGGTCCGAGACCAAATTGAAATCTCCTCCCATAATTATTGCAATAGGAAGCATAGGAAGAATGATGGTGATAAGCTTCATAAAAAAGCCCGGGTCATCTGTATTAGGCCCATATATGCTGCAAAGTAAAAGTGGCATGGACCAAAGATTACCCTGAACCAGGACGTATCTACCACCTGGATCCCTAAAAACCTGCTTGGAAATAAAGGGAATGCCTCTGTTGACAAGTAACATGAACCCACAGCTATTAGTGGACCCCGAGGCATTAAACACCTGTCCGACCTGTTGCCTCCTGAGTTGTAAAGCTTCAGAGTCTAGCAGATGGGATTCTTGCAAAAACGCAATCTGGGAACGCAACAAGTTCAGGTGTTTAATCACCTGATATTGTTTAGGTTTTTTCCTTATCCCCTTCAAATTCTAAGTAGTAAGGTTAATGTTACTAACCATCTAAATAAGTAAAAAGTAACCACATACATAAAGTCCAGATATTACTACAACAAGAGTTGAATGTCCAATATCCCTTGATTACTGCTGTACCACCCTCCCAACCCCACACCCTTCCCCCAAACCTAGTCTCCCACAAACCCACCCTCCATTGTGCACCCCAACATCCCATAACATGAGTAAACCAAGTTTCTTAGATCTGACCTAGCCCACCACCCTACCACCCCAACTATCACAAACAATGATCAACAAAATACCGCTTCTTCTCTCCCCAGCCTCCAGCATTACACCTATAGACTCAACCAAGTCCTGCAACACATTCCTTGAAATGAGCAGGTAACTGTTAAATGTGTGTGCAAGGAAATGTAATGTTATAACTAACATCTCTTAACCATCAAGCTCCTGATAGCCAGAGGGAAATGCTCAGGATTTTAAAACTGAACATTCAACCAAAATACTGGCATGATAAAATAATTTCATGCAACCTGATTGCTGAGCACGATACCATAACTGCTGCAACTAGCAGGCAATACAAAGTAAAGCAAAACCACCACTGAACCATGCCAGCAGCAGGACTAAATAACTTAATATAGAAAGTATTAGTTAATCCCAGGCCACTGAAAGGAAGTTCCAGCAAGAAAAGTAGGATCCTGGGATATCTAATAGTGCTAAGCTGCTAGATGAATGGCAAGAGCTCCCTCTGGCAGTACCAGAGTGTAAGCGCACGGCAGTGCACATTATAAAGAAAAAAACCCAGTTATACCCCTGGTCGTTCCCTCTATTAAATAATATACCGAGCCAAAGAGGCATAAACCTGGTAAATTAACAATCACCCTGATGCACCTGCAAATAGATGCCTAACATGCTATTTGCAGGGAAAAACCCTCCCCCAAATAAAATGTCCCTCCACTGAAACAATCTCCTGATGAAAACAACTGCCCAGGAGTGTTTAGGACTACTATGTGCTATGAAGAACAAAATAAGCACGGCAACACGAAGTCCTTTCAGCCTTCAATGGCAGGATCTCACAGTCTCAAGCGGAGAACGTCGCTCATCCCTCTCATACATCTCGAGGAGCACTTCTCCCCTCCAATTCTGGTTTCTTCGGTTCTGAAGGTACAAATCATGTATCGCTGAACAAATCAGGCAGGGCAGACTTTAAACCCAGAAGCGCAGCATCAGGATCCTCGTAGGATGACCAGGTACCAGCCACCTGCACCTGCAGCCTAGCTGGGTATTCCATCTTGAACTTAAGCCCTGCTGCGATGATCTTTGAAACTATAGGGTGGAATGCTGTGTGTTTCAGCCTGACAGAACCCAGTAGATCTTGTGCAATTCTGAGTTTAGCGTTTTCCCATCTGACTTCCTGTAATTCTTTAACTTTTACCAAGAAATGCTGCCGCTCTAAATAATTCAAAAATCAGCATATAATGGAACGAGGTGAGGCTCCTGAGGGAGACTTTGGCCGCAAGGACCTATGTGCTTTCTCTATGATATACTTGGCCCCAAAGGGAGAGGGGGCGGTGATCTTTTCGACCAACTTTTGGATAAAAACTATGGTATTCTGGCCCTCTTCTCCCTCTGGAAGCCCCAGAATAACAACATTGTTCGTGCGGCTGTGACCCTCGAGATCTTCTAATTTTACTTCGAGGCGTGAAAGCTTCTGCCGCATAGCCACAAGACCCAGATCAATCTTTTCCACACGTTTCTCCAAGGAGGAAATTCGGGCTGTGTTGTCTGAGGTTGTGATAGAAACCTCCTCAATTTTTTTATAGAGATTTGAGCTCCGTAGAGATTTCCTTTACTTCCTCATGGAAGGGCTTAAATTCCTCCAAGAACCTACTCAAGGTTAATGGCTGTTGCTCAGCGGCCAGGTTCGAGTGCTCAGGCTCATCTGACACACTAGAGGACCGTGATTTCTTCGGGGCCTTCTCGGGAGTAACCGGCAGAGTGTGTTTCTGCGGTGCCTTCTTCATATAGACATCCATCGCTATAATGATCCACCCAGCAGGAGCACAGGATGATAGGAAGGCAAAGCAAGGTAGATTTTGAGGGTTTTAGGCGGTTTTATTGTCCCTAAATGCAGAATTATTGAGTTGGGAGGCTGGAGCTACAAAGAGGTGCTTCTACCCGGTACCCTGCATCACGTGGTCTCCCATCATTTTGGATTTCTAAAAGAATCATAGAATCATAGAAATCTGGTGGCGGAAAAAGACCCAGTTGGCCCATCAAGTTTGCCCCTTACCCCCCCACTCGTCCCCTTTGTCCAGAGACATTCCACTCCGCTCCCTGGGCAGCCCCTTATGTCTGTCCCATGCCCTCTTGAATCCCTCCACCATTTCAGCTCCCACCACGTCTTCCAACAGTCTGTTCCAGGACTCCACCACCCTGTCAGTGAAGTAACACCCCCTCACATTGCCCTTGTGCCTTCCTCCTACCAATCTTAGACTATGACCCTTAGTTTTAGCACCTACTTTCCATGTAAATAAGCTCCCCTCCTTCACCCTATTTATCCCCTACATGTACTTAAATGTTTATATCGTGTCCCCTCGCTCCCTTCTAGTCTCCAGTGGGTGCAGATCTAATTCCCTAAATCTCACCTCATAGGGTTTCCTGTGCATACTGTGCACCATCTTGATTGCCCTCCTCTGATCCCTTTCAATCCCGTCAATATCCTTGCATTGGTGAGGTCTCTAGAACTGGACTCCATACTCCAGGTGAGGCCTCACCATAGTTTTATAAAGTGGCATCAGCACCTCGCTCCTTCTGCATGTTATACCCCTCCCTATGCATGCTAGCATTCTATTTGCTTTGCTTACCACCTTACTGAATTGTTTCCCCACCTTAAGGTTGTCTGAGATAATGATACCCAGGTCTGTTTCTTGCTCAGTTGCCTTAACTCCCCCCCCCAGTGTGTAAATGGCTTGCAGGTTATCATGCCCATTGTGCATTACTGTGCACTTTTTGGCATTGAATTTCAGCTGCCACATTTCCGACCACCACTCCAGGATCTTTAGGTCTGCCCTCATTGCCTCCATCATCCCCCGTGGTGTCTACCCTATTGCAGGTCTTCGTATCATCTACAAATATGCTCCCCCTCCCCCCCAGTCCTTCCGCAATATTGCTTATATAGATATTGAAAAGGATGTGTCCCAATACAGACCCCTGGGGAACTCCACTAGTCACCCTTTTTGAACTGGATTTAGTGCATTTTAGAACCGCTAGTGATATTTTGGAGTATAACCTTATATACAATTAATTTTAATAGTTGTGTTTATTGATAGATTTTATGGTGTTGTGTGTGTTTGTTGGTTGTGGATGCTGTTTGTTTATTTATTTGTTAATTTTTGGATGGCATGTGTTGGATAGGTGTTCTGATGGTCAGGCAGTATTCCCCCAACAGGCTCAGGAAATTATGCCCCTTTGTTTGCCCTCCTTTGCTGGCTGAAATCTACTGAAAATGTCATGCTTTTGGGATCGCTAAACAGTGCAGGATAAGGAAGGGTTTTGGGCCTGGTGGGGAAAGGGAGAAGGGAGAAGGGGCCGGCTGATCGAGGTGCTAGGGACTAGGAGACTCCCTGGGGCAAAATGGTGCCAAGACAGGGTCCCCCATCTTGTACCCATACCCAAGGGCTCCCCAGTTAGTGGGCAGAAGCTGAGGTCTTCCTTGAAAACTCATCCAACTCAGGCAGTATTATGTAATGCCAGATCTATGAAAAACAAGACAGCTATCATAGCTGATCTTGTTGAAACAACTGACCTGGCCTGCATCACTGAGACTTGGCTGGATGAAAACGCTGGCCCTATATTGGCTTCAGCTGTTCCAGTCAGGTACTCGGTGATACATTGCCCGAGGTTGGATTGTGGGGGAAGGGATGTAGCAATCATATTTAAGCTGGAATTGAACCTTATGGATGTGCCAGTGGGGATCACCAGGTCTTTTGAGTGTAAGATTGGAGTAGGTGTGGGGTTCCGGATACTCTTCATTTACCGTTCACCAGGTAATGGTGGAGAATTCCTGAAGGAGTTCATGGATTTCTTGGTCAACATGGCATTGGAGTCCCCAGATATCTAATTCTGGGGTACTTCAATGCCTGGGTCAATGATGAACTCTCACATTTTGGACAGAGTCTCCTCCAGCTCATGTCGATGCTGGGCCTCACACGGGTTATTACCTCTGCCACCCATATAGAGGGTCACTCATTGGACCTGGTGTTCCTCCTGGGGATGGAGATCACTGATTTGGGGGTGGAACCAGTTGGTTGGTGTGACCATCACAACATAAGGTTTAGTTTTGTGGCTCCCCCTAAAAGGCCTGCCCCCACGGAGATGATCCAGTACCACCCTTTAAGGGATATTACTCCCGAAGGCCTTATGGCAGTGTTGGATGGTATCCCATGAGGTGGGTGCATGGGGAAGGGCACAGTCCATAATGGCAACTCCTTCCTGGTGCAATCCCTCATGGCGATGGGAAGGTAGGGCGACTGAATGAGGGGGGTGGGCGAGCTCTGCCACAGGATGTCGCTATGTGTACACATGCGTGGAGGGGAGCGAGCACAGCGAGTGTGGGCTGGGAGGGGGTGGAGGAGCTGTAGGGGGTGGTGCTGCTGTGGATTGCTGAGCTGCATCATGGCATTGGGGGTTGGCTTGTGGTTGGGGTGGGTGAGGTACTGGGTTCGGATCCGGGCACTGGTGCGATTCTATTGTGCCTGGCCTGAATTATTTTTTAATGCTTTCTCCCTCTCTTCCAACATGCACCCCCCTTGAGTTGAGAATCCTTTAGTAGGGTGGTGTGGGTGTGTGTGTGTGGGGGGGCACAGCCCTCACACAGAAAGCATTAAAATACATGCCCCAACACAGTTGTCCTGGCAGAGGGTGTCAGAGTGCCGAAAATGTTTTCGGTACTCTGACTGCGTGATAATGATGATCACCTTTAGGCTTTCACCGTTATCACATAGAACCATGTTGGATCTATTGGGTTTGTTGAGAGAATGCATGAGTCTAGGGGATCTGGTTCTGGCCCATAATAGGGCAGTGGGAGATGCCCAGGACAAGATTGCACCTGTTCATGTTTGCCCGCTCACTCTTCGCCCAAGGAACCCCTGGTTTGATGGTTCCTTGTAGGAGTTGAGGAGAGTAGGGCTGGAGAGAGCTTGGTAGAAGACTGGCTCAGATGTTGACAGGCTTAGACTGATGGAGCATTATAAAATCTATCAATCAGAAATCACCTGTAAGAAGGCAGAATTCCTGTCCAGGGAGATTTCTGCTGCTCAAAATCGACCGTCTCAGCTCTTCTGGACTGCAGACAGATTATGTAATCCAATCTGTCTCCAGCCCCGAAGAACTTTTTTGCAGGCGGAGTGTGATGAGCTCACTTGATTTTTTGAGGATAATGTTGCCAATATCCTCACCAGCACTGGCCCAGCACTCCCCATGACGGACTGCATTGATCGGTGGGAGGAGATGAGCACCCAGCCTACCTGGTTGGACTTCAGCCAGCCGGAACTCATGGATATCATCCAAATCATCCAGTGTATGCTTCCAGCTAGCTATAGTTTGGATCCAGGCCCAGCTCCTTTACTAAGGGGTTGTGTTGACACTATCTGCCTGATCCTAGCTGAAATTCTTTTGGGTTCTTTGGAGTGGGGGTCTTTCCTGATCCCCTTAAGGAGGTGGTCATTCAATCACTCTTTAAAAAATCCTCCCTAGATCCAAACCAATTAGCTAACTACAGGTCTGTCTCTAACCTGTCTTTTGCAGGCAAGGTTATTGAAAAGGTGGTAGCAATACAACTGCAGGATTACTTGGGATCTCATGGTATCTATGAGGCTCTCCAGACAGCATTTAGGAAGAGACATAGTATGGAGACTGTCCTTGTCCAGGTATTGAATGACCTCCTAATAGTGAGAGATCAAAAGGCATGCTTCATCTTGGTCCTTCTTGAACTCTCTGCATCATTCGACACTGTGGACCATGGTGTGCTTTTGGAGCATCTGCATTTTCTTTGCTGACCATTGGGTGTAGTCCTTAAATGGTTTCAATCTTTCCTCATGGGCAGATCTCAAAGGGTTGTCTCAGGAATGTATTCCTCTAACACCCTCCCTCTGTCTTCTGGGGTTCCACAGGGCTCCATTTTGTCACCCACACTGTTGGCAGTGTACGTGCTGCCATTAGGAGATATCATCAGACAAAACGGTTTGAGTTTTCACTGCTATGCAGATGATACTCAACTATATTTGTCTTTTCTGCCTGAATAGGTGGGTGCAGTCTCTATCTTTAACAACTGTCTTACTTAAATCAAAGACTGGATGAGTGCCAGTTGGCTGAGACTGAATCCGGAGAAGACTGAGGTGTTAGTCGTGGACCCTTGTCACCTGGGAGTAGATTTGGGGGCTGGGCAACCATATGGCCTATGGCTTGATGGTGTTCAGCTGCTCACCTCAGACTGGGTGGAGAACCTTGGCATTATTCTTGATGACAGTCTGACTGAAATCTCAAGTGTTGGCCGTCATCAAGTCCTCTTTCTACCATCTGAAGAATATCGCCCAGGTGAAACACCTGGTCCCCTGGATGACTTGGCTGCCCTGGTCCACGCCTTTGTCACCAACCACCTTGATTATTGCATCAACCTCTACCTAGGGCTACCTGAGGTTGATATTCACCACTTGCAGCTACTGCAGAATGCGGTGGCCAGGCTTTTGACTGGCACATCTAGGGTCAGTCATATCATGCCTGTGCTACTCGAACTGCAATGGCTGCCTGTTCAGTAGTAAATCACCTTTAAGGTTGGTTTACTGACCTTTAAAGCCCAAGAAGGACAGGGACCAGACTGCCTGAAAGATCTAACTCCCTACTGCCCCCTCTGTCCCCACCGATCTGCCGACTAGGGATTGCTAGAGATTAATAGGGTGTGTTTGAAAACCTTTGGCACCCGAGCCTTTTTGTATGTGGTGTCTGCCCTGTGGAATTCTCTATCTCGTCGGTTAAGTGAATGCCTGACCATCAAAAGTTTCAAAACTAATTTAAAGATCTATTTTTTTAACAAGGTTTTGTGTGACTGCTTTTAGTCATTTGTTTTCAGGAACTTGATGATTTTTAATCTATTTATTTATCTGTTGCATTTTTACTTATTATATTTATGTTTATTTATTTATTTATTTGATTGTGTGGTTTTATTGTGGTACTGTACAGTACTTTGGTATCTGAAAGGTGCTTTATAAATAAAGTTTACCTTACTTTACTTTACCCTTCCCTCCCTGGAATGTATTCCATTTACCCCCACCCTCTGACTTTTGCCCCTCAGCCAGTTCTCCACCCACCTTGTTATTTTTGATCCAGCCCCTAAACTTTCCAGCTTATTTATCAACCTTCTGTAAGGGATGATGTTGAAAGCTTTTCTGAAGTCCAAGTAGGCTAAGTCCACCACCCGTTCCTGATCACCCACCCTCGTCACCCAATCAAAAAACTTGATTAGATTCATTTGGCATGACCTCCCCTGTGTGAAGACATGTTGTCTGTCATCCTGTAGTCCCCTGCCTGCAATGTAACTGACTACCATTTCCTTTAATAGGACCTCCTTACCCATGACTGAGGTGAGGCTGACCGAATGATAATGTTCTGCCTCCTCCCTGCTGCCACCCTTGTGAAGTGGCACCACATCTGCCCTCTTCCAATCTTCAGGCACCCACCCTGTATCCAGGGACAAGTTGAACAGCCTCGCCAGAGGTGCAGCCAGCTCCGTCCTTAGTTCCTGGAGTATGCTAGGGTGTAGGGCATCTGGACCCATTGCCTTATCCACCCTCAGTCTTCCTAATTCCTTTCTTACCCTGTCCTCACTGAACTGGCCAGGATCTACTCTTTTTTCCCCATTCACCTCTTCCTTAACTCTGGTCCCCTCCCTTCCCCCTACTCTGTCAAGACCGTGCAGAAGTACCTATTGAGCACTTCTTCCTTCTCAAAGTCCTCCTCCACTTGGATTCCTCACTCCCTCCCCCTCAGTCTTACTATTCCCTGCCTTGCCTTCCTCTTCTCTCCCACCTAAAAAATGTTTTATTTTCCCGCTTGGCCAGTTTAGCAATTCTCTCTTCTGTATGTGCTTTCACCCTCCTTATTTTCTGTTCTGCCCCCCCACCCCAGCTTCTCTCTGTCAGTCACCCTGTCCTCTTTCCTCTTGGTCCTCTTGTATGTTCTAAATGCCTTTTTTCTCTGTTTGCCCCCGTCACTTCCCTGGTGAACCACAGTGGCCATTTTTCTATTTTTGTTTCTCCCCTACCTTCCTGATGCACAGTTCAGTGGCTTTCATTAAACCCCCCTTGACTGCTTCCCATAATTCCTCCATCCCCATATTTCCTCCTTCCCTAGCACTTCTTCCTTGAATGTCTTCATCATTCTGGTAAAGTCCACCCGCCTGAAGTCCATAACCTTCGTTATGGTCTGGCCCCTTTAATTCCCTGTACTTACCCTAAAACTTACTGGGTCGCTTGCCCCTAGGCTGTTCCTGACTACAACTTTATCCACACTTTCCCCATTGATGTGGCCCACATCCAGTAAGTTATCACTCCGGTGGTTGTTATTTTTTTGTTTTACCCTGTTTAGTTGTCCTTTAAGGGAGCCTGGTGCTGTGAGATATCTGGTGCATTGGGCGGTATCAAGGTGATCCATGCAGTGGAGCTTGATGGGTGTATAGTAAATATTATGATGGATTTTGTAATACATCTGTCTTAGCCCATCTATTTTCCAGTATCTGTATAGGTCTGCCCAAATTCTGGTTCTGGTTTATTGAGTAGCTAGCTCAGGAAATTCTGTTTGCCAGTAGGAGCGCTGACCTGTGTGTGTGTGGGGGGGGGGACAGTAGACTTGCTTAATCTTTTAAATAATAGGGAAATGGCATGTCTCTGTTTAGCTATGAGAGTCAATTCATCCCATATTTCAGTTTACTGAGGTGCCACAGTTGTGGACCCAGTGAGACTGCCACGGTGCTTTGAAGTTGAAGGATAGGAAAGATATCTGCGTTTCTTAGGCCATGTGTGCTTTTAAGGGAGTTAAACCCAATGAATGTGTTATCTTGCATTAGTTGGTGTAGGGAATGTAGGTAGGAGTGGGTAGGAAAGAGGCCGGGATGTGTCTGTTTTGTATTTTGAAACTGTGGTTGCCCCTGATGGGTTGGATCGATTTATAGAGAGGTTTTGTTTTTAGTAATTTGTGGTTTAGTTGGCATACCTGTATTGAGTCACCAATGGGGGTGGGTTAAAGGTTAGCTAGCAGGTAATATTTTATAAGGTGTGTTAATTAGTGCATGAATGTTTAGTTTGGTCTGTACACAAAGGTCTCTTCCTATGGTTTGCCATTGTAGGGTGTACTCTGTGTTTTGTTGGTTTTCCTCTGGTTCTCTCCACCACAAGAATTGTTGTGCTTTAGCCACAAAATAGTAAAGCTTGTGGTCAGGTAACTGGAGTCTACCTTGTATTTTATTTGGGGTCATCTTAGAATAAGTTCTCCTGGGTGATTTGTTGTTCCATAGAAATTTTGTGAGTGTGTTTTTTAGTGGGATGAATCAGTGATAGGGGATGACTTGGGTAATCATGCTGAGGGGATAAAGAATTCTAGGGAGCACATTCATTTTAATAACATTAACCTGTACCCAGAGAGATAGAGAGAGAGAGTTGTCCACCTTTCAAGGTCTTGTTTGATTTCTTGGTAAGTTACAGTGAGGTTGTTACTGAGCAGTGCTTTGGGAGATCTGGTGACAAGTATTCCTAGGTATTTTATACCATTCAGGAACCAAGATTCTCCCCATCTCATAGTGTTGGCTCAGAAAGTATAGTTGTTTAGAAGCATTATTTGTGTTTTGAATAGATTAAGATGATATCCTGCTAGCCTGTCAGCTTCAGGGTTTCTAGGATTGTGAGAATGGATTGTCCTGAATTCTCCATCTGTAGTAGAATAATGTCTGCATATGTAGAGATTTTATAAGAACTCATGCCTACTTGAATTCCCTGTATTTGATCATTTAACGGGATTGTTATAGTGAGGGATTCAAGTATAGGTTGAACAGGTATGGGGAGAGAGGGCAGCCATGTCTTGTTCCTTTCTAGATGGAATTGGAAGGAATGTACTCTGTAACAAACTATATTGGCTGTCAGATGGGAGTACAGAAGGCAGATCCATTGCAAAAAGGTGTCAGGGAATCTGCATTCTTTAAAAGTGTGCAGATGGAATTGCCATGACACTCTGTGAAAGGCTTTTGCCATGTCCAGGGACATGAGCACTGCAGAGATTTTCAAGTCCATGGATCCAGGCAATATCTGGGTCACCTTTCTCAAGTAGTCTCTGGAGAGTCTACCCTGCATAAATTCCACCTGTTCAGCTCATATTAGAGAATACCAGATTTTACCTGCTCTGACCTTTGCCAGTATTTTAATATCCAAGTTGAGTGAAGATATTGATCTGTAGTTTTCTAAACATTCTGGGTCTTTGTCAGGTTTAAGGATCAGGATGACATGTGCTGTCAATAGATGTGGGTCTAGTTGTTTTTGGGAGTGGGCCTCTTTGAACAAGTTAGTAAGGTGTGGTATTAGTTTGGAGGGTAGCACTTTGTAGAAGTTAGGGAAGAGTCTATCAGGACCTGGGGATTTGTCTGGAGTTAAATCTTGAATGGATGTGAGGACTTCCTTGTGAGTAAAATCCTTTTGGGACTGTTGGTCCAGGGTTAATTTTGGTAATTGGGTTCTTGTGAGGAACAGCTGAATATCATGTGGTGCTACGGATTGTCCTGCAGTATAAAAAGCTTTGTAATAATTCCCAAAGGCCTAGATAATATCATTGGGATTGGTGATTAGTGGACCACGTGGTGATGTGTAGATTCCTTTAACTATTCTGGCAGTTTCTTGGTCTCTAAGTATCAAAGTGAGAAGCTTTCTGACCTTCTTTCCTTGACCTATATAATTGGCTTTTGCACTAAATATGGCACACTGTGTTTTTCTCTTAGTAATTCCTTGTACTTAACCCATAGGGAGTTCAGATGGAGCCAGGCCTCCTCTGGAGAATCGGCCATAATATGTTGTTCCTTTTCTCTGATGAGTTGTAGTAGGTAGGTAATTTCTTATTCCCATTTTTTTTCTTGGTAGATGCTAACTATATTAATTCTTCTTTGATCATGCATTTAAAGTCTCCCCAGAGTATAGCCTGGCTTGAAGTTGTAGATTGATTTCCCTGAAAATATGTGTTACATGTACTTTTGATTTTGTCTAAGATGTTATTTCCTTTTAGTAGGTTGTGGTTAATTCTCCAAGTTTTGTCCCTATCTAGCAGGTCAGGTGGTTGAATAGAAAGTTGTACTGAAGAGTGGTCAGATACCACTCTAGGTAAGATTTCACAGCAAAAAAAAAATAACCTGTAGGCACTGTAGGAAGAAATAATCTAGGTAAGAGGAGGAGACATATATTGGGGAACAGAATGTAGAGTCCCTGACTTCTGGTTGTAATATTTTCCAGGGTTCAGCCAATCCTAGCGTGTCTTTTAGTTCTCTACTGGCTCTTTGGTAAAGTGTAGGAGTTTGTCTAGTTTTGTTTGCTCTATCTAGGCAAGTGTCGAGGACAAGGTTCCAGTTCCCAGCAATGTATATTGGGGTGTTTGTGTATTTAGCAAGTTCTGAGAGTTAGATTAATAAAAACTGAGGGCCCTCTTTATTTGGGGTGTAAATGGAGGCCAGGATAATGTCTTGGTTCCCTAGGATGCCATTAACAATAACGTAATGATCTTCAGGGCCAGTTATTTGCTCCGCTACTTGAAAGTGGGTATTCTTATGTATAATAATTATCATAACAGACTGTTTTTGTTGCTGTCTCTGCAGCAAAGACCTGTCCTAACCATTCCCTTCTCAAAAGATTCCTAAATAGAACACTGCTAGCAGAAAATGTTACTTACAATGTTAAGAGAAAACTTATGGCTACCTGGTTTGATTATGACTGTCACAAAGCTAAAAATGCATTAAGCCATTTAATTAGATTTACAAAACATAGTAAGCAAAAAGGTGGTTACAAAACATTAAGTAAGGCTAGAGAAAGCTAAAAGAAATTATTGATAATTAAGCCAAAAGAATTTAGGAAAAAACAATGGGACCAAATGCTGACTGTAATTAATAATAATGCCTACCAATCTTACTGGCTGTTGGTAGCTAAAAGAACAAACAATTGCAAATATGACGTTGATTCTTACATTACTGTGGAAACTTTGGTTGCACATTACACACAAATCTTTTTGGATCCCAAGCTGATCTTTGACTCCATAAGTTTAGAAATGGATTAGTTATGATTCAGGCCAATCACAACAACAAAAGTTTATTTAACAATTGCAATTGTGAAAAGGAATGTGGCTCCAGGTCCTGACTTAATTCCTGCAGAAGTCTTTCTGCTTGCACCAACATGCTGGGCCAGTGTTCTTCCCTTTTTCTTTAATTACTGTATTAGGAAGTTAAAATGTCTTAATGCATGGAAGGGAGTATTGATTATCTCTATACACAAAAAGGGAAGTAAGAAAGATCCTTTAATGTACAGGCCTATTTCCCTATTAGACAATTTGGGAAAACTATTTTCTAAAATAATATTGTTATGACTTATAGAACAAGTAGTTCAATTGGGAGGGTCCTATTATAATACCAAGCAGAGTTTTGTTCATGGTACTGCACCACGGGCAACTGTTATATTATAAATAATTTATTTGAAAAATATGTGAAATTGTGAAAAAAACTATATGTTGATTTTATCGACTTCACTTCAGCGTTCAATACCATCTCTCAAATCTATTATGGACTCTCATTACTGAATTGGGTATTAGTCCAGAAGTTATTGGTATTATCAAAGAACGTTTTACAGATACATGGGTACAGGTTAGACCCAGTACAAATGGTCAACTTTCTTCCACTCTGCCAACTAAAAGAGGAGTTAGGCAAGGTCGCGTGTTAGCTCCTCTACTTTTTTGCTTATATATCTAACTACTTGTCTTTTTAGAGCAATCAATAACCAATTCACCTAAGATAGGCACCAAAGAATGTGCAGCACTTGCTTATGCCGATGATTTGGTGTTTTTCTCACTTACTCAAGTAGGTTTACAATCCAAGTTAAACACACTGAATTCATATGCAATCAAATATAAATTAAAAATAAATGAAACCAAAAGCCAGGTACTAGTTTTTGAGTCAAAAAAGTATCATTAAATCTTGGTGGATTGGTGATAAAAAGCTATGTTCTGTGAAGACATACTGTATACATATTTTGGTCTACAGCTCATGGGGGATGGATGTTGGACCAGACACATCAATAATTTGAAAATAAAACTCAAACAAATTGCTAATTCATTAAATATGTTCAGCTATAAATATGGTGGTAACTCTGTTAAGCCTCTTATAGAAGCAGATAAGGCAAAATATGATTCTCAAGCATTATATCACACTGAAGCCTGGGAAGCAGATAGTACTGATGTTTTAGAAATCCCACTTCATATGTTATACAGATGTAATTTGGGACTGAGTAATGCTGTGCCTGCATTCATGGTTCATGCTGAATGTGGTGTTTCCAGACTAAAAGCATTTATGTATGCTAGAAAAATAAACCATTGGATTAAATTACTGCAGTTAGATTCTGACAGGCTGCCTTATCCTTGTTTAAAAGAAAAATATAGTTTGGATGCGTTTGGCTGTTTACAATCTAGATGGCTGACAAAGTTTTTTTTTCCATTTGAAAAGAAACTGACTTAGAATTCCTGAAGAAATATGCATCTAAAGGCATTACTATTAGCCTGAAATATAAAACTTATGTCACTCAAAAATTATAAACTATTACAAATTAACAGACTTAGCATCAATTTCAAAATTAAAAATATCTCCATGGTTGGTACAAAATAATATCACATACAATTATAAAAGCTATTTAGATGTTTTGACAGATCACAAACAAAGGAAATGTTACACTAGATATAGATTTGAGATGTTCTATAGTAAAGTTCTTTTCACTAGCTATAGCAAGGCTACACTACAATCATGTTACTGTTCTTGCACAAAACGGAATGTGGAGAATTTATATCATGTTATTTTCGACTGCTCATGGTACAACAAACCCAGGGAAAAATGGCTTGCACATTTATGGGCTAACATTTAGACCTTGGATAAATCTTTTTTATTAAATCTGTTATTTACTACAAATGATGAGCTGATAATAGAAGGAGTAGCAGGATTTGTTGTTGTCATTTCAAGAATTTATTTGAAATACAAATAACCTGAAGACACTACCAGACAAAACTGTGCATGTGATGCACTGTAGGGATTATTTATTTACTAATTTTGATCTGTTCCATGCTGCAATTTTGTGGAAATTATTTTAACCATCTGTGAAAATTTGCTCAAGGACATCTGTTTATGATTGGTGAATGTAATATTTTACAACTTTGTTTCTAATATATTACTCTTAAGTGTACATATGTGTGATATGGCACTTATGTATTGCCTTGTTTAGTCTGACATACATTTTGAATGTGTTTTAAACTTTATGTGTTTTCACATTGTATTTATGAAATGGTCAAATGACCGATCAATAAACTACTAACTAACTATGGATACCTCTGGTCACATTTTGCATGTGTTTCATGGAGAAAAGCAATATTAATTCCCAAAGTTTTAAGATGACATACAATTTGATGTGTTATCTCCTTAGTTTGTTCCCCTTTAATATGCCATGTAATAAATTTGTATTGATTAAGGGACATGACTGTAGAGGTGTGATGTGATCAAATGCCCCTGTGTAGCTTGGGATTATAACATAGGGCTAACATTGTGCTATGGGTGGGGAACTTTATGACTAAATTTCAGGGGGTTGTAGAGTGACCAGAGGAGTCCCTGATAGGCTATTGGGAGTGCTGCTACTAATAAAAAAAAAAGTCTATGGAAGTATCAGTAACACTGTCAAAAGCTTAACAATATTATAACAATTAATAACGACCATTATAACTAGACACAGATAAACAGAGAACATCAAAACAGGTAATGAGCTTTGATATAGTATTTAGTGCATCCAAACAAGATAACAGGATGCGAAAGGCAGTCATCACCAATTACACAGTTGTGGTGGTGGCAGGGATCGAACTTGCAGTTGTGGTCCAGGAAGATCTGCACGAAGGGGGTGGTTTCTTCTGCTACATTATGACCTTATTTTACTTACATTTTGGTATTTCAGTAATTGTAGAGTTGGGTAATTTGAGTGTATCACTAGATCTAAACTGTGAGGGGACAACTGTTAATATCCCCCCACATTCAAAACTATTCAGCTCACCTGTTAAAGAGCTATGTAATAGTGGAGTTGAAAAAAACTCCCCCTCTACCCCCATCACTTCTATTATGAGTACTATCTATTTGAGTGGCAGATGATTTGATAATATAGTCTTCTGCCAGTTCTTAACAGTATCTTTGGTGTTATGCCTGTCCCTGACTTATCTGGAGCAATGAGAAGGAAGAAGTGGATAAAAGCATAAAAGGATAAGTCATGTATGGAAAAGGATACAGGTGGTGCTTCTTGAAGTGTTTTCAGTCAGCCTGCACCACACTGCTAAGAAGGCCTCTTCAATGTCCCAGCAATGCAAAGGGTCCTCAGTTGTCTTGGAGGTGGTCAGTGGTTGTTCCACACCAGCAGCTGGTGTAGTCCTTGGGAAGGGAGTAGAGGGCTCCTCCGCTAGTAATCTCTCAAAGATTCAGCAGTTTGGATCCTGCTTGTCTGCGTGACTGTGCGACTTGGGATGCTTCGGAGGAATATTCTTATCTTGAAGGCGTTGTCACTCAATCTAGGTAAACTCCAATGAGGAGTAAGGAGGTGTGGCCTGAAAAGGTAGGAGAGCTGCTGGATATCTGACAGCTAGGATGACAGCTGTCAAAGTTTACATTTGTGCAGATTTGTCACTGGTTCTGGCAGGAAACAAAGATAAACATTAGTCCAAATAATCTAAACATCGGGGGAAGAGGATGGGAGGCTGTAGTTGCTGGCTTGTAAAAACAACATGTGCCATTTTGTAAGAGTAAAAGTCAGAAAATTAAAGTATAAGTGGCCTCACAATATGGCCTCCACATTACAAAAAAATTGCAAGTCATGGAAAAGTATTTAGGTGACACAAACCCAGCTGTCAGGTATGGGTTTCGGTTACTGCTCAGTCAGACAAATAGTTATTGTTTCCTCTGTGATTTCTTTTTAGAACTTGTAGTTAAGGTTGGTTTGTTTTGGTCCATAGGGAGGGGAAGAGCTTTGAGAGTTTTTGGGCAATCTCAGAATTTGGGAATTTGGGTGTGCTATGGTTAGTCATAATAACAAGGCTGGCTGAATGCAGAATTTTTAATTTGATTTGTGCTGTATGCAAAGTTTTCTTTGTATTTCTTTTGGTCAGTTGTTTGTCTCTCATGGCTGAAGTAACATCACTAAAGATGTGGATCTGATGTCCTTCCCATATTCATGATGCTTTAGTTTGCACCTGGTTTTAAATATGTACATTGTCTTGAAAATTCATCCATCGGAGGATAATGGCATGTGGCTTGTCTCCTGGGGGAGGTTTGGGTTGGAGTGTCCTGTGGGCCCTTTCAATTATATATTCTGTGGTTTAAAGAAGTTTTTGTACAAAATGAAGTATATTCTGGCTCTCTGATTTTTCTGGAATGCCCACTGTTACCAATTTATTTCATCTATTGCGACTCTCCTGGTCTTCACGTCTGTCTTCTAGCTTGTTAATTTTCCTCCTAAGTTGTTATTAGGTTATCATTTTGTGCCATTTTATCTTCAATAGAACTGGCCCTCACTTCAGCATCACCCATGCTTTGGGTCAAGGACTCAAGCATAGGTTTGTAGGCTTTTAAATCTGTAGCCACATCCAATAAAGCAACCTTCATTGTTATGAGCTCAGTAAAGAATTTATCTATCTTATCGGAGATGAATTCCACAATTGTAGCTTCTGTATGTGAGTCCAGCAGTGAGTCTAGCCTAGACCCATTCAGGGATTGAAAAAGGGGTGTTATTGGTAGGGAACATGGTCCATTTGACACATTCATTACGTCTTAATCTGTGGGATTTACCATTTCCTATTAGCAATGTTCAGCCAGAGAACTTGTTGTTGTATTGATCAGTGTGACTGAGAGCTGAAAAACTGGTATATAAAATTGAAAAAAACACATTTTAAAGCACCTGTTGTGGAGCTTAGAGAAATGCTGCCATTCATGCTGCGTATATCACATGACTCTGGGAATAAGGGCTTCAATCCGGATGATGTTTTGCAGATGGTAAAAGCCGTTCCAGACTACTGCTGACACATGAGCTTCAAATATCCACCCCTCATCCAGAATGACTCAAAGATTGTTCACCTTTTTGGCAGCCAAGAGCCCAGAGGGGCTGAGCTGAAACTCCATCTCTCTCTCTCTCCTCTCTCTCTCTCTCTCTCTCTCACACTAGCTGCCACTCCCTTCCCATGACCCGCCTCCACCACCACCACTTCAGTTTTATCTGGATTAAATCTCTGCCTGCTCAGTGAATCTAATCTTGGATCTTGGCCAAGCAGCTATTAAGCACTTCCACCACCCTCAGTGTCCTGGGTGCAAAGGACATATAGAGCTGGATATCATCTACATAGCAGTAAAACCCAAATCCATACTGTCTAATGATCATACCCAGGGAGTACAAATAGTGCAAACATCATGGGTGAAAGGACCAAACCCTGGGATATGCCACAGGGGAGAGACATTGGGAATGAGGAAAATCATCCCAGCATAACCCTCTGCATCCTGCCACTGAGATAGTACTCAAACAAGCAGATGACTTTGCCAGTGAGTCATAAATGCTCCCTAAGCCACCAGTTCAATAACAGCCCATGGTCCACAATGTTAAATGCTGAAGAGAGATCAAGGAGAATGAGAATTGACAGTTCTCCTCTATCTCTCACCCTGGGCAGGTAATTGTGCATGCTAACTAGTGTGGTTTCTGTGCTGTGCCTAGATCTAAAGCCAGACTGGAGAGGCTCAAAGATGTCAAAGGCAGTGAGGTTTGCCTCAAGCTGCAGTGCAACCACCTTCTTGACAATTCATCCCAAAAAGGGCAGGTTACAGAGAGGTTGGTAATTCAGGATGTCCAGATTCTGAGACTACCTTTTCAGAAGCGACTTCACCAGTGTACTCTTCAGTGACACTAGGAATACAACTTCTGACAAAGAGCACCAGTCGATCTCAGTGAACACTGGGCCGAGCTGTCCTACACTGCTCACAAATAGGTGTGATTGGCCTGGATCTAGACCACAAATTATCAATCACAGCCCTGAGATCTCCTCACTCACCTCTTCCATCTTCACAAGTCATATGCTCCCCTGGACCACTGAATGTGTCCTTCACTCATTGGCTCAATACTATTAGGCTGGGATGGCCCACTTGGCAAAATCCCAGCCCTAGTAGAGGACACCCTGTGTGAGAAGAACCAAGTCAACTCCTCACATTTCGCTGGTAAAAAAACTCTTACAGACTCCAGACAGGCTGGATGGAGAAACCTGTCTACAGTCCGTAAGAGGTGAGCCAGTCTGTTCCTCCCAGCACCATTCTCCCTAGACAGGAGCATTACCTTTTCTGGGTGTTTGCCCTTTGATACTCACCACAGTGAGATATCAAAGTAAGTCTGTCCTCATGGGCCCCATAATTTCTTTCAACAAAGCTCCAACCCCTTTGCTTTCAACTCTCTCAACTCACTGTCAAACCATGGTTAGCCAAGGCATGAAATCAGTAGGCATACCTAGACCAAAGCCACTAGATCAAAAGCCACAGTGACCACCCTATTATAGTCTGCCACTGCTTCTTCTGATCTCCCAGCACATGCTGCCAACACATCTGAGGTATCCAGAACCTCCAAGAGTCCTTCTAGCTGAAGACCTTGCCAAGGACAGAATGGGATCACCTCCACATGGGGTGGATTACAAGGGGGGCCTGAAAGTGAACCTAATCTCACAATGATCCAACCTGCTAACTGAATAAATCTTGAGATTACTAATCTCAAATCCCAGAAAGAATACCAAGTCCAAGGCATGGCCATGTTGATAGGTCACTGAAATAACAGCTTGTGTAAAGCCCAGTGATCGCATACCCCAGAGGAAATCTTGACCAAACTGCAAGAGTTTGTCATTGACCCAAGCATTGAAGTCACCCAGAATAAGCCATCTGTCAACTCCAGTTCCATGTCAGTGATGAAATCTGTGATTTTCTGCAGAAATTCCCCTTTGCGCTCTGGAAACTAGTACATGAAGAGGATTCTGAAACCTGCACCTGGACCCCCATTCACAGCCACACATACAGACGACAAGTTATCCTCCACTGGGTGTACCACCAAGTTCAACTTGGTTATAAAGCAGATAGTCACCCTCCCCACCACTGTCCTTTTTCAGGCAGTGCACTACAGAGTGCCTGGCCTGGACAGAAGAATCCAGGACTGGGCTGGTGTCTTCATCCAGCCAGGTCTCCAAAATGCAAGTCAGAGTGACAGAAGAAATAAGATCCAACATAATAGAAATATTCCTCAATGATCTAGCATTGAACAGAAGGACAAACAGTGGCAACTGACCCTTTATCTACTTGCTAACTCAATCTGGTGAGATCCCTAGGTATGGGGACTAAACATGTACAGTATGGCCTCTCTCAAGCCCCCATTTTTCCACAGAGCATCTTCTGGTACTCACAACCCTAATAGCACCCTCCCTGTCAGCCCTTCACAAGTCACTTGCTCTGCCTCCGCACCTTCTCCTGATCCTCACCTCCCTGCAATGTCAGTACACTGCACTAGGTGTGTGTGTGGGGGGGGGTTACAAAAGTGTTGAAGATCCTGAAGCACGGCCGGCAAGTAACTGAGCTTCATGGTTAACTGCAGGCGGCACATCCAAGATCTAGCAAAATTACTTAAAAAACACCCTTCCACCCACAACACAACCTCCACCACCCAATAACAAATATATAAAGCCCCTCACACTCACTCCTGATGCCTAATCACACAACCACAACACACTTGCATACTATTATGCATTAACACTATACACTCAACAAACCTGTCACTTCTAACCTACCAACACATAACACCCCCCTCCTCAAAAATAAACACCCACCAATGTCCCAACAGTAATAAAGCAAATAAGTAAATAAAACAGAATGGAGAATCCACTAGTCACTCAGTTCATGGTGCACCAAACAAAGTTCCAGATGGGAATGGTGAAAAGTGCAGAAACAGTATTTGCCAAAAAAATGTATAACCCCCTTCTCTCACCTTCTCTCACAAGACAAACAATTGCAAGGCTAGGCCTGTAGTTCAATGGGTGGAGCAACAATCATGCCCCCAATCAGGCCTTAAAAGGCCACTCTTCTTGGCAAGACCAGGATCATTTGTTTTTTGTTGTGGCCAGAAGCGCCGCTCTCACTCCTCTTCCTATTTCTCCTGCATCTCTGCCTATCTGTGTTTCTGTAGTGCCTCCAGCCAACAGCTCCCTGTCTCTGCTGCCATCACCTCTGGTATTCTGGGTGCATCGTCACCTGCCATGATGGATTGCCTGATGCTCCAGATGTGCTGTCACCTGCCCCAATTTCTTATCTTCCTTGCCACTTCCCTCATCCATTTTCTTTGTCTCCCTTGTCTACTCATTTTTGTTCATAATAGGCATTCCTGCTTTACCAGCTACCGCCTCATTCTCTCCCCCTGACTCACAGCCTGTCTCCTCTGTTTCTCCATCACCCTTCTCTCCTTGTCGTTCCTTGATGGCAGCAGCCACTCCATTGCTATGCTGGCACTTCTGGGTGTGCCGTCATCTGGCATCCATCTCCGAACCATGCCCCATGCCTCTGCCTATCCATATGGACACACCTGATGTAATTTCCTCCACCTCCTGTCTACCAGCATCCTTCCTCATTCCCTCCTTCTTACTTTCCAATCCTCTATTTATGACTCCTGGGCATCTCCTCTCCCCTGCCTTTGGGCTGTCCGTATTGCATCCCAGTCCCCGCTCCTCTGTTTCCTGGGACTGGGGCCTTCCAGGGAGATTGCAGTCCCTTGCCTTGCTGTTTGCTGCCACCATCTGTCTGCCGCCAGACTGCTTCGGTTGTCTGCCTGTGCTCATTTTTGGGGACATCCTGGCTCTGCTCTTTGGCTTTTTGGGGAGGTTTCCTGCTTTATCATCATTTGCCTCTTTCCTACTGCTACCAGCTATGTAAATCTCTCCCAACCTTGTCAACCCAGCTCTAGCTGCTGGTGTTGCCTCATTATATCTCTCTTTCTGTTTTTATTGGCTGTTTGGTGTCCCAGTGCCTAGTTTGTAGCTCTCTGTTTTTCCCACTGTGGGGGACTGCTGAGTTGCTATGGGCATTATGGCTCCAGGTAGCCAGCTTCTGCCATCTGTTCCACTTGTACTGATGTCTCTGTTTTGCCAACCCTCACCATATCTGCCTTCTCCTGCTCCCTGTTGCTCAGCTTGTATCACCCTCCTCTCTTTGTCAGACTCCATTCACCTCAAACCTTATCCTTCCTATATCAATTTCACAGTTCTTGCTACCTACCATTACATCTAATTTTGCTACTGGTACCTTGTACCTCAACCATCAGCTGTGGACTTCACCCAGCCATTCTCATGTCTCCCACTCATGCAATTCAATCCACTTCTAATTTGACTTATTAATGGACCCGGTTGGCATGCACTTCTGTGGTTGCTACTTGCAATCTCCTTCTCTGGACCCACATCGGGATATACTTCACTCCGACTGACCTTTGTGTAGGTCTACTCATTCACATCGAGTATCCCCTCATATGGGTCTCATGCTACCTCGACTCGACATGCTCTCCACCCGGAGATGTGCCTTCCATGTCCATTGCATCATGGCTCAGAGCTAGCCTGTAGCCAGTGGTCTTGCTCTGCACACTCAAAGTCCACATCTATTGCATGCGAAGCTTAGAGCGGGGTCCTTTTCCCTGGCCCATAATGAGAATGTCTTCTCTCTGGGTTGACCATCAATCATCCCTTGTTCTGGTGACACCTCTGGATGTAGAATTTAGGACTTCAAGCTGTGAGGGGCCGGGCTCTCATTGGCAGGGCCCCTTTAAATGCCTGAGTGGGTTCAGAGGCACCCTTTATGCTAATCTCCTTTTGACCGCCTCTGGTTCTTTTGGTCTGTTTTGTAGGCTCTCGTAGGTCGGCTGAATGCCTCAGTGGTCATTTCTCTCCTTCTTTGCTTTTGAGCGTCTAGTTGCAGAGACATTGCTCACAACCCATAAAAGCATTACTGCCAGCAGGACAGAGTGACAGCTTCCTCCAAATTGGAATATTTTCCTCTTCCCTTGATCTTGACTGTAAATTGCAGTAACTGAGCTGTCACTAACCAAAACATCATTCAGCCTGGAGGGAAGGCAACATAGGCCTTGGATCCTCAGAGGTTTCCTCTTCAAAGGGTCTTTTTTCCTCTTCTCTGTGCTGATGGTCATAATATTTAGATAGGGTTAGTGCTTTCACAGGTTCTGTAGTTAGTTTCCACTGTTGGATGGAGTTGGATGGTGGTCCTGTCTGTTCCCTCTCTCCTTAGGAAGTCCTGCTTCATATCAGCTTCCTTTCCGCCATTTATTCCTCATTGTCTCCCCTTCCTCTCCAGTCCTCCCCTTCTATGCCCATTGACCTCTGGTCCCATCCTCAGTTCTAGTCTGGCTCCCTTACCTCTTTCGATGCTCATCACCCTTTTGGGTACTCTTTTTGGGCTTCTTTCTGAGCTATCTTTAGCCAAGGGAAACATTCCCGCAGCACCTATAGAAGAGAGCCCTTCTCTAGGGTTCCATGCCATAGTACCCCTATTGGGTAGTATATCCCATGGACAGAGAGGTGAACAGCCACAATGTATCTAAGTCACATAAACATACACCATACCAAGTTCCAAAAGCACATTGGATTGCTAGACTGTTTCTGTAGTTCAATAGGTGGAACAACAACCACACCCCCAATCAGGCCTTAAAAGACTGCTCCTCCTAGCTAGTCCAGGATTGTTTTTTTTTCATTGTCCCACCATCCTCCCCTCCTCCTCCAGTGGCTCATCTCTCTTTTCCATGGGCTCCTTCCTAAGCTACCTTTAGCCAAGGGAATCATTCCTGCATACTTATAGGGGAAGTTCCTTTCCATCATACCCTTACAGGGTGGTATATCCCACAGATAGAGAGGTGAACAGCCAAAATGTATCCAAGTCACATAAGCATACATCATACCCAGTTGCAAAAGCACATTGAATTTTCTTTAATGAAATAATTGAATTTTCTTTATTGAAATAACAAGAGCAACAGTATATCTCCAGGATGGTTCTCTCACCACCAGCCACTAATATTGTTAACGTGAACCATTAAGATAATTTAAAGCCAAAGGGATCTCTTACCACTCTTGGTAAGGCTTCAGTAGCTTCCAGAGAGAGTAGAAAATGTAGCTATTACGTTTTAAAACATTTTTTGATTCACTATATGCAATATGCACTAAGCAGTTTATTTTTTAATTATGAGCAACAATATTAACACCACAAAATAAACAGAATATTTACTCAAATGAAATAAGATACGGAATATTCAATATTGTGAAAGCACACAAATGAAGTATTAGGTTTTTTTGGGGGGGCTGTAACACTGGTGAATCCTGGTGCTTTCCTGAATAAAGTTCAAGCCGAAAAAGTAGTGTTTAAAGGAAGCACTTGAAGGCCAAAATGTCTGCATCACTTTTTTATTATGCCACTAAATGTGATACGTTACAGCAGAGAGTGTTAGCAAAAGCAGGAGATAGCTTCCTCATCAGGGGACAAAGGAATTAAATATTAATATGTTAAAAGATGTTCTATATTTTGTATTTTGCAGCTTGCTGTCACTCTCTAAGTGGTTCACATGTTTTTTTAAGTAGTATACTGACCTTGTAAATATGTAACAGTATTACTTGATAAGCACACTCAATGTTTTGTAGCAACACCCACTGATGAAGCCTCATGCATGACGCGCTGAGTAGTGGTGTTACTGCATGTCTGTATGGCAGATCACTTGTGCAGTGAATAAATGTATTCATGTCTGCATTCATTATGTGTGCCATTTTTTTTTTTGGCTACATAAGCTCAAAATGAATCCAGCAATTCAAGCCACCCCTCTCCTGGTAACCATGAAGCTAAATCCCAACTTTCTGTCTCCAAAAATATGCCGTTGAAAATAAATGCTGTTCAAAATATTAAAATAAAACATCATACATACAGTATTGCTGCTAGAATGCCAGCAGGGAACTACAGCTATTGACTCCTGCAAGCATTTTCAGTGACTAATGGCTCTGTGTAATTAATAATTAAAAGGCAAATAAACCAGCCTGGTGGCACTGAGGATTGAGGTGCTGGATGCCACACCTAGCGCTACGCAGGCGACCTGGGTTCGGGAACAGACTTGGGTCACCGGGGGTTGGAGGAGAGGAGGAGGAGGATCGAGCATCCCAACGGATGCTCTCCTCCTCCTGGGGGTAGGTTCCTGGGGTTCTCTGAGCACCCGACGCACTGGCGCCAGTGGAAGCACAAGTGGCTCTTCAGAGCTGGGGTGGGGAGGACATTGTGGGCATTTGACAACAGCATGCATCAGCATGCCATCTGTCTGGACATCAGTCCTCTGTGACAATGACCTCAGGGGAGGAGGGACCAAGGAAAGAAAAGCAGAAAAAAACCCTCTTGGGCCAGGATGACGACCGATCCCAGCCCCTGATCACCTACTCATGGGCAGACCCTGCTGTGCAGGCTCTCTGGAGGAAAGGGGAGCAAGATAGGGAGACATCGTCGAAACTTGGCTGACACCTAATACTCTGGATCATGCTATCTCTATACAAGGCTACAAGATATTCAGGCTGGATAGGACCTCGAAAAGGGGTGGTGGGTGTGCAATCTACATAAATGACTACCTCACCTGTCTCCCTGGTTCTTACCCCACCACAGAAACCTCAGTGCAACTCCTCCGTATCAAGATACTACTTGGTGCCCAAGACAAAGTCCTCACAATTGCTGCTGTCTATATCCCACCAAAAGATCCTGATTCTGGCCTACAGGCTGTCCTCGAGTTCGTAAGTACACAACCTTCTGACATCGAACTCCTTCTCCTTGGGGACTTTAATATAAATTGGCTTGCTCCTGATGCAGGGTCAAACAAAGATGCTATCCTAGCAGCAAATTTAACACAAGTGGTAAACTCCCTACCAGGAAAACTACAAATCAGGGACCAGCACTCATTGACTGGATCCTTACCAGCCACCCTACCCGTATAACCAATGTAAGTGTTCTCCTGACTCGCTCAGTGATCACTCAATAATATGTACCTGGACAAATAAGTTTCGTAAGCTGCCTCCAAAACCATCTATAGCAGAGTCATACCTTATGGCAACCTTATTCATCTCAAGACCTGTCTTAGGCAGATAGACTGGTCCTTGATTTACAAAACTCAAGATGTTGACCTAGCCCTTGATTACTTTATTTCTACTTTCAACACTGCCTGTGACACCTATGCACCAGTAAAAAGAGCAAAAATCAAAAGCACTACAAATCCCTTGGCTCACGGTGAAGCTATTGGCACAACTCAAAAGTAGGATCACCTCTGGCCACTGCAAGAGCTACTGGCACTCTGTCGGACATTCAAAAGTATAAACAGGCTGGTAACCACTGTACTAAACAGATCCGCTTGATGAAGAGCTCCTACTTCAAGAATGCCCTCTTCAACTCCTGGGGCGAAGGGAAATCCTTCTGGGACAACATAAAGAATATCATGGGTCAGCAGTCCAAATCCTCTCCTACAATAATGAATGTGGATGGAACCACTACATTAGACCCAGAGATCATTGCAAACACCCTAAATGATACCTTCACGGACCTTAGTGGTGTCCTCTCATCTGATTTCTTCGCTGATGCTGACCCTCAAATTTCTACTTCTACTACTGCCTCTCCAACCAAACCACCCTTCCATTTCAAACTAGTAAAGGCACATGAAGTCTATAAATATGTAAAGAAGGCCATTTCTAAGTCCCGAGCAAACAGTGACACTATTGACCTTACACTTCTGTCCCTCACTCTCGAGGAAGTTCTGCTCCCCCTCACAAAAATTTTCAATCTCTCCCTCTGCTACAGCCAATTCCCTAGGAAATGGAAAGCTGCAGTTGTCACTCCGGTGCACAAAAGTGGTGATAAGTCACTGCCTGGTAACTATCGCCCGATATCAATACTACCACCTCTCTCTCTAAGGCCCTTGAACGCTTGGTGGCGGACCAACTCTCAGACTACCTGGAAAAGCACAACATCCTATGCACTCAGCAGCATGGATTTAGGAAAGGGCACAGCACATCGACTGCCCTACTTGAATTCTCAGGAGCAATCCACAATGCCATGGACAAAGGAAACCTAACTGGAGCAGTCTACATTGACTTAACCAAGGCATTTGACACAGTTCACCATGGCCTACTTATCAAACAACTACTATCCCTAGGGCTCTCGCAGGGTCCTGGTGACTGGGTAAAAAATTACCTTGCTCAGCACTCTCAATCTGTAAAAGTAGCTGGAGTTCTCTCAGACTCAAAACTGGTTCGCTCAGGAGTTCCCTAGGGATCCATCCTGGGCCCCCTCCTTTTCAGCCTTTTCCTAAACTCCCTCCCCAAATCCTGCCCTGAACAAATAATCCTCTATGCCGACGATGCCGTGATTCTTGCCACTCATAAAGATCCGAACCTCTTACGCCTCAGCCTTCAGCATGCTTTTTCCAAAGTTGAGATATGGTTCCTTGAACATAAGCTGGTTCTAAACCACAAAAAAACTAAATCCATGCTCTTCTCTAACCCGAAAACAAGAAACTGCAAGTCCCACTCACCATTAATACATACCTAGGAAATACCCTTGAACAAGTGCCAATTTTCAAATATCTTGGAATCAACTTTGATCAAGGCCTAACCTTGTAACTCACATTGATAGTACAGCAAAACTATTAATCAGCGAATTGGGATTCTGTATCGAACCGACAGCTCTTACCTATTCTGCACTGAGGATTGCCATCCAATCCTCTATCATCTCAGTCGTTGATTATGGCTTGTTATATACAGATCTGCCACTACTACAGCACTTAGTCGCATTACAACATCCCTAAATAAGGCCTGTCGGTTGCTCACTGGTGCACACCGACGTACCCACACATGTGAACTCTATGCTGACTCAGGTTGTTTGCAACTCTCAAACCGGATAAAGTACCTTACCTGCCTGATGGCAAAAATCCACTCTGGGCCTCACTCCACCCTGTATCCAAGACCTGTTATGTCCGAGCGCTAGCACCCATTTTACCAGAAGATCAGAACACCAGCCTCTCCAAGTCCCCCGATGCCGGACTTCTCAGGGACAAAGATCATTTGCCTATCATGCCCCCAGCTGGCTAAATGCCCTCAGCACTCATATTACTGCCTCCACCTCTCTAGGTATTTTCAAATCAAGGCTTTTCTCTCACCTTGCCACCTCCAGCTCCTGTGACTGCCCTGATTAAACCTCCTATTTTCTCACTACCCACCCTGTCCTGTTATTTGACAAAGACATATTTGGGAAACCTTTTCTCCTGCTATTGTCTGCTACCCACACCTTTCACTTACCCTCTCTGTTCTGGACTTTTTTCCCTATTTGTTTCTCCTAATCTGGCATGACCTCTTTCTTGTAATAATAATGTGATTATTGATATCTCATGTCCTTTTGCACAAATGATTTGATATGTATTTGTATATGTTTTCTTGCTCTTGACACAACACAAATTGTTGTGTTATCTATGTAGCCTTTTTGTACTGTACCTAATTGACGTGGAACCTTTGTAAAAGAGCCTCTGGCTCAAAGGTAATAATTCCTAGAACAATAAACTAAACTAAAACAATGGAGCAAGCCTGGCACTCTAGGGGCAGACGCCGTGGGAGAGATTATGGGGATTGATCAGTCTGAAGGAGTGGACTGAGAGGGCAGTAAGGAGGAGATAAAAAGAAAGTGCAAAAAAAAAAAAAGGCGAATAAACCAGCCAGCCTATAAAAATGACTACATGGTTTCTGTAAAATTCTACCAAAAAGATGAACTGCTGAAAAAATACACTTAAAAAAGAAATAGGTATATCATTTTAAATACAGAAGTTTGTCAAAAAATGCCAAAACAAACAAATGACTGGAACCTGGTTAGGGTGTTTTTGTAAAGGGTTCAACATTAGATTGATTTAGTCCTTATTATCAAAACAGTAAATATGGATACAATTCAAAGTATGACAGCTGTGTCACGTTTTCTCACAAATGTAGATTGCTGGGCTGTTTCACGATGTGTTGGGCCCTTCGATTAAAAATGAAACCGATAGTTAAGGTCAGCTTTATGTCTGCATAACTTCTATACCAGGACCTAGCTTCAAAATTAATCTAATTGCTCTGATCAGCGTCCCACAAAGACACCTCCAAAGCTTAGTCCTAGCAGTCTGTTTCTACAAGTACAACATGCTTCTGAAAATGAATGCTCTACAAACATTTAAAAGGAGTCCCAGGTATATAGCTGCTAGAATGTCAGTGGGGAAAGGCAGCTGTGGGCTCCTCCCAGTATTTCCAAAGTTATGTTCTTTTAATTTGATAGTATGTTATTTGCGTTCATCGTCATGTGTGTTGACGCTTGTGTATGTGCATGAATTATGAAGATACAATAGTACAGCTGTTGTGTATCTGTAGTTCTTTTCTTGTTGACTAATGGATGAAAATCTATACACTATGGAATGGAGGTAGTCCCTTTTATAGAAAATATACAGTATTTTCTTTTTTGTTCCATCACAACAAAAGAAGCCCGATGGCCTATTTCAAGGAGTCTCTGGGGACGATTCTCAAACATCGGCTCAAGCTGTGCCAAAGGCAACTTGTGCCGATTGCCGGTGTGCCAGTGTGCCGGGGACCCTGCATCCAATTCTCTGTCTGGAAGGGTCCTGGTGGCAAAGTTATGTGGCTTGTGGCAACCCTAGCAGTGAGCCAAACAGAGGACACACCTAGACAGGGTGCCAGAAGTCATGGGCGGCCATGTGGCAATTTTCCCAAGTAATGTAGTCTAATGGCACCCCCTCAAGCCCTAATTGCCTATTATATCAACAGGTAAAATATGTATAATATGTGTCATGTACTTTATATTCCCTGGTAGTCTAGTGGTCATCCAATACCTGGTCATTCATTATACCAACAGGTAAACTATGTATAATATGTATCATGTAGTTTATATTCCCTGGTAGTCTAGCGGCCCCACCAAGCCCCGAACACCCATTATAATGATTGTATCTACAATATTTATATTCCTGGGTGGTCTAGCACACTGCCCAGCCCCGATCTAATGTTAACAGATATGTCCAAATTCCTGGTGGTCTAGTGGACCCCACACCCCTCAGTGCCCTACCACCCCGCTCCTCCCAACCAATAACAGAGCTGGCGACTGGCACAGCCCACCACTCACCACCACTGGCTGAACCTCTGGCTACCCTGTTTAGCCGATCACTGGAAACAGGGGAGGTACCCAAAGACTGGAGGACAGCAGATGTAGTCCCCTTATACAAAAGTGGGAACAAAGAGGAAGCAGGGAACTACAGACCAGTCAGCCTCACCTCGGTAGTGGGGAAGATCATGGAAGCACTGCTAAAGGAGAGATTGGTGGAACATCTGGTTGTCAATGGACTACAGGACCCAAGGCAGCATGGTTTTACCAGGGGAGGTCATGTCAGACCAACCTCATTGAATTTTTGACTGGGTGACTAGGGAGGTGGATCAGGGGGAGGCAGTGGACATGGCCTATCTGGACTTCAGCAAGGCCTTTGACACTGTGCCACATAGAAGACTATTACATAAATTGGGGAATATGGGTGTGGGCAGGACAGTAGTGTGGTGGGTAGGTAACTGGCTGGGTGGCAGGACACAGAGGGTGGTGGTAAATGGCTGTCACTCCACAGAGGGAAGAGTGACCAGTGGGGTACCACAGGGATCAGTGCTGGGACCAGTCCTATTCAACATCTTCATCAGTGACATTGCACAGGATCTAGAAGGCAGAATTTCACTGTTCGCTGATGACACAAAGCTTTGTAACAGAGTAGACACACCAGAGGGTGTAGACAGAATGAGAAGCGACCTGCAGAAACTTGAAGAATGGTCAGGGGTTTGGCAGTTGAAATTCAATGCAAAGAAGTGCAAGATAATGCATATGGGCACAAAAACCTGGCACAATATATCAGTTGGGGGTGAGGATATAGCATGCACCAAGCAGGAAAGGATCTTGGTGTTGTCATCTCTGATGACCTCAAGTAGGGAAACAGTGTGACAAGGCAGCAGGTAAAGCAAATAGGATGCTGGGATGTATAGGCAGGGCATCACCAGCAGGAAAAGGGAGGTCATAATTCTGCTATACAAGACATTAGTGAGGCCCCACCTGGAGTACAGTGTACAGTTCTGGAGACCATACCTACGTAAGGACATAGACAGGGTAGAGAAGGTTCAGAGGAGGGCAACAAAGATGGTGTATGGATTGCATCACAAATCCTATGAAGACAGGTTGAAGGAACTGAACATGTACTCCCTGAAGGAGAGTAGGGAGAGAGGGGATATGATAGAGACATACAAGTATCTTACAGGGAGGAACAGGGTGCAGGAAAACACTATTCTTAAGCGAAAAAGATGTTCCAGGACTAGAGGGCATGGGATGAAGTTGGAGGGAGGATGATTCAGAGGAAACATGAGAAAGAATTTCTTCACATAACGGGTGGTGGACAAGTGGAACACCCTGCTAGAGGAAGTGGTGGGGGCTGAAACAATCACGGGATTTAAGAATGCATGGGATAGACATAAAGGAATTCTAGAGGTCAGGGGTAAGGGGAAACAGACTTCTAGGAAAACAAACTGAACTTACAAGCTCAAATGGGCAGACTGGGTGGGCCATAGGCCCTTATCTGCTGACACTGTCTATGTATCTATGTATCTATGTACCACAGCCAGTCATCAACTGAGCTCTGAATTAGCATGTACTGTATATAGTATGTTCTCAGTGACTGACAGCAGCTGTCATTCACTGAGTGTGTACCATATACCATACACACTAATTCAGAGCTCAGTCGGCAGCTGGTCATGGTGGTGAGTGATGGGCTGTACCAGTCGCTAGCTCCATTATGGCTTGTGGGGAGCATGGTGGTAGGGCACTGTGGGGGGGGGGGTCCACTTGACCTCCAGAAATTTGGACATATCTGTTAACAGTGGGTTAGGGCTGGAGTAGTCCGCTAGACCACCAGGGAATATAAATATTATATGCTACAGTCATGGGTGATAGAGGATTGAAGGGGGGCCAGTAGACTGCTGGGAAATACAAACTACATGATACATATTATACATATTTTACCTTTTCGTATAATGGGCAATTGTGGCTTGGGGGGTGCTAGACTACGGGGGAATATAAACTACATGATACATATTATACATATTTTGTCTATTGGTATAACAGGTGATTGGGGCTTGGTGGGGTGCCACTAGTCTACCAGGGACATAAATATGATGGGCGATCAGGGCATGGGGGACACTGGACTACCAGGTATACTGGTGGTTCTTAACAATACTGATTGGAGATCGGGGCTTTGGGGGCACACTGGTGCACCCTCCAGAGGATTTATGAGTACTGTTAGACCAGTCCTTGGCTGGTCTAATGGTACTTAGACCATTGCACTCTGGGAGGGTTTTGAGAATTGCAAGGTTGGGGATGGGTCAGCCTGCATTTGCCATAAGCCCCTAGCATCATGCCACAGCCCATTTTCCGGCACAAGGCTGGGTATGCTCCCTTTAGCACAAGCAGCCTGTGTATGATGCAGGCTGTTTTGAGAATAGCTCCTGGTACATTCTTTGACGCAAGGTACCACTTGCATCATTTATCTTTGACCTAGGCACCTTGCGTCATTCTAAGTGTTTTGAGAATGGGCCCTCTCTGTCTTACAGAGAAAAATGCACTTCTGCTTCCCTGACTTGTCAAGAGAGGGGAGGGGAGGGGACAGAACAAGGATCTCTGCCTCCATTTTGTGTCTCACTGTGTTGGAGAGAAGCCATAGAGGAGGGCGTGTTTGAAAATTGAAGTACTGTATTTAAACCCTACTAATTTTCAAGTCAGACTGATAGGTGTGTGGTAGCTATTAATGTAACTTTCAGCTTCAGTACACTAGCTCTTTAAAATGCATACATTCCCAGGACATTTAGATACTGGCAAAACTTAAGCTTGATGCAGTAGCTTATAAACATTACGTAACAGCCCAGATCTTAGAATGCATCTACCATCAAGAACAAGTTAGTCGAATATGAAAGCAGTGTATACTGTATCTTACTTTATATAATTGTGCTTCCCTCAGTAGAGTTTTTACATGCTGCTTCTGGATGATGGATAGATGCCCTGGTTGGCCAATGAGTTACTGCTTCCAGTTGCCATTCCATATCTTATGGTTATAAGAGTATTGTCAGTGGTATCCAGTGAAAACAGCGACTGAGATTGAGCAACTCAGGTTTGAGCAACTCAGTCTCAGCGCCTGTAGTGTCAGTGACCATGAAAAGGTAGTAACAGAGAAGGACAGGGAGAAGGGAAGAGTGACAGGCATACCAGAAGAGGAAGGAAGGTGTGTGAGGGGTGGTGAAGTGATAAGCTGCTGAGCTGGCTGCATGGCATGGTGATGAGGGTGGCTGGCTACAGTAGGGTGAGTGCTGGGGAGGAGCACAATATTTTGTGCTTTTGTGGAGTGAGTGTTAAGTTATTTTTTTTTGTGGTTCTCCTCCTCCACGACATGCACCTCCCCCGGAGTTTGTTATTATTAGTGAAGGGGGGTGCAGGGGGAAAGCCTGACTCATAAATATTAAAAGCAGGTTGCCTCGCTGTGAGTGTACATCACCATTTTTATTTTCGGCGATGTACACTCGCCCTAACGGCAGTCATGGTTTTGCGATCACCGTTACCACATAGAACCATTGTCAGTGGGTTGTGTGGGTGAGAGATCTGTTTTCTGTGATAAGGGCACATCTTTGCTAGGCAGTAGATTAAGTCCAACACATTTAGTTTTTCCTAGGCCATCTAACAGTGTTTACCTATCTGGGCTAGATTCAAACCTGTGACCTAGAAATGGAAGGCAGCATTACTCAGTGTCACTCCACTGAATAATTCAGTTCCACATTTGATGCAATTTTTACAATTAATATATGTACCCTAGTGGTGTTATGACAACATATTTATGCAACATAATTTGAGAAGCATCACATTATGATAATACATTAATGGGAAGCAGCTGCACTGTACTACAGGATTAACTTAAACATACTTAGTATTCCGTAAAGGCCTTCAGGGAGTTCCTGAATATGCTCAAGAAAACATCATAAATAACATCTTGGGGAGGGACGGATATGTCAGTATTCTTTACATTACTCCAAAATGACCCCTCCCCCCATCTTTGAGACAGATTATTACTTTAATTAAGCCCATATTACCTGAGTTTACTCAATTTTAGCATATCACCAAACTTTTACTCAACACATACAATATGGACTTTTCTTATTTCCAAATCCAGTTGCTCACTTTAGCTTCAGATTCATTATTGCTGTGATCACATCAACATGATTTAAAATATGAGGCAGTTCAGTCAAGCAAATGATCTTAATAGCACTTTAACTTTCATGGGATTGCTTATAGGTCAGCCTTATCATGTGCCATACATCAGTGAACTCTCCTTTCATCTGCATATGACAGAAAGTGCTATGCCCAGTATATAGAAAGTGACAAAATGGGGCTCTATAGATAGACTATAAGGGGCGCTCAGGAAAATGTTGTGTTCAATGTAAACCAAATGCACACTACAGAAAAGCAGAGCACCAGCACTCCACCACATGCAGATAAAAATTATTTTATTAGATAAAATACTGAGAACAGTTTCACAGATAATGACATGCCCAAACAAAATGTAGTGCAGTGACCCCCTCAGCCACACAGCCACAATGTAGTGCACCAAACACACTTCCTCAGTGGGAATACAAAAGCTGCTATATGTACACTCACTATATCATCCTGCAGGGGACACACCTTGGCTAACACATGCAGTATTCAAAATTAGATGCACTTCAGAGTGAGGGAGAGTTCTGTGTTCAATGAACATTTAGGAAAATTAGTGGCTTGTTTTCAAATCTTGCTTGTTTGCAAATCTTGCAAAACAAAAGTGGGAGCAAGGCAGAAGCAGGAAACTACAGACCTGTTAGTTTAACCTCAGTGATAGGGAAAATGATGGAATCACTTCTGAAGGAAAGAATTGTCTAGTATCTAGAGGCCAGAGGGGCACAGGACCCTAGGCAGCATGGATTCACAGTGGGAAGGTCATGCCAGACAAATCTGATAGAGTTCTTTGACTGGGTGACCAAAGTAGTAGATCAGGGAGGGGCTGTGGACATGGCCTACCTATACTTTAGCAAGGCATTTGACACAGTCCCACACAAAAGATTAATATACTAGTTAGCCAGCCTGGGAGTGGGTCCCAAAATGACAGCCTGGGTAAGGAAGTGGCTGGAGAATAGGACACAGAGAGTAATAGTAAATGGAGTCCACTCAGAAGAAAGGAGGGTTACTAGTGGGTACGCAGAGGTTCAGTATTAGGACCGGTCCTCTTCAATGTCTTTATAAGCGACATTGCGGAAGTACTGGAAGGAAAAGTATGTCTCTTTGCAGATGACTCTAAGATCTGCAACAGAGTTGATGCACAGGGTCGGGTGGAAAGGATGAGAAGGGACTTGGCAAGGTTAGAGGAATGGTCAAATGTATGGCAGCTTAGATTGAATGCTAAGAAGTGCAAGGTAATGCACCTGGGAAACAAAAACCCAGGGGAAGAGTACACAATGGGGGTGAGATACTAACAACAACAAAAATGCAAAGGACCTGGGGGTAGTCATATCAGATGACCTAAAGGTGGGCAAGCAATGTGAGAGGGCAGCAAGGAGGGCTGGGGGATACTGGGATGCATAGGGAGAGGCATCACCAGTAGAAAACAAGTTATTATCCCTCTGTACAGACAGCTGGTGAGACCCCATCTGGAGTACTGTGTGCAGTTCTGGAGACCCAATCTCCATAAAGACATAGACAGGATGGAAGCTGTCCAGAGGAGGGCAACTAAAATGGTGCAGGGTCTGCACCGGAAGACATATGAAAGAGACTTAAGGAGCTTAATATGTATAGCCTCGAGGAAAGGAGGGAGAGGGGGGACATGATAGAAACTTTCAAGTACCTCAAGGGAATCAACAAAGTCCAAGAGGGTAGCATCTTTCAAAAAAATAGGTGTGCAAGAACAAGAGGCACAATTTGAAGATGGGGGGGCGGCTCAGAGGTAATTTAAGGAAGTATTTTTTCACAGAGAGGGTTGTGGATGCATGAAACAGCCTTCCGGAGGAGGTTGTGGAGTCAAAATCAGTGGTGGAATTCAAGCATGCATGGGACAGTCATAAGGCAATTCTGGGGGGGTGGGGATAAGAAGAAGTAGGCTGCTGGTTAACTAGGATCTGCAGCTTATCCAGTAGGTAAGGGAAATGGGCAGACTGGGTGGGCCAAGCAGGCCTTATCTGCCGTCAAATTCTATGTTTCTATGTTTCTATGTTGCTGTGACCAAGGAAAATGACCAGGGCAACTAATTAATGGTGAATGAAGTAATCAAATTCAGCTTTCAAGATTGAGCCAGTAATTACTACACTAATGTCTGGATTTCATCATGATTCTACTGTCTACCATTTGTTATGGGCATAAATGTAGAGAACGTTAGAACAATATTATATAGTAAACGAATAACAATAAGCTGGAAACTGTACATGAAATATTTATGGAAAAATACAAATAACGCAGATGCACAGCTGTGGAATAAAATGTCAAATTACATATAATTCTTTTAAACACACTCCCAGAGAAGCCGGAGAAAAGAAGGGTCAACACTCCCAAATATGGTAAAACAACTTTTTTACTTCTTTACTTCATGGCAGCAGATAAATCCATCACTGTAACGGCAATCATGTATTGCAGGCCAAAGATCAGTACATCCACATAGAACACGTGATAGAGTAATGCAAAATTGAAAATATATCCCGCAAAAAGAAGGCCGCACCATGCCGAACACTGAGCCAAGCCACAGCCGTTAATGTTTCAACTGAAGTCTTCCTCAGAACATCATATACATATAATTCTTCCACTTTTACTGGTGTGCATAAAGTCAAATTCTGTGATCTACTAGAGTTGCATCACTAAAAAACATAAAGCAGTGACCCTAAAAGTGCCCCATCTTTGTGCAACAGCATTCCTCTGATATTTAAAACAAATTGTCCCTTCCATTGCTTTCTATGGAATTCATTTATCTGGAGGAGTCATCACAGAAAGAAATAATACTTCTGAGCTGATCCTCTTAGCATAAATAGGAAGAAGAAGAAGTCGTTTAATTTCCAGATTGTTTGAAATAAAATCATTCTAAAATGGCCCATAAAAACGTGCCCATCAGTGTTGCAAACTGTTGTTTTTTTCTACGTTCCTTTGTTTAAATTATCATCATAAGGTATTTATAGTCATACATTTGCATGCCCCAGAATTTATATTTGTATTCAAAAAGCCACTTACCCTGGTGGCCGGGTGGTCCCTTCCCCTTCCAAGATTTTGCAGTTGATACCTGCCCATGCTTTGGTGCAAACTCTGTCCACTTTGCATTTAACATATGGGTGGGTACCCCTGAATCAAGCTGGTTGTTGCTTTACAAGGCTACTATATAATAACCTGAAGAGATTTCATCTGGATCCTAATGCAAATAAAATGATTTAGTGTATCACATAGTGGGGTAAAAATGGCGGATGGCTTCAAAGCTGACTGGGGCAGGTGTGTAGCTGTTTTTAGAGGGCTATGGGTAGAGGTAAGAGGGGAGGGGCCATAAGGGCCTACATAGGGTGGATAGATAGGATAGGCAGTTTGGATGGGCTGCTGTGCTTTTTTCTTCCATCAATTTTTCTACATTTATATTGTGCCAGTGCTTCTGCTGCAACTGGTTCCCATTTTCTGTCCTCAAATGTTCTACAAGATCTCCAATTCCCTAATAGAAAAATGTCAACAGTTCACCTGAGTTTGTGTTTTCTTTTTTGCTTACTATGACCCATAACCATTGTGAAGATTTTTTCAATACAAATTATTATCTTTATTTCAAATGTTTCACCAGGAAAGACATACTGAGCTGATAGCAGCTCATTTCCAGATTCATCTATTGGGGGGGGGGGAGTTAGAGGAGGGTCATGAGTAACAATAGAAAATAGAATTTACATAGCAGGAACAAACAGAACTAGGCATCAAATACAAGCTACAATAGATGCAGAATTAGACAAATATGTACAAGTGGCATAAAAAAAACAAAGCTAAGCAGCACAAACAAGCTACAATAGATAGGCTAATTAAGCAAAATATGTACAATGGCATGGGATATAGCAGAAATGCATCCCGAAGGGTAGCAAGATGTTTGCAATTAAAGTGCAGAGTGCTGTAAATGTAGACAAGTGGTAGTGAAGCTATCCAGCAGGTAATCAAGGAAGTGTGCAATTGAAGGGGGGAATGGGGGATTGCAGCAGGGTTGGGCAGGCAGCTGGGGGAGATGAGGAGGGTAGAGAAGGAGGGAGCGGAAGGATGGGAAGAGTAGTACAGAGGCAGAGTTCAGGTGCAGTTGCAGGAGTGAGAAGAAAATTTGAGGAGAAGCAAGGTGAGCAAGCATAGGGCAAAGATGGAGCATTTAGAAAGGGGAAGAGAATTCCAAAGTTTTGGGAAGTGGTAGGAGAAGGCAGCCTGGCTAGCCAAGGGTGTCCTAAAAGGGAGCGCCAGGGAATGAAAGCCAGAGTTGTGAAGGGTGCAGTTAGAAGGAGGGAATGGGAAAAAGAGAGAGGTGAGATAGGAGGGGAGAAAGCCTAGACAGTATTTAACTACAAAGGAGGTACAATGAGCCAGGCACCTGGCTTTGAGCAAGGGAAGAAAGAGAGAGAGAGTGTTATAAAAGGAGCAATGGTGGGTGTGGAGTGGGCTGTCTAGAGCAAAGCGACAGAAGGAGCAGAAGAGGGAATCCAGTCTGATCAGGGTGGATTTAGGATCAACACTGTAGACAATTTCTCCATAGTCAAACAAAGGGACAATCATATTTTGAACAATGTCTCTGTGAGCCGGAAAAGGGATGCAACCATGGTTCCTGTATAGGGCCCCTAGTTTAGGGTGTAGTTTTTTGTGGATGGCATCCACATGACCAGAAATGTTGAGGTGTCAGCCGAGCCAGACCCCGAGGTACTTAAAGGAGGAAACATTGTTGATCAGGGTCCCATCAAGGATGTGGAAGGATGGGAGGGCAGCAAACTTGGAGAGCTTCTGCCTTGAGCCAAAGGTCAAGGAAACCATTTTTCTGGCATTGAGGGACAATTGATTTGAATGGAATTAGTGTTGGACATTGTCAAACTCCAGCTGGAGCTTGGCCATCAGATCAGAAAGGGAGGAACCAGAGGCAAAAAGAACTGTAGCATCATACACATATAGATGGATGCAGAGGTACAGGGATTGGGGAGGTCATTCAGGAAAGTGGAAATGAGCATAGGGCCAAGGACAGACCCTTGGGGGACACCAGTGCTGATGGGGAATGGAGAGGATAAGGAATCTCTGATTCTAACCAATTGAGTCCTACCCTCAAGGTTGGAGCAGAACCAGTTGGTAGCAATGATGGAAAGGCCCGCTAATGTAAGTTTATCAAGGGGAAGCGAGTGTCCTAGAGTGCTGAAGGCTTTGGCCAAGTTGACAAAGATGGCGGAGGTGATAAGGCCCTGATCCATGCCTGAGAGAATGGCGTCAATAAGCCAGAGGATGGAGGAGGAGGAGGTGGAGTGGGGATTATGGAAACCAGACTGGAAAGGGGTGAAGAAGTAGGACAAGTCAAGGAAGGGGGAAGCAGAGAAAGCACTAGGTGCTTCTGTAGTTTAGCAATGTTGGGGAGCAGGGAGATAGGGTGGTAATTGCCAAGACAGGAGGAGTCACCTCCTTTGGAAGGGGTGTGACTGTAGCATGTTTCCAGGTGTCAGGGACAGAGACAAGGGAGAATGAAATGATGAGATGCCAGGTGATTAGAAGAGCTATGGATTGGGAAGGTAGATGGAGGAGTGTAGGGTCAAGCCTGTCTGGGTTTGTGCCTTTGAGAGGGTTCAGAGCTAGGAGGGAACTGAGAGTGTCAGCACGAGAAATAGGAGAAAATCAGAAAGGGGGAGATGGGGGTGGGCGGTGGAGAGGGGAGAGGAGGAGGGAGGAGGCACAGGAGGTGAAGAAAGCATTGAATTCACAGGTGACAGAGAAAGGTCAGAAACAGACATCTCTAACCTTGAGGATTGAAGTGGAGGACTGGACTGGGTGGAGAAGAGGGCATGGATGACTTTCCAGAACTTGGAGGGGTGATTAATGTTGTTCTGAAAGGTAGAGGCAAAGTATTCGGCCTTGGCAAGCCAAGTGGCTTTGGTAAAAGCATTGCGCAGGGTATGGTATCTGAGTAGATCATCAGGGCAACCACAGAACTTATGGGCCTTCCAGGCAACATCCTGAACTCATAGGCAAGCCAACAGTTTGGCTGAGATCCAGGGGTGGTGGGAGCCACGGACCCTGGTTTTCTTGAGTGGAGCATGTAGATCACAAAAAGACAGAAATCTGGTCTTAAAATAATTGAGGGCATACTCTCTGGTGCTGGTAGAGGAGATGGGTGAACAGTCAGTAGCTGCCAAATCTGAATGGAGGGAGGACAAGTCCAGCAATAGGAAGGATCAGATCTGAAGGAGCTTGGGTAGGGCTTTGGGGCGGTGTAATTTGAGGACACAGTAGACCATATGGTGGTCACTGAGGGCATCCAGAAGGGTGCCAGCAACAATAATTCAGTGGAAATGGGAAACAAATACCCAGTCCAGTAAGGTGTGGTTGTAGGATTTATAGTTGTGGCAGTTAGGGTCAGTGATCAACTGAGAAAGATATAGGAACTTAATGTTATGGCAGAATTTGGATTAAGCAGGGGGAGCAAATCCATACTGAAGTCCAAAAAGATGAGTAATTCACTGAACAAGGTGTGTGTAGAGATGGTAGTGAGGAGGTCAGTGGCAGAAGAGGAGAGATGCAGTAGACACCAGCCACATAGAAACATAGACTTTGATGGCAGATAAGGACCGCTTGGCCCACCTAGTCTGCCCGGTTCCTGACCTACAGGATAAGCTTCAGATCCTAGTTAACCAACAGCCTATTTCTTCCTACCCCCCAAAAAAAATTGCCTTATGTCTGTCCCATGCATTCTTGAATTCTCCCACAGTTTTAGACCCCACAGCCTCTTCAGGAAGGCTGTTCCATGCATCCACCACCCTCTTTGTAAAACATACTTCTCACATTGCCTCTGAACTCCCCCCTCTATCTTCAAATTGTGTCCCTTGTTCTTGCACATCTCTTTTGCTGAAAGATGCTACCTCTTGGACTTTGTTGATTCCATTGGGTACTTAAAGTTTCTATCATGTCTCCCCTCCCTCCTTTCTTCAAGGGTATACATATTAAGCTCCTTTAGTCTCTCCTCGTGATGGCTTCTCTTGTAGACCCTGCACCATTTTAGTTGCCCTCCTCTGGACTGCCTCTATCCTGTCTATGTCCTTGTGGAGATTGGGTCTCAGAACTGGACACAGTACTCCAGATGGGGTTTCACCAACTGTCTGTACAGAGGGATAACAACTTCTTTGTTTTCTGCTGGTGATGCCTCTCCTTATACATCCCAGTATCCCCCCAGCCCTCCCTACTGCCTTCTCACATTGCTTGACTAACCTTAAGGTAATCTGATATGATTACCCAGGTCCATTTCATTTTTGTTGTTGTTTACTACCTCCCCGCAGTGTGTAATCGTCCCTGGGTTTTTGTTTCCCAGGCACATTATTTTACTACTTCTTTGGATTGAATCAAGCTGCCATACTTCTGACCATTATTCCAACCTTGCCAAGTCCCTTCTCATCCTTTTCACACCTTCTTGTGTATCAACCTTGTTGTAGATCTTTGTGTCATCTGCAAAGAGGCATACTTTTCCTTCCAGTTCTTCTGCAATTCCACTTATAAAGACATTGAAAAGGACCGGTCCCAGTACTGAACCCTGTGGTACCCCACTAGTAACCCCTCTTTCTTCAGAGTGGACTCCATTTACAATTACATTCTGTGTCCAGCTGTCCAGCCAATTTTTTATCCAGGCTACCACCCTGGGACCCACTCCCAGGCTGGTTAATTTGACTAATAATCTTTTGTGTGGGACTGTGTCAAATGCCTTGCTAAAGTCTAGGTAGGCCATGTCCACAGCCCCTCCCTGGTCTGCTACTTTTGTCACCCAGTCAAAGAAATCAATTAGATTCATCTGACATGACCTTCCCACTGTGAACCCATGCTGCCTTGGGTCCTGTGCCCCTCCGACCTCTAGGTACATAGATGGGGAGGGAGAATGGAAGGGAAGGAGAATAGGAGGAGTAATAGTTCATAGGCAGAAAAGGAGGAGATAGAAAGTATAGGCATGGACTGGATAGCAGTGGATAGGTATATGGGAGCACCAGAGCCCCAATGGTATGATCCTGGTGGGCAAGACAGTACCCTAGGATGTTGACCGCAGTATCTGGAATCTTTGGGGAAAGCCGAGATTCAGAGATGATTGAACATGTCAGATTGAGGGTTAACCATGAGGAGTTGTAGAAGGTCTACCTTTGGGAGAAGGCACCTGATGCTGAGGTGAGCCACTCTCAACACTTTGGTGAAGCAGGTAGGAGAAGAATGAGCAGGGCCAGGGTTGGGCATGATTGCCACTGTAACTAGAAGCAGCAGTAAGGTAAGGTAAGGAGTTTAGCTGGGACAGAAGTGCATCTGTGTAGCAGTTGAGAGGAAGTGTGGGGGAGAATGGGAGAAGGGGCTGGTTTGGAAGCAAGTGTCAAAGAGATTTGAGATGGAGGCAGGAGGTAGGTAGGAGTGAGGGAGCAGAGAGCCGGGGGAATGGGAGAGAGGAAGGCAGGAGGAGGGGTGGGTGGGAGAAGGTGGGAGACAGAGAAGGAGGGGGAGAAGAGAGAAAGCTACTGTGTGGGAAGGAAGCAAAGGAAAACAGGAGGGAGAGGAGAGAGGTAGTAATGAGGAACATATTGGAGAGACAGAAGGGCAGGGTATGTTGGTAGTAGGAGAGGTGACAGCATTTTCTCAGAGGATGGGTACAAGGAGTATTTGTGGAGAAGATGGGGAGTACGACTTACTTGGGGAGGGGAATCATGAGAGAGGAGCAGGACTAAGCTGAGAGAGGAGTAGGAGAAAGGTATATTATAGAGAGGGGTTGAGGTAGAGGTAGATTGGGAGACTGGCCAGCAAAGGTAGGGGATGGAGGACAAAAAGGTGAGTAGTACAGCAGTACAGGGATAGAAGAATTCTATTTACCATACCACCCTGAATCCTAACTACCATACCACCCTGTTTGTATATTTGCTATTTGTATATAGGATTTTGACTACTCTAATTTGAACTGTTACTGAACATGTATATGTGTGTAAATTCTACTATTACTGTATCCTGCCTATCCCTACTCCCCCAGGGCGCATCTGGACTCGAGTGGTACACTGCTCAGTATGTCTTCCTGGTAAAACTCTTAAATAAATAAATACATAAATATAGGGAGTTAAGGTGGAGACAGCTGAGTGGGGGGGGAGTGAGAGAGCAGCTAGGGAAGTGGTGGAAAGGTAGAAGAAGAGGCAGCACAGAGATATAAAGATAAAGAAACTCAAGACAGAGAGTTTGTACAGAAACAGAAGCATCTGGGGAGGGTGGGTGTGATGCTGTAGCCAGGAGGGAGGAGTAGAGTGCAAGAGGGAGCAACACAGAGATACAAAAGAGAGGCGGACCCTAGAAAGATAATATGAACATTAGACAGAAAAAGCAGGCGCAGGGGTGGGAGTGGGGTGGGGTGGTGAGATAGCAGTAAGAAGGGAGTGAGGATAAGTAGAAGGAGTGAGGAATTTGTATGGAGCAGAGAGAGGGATTGAATGATAGCAGGTAGTGAGCACTAGGAGAGGTAGTTCTTTCTGTAGGAGTTACATACACAGTAAACTGGCTGAAGTGGTACAAGCAATGAACACAGGCAGCACTGATGATATCAGTAGTATAAGCAATTTGAAATGGGCAATAATAAGAATAACTCGGTACGTGAAATTACATAAGGCAGTACTAGCAGTAGTAGTTGCAATGAAGCAGTATTCACGAGTAACATACAGTTAGCAGAGTCTAATTCTAGACCATGTTAGTAGCAGAACAATAATAATACAGTAGAGCACTACCCACCAGTAAGCTGAGGGTACCACACAAAGCACACTATATGAGACAAGCAGATATCAGACATAGTAATGTAAGTACATGGTTAAAATACTGCCAGTTTTATTGGTATAAATTATCTATTCACTAGCATTTTAAATATTTTCTGGTTTATGAAGCTGACTAGTGACCTAAAACTAAAAAACAAAAAGAAAATAATATCTTGAAACCACATGAAATTCAATATACGGTAGTATACAGTTGGTGCTTCTTTCCTATGAAAATCTGCCCCATTTAGAAATGCTGTTGTGCATGTTCTTAGTTGCTGCTCATGTTCTAAAAAAATTGTGCACATTCCCTGCTCATGCTGTTAACGTACTGTTAACACAGTTGCGCTTCACTCAAACTTAAAATAAGCCATGGCACCTGTAGTCTTTTCAAAAACCATAAAAAATGTAAAATATTAATTCATTCAAAACCATATGCTATAAAAAAAACTTAAAATATGGGCAGCCATACAAAACTTACCATGTGTTTCCATCTCAGGGTTGAGATGACAGCATGGACCTCCAGAGCTTCACTGTCAAGGTACATATGCTGCTGTCTCTGCCCCAAGATGGAAATACAGACTCATTGTACAGTGTATGGTTGCTCATACATTATTCTACATATGTTACGTGCCATATTAATAACTGAACAGCTTGAAAATGCACAGTACCATAAAGGTTAAAGCATAAAAGGGAGAAAAAGATTTTTATTTTTATATGTACTGTATGCACAAAGACATGTCCCTTCCCTGACTTGCTAACGTAATGTACCTTCCAGGTGAATTATTTAGAAATTTCAGAATCCTTATGTTGTACTCATAACTGATCCAATATGAACCCATAAAAAATAATAATGTACATATGCAAAAACTTGGCAAACTTCTAATGCACAGCCAGGATTAACCTGAGTTATAGATCTGTATGTAGTTTATAGGAATGCTACTCCAGCCAGTCAACTGACAGGCGGCCAAAAGCAGCTCCTGAGAAAGATAAATAACCTCTACTCAGGGAAATTTTTTGCATCATTAAACATGGTGAGCATATTAGCTGGAAGGGGGTTGAGTTAAATCCCCAAAGAGATAAATCTAAATTATATGCACTGCAGTGATCATAGCAGCAACACAGTATCCAGGCTAAGTAGCTGACATCAATGGGGAAAACAAATCTCTGGCCCACATGAACACAGCTAAATGCTCTTTTGCAGTGTGCTTACAGGCTAATTTGAAAAGCTTCATGAGCTTTTTGGGTCTCCCTTATCAGTTTTAATTGGCACTGAATTCAGGAAAGCGTAATGTGTCTGACTATGCCCGTATATGATTGTTTTCCTAATTCATTTCTGATGATGTTTCGATTCATTTTGCTCTAAATTATTTTTCATTAATCTCCCAGTTGCACATATGCAACAACTCTTGCCCGTGGCTTTTCTTTCTGCTTTGTGGGAGGGGGATCATGAATAAGTTTAAAGTGCCTCTCCCACAGTAAGAACAATGCAGTGTTTGTTTGTCTCAGTATTTCTAATGGCACAGAAAGAAAAATAGGGTGTAATTGATGACAGGTAATCTTGTGTCATCAAATAAGAATGCAAATCTGACCTCCAGAACTTTTAATTTAAGATCAGAACAAGAAGACTTTGTCTATGAAAAAGAATCATAGTTTATTCTCACAAGCACGACTATTTTATTATTGCCATATGTTTAAGGTGAAGAAAAGTTTGTAGGACTTCTTAAAGCTTAAACACTCATAAAAAACAAGCAAACAAAAAAACCCTCTTTCAAATGAGGTTCTGAGCTTAACTATTGGGGCAAACAGTTCATAAAAGTTCATATCTAAAACAGCCATATATTGTTACAGGACAGAAACCATATAATGGAAATCAGACAGAAAGTGATGTCACAGTTGGAAAAGTTGTGATTACAGAGCAGGGTTTCATGTGAATTAAAGTCAGTTCAATGGGCAGCTAATTGTATGTAGGTATGTCTGTATGTATGTTGTGCTTGTTATAACATACTGTGGCTGTGACTGATGCCTACCACATACAGTAACTACACTTCCTCTGCCTGTGCCTGCCCCAAACTCTATCCTTTTTCCAAGCCCACTTACAATCCACCTCTCAAGCTAACCTTTTATACCCCTCCACTCCTTCAGGTACACAAACTCTCATCATGTGACAATTTCAGACCTGTTCTACTCGCCATGTGCCTGCCCCTAACACACCTGCCTTCAAGTACACAGGTAATTCTCTTCATAGGCTGGCAATCTCTTCATACCTCTCCATACCCTTTACAGCCCTCTAGTCTACCCCCCCCACACCATGATACCCAGTTCTATATCTTGCCTTTGTTGTTCCTGGGTCCTCCCAATCCATTTGTTCAACATTTTCTCCATTTCTACTAATAATGCTGTAGTCTACTATTGTTGTTTGCTATTAATTGTAGCTGGGTGGCTATCCATGACATTACTTGTATCCAGTGGATATTGTTATTTCTGCTGTCCCATATTGAGACAGCATGTTTACTGTAATCTGCAATTAATTTTTCCATGGCATTGTTCCATCCTAATGTTGTATCTCTTGCAACTGTTGTGTATTGTTATTCTATTGCTGTATATATTGTTACTATTGTAAATTGTTATCTCCCCCCCAAGATGTAACTGGAAATGAGCAATACTGCTCAGTATGCCTTCCTGGTGAAACTTTTAAATAAATAGAATAAATAAATGCTGTTGGAGTATTTCCATGCTTTAGAGCTGCCATGGGCACGTGGAACCATAGTCGGTGGAAATACTTCCTGGAATACCCAAGTACCAAGATGAATTTTGATGTACTGCCTCTCTAGCTCACAGAATTAATAGCCCCTTGGCATGGAGGAAAGAAAAAAAAACAGTGGGAGAGACCTCTGGAGGTCCAAGACTGCAGGATCCCTTCCCTCCTGGCATGAGAGTGAGGAGGTTAGCATGTTTTGGGCTTAGGCAGATTTTGTTAGGTGGATGCTGGATGTAGGATTCAAAGCAGGAGGTGGTCCAATGGCACATGATTTTAATTATTTTTGCTGGTACATTTTTTCTAGATGCTGTAGTGGTAGTACTTATCCTGAACAAAACTAAAAAAGAAGAAGGGTTTTGCTTAAAGCCTGACAGTAGAATTCTCAGATAAACCAGAGAGAAATCATAACGGTTTCTTTACCAGTGAGGAAGAGGGTTTGATGAGCCAGTCTATTATGGACAAACTGAAGATAATGCTGAAACATATTTATTGGACACCATTCATTGAGTGAACTGAAATGCGGTATCATCGTTCCTTCCTAGGTTCTATCCATTTTGGAATGGAAAGAAGAAGGAAATAGGATTCCTTAGAAGTTTTGAAGAGGTCTGACATTTTGAGATGTTGGGTTAGGAGAAATTGCTCAGAAGAAGGAATAAAGTCTCCAAGATGTACGAAGCCATGAAATGCAAGACTCACTGCAATTTGGAGCATGATGTTGATTCTTTGTAAGTGTGAAGACCCTGGTTTGAAGAAGTTAAATAAGGCATTAGAAGAGGCATACATCTGTCAGGTTGCACACTCAAGAAAGGGTCAGAGCAGCTCTCATTAAGCCACATGAGAAAGACCTTAAAGGGTGCTCTTGCTAGTAGCAGATACAGTAGGCATGCTGGTCATAAAGTGAAATTAAATACCCACCACATATTATTTAATTGTAGTAGGGGACAGCTGTTTCGATATGGAGCAAAAGGCCATGAAAGTCAATATTTAGTCAGAGGAACTGTTGAACAGATAAAGAGAGTGTTTTGTGCAAAAGGGCTTGTACAAGTTCCAAGTGATAATGTAAGAGGATTTGTTTCTGTCTAGCAAGGAATTCCAGATGGTGCTGGTTGCAAATGTTGAGCAGAAGTGTAGTTCAGGATCAGGCTGAGGAATAGAAGGACTAGTGATGGGGACACATTTGCATGAGGAGCCAGGACACTGAAGGTCTGTAAGTTAAAACAGGAAAGTCTCAATGGTATTAGAAGGACCTGGGATATGCATACAATGCATTTTGAAATGCCCCTGCAAAGAAACCTAAGTGAGTTTTCTAAAGAACTGCATTATAGAGGGTATGACGATCAACCTCTATTGATGATATGCACGGTTGTTAGATTACCACAGTAGAAGATTACACAGTAGAAGGTTATCAATTCTTTGTGCCACTGGTGCCACCACAAAATGACTGCTGCTATGATGTGGTCAGTTTCATTCAAAGAGAGGAGAACTGGAAGTAAAGTCAGGAACTGCTAAAATCTGTGTTACACAGGTTTCAGAAAACCATGTTCTGTTGTAGAAATCTGCAAATCCTAAGGCTGGTGAAGACTTGGTAAAGACTTCCTGAGACATTGGTGGTAAATTAGAGTACAGAAAGGAGATACCATTCCAGAATGTAAGAAAACAGGTCCTCATGCTGAGATCAGCCCTGGCAGAGGAGGAGACAGTGATGTGGTGGCCCAAGGTGGTGAAAGAAGAGGCTAATTTTAATAGATATGAAACAAAGAAGTGCCCCTTGGGAATGATCTTCATGGTGAATATGAGGTAGCCTAGGTGAGACAACATTCCCTGTTTTGTACAAGAGGCTCGGTATGTCAAAGAAGAGACTTGGGTGTAAATATGCTGCAATTTACCCTGGGGATAACTAGCTTCCATTCTGTCTAATTCTAGGATGAAGCCCAAGAATTCAAGTTTCATTGTTGGGCCATTAGTCTTGTCTGGAGCCAGAGGAATTCATCATTGAGAAAACAAATCTGCTAAGCATGAGATGCTTGTGGCTGGAGGAGCAGAAGGACGATCCACCAAAAGAAAGTCATCCAAAGGAAAAATGACTGTTTAATGAGGTTGAGTAACATTTGAATTCAGATGACATGTTAAAGAACTTCAGAATTCTCTAGCACCCAAATGTGGGATGAATGACAAAGTAATAAGAAGATCCCCACTGAATTCCTTACAGATGTCATAAGGTGGGATGTGTAGGCAGCATTTTAAAGGCATCTGTAGTGTCTACTTTCACAAACCAAGCACCTTGGCCCGCTGTTTTGATGAGCTGAATAATGTCATCTATTCATGCATACATGAGGGATTAATCTTCTGAAGAAATAAGAGAGTTGATGGGAATCATCAAAGAGTGGGATCCTTACAGATCCATTATGAGTCTTTTCTTTTCTGAAAACTTCCGGAGGCAATTCTGATAGGATGACATGGAGATCTGCAACAGAGTTGACACTCCAGCAGGGCAGAGAAAATGAGAAGTGACCTAAACAAGCTTGGGGAGTTGTCAAGGGTGTGGCAGCTAAGATTCAATGCAAAGAAGTGCAAGAACATGCACTTGGGGCACAGAAATGCAGGGGAAGAGTACATGATGGGGGGGGAGGTACTGATGGCCACCAAACAGGAAAGGGATCTGGGAATAATCATATCTGATGATCTAAAGGTTACCAAACAATGTGATAAGGCTGTGTGGAGAGCAAATAAAATGCTGGGGTGCATATGGATAGGTATCTCCAGAAGAAGGAAAGAGGTGATGGTGGTAGTGGTGGTGATGCTACTGTATAGAACATTGATGAGACCTCATCTAGAGTACGATGTCCAGTTCTGGAGGCTGCATCTCCAGAAGGACATAGAGTAGAAGTGGTTCAGAGAAGGGCAACAAAAATGGTGCAGTGGATGCATTAAAAGTTATATGGGGGGAGACTGGAGGATCTCAATGTGTATTCCATGCAGGAGAGCAGAGGAGAGGAGAGGAGAGAGAGGGGGGAGATGATAGAGGCTTTCAAATACTTCAAGGGTATAAATGAGGTACAACAGGGTAGCATCTTTCAAAATAAAAGATGTTCAAGAACAAGGGGCCATGATATGAAGACAGAGGGGGATAGACTTAGAGGTAAGGTGAGAAAGTATTTTTTCATGGAAATGGTGGTGGACCGTGGAACAACCTCATGGCAGAGGTTGTAGGGGGGAAATGGTAGAGGAATTCAAAAATGCATGGGACAGACATAAAGGAACTCTAGTGATAGGAAAGAGAGGGTACACCACAGATCATTTAGGAAATGTGGTATATGAAACAGGTAGGGAAAATGGGTAGACTAGGTGGACCAAACAGTCCTTATCTGCCATCAAATTCTATGTTTCTATTTATATTGCAAATTGGGAAATACAGGATCAGAGAACTGGCTTATAAGGAATCCTTTTGTGAACTCTTTCTGTACGAGATCTGAGACAGCATGAGGTTTGGCCAAGCTGGTTAAAAGATTGTTGCAAGCATGTGGGTCTGAAGGGATAGAATGAAGACCTCTATGGCAGCCCTGGCAAAGGTCAGACAAAGGAAATTAATGAAGTTGTGGTTATGATATGTAGACAAAAAAGAATCAAGAAGAGGCATATGAGTAGGATTTAACAGGTGAGATGATATAGTTATTTCCTGAAAGATGAATACTGAGCTTTGGGTTGATGGTGGCAAGCCACCTTTGTGTGATCATCTTCACGGTGGCTACAAATAAGTAACATCCAGCAAGAACAGACTTTGCAGGAGGACTCATTGAAATTGTTACAAATGGCGTGAGCAGAAGCCATGACTATTTGATGGCCTTTGCTGTCATGTAGATTTTGGGACATATAGAAGACATTGGGGTTTGATGAGACAGAATGAAAAGTGGCAGGAGAGCTTTATTTATTTATTTGCTTTTGTTGCCCAGGTAAGCATACTAGACAACCAGGTGCCTATTTTCAGGAGCGACCTGGGAGAGTTACAGAGCATACAAAAAAACATGATACAGAGCCAAGGTAACATACAGGAGCCGCAGGCTCCGACAAGTGGGTGGTACAACTCAGTCTCAAACAAGGTGAGGTAAGTAGTCTAGCTACAAGTTACATAACAGCATATGGTGGTGGAATACTCACTAATAACTAGACTCGCCTGGAGATAAGCATTAGAGAACAGCACGAAAGGAAAAAATAAACATCAGGGAAGTTACAGAGCATACAAAAAACATGATACAGAGTCAAGGTAACATACAGGAGCCAGGAGGCTCCGACAAGTGGGTGGCACAACTCAGGTCCAAACATGGTGAGGTAAGTAGTCTAGCGACATGTTACATAACAGCATAGGGTGGTAGAATATTGACTAATAACTAATCACAGTTCGATATGAGCATAAGGGAAACAGCACGAAAAGAAAAAAAAACATAAAGAAATTTTAGAGCGTACTAGTTTAGAAATTAACATAAGATGATTGCCTAACAAGAGAGAAGGCTAGAATACTGTACAGAAGGGAGGCGGGTGCTGAAAAGATTAGGTCGCCATTCAAGAGGGGGAACAGTAAGTGCCATATTCAGGTTTACAGCAGAGGTATGACCGCAGCTGTAGAAACTGTTCACCAGGCCACTCCCTCAGAGAATCAGGGGAGGGAGAGAGTTCGTAGGGTCTATGTAGAACATAGACAGGCCACGGCAGTTTTGAGGAAACTCCATTGGGATGTTTTGAAGTAGGGGAGGGAGGGAGAGGCACAGACTCGGGCAGGAAGGGAGTTCCACATTTTAGGTGCGTGGACAGAGAAAGCACGGTCACCTGTGAGGGTGCGGGTCTTTGGAACCAGTTGGGTCCGCGCAGCACTAGATCTTAAGTGATAGGCAGGGGTGGCGGGTTTCAGGGTAAGGGCAAGAGCTGAGGGGGTGGCTGTTCTGACTATGTTATCTATGAAATTGCCAAGGACAAAAGCGCGGTGCTTTTCAGTAGGGATCCACTCCATCTGTGAGTGGAGCTCGCAGTGGTGCATAAGGTGAGGGGCAGAGAGTGTGAAGTGGCATATATTGTTGTAAGCAGTGTCCCATTTTGCAAGGTTAGAGTTTGGGACAGGAGCAAAGGCAATGAGCCCATTGCAGAGTGTGGGAAGGAGTATCCCCCTGGCTATGGCGAGCCTAGCAGCCGGGGTGAGGCAGTCCTTGGCTCTGTGGGCAAGGCCGAGCTTGCCATTCGAGGCTTTACATACATTCCGTAGTTGCATGGTGAGGTCAAGTTGTGGATCGAGGTATCCTAGATATTTGACAGAGTAAATGACTGGCAGGAGGGAGCCATTTGCTCCATAGATTTTTAGCAGCATCGGGCAGGCAGACGTTTTAGCCACAGACCCAAAAAGCATGGCCTGGGCCTTCTTCAAGTTGACAATAAGCTTGTGGCCCTCAAGCCAGTTCTGGATATGTTCAAAATCGGAGTTTAGCTGAGAGTTGATGATATAAATATCGTGGGAGCTGGCCAAGATGACGAGGTCATCCGCGTATAGAGTTGGGAGCCCATGGGTAGTGGCTGAGAGCAGTTCAATAATGAACAGGGAAAACAGAATGGGTCCAAGGACAGATCCCTGGGGGACCCCACAGTTAACTGGGGAGAGGGCTGAGAGGCTTCAATTGAAGCAGGTGTATTGCTGCCTACCACCAAGGTAGCTGGAGAACCAGTCGAGAGCTTGTTTGGAGAATCCAAGAGACTGAAGAGTGGAGTGGAGGAGGGAATGGTCAACCCGATCGAAGGCCTGAGAAAGATCGACGAATATGGCCCCTGTCATTTTGCCTTGGTTAGTCGCGGACCTGATCTTAGAGGTGACCACGGCATGCACGGTCGAAGTACTGTGCCCTTTTCAGAATCTGTGCTAGGCAGGGGATAGAACATCATAACCCTGGAGGTAGTGGGAGAGTTGGGAAGCAACAGCCTTTTCAAGGAGTTTGCAGGTGGCAGACAGTATAGCGATGGGTCGGTAATTATTAGTATTTTTGGGGTCCCCTTGTTTGTAAATGGGGACAACCTTGGCAACCTTCCAAACTTCAGGGATGATCCCCGAGATAAGGGAGGGGTTCAAGATATGGGTGACTGGTCGGGCGAGAAGGGAAGCTCCCAGGCTAAGTAGTTTAGGTTCAAGGCAGTCATATCCAGCCCCCATGTGGTGGGAGAGTCCTGCCAGGAGATCCTGGGTCTCACCAACTGAGATCCATTTGAGGTAAAAGGGCGGACGAGGGGGTGTGCGCCCTCTCACTGACACAGGGGCAGAGCGTTGGGAGGGGAGGAGCCAGCAGGTCAGAGAACATGCGATTAAAAGCAGTGGCGATGGTTTGGGGGTTATTACAGTTGGTCCCCCCGATGAACATGTCGGTGACCTGTTCCTTGGCAGACCCACCAACAAGGTTCTTGAGATTCTTCCAGAAGCAGCAGGGGTTGTTGGTGAAGGCAAGCAGGGCAGATTTGCAGTACTCACTTTTTGCAGCCCTTATAGCTCTCTTACAGGCATTTCTGAGTTGCCGATATTCGAGGAGGTAGTTTTCATTGTGGGAGATCTTATGTTTTACCCAGCTTTTGTCTCTCTGCTTCATGAGGAAGAAGAGGCTTCCATGGAGCCATTCGTGACTGTGCCACACACCCTCCTTTTAGTGTAGGGTGCATGCCTGTTTTGCATGGGGACAAACTCAGCGAGGAATTGATCAAGGGCTGCTATAGGGTAATTTGTGGCAGTGACCCTGGACCAGTCTACTACTCATAGGTCCTCAAGGTAGTCATTGAGTACTAGTTTGGAATAGTCCCTCATCTGGATCACTCGGCTGGGGACTTTGGGCGAGTTGAATCCCCATATGCAGTAGGTTGCAGAGTGATCCGAGATGGCATCAGGGAGTGTCCCAGAGTGGACAATATTATCCAATCTGTTGCTCATGACCCAGTCAATGAGAGACCCTTTGTCCCCCCGGGAGGAGGTCCTTGTGGGTTCCATGATGATCTGATTGAGCGTAAGGCCTGAGAGTAGAGGCTCAAACTGCTTGGCATTAGGCCCCATCCAATTTAAGTTAAGGTCCCCCAGGATGAGCAGCTCGTTAGAGCCAACCTTGTCCCTGATTTGGTCCAGAAGTGAGGAGACCCCTCAAGCGCCCCCTTTCAGGGGCTTGTAGGCGCAGACAAGGTGTACCTTTTTTGTGTTCCCGAGCAGGAGGAAGGTGTGGAGGAACTCACAGGCTGGGGCAGGAAGAGTTGAGTGAGTGACTATTGATACATTTAGGTGCACCTTGTAATATAGGAGCACTCCTGCCCCACGCTTACCGCCTGCCCTGTCTTGCTGGACAAGGCTGTAGCCCAGGAGGGTGCAAGCAGAGTCAGGAGTGCTGGGCTTAAGCCAGGATTCTGAGATGCCCAATATGTCAGGCTGGTAATGGGCCACCCAGGCCGTTAGTTCAGCCAGGTTCTGGAGGATGCTGCAGATGTTGAGATGTGCAATTTTTAAGCCTTTGACGGTTAGCCAGGTAGGAGGGAGCTTGAGAGCAGTCAGGGAGGGCAGGGCACCTTGGCAGCTGCCTAAGCTTCCTGTCTGTACTTGAGGGGCCATGGCCCTAGCTCTTGAAGCCAGCCAGTGAGCTTAAGTGAACCCAGTCGGGAAGGATCACTTTAACCCTGCAGGGAAGGAATCTCTTCTGAAAGAAAAAAGAAAACTACGCAAAGGTCAGCAGTTTATGGCAACAGTGTGGGTGTCTTTCTGGTGTTGGCTAGCAGAAGTGCCAGAGCATTTACTTCGGCGAGTGTGAGGTCGCACCCTGGCAGCAGGGCAGGGGTGGAGTAAGTTTGAGCCCCCAGTTAGTGGGATGCAGGAGCGTGCCTTCAGGGGAGTCTCAAGAGAGCTTGGGAAGGAAAAAAAAAATTGGGGGCACAGCTATTTATAGGGGCAAAGGCAGGCTTTGGTGCCTGAAGGGTAGCTTCATTTAGGGGATTGACTAATATAAGGCTGGGTGAGAGGGTGAGTGGAGGGGGAATCAACAGTTTAACAGTATTCTTAGGGAAGACTGACACACTATTATATTGAAAAGGCAGTATCAATGGGGATGCCCCTAGTGGAGAGACAGTATAGCCTGCAGATGGCAAAGTGGGCAGCTATGTTTTTCTCTCGTTACGTGATCAGATCTTGCGTATATATTGCGGTGACAACCAAGGGTGGTGGTGGGGGCGGTGGGGCAGCCCGCGAAGCCAGCAGGGTCAAACCTCCACGCAGCAGCACCAGCTCCAGCTCAGAGGAACAACCAGCGTGGTAGACGAGCAGCCTGGCGATTACAGGTATGCACTGCTCTATTGCAGGCTCTTTTCTTCGCTTGTGGGGTGCAGTGTTCAAGCAAACAGCCTAATTTCGCCTTATTTCACAGACACTACGATGCTTTCCAACCAGTTAATTACCTTTTGTGTTGCGAGCTTCGGGGGGTGGGGGTGGGGGAGCACAGGATCAACAGCCCTCACGACCTCCGTTGCAGGTCCCGGTGGGATCTGTAGCACCTTAGTCATGTCCTATATAGTGAGAGGACACAGAAAAGACTGGTGAGAGGGATCTGCAAATGGCATGGGAGAGAGCCTTTTGGCTAGCAAAGCAGCGTCAAAAGAATGTGTTATCCATGGCAGCCCATTTGAAGGGGTCATTAAATCATTGGCTGAGAAGACCTTATGGTAGTCATAGAAGGTAGTGCCACATTAATGGATGGATCCACTATCAGGTAAAGGCATGATTCCAGTTCTTCCTGGTGAGTTGGAAAGGCTTCATAGTAGATATCACAGTAGATGGTAAATACTGCCATGAATCCTGGCACCTTCAGTTTCTTGAGAAGACATGGGTCTTTCACCTGGAAGATAATGGAGATGTCTTTGCATGAGTTTAGTCTGTTTTTTAACCTACAGTGTGGGATGATACTAACAGGGCAACATGGCTGATGTCCTTCTCCTCAATAACGTCCTTCCTCAGGTGCACTGATACTAGATGCATTGGACTGAAAGAAGGAAAAGTACCTGAGGTCAGAGGGTTACCTAATAGCTGTGATAAGACAGGAAGGATACAAACTGTACCAGGCAGTAGCAGTCTAGAATGACCAAGAATGGCTGGAGCTGTGTGATGGGCCTAGGTTTGGGAGCAAGATGAGAAGATCCTGACAAGGAAGAATTTGAAGATGTAGCTTTATCATGAATGAGCAAGTTGGAGGGTATGGGGCCAGAATTTGGTGGCACACATTCTTCCATAGCCATAATCTTTGTCTTGAGCCTTGTCATGTTAGCATTGACCTGCAACATGAGTTTCTTTAGCTCACTCAAGGGATGGAAAGCCACAGGTGTCTCTTGCGAAGGTGCTTGAGCAGCATTAGCTTTTAGATAGCATAAATATCAAAAAGGTAATTTTTCTTTGCTGTGGTTGAAAATGGAACCCTAAGGTCTTTCAGGGTGGAGATCAGTTTCACTGTACTCCAATCTTTATACTTGATTATGGATTTCTCAGTGGCTTTCTTTGGTGTAAGAACAAATGGACTCCAGCTCTTTGTCCTTTGACTGGTGGTGCTCATGTCTGCTAGTTGATCCTGACATACTGAAAACAAGAACAAGGGTTGCCTACTACTGTAGTAACCAAGTTAGGGGATTTTTATTAAAATAAATGGTCAACAGCAGAAGTGAACAAATCCAAATATAAATCACAAAAGAACATCAGCTCCTAGCATTAAAAAAGAAACAATAAAAAAACTAAATTCAGTGAAGAAAAAGGAAGAAAAGTAATGGTAAACAATTAAACAGCAGTGCAATGAAATTGGGTAAAATGCGATCCTGCATTTTTTTTCACAATAAAAGGTTCTAGGCATCTGTCAGCTTTATTTAGTGGTAACCTATTCTAGTTTTACCAAATCTGAGTATTTTATGAGTATTTTATAAATGTTTTAGTTTAGTTTTTTTTTCTCAAGAAAAAAAGATATCTGCCACATTTGGCTTAGAAATACCATTGCAAACATGGTTAAGCTTAGGATCGAGAAAATGAAGAAATACTTGTGGTGTGCAGCACAGGAGGTGTATAGAAAATATATCTGACAGGTATGCTAATATTTTTATTAACTGTAGCTGAAAATAGCTTTTTTGGAAAAACATTGTTAGTGCACTGCTGTTTTAAGAATACATGCCATTGAACACAGTGAAAGGAACCAGCAGGATCATTGTCCTTGATGCCTCACAAAAGTAGCAATACAGCACCTTATTTTGATAAACAACATTTCTCAAAAGCCTAGAAAACCTTTTTATAGGCCATAAATGGTATTCTGACTCATAAAGGTGTTGTATTTCTCCATCAATATTCCTCAGTAAAACCTCCAAGGGTATCACTTCTTTGTATTTGTAAATTTTATTAGAACTTTTTGTCAGGTACATTATATTCAATCAGCAATGTAAAATACAGAAAAGGCATTTTAGAATATAGTGATCAAGAGGCAACTGACTTCTAGTATCACTTATGGGGTTCAATTCAATCAGAGTAACAGACAGAGATGTTGCAAAATTTTAATTCGCTTTTGAAGTTTGTGAGAATCTGAGAAATCTGCCTGTGCAGAGCATTTCACAAATCCGTTGAGGTATAGCTGAAATTTGCCTACATGATTTCGCCTACAATTTCACTGGCAAAATTCACTGACAAAGTGCAGCTTCTGCTGGGCAGAATCACATGACAGACTTTGTGCAGGACTGCAGGTCACATGGTGAGACTGAAGCAGGCAGGAAGAAAGTTAGTGAGTTAGTTTCATTTTGTCACAGTGGTTGAGATTGCAGACAGCTCTCTGAGGTCTGTGGTGGTTCAACTGTTGGAAAAGTACCAAAAATCCTTTATACACTTACTTTAAAGGGACACTGTCAGATTGAGCATAATGTTTTTTTATATAGAATATAATAAATCTGTTATGCTTTCAAACAGTGTGTTTCTCATTTTTGTATCTCTGTGTGTTTTTTTTGCGTGGAGAATTTGCCAAAAAAACATTATTTTAAAATGAAAGCTCATTCAAAGTGGACCAGCGGTAATGCAGTTTGTCCTAATATGTGGATCGCGATGCCAGTACAGTCGCACTCCCAGTGAAGGTGGCAGTTTACAATATGAACGAGCATGCCATGGATGAGCAAGCTCGAGATGGCATACATGGATGTGCAGCAGCTGCCAATGTAGCATGAGCTGCACACTCATAACAGGTGCCCAGTTGCGGTTTTTACTGCCATGGCAAGTGGTATGAATGAGGTGAGTGGTGATTTCACATGAATGAACTCAATCAGCATTTTACTCCTAGTACTTTGTCTGTAATTGTACTTTGTTTTGGGAGGTGGGGGGAACAGATTCACATGTGGAGATCAGGGCATCATTAACCTGTGGCTAGAGGCACCAGTGCCCCATGTGTATTGCAAGCGGACCTGGGATACAGTACTGGCATCAGATCTTTTTTTTTTTTGCAGAGTACAGACAAGCAATTCAGTCAGCCGCAGTGTTTGCCTATTAAACACAAACTGTATTGCCAGCCACCGCATGGCTGCCCCATCCCCATTACCCTTGCTGCTTGCCCCCCTCCACATTTGCCAAGTGTCGGCATGGCACGCCTACCTGATTCACTTCTATGTGGCCAAAAGTGCAGTTCTCTACCTCCTGTCAGTAAGCTGTCCAGTCACTCAGCTGAGTCATCGCATCTCCGGCACCGCTGTCAGTTTATCTGTATCGCCTCGCAGTGTCTCACTCGCTCATTCAGCCCATAGCCCTTTCTGTTGTAATTACGGATCAGGTTCGGATGGCTCTGGCTGAAGGCAGCTGAAAGGTCTGACAGCTTAGGATGCATTGTGGTCACAGTGGTGGACACTGTCTAATGTCTAGGGGGATTTTCCAGCCTCTGCCTCCCGGGCAGTCAAAAAACTACCCCCTGGCCAATGTTACAATTCTGTCATTTTTAAACCATGTTTGTGCTCTGACTCTTGTCTCTCTTGCTCATTTGACTGACTTTACTGTACATGCACACCTACAGCTACAGTCAATGATCAGAGAGAGAGAGAGGGAGTGGTAGTGGGATTCAGTTGGGGAGCGATCATCTAAAACCTTATACAGTTGTGTGTAGACAGTCCATCCACGAATGTAGGGTCTTGACTTTTGATGAAATTCCCTTTTAAGAGACCTAGTGATCAGACAAACAGTTTTTTAAAAACTAAAGAATATACAATACATGCGGGAGCGGCCACTCATTCTCTGGCATTGCCATTGTCTGTCTGTCTGAGGGAGGGACTCATTTTGCTTGTGTAGCAGAACTCTTAATTAAAAGTAAAAACGTAGTGGCAGTGCCTGACTGTCAGCGAGCAGAGGGTTTCATTTTGCTTCTCTGCTGGTCTGCAGCCTGACGTGTTTCCAAACTGTCCCCTTTATAAAAGCATTACACCATGGAGATTTAGATATAACGGAGTGTGATCCCAATGATCTGTCAGCAGGAAAAACAGTTTTGTGTTGCCGTGAATAATATACGATGGTTGTCATTGTCACATCTTATTTCATTTTACCGTTATCATCTCTCTGAGTCACAGCTGTCTATAGGTGCAAAATTACAATAAAACACAATGTATTTGTCAAGTGTGACTCATAGCATTTTGTTTTTTTACTTGATGGATAGACTGGCTATAAGGGAGATTCATGGGGCACATAGACTTCACAAAACACCCTGCTGCATTTTGTTTTGTATTTAAGTCCTGCCTATCTTTAGGTGTATAACATCGTCTGGCTCCAGTGAAGAAAAAAAAAAAAAGCCAACGCAACAGTTACTATCTGACATTAGCAACTTGTAAGATATCGTAGAGATTTCTGGAAGCTGTTTTTGCAGTTAAAACTCCTTATCATCCATCTACACTGTATCATGCCATGCAACCTAATAGCTGCTCCAGGGTCCAGTATAAAAAAAATCACAGCCAGACCGTCGGCGCAGTGGTAGGATTTCCGCTTGTGACACCAGTGATCTGGATTCGGGAATGGACTCGGGTGCTGGAGGGCCGGCCGGGGAGAGAAGGCTTGAGCA